>CM060909.1:940136548-945136548 GCA_030737875.1 Allium sativum | reverse complement strand
GCATAGTACAACTTTAATTATACATTAACACCACAAATAATCCAACTTGCAGACTTTTAATTATACATAGATATAACAGGTAGACTTGCATGTAGAAACTTTCCATCCAGATTTTCCAAGTTAAATCATTACCTGATTCACTTGCCTACTGATAACAAGTGTTATGAGTACCCAAGAGTTTAGGGAAAAAACAGAAAAATAAACTCCGGGTTAGTCATGGGACTAGTATGAGTAAACAAGTTAAGAAAATAAAAATATCTCATAAGACCATGCCATAAATACAAAATGGGTTTTTACCTTATGAGAATAAAATATTTTGTATATTTTAAAATTAGATATTATCACAGTGTCCAGGGTATATCACAAAGAAATTAGAATATAAGAGAATGCTTGCATCTCACATTCTCCTATATAGTATACAAACAAAACCTCCTGGCGCTTATGGATAATGGATTTCCAACTATGACAAGGTATGGAACCACCTTCCGATAGTGTATCTCTAGAGGGGAATACACTGGGTTCTACAAGAATGTCTTGCAACCCGGCCCACACATGACCGACCACTCATATCTCTTGGGTGTATCAAATGTATGTCACCAATAATTGTGTACGCCAACCATTTCCCGAACGGGACAGAATCGATAGAATAAGAAACAAAAGGAATTTCTCTAGATAGGTGATACTACACCCTAACCCACATAGTCATGCTGCCTGCACGATTTTGGTCATTTCCTGGTTGTGAGGCTTGAGGCTAGGCTTACCTTTGACAAATACATCTTTATTTGCTTTGAATGTCACATTGTCCAAACTGGCCAACCACTAATTGACTTTCCCAAAAATATATTATAGGTATAAAGCAAGAGAAACGAATCCCTCTACCACTATATAAATACATTTGAAGAGATCAATGTACATGATCAGTTAGAATTACTTTGTCATACATTCGTCCGTACAAGTTGCCATGGGACTAGACAAACCGAAGGCACTATTTTATAAACCCATCTTAGGCAATTTATACCTAAGGTTTACAGAATAGTCCTTGCATAACTCCATCTTCTGTTGTCCTCGATAATCTTTGACTAGCGGCATAAAAATCGAATCGAAGTGGAATATAGATTCGGACTCTTCGAAACGATCAATGATAATATCATTTATGGACAAGTGGTATTTAAATAGAACAGATTATAATATTCAATACTGAATTCTAGTATTCATATTTATTAGTCGTAAAATTTGAAATCATTTCTCTATTTAGAAATGGTCATTGATTAAATAAAATTCTAATGTTTATTAAAAATAATTTCATTATATTTTTTTTAAAACTAACCACCTTCAGGTACGATTCAACACATCAATTTCATCAACTCCTTGGTTTTAAAATTATTGAATAATTCGTTGTTTAAATATTATTTAAAATATTTAAAGAAATAATTTAATTTTAAAATATCGTTGATTTTATAAATGAGTGTATACGTTGACCTTACATTGGTTGGGTTTGCTATAAATACTTTTACTTATTGTTTTTAAAACAAAGTAATAGTCTGAACTAAAATTTTCTTAACTGAACTATGGTTTAATAAACATCTTACGTTCCCTTCTAATTTTTCTCTTTCCCATTTTCGACAGTCTGTACAAAAGGGCTTCAGCTATACGTTTTTCCTATTTAAATGATTTTATATGTACCCAACTTGCACAAGCCCATACCCCTAAGACCCGCACCCGCCTTTTAAATCCTTGCGTGGCCACGCGGCCTTCCTAGTCCACAAGATAAAACTACTCCTTGTTGATAATTGTCGTGCCGAGACCTACTACCCAATTGTTCCTATCCTTCATTTCCTTGTTTCTTTTCTATTTCTTGATTCTCACTTCTATGTTTTCACCTTACTTTCCCTCATCCCCTTTCTGTCGTGATTCGTGAATCCTCCACCATGTCTCCATTCGGTGAACAGACTTCCACGTCCGTCCATGTCTTCCCAGAAGTTCACTCCAATTATTTTCCCTTTCTTTGCCTAGACCTGCTACTATGTATCTCATCACATATTTACTTGCTGATGTTCCTTTTCCAATGTTTACCCCTTCAAACCTTACCGCCGTAAATCATGATCCTTCCGACACCCCTTCCAGTGAACAGTGAACCATCCTCCACGACCCTTGCGTGTTTTACAGATCCCGATAACTATGGTATCTTCACTTCTTCCCATTTTCATGTATACCATATGACTACACTAGCCACCTTATTTCCCGCGTTAGTATTCATATTAGTATTATTATTTATGTTGCTTTTCCCTTCCAAAGCTTACTGGAACAACCCCTGGTGCACAACAGTGCACGGGTGCACATGCACGGACACCCTGCCTAACGGCATACTGCGTTGATCATTTGTACGCATCACACACACCTACCTCATCCATTCCCAAGCACAGTTTGTCTACTGTCATCTTTATCAGCAAAAATCATTTTTAACCCCTATGTCCGAACTAATGCCGCTCTTTCCCCATAAAAACAGTCCGAAACTAACACACCAATGAACTAAAAAATAATAATAATCTGTTTATCTGGAAATTTTGTTGAGATTTTCTTCACTCACTCAAGCTATCATTACTCTCTCGACACAAATCGTATCGCCAACAATCATCCAGGTTTGTCAGAATGTGGTTCCAATCACCGCTCCAGACCAAACATCTTGCTTTACAATATATAAAATCCAATTTCTTTGTTTTCTAAAATTCATTGTTTTAGATCCCTAACTAGTTATAAACCTGTAAATCCAAAACTAGATTGAATTTTTAGTTTTTTTCTTTTTGCTGGTATACATGAATCATATGTATGGTATAACTTCCCACTGGTGTATACCCTTTACATTGAAGAAACTTATATAAACATGTTTTCCATTCTTCCAGTGACTGAAATAACTAAATCTCCATGAAAACATTACAGTTTTAATCTACACTTAGAACAAAGGCAAGCATTCCGTAGGTAAAACAGAGTGTAGGGATCTGACGATGTAAAGAGTAATCTATAAAACATGGTATGGTTTAACAACATAACTTAGTTAGGAAAAATCTAAGTGTTTAGCTAATCATCCAAACATACATGGTTCCAAATCACTTCTTAACCCAACCAGACAAGTAGTATGATAGTGTAAAATCATCATCGATTTAATGTATATTGTTTGCACTAGAATATAAAATGAATCACGTATGTTTACTCACAAATCTTGTTCAATGTTCAATGGTTTTAGTTCTCTGTTTTAGTTTTCTATTTCGGTAAAAGAGAGGTTTTCACTTCTAGATTTTATTCATGCCTAATAATTTCAAGTATATATATACATTTATATGTGTCAATCAACAATCTACCAAATATTCATAATATAAGACTTAAAGAATTTGAACAGAGTTTACTCACTTGTCTCGGCTTTGTTATCTCAGGCTTTAGTTTCTTTTCTTGTACTAGTTTGATCGGATTGTTTGTGATGAGGGAATATATGTGTATGTGCTCTTATTTATAGGTGAGTTAAAGTCATAAAATAATGGTGTATTAAATGAGTGAAAAGAAAAATCATGATCAGAATGTGTTCAGAGAGAAGGATCATGATTTCTACTAGGTGTAATGTGTATACCATATAATTATACTATCAGATATGCTACAGTAGCTACTATATGCAAGTTATAACTTAATTTTGGTATAAATTATTCAAAAGAATGAAGTCTTGGATAATTGAAAATAGAAAAATCTGGACTTGCTACAAGCTGTATGACGTGAAAATCATATGCTTCCATTAGTCGAATAGCTGCAGTTAAGCTGAAGCAAATGGGAATTAGACATATAAGGTGCTTTATGGTCCTAAATGTATGATTCTGCACATACACAGTTTGATGGGAACAATTGAAACTTGCATTTCTAGCTATAGCTACTAGCTGCTATATTTTTTCCCCATTGGAAGATGAAATGTCATGACTTGGCTTAAAACTATTGTTTCTAATTCTTGCTTTGCTGCTAAACTTTCTCAAAAATCAGAAATCCCCAGTACATATGTATATTTCAGCACATGTATATCAAAATCAGTCTATTCCTATCAATATGTCCTAGCCCTTATGTGTTGTGTCCTTCTTTAGACAGTCCTTTCTCTTTCCTTATGCAGTTTAATGGGGACATTTGAATTGTTCATTCTAGTTATAGCTTAGATCTAGATGCTATTTCTAGCATACAGCTAATGCAAAAATGCGAAATGACTTGGCTAAAAATATAGTTTTAGCTACCAAGTTTTTTCTATTTTTAAATGTCAATTGTATATGTAGAACATAATGTCCCATCAATCTTCTTAGCACACAAGTATTGTCTTTCATGCCACTATTTCTCTTATGCATTAAGTAAAAAGAAAATTCCCTAAATATATTCATTTTTAAGTAAGTTAGAATCAATTAGGATGTGAATCAAAACTACATATGTCATACACACACAAATTAGAAATTTTACAACAATTTACTGCAGATATAAATACATATATGTGAATTTAAAAGATAAAATAATTTTTTCTTGAAGTAGTAAATCAAATTCTATTAATTTAGTAAGTTATAAATGTAATCATTTATTTATTGTTTAACAAAAGTTAGTTAAAAATCCCGGGACATTACAATCTACCCGCTTAAAAGAATTTCATCCCCGAAATTAAAATTTATTGAGTAGATTATGATTAGAGTTATCAACTTATATACAAATAATTAACATACATCAATTTTTTTATTAATATATTTATATGTATATATATATATATATATTAATCACAGTTATTCCCATAACTGGAAATATCTGCCGCTATGGTTGGAAAATATTTCCATTTCTACATTATTTTTCCTCAATATCCATCAGTTCCTAACCGTAGATTGGTAAGCGAGTAACCCTTTAAGTATCAACATCGAAGACCGAAATCAACAACAGATCGATACCCAAACAATTATTCAACTAAACCAATCTCCAGTTAGGTCCAGTCCCTTAACTTTATATTTTAATTCCCACATTACTCCCTAATATCCTTGATTACATCTGGAAATTAAATTCTAAACTTCCTTGATTCGAATCAATCTTTTCCAAACATATATATTTGTCCCCAAATTCTCTTTTTATGTTTGAATCCATATTCAACTCACTAGGTCAATACACTTAACTCTGTTGAGTTCTATCCATAGCCTTCCTTAACTAATTAATTATTAAATTAGTTATCTCCATTTCGGTACTCACAAATCTGATTTTATTTCCAAAATCAAATTGTTCAATAATCACGAGTTCCCATCTAGTCAATATTTAAGTCTAGACTGATTACTGGAAATCCAAATTTTTAATTCAATTTATAATTCTAACCTTATTTCTTATATCAATACAATTAGATATTATTCTAATTAAATCCAACTTTATTTGATCAATTCTTAGGATGATCCTAGTTAATTTAACTCCTTTTATATTTAAAAGTACCTTCCATAAATTCTTCCATCTTCACATACTTAGAGGTTGATGGCTTATCCATTAAGGCATAGACCTTTTGTTGCGTTCCCCTTTTCATATGTGGGCAGTCTTTAGTCAAATGTCCAGGCTGATGACACCTATATCATAAAATCTGATGGAAAATAGCATTACCTGGTCCTTGTGGTTTCTATTAAGGTTGCTCCGGCTACTTAACCTACGAATTCTTACAAAACCTAGCGATGTGTCCTTTCTCTTTGTAGTTATGGAAAACCGTATCCTTGTAACGATCCCAGGACTTCTCCTCTCTCATTTTTCCCTTTTCCTTGTTTTTCCAATTTGGATTAGACTTCCATTTGTTATGATTTCCTCCACTGTTTTCTGCAGTCTACACTCTTTTCCCACCGGCTTATTTCCCTCTAGTTCCTCATACCGAACTGCCATGATCACTAGGTCAATGAATGCAATCTTCAAATGCCGAATCATCTTATCTTGCAAGCTATCCTTCAATCCTACTATAAACATTTCATTATTCTTAAGTAGAGTGTTGATCAGTCCTGTCCCAAAGCAGGAGAGTGCATAAAACTTATTTTCATATTCAGCAATTGTCATGCTCCCTTGTTTGAGATCTATGAAATTGTGATACATTCTAGTTTTGCCAGCGATAGGAAGAAACTATTCTTCGAATGCCTCTTTGAATTTTTCCCAACTAAAATCATCTTCAGAAATGTTCGCAGTTTGAGTGTTCCAACAGATTGCAGCAGCTTCTTGGAGTTTCCATGAAGCTAAAAGGCGTTTCTTGAAGTTTCCATGGAGTTTCCATTAAACTAAGGCACGAGGTTATGTCTGGTGGTAGAATTCTGTCCGGAACCGACCGACATATCCAGCATCCATAGGGAGTCAACTTAATGTGAGAGGCCTGGTATATAAATATATATATATATATAACCGTCAAAAAATAGATAAATAAATAAATGAATAAAAATAGAAATTGTCCGTTAGGGTACAACAAATAGATAACTTGGAAGTGATAAATATTTGCCTTTAGAAAATATGACCATTTGAGTCATAAAGGGAAATAAAAAGGGAATAAAAAGAAATGGGTGTCATAAGGGAATTCATGATTGTCGTTTAAACACTATGTCCAAATTGGGGAAGGTATTAAACAAACATCCTAGGGAAAAAGGAATATAACCTTCCTAAAGGAAATAGAAAATATAGTTAGACTTGGTAGGTTAATAATGTAGGATGTTATTGACCATATAAACCCGTGATGCAAATAAATGGTGTACATATAGTATTTCCGCATAAAGGAACTAAACAGGATAGACTTAATAACGTAGCCTGCTTTATCCCAAAAAGGGAAAGCTGTTAAAGGCAAATAGGGTACGAACTAATAACCTTCGCATATAGTCTGCTTTCTGGGACCTAAAAGGCTAAGAGATTAAGGGTTGAAGAGTCCACATGGGAATAGGTTTTTCAGTATAGGGGTCTTAAATGGCATGTGTGTGGTCCTACCCAAACCTGGAAAATAAAATGGTCAGATATGGCCGTCTATTCTAAGGGATGTAATAAGCGACTAAGGAGGTTATCTAATAAGAACAGCTAGAAGGTATAACACATGATAAAATACCTTCTTTCGTCTACATGCGTGAATGACGGAAGCCTTCACTAGTAGGGTCCGTAGCTACTGCCCTCTGGTTTATGTTAACGTTGAATATATTATTTGAATATATTATCGAGGGTTAATAAGTGACTAATAAATCCGCCTAGGGTCTTAAGTGATCAGGGAGAATCCACCCCATTTATCATTGATAGTGAGGCATTAAATAATAAAGAATAGTGAATGAGAATATAGATAGAAACCCCGTAATTAGGGGTCCACTCTCGATAGAATTAACCAGTTAAGCTCTGGTATAAAGGCTTCACAAAAATGTAAGTAAATGTCCAATCTCAATAATGTAATTTGGGAATACTACTTTGGGAAGAGTAATAGAGTCGTGTGTAAACATTAATAAGGTTGGTTTAGAACTACTAACCTTGTTAGGAATATAGCTTTGGTTGAACCAAATGGAATATACCTTTGTTATAGTCTGTGCTGTACATTTCTTAGTCACCAGAACTTGTTGTTATGACCCCGTCCTCATTACAACCTCGCAAGTCACCTAGAGAACGTCGGGTTCTTACAGATGATTAAGTTTGGCTTTCGATTCTTGTTCTCTCTCATGCTCGGTATTGGCAAAGTGATTTACTTTGAAAAAAGTGGTTACTTGAGTTAATACTAGTTTATCTTATTTTGTTTCCACTGCGAGTTATTTTATTGTACTTTTATTATGCTCATGCTCATGAACTTGGAGGGAATCACCTCACATAGAACCGTTGGGTCCCCACTTCCAATATTATGTCTAGAAGGATCATTATTTGTTTGCTCTATCAAGGCCACTAGAGACGACATAAGGTCCTAATAAATAAATACAAGAAAGCTATTTAAAAAACAAATAAGCAAACTCTTTATTCCCACAAAGTTTATCACATAAGTTCATAGTATATTTGAATATATGATGATTGAAAGTATGAAACAACTGTTTAGAAAATAAAGGTATCACATTTCATAGTCATTTTGAAATATCATTACCGACCCTCTTTAAGTAGCTTTTCTTTGTCCTCTCCCACGTAGTCAAAGTAAAACCTAAGATACTCTATAATGTTTAAATCCTTTGGGAATCCCTCTCGGATTATCCTTGAAGACTTAATCAGGTGAGATCTCTCTCAAATTCCTTTCTTCATCCAACAAACCTTGATAGGAAATCCAGAGTAGCAAGACTTTTGGAAATTATAGTTCCCTATCATCAACTGTACAACCATAATCACATCAAATTTATTTACATAACATTGTTGCACAAATCCAATATAAATTACAACATATATAAAATATACGTTGAAATTTGTCTCTCTTTACGATTTAAAGAAAATTTTACAATGAATGGCATCCGTCAAAATCTCGGCATTGCCAAGGAAAGCACATAGCATGCTTTGAATCACAATTCCTAAAGGTCCAGAAATTTTAATGTAGGTCTTTCCATGCAAAATTCACACATAAGTGATGAACGATGGTAGAAGGTTGACATACCATCCCTAAAAGCAATTTATAAAAGGATTTACGACATTATTC
This sequence comes from Allium sativum, assembly GCA_030737875.1. Lineage (NCBI taxonomy): Eukaryota > Viridiplantae > Streptophyta > Magnoliopsida > Asparagales > Amaryllidaceae > Allium > Allium sativum. Next base: position 945,127,919 of record CM060909.1, on the reverse strand, counting down.
GTATACTTAAATTTAAAGATATTTCCAACCAATTTATTGCATGTTTGTAAGCCCAATGGATTGAGAGAATAAACTAGATAGAACTGTAGTGGGCCTTTTTCCTTGTGGATCTAAGGGAATTCGGGCCCCTTTCTCTTAGAAGCCTTGTGACACCCCACGTCCCTTAATGTTATCCATATGAGGGTGCATTTAATTCTATGAAGCACAATAATAATACAGAGACTAATTTCACAAGACAAAATATAAAATTCAGCGGAAAAACTTTTCAAACCTTTATTGTCAAACCATCGTAGCATTACATTTTCAAATACCATAAAGTCATAACCGTAAACATCTATCTCGTGGAAACATAAACCATCAGAGTACAAGTATAAAACCATAAAATCATATACCTCAAGGGCCATAACAATACATAGAACAGAAACTAAAGCAATACATAGAGTAAGAAATAATCCTAGTCCAAGTTCAGTTAAAGAATTATGGTCACTACTGCAGTCCACCACCCTGAGAACCTAAGGGGAAAGGAAGAGAGAGAAGGAAAAACAAAATAATTCAGACATAAAGTCTAGCGATTTCCAGTGAGCACAAGCATAAGATAATAGGTATCCAGACAGATCAATAATATTGTATATGAAAGTACAGTAAAATATGCAAGTACGAAGTAAATGAAATAAGGTAAGATTATGTAAGTTTATCATTCATATCCCAAAATAGAATTTGTGCACTAAATAACAGAAAAACAGGATTAGGTTTTAACCTAATTATAACCTGGTGATCGGCTCGCTAACAGATGCGAATAACCTATGCCAACCATGACAGTAGGAATTTTAGTCCCGAACCCATCAACTTTAATGACACATCCCTATGCGTCAAAGTTACAGCGTCTTATCTTCCACCATCGGATCCATGCACACTCATGACTCCGCCGGAACATGCCTGTACCAACCTCCAAGATTTGAACCTCTTGCAATCATCCATTAGTAAAGCGTGCCCCCGTCCCTACCTAATGCATGACTCGTTTGATAACAGGAGGGTACTAATTGATATGGATTCCAAGCAACAACTAATTGACTTAAGCTACCCCTAGGCTAGGTCCCCCAAGTAAACTAGTATTTTAAGAGTTCCTCCAAGATATCTTAACAAAAGATGTGAAACCTTTTAGCTTATTAATAAAACAGGTTTAGCTTAGCAGGTTTAAGTTCATTAATAAGAATCATATAACCCTATGTTATATTTCGCAGTTGTAAATGACAGTTATTAAATGTAACAACCCTTCCCCAAATCATACAGGCACCTGCTCATGTGTATATAGATTACAGTAACATATTTTTTGCTTAATTTACATCTGATTCGCATATTTTTCATAACATGTTCTACTTAATTTGAAATTAAATCCAACCTATTCAAATTAACATGTTTAAATATTCTTCCTTTATAAATTCCCAAAATTACAGGCAATGGTTCTCAATTTCCAATATGACTTAATCACATTTTTATTATTATTGCATATTATTCCAATTTATCCCATTTTACGCAATTCAAATGGAAATGGCCAAAGCTTTCAATGGCCTAGGCTCAGCACAAAACAAAAAGGAAAATGGAGAAATATAACCAAACTCAGATATGAACAAACTGATAAAATAGGCATAATAAGACTGTAAATAAAACTAAGATAGAAAGGGGATAATGAAGATAGATGTACATTTATATAGATAAAAACTAAATAGGTAACTGACAGTAATCAAAAGAACAATAACATATAAGAATAAACTTACAAACACTAATACTTTTTAGATCCAATGTATTTACTATCAAAATCCCTTCTTAAATAGCAGAACTATAAATAAAATCACAGTGATTTATGTTAGATTCAAAAAAGACCTTTGAAAATTTATTGTAAAAAATTATCCTTTCAATCTATGTTTTGACAACACCCCGACATTTTCTTAGTTTTATTTCAGGATATAACTTAGAGAAGAATGAAGATGAAGAAATGCTTGTGTAAGAAAATGGTGAGATTGCTAGCCTATTTATAGATACGTTAGGATAGTATAAACCATAGGATACTAGATTTTAAAATCAAACCGTAGACACATTGTGCTGAGTCAGCAAGGAATAAAACACTTAAATCTATCCAGGTTCAGGCTCGAGCCTACTCGAAGGTGGGTTGACCCACCTACAACTTGGATCGACACATAGGTCGACACATATAAGGTCATGTCGACTCATCTCTGTTGCTTCTGTTTGAATTTATTTATTACATTACTTTAAATTTAGTTCAAACTTCCTTTATTCATAACTTTATCATACTTAGTGTAATAACCCGTAATTTTTGAACCAATTTAAAATTTTATTTTTAATTGATTTAATGGATTTTAAGAATTTAAAATGATTTATTTTGAGAATTAACGATTTAAAATTTATTTAAATCGAAGTTAGGAGGTAAGAATTTAAAATTCAATTAAAACGAGCTTAAAATGGCGCGGTAGTTTGAAAAAATTGATTTTAAATTTCAAATGAATGTACAAAATTCAATACAAATCAGATTTAAGTAAAACAAGAAGCATTGGAATATTTTGAATTGTAATTTTCTAATGAATGTAAGAAACTGAGATTTCACTTTATAAACTAAAAGTTATGTCCAGTTTAAAATTTAGAATAGTCACTATGGAATTTTTATATATATTAATATTATATATAGCCCTTAAAAATAGCCATTTTGCAAATGCTTTCGTTTTTAATGAAACCACTTTTGTTGGATATGGAATGTCAAATTATAATCAACTTTAAAATTTCATAGTTTTTGGAATTAATATGTGAGCACGGTAAATTTAAACGTGTTTTCAATTTCAGTTTGGATTTAATAAACCAGTAAAAAGGCCATTTTCAAATGGTCTCCAAATTCAACGAAATTAATTTTGTTAGGACTGTATCGTTAAAACATAGCGAGATTTCAATAATTGTAATTTTTGGAGTCAGTATATGGCCCCAGTAAAATAAAATATATGTTTGAATTTAATATTGAACGTTATCTTATTTTATATTTTAATTTTGACAAAAACTGATCGAAATAGTTGAATTGGCTTACGAAACATATCCCAATGTATCCAAAATGGGGTATTTAGTTATAAAGACATTCGTTGGGTCTGATTTGGAGTTCGAATGAAAAGTCACACTTTTTGGAAATAATTTTTAATATAAAGTAGTATATATACCCTAAATTAGAACCCTAGCCCTCATTATTCAAAGTTGCCGCCTATATCGTTCGAAGGCTAGAAATGCTCGAAAATTCATGCCCACTTTTCTTCCAATCCACGCTATAATTTCCAAAACTTATTAAACAAAAATTGTAGTGCTTTGAGAGATCTTCAATTTCATACAGGGTTGATGGAATTTCATTGAGTGGTTTTTCTCGATTTGGGCGCTCAAAGGCGTGAAGTTTTTGGCCAATTTCTGGCGTGCCTAGGGGTGCGAGTTGATCAGTGAGGAGGGTGCAGAGGAGTGGGACGACGACGATCGCCATGGTGGCGATGGATAGTGGTTCAGGCGGCCTGGGGAGGCGCGACGACGGGAGGAAGCAAGTCGGCGATTGGTTTCTTCGATCGGTTGGAGGATTAAACGATGAAGAGAGATTAATAATATAATTATTATAATTAATTATACAATATATAAATTATCATAAATATTTCATACAAGGTTGGAATCCGATGATTTCAGTTGCATTGCTCTCATATCAACGAACACCACAACATGAAACTGACCAGAACGGAAATGGAAGTTGTTGCAGTTTTTGATAAAATTAACGCTCGCTTAATTTTATTAGAACTATCCTCAAATAAAGACTGACGGAGTGGAAACCAAAGTGAAAACTTTCTCACTCAAAATATTTGTACAGTTATTTATTTTATAGCTGAATGTAGTGATTGCCAGTGATGATTTTTATCAGTTTTAATTATCATAAAATGTTGTACAGTGCCTGTTAGCTCACTTCATTGTTGTTTGAAACCCATGGATGACTTGATTGACTGTATTATGTTTTGTTTGTGATATTGAAATATTTAACATGATAAAAATAATGTTAATAAATATATGGTAGTTGAAGTTAAATTATAAATATCCATTTATAATGTAAACAGTGAAAATTGGTTAATTAGAAAAATAATTCGAATCAAATTAGAATTGGTTACATTTATTAATCAGTGATTAATTTGAATTCATTGTTGATGATTGAAAACCCCACATGGGTCTGGGGATGATAATTAATTCACATCTCCCTTGGAATTAATTGTATGTTAACCGATTGATTGACAAACAGTTGTAAGCGTTATCTAATTATTTAATGCTCATATAGTTGTAAATTGCACTCTTGATGTGAATTGATTGTTTAATGGTTGTTTATCACTATTTTTGAATACATGCGATGTATGGAATCCATATAAATAAAATTATATGGTAATTGATTGAGCTTGATTCTAATTCAGAATATAAACGAATATTTTAAAATAATAATAATATTCATTAAAGGATCAAAATATGATTTTGATGTCCCATTTTGGATGGACACGAAAATATTGAAATATATGAAGCCAAGTGAAGTAGATGTACACCATTTTAACATGAACGGAATTTTCTATCAATTTTATTCATTTTGTAATGAATATCGAAAAGATTTGATTACAAAATCTGATATTTGGAAAATATTAGTATTTTAATATTATAATGATATAGAATATTCAATTTTGATTTAAAATTGAAATGGAAGTTGAAATCGTTTTAAAATGAATTTATAGGCGATTTATAAAATACGTTTTTAAATGGAAATCGACGATATATACATCATATATATTTATATAGCTTGAATAGAACGCGCTGCGCAGCAACCGTTCGTGAATTTCGACCATTGACTTCAAATTGATGTAACGGTAGATCCGACCGTCGGATTCTCCTAAAACTGAAACCATTGGGTTCGTATCGAAAAGATCTTTCCAATGAATATATGAGATTCAAATCTGAATGGTTAGATTTTAAAATATTTCCAAATCAATTTCAAAAATGGTCGCTATGAATGCAGTTCGGTGGCCGATATTGGAAACCGAATATAAGGGCCTTAATAAAATTATTAAAAATATGGAAAAATAATCTAAAATCATAATTAATAATTAGGAAACATTTTAGGTGAAATATTCCAAGATTTGAAAAGATATTTTTATCCAAATGAACTAGTTATTAACTAGAATAATAATCCAATGCTTTTAAATAAATAAATTGGATTTGTAAACGGTTTTAATATAACCAGAATTTTCCAAAGTATGAACTGAAAAGGATTTAAATAGAAATAATCTTAGGAATGTTTCAATATTGGATTCCGTGATTATACGGATATTGTTGAGGAATTTGGATGACATAAATATCGTTATTCCCAATACGATATCCATTAGTTTCAGAATATGATATTAAATATAAGTCGATATAATTTCTATTCAGAGCCTTGTATTTAATATCAAATTAGATTTCAGGTTTGTTGTGAATGGTGTCTTTATTAACACTTTCTTAAACCTAGTTGAGGAAAGGATAAATCTTTTAACCAAGATTTAATGTAGTTTTTCAATTAATTAATATTATTGGAATTAAATGGTAGTTGGTTACGGGTTCATTATGAACGATGTTTTAAATGACATTAGTCCTTAAACCCAATTAACAGTGAAGTTATAATTTGAAGTTTATAAATCATTTAATTAAGATCTAATGGAAATTGTCCAAAGTAAAGTTTTCCGATTTAATATATTAAATTGGAACTGAATGGAATTCGATTTAGTGATAATCAGGATGGGATTCTGTGAAGGAAGAACATTACTATTTATGAAGTTTAAAAGGCCTTGCCGTTATTCCGTTTATTGTACTAGAATGATACAGAAATTTATATCGATTATATACTGTTATAAATTCCGTGAAAGATCCATTTTAATGAAAGAGGATTTTGGGTTTATCATGAATAATGTTTTAAACGACATTTGTTCTTTAACCCAGTTAAAGGCAAGATTAATTTCCTAAAATTGAATAATCAGTAAGTAATGATTTTTGAAAGATTAAAACTAAATGGTGTTTTAATGAATCTTTAATTAGATTGAAAGTAAATGGTAATTAAATTTACCAAATTCAAGAAATGTTTCAAGATGGAGTATCACCAGTTTTACTTCATCCGATAATTAAATCTTTAATTAGATTTGAACGTGAAATGGTAATTAATTTTACGGATAAAACAATGGGTGTTATATATGGAGTACTACCAGTTTTGCTCCATAGGATGAATAGATTGGGATTAGGAATATTAAAATAATAAATGATTACTTTGGTAAGGCTTGATAATCCCGACTAGTTTTATAAACCTTAATTTGGTTTAGAATTATTAAAGGATAATATAAAATCTTTTTCAATGGTTTTTAAAGGAAGATTAAACGATAAGTTTAAATAATTATCTTTGATAAAATTAATGGGAGCCTTTCCCCAAAGATGTGAATATTTGAATGAAAGAACATTCTGGATTGGTATGAGGCATATGATGTATTTATATATCATTTGATTATAAGATGCGCGTGTTATTCGAAAAGACAGGGTTTAACCTATTCCGAATAACTGTTACGACGATTAAAAGTCGAAGATATTGAAGACGGTGCAAGACCGACAATCTTCACATTGAAGGGATTACTATTGATGCCCTAGATGGAGTTGCAGCCTTGAAGGGGTTATAGTGGTAGTTTTCGGGATGTATTTGTTGAATGTTCGGATATGCGAGGGCCTATCTCCTGTATTGGACATATGGGACGAGGAATAAGGTACCTCCGGTTTCGTTCAAACCCAGAACAGACTTGCAAATGGATAGGGTATCTGGCATTGTATTCCTTTATGATGTATTCGTTGATGTCTGCTAAATATATATCTGTTTGGTGGAAGAGAATTTACTCTCTTGCTTAACACCCTTCTCTAAGACGTACGAGCTTAGAGGTTATATATATTGATAGAAATCGGTGGTATGGTATGGATTGACAGTGTGGCATGCTGAGACGCAATGATCAAAGTTTTTGTTGAAAAGTAGGGCCTTGTGGATGATGATCAAAGCACAGCTATAAGTAGTATAGCTTTGTGTAATAGTGTTAATTCGTGAGCCTCACACCCAGTATGAGTCAAAAACGGGATAATGACTGCAGGGAGTGCACGAAGTTTCTTTCTATCTAGAAGTGGTGTCATGGTATGGGGCCCAGACATTTTTACTTATGTGGATGATAGAATGAGGCGTCTCGGATATTGAGTCTCCAATGGCTCAGAGATAGGTCTAATAGGACCGGGAAACGTGTGTTCTGGAATAACTAACCCACTAAAGTAAGTGTGGACCAACCCTGAAGATCCAAGGGTTGCCCGTAGGTGTGATCCTGGGGCATTTGCTAGAATGTCTCAAATTGGTGAGGAAGATCCCTTGCCTTAACTCACAGATGGAATCCAATTTCCAATACGCGACCTTTCGGTTTTAGTTGTAAACCTATGTATAGCGACATAATATATGGTACCTATGTCATCTATGGTTGATACATTTATATTTGAAGTTGTTTTTGACACTATGCACTTGTAGTAATATCAAATGATTTGTTTTAAAGCGTATCAAGCATGTTTGGATATTATAAGGTAAAACTCTATCCTTCGGCTTGCGTTGCATTGTGTGATGGGACCTGAGTCTTATAATAGCTTCATTTTTCCAAAAGCATTGCTTGATTTATAAACTATTTTATTTCAGAGTATTCATGGGAGTAAACTCGTTCCATGTCATACGGCGTGGTCCCTTGATTTAGCCTATTTTAAAGTAAAAGTTTAATAAATGTTTTAAGTTCTCACGCTAGTACCATGACTGATCTGGAGTTTATTGTTTTCGCCTAAACTCTGGGTGCCCATATTTTCCACACTGGCAGTCAGTAGTTTTGGTTTTGCAGATTTCTATTTAACAGGATCTTAGTTTACACCCAGAGCTATATTCGGAAAGCTTTGTATCCGTTTATTTCCTTAAGTTGTGGTAGTTGATGTATTTCCGATGTGCATTATATTTATACATTTTTAATTTTGCCGCTATGTAAATTTTAAATCTCTGATATTATTTTTTCGTTGTGTAATATTTATTCGTACTCTGATATTCATGTACTCTGATATAAATTGTTGTAATAACAATGAAGTGCTCTATTGTTTTTGTTCGGATGCATCATGTTCTCAAAACAATCCAGGCTCCTCCGTCTCCTCAGGGACTAGGGGATTTCGGGTCGTTAAACTTAGTTTGGTTTATTAAAACCAAGTGTATACCTGAATTGTAATTTTGTAACGAACGCAACAGTAAAGTCTGTTTTTACTTAGTTTTGGATTTTTATTAATTAATATTAATTTTATTACCTTCTTTACATAATAATGGTGTATTAAATTATGAGGTGTTACAAGCCTTCTCGAAAGCAAGAACTTTCGTTTCATCATCATCAATAGCCTCCTCAATCGAAGGGACATCAAAAGAGAGAAGGGCTTTCGTTTCATCATCATCATTAAAAGAAAGTTAACTATTTTTTTATTTATAACGTTTTTAAACACACAGCTTCTGTTTTTCTTCTGGAAAGAAAATTGCTTCTCCCCTTTAATTTTCAACCTCTTCTCTCCTACTCGTGTTTCCTTCTTGCATTAATTCTTTAACTGTAATGACCCGCATTGGCAGAGGTATTATAATTAATTTATTTAATTATATAAATGGTGAAATAAAGGATTTAATGGTCGTGGAATGAAATAACTGGGAATATTTAATTTAATTAAATAATTAAATAATATATTTAATTCAGAAATAATAAAAAATATTGGAAATCACAATATTCTGTGAACGGGGTCATCCCTTAGATATAATTCAGCTTAGAGTTGAATTATATTGACGAATATATTCAATCGACGACAGTTTGAACGTATAATTATATTATAATTAAAATCGAGCTCGAAATGGCGCTGTAGTTCGTCAATTGGCGATTCGAACTTCAAATGAATGTACATGATTCGTTTTAAGCCGGATTTCTGTGAAACAAGAAACGTGTGGAGCTGGTAGAGTATATCTTTCTAGTGGAAGAGAAAAACCAGGATTTCATCGTGTAGATTTTGAGATATGTCCAAATCAAATTTTAAAATAGTCGCTATAAAATCGTTTATCGACCGTAATGGTTTATTCGATATAACTAGAGATCGGGCTTGAATTTAGACAAGGTTCTTTTGAGACATAGTGATAATTTAATTTTTAGAATTTTACTGTAATTTTTAATTAATTTAATAAACAACTTTTTATTTGGAGTATTGTGCACCCTGTAATCAACATTTTTGGGGTTTCACAAAATGAGTTAAACTACGGGTATTATTATATTTTTGGAATCGTGACACATCGCTGGATATAACCGTATTCTCACTTCTGTCCGTAGTGTCTTGGATATGAATGAAATATTGTGTAATACGGTACCATACAAATCCAACTATTTTGAAACCAGTGCATCCACTATCTTTGAAATGCCATGTACACGTCCCCTCTTACAGTGGCTTTGTACACGTCCCATTTTACATGGTAAGTCTTTGCACACTTCCCCTCCCCTTTAAAGGGCTCTTAAGTATACACGTACCATTCTTTCCATCCATCCCTTCAACCTACCCTACAGACTACCACGTCCCCTACTTTCTTCTTCACTAAGATTTCGTCTTCTATAAATAAAGAAAGCATTCCTTTTCCTTTGCTTCCTGAACGAGAAAAATACTTCACGTGAAAAATTCCAAACATACATTGACATGAAAACCCCCGAGGCTCTCTTCAGTTGCGCATAGTCATTCATGCGAGTAAAGGCGCATCAAACGTGATGAAGCAGCAGCACTTCAACGTGTGTGGACTATTGGTGTCGGATTTATGGGATGTGTGCGAGAGAGGTGATGTCAGCATGAGGTGGAAGTGGTGAGGAGAGTATATTTTGTACAGGAGAGTATAACTGCGAACGTGTCGGTGAGCGCGGATGCTTCAAGAAGGTGCCGGGATGGATCTGCTCGCGTCAAGGAAGGAAAGTCACACAAGCACTAGTGTAATGGCGAGAGAACTCCTGTTAGTCGAAAGTTTTCAGGATGGGACGAGCTCGACTTTGCTGGAAAAGGGTGGAGTTGATCGAGAAATGGTGAAGAGTATATGCGGAAATAGGTTCAACTTGTTTGAGATGATGTGAGGACTACAACAGTAAACGACAGTGGTAAGGTATTTGAAGGGTGCGTTTATGGATGTTACAGGGTGCCAAAATGGTTAGAACGTGATGTTCAGGGTGCCAAAAATTGTCAGAACGTGATGTTGTGGTAAAGGAGGAATTCTTGTGCTGTGTTTAATCGGTGAAGTAGCGATTTGGGCGGGTTTGGGCTTTTTCTAAATTTGTCAAGAAACAAAAATTTAACGAAACAAGATCCGCTAGAATCGTATTGACGACGACTACGCAACGGAACTGACCGGGAGTGGATTCGAGCTCATTACAATTTATAGCGAAATAAATTGTCCGTCTGAATCAAGCGATAGTTATCGTTATTAACGATGATCGTCCTATGTGAGTAAATCTCACTAACTCTGAACAGTTTATAATTTCATGTTGAATTTTTAGAACTGATAGAAATTGTCTGTTTGATTGTGTGTTGACTGTTTGATTTAACTGCTAGTCAGTTAGTGAATATTATATATATATATATATATATATATATATATAAATAGTTAAATAGTTATATATTGATTTTGTTAACAGAATATTTCATATTTAACTCGAAGTGATGTTGATTATACTGTGTAACATCTGTGATGCAGGGAAACAGGTTGGAGCAATCCGACTGGATTCCTCAACAGTTATTTTATTGTTTTCATATATTTTAATATATGATGTGAATTATAACCTGTTGTTGATTGTGTGTGTATGGACGAGATTAGACATCGTAATTTGATATGTTAAAATACCATAACATGCCGGAATGTTGATAGGGGAATTTTCAAAGTGATATTGAAAATAGATTATTTATAAAATGGGATATTTATAAATAAGAGATATTTATAAAGTGGAATATTTATAAATAAGAAATGTTTATAAATTGGAATATTTATAAAGAGGAGATATTGAAAAAGGAAATAATTACAAACCATTTTCTTTTTGAATGGAAAGGCCTGTGTGGCGGGTTTGGGGATTTTCCCGATGCTCCCGATACAAAGGAGGTTATGGCGAATTTTCCCGGGAATTTAAGGAGTTAGAATATTTTTAAGAATAAATTTGGAAAAAGGGATATTTGCAAACCATTTGCAAATAGAATGAAATGGAGAAAGGAAATATTTGTAAACCATTTACAAATGGAATTGGAAAGTGAACATTATAAAAAGGAAATCATTTTTAAAGTGTAGAACCGTTATTTAAAAGTAAATCTTTTCAAATGAATAAAACGTTGTTAAAAAGGAAATCTTTATAAAGTAAATAAAGTAAATCGAATATAGACATTCGAAAGGAGTTAATCGAATATGGTATTCGAAGTTAGTTAATCGAATATGGTATTCGAAGTTAGTTAATCGAATATAGACATTCGCAAGGAGTTAATCGAATATGGTATTCGAAGTTAGTTTATCGAATATAGACATTCAAAAGGAGTTAATCGAATATGGTATTCGAAGTTAGTTAATCGAATATGGTATTCGAAAGTTAGTTAATCGAATATGTTATTTGAAAGGGGTTAGTCAAGTCGAGTTAGTCAAACAGAGTTAACCAGTTAGAGTTAATCAGTTAGAGTTAACCAGTTGGAGTTAATTAGTTAGAGTTAATCGATTAGAGTTAAAACGAACTAGAGTTAATCAAATATAGTTATTTGGGACAGAGTTAGTCAGACATAGTATTCAGGGTAAGCTGCCATCTTGTACGACTGCTAGCGTAATTCGCAGGGCTGTAAATAGCCTACGGCGGTCGGATGTTTCCTGAGGGAGTCAGGCGTAACCATTGTGATCGCTGCGATCTAGAGTCAAGCGAATGGAGTTTAATCGAATATTAGTTATTCGACAGGAGTTAATCGAGTTGATCGAGTTGAGAAATAAGTTAAGTTAAATAAGTTGAGTTGATCGGGTGGTTCGACCAAGTTAGTCGAGCCTAGTTAATCGAATCGAATTGGTCGAACCAAGTAAGTCGAGTTAAGTTAGTCAACTTAGTCGAGCCTAGTTAATCGAATCGAATTGGTCAAACCAAGTAAGTCGAGTTAAGTTAGTCCAGTTAGTCGAGCCTAGTTAATCGAATCGAATTTGGTCGAACCAAGTAAGTCGAGTTAGTCGAGTTAAGTTCGTCGAGTTAAATAAATCGATGTTAGTTTCATCGAAAGGAGTTATCGATGTTAGTTTTATCGAAAGGAGTTATCGATGTTAGTTTCATCGAAGGGAGTTATCGATTATAGTTTAATCGAAGTGAGATTTTCAAATATGAGATATTTAAAAAGGAAGAGTTATCGAATATTAGTTATTCGAAGAGAGATTATCGAATATCGTTTATTTGAGAAGGAGTTAGTCGAATATAGGTTATTCGAAGAAGAGTTAATCAAATAGAGATTTCTCAAAGAGAGTTAATCGGTAAATTCGATTTATATCGAATTCGGGAAAGTACTTATACTTTTCCAGTGTTTAAATAGAGATTTATTTATTTATAAATAAATAAGTGCTAGGTTAATTATTCACTAATAAGAATAGAAGTTATAATTAACGTTAGATAATTCGGAAGTAGGGATTATAACGTTATCGTTATAACCAATGTTTTAAATATAGAAGTGGATTAGTAAAATTGGATCCGAGAAAGGCGTAAAGAAGTTGTTAAAGATTAAAAGATAAACTTTGACCATTTCGAAGTTATAACATTGTTCAATTAAGGTCTGAGAGGTAATTATACCCCAACTTGAGTGACTTCCTTCTTAACTAAGAAATGGTAAGGTTTGATCGTAAAGGAGTTTTGGAAATGTTTTCCAAACGAGAATCAGAAATGTTTTCTGATAAAAGAAAATAAGAATTTAGAATATAGGGAAACAGGAGATAAGTAAATAAATGAACTAAAGAGATTAATGTTAAAATGATGTTTGTTCGATATAATTTCCATCTGGAAATAATATCGTTGTTTTGCACACTTGTTTTTCTTTGATAGTTAACTCACCGACTATCGAAGTTTTGACCATTTTAACGTTGTTAATATGGAGAGACCGGTTGGATTATTATCCATAGAACCACTCTGTATTGGCATAAGCGTCGCGAATCATATATGCCAAAGATAATCGAAGACGGAGTAAAAATACAAGGGCTGTTGTATAAGTCTTAGATAACAGTGACTAAGATGGATATACGGAATAGTGCCTTCGGTTTGTCTAGTCCCAGGACAACTTGTATGGACGAAGGTCTGACAGAGTATATACAAAGAACCGCGTAAGTTGATCTGTTCAAACGTATTCACGTTTGGTGGCGGAGGAATTCGTTTCTCTTAGCTGTATACCCGTGTTATTTTTGGATAAGTCAATTTGTGATTTGGCAGGAATGACGATGTGACATTTTAAGTGAATGAAGATGGATGTCTGACAGAGTATTTCCAGAAAGGTCACGTACATTGATTTCTTCAACCGTAACAAGAGTGGAAGCGGAGAAGGAAACTTCTTTTAGCTGACACGTAACGTGCTGTTGTAAACGTCAATTAGTGATTTCGATGGATTTGACAATGTAGCATTCGAAGTGAATCTGATGTAATGATAAAGCATAGCTTCTAGCCTCATCAACTGGTAAATGATAGAAATCGGGCAGGCAGCATGGCTAAGTCAGTTGCACCAAAGTAGGGTGTATAATCACCTATCTAGAGAATATTCATTTGTTTCTTAAATCTATCAATGTTGTCCCATATATATACGGGAACGGTTGTTGATCCCAACCGTTGGTGATGTACATTCGATACACTCAAGCGAAATGAGTGGTCGGTCATGTGTGCCTGAGTTGCAAGATGTTCTTGTTGAACTCCAGTGTATCGTTCCTAGAGTACACCGATCGGAAGGTGGTTCCATACCATGTCATAGTTGGAAATCCATTATCCAATACGTGCTTGCGATTTTGATTGTATACTATATATGTAGAACGTGAGATGAAAGCGTTTCTGCTAGTTGATATCTATTTGTACATAGACATTATTATAATATAAAAAGGTTTTTGATATAAAGATATTTTGGATTCTCATAAGGGAAAAACCCGTTCCGTTCTGCGGCATGATCTTATGAGATATCGTTTACTTGTCCATATACCTGTTTAAACTGTTTTACTCACACCAATCCATGTTGCGTGCTTAGGCATGTGTCGCATGATAGGGGGTTCTTGCTTTTCGTTAGGTGGCGAACAGGAGACTTTTACTCCTACATGTCCCTTTGGTAGGGTTGGTTGTGAAGTCGAAAGGCTGGCCGTAAAATATGGTATTGGGGTACCAATGTAAGCCACGGTGGGGTATTACCTTGCTGCTTTGGAGGATGGGGACGGTTGCAAAGCCTACCAAAAATCCGGGTCGTTACAGTTGGTATCAGAGCTTAAGTTAAGAATTACTTGGCTCTGTGGCGTGACTCGGTAGAGATAGGGTTAGTAATACCCTAGATTGAGTTTGAGTGTATATATACGAGTGTGTATTTGTATTTGATATAAAAATGGTTTTATATTGTGGGGATTCATTGGCTGAGTAGTTTATGAGTTCTGGTCGATAAGTTTGATACACTGTATCGGTAGGAGTAAATAAACACTTGAATACGATGGACCGACACAGTATGGATATGTGATATATTATCATATATAGGATGTGTTGGTAGTAATTATAATCAGATAAGATTATAAAATGTGAAATGGTTATATGTAACCAATCAGAATTTATACAAGTGAATTATATGAAATTGGAATGAATTAAATCTGAATTTAGATCAGAATTGGAATTTAAAATCCCAGAGATGGGAAAGGTGTTTGTAAATGAATCTGGATTTAATATATGTGAATTTTAAAATCCTGAGAGATTTTAAATTTGTTTACAACATTGTAAAAGGATATTTGGAATTGATTTCAAGGTGGAAATGTTTAAAAATGGGTTTTGGAAGTGCTATAGTATTGAACTCACTTCGGTAGCTGGGAAATAACCCTGATGATGAATCGCGACATCGTCAGTGTTCATTTTGAGTTGCTAAGTGACGGATTACTACCAAAGATTTTGTTTTTGAATGGTTTGAGAAAAACAAGTTTTTTGGTACTTTGAAATAAATACTTTGATTTTTGATATGGAAAAGTGATTAGAAACTCCCAGGAAAAAGACAGTTTGAATTTAAAAGCAATTGAATAAAAATTGTGGAGGCAAACTAGAATGGAACCCAGTTAAGTGGAATTTGAATTGTAATAGAAAATATCAAGATAAAATGGGATTTGTAACATAGAGATTTTGAAATGATATTGGGTCGGGGAGTTAAGAGTTTGAAATTGAGATTGGAACTCAAATTGGAAATGAAGTTGGACTTGAGTATAAGCCTATGGTTTGATTTGTGGGCAAAAACAGATTGGAAATTGATTAAGATGACATTATTATATGTGGATTGATAACAGGTGTAAGGGACAAAGTTGATATACCCGACAAAAAGGTACAAGTTTACATTTGATATAAGCATGAGATTTATGAGCCGAATTGGCAAGCCACTTGGCTGTTTGATTTTCTTTTGGGTTGGAGATTGCCCAGAGAGGCGAGTTGGAGTTTGACCAATTGACCAGTACAAAGGAGGTGCTGGCGAAATTTTCCGAAAATTTAAAGTGTTAGAAAATTTTCAGAATTTTTGAAAATTTTAGTTGGTCGGAAGGAATTAATATTTGAATCGATATTGGTTGGTTCAGTTGAAACCAGAGATAAGGGTTAACAGATAAGCTTTTACCAAATAGATAGGGTCGTCCTCTAACTTAGCAATTTCGAGGACGAAATTATTTTAAGTGGGGAAGAATGTAATGACCCGCGTTGGCAGAGGTATTATAATTAATTTATTTAATTATATAAATGGTGAATTAAAGGATTTAATGGTCGTGGAATGAAATAACTGGGAATATTCAATTTAATTAAATAATTAAATAATATATTTAATTCAGAAATAATAAAAAATATTGGAAATCACAATATTCTGTGAACGGGGTCATCTCTTAGATTTAATTCAGCTTAGAGTTGAATTATATTGACGAATATATTCAATCGACGACAGTTTGAACGTATAATTATATTATAATTAAAATCGAGCTCGAAATGGTGCTGTAGTTCGTAAATTGGCGATTCGAACTTCAAATGAATGTACAGGATTCGTTTTAAGCCGGATTTCTGTGAAACAAGAAACGTGTTGAGCTGGTGGAGTATATCTTTCTAATGGAAGAGAAAAACCAGGATTTCGTCATGTAGATTTTGAGATATGTCCAAATCAAATTTTAAAATAGTCGCAGTAAAATCGTTTATCGACCGTAATGGTTTATTCGATATAACTAGAGATCGGGCTTGAATTTAGACAAGGTTCTTTTGAGACATAGTGATAATTTAATTTTTAGAATTTTACTGTAATTTTTAATTAATTTAATAAACGACTTTTTATATGGAGTATTGTGCACCCTGTAATCAACATTTTTGGGGTTTCACAAAATGAGTTAAACTACGGGTATTATTATATTTTTGGTATCGTGACACATCGTTGGATATAACCGTACTCTCACTTCTGCCCGTAGTGTCTCGGATATGAATGAAATATTGTGTAATACGGTACCATACAAATCCAACTATTTCGAAACCAATGCATCCACTATCTTTGAAATGCCCTGTACACGTCCCCTCTTACAGTGGCTTTGTACACGTCCCATTTTAAATGGTAAGTCTTTGCACACGTCCCCTCCCCTTTAAAGGGCTCTTAAGTATACACGTACCATTCTTTCCATCCATCCCTTCAACCTACCCTATAGACTACCACGTCCCCTACTTTCTTCTTCGCTAAGATTTCGACTTCTACAAATAAAGAAAGCATTCCTTTTCCTTTGCTTCCTGAACGAGAAAAATACTTCACGTGAAAAATTCCAAACATACAAGAACATGAAAACCCCCGAGGCTCTCTTCAGTTGCGCATAGTCATTCATGCGAGTAAAGGCGCATCAAACGTGATGAAGCAGCAGCACTTCAACGTGTGTGGACTATTGGTGTCGGATTTATGGGATGTGTGCGAGAGAGGTGATGTCAGCATGAGGTGTAAGTGGTGAGGAGAGTATATTTTGTACGGGAGAGTATAACTGCGAACGTGTCGGTGAGCGCGGATGCTTCAAGAAGGTGCCGGGATGGATCTGCTCGCGTCAAGGAAGGAAAGTCGCACAAGCACTAGTGTAATGGAGAGAGAACTCCTGTTAGTCGAAAGTTTTCAGGATGGGACGAGCTCGACTTTGCTGGAAAAGGGTTGAGTTGATGGAGAAATGGTGAAGAGTATATGCGGAAATGGGTTCAACTTGTTTGAGATGATGTGAGGACTACAACAGTAAACGATAGTGGTAAGGTATTTGAAGGGTGCGGTTATGGATGTTACAGGGTGCCAAAATGGTTAGAACGTGATGTTCAGGGTGCCAAAAATTGTCAGAACGTGATGTAGTGGTAAAGGAGGAATTCTGGTGCTGTGTTTGATCGGTGAAGTAGCGATTTGGGCGGGTTTGGGCTTTTTCTAAATGGGTCAAGAAACAAAAATTTAATGAAACAAGATCCGCTAGAATCGTATTGACAACGACTACGCAATGGAACTGACCGGGAGTGGATTCGAGCTCATTACAATTTATAGCGAAATAAATTGTCCGTCTGAATCAAGCGATAGTTATCGTTATTAACGATGATCGTCCAATGTGAGTAAATCTCACTAACTCTGAACAGTTTATAATTTCATGTTGTATTTTTAGAATTGTTAGAAATTGTCTGTTTGATTGTGTGTTGACTGTTTGATTGAACTGCTAGTCAGTTAGTGAATATTATATATATAAACAGTTAAATAGTTATATATTGAATTGTTTAACAGAATATTTCATATTTAACTGGAAGTGATGTTGATTATACTATGTAACATCTGTGATGCAGGGAAACAGGTTGGAGGAATCCGACTGGATTCCTCAACAGTTATTTTATTGTTTTCATATATTTTAATATATGATGTGAATTATAACCTGTTGTTGATTGTGTGTGTGTATGGACGAGATTAGACATCGTAATTTGATATGTTAAAATACCATAACATGCCGGAATGTTGATAAGGGAATTTTCAAAGTGATATTGAAAATAGAATATTTATAAAATGGGATATTTATAAATAAGAGATATTTATAAAGTGGAATATTTATAAATAAGAAATGTTTATAAATTGGAATATTTATAAAGAGGAGATGTTGAAAAAGGAAATAATTACAAACCATTTTCTTTTTGAATGGAAAGGCCTGTGTGGTGGGTTTAGGGATTTTCCCGATGCTCCCGATACAAAGGAGGTTATGGCGAATTTTCCCGGGAATTTAAGGAGTTAGAATATTTTTAAGAATAAATTTGGAAAAAGGGATATTTGCAAACCATTTGCAAATAGAATGAAATAGAGAAAGGAAATATTTGTAAACCATTTACAAATAGAATTGGAAAGGGAATATTATAAAAAGGAAATCATTTTTAAAGTGAAGAACCGTTATTTAAAAGTAAATCTTTTCAAATGAATAAAACGTTGTTAAAAAGGAAATCTTTATAAAGTGAATAAAGTAAATCGAATATAGACATTCGAAGGGAGTTAATCGAATATGGTATTCGAATTTAGTTAATCGAATATAGACATTCGAAAGGAGCTAATTGAATATGGTATTCGAAGTTAGTTAATCGAATATAGACATTCGAAAGGAGTTAATCGAATATGGTATTCGAAGTTAGTTAATCGAATATGGTATTCGAAAGTTAGTTAATCGAATATGTTATTCGAAAGGGGTTAGTCAAGTCGAGTTAGTCAAATAGAGTTAACCAGTTAGAGTTATTCAGTTAGAGTTAATCAGTTAGAGTTAACCAGTTGGAGTTAATTAGTTAGAGTTAATCGATTAGAGTTAAAACGAACTAGAGTTAATCAAATATAGTTATTTGAGACAAAGTTAGTCAAACATAGTATTCAGGGTAAGTTGCCATCTTGTACGACTGCTAGCGTAATTCGTAGGGCTGTAAATAGCCTACGGCAGTCGGATGTTTCCTGAGGGAGTCAGGCGTAACCATTGTGATCGCTGCGATCTAGAGTCAAGCGAATGGAGTTTAATCGAATATTAGTTATTCGATAGGAGTTAATCGAGTTGATCAAGTTGAGAAATAAGTTAAGTTAAATAAGTTGAGTTGATCGGGTGGTTCGACCAAGTTAGTCGAGCCTAGTTAATCGAATCGAATTGGTCGAACTAAGTAAGTCGAGTTAAGTTAGTCAAGTTAGTCGAGCCTAGTTAATCGAATCGAATTGGTCGAACCAAGTAAGTCGAGTTAAGTTAGTCAAGTTAGTCGAGCCTAGTTAATCGAATCGAATTTGGTCGAACCAAGTAAGTCGAGTTAGTCGAGTCAAGTTAAGTTAGTCGAGTTAAGTTCGTCGAGTTAAATAAATCGATGTCAGTTTCATCGAAAGGAGTTATCGATGTTAGTTTCATCGAAAGGAGTTATCGATGTTAGTTTCATCGAAGGGAGTTATCGATTATAGTTTAATCGAAGTGAGATTTTCAAATATGAGATATTTGAAAAGGAAGAGTTATCGAATATTAGTTATTCGAAGAGAGATTATCGAATATCGTTTATTCGAGGAGTTAGTCGAATATAGGTTATTCGAAGAAGAGTTAATCAAATAGAGATTTCTCGAAGAGTTTTAATCGGTAAATTCGATTTATATCGAATTCGGGAAAGTACTTATACTTTTCCAGTGTTTAAATAGAGATTTATTTATTTATAAATAAATAAGTGTTAGGTTAATTATTCGCTAATAAGAATAGAAGTTATAATTAAAGTTAGATAATTCGGAAGTAGGGATTATAACGTTATCGTTATATCCAATGTTTTAAATATAGAAGTGGATTAGTAAAATTGGATCTGAGAAAGGCGTAAAGAAGTTGTTAAAGATTAAAAGATAAACTTTGACCATTTCGAAGTTATAACGTTGTTCAGTTAAGGTCTGAGAGGTAATTACACCCCAACTTGAGTGACTTCCTTCTTAACTAAGAAATGGTAAGGTTTGATCGTAAAGGAGTTTTGGAAATGTTTTCCAAACGAGAATCAGAAATGTTTTCTGATAAAAGAAAATAAGAATTTAGAATATAGGGAAACAGGAGATAAGTAAATAAATGAACTAAAGAGATTAATGTTAAAATGATGTTTGTTCGATATAATTTCCATCTGGAAATAATATCGTTGTTTTGCACACTTGTTTTTCTTTGATAGATAACTCACCGACTATCGAAGTTTTGACCATTTTAACGTTGTTAATATGGAGAGAACGGTTGGATTATTATCCATAGAACCACTCTGTATTGGCATAAGCGTCGCGAATCATATATGCCAAAGATAATCGAAGACGGAGTAAAAATACAAGGGCTGTTGTATAAGTCTTAGATAACAGTGACTAAGATGGATATACGGAATAGTGCCTTCGGTTTGTCCAGTCCCAGGACAACTTGTATGGACGAAGGTCTGACAGAGTATATCCAATGAACCGCGTAAGTTGATCTGTTCAAACGTATTCACGTTTGGTGGCGGAGGAATTCGTTTCTCTTAGTTGTATACCCGTGTTATTTTTGGATAAGTCAATTTGTGATTTGGCGGGTATGACGATGTGACATTTTAAGTGAATGAAGATGGATGTTGTGACGATCCCAAAACCCCGTACACGGTGTTAAGGATAATCATTGGAATATAACACATTAATCATCATTAGCAGATCACAGATAATAGCATAAACAGAAAATAGAATAATTTACACACATATGACAGCGGAATCATATAGATATCATCACATCAGAGAAGCACAGTACAGAATACAACTTAGTGCATAATGATACATAATCAGTCACCATCGCCTGAGGTGGAATCATACATAAAGAGTACACAAAAGGAATATCAGTCTACATCGCCAATGGCGGAATCAAAATATAGATACAATAATGGCGGAGAAACTCCAAGTCAGCACGGTGTAGTCAAGCCTCGCCATGAGCCAAAAGGTGCGTCAGAAACCTGTAACTAGGCTGCCCGTGTGAAAATGAGGGCACCCGAGTTTGCAAGGTGAAACAAACTACGAGTCAGTCATGGGACTGGTATGAGAAATCTACTCAACTTATTAACAACAATAATAAGGCAAATCAAAGGACCACGTCACTTTCGCGGAACGGGTTTACTCCAATGAGTGCTAGTGCATGAAATAAAATAAATAATTAAATCAACGCAATGCTTTTTATAAAATGAAGCCATTATAAGACTCAGGTCCCATCACACAATGCAACGCAAGCCGGAGGATAGAGTTTTTACCTTATAATGGCCAAAGATGCTTCCTACGAATAAAACAAAGGTGTTTGATATTATTACTAGTGCATATATGTTTCAAAAGCAATTCAATCATAAATATCAATCCTAGGCGGCATAGCTACCATCTACTATGTCGCCATACTAGTAATACAATCACATCCGCATATTTCATATTGGAAATTGGATTCCTTCATGAGTCGAGGCAAGGGGCAAGCTCCACTCCGATTCGAGACACTCTAGCAAATGCCTCGGGACCGCACACAGCAATCCCTGGATCCTCCAAGGCCGGTCCTCTCTTACTTTTGAGGATTAGTTATTCCTGAACACACGTTTCCCGGTCCTTACAGACCTATAATCGAGGCGCCTCATATTCCAACAACCACATAGGTGAAAAGTAGATATAAATGTCAGGGTTGGGAGGTCACTGACACCACCATAGCTAGAAAGAAACGTCGTGCACTCCTTGGGTCCTTCTCCCGTTTTTGACTCATACCGGGGTGTGAGGCTCGCGAATTCACGTTATACACAAAGCTACGTCACACAGACCATGCTTTGATCATCAACCACAAGACTTTGCTTTGCAACAGAAGCCTTGATCATATGCCACTCAGGCGTGCCACACAGGCAATCCACTCCATGCGACTGATTTCTGTCAATACATAACCTCTGAGCTCGTACGTCTCAGAGAAGGGCTTTAAGCAAGAGAATAAATTCTCCGCCGCCAAACAGATATATATTTAACAGAGATCAATCAACACAGAACAAAATCCAATGTCAGACACACAGTCCATTTACAAGTCCGTTCTGGGTCTGAACGAAACCGGAGGCACCAATTCCTCGCATATCCGTACAATCAAGTATGTTTGGACGGCTACTACTTCAATTCCTTCATGGTAGCTACTCCAATCACGAGCATCAGTAGCGCCCATCCATCCAATGTGGAGATCGTCGGTCTTCAGCCGTCTTCGACTCTTCGACTTCTCAACGTCGATCGATTATTTGAAATGAGATAAACTCGGTCTTTTCAAATAACCCACGTATATTTAGATTTTCAAATCAATTAATCACATGGTTGGACCATTCAACATTCACTTTTCAGTTGTTTAGTTATAATTTTCATGTCAAATACATTCTACCCTCACATATCAAGCAAACACAACAAAATTGGTTTATTTCCACTCTATATCGTCTATAGTTCTTTATAACGATATATCGCCATTTTTATTTAATTTAAAACGGCCATATTTAATTAAACGACACTTCGGGTCGTGTCGATGCACTGGCGCTGCTTTTCACTAATTTTGTTTTACACATATATGAAAATCTAACCGTTGGATCTTCACAAATTTTACATCATTAGGAAGGTCATTTCAAAACGAATCCAATAGTTTCAGCTTTGGGAAAATCCGACGGTCGGATCTTCCACACTAGCCATTTGAAGTTATGATTTCAATTTACGAACTGCAGTGTCGTTATTCGATTTAATTTAATTATATTTTTATATATATATATATATAAATATAATCGTTTCTGGCGCTGTTTTTCTTCAGTTTTGAATTAAACATTCCAGACAATCCAACCGTCGGATCTTCACAAAGTTGGTGCTGTTGGAAAGATGTTTCCAAGGCGAACCCAACGGTTGCGGTTTCGGGAAAATCCAATGGTCGGATTTCCCATACTAGTCGTTTGAAATCACGGTTTCAAAACACGAACTGCACGGCCACGTTTCGTTTTAATTCTATTTATATTTATATATTTATATAAATATAGTTCATTCAAAAATTCCTAAATAGTTTCCACTTCAATTATTTCACTAACGCCTTTAAATTTCGGAAAATTTCGCCATAACCTCCTTTGTACGAGAGGGTCTGGGAAAATTCCCAAATAGCCACACGGGCGTCTCATATCAAAAAGAAAAAAAGAAAAAGCCAAGCGGCTAGCCAACAGGCTCATAAAATCATCCCAAACAAAGCAGTAAATGTGTACCTATTTGTCGGGCACAAAATTTTATTTCTATTCTCTAGCCACTTTGCTTTAACCTGCTCAATAGATATGCATGTACATATATGCAATTTCTAACACTTATCATTTTCAATTCAATTTCATATTTGATTTGCTTTGGCTTAAAAACACCATTCATTCTAATGTTGCATGCATAGGCTAAAATCATATCATTAGCTAGTTAATGTATATTTCAACTCATGCACGATTATTTGAACAAGTGGCTATTTTTAACACTTCACATTTCATAGATGATAATTTTGGTGAACTAAAATAGATTTCAACACATGACTATTTTATTTGGCTCCTATGCATGTTAAAAAGAATATTTCTTTCACAAATATTTATTTCAACGTCCGCATATCTCTAGCATATCACACATATGATAAAAATGATATTTTTATCATTTAATATATTTATTCGACAAATAGATGTTTCGACACTTCATAGTTTCAATAAAAATGTAATTTTTATTGTTTGATCTTTTTATTCAACACATGAACTTTTCCACTACACACTCTTCTCAACAAATGAGTATTTCCACACATGGACATTTTATTTATGTTGTTCATATTAGAAAGATGGAAATTTTATTGTTGAAACTATTTATATAAGGCGAATATTTTTCATACTTCGTATATATATAAAAATGTAATTTTTATTGTTTAAACACTTCATTCATTCACAAAAGAATCTAATTTTCACACAACACTTTTCAACACACAAACATTTCCACACATGGACATAGTTTCAATATATGACTTTAATTTCAACGCATGAAAATAATTTCAACATATGAAAATAATTCAAACACACAAAGATTATTCAAAATTTCGGCAGCATAACGGCAGGGTAGTTAAAACCGGCACCGTCCCTAGTACGGCTCCTCGCTCTACCTTAAAACCTCGCGGTTTTTGACAATGGGGATTCATGCATCTAATTCGCACGTAGGCGGCATGTTTATTTTTATTTCCATAAATATTTCCAATTCATTTCAATCACCAATGGGTATTTTTCAACCACAACCAAACAATATCAACCACAAACAATTATTCAACCAATTGTATTTTTCATCCAATATTTCACACCAAATCACAACAATAAATATCGTCCATGGTTTGTGGACGAGGGGAGTGTGTGTGTATATATATATATATATATATATATATATATATATATATATATATATATAATTGCTATATTTCACTTGCATTTCAACACATATATCAATTTTTCTATGCATTTAAAATTCATACTTCGCTTATATAGCTTACACTACGTATGTACATGAGGTATACAACACGTGTGTAATTTATATTTCGCTAATATAAATTATACACGACATTTTCCATACAATTTCACGTTAATTTAGATTTCTCACCTTGGTTTTCGGAGCGCTAAAAATCGATACGATGTCAAAAAAATCTGCGGCTTCTTCTATTGGGTAGAGAGCTTCCTTGCGGTCCCGATGTTTCCTGTTTCATCGAATTTCGTCAACACACCAAAAAGATATGATTTTTCAAAGTGTAAAAATCAAAGAAAAACTCACTTTCACGAAGCTTCAAAACTAGGTTTACAGTTTTCACGAAATCAGTGGCACGTGGGGACGATCGGGGGTGCTGACGTGGAAGAGGGAAGAGAGGGCTTCACGGCGCTGGTGGTTTGAGGGGGTGCAGTGGCAGATCGGAGCGGCGGCGGCGCTGGGAAGGTCGGGACTTCCTGGCCTTGATTCTGGCGGAGGAGGCGACGAGGGTGGCGATGCTGGGGTCGGATTTGAAGAGGGGGCTGAGACGCGTCGAATGGTGGCGGTGGCGAAGTCTGGAAGCGACTGTGGCGGCGGCGGCGGAGGAGAGAAGGTCAGGAGCGGGTTTCGCCGTTGATCGGGGGGTTTTCTTTTTCTTTTTTATTTAAAATTTATGAAAGGAAAATTATGATTGGCCGAGGACTATATTAAATTTTTAAATAGTGTTTTCTCAAACGAACTCCTTTTTAAACCTAACGACTATCGCCCCTAGCTAAATACCCCCATTCCGGACACAATGGGATATGTTTCATAGGCCAATTCGACTGTTACAGTCAGTTATTTTTCAAATTAAAGTATAAAACATTTAATTTTTAACTCTGAACACACATTTCAATTTGCCAGGGCCACAAACTGATTCGAAAAATTCCATAAAAATAAATCTAGCTATTTTTTGACGCTACGGTCCCAACAAAACTAGTTTCGTCGAATTCTGAGGTCGTTTGAAAAATGGCCATTTTCTGGTCGATCCAATTTAACAGAAATTGACCAAACACATTTTCTTTTGCCACTCTCACATACTAGCTTCAAAAATTATGAAATTTGAAACCTAGCAATAGTTTGACATCTCGGACCCAACAAAAGTGGTTTCGTCGAATTCCGAGATCGTATGCAAAATATCAATTTTCCAGGTCTATATATTCTATATACCGACCCTTCTGAAAATTCATTCGGCCATAACTTTTAATTCCCGTTATGAAACTTCGATTTTTCAGATTCGTTAGAAAGGTATTGAATAACAGATTTAAATATTTTTGGTTCCACTAAAATCCATTATATTTTCCACCCTGCACAGTCAGTCAAAGTTGAATTCAAAATTTTCAAACCGACTCACTATTTCTAATTCACTATTTTATTGAAATATTCTATTCAATTGTTCAAATTCCTTTGAAATAACCAATTTAAAATTTTTAAATTGGCTCGTATTTTCCGGGTTATTACAATCTCCCCCACTTAAAACTTTTCGTCCTCGAAAAGGAAACAACAGTAAAGTAGGAAATAAAATGCAAATGCAAAGTATTGTAAAGGTACCTTGCACCGGAGTTAGTCAGAGATATCCACTCTGCATTTGGGGTAAGCTTGCTTAATGCTTTCCTCAGTTTCCCAATTACAGTCTCTAGGAACTCTGCTCCATTGCACTTTAACTAAATGAACCTTTTTGCTTCTGAGTTCTCTAGTTTCTTTGCCAACAATCTTTAATGGCTCTCTTCTGAGTGCTAATTCTGGAGTTATCTCCACATCCCATTGCGCTGCTTCTTCTACAAAAAGATCCGGATCATGCACATGTCTTCTAAGTTGAGAGACGTGAAATACATTGTGCACTCCAGGCAACCAATCTGGCAATTGAACCCTATAAGCAAGAGTTCCAATTCGTTCAAGTATAGGAAAGGGACCAATAAATCTCGGTGCCAACTTCCCAGTTTTGCCAAATCTGATTACTCCTCTCATCGGAGAAACCTTCAAATAAACATGATCACCAACAGCAAATGTCAAATCTCTCCTTCTAGAGTCTGCATAACTTTTCTGTCGGCTTTGGGCGGTTTTCAAACGCTTCTTGATGAAGTCGACTTTATCGGATGCTTCCCTAAACATATCGGGTCCTAGTACAAGTCTGTTGCCAGGTTCTACCCAACATGCTGGAGATCTGCAGGGTCTGCCATATAATACTTCAAATGGCGACATTCTCAAACTTGCTTGATAGCTATTGTTATATGAGAATTCTGCCAAATGCAAATGATCCTCCCATGACCCACCAAAATCAATTATACAAGCCCGCAATAAATCTTCTAGAATTCTATTCACCCGCTCAGTTTGGCCATCTGTTTGAGGGTGATAAGCGGTGCTCATATTCAGTTTTGTTCCCAATTCTGTCTGGAAAGCCTCCCAGAACTTGCTAGTAAATAGGGGATCTCTATCACTGACTATGCTGATGGGAATTCCATGCAGCTTAACAATTTCTCTGAAATATATCTGTGCTAGACTTTGAGCAGTTCTATTGGATCTGACAGGTATAAAATGGGCAGTCTTCATGAAGCGATCTACGATTACCCAAATGCTGTCATTACCTTTCTTGGTTCGCGGCAAACCATCTATGAAATCCATGGAAATCTGTTCCCATTTCCAACCTGGGACTTCCAACGGTAGCAACAGTCCAACTAGCTTCTGTTGGTCACTCTTGACCAATTGACAAGTAGGGCATCTGCTAACATACAAAGAAATATCTCTTTTCATTGCCTTCCACCAGAAAGTGCGTTTGATATCGTTGTACATTTTACTCACACCTGGATGGATGCAAAATTTGGATTTATGGCATTCGTCCAGCAATTCTCTTCGAAGGCCTGGAATATTTGGAATGAAAATCCTATTATTTAACCTGAGAACCCCCCTATTGTCAATACGAAAACTCATGGTTTCACCTTCCTTGACCCTCTGACTGATTCTCTGAATGAATTCATCGTCTTTTTGAAGAGCTGAAATCCTATCAATCAATCCAAGTGTAATTATAAGATTGGCAATGATTGCGGTTTTCCTACTAAGTGCATCCGCTACAACGTTAGCCTTCCCCGGCGTATACAGGATATCCAGATCATACGCTGCAAGAAATTCTAGCCAACGCTGCTGTCCCAGGTTCAGATCTTTCTGGGTATATAAATACTTCAATGATTGATGATCCGTGTATAGTATAAATTTCTCGCCCAATAAATAATGCCTCCAGATTTTCAATGCAAAAACGATGGCTAGCAACTCAAGATCATGAGTCACATAATTCTTCTCATGCGGTTTTAGTTGGCGGCTTGCATAAGCGACTACTTGGCCTTTCTGCATTAACACTGCACCAAGACCTCTAATCGAAGCATCTGTCCAAACCGTTAAATCCTGATTGCCATCAATAATAGTTAACACTGGAGCGGTGGTCAGCTTCGATTTCAATTCCTGGAAAGCTTCTTCACAGTCAGAAGTCCACTTAAACTTCTCATGTTTCTTTGTGAGCTTCGTTAACGGACCGGATATCTTCGAAAAATCCTTAACGAACTTCCGATAATAACTAGCCAACCCCATAAAACTTCTAACTTCTGTGGGAGTAGTGGGTTGTTTCCAGTCTTGAATCGCTGTTATTTTGCTTGGGTCAACAGAAATTCCTTTCTCTGACACGACATGGCCGAGAAATTTGACTTCTTCTTGTCAGAAGACACATTTAGAGAATTTGGCTTTGAAGACGTTCTTCCTTAGAATCTCCAATACTTGTTCTAAGTGTTTTTCATGCTCGGGTTTTGATTTGGAGTAGATTAAAATATCATCGATGAATACGAGGACAAATTTATTCAGAACTCCCCTGAACACTCTATTCATTAGATCGACAAAGTATGCTGGAGCATTGCATAGGCCAAACGGCATTACTAGCCATTCATAAAATATGTTTGGACCTCTGAAAGTTGTCAAAGGAACACATTCTTCTGCTATTCTCAATTGATGAAAACCTGTAGCTAGGTCCATTCGGGAAAATACTTTCGCCCCATTCAATTGGTCTAGCAAATGATCAATGCGGGGTAATGGATATTTGTTTTTGAGCGTCTGTTTGTTGAGGTCTCGGTAATCAACGCATAATCGAAGAGTACCGTCTGACTTTGGGACAAACACAACAGCTGCACCCCAATTAGAAAAACTAGGTCTGATTAGACCCTTCCACAACAGTTGACGAGTTTGATCGCCTAATTCTTCTTTTTCTTTCAGAGTCATTCTGCGAATTGGATGCACCACTGGTCTGGCATTGGGAATTAGATCGATATGGAATTCTATTTCTCTTTGCGGAGGTAAGTTTTCACTGGTCTAGCATTGGGAATTAGATCGATTCGGAATTCTATTTCTCTTTGCGGAGGTAAGTTTTCAACTTCTTCAAACACATCCACATAGTTTCTAACAATCGGAATATTTTCTATGGAAGTGGGGATAAGTTCTAATGCTGACCAAAATTCTTCTCTATTCGGATTCGAACCATGACATGGTACCGTAATATATCCAAGCTTCGTACGAATTTTAACGATTCTTTCCGCACACTTCACTTCGGCTTCATACTTCGTTAACCAATCTAGCCCTAGAATGATATCGAATTCGGGAAAATCCATAACGACTAGATTGAAAGGAAACTTGTAGAAAGAATAAGAGATTGGCACTTTACAACAGGAATTGAGAGTAACAGGACCCCCTATTGGGTTATGAACTTCAACCGATTCTTTGAGCTTTCGCTGTTTTAACTTTAATTTGTGCACTGTGTTCTTAGCAATAAAACTACGTGATGCACCTGTGTCAAATAATACAGAAACAGGAATATTCTTAATTGTAAGGGTACCTCCCAAAACATCAGGTTTACCTGCTCCATCGGAAGCAGCTGGCGGGCTAGACCCGTCATAGACATGAGCTACTGTAGCTTTCTTCAGCAAAGGACAGTCTTTGACCAGATGATCGGTCTTGCGACAGTTGAAGCATGAGCGAGGGTTCTGGGAGCCTTGGCTCGAGCCTTGAGAGTTTGTCTTCTGCCTCTTCGGAGCTGTGCAGACGTTTGAGTAGTGCCCCGGCTTACCACAGTTAAAACAATTTCCTCTTGGCGGCTTGCCAGTCTGAGGTTTTGAAGATGCTGCTTGGCTTGACTCGCTTTGATTTACAGCAGGCTTGCGCTTGTTTCCGGCTTGGCTTCTAGCGCGATCCTGATCCAGATGCCTTTGATCAAGGTCTTCATAGTTGCATGACATTTCCACCAGCTCGTTGAATTCCAGCTTGACATGGGCCATGGCTCTATCATGATATTGTCGTCTTAGCCCAAGGATATACCTCTTATTTTTGGATTTCGCAGTGGCGACGAGCTCTGGAGCATAGGGCGACAACATTGTAAATTTATTCAGATAATCTTGCACGGAAAGATCCCCTTGCTGGAGATTGGCGAAGTCATCGTGCATTCTTTCTAGAGCTTGTTCGGGGACATATTTCTCCTTGAAGAGTTCTTTGAATCCATCCCATGTTCTTCCAGCTTCTCTATTCCCGGCGGTAAGAGATTCCCACCATAATTCAGCTTGTTCCTGCATAAGCCAGGCGCCCATAATAGCTTTGTCTTCGTCTCCAAGCCTTAGGCCTTCAAGAATTTTCTCGCATGTTTTGAGCCATGCAAGGGCCTCTATTACGGTGCCAGTTCCCGAGAAGGTCTTTCCTCCTAAGTTCTTATATCTCTTAGCTACACGGTCTAGCTCGAAGTATTGAGCTGCTAGAGGTTGTATCAAAGGTCCTTCTTGAGCTGGGACTTCTCCCCTTCCTCGGCCTCGGCCGGCACGGCCTCCTCTAGCGGCGGCTGCCCTGGTAGCCATTTTTTCAAATTCTGTATAAGCAACGAAAAAGTCAGCTAACAAAAATGATAGTCTATTGCATAGTTAAGCAGAAAATTTACGGAAAGATAACGATGGACTGATCAATTGTTTTTGCTATTCTGCTCGGCTCATTCTAGGACTTTACTAGTCCTATCTCTAATGAGCGACTCGCCTTAGAATACTACTGATTCTATTTTGACGAAGTGTTTAATGTGTTAGACTCCAGAACTAAGGTTAACCAAAGCTCTGATACCAGCTGTGACGATCCCAAAACCCCGTACACGGTGTTAAGGATAATCATTGGAATATAACACATTAAACATCATTAGCAGATCACAGATAATAGCATAAACAGAAAATAGAATAATTTACACACATATGACAGCAGAATCATATAGAAATCATCACATCAGAGAAGCACAGTACAGGATACAACTTAGTGCAGAATGATACATAATCAGTCACCATCGCCTGAGGCGGAATCATACATAAAGAGTACACAAAAGGAATATCATTCTACATCGCCAATGGCGGAATCATAATATAGATACAATAATGGCGGAGAAAATCCAAGTCAGCACGGTGTAGTCAAGCCTCGCCATGAGCCAAAAGGTGCGTCAGAAACCTGTAACTAGGCTGCCCGTGTGAAAATGAGGGCACCCGAGTTTGCAAGGTGAAACAAACTACGAGTCAGTCATGGGAATGGTATGAGAAATCTACTCAACTTATTAACAACAATAATAAGGCAAATCAAAGGACCACGCCACTTTCGCGGAACGGGTTTACTCCAATGAGTGCTAGTGCATGAAATAAAATAAATAATTAAATCAACGCAATGCTTTTTATAAAATGAAGCCATTATAAGACTCAGGTCCCATCACACAATGCAACGCAAGCCCGAGGATAGAGTTTTTACCTTATAACGGCCAAAGATGCTTCCTACGAATAAAACAAAGTTGTTTGATATTATTACTAGTGCATATATGTTTCAAAAGCAATTCAATCATAAATATCAATCCTAGGCGGCATAGCTACCATCTACTATGTCGCCATACTAGTAATACAATCACATCCGCATATTTCGTATTGGAAATTGGATTCCTTCATGAGTCGAGGCAAGGGGCAAGCTCCTCTCCGATTCAAGACACTCTAGCAAATGCCTCGGGACCGCACACAGCAATCCCCTGGATCCTCCAAGGCCGGTCCTCTCTTACTTTTGAGGATTAGTTATTCCTGAACACACGTTTCCCGGTCCTTACAGACCTATAATCGAGGCGCCTCGTATTCCAACAACCACACAGGTGAAAAGTAGATATAAATGTCAGGGCTGGGATGTCATTGACACCACCATAGCTAGAAAGAAACGTCGTGCACTCCTTGGGTCCTTCTCCCGTTTTTGACTCATACCGGGGTGTGAGGCTCGCGAATTCACGTTATACACAAAGCTACGTCACACAGACCATGCTTTGATCATCAACCACAAGACTTTGCTTTGCAACAGAAGCCTTGATCATATGCCACTCAGGCGTGCCACACAGGCAATCCACTCCATGCGACTAATTTCTGTCAATACATAACCTCTGAGCTCGTACGTCTCAGAGAAGGGCGTTAAGCAAGAGAATAAATTCTCCGCCGCCAAACAGATATATATTTAACAGAGATCAATCAACACAGAACAAAATCCAATGTCAGACACACAGTCCATTTACAAGTCCGTTCTGGGTCTGAACGAAACCGGAGGCACCAATTCCTCGCATATCCGTACAATCAAGTATGTTTGGACGGCTACTACTTCAATTCCTTCATGGTAGCTACTCCAATCACGAGCATCAGTAGCGCCCATCCATCCAATGTGGAGATCGTCAGTCTTCAGCCGTCTTCGACTCTTCGACTTCTCAACGTCGATCGATTATTTGAAATGAGATAAACTCGGTCTTTTCAAATAACCCACGTATATTTCGATTTTCAAATCAATTAATCACATGGTTGGACCATTCAACATTCACTTTTCAGTTGTTCAGTTATAATTTTCATGTCAAATACATTCTACCCTCACATATCAAGAAAACACAACAAAATTGGTTTATTTCCACTCTATATCGTCTATAGTACTTTATAACGATATATCGCCATTTTTATTTAATTTAAAACGACCATATTTAATTAAACGACACTTTGGGTCGTGTCGATGCACTGGCGCTGCTTTTCACTAATTTTGTTTTACACATATATGAAAATCTAACCGTTGGATCTTCACAAATTTTACATCATTAGGAAGGTCATTTCAAAACGAATCCAACGGTTTCAGCTTTGGGAAAATCCGACGGTCGGATCTTCCACACTAGCCATTTGAAGTTATGATTTCAATTTACGAACTGCAGCGTCGTTATTCGATTTAATTTAATTATATTTATATATATATAAATATAATCGTTTCTGGCGCTGTTTTTCTTCAGTTTTGAATTAAACATTCCAGACAATCCAACCGTCGGATCTTCACAAAGTTGGTGCCGTTGGAAAGATGTTTCCAAGGCGAACCCAACGGTTGCGGTTTAGGGAAAATCCAATGGTCGGATTTCCCGTACTAGTCGTTTGAAATCACGGTTTCAAAACACGAACTGCACGGCCACGTTTCCTTTTAATTCTATTTATATTTATATATTTATATAAATATAGTTCATTCAAAAATTCCTAAATAGTTTCCACTTCAATTATTTCACTAACGCCTTTAAATTTCGGAAAATTTCGCCATAACCTCCTTTGTACGAGAGGGTCTGGGAAAATTCCCAAATAGCCACACGGGCGTCTCATATCAAAAAGAAAAAAAGAAAAAGCCAAGCGGCTAGCCAACAGGCTCATAAAATCATCACCCAAACAAAGCAGTAAATGTGTACCTATTTGTCGGGCACAAAATTTTATTTCTCTTCTCTAGCCCCTTTGCTTTAACCTGTTCAATAGATATGCCTGTACATATATGCAATTTCTAACACTTATCATTTTCCATTCAATTTCATATTTGATTTGCTTTGGTTTAAAAACACCATTCATTCTAATGTTGCATGCATAGGCTAAAATCATATCATTAGCTAGTTAATGTATATTTCAACTCATGCACGATTATTTGAACAAGTGGCTATTTTTAACACTTCACATTTCATAGATGATAATTTTGGCGAACTAAAATAGATTTCAACACATGACTATTTTATTTGGCTCCTATGCATGTTAAAAAGAATATTTCTTTAACAAATATTTATTTCAACATCCGCATATCTCTAGCATATCACACATATGATAAAAATGATATTTTTATCATTTAAAATATTTATTCGACATATAGATGTTTCAACACTTCATAGTTTCAATAAAAATGTAATTTTTATTGTT
Organism: Allium sativum; assembly: GCA_030737875.1. Classification (NCBI taxonomy): domain Eukaryota; kingdom Viridiplantae; phylum Streptophyta; class Magnoliopsida; order Asparagales; family Amaryllidaceae; genus Allium; species Allium sativum. The sequence continues at coordinate 945,093,756 of CM060909.1, read as the reverse complement.
CGATCTTTTTATTCAACACATGAACTTTTCCACTACACACTCTTCTCAACAAATGAGTATTTCCACACATGGACATTTTATTTATGTTGTTCATATTAGAAAGATGGAATTTTTATTGTTGAAACTATTTATATAAGGCGAATATTTTTCATACTTCGTATATATATAAAAATGTAATTTTTATTATTTAAACACTTCATTCATTCACAAATGAATCTAATTTTCACACAACACTTTTCAACACACAAACATTTCCACACATGGATATAGTTTCAATATATGACTTTAATTTCAACGCATGAAAATAATTTCAACATATGAAAATAATTCTAACACACAAAGATTATTCAAAATTTCGACAGCATAACGGCAGGGTAGTTAAAACCGGCACCGTCCCTAGTACGGCTCCTCGCTCTACCTTAAAACCTCGCGGTTTTTGACAACGGGGATTCATGCATCTAATTCGCACGCAGGCGGCATGTTTATTTTTATTTCCACAAATATTTCCAATTCATTTCAATCACCAATGGGTATTTTTCAACCACAACCAAACAATATCAACCACAAACAATTATTCAACCAATTGTATTTTTCATCCAATATTTCACACCAAATCACAACAATAAATATCGTCCATAGTTTGTGGACGAGGGGAGTATGTGTATATATATATATATATATATATATAATTGCTATATTTCACTTGCATTTCAACACATATATCAATTTTTCTATGCATGTAATATTCATACTTCGCTTATATAGCTTACACTACGTATGTACATGAGGTATACAACACGTATGTAATTTATATTTCGCTAATATAAATTATACACGACATTTTCCATACAATTTCACGTTAATTTAGATTTCTCACCTTGGTTTTCGGAGCGCTAAAAATCGATACGATGTCAGAAAAATCCGCGGCTTCTTCTATTGGGTAGAGAGCTTCCTTGCGGTCCCGATGTTTCCTGTTTCATCGAATTTCGTCAACACACCAAAAAGATATGATTTTTCAAAGTGTAAAAATCAAAGAAAAACTCACTTTCACGAAGCTTCAAAACTAGGTTTACAGTTTTCGCGAAATCAGTGGCACGTGGGGACAATCGGAGGTGCTGACGTGGAAGAGGGAAGAGAGGGCTTCACGGCGCCGGTGGTTTGAGGGGGTGCGGTGGCAGATCGGAGCGGCGGCGGCGCTGGGAAGGTCGGGTCTTACTGGCCTCGATTCTGGCGGAGGAGGCGACGAGGGTGGCGATGCTGGGGTCGGATTTGAAGAGGGGGCTGAGACGCGTCGAATGGTGGCGGTGGCGAAGTCTGGAAGCGACTGTGGCGGCGGCGGCGGAGGAGAGAAGGTCAGGAGCGGGTTCCGCCGTTGATCGGGGGGTTTTTTTTTTAAAAAAAAATTATGAAAGGAAAATTCTGATTGGCCGAGGACTATATTAAATTTTTAAATAGTGTTTTCTCAAACGAACTCCTTTTTAAACCCAACGACTGTCGCCCCTAGCTAAATACCCCATTCCGGACACAATGGGATATGTTTCGTAGGCCAATTCGACTGTTACAGTCAGTTATTTTTCAAATTAAAGTATAAAACATTTAATTTTTAACTCTGAACGCACATTTCAATTTGCCGGGGCCACAAACTGATTCGAAAAATTCCATAAAAATAAATCTAGCTATGTTTTGACGCTACGGTCCCAACAAAACTAGTTTCGTCGAATTCTGAGGTCGTTTGAAAAATGGTCATTTTCTGGTCGATCCAATTTAACAGAAATTGACCAAACACATTTTCTTTTGCCACGCTCACATACTAGCTTCAAAAATTATGAAATTTGAAACCTAGCAATAGTTTGACATCCCGGACCCAACAAAAGTGGTTTCGTCGAATTCCGAGGTCGTATGCAAAATATCAATTTTCCAGGGCTATATATTCTATATACCGACCCTTCTGAAAATTCATTCGGCCATAACTTTTAATTCCCGTTATGAAACTTCGATTTTTCAGATTCGTTAGAAAGGTATTGAATAACAGATTTAAATATTTTTGGTTCCACTAAAATCCGTTATATTTTCCACCCTGCACAGTCAGTCAAAGTTGAATTCAAATTTTTCAAACCGACTCGCTATTTCTAATTCACTATTTTATTGAAATATTCTATTTCAATTGTTCAAATTCCTTTGAAATAACCAATTTAAAAATTTTAAATTGGCTCGTATTTTCCGGGTTATTACAGATGTCTGACAGAGTATTTCCAGAAAGGCCACGTACGTTGATTTCTTCAACCGTACCAAGAGTGGAAGCGGAGAAGGAAACTTCTTTTAGCTGACATGTAATGTACTGTTGTAAACGTCAATTAGTGATTTCGATGGATTTGACAATGTAGCATTCGAAGTGAATCTGATGTAATGATAAAGCGTAGCTTCTAGCCTCATCAACCGGTAAATGATAGAAATCGGGCAGGCAGCATGGCTAAGTCGGTCGCACCGAAGTAGGGTGTATAATCACCTATCTAGAGAATATTCATTTTTTTCTTAAATCTATCAATGATGTCCCATATATATATGGGAACGGTTGCTGATCCCAACCGTTGGTGATGTACATTCGATACACTCAAGCAAAATGAGTGGTCGGTCATGTGTGGCTGAGTTGCAAGATGTTCTTGTTGAACTCCAGTGTATCGTTCCTAGAGTACACTGATCGGAAGGTGGTTCCATACCTTGTCATAGTTGGAAATCCATTATCCAATACGTGCTTGCGTTTTTGATTGTATACTATATATGTAAAACGTGAGATGAAAGCGTTTCTGCTAGTTGATATCTATTTGTACATAGACATTATTATAATATCAAAAGGTTTTTTAATATAAAGATATTTTGGATTCTCATAAGGGAAAAACCCGTTCCGTTCTGCAGCGTGGTCTTATGAGATATCGTTTACTTGTTCATATACCTGTTTAAACTGTTTTACTCACACCAGTCCATGATCGACCTGGAGTTTACTTTGTTGTTTTCCCTAAACTCTTGGGTGCCTAAATTTGTACGGGCATTCAAGTAGTCGGGATTTACAGATACTTGAAGAGCTGGAGCAGGAGGCTTCTGGATCATATAGCTATAGTTTATTTCTGATGTGTTGTACTCTGATAAGTGCTATTGTATACATAACTGTTATATTTCAAAGTTATGTTATATGTTATATGTTATTCGTTCCGCTGTGAGGTTCGTGTTACTCTGATGTTGTGTTCTTCTTCTTCTTCTTCTATTCTAAGTTTCTATCTTATATATTCTCACCCTCTAATTTCTTTCAATAATTACCAGGATTTTTCGATGTTTTGGTTATCGACATCGAGCTTATGTCGATAACCAAAGTCGCTCAAAATCCGGGTCGTTACATTAACTCTCTTTCTCCACATTTTCTTTTTCTTTCTTTCGCCAAGCTTGCAATACTTCATAAGCCCTACATTCATACCCCAGTCTCCCCTGATCAAATCTGATGCATCTTTTCACCTTCTTTTCCCTTGCTTCATCAGGGATGATCCTTGATCTCAGATCCTTGCGCAGAGGCAAGGCTTCTTCTTGATATTCTTTGGGCCTATCAATCACCTTTTCGTCCCTAACATGTGACTGTATGAAGCCTTCGAGGGTTAGATTAGTTTTGGTTTTAGGTTTCCAGTGGATTTTCTTTGTTGTTTGTGATTTCTTGTGCCTCGTAGTTTGTGTCTCTTTCAGACTAGCTTTAGGCATGTCGATAGGGTGGATTTTGGATCTGTATTTGTTAGGTTCCATTGGAGTTTTTGGTCATGAAAGGTTTGTGCTTTCTACTAGTTCTCCATATGAATTCTTGGTGATATATGTGAAGCAATGCTCGAAACATTATTGGGTATTTAGTGGATTGCCCCATGTTATTTCCTTTCATCTCTTGCTAGTAAATTTGTGTGTGTTGGAATCTTTAGTGGCGATGGGTTAGCATATTTATCGTAGTATTATGTTTCCTCTTTGATGAATCAGATTATGCCTTATATTTATGATGATTCAAAGCTAATGCACTTGGGTGTAGGTAATACTTTCAGGTCATTCTGCTTAGGTGCATAAGAGAATAGTTCTCATTCTTTCCAGTTTTGCTTTGGTCAAGGACATGTCACAAGGCTTCGATGTCTCTCGGATGTATTATTGGTTGTCTAGTGATTTAGATTAGCTCATATGTTGTAACCTAGGCAAGTAGCAGTGGACGATCCACTTTAAAAAACGTATGGTGCATCTTAAAAACCGAGTAGTAGGTAGGTATTCGGCCAATCTCCTGTAATATTTGTAATTATTATTCGTTTTAATAATAAGCGTTTGTGATCACGTTAAAAACTGGTCGGTTTTGCTAAGAGGAAGAGATAAGGGATTCAACATCAATTTCCTTCAGTTTAGAGGCAACTCTCTTGCATGCAATCTCCTCCACCTTTGACCAGAAGTTCTCAATCCATGGTTTCGATAACGTATCGAACCTCAAATTGGGGCGCTTCTCATGATTTTTAGCATAAACTATGAGCTGTGGGGTCAAGAAAGAATCTTTGATTAATTGTAAAAGAGGTTCCTTGAAAAATTCTTCAACTTTCTGTTTAACTTCCGAAAAGGTGGGCATGTTCTTCTTTAGGTTGTCCTTCTTTCTCCTCATCCTTTCCTTCAAATATGAGCACTCCATATCTAGAGCTTTATTCCTCTCAATGACCCGATAACTTTCATTATTTTTTCCCTAAGGGCAGTGTTCCTATGCAGTTAATGCGCTTATTGGTTTTATGTGGTGAAGGTGTAAAAAGTTGTAGTTGGGATAAAATGGAGAAATAGCAGAGATATAGCAATGGTGCGAAATGTTCACTATATACAAAAAATATATATTTAAAGTTAATTTATCATCATTCTTTCATTATTTAAGCATTAGAAACTAATATTGTTAACTCTTATATAACAATACTAAGAATATCATAGTCATGCATAGAAGATTTGGTGACAATAACATACTCTAACTTATATTAAGCACTCATGCCTTAAAATTAGCTCTTTAAACTAATATATTTTATTTTTTTTTGAAGATATTTAGTCAAATTAGCCTTTATATGTATTAATATTGCTAAAGCAAATAGTAAAAATTCTTGATTTAGCAGGTATAGCAGAAAATAGCGGGGAATTAAGCGGACCAACTGTTCATGGTGGCTAAATTGAAATAGCGTAGCGGTCGAAGGACGCTATTTGATATAGCAGAGATTTTGTGGGGCTTTAGTTGGGCCTTAACTGCATAGTTGTGTTCTCATCACGTATTAATTGATACGAAGATTTGTCTACATAAGCCTCTTCCTTAGATTTCTTGGCAATATTAGCCAAAGTGATGTTATCTTCCTTCAGATATTCAACCTCCTTTCGAAAGAAAGAGTCCTTGTCCTCAGATACGAAGGATCCATGGTGGAAAGCGAACTAGCTCTTCAAAATATAGAAGTAATATAGGCAAGAAATAGTGAAAATATGGCAAGGTCCAAATATAACAATTGAAAGCTAAAAACAAAAACACACCTAGAGAATAGGGAGAAGGAAAGAATGATCCAATAAAGACGAAGAAAAATTATTGAAAGAAGTTAACAGGGAATATCCTAGGGCCAACTTCATCTCCTCAGTCAAACTAGTCGAAAGGCCTGAAGGAGAGGAAGATGTGGCTCTGGTACGTGAAGAAAGTGGAAAAGGGGGCAGAGGCGAAGGTTCCTTCCCAACAACACCTGACACAAAAGAAACGATTAAAGAGAAATTCTAACTTCAATATGTTCTCAAAAGCAAACCAAAAACAAGAAGCATACATTCGTAAGGTGGAGTAGCATCGCTAGAAGTGGCGACGGTGGTCTTAGGCAAAGGGGAGGTGCCCCTTCTACATTCGTCATCATTTGGAACTTCAACCACCATCTGTAGTGATATCTTATTCCTATTTAAAGAGGGCTCATTAGAAGACCCTTTCTGAAGTTTTTCCATAAACTCCTAAAAGCGTCATAAAACCTTTTCACAAAAGAAGAACCTTTCGTCTGTAAGGAAAGAGGAGAACGCATATTAATAAAAGGAGGAGTATATGAAACCCTAAGAAGAGCCACTGAAATGAACTGGCAAAGAACAATAAAGGAAAGAAAATTTTGCACAAAAATAGAACAATAAAAGAATTTACTTCTGGGAGTACAAAGAATGGGTAATGAAGAAGATAATCATAGGGGGTCTCAAGGGATAAGTGGAGAACACGCCTTAAACAATCAACCATTATTGATAGGAACCCAAGAATCTGCTACCCTTAGGGAAGAAGGTTGTGCTTTTAAAGAGTAGACGTATTTAGAAGCTGGGACCTTTTCTTTAATTTTTTTGAAGCTCCCTTGATTTTGTTTACCTCCTGGTCTATTTCATCTCCATGAACCTTTAGGACGTCCTCTACGGAATAAACGTTTATGAAATTTATCGAAAGCTCGATAATATTAAGTTGTGCACAACAATACTTATCGAGTTTTATAAATTTGCCGATCACTCCAGGAGGACATCGGATAAAGCAAATTGATTTTTCCAATTTCTAGATTTATCAACGAGGTCCTTAAGCAATGTCTTCTCGGGGTTTAAACGATAAATATTAGGTTAGCTTTACTATCTTAGCAAAACAAAGAAGACTGAGGAGAACTCCAGGACTCAACAATGGGTCGCCTGACTCGAGTGCAACCATCTCCAACAACAACATATAAGTAAAAGTATTTGGAGAAAGATGGATTGGAACAATTCTTGTATGTTTGAAGAAGCTAAGTTCAAAAAGGAGAGAAATCCTCCATGCCAAGTATGAGCTGCGGAATAAGCAAAGTAACCCTCTGGAGAATGATCCATCGAAGCAGCCTTAGAAGGGGGAATAACTTCTACCTTAGTGATTAGAAAGTCTTTCAGAATAGCATCAATCTACCATGGGGTAGGGACCAGAGATCTTTTCCAAAGAATGTTGACTTTGGGAGCCTCACCAAGCACATGAGTTTCCTTGCTGATAGAGAGAGTTTCTTCCACTATAGGTTTTTCTACACTGGTCCTTGGGTCCAAAATGCTACCAGGTAATAGTAAAAAGAAAATGAGGAATGCATTATATACAAGACAAGGATAAAAATGAAGTAATGATTGTCGTTGATCTGGATCTGACCATTCAAATAGGAGTAACAAATTGTAGGAATAATGTCACATGTATGGAATTTTAAAGTGGTTGACTTGAAAAGTAAAGATCTCCCCTTCACTAGTGGGGGGGGGGGTTTAATGTTAGTACCCGTAGTAACAAAAGAGAAATAAAGAGAGAAAGCCACAGTGAAGGGGCGGAAGACCCAGAAATCCTCCAAAAAGATAGTGCTGAGCCTTCGGTGTGCTTCATCGGAATTTTGGAAAGAGAAAGCAAAATATCTCCTCTTGATCAACAAAGCCCCTATAGGCATAATCTAAAGGAAAACTGCTTCAAACTCGTTACCTTTAAACATGAAAGACATAAGCTTATCTCCTTCGGTCTTCCTTAAAAGGAAACACAAGACAACTTGAGATTTCACCAAGATGACATTGCACATAGAAAGAAGAAGAGCCGGAGGCCTCTGCAAAAGTCTGTCTTCGACATCTGGCAAAAGCCTCCACCATCGGAAGATACCTTCTGAAAATCTTTGTAGCAACACAGGTGCTCTCATAAAGAAAAGTGGTAGGCATGCTCGTGAGGCCTTCAAATACATTCCTATCGGAAGGCCGAAGAAAATCCCAAAAACTGGGAGAAGAGTAAATCCATACCTATAAATATGACCCTAGAGGTCCACAAGAGGGGATTAATTTCTCATTTTCTCAATCTTGTATGCTTGCATTCTTAAACCAAGTCTGTAAACCCTAATTTGTAAATCGATTTAGGGAAGAATATATGTTATTCTAGAAGTTCTTGATAAAGGGGTTTGAGCACATTTGTAACACCCCACACCCGCTATGGTCACTCATTAAGGGAATGCCGTAGCATCGGTGGAGTATTTTAGTGAATATAGAACAGAAAAATTACAACAAGACAGATATAATTAGTACTTGAAATTTAAAAATATCATCTCACAACAGCGGAAATAAACATGTCTGGTTACATCATAAAACCACGATAAAAGTCAAGTACAATATCCATCAAAATAAAGAAGTACATAATCCCACTCTCTCATACAATAGCCATAACAAAAGAAAAGATAACTAGATAACTGGAGCTTTACATCTACCCAAGCTCCTAAAGACTGGAACAGCAATCCGATCAAGCTCTACTACCGCTAGGATCCACCATAGGACCTGAGGGTTGGGAAAAAGATAAAAACAACGGGGTCAGACATAAGTCTGAGTGAGCCCTATAACTTTAACAATACAATCATTAAAGTAACCAGAGAAGACATAAACTTGACCTACGGTAATATCTGGGGATGAATGGCTACACTAAGCAGCTTGGTAGACTTAGGATAAACTAAGATAACCGTCAGGACGCATCTACCCACCCAAGGATAATTACTAACTGCACCACACCAGTCATTCCTACTTAAAGGTTGATCCCTTCCAAGGACTTAGAAAATTTCCCCAGTAGTTTCGTGTACTCCTAGCCCACTACATAGGTGTCGTCTGCCCCTATCTCCACTAGGTGTACTCAGTAATTCTTACCCAGTAGTTTCGTGTACCCCTACATAGGTGCCGTCTGCCCCTATCTTCATTAGGTGTACCCACTACTCCCCATCGATCGGCTCCCTACCGTAGATACCCGTGCTGGTCCCACAGTGGGGTGTATCACTCCCCTAAAGTGGCTACCCAATACTAACGGTGCACGGCTTTATATCTACACGATGCAACAACGGCTTATCTACCAGCCCGGGCCCACACACGCATATGAAACCCGTTGGACTTGCGTTGCCACCGCTAACCCGTTTTGGCCTCTTATAATCAAGCCCAATATGCGTGTCCCGTCACTCGACATGGGTCGAGCCCACAAAGATACGTTTGGGATATTGGTTGAAATGGGCCCCCACAAGCTACCCACCTAAGCTTGTCATATATCTAGTGTATCCCACTTAACCCTTTAATCATGTTTAATTACATGTTCCACTTGGTTAAGTATTCTAATCGTATTTTCTATTGCCACCCAAGGCAACCCACTAGATATCCACATGCCACCCAAGGCAACCACTAAATTTCCACATGCCACCCAAGGCACCCATTTAACCCCTCATGTCCCACTACATGCTAATATGGTTAAGTGTTTCTTAATTAATTAAGATCGTGATCTCCCATAAAGACCTCCCACATTAGACTGGCTGTTATGACCGCCTGGTTAAGCCGGTAAAGTCCGGGCAGTCTTACGTCATAACAGAGCCTAACCTCGTGTCTTTACTTTAATCACGTATTTAATTTATGGCTAAGACCTCTCACATTGGGCTGACATTTGTAGCAACTGGTTAAGCCGGTCGGGTCCGGGCAGTTTTACACTACAAATGAGTCCAACCTCGTGTCTTAGTCGATTAATTACACCTAATTAATCACCCTATATTAATTATCCCTAATTAATATCAAGTTTTCCATAACAAGGGTAGACCTAACTCAATAGGTAAATTCCCATGGGGTAGACCTAACTCAATAGGTAAATTCCCACTTATGGTAATTTATTTTTATGGTATGCTTAATCATACCCAATCATTCATTTATTAACATATTTACCAACCCCATCGTTCCCCACGTAAATCGTTCTCATTTCATGACATAATAAAAGGGGAAGATCCATCACAAATATCATGGGTTTAGCATATAACTTTGTCATGGGTTAAGAGGATGTCAACTTGCATATATGAGCACATATTAACCCAACTACATTTTACCCAAACTTGCATATTATCATACACATGATTTGCATAACATGTTGCATATGAGCTTGCATATTATCATACACATATCTTGCATAACACGTTGAACTTGCATATAGGCATTCTCATAACTTGCATAACATGTTAAACATGCATTTAAGCATACACATAACTTGCATAAGCATTCACATACTTGCATAAGCATCCACATACTTGCATAAGCATTCACATACTTGCATAAACATGCATAACTTGCATGTCATGTCATTTAAGCATATACATATCTTGCATAAGCATTCATATACTCGCATAAGCATGCATAACTTGCATATCATATAAATCTTGCATTTAAACATATACATGACTTGCATAAGCATCCATATACTTGCATAAGCATGCATAACTTGCATATCACATTAAACTTGCATTTAAACATATACTTAACTTGCATAACTCACTTTGTTAAACATGCATAATTCCACTCATTAAATATGCATAAACCCACTTGTTAAACATGCATAAATCAACTTGTTAAACATGCATAAATCAACTTATTAAGCATGCATAAACCAACTTATCAAATATGCATAAACATAGAACAACATAGAGTAACATATCATTACAAATGATTCAAACTCACTAATCCGCATTTAAGACCATAAGTCTCATTACACCCAATCTACTTACTTTAACAATTGATGTTAAAGTGATAGAAACTCACCAAACCCAAAATTAACCCACTTATGAAGTGGAATTAGTTGCTAGTTATGAAGATGGTGATGATTAGAGAATGATTTGAGAGGGATTAGCTTGCAACTTCCTTCTTAGATTAGTGGAGACTCCTTCTAGGATTTAATTTGGCGGCATGAGGCCTTCATTTCTATTTTTAGTATGGATTAAGGTAGGTTTAGGGTGTATTTATAGATTAGGAGAGTGTTTTAGGCCCTTAGATTAACCCTAGATTAAATTAGGTCCGTTAGATTTAGGAAATCTCTAGAACCAAGCCCAGCCCTAGCCAGAAAACCAGATCTGGTGCACCCAAACTTCTGGCTCGAGACGCCGTGTCGACAGGTAAGTCGACAGGCAAGTCGACACCCTTGTCGACAGGCCTGTCGACAGCTCTGTCGACATGGTCAGGGCGGGAGTCTTCCCGCCTGGCCCCGCTGGTTCTAATTTAAAATCTGAATTTAAGTTTCCAAATCTGTTTTTAGCTCTAATCTTTCTGCAAACTTCTTTGGGCCATAACCGGGCCATACGGACTCCGATTCTCGAAAACTCGGACTCTATTCCGCGTATTTTTCCGAGACGAACGCAATAACGCAGCCCGTTACCCCCAATTCCCACGTTTGAGATTATTTATCCTGTAATTAGTGAATTTTAGTATTGACTTAAATTCGGGGTGTTACATTCTCCCCTCCTTAAAGGATTTCGTCCCCGAAATCTCTAAGCTAAGGAGAATGCATATCCTACCATCCAAACAACCATCTACTCAAATCATCAACCACAGGCATCCATTGTCCTTAAAGAGTTTCTAATGATGTATGAGCATATGCAACAGTGTGTGTATATGTTCCCTATCTAATGTATGAACATATGCAAACCATGATAGTGCCATGCATCCATTATGTATGCGAGAACCCTATCGACACATACAATATCTACATGAGTGCACAATCATTCACCAAAATGCATCATCCATGTGATAACACAACCATTATACATCCATAAATATATTTTCCTACACACAATTTTATGCAATATGCAATATGAAGTGACTGAGCCGATCTAGTGCCTAGAGTGTGTGTATATGCATCCACGAGCAACCACTAGCAAACACTTGCATCCACTTGCATCCATCAACCATAACATGTCTCAAACACATGTTTCAACCATAGGTTTACCCTATCTAAAGGTCAAAGGTACTAACGAGAGGACATACCGAAGATAAGATAAGTACTAGACAAGCGATAAAGGAGAAAGTAAAGACATACCCTCAAAAAGAAATGGGTACAATGAACGCATCTTCGCTTCCGTCTCCCAAGTTGCGTTGCTCTCATCTTCTCCCCATTGCACTTTGACTAGCTGAACCTCTCTGTTTCTCAACTTCCTAGTCTCTGACCCAAGGATGCGAGTAGGAGCTCGTCGAATAGTCGCATCACGCTCTACCTCTACATCTCCAAGCAAGCTCGGCTCTACCACCTCTGCCGTCTCATGTAAGCACTTCCTCAGATGTGATACATGGAATACATCATGAACACCACTAAGTCTGTCGGGCAACTCCACCCTATATGCCATCCGTCCAATCTTTTCCTTGATAGGAAACAGCCCAACAAACCTCGGTGCTAACTTTCCAACGGATCCGAAGCGAACAACATTTCTCAACGGAGATACCTTAACAAAAACCATATCCCCAACCTCAAACTCAAGATCCGTCCTTCTCTTGTCCGCATAAGATTTTTGCCTATTTTGCGATGCTTTCATCCTTCTTCGAATCAAGTCAATCTTCTCAGAAGTCTCCCTAACCATATCAGGCCCAAGCTAGATCTTATCCGTAGATTCCCACCAACATGCAGGTGATCGACAAGGCCTTCCATAGAGAGCTTCGAAAGGAGCCATACCAATACTGGACTGAAAGATGTTATTATATGCGAACTCCACCAATGGAAGATGCTCTTCCCATGTACCTCCAAAATCTAAGATACAAAGCCTCAAAAGGTCTTCTAGAACACGATTCACCCTCTCGGTCTGGCCGTCCGTCTGAGGATGATATGCGGTGCTCAGACACAATTGAGTCCCCACTGCTTCTTGCAAACTTCTCCAGAACTCGCTAGTGAAGATAGGATCTCGATCACTCACTATGCTAGAGGGTACCCCATGCAATCGAACTATCTCTCGAAGATATACTGAAGCTAGCCATGGAGAAGTCCTCTTGCTCTTCACAGGTATGAAATGGGCGCTCTTAGTAAGTCTGTCTACTACCACCCAAATTCCTGTATTACCCTTCCTCGACCTGGGTAACCCATCAACAAAATCCATCGAGACGCTATCCCACTTCCATTGTGGAACCTCCAATGGGTGAAGCAACCCACCTGGTTTCCTTTGCTCCGCCTTCACTTGCTGGCACACCAAACACCGAGCGACATACTCGGCCACATCTTTCTTCATACCGGCCCAGAAGAAAACCCTCTTCATGTCTTGGTACATCTTGTCCCCACCGGGATGAATGGTCATCCTAGAACGGTGTGCGTCATCAAGAATAGCCTTCCTCAAACCCTCGTCTTGCGGTACACAAAGTCTACCGTCTCTACGCAAGCACCCCCTATCGTCTAGGGTGTACCTACTTAGATGGCTGGACGACTCCCCCCTTATGAGCTTCTCTACTAACTCAACCAATTGTGGGTCGCCCCTCTGTGCTTCTCCAATCCGCCCCAAAAGAGTAGGTCTAACTTCCAAAGAAGCTAGCAAACCGGGTACATAGTCAACGGAAGGTCTGAAATCAAACATCGAGATAAATTCCAAGCTTTGTCGTTCCACGAACAATGGACTCAAGGACAACCTCTTCCTGCTCAAGGCGTCTGCCACCACGTTACCCTTGCCAGGGGTATACGATATTTCGAAGTCATAGGATGCTAAGAACTCCATCCACCTTTGCTGTCTTAAGTTTAAATCCTTCTGAGAGAACAAGTACTTCAATGATTTATGGTCAGTGAACAACTCGAATCTCTCACCAAGAAGATAATGGCGCCAAATCTTAAGCGCAAAAACAATAGCGGCCAGCTCTAGATCATGGGTAGGGTAATTTTTCTCATGTGCCCTCAACTGCCTTCCACCATAGGCTATTACCCTTCCCCCTTGCATTAAGACTGCGCCAAGTCCTGTCCCACAGGCATCGGTATAGACAACAAATGGCTTGCTCCCATCTGGCAATACTAAAACTGGAGCCGTGGTTAAAGCTCTCTTTAACCGTCGGAACGCATCATCACAATCTACGTCCCATGTGAAAACAAGATTCTTCTTTGTTAAGCGGGTTAATGGGGCTGATATCTTTGCGAAGTCTTTAATAAACTTCCTATAATAACCCGCCAACCCCAAGAAACTTCTTACTTCGGTAGCATTCTTCGGAACCTTCCAATCCTGAATTGATACTACCTTCGCGGGATCCACAGCTATCCCTTCCTTGGAGACCACGTGTCCCAAGAACCGTACTTCCTTCCTCCAGAAGTGACATTTAGAGAATTTAGCCTTAAGGCTATGCGCTCGAAGAGTCTTCAACACTTCCCCAAGATGTAGGGCATGCTCTTCTTCACTCTTAGAAAATACTAAGATATCATCCACAAAGACCACCACAAATTTATTAAGGAACTCCCTGAACACCCTACTCATCAAATCAACAAAGTATGCAGGGGCGTTCGTCAACCCAAATGGCATCACCAGCCACTCATAGAAACCATCCGGAGTTCTAAAGGCAGTCTTGTCTATGCTATCCTCAGCCACCCTCAACTGATGAAACCCCGTGGCCAAGTCCAACTGAGAAAATACTGAAGCGCCAACCAACTGATCGAAAAGATCATCTATTCTCGGCAATGGGTGTCTATTCTTCTTTGTGAGCTTGTTGAGTTCTCTATAGTCTACACAAAGTCTGAGGGACCCATCCGCCTTCGTAGCAAATACTACTGGAGCACCCCACTCCGATATGCTCCGTCTTATGAACCCCTTCTCAAGCAACTCCCCTACTTGCTTATGGAGTTCCCTTCTCTCACGAGGAGCCATGTGTCGCACTGGTAAAGATACCGGTTTAGCATTATCCACCAAATATATTCGGAAGTCAATCTCCCGCTTCGGAGGTAAGCCCTTCACCTCCTCAAACACATCCGGATATTCCCGGACCACTCTAACAGATTGCAAACTCTCGACCGAAGCGTCAAGCGGTTCAAGATAACTTAGCATAACAGAGTCCCTGGGATTACAAGAAATCTCGAGAGTGTTACCCAAGCGGGTCATGAGCCTAACAACTCTCCTTTCGCAATCAAGAACGGCACCATTACTGGATAACCAGTCCATGCCCAAAATCAACCCATAGCCCGTGAAGCCCAACACAAAAGCATCACATCTAAACTCAATGCTAAGTATAGAAATCTTCAAACCCAAACATATCATGGACAAATAAGTGGAGCCCCCAATTGGGTTTGAAACAACCAAGGGATCATCTACCAGACTGGTGTCTAAGTGTAGTAACTCAACTAAGGATGATGAGATAAACGAATGCGATGCGCCTGAATCAAACAATGTACGGACAGGATGATCAAATAGAAAAACCAGACTTTCAACGGAGATAGTTCTACCTCTCTCCTGAATTGGTGGAACCACGAGAGCCTGTACTTGCCCCCTAGCCTGACTTAGTGCCATAAGAGCTTGCACCTGTCCTCCTGAGGTAGATCCCGTCCTTTGCCCTTTCTTAGGGCAATCCTTCACTAAATGCCCTGCTTCGCCATAGTGGAAGCAGCCAGTCTTCTTCTTCTTGCGACAATCCTTGCTTAGGTGGCCAGGTGTCCCACAATTGAAACACTTCTTCTTCTTGCCCTTGCCACCGTTGCCTTTCCCACCTTTGCTTTGTTGTTGTTGCTGAGGTCTCTTTTGATCTCCCTTCTTCTCGGGTGCCTTATTAGCATTAGGACCCTTCTCTTCCTCATACATGAGTGCCATATCAACTAGCTTCTCAAAGGTGGCCCCCATAGGGATATGAGTCATAGCCAACCCATGCATCGGTTCATTCAAGCCTTTCACGAACCTCACAGCCTTCTTCTCCGGTGTATTCACCATGTCTAGGCCAAACCTTGCCAATTGATTAAACTTGTTGACATATTCCTTCACCGAGAGATTCCCTTGCTTTAGATTCAAGAATCTTTCCATATACAAGTTTTCCTCCGCCCTTGAGAGAAACTTTGCCACAAATCTTTGCCTAAAATCTGCCCAAGAATCAACGGGGCGTTCTCCATTAGTGACCTCCCACCAGAATGAGGCCTCTCCCTTCATTAACCAAGCAGCCAACTTGACTTTCTTCCCTTCTTCCATCTCAAAGATATCTATCAACTCTTCCACCTCCTTAAGCCAATCTCTAGCCTCCACAAAAGTTTCAGATCCTTGAAAAGGTTTCCCTCCCATAGCTTTAAATTCCTTGCAAGTCTTAGCAAAAGTATCCGTGCGAGGAGGAGGGGGAGGAGGAAGATCGGGTGCTACGGTTGGTGGAGGAACATTTGCTGGACCCGTAGTGGTGGCCCTAGCCTCCATCAATCTCCTATACCATACTGGTACCGTCACACCCTCCGGAAGATTAAGATTCTCGGCCATGCTGAAACGTAAAAGGAAAGATTCAAAACGGAGAATTCGAAGGATATAGATATGGCTATTGGGGATTATGCTTTTCTTTCAAAAACTTTTCTCTTAAAAGACATGTTTTTGAAAATATCTTTTCCAAAAATGTTTTAGAAAAATAGTTTTCTAAAAATTTAACTGTTCCGGTAACCTTTGCTCTGATACCACGTGTAACACCCCACGCCCGCTATGGTCACTCATTAAGGGAATGCCGTAGCATCGGTGGAGTATTTTAGTGAATATAGAACAGAAAAATTACAACAAGACAGATATAATTAGTACTTGAAATTTAAAAATATCATCTCACAACAGCGGAAATAAACATGTCTGGTTACATCATAAAACCACGATAAAAGTCAAGTACAATATCCATCAAAATAAAGAAGTACATAATCCCACTCTCTCATACAATAGCCATAACAAAAGAAAAGATAACAAGATAACTGGAGCTTTACATCTACCCAAGCTCCTAAAGACTGGAACAGCAATCCGATCAAGCTCTACTACCGCTAGGATCCACCGTAGGACCTGAGGGTTGGGAAAAAGATAAAAACAACGGGGTCAGACATAAGTCTGAGTGAGTCCTATAACTTTAACAATACAATCATTAAAGTAACCAGAGAAGACATAAACTTGACCTACGGTAATATCTGGGGATGAATGGCTACACTAAGCAGCTTGGTAGACTTAGGATAAACTAAGATAACCGTCAGGACGCATCTACCCACCCAAGGATAATTACTAACTGCACCACACCAGTCATTCCTACTTAAAGGTTGATCCCTTCCAAGGACTTAGAAAATTTCCCCAGTAGTTTCGTGTACTCCTAGCCCACTACATAGGTGTCGTCTGCCCCTATCTCCACTAGGTGTACTCAGTAATTCTTACCCAGTAGTTTCGTGTACCCCTACATAGGTGCCGTCTGCCCCTATCTTCATTAGGTGTACCCACTACTCCCCATCGATCGGCTCCCTACCGTAGATACCCGTGCTGGTCCCACAGTGGGGTGTATCACTCCCCTAAAGTGGCTACCCAATACTAACGGTGCACGGCTTTATATCTACACGATGCAACAACGGCTTATCTACCAGCCCGGGCCCACACACGCATATGAAACCCGTTGGATTTGCGTTGCCACCGCTAACCCGTTTTGGCCTCTTATAATCAAGCCCAATATGCGTGTCCCGTCACTCGACATGGGTCGAGCCCACAAAGATACGTTTGGGATATTGGTTGAAATGGGCCCCCACAAGCTACCCACCTAAGCTTGTCATATATCTAGTGTATCCCACTTAACCCTTTAATCATGTTTAATTACATGTTCCACTTGGTTAAGTATTCTAATCGTATTTTCTATTGCCACCCAAGGCAACCCACTAGATTTCCACATGCCACCCAAGGCAACCACTAAATTTCCACATGCCACCCAAGGCACCCACTTAACCCCTCATGTCCCACTACATGCTAATATGGTTAAGTGTTTCTTAATTAATTAAGATCGTGATCTCCCATAAAGACCTCCCACATTAGACTGGCTGTTATGACCGCCTGGTTAAGCCGGTAAAGTCCGGGCAGTCTTACGTCATAACAGAGCCTAACCTCGTGTCTTTACTTTAATCACGTATTTAATTTATGGCTAAGACCTCTCACATTGGGCTGACATTTGTAGCAACTGGTTAAGCCGGTCGGGTCCGGGCAGTTTTACACTACAAATGAGTCCAACTTCGTGTCTTAGTCGATTAATTACACCTAATTAATCACCCTATATTAATTATCCCTAATTAATATCAAGTTTTCCATAACATGGGTAGACCTAACTCAATAGGTAAATTCCCATGGGGTAGACCTAACTCAATAGGTAAATTCCCACTTATGGTAATTTATTTTTATGGTATGCTTAATCATACCCAATCATACATTTATTAACATATTTACCAACCCCATCGTTCCCCACGTAAATCGTTCTCATTTCATGACATAATAAAAGGGGAAGATCCATCACAAATATCATGGGTTTAGCATATAACTTTGTCATGGGTTAAGAGGATGTCAACTTGCATATATGAGCACATATTAACCCAACTACATTTTACCCAAACTTGCATATTATCATACACGTGATTTGCATAACATGTTGCATATGAGCTTGCATATTATCATACACATATCTTGCATAACATGTTGAACTTGCATATAGGCATTCTCATAACTTGCATAACATGTTAAACATGCATTTAAGCATACACATAACTTGCATAAGCATTCACATACTTGCATAAGCATCCACATACTTGCATAAGCATTCACATACTTGCATAAACATGCATAACTTGCATGTCATGTCATTTAAGCATATACATATCTTGCATAAGCATTCATATACTCGCATAAGCATGCATAACTTGCATATCATATAAATCTTGCATTTAAACATATACATGACTTGCATAAGCATCCATATACTTGCATAAGCATGCATAACTTGCATATCACATTAAACTTGCATTTAAACATATACTTAACTTGCATAACTCACTTTGTTAAACATGCATAATTCCACTCATTAAATATGCATAAACCCACTTGTTAAACATGCATAAATCAACTTGTTAAACATGCATAAATCAACTTATTAAGCATGCATAAACCAACTTATCAAATATGCATAAACATAGAACAACATAGAGTAACATATCATTATAAATGATTCAAACTCACTAATCCGCATTTAAGACCATAAGTCTCATTACACCCAATCTACTTACTTTAACAATTGATGTTAAAGTGATAGAAACTCACCAAACCCAAAATTAACCCACTTATGAAGTGGAATTAGTTGCTATTTATGAAGATGGTGATGATTAGAGAATGATTTGAGAGGGATTAGCTTGCAACTTCCTTCTTAGATTAGTGGAGACTCCTTCTAGGATTTAATTTGGCGGCATGAGGCCTTCATTTCTATTTTTAGTATGGATTAAGGTAGGTTTAGGGTGTATTTATAGATTAGGAGAGTGTTTTAGGCCCTTAGATTAACCCTAGATTAAATTAGGTCCGTTAGATTTAGGAAATCTCTAGAACCAAGCCCAGCCCTAGCCAGAAAACCAAATCTAGTGCACCCAAACTTCTGGCTCGAGACGCCGTGTCGACAGGCAAGTCGACAGGCAAGTCGACACCCCTGTCGACAGGCCTGTCGACAGCCCTTTCGACATGGTCAGGGCGGGAGTCTTCCCGCCTGGCCCCGCTGGTTCTAATTTAAAATCTGAATTTAAGTTTCCAAATCTGTTTTTAGCTCTAATCTTTCTGCAAACTTCTTTGGGCCATAACCGGGCCATACGGACTTCGATTCTCGAAAACTCGGACTCTATTTCGCGTATTTTTCCGAGACGAACGCAATAACATAGCCCGTTACCCCCAATTCCCACGTCTGAGATTATTTATCCTGTAATTAGTGAATTTTAGTATTGACTAAAATTCGGGGTGTTACAACATTTGTGAGATAATAATTATGAATTCATTTAATTATTATATTATTATTCAATTCTAACATTGCAGGATCACTCCCTAAAGTTATATAGAAATATTGTTAAGTAACCCTACATACTTCCTACTACTCCTGAAAGCCTGAAGTAATAGGATTGGGTACCTACATTCGTAATCAATACAGATCAACCGAAATCTTGATAAGATATACCTATTGATGGATCCTATAGATCACTTAACCTACATTAGAATTTTTTATCTTTCTCTAACCATCCAATAAGGCCTCCCGTAGACACACCGAAACCTTGTACAGTTATAACAAAATGATGGTTATTTAAGATTATCCAATCCATCTGAAACCTTGTTCATTTTTCCTTTTTTCTACAGGGAAAGCCAAAATAGAGGGCCTCGCTCTTAGAAGGTGTCCTTGTCCGTATGAAAGGATTAAGATGATATCAAATATGAAGTTCCGCAATGAATTGTTTCTTCATTAATGGATATCAACCTACTGATCTTTAATCATGTTTTCTATAGGAAATAGCTTTAGAAGGTTACCTAACCTACTACATATGAAATTAGCTATGAAACAATACTAAGATCAATTCCTTCCATGAATGATGGATTTTACGGAAGAACACTATTTTGTGGTATTAACCAAGAATTTGGCTAACAATATTCAAGGAAGAAACCTTAGCCAACATATTATTATATTTTTCAGTTCTGCTCTAAGTTTATATTAATTGCACTTTAATATACTTGTGCTTATTATAGCTTACCAAAACTAACGACATGTATCCTAATAAACTTGAGTTTCGATCTAAACCTAAATTCAACTCTAAGTTCGAGTTGTTGCATTATTTGTACCAAGTTCCATATCCAGATAAATAAAGTTTGAATTTCATTACTAATGTTATAAGCTTCATTTCATTTTAGATAAAAATTATTGTTGGTTTCTAGTCCAATTAGACATTGTATTGGCTCCACTTTAGCTTTCGCTTCTAAAATACTAACCAAACTTTAGATGATGATAACAAATTGATCGCTCCAGTGATACCAACTCTTTCAACGTTAATATTCCATTTTTTAGCCTACAACATACCAATTTTATACTGTTGCTATTAGTAACTTTGAGAGGTCCCTTGTAGAAATTAGAAGAGGGCAATGAGATGAATGAATAGTTCAGATTTGTGTCTAAAAAGTGAAGCTTAATTCATTCTACCAGAAAACACTACTGTATTAACAATATTAAAGAATATTAGTAGCAGGTATTGCTTGGACTTTTGGCTTATATCGTTCTTTTTTCTTGTTAATCACTTTCTTGGTTTGTGACTTGAAAGGCCTAGCATAGTGTCTTTTTACATACTTAGATATATATCTAGTTGTTATAGTGATGTTGACAGCAAAAAAATGTATTTTTATTATTAAACTCCAATTATCTTTGTTTTATTCATGGTTTAATTGTTTTTTAACATCCCTTATGGCTATATGATTTTGCTCTGTAGCAAAACTGTTAGTATTACATGCATTATGTAGACATTTTATTCAACTTAATTGACTATTTGTTACTGAGATTATATTTTAAAACTTGTGTAGTTCTGCAATCAGAATTGCTCATTATATTCTTTTGTTTCATAGAGTTTGTGATATAAATATGCTCACTAACAACTGAGTATTACAAACAAAATACAAAATTTTAGTATCTCAATATTTTAATAGCATAACATCATGAGAATTAAATGTTGTAAATCATTTTTTTTTTCACTCCAACTTCAGTATTTGGTTTATTATGATCCACATATGTTGTTCCCAACTAAATAATTGCTTTCAAACATCCAACACTACCCATATGAATATAGGATATTATTCAGAATCACTAGACATCTGCAACATTTATAGCTTAGGATTCTCAAACGCTTATCGACCGCAGTGGCGATGATGAAATTACAATTTATATTGGCAGAGCATGCTTTACAATTCATTTAATACAGCATGACATATTTTATTTTTTTTGGTTACCATATGCTCTTTGAAAAGGACCAACCATAGGACGTACCTTTTATTTACCACAACTGACCTATGAAAACTAAGAATCAAGTTCAACCACTGCAGAACATTCCATATATGAATCTATATTCCTTACCTGCATATCGTATGTGATAAAACCTAGCTACGTTCATTACATAATTCACTTCATATCAATCATTATTGTATTATCAATTCATTTGTATCATTTTGTCAATTATACTAACATTCCCTTATTATTAGCCTACCTATAACAACACAGGAACTTATAACAATCGTTTCTTATATTATTTCCCTGCATTCTATAATTTTACGTTGTCTAACATCTAAACGTTGTAATTTGAATAAGACAAGGTAGCATCAACCATTTATATTGGTCCTAACAGGCCCAGATTCAAGTTTTGCTAACTGAAGGTATTGTTGTTTTTGGTCTATAAAATGTCTATTCATCCTAAGCATTATTTTCTTTATTTTAGCTCATCCGTTGCAATGATCACTACACCAAAAATGCCAATTAGGCAGTGCTTTGGGCCGTATCTAATTTGAATAGGCAGTGCTTTGGACCGTATCAATTTCTGGCATGTTTATCAATTAGATACGGCCTTAAACCATATCTAATGATGAATTAGATACGACCATGAGCCGTATCAAATTTTCAATTAACTACAACTATGAGCCGTATCAAATTTTCAATTAGCAACGACCATAAACTGTATCTAATTCATCGTTACATACATCCTTAAGCCGTAGATAATTTAAAATAAAAAATAAAAAATACAATTAGCTTTTTAACTTATGAGAACTACTTCGATACCATAATAAAGCAAGAATGAACAAAACTAGGTAGGCGCAAAACATAACTCTGCAAAAGCCATGAATGCCAAAAATTAGGACTAAGTTCAATTTGAAAACGGTACAATAACTTTAAATATGTAACAAAACAATCCACAATATATGTACAAACTCACTTCCTCACTTCAAATTCGAATGTTATTACATCTCTGTCAATTTATTCCAACTTCTTCTTGATATTGAGCAAATTTTTCTAGCTCCATTAATCCATGCATTGTATGAGTGCTGAAATCATTGAACTGTTAGCTTGTTTCTTTCTTCAGGGTAACTATTACTTATAATTATCAACTTGAATTTAACCGTTCATTGCAGATGCTTTCGTAATAGCTGTAGACCCCATATTTGCCTCTTAAATAAAGAACGATTAAGTGTTTATCACCCTTATAGTGAATTGGCAAAATATCAATGAATTACTGCCACTAGAGAAACCAAATTCCTGACATTGCATGATTAAGCAGGAAATTGTATTGACATGAAAACTTAAATGTAAATACACATAAAATATGTTTTTTTTGAATATTTGTACCCCAAGCTTCTTCAGTAGCATAGAAAGTCTCTCCATTAAGTTTTCAGTATCTCTGACCTAAAATGCTTATACAACAAATATTTCTTCTTTGCTTTCATAATTTTAAACCTATTAATACATCAAAACATGCAATGGTGCTATATTTCTAAAATATGCAAAAAATAAATGCATCTATGGGCATAGAATATAAAATTATTTCATCTATATTTTGAATCAAACGATGCCAGGCTGTACATACAGTAGGACCAAGTGTAAAAAGACGCTGATACTGATGATCATGATAAGAAAGTTCAACAGATAATTCACATATGCATGTACTCTTAATGTTATACACTACAACAAAAAAGTTTATTTGAAACTCCTTTATTTTACGGGTCTCTAATATATCAATAGAGACTTCATATATTATGTAAAATCAGTCGCAGCTATAGGCATTATTCTAAAAAAAACTATACCAGGAAATACATCATATAATATAATAATATACAACTTTCGGGAAATGCAGATATATGGCGTCTCAACAAATAATATGGTGTTGTGTTTATACAACTAAGTCAGCGAACATATATATGGTCAAAGCAAGATAAGAAATAGGCTGTTTGGATGTCAACTTAAAATACTTATGATAGTGCATATATTTAAAAATATTAGAATATATAAGGTTAATTAGCCTTTTATATCTTAGCTCATTCCTAATGAAGATTTAACTGGAGCTAAAACCCAACAAAACTTTACATAACTAAAGCTCAGTTACATTCAATTATAAAACCAAACATAGATCAGGGTTGAATATCAAGCTCAAACATAGTTAAAGATCCTAAGCATGGTTTTATAACCGAGCATTAGCTCATTTTTATATATGAGCTTAGCTCTGTTTTAATTCTAAGCTTAAAGGCTTAGATTAAAAACTGAGCATTAAGTTTTAAAGCTCAGTTTATAGAACTGAGTCAAAATTTTGAACTTATGCTCGGTTATTTATAGACCCTTGGCAAAGTTGTTTCTTATATTTATAGACCCTGCAACAAAACTCGTCAAATCATACTACATCTCAACAGAATGTTTCCATGTATATATGGCCTTGAACTTAATTACTATCAAGGAAATTGGTAACCAAATCAGAATTTTTAAATGCAATGAAGCATGCCTGACTTAACTGCAAATGGCAAAGGAGACTAGAAATCTCCTGCAAAAAAGAAAGATTTAATTTAGACTAACTATACTTTGACGCTTTGTCTACGATAAGCAGTCTACAAAACATTAAACAACCAAAAATAACTGTATAAGATAGAACAATCTTAGTTACAATATATACATCTATCTTAATAAAATAATATTTCACTAGACAGGCAGAAGTCTTGACAGAACAATACATGCATTTCCAGTTCAAGAAAAGCCATGTCAAAGAAATTTCATCAAATATTTTTCTATTGAAGCAGAAGAAACGGCTTAATGCATTAAACACAGTTGACTGTGTTTCCAACTAAGAACCATCAACATTTTGTTTTCTTACTAATTGAGGTTTTTTTAATAGCATATTATCCTTGGTTGGGATTTCCTTTGAACTAATAAATACAAGCTCTGGAGTTTCAACGGAAGGAAGTGTATTATCTGAACTAACAGATAAAGGATTTGGAGTTCCGAGTTACACTTCACATAAATGTTTTATGATGGAATTAAACATCAACAACTGCTATAACAAGTTTTGATAACATAGTGAAAACAAGAACCCTTAAGATGGTGAAAATGCCATAATATACAAAGTTTAAGATAATTACCACTTCTTGATGTTGGTCGGTTTGTCCATGAATGCAGCAAGTTCGAGCTTCTTTTCCTAAGTGATCAACCTGCAAAAAATCATAATACTAACAGAATGGAGAAAAAGATCATTAACCCTTTACAGAGAAGGCTTATGATAAAATATACTATTGATCTAACAAACAAGATAGCTAAAGTACGAACAACACACGCAAATGCGCTTGAATTACTCTTGAACACTGAAGGTGAAGATATATAAATCTAGTAAATTTTCAGTTTAGCATATTGCTCAGTAGATTCCAAATTCTAGATTCCAGATTAAATGAAAGTCCACAAATTAAACTGATCCCCCTTGACCCATATAAACAGTATTAAACAACATGCTATAAAAATAATACCTTAAAAGCATATCTTGACGTCAAGTTTATATGCACCTATGCACAAAGATACACACAACATATTTTAAAACTCTCAGACCGGCTCTATCTACTGACCACTTTTGAAAATGGTCTCATTGTTAGAATTATGTGTATAACATTTCCCTGATAGATACATCAAACCTCAAATGGAATAATAATCATATACCTTATGAAAAAAGAATGATGGTACCGCATGGCCCAGGCATATGAAGAAATGAGGAAGATTATCAAAACACCATAGAAAATGCCAGCAGCATGGCCACGTCAAAAAGATTGCTTAGGTTTAACAAGCTTCCTCTCATACATATCTATTACTTTCTTTTTCGAGAAGAATGCCACTACTGTTCTGATGTTGCCGATTTCCTCAGCTGACAACATGTTTGATTTAAAGTAACCCTTCCCAAGTTTTTGTTTATCTGTTACAACCATAGTATATATAAGAAAAATGGACACGTTTGTGAGAAATTATACACAGATAAGTGTATATTGTATGAAACAGTAAATTTTCTGTTAGCAATGACCATGCATCATTTATGTCTCATATAAATAAGTATGCAGTGTAGATTTATACATGGAACTTCATAGATTTAATAATCAAACAAATTTATGGTGTACATTTGGATATGGGTTGTGTTTGTGAGTGCATTTGAGAGTGGATGTGCAAGAATATGGTCTTCACAAATATATTTCCATAGCAAATCCAGCTATGAAATTTATACAAGATATTCGTTTATAAATCTTGGTAAAGCTCTGTTCTTTCATCTCATACATTGCATGCATATACTAGCTTGAACAATAAAGAAGACTAAAATGTTTTTTAAGGTGTTGTGGACGGTCAGGTCCACTTATTCGCAAGTGAACCAGATCTAGGATAGCTGTTGTTTATTATTGAAATTCAAACTAACATTAATTATGGAGTGTAAAGATTATTACTGTTTAAAAAAAAATGGACAATGGGTATGAAATTTTACAGACTATACTTATTTACAACCCCAGTATGAATCAAACTCAATAATTTGGAACTTGAATAGTACATGATAACACTCCTAGTCACAAGAATCACATTTTACTATAAACAACAAACTTCAACACAATTTCTTAACTGACCAAAGAATAAATCAACATCACAATATGATGCCTAGAATAGTGGTAACTACCATAGAATTATGTATTAACATATACTAGCTCAAAAGATGATATACCTAGGTATACCATAATACTTCGAATACTGCTATTTATTACACAAATACTAATAAACTCCTCAATCGATGCCTAACCAAGAACAAGAAGAAGAAAAATCTCGGTTTCAACATAATAAACTGTCAAACCATCTTTATCAAAAATTCAAAACTATGCCACAACTATAATCATGAAAAATCTAACAACAGAATCATATAAGAAAATGATGATGATTGAAAAAAATTACCCGAAAAAAGCACACAAGTGATGGTCAAAACGATTCACAAAGAAAGGCAGAGCGATTCAGGATTCAGGAAGCGATTGTTTTGAAAATACCGAATTCAGAAAGCGATGAAGATCCACGCAAATTTAGGCAATTGGGATTCAGGAAGCGATGGAGATTCACACAACTTTAGGCGATTGGAATTCATGAAGCGATAGAGAATCACACTACTTTAGATGATTGTTGTAACGGCAAGGAATTTCGCTCGATCCGAATCGATCGTTAAACCGACCAAGACCGTTCGAAACCCCTGATCGTTTGAGAACTGGACAAATCAGAACGCAAACAGAAGAACATTTCATTGCTATTATAACAATTCCATCAGATACAAGAATATACAGAGTAAAATGAATAAATTACATTCGATAAATATCAGAGATTACAATAAATTACATAGCAGCGGAAAAACAATATAAAACACAACTGAAAGTAATGCACGGATACAGAGCTTTCCGAGCATCGTTCCAGCTGTAAACCAGGATCCTGTGAATATAAATCTGCAAAACCAAAACTACTAGCTGCCCGTGTAGAAAATAGGGGCACCCAGAGTTTAGGTTAAAACAATAAACTCCAGGTCAGTCATGTGACTGGTGTGAGAACTAAAACAGTTATTTAAAACTTCACTTTAAAAGAGAGTAATTCAAGGGACCACGACGTATAACACGGAACGAGTTTCCTCCCAAGAATACCAGTGCATAGAAAAGACAACGCAATGCTTTTTCGAAAAATGAAGCTATTATAAGACCCAGGTCCCATCACACAATGCAACACAAGCCGGAGAATAGGGTTTTACCTTATAACAGCCAAACATGCTTGGTACGTTTTAAAACAAATCATTTGCTACTATAATAAGTGTATAGTGTCAAAACAATTTCAATCATAAATATCAATCCTAGGCGGCATGGGTACCATATATCATGTCCCCATACTAGTTCTACAATTAAAACCGCAATACGCGTATTGGAAATTGGATTTCCGTCATGAGTCGAGGCAAGGGGCAAGCTCCTCTCCGCTTTCGAGACACTCTAGCAAATGTCTCAGGACTACACACTCTGGGCAATCCTTGGATCTTCAGGGCCGGTCCTCTCTTACGTTTGAGGATTAGTATTCCTGAACACTCGTTTCCCGGTCCTTACAGACCTAAAATCGAGGCGCCTCATCCAACAACCACATAGGTGAAAAGTATATAAATGTCAGGGCTGGTAAGTCACTGACACCACCAAAGCTAGAAAGAAACGTCGTGCTCTCCCCGCAGTCCTTATCCCGTTTTTAACTCATACCGTGGTGTAAGGTTCGCGAATTCACGTTATACACAAAGCTAAACCACAAAGGCCGTGCTTTGATCATTAACCACAAGACTTTTCTTTTCAACAGAAGCCTTGATCAATTGCCACTTAGGCGTAACACACAGGCAATTCATGCCATGCGACTGATGTCTATCGATATACAACCTCTGAGCTCGTACGTCTCAGAGACGGGTGTTAAGCAAAAGAATAAATTCTCCGCTGCCAAACAGATTTATATTTAATGGAGATCAATCAACACAGAATAAAATCCAATGTCAGACACACAGTCCATTTACAAGTTCATTCTGGGTTTGAACGAAATCGGAGGCACTTTCCTCGCATATCCATCGATCTCCAAGTACGTCTGGACGATCACCAACTGATTCCCTCATCTTGGGTGTACAGCCCAATCAAGATCATCAGTAATCACTCAAACGATGTGAAGACTTCCGGTCTTCTACCACTGTCTTCATCATCGACTTATCATCGAATCGGTTATTCAGAATGGGTATAAAACCCGGCCTTTCTGAACAATCCGTGTATATAGTAAACAAATGTTACACAAACACAATATACGCCTCATTCCAATTTAGCAGCCACTAACCGTAAATCAATAAGAGAATAATTTCCCAAATATTAACGCCGAAGGCCGAAACCAACATCAGATCAATACCCAGGAAACCATTCTTCTTAGCTAACCTACTGCTAGTTTCTAAATTTCATATTCTTAGGGAAAGGTTCACATTAATTTTATCAAAGATAAATCTTTTAAAATTTATGCTTTAATCTTGCATTGGATGTCATATCAAACCAAATTATGGTTTTCCAAACAAGTCGAGATTAGCGAACCACACCGAAGTAATTATTTAATTTATTTCCCAATACCAACCAATTCATCCCATGAAGCAAAACTGGTAATACACCATATCTAACACCCCGGTGTTATCGGTAAAATTAATTATCATTTCACGTTCAAATCTAATTAAATATTTAACTATCGCTTTGGAACAAAACTGGTGATACTCCCTTCTCGCTCAATTTCCAAATTTGATAATTTAAATTATCACTTTCATTTCAATCTAAATACCGATTCATTAAAACTCCTTTTGCTGGGTTAAAGATCTAATGTCATTTAAAACACAGTTCACGATAAACCCAAATCACATTTCTATTTATTATCGGTTTAAAGTACTAGTGTTGTTTAAAACACCGTTCACGATAAACCCATAAATCAATTCTAATTCAATTCCAGTTTATTTATTTAAAAATAGTTGAGTTTTAGTTTTAATTCAAAACTAGTTCATTTCGATAAAAATCTATTTTTATCTTTACAAATGTGGGATTTTTTCATCCTAGTTTTTCCCAAATCATTTCTTATGATTTTACACAAATTATTGATATTTTTAATAATTTTATCAAGGCCCCTACAGTCAATTTCCAACAACGGTCATCGAACTGCACCTAAAGCGACCTTTTCCAAATTTGATTTGGACATAATTCCAAATCCAACCGTTAGATTTCAAATTTCTAATATTCTTAGAAAGCTCTTTTCGATACGAACCCAACGGTTCCAGTTTTAGGAGAATCCGACGGTCGGATCTCCCGTAATATCCGTTCGAAGTAAATGATTGAAATTCGCGAACTGCCGCGGCGCAGCACGTTCTATTCAGGCCATTATATTATATATATAATATATATTTCGTCGATTTTTATTTAAAACGAATTTTATAAATAGTTTTAAATTTGTTTCAAAAAAATTTCAACTTCCATTTCTAATTCAAATCAAAATTGAATTTTTCCTTATAAATTCGTTTTAAAATTCATTTCAATTCAATTCAAATTTCAATTCAATTTGAATTCATTTCAAATCGATTTTTATTCTATTTAAATTCGTTTTCAATTCAATTCGAATTCGTTTTATATTCAATTCAATTCGAATTCATTTTATATTCAATTCAATTCGAATTCATAATATATTCAATTCAATTCGAATTCGTTATATATTCAATTCAATTCGAATTCGTTATATATTCAATTCAATTCGAATTCGTTATATATTCAATTCAATTCGAATTCGTTATATATTTAATTCAGTTATATAAAAACGAATATAATCGATATAAATATCGTTCGCGTCAAAATAGCGCATCTCTAATCAACACGGCTTTATATATTTCAATAATTTCGTTATTCTATTCAACAAATGAATATTTATCTTATTCAATACGTGAATCTATATTTTTGTCAACACATGACTAATCTCAACGAATGAGTACTATCCACTTGTGACTATTTTTGTTATTCAATATATTTTATAAAAGTTATGGTATCTATCGTTTGATTTAAATCAGACACCAACCATAAATTAGTAAGAGAACGATTCCTTAAATATTAACCCCGAAGGCCGAAACCAACATCAGATCAATACCCAGGAAACCATTCTTCTTAGCTAACCTACAGCTAGTTTCTAAATTTCATATTCTTAGGGAAAGGTTCACATTAATTTTATCAAAGATAAATCTTTTAAAATTTATGCTTTAATCTTGCATTGGATGTCATATCAAACCAAATTATGGTTTTCCAAACTAGTCGAGATTAGCGAACCACACCGAAGTAATTATTTAATTTATTTCCCAATCCCAACCAATTCATCCCATGAAGCAAAACTGGTAATACACCATATCTAACACCCCGGTGTTATCGGTAAAATTAATTATCATTTCACGTTCAAATCTAATTAAATATTTAACTATCGCTTTGGAACAAAACTGGTGATACTCCCTTCTCGCTCAGTTTCCAAATTTGATAATTTAAATTATCACTTTCATTTCAATCTAAATACCGATTCATTAAAACTCATTTTGCTGGGTTAAAGATCCAATGTCATTTAAAACACAGTTCACGATAAACCCAAATCACATTTCTATTTATTATCGGTTTAAAGTACTAGTGTTGTTTAAAACACCGTTCACGATAAACCCATAAATCAATTCTAATTCAATTCCAGTTTATTTATTTAAAAATAGTTGAGTTTTAGTTTTAATTCAAAACTAGTTCATTTCGATAAAAATCTATTTTTATCTTTACAAATGTGGGATTTTTTCATCCTAGTTTTTCCCAAATCATTTCTTATGATTTTACACAAATTATTGATATTTTTAATAATTTTATCAAGGCCCCTACAGTCAATTTCCAACAACGGTCATCGAACTGCACCTAAAGCGACCTTTTCCAAATTTGATTTGGACATAATTCCAAATCCAACCGTTAGATTTCAAATTTCTAATATTCTTAGAAAGCTCTTTTCGATACGAACCCAACGGTTCCGGTTTTAGGAGAATCCGACGGTCGGATCTCCCGTAATATCCGTTCGAAGTAAATGATTGAAATTCGCGAACTGCCGCGGCGCAGCACGTTCTATTCAGGCCATTATATTATATATATAATATATATTTCGTCGATTTTTATTTAAAACGAATTTTATAAATAGTTTTAAATTTGTTTCAAAAAAATTTCAACTTCCATTTCTAATTCAAATCAAAATTGAATTTTTCCTTATAAATTCGTTTTAAAATTCATTTCAATTCAATTCAAATTTCAATTCAATTTGAATTCATTTCAAATCGATTTTTATTCTATTTAAATTCGTTTTCAATTCAATTCGAATTCGTTTTATATTCAATTCAATTCGAATTCATTTTATATTCAATTCAATTCGAATTCATAATATATTCAATTCAATTCGAATTCGTTATATATTCAATTCAATTCGAATTCGTTATATATTCAATTCAATTCGAATTCGTTATATATTCAATTCAATTCGAATTCGTTATATATTTAATTCAGTTATATAAAAACGAATATAATCGATATAAATATCGTTCGCGTCAAAATAGCGCATCTCTAATCAACACGGCTTTATATATTTCAATAATTTCGTTATTCTATTCAACAAATGAATATTTATCTTATTCAATACGTGAATCTATATTTTTGTCAACACATGACTAATCTCAACGAATGAGTACTATCCACTTGTGACTATTTTTGTTATTCAATATATTTTATAAAAGTTATGGTATCTATCGTTTGATTTAAATCAGACACCAACCGTAAATTAGTAAGAGAACGATTCCTTAAATATTAACCCCGAAGGCCGAAACCAACATCAGATCAATATCCAGGAGACCACTCATCTCATCTATTTTTCAGTTAATTTCTAATTTTATATATGATAAAGATGTAAATTTTATTGTTAAAATATTTCGTTCAACACATGACTAATCTCAACGGATGAGTACTATCAACACATGAACCTTTATTTTATAAAATTCTTTATTTTCTAAATTGGAATGAGGCCTAATCAATTACCAAATAAAGTTAATTATATGGATTCCATACAACACATGTATATAATAGCAACGATAAATAATCAACCATCATCTAAAGTGCTCTACACTGTATAAGCATCAAATATAGATATCTAACGCTTATAACAGCCTGTCGATTCATCGATCGACATACAACTAATTATTGGGATTAGTCTATGCCGTATTTTATCCCAATACCCATGTGGGGTTCCAAACAATCAAACACAAATTTTATTTGTGCAGTTGGGCGATGTGTAAAATTTATCGTCCCAATCAATGTCCTTCAAATAGGTGTACATAAACAAAACGTCAGGTTTGTAAATGAATATTTATTTATTCACATTCAAGTTAAAAATTATATTTTTAATGACCAAATTATTTTATTCAACCTATGAATATTCTATTCGGTTCATTTATTAAATAAAATGATATCTTTATTTTTCTAACTTATTTTAGAAAATTTCGGTGGCATAACGGCATGATACTAGAAACGGGACAAGGCCTAGCCTTATCCCCGGTCTAATAATGGCCCACGCCATACACATATCATTAAAATCCATTCCATTTCACCAAACAATTCAATTCAAACCAAATAATCTAACCAACTACACAACCAAACAAACAAGTCCATGGTCTGTGGACGATGGTGTCGGGTGCTACTAAACACCATCTGCCTCCTAGTATATATTTATATAACTAGAAAAGAAAAGTTAAAGTGAGAAGTTCTCACAGAGGGTTCCACTCTTCCGTGCTTTGCTGTTGAACTGCTGAATCGTCTGGATCGGTTTGAACTTCCAATGCAGTTCTTTTCACGCTGTTCAAATAAAAATTGTATTTTTATTACTTCATTTCAATAAATAAAAATCATATTTTTATTTCTACTTCATATATATTACAACGCTTATTTCAATATAAAAATTATATTTTTATATTTCTACTTCTTATATAAAGATCGAATTTTTATTTCATCGCTATGAAAATCACATTTTTACTTCACCATATATATAATAAAAATCAGATTTTTATCTCGCTACATATATGAAGATAATATTTTCATATCCTCTATTATATTAAAATCATATTTTTATTACTTCCTATCATATAAAAATTATATTTTTAACCTTTCTATATTATAAAAATTATATTTTTAATATTTAAACTATATAAATATCACATCTTTATTATTGATACTATATAAAAATTACAACTTTTCTATCATGAAAAATCTCATCTTTAGATCAATAAAAATCTTACCTTTTCTATCGATTGAAAATCATATTTCCATTAAACTGAAAATCATAAATTCATAAAGCTGATTTATAAATAAAATTAAAGGAATAAAATTTAAAAACTTACCTATTTCGATTCCTTCAGCAAAGGGGGCGCGAGGGGGAATGGGTCTGCGTCGGATGAGAAAGAGGAGGAGGGGTTGCATTCGAGTTTTGGAGCGAGGGAGTGGGATCGACTGGAGGGGGTCTGGGTTTATTTGTAGAAGGGGAGAAGGAAGAGGAGGAGGGGGCAAGGAGGTGGCGCGAGAGGCTGACGGTGGCGAGAGGCGGGGATCGACGGCACCGTAGGGTAGGGCTTCAGGCGGTGGAGTGTTCGAGGGTTTGGGGGGTTTTTTGGAGCTGTGGGATTGGGGAAGGAGAATCGAGGCAGCGAAGGAGAAGAAGAAGAAGAAGGGGAGGCCGCGGTGGTGGCGCCCCACCTGGGGAGGCGCGGTGCACGACGGTGGGAGGAGCGGCGGCTCCTCCCCCTGCCTTCTCTTTCTTTCTTTCTTTTTTCCTTTAAAATGGAATCGGGGGGAGGGGGGTGGGCCTGAGAGGAAGTAAGGAGAGGAGAGAGAGTTAAATTTTAATTCATTTATTTATTTATTTTAATTTCAAAAAGGTACTTTTATTTTTGACCACGAAATAAGGCCCACCGTCTGTCGTCCTTAGCTAATTACCCCCATTCCGAACACAATGGGATATGTATCGTAGGCTGATTCGATCATTTCGATTAGTTTTCGTCAAAATCAACATATAACTCTATATATTGAATTTAAACGCACATTTCAATTTATCGGGGCCACATACGAACTCTAAAAATCCCCGAAAAATATTTCATAACTTCGTATTGACGATACGGTCCTAACAAAACTAATTTCATCGAATTTTGAGACCGTTGGAAAAATGGCCATTTTCCAGTCGATTAAAATCAACTGAAACTGGTCAAATGCGTTTTCCTTTTCCAACAAAAGTGGTTTCGTCGAAATCCGAGGTCGTTTGCAAAATTTCCATTTTTAAGGGCCAGAATTCCATAGCGACTATTCAGAATTTTCAACTGGACATATCTTTTGATTCCCGCTATGAAATCTCAACTATTCGGTTTCGTTGGAAAGATATTCTCAAATAGATTCTAATATTTTTGGTTTCACTAAAACTCGGTTTATTTTGCACCCGGTACATTCAATTCAAATTTGAAATCGAATTATCGAACTACCGCGCCATTTTCAATTCCTTTTATAATTATATATAATTATTTTATTCTAACGACGACGTATATAAATATATACGTTCTAAATATATTCAAAATAAATTTCTCGTCGATATTATTTAAAATAATTCATTTTAAATATTCAAAATTCATTAAAATTGCCAAAATAAAAATTTTAAACTGGCTCACATTTTTTGGGTTGTTACAATCTCCCCCACTTAAAACTTTTCATCCCCGAAAAGGAACTAAGCCGGAAGTTGTTTAACTAACCAACTCAACTTCCATAATTTTCGTTACGGCTTAAGTTCTTCAACTTTTCAATTTCTAAGAACTTTTCAAATTTTTCAAAAATTTGGCTAACACCCTAAATTTCGCCATAACCTCCCTGCACCGGGAGCACCGAGAAAATCCCGAAATTGCCATACAGGCCCTCTGATCTCAAAAAGAAAAAGAAAAAGCCAAGCGGCTAGCCAATCGGCTCATAAAATCATCATCACCCAAACAAAACAGTAAATTATGGTAAACATGTACCTATTTGTTAGGCAAACAAATTTTATTCTCTGCTCTATCCTCCTTGCTATGACCTGTTCAATGTAAGTACATGTATATGCATGCAAATTTCAAGCAATTTTAAATACAGTTCAATATCAGGTTCAATTTGGCATAATGGTTAAAAATTATCAAACAAATAAACAAACAACACAACCATCAATCAATTAGTGGATTAACATTTCAAATTCATAATTTTACTAGATATAAAGAAAATCATGTTTTTGATGCCAAATCACAACAAATAAATATATGTAAGTTTCGGTTCTCACACCAGTCTAATGGAAATATATAGATATCACACCTTCGAAACATGAAAATAAGTTCTGATGATGATCGATCAATCATCAGAACCATCTCCGGGTGTCTAGAATGTGATTCTTTATCTATCCAGCATATTGAAACTTCGAATATACGTTCATGATGCGTATATGCAAAATCTTTATATATTGGATTGTCCAAATTCAATATAAATAAATATTCAAATACGTATAAAACGATTTAAATTTTCAAAACAAAATTGTTTTCATTTGAAAAACATACTCTTCACACTCGTTCTAGGATACTACTGATCCTATCTCTAACGAGTCATTCTAATTGGATATTACTAATCCAATATCTGATGAATTCTTTCGTTCGGTCCTAATGTGTCTTGTTCTCGAGCTCTGTAAACCAAAGCTCTGATACCAAATGTAACGGCAATGAATTTCGCTCGATCCAAATCGATCTTTAAACCAACCAAGACCGTTCGAAACCCCTGATCATTTGAGAATAGAACAAATCAGAACGCAAACAGAAGAACATTTCATTGCTATTATAACAATTCCATCATATACAAGAATATACAGAGTATAATGAATAAATTACATTTGATAAATATCAGAGATTACAATAAATTACATAGCAGCGGAAAAACAATATAAAACACAACTGAAAGTAATGCACGGATATAGAGCTTTCCGAGCATCGTTCCAGCTGTAAACTAGGATCCTGTGAATATAAATATGCAAAAACAAAACTACTAGCTGCCCGTGTAGAAAATAGGGGCACCCAGAGTTTAGGTTAAAACAATAAACTCCAGGTCAGTCATGTGACTGGTGTGAGAACTAAAACAGTTATTTAAAACTTTACTTTAAAAGAGAGTAATTCAAAGGACCACGCCGTATAACACGGAACGGTTTTCCTCCCAAGAATACCAGTGCATAGAAAAGACAATGCAATGCTTTTTCGAAAAATGAAGCTATTATAAGACCTAGGTCCCATCACACAACGCAACGCAAGCCGGAGGATAGGGTTTTACCTTATAACAGCCAAACATGCTTGGTACGTTTTAAATTAAATCATTAGATAATATAATAAGTTTATATTGTCAAAACAGTTTCAATCATAAATATCAATCCTAGGCGGCATGGGTACCATATATCATGTCGCCATACTAGTTCTACAATTAAAACCGCAATATGCGTATTGGAAATTGGATTTCCGTCATGAGTCGAGGCAAGGGGCAAGCTCCTCTCCGCTTTCGAGACACTCTAGCAAATGTCTCATGACTACACACTCTGGGCAATCCTTGATCTTCAGGGCCGGTCCTCTCTTACGTTTGAGGATTAGTATTCCTGAACACACGTTTCTCGGTCCTTACAAACCTAAAATCGAGGCGCCTCATCCAATAACCACATAGGTGAAAAGTATATAAATGTCAGGGCTGGTAAGTCATTGACACCACCAAAGCTAGAAAGAAACGTCGTGCTCTCCCCGCAGTCCTTATCCCGTTTTTAACTCATACCGAGGTGTAAGGTTCGCGAATTCACGTTATACACAAAGCTACGCCACAAAGGCCTTGCTTTGATCATCAACCACAAGACTTTGCTTTTCAATAGAAGCCTTGATCAATTGCCACTTAGGCGTGCTACACAGGCAATTCATGTCATGCGACTGATGTCCATCGATATACAACCTCTGAGCTCATACGTCTTAGAGAAGGGCGTTAAGCAAAAGAATAAATTCTCCGCCGCCAAACAGATGTATATTTAATGGAGATCAATCAACACAGAATAAAATCCAATGTCAGACACACAGTCCATTTACAAGTTCGTTCTGGGTCTGAACGAAACCGTAGGCACTTTCCTCGCATATCCATCGATCTCCAAGTACGTCCGGACGACCACCAAATGATTCCCTCATCTTGGGTGTACAGCCCAATCAAGATCATCAGTAATCACCCAAATGATGTGAAGACTTCCGGTCTTCTACCACTGTCTTCATCTTCGACTTATCGTCGAATCGGTTATTCAGAATGGATATAAAATCCGGCCTTTTTGAACTACCCGCTTATATAGTAAACAAATGTTACACAAACACAACATACGCCTCATTCCAATTTAGCAGCCACTAACCGTAAATCAACAAGAGAATAATTTCCCAAATATTAACCCCGAAGGCCGAAACCAACATCAGATCAATACCCAGGAAACCATTCTTCTTAGCTAACCTACAGCTAGTTTCTAAATTTCATATTCTTAGGGAAAGGTTCCCATTAATTTTATCAAAGATAAATCCTTTAAAATTTATTCTTTAATCTTCCATTGGATGTCATATCAAACCAAATTATGGTTTTCCAAACTAATCGAGATTAGTGAACCACATCGAAGTAATTATTTATTTTATTTCCCAATCCCAACCTATTCATCCCATGAAGCAAAACTGGTAATACTCCATATCTAACACCCCGGTGTTATCGGTAAAATTAATTACCATTTTACGTTCAAATCTAATTAAAGATTTAACTATCGCTTTGGAGAAAAACTGGTGATACTCCCTTCTCGGTCACTTTCCAAATTTAATAATTTAAATCATCACTTTTCATTTCAATCTAAATACCGATTCATTAAAACTCCTTTTACTGGGTTAAAGAACTAATTTCATTTTCAACACAGTTCACGATCAACCGAAATCACATTTCTATTTATTATCGAGTTAAAGAACTAGTGTTGTTTAAAACACCGTTCACAATAAACCCATAAATCAATTCTAATTCAATTCCAATTTATTTATTTAAAAATAGTTGAGTTTTAATTTTAGTTCAAAACTAGTTCATTTCGATAAAAATCTATTTTTTTCTTTACAAATGTGGGATTTTTTCATCCTAGTTTTTCCCAAATCATTTCTTATGATTTTACACAAATTATGGATATTTTTGATAATTTTATCAAGGCACATACAGTCGATTTCCAACAACGGCCATCGAACTGCACCTACAACGACCTTTTCCAAATTTCATTTGGACATAATTCCTAATCCAACCGTTAGATTTCATATTTCTAATATTCGTTAGAAAGATCTTTTCGATACGAACCCAACGGTTCTGGTTTCAGGAGAATCCGACGGTCGGATCTCCTGTAATATCCGTTCGAAGTCAATGGTCGAAATTCGCGAACTACCGCGGCGCAGCGCAGCGCATTCTATTCAGGCCATTATATTATATATATTATATATATAATATATATTTCGTCGATTTTTATTTAAAACAAATTTTATAAATAGTTTTAAATTCGTTTCAAAACATTTCAACTTCCATTTCCAATTCAAATCAAAATTGTATTTTTCCTTATAAATTCGCTTTAAAATTCATTTCAATTCAATTCAAATTTCAATTCAATTTGAATTCATTTCAAATCGATTTTTATTCTATTTTAATTCGTTTTCAATTCAATTCGAATTCGTTTTATATTCAATTCAATTCGAATTCGTTTTACATTCAATTCAATTCGAATTCGTTTTATATTCAATTCAATTCGAATTCGTTATATATTCAATTCAATTTGAATTCGTTATATATTCAATTCAATTCGAATTCATTATACATTCAATTCAATTCGAATTTGTTATATATTCAATTCAATTCGAATTCGTTATATATTCAATTCAATTATATAAAAACGAATATAATCGATATAAATATCGTTCGCGTCAAAATAGCGCATCTCTAATCAATGCGGCTTTATAATTCCGTTATTCTATTCAACAAATGAATATTTATCTTATTAAATACGTGAATCTATATTTTTGTCAACACATGACTAATCTCAACGAATGAGTACTGTCCACGTGTGACTATTTTTGTTATTCAATATATTTTATAAAAATTATGGTATCTATCGTTTGATTTAAATCAGACACCAACCGTAAATTAGTAAGAGAACGATTCCCTAAATATTAACCCCGAAGGCCGAAACCAACATCAGATCAATATCCAGGAGACCACTCATCTCATCTATTTTCTAGTTAATTTCTAATTATATATATGATAAAGATGTAAATTTTATTGTTAAAATATTTCGTTCAACACATGACTAATCTCAACGGATGAGTACTGTCAACACATGAACCTTTATTTTATAACATTCTTTATTTTCTAAATTGGAATGAGGCCCAATCAATTACCATATAAAGTTAATTATATGGATTCCATACAACACATGTATATAATAGCAACGATAAATAATCAACCATCATCCAAAGTGCACTACACTGTATAAGCATCAAATATAGATATCTAACGCTTATAACAGCCTGTCGATTCATCGATGGACATACAACTAATTATTGGGATTATTGTATGCCGTATTTTATCCCAATACCCGTGTGGGGTTTCAAATAATCAAACACAGATTTTATTTTTGCAGTTGGGCGATGTGTAAAATTTATCGTCCCAATCAATGTCCTTCAAATAGGCATACATAAACAAACCATCCGGTTTGTAAATGAATATTTATTTATTCACATTCACGTTAAAAATTATATTTTTAACGACCAAATTATTTTATTCAACCTATGAATATTCTATTCGGTTCATTTATTAAATAAAATGATATCTTTATTTTTCTAACTTATTTTAGAAAATTTCGGCGGCATAACGGCATGATACTAGAAACGGGACAAGGCCTAGCCTTATCCCTGGTCTAATAATGGCCCACGCCATACGCATATCAATCAAATCCATTCCATTTCACCAAACAATTCAATTCAAACCAAATAATCTAACCAACTACACAACCAAACAAACAAGTCCATGGTCTGTGGACGATGGTGTCGGGTGCTACTAAACACCGTCTGCATCCTAGTATATATTTATATAACTAGAAAAGAAAAGTTAAAGTGAGAAGTTCTCACAGAGGGTTCCACTCCGCCGTGCTTTGCTGTTGAAATGATGAATCGTCTGGCTTGGTTTGAACTTCCAATGTAGTTCTTTTCACACTGTTCAAATAAAAATTGTATTTTTATTACTTCATTTCAATAAATAAAAATCATATTTTTATTTCTTCTTCATATATATTACAACGCTTATTTCAATATAAAAATTATATTTTTATATTTCTACTTCTTATATAAAGATCGAATTTTTATTTCATCGCTATAAAAATCACATTTTTACTTCACTATATATATAATAAAAATTAGATTTTTATCTCGCTACGTATATGAAGATAATATTTTCATATCCTCTATTATATAAAAATCATATTTTTATTACTTCCTACCATTTAAAAATTACATTTTTAACCTTTCTATATTATAAAATTTTTATTTTTAATATTTAAACTATATAAATATCACATCTTTATTATTGATACTATATAAAAATTACAAATTTTCTATCATGAAAAATCTCATCTTTAGATCAATAAAAGTCTTAACTTTTCTATCAATTGAAAATCATATTTCCATTAAACTGAAAATCATAAATTCATAAAGCTGATTTATAAATAAAATTAAAGGAATAAAGTCTAAAAACTTACCTATTTCGATTCCTTCAGCAAAGGGGGTGCGAGGGGGAATGGGTCTGCGTCGGATGAGAAAGAGGAGGAGGGGTTGCATTCAAGTTTTGGAGCGAGGTAGCGGGATCGACTGGAGGGGGTCTGGGTTTATTCGAAGAAGGGGAGGAGGAAGAAGAGGAGGGGGCGAGGAGGTGGCACGAGAGGTTGACGGTGGCGAGAGCGGGGGATCGACGGCGCCGTGGGATAGGGCTTCAGGCGGTGGAGCGTTCGAGGGTTTGGGGGGGTTTTGGAGCTGCGGGATTGGGGAAGGAGAATCGAGGCAGCGGAGGAGAAGAAGGGGAGGCTGCGGTGGTGGCACCCCACCTTGGGAGGCGCGGTGCGCGACGGTGGGAGGAGCGGTGGCTCCTCCCCCTGCCTTCTCTTTCTTTTTTTTTTCTTTGAAATGGAATCGGGGGGAGGGGTGGGGCTGAGAGGAAGTAAGGAGAGGAGAGAGAGTTAAATTTTAATTCATTTATTTATTTATTTTAATTTCAAAAAGGTACTTTTATTTTCGACCTCGAAACAAGGCCCACCGCCTGCCGTCCACAGCTAATTACCCCCATTCCGAACACAATGGGATATGTATCAAAGGCTGATTCGATCGTTTCGATCAGTTTTCGTCAAAATCAACATATAACTCTATATATTGAATTTAAACGCACATTTCAATTTACCGGGGCCACATACGAACTCTAAAAATCCCCGAAAAATATTTTCTAACTTCGTATTGACGATATGGTCCTAACAAAACTAATTTCGTCGAATTCTGAGACCGTTGGAAAAATGGCCATTTTCCAGTCGATTAAAATCAACTGAAACTGGTCAAACGCGTTTTCCTTTGCCACGCTCACATATTGATTCGAAAAATTATGAAATTTGAAACCTAGCAATAACTTGACATCACAGATCCAACAAAAGTGGTTTCGTCGAAATCCGAGGTCATTTGCAAAATTTCCATTTTTAAGGGCCAGAATTCTATAGCGACTATTCAGAATTTTCAACTGGACATATCTTTTGATTCCCGCTATGAAATCTCAACTATTCATATTTGTTGGAAATATATTCTCAAATAGATTCTAATATTTTTGGTTTCACTAAAATCCGGTTTGTTTTGCACCCGGTACATTCAATTGAAATTTGAAATCGAATTATCGAACTACCGCGCCATTTTCAATTCCTTTTATAATTATATATAATTATTGTATTCTAACGACGACGTATATAAATATATACGTTCTAAATATATTCAAAATAAATTTCTCGTCGTATTATTTAAAATAAATCATTTTAAATATTCAAAATTCATTAAAATTTCCGAAATAAAAATTTTAAACTGGCTCACATTTTCCGAGTTGTTACAATTGAGATTCAGGAAGGAAGCGATTGTCAATTTATTGTATAATATTTGGGATTGTGAGAAATGCAAAATACTGGGGGAATTAGAGCAAAAATATGATGCGGATTGTATAGGGCTCAAAGCCATATCAAATGGACTGATCAGGACCTTCGAAACTGTAGGGTTAAATTTAGGTATTGGGAGTGGCACAGAGTGCAAAAGAAAATCTGGTACGGCTATGAGCCATACCAAATTTGATACGTCTTATAACCATATCAAATATCCGCATCCTAGTGTGTTAAATTTTTTGTTTTGGTGTAGTGACCTTGAAGTTCAATCGGCTATTATGCCTAGTTTACCTTACCATTCGACCCTTATCACATTATTTCTTTATAGCTTTCTACTACAAAAATCCAATCTTCTTTCTGGGTTCTGTTAGCCTATTTTTGGTAAAATTCACACTACTTTAATAAACTTTTGATAAAATTCACACTACTTTATTAAACTTTTGCGTTGTTTGTGTGCTAAATTCATTAGAAATTTACGTACCATTATTCCACTTATTTTAACATTTTGTACTATTCTTAAATCGTCTTTGCTATCTTTTCACATTTTCGGCCCTTAAATTATCATAATTGTGTAGTATTTATATGGTTCTCCTCCTTTTATCATCTAATATCATTAATATATTGTCTAGCTATATAGAAATAGATTGATTTCAAACTCATATTACTTGGAATGTGCATATGAGTACTAACTCCCCCTTCCCCACCACCACCGCATACCCAAAAAATAGATCGAAATGGAAAATAAAAGCTCTAAACATTGCGAAAAATGAAAAGAAAGGAAAAAAATAGA
The DNA here is from genome assembly GCA_030737875.1 of Allium sativum. NCBI lineage: Eukaryota > Viridiplantae > Streptophyta > Magnoliopsida > Asparagales > Amaryllidaceae > Allium > Allium sativum. The sequence goes on along the minus strand of CM060909.1, from coordinate 945,050,300 downwards.
AACAGAAGTCTCCTACTTGCCCGAAAAAAATGAAAACCTAATCGATCTCACCTCCACCAAAACGACCCTCCACAGGAACGTCTTTCCTCCACCGGACAGGACTACTACTGCTCGCTCCCTTCTCCATTGGTCGCGCGACCAACGATGACAACATTATGTCTTTTCAAATGGGTGGTAACTGATTTCGATTTACTGATTTGATTTATGTGATTTTCATTGGGATTTAATATTACCTGTTTGCTGAAAGTTTGTTTTGATGCAAATGGGTTGTTGCTTCAACTTTTTGCTGTAGAACTAATATTTTGTTTGTGTAAATTTGAGGATTGTTAGTTTGGATGGTTTGTTGTTTGATTTAATGGCTAGTTTACTTTTTTTTGACATGGGTTAGGATGAACATCTTGTTTGAATCAGATGAATGAGAACTTTTAGTGTACTTAAATTGTTTGACACATGAATTAAACATGAAGGATTAGTTAGTGTATCGTTATTGTTTGTGATTTGTTATTTTTAGCATGTACAGGTTCATTTCTTTCAATAATGTTTCATTGAAAAACCATGGCCTAGCTCAACAAAGCATCTAAATGAGGTTTGGTTTTGTTAAAAGTAGAGGTGTTAATAGAACAGAATAGTCGGTTATACAATTCGGTCCGGAGGGGCATGGCGTCCGGTAAGTGTACGTATGATTCTCATTTAGAACAAGAAAAAATATATGAAATAGGTCCATCCGAAAATGTTTGACATTTTTCTAATGTCCAAACGTTGTCCGGCTCGTATGGAAAATGTCTATGGCAACTCCTTGTCTGGTTCATGTACGTCCGAAAGTCGTACAGGACAGGGCACAAACATCCTTCTGTTCGGTCTGGTCCGCCCAATTAACATCCCAACTGAAAGTCAATGTTTGCTTAACTTGCTTTTAAATTGTTTGAACTTTTAAATTATGGATATGCCGAAATATTTTAAAAGAACCATTGAAGATATTTCCACTGAAATTGAAGTTTCTGCATCTTTTAGTAATACGATGAATGATGATAATCGAAACCCAATTATTTCAGACTTGGTAACTGGAAGTCGTATTCAAGTCGATTTATCAAATCTTCCATCCAATCCTAGTCTACAACATTAAATTTTGGATTATGATCAAAATGATCATGATATAGTTCGAAGAGCATATTTACAAAAAGGTCTTATCTACCTTCTTTGCAAAATCTCTTCAAACAATAATTGGTGGAAGAGCTAGACGTTTTGGTCAATCATCGCTTACCGATTATAAAAATTGGTTGGAGTATAGTGTAAAAGAAGATATGATATATTTTTTGTTATGCTACTTATTTCGCCCCTCGTCGATGAGTAGAAACACAAGCGATGCATTTATTCGAGGCACGTTTAGGAATTTGGAAACATAACCAAAGGCTTAAAGAACATGCTAATTCAGATGCTCTTAGAGTAGCATATACAAAAGTCGAGAATTTGATGAATCAAAACCAACATATAGCAATGGTAACCGAGAGACATTCAACTCAAGGCAAACTTGATTATCGATACTGATTAAACTTAACTCTTATGTGTATTCGATATCTATGACATTAAGATTTTCCTTTTCACGGTCATGATGAATCCAAAGAATCAATGAATAAATCAATATTTCTAGAACTTCTGCATTGGCTTGCTCACGAAAAACCTTCGATTGATATAGTTGTTCTAAAAAATGCTACACTAAATAATAAGATGACATTGTCTGATATACAAAAGGATATAGTCAATTGTATTGCGGTGGAAATTGTAGATGTTATCTTGGAACATCTACATCTTTTTGAAGGACTATTTTGCACTACTAATTGACAAAGCTCGTGGTACATCAACTAATGAGCAAATGACAATTGTTTTACGATTTGTGGATGATACATGAAGTGTTACTGAAAGATTTATAGGCATGGCACATGTTCTTAATACAACATCAATTTCTCTAAAAACATCACTAGATGCTTCTTTTATTAAACAAAAATTGAGCATGCCTATGTTGCGGAGCCAAGGCTATGATTGTGCAAGTAATACGCAAGGTATGTTTAATAGTCTTAAAACGGTTGTTTTAACTGAGAACAAGTCTGCTTTCTATGTTCACTGTTTTGCTCATCAACTTCAGTTATAACTTATTCGTGTTGCCAAATATACAAATCATATTTTCGAGTTTTTTTTACTTAATTAGTAATTTGTTAAACCTTGCTGGAGCATCATGAAAATGTCGAGACATTCTTAGAGAAAAGGAAGCTAATAGAATATTTAGTCAACTTGAAAGGGGTGAACTACCTAGGGTAGGGGATTAAATCAAGAGCGTAGTTTGAAGCGACCAGGTGACACACGTTGGGATTCACATTATGGTACACTAATCAATTTGATTGTTATGTTTGCTTTAGTTATTAATGTCCTTATTGATCTAGTAGAAGATATATCTAGTGATAAAAGGGGGAATCATTGAATTTGACAAAAAATACTACAAACTTATGATTTCATATTTATTTTGCATTTGATGAAAAGTTTTCTTGCATTACCAATCATGTTTCTAAGGCACTACATCAGAATGATCAAGATTTCATAAATGCATTGATGTTGGTAAAAGTATCTGAAGAACAGATAAATAAAATGCAAGCCAGTGGATGAGACACTCTTTTAAATGAGTTTCAATCTTTTTGCACCAAACAACAAATTCCTATTTCAAATATGGATGGTAATTATATTCTTTTAGGTAGATCAAGAAGAGGACTAATGATTACAAATTTACATCATTATCAAGTTGATTTGTTTTACCTTTACCTAGATAAGCAAATTGTTGAACTTAACAACCGCTTCGATGAGATGAATTCAAAATTACTTCTCCCCTATTTGTCTAGTTGATTCATTCGCCTCTTTTGATAATGTAATGCTAGTTCGATTATTTGAATATTACCCCGATCATTTTTCTGAAGCTGAGCGTATGAATCTTTATAATCAATTGGAGATTTATGAAATAGATATGATGTTTAATGATATGTTTAAAGACGTGAAAGCGATCAATGATTCGGCAAGGAAGATGATGTTGACAAAACAAAATATTGTGTATAATCTGGTTTACAAACTCATAACATTATCACTTTTCTTACCAGTTTCAACCGCAACGGTGGAGAGAGCATTTTCTGCTATGAATATAATGAAAAACGACCTACAAAATCGAATGTGAGATGAATGGTTGAATGATAGTTTTGTTGCATATATAAAGAAAGTTATATTCAAGGAGATTAAAAATGATGCTATTCTCGATCGCTTTCAAAACACGAGAAATCGACGTGGGCAACTTTAAACTAGTACTGTATATGCATGATTTGTTTTGTTCGGAAGATCAATAGTAGATCGTTTTTGTAATCAATTAAAATTATATAATTATATTTAGTTGTGCTTGTTTTGATGCTTTCAAGGCCTAATTTTTCTCCAATTATAATTGATTGTAGAAAAAACCATCAAAAATGTGTCTCCTTGTGTTTGAATAGTAATTATCAGCTGTGACTTCAAACCATGAGCACAATTTTTTTTGATTTTTCAATAAATTATCGGGAAACTGTTCAAAATAATACCCTTATGTGCATCTTTTTCTAGATCAATCAATTTTATTTTCTCAAAATATTTACAATATCAAATAGAACATCTGGTTTTCGAACTAAATACTTCAACTTATGTAATAGTTCGATTTTTTGAGTCTTGCTTTGGGTGCAATTTACACAGAACTAGTAGAGACATTGCATAATCGATTGTTTGATATAATATTATAGTATCATTACCAATGTCATCCTCAACATATGCTCAAATTGTGTTGTTTTCGAATACTATCATGTAGAAGGTCAATTACTAGCTACAACAACTAGAACATGAACGATTTAATAATGATTCATCTCTAATATTTGTCGTGGTTGTTGGTTGCGGTTACTCCGGTGTTGAATTAGCTGCTACGGTATCCGAGAGACTAAAGAATAAAGGAATTATTCAGGCTATTAATGTTGGAACTTCTTTATTTCCTAGAGCACCTTCTAAAAATAGAGAAGCTGCAGTAACGACCCGGATTCTACACATCGAAAGATTGTAGAATATTTATTTCATTTTTATACGAAGTCGTATGGTCGTGTAACTTTGGGAACCGACTATTGGGGTCATTTCCTATGTTCACGATTTTTGCTGAATTTTAAATGACAGTTTTGCCCCTGGCGAATCTTGTTTCTTCTATAACTTTTGATTGGTAAGGAGTTTTAACCTGAAACCACTTCCATTGGATTCAGATGATGGTTCACCTTTCTTAAAGTGGTTACATTAATCAAACGGACATACCATTTGGAAGATATGGCTGAAATAAGGTTTGGAAGGTGAAAAACAGCATAACTGGGCTTAACCGGGTGATTAGCAGCTAAGCCCATAACCCATTTCGGGATTAGGGTTAAGGGAGGGCTGATAGGGTTTGGGAAATCAGTTTTGTTCATTTTTCTAGCCGCTATTTACCTCCCTCTAGCCCTAGCAATGGCCTCCACCTTCTAAATTCATCTCTAATCACTTCCTAATCACTAATTAACCAAAACTACACCAAATCAAGAGAAATTAACATCAAATTAGAGATAGAGCTGCTGGTATACATTGGAATTAGTGCCATATCAGTCATAGTTTCAGATCTAATATTCATTTGTGGCTAAGGTGAGTGATTTGCACTTTTATTCACTAATTACGGCTAATTAGGGGTGATTAGTGATAATTAGTGAAATTGTGCATCATAAAAATCTGGAAAAATATATAGAAATTCTTAAATATTATTTTATGTCACTGGTGATAATTTGGGTTAAGTTGGATTAAATTTGCTAATCCTATAGTTAAAACATGGTTAAGGGGATTAAGGGGAAATCGTGTTTTTTGGGTATGTTTGATCTAAAATATTTTATGTGAATGATGTTTTAATGTTTTTGATTGATTCTATATGTTGTTACTGCTGTTTGGAATGTTTTGTGATATCCAAAAAGTTTAGAATGGTTGAAAACACTGTGAATATGTGTGTTATAATATTTTACCTGGTATATCCACTATAAGAACAGGGAGCTTTGATATAAAGAATCTTAATCTTGAATTTGTTGAATGAGTAGTTACGATTCCCTTTCCTTTTCGAGGATGAAAAGTTTTTAGGGGGGTAAATGTAATGATCCAGAATTTTGAACCAATTTGAAATTGAAATTTTTAATACTTAATTTGAATTTTCTAAACATAAAATAAATTTGAGAACATTTAATAATTTTGATAGGTTAAACAATAGGTATTTGAACTATAGCATTTATAAATGGAAATGATTATTAATAAGTTTGGATTTACTGATATTATTTGTCGTTTGATCGGATTTGTCAAAAGATAACATAAACTAATAGCATTAGTGTTATGCGTTGCTCTTTGTTTCCATAACATTTATGGTAAATGCTACCAAAAACAAATTCCTCCTTTTTACAAGTATTAAGGCACTTGTAATTTTTCTTGCAACATTCCATGCATAAAATACACATGTCCTATGATGTGTCACTCTCTCCTTACTCCTCTTTTCCTATAAATACCACCCTTTCCTTCCACTTTTTCATTCATTATCACTTCTTTTCTTTCTCTCTTCTTCTTAAAGCTTATGGCCATGGTTTCCATGGCATAAGTCTTCCTCTTTTCCACCACCCCTTGCCAAAGTTCGTCATTCTCCTCCTCCTCCTCTTATCATATAAAGAGAGATTAGCGTATATTATATTATATATATTTTTTGGTGAAGAAGACGTTGCACTGAAATACTGCCCGACGATTCGCTTAGATAGGCTCGCCTACCATGAAGATTTGGAAAGTTGTTAGGTGAGAACTCTTTAACCACGGTTTATATATTTAACTAGTTGCTAGAAAAATTTAAATATAGTGATGAATTATTATTGGTTAATGATGATTGATATTTGTTGTGATGGATGATGGATGCGAAGTTTAGAACACACACTGTTAAGCGTTAGTTTTATAACGCTTGTGCACAATTATGATTTATTGAATCATGTTGATGATGGTTGTTATGGATATTTAAATGGTTGTTGATGTTGTTTTGCACACACTATGACACAACAATTATGGTGTCACGCTGGTGATAGAGAATTCTCCTTCATAATTAAAAGCAATATCATTATTGAAATTGAAGGTTAATAATTGGAAAAGACCATATGTATAAATTGATATATATTGTTAAAGTCCTTTAAATGAATAAATAAATACCGGAACATTCTAGGATAGCAGTGAGGATAGTGTCTAGGCTTGAGTTTGGAAATGAAGTTTCCTGCTCTCCCTGGCTATCCCTGACTGATCCGATGAATGGGAAGGTTAATTTGAAGTTATTTGAATTTAGAAATGAATTGGAATTTATGAAAGTTGAATTTTAGATCCAAAATAATTTGGAAAGTAAATTTAAATGATTTAAAAGGTTTATATAAGGATATAATGGTTTTCTAAGATATTTTGAAGTATCGTAGAATAATACTTACTATGGTCAAAATAGAGCTTGTCGCATAACAGCAATTTACGTATTTTAGATGCAAACTTTAAACGCTTATAACTTTTGCAATCTAAATCGGATTTCCATAAAATGAAAAACGTTTGATTTCCATTAACAAGAACTTTCAAATGAGTGAAAGAAGATTTTAAATTCGAGTTATGATTTTCATGTTATGTTTGAAACCATTTTTGAAAAGATCGATGTAAGAACAATTGTTGACCATAACTATAAACAACTATTTTTAAATGTTTTAAAAATACGGATTTTTTTTTGTAAAATCATAATAAATTATGTAAAAGTGTTTTGAATTGTAAATTTTAAGTTTTGGCTAAGATAAACGATGTTTTTATCAAAGTAGTTAAGATAACTGTTTTGTAACACTTTTGTATCACTTTTAAAGCACTATTGCAACACTTTCTTTGAAAACAACCTGTTTTGAAGTATTTAGACCGCGAAATGTTTTTCGAACAATAAGTAATCATTTGTAAATGATTTGTTGAATGTTTTCAAAGGTTTAAAAGTATTGAAAATAATTTGTTTGGAATTTAAATTAATTTATTTAATAATTAAATGTGTTTTTTCAATTTTAAATAATTGGATATGGTTGGAGATAAATCTTCGGATGTTTGATATTAATCCGGTAGATGATGATTCTTACTATTTGAGGAATTAAAAAGGTAGTTCACCATTATTCTGCTTATAGTGTGAGTTGGATATCGAGATTAATATTAAATATAAGTTGATGGTATTTCATCTAGATCTAATGTCAAAGAGTTGGATAAATCTTTTAATTAAGATACGAGTTTCCTAAGTTGACTGGGATAAGTTGGATAGAAATAATCTTCAGATATTTGATATGAAATTCTGTGGTGTAAATGTATACTATTTGAGGAATTTGGAAGATATTATTATACCGTTATTCCACTTATAGTATTCGTTGATTATGAGAATGGATATTGAATATAAGTAGATACAATTTCCGTGTAACTTATGTTCAATATCGATTGATTTGGGTTTTGTCGTGAATCATATCTTCAATAATATCATTCTTGAAACCCCATGAGACTGAGTTATGGAAATTCATATCGTAATTTGAGGATGTAATCAGATCTTTTAGTTGAGGAAATTAAAAGTGAGGAATTAGAAAGAAAGTATAATATTTTAGTTAAGATTAAAGAATGGAATGTTGGAAATTCAATTTAATTGGAAACTATGGTTGAAATGTGGATTAAGGATTTTCAAAGGAAACTGGATTTGGATAACGAGTTATCAAACGGAAAATTAATTAAGGCTTTAAGGCTAAATCATCTTTGATTTAAGGGATGTGTTTTAAAAGAAAAAGGTTAAATATGGATTTTGTAATAATTTGAGAATGGGTTTAAATTTAATTTTGACAAAATCCAAGACGAAAGCAAATTGGTAGAAAGCCTGTGTGTTCTATAATTGTGTATTTTAAACTGTGCTTATTATTTCGAAAGACCGGGATCGGATGTATGTCTGAAAACCATTCCAAGTAATAATACGACGTTGTGGAGCAATCGAAGACATTGGAGAAGACATTGAAGACCGGGACCCTTCATGTCGTAAGGACGACTTGCTGAATGTCTCGAATGGGTCGCTCCCATTTACAGATGGATTTTATATCAGTTAAGTGGCAAGAAGCCCGAATGTATGTGAAGGAATTCCGGATTGTGATTTCTTTCAGACCTAGAACGGAAATGTATGGATTGTGTGTCTGACACTGTAATTGACTGTGTAGCACTAATCTTTGTTAAATATATATCTGCTTGGTGGCGGAGAATTTATTCTCATGCTTAACACCCTTCTCTAAGACGTATGAGCTTAGAGGTTATATATTGATGGAAATTAGTGATGCGTAGTGAATGGACAATGTGGCATAATTACGTTATGAGGTGAGCTATGGATGATCAAAGCATGGCTTAGTTAAGCGTAGTTTTGTGTATATCATGACCTCGACGAACCTCACACCTCGAATTGATGGTAAACCGGTGGTCAGATTTTTTTATCCGTTCGGTGCACCGGGATGTGATGAGGAAAGGGTACTTCGAAGTCCTCAGCCTGTGACGCTATTTGTTGGGTACTCTGATTCATTTATGGTGGGTTATTATATTGGAGTCCGAGTCTGGATGTTATCCGCGAGTACAGGGATGATGCGCGCAATAAACTTTATGAGCCCACGAATGATCTTTCATACTCGGAACCATCATGTTCGAAACCCAATATCCACTACGGGCCTGGACAGTTTTGATTGTATAGCCTGCTGGTTACCAGTAGGATTGCCAATATAATGGGATGGGGAATTATGTTGGCTAGGATTAATATATTTATTTGTGAAAAGGTTTTTCATACTATATATAATAGTAAAAGAGGATTTTCACGTATGAATGCATTTTTGGTTATCATAAGGCAAAACTCGCCCATCTGGTGTGCGCTTGCATTGTGTGATGTGGGACGAGCTTATGATAGCTTCATTTTTCAAAAAGTCATTGCGGATTTCTATGCACTGGTATCCACATAGAGTAAACCTATTCCGCATTAGCGGCGTGGTACGGTGAATTACCTAACTTTAAAATAAACCCAAAAAACAACTGTTTTGAGTTCTCACACCAGTCCTACGACTAACCTGGAGTTTATTGTTCCCTCACCTAAACTCTGGGAGTCCATAATTTTTACACGGACAACCTAGTAGTTTGGTTCGCAGATTTAGCCTTGGAGTTAGTTGGATCAGGATTCTGGTGTTAGCTAGAGCTATATGTTTTGGAGCATTCGCATTCTTCCGCTGAGTTAGTATCTCCTCCGCTGTGAAATCAATGTACTCTGATGTATTCCTTGTAACTCTGATGTTATATTATGGTAATGAAATTAAAAGTTCTGTTATTTTTGTGCAAATATGTTAGTATCTATAACATGCTATCTTGATGAACGGTTTAAGTTGGTTTAATTACCCGCGAGAATCGGGCAAAAAGCCAGATCGTTACATTTTTGGTATCAGAGCTTTGGTTTATACAAAGCAATGCTGAACGACATATTTGAACAAAAGGAAATACCCATCAGAGTTATATATCTCATTAAAGATAGGGTTAGTAATGCCCTAGAATGAGATTTTGGAGTATTATATTTAAGAGAGCGTATTTGAAAATATGAAATGAGTTTTGAAACGTTATATTTTAAGAAAAAAACTTATTTTGGAAATATATGGTTAATTATAACCTGGATACTTAATCAAATGATTAAGGTTAAGTTTACATTTTGTGATTATAATTACACATAAAATAATTCTTATGGCATGGTAATTAAGCCCCTTCCACTAATCAGGAAAATGATCCAAGTACAAATGCCTTTTGGAATTAATTTCACTATTGGGTAACATTTCGAAATATCGATAAACTTGGGTCAAATTCTTAAGGTTACTAATCAATATGGTTAAAAATAAAAAAAAATTAGAATTTGAGTATTTTATTTGATGTTGAGGTTGGAGTATTGAGTATAAGAAGATTTTTCATATACGCCTGATCAACGTATATACGAAGTCTTAAGTATACTAGATAAATATAGGATCTCACTCTAGTTGCTTGAAGATGATTATGTTGATGATTGCAGCATCATCAGTATGTATTTTTGAGTTTCAAAAATGGGATGACTATATGATTCCAATTAAAATATCAATATATATTTAAACCAATTTAGGTAAGTGTTTGAAAATATTGGACAAATTGATATGAATTAGAATAAGTAAGCGAGATCTTGAAAATTTGATAAGTTTTAAGAATTATATCAAGTAAACATGTAATAAGGATAAGCCAGTAAAGAGTATATAAGAAAGTGCATTTGTGATATATATATATATATATATATATATATATATATATATATATATATATATATATATATATATATAAAGGTTTAGAAAAGATGTATAATTTGAAAACTCAAATAAAAATTTCGAGTAAGAATTGGCAATTACTTTGGAATTGATTTTGAAAGAATATATTTTGAATATAAACGAAAAAGATCTTTGAAAATATTTGAAAATTAAAAACTTGTGCACGGACACCTTGTGATTGGAATTTCTCAGTTGATTAAAAGACGTCTACGTAAAGTTGTAATTTAAATAAGCAATCCAGGTAGTTTAGGAAACGATTTAAAGGCTAAGTTGGAATTAATTAATTACGATATTTTATAATTAGTCCTCCCCAACTAATTAAATTTAAAATGCAAATATCTAGAGAATTCAATATGACAATATGATATTCGATGATATTTTGGTTAAGAACTACATTGGTTAAAGCTGTTTCTCTAAAGTTTGAAGGACATAAATTTTGTAATCTTGAATTTAGAATAATTAATTAGGATAGCCAAACTTAAACAATATAAGGAATTAAAATCTGGAATTATCAGCGAATTTGGACAGTCGATAAGTTTTAAAGTATATTGTTACAATAAAAGGAACTATTTAAGTGAGCATGAATACCTTGTGAACTAAGTTTCACAATTTGATTAAAGGATATTTGGAAAGTGCGATTATTAAGAAGATATTACCTAACTAAAACATTTAGATAAGATGAGTTCTGAGATGATCGAGTTTTCCATATAAAGAATAATAGTAATTTTGGGGAACCGAAAAGGAATAAGTTTCATAACCTTTGTACTTGCAAGATAAGATCTAAGAGAATAAATTTATAACTCTGATTTTTTTTAAAAGAAGTAAATGGTTGATTATAAGCAATTGGCCTAGTAAATGATGAATCAAATATAATGGGTAACAAGAGGTAATCGTCGGAGGACATGTAGATATGGTTGCCCGTTAATATGTGTGTTATAATATTTTACCTGGTATATCCATTATAAGAACAGGGAGCTTTGATATAAAGAATCTTAATCTTGAATTTGTTGAATGAGTAGTTACGATTGCCTTTCCTTTTGAGGATGAAAAGTTTTGGGGGGGGTGAATGTAATGATCCATAATTTTGAACCAATTTGAAATTGAAATTTTTAATACTTAATTTGAATTTTCTAAACATAAAATAAATTTGAGAACATTTAATAATTTTGATAGGTTAAACAATAGGTTTTATTTGAACTATAAAATTTATAAATGGAAATGATTATTAATAAGTTTGGATTCACTTATATTATTTTTCGTTTGATCGGATTTGTCAAAAGATAACATAAATTAATAGCATCAGTGTCATGCGTTGCTCTTTGTTTTCATAACGTTTAAGGTAAATGCTACCAAAAACACATTCCTCCTTTTTACAAGCGTTAAGACACTTGTAATCTTTCATGCAACATTCCATGCATAAAATACACATGTCCTATGATGCGACACTCTCTCCTTACTTCTCTTTTCCTATAAATACCACCCTTTCCTTCCACTTTTTCATTCATTCTCACTTCTTTTCTTTCTCTCTTCTTCTTAAAGCTTATGGCCATGGTTTCCATGGCATAAGTCTTCCTATTTTCTACCACCACCTTGCCAAAGTTCGTCATTCTCCTCCTCCTCCTCTTATAATATAACGAGAGATTGGCGTATATTTTATATATATTTTGGTGAAGAAGACGTTGCGCTGAAATACAGCCCGACGATTTGCTTAGATAGGCTCGCCTACCGTGAAGATTTGGAAAGTTGTTAGGTGAGAACTCTTTAACCACGGTATATATATTTAATTAGTAGCTAGACAAATTTAAATGTAGTGATGAATTATTATTGGTTAATGATGATTGATATTTGTTGTGGTGGATGATGGATACGAAGTTTAGAACACACACTATTAAGCGTTAGTGTTATAACGCTTGTGCACAATTATGATTTACTGAATCATGTTGATGATGGTTGTTATGGATGTTTAAATGGTTGTTGATGTTGTTTTGCACACACTATGACACAACAATTATTGAAACACCCCACCTCCGTTAAGGTCACTGACAAAGGGAATGCCTTAATTTTGGTGGAGGTTTATAAGTAAAAGCCACAGATATACTCAAGACAGATATAAATACACATATTTTAAACAACGGAAACCAAACAGACTTTTATTTCATCAATATGTGTTCAAAACCAAACATTCCATAATTGTCTCAAAATACTTCCAACATTACAACATCATCACTGTCTTGATAATTAAAGAAGCAGAAAACATAAATAAAGTGACAAAAATCCCCATAGTTATATCCAAAGCCATAGTCCAAGAAAAAGAGACCCAAATCATACATCTACATTCTTGGAGCTTGTACAGAGCCTGACTGAGCTGAGCTGTTTCCTCCCTGCGGACTTGGGGGGGACGAAAGAAAAGAAGACGAAAAGAAAATAGGGTTAGACATAAAGCCTGAGTAAATCTAGTAACTCTTCAGTATGTGAATTAGAAAAGGGCATGATAGATATATACTGAAAATAGGATGGTGTCACAAGCTAAGGGAGTGTCGAATGTATTATCACACCCATACTATATCTCTGCATCTACTTGAGTTTATTCTAACAGGCACCCCGTGGTGAGGGTGAAGTGATCCCCATTTTCGAAAGATCGGCTCCTACTCGCGTTAACATGTGTCATAATGCCCCCAAGAATTGTAGATACCTATGCTGGTCCCACCATGGGGTGTATCAAGACCCATGGTGGTGGCCCCGACACAAATCTAGAAGGCATAGGTTATACTACTGGTGTCCCTAGTGCCCTGGTTGTCTGCTCCGGAGTGTGTGCACTCCTGCACCCCGTCAGACCTGCACTGTGCACCCACCGCTGTCGTTTGATCGCTTACAATCAGCCCAGTAATCGTGCCCCACCCTGCCTAGTTTCAGGGTACCATGGATACCTAACTTGGGTTACTGCTGAAACGGGTCCCTCGTTACCAGGATTTTCTAGTCAGACATATTAAGTGGTTAAATGTCTGTGTTACCTAACCCCACCCATCAATTCTTGTTAACATGTTGAATTTGGTTAAGTGTTATAGTTGACTTAACCCTACCATCTGTCCTTAGCCTCTTAGGAGCACCTGACCACTCACATTAGACAGGTATTGCTACGGTTACTGGATATGACGGTCGGTTCCGGGCAGGTTTACACCGTAGCTCAGTCTTACCTCGGGTCATTATTGGGCTCAATGCTTAACCACCCACATTGGATAGGTATTGTTGTGACTACTAGAAAACCGGGTGGGGCCGGGCAGGTTTACATCACAACTCAATCCAACCTCGGGTTAAGCATATCGTGTTTTCTAAATTTACATATTTTATCACTTCTAAATTATATGTGTAAATGTCATGTCTTTTATTCTTGGGTATATCAATTCATACCGCTTAAATGTCATTGTCGTTGGCATGTGCCAACCATGCCAACATATATTTTCATGTTTTACACCCAACGTTATTACCCCCGTTTATACGTTCGCAATGTTATAACAAATGTTGGGCTCGACACAATTCATCCCAACTTTATAAGCGTAAGAAAAGGGGAAATCAAGAACACGTAATAGTTGACAACATATAAGGGTGTGTGGCGCATGAACTTGCAATTTAGCGATATTAACAAAAATGATGGGTCATGTGAACTTGCATTAAAATCAAAGTATAACTAAGTAGGTGACATATGAAATGGCATAGTTTAGGCTAATACAAACTTGTGTTTAAACATGTTTAGCTTGGCATAATGTCAAACACAAAATTAGCATGATGTATATCCAACAAATGTTCCAATTATAACATCTAATCACATAGCCTTTTTCAACATAAACTTGCATAGTTTTTGAAACCCAAACGATACTTAACATAGATCCAATTACACTTGCAAATAAACATGAACTTGCATAATTTACGAAACACAAATGATACTAAACATAGATACAATTACACTTGCAAATAAACATGGAAGTGATATCATAGGTTTTGGGTCATGTAGGCATAAAGGTTTCAAGTCCAAATCATGTTTACATAAGCCTTAATTTAGACTTAGTGAATGTATAAGGTCCGTGTCATATGCATAAACAAAAAGGGATCAATTTCTAGTTTTTGCCACAAACATACAAGTGCCATTGTTTTCATATACATTTGTTCAACAGGCTTGCATCAATCAATTTATGCCACAAACATCAACACACAAGTCATGATAGAACCATCGCAATACATAAAATTTATACAATACAATTACACAATTCTATTTTCATTTACATTGAATCACATCACAATTTTTATTAATATTCTGAAAGGTCACTATACTTACAATGAATGCAGAATCTTGAATTATGGATTCTGAATTCTGAAATTGAGATGCGCTCCTTTGGGTAGACTAACGTTGCGATGATAAATTTGATTTAAACTTTAATCTTTTTCTTAGTTTGATTCGTCTCTAGGTTTTTCTCTTGACGGCTATGTTCAATTCCTCCCTAGCAGCATGACGACTCCTTTCTCATTTTTTTAGTGTGAATTTTTAGTTGAGGCTTTGGGTGTATTTATAGATTTTTAAGTTGCTTTGAGCCGTCAGATGAAGACAGGAGGAATCTAGACCATTCAGAGTTCAAAGAGCCAATCAAGAGGTGACACGTTAGCCCTAGTGACACACAGAGCCACAGAAATTCGAGCCAGATCCAGACCTGGCCAGGCAGGTCGACTAGGCAGGTCGACACCCAGGTCGACACTATAGTCGACCTGGGGGGGGGGGGGACCAGGTCGACACTATGGTCGACCTGGGGTGACCAGGTCGACACCATGGTCAACCCTATGGTCGACCTGGTCTCTGGGCGGGAATTTTCCCGCCCAGCCCAGTTTGAACCTGAATTTCGAATTTTGAATTTAAAACTAAGCTATTTGAATTTAAATTTGATTCTGAAACTTCCGAAGGCCATAACTCCTTCATACGGAGTCCGATTCGCGCAAACTCGGACTCTATCTTAAGCAGAATTTGGGGACAAACGCAATGTCTTAAACCGTTTCCCTTAATTCTTTCATTTAGAACTAATTATACTTTAATTTGCAAAGCTTAACGTTATAGAATTCACGGGGTGTTACAATTATGGTATCACATTGGTGATCGAAAAATCCCCTTCATAATTAAAAGAATTATCATTATTGAAATTAAAGGTTAACAATTGGAAAAGACCATATGTATGAATTCAAATATATTGTTAAAGTCCTTTAAATGAATAAATAAATACCGGAACATTCTAGGATGACAGTGAGGATAATGTCTAGGCTTGAGTTTGGAAATGAAGTTTCCTGCTCTCCCTGGCTATCCCTAACTGATCCGACGAATGGGAAGATTAATTTGAAGTTATTTGAATTTAGAAATGAATTGGAATTTATGAAAGTTGAATTTTAGATACAAAATAATTTAGAAAGTAAATTTAAATGATTTTAAAAGGTTTATATAAGGATATAATGGTTTTCTAAGATATTTTTTAAGTATCGTAGAATAATGCTTATTATGGTCAAAATAGAGCTTGTCGCATAACGGCAATTTACGTATTTTAGATGCAAACTTTAGACGCTTATAAATTTTGCAATCTAAATCGGATTTCCATAAAATGAAAAACGTTTGATTTCCATTAACAAAAACTTTCAAATGAGTGATAATTTTCAAGATATGTTTGAAACCGTTTTTGAAAAGATCGATGTAAGAACAATTGTTGACCATAACTATAAACAGCTATTTTTAAATGTTTTAAAAATACAGATTTTTTTTGTAAAATCATAATAAATTATGTAAAAGTGTTTTGGATTGTAAATTTTAAGTTTTGGCTAAGATAAACGATGTTTTTATCAAAGTAGTTAAGATAATTGTTTTGTAACGCTTTTGTATCACTTTTAAAGCACTATTGTAACGCTTTCTTTGAAAACAACCTATTTTGAAGTATTTAAACCGCGAAATGTTTTCCGAACTATAAGTAATCATTTGTAAATGATTTTTTGAATGTTTTCAAAGGTTTAAAGTATTGAAAATAATTTGTTTAGAATATAAATTGATTTATTTAATAACTAAATGTGTTTTTTCAATTTTAAATAATTGGATATGGTTGGAGATAAATCTTCGGATGTTTGATATTAATTCGCTAGATGATGATTCTTACTATTTGAGGAATTTAAAAGGTAGTTCACCATTATTCCGCTTATAGTGTGAGTTGGGTATCGAGATTAATATTAAGTATAAGTC
Source organism: Allium sativum (assembly GCA_030737875.1). Taxonomy (NCBI): domain Eukaryota; kingdom Viridiplantae; phylum Streptophyta; class Magnoliopsida; order Asparagales; family Amaryllidaceae; genus Allium; species Allium sativum. Next base: position 945,033,584 of record CM060909.1, on the reverse strand, counting down.
TATGGTATTTCTATCCAGATCTAATGTCAAAGAGTTGTATAAATCTTTTAATTAAGATACGAGTTTCTTAAGTTGAATGGGATAAGTTGGATTGAAATAATCTTCAGATATTTAATTTGAAATTTTGTGGTGTAAATGTATACAATTTGAGGAATTTAGAAGATATTATTATTATTCCACTTATAGTGTTTGTTGATTATGAGAATGGATATCGAATATAAGTAGATACAATTTCTGTTTAACTTATATTCAATATCAATTGATTTGGGTTTTGTCGTGAATCATATCTTCAATAATATCATTCTTGAAACCCCATGAAATTGAGTTATGGAAATTCATATCGTAATTTGAGGATTTAATCAGATCTTTGATTTGAGGAAATTAAAAGTGAGGAATTGGAAAGAAAGTATAATCTTTTAGTTAAGGTTAAAGAATGGAATGTTGGAAAATCAATTTAATTGGAAATTATGGTTGAAATGTGGACTAAGGATTTTCAAAGGAAACCGGATTTTGATAACGAGTTATCAAACGGAAAATTAATTAAGGCTTTAAGGCTAAATCATCATTGATTTAAGGGATGTGTTTTAAAATAAAAAGGTTAAATATGGATTTTGTAATAATTTGAGAATGGGTTTAAAGAAGTTTAATTTTGACAAAATCAAAGATGGAAGGAGATTGGTAGAAAGCCTGTGTGTTCTATAATTGTGTATTTTGAAGCTGCGCTTATTATTTGGAAAGACCGGACCGGGATCGAATGTATGTCTGAAAACCATTCCAAGTAATAATACGACGTTGTGGAGCAATTGAAGACGTTGGAGACGACATTGAAGATTGGGACCCTTCATGTCATAAGGATGACTTGCTGAATGTCTCGAATGGGTCGCTCCCATTTGCAGATGGATTTTATATCAGTTAAGTGGCAAGAAGCCTGAACATATGTGAAGGAATTCCGGATTGTGGTTTCGTTCAGACCCAGAATGGAAATGTATGCATTGTGTGTCTGACATTGTAATTGACTGTGTAGCACTGAACTTTGTTAAATATATATCTGCTTGGTGGCGGAGAATTTATTCTCTTGCTTAACACCCTTCTCTAAGAGGTATGAGCTTAGAGGTTATATATTGATGGAAATCAGTGATGCGGAGTGAATGGACAATGCGACAGACTTAAGTTATGAGATGAGCTATGGATGATCAAAGCATGGCTTATTTAAGCGTAGATTTGTGTATATCATGGCCTCGAAGAACCTCACACCCGGGATAGATGGTAAACTGGTGGTCAGATTTTTCTGTTCGTTTGGTGCACTGGGATGTGATGATGAAAGGGTACTACGAAGTCCCCAGTCTGGGACGCTATTTGTTCGTTACTCTAATTCATGTATGGTTGGTTAGTATAACGGAGTCTGAGTCTGGACGCTATCCACGAGTACAGGGATGATGCGCGTAAGAAAGTCTGTGAGCCCACGAATGATCTTTCGTACCAGGAACCATCATGCTTGAAACCCAATCTCCACTACGAGCCCGTACGGTTTTGATTGTATAGCCTGCTGGTTACCAGTAGGATTGTCAGTATAATGGGATGGGGAATTATGCTGGTTAGGATTAATACATTTATTTGCGAAAAGTTTTTTCACACTATATATAATAGTAAAAGAGGATTTTCACTTATGAATGCAATTTTGGTTATCATAAGGCAAAACTCTCCCATCTGGTGTGCGCTTGCATTGTGTAATGTGGGACGAGCTTATGATAGCTTCATTTTTCAAAAAGTCATTGCGAATTTCTATGAAATGGTATCACCTTGGAGTAAACCCGTTACGCATTAGCGGCGTGGTCCGGTGAATTACCTAACTTTAAAATAAACCTAATAACAACTGTTTTGAGTTCTCACACCAGTCCCACGACTGACCTGTAGTATATTGTTCCCACACCTAAACTGTGGGTGCCTATAATTTTTACACGGGCAGCCTAGTAGTTTGGTTCGCAGATTTAGCCTTAGAGTTTGTTGGAGCAGGATTCTGGTGTTAGCTGGAGTTATATATTTTGGAGCATTTGCATTCTTCTGTGGAGTTAGTATCTCCTCAGTTGTGAAATAAATGTACTCTGATGTATTCCTTGTAACTCTGATGTTATATTATGGTAATGAAATGAAAAGTTCTGTTATTTTTGTGCAAATATGTTAGTACCCATAACAATCTGTCTTGATGAACGGTTTAAGTTGGTTTAATTACCAGGAGAATCAGGCAAAAAGCCGGGTCGTTACACGAACCAATCCAGATAGGAGAAAGAACCCGAACCGATCCGGATAGGAGAAAGAGACCCAAACCGATCCGGATAGGAGAAAGACACCTGAATCGATCCGGATAGGAGAAAGAGACCCAAACCGATTTGGATAGGAGAAAGACACCTGAACCGAACCGGATAGGAGAAACACACCCGAACCGAACCGGATAGGAGGAGGAGACCCGAAACGAACTGGAGGAGACCAAAACCCGAGATGCAAAGGAAGTCCAAATGGGAAGTTATTACTCAGGTTCTAGATGGGAACCAACAAGTTAACTTCTAGAGTTGGGATTTGCTGCAGGATGTGTGCAAAGGGGTTATTGATATCTATAACTTTGGTTCACCGTTGAAGAGAGGGGGCATATAGATGAACTAGAGCCAGGGAAGTGTGGACTGGTTGGCCCTTAACCTAGAGCCAGGGATGTGTGGACTGGGTAGTGTTATTGACTATAGACTAGGGAAGTATGGTCATAGCAATAGTCGATGGAGTTGCCGCCGTGGCCCTAATGGATTTGGTGATCAAAGCGATGGATACTGTATGCTTTACGCACTGAGTGAGTGATGTGAGGATGACCGCTATGTTTGATGTTTGCTATCACCATGATATGCACACCCCTATTTTACACTTTATGTTAGTGTTACCTTATAGTGCTGTACATCTTGTTGTGCTAACTCTTTGGTTGCAGGTCCAGGTTCTGGTATGATTATTTATACCTGTTATTGTTTTATTTTGCTCCTATCGCTCATACCAGACATTGTCTGACCCAGAGTTTTATGTCTCTTCTTATTACTTTGGGTGCTCCTAAACGAGCAGAGTAGAGGCAGGTCAGGTGGTTATGCATGAGTAGCTGTCTGGAGACGAGTAGGAGGCTTCCACGTACTATTTATATATATTCTCCCTGTTTTGTTGATGGTCACTGCTTTAGGCATTAGTAGTGCACCTTCTTTATTTCCTTGTTAGAGACAATATTTTGAAGCTGTAATAATGGTTTGGTTCATAAGCTGTATTTTTTGGATTTCGCTACTCTGATGGTCATGGTTTAGTTTTTATCTTATGCACTGTCTCACATATTTTATGTTAAGATATGTTACTATTATATTTTATTCCATATGCTATGAGATATACTGCAGGTTCTTGGTGATTCATAGTTTCAAAACCATTTTCCTTTGATGACTGTTAGCTAGCTTTTTGACCTAGCCACCAAAGTCCAAAAGCAAAGGAAATATGAGTCTTTAAGGGTCCGACCCCTCGAGCATTCGATCGTGGTCATATCGTCATCCCCGAATCGTGACATCCCCCGGATCGCTGCACCATTATGCGAGCCAATCGCCCCTCGTAGCCTCGATCCGATCTGTACCTGTAGCCACGACCCGTCCTCTTCTCTTCACCACGAGGTGATATGATTCCAGATAACAAGTTGAAGGTCAAGACCGAGTCATTCACAATCCGAGAAGGCAGGATCTCGTGACACCTGTCCACAACTGTCATATTGACCAATTCTTCCTTAAGCTACGAACTAGTCCTAGATCCTTGGGATGTGGGCCACGTATGACCGTGATCCGCCTGAAGAAATCAGCTATAAATAGCCCAGAACTTGGCATTTTTGGGATCTTTTGGCAGTTTTAAGGATTGATTCCACCATTACTGTCATACCACTATTTCATGCCAGATTTACTTCGAGATAACTGAAAGGAATCGTAGTTGTAAGAGTGAGTTTGAGAGAAATCATTGGTTGTACTATCATCCAAAGTATAATTAATAGCATATAAAGTGGACGTAGGCTCGTTAATGCCGAACCACTATAAACCGTGTGTGTTTTCTGTTTTTTCCTCATTTTTCAGGTATAATTCTCTATGAATCAGAACAATTTGGGTGTTAGAGCCAAATTTTAATCTAACATTTTGGTGCTTTCACTGAGAATTGATTTCTCGGCATATTGGATTGTTGCTCCGTTGTTTGGATATTCAAGTCCGAAGGAAACAGTCCCGAAACTTCACTGTTTACATTTTTGAAGATTTCAGTGGCATTTGATATCATGGCCGGAAAGAAGTCTAAGGAAGTACGAGCTTCGCAGGCGATTGAAGTCGCGAATGAAGCAGTTGAAGAAAGTGTACATGAGCAGGTTGAGGAGGGCCTCGCGGATCGGGGTGACATAGGAGCGGACAGATCCGAACGTGGCGTCACGAACCAGTCTGAAGGGGGCGCCACGATCCGAACTGCAGGGGTCGTCACTCGATCCCATGACAATGCCGTGAACCCTCCAACTAATGTTACCACGATCTGACCCTAGGGGGCGCTACGAGCCACAGACACAGGTCCACAGCGATCCGAAGTGATGACCAGTCTACAACTCGACCTGGAAAGGAGGTTATGGCTCACTCTTCCCGTCCAGGTACCTCTGTTCGACCTGGATCAAGTTCCCTGCGCATAAGAGAAAATGTTGATGACCAATATGACCCCTCTACTCCGGTCACTGAAGGAGATCTCTCTCGCTTCTTTGAAATGTGGGATAGGCTGTTTGATGAATTAGCTGTTCAAAGGCAGCAAAGCTCTGTGCTGCGACAGAACTTAACTGCTATGGATAGAAGGCTCGATGATCTCATAAGACAAAGAACACTCCCAGTTCGCCCACTCACCCCAGAGTACTCTTATTCGTTAGAGGAGTCGCCAAGACCTCCGCGACGACCATATGAGAGGGCTGAAAACATAGAGCAGCTCCGATTTGGAACCTTTCCATCACGAGAGGAAGAGACACTTGGTGTAGGACCCTCAAACCACTACTTGAATAATTGTGCCGCAACTCCTAGAGCTCGAGTTGTGGACAATCCTATTGAGAATAGACCACCTCAGCCCCTCCGCCGTACAAATACTCATGGTAACAGGGGGCAACGGAGCCCAATCCGAGCTCCGGACTTTGTGGCTGTTCCTAGAAGAGAGATCGGAGAATTCCACCGAGCGAGAAGCGCTGATCCCAAGCCTCCGATGACCAGTGCAAATGTTGCAGCTATGGTCCATCAAATCCTGGCGGATAGCCGTAGAAAAGGAATGAAGATTGGGGAATTGACCGCAGTCACACCCCTTTTACTGATGACATTCTAGACGTAACATTCCCGAGGCGCTTCAACATGCCTTAGGTGAACCGTTATGCGGGTAGATCTGATCCAATCCAACATCTAATGAGATATTCTTGGTCAATGACCGCTGCCGCAGCCTCTGACACTGTAAAGTGCAAAGCATTCCCTATATTCCTGGAGAATGTAGCGTTATTATGGTTTACTCACTTACCATCAAGATCAATTTCCAGTTTCAGGGAGTTGAGTGAAAGGTTCGTGGAACAGTTCCGCATTTATGCACAGAGGACAAAGAGTGTGATTGATCTGTTCGTTGTCAAACAACGAACAGGCGAGAGCTTGAGGGTGTATCTGGATCGTTTCTACCTAGCCGCCACTGAAGTCAAGGATCCCCATGTGGCAGCCCTGATTGATGGGGTAGATAAAGATATTGAATTTGGGAGATACCTGGCTGGTAAGCCACCTATACTAGAGAATTGTTCTACGAGAAAGCAAACGTACGCTTACGTCAGGAGGTGGTATATGCTAACCGGATGATGAAAATGGCAAATAAGGAGGAAATCCAAAGTAATGTGGCCATCAAGCAAACCGGAGACAGCTCGAGGAAGGTTGAAGTCAATGTTGGAAACCGAAACCAGGGTGGCGGCCACCAATCAGGAAACTATGGTAACAACAGTAATGGCAATAATCGGAAGAGAAATCGGGGGAACGACTCCCAGAGAAGGACCTGTCCCAGGTCTTTCGAAAATTATATGCTAATAAATGAAACTTTGGAGAATATATTCATAGACTCGTACAACGTTCTCCAACATAAAAGGCCTTCTCCAAGAGATTCGACGGAGAAAGAACGTGAGACGGGGATGTTTTGTCTCTTCCATCAGACTCACGGCCACTCTACAATGAATGCCGTCATCTGAGAGACGTAGTTGAGAGGCTGCTCCGGGAAGGGAAGTTGGTTGAGTACAGGGTGACTCCTAGAGACAGGGGAAAGCTATTCAAACCTCGAACCAAAACCAAAATCAACCTACTGCCAGGCCAACTGTCCAGCAAAAAGGAAAGGATCTTGTTATCAATACCATAATCGGAGGGCTTCACCTAGCCGGGCATAGTTTTAAGGCGATGGATCAGTACGTAAACGCAGCAAAGCAGCTTCTTGAGGTAGGAGAGTGTAGCAACCCTGAGGACAATGTCCTGGTAAAACAGCAAAAGATGATGTCAGATGACGTCATTTTCCGTAACCGAGAGAGTATTGGAGTCCACGCTCCGACCGAAGATCCATTTGTAATCACAGTTCCTATTGGCCCGGCCACTGTCCATAAAGTTTAAGCAGATAACGGGAGTTCAGTCAACATTCTATTCAAAAAGATGTTGGATCAAATGAACATTGAATTGAAATACTTAAAGCCGTGTGAAGGATGGATCCGTGGATTTAACGGAGCTTCAACTGCTCCAATGGGATATGTAGAGTTGCCTGTAACACTTGGGGAAGGAGAACGCCAGAGACTGAGAATTCTTCCCTTCGTGGTTTTGGGAATTGAATCGCCTTATAATGCCTTCTTGGGCCGACCGGCCCTAGCAAAGTTCAGAGCTTGTATAGCCCCCTGGTGCTTGTTATTGAAGTTTCCTATGGAAGCTGGTGTTGGCATAGTCAGAGGAGATCAGGTTGCCGCACGAGCATATTACATTGCAGAGCTAAAGCTACTCCGTAAAGGAAGAGATATAGAAACTAAAGACGCTTCTTCCCCCACAAAGGAGGAGACGTCATAGCAATTAAAGAGAATGACTATGGGTGAGTCGCCCAGAGAACTGCCCGAGGATATAGATCCCAGAGAGGATGAAGAGACTGGAGGCAGAATGGCGGCTCCCAGCGAAACGACTGTGGATGTACCGATCGATGATAGTGACCCAGAGAAGGTCCTGAAGATTAGATCCCAGTTGGATCCAGTTCGAGCTAAAGAACTGACAGATTTCCTGAAAGATAACTTGGATGTATTTGCTTGGACCCATGCGGACATGTGTGGGATATCTCCAACAATCATGAGCCACTCATTGAGCATTAACCCAAAGCATCCCCCTATAAAACAAAAAAGGCGAATGATGGGCCCAGAGAGGTCCGCAGCCTCGAAAGAAGAAGTTGAAAAGTTAAGAAGTAACAGATTCATCAGAGACTCAACCTACCCAGATTGGATTTCAAATCCAGTTTTGGTAAAGAAGGCCAATGGGAAGTGGCATACGTGTATTGATTTTTCGGAATTGAATAAAGCCTGCCCAAAAGATAGCTTTCCGTTACCCAGAATTGATCAGTTGGTAGATTCAACGGCGGGTCATGAGCTTCTCTCTTTCATGGATGCTTATTCAGGATATAACCAGATCCCTATGAATGTTCCAGACCAAGAACACACTAGCTTCATTACGGATCTGGGATTATACTGCTACGTGGTAATGCGTTTTGGTTTGAAGAATGCAGGCGCTACATATCAATGGTTAGTGAACAGAATGTTCTATAGCCAGATTGGGAAAACGATGGAGGTATACGTTGACGACATGTTGGTTAAGTCCATACAATCATCTAATCACACTACAGACTTGGCAGAGATGTTTGGTATCCTTCGAAAGTATGGGATGAAACTCAACCCAACGAAATGCTCATTTGGGGTTGCCTTCGGGAAATTCTTGGGATTCATTGTCATCTCGCGCGGGACTGAGATTAATTCAGATCAGATCGCAACAATCAAAGGCATTCAGGAGCCTAGACAAATCAAAGATGTGCAAAGCCTTGTAGGGAAAGTAGCAGCATTAAGCAGATTCATCTCTTGAGCGACAGACAAATGCATTCCATTCTTTGAATTGATAAAGCGAGGAAAACGCAATTTTAAATGGACTCCTGATTGCATAGAAGCATTTCAGAACCTGGTGAATCATCTGGAGAGGCCTCCGATACTGTCTAAGCTAGTGGACCACGAGGATTTATTCGTGTACTTAGCAGTGTCGTCCCACGCGATCAGCTCAGCATTAGTGAGAGAAGAAGACAAGGTTCAAAGGCCAGTGTACTACATGAGTAAAAAATTGGCGGCAGCTAAGCGCAATTATCTGAGGATAGAAAAGTTGGCGTACAGTTTATTGATTGCATCTAGGAAGCTTCGACATTATTTCCAAGCTCATCCTATCACCGTGTACACAGATCATCCGCTCAAGCAAACTCTACAGATACTAGAAGCTTTTGGGAGACTGCTCAAATGGAATATTGAATTGAATCAATTTGATCTGAATTTTCAGCCCCGACGATTGATACGGGGGCAAGTGCTGGCAGATTTCATAGCAGAATTTACTGTCCCGGAGGATGACATAGTAAACGAAGAGGCTGACCCACCAAAACTACTTCTCGATCCTAGTGCATGGAAATTGTATACTGATGGTGCTAGGAATGATAAACGATCCAGTGCCGGAGTGATGCTTGAAACTCCTGAGAAACGACTGATATCCTATGCTATTCGGTTGGAATTTCACGCCACTAACAACGACTCTGAATATGAAGCCCTGATAGCCGGGCTGAGGATCGAAAAGGAATTAGAGATCGCGAAGCTGGACATATTTTGTGATTCAAAGTTGGTTGTAAATCAAGTCACTGGAAAATTCCGAGCTAAGAGCCCAAGATTGATTTCGTATTTGAAGAAAGTGAAGGAGTTGCTGACTGGCTTTGATCACTACAGTATATCTCATATTCCACAGTCAGAGAACCAACAGGCGGATAAGTTAGCAAAGATGGCTAGTTCTGACGATCCTGAAGAAGCCGGGCTAGCCCCAATTGAAGTACTTCAGTTCCCTAGCATAGGTTAGATGGAAATTGATCCGATACTAGAGACTGAGCCAGAAAGGGAGTCGTGGATGACCCCTCTAAAGAATTTCTTGATGAATGGAACACTTCCGACCAAGAAGAGCGAGAGGCGTAAAATAATCCGTAAAGCTTCCCGATACGTTCTGCAAGGCGGAGTCCTGTACAGACAGGGATTTTCGATGCCTCTTCTCCGGTGTATAGCCTATGACGACATCAAGCGTGTACTGCAGGAAGTACATGAGGGTGAATGTGGTGACCATACTGGAGGACAAACATTGGCAAAAAAGGTGTTGCGGTATGGTTACTTCTGGCCTACCATAAACAAAGATGCGGCAAAATACGCACAACGTTGTGATGCATGCCAAAGATTTTCAAAAATTCCCTGGTCACCTCCTGGCTAGTTAAAGACAATGGCAAGTCCATGGCCTTTCTCTATGTGGGGAATTGATATTATCGGAAGCCTCCCCATAGTGAAGGACGGAGCAAAGTTCGTTATTGTAGCTGTAGACTACTTCACCAAATGGGTCGAGGCTGAGCCGTTAACTACAATCACAACCAAGCGAGTGATTAATTTTGTTGTTAGGAACATTATTTGCCGGTTTGGGATCCCGAAGATCGTCATAACTGACAATGGAACCCAGTTTGATAGCAATGAGTTCAGGGACTTCTGCCAGAAGTACCACATCGAGAAACGGTACACCTCTGTGTCACATTCGCAGTCGAACGGACAGGTCGAAGCAGCAAATAAAGTGATTAAGTCCATTATCAAAAGAATATTGAAGCGGTCCAAAGCCATGCGGGTCGATGAATTACCCTTGGCATTATGGGCCTTCAGGACAACGTATAATTCGGCGACAGGCCATATTCCCTTCTCTCTTGCTTTTGGAGCAGAGGCAGTCATCCCGGTTGAGCTAGAAGTACCATCTCACCAAGTCACTTACTACGATCCGATGACTAATAACGAGTTGCTCCTTGATTCCCAAGATACAATAGAGGAGAAGAGGGATGAAGCAGACCTGCGTGCCTTGAGACACAAGCAACAGGTCGCTAGATGCTACAACAAAAGAGTTCGAGCCCGAACCTTTGAACTCGGAGACTTGGTTCTGAAGCGTGTCTTTCCACCCTCAACTCATATGGGTGCGAAGTGGGAAGGACTATACTCCGTTCTACGAAGGCTTGATAATGGAACCTTCAAGCTAGCAACCGTAGATGGAGAAGAAATCCCCAGAGTGTGGAATGCCCAACATTTGCGGCCGTATCTGACGTAAAGTTGTCAGATTTATCCTTTTGTTTCATAGGACCATGTAAAAGGCATGACTTGCCTAGAATAGTCCAACGTTTTGAGCAAAGGATTATAAAGTGGACGTAGGTCACGATTCGACCGAACCACTATAAAAATATTGTGTGTCGTTTACCTTTATTGGCACTATTATTTATCTACTCTTCTATCTTTATATAGTTTGCTGTAAAACCATATAGCGATCACAGAAACATGTAATTCTAAGTTCCTTCCATCAGAATGGAGAGTAATCCGCAGCCAGAACGCTGAAGGTGCAATAAAGTTAATCACACCATTGATTGCACTCTAACTCTCCAGAGCCAAGAGAGAACGTAAAGGACGCGAAAATAATGTCCACATGGTAAGGCAACGCACCATGATAAGAACCGCCTTGACAGGACTCTAACCTTGGCGACTGCTAGGAGAGTATAAAAGCGTCTATGATTAAGCGCTGAGAAAGAGCTCTTACCCCGCTGAAGGATCGGGGGCGACTGAACAGCTGAGCTCGAACTCTAACCTTGGCGACTGCCAGGAGAGTATAAAGGCGTCTATGATTAAGCGCTGAGAAAGAGCTCTTACCCCGCTGAAGGATCGGGGGGCGACTGAACAGCTTAGCTCGAACTCTAACCTTGGCGACCGCCAGGAGAGCATAAAGGCGTCTATGATCATGCGCTGAGAAGGATGCTGGAGACTCAGAACCCCCAGAATTTCTGCCCCGCCGAAGGATCGGAGAGCGGATCATGGTACGAGTTCAAACTTTAACCCGCTGATGGATCGGGAAAGTATAGAGGTACCAGAGATTTGGCGCCTCAAGGACTATAATCGTACTAAAAATTCCAAGTCCCCCGTATTCAGAGATAGGGGGCAACGTGCATAGAATTTTTTAAATTTTTTCTGTCGCTTGAAGGATTTGTAATATAATTTCAACTTGATTATAGTCAAATGACTTGTGACTAAGTGTGAAGAGTTTATTGAATGCAGGTACACGATGATGCAAAAGAAATAAACTTTCATTCATAAACTGCAAGCTTACAAGATAAAGAGGAACCTAAACAAAAGTGAGGGCCATTCTCACAATTACATTTCATGGCCAGTGGAAAGCCTAAAAATCCTAAGGACAAAATATGAACTAATATCTGCATACTACTCATGCTGGGGTGGGCTATGTTGGCTTCTTGCTCTTCTTCTGCTTCCCCGACTCCTCCTTATCAACATCCGAACGATCACCTTTTTTCCTCTTCCTCTTATCAACAAGAGGCTCTGGCGAAGAACTAGAGGATTGAGAGGCTAGTTGTGAAGTTATTGATCGAGAGGAAAATCTTATGACCAACCCAGTTTTGGGATCGATCTAGGAAATAGGGGGCACATATACTGGATCTTCTTCCCCTTTCATAAGGAGCAACTGGCTCTCCTCTTCAGCCTGTTCATCAGCCAAGGTTTCACCACCACCCTTGATTTCGTCTGTAATAACAACATCATCCTCTTCGTCCCCGTGACCACCTTCCGTGTCCTTCAAAGCAGCAATGACCTCGGCATCTGCAGGAACATCATTGCTGGGTACCACAGATACCATAGTTACTTTTTCATCACCCTCAGTTCGCTCTGAAGTCTCAGAAATTTCAGCATCAGTGCCTAAGGGGATATCAACTTTCTCTGCCTCTACTTTCTTTTCTCCCCTTTTCTCGGTCAATGTATCACCTGTATTGCGAAAGGCACATGTTAGTAACTCAATGGGTTTCTCCGCAGAACGACGAAAAGTCATAACTGCTTTTGCAAATTGCGGGGAAAATATGGATATACCTTCAGCTGATATTTCATCTAAGCCTGCAGCAGAAACTCCGACAGCCGGAGGAGTTGGGCGTAAGGGAATTAACGGATCGTCAGGATTATATTCCTCGACTTCGGGGGCCTTGAGTTCCGCCGCTGAGCTTGAACCCTCATCAAGTTTGCTCTTACCTTTTGCCTCAGTCTTCTCCCTTTCCACCTCTTCTCGGATTAGGCGTCTCCCCTCCTCCAAATCCTTGGGTTCGTTATCCTTAAAAATGGTCCGCATCAACTCATTCTCATCAATCTCATCGACTCCTAATCGTCGTTTCTCGCCCTAGATGATAGCATCCCATATGTTGGCTAAAGTGACATGGTAGTCCGGGATCCAGGAGATGTTACGGGTCAAACAACATTTCTTCAAATCCTTCAATATCTTTCTCTCTCTCGAGGAGCTTTTCATTAGAAGCAGTAGCCATTTCAATGGAACTTTCCACATTATTTTCAGTAAGAACCGCGCGCTTCTCTGCTTATGCGAGTTGATCATTCAGAATCGCCCTCTCTTTTTCGGCCAGAGCTAAAATGTCTTTCAAGCTTGCCTTTTCTTTCTCCCAAGCAGCTTTTTCAGCTTCGAAATGATCCTGTGATGTTTTCAGTTCGGTGTTGGCCATCTTGAGATCTTCCACCTCCTTCTTCAATGACACACGCTCTTTGCTGTTAGAATCGATCTCATTATGAAAACGTTGCCTGGCCTCCTCCAGTTCTGTCTTGTAGTTTTTAGCATTTCGTTGAGCCAAGGCAAGAAAAAATTGTGCATCTTCCAAGTCCTTTTCCATTTTCACCCTGGCCCTGTCATTGTTATCTATCCTCACTTTGGACCTGTACGCTTCCATCTCTAGCGTTCGGATAACGTCTGAAAGGTTGGCAGCGTGTTTCTTCATCGCCTCATATTGCTTGGCTACATGGCGAACATGTCTGATGACTTCAGTATCCCAATTCCCAGGAACTGGTTCCAGAGCTGGAACGAACATCATCCTCTCGAAGAAGATATTGGGGAATTGTTCTCGTAATTTCCCCAGCTTAGCTTGAGCCTCAGGACCTTGGATATAGTCTCGCGCCCCAGGGGCACTTAAACTTTGTTGACGGGAGGGGACGATGCCAGTTTTCTCCTTCTCAGAATCCTTGTTTGGATCGTTGTTTTTATCCTTAGGCTCGTGGTGTTTTTTGGATGATCTGCTGTGAGACGGCGTGCTCTTTGGAGGAGTTAAGTCTTTGGGAAGTTGTTTTCTTCTGTAGGTGGAACTGGATGTCTATGAGGCTTTCCAGAGGTTTGTTTTGACGGAGATCTGGACCGTGAAGAATGAGACTTGTGAGAATCCCGGGACTAATGGCTGTCTCCCCCTCGATTGCTGCTGCGAGCACGCTCAGGATTTGGATGAAGACTAGGTTTGCCTTCACAAAGAGAGCGATAAGAATAAGATCGTTTGCGAGACATCTTTCCTACAAAAGAAACAAGTACATATTAAAACCTTGAATACTGTTGGTATAAAAGTGTAGGGTCAGACAGTGCATGTAATTTGTGCATCCCATATAATTCCCCCTAACAGACCAGGGCCCGAAGTTAGGCTCGTCTGGGTAGTCTCTCATTCTTCAACTAGAACAATTGTTTCCTCAGAGATATGAAAAAATGGCTCCCCTTCGAACTCTTCCTGTGTATATACATCGTCGGGTATAGAAATCTTGCTCAATTCTTTAAATAACTGCTCCTCTGTTAAATCATCGGGAGCGGCAGGTTCAACCGGTAGAGAGGCCCTTGAGGGGGAACCCATCGGAGAGGCTGGGATTTCCTTAGACTCATCAGCATAGGCCTCATCTCCTCTATATACATTTAAATCTTCGTAATCTTGGTTAATTATCGGCGAAGGACTCTTATGAAGTTTAGTTGTCTCTGCTGCCTGTGACGTTCCTTCTCCCTCGGCCGGGGGCACGTATTTGTAAGGTTTGCCACCCGCGCCAAGTCCAAACCTTATATCAAGAAGGCGGTGCTTGTGAAGATTCTCGTCAGTAATACATTTCTTGATCTTCAAGAAGTCGGATTTGCCTTTTAGAAGAAGGAATAGTCGATTACTGTACACCGAGCCTTTCGTCTTTGGAAAGGTGTGATCTACATACAGTGTAGCACCCCACCTCCGCCAGGTTAACTCTTGCAAGCGCACTGGCTTTGGAGGGGCATTAAACAAGGTAAACATGCATGCAGATATCACAAGACAGAACATATAAGTAAAACAGATTAGTAAAGCAGCGGATAAAACCAGCATTTCAAAACCATAGTCAAGTTACAACAAAGTACTTGGTCATTATTTTCCAACAAACAAAGTCTAGAGAAAAGCATAAACTGAAAAACTGAAATACATAAAGTACTATCCCCAAAGTGAAGGGATAAACCATAGCTAGCTCAATGTCCAAAACCGTACATGAGCAAATCCAGTAAGCAAGCTATAAAGATCCAAGCTAAGCTCCAATGTTCCCAACTTGAGGACCTGAGGCGGGGAAACGGAAGAAAAGAGGCGAAAGAAAACAAGTCAGTCAAAAAGACTGGTAAGCCCTAACTACTATCTGTCCATGAACTAGTAAAGTTAACTGGCATGAGAAGCTGAGATGAACATAAGGATAACAACATACTGGCATGATGATTAACTAACAAGATAGATAAAGGTGTCATCGCATAATCAAGATTAAGTTTTGCACCACGGGTGTACTAGCATTCTAACATGTCAAGTAAAAACAAGAATTGATCCCTTGGCCCAAGCTTGGCCCAATATCATGAGGTGACCTAAATCAAGGTCCAACTACACGGTCTAGTTGATCGGCTCCCTATAAGCCTAACTCGTCAAGTGTCGGTGTCATACGGCCCAAACATGAAATGTAGTTAAACTGCGCTAGGTCCACCCTAGGGTGTATCAAGTCCTAGGGTGTCAACCTCGGACACAAATCAAGCTTGCACAGTCTAGATCTACTAGTACCCGTGCCTGATTTTCCAACTCCGGACTATGTGCACGACGATAGTCCGCCTGGACCTACACCGGCGTACCTACTCAGCCGTCGTTTTGGTCGCTTACATGTCAGCCCAGTAATCGTGCCCCAACCTAGCCTAGTCCCTAGGGTATCATGATACTATCAAGAGGGTTACTGTTGAAAAGGACCACACAACTAGGGTTTCTTAACGGGTTAAATGTGGTTAACCCGATCCAAACGTGGATTAAATTGGTTAAGTGTACCCAAGGTTCATGACTTAACCCCGATTAACCCATCAAGCCCAAATTGGTTAAGTATTTAGTGGACCATGACTTAACCCTAATCAGGAGGCATTAATTAACTTAATGTGCTTTAACCTCTCACATTAGACCTTGTTGTGGTTACTAGTTAAGCCGGGCGGGTTCGGGTAGCTTTACACCACAACTTGGTCTAACCTCAGGTTCGAGCACAACATGACCAACTTCTCACATTGGGTCCTATTGTTTGTAGCCACTAGTTAAGCCGGGCGGGTCCGGGTAGATTTATGCTACAAACTCAACCCAACCTCGAGTTGGCCACACTTATATTTTCTAAGTGTCATGTCCATTATGTTTCCAAAACATAATTACAAGCTAACATATCACGTCATGTTATAAAAATCATGTTCATGTCATAATGTTACCCAACCCCAACGTAATCCCATCGTTTACATAATCGTAACAACACATAAAGGATAAAATAGGGAACTTGGCATAAGCATGACAAAAACGTGTTGAAGCCACAAGTTAACATGGTGGCATATGAAATGTACATATGTTCATATACTTGCATATTGCATTATTAGGCTTCAAAAGTATGCATAAAACCAAACTTAGCATATGAGTGATACATGGTGATAAATGACATTTAGAAGTTGCTAGAAGTTCGCATTTAGCCTCACATGCAAATTATCATAAGGGATATGATAACTTCCATGTTGCCAAAATGCAACCTTTGATATAAAGCTTGAAGCTTTAAGCTCACAAACTCAAGTTTAACTTGCATAACATGATAACATGTGTATAATGATCAACCCAAACTTGCATAGCATAGCAACATGTGTCATACATAATGATTGAACCAACTTGCATAACATAATGATCAACCAAACTTGCATATCATAATGATCAACCCAAACTTGCATCATTCATTTAACTTTATAGTTCAAAAAGAAAGTAGAAAAGGGCTTACAATGCTATGAAGACACAAATGAATATTTATTATAAAGATTGAGACGAAGCCCTTATGCAAGCACCAAAAAACCCAAATATGAAAGCTCCAAATGAAAAACCCTTGAGCCAAATCAATAAAAACCTTTGCTTTGTAATAGAAATGTTGCAACTTGACTTGAATGCAAACTAAGAACACTCATACAAGCTTGAAAACACTTGTATGAACTCAAGATCTCTCATATAAATAAACTTAGGAATTTTAGCATGAGAGTGGAGGCCATGAAAGGAACAAATTTGGCATAGTTTAGTTGTAGGGTTGAATAATGATGATTTAGGCTAGGCTTAGGGGTCTTTTTATAGAAGATTAGGATAGTATTAGCCATAGGATTAATCCTAGATCCAATCCGAGCCATCAAATAACGTCACAAGCCTCCAAAACAGGTCCAAACAGCCAAAATAGGTGCACCAGGCCGACCTGGCCGACCAGGGAGGTCGACCCCTAGGTCGACTCTAGTGTCGACCTGGTTGGGGGTAGGTCGACCCTAGTGTCGACCCCCCTATCGACCTGTCTGGGCGGGAGTTTTCCCGCCCAGTCTGTTTTGGCTGAATTTGAATTCTAAATTCAAATTTGAACTGTTTTTGAACTTGTAATTTTCTGAAAACTTTGACGGGCCATAACTTGGTCATACGGACTCCGATTTTTGAAAACTCGGACTCTATTTCACGTATTTTTCCGAGACGAACGCAATGGCACAGCCCGTTTCCCTTGATTCAGATTTTATAGTTTAATTCTGCCTTGATTTATGTTATAACATGTTATTCAAAAATACGGGTTGTTACATTCTCCCCTCCTTAAAGGATTTCGTCCCCGAAATCTCCAAGTTAGGAAGAACGTATCCTACCATCCATCATCCATCTACTCAAAACATCATCCACGTGCAGTCATTGTCCTTAAAGGATTCTAAATGATGTATGATCATATGCAAAGGTGTGTGTATATGTACTTATCTAATGCGAAAATCAGGCGGTTACTGATACAGTAAACCTCCTTAATGCATATGTATGTTAGTGAAATGAATCCATATGTATGCAATTTTCTAACATAATTCATAATATCTATATGAGTGCACATAACATTCATCCATATGCAACATCCATGTGATAGCACAACAAGTTTCAACCATGAATAAGTGTAAGCCCTCATGCATATGCAATATGAAAGTGTGTGACCCGATCTTAGTGCCTAATGTGTATCATGCATCCACGAGTATCCACTTGCAAACACTTGAAACCACTTGCACACATCAAGCATAACATGTTTCAAACACATGTTTCATCCAAAGGGTTTTCTACCTAAGGTTCTCATGACAAGATTTACGAAACAAGATAAACTAGATAAACATGGATAAACATGGATAGCAAAAAGAATGATATGATAATTAGGAAAGAGGTCGAGAATGTACCCTCAAAAAGAAATGGATAAAGCCCACACATCTTCTCCTCGGTTTCCCAAGTTGCATCTTCATCGGCTTCACTCCACTGAACTTTCACCAATTTGACTTCTCGATTCCTTAGCTTCTTGATCTCGGTTCCCAAGATACGAATCGGAGCTCTTCTCAAGGTTGCCTCTTTCTCTACCTCCACGTCTTCAAGAATGCTTGGTTCAACCACCTCAGCGGACTCATGTAGGCACTTTCGGAGATGCGAGACATGAAAGACATTATGCACTCCAGCTAGCTTCTCGGGCAATTCCACCTTATAGGCCATCTTTCCAATTCTCTCTATGATAGGGAAGGGTCCTACAAACCTTGGTGCCAGCTTCCCTACTGCTCCAAAACGTACCACATTACGCAAAGGAGAAACCTTCACGAAAACCATGTCTCCCACTTCGAATTCCAACACTGCCCTTCGCTTGTCAGCATAGGATTTCTGTCTATCTTGGGCCGCTTTCATCCTTCTTCTCACCAATTCAACTTTCTCAGATGTTTCCCGTATCATATCGGGTCCAAATAGAAGCCTATCTGTTGTCTCCCACCAACAAGATGGTGACCTACACGGCCTCCCATACAAAGCTTCAAATGGTGTCATCCCTATGTTGGCTTGATAGCTATTATTATAAGCAAACTCTACAAGAGGAAGGTGGTCTTCCCAAGTACCACCAAAGTCAAGAACACAGAGCCTCAAAAGATCTTCTAGTACTCTATTCACCCTTTCGGTTTGGCCATCCGTCTGGGGGTGATAGGCTGTACTCAAATTCAATCGCCTACCCATCGCTTCTTGCAAACTGTTCCAGAACTGGCTAGTGAAAATTGGTTCACGATCGCTAACTATGCTAGAAGGAACTCCATGCAACCGCACTATCTCTCGAAGATAAATAGATGCTAGCCATGATGCGGTCCTCTTGCTCTTTACTGGGATGAAGTGAGAACTCTTCGTAAGTCTGTCAACTATGACCCATATGCTCGTGTTCCCTCTCCTTGACCTAGGCAATCCATCCACAAAATCCATAGAAATACTCTCCCACTTCCATTGCGGGACCTCCAATGGATGTAATAGCCCACCTGGTTTCTTTGACTCGGCTTTCACTTTTTGGCACACCATGCACTTTGAAACATACTCTGCCACATCCTTCTTCATTCCATCCTAAAAGAAAATGCTCTTCATATCCCTATACATCTTGTCCCCTCTAGGATATATAGTCATCTTCGAATGATGTGCTTCTTCAAGAACTCTATGGACTAAATCTCCCACTCGAGGAACACATAATCTCCCATCACGCCTTAGCCACCCCTTGTTATCTATAGCATATCTGGCCAGGTGACTAGACGTCTCGCCACGAATCAACTTGTCCATGACCTCGACTATCTGTGGATCTTCCTTCTGCGAAGCCCCAACTTGATCAAGAAGTGTGGATCTAAGCTCAAGGGATGCTAATGAACCCGTCATCGACTCAATAGCCGTCGTGAAATCAAAGGTTGCCAAGAATTCTAAGTTCTTCATCTCAATGAACAAGGGGTTCAAAGTCAACCTCCTTCTGCTTAGTGCATCTGCCACAACATTACCCTTGCCAGGGGTATAAGCTATCTCGAAGTCATAAGATGCCAAGAATTCCATCCACCTTTGCTGCCTTAGATTCAGATCTTTTTGCGAGAAGAGGTACTTGAGTGACTTGTGATCAGTATACAACTCAAACCTTTCGCCTAGAAGATAGTGGCGCCAGAGTTTGAGTGCAAAGATGATCGCCGCTAACTCCAAATCATGAGTGGGATAGTTCTTCTCATGAACTTTAAGTTGCCTACCCCCATAACATATCACTCTTCCCTCTTGCATCAGAACAGCACCTAACCCCGTGCCACATGCATCTGTGTACACGGTAAACATCTTACCGCTATCGGGTAATGCCAAAACTGGAGCTGAGGTAAGGGCTCTTTTGAGCTTTTGAAAAGCAAGCTCACACTCCAAGTCCCATGCAAAGACTAAGTTTTTCTTCGTCAACTTAGTAAGAGGGGCCGAAATCTTAGCGAAGTCGCTGATGAACTTCCTATAGTAGCCCGCTAGACGGAGAAAGCTCCTTATTTCGGTTGCATTCCTAGGAGTCTTCCAGTCTTGAACCACAACCACCTTCGCGGGATCCACCGCTATGCCTTGCTTAGAAACTATATGTCCAAGAAACCGAACTTCCCTTCTCCAGAAATGACATTTGGAGAACTTGGCTTTCAACTGATGCGCTCTAAGCGTATCCATTACTTACTTGAGATGCCTAGCATGCTCTTCCTCATCCTTTGAGAAGATTAGAATATCATCCACGAAGACAACAACAAACTTGTTAAGGAACTCCCTGAACACCCTACTCATCAAGTCTACGAAGTAGGCGGGTGCATTAGTCAAACCGAATGGCATGACAAGCCATTCAAAGAATCCGTCTGGAGTCCTAAATGCAGTCTTATCAATGCTATCCTCAGCTACTCTAAGCTGATGGAATCCGGTGGTTAGATCGAGCTGAGAGAAAACAGAAGCACCAACCAGCTGGTCAAAGAGATCATCAATCCTCGGTAAAGGGTGCCTATTCTTCTTTGTCAGCTTGTTCAACTCTTGATAATCAACACATAGACGAAGCGAACCATCCGCCTTAGTAGCGAATACCACCGGAGCACCCCATTCAGAAATGCTTCGTCTAATAAAATTCTTCTCAAGAAGCTCCTTGATTTGCTTACTGAGCTCTCTTCTTTCTCGTGGGGCCATGTGCCTAACGGGCAGTGATACTGGCTTGACACTATCGACTAGATAAATGCGTAAATATATCTCTCGTTTAGGGGGTAACCCCTTAACTTCTTCAAAGACATCAGGATAGTCTCGGACCACCCTTACAGATTGCAGATCATCGATGGACGAGTCAAGAGATTCAAGATAACATAACATGACGGGACCTCTAGGGTTACAAGAAATTTCTAGGGTATTACCGAGGCGAGTCATGAGCCTCACCACCCTATGTTCACAATCGAGAATGGCTCCATAACTGGACAACCAATCCATGCCCAAGATCAACCCGTATCCCGTGAACCCGAGAACATAAGCATTACACGTGAATTCCACGGTCAAGATAGAAATCTTCAAATCCACACAAATCATAGATAGATGGGCGGAACCCCCAATTGGATTTGAGACACAAACGGGATCCTCAACTAGACTAGTACTTAGGTGCAAACTTTCCACAATGTCAAAAGAAATAAAACTATGCGATGCGCCAGAATCAAATAAGGTGCGAACAGGATAATCAGAAATATAAACAGGACTTTCTACAGAAATACTACCTCGATCCTGAACTGGAGCGGCGTTGAGAGCATGCACTTGCCCTCCAGAAGGTCCTGCACGCTGATTCTGCCCTTGTCCTTGCTTCTTGGGGCAATCCTTGCTAAAATGTCCAGTCTCTCCACAATGAAAGCATTCGCCCCCGCTTCCTCTTATTCTTTCTGCAATCCTTGGCTATGTGCCCAACAATCCCACAGAAGTTGCATTTTCTTGGGTCCTTTGCCTTGGCCTTATTGCCCTTGTTGTTCTTGTTGTTCTGATTGCTCTGATTTCCTCCCCACTTGGAGTCTGTCTTCTTGGCTTGAGTCTCATTAGCCTTGACTTCCTTCTTGCCATTCTTATCGTCTCCTTGAAGCAATGCCATGTCTACTAGACCTTCGAAAGTGGCCCCCATAGGTATATGATATAGGGCTAAACCTTGTAATGGCTCATTCAACCCTCATGCAAAGCGTAAAGCCTTCTTCTAGGGGGTATTAACCATGTCCAAACCGAATCGGGCGATCTTGTTAAACTCATTCACATACTCCCTCACTGTCATGTCCCCTTGCTTCAAAGATATAAACTTCTCCAATTGCAGATTCGCCTCAGCTGATGATAGAAACTTAAGCCCAAATCTTGTCCTAAAGTCGGCCCAAGTCTCTATAGGCCTCGTAGCATTGGTGACCTCCCACCAATAAGCAGCTTCTTCTTTTAATAACCATGCTGCCAATAAAACCTTTCTATGATCTTGCACATCAAAGATGGCGAAGAGATCTTCAGTTTTGTTCAACCAATTTCTTTCCTCCACAAAAGTTTCCGTCCCAATAAAGTTCTTGCCACCCATCGCCTTAAAGTCTTTGCAAATCTTAGAGAAATCTGCTTGCGGATTCTGAGGAGGAGGAGGAGGAACCTCAGTTATATTGGGGTTATTTGCTGGGCCCACATCGTTGGCCCTAGCTTCCAAGTACCTCCGGAACCATCCGGGAATGGTCACTCCCTCGGGAAGATTAAGATCGGCCATACTGAAAAAGAAAAAGATAGATTCAGAACGAAGAAATGAAGGATAGTGCTAATGGCTCTTGGGGAATAGCCTTTTAAAATAACTAGACTTTTCTTGGAAAATACTTAATTAGTTTGAAAATAGTTTTTCAAAAGGTAAGTTTTTTAAAAACACTTTTGCTCAAATCTTGTAAACCTTATGCTCTGATACCAAATGTAGCACCCCACCTCCGCCAGGGTAACTCTTGCAAGCGCACTGGCTTTGGAGGGGCGTTAAACAAGGTAAACATGCATGCAGATACCACAAGACAGAACATATAAGTAAAACAGAGTAGTAAAGCAGCGAATAAAACCAGCATTTCAAAACCATAGTCAAGTTACAAAAAAGTACTTGGTCATTATTTTCCAACAAACAAAGTCCAGAGAAAAGCATAAACTGAAAAACTGAAATACATAAAGTACTATCCCGAAAGTGAAGTGATAAACCATAGCTAGCTCAATGTCCAAAACCGTACATGAGCAAATCCAGTAAGCAAGCAATAAAGATCCAAGCTAAGCTCCAATGTTCCCACCCTGAGGACCTGAGGGGGGGGGGAACGGAAGAAAAGAGGTGAAAGAAAACAAGTCAGTCAAAAAGACTGGTAAGCCCTAACTACTATCAGTCCATGAACTAGTAAAGTTAACTGGCATGAGAAGCTGAGATGAACATAAGGATAACAACATACTGGCATGATGATTAACTAACAAGATAGATAAAGGTGTCATCGCATAATCAAGGTTAAGTTTTGCACCACGGGTGTACTAGCATTCTAACATGTCAAGTAAAAACAAGAAGTGATCCCTTGGCCCAAGCTTGGCCCAATATCATGAGGTCACCTAAATCAAGGTCCAACTACACGGTCTAGTTGATCGGCTCCCTATAAGCCTAACTCGTCAAGTGTCGGTGTCATACGGCCCAAACATGAAATGTAGTTACACTGCGCTAGGTCCACCCTAGGGTGTATCAAGTCCTAGGGTGTCAACCTCGGACACAAATCAAGCATGCACTGTCTAGATCTACTAGTACCCGTGCCTGATTTTCCAACTCCGGACTATGTGCACGACCATAGTCCGCCTGGACCCACACCGGCGTACCTACTCAGCCGTCGTTTTGGTCGCTTACATGTCAGCCCAGTAATCGTGCCCCACCCTAGCCTAGTCCCTAGGGTATCATGATACTATCAAGTGGGTTACTGCTGAAAAGGACCACGCAACTAGGGTTTCTTAACGGGTTAAATGTGGTTAACCCGATCCAAACGTGGATTAAATTGGTTAAGTGTACCCAAGGTTCATGACTTAACCCCGATTAACCCATCAAGCCCAAATTGGTTAAGTATTTAGTGGACCATGACTTAACCCTAATCAGGAGGCATTAATTAACTTAATGTGCTTTAACCTCTCACGTTAGACCTTGTTGTGGTTACTAGTTAAGCCGGGCGGGTCCGGGTAGCTTTACACCACAACTTGGTCTAACCTCGGGTTCGAGCACAACATGACCAACTTCTCACATTGGGTCCTATTGTTTGTATCCACTAGTTAAGCCGGGCGGGTCCGGGTAGATTTATGCTACAAACACAACCCAACCTCGAGTTGGCCACACTTATATTTTCTAAGTGTCATGTCCATTATGTTTCCAAAACATAATTACAAGCTAACATATCACGTCATGTTATAAAAATCATGTTCATGTCATAATGTTACCCAACCCCAACGTAATCCCATCGTTTACATAATCGTAACAACGCATAAAGGATAAATTAGGGAACTTGGCATAATCATGACAAAAAGGTGTTGAAGCCACAAGTTAACATAGTGGCATATGAAATGTACATATGTTCATATACTTGCATATTGCATTATTAGGCTTCAAAAGTATGCATAAAACCAAACTTAGCATATAAGTGATACATGGTGATAAATGACATGTAGAAGTTGCTAGAAGTTCGCATTTAGCCTCACATGCAAATTATCATAAGAGATATGATAACTTCCATGTTGCCAAAATGCAACCTTTGATATAAAGCTTGAAGCTTTAAGCTCACAAACTCGAGTTTAACTTGCATAACATGATAACATGTGTATAATGATCAACCCAAACTTGCATAGCATAGCAACATGTGTCATACATAATGATTGAACCAACTTGCATAACATAATGATCAACCAAACTTGCATATCATAATGATCAACCCAAACTTGCATCATTCATTTAACTTTATAGTTCAAAAAGAAAGTAGAAAAGGGCTTACAATGCTATGAAGACACAAATGAATATTTATTATAAAGATTGAGACGAAGCCCTTATGCAAGCACCAAAAAACCCAAATATGAAAGCTCCAAATGAAAAAACCTTGAGCCAAATCAATAAAATCCCTTGCTTTGTAATAGAAATGTTGCAAATTGACTTGAATGCAAACTAAGAACACTCATACAAGCTTGAAAACACTTGTATGAATTCAAGATCTCTCATATAAATAAACTTAGGAATTTTAGCATGAGAGTGGAGGCCATGAGAGGAACAAATTTGGCATAGTTTAGTTGTAGGGTTGAATAATGATGATTTAGGCTAGGCTTAGGGGTCTTTTTATAGAAGATTAGGATAGTATTAGCCATATGATTAACCCTAGATCCAATCCAGGCCATCAAATCACGTCACAAGCCTCCAAAACAGGTCCAAACAGCCAAAATAGGTGCACCAGGCCGACCTGGCCGACCAGGGAGGTCGACCCCCAGGTCGACTCTAGTGTCGACCTGGTTTGGGGAGGTCGACCCTAGTGTCGACCCCCCTGTCGACCTGTCTGGGCGGGAGTTTCCCCCCCAGTCTGTTTTGGCTGAATTTGAATTCTAAATTCAAATTTGAACTGTTTTTGAACTTGTAATTTTCTGAAAACTTTGACGTGCCATAACTTGGTCATACGGACTCCGATTTTCGAAAACTCAGACTCTATTTCGCGTATTTTTCCGAGATGAACGCAATGGCACAAACCGTTTCCCTTGATTCAGATTTTATAGTTTAATTCTGCCTTGATTTATGTTATAACATGTTATTCAAAAATACGGGTTTTTACATAGAGAAAAGAAGCATGTTAGCACTTTGATTTCTGAAACACGTTATTCATTCAAAGGTTTAAAATTTACTTGATTTAAGCCATCTTCTTGCACATCCATCCTGTCTCTTTATATAGAACCAATCGGCCTTGGGATCACCTATGTTGCTGTAACTGTCAGATAAGACCTTCCTATTTGCTACCGATTTGAAGAAAGAAAAACTTGGGTTTGCCATAGAACGATGCTTGAAAAGGTAATAGAATTTCAAATCTTTAAACGTGAGCTCAGTTTGCAGGATTTCCGCATATGCGATGTAAGAGTGTATATGGATGCGTAAACATTGGGATGAAGCTGCATCGGAGCAATACCCAATCGTTTTAAGGTTTCAATGACGATTGGAGGAAACAGAGGAATAGCGCCTACCCAGCACATGAGTCGGCTAACTGTCATATACCCCTCCGGAGCCAGATGAGTTCTATCTTCGCTACCAGGTGTTCTCACATCATCCCAGGGGATCCCGTGTTTCAAGCAAATTTTCTTAAGCTTTATGTCATCAAGTTTGGAAGCTAAAGAGTCAGTGAATTTCTCTATTTGTAGTGCACCAGGAATCTCGTCGGGAGCTCGGTCGTCTACTTCAGACTCCTCATCAAGCGAGGTACTCTCAGATGAATCCGATTCCGTTTCTGCCTCATATTCGGATCCAGAATCCTCACCCTCTAGATTAATTGGAAGAACCTCGGGGTTGTGGTGCTCAGACGTCTCGGGATCCATCTCTGTATAAGATCTTGAAGGGGAACGGTTATCCGACATTACTGTTTAGGCGAGTAAACATGAGAAATAAGAATATAATTTCTCGTCCTCGGTGTGTGTAAGTGCAAGTGTGTTCCTGTGCATACATAGGAGAAAAGCATAAAGATTAGCTACATAAGCAAGGTATTGGTCGTAATGCGCTATCAAGTTACGCCGTCATTTAGTCCAGAGGGATCATCTCGTAGGCTCTAACCTAACTGTCCATTGGTGTATCAAAGTTAAGTCACATTGTTTGTGTAGCAAGTAAATCAGATCGCATAACTCCTCGAATCGCATGTCTCCTCGGATCGCAAGACAGGGATCGGATTGCGAAGCATCTACAGATCGCGAAGCAAACACAGACTTGTAGAAAAAACATCAGCTCGAGTAAGAGCGCTGGATTGTGGAAATCGGAGGGATCGCTATAACCTCTTGCAATTCGCCTCGATCGTCTCGACCCGAACCGATATTTCAACGTGGAAGCATTTGTTCATCCTCCTTGATCCGATCCGTCCCTGCTACCACGACCCGATCCGCTCTCCGAATTCCACCGCCTCGTCATCACCACGATCTGATCCAGCCTCCTTCTTCTTCTTCTTCTCCTTCGATTCTCCTCCCTACTCACGAAACCAGTACCACCGCTCTCCCAAAAGTCACAGTTTTCACAAAACTCCACCAGCTCTTAAATCAAACTGACTGAAACTCAAGTAAAACGAAGATAGAGACGCTAGAATATGTTTTTTATGACATTACCTTTCTTCAAAGTGAAGAAATTTGGGTTTTTCTCTTTCGAAATCTGAAAAGATATGGGTTTGGTCAAAGCTTCAGGCGGTGAAGTGAAGAGAGAAGAAGAAGAGAAAAAGGAATAGAGGTCGGGTTTATATAGATGGGTTCGTGACCGTTAATCTTCCCTTTTTTGTCTCGATCGAACCATGGGGCCCGGTGGGCCACATGTCCAGGCCCATTGGAGAAAGGGGGCGCAACCTGCTTCACTGAAGACCCATCTGAATGATGGATCACGACGAGCCTCCTTTCCACGATCCGCACCACATAACGATGATCCGAACCCAATAACGATCATTAATAGAAGAATATGAACGAAGTTTAAAGGATTAAAAAAGTTTTACCTGACAATCACTAGACAATCTTGCGATGAAATCTCCAAAAGATCGCAGAAAAGAAGGTTATCTGACGAATGAAGAAATAATCAATGGTATATCTGGATATATATATATACTAAACAGGGAATGCAACTCTTTAAAACGACACGACGATACGAACGAACAGGTACGACCTTTGATTCGCATCACTTCAGGAAAAGACAGTTCAAAATTTTCGAAGCATGTTCCATCCTCGATAAAACATACTTTGAAGGGGCAAAATGTTGGCTAGCTTTTTGACCTAGCCACCAAAATCCAAAAGCAAACGAAATATGAATCTTTAAGGGTCCGACCCCTCGAGCATTCGATCGTGGTCATATCGTCATCCCCGAGTCGTGACACTCCCCCGGATCGCTGCGCCAGTATGCGACCCGATCGCCCCTCGTAGCCTCGATCCGATCGCCCGTCGTAGCCTCGATCTGATCGCCCCTCGTAGCCTCGATTCGATCTGTACCTGTAGCCACGACCCGTCCTCTCCTCTTCACTACGAGGCGATCCGATTCCAGATAACAAGTTGAAGGTCAAGGCCGAGTCATTCACGATCCGAGAAGGCAGGATCTCGCGACACTTATCCACAACTGTCATATTGACCAATTATTCCTTAAGCTACGAACCAGTCCGAGATCCTCGGGATGTGGGCCACGTATGACCGCGATCCGCCTGAAGAAATCAGCTATAAATAACCCAAAACTTGACATTTTTGGGATCTTTTGGCAGTTTTAAGGATTGATTCTGCCATTACTGTCATACCACTATTTCATGCCAGATTTACTTCGAGATAACTGAAAGGAATCGTAGTTGTAAGAGTGAGTTTGAGAGAAATCATTGGTTGTACTATCATCCAAAGTATAATCAATAGCATATAAAGTGGACGTAGGCTCGTTAACGCCGAACCACTATAAACCATGTGCGTTTTCTGTTTTTTCCTCATTTTTTAGTTATAATTCTCTACGAATCAGAACAATTTGGGTGTTAGAGCCAAATTTTGATCAAACAATGACCATCCCATGCTAGTCGGGCATTAGCACAGTGCATTTCAGGGAAATGTCGACTGGTTCGGGGTGGGCCGTCACACTTGGTATCAGAGCTTAGGTTGCATAGTTAACCTAGGGGAAGATATTAGGGAGAGACAGTATACGTATATGAGAGCGCGTATTTGTGATATTTTGGATTTCAAAATGTATAAAGTATATCTAAGGATGAAGTCGCACTACACAAACATCACTAAGGAGAAGATTAATCGTTTTCACTTTATAGATTAAACGATGGGATGATATACAAGGAGTACGGGTTCAGGGGCCAACAATGGTAATGTCCTTGATACAAGGACGATGTTTACTCCCTTCATCCGAGAAATGCTTAGGGATGCTCAGGGAGCAGTTCCCAATGCTGCTAACGGGGGTGGTGTAGCGGTGTAGGCGCCTAGGGTCGATTTTGCCAAGCTCAGCAAAAATTATACTAATCTTGGTGGAAAGCCGTTCCGCTGAACGGGATCGGCTACGGAGGTTCAAGATTGGCTTGATAGTTGTGAGCGCATCTTCGAGGATTTGGGGATCGAGGATGCAATGAAGAGTAAGTTAGCATCGCGTCAGCTTCAAGGATGAGATATAAATTGTTGGAATGTTATTAAATCGGCCACTCCCGAGAATCAAGTAACTTGGAATCAGTTTAAGGCCCGGTTCAGTGACAAATTCATCTCAGCTGCTTAGAAATCAGAATTGTTCAGAATTTTTTTGGAGCTTAAGCAGAATGGTAGGGCAGTCTCAGAGTATATTGTTGAATTCGATACCTTATTGAAATATGGATTGTCCCTTATTGATACTGCCGAGAAGAAGAATGAGAAGTTCATAACTGGCCTAGATGGGTACTGTAACACCCCGTATGTTGAATAACTTGTTATAATATAAATCAGGGCAGAATTAAATTTTAAAATCTGAATCAGGGGAAACGAGCTATGCCATTGCGTTCATCTCGGAAAAATACGCGAAATAGAGTCCGAGTTTTTGAAAATCGGAGTCCGTATGACCCAGTTAAGGCCCGAAGAAGTTTTCAGAAAATTCAAATTTCGAAAAACAGATTTCGAATGCAGAAATGGAGCTAGGTGGGAAAATTCCCGCCAGGCCAAGTCGACACCATGCGACCCGTGTCGACTGCGCAGTCGACACAGGTGTCGACTTGCCTGGTTAGGGCAGACGGCCTAGGTGCTCTGGGTTGGGTCTCTAGGCTGGATTTGATGGTTCTCTGAAATCTGATGGCTCTAAATCATCCTAGGGTTAATCCTATGGCCTAAAACACTTAACTAATCTATAAATACACCCTAAGACTACCCTAATCCATACTAAAAATAGATACAATGCCATCATGCCGTCAAAATGCAACTTGAAGGAGCCTCCATCAAATTAAAGAGGAAGATAGCTTCTTAAATCAACTTCTAATCAACTCTAGCAACTTAATCTTCTTCATAGGAGTGCTACTCAACAAGTTGTGAGTTTCTATGCCTTTAGCAAGCAATTGCTAAACTAATTATGATAGGATATAATGAGGTTATGGTTATGTATGTGGATCAATGCAAGTTATGTTATCATATGCTATGTGCTCATGATGCTAGTTATGCAAGTTTTATGCTATATGTTCATGATGCTAGTTATGCAAGTTGTATGCTATATGTTCATGATGCAAGTTATGCAAGTTGGATGCTATGTGCCCATGAAGCTAGTTATGAAAGTTGGGTGTAATTTATGCTATATGTTCATGATGCTAGTTATGCAAATCACTATGATAAACATTGATTCATTATGACACCATGTTATGCAAGTTTGGTATTTGATTATATGTAAGTTCATATATGACATGTTATGCAAGTTTGGTGTTTGATTACATGCAAGTTCATATATGACATGTTATGCAAGTTTGGGTTTTATTATATGCAAGTAACATTTGCAAGTTTACACCTTTGTATGATATGCATACATATGCAAGTTAACCCCTTTGTATGTCGTACATACATATGCAAGTTTACCTCTTTGTATGACATAAGTAACTTATGCAAGTTACCCTCTTTATGACATATGTGATTCATGCAAGTTTGTGTTGATTATTTATGCTAGTTGGGTTTGATGCTATGGTCATATATGCATGTTGATGCCTTTAAAACCCATGTTGATGCTAATGCAAGTTGAACCCATTGTGTTTATAATGAATCTCCCCTTTTAAGTATGTCATGTCAACGTATTACGTGGGGAATGATGGGGTTAATATTCATGTTAATAAAATAGTGTGAAGTTGGTATGATTATGCATACCATAAAGTGGATGGACATAATTGAGTCAATTATGTACATCGTTAAATTTGTAATTAATTAGGGATAATTAATACAAATTCTGGGGTTGATTAATTAGGTGTAATTAATCGACTAAGACACGAGGTTGGACCCTTTTGTAGCATAAGACTGCCCAGAACCGACCGGCAAATCCAGCGGCTACAAATGATTGGCCCAATGTGAGAGGTCTTAGGCATAAACTAAATACGTGACAAGTGTAAAGACGCGAGGTTAGACTCTGTTATGGCGTAAGGCTGCCCGGAACCGACCGACAAATCCAGCTGCCATAAAAGACAGTCTAATGTGAGAGGTCTTTACAAGGTTACGTCCTTAATCAATTAAGAAACACTTAACCAGATAAGCATGTAGTGGGGCATGAGGGGTCTTAGTTCATCCTATGTCTAGTTGGCTGCTTAGTGTAGTCATTTATCCCCGGTCATCACCGTACCAAGTTTATATCATACCCTAATTACTTTAATGGTTGTATTGTTAAAGTTATAGGGCTCACTCAGACTTATGTCTGACCCCGTTGTTTTTATCTTTTTCCCAACCCTCAGGTTCTCAGAGTGGGCCTAGCACTAGTGGGCTTTGATCAGATTGCTTTATCTATCTTTTGGAGCTTGGACCGTTGATGTAAAGCTCAGCTTATCTTTTCTATTATGGCTATTAGTTATGTAGTGGGATTATGTACTTATGTTTTTATCAGGATGGATATTTAGTACTTGACTCTTGTTTTAGTTGGTTTTGATATTTTAACCAAACATGTTTATCTTCTGCTGCAATGAAATGATGTTTTAGATTTTCAAGTATTATATATATTTGTCTTCTTGTAATTTTTCTGTTCTATATTCACTTAAAAATACTCCACCGAAGTTAAGGCATTCCCTTAGTGAGTGACCTTAGCGGGTGTGGGGTGTTACACGTGGTATCAGAGCTGAAGGTTACCAGAACAGATAAAACTTTTAGAAAAATTATTTTTCTAAAAACATTTTTGGAAGAAGTATTTTCAAAAACATGTCTTTTGAGAGAAAAGTTTTTGAAAGAAAAGCATAATCCCCAATAGCCATATCTTTATCTTTCGAATTCTCCGTTTTGAATCTTTCCTTTTTCGTTTCAGCATGGCTGAAGATCTTAACTTTCCGGAGGGCGTAGCGATACCAGTATGGTATAGGAGGTTGATGGAGGCTAGGGCCGCCACTGCGGGTCCAGCAAATGTTCCTCCACCAACAGTAGCACCCGATCTTCCTCCCCCTCCTCCTCCTCGCACGGATACTTTTGCTAAGACTTGCAAGGAATTTAAGGCTATGGGAGGGAAACCTTTTCAAGGATCAGAAACTTTTGTGGAAGCTAGGGATTGGCTTAAGGAGGTGGAAGAGTTGATAGATATCTTTGAGATGGAA
Organism: Allium sativum; assembly: GCA_030737875.1. Taxonomy (NCBI): domain Eukaryota; kingdom Viridiplantae; phylum Streptophyta; class Magnoliopsida; order Asparagales; family Amaryllidaceae; genus Allium; species Allium sativum. The sequence continues at coordinate 945,001,584 of CM060909.1, read as the reverse complement.
GAAGGAAAGAAAGTCAAGTTAGCTGCTTGGTTAATGAAGGGAGAGGCCTCGTTCTGGTGGGAGGTCACTAATAGAGAGCGCCCCGTTGACTCTTGGGCGGATTTTAGGCAAAGGTTTGTGGCAAAATTTCATTCAAGGGCAGAAGAAAATCTGTATATGGAAAGGTTCTTGACTCTAAAGCAAGGAAACCTATCAGTGAAGGAATATGTCAACAAGTTTAATCAATTGGCAAGGTTTGGCATAGACATAGTGAATACACCGGAGAAGAAGGCTTTGAGGTTCGTTAAAGGCTTGAATGAACCGATGCATGGATTAGCTATGACTCACATCCCTATGGGGCCCACCTTTGGGAAGCTAGTAGACATGGCACTCATGCATGAAGAAGAGAAGGGTCCCAATGCTAATAAGGCACCCGAGAAGAAAGGAGATCAGAACAGACCTCAACAGCAACAGCAAAACAAGGGTGGGAAAGGCAACGGTGGCCAGGGAAAGAAGAAGTGCTTCAATTGTGGGACACCAGGCCACCTAAGCAAAGATTGTCGGAAGAAGAAGAAGACTGGTTGCTTCCTCTGTGGCGAAGCAGGTCATCTAGTTGCCCTAAGAAGGGGCAAAGGACGGGATCTACCTCAGGAGGACAGGTGCAAGCTCTTATGGCACCATGTCAGGCAAGGGGCCAAGTTCAGGCTCTCGCGGTTCCACCGATTCAGGAAAGAGGTAGAACTATTTCCGTTGAAAGTCTGGTTTTTCTGTTTGATCATCCTGTCCGTACTTTATTCGACTCTGGCGCATCGCATTCGTTTATCTCATCATCATTAGTTGAGTCACTGCACTTAGACACCAGTCTAGTAGATGATCCCTTGATTGTTTCAAACCCAGTTGGGGGCTCCACTTATTTGTCCATGATATGTTTGGGTTTGAAGATTTCTATACTTAGCGTTGAGTTTAGATGTGATGCTTTTGTTTTGGGCTTCACGGGCTATGGGTTGATTTTGGGCATGGACTGGTTATCCAGTAATGGTGCCGTTCTTGATTGTGAAAGGTGAGTTGTTATGCTCATGACCCGCTTGGGGAACACTCTCGAGATCTCTTGTAATCCCATGGATTCTGTTATGTTAAGTTATTTTGAATGGCTTGATGCTTCGGTCGAGAGTTTGCGATCTGTTAGAGTGGTCCGGGAGTACTCGGATGTGTTTGAGGAGGTGAAGGGCTTACCTCCGAAGCGGGAGATAGACTTCCGAATATATCTGGTGGACAATGCTAAGCCAGTATCTTTGCCAGTGCGCCACATGGCTCCTCGTGAGAGGAGGGAACTCGATAAGCAAGTAGGGGAGTTGCTTGAGAAGGGGTTCACAAGACGAAGTATATCGGAGTGGGGTGCTCCGGTAGTTTTTGCCACGAAGGCGGATGGGTCCCTCAGACTTTGTGTAGACTATAGAGAACTCAACAAGCTCACAAAGAAGAATAGACACCCATTGCCGAGGATTGACGATCTCTTTGATCAGTTGGTTGGCGCCTCAGTGTTCTCGCAGTTGGACTTAGCCACAGGGTTTCATCAGTTGAGAGTGGCTGAGGATGTATAGAGAAGACTGCCTTTAGGACTCTGGATGGTTTCTATGAGTGGCTTGTGATGCCATTTGGTTTGACGAACGCCCTCGCATACTTTGTTGATTTGATGAGATAGGGTGTTCAGGGAGTACCTTAATAAGTTCGTGGTGGTCTTTGTGGATGATATCTTAGTCTTTTCTAAGAGTAAAGAAGAGCATGCCCTACATCTTAGGGAAGTGTTGGAGACTCTTCGAGCGCATAGCCTTAAGGCTAAATTCTCTAAATGTCACTTTTGGAGGAAGGAAGTGCGGTTCTTGGAGCACGTGGTCTCCAAGGAAGGGATAGCTGTGGATCCCGCGATGGTAGTGTCCATCCAAGATTGGAAGGTTCCGAAGAATGCTTCCGAGGTGAGGAGTTTCTTGGGGTTGGCTGGCTACTATAGGAAGTTTATCAAGGACTTCGCGAAGATATCAGCCCCATTAACTCGCTTGACAAAGAAGAATCTAGTCTTCACATGGGACGTAGATTGTGATGATGCGTTCCAACGATTAAAGAGAGCTTTAACCACAGCTCCAGTCTTAGTGTTGCCAGATGGGAGTAAGCCATTTGTTGTCTATACTGATGCTTGTGGGACAGGACTAGGCGCAGTCTTAATGCAAGAGGGAAGGGTAATAGCCTATGGGGGAAGGCAGTTGAGAGCGCATGAGAAAAATTACCCTACACATGATCTAGAGTTGGCAGTTATTGTTTTTGCACTTAAGTCTTGGCGCCATTATCTTCTTGGCGAGAGGTTCGAATTGTTCACTGACCACAAATCATTGAAGTACTTGTTTTCTCAGAAGGATTTGAACTTAAGACAGCAAAGGTGGATGGAGTTCTTAGCATCCTATGATTTCGAGATAGCATATACCCCTGGCAAGGGTAACGTGGTGGCGGACGCCTTAAGCAGAAAAAAGGTTGTCCTTGAGTCCATTGTTCGTGGAACGACGAAGCTTGGAATTTATCTCGATGTTTGATTTCATACCTTCCGTTGACTTTATACCCGGTTTGCTAGCATCCTTAGAGGTCAGACCTACTCTTTTGAGACGAATTGGTGAGGCACAGCGGGACGACCCACAGTTGGTTGAGTTAGTAGAGAAGCTCATAAGGGGGAGTCATCCAGCCATTTGAGTAGGTATACCCTAGACGATAGGGGGTGCTTGCGTAGAGACGGTAGACTTTGTGTACCGCTAGACGAGGGTTTGAGGAAGGCTATTCTTGATGATGCACATCGTTCAAAGATGACCATTCATCCCGGTGGGGACAAGATGTACCAAGACATGAAGTGAGTTTTCTTTTGGGCCGGTATGAAGAAAGATGTGGCCGAGTATGTCGCTAGATGCTTGGTGTGCCAACAAGTGAAAGCGGAGCAAAAGAAACCCGGTGGATTGCTTCACCTATTGGAAGTTCCGTAATGGAAGTGGGATAGTGTCTCGATGGATTTTATTGATGGGTTACCGAGATCGAGGAAGGGTAATACGGGAATCTGGGTTGTGGTAGACAGACTTACTAAGAGTGCCCATTTCATACCCGTGAAGAGTAAGAGGACTGCTCCATGGCTAGCTTCAGTTTACCTTCAAGAGATAGTTCGGTTGCATGGTGTACCTTCTAGCATAGTGAGCGATCGAGATCCTATCTTCACTAGCGAGTTTTGGAAGAGTATGCAAGAGGTGGTAGGGACTCAGTTGTGTTTGAGCACCGCATATCATCCTCAGACGGACGGCCAGACCGAGAGGGTGGATCGTGTTCTAGAAGACCTTTTGAGGCTTTGTATCTTAGATTTTGGAGGTACATGGGAAGAGCATCTTCCATTGGTGGAGTTCGCATATAATAACAGCTTTCAATCTAGTATTGGTATGGCTCCTTTCGAAGCTCTTTATGGAAGGCCTTGTAGATCACCTACATGTTGGTGGGAGTCTACGGATAAGATCTTGCTTGGGCCTGATATGGTTAGAGAGACTTCGGAAAAGATTGATTTGATTCGAAGAAGGATGAAAGCGGCGCAAGATAGGCAGAAATCTTACGCAGATAAGAGGAGGACGGATCTTGAGTTTGATGTTGGGGACATGGTTTTTGTCAAAGTATCTCCATTACGGAATGTTGTTCGCTTTGGGTCCGTTGGGAAGTTAGCACCAAGGTTTGTAGGACCGTTTCCTATTAAGGAAAGGATTGGACGGATGGCACATAGAGTGGATTTACCCGAGAGACTTAGTGGTGTACATGACGTATTCCATGTGTCACATTTGAGGAAGTGCCTACATGAGACCGCAGAGGTGGTAGAGTCGAGCTTGCTTAGAGAAGTGGAGGTAGAGCGTGATGCGACTATTCGACGAGCTCCTACCCGCATCCTTGGGTCAGATATTAGGAAGTTAAGGAACATAGAGGTTCAACTAGTCAAAGTTCAATGGGGAGATGATGAGAGCAACGCTACTTGGGAGACAGAAGCGAAGATGCGTTCACTGTACCCATTCCTTTTTGAGGGTATGTCTTTTAACTTCTCCTTTATCGTTTGTCTAGTACTTATCTTATCTTTAGTATGTCCTCTCATTAGTACCTTTGACCTTTATATAGGGTAAACCTATGGTTGAAACATGTGTTTGAGACATGTTATGTTCGATGGATGCGTGTGGATGCAAGTTTTTGCTAGTGGTTGCTTGTGGATGCATATACACACACTTTAGACACTAGATCGGCTCAGTCACTTCATATTGCATATTGCATATAATTGTGTGTAGGTAGCTATATTAATGGATGTATAATGATTGTGTTATCATATGGATGATGCATTTTGGTGTATGGTTGTGCACACATGTAGAAATAATATGTGTCGATAGGGTTCTTTCGCATACATATTGGATGCATGGCACTATCATGGTTTGCATTAAGGAGGTCAACTGAATCAGTAGACCGCCTGATTTTGCATTAGACATGGAACATATACACACACTCTTTGCATATGTTCATATAGCGTTAGAAACTTTAAAGACAATGGATGCCAGTGTTTGATGGTTTAGTAGATGGTTGTTTGGTTGGTAGGATACGTTCTTCTTGACTTAGAGATTTCGGGGACGAAATCCTTTAAGTAGGGGAGAATGTAACACCCCGTATGTTGAATAACTTGTTATAATATAAATCAGGGCAGAATTAAATTTTAAAATCTGAATCAGGGGAAACGGGCTATGCCATTGCGTTCGTCTCGGAAAAATACGCGAAATAGAGTCCGAGTTTTCGAAAATCGGAGTTGTATGACCCAGTTAAGGCCCGAAGAAGTTTTCAGAAAATTCAAATTTCGAAAAACAGATTTCAAATGTAGAAATGGAGCTAGGCGGGAAAATTCCCGCCAGGCCAAGTCGACATGGGTGTCGACTGCCCAGTCGACACCATGCGACCCGTGTCGACTGCCCAGTCGACACGGGTGTCGACTTGCCTGGTTAGGCAGACGGCCTGAGTGCTCTGGGTTGGGTCTCTGGGCTGGATTTGATGGTTGCTCCGAAATGTGATGGCTCTAAATCATCCTAGGGTTAATCCTATGGCCTAAAACACTTAACTAATCTATAAATACACCCTAAGACGACCCTAATCCATACTAAAAATAGATACAATGCCATCATGCCGTCAAAATGCAACTTGAAGGAGCCTCCATCAAATTAAAGAGGCAGATAGCTTCTCAAATCAACTTCTAATCAACTCTAGCAACTTAATCTTCTTCATAGGAGTGCTAATCAACAAGTTGTGAGTTTCTATGCCTTTAGCAAGCAATTGCTAAACTAATTATGATAGGATATAATGAGGTTATGGTTATGTATGTGGATCAATGCAAGTTATGTTATCATATGCTATGTGTTCATGATGCTAGTTATGCAAGTTTTCTGCTATATGTTCATGATGCCAGTTATGCAAGTTATATGCTATATGTTCATGATGCAAGTTATGCAAGTTGGATGCTATGTGCCCATGAAGCTAGTTATGCAAGTTGGGTGTAATTTATGCTATATGTTCATGATGCTAGTTATGCAAATCACTATGATAAACATTGATCCATTATGACACCATGTTATGCAAGTTTGGTGTTTGATTATATGTAAGTTCATATATGACATGTTATGCAAGTTCGGTGTTTGATTATATGCAAGTTCATATATGACATGTTATGCAAGTTTGGGTTTGATTATATGCAAGTAACATGTGCAAGTTTACACCTTTATATGATATGCATACATATGCAAGTTAACCCCTTTGTATGTCATACATACATATGCAAGTTTATCTCTTTGTATGACAAAAGTAACTTATGCAAGTTACCCTCTTTATGACATATGTGATTCATGCAAGTTTGGGTTGATTATTTATGCCAGTTGGGTTTGATGCTATGGTCATATATGCATGTTGACACCTTTAAAACCCATGTTGATGCTAATGCAAGTTGAACCCATTGTGTTTATGATGAATCTCCCATTTTAAGTATGTCATGTCAACGTATTACGTGGGGAACGATGGGGTTAATATTCATGTTAATAAAATGGTGTGAAGTTGGTATGATTATGCAAGTGGATGGACATAATTGAGTCAATTATGTACATCGCTAAATTTGTAATTAATTAGGGATAATTAATACAAATTATGGGGGTGATTAATTAGGTGTAATTAACCGACTAAGACACGAGGTTGGACCCTTTTGTAGCATAAGACTGCCCGGAACCGACCGGCAAATCCAGCGGCTACAAATGATTGGCCCAATGTGAGAGGTCTTAGGCATAAACTAAATACGTGACAAGTGCAAAGACACGAGGTTAGACTCTGTTATGGCGTAAGGCTGCCCGGAACCGACCGGCAAATCCAGCTGCCATAAAAGACAGTCTAATGTGAGAGGTCTTTACAAGGTTACGTCCTTAATCAATTAAGAAACACTTAACCAGATAAGCATGTAGTGGGGCATGAGGGGTTAAGTGGGTGCCTTGGGTGGCATGTGGAGATTAAGTAAGTGCCTTGGGTGGCATGTGGAAATCTAGTGGGTTGCCTTGGGTGGCAATAGAAAATACGATTAGAATACTTAACCAAGTGGAAACATGTAATTAAACATGATTAAAGGGTTAAGTGGGATGCACTACAAAAAGGGACAAGCTTAGGTGGGTAGCTTGTGGGGGCCCATTTCAACCAGTAACCCATATGTATCTTATTGGGCTCGACCCATGTCGAGGACGGGACACGCGTACTGGGCTTGACTATAAGAGGCAAAAACGGGTTAGCGGTGGCAACGCAAGTCCAACGGGTTTCATATGCGTGTGTGGACCCGGGCTGGTAGGTAAGACGTTGTTGCATCGTGTAGGTATAAGCCGTGCACCGTTTATTGTATTGGGTTGCCACTTTGGGGAGTGATACACCCCACTGTGGGGCCAGCACGGGTATCTACGGTAGGGAGCCGATCTCTTGGGGAGTAGTGGGTACACCTAGTGGAGATAGGGGCAGACGGCACCTATGTAGTCAGCTAGGGGTACACGAAACTACTAGTTAAATTTTCTAAGTCCTTGGGTGGGACCAACCTTTAAGTTAGGAATGACTGGTGTGGTGCAGTGTAGTAATTACCCTTGGGTGGTAGATGTGTCTTTACCGTTATCTTAGTTCATCCTATGTCTAGTTGGCTGCTTAGTGTAGTCATTTATCCCCAGTCATCACCGTACCAAGTTTATATCATACCCTAATTACTTTAATGATTGTATTGTTAAAGTTATAGGGCTCACTCAGACTTATGTCTGACCCCGTTGTTTTTATCTTTTTCCCAACCCTCAGGTTCTCAGAGTGGGCCTAGCACTTGTGGGCTTTGATCAGATTGCTTTATCTATCTTTTGGAGCTTGGACTGTTGATGTAAAGCTCAGCTTATCTTTTCTATTATGGCTATTAGTTATGTAGTGGGATTATGTACTTATGTTTTTATCAGGATGGATATTTAGTACTTGACTCTTGTTTTAGTTGGTTGTGATATTGTAACCAAACATGTTTATCTTCTGCTGCAATGAAATGATGTTTTAGATTTTCAAGTATTATATATATCTGTCTTGTTGTAATTTTTCTGTTCTATATTCACTTAAAAATACTCCACCGAAGTTAAGGCATTCCCTTAGTGAGTGACCTTAGTGGGTATGGGGTGTAACAGGTACTTGGGGGAAAGACTCATAAACCATATCGATGAGACATTTGAATCTATTGTGGGAAAGGCATTGAGGTCTGAGAGACTTTACCCTAAGTCAAAAACCGAGGTTGCTGTTACATCTGCGGAGGAGCCAAAGCCGCAGGCAAGCGGTGGAGGCAAGAATAATTCCATGAATAAGAGGAAGCAGAACCAGGCGAAGGATGGTCAGAAAAAGAAGAATAAGAAAGATATTGAGTGCTTTATCTATGGCAAGAAGGGCCACTATGCCAGCAATTGTCGAGCAAAACCGGGGAAAAAGAAGTGCTTCAACTGTGGCCAAGTGGGACGTTTTAAGAATGAATGTCCACAACCCCCCTAAGGAGAAGCAAATGGTGAAAGCATATGCTATCAATGTTGTTCCTTTTTCGTCGAATGCCCTAACTGCAGCGTAGAAGGGAAAAGGTGTTGTTATACAAGGTATACTTTCTATTTTTGATGTTTCTGTTCGAGTGTTGTTTGATACCAAGGCTTCTCATTCCTTTGTATCTAGAGAACTGGTAGACAGGTTGGAATTGGAACCCGAGATTGTCGATAGACCTTTAGTTGTGACGAACCCGATCAGTGGTTCGACTAACCTTAGTATCGTTTGTTGAAATTTGATATTATCGAGTCATGGATGTATGTTTGCTTGTGATTTCTTTGTTTTGGGCTTTACTGGGTTTGGCATTATTTTGGGAGTCGATTGGCTCCAAAGTTATGGGGTGGTGGTAGATTGTGAGGGGTCTTCGGTGACCATTAGAGCGGATGATGGGCGGAGGGTGGTATTGGGTTGCCTACCTAGTGATGAGGTGATGGCTAGTTTTCTACATTCCCTCGACATCCCGCAGGATGAGTTATCAGATGTGCCTATCACTAGCAAGTATCTGGACATCTTCGCGGAAGTGATTGGACTCCCACCACACCGAGAGATTGAGTTTCGGATTGATTTAGTGAAAGATGCCATACCTATAGTGATGCATCTTCATCGAATGGCGCCAAGGGAGCAGTGAGAGCTCGAGGTGCAAGTGAGCGACCTTTTGAAAAAGGGATTTATCCGAAGGAGTGTTTCCGAGTGGGGAGCACCAGTTGTATTTGCTACCAACGCCAATTGTTCCCTTCGTTTATGTGTAGACTACTGTTAGATGAACAAGGTGACAAGGAAGAATAAGTATCCTCTTCCACAGAAAGATGATTTGTTTGATCAACTGAATGGAGCAAGAGTGTTTTCCCAATTGGATCTCGCGACAGGTTTTCTTCAGCTTCGAGTAGCAGTTGAGAGTATACCTAAAATGGCATTTTGGACGCCATCTGGATTCTATGAGTGGTTAGTCATGCCATTTGGGTTGACCAATGCACCCGCATATTTTGTGGGTCTTATGAATAGGGTTTTCAGAGATCATTTAAATAAGTTTGTTCTTGTGTTCGTGGATGATATCTTGGTTTACTCGAGGACAGAGGAAGAACATAAGGAACATTTGAGGACAGTGATGGAGGTGTTGAGAAAATGCCATTGAAAGCAAAATTTTCTAAGTGTCACTTCTAGAGGAGGGAAGTGATATTCTTGGGCCATGTTGTTTCAGAGAATGGTATTACTGTGGATCCTGCAAAGGTGGCTATGGTGCAAGATTGGTCTATGCCCAAGAATGCAACGGACGTAAGAAGTTTCTTGGGGTTAGCTGATACTATCGTAAGTTTATCCAAGACTTCTCGAAGATAGCAGCACCATTAACTCAGTTGACCAAGAAGAATCAAGCTTTCGTTTGGGACGAAAGGTGTGAGAATGCATTTAAGAGCATAAAGGGAAAGTTAACGTGTGCACCAGTGTTATTATTCCTAAAGGAAATGAAGAGATAACGGTATACACGGATGCCTGTGGTACCGGATAGGTGCTATACTGATGCAAGGAGGTAGGGTTGTAGCTTATGCTAGTCGGCAACTGAAACCGCATGAGAAATGATATCCTACCCACGATTTGGAATTGGCAGCGATCGTGTTTGCGTGATGTGGAGACACTATCTCTTGGGAGAAAGATTCGAGTTGTTTACCTATCATAAGTCATTAAAGTATCTTTTCTCCCAGAGGGATTTAAATCTTTGTCAACGGAGATGGTTAGAGTTCTTAGCTTCATATGATTTCAATATCGCATACACACCCGGGAAGGGCAATGCGATAGCTGATGCATTGAGTAGGAGACATGCCAGTTTGGAGGCTACGTTTCTAGAATGGAAGCAACTAGAATATATCGCGGGATATGATTTCAGACCGAAGTGTGAACTAGATCTAGAGATGTTAACAAGTTTGACGATCAGGCCAACTTAGATTGAACGGATTAGTTCAAGTCAGAGGGACGATCCTAATCTATTGGAAATCATCTCCAAGGTAGAGATGGGTATTGATAGCGAGAGAATGAACAAGTATGGTCTTGATAGAGAAGGATGGCTTCAAAAGAATGAAAGGCTAGTTGCACCCAACGTTAATGGGTTGAGAGATGAAGTGCTTAGAGAGTGCCATTATCTATTAGCGACTGGTAGAAGAGTTATGCTGATAAAAGACGAAGAGAATTGAAATTCTCCATTAGCGACTGGTATTCGTAAAGATCTCTCCGTTGAAGAGTGTGATTTGTTTTGGTAGGAGAGGCAAGTTGGCACCAAGGTTTGTTGGTCCATTTCCAGTTCTCGAACAAGTTGGGAATTCAGCATATAAAGTTGGATTACCAGACATGATGGCGGGAGTGCACAATGTGTTTCGTGTTTCCCAGTTAAGGAAGTCCGTGCACGATTCAGATCTGACTATTTCACCAGATCAGTTGGATGATATCGAAGTGGAATCTGAGGTAGTTGGGAGCCACAGAACGATTTGTATTGTCGGACATGGTACGAAGCAACTTCGAAGGAAGACGATGAAACTGGTTAAGGTCCAGGGGGATGATAATGGAACGACTGTACTTGGGAAATTGAGGAAAGCATAAGAAAGTCATATCCATAACTCTTTGCCTGGTAAGGTTTTATTAGCAGTATAGTTATTCCACATGCTAGGATAGGACTATTATGTTTATTATGTATGTTTGATTGTTGCAAATGATTTATAGGCATGCGGGACCCTTCGTTATTTTCTCAGTTAAGGAATTTCGAGGGTGAAATTTCTTAAGGGGGGTGGGGGATGTAACGACCCGCATTCTACACATCGAAGGATCGTAGAATATTTATTTCATTTTCATACGAAGTCGTATGGTCGTGTAACTTTGGGAAACGCCTATTGGGGTCATTTCCCATGTTCACTTTAAATGACCGTTTTTCCCCTAGCGAATCTTGTTTTGCTTATAACTTTTGATTGGTAAGGAGTTTTAACTTGGAACCACTTTTATTGGATTCAGATGATGGTTTACCTTTCCATAGAGTGGTTACATTAATCAAACGGACATGCCGTTTGGAAGATATGGCTGAAATAAGGTTTGGAAGGTGAAAAACAACATAACTGGGCTTAACCGAGTGATTAGCAGCTAAGCCCATAACCCATTTTGGGATTAGGGTTAAGGGAGGGCTGATAGGGTTTGGGAAATCAGTTTTGTTCATTTTTCTAATCGCCATTTACCTCCCTCTAGGCCTATCGATGGCCTTCACCTTTTAAATTCATCTCTTATCACTTCCTAATCACTAATTAACCAAAACTACACAAAATCAAGAGAATTAGCATCAAATCAAAGATAGAGCTGCTGATATACATTGGAATCCATGCTATATTAGTCATAGTTTCAGATCTAATATTCATTTGTGGCAAAGTGAGTGATTTGCACTTTTATTCATTAATTACGGCTAATTAGGGGTGATTAGTGATAATTAGCGAAATTATGCATCATAAAAAACTGGAAAAATATGTAGAAATTCTTAAATATTATTTTATGTCACTAGTGAAAATTTGGGTTAATTTGGATTAAGTTTGCTAATCCTATAGTTAAAACATGGTTAAGGGGAAAATCATGCCTTTTGCGTTTGTTTGATTTAAAATATTTCATGTGAATGATGTTTTGATGTTATTGATTGATTTTATATGTTGTTACCATTGATTGAATGTTTTGTGATGTCATAGAAAGGCTAGAATGGTTGAAAACTTTGTCGTTTGGCGAAAATAACTTACTGGAAAAAGTTGCAGATTTTCAGATCCGGTTAGGAGGAAACCCCGATCCGAGTCGGTTGGGAGGGAGACCCGATCCGATCCAGATAGGAGAAAGACACCCGAACCGATCCGGATAGGAGAAAGAGACCCGAACTGATCCGGATAGGAGAAAGACACCCCAATCAATCCGGATAGGAGAAAGAGACCCGAACCGATCTAGATAGGAGAAAGACACCTGAACCGATCCGGATAGGAGAAAGAGACCGGACCGATCCATATAGGAGAAAGACACCCGAACCGAACCGGATAGGAGGAGACCCGAACCGAACCGGATAGGAGAAAGACACCCGAACCAAACTTGAGGAGACCAAAACCCGAGATGCAAAGGAAGTCCAAATGGGAAGTTATTACTCATGATCCAGATTGGAACCAATGAGTTAACTTCTAGAGTTGGGCTTTGTTGCATGACATGTGCAAAGGGTTTATCGATATCTATAAGTTTGGTTAACCGTCGAAGAGAGGGGGCATGTAGACGAACCAAAGCCAGGGATGTGTGGACTGGCTGGCCCTTATCCTAGAGCCAGGGATATTTGGACTGGGTAGGGTTATTGACTATAGACCAAAGAAGTATGGTCATAGCAATAGTTGATGGAGTTGCCATCATGGTCCTAATGGATTTGGTGATCAAAGAGATGGATATTGTATGCTTTACGCACTGAGTGAGTGATGCGAGGATGACTGCTATGTTTGATGTTTGCTATCACCATGACATGCACACCCCCATTTTACACTTTATGTTAGTGTTACCTTAGAGTACTGTACATCTTGTTGTGCTAACTCTTTGGTTACAGGTCCAGGTTCAGGTATGTTTATTTATACCTATTATTGTTTTATTTTGCTGGTATCGCTCATACCAGATTTTTGTCTGACCCAGAGTTTTATGTCTCTTCTTATTACTCTGGGTGCTCCTCAACGAGCAGACTAGAGATAGGTCAGGTGGTTATGCACGAGTAGCTGTCCGTAGACGAGCATGACGCTTCCACGTACTATTTACATATATTCTCCCTGTGTTGTTGATGGTCACTACTTTGGGCATTAATAGTGCACCTTCTTTATTTCCTTGTTAGATACAGTATTTTGAAGTTGTAATAATGGTTTGGATCATAATCTATACTTTTTGGATTCCGCTACTCTGATGGTCATGGTTTAGTTTTCAGCTTATGCTCTATCTCACCTATTTTATGTCAAGTTATGTTATTATTATATTTTATTCCATGCGCTGTGAGAATACTACAGGTTCTTGGTGATTCATAGTTTCAAAACCCTTTTCCTTTGACGACCGCCCTGTGCTAGTCGGTCATTAGCACAACGCATTTCAGGGAAATGTCGACTGGTTCAGGGTGGCCCGTCACAGCTGCTATCAAAGTAAGGCATCTAAGCTCAATATATAGAACTATTTTAAGTATATTTTGAATTGTTAGTGCTCATTCGAGTTTACTATATCTTTTACATATAAAAATGCTAAACATATGGAGGAAAATTCGGGGGCTACCGCCTTCGAACCCCCTTGATGAATGTCTTGCCGACCATGTACATTTTCTGGCTACACCACTGTGTATATTGCCGGAATTCATTTTATGTTATAAACACTTTTATAATTCTATATATGCAATTGTCTTTTCCAGCTATCTTCTCCTCCAATTCATGATTTGGGTTCCTGCTTATCTCTTATAGTCAATTGTGATCATAAATTATTTCTTGACGTTCATATATAGGAACATTCAATAGCACCTCAAACAGTGCAACACCCTTTTAGCCCTTTAACTTCCATTACTCATTTCCTCTTCTCACTCATTTCACTAACTACCTCTCCTCTTACTAACTTGATATAATATAAATGGATGGCTGAAATTAGAGGGCTAAAGGGGTGTTGCACTATTTTGGGGTGCTAATGAACGCTCTACACACATACACACACCAAATTAAATATGTAACAACATTATTTCATAAATTTCAAAAGAAAACAGTTATTTTCTATGAAATATAACCATTATCCTATTAGACTATTAGTAACGTACTACAAACAAAACTTGATTCAATAAATAAGCCCCATTCACTTAGTTACCTGTATTAGTCTCAAATTGTATAAAAATTTGTCTTGGAAATCCATCTCTCTCATTGTTCAAAATTTTCTTAGCTCAAAACTTCATGAATTGACATAATTTTGGTATACATGTAAAGTTTTTAATTAATTAAGTTTTGAATATGATCGTGATCAGAAATTTAGTAATAATGGTTTGAGAAGAATGAAATGGATGAGTTATTGGTCTTTAGAGTATATAATTTTCGGTATAAAATAATGTTACGAAACACTATATATACACATACATACACACACATTTTTACAAAATAGATTATTAAAAGAGATTTTAGATCTAAAGCCATCAGCATGCTTGCAATGTTTTGAGGATCTAGATGTGGTTCGATAAAGAGGATTCAATAAAACCCAATTTGCTTTTTATTTTACAGTATATTCAGTTATAGAGATATACCGATCGTTACTCATTTCTTAATAGCCGCTCTCAAATCTAGGGTTTTTAAAACCTTAGATTTGCAATCTTCTTCAAATCAAGCAAATCAAGAGAAGAAAAATTCAGATTTCTTCCAAATGAGTAATGGCAAGAGCCATCCAAGTAAATTCAAAGCCATCGAAGCACAAAAATATGAAAAGATTTGTAGTGTAATACCGACCAACAATAGACAAGTATTAAGAAGGTGGATGCTACAGGTTCGATCTTTCCTCTTTTGTGATTTAGATATTAGCTAAAACTTTAATTTCTTTATTGTTGAGGTTCGAGACACTAACTTATTGAATATTTAAATCTAATCTGAACCTTATGAAGTTAGTAATAAAGATGGCTTTAGTTAGTTTATCAAGTAGTTGATAAAATCCCGAAATATGATTAACTTGTAGTTCTCCTCACTGCATTAACTCACGAACAAAATATAAGTCGATCTCAATGTTTTTATGACGCAGCCGATGGCACAACATAATTCAAATTATAGACGTAATCGTGATAATTTCCAACAAATCACAAATTATATATGAAACCGATACAATTTTGTTTCCATTAATAGGTGACAATACCAGATTGGGAATTTGAACTTGATAATCTCGGTGAGATTAAAAATGAACTAAGATAACACAATTCCATTGATGAGATGACGCCAAAACTTAGTCACCAATTTTCCGTTCATCCAATGATGCTAGAAAGATTGATCTTCCAAACCGTTGATTCATGAAGAATACCGAAAATGGGGATGAATATTGGAGCTTCCAGCAATGGCGGAATGCCAAACTTTATAACAGAAATCAACCAACTATTACATGGTTACAACGCTATTTATATTGTTCAAAAGCAACACCGATGCCGATACAACAATATCAAAATAAGATTAATACAAGATAAACCGGTATAGATATAAAAACACCAAAAACATAATGTTGAACTGGAACCTCCACCGAAATGCAATGAAGCTATTCCAGGAATAAAGAATCGAAGCCACAAATCCAAAGCCGAACATGGAAACACATCTACCTGATTTATAATCGAAAGAAAATCCACTTTAATCAAAGCTGAAGCTAGAGATGAAACTAGACTAACGAAATAGAATACTACCACTAAAATGATACCACTAAACTACTAAGCCGAAACAGAATTTAATGAAAACAACTTAACTTGTAATGGAACCAAGGCCGAAACCATAGAGACGAAATAGGATGAAACCGATACTGAACAAACAGAAGTAATATCATAACCACTTAAACGCATGTTATATCATCCTTGGTATCGGCCTGTGCTACATCCTCCTCCTCTAGTTCAAAAGAATCCATCTGCAAATTCACAGCAATCTGTTCAACTGAGTCATTCTTGTAATATGGCAACAGCTGCTTAACATTGAAAGCATCAGCAGTGCGAATATAACTTGATAGCCTCAATTGATAAGCATTGGGGTTGATTTTCTTAATAATCTCCAAATGACCAATATTTATGAAGCTAATTTGTTATATGTACCAGCAAGAATTTGTCTTTAGCTAACATAGCCCACACAAAATCACCTTCCTGAAACTCAACACTTTTATGCTTTGAATCTGCAGTTTGCTTGCACTTGTGATTTCCTTCAACCAACCATTCCTATACTACACGATGGATCTCCTATAATCCCGAGACAAGATCAATGGCTTTTCCCTGGATTTTATCTTCTCATACTAATGGAGTTAGATCTAAGGGTCCATTTGGTACTACTGAATGCACAATCTTGAAAGGACTGGATCCAGTACTGCGATTGACAGATTGATTATGTGCAAATTCAGCTTGGCACAACTTCAAATCCTAGCTTTTCATATTGTCAATAACAAGGCCTCTCGACGGAATACCCAATGATACATTCACTACCTCCATCTATCCATCGGTTTTTGGATAATATGCACTATTAAATTTCAATTCTATACCCACCATCTTTCACAAACTGATCCAAAAATGACTTAAGAACCGAGTTTCACTATCTGAAATAATTGAATTTTGTAATCCATGAAGACAATATATTTCTCGAAAATATAGTTGAGCCACATTCAATGCGTTAGTCGTTTTCTTGTAAGCAATAAAATGATCCATCTTCGAAAATTGATCAACGACTACATAAAAGGAATCGTTACCTCGTTGTGTCCTTGGTAAACCCAAAACAAATTCCATGCGCACATCAACCCATGGTCTAAAAGCAACTGGCAATGGCATATATAACCCCACATTAGTCGCCATTCCCTTGGACACTTGACAATTATGACACCTTTGCACAAACTTTTCCACTTCTTTACGCATAGTAGGCCAATAATGTGAATCCAAAGTCAGTTGCAGTGTGCGGCCTCGACTTACCTCCCCTTCACCATGAAGTTCTTTAATTATCTTCATTCGAAGGCTACACTCAGAAATGCACAGCTGATTCCCTTTGAACACAAAACCCTCTACCAATGTAAAGTTTGTCGCTTCACCTTTCTTTACTTTGTCTAAAACCTTTGAGAAATAAGGATCCGTAGTCAGTAATTATGAAAGGGAATCAAATCCCAACACTCAACTCTCATAGTTGTCAAAAGATTACTCCTCCGACTTAACGCATCAGCTATTTTATTCGTAACTCCCTCCTTATGATTCATTAAAAACATGAACTGTTGTAGATAGGCAATCCATGACGCATGTCTAGCTGCCATTTTGTCTTGACCTTGGAGACGTTTCAAAGCTTTATGATCCGTGTACAAAACGAATTCCTTATGAAAAAGATAATGTCTCCAATGCTTGATGGCTTGGACCACAACATAAAATTCCACATCATAAGTGTTGTATCGCATCTTCGTCCCCGACAATTTATCACTGAAATAAGCAATAGGCCTTCCATTCTTCGAATTCACATAATAATGGCTTTACTGGTTCAGGAATTTCATCACTTTCTGTAGCATCAAATCCCACTAACAAATACATCTTTCTACCTTCTTTTATCTCGTCCACAAAGTCATTAATAGCAAACTGACAATCTCTATCTTCTTGTAAGGTTTCGCTCCACTTTGATCACGCCCCTTAGGAACTAAAGTGATTTTAGTACCTTCGAACATGAAGTTATAGCTTTTTGTGTGCCCATTATGTTGTACAACCCTGTCATATTGCAATGGTCTCGCCAACAAAAGATGACATACATCCATATTCACAACATCACACCAAATTTCAACATTATACTTAAGTGTAATAGAAAAAGGAATAGATGCTCGTTTAGAAACCATTACCTCTCCTCCTTACTTCAACCATGCTAGCTTGTATGGTCGAGGATGCTTTTCTGTCTTGATTCTAAGCCTTTGGGTAGCATCGTATGAAATTATGTTGTCACATTTTCCCGCATCAATCACAAACTGACAAACTTTTCCTAAAATAGTACATGTAGATTGGAAAATATTGCTTCATAACCATTCGGATTTGTCGACTGTCTTTGGAGTTAGACAAGCACACCTCATCATCAAGTTAAACCCTTCAACAAAGTTACAATTTCTTCTTGATCCTCGTCAAACTGTGGTGGATTCGAAGGATCAAACTCTACCTCATCGTTGCAAACTCTATTGTCATCTGCCACCATAGTTCTCTTTATAAGCTTTGGACATTCATAATTTTTATGACCCATTTCTTGGCAATTGAAACACTACAATTTGTTGTTTGGAGCACTACCACCAACATTCTTGTTTTGACCTTCATAAAATCCGTAATTTCCAGTTTACTGTTTGGAGCACTACTACCAACATTCTTATTCTGACCATTCAATGTCTTGAAACTACTTCCTTGTCTATCCTGTTTTTCAAATGCAAGAGCTCTCTGATGTGCCTTAACAACTGAATTTGGATCAAACATATTGACCATGTCTTGGATTTGACTCCTAAGTCCTCCAGCATATTTCCCAATCCACTGTTCTTCGGTCTCTGATATATCATTATGGGAAATTAACCGATAGAATTCTTCTGTGTACTCATTAATTGAATGAGTTCCTTACCATAGATTCTTCAATCGTTGATACACTACTGATTGATAGATGAAATGCCAAAATGTAGCCCTCATCATTTTCATTATTTTCTCCCATGTGACCACCTTGGGTTTTCCCAAAATAGAACAAATGTTATTTAAAATATCGTTCATGATAAACTGAAAATACAAATTGATATCAAATATAAGGCTTTAAATAGAAATCATATCAACTTATATTTAAACATCAAACTCTGAAATCAACAAATACCTTATAGGGAATAACGAAATAAGTATCTTCCAAATTCCTCAAACAGTATCCGTATAACTACAAAATCCAATATTGAAATATCCGAAGATTATTTTTTTCAAATCCAATTAAATTCATACATTGGAAAAACTTAACTTAGTTAAGTATTTATTAACTTCCAAATGTTATAATCACTTTTATCAAAATAGCAAGTTTTCACAAAATAGCTTTATATTATACATAACTAGATATATTTAGTCCAATTCACTTTTAAATCATTTGTTATGATTTATCAAAAAAATCCCTATTTTAATAATTTTTATTTGACAATTATAGGCAAAATCCAATTTTGACCACTAAACTACCAAATCGGGATTTTTTAGGAAAATCCGATTTGGATTTATCTTAAACCCTAACAATTGGATCTTACTACTTTCTTTTGCATTTGAATGATCTTTTCATTATGAAGTCAACTTTTTTCGTTTCAGGAAAATTCTATGGTCGGATTTCCTGGAAAGTCAATTTGAAGTTAATGGTCGAAATTCACGAACTACCGCTGCGCAACTAGTCCTATTCAAACCAAACTTCGACTTAAAATAAAAATTAAATCAAATTGCTTCTAGAATAGATTATTAATTATGTAAAATATATATAATTATTTTTGGAAACTATATTTCAATCATTTCTCCTTAATCAAATGTTCCATTATTTAATCATTTTAATATTATTTGAATTATTAAAATAATATTATTTTTGAAAACTTAGTATTTAAAACCCAAACTTTTCTAAAGTTCATTCAAAATAAATAGGATTTCAGTAAAATAAAAAATATTTGAATCTGTTTAATTATATTTTTCTAATGAATGTGAAAAATCCGGATTTCATAATGAGAATTAAAAGTTATGTCCAGTTTAAAATTCAAAATAGTCATTATGGAATTTATATATATTTTATATAATATATAGCCCTTAAAAATAGCCATTTTGCAAATGACCTCCGTTTTCGACAAAACCACTTTTGTTGGATCCGGAATGTCAAATTATTACAGGACTCCAATTTTCATAATTTTTGGAATTGATATGTTAACGTGGCAGAAGAAAACGTGTTTTGTAATTTTAGTTTGAATTTAATCGACAGAAAAATGACCATTTTTCAAATGGTCTCCAAATTCGACGAAATTAGTTTTGTTAGGACCATATCGTCAAAACATAGGTAGATTTATTTTTCTGGAATTTTTGGAGTCAGTATGTGGCCCCGGTAAATTAAAATGTACGTTGAATCAATTTTGAACGTTGTATTAATTTATATTTTGATTTTAATCAAAATTGATCGAAACATTCATTTCAGTTGCAGTTTGGTAACTGAAACGACCCAAACTCACTCGTAAGGGAAAGCTCGGATTGAGTTGAGAACAGGACTACTCAGAACACAAACAATAGAACATTTCATTGCTTATTACAACAATTACGTTAGATTACAAGAATATATCGGAGTATGAACAAATAATACACAGTAGAGAATATCAGAGATTTAAATTACATCTAAATACATAGTAGTGGAAAAATAATACATAATACAACTGAGGAAATACATGGAAACAGAGCTTTCCGAATATAGTTCCAAATGTAAATCTAGGATCCTGAAAAGAAATATCTGCACAAACCAAAACTACTAGCTGCCCGTGTGGAAAATAGGGGCACATAGAGTTTAGGTTAAAACAATAAACTCCAGATCAGTCATTGGACTGGTGTGAGAACTAAAACAGTTATTTAAACTTTACTTTGAAGTTAGGTATATCAAGGGACCACACCATATAACAAGGAACGGGTTTACCCCCGCGAATACTGGTGCATAAAAATAAATAGCGCAATGCTTTTCGAAAAATGAAGCTATTATATGACTCGGCTCCATCACACAATGCAACGCAAGTCGAAGGATAGAGTTTCCTCTTATAATAGCCAAACATGCTTGGTACGTTTAAAACAAATCATTTGATACTATTATAAGTGCATAGTGTAAAAAAACAACTTCAAATATAAATATATCAATCATAGATGGCATGGGTACCATATATCATGTCGCTACAATTAAAACCGTACAATGTCGTATTGGAAATTGGACTCCATCTGAGAACCTTGTAAATTTTACACATTGTCCAATTGCATAAATAATATTCAGTATTTGTTGGTTGAAACCCCACACGGGTATTGGGATGATATTTGGCGTACACTAATCCTAATAGTTTAGTTGTATGTCAATCGATTGATTGACAGACTGTTGTAAGCGTTAATTATTTATATTTAATGCTTATGCAGTCTGGATGACGGTTGACCATGTATAATTATTGTTGTGCACATGTGTGTATGAAAATCCATATAAAAAACACTATATGGTAATTGACTGTGTCTGATTCCAATTCAGAAGGAATGAATAATTTAAAATAAGAAAATATTTTAAAATAATGAATATTTTAAAGTAATAGTAAATAAAGAATCAAAATGTGGATTTGATGTCTGATTTTGGATGGACAAGAAAATATTGAAATGTGTAAAGCCATGTTGATTAGATTTGCGCCATAACGCGAACGATATTTATATCGATTTTATTCATTTTTATAATGAATATCAAAAAGGAAATATTTCAAAATCTGATATTTTGAAAATATTATCATTTATATATTATAATGATAAGGAGTATTTAATTCTGATTTAAAATTGAAAATGAAGTCATTAGAACCGTTTTAAAACGAATTTATAAACGATTTATAAAATACATTTTAAATGGAAATCGATGAAATATATATAATATATATATTATATATATTAACGGTGAAACACCCCACCTCCGTTAAGGTCACTCACAAAGGGAATGCCTTAACTTTGATGGAGCATTTTAGGTAAAAGATGCAGATAAATTACAAGACAAACAAATAAAGCAGCGGAAAATAAAGTCATTTTATAAACAACTTAATTCAGTCAATTTTTTACAACAATTGTCTCAATCATACTTAAAAGTAATACATAGAAATTCTGCCTTGATTCAAAAACTTCCAAGTATAAAAGAAGCATAAAAATAACAATGTATTACCTAATAAAGCGTGAACCAGCCATAGTAGTGGAAGAGAGAGTCCAAAGCAATACATCGACTATCTTCGAGCTTGGAAAGAAAATTGAGCTAAGTGATAACATTTCCTCCTTGTGAACCTAAGGGGAGGGGGAAACAGAAGAAAAGAGGTGAAACAAAACTAGGTCAGACATGAGTCTGATAAGTCCACTGACTTTCAACATATAAACAGGCAAAAGCATCATGACATGAATAAACTGAATATAAGACAATACCGTGATAACAAGGATAACAAGATAACATAGGATAAGCATAAGGTATGATAAGGCAAGATAAACTGAATGCGCTTCTACTCTTTCTCTGCTTTGCTACTACATTTTTATTCTGATATATATATATATATATATATATATATATATATATATATATATCTGCACCACCTAACTAGTGTCCCAACTAGTAATCTATATAAAATGATAATATTACAACGTGATCCCAATCGCCGCAAATGGTGGTAGCCTTCAGGTGTACATCTATCGTGATGATTCCACCTCAATCAGCCTAATTGCCATGAACATGTTAGATGTACCCGTACTACCCTATCGATTGGCTCCCATACTTGTATTCATGTTCCATGTGTCTGTGTCAATCGACCCTCTCTTGCGTGTAGATACCCTGTGCTGGTCCCACCATAAGGTGTATCAATCCTTATGATAGCAACCCGACACGATTCAAGATGCACAGTGTATAACTACTGGTACCCAGTGCCTGCTTTTTCCCACTCCGGAGTACGTACATGCCTACAACCCGTCGGAACCTACACTGACGTGCCCCTCTCATCGATTCAAGTATGTTTGTTTAATGGTTAAGTTTGTGGGCCTATATGCACTAATATTACCCACCAACCCAATATGTACTTAACCCTCCCGCACATTATGTCATATTGGTTAAGTGTTGTCCATTCATGTTAACTTAACCCACCCATTCATCGTGTCATGTTGGTTAAGTGTTTCTTATTAACTTAACCCTTCTCACTTATCATGTTAGATTGGTTAAGTGTTTCCTATTAACTTAACCCCATTTGTTCATCAAGTTATATTGGTCAACTGTTTCTTGTTACTTAACCCCAAGTGTTCGTCTTGTTGTATTGGTTAGGTGTCATCAGTCAATTCAAGTTAACTTAACCCACCTACTCATCATGTCATGTTACTTTGGTTAAATGTCGCCTTCTTGTGTTAACTTAACCCTACCACAAACAAGTTATATTGGTTAAGTGTTAACTTAACCCTTTCCATTTATCATGCTATACCGGTTAAGTGTTTCCTATTAACTTAACCCTAGTCATCCATATTGTCATATCGGTTAAGTGTTTCTCATTACTTAACCATAAGCATCCATGTTATATTGGTTATGTGTTCCTATGAACTTAACCCTACTCTTTCATCCTGTTCATTAGCATTAATTGATTTATTAATGCACCAACCTCGCACATAAGATATGTGTTGTTGCAGTTACTGGATGTGCCGGGAAGTTCCGGGCAGTTTTACACCACACCTCAATCTTACATCGGGTTTTTCTTGGGCATGATGCACTAACCTCTCACATTAGATAGGTGTTGTTGTGGTTACTGGATGTGCCGGGCGGTTCCGGGCAGTTTTACACCATAACTCAATCTAACCTCGGGTTAGGCATGTTCATCTTTAACCTACACATTTAACCTATATAACCAAATCTAGATTTTACATCTAATTGCCAAATTCACCAAAACTAGTCATGTTATATTTCACACCCAATATAGATTTAATGCTTAAGTTACCCCAAATTCGCAACAATAACAATTTTGCCCAAAACTTGATTTATATGCCAACTTCCTACTTTGTTGTTCATGCCAATTCTAGGTTCAATATGCCAAATTACATATTCCATAATTCATGTCAAATTGCATCTTAATAGTTATGCCATGTTACATGTTCCAAATTATGCCAAATAATGTAAATTTCATGTTATACCCAATTTCTCCCGCATTCATAACGTACATAATTCGAGATTCAACTCAAGAATCATAATGTAAGGGGAGAAGAAAGATGGAACATCGTAAGAATAGGCATAGTCATATGATGATAAGAACTACTGGTCCAATAAACTTGATGTACTAAAAAGACAAGTTTTTCAAGGAATACATCGCAGGCATATGGATATGATACGAATTATATCATGAACCTAAAAACGGATTACAATTCCGATATACAACAAGGATAGATATGATTGAACCAGTTTCATAGTCAAAAATTATTCCCAAAGATATATATACTCAAGCGCAGATTTCAATGAAAGGATAGCTTACATCAAGCGTATTCTCATATCCATTTTATTACATGTCACAATTAGATTTAGGTGTTCAAATCTAAAAAAAATAATTGACTTACAAAACAAAGGCAAATCTTGTTTTCATGCCTAAGTCATACATCACTATACACACTAATCTTCTTTTTCCAAATCATAAACCATCATATATATATATATATATATATCCCAATTTTAGATCTTAGACCACAACATGTACTATGCCTTATATTTACAGTTCAATTTACGCCCCAAATCCCAAGTCATATGTCCAATACTTTATGTTTTAAATCTCAAGTCATATGTCCAATACTTTATGCCTCAAATCCCAAGTCATATGTCCAATACTTTATGCCTCAAATCTCAAGTCATATGTCCAATACTTTATGCCTCAAATCTCAAGTCAAATGTTTGATACACTTTATGTTTTGAATACAACATGTGTTATGTCCTTAAATCAGTTACAACTAAATTATGCCCAATTTTATTTCCAACGTACGTTCATCTCTTATGTGATCTGGCTCAGGCTCGCAGTAGCCTGGCTATAAAACAAAAAGGGAAGAAGGAAAGAAGAGACAAAAAACAGACATAATATTATCAATGAGATAGATCCAAAGGATATAGAAAGACAGGCATAATCTTAGATCCAGATTTATTACAATGTCAGAATCAAAATTTACTTTTATTTCTAAAAGTAACGTAAATTTATAAATTACAGAACGGTCTTGAATTTTGGGATCTGTATTCTGAAACTGAATAGCTCTCCCTTAAAGTAGACTATTTGTTCTTCTAATTTAGATTTGATTGATGTTCTTCTTAATCGATTACTAGTTTAGATTTGATTTTCTAGTTTGGAGAGAATGAATGGAGGCTTAGGCTAGCTTGTAGACGAACATCATGACAGCACCATAGTTTTAGGGTTATGATGTTAGGGTTTAGGTTTAGCTACATATATATAGATATCTATGATTATTTAGAGCCCTTAGATGAAATAGGAGTCCATCAGAACCACCCAGCTCAAATACACATCATCCGGCCACTCAGAAGAAGTCACGTCGTCACAGAACACTCCAGAATTCTGTGTTGGATTAGTGTGGGCGCACTTGGTAGGTGCGCCAGTGCATTTTTGTACTGACGCACTTGTGAAGTGCGCCAGTGCATTCTGGTCGACTTCCGGTTTTTCTGCCTAACTTTGTTCGTCCATATCTTCTTCATATGGTATCCGTTTTACGCAAACTCAGACTCTATCTCAAGCGGAAATCAAGACGAACGCAATGGTGTAACCCGTTTCATTTAATTCTTCTTTTAATAATTAGTTATTCTTTAATTATCTCTTATGTCCCGTTTTAAAATTACGGGGTGTTACATTCCCCTCTACTTAAAGGATTTCGTCCCCAAAATCTTCAAGTTAAGAAGAATGTATATCCTACCATCCAACAACCATATTCTCAACCATTCAATCATGGACATCCATTGTCCTTAAAAATGTTTCTAATGTTTTGCATGAACATATGCATAGTGTGTATATATGTTATTACCCAAATGCAAAATCAGGCGGTCTACTGATTCAGTTGGCCTCCTTAATGCGAATCATGTCAGTGCCATGAGTCCATCATGTATGCAATTATTCCTAGTCATACTTTATAACTTCTACATGAGTGCACAATCATTCATACAAATGCAACATCCATATGATAACATATCAAGTTTTAATTCATATGTATAAAAAAATTCACTCATTCATATGCAATATGAAAGTGACTGAACCGATCTAGTGCCTAATGTGTGTATATGCATCCACGAGCAACCACTAGCAAACACTTGCAACCACTTGCATCCACCAAACATAACATGTCTCAAACACATATTTACATCCATTGGCTCCTACCTAAGGATCGAGGTTAGGACCGTGAAGATATACTTAAAAGATAAAGACTAGCATGCAAATAAACTTTACAGAAAAAGAGGAATCAAGGATATACCCTCAAAAAGTGTATGATGCGCGTATCTAGTCTTCGGTCTTCTAAGTTGCATCTTATTAAGCTTCACTCCACCGTACCTTAACTAATTTAACTTCACGATTGTGAAGCTTCTTGACCTCCATTTCCAAAACCCACTAGTAAAGATAGGACCTCGATCACTTACTATGCTAGAGGGTATCCAATGTAGTCGAATTATCTTTCCAAGATAAACATATGTTAACCATGATACCAAGTGTATATACTTATATGATTAGAGGTCTCTCCTCTATTTAGCTTATCCATCATGTCACAAATCTGAGGGTCTAAAGCTAAAGGTGGCTATGTGCTTTTTAACTCTCTTAAGGTCAGTCTTACTTAGGGCGCCTGCTACGACCATTTATTTCTCACACAAACCATCCTAGTTGAACTCGACATCCCTCAAGTACAAGCCCCAAAGGCCAAAACCAATATCAGACAAGCACCCAAGGAATACCTCCTCCGAATTTGGATGATTTATGTGAGATGATACTAGCAAGGTAACTAAACAATTGAGCACTTAACCAACTCTGGATATCCTCGCCAATCTTGCTCCAAAACTTTCGTTGATTGCATAACGGGATTTGCATTGTCAACTAGATATATGTGGAAGTCTATCTCGAGTTTTAGGGGAAAACCCCTAACTAAATCAAAACATCCTTGTACTCATGGACTATTCTAACAGATCGCAAATCATTGATAGATGCATCAAGTGATTCTAGGTAGCTAAGCCTAACTGTTCCCTTAGGATCGCATGAAATCTCGAGGGTAATCCCGAGGCAACGAAAAGGTCTAACTACCCTCCTGTCGCAATCACTAGCTAACCATACCATGCCTAGAATCAACCCATAGCCCATGGAACCAAAAACATAAGCATCAATATAGCTATTCTCAAATCCTCACAAACCAAAGATAAATGAGCCGAACCAGCAATTGGATTTGAGACAATAATGGAATCCTCTACTAAAGAAGTTCTAGGGTGCAAAGACTCAACTATGGAAGCAGATATAAACGAATGTGAAACGCTAAAATCAAAAGAGTAATAACATGATGATCAAAAAGAAAAACTAAACTCTTTCAACAGAAACCTTACTACCCCTCTCTTAGGTACGCTGGTGGTGAGAGTACGCATTTGCTCTCCTGGAAATCCTGTCATTTTTTCTTGTCCTCGTCCTTAATTATACGACCCGTTATACCCAGATACTTTCTCTTGTCTTAGATTTTATTATTCTTTCCTCCCCTCCTTTATGAACCAAATCTATACCCATGAGTTCTTCATCTTTGGGTTGTGCTCCTTAGCCAAACTGCCTCATTCTCATCTTTGCCATCCTTGGGTAACTTGGTGACAGGTCTCTTGAAAACTGCCTCCATCGCACGGAAAATCCTACAAGGCTCAAAAGAAAATTAGTTGTAAGTGAAACTACATCGGCTATAGATGGAAGTTGGGCACTTCTTCGCCCTTTGACAGGTGTCGTACTCTCATCGAGCCTACGGAACCATGCCGCGATGAGGTTACCTCCCAGGAAGCCAAGAGTCCCGGAGACTTAGGAAAGAAAGAAACAATGATTCAAACAGAGGATCAAAAAGATACTGCATATGGCTTCGGGGAATATGCCTCTAAAACAAAACTTTTCTTTTGAAAATTCTTCTTTTAAAATCATTTTGAAAATAATTTTTCAAATCTTTTATCTGATCCGGTAACCTTCAGCTCTGATACCAAGTGAAACACCCCACCTCCGTTAAGGTCACTCACAAAGGGAGTGCCTTAACTTTGATGAAGCATTTTAGGTAAAATATGCAGATAAATTACAAGACAGACAAATAAAGCAGCGGAAAATAAATTCATTTTATAAACAACTTAATTCAGTCAATCTTTTACAACAATTATCTCAATCATACTTAAAAGTAATACATAGAAATTCTGCCTTGATTCAAAAACTTCCAAGTATAAAAGAAGCATAAAAATAACAATGATATTCCCCAATAAAGCATGAACCAGCAATAGCAGTGGAAGAGAGAGTCCAAAGCAATACATTGACTATCTTCGAGCTTGGAAAGAAAACTGAGCTAAGTGATAACATTTCCTCCTTGTGAACCTGGGAGGAGGGGAAACGGAAGAAAAGAGGCGAAACAAAACAAGGTCAGACATGAGTCCGGTAAGTCCAGTGACTTTCAGCATATAAACAGATAAAAAGCATCATGACATGAATAAACTGAATATAAGACAATACCGTGATAACAGGGATAACAAGATAACATAAGATAAGCATAATGTATGATAAGGCAAGATAAACGGAATGCGCTTCTACTCTATCTCTGCTTCGCTACTACTTTGTTATTCTGACTTTTATATATATCTCTGCACCACCTAACTAGTGTCCCAACTAGTAATCTGTATAAAATGATAATATTACAATGTGATCCTAATCCCCGCAAACGATGGTAGCCTTCAGGTGTACATCTATTGTGAGGATTCCACTTCAATCAGCCTAATTGCCATGAACATGTTAGATGTACCCTTACTACCCTATCGATCGGCTCCTTTACTTGTATTTATATTCCATGTGTCTGTGTCAATCGGCCGTCTCTTGCGTGTAGATACCCTGTGCTGGTCCCACCATAAGTTGTATCAATCCTTATGATATCTACTCGACACGATTCAAGATGCACAGTGTATAACTACTGGTACCCAGTGCCTGATTTTTCCCACTCTGGTGTACGTGCATGCCCGTAAACCGTCGTAACCTACACTGACGTACCCCCTGCAACTGTTTTGACCGCATATAATCAGCCCAGTAATCGTGCCCCACCCTACCTAGTTTCAAGGTACCATGATACATCTATGTAGGTTACTGCTGAAATGGGTCCCCGTTAGTAGGGTTTCCTACTGGTTAAGTTTGTGGGCTTGTATATACAAGTATTACCCACCTACACGAGATGTAATTAACCCTCCCACCGATTCTAGCATGTTTTCTTAATGGTTAAGTTTGTGGGCCTATATGTACTAATATTACCCACCTACACGAGATGTACTTAACCGTCCCACCTATTCTAGCATGTTTTCTTAATGGTTAAGTTTGTGTGCCTATATGTACTAATATTACCCACCTACACGAGATGTACTTAACCCTCTCATCAATTCAAGTATGTTTATTTAACGGTTAAGTTTGTGGGCCTATATGTACTAATATTACCCACCAACCCAATATGTATTTAACCCTCCCGCACATTATGTCATATTGGTTAAGTGTTGTCCATTCATGTTAACTTAACCCACCCATTCATCGTGTCATGTTGGTTAAGTGTTTCTTATTAACTTAACCCTTCTCACTTATCATGTTAGATTGGTTAAGTGTTTCCTATTAACTTAACCCCGTTCGTTCATCCAGTTATATTGGTCAAGGTTTCTTGTTACTTAACCCTATGTATTCGTCTTGTTGTATTGGTTAGGTGTCATCGGTCAATTCAAGTTAACTTAACCCACCTACTCATCATATCATGTTACTTTGGTTAAGTGTCGCCTTCTTGTGTTAACTTAACCCTACCACAAACAAGTTATATTGGTTAAGTGTTAACTTAACCCTTTCCATTTATCATGCTATACCGGTTATGTGTTTCCTATTAACTTAACCCTAATCATCCATCTTGTCATATCGGTTAAGAGTTTCTCATTACTTAACCCTAGTCATCCATGTTATATTGGTTAAGTGTTCCTATGAACTTAACCCTACCCATTCATCCTGTTCACTAACATTAATTGATTTATTAATGCACCAACCTCTCACATTAGATATGTGTTGTTGTGGTTACTAGATGTGTCAGGCGGTTCCGGTCAGTTTTACACCACAACTCAATCTAACCTCGGGTTTTTCTTAGGCATGATGCGCTAACCTCTCACATTAGATAGGTGTTGTTTTGGTTACTACATGTGCCGGGTGGTTCCGGGCAGTTTTACACCATAACTCAATCTAACCTCGGGTTAGGCATGTTCATCTTTAACCTACAAATTTACCCTTTATACCCAAATCTAGATTTTACATGCTAATTGCCAAATTCACTAAAACTAGTCATGTTACATTTTACACCCAATCTAGATTTAATGCTCAAGTTACCCCAAATTCACAACAATAACAATTTTTCCCAAAACTTGATTTATATGCCAACTTCCTACTTTGTCGTTCATGCTAATTCTAGGTTCAATATGCCAAATTACATATTCCATTATTCTTGTCAAATTGCATCTTAACAGTTATGCCATGTTACATGTTCCAAATTATGCCAAATAATGTAAATTTCACGTTATACCCAGTTTCCCCTGCATTCATAACGTACATATTTCGAGATTCAACTCAAGATTCATAATATAAGGGGAGAAGCAAGATGGAACATCGTAGGAATAGGCATAGTCATATGATGATAAGAACTACTGGTCCAATAGACTTGATGTACTAAAAAGACAAGTTTTTCAAGGAATACATCGCAGGCATATGGATATGATGAGAATTATATCATGAACTTAAAAAGGGATTACAATTCCGACATACAACAAGGATAGATATGATTGGACCAGTTTCTAGTCAAAAATGATTCCAAAGATATATATACTCAAGTGTAGATTTCAATGAAAGGATAGCTTACATCAGGCATATTCTCATATCCATTTTATTACATGTCACAATTAGATTTAGGTGTTCAAATCTAAAAAGAATAATCGAATTACAAAACAAAGGCAAATCTTGTTTTCATGCCTGAGCCATACATCACTTTACACATTAATCTTCTTTTTCCAATTCATAAACCATCATATATATATATATATATATATCCCAATTTTAGATCTTAGACCACAACACGTACTATGCCTTATATTTATAGTTCAATTTACGCCCCAAATCCCAAGTCATATGTCCAATACTTTATGTATTAAATCTCAAGTCATACTTCCAATACTTTATGCCTTAAATCCCAAGTCATATATCCAATAATTTATGCCTAAAATCTCATGTCATATATCCAATACTTTATGCCTCAAATCTCAAGTTATATGTTCGATACACTTTATGTTTTGAATAAAACATGTGTTATGTCCTCAAATCAATTACAAATCAATTATGCTCAATTTTATTTCCAATATACGTTCATCTCTTATGAGATCTGGCTCAGGCTTGCAGTAGCCTGGCTATAAAACAAAAAGGGAAGAAGGAAAGAAGAGACAAAGAACGGACATAATATTATCAATGAGATAGATCCAAAGGATATAGAAAGACATGCATAATCCAGATTTATTACAATGTCAAAATCACAATTAACTTTTATTTCTAAAAGTAACGTGAACTTACAAATTACAGAACGGTCTTGAATTCTGGGATCTATATTCTGAAACTGAATAGCTCTCCCTTGAAGTAGGCTATTTGTTCTTCTAATTTAGATTTGATTTGATGTTCTTCTTAATCGATTACTAGTTTGGATTTGATTTTCTAGTTTGGAGTGAATGAATAGAGGCTTAGGCTAGCTTATAAATGAACATTATGACGGCACCATAGTTTTAGGATTATGATGTTAGGGTTTAGGTTTAGCTATGTATATATAGATGTCTAGGATTATTTAGAGCCCTTAGATGAACTAGGAGTCCATCAGATACACACAGCTCAAATACACATCATCCAGCCACTCAAAAGAAGACACATCATCACAGAACACTCCAGAATTCTGTGGTGGATCAGTGTGGGCGCACTTGGCAGGTGCACCAGTTTATTTTTGTACCGGCGCACTTGTGAAATGCGCCAGTGCATTCTGGTCGACTTCCAGTTTTTCTACCTAAATTCGTTCGTCCATATCTTCTTCATACGGTATATGTTTTACGTAAAATCGGACTCTATCTCAATCAGAATTCCAAGAAGAACGCAATGGTGTAAGCCGTTTCATTTAATTCTTCCTTAAATAATTATTTATTCTTCAGTTATCTCTTATGTCCTGATTTAATATTACAGGGTGTTGCAAATGGCCTGAATAGAACGCGCCGCGCCGCGCCTGTTTGGGAATTTCGACCATTGACTTCAAATTGACAGTACGGGAGATCCGACTGTAGGATTCTCCTAAAACCGGAACCGTTGGGTTCGTATTGAAAAGATCTTTCCAATGAATATAAGAGATTTGAAATCTAACAATTGGATTTGGAATCATGTCCAAATCAAATTTGGAAAAGGTCGATGTAAGTGCAGTTCGATGACCGTTTCTGGAAATCGACTGAAAGGGCCTTAATAAAATTATTAAAAATATCAATAATTTGTGTAAAATCATAATAACTGATTTGGAAACAGTTGGGATGAAAAATTCAGTATTTGAAAAGATAAAAATATATTTTTATCAAAATGAACTAGTTATTAACTAGATTTGAAATCCAATAATTTTTAAATAAAATAAATTGGATTTGTGAGTGGTTTTATTCTGACCAGGAATTTTCTGATATATAGATTGGGATGGTTTTGAATGGAAATAATCCTAGAAATATTACTATATTGGATTCTGTGGCTATACAGATATTGTGGAGGAATTTAGAAGATTGATATATATTGTTATTCCCCATACGATATGTGTTGTTTTCAGACTTTGATATTGAATATAAGCCGATATAATTTTTGTTTACATCCTTATATTTAATATCAAATTGGATTTTAGGTTTGTCATGAATGTTGTCATAAATAACACTGTTTTTAAACCCAGTGTGAAAAGAATAAATCTTTTAATTAAGATTATTAGAGTTCCAGTTATATTTAGTAATTGGAATAAAATGGAATTTGAATTGGGTTTATTATGAACTGTGTTTTTAACGACATTCGTTCTTTAACCCGATTAACAATAAAATAAGACTTGGAATTTATATATCTTTTTATTAAGATTTAGTGGAAATTTTCCAATGTAAAGTTTTCCAATTTAATAAAATAAATTGGGATTGAATGGAATTTGATTTGGTAATAATCGAAGTGAGCTTCCACGGAGGAAGATTGTTAATATATATGGAATTTAAAAGGCTTTGTCATTATTCCATTTATATTATTAGTCGGATATGGAAACTGATATGACTTATATTGATCTATTTTTCCATGAAGATTCTAAAATTAATGGAATGAGATTTTGGGTTTATCATGAACTGTGTTTTAAATGGTTCTTTAACCGAGTTAAAGACAGGATTTCATTTTCTAACATTGTATTTTGAACTGTATTGTTGATCTCTGCTAAATATATATCTGTTTGGTGGCAGAGAATTTATTCTCTTGCTTAACACACTTCTCTGAGACATATGAGCTTAGATGTTATATATCGACATAAATCAATGGTACGGTGTAGATTGTCGACCCGACACATTTGATTTCCTAAAGTTAAAAAATCATTGATAATGATTGTTGGAAGATTAAAATTAAGTAAAGTTTTAATGAATCTTTAAGTAGATTGAAATGTGAAGGTGATAATTTAAATTATCAAATTTTGGAAAATGATCGAGAATGGAGTACCACTAGTTTTACTCCAGATGATAGTTAAATCTTTATTTAGATTTGAACGTGAAATGGTAATTAAATTTACCAACAACATCGTGGTGTTAGATATGGAGTATTACCAGTTTTTCTCCATGGGATGAATAGGTTGGGATTGGGATAGTAAAAGAAATGATTACTTTTGTATGGTTCGTTAATCCCGACTAGTTGATAAACCTTAATTTGGTTTAGAATTGATATCCAAAGGAAGATTAAAGAATAAATTTAAAAGAATTTATTTTTGATAAAATTAATGGGAACCTTTCCCAAAGTACAAGAATATTTGAATGAAATAATATTCTGAATTGGAATGAGGCGTATGATGTGTTTTTATAGCACTTGATTATAAAATACGCGAGTTATTCGGAAAGACTCGGTTTAACCCATTCTGAATAATAAATACGACAATAAGTCAACGATGAAGACAGTGGTTGAAGAACGGAGGTCTTCACATCGTTTGGATGATTAATTATGTCTTGATTGGACTATACAGCCAAGACAAGGTAATAAGTGGTGATGAGATCCACCGGATATGTGAGGACCTCTCGCCTGTATTGGGCATATGGGACAAGGAATAAGGTGCCTCCGATTTCGTTCAGACCTAGAATGGACTTGTAAACGGATGTGTGTCTGACATTGGATTTTATTATGTGTTGGTTGATCTCTATTAAATATATATCTGTTTGGTGGAGGGTAACGATCTTGTTAAAAGTTTAGCTCTTCTTTTCTATCATCCCGCCAAGACTTTGTTTTGATCCCCGCATCATTTAAGTTTGCTTCGATAGTTGAGTCTCTGCACCTTAAGTACTAGCGTAATAGAGAATCCCATTTTTGTCTCAAGTCCTGTGGAGAACCGGTCCATTTATTCATGACTTGTTTTGGATTTGAGAATAACATGCCTCGGTTATGGATGAAGTGGTTATCCAGTAAGGGGTGCCACTCTCGGTTTTGATAGGAGGGTAGTTAGACTCTTTGACTAGCCTTGGTAATACCCTCGAAGTCTCGTGTAACCTTTTTGGGTTCGGTCATGATTAATTACTTAGAATCCCTTGATGCCTTTATTGGAAATTTGAAGCCCGATCGAGTGGTGTTCGCCGATAAGACGGATGGTTTATTTCACTTATGCACGGGTTATGGAAATCACCCAAGTAAGTGCGCTTGATAACCTGGTTGGCATCTGTTTACTTTCAAGAGAAAGTTCTTCTACGTGGAATACCTTGTGGTACGAGGTCCGAGATTCACTAGTGAATTTTGGAAAGCTTGCATGAGATCATGAGTACGCAGTCATGTTTGCGTCAAGTATTCTAGGAAAAGGATAAGTGCAAGTGGAACGAGAGGCGACAAAGAAATGAGTTCTAGCTCATGTTATGGAAACAGGAAATAAGAAGCTGCGAAATCGTGAAGTTAAAGGACGGTCAAGGCACGATGGAATTAAGCTCAGGAAAGACGACTTTGATGGTCAAAGACTAGATACGCGCATGATATCTCTTTTTGGGAGTATATTCTTGATCCCTGTTTTCGGTAGAGCTTACTTGTAGGCTATCTTTTATGGACATCCTCTCGGTCCTATTTTCTGTTACAAACCCCGTAAGGAGTTTGTCTTGTTTATCTTCTCGACCATGTTTCAGGGAATCCTAGGTAGAACCCTATGGATGTAAACATGTATTTGAAACATGTTATGATTGATATGGTTGCAAGTGGTTGCAAGTGGTTGCTCGTGGATGCGCGAATACACATTAGATACTAGCTCGACTCGGTCACATTTCATATTACATATGCACGAGTATTTATACTTGTTTATGGATGAAATCGAGTGTATTATCATGCGGTTGTTGCATATGAATGAATGATTGTGCACGCATATAGTATCTATATGACTAGGACTATTTGCATACACGTTGGATACATGGCACTATACATATTTTTGCATTAGAAAGATTATTAGGGCTTGATCATTAGCATTAGCTAAGGAACATGTACACACACGTCTTGCATATATTCATACAGCATTAGAAATCATCTAAGGACAATGGTTGCTTGTGGATGATGTTTTGAGTAGATGGATGATGGACGGTAGGATATGTTCTTCCTAACTTGGAGATTTCGGGGACGAAATCCTAAAAGGTGGGGAGAATGTAACAACCCGTATTTCGATAACATGATTAAGACGAGAATCAAGGCAGAATTTATTTTAAATTCTGAATCAGGTGAAACGGGCTATGTCATTGCGTTCGTCTCGGAAAAATACGCGAAATAGAGTCCGAGTTTTCGAAAATCGGAGTCCGTATGACCAAGATATGGCCTCGCGAAGTTTCACGAAAAATTCCCAAATTAAAGGATACTTAACTAAGTGAAATGGGTTGCGCGGAGAAATATATATATATATATATATATATATTGATATATATATATATATATATAATTGAAAATTAAATAAATAAATATGCAAAAATGTTCAAAACAGCGAATTGGGAGAGGGGAATAACCGAACCGGCCGATTTTTGAGGTCGACCCGAGCTCGCTGGGTCGACTAGGGGTTAATCCAGGGTGTTTGGCTGTCAACCCGTGGGCCGATTCGCTCAAATGCAGATTTTGCATTTGGATGGTTCTCATGGTTCATCTTTAATCTAAAGGCCCTAGATGGTTCCTACACTTGACTTCTTCCCCAAGACATACTTTGGTGGCTTGGATTGAATCTAGGTTTAATCCTATGGCCTAAAACACTTGCCTAATCTATAAATAAGCCCCTAACCTACCCCTAAACCCTCATTATTCATTCATGCAACTAAACTATGGCAAAATTGCTACTCTCATGGCCTCCACTCAACTATCCTAGCCTCCACTTCATTTCTATGAGAGGTTTCATGATCATGAGAGTATTAGAGAGTCCCTATGTTAGTATGAGAGCTTCTCAAGTTGATTTCAAGGCAAAAGCTTTGATCTTTGTTCATAAAGATGGTATTTTTGTTGATTTGGAGTGTTCATCTTTGGGTTTTTGGGTGATGGCATGCATAGGCTTCATCACAATCTTTGTTTTGCATTTCGATTTGTGCCTTCATAGCTATGTAAGCCCTTCCCTACTCTTAGATATTAACTATGAAGTTAAATGTTCATGTTGAAAGTTTGGGTTTGATTAATTAGAATGATGCATGCTATCATGTTATGCAAGTTTATGAAGTCATTATCTTGATCTTATGAACTAAAAGCCACAACCTTTATGTTGAAATGTTGCATTATGCAACATGAGAATCTTCATAATCATTATGTCAACTTGCATATGAAGTCATAATCCTTATATGATGATATATGTGAGTTTCTAGCCATCATTCCATGTCTTTTGTCACCATGATTCGCTTATGTACCAAGTTTGGGTTGATGCATGTTTTTGAGGCTTAAGAATGTAACATGCAAGCTAATGAACACATTTGTGCCTCATTTTCCACCATGATTAACTTGTGGCTTAATACCCATTTTTGTCATTCCTTTGCCAAGTCTCTTCTTTTAATCCATCACGTTGTTGCGAACGTATATGCTAGTTTAAAAAGCGTTGGGGTCACATTATGGGGAAACATAATGACATGAATATGACTTGGGTAAATGGGTATAAACATGACAACATGTAACGTTAAATATGACATGTGTTTATACTTGAAAACATGACTTGAAGTATAACATGGAAGTTGACATGTAAGTATGCATAAAAACATAAGCTTGGTAATTTACCTATTAAGTTAGGTCTACCCATTGGGAATTTACCTATTAAGTTAGGTCTACCCAATTGCTTGAAAACTTGACTATGAACATGACACTAGACTAAACATGAAAGTGGCCAACTCGAGGTTGGGTTGAGTTTGCAACGTAAAACTACCCGGAACCGACCGGCCTAACTAGTAGTTGCAAACAATAGGACCCAATGTGAGAAGTTGGTCATGTTGTGCTTGAACCCGAGGTTAGACCAAGTTGTGGTGTAAAGCTACCCGGAACCGACCGGCTTAACTAGTAACCACAACAAAGTCTAAAATGAGAGGTTGGGGTGCATTAAGTAATTAATGCCACATGATAGGGTTAAGTTAATTTGATTAATGACTCTTAACCAAATATGACATGGGTAAATGGGTTAAGTAAATAGGTTAGGCTAATGATACTTAACAAAACATGACAAGGTTGGGTAGGTTAAGTGATTTGATTTGCCTAATGACGCTTAACCATTTTTATACGACTAGTGGACGGGGATTAAGTTAACCAACACTTAATCAATCCAACATGATAATTTGGCAAGGTTAAGTAAGTTTTCTTAATGACACTTAACCATACAAGATGATTAGGGGATGGGGTTAAGTAATTTGCACCTAACTAATCCGACACGGTAATTAGATGGGGTTAAGTAATCCACACTTAACTAATCTAAACACGGTAATTCGATGAAGTTAAGTTAAACACTTAACCAATTTAAACTCGGTAATTCAATGAGGTTAAGTAACCAATACTTAACCAACTTAACGTGATAATTTAATGGGGTTAAGCAACTTATACTTAACCAATTATACATGATGATTTGATGGGGTTAAGTAACTTACACTTAACCAATCTAATACGCGGACCTGATAAGGTTAAGTCACAAGACCTTTTTAGAATATACTTAACCATTGTAGTACGATTAGAGGATGGGGTTAAGTCAACCTATACTTAACCAATCCGACTCGATAATTTGATGGGATTAAGATAATCTATGCTTAATCGATCTAGCAAGATAATCCGATAGGATTAAGGTAAGCTAGTACTTGACCAATTTGACTTGATAGGGTTAAGTCATGAGCCTCTGGGTACACTTAACCAACTTGTGGGACTAAGTCTTGAACTTAAATACTTAGCCAATCTTTGACGTGATTCGTGGGCGGGTTAAGTCATGGACTTGAATGATAACACTTAACCCAATAGACAAACCCTAGCTAGAAGAACTAGGTAGAAAACCATGGTTAATCAAGGATAACGGGAAAGGAAGCTAAGTGGTAAACCTTAGTTAAGGGTAACTAAGTAATAATTCTTAGCTAAGGACATAGGACTAATTCTCAAAACGATGAGTAACCTGATACGGTAGGTCATCACTTAGTATACGAGGGGGAGCAAGTTATCTGACTTGGATAAAAGCTCCAGCGCACTGGGTGCCGAAGTGGAAGCTTCGGGGGACGTGAGGATATTCTTGGGATCCCTCTGTGGGCTGCCAGGTAATTATACTAGGCCCATGAGAGGTTAAGGTCTGCGTTAGAAGGACCAAGAGTATGCCTTGGTTGCTATGCGAGCAACCTAAAGACTGGGATGGATTAGCGTGGAGTCGACGATTCTTGTTTTTGCCCTGGATAGCGCATCGCTGACTACCTACCATCTTTAGTCAATCGTGTACGTGCGGAAAGGCAGGGAACCCCCAACAGACCATGTGCTTGCTATCGAGTCATGGGTGAGGTTGGCCCGTAGGAAAGTGGGCTATAGTGGGGCCGTGGAGTGGTTCTTATACATGATTTTTCTTGGATTGCCTTTCAGTAGTTGAGGGAGGGGTCACGTGGGACCATAGCCACGGGTACAAAAACAGACCTTGATATCTGCATCGGCAGACGATTTAAAGCTCCCGACCGAGTTCCATATTTCTTGATTTGCCCTGGCACGGAACTCGGATGGCACATTGGGGAACATGTGCATCTAGACATGGAAAACGATTCACGATACATACGTGGGATCAAGGGCGCGGTTGACGGGTGGCGTAATCCCTAGTGGTCCTAGGTGGCCAAAACCCAAACCGAGACACGGAAACGTTCATTAGGTAGCATAATCCCTAGCGGTCCTAGGTGGCATAAATCCTAAGTGGACGCACGATAGTTCATGGTAAGGAAACACAACTAGATCAAGGGTTGCAGTCCAAAACAACTTCAAGGATAAACCGTTTACATGGGAAAGCCCGTACAGCCTACGGCAAAGGACTGAACTTATACATGGAAAGAAACATATGAGTTGAGTAACCTATATATGCGGCATATTAGGTTGACATGGACCATTACACGACTTTTGAGTAAGGGTCATTCACGGATAACACATAATACAGTTGGGGTACTAGTACGGTAGGTGCAGAGCAGATATACAGGATAGATGCCATGGGACGTTATACGCGATAGATATCTTGGGATATTATACTTGATAGAAACCTGACAATGTGATACCTTGTTTTATCTTAACACCGTAGTTTATCACGACACCCTAGTTTATCTGAGTTCAGTAGTTCATCCTGTTATTTTGATTTAGCTTATCTATCTTGTTATCATGCTTATGTTCATCTCAGTTTCTCATGTCAGTTAACTTTACTAGTTTTTATACTAATAGTAGATAGGGCTTACTCAGTCTTTTTGACTGACCCGTTTTGTTTCGCCTCTTTTCTTCCGTTCCCCCCCCCCAGGTTACAGGGAGGAAACACTGCTGTTTAGTTCGGACTTCTTCTGCTTGAAGGTCATCATGGATGGCTTGGACTTTTCCTGGCTATGGCTACTTTACTGTTTTTATTTGGGGGATAATTTATGAAAAAGTCTTTATGCTTCTTTACTATTGCAACACAGGTTTTGATGTACTCTGATGTAAAAGGCTTTAGACCTTATGTATTCATGTTTATGAAAGTTCGATTTTACTTCCGCTATTTTATATGTTCTGTCTTGTGATATTTCTGTGCATGTTTACCAATAATGCCCCTCTAAAGCTAGTGCATTCCTTTGCGAGTGACCCTAGCGGAGGCGGGGTGTTACAATGACAAAACAAATAAGAGGAATATTCTGGCGTTAATCTCGTTCCTAATCACTATAGGATAATTACTATACTGCACCACCACTAGTCACCCTAAAAGTTGATCCCGCCTACAGAACTTAATAATGATAATGGTAGTTTCGTGTACCCTTAGCTGCCTTCATAGGTGTTGTCTGCCTCTATCTCCACTAGTTGTACCCACTACCCCCATTCGATCGGCTCCCTGACTCGTAGATACTCGTGCTGGTCCCACAATGGGGTGTATCACTCCCCAAAGTGGCAACTTGATACCACCAAAGATGCACGGCTTATATCTACACGATGCAACAACGCCTAACCTACCAGCCTGCGCACGCACATAACCCCGTTGGACTTGCGTTGCCACCGCTAACCTGTTTTGACCTCTTACAATCAAATCCATAAAGCGTGTCCCCTACTCGACTTGGGTCGAGCTCACAAAGATACTTAATGGGTTACTAGTTTGAAAAGGGCCCCATGCTTGACACAAGCCTTCCACCTATGCTTGGTCCCGACCAAGGTTTCCCTACTTAACCCCATTTTTATTCATGTCTTCTTACATGTTTCAATCTTGGTTAAGTGCATCTAATCGTATTTCACATACCACCCAAGGCACCTACTTAATTTCACATGCCACCCAAGGCACCTACTTAACCCCCCATGTCCCACTACATGTTTATCTGGTTAAGTATTACTTAATTCATTAGAACTGTAACCTTGTAAAGACCTCCCACATAAAGCTGACATTTGCGGTTGCTGGATTTGCCGGGCGGGTCCGGGTAGTCTTATACCGCAAACGAGTCTAACCTCGTGTCTTTACAATTGTTACGCATTTAATTCGTGCCTTTGATCTCTCACATTAGACAGGCATTTGTGGCTGCTGGATTTGCCGGGCGGGTCCGGGCAGCCTTACACCACAAAAGAGTCTAACCTTGTGTCTTAGGCAGTTAATTATCACACATCTTTATTTAACCCCAAATTGGATTAATATCCATGTTCAAATTTGTCAATAAATTCCACATTTATTTATGCCCATAATTATCTATTAAAATTATGTCCATAAATACCAATTATGCCAATTAAATGTCTCAAATTAATTATATGCCTTTTAAGGCCATTTTATGCCAATTCACAATTTATATATATTCAATATTATCCCATCATCCCTACACTATTCGTACATTTTCATATGACATATGTTAGACTCGCAAATAGTCTAACTTATAAAAAGAAAAACAACATCACATAACACAAAAAATAGATCTAAGGATCATTACATAAGATTACATAGCCAATAACTTGCATATGAATTTCATTCAAACTAGCATATGATACAAAACTAGCATAGGTAATGGGCATAAACTTGCATAACTTATGTACTGCTATAGATCCAAACATGAAGGTGTGAACTTGCATATGGATCTAAACATAAAGATGTAAACTTGCATATAGATCTAAACATAAAGATGTAAACTTGCATATAGATCTAAACATAAAGATGTAAACTTGCATATGGATCTAGACATAAAGGTTAATGTCACATAAACTAGCATATGCATATACATGTCTCACATATATTTTAACAACCCAAACTTGCATAAGATTCATACATGAATATATGATCCAATCATCAAAGACTTGCATAAGATATATGATTCAACTTGCATAAGATTCACATAAGAACTAACATATGATCCAACTTGCATAAGACAAACATATGATTCAACACCACAAACATAC
Source organism: Allium sativum (assembly GCA_030737875.1). Lineage (NCBI taxonomy): Eukaryota > Viridiplantae > Streptophyta > Magnoliopsida > Asparagales > Amaryllidaceae > Allium > Allium sativum. The sequence continues at coordinate 944,959,443 of CM060909.1, read as the reverse complement.
ATATAATTTACATCACATGATTCAAAATCATATTCTCATAATCCTAATTATATCTTATCATAATTAAATTAATTAATTAATTGGTGAAAGCTATCATACTCACAATTAAAAAAAATAGTCTTGTCTTTCTGGGACCTCTATTCTGAAACTGAATTGCTCGCCTTTGATGTAGACTAATCGTTATTTAGATTTGATTTGATTTTGATTCAAGCTTTTATCTTGCTTTAGGGTTGAAAGTGTACGACGGCTACTCTAGGTTCTCCATTGACGGCATGGCAACTCTTGTTATGAATTAATGTGATTAGGGTTAGGGGTTTAGGAGTGTTTTTATAGAAGTTTAATTTAATAAGAGTCGTTGGATTTACCTACGGATAACTATAACCATCAGGATCACTCAGATGCCACATTAGCCCTTAGGGCGAATCGGGCCACGGGTTGACAGCCAAACACCCTGGATCAACCCCTAGTCGACCCAGCGGGCAAAAATGGTGCGGTTCGGCTATTTCCCCTCCCGATTCGCTGTTTTGAACTTTTTTTTTTGAATGTTATATATATATATATATATATATATATATCATATGAATACAAACTTTAAGGCTTAATAACTTCTTCATAAGTTATCCATTTTATGCAAACCAAATGTCTATCTTGACCCAAAATTTTGAGACGAACATAATAGCGCAACCCATTTCACTTAATTCTTCTTCTAAAAATTAAGTATACTTTAATTTATGAATTTTAATGTTATAAAATTACGCGGTGTTACATTCTCCCCTCCTTAAAGGATTCCGTCCCCGAAATCTCTATGTTAAGAAGAATGTATCCTACCAACCAATCATCCATCTACTCAACCATCATCCACAAGCATCCATTGTCCTTAAAGAAATTTCTAATGCTATATGAACTTGTGCAAAAATGTGTGTATATGTTCCTTATCTAATGCAAAGATCAGGTGGTCCACTGATTCAGTTGACCTCCTTAATGCAAATCATGATGGTGCCATGCGTCAATTATGTATGCGAAAGAATCCTATCGATACATATTATTTCTACATGTGTGCACAACCATTCATCAAAATGCAGCATCCATATGATAACACAATCATTATACATCCATTAATTTTGATATGCACAAGCATTTATATGCAACATGAAGGTGATTAAGCTGATCTAGTGCCTAAAGTGTGTGTACATGCATCCACAAGCAACCACTTGCATCCATTCGCATCCACCAAACATAACATGTCTCAAACACATGTTTGCAACCATAGGGTTCTTCCTAACTAAAGATCGAAGATGTCATCGCAAAGATAATACTAAAAGATAGGACAAGTGTCAACAAAGCGGTAGAAAAAGGAGAAATTAAAACATACCCTCAAAAAGGAAAGGGTAAAGCGTACGCATTTTTTCTTCCATCTCCCAAGTCGCGTCTCTTTGATCATCTCCCCATTGCACTTTGACTAAATTGACCTCTTTGTTGCGAAGCTTTTTGACCCCCGATCCGAGAATGCATGTAGGAGCTCGTATGATCGTGGCATTGCGCTCTACTTCCACTTCTTCGAGCATGCTCGGCTCTACCACTTCCACAGTATCATGTAAACACTAACGCAAATGCGAAACGTGAAACACGTCATGAACTACGCTGAGCTTCTCTAGTAACTTTACCCTACATGCCATCTGTCCAATCCTCTCCGTAATTGGAAAGGGTCCTACGAACCTCGGTGCCAACTTCCCTACTGATCCAAAACGGACTACGTTTCTTAACAGTGACACCTTAACAAAAACCATATCCCCAATATTGAATTCAAGATCGGTTCGTCTCCTATCGGCATATGACTTCTGTCGGTCCTGCGCCGTCTTCATTCGCCGTCGAATCAGGTCTATCGTCTCCGAAGTCTACCTAATCATGTCGGGTCCAAGCAAAACCTTACCAGTGGATTCCCACCAACATGTAGGTGATCGGCACGGTCGTCCATAAAGAGCCTCAAAAGGTGCCATGCCAATGCTAGCCTGAAAACTATTATTATAAGCGAACTCCACTAGTGGAAGGTGTTCTTCCTATGTTCCTCCAAAGGCTAGGATGCATAGTCTCAGAAGGTCTTCTAGAACCTGATTTACTCTCTCGGTCTGGTCGTCCGTCCGAGGTGATAAGCAGTACTTAAGCATAATTGCGTTCTAACCGCCTCTTGTAAGCTTTTCCAAAATTCGCTTATGAAAATGGGATCTCTATCGCTCACAATGCTAGAGGCTATGCCGTGCAAATGAACTATCTTTCAAAGGTAAACAGATGCTAACCACGCGGTGGTCCTTCTACTTTTAACGGGAATAAAATGGGCACTTTTGGTATGTCTGTCTACAATTATCCAAATCCCCGTATTACCCTTCCTTGATCTTGGTAACCCATCTACAAAATCCATGGAAACACTTTCCCATTTCCAAAGAGGAATCTCTAAGGGATGGAGCAAACCTCCAGGCTTCTTTTTCTCTGCCTTGACTTGTTGGCACACTAAGCATCTAGCAACGAACTCGGCCACGTCCTTCTTCACTCCGACCCAAAAGAAAACTTGCTTCATATCCCTATACATCTTATCACCACCGGGATGTATGGTCATCTTAGAGCGATGTGAATCTTCAAGAATTGCCTTCTTCAAACTCTCGTTTTGTGGTATGCAAAGTCTTCCATCTCTACGTAGCCAACCTCTCTTATCTATAGCATATCTATCAAGATGACTTGAGGACTCCCCTCCTATAAGCTTGCCTACTATCTCAACCAACTGTGGGTTATTTCGCTGTGCCTCTCCAACTCGACCCAAAAGTGTAGATTGCACCTCTAACGATGTCAATAATCCGAATACATAATCGACAAAGGGTCTAAAGTCAAAGGAAGATATATACTCCAAACTCTGCTGCTCTACGAACAAAGGACTTAAAGTTAACTTCTTTCTACTTAAGGCATCGGCTACAACATTACCTTTGCTAGGGGTATATGCAATCTCAAAATCGTAGGATGCCAAAAAATCCATCCATCTCTGTTGCCTCAAGTTTTCGTCCTTCTGAGAGAATAAGTACTTTAGTGACTTAGGGTTTGTATACAACTCAAATCTCTCGCCAAGCAAATAATGACGCCATGAATTAAGCGCAAAAACTATGGCCTCCAACTCTAGGTCGTGGGTAGGGTAATTTTTCTCGTAGGCTTTCAATTGTCTTCCACCATAGCATATCACCCTTCCCTCTTGCATTATAACTGCTAAAGCCCTGTCCCGCAAGCATCGGTATATACAGTGAATGTCTTACTCCCGTCTAGCAAAACTAAAACTGGAGTTGTCGTCAAAGCCCTCTTCAGATGTTGGAAAGCATCGTCATAGTTAACATCCCAATTAAAAGTCAAATTCTTCTTCGTTAATCGAGTGAAAGGGGCTGATATCTTCCCGAAGTCATTAATGAACTTCCTATAATAGCCAGCCATCCCTAAAAAGCTTCTTACTTCTGTTGCGTTTTTAGGAGTTTTCCAATCTTGGATTACCACCACCTAGGCGGGATCCACAGCTATCCCTTCCTTAGAGACCACGTGTCCTAAGAACCTCACTTCTTTTCTCCAAAAATGGCACTTGGAGAACTTAGCTTTTAGCTGATGCGCTCGTAGGTTCTCTAAGACTTCCCTAAGATGTAGGGCATGCTCTTCTTCATTTTTAGAGAAAACCAAAATATCATCTACAAAGACTACCACAAACTTGTTTAGAAACTCCCTAAACACCCTACTCATTAAGTCAACAAAGTATGCGGGTGCATTCGTAAAACCAAAAGGCATGACGAGCCACTCAAAGAAACCATCAGGAGTTCTAAAGGCAGTCTTATCGATGCTCTCTTCAGCCACCCTTATCTGATGAAACCCTATAGCTAAATCCAGTTGCGAGAAAACTGAAGCACCCACCAACTGATCGAATAAATCGTCTATCCTCGGTAATGGGTGCCTGTTCTTCTTTGTTAGCTTATTCAGCTCTCTATAGTCCACGCACAATCTAAGTGAACCATCAGCTTTTGCAGCAAAAACGACTAGAGCACCCCACTCCGAAATACTTCTTCTTATGAACCCCTTCTCAAGCAATTCTTTCACTTTCTTATTGAGTTCTCTTCTCTCTCTCGGAGCCATGTGGTGCACTGGTAATGCAACTGGCTTTGCATTATCTACTAGATACATTCGAAAGTCTATCACGCGCCTCGGGGGTAAACCTCGAACTTCATCGAAGACGTCACTATATTCACAGACCACACGAACAGATTTCAAATCATCATTGGATGCGTCTAGGGATTCTAGGTAGCTAAGAATTACCGGACCTCTAGGGTCACAAGAAATATCAAGGGTCTTTCCACAACGAGTCAACAATTCAACTACCCTTCTTTCACAATCTAGGATGGAACCGTATCTAGTTAGCCAATCCATACCTAGAATCAAGCCGTATTCCATGAAGCCAAGAACAAAGGCGTTGCATTCAAACCCAACGCCCAAGATAGACGCTCTCAAATCCCGACAAATCATAGAAAGATGAGCCGAACCACCAATAGGATTTGAGACTACTATGGGATCCGTAACTAGACTAGTATTTAGGTGCAGTGTTTCAACTAACGAAGCAGATACAAACGAGTGTGAAGCGCCAGAATCAAACAAAGTACGAACAGGATGATCAAACATAAAAACTTAACTTTCAACGGAAATGTTTCTACCTCCCTCCTGTCCTAATGCCATGAAAGCCTGAATCTGCCCTCTCGCCTGCCCTGGTGCCATGAGAGCCTGAAGCTGCCCTCCAGAAGTTCTTTGCCCTTGCCCCTGTTTCCTTGGGCAGTCCTTAACTAGATGACCTACGTCTCCACAGTGGAAACAACCAGTCTTCTTCTTTTTCCTACAGTCTTTGCTCAGATGGCCCGGTGTCCCACAATTAAAGCACTTCTTCTTTCCTTTGCCATTATTGTTCTTCCCGCCTTTCTTGTTTTGCTGTTGTGGCTTCTTCTCTCTCCTTTCTTCTCCATTGCCTTATTAGCATTCACAACTTTCTCTTCCTCATGCATAAGCGCAATCTCAACCAGTTTCTCAAAGGTATCCCCTATTAGAGTGTGGGTCATCGTCAACCCATGTAGTGGCTCATTCAAACCTTAAACGAACCTTAGGGCCTTCTTCTCAGGTGTATTTACCAATTCCAAGCCAAATCTTGCTAACTGATTGAACTTGTTGACGTACTCCTTTACTGATAAATCCCCTTGCTTCAACGCCAAGAATCCTTCCATATATAAATTCTCTTCTGCTCGTGAGAGAAACTTCATTTCGAACCTACGCTTGAAATCCATCCATGTCTCCTCCGGAGGCTCTACATTCGTGACCTCCGACCAAAACGAGGCTACATCTTTATTAACCAAGCAGCCAATTAGACCTTCCTTCCATCTTCTACTTCGAAAATACCAAATAGATCTTCCACGTCCTTAAGCCAATTTCGAGCTTCAATAAACGTCTCTGATCCGTGAAAAGGTTTCCCGTCCATTTCCCTAAAATCTTTGCATGTCTTTGCAAAAGTATCAACACGGGGAGGAGGAGGAGGAGCACTTGCCGGGCCTGCGACATTGGCCCTAGCTTCCAGATACCTTCTAAACCAACCTGGTATCAGTAACCCCTCGGGTATGTCGGGAATTCCAAACATGCTGAAAAGAAAATGAAGAGATTCAAAATGGAGAATTCGAAAGAAAGATGTATGACTCTTGGGGTTATGTTTTTAAAACAAACTTTTCTCTTGAAAATACTTTCCTTAAAACATACTTTTGAAAGTATTTCTTTATAAAATGCTTTTTGAAAAATAGTTTTTCAAAATTCATATTTGGTCTGGTAACCTTCAGCTCTAGTACCACGTGTAACACCCCACATCCATTAATGTCACTCACAAAGGGAATGCATTAACTTCCATGGAGCGTATTTAGTGTATAGAACAGAATATATCAAGACAGATATAAATAATGGTACTTGAAAATTTTAAAACAACTTTTATTAGCAGCAGAGAAATAGTTTGATTACAACAACTTCATAAACCAAGTGCACTTAATATCATCTTGATAAATTGTTTCAGAGTACATAAAATAAAAAGCATAAACCCCAACACAAGTAGCCATAAAAGAAATGAGCTGAACCTTACTTTCAGCAATCCAAAAACTTCTAAAAGAGAGAGAAAGAGATCCGAGATCAAGCTCCACTAGTACTAGTACTAGTCCCACCTTGAGAACCTGGAGGAAAAAGGAAGAAAAGAGGCGAAAACAAGGGGGTCAGACATAAAGTCTAGCGAGTATAATAACTTTAACAATATAATTATTATAGTAACTAGGATAAGGCATAAACTGGTAAGATAAGATTTGATCATGAAACAAGTGGGCATGACAAAGCAAATAAGAGGAATATTCTAGCGTTAATCTCGTTCCTAATCATTATATGATAATTTCTATACTACACCACCACTAGTCACCCTAAAAGTTGATCTCGCCTATGGAACTTAATAATGATAATGGTAGTTTCGTGTACCCCTAGCTTCCTTCATAGGTGTCGTCTGCCCCTATCTCCACTAGTTGTACCCACTACCCCTATTCGATCGGCTTCCTAACTCGTAGATACCTGTATTGGTCCCACAATGTGGTGTATCACTCCCCAAAGTGGCAACCCGATACCACCAAAGATGCATGGCTTATATCTACACGATGCAACAACGTCTTACCTACCAGCCCAGGCCCACGCACGCACATGACACCGTTGGACTTGCGTTGCCACCGCTAACCTGTTTTGACCTCTTACAATCAAATCCAGTATGTGTGTCCCGTCCTCAACTTGGGTCGATCTCACAAAGATACTTAATGGGTTACTGGTTTGAAAAGTGCTCCCATGCTTGACACAAGCCTTCCACCTATGCTTGGTCCCCACTAAGGTTTCCTCACTTAACCCCATTCTTATTCATGTATTCTTACATGTTTTAATCTTGGTTAAGTGCATCTAATCGTATATCACATGCCACCCAAGGCACCCACTTAATTTCACATGCCACCCAAGGCACCCACTTAACCCCCTATGTCCCACCACATGTTTATCTTGTTAAGTGTTACTTAATTCATTAGAACTGTAACCTTGTAAAGACCTCCCACATTAGGTGGACATTTGCAGTTGCTGGATTTGTCGGGCGGGTCCGGGCAGTCTTATACCGCAAACGAGCCTAACCTCGTGTCTTTACAATTGTTAGGCATTTAATTAGTGCCTTTGTCCTCTCACATTAGACTGGCATTTGTGGATGTTGGATTTGTCGAGCGGGTCGGGGCAGTCTTACACCACAAAAGAGTCTAACCTCGTGTCTTAGGCGGTTAATTATTATGCATCTTTATTTAAACCCAAATTGGATTAATATCCCTATTCAAATTTGTCAATAAATTCCGAATTTATTTATGTCCATAATTATCTCTTAAAATTATGTCCATAAATACCAATTATGCCAATTAATGTCTCAAATTAATTATATGCTTTTCAAGGCCATTTTATGCTAATTCACAATTTATGTATATTCAATATTATCCCAACATCTCCACACTATTCGTACGTTTTCATATGACATATGTTAGACTTGCAAATAGTCTAACTTATAAAAAGAAAAACAACATCACATAACACATAAAATATATCTAAGGATCATGACATAAGATTACATAGCCAATAACTTGCATATGAATTTCATTCAAACTAGCATATGATACAAAACTTGCATAGGTAATGGGCATAAACTTGCATAACTTATGTATTGCTATAGATCCAAACATGAAGGTGTGAACTTGCATATGGATCTAAACATAAAGATGTAAACTTGCATATCGATCTAAACATAAAGATGTAAACTTGCATATGGATCTAAACATAAAGATGTAAACTTGCATATGGGTCTAAACATAAAGATGTAAACTTGCATATGGATCTAGACATAAAGGTTAATGTCACATAAACTAGCATATACATATACATGTCTCACATATATTTTAACAACCCGAGCTTGCATAAGATTCATACATGAATATATGATCCTATCATCACAAACTTGCATAAGATATATGATTCAACTTGCATAAGATTCACATAAGAACTAACATATGATCTAACTTGCATAAGACTAACATATGATTCAACACCACAAACATACATGTAATTTACATCACATGATTCAAAATCATATTATCATAATACCAATTATATATTATCATAATTAAATTAATTAATTATTTTGTGAAAGCTATCATACTCACAATTTAAAAGAATAGTCTTGTCTTTCTGGGATCTGTATTCTGAAACTGAATTGCTCGCCTTTGATGTAGACTAATCGTTATTTAGATTTGATTTGATTTTGATTCATGCTTCTATCTTGCTTTAGGGTTGAAAGTGTATGGCGGATACTCTAGGTTCTCCATTGACGGCATGGCGGCTCTTGTTATGAATTAATGTGATTAGGGTTAGGGGTTTAGGAGTGTTTTTATAAAAGTTTAATTTAATAAAAGCCGTCGGATTAACCTAGGGTTAACCAGAACCATCAGGACCACTCAAATGCTACATTAGCCCTTAGGGCGAATCGGGCCACGGGTTGACAGCCAAACACCCTGGATCGACCCCTAATTGACCCAGCGGGGCTCGGGTCGACTCCAAAAATGGTGCGATTTGGCTATTCCCCCTCCTGATTCGCTGTTTTAAACTTTTTTTTGAATATTATATATATGTGTATATATATATATATTTCTCTCATATGCATACAAACTTCAAGGCTTAATAACATCTTTATAAGTTATCCGTTTTATGCAAACCAAATGTCTATCTTGACCCAAAATTTTGAGACGAACATAATAGCGCAACCCATTTCACTTAATTCTTCTTCTAAAAATTAAATATACTTTAATTTGTGAATTTTAATGTTATAAAATTACGGGGTGTTACAGTCGCACGGTGTGAATTGTCATTGTGGCATGCTGAGAAGCAAATGATCGAGGCTTTTGTTGAAAAGCATAGTTTTGTAGTCGATGATCAAAGCACGACTTCAAATAGCATAGCTTTATGTATAGCGTTAATTTGCGAGCCTCACATCCTGATGTAAACCAGAAAAGGGAGAGGACCTCAGGGAGGACATGCGTTTCTTTCTAGCTAGGAGTAGTGTCATGGTATGGAGCCCAGACATTTTACTCATGTAAATGTTGCATATTGTTTGATGGATAGTGAGGCGCCTCAGTTATATCGGTCACTACGGGGCCGATGGATGATATGGTCGACATACTGATAATTACGCCCTATAGGGCGGGGAATCGTATTGTTCAGGAATTATAATCCACTAACGTAAGTGTGGACCGGCCCTGACGCTCCAGATGCAGTTGCGGCTGAATCCTGAGACACAGACTAGAGCATCTCGAATTGGAAGAACGGTCCTTGCCTTGGTTCGTAGATGGAATCCAATTTCCAAAACGACATTGTGCGATTTTAATTGTAGAACTAGTATGGCAACATGATATATAGTACCCATGCCGTCTATGATTGATATATTTATATTTGAAGTTGTTTTTTACACTATGCACTTATAATAGTATCAAATGATTTGTTTTAAACGTACCGAGCATTTTTGGCTATTATAAGGGAAAACTCTATCCTCTGGCTTGCTTTGCATTGTGTAATGGGACCTGAGTCTTATAATTGCTTCATTTTTCAAAAAGCATTGCGCTGTTTATTTTTATGCACTGGTATTCATGGGGGTAAACCCACTCCAAGCTAGAAGGAAATGCATGTCCTCCCTAGAGTCATTTCCCATTTCTGTTTCATACCGGGGTGTGAGGCTCACGAATTAATGCTATACACAAAGCTATGCTATTTAAAGCCATGCTTTGATCATCAACTACAAGACTCTGCTTTTCAAAAGAAGCCATGATCATTTGCATCCCAACATGCCACACTAAGAATCACGCCATGCGACTGATGTCTATCGATATATAACCTCTAAGCTCGTACATATCAGAGAAGGGTGTTAAGCAAGAGAATAAATTCTCTGCCACCAAACAGATATATATTTAATAGAGATCAATCGACACAGAATAAAATCCAATGTAAGGCACACATCCATTTATTAGTTCGTTCTAGGTTTGAACGAAACCGGAGGCACCTTATTCCTCGTCCCATATGTCCAATACAGATGAGAGGTCCTCGCATATCCGATCGATCTCCAAGTACGTCTGGACGATCACCACTTATTTCCTTGTCTTGGGTGTACAGCCCAATTAAGACATCACTAATCATCCAAACGAAGTGAAGATCTCCAGTCTTCAACCACCGTCTTCGTCATCGACTTATCGTCGAATCAATTATTCAGAACGGGCATAAACCTGGTCTTTCCGAATAACTCGAGTATTTTATAATCAAGTGCTATAAAAACACACCATACGCCTCATTCCAATCTAGAATATTCTTTTATTCAAATATTCATATCTTTAGGGAAAGGTTCACATTAATTTTATCAAAGATAAATTCTTTTAAATTTATTCTTTTATCTTCCTTTGGATATCAATTCAAACCAAATTAAGGTTTATCCAAACTAGTCGGGATTAGTGCACCTTACCGAAGTAATCATTTGTTTTATTTCCCAATCCCAACCTATTCATCCCATGGAGCAAAATTGGTAATACTCCATCTCTAACACCACGGTGTTATCGCTAAAATTAATAACCATTTCATGTTTAAATCTATTTAAAGATTTAACTATCATCTGGAGTAAAACGGGTGATACTCCATCCTCGATTGTTTCCCAAATTTGATAATTTCAAATTATCACATTCTCATTTCAATCTAATTAAAGATTCATTAAAACTTCACGTAGTTTTAATCTTCCAACATTCATTAGATAATGATTATTTAACTTTGGAAACACAAACATGCCACATCGATAATCTACACTGTACCATTGATTTCTACCTATATATAACCTCTAAGCTCGTACATCTTAGAGAAGGGTGTTAAGCAAGAGAATAAATTATCCATCACCAAACAGATATATATTTAGCAGAGATCAACAATACAGTTCGAAATAAAATGTTAGACATGTAATCCTGTCTTTAGCTGGGTTAAAGAACCAATGTTATTTAAAACACAGTTCACGATAAACCCAAAATCACCTTCCATTGATTATGGAATCTTCACGGAATACAGATCAATATATATATATAATCGATATCAATTTCTGTATCCAACTAATAATGTAACGACCCGAGTTTTCTCGATCCTGGATATCGGCATACAACATTATGTCGACTATTCAAGCATCGGAAACACCGGATAGTCCATGAAAGAAATTAGAAGGTGAGAATAGATAAGATGGAAACCTAGAATAGAAGAAGAAGAACATACAACATCAGAGTAAACACAAATCTCAAGCGGAACGAATAAATATATTTCATAACATAACTTTGAAATAAAACAGTATCTGTATACAATACCATTATTAGAGTATAACACTTACAACACAGCCAAAATAACAATCTATATAATCCTGAAGCCTCCTGCTCCAGCTCTTCAAGTATCTGTAAATCCCGACTACTTGACTACCCGTACAAAATTGGGCACCCAAGAGCTTAAGGAAAACAAAACAAACTCTGGGTCAATCAAGGGACTAGTATGAGTAAAAAATTTAAACAGTTTGGGAAAATAACGATATCTCATAAGACCACGCTGTATAACGGAACGGGTTTTTCTCTTACAAGAAACCAAATCAATTTGGTTTAATTTTCAAATCATTTTGAAAGAAACAATGATCTTTTATATCAAAACACTTTTGGTATATAACAGTGTCTATCAACCACAATATAATAATCATCTTGCAGAACGTTTTCATCTCATGTTAAACATATATAGTATACAATCAAAACCACGAGCACTTCCTGGGTAATGGATTTCCAACTATGACAAGGTATGGAACCACCTTCCGATAATACACTGGGTTCAACAAGAACATCTTGCAACCCGACCACACATGACCGATCACTTATTTCGCTTGAGTGTATCGAATGTATTTCACCAACGGTTGGGATCAACAACCATTTCCTGTAAAGGACAACATCGAATAAATTAAAGAATGAAACGAATATCTCTAGATAGGTGATAATACACCCTACTTGGTAGCCAACCACTTAGCCATGCCGCCTGTCCGATTTTCGTCATTTCCCGGTTGTGAGGTTAGAGGCCACGCTCATCTCTGACAGATCACACATTTATTCACTTTGAACGTCGCATCGTCATACCTACCAAATCACAAATTGATTCCCCTAAAAATACTACCGGTATACAACTAAGAGAAACGAATTCCTCTGCGACCAAACGTACATACGTTTGAAGAGATCAACTTATGCGATCTATTAAATATACTCTGTCAGACATTCTTACTGGGACCGGACAAACTGAAGGCATTATTCTGTAAACAGGACATCCCTTGCATAACTTCGTCTTCAATTATCTTCATCATATTTGATCGCAACGCTAATGCCCATATGGAGTGGTTTTCAGATAAGGAATCTGATCCCGGTCTCTCCGTATTGACAACGAAAAAATGGTCAAAAACTTTGATAGTTGGTGAGTTAACTATCAAAGAAAAACACATGTGCAAACAACGGTCGTATCTTTAATGGAAATCTTACCGAGCAAATCATCAATCAACACTAATTCCCCTTAATTCAATTTGTCACTCAATTATCCATTTTCCTATTCCTGTTTCCAGGTATTCAACATTTCTTATTTTCTAAATTTAGAAAATATACTTTATTAACATTGGAAAACATTTCCATTTCTTATTTTCTTATATTAGAAAATATTTTTGATTCTTATTTTGAAAAGATTTCCAGAACTCCTACATTGGATTTAAACAGATGTTTAAATCAGACATCGCTATGCCAACTCAAACCATTATACTCGTTAACTAAATTCACTTAGCCAATCTTCACTGTCGAACCTTAACCATTCCTTAGTTAAAAACGAAGCCAATCAAGTTGGGTATAACTACCTCTCAGACCTTAACTGAACAACATTTCTAACTTCGAAACAAACAAGGTTCATCTTTTTTAAACCTTTAACAAACTTCCTTACGTAACTCTCTTTCGAATAAATCCCTATTCGATAACTCTCTTCGAATAGCCATATTCAATTAACTCTATTCAATTAACACTATTCGATTAACTCTAGTCGAATTACTCTTATCAGTTAGCTCTATTTGATTAACTCTATTCTATTAACTCTGTTTGATTAACTCTATTGAATTAACTCTATTTGATTAACCCTAATCGATTAACTCTGTTGGATTTACTCTAATCAATTAACTATTATCAAATAACTCCTATCAATTAACTCCTTTCGAATAAACTATATTCGATTAACTCCTTTAACTCTATTCGAATAAACTATATTCGATTAACTCCTTAACTCTATTAGAATAAACTATATTCGATTTAACTCTAACTCTAATCGATTAACTATAATTCGATTAACTCCTTTAACTCTATTCGAATAAACTATATTCGATTACCCCTTTCGAATAACTAACATTCGATGACTCGTTTCGAATAACTAATATTCGATAACTCCTTTCGAATAACTTATATTCGATAACTCCTTTCGAGTAACTATATTCGATAATCCTTTCGAATAACTAATATTCGATAATCCTTTCGAATAACTAATATTTGATAATCCTTTCAAATAACTAATATTCGATAATCCTTTCAAATAAGTAATACTCGATAACTCTTTTCGAATAATTAACATTCAATAACTCCTTTTGAATAATTAATACTCGATATCTCCTCTCTTCGAATAACTATATTCGATTAACTCCTTTCGAATAAACTATATTCGATTAACTCTGTTCAGTTAACTAATACTCGACTAAATCTAACTCGATTAACTCTATTTGAATAACTCCAATTCGATTTAACTCCAACTCTAATCGATTAACTATAATTCGATTAGCTATAATTCTAATGATTAACTCTAATTCTAATCGATTAACTATAATTCGATTAACTCCTTTAACTCATTTTGATCAAATTCTTTGATTAACTCTACTTCCGTATTCAGTTTCAAATATTGATGTTGAAATCGATTCTTACTTCTTTATATAAGTCCTGACTTATATATTCTATTTATCCAATGATAAATATTTTATTTTATCTATAAAATATTATTTATAAATTAATTTTCTCAATCTATCGGTTAGAACAGGTTCTATTTAAAATCTTTACTTTAAATCCATATCATGTTATAACCGTGTGCGAAGCATGGGTTTAAACCTTTCAAATGTAAAATTCTCTTTTTATATAATTCTATTCATTTTTCAAGTATTTCCTTTTATAATCTATTTATTTACCAAATAAATCCCTTTTGATAATTCTATTTCTTTTATAAGTAATTCCTTTTATATAAAACCCATTGATTTTATGAGTAATTCCTTTATTTTCCAACTATTTCCTTTCTTATTTGTTTTATAAATATTTCCTCTTTCTGTTTTATCATATTTATTTCCCATAAATATTTCCTTTTAAAATATAATATTTATTTTCCATAAATATTTCCTTTTATAATATCATATTTATTTTCCATAAATATTTCCTTTTCGAAACCCTTTTGATTTTATAACCATTTTATTTTATAAAATCCTTTTTCTTTTATATATAAAATCCATTGATTTTATATAAATAATTTATTTCCAAAATACACTTTGAAAATCCCCTTTTCTACATCCTAGTATTTCTTACGGTATTTAAAATACCAAATACAATGATCGATATCATTCAAACACACATAATCAACAACAGATTATACATCACATCATATATTACAATATATGAAAAGAACAGTATTATAAATATTGAGGAATCCAGTTGGATCCCTCCAACCTGTTTCCCTGCATCATAGATGTTAAACAATATAATTAACATCAATTTCATTTCACTATGAAAATTCTGCTAAACAGAATCAATATTTGATTAACGATTTATATATATATATATATATATATATATATATATATCGTTATCTATAATTTCAACCAATATATCAGCAGTTCATTCAAACAGTCAACACACAGCAATCAGTCATCATTTAACAGTTCTAAATATAAGTTATAAAAATATGAACTGGTAGAGTTGGTGAGTTTTACTCACATTGGTCGGTTTATCGTTAAATAACGATAACCGGTCATTTGTTCTGATCCGACAATTTATTTTGCTATAAATTGTAACGAGCTCCGATTCACTCCTAGTCAGTTCCATTATGTAGCCGCCGTCCATACAATCCCAACGGATCTTGTTTCGTTGATTTCTGATACCGTATGGCCAAGATATTATAAATACAAGTTAATCGATTATTTTATTTTTAAAAAAAACTTAATAAAATGGTTTAGTGGGATTTACCCCCCTTAACTTCTCAACGGCCCATTAAATTCTCAGGCCCACTCACTACTCCATCTCTCCCGAAATCACTTCCTCCTACAACCGTGAGTTCTCCAGACATTAATGCCCACTCCTGGCTTCCACCGCAACTTCTTCAGTCAATGGAAATCCAAACAAACATCACCAGCTTCACTCTCCTCGAAAATCGCACCATGCCATACCCTCGAGTTTGAACTCGCACCTGACCTCCGACTTGCATGGCTGTAACCTCTCACAGCCGCTAAAGGAACTTGCGGCATTTTTATATGTCGAATTCCGCCGAAAACCATATACGAGTGCCAAATTACTTTACGAATTCGATTATCACACCGGTTTTGCAATTTGATCGCTACAATTTCTGAAAACTGCAACCCTAACTCGCGCTTCAGAAAATCAATACCCCAGAACAAAAGTCGAACCCATAAATTTTCATACGGATTTGAAGAGGAAGTACTCACGAATTCAAATATATATCTCTTTTGATTTATAGATATTTATCCTATTTGTTTTGAATTTTAATAACCCATGAAATGTTTCTGGAAGAAAAACAAATGCGGCGGATTTAGGTTTGACTAGAGAGAGTGAAGGAATTAGGTTCAGGATTTTAAAGGGGTACTTACAAAAGTAATATAATATTTTGTATTGGATTATTGAATTCGTTTAGTCTATCACTACTTGTATTGTCTTCTAAAAATCCGTATGATCACATACGATACCCAAAAATCATGAAAATGGGCATGCAGCTACAGTTCGATATTACAAACCCAACAAAACTGGTTTCGTCGAATTCCGACGCTGTTTGCTCACACTGCGTATTTTTAAAGTCAAATTATTGACTATATTTCACACTAAAATCCTGTTCGGCCACATACTAACCCCAAAAATCATAAAAATTGAAATCTAACAATAATTTAATATTGCGGATCGAACAAAATTAGTTTCGTTGAAACCGGAGGTCGTTTGGAAAACTGGCTATTTTTAAAGCTCTAAATAACCCATTTAAATATATAAATATATTTAAAAATAATTAAATTAAATATTTAAATTTATATTATTGTATATATTCACAATAGAATATCATACAGCTCCCATTGGATTATAACTTGATATTCAAATCCCGGTTGAATCTATATTCAATTTATATTGAAAAATCCATTTAAAATATAAATAAATTATTATAAAATTATAAAGGAATTCCATAGCAACTTTTCTAAAATTTGATTTGGACATAAATCAAAATCTACACGATGAATTCCTGAATTTTCTCTTCCATTAGAAATATATACTACGCCAGCTCCTAACGTTTCTTGATTCACAGAAATCAAGTTTAAAACGGATTCTATATAATCAATTGAAGTTCGAATCGCCAAATAACGAATTGCCGTGCCATTTCGAGCTCGATTTTAATTATATTATAATTATTCATTCAAACTTCATTTAAATAATATATTCATAATTCGAATTCAATTCCAAACTGAATTATATATATTTTGAATTTCCCAATTCACACAATATTGTCATTTCAGCTAATTCTGATTATTTCAGAATTAAATATATTATTCTATTATTGAATTTAATTAAATATTCACTATAATTTAACTAAACAACTATTTAAATCTCTATAACACTATTAAAATAATTAAATTAATTAATTATAATACCGTAGAAATACGGGTTGTTACAAATAATCTAAATGGAATAATGACAAAGCCTTTTAAATTCCATGTATATTAACAGTCTTCCTCCGCAGAAGCTCACTTCAATTATTACCAAATCGAATTCCATTCAATCCCAATTTATTATATTAGATAGAAAAAATTTACATTGGAAACTTTCCATTAAATCTTAATAAAAAGATTTATAAATTCCAAATCTCATTTCACTGTTAATCGGGTTAAAGAACGAATGTCGTTAAAAGCACAATTCACAATAGACCCAATTCACATTCCATTTTATTCCAATTACTAAATATAATTGGAAACTCTAATAATATTAATTAAAAGATTTATTCTTTTCACACGAGGTTTAAGAACAGTGTTACTGAAGACACTATTCACGACAAACCCAAAATCCAATTCTTTTATTCAATTCTGATTAAATATTAAATAATTAGAAAACTTCTCTAGATCTTAATTAATAGATTTATTCTTTTCTCAACGGGGTTTAAGAACAATGTTATTTAAGACACCATTCATGAAAAACCCAAAATCCCATTTGATATTAAATACAAGGCTCTGAATAGAAATTATATCGGCTTATATTCAATATCAAATTCTGAAACCAACAAATATCGTATTGGGAATAACGATATATACATCTTCCAAATTCCTCAACAATATCCGTATAATCACAGAATCCAATATTGAAATCTCTCGAAGATAATTTCTATTAAATTCCATTGCGATTCATACATTGGAAATCCTGATTATATTAAAACCCTTTATAGACCCAATTTATTTATTTAAAAATTATTGGATTATCCTTTTAGTTAATAACTAGTTCATTTTGATAAAAATATGTTTTTATTTTTACAAACGTGGAATTTTTCGTCCCAATTCTTTCCAAATCATTTATTATGATTTTACACAAATTATTAATATTTTTAATAATTTTATTAAGGCCCTTTCAGTCGATTTCCACAAACGGTCATCAAATTGCACTTATAACGACCTTTTCCAAATTTGATTTGGTCATAATTAAAAATCCAACTTTTAAATTTCAAACTCTTATATTTGTTGGAAAGCTCTTTTCGATACGAACCCAATGGTTCCGATTTTAGGAGAATCCGACGGTCGGATCTCCCCTAATATCAATTCGAAATCTATGGTCGAAATTCGCGAAAAGTCGCGGCGCAGCGCGTTCTATTCAGGCCATTAAATATATATGATATATATTATATATATTTTGTCAATTTCCATTTAAAACGTATTTTATAAAAAGTTTATAAATTCATTTTAAAATGATTCCCACTTCCTTTCAATTTTAAATCAAAATTGAATATTCCTTATCATTGTAATATTTAAATGATAATATTTTCAAAATATCAGATTTTGAAATAATTTCCTTTTCGGTATTCATTGAAAAAATGAATAAAATCGATATGAATATCGTTCGCGTTAAAATGGCGCAAATTTAATCAACACGGCTTCATATATTTTAATATTTTCGTGTCCATCCCAAATCGGACATAAAAATCATTTTTCAATCCTTGAATATTATTTTAAAATATTTATTATTTTAAAATATTCCTTCTTTCTGAATTGGAATCAGACACAGTCAATTACCGTATAATGTTATTTATATGGATTTCATACACACGTGTACACAACAATAATTATACACTGTCGACCATCATCCAGAGTGCATTACATAACTGCATAAGCATTAAATATAAATAATTAACGCTTACACAGTCTGTCAACAAATCGATTGACATACAATTAAACAATTGGGATTAGTGTGCGTTAAATATCATCCCAATACCCATGTGGGTTTTCAACCAACAAATACGGAATATTATTTGTGCAATTGGGCGATGTATGAAATTTATCGTCCTAATCAATATCAGTTAAATGTGTGTACATGAACAAATAGTCCGATTTGTAAATGAATATTTATTTTCATTTCAGGAGAATTTCATGTCATTCATATATACGTTAAAAATTATATTTTTAAAAAATATTTATTTCAACACTTGACAATTTTATCCAGTTCATATACACATTAAAAATTAGATTTTTAATGAATAAATATTCATTTCATAAAATTTCGGCATTATAACGGCGCGATATTAAAACCGGAGTAATGTCTAACACTTCCCGTCTCCTGATACTGGCTCGTGCCATACAGTCACAATCAGTGCAAATAATTCCACAAACAGTTCACAATCAATTTCACAACTACAATCCAAATTTCCATAATACAATCCAAAATAAACAACAGGGTTTGTACAATAAATAGTGTCGGCGGCTTCTAAGCCCTGTCTGCATCCTAGTATATATTTAACAATAAAAAAAAATTAGAGTGGGAAAAAGTTCTCACTTTGGGATCCACTCCGCCATGCTTCTCTGAAGTTCTGATTCACTGTTCTAATCCCATAATTTGCAAACGAGCTACAATCTTCACAACGTCTTTTTGTCTAACCTAAAAGCGCCATTCCGAACAACTTTTGCCTAGTGGCCTTTCTTCCGAAATTGGCCCATTTCGCTAGAAATCGCGAAAAGACAGTATTTGGACAGTAGATTTGTATGCGTTTTCTGAACAACTCCGCAATCCAAAATCTGACTTCTATATACGCAAATCGAAGAGAAAATCATGCTCTCCGATTTTGGTAGTGGAGTTTTGGCCAGAAGCGCACGGTTTGGGAGATATTGAGGAAAGAAGTTCAGGGTGTTTATTGTAAAATAGGAATTTATTAAAAATCGGATTTTTATTGAGGGGGCCCACTGGCGGTGCTGACGTGGCTGGGTGGTGGCGGTCGAGGTGCAGGAGGGTCAGGGGTGTGGCCAGGTGGCGGCGGCGAAACCTACGATGGCCGGAGGCGCTGATCTGGGGGCGGTTGTTGTGGAAAGAGGGAGAGAGGGAGGAGAGTGGCGGCGCAGTTGATCGGAGGGGCGTGGGTGGTGCTGGTTAAGGGTACGACAGCACAGGGAAGCGGCACATCGTCGGAGGTGGGCCAGGCGGTGGTTGGGAGGAGCGGCGGCTCTGATTTGGGGGAGAACGAGGGGGAAGGGGTTTTTTTTTCAATGAAAATCTGGGGGTTAGAAAATCTATATATAACTTTTCCATTCGAACTCCAAATCGAACCCACCGACTGTCATTCTGAGCTAAATACCCCCATTCCGAACACAGTGGGATATGTTCCGTAAGTCAATTCTATAGTTTTAATCAGTTTTCATCAAAATAAAATATAACTCTATATATATTGAATTTGAACGTACATTTTAATTTACCGGGGCCACATACTGACTCCAAAAATTCCAGAAAAATAAATCAAGCTATGTTTTGACAATACAGTCCTAATAAAACTAATTTCGTTGAATTTGGAGACCGTTTGAAAAACGGTCATTTCCAGTCGATTAAATTCAAACTAAAATTACCAAACACGTTTAAATTCACCAAGCTCATATATTAATTCCAAAAATTATGAAAATTGGAATCTAGCAATAATTTGATATTACGGATCCAACAAAAGTAGTTTCATCGCGAATGGAGGTCGTTTGCAAAATGGCTATTTTTAAGGGCTATATATTATTAAAAAAAAATATTTCATAGCGACTATTCTAAATTTTAAACTGGACATAACTTTCGATTTATGCTATGAAATCTGAATTTTTCACTTTCGTTAGGAAGATATAATTAAACAGATTCAAATATTTCTGGTTTTACTTAAATCCGATTTATTTTGAATTATGTACATTCAATTGAAATTAGAAATTGAATTTTCAAACTACCGCGCTATTTCAGACTCGTTTTATAAGTAAAATAAATTTATATGTTCTGAATTCGATTGAAACTTTGAATCGTTATTATTTAAAATAAATCATTTTAAATATTCAAAATTCATTAAAATAGCTAAAATAAAAATTTTGAATTGGTTCTTAAAATCTGGATTGTTACAATGCCTACACTAAACTTCACTTTTAAAAGTTACTATTCATTTCAAATTTAATTTTGAAAACATGCCATTAATAATTTAAAACTAACTCAAATTAAATTCTTATTTTTACGAAAACTATTCGTAATCACTTAAACTATATCCCCAAATTGTTTTGGATTTAAAATCCAAACTTTTATTTTTCACTAAATATTTTATTATAAAAATATTCTATTTAATTCCAAATTGGAAGAAAATTCAACCAATCACCATATAATTCAATTTATATGGATTTCACACTTCATTCCAGTAATTGTTATTAACAACTATTAACATCCAATTACCACATAGTGACATCATCACCATAAGTGTTAAGATCATAATATCTAGTCAACCGTTGTTAATTTAGATATTAAATCTCATTAATAATTCATTTCCATAACTGGCAAAACAAATCTACATTACCACACATCACATTCGGATTTCAATTCAATGTCAACTAATTTCATATCAATCATTCCACACACCAATCACATACAAACAACATTTAACATATGATCAAGTTTTCCTATCACTTGAAACCAGGGTGTATTTCAAGTATACGCCCAAATTGCTCACTAACATTTTCGAAATCACACCTTTAGCCCACTAACCAATTTAACTTCTATGCTATCATGTTGTTAACTCACTAACTTGAATATTTAGCCACCAAAAATTCATAACTACTTGTCATTAAAGAACACAACTTAAATAACCCAACCTTATCAACATTATTAATTAATCTCTTTAACAATATTGATTTAACTAACCCACATTACATAAAGCTACCAACTTTATCAATATTATTAACAAACGTAACCATCAATTTATCACCACAACATTATTAGCAAGCCATTAACATCATAATAACTTATAAACATCAGTAGCAACATAAAAAACTAATTTAAACTAGCAAATGCGAATGAGGAATTCTCACCATAGCTATCCACTCCACCACCTTTGGTGTAGGATGCTCTAGCAACTAGCAAGACTTTAACTTTACTAGCAACTAAAATTTGCAACTTTTCCAACCCAAAACACTTCAACTATAATATACATACATATATTATATAGCACTTATAAGTGGAAATGGTGTAATTTTTGAAAAGGGAACTTGGCCAAAGGGAGTAGGGGTCACGACATAGCGGGTAAGGGGTAGGGAGTGCGTGAGATTTAGGGTGTAGGAGGAGGGTATGGTTGTAACAACCCGAATTTCAACAGATATTTTTTTAATTCTAATTTATCGATGCTCGAGTGGCTTGTCTGGTTTCCTGCAGAAAAGACAGAGATAATAAATATATTAGAGCTCGATCAAATATCTCATAGCGAAATAGGCAAAATATAATAATCAAATATAGTCTTACCGAAATAGTAACACTGTCTAACAAGTGTCCAAAGGATACCAAATCTCTTCCACAAAACCTAACCTGCGAGTATGTTATGAGCAGGTGGTTAGAACACAAAGTTCTGGTGATTGGACAAATTATACATTTTGAAATAACCCGACATGTACCATTCAGTTATGTTTTTTTAATTATTAGGTTATTTGGTTGACAACACTCAAGGTCTATACTAACATTGTACACATCTACTCCCTACTATATTAACCTAATATAGTATACATGTAGATAAACCCCACATCTCAAGGTATTTCCTATGGTACCCTCCTCGTATGGTCTCTGCCATCACTTCAATGAAGCATGTACAATATCCATCCTATGCCAAATCATGTATAGAAAATCTATATCGTTACGCCATGTAATCGCATAGAATTACCATCACTATGCCACGTAAGCATATGGATCGTCGTATCCGAACTCCTCGGTCGAATCAATTCTCAACCCGGAGTAATGCCCTACTGTCTATGATACACCACCCAATGTGTGTATAGACCCTTATATGTACGGACTGTTTACTGTATCCCGAGTCCCGTAATAGGGCTACATCCAATGCACGGAACTCGGTCGGGACTTTCCATATCAGTAAAGGTCCGCCTCATGAGGCCTACAATACAGATATCCAAGTAAGGTCTATATTTTCATGGTGACTATGGCCCCACCCTGGCCCCTCCCATAACTAGTGAAAGACTACATCAAGAGCTAAGTGGCAAGCCCGTAGCAAACAATCTAACATCCAAATTGGTGTATCCCGCAACCAACGCTCGATAGTGAAAGATTGATGGTCTCTTGGTTTAACTCTAGTTCTTTCCACATCCCACTGACTGTCGATGACAGGTATCTGATGATTACTATCCTGTATTGGTCACAACCCAGCCTCTTCCCATGGTAATTGTTGAATCACCCAACGCCATCCGCCACAGCCTTCTGACTGCCAAGCTACAGTTGCAGTCAAGGTACCGCGTAGACCAAACCATTGTGAGTATAGCGTGCCACATCCCTCGGAAGCCAAGTACTTCCCTCCAGTCCCATAGAGCAAGTAAACAGAATAACCAACAAAATAACCAAACAGAATAATCAAATGGACATGCTCCTCTCATGCCTCAAGACACCTCCATGATCTACCCTATTGGGTTCTTCGCCTTCGTACATGCGAACTTGTTCGAGCGCATTACATTAACATGCTATTAGATTTACGTCTAATATTTTGATTAAGCGCTTGCTTTATGTCATCAGGTGGCTAGTTAACTTTATTATTCATATATTCATTTTATTTCAAGTTACTAGGTTCATTAGCTCACAATTGGTTGCTTACTTTCTTTATCCAGTCCTTTGTCGCCAGAGCGGGCTTCCGCTTATTATTGATTCCTTTTATTAGACTTCTTACTTCCAATTATAAGTCTACTAAAAATAAGCCTACTTTATCCTTTCTTATTTAATCATAACCTCATTATCATAATCTCTTGTTGTTGTCTACCTATTAACTTAGTTATTTTTACTAAGATTTATTAGTAAGTTCCTTTTTATTTGTTATAATCCATGTTATATTTTCCACTTGTCCCTAGGACATGTCTGCCTATTATATTACATTCTCATTCATATAATTAATTATAATAGGTTATATTCCCCGTTCATCACAACCAAACTTGTACTGTTGTAATATCCATTTATTTATTGTCTTTTATATTCTCGTTATTTCAGGAAAATATTTCACACCTCATTAGATTGACTAGTGGTAAGATGTTAAGATCCATTTCTGTAATGCACATCAATCAAAACCCATAGTTACAAGTTATTCCTTTTATTTTCATCGTGGATATACATATATCTTTTTATTTGATTATTGTGAAATACGGTAAAAGAACCCCTATTTCACACTAATCCTTTTTTCTCTTTTCTTGCAACTACGTTCTTAGAAATTTAACGTTATGTAAATATATCAATCTTTCAAAATCCATCTAACTCAGGCCACTACAAATTTCCCTTTTTTATTTTTTGAGTAAGATGTTAATTCCTACTTTCATTTACCAATTCAAAATCACTATAAATTTTCCATACAAATTAGGCACATTTATTCTTTTTCCATTATTCCCACTTTCACTATAATTCTATTTACAACATATTAATGTTTATTATAAATTCCACAATTTTTAGTATTACAGTAGT
Organism: Allium sativum; assembly: GCA_030737875.1. Lineage (NCBI taxonomy): Eukaryota > Viridiplantae > Streptophyta > Magnoliopsida > Asparagales > Amaryllidaceae > Allium > Allium sativum. The sequence continues at coordinate 944,934,751 of CM060909.1, read as the reverse complement.
TTTTAATCGAAATAGAAGATTTATGGAGTAGATTTTGCACAACAATGATATTATTAACGTACTTGAAAATAAATTATATTACAATTACCATGGATTACAATTATTTAATATGTTAAGAATAATGGGGAATGTAAACGGTAAATATACCATTATCCAAAATGTATAATTCTAAATTTACTCACCTGACAGGTTTCCAATCCTTGAATCTGATTCAGATCTATGATTTTGTGGTCTTCCTAACTGAATCTAGTTTTAAAATAACCACGTATTTACAAATCTGATACTAAAAGAATTTCATAGGATTACCTCGCGTTGACAAGAAATTTGAACACCTATGTTAATAGATTTACATTCTTTGCCTTCAAATATTGAATCAGAATTCTCTAAAACCAATATTCTAATTTTGTAAAATATTTTGAGAAGAAACAAAATGGAAGACCTTGGTGTTGTCTTAGAAAATATGAGTTGGAGGCTAGGCCCTACTAGTATATTTATAGATGTACAAAAAATTCTGGTACATCGTATTAACAATGTAAAATCCACGCTGTTCAAGCCAAGAAAACATGTCACAAAAAAAAAAAACAGATCTGCCATGCGTGTGTCGACCTACCTTAAGGATGTGTCGTCCCTATGGTCGACCAATTTATGCACTGGGCCTACCCAATGCCCAGGTCTGAAAGTGTTTCTAATTGTCTTTAAAATTTAACGTTATGTTTAAATGTTCCTTTTACTCCTTAATATAACTAATATGAATTATTATTTTCCATTTATAACACATATCTATTCTCAAATTTTGAATTTGTTTGTGTATATACGCATAAAACCTTTCAATTTTTTGTTCGCTAATAGCTGCTCAATTAATGTAATTAATAACTCTACAAATTTGTTGTTTTATTCCTTTTAATGCATTCTAATTTCAAATGCAGTTATCTTCTTGTCCATTTTTCACTTATTATGCATTTATTACTTTCTACTCTTAACTTACACTTTTTATTTCAACATTTGAATTTATGCGTATATATACACATACAATCTTTATTTCCTTTTCAAAATTCAAATGATGTTATGTTATCATTTTTTTCTTACCTAGTTTATTGTTTGCAGGTTACTTTTGGATTCCTCAATCATGCATATGTGCGTGTGTATATATATATACATATGTGTGTGTGTGTATATACACATAGATGCACATACACTGATACACATATATTTTTATACTCACCTAGATGCATAATTTTTCTTATATGTGCATTTATACATATTTTTCTCTTAGAATACGCATTCCTTTAGCCGTCCCTTTAAAATAAAAATATAGCGCCAACGGGACTCAAACTTGCACCACTCACCTAGGAGAGACATGCTTCTACCAACTGGTCTACACAAGCTTTTGTTCATAAGACTAAAAACAATGGTGGTCATTGTTCTTTTTAGTGTTCTTCTTATATCTTCTTTTCACGTTTTCAGTAATATTTTATTCAAAGATATCTTTTTCATCTTAAATCCATTTTATACAAACAATAAGTCTAAATTGATAAAAAAAATCGCCATGGATGCAATGGTGCACTTTCTGTTACCAAATTCTGAAAGCTTTTCAAAATTTATTTTATTATTTAATTAAAAACGCGGAGTGGTACAATGGTGGTGGTGGTGTACGGTAGCTAGGGTTTGTAGTGGTGGAGAAAAGTAATGAAAAGGGATTTTTAAAGGAAAAAGGAGGTTTTAGGTTTTATAGGGCACACAACATGGTGATGGAGGTGGCGGAAGGGTGGGGGAAGCTAGGGTAGCCGGCGGATGGAGGTAGAGAGGAGTGGTGTCCATTGGAGCTAAGGTGGAAGAGAAAGAAGAGAAATGGAAATGAAAATAATATGGAAATGGAAAACTAATGGAATGAAAAAAAATGAACCTTCTATCTTACACATGCCTAAGTACCATGGAAAGTGGTTTTATGGAAGAAGATGACAAGTGTTTAGAGAGGACACGAGTTGTCTAAAGGGAAAGGGTTTTAGTAAATGGTGTATGCGAAGTGATTTTTATTTTAATTCAAATTGTATTAATACTTTAGGAAGGTTTTACCTACACCTGTATTAAATAAAACTCCATGAAAATATTAGTGTGTGTTATGTTACACAAAATAATCCATTTAAACAATTTTGTATATTTTTAAAATATTTATTTTCAATAAAACTCATTATTTTAACTGTTTTCAATTATACGATGTCTATGCGTTTCTAACTCGTTCGATCAAACCATAGGTCCAATTAATACAAAATTAGAAATTATACTATATTTCACTATTACAGATCCAATAAACCTGTTCTCGTCAAATTCGGAGATCATTTGAAAAATTCTCTTATTTTTAGCTCTTATTAAATTTTAACTAATTTTTCAACATGCGTATATAATATATATGCTTACGCAATAATTCCGATTGACTTGAAATTTGGAACCTTACCATATTTTAACGTTATGGATCCGATAAAATTGGTTTCATTGAAATCCAAGACTATTTGAAAAATGTCTAATTTTAGGCTATTAAAATAATATTAAAGGTCAGTTTGACTCAGGTCCTAAATAGGTTTCAAAATTAGGCTAACATCCCTCCCTAAATTTTACATAAATTACATCCTATTTTTCGTAAATCAGAAGAAAAAAATCACGTAAATTCATAATTAAATACAACAACTAATCATCATCAAATTCATGCATTAAAACCACCAAAAAACGTATAAAAAGCATGAATCTGTAGTATGCATCAAACGATGCATTTATTTGCAATTCCTGCATACATTTCTGTAACAATTGCAGTTATGCATCAAACTGCATTATTTATGAGAAATGCATGTAGTAACACGACAATAAATGCATCGTTTAATGCACTAATTCAATCATCGCCTGTTTTTTCAAACGTATACCATTTTTAAGCATTGTTGCTTACATTTCATCATTTATAAGCAATAAATGCAGCACATATTCATAAGCCTTCATCCGTTTTAACTTTGTTGCATACGTTTCAGTAGTTATACAGAATAAATTTATACATTTCTACAAAAATTTATAAGCCATGCAAAGTAGTTCGGGTTTAATGCATACATCTCAAAAAGTATAACCAATATATGTATACATATATGCGCATATTCATCCAGATTTTCTATATAAACTCTGGATGAAAAGTTGCATACATATAATCATATATTGGTTACAATTGAATAATTCGATGATTTTTTTAAAAAGTTTTTTCTGCATGGTTCTAAGAATAACTACGATTTTTTGGATTTTTTTTATGTTGCAGCGCAAAAATCTTTTTGGGAAACAAGTAAGGTCAAAAATAGGGACCCACTTTGAAGATAATCTTTGGGGAGGATGTCGTTTGTATTTCTAAACTTTTTAAGGATGTGTGGCATATTTTCACTAATAATAAATTATTGATTTTCACAAAATTCATTTTAATTTGATTTTAAAAGTTTACTAACCTTATTCTAACCTTAATAAGATATAATATAAAATTAGAATTCATTTTCAATAGTTTCCCAAGTCTAGATTCAATATTTTCTGAAATTTGAAATTCAATTAGACTTACTCATATAAAAATAGTTTTTAAATCTATTTAAATCCTATTTTAAATTGATTGAAAATTCGGGTTGTTACATGAGAAGTCATTTATTAAGAGGTTTGAAAATTCTTTTATTAACCCATGTTAACAAATTAATCATTTAACCTGATTTTTAAGTAAAACTCTTACTTATTATATATTAAGAGTGATAAATCCTTAAAGTAAAGTATTTTTAAATACATATTATTATATATATAATTTATTTAAAAAGGCTTTACAAATACAATGTCTTTTAATAAGAAAAAGGATTTATCGAAAAGATTCATAAAAAGAATTGAGATTCGATTCTTTCAAATTTGATCTTAAATATGGTAGTATGGACATTTGTTCCACACTCGACACTGGAGGAATCGTGTTTTGATTTACTCTTATACCATTTTCTTATAAATAACTTTGTTTGATCCTTTAAATATGATTTGGAAATAAAAATCCTTTTGAATATGCATATTAATAATGTAAGTTATGAATGTATTTTTAAGTATTGAAAATATAATGTTTTGCAAATATACTTAGGTCGATGAGTTAAGTATATGAATATTTTAATGAGTATTCTGTAATGATATTTTATAAAATGAACGATTCATTTAAAGTGCCATGGTGATTATTATCGGAAATCAAATCCTTGAATTATCATTGTTTATATATTTGACAGTTAAATAACCCACTATTAAATTTGAGTGTGAAGTTTAATTGTCATTTCGAAGAGACCGGGATCAAACCAAGTTTTCCGAAAGCCACTTTGATCCGGCTAAAGCATTTCGAACTAGAAATATCTTGAAGATAATTGAAGACAGAGATATTCATTTAGACCTAGAACGAACTTATATGAATAAATGTTGGCATTGTTTATTTTCTTAAAAGGTAGTGTTGCATTCTGAGAATAGTTTTATTTATAAAGTATACATAACCTTTAGCCTCATCACTTGGTAAATGGCTAAAGCACGGACATACGGTAAGGCTTTGTGGTCGCTCCCAGTAGAAATGGTCATCCCATATCTAGAGTTGATATCTTTGTATGCTTTCGCCTTATTATGGTTGTTGATCATAGCTGGGGTGATCATATTTGTCACCACCCAGTTAAGTGTGGGGTTGGTTTTGAGTAGCCAAGGTGCAGCTTAACACAACATCTCGTATGTTTTATCTAGAGATGTATGAATTCGAAGAGTTAACCGTTACCCATTCATTGTTGAAATTCATTCCCTAATACGAACCTTTAGACTTAATTATATACTTATTATGTTGGAACATGAGACGCAAGCATTTCGGTTATTTTAATATATTTGTTTTTGGATTCCAGACTTTAATATAGTATTACTAGATTTATAATAAAAATATTTTGGTTATCGTAAGGTAAAATTTCAATTTGTATTTATGTGCAGCGTGGTATTACGAGATACCTTTGATTTCAAAGATTTATAAGCTAAAGAATAAATTACAGTGACTTGCATTTTCTCACACTGGTTTACCAAATTGGTCCGAGTGTTATTTTGTTATAATACAAGGGCCAAACCGAATATATTTTCAGGTTAGTTTAGACTTGGTTCTCTTTGAAGCTTCACGAGAGGAGCTGAAGGGCCAAGAGATATTCTAGTATGTTTCCTTTATGTTTCTCGCCGTGCTTGTTTGTTGTATTCTTTAATATTTGTAAGGACAGGTTGTTATAACTACCCAGATTTATTTATAGATCGATTCATTAGCATATATATTAATTTTACAGTTTAATTTATGCAGAGTTATTATTATATTATAGATTTTCATTCCGCTATGAGATTCCATTCTCTATCTTCTTTATTTCACCTAAATGACATTTCTTTTGGACGACTAAATGATCAGCACATGAATACAGAGGATTTATTAAATGTCATCTTTAGTAGTAAGAAAGGTAGACTATTACATTAACATGGCATATGCTATCATAAACAATAAAAAATGATTCAGGTTTATCCTCAATCCGAATTTAAACATGAAAAAAATGAGATGTTATTATTATTCACATTGATTAGAATGAGAAATACTAAGATTTGATGATGGTTCAATCTCCCTTAGGTTAAATTCCTAATTTTTTTACCTTTTTTTCTTGTTCTTCCCAGCTATGGTTGTCCTCCTTTTTATTTTTAGATTATGTGAATGAAGTGAAGAGTGAGATAAGGATGGAGGGTTTGAGTAGAAGGAAAGTGTTATTTTCTCATTTTATTCTCCTCATATCCTCGTCCTTGTTTCTAACTCTGATTAATATAGTCCAGTTAGTTGTTTAATAAGGGCACGTTATTCTCCTCATCAACACACATTATTTTATTTTATTTATTTAGATATCCTAATAATGTTATCAAATAATTATCGATGTTACTAATGGGTTGGACCAAAATGAAGGTGTGTAATATTTCCATAAGTGATTCCAGAGGACACAGAGCAGACAAACATTAAGCTCAAACGTTATTCATACAAATCACTCAATGGATATGTTATGTTTAAACAATAAAAAAGCATCATACGTTTGCATATGAACATATTTTTGTCTATTTTTATTGAATTCTAATTTGTATTCTAAAGAATAATAATATAAAAAGTAAACCAAACGCTTTACAAGCTCGGACCGAGTCGGCAATCACACAAAATTTTATCATTTTGTGATTTTAATTCAAATTTGACATTAGCTCATTACAACGAGTGCACGAAGGAATTCTAATATAACGCATAACATAATGATATTTCCTATTGCCAATGCAAGAAGAATCTACCTCACATGTCCATATTAAACATTTTATCATGGTATCTATGTACATCCACGGGTCTATCACCAATGTTTTCTTATACCAAATATATAAGACTCATTGTTCAAATAAATAAATAAAGGACTCCTCTTTCAAATTGTTCATCAAGAATTTAACAATCAAACCTTAACTGATTTAAAAGCAGTACATCGTTAATTATTAAAAGCATGTTGTTTATTGTTTTCGTAAGGCAAGCCAACTTTTTAAAGAGGACCGAACAATGTTTTATTAAGGGACAATTAACGACAAGGACAAAATTAAGGGCTTTTTTATTCATAAGGACAGCCCACTAAAATTTTACTCAAAAGGACAATACACTAATTATAGTTTAATTCCCTAAATCACATGCCTGTTTCATCTTCGATGCTCCTATCTCACGAGTTTCTCGTTCTATTTTCCTTGAACGCAGTTTTTTCTCTCTCGATCTCTAATTCTCTTCTCTAGTGCGTTTTTTTTTCTCCAACGCGTTTTTTTCTTCTGATCCAAATTGCAAAATCACTCTCGAGCGTATTGATCTCTCGATCAGATCTGATCTCGACATCTGTCTAAAGTGCCACGGATTTTGATTTTGATTCGATAGGCAGTAAAGATGATTTTGTGATTTTGATTTTGTGAATTCGTCCTAGAAAATCAAACAAGAGAGACAAACGACAGAGATGAACGAAGGAAGTTACTTTTTTGGATGGTGAATTTAGTTGTAGTTCGTAGGTATCAGTTTCCAATTTTTAAGGTATCATTTTTCTTGTTATTACAGTGTTATGCTTCTGTGTTAATTTATTTTCGTGATATATTAGTTTTGTACTTTTAATGTTGCATTAACTTTGCAACTCAATCGAAATTATGTCATTTTAATCAATCAAAGTGGGATGTAAACATTTTTATTCATTAGTTTTCCTTTAAAATATCAAAGCAGTTTTAAGATATCATTTTTATATTTTTTTTTAGGTATCAATCTTATATTTTCAACATGAATTTACATCATATCAGTTTTAAGGTATCATTTTTATATATTTTTTTAGGTATCAGTTTTATATTTTCAACATGAATTTACATCATAGCAGTTTTTAGGTATCATTTATATTTTTTTTTTAGGTATCAGTTTTATACACTACAAGAAAAATCGCATATAGCAGCGACAATATCCGCTGCTAATCCATCGCTATATTGGCATTAGCGATGGATTTCCTACATAACATGATGGTCGGTAAAAACCATGACGGTAATAGTGTCAGGTTTTGCGGCGGAAATTAGCGAAAGTTTTCCGTCATTTTCCTAGTCATATAACAAAAATAAAAATTTATTTATTAATTTAATTTTAATTTGTATACCGACTAATTACCGATGGATATGTAATTTATAATAAATTATTATTTATAAAAGACGTTGGTAAACCCTTACTAATTGCCAAAGGATTAGCGACGGAAATTGAATTGAGGTAAACTTAACCTCAATTTTTTTGTTGGTAAGTCGCCGCTATTCCCCTTCTGATCTTCCAATACTATATATATTTATATATATCACCATTATTAATATGCATTATGCAATAATCCATTGCTAAAAACGAATATCACAATGTAATAACTAAAAACACATTCTTAAAATCTAAGCAAAATAAAATTACACACAAATTTCTAACATATTTATAAATGCTCGATAAAATTACATTTAAACTTCTAACATATTACAACATATAGCACGTATCCAAGTAATAATTTCATAATGTAGTACGATACAAAATGATAAAGCCAAAATACACATACTGGTCTAGTAAAATATAGTACTGTTCCTTTTGTTCTTGCCCAAATGACTAGTCCCTGGCCCATACTTCCCCCAAGCAACTTCTATAGCCATGATTGATTGTTAGCAAAGCTGCAACATCACACAATCGTCAACATATGGTCGAAAGTCAAAAAAAGGCCAACATTCATATATCATAATAACCCCAATTTGGATATACGGATCATGGAAACATTTAATTATTATATGCTCAACTATTTAATTTCACCCTACTCATATGTTATGTTTGTCCATGCATGCGCACAACAACAACAAAAAAGAAAAAGGAAAAAAGAAAGAACACATCTGCAACTGAAAATATAAACACCTGATATCAAAAAATAAATAATCGCTGTATACATTTGTTCAAATTTTCCATTATCTATTGTAATGCGTCCATGCATTATTTAGAAAAAAAAAGAAATTTATTTGTTTCGAGGAATATGAAATACCCAACGTAACATATAAAAAAATTCATTTAATATCTGGAAAAACATTTAGTTATAACCATTAAATCAGAATCATTAAACACATTTACCACGCATTGTTTGGAACTGAAATATTTTAAAATTATTAACCATTCTGTTATACCCCAACTCTCGACAGTCAATAGTACCTCAAGTTTTCCATATGATTTGGCAGCAACACATTTGCCATTCTCACTGCATACGAAACTTTGCACATATTAGTTGTATATTTATTTTTTCATATGAAAATAAATATGCAATCACTCATGATCGAAGTGCTTTGAGGCCGATCCAACAATGTCTAACTTCATATTAGCAGTTAAGTATCATAACTAGTTTCCAAGTTCATAACTAGTCACGTTGGTTCCCAAGTTCACAACTAGTCATGCTGCATGAAATCAAACTTACATCTTTACCAGAGACTTCTTCACATGAATCTTGTGTACAAGTATCATCTCTAGCAGTCTAAACATTAGGTGGATTATCCTATATATATGAATCATGGTGTTAAACTCATTTTACATATCAATAGTACTTAACAGAAAGATAGCTAAAACAAAGAAAGAAAAATACCACTTTGGCAACTTCCTTATCAACTTTTGCACCATTTTGTTCCTTTAATTTCTCCAACTTTTTTTGAGCGAACTCATCATTTGAACAATCAGATATATACCCAACATCTGATTGACAAAGGAAACTTGTTCTAATTATGAAATAGACAATAAATTCTTTCAATCTACAGTATACTTCCTAACGTCAAAAAAAAATACAAACCTGAAAACCTGGTTTAAAAACTCACTGTTTTGAAACCGCTAGCTTTCTGCTTCTTATTTTCTCTAAAACTGATGAAATCAGCTTTCGGACAAGAGGGACAGACATAAATGAAGCGTCCTGTGTTTCTTATTGAAGAGCTGCAAAATAATGTTAGGCAAAAGACAATGTTTTTAGTCTACAAGAACTGCTACACTATTCCTGACAAGACTAAAATTGTCATAATTTATGACTTCTGTTTTATGCGCTTACATGTTAGGCAAAAGACAATGTTTTTTATCTGCAAGAACTGCTACACTATTCCAAGCAAAATTGTCATCTAAAACTGCTATAGCAACCCATGTTCATTCAATAAATAATTTAATAGCATTTTATATAATACAAAACATGTTTATATATAGTTTCGAAACATTCATAGTTGTGCAATAACTGACATCAACTCCAATTAGTAACCGATAAATTCTTTTGGTTTATTTTCTTGTCAACTAATATGTAGGTCTTAAGTTTTCATGAATTAAATTATAGAATAGCGGATATAAGAAAAACCATCAACCATCTGAAAACCAACTTCTAATCCTTTTTTTCCAAAATTACTAATTGGTACACATGAATCTGAAAATCAGTTGTAGAAGTAGCCGAGACAGTGGATTTGATTCCTTAATTACAGTGATTCAATTTTCCAAGCGCAAAAAACAACACAGAATTGAAGCGCACACACAAAATTGAACTTGAGTCCAGTTGTAATGCTATAATGGTATACTACCTCTTCCAATATTTCGGCAATGATATTGACAACACAATTGAAATAATGTAAGCGCATAAAATTAAAACTGGAACTTCATGGCAATGAAAGTAACCCAAATTCCATACCCTTCGTTCGATCTGCCTGTGTTGACTACCAGATCTGTAACAGTATCGTGTTCAAATGACCCCTTGATGCCATGACCCCTTGATGCCATGGAGAAGAAAACTTATGGATTACATACGAAATTTGGAAGGATCGGTTTGAGAATTCGGTCAATTTACCAGTAAATCCTTGATGCCATGACCCTTTTTTGTTTTCAAGACGATTCCATCGGACGCGTTGAGGAAGCAAAGCACAAGAACGATGAAGAAGCAGAGCACGAGAGCGATCTGAATTTTCCTTTAGGATCGGTTTCGAAGCGGCGATTGGAGGCATGTTTTGAATTTTAGGGTTTGAGAGGAAGAGGTCCACAATTTGAGATAATCGATTTTAGATCTGGGAGTTTCTATTTATGGCGAGTAAAAATGAATACGTTTTACGTTGGGAGATGTAAAAAAGGACGGAGATTTTGTCGGTGCCAAAAAATTTCAGGTTGGAGCGAAAATTTTGGTTTCACATCAATTTTTTTTTAACCAGGGAAATTTACACATGTGGAAGAGAAAATTAGCTACTAATTATTACTTATTTACAAATAATTATTTATTTTAGTTATAATTGTGAGTTCTGGAATTTATGTGAAATTTACTTATTAAGTACTAAGTAAAAACACCAATGTAAAACATTTTATAAACAATAAATATAAAAGTCCAAAAAAATAATCAATTATTTATCAAATAATACATACCAATCAATTTCTTAAAAGCAAATATGTATTAATAATTTCTTGATATTAATTTAATTAATCGTATTAAAGTCTATTAAATAATCATTGATTGTCAAAACAAATTTAATAAACATCGAACAACAATGTATTTTATTAATTACTGTTACCTCTAATTTATATTATATAGTAATTAATAATTAATCAGAATTAATTTTCAAAAAAAATAAAAAATTAATCAACATTAACTATTGAATTTTATTTACTTCTAATAGTTATTATTTATTATTAATTACTAATGTATTATTAACATTAATTATTTAAAATTTAAATTTACTAATTAACTACTAAGTAAAAACACAAATTTAAAACATTTTATTAATAATAAATATAAAACTTCGTTTCCAATCTCTTGGAAAACTGCAGGAAAATAGCTTCAAAATTATGTCGACGGTAATCCGACTCTATTAGCAACGGAATTTAGCATCAAATATTATATGATGGTAAAGAGCTGCAATTTCCGTTGATTTAGCGACAGAATAAGTATTCGACGGTAATAATTTATAATAAGATGACATATAAAATCCCAAATATTTTCTCTTACAAAGCCCACGGAAATCCGCCACTAATTAGCGATGGAATTTTCCGCTGCTAAAAATTTGTCGCTAATCTCGGTTTTTCTTGTAGTGATATTTTCAACATGAATTCACATCATAGCAGTTTTTAGGTATCATTTTTATATTTTTTTTAGGTATCAGTTTTATATTTTCAACATGAATTTACATCATAGCAGTTTTTAGGTATCATTTTTATATTTTTTTAGGTATCAGTTTTATATTTACATCATAGCAGTTTTTAGGTATCATTTTTATATTATTATTTTTAGGTATCAGTTTTATATTTTCAACATGAATTTACATCATAGCAGTTTTTAGGTATCATTTTTATATTTTTTTTAGGTATCAGTTTTATATTTTCTAGTTCAATTTCCAGTATTATGTTGGTATAAGTTTTGATTGTGTATGAAATACTTGCAGATACTGCATGTTGCTGGAGATTACTTGAATTCAAGACTGGATTGCATACAAGTAAAAGTAAATGCATGAATGCATGCTTGGAATGGGGAGCAGTGTTCTATGTACTTAGATTGTGTAGGAAAAAAAATGTATCATATTAAATCAGTTATGTATCATTGTAGGTATCATATTATACAAGTGGGTATTATTGTGTATTACTGAGAATAATCTCATTTTTGTGACAATTGAATTGAATTAATTGCTATTATTTTTTTAATCAATAGGTATTATTGCGAATAAATATTATTTTTGTGAGATTTGAATTGAGTAGGTGGGTGTTATTTTTTTATCAGTGGTTATCAGTTAAAATTAATGTTGTGTATCAAAAAAAGTCAATTGCCAAAGCAAACAACACAAATCTACCTAAAAGCTGCTATGATGTAAATTAAACTAGAAAATATAAAACTGATAACTAAAAAAATGATACCTAAAAACTTCTACAATGCAAATTCAGCTAGAAAATATAAAACTGGTACCTTAAAAAAAAGTAATACAGAAAATGTTTGAATCACAATTCGATTGTTTAAAATGAAATAAATTCGTTTGAGTAGTAAAACTGATGCATCAGTACAAGAACAAAAGTAAAATAGCACCAAAACTATAAACAAAACAGCATAACACTATTAATACAATAAAACCAATACCTTAAAAAATATAAAAATGATACCTTAAAACTGCTGCAACGTTTTAAAGAAAAATTTATGCAAAAAAATATTTTCATCACAATTTGATTTTTTAAAATGAAATAGGTTCAATTGTAATACATAGATAATGCAACAATACAACTACAAAATAAATACAACATTAAAAACACATCAAATGAATATAAAACAGTGGTAAATAAACAAAAATGATACCTAGAAAAATATAAAAATGATACCCAACTGCTAAAAAGTTGAACATTAAAATTGCAGAACAAAAAAAAAAACAAGAATCACCTTGCGAAATAAAAAAAACTAATCAGCCAAAATGAACAAAAATTATAATGATTATAACAACAAACAAAAAAATCAGTCGAGGTTGATTGTTAAGATCGATTTCATGCCCTAAATTTTGCTGTTCGATTTATGATTGAGGTTCGACTGTAAGATAGTAGGCGGATTTGATTCGATTCGATTTCCAGTTGAGATGATTTCATTAATTTTGATTTGCTGATTTCGTGGGAGAATAAATCTGAGAAGAGAGAAAGGAGCGGAAGAAGAAATCAGAGAAGAGAGAAAGGCACGACGGAAATTTTTAGGGTTATGTCCTTTTGGATAAAATTTTAAGCGCGTATCCTTATGGATAAAATATTAATACTGTTTGTCCTTATAAGTAGTTTCCTGGTTTTATTAAAGATTGAAGTAAATAGTAATGTGATGTTAACAAACCTCAACAACGTAACTCACACTTACAAAACCAAAAGACAAGCTATATGCTTGCACTAATAATTTGTCATTAACGCAAACAATTTTCCATACAAAAATATTTGTTCTTACTGCTTCAACAAGAACATACAAGCTTTACGCATTTAGCACAACATGTTACATAAGACATATCCACGGAACATTACACGATATATATGTTTTTTCCTTCCACTTCACGTACGACATGGCTCGTTCACAAGTTAGAAGAAGATGCCATCACAAGAAGTGACATCTATCCAGATCAAGGTACAAAAGATTACAAAGACCGGTAGAATTCACAACCCTTGATAATAAAAAACAGCACTGACAACACTAACAATTTACAACCTAACATGCAACCACAATAATAAAACACAAAAAAACTACAAGTAGTCACTGTGGTTTAACTGGGAAGGTGGGTGTGAGTTAAAACAGGAAAGCCGGACGAAAGAGTCATCTAGACAAGCACTTGGCATCACTTGGACTGAAATCTCCATGATCCCCTGGATGGGACCAATCAGGGCCCATGATTTCAATCTTTTGCAATTAAATTCATATTTTTTTTCAGATGTTTAATTGCAAAAGGGTTAAAATCAGGGAACTCTGATTGGTTGAGTTCACGAGACCAGCCAATTTCGGGTCCAGGTGATTTCATGCAACCCAGAAACTGCACCCTAGTTCATGGCTGCAACCATGGATCCACAAGAGAAAACGTGAAACACAAGCCGCAACTCAAGCCCCGTTCGCAGTTTAAAAAAATGGGCCATTAACGTTGCGTTCGTGTCCAATCAGGAAAACCGCACACTTCGTGAACGGGAGAAATTGAGCTGTTTGCGTTGGACACGTCCGACGCAAAGCAATTACAATGTCTATTCTAGTTGGTTAATGAAAACACATTTAGCTCAGTTGGTACATGTGCATGCTTTGCTTTAGATAGACGAAGGATCAAGTCTCACCTTCACACAATTTTTTTAGTGTTTTGTTGTACACTATTTATTAACTCTTAATGTCTACTGTAGACTATTTGTTAATGTTTAGTGTCGTTTTTTAACTTTTTTTTAGACTGTTAATGCTTAATGCTATTATAATGTATTTGCATGAATTATATTGTTGTTTAAAATGGTTTCAACACATTCGCTAATTAGATTTGACGGTCCAAATAAAAATCAGTATTTAATTAATTCATAATAAATAATTTAACAAATAAATATCCAGTTCAGATAACACGTTCAAATATCCGTTCACAGCAAAAAAACACATTCCTCTTTCGGTATAGTACCACGCTCAAATTTGCTACTCAAATACCAAGCTGAATTAGCCTGTTACAGTTCCTTAAAGAACGCACCGTCAAACTCCTGCCACTTGAACTCAACTAAACCGTCAGTCAAAAGAATACGACACAACTCCTAAAAACATAACTCCAAACCCAAACCCCTATAAATAGTAACTCTTTACTAATTATATCTTACATGTAACTCCTAATTATACCTTTACTTTGCTCCTAATTATCTTAATGGTGCTCAACCTTATAAAGTACATTCGATACTTTAGCCCTATCATTTTACATAACCCAAGCGTGATTATGTAACCCTTGAGGAGGGTACTTGAAACACCCCACCTCCGTTAGGGTCACTCTCAAAGGGAATGCCCTAATTTTGGTGGAGGTTTATAAGTACAAGTCATAGATATACAAGACAGATATAAGAACACATATTTGTAAACAGCGGAAGAACAACAAACTTTATTTCATAAAGTCAAATACGTGTACAACAACATCCTTTCCAAAAACATAACATAACACTTTCATAATCTGTCTTGAGTACATTATTTAAAGAAGCATAAATAAAACATAGATAAACTGCAAAAGCCCCATAGTGGATTGTCCAAAGCCATAGTTCAAAACAGGAAAGTCCAAGCAATACATTTCTCTTCTTCAAGCTGGATGTTGAGGTTGGTCAAGCTGCTGTGTTCCCTTCCTGAGGACCTGGGGGGGAAACGAAAGAAAGAAGACGAAAGAAAAGTAGAGTCAGACATAAAGCCTGAGTAAGTCTAGTACTATTTTGTCTATGAATAAAGAACTGGGTATGATAAGTATAAACAAGAAGTGGGCAAGCACAATAAACTTGGTTAAGTTATCTAGGGTCGAATATACTATTGTACCCCATGTTAATCTCTGAACCCATATACTAGTTTCCAATTTGCACCCCATAATCAGGGTGATGTGATCCATTCTATGATGATCGGCTCCTACTCGCAAAGTTACATGTGTCTTACGGCCCCCGATGTCTGTAGTTACCTATGCTGGTCCCACCATGGGGTGTATCAAGTCCCATAGTGGCAACCCGACACAACCTTAGAGTGCACAGGTATGCTACTGGTGTCCAGTGCCTTATTTTTCTGCGCCGGAGTGTGTGCACGCCCGCACTCCGTTAGAACCTACACTGCTACACCACCGCCGTCGCTTTGACCTCTTACAATCAGCCCAGTAATCGTGCCCCACCCTGCCTAGTTTCAGGGTATCCTGATACACCTTTTAGGGTTACTGCTGAAAAGGGTCCCCCCCCGTTACTAGGTTTTCTATCTCTAGCCAACATGCTAAGTTGGTTAAGTGTTTCCTAACCTAACCCCACCAGTCCGTTTAGTTTAGCATGTTCCATTTTGATTAAGTCTTTAGTTCACTTAATCCTAACAATCCTGACTCAGCCTTAATTGTCTTATTAAGGCCCTGACCTCTCACATTAGACAGGTATTGTTGTGGCTGCCTGTTGCCGGTTGGTTCCGGGCAGTCTTACGCCACAACTCAGTCTAACCTCGGGTCCTTGCTGGGCTCCATGTTTAACCTCCCACATTGGATAGGTATTGTTGTGACTACTGGACAGCCGGGCGGTTCCGGGCAGGTTTACATCACAACTCAATCCAACCTCGGGTTAAACACATCGTATGTTCTACATTTACATATCTTGTCATTCTTCTTTATTTCTTATATGTAAATATTTGCGGCCCATTATTAAGTTAATGGTGTAAAGGTTACACCAATCACGGGCCCAACCCATACTTGAATTTGGGCCCTTCTATTTTATATTTTCATTCATTAATTAATTTTTAACCCAACGTTATTTTCCCCCGTTTTACACGTCCGTTTATATATATGTTGGGCTTAGCCTTTTAAAGCCCAATTTAGCCATGCGAAAAGGGGAGGCTTATGGCGTATACACAAAGAGGGGAAGGTGAGCGCATGAACTTGCAATACGACGTTGGAAATACAAAATAGAAATTGGTGTACTTGCATAGTGGTAACATAGGTGACATGAATCAAAGCATGTGAACTTGCATAGGTTTAACTACAACATGAACCTATATTCTTATTTAGGCATAATGTCAAACATAAGCATGTCATAAATATTTCTAGCATAAGCATAGCATAATGTCAAACATAAGCATGGCATAAGTAAAGTTAAATTTGTTCATGGCATAAACATAAACAAGTCATATTCATAAGGTTTCTACATGTTTACAAAGGGGATACTTTGTTACTAACACAGAAGCATAGATCAACTAAATTTTGGTTTAAGTCTAATCACATAACGATGGTATAAACATACTTATGCATAAATATTCCTAAACATGGTGTTTGCTTTAAAACTTGCAAAAAGGGATTTTTGAGTCTAACCTAGCCATGTCTCACATATGTCATCATATAATTCTTTTAAACAAGATAGACTTAATCATAGATTTCAATTATGCCAAATATCATTCATAGCCTAGCCATATTCATAAGTTTTGCAAAAGCATGACTTAATACATGGATTATGGTGTCAAAATTCCAACATAGTTTCATATGAACTATAACAACCAAACTTGTTTCAATTACTTGCACAATGATTTATGCACAAAAATATACATCATGATGACATAATAACAAAGCCCCAAACTTGCATGAATTTCACTCAACTACATACGTGTAGCTTCAACATAGATTACATAATTTGCGCAATATTTCAAACGTATATTTGCATAGAACTACCGCATGTAGTTCTTTATAATGAATAACATAATTTTGCACAAACATGAACTACTTTATTATCCCAATTCAAGCACACAAATCAATACAGTTGTTTATTCATACCAAAGTAATACTCTACTTACAATGGTTGCGGCGAATTCTCAAATTAAGAGATATGATTCCTTTGTTGAATTGATTGGCTTTAGGTTGCTTGAATTGCTTTAGGCTTTAGAACTTTCTTCTTAATTCCCCTCTCTAGTTGGCGGCTATTCTTAGTCGTTCCTCAGCAACATGGCGGCTATGTTCTTAATTTTGAATGAATAGATTAGGGTTTAGTCTAGGGTTGTTTATATAGAGGTTAGGAATTGATTAGGACCCTTGATGTTGCTTGGATTGATCATGGCCATTCATTAGGAAGAGAGACCAATTAGAACCCGCCACCTAGCCCTAGTGACAAAGCAGACCACAGAAATTCGACCAAACACAGACCTGGCCAGCCAGGTTGACTGGGCTCGACCAGGTCGACACCCCTGTCGACAGGGCTGTCGACAGCCCTGTCGACATGGGTAGCCCAGGTCGACAGCCCAGTCGACCTGGGTGGCCTTGGCGGGTGTTTATCCGCCCTGGCCCATTGGGCCCCATTTTCGAATTATTTTATTCTGTTTGAATTTTAAATTTAATTCAAAACTTCCGAAGGCCATATCTTCTTCCTACGGACTCCGTTTTTCGAAAACTCGGACTCTATTTCGCGTATTTTTCCGAGACGAACGCAATGGCGTATCCCGTTTCCCTTGGTTCTTTGATTTCAAATTAATTATACTATAATTTGTTAATTTCACAGTTATAGAATTTTCGGGGTGTTACATTCTCCCCCACTTAAAAGGATTTCGTCCCCGAAATCTTCAAGTTAGGAGGAATGTATATCCTAACATCCAATAATCCATCTACTCATCCATCAAACACGAGCATCCATTGTCCTTAGAAGATTTCTAATGCTTCATGATCATATGTGAAGTGTGTGTGTACATGTACTTATCTAATGCAAAATCAGGCGGTCTACTGATTCAGTTGACCTCCTTAATGCGGATTATGTAAGTGCCATGAATCCATTATGTATGCAAATTTTCCTATTCATGATTCTACATGAGTGCACAATCATTCAATACAAATGCAACATCCACATGACAACACATTAAAGTTCAACCATATACGAATACAAACATATATGCATATGCAATATGAAGTGATTGAGCCGATCTAAAACCTAGATTGTGTGTGTATATGCAACCACGAGCAATCACTAGCAATCACTTGCAACCACTTGCAACCATCATCCATAACATGTTTCAACTACATGTTTCCATCCAAAAAGATTCTACCTAAAAGATAAGGTCGAGGAAATATACCTAAAAAGATAGATAAAAGCGCAACTTAAGGAAAAAGAAAGATCAGGGATGTACCCTCGAACAGAAAAGGGTAGGCAGTACGTATTCTAGCTTCAGTTTCCCAAGTCGCGTCTCCCTCGGCGTCGCTCCACTGAACTTTGACGAGCTTGACTTCGCGGTTGCGTAGCTTCTTCACTTCTGTTCCTAAGATGCGGATTGGAACTTTTCTTATGGTCGCTTCGCGTTCCACTTCGGCCTCTTCGAGGATATTTGGCTCTACCACTTCAGCTGACTCATGCAGACATTTTCGGAGATGTGAAACGTGAAAAACGTTGTGGACTCCAGCCAACTTCTCGGGTAGCTCTAATCTATAAGCCATTTTCCCAATTTTCTCGATAATAGGGAATGGCCCTACGAACCTTGGTGCTAGTTTTCCTGTGGTTCCAAAGCGAACAACGTTTCTTAGCGGTGATACCTTGAGAAAAACTCTGTCTCCAACTTCAAATTCAAGGTCGGTCCTCCTCTTGTCAGCATAGGACTTCTGTCTGTCTTGGGCCGTCTTCATCCTTCTTCGTATTAAGTCTACTTTCTCTGAGGTCTCTCGGATCATATCTGGTCCAAGTATGAGCCTATCTGTGGACTCCCACCAACAAGTGGGCGATCGGCACGGTCTTCCATATAAAGCTTCGAAGGGCGCCATTCCGATGGTTGCTTGATAGCTGTTGTTGTAGGCGAATTCTACTAAAGGAAGGTGGTCTTCCCATGTCCCTCTGAAGTCAAGGACGCATAGTCTTAAGAGGTCTTCCAAAACTCTATTCACTCTCTCTGTTTGGCCGTCGGTTTGGGGATGATAGGCTGTGCTTAAGCACAACTGCGTTCCTACTGCTTCTTGCAGACTCCGCCAAAACTCACTGGTGAAGATGGGGTCTCGGTCACTAACAATGCTAGACGGTATTCCATGAAGTCGAACGATTTCTTTAAGGTAAAGTGATGCTAGGGATGAGGCAGTCCTTTTACTTTTGACAGGTAAAAAGTGGGCGCTTTTAGTAATCCTATCCACTATTACCCAAATGCTAGTGTTGCATCTCCTAGATCTAGGCAGCCCATCGATGAAGTCCATTGAGATGCTATCCCACTTCCACTGCGGGACCTCCAAAGGATGTAGCAGTCCGCCAGGCTTTTTCTGTTCCGCCTTAACCTGTTGGCACACCATACACTTAGAAACGAACTCTGCCACGTCCTTTTTCATGCCGTTCCAGAAGAAAGTCCTTTTTATGTCTTTGTACATTTTATCTCCGCCTGGGTGTATCGTCATCTTGGAGTGATGTGCTTCCTCGAGAACCTTCTTTACTAGATCTTTCGTCTGTGGGACGCATAGTTTTCCGTCTCGCCTTAGCAATCCCTTATCGTCGACGGAGTATCTGTTGAGGTGACTTGAAGTCTCACCCCTAATTAACCTATCAATTATTTCCACAAGCTGAGGGTCTTCGCGTTGTGCTGTCCCTACTGAATCCACTAAAGTTGGGCGTACTTCGAGAGATGCTAGCAAGCCTGGTACGAAATCGGAGGAAGGCCTAAAGTCGAAGCTGGCTATAAACCCTAGGCTTTGTCTTTCAACAAACAACGGGCTTAGGGTCAATTTCTTTCGGCTCAACGCGTCTGCCACTACGTTGCCTTTGCCCGGAGTATAGGAGATTTCGAAATCGTACGAGGCAAGAAACTCCATCCATCTTTGTTGCCTCAAGTTAAGATCCTTCTGTGAGAAAAGATATTTCAACGATTTATGGTCAGTGTAAAGTTCGAACTTCTCACCTAGGAGATAGTGTCGCCAAGACTTGAGTGCAAAGACGATGGCGGCTAACTCAAGATCGTGGGTTGGGTAGTTCTTTTCGTGTACTTTCAATTGCCTCCCGCCATAAGCTACTACCCTTCCTTCTTGCATTAAGACGGCGCCTAGCCCTGTCCCACATGCATCCGTATAAATAGTGAACATCTTGCTCCCATCTGGCAGTGTCAAAACTGGGGCTGTTGTGAGAGCCCTTTTTAGTCGTTGGAAAGCAAACTCGCAATCCAAATCCCAATTAAACACTAGATTCTTCTTAGTCAATTTCGTGAGCGGAGCTGAGATTTTCGCAAAATCCCTTATAAACTTCCGATAGAAACCTGCTAGTCCTAGAAAACTTCGGACCTCAGTTGCATTCCTTGGTGTCTTCCAATCCTGTACCGCTACTACCTTAGCAGGGTCCACCGCTAACCCTTGTTTGGATACTATGTGCCCAAGGAACCTCACCTCTTCTCTCCAAAAGTGGCATTTGGAGAACTTGGCTTTTAGTTGATGGACTCGCAAAGTTTCCATGATTGCCCTTAGGTGCTGAGCATGTTCCTCTTCACTCTTTGAGAAGATAAGGATATCATCTACGAAGACCACTACGAATTTGTTGAGGAAATCTCTAAATACCTTACTCATCAGGTCCACGAAGTAAGCAGGTGCATTTGTCAAGCCGAAAGGCATGACAAGCCATTCAAAGAAACCGTCTGGGGTTCTGAACGCCGTTTTATCGATGCTATCTTCAGCCACCCTTAGCTGATGAAAACCGGTTGCTAAATCGAGTTGGGAGAAAACAGACGCTCCTACAAGCTGGTCAAACAAATCGTCGATTCTAGGGAGAGGGTGCCTATTCTTTTTCGTTAGCTTGTTGAGCTCCCTATAGTCAACACATAGACGGAGTGAACCATCCGCCTTTGTAGCGAACACCGCCGGAGCGCCCCATTCTGAAATGCTCCTCCTAATGAACCCCTTTTCTAGAAGCTCTTTAATCTGTTTACTGAGCTCTTTCCTTTCTCGTGGAGCCATATGTCTAACGGGCAACGCAACGGGCTTTGCATTATCTACAAGATATATGCGGAAGTCTATTTCCCGCTTCGGAGGCAAGCCCTTCACCTCTTCAAAGACATCCGGATATTCCCGGACCACTCTAACTGATTGCAAATTTTCAACAGAGGCATCTAGCGATTCAAGATAACTAAGCATAACCGCATGCGAGGGATTACAAGAAATTTCCAAAGTATTACCGAGCTGGGTTAGGAGCCTAACCACCCTTTTCTCACAATCAAGGATGGCCCCATTACTGGATAGCCAATCCATACCCAAAATCAAACCATACCCCGAAAAGCCCAAAACAAAGGCACTACATTGAAATTCGACACTTAGAATAGAAATTTTCAATCCCACACAGATCATAGACAAATGAGCTGGGCCCCCAATTGGGTTTGAAACAATTAAGGGGTCCTCTACCATACTAGTTTCTAGGTGCAGAGATTCTACTAAAGCAGACGAGATAAAGGAGTGTGATGCGCCAGAATCAAATAAAGTGCGAACGGGGTGATCATAAAGATAAACTACACTTTCTACAGAAGTATTTATACCTCGCTGTTGCAGAGGTGGCGCTTCCAGCACATGAACCTGTGCCCCTGGGGTGGATCCAGCCCTCTGCCCCTGTCCTCGTTTCTTTGGGCAGTCCTTAGCCCTGTGGCCTGTCTCACCGCAAGAAAAGCACCCACCATTCTCCTTGGCCTTCTTTTTCCGGCAGTCCTTTACTAAGTGCCCCACTTTGCCACAGAAATTACACTTCCTCTTCTCTTTGTTGCCTTTCCCGCCCTTCTTAAAGTCTGTCTTCTTGGGCTGCAAACCCTCTTTCTTCCCTTGAGAGCTTTCTGCCTTCGTCTCCTTCTTGCTCTTTTCCTCTTCATTCAGCAATGCCATTTGCACCAATCTTTCATACGTGGCTCCCATGGGTATATGGGTCATGGCCAAACTGTGTAATGGCTCATTCAACCCTTTGACGAAACGGAGAGCCTTCTTGTGCGGGGTGTTGACTAGGTCAAGCCCAAACCTAGCCAGCTCATCGAACTGATTCACATACTCTCTGACTGTCTTGTCCCCTTGCTTAAGAAATAAGAATTTTTCCAACTGCAAACTTCTTTCCGCATCCGAGAGAAATTTGGTCTCAAACCTTGCCCTAAAGTCCTCCCATGTCTCCACTGGTCTTTCAGCATTAGTGACTTCCCACCAGTAGGAAGCCTCGCCCTTCAATAGCCACACTGCCAACTATACTTTTTGTCTATCTTCTACCTCAAAGATGATGAATAGGTCCTCAGTTTCTTTTAGCCAATTTCTAGCTGCTACGAAGGACTCAGTTCCATGGAAATCCCTTCCCCCCATAGCTTTAAAATCTTTACATATCTTAGCAAACGTGTTTCCCCGAGGAGGAGGTAGAGGAAAAGGTGCTGCTGCAGCTGGATGATTTCCTTCCGCTGGGGGAGGAGGAACGGTAGGACCTGGCTGAGTGGCCCTTGCTTCTAAGAACCGTCTAAACCAACCAGGTATTGGCACCCCTTCTGGCAAGTTAAGATCTTAGGACATGCTGAAACAAAAAGGATAGATTCAAAACGAAGGATAAGAGATAGTTCCTATGGCTTTGGGGGTGGACTTTGCCTTTTTAAAATAAAATAATATTTTTCTTTTAAAAATGCTTCTTTAAATTTCCTTTTTGAAAATAATTTTTTTCAAAACTTTTTATCTTATCTGGTAAACCTATGCTCTGATACCAAGTGAAACACCCCACCTCCGTTAGGGTCACTCTCAAAGGGAATGCCCTAATTTTGGTGGAGGTTTATAAGTACAAGTCATAGATATACAAGACAGATATAAGAACACATATTTGTAAACAGCGGAAGAACAACAAACTTTATTTCATAAAGTCAAATACGTGTACAACAACATCCTTTCCAAAAACATAACATAACACTTTCATAATCTGTCTTGAGTACATTATTTAAAGAAGCATAAATAAAACATAGATAAACTGCAAAAGCCCCATAGTGGATTGTCCAAAGCCATAGTTCAAAACAGGAAAGTCCAAGCAATACATTTCTCTTCTTCAAGCTGGATGTTGAGGTTGGTCAAGCTGCTGTGTTCCCTTCCTGAGGACCTGGGGGGGAAACGAAAGAAAGAAGACGAAAGAAAAGTAGAGTCAGACATAAAGCCTGAGTAAGTCTAGTACTATTTTGTCTATGAATAAAGAACTGGGTATGATAAGTATAAACAAGAAGTGGGCAAGCACAATAAACTTGGTTAAGTTATCTAGGGTCGAATATACTATCGTACCCCATGTTAATCTCTGAACCCATATACTAGTTTCCAATTTGCACCCCATAATCAGGGTGATGTGATCCATTCTATGATGATCGGCTCCTACTCGCAAAGTTACATGTGTCTTACGGCCCACGATGTCTGTAGTTACCTATGCTGGTCCCACCATGGGGTGTATCAAGTCCCATAGTGGCAACCCGACACAACCTTAGAGTGCACAGGTATGCTACTGGTGTCCAGTGCCTTATTTTTCTGCGCCGGAGTGTGTGCACGCCCGCACTCCATTAGAACCTACACTGCTACACCACCGCCATCGCTTTGACCTCTTACAATCAGCCCAGTAATCGTGCCCCACCCTGCCTAGTTTCAGGGTATCCTGATACACCTTTTAGGGTTACTGCTGAAAAGGGTCCCCCCCCCGTTACTAGGTTTTCTATCTCTAGCCAACATGCTAAGTTGGTTAAGTGTTTCCTAACCTAACCCCACCAGTCCGTTTAGTTTAGCATGTTCCATTTTGATTAAGTCTTTAGTTCACTTAATCCTAACAATCCTGACTCAGCCTTAATTGTCTTATTAAGGCCCTGACCTCTCACATTAGACAGGTATTGTTGTGGCTGCCTGTTGCCGGTTGGTTCCGGGCAGTCTTACGCCACAACTCAGTCTAACCTCGGGTCCTTGCTGGGCTCCATGTTTAACCTCCCACATTGGATAGGTATTGTTGTGACTACTGGACAGCCGGGCGGTTCCGGGCAGGTTTACATCACAACTCAATCCAACCTCGGGTTAAACACATCGTATGTTCTACATTTACATATCTTGTCATTCTTCTTTATTTCTTATATGTAAATATTTGCGGCCCATTATTAAGTTAATGGTGTAAAGGTTACACCAATCACGGGCCCAACCCATACTTGAATTTGGGCCCTTCTATTTTATATTTTCATTCATTAATTAATTTTTAACCCAACGTTATTTTCCCCCGTTTTACACGTCCGTTTATATATATGTTGGGCTTAGCCTTTTAAAGCCCAATTTAGCCATGCGAAAAGGGGAGGCTTTTGGCGTATACACAAAGAGGGGAAGGTGAGCGCATGAACTTGCAATACGACGTTGGAAATACAAAATAGAAATTGGTGTACTTGCATAGTGGTAACATAGGTGACATGAATCAAAGCATGTGAACTTGCATAGGTTTAACTACAACATGAACCTATATTCTTATTTAGGCATAATGTCAAACATAAGCATGTCATAAATATTTCTAGCATAAGCATAGCATAATGTCAAACATAAGCATGGCATAAGTAAAGTTAAATTTGTTCATGGCATAAACATAAACAAGTCATGTTCATAAGGTTTCTACATGTTTACAAAGGGGATACTTTGTTACTAACACAGAAGCATAGATCAACTAAATTTTGGTTTAAGTCTAATCACATAACGATGGTATAAACATACTTATGCATAAATATTCCTAAACATGGTGTTTGCTTTAAAACTTGCAAAAAGGGATTTTTGAGTCTAACCTAGCCATGTCTCACATATGTCATCATATAATTCTTTTAAACAAGATAGACTTAATCATAGATTTCAATTATGCCAAATATCATTCATAGCCTAGCCATATTCATAAGTTTTGCAAAAGCATGACTTAATACATGGATTATGGTGTCAAAATTCCAACATAGTTTCATATGAACTATAACAACCAAACTTGTTTCAATTACTTGCACAATGATTTATGCACAAAAATATACATCATGATGACATAATAACAAAGCCCCAAACTTGCATGAATTTCACTCAACTACATACGTGTAGCTTCAACATAGATTACATAATTTGCGAAATATTTCAAACGTATATTTGCATAGAACTACCGCATGTAGTTCTTTATAATGAATAACATAATTTTGCACAAACATGAACTACTTTATTATCCCAATTCAAGCACACAAATCAATACAGTTGTTTATTCATACCAAAGTAATACTCTACTTACAATGGTTGCGGCGAATTCTCAAATTAAGAGATATGATTCCTTTGTTGAATTGATTGGCTTTAGGTTGCTTGAATTGCTTTAGGCTTTAGAACTTTCTTCTTAATTCCCCTCTCTAGTTGGCGGCTATTCTTAGTCGTTCCTCAGCAACATGGCGGCTATGTTCTTAATTTTGAATGAATAGATTAGGGTTTAGTCTAGGGTTGTTTATATAGAGGTTAGGAATTGATTAGGACCCTTGATGTTGCTTGGATTGATCATAGCCATTCATTAGGAAGAGAGACCAATTAGAACCCACCACCTAGCCCTAGTGACAAAGCAGACCACAGAAATTCGACCAAACACAGACCTGGCCAGCCAGGTTGACTGGGCTCGACCAGGTCGACACCCCTGTCGACAGGGCTGTCGACAGCCCTGTCGACATGGGTAGCCCAGGTCGACAGCCTAGTCGACCTGGGTGGCCTTGGCGGGTGTTTATCCGCCCTGGCCCATTGGGCCCCATTTTCGAATTATTTTATTCTGTTTGAATTTTAAATTTAATTCAAAACTTCCGAAGGCCATATCTTCTTCCTACGGACTCCGTTTTTCGAAAACTCGGACTCTATTTCGCGTATTTTTCCGAGACGAACGCAATGGCGTATCCCGTTTCCCTTGGTTCTTTGATTTCAAATTAATTATACTTTAATTTGTTAATTTCACAGTTATAGAATTTTCGGGGTGTTACAGTACTCAACAAAGTTACATACTATTCTTACCCATCCAAGGATAGTATAAACATCATTTTAGATATTCTATGGCTCAAGGGTGCTCAACATTCATGAGTATGCAAAGTACTTTTTATATATTAGAAAAGATGGAAAATAGTCTTACTTTAAATTAATATTTCAAAATAATTTTATACAGTATTATTGATAATATAAAGGAGATGTGTATAACTCTTGACATCTTATATTTGTATATGTCCAGTGTACACTCCTTTAAGTCTTTATTGGTTTTAATTTATTTAAACATCCATTTTCTCTAAACATTGATGTGTACGTATGTGTGTGTATATATATTTAATTTATTACAACAATTATAATATATATATATGTATATGTATATAAATATATATACACTCATATGTATCCTTTCCTGCTTGAGCGTTCTAAATAATTAGAACATTCATATTTACGTAAATGATTTTTTTTACTTATTTATATACTTTATAAATGAGGTGGAACCTTGACGCAACGGTAAGGTCACCTAGCTGGTGATCTGGGCATCCAGGTACGAGTCCTAAAAAACAACCTCTTTGTAGTGCGAGGGAAAGACCACATACAATCGACCTACTTGGATCCCGCTACTACGCGGGAGCCTCGTGCAAGAGGTTCCACCTTATTTATAAGATTTATGAATACAGTTTGAAACAATTTTAAATTATATTTATAATACTTATAAAATTTAATTTTAATCCAAAACGATTTTGAATAATTTGTATATAACCTTTATAAATTGATAACCAACTTTTAAATCCATATTTTGCAACTCTTTACGAATTTTATTATATACAAATAGACTTGTTCAAAGCAACCTTAGATTTAAAATACTTTATGCTTCCACTAGGCCATGTCCTTGGAACATAACACTTCGATGAACCAGGTAAAGGCCAGGAGTTTGGGAGTTTTTGTTCTAAGAATGTTCCATATTAGATCAACGTTATGCTTAGTTTAAGCACTGTTTCCCTAGACACACATCAAGTTTTTCCAAGCAGTTCTCTAACGTGTTGGTTGGTCAATTATATAAACACAATATAGGCTTCGATGCTACTGTTGGATCAGGTGCATTGGCAACAACATTAAAAGAGAGACTAATTTTTTTATTTGTTTGCACAAGATTGTATCTAGTATTTATATGAATAATAATTTTATACTAAATTTATAAATCGTATTTAGCATTTATTGATAATAGAGTTAGATGTATAATTTTAATTTAATTAATTTATATACCAATTCTATTCATTTATTTGTTACTTTCTAATAATAATATTTTGTTATTAATTTAATTTTACTTTACTTTATTAATTTTATTTTATTTAATTTTATTTTTTTGGACATCCTAATATGTTCGGGTTCATTATTTAAATAATATGGCCATACTAAGTATGGTGATCTAACCTAGAAATAACATGAGAACATATGTTAAAATCTATTAAATATTAGTAATGCAAAACCTTTTAAGGTGGTGGATACCCAATGCCAAAGGCCCCCGTACTCAAGCACGAGAGGACTTCCCAGGCAGTCTCCCGTCCTAGTACTATTCTCACGGCTTTCCGGGCTATAGGGGTGGTCGACAAGTGCACATAGTCTTTCCCTCACATATGTGAAGAGGTCGGGACTCGAACCTGCGCGCTCCAGATTACCAGCCGAGTAACCTTACCATTGCGACCACCTTGCAAAACCTTTTGAAGCTCTCTCCTTAATTATATGAGTTTTCTCTTTTTCCCTTAGTTCTCTCCGGATATTTTATTTTAAAATTAAATTACCACTTTGCACTTGTATATATTTTCTCTCACATTATTTTACTTTTTCTATCATTTTACATTTTGATATGGACAATTCAAAATTTACAGAATTAATTATTAACAATTAGCTTTTAACATTTTATATTTAAGTCCGCAAATTTAAATTAATTACAAAACCAAAATTTTAAGTAGTATAAATAAATTCAATTAACTAATATTTCTTTTATATACTAAAAATGATAAAATTATGTTTTTTTGGCTCTAAATACCTACACTTCAAATTTTCTATAATAATTTAAGTCTCTCGATTCTTTTTTAATGTTTTATATTTAGTACCATATTTTACAATTAATTACATAATATTAAAACTATTTGAATAACTTTAACAAACTATTATTCATTGATTCACCTAATAAATCACATCAAGATTAACTATATTTTTATTAACAAAAATGGGAAAATAAATCAAATATATAAAAAAGCAGAGCCGTGAAAGGCGCGCATGGCGCGGCGTGGGGTTTGCACTCTTTTTGCTTGCGGCGCGGCGCACATGAAAAGACGCACCAAATGGCGCAAATGACGCGCGGCGTAGAAATGGCGCACCGTTTCTTTTTTTTTGCATTTCAAACTGCAATAACTACTACAAATGCTTTTACCATCACTACAACCACCATCACTACAAATATTACTATTATTATCATAATAACATGAAATGCGAATAACTTTGTTAATATTTTTTTTTCAATTATATGAAAACATAGTCACTTTATTATTATTTTCTATTCGATTATCATCAAGGTAATGACCTTACAATTATATAATGGACTGACCTTAGCTTGCCGGCATTTAGAACTAACATATGTTTTATTATCCAACATAATTTAAATTCATTTTAATATTTTTTGAGGCAAAGATTCATTTTAATATTGTCAGAAATATATAATGAAACGACCCAAACTCACCCTTGCGGGAAAGCCCGGATTGAGTTGAGAACACGACAAATCAGAACGCAAACAGAAGAACATTTCATTGCTTATTACAACAATTTCATAAGTATAAGAATATAACAGAGTACGAATAAATAATATACATTTGATAAGTATCAGAGATTCAAATACAAAGCAACGGAAAATCAATACATAGCCCAACTTAAAGAAATACACGGTACAGAGCATTCCAAATATAGCTCCAGCTGTAAACCAGGATCCTGTGAATATAATATCTGCAAAACCAATACTACTAGCTGTCCATATGGAAATAGGGGGACCCAGAGTTTAGGTTAAAACAATAAACTCTAGGTCAGTCATGTGATTGGTGTGAGAACTAAAAAAGTCATTTAAAACTTTACTTTAGAAATAAGGTAAATCAAGGGACCAAGCCATGTGACACGGAACGGGTTTTCTCCCAAGAATACCAGTGCATACAACAAACAGCGCAATGCTTTCTGGAAAAATGAAGCTATTATAAGACTCAGGTCCCATCACACAATGCAACGCAAACCAAAGGATAGAGTTTTCCCTTATAATAGCCAAACATGCTTTGTACGTTTAAAACAAATCATTTGATATTATTATAAGTGCATATTGTATAAAACAATTTCAAATATAAATGTATCAATCATAGGCGGCATGGGTACCATCTATCATGTCGCAATACTAGGCTCTACAATTAAAACCGAAATGTCACTTATTAGAAGTTGGATTTCCATCTATGAGTGGAGGCCAGGGATGGCTCCTCACCATTTTGAGACACTTTAGCATATGTCTCAGGACCACAAACTCTGGGCAACCCTTGAATCGGTTGGGCCGGTCCTCCCTTACGTTCGAGGATTGACAATTCCTAAACACACGTTTCCCGGTCCTGTCAGACCTATATCAATCGGCTCTGTAGTAACCGATATATCCGAGACGCCTCGATATCCATCATCCATATAGGTAAAAATATAAATGTCTAGGCTCCATACCATGACACCACCCATAGCTAGAAAGAACTAGTGCCATTTAAAACACAGTTCACGATAAACCCAAAATCACAATCCATTAATTATGGAATCTTCACGGAAAATAGATTGATATATATATATATATTCGATATCAATTTCCGTATCCGAGTAATAATATAAATGGAATAACGACAAAACCTTTTAAATTCCATATATATTAGCAGTCTTCCTCCACATAAGCTCACTTCGATTATTATTAAATCGAATTCCATTCAATTCCAATTTAATATATTAAATTGGAAAACTTTACTTTGGAAAGTTCTCATTAAATCTTAATAAAAAGATTTATAAATTCCAAATCTCATTTCACTGTAAATCGGGTTAAAGAACGAATGTCGTTAAAACACAGGTCACGATAAACCCAATTCACATTCCATTTTATTCCAGTTAAATGTTAATTAACTGGAAACTTTAATAATCTTAATTAAAAGATTATTCTTTTCACATGGGGTTTAAGAACAGTGTTATTTAAGACACCATTCACGACAAACCCAAAATCCAATTCTTTAATTCAATTCCAATTAAATATTAATTAATTGGAAAACTTCATTAAATCTTAATTAAAATATTTATTCTTTTTCTCAACTGGGTTTAAGAACAGTGTTATTTAAGACACGTTCACGACAAACCCAAAATCCAATTTGATATCAAATACAAGGCTCTGAATAGAAATTATATCGGTTTATATTCAATATCAAGTTTGGAAACCAATAAATATCCTATTGGAAATAACGATATAAATATATATTCCAAATCTCCATAACAATTATCTGTATAATCACGGAGTCCAGTATCTAAAATATTCCGAAGATTATTTCCATTCCAAATCCATTCCAATTTGTTCATTGGAAATTTCTGGTTATATTAAACCATTTACAAATCCAGTTTATTTTATTTAAAAATTATTGGATTTCAAATCTAATTAATAACTAGTTCATTTTGATAAAAATATATTTTTATATTTACAAACATGGAATTTTTCATACCAATTCTTTCCAAATCATTTATTATGATTTTACATAAATTATCAATATTTTTAATAATTTTATTGAGGCCCTTTCAGTCGATTTCCATAAATGGCCATCGAACTGCACTTACAATGACCTTTTCCAAATTTGATTTGGACATAATTCCAAATCCAACCGTTAGATTTCAAATCTCTTGTATTTGTTGGAAAGGTCTTTTCGATACGAACCCAACAATCCTAGTTTTAGGAGAATCCAACGGTCGGATCTCCCGTAATGTCGAATCGAAGTTAATGGTCGAAATTCGCGAATGGTCGCGGCGCGTTTTATTCAGGCCATTAAATATATATAATATATATATATATATATTTCATCGATTTCCGTTTAAAACAGTTTTAAATAAAATTGAATACTCCTTATCATTATATTATTTAAATGATAATATTTTCAAAATATCATATTTTGAAATCATTTCCTTCTCGATTTTTGTTATAAAAATGAATAAAATTGATATAAATATTGTTCACGTAAAAATGGCGTTAATCTAATCAATACGATTTTGTATATATTTAAATATTTCCGTGTCCATCCCAAATTGGACATCAAAATCATATTTTGATCCATTACTGAATATTATTTTAAAATATTAGTTATTTTAAAATATTCATTATTCATCATTTTAAAATATTCGTTACTTTAAAATATTCATTCTTTCCGAATTGGAATCAGACACAGTCAATTACCATATAATTTTATTTATATGGATTTCATACATACGTGTACACAACAATAACCAAACACAGTCAGCCATCATCCAGAATGCATTACACAACTGCATAAGCATTAAATATACATAATTAACGCTTACAACATTCTGTCAACCAATCTATTGACATATAACTAAACAATTGGGATTAGTGTACGTCAAATATCATCCCAAAACCCGTGTGGGGTTTCAATCAACACATAGAGATTTTATTTGTGCAGTTGGGCAATGTGTAAAATATATCGTCCCAATCAATATCAGTCAAATGCTTGTACACAAACAAATCGTCTGATTTGTAAATGAATATTTATTTTCATCACATGACCATTTTATATGGCTCATATATTCAATAAAAATGATATTTTTATTATTCAAATATTTTATTCCATGCATGAATATTTTAAATATTATATTCATTCAATAAAATGATATTTTTTTTGTTCAAATATTTTATTCCATATAATACAATCAACAACCACAATACAGTCCATTCAATTCAAACAAACAATCATGGTTTGTACAATAAATGGTGTCGGGTGCTGCTAAGCACCGTCTGCATCCTAGTATATTTTTAACTGTAAAATAATGAGAGTGAGAAGGAGTCCTCACCTTGGGTTTTCACTCCTCCATTCTTTATTTTTGAATCTCTTAACGGTTTGGATTTGAATTTGTCCGAAATTCGAACGTGCTCCAAATTGGACCCGGTCAGTCTTGTTGTGAAGCTCTCGCCTCCACGATCGCAACGAATCCAGTTTCGCGCGATTTGGACCTCGTATGAAAAAGTTATCACGTTAAATACATTGGGTAATTATATGATTCATTAAGGAGTTGATTAAAAATAATTAAAATTAAAACCCACCCTCCTCTGTAAACAGTCGAACGTTGAACCCAAACCCTTCGAAACTAGGGCTCGAATTTGCATCCAAACCGTGACCCCTACTGATGATCAGACTTCCCCACGCCGACAAGCTTGGAGAGGCGCACCCCTCCCCACGATGGTGGACTCGGTGGTCTGGACGGCGCAGAAAACGAGGGTGAGCGGCGGACTTTCCCAGGGGCGAATCTCAAGAATGACTCAACGATAATCGACGAGGGTCATATGGATTTGAAGCTAGAAGAGAGCACTACAAAATTCTCTTCAGAAGCTCGCGAATTCATAGCGTGGATTGAGAGAAAAATTAGGAAGGATTCGACAACTTCTGTCGTATATCGCAGGAGTGGCGAGAGAGAAATGACGCGATTTTTTTATTTTTTATTTTTTTTTAATTTTCTGATTTGCCGGAATATATATAATTCCAAAAATACGTGTTTGCTCCTACTAACTCTAAATCAAACACAACGACTGTCAATCCTAGCGTAATATCCCCATTTTGGACACAATGGGATATGTTCGTAAGCCAACTCGGCTGTTTCGATAGGTTTTTATTAAAATTAAAATATAAATCAATATATTTTAAATTTAAATGTACATTTTAATTTACCGGGGCCACATACTGATTCCAAAAATTCCAGAAAAATAAATCTAGTTATGTTTTTACGATATGGCCCTAACAAAACTAATTTCATTGAATTTGGAGACCGTTTGAAAACGGTCATTTTCCAGTCGATTAAATTCAAACTGAATTGACCAAATACGTTTAAATTCACCACGCTCACATTTTAATTCGAAAAATTATGGAAATTGGAATCTAGCAATAATTCGACATTCCGGATCCAACAAAAGTGGTTTCATCGAAAATGGAGGTCGTTTGCAAAATCGCTATTTTTAAAGGCTATATGTTATATAAAATTCCGTAGCGACTATTCTGAATTTTCAACTGGACATAACTTTTTATTTCTGTTATGACATCTCGATTTTTCACATTCATTGGAAAGATATTTTCAAACAGGTTCAAATATTTCTGGTTTCACTGAAATTCGATTTATTTTGAATCCTGTACATTCAATTGAAATTTGAAATCAAATTTTCAAACTTACGTGCCATTTCAGGCTCGTCATATAATTAAAATAAATTTATTCGTTCTAACTTCATTTAAAATAAATTTTTAGTTGTTATTATTTAAAATAATTCATTTTAAATATTCAAAATTCATTTAAATAGCTAAAACAAAAAAATTTAATTGGTTCTGATTTTCTGGGTTGTTACAATATCCCCCACTTAAAATCTTTTCGTCCTCGAAAAGGAACGGAGCTGAAAGTTGTTAAACTAACCAACTCAACTTTCATTCTTCAACTTTTCAGTTTCTAAGAATTTTCTAATTTTTCGAAAATTTGGCTAACACCCTAAATTTTTGAAATAAATCGTCATAACCTCCTTTGTTTGGGGAAACATTTAAAACCTCAACTAGCCTCACAGGGCCCTCACCAATCCAAAAGAAAAAGAAAAAGCCAATCGGCTCATAAAATCATCCCAACCCTGTAAATTAGTAAACATGTACCTGTTTGTCGGGCATACAATTTTATTCCTCTTCTCTAGCTTCCTTGCTATGACATGTCCAATATATATGCATGTACATTTATGCAATTTTCAAATAATTTTCAATTCAGTTCAACATTTGATTCAAATTGGCTTAATTTCTCTTATTGGTTTTATTGTTCCACTATGTTAATTAGTTCCACTAATAACCAAACAACACAATCAGCAATCAATTAGTTGATTAATTTTTCAATCATATATCTTTAATATATATACTAAAAATCATGTTTTTGATGCCAATTCACAATAATAACCCTATTTAGTTTTGGTTCTCACACCAGTCAATTGGAAATATATAGATATCCCACTTTCGAAACTCGAACATAAATACCGGTGATGGTATACTTCATCATCAAAATCATGCCTGAGCGACTAGAGTGTGATTCTATATATATCCAGTATATTAAAACTTCGAATATACATTTGCAAGGCGTATATGAAAAATATTTATATACTCGATTGTCCAAATTCAATATAAGATAAATATTCAAATACGTATAAAATGGTTTAAATTTTCAAAACAAATTTTGTTTTTATAAATAATACTCTTCTAACTCATTCCAGGATACTACCGATCCTATCTCTAACGAGTCATTCTTATTGGATATTGCTAATCTAATCTCTGATGAATTCTTTCATTCGGTTCTAATGTGTCTTGTTCTCGAGCTCTGTAAACCAAGGCTCTGATACCAGCTGAAACGACCCAAACTCTTCCTTACGGGAAAGCTCGAATTGAGTTGAGAACACGACAAATCAGAACGCAAATAGAAGAATATTTCATTGTTTATTACAACAATTTCGTCAGAGTACAAGAATTTAACAGAGTATGAATAAATAATATACATTTGACAAACACCAGAGATTCAAATACAAAGCAACAGAAAATCAGTACATAACACAACTTAAAGAAATACATGGATACAGAGCATTCCGAATATAGCTCCAGCTGTAAACCAGGATCCTGTGAATATAATATCTGCAAAACCAAAACTACTAGCTGCCAATGTGGAAAATAGGGGGACCCAAAGTTTAGGTTAAAACAATAAACTCTAGGTCAGTCATGTGACTAGTGTGAGAACTAAAACAATTATTTAAAACTTAACTTTAGAAATAAGGTAAATCAAGGGACCACGCCGTATGACACGGAATGAGTTTTCTCCCAAGAATACCAGTGCATACAACAAACAACGCAATACTTTTTGGAAAAATGAAGCTATTATAAGACTCAGGTCCCATCACACAATGCAACGCAAGCCGGAGGATAGAGTTTTCCCTTATAATAGCCAGATGTGCTTGGTACGTTTAAAATAAATCATTTGATACTATTATAAGTGCGTAGTGTATAAAACAATTTCAGATATAAGTGTATCAATCATAGGCGGTATGGGTACCATCTATCATGTCACCATACTTGGCTCTACAATTAAAACCTAAATGTCACGTATTGGAAGTTGGATTTCCATTTATGAGTCGAGGCCAGGGATGGCTTTTTCACCGCTTCGAGACACTCTAGCAAATGTCTCAGGACTACACACTCTAGGCAACCCTTGGATCGGTTGGGCCGGTCCTTTCTTACGTTTGAGAATTGACAATTCCTGAACACACGTTTCCCAGTCCTATCGGATATATATCCATCGGCTCCGTAGTAACCGATATATCTGAGGCGCCTCGCTGTCCATCATCCACATAGGTAAAAAAATATAAATGTTTGCGCTCCATACCATGACACCACCCATAGTTATAAAGAAACATCATGTTCTCTCAGTAGTCCAATCCAGTTTTTGACTCATACCGAGGTGTGAGGCTCGCGAATTAGCGCCATACACAAAGCTATGCCCTTTAAGGCCATGCTTTGATCATCAACCACAAGACTCTGCTTTTCAATAGAAGCCTTGATCATTTGCATCTCAGCATGCCACACTGACAATTCACGTCATGCAACTGATGTCTATCGATATATAACCTCTGAGCTTGTACGTCTCAGAGAAGGGTGTTAAGCAAGAGAATAAATTCTCCACCGCCAAATAGATATATATATTTAATAGAGATCAATCAACACAGAATAAAAATCCAATGTCAGACACGCATCCATTTAATAGTTCGTTCTGGGTTTGAACGAAACCGGAGGCACCTTATTTCTCGTCCCATATGTCCAATACAGGAGAGAGGTCCTCGCATATCCGTTCGATCTCTAAATACGTTTGGACGATCACCACTTATTACCTTGTCTTAGGTGTACAACCTAATCAAACGTCAATAATCATCCAAACGATGTGAAGACCTCTGGTCTTCAACCACCATCTTCATCGCCGACTTATCGTCGAATCAGTTATTCAGAATGGGTATAAATCCGGCCTTTCCTAATAACTCGCGTATATAATAAACAAGTGCTATAAAAACACAACATACGCCTCATTCCAATTCAGAATTTTCTTTTATTCAAATATTCACTTCCTTTGGGAAATGTTCCCATTAATTTTATCAAAGATAAATTATTTAAATTTATTCTTTAATCTTCTTTTGGATATCATTTCTAAATCAAATTAAGGTTTATCAACTAGTTGAGATTAGCGAACCTTGCCGAAGTAATCATTTGTTTAATTTCTCAATCCCTACCTATTTATCCCATGGAGAAAGCCTGGTAATACTCTATATCTAACACCACGGTGATATCGGTAAATTCAATTACCATTTCACATTCAAATCTAATTAAAGATTTAACTATCTCTTGTCGTAAAACTGGTGCCACTCCATTCTCGATCATTTCCCAAATTTGATAATTTAAATTATCACATTCTCTTTTCAATCTAATTAAAGATTCATTAATACTCCACTTAGTTTTAGTCTTCCCACAAATCAATATTAATGATTATTTAACTTTGGAAACACAAACATGCCGCATCGACAATCTACACCGTACTATTGATTTCTGCCAATATATAACCTCTAAGCTCGTACGTTTTAGAGAAGGGTGTTAAGGAAGAGAATAAATTCTCCGTCACTAAACAGATATATATATATATTTAGCAAAGATCAACCATACAGTTCGAAATACAATGTTAGACATGTAATCATGTCTTTAACTGGGTTAAAGAACTAGTGTCATTTAAAACACAGTTCACGATAAACCCAAAATCACATTCCATTAATTATGGAATCCTCACAGAAAATAGATTAATATATATATATATATAATCGATATCAATTTCCGTATCAGACTAATAATATAAATGGAATAATGAAAAAGCCTTTTAAATTCCATATATATCTATTAATAGTCTTCCTCCATAGAAGCTCACTTCGATTATTATCAAATCGAATTCCATTCAATTCCGATTTAATACATTAAATAGGAAAACTTTACTTTGGAAAATTCTCATTAGATCTTAATAAAAAGATTTATAAATTTCAAATCACATTTCACTGTTAATCGGGTAAAAGAACGAATGTCGTTAAAACACAGTTCACGATAAACCCAATTCACATTCCATTTATTCCAATTAAATGTTAATTAACTGGAAACTTTAATAAACTTTATTAAAAGATTTATTCTTTTCACACGGGGTTTAAGAACAGTGTTATTTAAGACACCATTCACGACAAACCCAAAATCCAATTCTTTTATTCAATTCCAATTAAATATTGATTAATTGGAAAATTTCACTAAATCTTAATTAAAAGATTTATTCTTTTTCTCAACTGGGTTCAAGAACAGTGTTATTTAAGACACCTTTCATGGCAAACCCAAAATCCAATTTGATATCAAATACAAGGCTTTGAATAGAAATTATATCGGCTTATATTCAATACCAAAATCTGAAACCAACAAATATCGTATTGGAAATAACAATAAAAATATATCTTCCAAATCTCCATAACAATACCTGTATAATCACAGAATTCAATACTGAAATATTCCGAAGATTATTTCCATTCCAAATCCATTCAAATTTGTTCACTGGAAATTTTTGGTTATATTAAAACCATTTACAAATCCAATTTATTTTATTTAAAATTATTGGATTTCAAATCTAGTTAATAACTAGTTCATTTTGATAAAAATATATTTTTATCTTTACAAATGTGGAATTTTTCATCCCATTTCTTTTCAAATCA
The DNA here is from genome assembly GCA_030737875.1 of Allium sativum. Lineage (NCBI taxonomy): Eukaryota > Viridiplantae > Streptophyta > Magnoliopsida > Asparagales > Amaryllidaceae > Allium > Allium sativum. Next base: position 944,895,963 of record CM060909.1, on the reverse strand, counting down.
TTTATTATGATTTTACACAAATTATCAACATTTTTAATTATTTTATTAAGGCCCTTTTAGTCGATATTTATAAACGGTCATCGAACTACACTTACAACGACCTCTTCCAAATTTGATTTGGACATAATTCCAAATCCAACTGTTATATTTCAAATCTCTTGTATTTGTTGGAAAGCTATTTTCGATACGAACCGAAGGTCCGGTTTTAGGAGAATCCGACGGGCGGATCTCCCATAATGTCAACTCAAAGTTAATGGTCGAAATTCGGGAATGGTCGCGGCGCGGCGCGCTCTATTTAGGCTTTTAAATATATATAATATATATTATATATATTTCGTCGATTTCCATTTAAAACGTATTTTATAAATCGTTTATAAATTCGTTTTAAAACGATTCTAACTTCATTTTCAATTTTAAATCAAAATTGCATACTCCTTATCATTATATTATTCAAATGATAATATTTTCTAAATATCAGATTTTGAAATCATTTCCTTTTCGATATTCATTATCAAAATGAATAAAATCGATATAAATATCGTTCACGTCAAAATGGCGTTAATCTAATCAACACGACTTTATATATATATAAATATTTTTGTATCCATCCCAAAGCGGACATCAAAATCATATTTTGATCCATTACTGAATATTATTTTAAAATATTAGTTATTTTAAAATATTCATTATTCATCATTTTAAAATATTCGTTAATTTAAAAATATACGTTCTTTTCGAATTGGAATCGGACACAGTCAATTAACATATAATTTTATTTATATGGATTTCATACATACATCTACACAACAATAATCAAACACAGTCAGCCATCATCCAGAGTGCATTACCCAATTGCATAAGCATTAAATATACATAATTAACGCTTACAACAGTCTGTCAACCAATCGATTGACATACAACTAAACAATTGGGATTAGTGTACATCAAATATCATCCTAATACCCGTATGGGGTTTCAATCAATACACACAGATTTTATTTGTGCAGTTGGGCGATGTGTAAAATATATCGTCCATTCAATATCAGTCAAATGCGTGTACATAAACAAATCGTCCAATTTATAAATGAATATTTATTTTCATCACATGACCATTTTATATGGTTCATATATTCAATAAAAATGATATTTTTATTGTTCAAATATTTTATTCCATAAATGAATATTTTAAATACTATATTCATTCAATAAAAATGATATTTTTATTATTCAAATATTTTATTCCATACATGAATATTTTAAATATTATATTCATTCAATAAAAATGATATTTTTATTGTTCAAATATTTTATTCCATACAATACAATCAACATCCACAATACAGTCCATTCAATTCAAACAAACAATCATGGTTTGTACAATAAATGGTGTCGGGTGCTGCTAAGCACCGTCTGCATCCTAGTATATTTTTAACTGTAAAATAATGAGAGCGAGAAATTCTCACCTTGGGTTTTCACCCCTCCATTCTGTATTTTTGAATCTTTGAACGGTTTGGATTTGAATTTGCCTTAAATTCTAACGTGCTTCAAGTTGGACCCGGTCAGTCTTGTTGTGAAGCTCTCGCCTCAACGATCGCAACGGATCCAGTGTCGCGCGATTTGGACCTCGTATGGAAAAGTTATCGCGTTAAATACATTGGGTAATTATACGGGTCATTAAGGAGTTAATTTAAAATAATTAAAATTAAAACCCACGCTCCTCTGTAAACCGTCGAACGTTGAACCCAAACCCTTCGAAACTAGGGCTCAAATTTGCGTCCAAACCGTGACCCCTGCTGATGATCAGACTTCCCCACGTCGACGAACTCGGAGAGGCGCACCAACTCCTCCCACGATGGCGAACTCGATGGTCTAGACGGCGCAGAAAATGAGGGCGAACGACGGACTTTCCCAGACGCAAATATCAAGAAAGACTCAACGATAATTGACGAGGGTCATATGGATTTGAAGCTGGAAGAGGGCACTACAAAATTCTTTTCAGGGGCTCGCAAATTCATAGTGTGGATTGAGATAAAAATGAGGAAGGATTCGACAACTTCTGTCGTATACGCAGGAGCGGTGAGAGAGGATGGATGCGGTTTTTTTATTTTTATTTTTTTATTAATTTTCTGACTGGCCGGAACATATATAATTCCAAAAATACGTGTTTGTTCCTACTAACTCCAAATCAAACCCAAAGGCTATCGCTGCTAGCATAAGACTCCCATTTCGGAAACAATGGGATATGTTTTGTAAGCCAATTCAGCTGTTTCGATAGGTTTTTATCAAAATTAAAATATAAATCATCATATTTTAAATTTAAACGTACATTTTAACTTACCGGGGCCATATACTGACTCTAAAAATTCCAAAAAAATAATATAGTTATGTTTTTATGATACGGTCCTGACAAAACTAATTTCATCGAATTTGGAGACCGTTTGAAAAACGGTCTTTTTCCAGTCAATTAAATTCAAACTGAATTGACCAAACATGTTTAAATTCACTATGCTCACGTATTAATTCCAAAAATTATGAAAGTTGGAATCTAGCAATAATTCGACATTCCGGATCCAACAGGTGGTTTCGTCGAAAACGGAGGTCGTTAGCAAAATCGCTATTTTTAAGGGCTATATATTATATAAAATTCCATAGAAAATATTCTGAATTGTCAACTGGACATAACTTTTTATTTCCGTTATGAAATCTGGATTTTTCACATTCGTTGGAAATATATTTACAAACAAATTCAAATATTTCTGGTTTTACTGAAATCCGATTTATTTTGAATCGTGTACATTCAATTGAAATTTGAAATTGAATTTTCAAACTACCGCGCCATTTCAGGCTCGTTATATAATTAAAATAAATTTATTTGTTCTAACTTCATTTAAAATAAATTTTAGTCGTTATTATTAAAAATAATTCATTTTAAATATTCAAAATTCATTAAAATAGCTATAAAAAAATGTATATTAGTTCCGATTTTCCGGGTTGTTACATATAATGTAAATGTATAAAAGATCATAAAATATTGTCTAGCATAGATGCAAAAACAAATAAATGAGACAGAGAAACCGTGAATGATAAATCAAGAGAAGCAGCTTTGGAGGAAGAGAAAGCATTCGCAGAAAATCAACATTCGATCAGCCCTGAAACATGCCTTCGGATAGAAAAAAAATCGTATGTTGAATATGTCCAATATCTTTGTACAATTTGTCTACAACATAAAAATATTTCATGGTTTGGTATTTGTTAAATACAATCGAGCATTATGTTAACCAGATTTAGATTTCTGTTTTATTGGTAATATGTATTATTATTTTGGATTTGAAAACTATTGTGTTTGAAATTTTATGTTTTTTTTTTTGTGAAATGCATAATTTTTTTTGTTGCAAATGTTTTAGAAATTAAAGTGAATTTTTTAGATTTTTGTTGAAATATTAAATTTATTAAAAGAATTAAACATGCATAGTAAATTAAAAATGCGTGCGCCATTTGTCGCGCCTTGCGCCAAGGCTCAAGAGAGGGTTTGCGCCTTTTGCGCCGTGTGCCATTAATAACACTGTAAAAAAAGTCAATCACATAACATAAATTATACACATAATAACTATCACAAGTTCAAAATTGAACTCATTTACATCAATATACTTACCGTGTATTGCATTGTAATACTAATGTCAAACACCTACATTTTAAAATTTATTTAGTTATTTACAAAACACTGCACAATATCACTTAATATTGTACATTAAGTCAATATGTTCAAATTAATTATGTGATTTTGGATATAACAAATGAATTCAATTAATAAGTTATTGCTAATTCATTTAATTAACGTTAAGGGTGTTGTTTTAAACTGTACACCATGTTCCTATCAACGAAAATGACAAAATTAGTTTTTTTCCAAATACAAAATTAAATAAGTTACAGTTTAAATAATATATGTAAACAATAATAAAAACTTAATATGTTGTATACTTATCTCAATAGATTTATCATAATTGAAGTAAACAATTTCCTCTTTAAATACATGCATTTTAACATTTTTACAACTATTTGTTGAGCCTCCTCAATTCTTTCATGATATTTTATATTTCAATTCATATGTTTAAACTATTCATGGAATATTAAATTCTAATTATTTAATTAATCTTTGAGAATATTTAGTTCATTTTTCTAATAGTTTTAAAAATATACGCTAAAGGTACTATATATATTTATATTAAGAAGGTAGTTTTTCAAGCAACTATAAAGATGAATAAATCACATAACATGAACTATGTATATCAACAATGACTTTAAAAAACTGTTAGGATGTTGAATGTTGAATTGAAATTCAATGTTGTGTTTTAAATCAATAAACAATATTGATTAAGTGGTTAGCAGCAAATGGTCCAAAAACAAGTTTTTAAGATGTTAATTCACCGTCAGGCGAATCGACATATTTAAAGTTATAAATTTTATTTTTATACTGAAGCGAAGATTAAATTATTTTTAGTAAAATAGAAATTGTATGAACCAGTCGATATTTATAAATTGTGCTTATGAAAATGTTATATAATATAATGTATAATAATTTTAATGTATTAATAAGTTTTATAAGCATAGAAGTCTGAATATTAACCGAAAGGTTAATAGATTGGAATATTTGTTTTATAAACGATTAAGCGATATTATTAGATTAATTATATTAATCTAATGGGAAGAAGTAATCGAAATCAGTTAACAAGTAACTGATGATTTCCAAAGTTGACTAAGTCAACGGTTCAATTTGTAATTGGTTATTAGATTAAATCGGTCTTCAATTAATCTAATGATAATAGTTTAGCAAATAATTGTTTTAAATTAATAACATTTCTTAAATACTAATTACCTTTTTATTTAACGATGCTAAAAAATGTTTATTGAATTAATAATCATTAATGTAGTTAGTTATTGTTTAATAAAGTGATTTACTAATCTATTTTCAATTAATGATGAGGTAAATTGCTTTTACTTCAGTAAATGATGAAATTAATTATTATTTTAATTAATAATAATTAAAGTTATTTCTTATTAAATGGAATTCATTTAAGATAATAACTGAGTTTGTAATGAGGTTTAAATTGGATATTCGAAACATTTTGTAAAGAGATTTTTAATAAAATCCAAGTGTTACAGGAAAAAGGTTTAAAAGGGCGAAAATAAAGAACGTTAAATGGATTTAGGTAAAGAAAATGATAAATGGATTTTAGTTATAAAATCCAAATTAAGTTATAATACAATATTAAATGATTTTGGGTAAGGACTTGGTAAATGAGTTATTGTAATCCAAGTTATAAGTGGAATGATATAAAGGGATTTAAACTAAAAGGTTGGTACTTTAGTAAACTATTCACTTAATAATCAATAAACTAAGTTAAGTGATCGAAAGGATTTTCCAAAGTAGGGAATGGTTTATATGTTTAAATTGAATATTAAATAGAAATTGTGATATTATAATTAATATGGGTTTTAATGAGGGATATGTCGCTTAATGTTGTTTTAACCCATATAAGTCCGGTAATCAATCTTATACCAATTGGTTAGTAACATATATCAAAATTTTCCAACAAGAAGGAAATAGAAAGGAGTCTTGTGAATATATTTCCAAATTAAAGGATAAAGAAATGAGTTTGTGAAATTATAGCGATGTTTCCGAAATAAATAAATATAAAGAAGAGGTTTGGTAAATACATTTATTATAAAGAGATAAGTTTGTGATTAATGTTTTCAAGGTAACAAAAACAGGAAAAGATCGGAGAATGTAAATTATCCAAGTTAAGATAAGTAAGTAATCGATTTTGAAGAATCGATTAAGAATTTTAATGAATGATTATAAATAAAAGGGCCCTTGATGCCGACATACTTGACAATACTATGGTACAAGAATATACAGAGTTAAAGACCCGTAAATACAATATTAAATGATTTTCTTACCAAAGCTCTGATACCACGTGTAAAGACCCGTAACTTCCCCGTAAAGGAAAGCGTCGGATAGTTCGAGAACAAGCCACAACAGAACGCATATAAAAGAACATTTCATTGTATATTACAACAATGCATCAGATTACAAGAATATACAGAGTACAAATGAATATTACACAGAAATATCAGAGATTTAAATTACATTTAAATACATAGCAGCGGAAAATAATACAATACACAACTAGAAGAAGATATACGGATACAAAGCTTTCCGGATATCGTTCCAGCTGTAAACCAGGATCCTGTGCATATAAATCTGCAAAACCAAAACTACTAGCTGCCCGTGTCAAAATAAGGGCACCCAGAGTTTAGGTTAAAACAATAAACTCCAGGTCAGTCATGTGACTGGTGTGAGAACTAAAACAGTTATTAATCTTTATTTTAAATCATTAGGTAAATCAAGGGACCACGCCGTATAACACGGAACGGGTTTCCTCCCAAGAATACCAGTGCATCAAACAACTAGCGCAATGCTAAATAAAGAAAAATGAAGCTGTTATAAGACCCAGGTCCTATCACACAATGCAAACGCAAGCCGGGGGATAGGGTTTTCCCTTATAACAGCCAAAGAATGCTTGATACGTTTAAAACAAATCATTTGATACTATAATAAGTGCATAGTGTATAAAACAACTTCAAATCATAAGTATCAATCATAGACGACATGAGCGTCCCATGCCACTATGTCGCCATGTATAGGTTTACAAATAAAACCGCAAATGTCACGTATTTGGAAATTGGATTTCCGTCTATGAACCGAGGCAAAGGATAGTCCTCAACCGATTCGAGACAATCTAGCCCATGTCTCAGGCAAGTACTCAGTCAAGCCTTTGGATCGTCAGGGCCGGTCCACCGATGTGGATTAAAATGCCTGAACAATACGTCTCTCCGCCCTATGGGGCGTAAGTCTGGTCCGTCAGCCGACCAGAATGCATTCGGCCGAAACCGATATAACCGAGGCGCCTCGCAACAGCAACAACCACATAAGTCAAACTCGTCAGGGCGTGTAAAACCACTGACGCCACTTCTAGCTAGAAAGAAACGCAAGTCCTCCCTGAGGTCCGTCTCCCGTTTTTGGTTCATACCTGGTGTGAAACACGCGAGGTAAACGTTACACAAAGCTACGCCACAAAGGCCGTGCTTTGATCATCACCACAAGACTTTGCTTTTCAACAGAAGCCTTGATCATTTGCATCTTAGCATGCCACACAGGCAAACCATCCTATGCAACCGATATCAGTCACACAGAATGAAATCCGATGTCAGACACACAGTCCACTTACAAGTCCGTTCTGGGTCTGAACGAAGCCGGAGGCACCTAGTACCCCGCATATCCATCGATCTCCAAGTACGTCTGGACGATCACTAACTGTTTCCATCTTCTTGGGTGTACAGCCCAATCAAGATCATCAGTTATCACCCAAACGACGTGAAGACTTCCGGTCTTCGACCATCGTCTTCATCTTCGACTTATCGTCGTATCAGTTATTCAGAATGGGATAAACCCGGTCTTTCTGAATAACTCGCGTATATATTATAAAAGTGTTACACAAACACAACATACGCCTCATTCCAATTCATTAGTCACTAACCGTAAATTAATCAAGAGAATAATTCCCCAAATATTAACCCCGAAGGCCGAAACCAACATCAGATCAATATTCAGAAAACCATTCTGCTTGGCCAACCGACAGTTAGTTTCTAAATTTCACGTTCAAATCTAATTAAAGATTTAACTATCGCCTGGAGCAAAACTGGTGATACTCCATTCTCGATCTTTTCAATCTAATTAAAGATTCATTAAAACTCCACTTAGTTTTAATCATTATCTGGGTTAAAGAATCAGTGTCATTTAAAACACGATTCACGATAAACCCAAAATCACATTCCATCAATTATCGGGTTAAAGAACAAGTGTTATTTAAAACACTGTTCACGATAAACCCAAAAATCAATACCAATTCAATTCCAATTAAATATCATTTAATTGGTACACTTCATTAAATCTAAATAAAAAGATTTAATCTTTTCTCAACTGGGTTCAAGAACAGTGTTAGTGAAGACACCATTCACGACAAACCCAAATCACATTCATTAATTATCGGGTTAAAGAACAAGTGTTATTTAAAACACTGTTCACGATAAACCCAAAAATCAATATCAATTCCAATTAAATATTATTTAATTGGTACACTTCATTAAATCTAAATAAAAAGATTTAATCTTTTCTCAACTGGGTTCAAGAACAGTGTTAGTGAAGACACCATTCACGACAAACCCAAATCACATTCGATATTAAACACAAGGCTCTGAATAGAAAATATACCGGCCTATATTCAATATCAAATTCTATGATTAACAAGTGTCGTAGTGGAAATAACGATATAAAAATATATCTTTCAAATTTCCATAACAACACCTGTATAATCACGAATTCCAACATCGAAATATTCCGAAGACAATTTCGATTCAAATCCACTCCAATGCAATCATTGGAAATTTTGGTTATTTTCAAAACCCTTTTCGAATTCAATTTATTTATTTAAAAATAAATAGAATTATAATTCTAGTTCAAAACTAGTTCATTTCGATAAAAATCTATTTTTATCTTTTCAAATATGGAGTTTTTCATCCCAAACTTTCACAAATCATTTCTTATGATTTTACACAAATTATTACTATTTTTAATAATTTTATCAAGGCCCGTACAGTCGATTTCCATCAACGGCCATCGAACTGCACTTACAGCGACCTTTTTCGAATTTGATTTGGACGTATCTCCAAATCCAACCGTTAGATTTCAAATTTCTAACATTCATTAGAAAGCTCTTTTCGATACGAACCCAACGGTTCCGGTTTTAGGAGAATCCGACGGTCGGATCTCCCGCAATGTCCGTTTGAAATAAATGGTCGAAATTCACGAACTGCCGCGGCGCGGCGCGTTCTATTCAGGCCATTATATTATATATATAATATATATAATATATACTTCGTCGATTACTATTTAAAAACGAATTATATAAATAGTTTTAAATTCGTTTCAAAAGCAATTTCAACCTCCTTTTCAATTCAAATCAAAATTGAATTCTTCTTTATAAATTCGTTTCAAAATTCATTTCTATTCAATTCAAATTTCAATTCAATTTGAATTCATTTCAATTCGTTTTCAATTCAATTCATTTCGAAATCGTTTTCAATCCAATTCAATTCGAAATCGTTTTCAATTCAATTCATTTCGAAATCGTTTTCAATTCAATTCATTTCGAAATCGTTTTCAATTCAATTCAATTCGAAATCGTTTTCAATTCAATTCATTTCGAAATCGTTTTCAATTCAATTCAAAATATTCGATTTCGAAATCACTTTTCAATATTCATTTTTTTAAGATGAATAAAATCGATATAAATATCGTTCACGTCAAAATGGCGTCAATCTAATCAACACGGCTTCATAAATTTCTATTTTCAAATATTCTATTTCAAATATTTCTTTTTCAAAATAGTTGTTATTATCAAAATATTTTGTTCAACACATGACCAATCTCAATGAATGAGTACTGTCAACACATGAACTTTTATTTTATAATATTCTTTATTTTTCAAATTGGAATGAGGCCCAATCAATCACCATATAAAGTTAATTATATGGATTTTCATACAACACATGTATATAATAACATTGAAAATAATCAACCATCAACCAAAGTGCACTACACTGTAAAAGCATCAAATATAGATATTCAACGCTTATAACAGCCTGTCAATCAATCGATCGACATATTTAATCAATCAGGATGAGTGGACTGCAAATTTCATCCCAACACCCGTGTGGGGTTTCAAACAATCAAACAAATATTTTGTTCATGCAGTTGGGCGATGTGTAAAATTTATCGTCCCAATCAATGTCATTCAAATAGGTGTACATAAACAAACCGTCCGGTTTATAAATGAATATTTTATTTTATTCACTTCACGTTAAAAATTATATTTTTAACGATAAAACATTTTATTTCAACCTATGAATTTCTATTCAATTCATTTACACAATAAAATGATATTTTTATTTTTCTAACTTATTTTAGAAAATTTCGGCGGCATAACGGCACGATACTAGAAACGGGACAAGGCCTAGCCTAATCCCCGGTCTAGTGAAGACCCACGCCATTCACATATCAATCAATTCACTTCGTTATGTAAACCACAAAATTTGGAGTAAGAGTCTAACCTAGCCTTACTCCTTCGCCTTATAACGGCGCACGTCTAATCCTAACCAATTTATCGATTCGATTTTTCACACCACAAACCCCATTCAAACCAATATCTCAATCAATTACCAAACAGCCAAACAAACAAGTCCATGGTCTGTGGACGATTGTGTCGGGTGCTACTAAACACCGTCTGCATCCTAGTATATATATATATATATAACTAGAAAATAAATTTGAAAGGTGAGAAATTCTCACATATTAGCTATCCTAGCTCCACGGCTCTTCTTTGATAGAAATCTTCACCGCTATCGCATCTTCGTCAGCTTCGTCGCCCGTAGCCACTACATTCATAAAAATCGAATTTTTACTTCGCTATTCAATATTTAAAAATCATATTTTTATTTCGAAGGTCAATATATAAAAATCGAATTTTTAGTTCAAAGTTCAATATATAAAAATCGAATTTTTAGTTCAAAGTTCAATATATAAAAATCGAATTTTTAGTTCAAAGTTCAATATATAAAAATCGAATTTTTATTTCAAAGTTCAATATATAAAAATCGAATTTTTATTTCAAAGTTCAATACTTAAAAATCGAATTTTTATTTCAAAGTTCAATACTTTTTTTTCCTACTTTTCAAAATTCAAATCTTTTACTTTTCTTAAAATCAGTTTTTTTCTATTTAAACAAAAAATCAGTTTTGAATTCTTTTTAAACATAAATCAGTTTTTTTCTATTTAAACCAAAATCAGTTTTTTTCCTTTTCAAGAAAAATCAGTTTTCCTTTTCACGATAATCAGTTTTATAATCTTTTTAAAAACAGAATTTAAATACATAAAAATCAGTTTTTAAGTCATTTCTAAAATCAGTTTTAAACCCCTTTTAAAATCAATATTTAAACCCTAAAAAAAAAGTATTCTTCCTAATAAATAAAATATATAAAAAGAAGCTTACTGGGTTTTGGGAGGTGGAGATGGTTGTGGTGGGGCCTGCACCGGCGGCAGGAGGTGCTGGAGGGTGGTCCAGTGTCGCGGAAGGGGGCCTGGGGGTGCCAGCGGCGGTCTCGGTGGGTTTGGGCTCGAGTTTCAGAAGGGGGAGAGAATGGAGGCGAGCGAAGAGGAGGGGCTGAGGGGGTCAGAGCTTCTCGTCGGAGGAGGGCGGCGTGAGGAGGGTCGGATTGTCTAGGGTGATGGCGTTGGGGTGCGGCGCTCCGGCGATGGGAGGGGCTCGCGACGGTGACGGGCTCCTGGTCGTCGACGAAAACGAGAACGATGTCTTTTTTTTTTTTTTCTTTTTTTCTTTTCTACGATCGAATCTGAAGGGAGAAAGGGGAAAGGGAGGGCGTTGACCGGGTATAGGGAGGGAAATGGGGGCCCAATTATTTAATTTTATTATTATTTATTTATTAATTTAATAATTTAATTTTTATATTAAATCCATAAAGCAACTTTTTCGTTCGGACTCGAAACGAAACCCGCCGACTGTTGTCCATAGCTAATTACCCCCATTCCGAACACAATGGGATATGTATCGTAAGCTGGTTTGATCGTTACAATCAGTTTCCGTTGAAATTACATTTAAATCACTATATTGAATTTTAAACGTACATTTCAAGTTACCGGGGTCACATACTAACCCTAAAAATTCCCGAAAAATATTTTCTAGCTTCGTATTGACGATACGGTCCTAACAAAACTAGTTTCGTCGAATTCTGAGACCGTTAGAAAAATGGCCAATTTCCAGTCGATTAAAATCAACTGAAATGGTCAAAACACGTTTTCCTTTGCCACGCTCACATATTGATTCGAAAAATTATGAAATTTGAAACCTAGCAATAACTCGACATCACGGACCCAACAAAAGTGGTTTCGTCGAAATCCGAGGTCATTTGCAAAATGTCCATTTTTAAGGGCCTGAATTCCATAGCGACTATTCAGAATTTTCAACTGGACATATCTCATCATTTATAAAGTGAAATCTCAGTTTCTCAACTTCGTTGGAAAGATATCATCAATTAGATCCTAATGTTTTTGGTTTCACAAAAATCCGGATTGTTTTGCACCCGGTACATTCAATTGAAGTTTGAAATCGAATTTTCGAACTACCGCGCCATTTTCAATTCCTTTTATAATTATATATAATTATTTATATTCTAACGACGACGTATATAATATATACGTTCGAATTATATTCAAAATAAATTTCTCGTCAATATTATTTAAAATAATTCATTTTAAATAATCAAAATTCGCTAAAATTGCCAAAATAAAAATTTTAAACTGGCCCAGATTTTACGGGTTGTTACAATCTCCCCCACTTAAAACTTTTCGTCCCCGAAAAGGAACAAAGTCGAAAGTGGTTTGATTAATCAACTCTACGCTCGATCTGGCTTCCATTCTCCAACTCTTTAGTTTCTGAGAATTTTCAAAACTTCAAAATTTTGGCTAACACCCTAAATTTTTGAAAAATTTCGCCATAACCTCCCCTGCACCGGGAGCATCGGGGAATTTCAAATAGCTTCCCCGGTCCTTCAGATCTCAAAAAGAAAAAGAAAAAGCCAAGCGGCTAGCCAATAGGCTCACAAAATCATCATCACCCAAACAACGCAGGAAATTATGTAGTAAACATGTACCTATTTGTCGGGCAAACAAATTTTATTCTCGGCTCTAGCCTCCTTGCTATGACCTGTTCAATGTAAGTACATATATGCAAGCAAATGCGACCAATTTTCGATACAGTTCAATATTCGATTTAAATTATGCATAATGGTTCAAAATTAGCAAACAATTAACCAAACAACACAAACATCAATCAATTAGTGAATTTAAAGTTTCAAATTCATAATTTTGATACATAGACAAAAATCAGATTTTTGATGCTAAATCACAACAATAAGCCCTATCTAATTTTGGTTCTCACACCAGCCTATATGGAAATATATAGATAACCCACTCTCGCCAGTCGAACACAACACAGATGACGATGCCTCATCATCAGAATCATCCCCGGGCAACTAGAATGTGATTCTATATCTACCCAATATATTAAAACTTCGAATACAAGCCGCTAAGCGTGTATGCAAAATCTTTATATACTCGATTGCCCAAATTCAATTTAAATAGACTATTCAAATACGAATACTTAAGATTTGAATTTCCAAAACAAAGTGGGTTTTCACTTTTATTTTCAAAAACAACACTCTTTCGACTCGTTCTAGGACACTACTGATCCCATCTCTAACGAGTCATCCTCATTGGATATTACTAATCCAATATCTGATGAATTCTTTCATATGTTTCTAATGTGTCTTGTTCTCTGAGCTTTGTAAACCAAAGCTCTGATACCACGTGTAAAGACCCGTAACTTCCCCGTAAAGGAAAGCGTCGGATAGTTCGAGAACAAGCCACAACAGAACGCATATAAAAGAACATTTCATTGTATATTACAACAATGCATCAGATTACAAGAATATACAGAGTACAAATGAATATTACACAGAAATATCAGAGATTTAAATTACATTTAAATACATAGCAGCGGAAAATAATACAATACACAACTAGAAGAAGATATACGGATACAAAGCTTTCCGGATATCGTTCCAGCTGTAAACCAGGATCCTGTGCATATAAATCTGCAAAACCAAAACTACTAGCTGCCCGTGTCAAAATAAGGGCACCCAGAGTTTAGGTTAAAACAATAAACTCCAGGTCAGTCATGTGACTGGTGTGAGAACTAAAACAGTTATTAATCTTTATTTTAAATCATTAGGTAAATCAAGGGACCACGCCGTATAACACGGAACGGGTTTCCTCCCAAGAATACCAGTGCATCAAACAACTAGCGCAATGCTAAATAAAGAAAAATGAAGCTGTTATAAGACCCAGGTCCTATCACACAATGCAAACGCAAGCCGGGGGATAGGGTTTTCCCTTATAACAGCCAAAGAATGCTTGATACGTTTAAAACAAATCATTTGATACTATAATAAGTGCATAGTGTATAAAACAACTTCAAATCATAAGTATCAATCATAGACGACATGAGCGTCCCATGCCACTATGTCGCCATGTATAGGTTTACAAATAAAACCGCAAATGTCACGTATTTGGAAATTGGATTTCCGTCTATGAACCGAGGCAAAGGATAGTCCTCAACCGATTCGAGACAATCTAGCCCATGTCTCAGGCAAGTACTCAGTCAAGCCTTTGGATCGTCAGGGCCGGTCCACCGATGTGGATTAAAATGCCTGAACAATACGTCTCTCCGCCCTATGGGGCGTAAGTCTGGTCCGTCAGCCGACCAGAATGCATTCGGCCGAAACCGATATAACCGAGGCGCCTCGCAACAGCAACAACCACATAAGTCAAACTCGTCAGGGCGTGTAAAACCACTGACGCCACTTCTAGCTAGAAAGAAACGCAAGTCCTCCCTGAGGTCCGTCTCCCGTTTTTGGTTCATACCTGGTGTGAAACACGCGAGGTAAACGTTACACAAAGCTACGCCACAAAGGCCGTGCTTTGATCATCACCACAAGACTTTGCTTTTCAACAGAAGCCTTGATCATTTGCATCTTAGCATGCCACACAGGCAAACCATCCTATGCAACCGATATCAGTCACACAGAATGAAATCCGATGTCAGACACACAGTCCACTTACAAGTCCGTTCTGGGTCTGAACGAAGCCGGAGGCACCTAGTACCCCGCATATCCATCGATCTCCAAGTACGTCTGGACGATCACTAACTGTTTCCATCTTCTTGGGTGTACAGCCCAATCAAGATCATCAGTTATCACCCAAACGACGTGAAGACTTCCGGTCTTCGACCATCGTCTTCATCTTCGACTTATCGTCGTATCAGTTATTCAGAATGGGATAAACCCGGTCTTTCTGAATAACTCGCGTATATATTATAAAAGTGTTACACAAACACAACATACGCCTCATTCCAATTCATTAGTCACTAACCGTAAATTAATCAAGAGAATAATTCCCCAAATATTAACCCCGAAGGCCGAAACCAACATCAGATCAATATTCAGAAAACCATTCTGCTTGGCCAACCGACAGTTAGTTTCTAAATTTCACGTTCAAATCTAATTAAAGATTTAACTATCGCCTGGAGCAAAACTGGTGATACTCCATTCTCGATCTTTTCAATCTAATTAAAGATTCATTAAAACTCCACTTAGTTTTAATCATTATCTGGGTTAAAGAATCAGTGTCATTTAAAACACGATTCACGATAAAACCAAAATCACATTCCATCAATTATCAGGTTAAAGAACAAGTGTTATTTAAAACACTGTTCACGATAAACCCAAAAATCAATACCAATTCAATTCCAATTAAATATCATTTAATTGGTACACTTCATTAAATCTAAATAAAAAGATTTAATCTTTTCTCAACTGGGTTCAAGAACAGTGTTAGTGAAGACACCATTCACGACAAACCCAAATCACATTCATTAATTATCGGGTTAAAGAACAAGTGTTATTTAAAACACTGTTCACGATAAACCCAAAAATCAATATCAATTCCAATTAAATATTATTTAATTGGTACACTTCATTAAATCTAAATAAAAAGATTTAATCTTTTCTCAACTGGGTTCAAGAACAGTGTTAGTGAAGACACCATTCACGACAAACCCAAATCACATTCGATATTAAACACAAGGCTCTGAATAGAAAATATACCGGCCTATATTCAATATCAAATTCTATGATTAACAAGTGTCGTAGTGGAAATAACGATATAAAAATATATCTTTCAAATTTCCATAACAACACCTGTATAATCACGAATTCCAACATCGAAATATTCCGAAGACAATTTCGATTCAAATCCACTCCAATGCAATCATTGGAAATTTTGGTTATTTTCAAAACCCTTTTCGAATTCAATTTATTTATTTAAAAATAAATAGAATTATAATTCTAGTTCAAAACTAGTTCATTTCGATAAAAATCTATTTTTATCTTTTCAAATATGGAGTTTTTCATCCCAAACTTTCACAAATCATTTCTTATGATTTTACACAAATTATTACTATTTTTAATAATTTTATCAAGGCCCGTACAGTCGATTTCCATCAACGGCCATCGAACTGCACTTACAGCGACCTTTTTCGAATTTGATTTGGACGTATCTCCAAATCCAACCGTTAGATTTCAAATTTCTAACATTCATTAGAAAGCTCTTTTCGATACGAACCCAACGGTTCCGGTTTTAGGAGAATCCGACGGTCGGATCTCCCGCAATGTCCGTTTGAAATAAATGGTCGAAATTCACGAACTGCCGCGGCGCGGCGCGTTCTATTCAGGCCATTATATTATATATATAATATATATAATATATACTTCGTCGATTACTATTTAAAAACGAATTATATAAATAGTTTTAAATTCGTTTCAAAAGCAATTTCAACCTCCTTTTCAATTCAAATCAAAATTGAATTCTTCTTTATAAATTCGTTTCAAAATTCATTTCTATTCAATTCAAATTTCAATTCAATTTGAATTCATTTCAATTCGTTTTCAATTCAATTCATTTCGAAATCGTTTTCAATCCAATTCAATTCGAAATCGTTTTCAATTCAATTCATTTCGAAATCGTTTTCAATTCAATTCATTTCGAAATCGTTTTCAATTCAATTCAATTCGAAATCGTTTTCAATTCAATTCATTTCGAAATCGTTTTCAATTCAATTCAAAATATTCGATTTCGAAATCACTTTTCAATATTCATTTTTTTAAGATGAATAAAATCGATATAAATATCGTTCACGTCAAAATGGCGTCAATCTAATCAACACGGCTTCATAAATTTCTATTTTCAAATATTCTATTTCAAATATTTCTTTTTCAAAATAGTTGTTATTATCAAAATATTTTGTTCAACACATGACCAATCTCAATGAATGAGTACTGTCAACACATGAACTTTTATTTTATAATATTCTTTATTTTTCAAATTGGAATGAGGCCCAATCAATCACCATATAAAGTTAATTATATGGATTTTCATACAACACATGTATATAATAACATTGAAAATAATCAACCATCAACCAAAGTGCACTACACTGTAAAAGCATCAAATATAGATATTCAACGCTTATAACAGCCTGTCAATCAATCGATCGACATATTTAATCAATCAGGATGAGTGGACTGCAAATTTCATCCCAACACCCGTGTGGGGTTTCAAACAATCAAACAAATATTTTGTTCATGCAGTTGGGCGATGTGTAAAATTTATCGTCCCAATCAATGTCATTCAAATAGGTGTACATAAACAAACCGTCCGGTTTATAAATGAATATTTTATTTTATTCACTTCACGTTAAAAATTATATTTTTAACGATAAAACATTTTATTTCAACCTATGAATTTCTATTCAATTCATTTACACAATAAAATGATATTTTTATTTTTCTAACTTATTTTAGAAAATTTCGGCGGCATAACGGCACGATACTAGAAACGGGACAAGGCCTAGCCTAATCCCCGGTCTAGTGAAGACCCACGCCATTCACATATCAATCAATTCACTTCGTTATGTAAACCACAAAATTTGGAGTAAGAGTCTAACCTAGCCTTACTCCTTCGCCTTATAACGGCGCACGTCTAATCCTAACCAATTTATCGATTCGATTTTTCACACCACAAACCCCATTCAAACCAATATCTCAATCAATTACCAAACAGCCAAACAAACAAGTCCATGGTCTGTGGACGATTGTGTCGGGTGCTACTAAACACCGTCTGCATCCTAGTATATATATATATATATAACTAGAAAATAAATTTGAAAGGTGAGAAATTCTCACATATTAGCTATCCTAGCTCCACGGCTCTTCTTTGATAGAAATCTTCACCGCTATCGCATCTTCGTCAGCTTCGTCGCCCGTAGCCACTACATTCATAAAAATCGAATTTTTACTTCGCTATTCAATATTTAAAAATCATATTTTTATTTCGAAGGTCAATATATAAAAATCGAATTTTTAGTTCAAAGTTCAATATATAAAAATCGAATTTTTAGTTCAAAGTTCAATATATAAAAATCGAATTTTTAGTTCAAAGTTCAATATATAAAAATCGAATTTTTATTTCAAAGTTCAATATATAAAAATCGAATTTTTATTTCAAAGTTCAATACTTAAAAATCGAATTTTTATTTCAAAGTTCAATACTTTTTTTTCCTACTTTTCAAAATTCAAATCTTTTACTTTTCTTAAAATCAGTTTTTTTCTATTTAAACAAAAAATCAGTTTTGAATTCTTTTTAAACATAAATCAGTTTTTTTCTATTTAAACCAAAATCAGTTTTTTTCCTTTTCAAGAAAAATCAGTTTTCCTTTTCACGATAATCAGTTTTATAATCTTTTTAAAAACAGAATTTAAATACATAAAAATCAGTTTTTAAGTCATTTCTAAAATCAGTTTTAAACCCCTTTTAAAATCAATATTTAAACCCTAAAAAAAAAAGTATTCTTCCTAATAAATAAAATATATAAAAAGAAGCTTACTGGGTTTTGGGAGGTGGAGATGGTTGTGGTGGGGCCTGCACCGGCGGCAGGAGGTGCTGGAGGGTGGTCCAGTGTCGCGGAAGGGGGCCTGGGGGTGCCAGCGGCGGTCTCGGTGGGTTTGGGCTCGAGTTTCAGAAGGGGGAGAGAATGGAGGCGAGCGAAGAGGAGGGGCTGAGGGGGTCAGAGCTTCTCGTCGGAGGAGGGCGGCGTGAGGAGGGTCGGATTGTCTAGGGTGATGGCGTTGGGGTGCGGCGCTCCGGCGATGGGAGGGGCTCGCGACGGTGACGGGCTCCTGGTCGTCGACGAAAACGAGAACGATGTCTTTTTTTTTTTTTCTTTTTTTCTTTTCTACGATCGAATCTGAAGGGAGAAAGGGGAAAGGGAGGGCGTTGACCGGGTATAGGGAGGGAAATGGGGGCCCAATTATTTAATTTTATTATTATTTATTTATTAATTTAATAATTTAATTTTTATATTAAATCCATAAAGCAACTTTTTCGTTCGGACTCGAAACGAAACCCGCCGACTGTTGTCCATAGCTAATTACCCCCATTCCGAACACAATGGGATATGTATCGTAAGCTGGTTTGATCGTTACAATCAGTTTCCGTTGAAATTACATTTAAATCACTATATTGAATTTTAAACGTACATTTCAAGTTACCGGGGTCACATACTAACCCTAAAAATTCCCGAAAAATATTTTCTAGCTTCGTATTGACGATACGGTCCTAACAAAACTAGTTTCGTCGAATTCTGAGACCGTTAGAAAAATGGCCAATTTCCAGTCGATTAAAATCAACTGAAATGGTCAAAACACGTTTTCCTTTGCCACGCTCACATATTGATTCGAAAAATTATGAAATTTGAAACCTAGCAATAACTCGACATCACGGACCCAACAAAAGTGGTTTCGTCGAAATCCGAGGTCATTTGCAAAATGTCCATTTTTAAGGGCCTGAATTCCATAGCGACTATTCAGAATTTTCAACTGGACATATCTCATCATTTATAAAGTGAAATCTCAGTTTCTCAACTTCGTTGGAAAGATATCATCAATTAGATCCTAATGTTTTTGGTTTCACAAAAATCCGGATTGTTTTGCACCCGGTACATTCAATTGAAGTTTGAAATCGAATTTTCGAACTACCGCGCCATTTTCAATTCCTTTTATAATTATATATAATTATTTATATTCTAACGACGACGTATATAATATATACGTTCGAATTATATTCAAAATAAATTTCTCGTCAATATTATTTAAAATAATTCATTTTAAATAATCAAAATTCGCTAAAATTGCCAAAATAAAAATTTTAAACTGGCCCAGATTTTACGGGTTGTTACAATTGTGATTGATAGTTAAAAATCCAACTATCAATAGAATATCTTATTGGACCCTTGACGTGTTAGTTCGAAGAGGCCGTGATGAGAACTAAACCCAAAACTACTTCGAACGAATGTTGCGTTCGAAACTAACTTGCAGGAATTCTTATAAAGATGGAGAATTGAAGACCGCATATTTTAATAAAACGGAAGAACTACTTATAATCTCTGACTTGCAACCAGAGATACACTGTGATTCTGTCGTGGTTGGAATCTACGGATTGCAAGGACTGCTCGCTACCAATTCTTGGAGTGATTCCTATATATGATACGGTAGGAGGGTGCCTTCGGTTCATCATGTTTCTGAATGACTTGTATGGACGAATGTCTGACAGTGTTTCCTAAGAGTCATGTACGTTGATTTTTAAAAATATACCAAGTTTGGCAGTGGAGAAGGAAACTTCTTTTAGCTGAACACGTATAGTATATTTATGGACGTCAATTAGTGATTTGATGGATCTGAAGAGACCGACTCGGATGTCTTCTTGGTATTGATGATTTTGATAAAGAATGACTGGAAAACATTGCCTATTAATAGATTCAAATCATCTGATATCTTTTTTTTAATTGTCCCATTCACTTACTAAAAATTGAATTTCAAGAAATGACCTTTTTGTGGATTTCAAAGGTTCCATGAGACCATGAAAAGTTGAAATTGGTCATCATTTTTCCAATATTACTGGATTCGGCTACGAGGAGCGGGAAATATCATAAATTTAAAATCTAGGCATGCATGTTTCCCATTGAGATGTCGGCCTTCTCCACCGAGTGATTTTCTACTTTTTCCACTCCACAAAAAATCGTCTAGGTCTATAGAGCACGGCGGTGACTAGCCATCGACTGTGGAGGCCGCAAACACAAATCTGGATGTCAATAGCAACACACAAAACAAACTTACACTTAAATTCGACATAACCACTGAAGCTTTCATTTATTCTTTTTGTAATCGATTTATAATCTAGTTAAAGAAATTACCATAATAGTGTAAGCACAAATCTTTCTTGTGACCAAGGCAAAAGTAAGTCAAAGTATCTCCAGCTACACCAGTAGGTGGATTAATTTTTACTTTTATTATGTTGTTATTAGCACCTATAAAACTACTCCTCAGTATCATAAATTTCCGTAAATATCAGTTCCTTTAGCGTGTTATTATTAGCACATATAAAAATGCTTCTAGCTCCTAAAATTAAAGATCACCATACAAAGTTTGGCTCTTTGCTTCTCAACACCTACAATAATTTATTTTAAGCAAACAAGCACCCAAACATTTTTAAAACACAACAGTTAGCCCCGTGTTTCCTAAGAATTCTTCTCAAAACACAACAAAAATCATATAGCATACACACAAAAACAAAAATAAAATAATAAAGTTTATTTTTCGACCATAGTTAGGATGATGGACTTTTAATAAAGCAAGAATCAGTGTCGCATCCTTAAAATCAACTTTAATGTAAATGGGGTCCCTACACGTTGTTTTCTTGTTTTTTTTATTTCAGTGCTTAAAAATCATTAAATTGTAAATATTAAAACAAGATAATTGAAAAAAATAAGTGTAGAAATGTCTGCACTTACTGAAAAAAGTGCTGACATATCTACAAAAGTTGTCTTAATATTTGTAGGTATATCTACAAATATTCATTGAAAACTGAACTTTTGCAGCAAATCAAAAACTGCAGACATATCTATAATTATTCATTAAAATAGCATAATTATCTGCATTATTCCTAAAAGTGAGCTATCTTCGATTTACATTAACGTTTTAATGATTTTTCTATGATAAATGTGATGTTGAATATAATTTTTAAAAAAATTGAAATTTTGAAACGTTCATCAAAAATAGCATAAAAGAATGAAATTATTGGCCGTAACTGCGTGTACGTCGGAAATTTTTATGCAATTTAAAAAAAAAATGTATCTCTACAAGTTTTGCTGAAGCATCGTGTTTTTATTTTTTTTTAATGCATTATTTTAACTTTTCTTATATAAGACCAAGAAGAATTAAAATTGAATTAACTTTTGAAGTTTGAAATTTTTTACATTGTTTTTTTTTTTTTTTGACTTTTTATGATTTTCGAATAAAAAACCTAATTTACATATATTTTTTACAAAAATATATTTTGAAACTTAACAGAGACCTTAACCAAACTGTCCCTTTGATAGATACTTGATCAGTGGTTGTCGAATTAACTAGCCTACCTTATGAAAATTTTGATCAATCATCTCCTTTCATATTTTCACCATCAAGTACATTTTCATTCAAAACCACAAGTGCATCAACAATTTTATTATGATTGACATGCTTCAACTATCAATCAAAAAATAAATAAATAATAAGATAATAAATGACATAAATGTTGTATGATAAAACATTACAGTCTAGCACATTGAGATTCTCAATTACAACATCATTAAACTTTATATCCTCCAAATTTGTGTCAGCAATGAGATCATTAAACTCATGCTAAAGTAACAGCCAAAAAAAACTTTAAACAACAGATCTAAGACTAATGTGCAGACGATGAACAAACTTCAGGAATAAAAAAAAGTTAAACTAACTTCTTTTTTTGCAAAGTTGTTTTTCAATCTTCGTTTGCTTGTTATCTAAATTTTTTGGAAAGGTTTAACAATGTTGTTGCGAAGGTTGATGATCAGTAGCCCAACGGTGTTCTTCTGCAGCTCGCAAAGGGAATTCATCCGGATACTGAATTCGGACATTGATTTGACCAAAAGCCTCCTAAGACTTTGGAGCAATTCTACAAAAAAAGCCAGCCAGTACCTATATCAGGAATAAGTGCGTAGGAATCAGGCCTTGCAGGGCCATCCCACAGTCCACAACAGGACACTGTACAAAGCAATGTCGATGATAAACAAACAGGATAAAGCTCCGGACGGGAATGACCCTAGCAAGCCCAAAAAAGACGACAATAATTCCAAAGGCCGAGATAAAAAGTAGTCAAAGAAAAGAAATCGGTTTCCTTCATACAACGTCTTTACTCCGCAGAACTCTTAGTTGAGATAATATATATAGACTTGCAACACGATCCAATACAATAATCCCAATCTACGGGAATCCACAAAGAGGGAGAAACAATCGAGCAAGTTCTACGGATTTCATGGGACGTACGACCATAACACCAATGCCTATCATCATCTTAGAGATGCCATCGAAAAGCTCATAATGAAAAATGTCTTGAGCAGTAAGTTCAGAATCAAGCTCCTCAAGTTGGAGCGTCGGGTCTTTCTGTACCTGCACAACCCCAAACGACGCCAAAGAGTCAATGCAAACATGGTTCAGTATAACACAAATATAAGATACACATACCGTTTCAAATTTATTTACACCAAAAAGACAATGCAACTGTATTGTTAGTTAATTCCAAAGTCTGACCAACATAAAGTTAATTTATGAATACTATATATATGTATGTATAATAAAAATAAATACCGATGTCATATTGAATTATAATCACATTTCAATTATTTATTTGAAGACCAAAATTATTTTTAAACGCTATATAAAATGTATAAGTTAACTTAATTAATAAATAGGTTTGAATAAACTGTTTAAATAAGTGGTTTAATCATCAAATCATGTTGGCTTAAAGTTTGGAAGCTCAAATTGCAATGGGAACCACCAGGACAAGTAAAGGCAAAAGGACTTGGTCTCCTAAGGTTAGAGAGAAATGGGTTGGTTATTTATGATCTAGTTGGCTATAAATAGAAACCCCTCATTCTCTCTAGACAACAAATAAAATCCTAATCTCAGCCTTCATTGCTAACATCAGTAAGACCAATTGGTTCTCGTAGTCAAGGACATAAGAACAAGGAATTCTATAAAGTAAACAACAAACAACGAAGATATTCGACAATCGATATGGTCATGACAAAACGATAACTTTTTATTTTATTAATTCACATACGTATGCATATTATCATTTATTATACATATATGTAGTTTAGCAATAACTAAATTTTAAAAAATGAAATTAAATGTATAAACACACGCACACATTATTTAATAATTAATTTAAGGATGATAAACATTAAAATTTATGTACAAATTAGCTTAAATAAATTATGATGTTTCAAGATTTGAATATTTATATATAAACATATATTTTATATTATCAATTAATTATATTCAAATTTGAAAAAAATCATTTTAGGTTTGGATAAATTTTCTAAATATATATACGCATAGTTTACGCAATTTTATAAGTAAAATATAATTTTTGTCATATGCCTATAGGTTTCAAAAATAATAATTTTTTGTTTGAATGATTAAGTGATTCAAAAGTCTTTTTGGAAACCTAATTAAAATCCGTAAGAATTTCAGTTTAACAAATATATATACATATAATTGTCATAACTCGACTTTTGAAAAATCAAAATGATTTTGAACTTTTTGAAAATGTAATACTATTTTAAATTTGAAATTTGAAATTATAAAATTAATCTAGGAATTTGTAAATTATAAATATATAACATTAATATATTTATGTATAAATATTAATTAATATAATAATAGTCAAATAAAAAAATAGTTTAAACTAAAATAGTAATATTGGTTTAAACTAAGGTACATGGTAAGTGAAAGATTTATTTATATGTTTATGACATTATTGTTAACTTTGCAATTTTAATATATTTAGTAACCATAAACCACAATGATTAACTAGTGCGTAACCTGTGCATTACACAAAATAATATTATTAGAAATAATATTTTTATTTTAATGTTA
This sequence comes from Allium sativum, assembly GCA_030737875.1. Taxonomy (NCBI): domain Eukaryota; kingdom Viridiplantae; phylum Streptophyta; class Magnoliopsida; order Asparagales; family Amaryllidaceae; genus Allium; species Allium sativum. The sequence continues at coordinate 944,871,078 of CM060909.1, read as the reverse complement.
AAATGATAACATTGTTATGCAAAATATGACAAATTTTGATGTAAAATACAAACTATCAAAAATTATTGTTGTTTTTGTGTAATTTGTGTTCTATAGCTTACATAAGCAATATGTATGTGTGTATTTGAGAATATTTTAGTTATTTTTATTAATATAGATATACATGTTGAAATTGATGTATGTAGAAAGAAATGAGAGATGAGTGAATTCAGAATTTGTAATTGAAAAGAATACTATAATAACAGTTGAATGAATGAGTGGTGTATGTTTTCAGATAATCAAAATGGTACGTAGTTATCGTGTATTTATAATACACGAGCTACAGGGAGTTACTGGGCTATATGTACAGCCCAATGTACAAAACCCAACTATGTGTACTGATATTAATACATAATAAAGATAAGAGACAGCCGCTATTCTCATATACTCAGTTTCTTCTAATACCCGCTCTCAAATTAGGGTTAGGATTGTTGAGCCAAACCCTAGTTCACTTCACAATCGTGAGAATAACGGCCTTCATCAGCGCCGCCTTGGGTGGATCTAACTATCAACGATACGATGGCAGGGAATAGAGAGCAAGGAGCACAATTCGTGGTATATTCTTGCTGCTTTAACTTTAGCTTTGGATGGATCTAATTATCAACAACACGATGGTAGCAAATTGAGAGCAGGAAGTGTGATTCAAGGTGGGTTCTTGCTGCTCGGACTTTTATCTTCCATATCTGACTTCCCCTTGCTTCCATCTGATTCTGGAGTCTTCAACAGGTTATATTGTTCTATTATTTTGAGTTCACTACGTAGCCTGGTAAAATTTCTGATAGATAAATCTTTGGTGAAGATATCTGCTCTTTGATGATACGTAGGTATGTAATTCACTTGCAAATTTCCTTTTTGAACTTGTTCACGTATGAAGTAAATGTCGATTTCGATGTGTTTGGTTCGTGCGTGCTGAATAGGGTCTGCAGCCATATATATTGTGCTTTGGCTGGTACACCATAGAATAGGCTTCCTGTTAGAAATGATTTTAAGTTCTTTTAGCAATGATTGTAGCCATAAGATTTTTGCAGTGGTGCTGGCTACGCTCCTGTATTCAGCCTTAGTGCTGGATCTGGAGATGGTAGTCTGTTTTTTGAATACCATGATATTAGACTGTCACTAATGTATATGCAATATCCTGTTATAGATTTTCTGTCATCACTGTCTTTTCCCAACCAGCATCACTGTAGGCAGTTATATTGTAATTGTTACTGTCTTTAAGAGATAGTCCATAGTTTATTGTCCCTTTTAAATATTGTAGAATTCTTTTGACAGCTTTCCAATGTTCGTCAAGTGGGTTCTACAAAAATTGAGACACTTTGTTAACACTGAATGAAATATCAGGTCGTGTGATGGTTGCATACTGCAATGCTCCCACCACACTCCAATATTGTTCAATATTGTCTCTGGTTTCTCCCTTGTTTTTACTATAGTGTTGATTCAATATCATAGGTGTAGGCTGCTGCTTTGCTTCATGCTTGTTAGCTCTAATAAGTAACTCAGAAATGTATTTCCTTCGATTTAAATGCATTTCTGTTGATAAATGTCTTTTAATTTCAATTCCAAGGAGAAAAGAAGCACATTGTGACGATGCCAAAACCCCGTGACACGGTGTTAAGGATAATCATTGGAATATAACACATTAATCATCATTAGCAAATCACAGATAATAGCATAAACAGAAAATAGAATAATTTACACACATATGACAGCGGAATCATATAGATATCATCACATCAGAGAAGCACAGTACAGGATACAACTTAGTGCATAATGATACATACTCAGTCACCATCGCCTGAGGCGGAATCATACATAAAGAGTACACAAAATAAATATCAGTCTACATCGCCAATGGCGGAATCATAATATAGATACAATAATGGCGGAGAAAATCCAAATCAGCACGGTGTAGTCAAGCCTCGCCATGAGCCAAAAGTGCATCAGAAACTTGTAACAAGGCTGCCCGTGTGAAAATGAGGGCACCCGAGTTTGCAAGGTGAAACAAACTACGAGTCAGTCATGGGACTGGTATGAGAAATCTACTTAACTTATTAACAACAATAATAAGGCAAATCAAAGGACCACGCCACTTTCGCGGAACGGGTTTACTCCAATGAGTGCTAGTGCATGAAATAAAGTAAATGATTAAATCATCACAATGCTTTTTATAAAATGAAGCCATTATAAGACTCAGGTCCCATCACACAATGCAACGTAAGCCGGAGGATAGAGTTTTGCCTTATAATGGCCAAAAATGCTTCATACGAATAAAACAAAAGTGTTTGTTATTATTACTAGTGCATATATGTTTCAAAAGCAAATTCCATCATAAATATCAATCCTAGACGGCATGGGTACCATATATCATGTCGCCATACCAGTAATACAATCACATTCGCATATTTTGTATTGGAAATTGGATTCCTTCATGAGTCGAGTCAAGGGGCAAGCTCCTCTCCGATTCGAGACACTCTAGCAAATGCCTCGGGACCGCACACAGCAATCCCCGGATCCTCCAAGGCCGGTCCTCCTTTACTTTTGAGGAATAATTATTCCTGAACACACGTTTCCCGGTCCTTACAGACCTATAATCGAGGCGCCTCATATTCCAACAACCACACAGGTGAAAAGTAGATATAAATGTCAGGGCTGGGAGGTCACTGACACCACCATAGCTAGAAAGAAACGTTGTGCACTCCTTGGGTCCTTCTCCCGTTTTTGACTCATACCGGGGTGTGAGGCTCGCGAATTCATGTTATACACAAAGCTACGTCACACAGACCATGCTTTGATCATCAACCACAAGACTTTGCTTTGCAACAGAAGCCTTGATCATATGCCACTCAGGCGTGCCACACAGGCACTCCACTCCATGCGACTGATTTCTATCAATACATAACATATGAGCTCGTACATCTCAGAGAAGGGCGTTAAGCAAGAGAATAAATTCTCCGCCGCCAAACAGATATATATTTAACAGAGATCAATCAGCACAGAACAAAATCCAATGTCAGACACACAGTCCATTTACAAGTCCGTTCTGGGTCTGAACGAAACCGGAGGCACCAGTTCCTCGCATATCCGTACAATCAACAGTATGTTTGGACGGGTACTACTTCAGCTCCTTCATGGTAGCTACTCCAATCACGAGCATCAGTACCGCCCATCCATCCAATGTGAAGATCGTCGGTCTTCAACCGTCTTCAACTCTTCGACTTCCCAACGTCGATCGATTATTTGAAATGAGATGAACTCGGCCTTTTCAAATAACCCACGTATATTTAGATTTTCAAATCAATTAATCACATGGTTGGACTATGCAACATTGACATTTCAGTTCTTTAGTTATAATTCTCATGATAAATACATTCAACCATCACATATCAAGCAAACACAACGAAATTGGTTTATTTCCACTCTATATCATCTATAGTGCTTTATAACGATATATCGCCATTTTTATTTAATTTAAAACGGCCATATTTAATTAAACGACGTTTCAGGTCGTGCCGATGCACTGGCGCTGTTTTTCACTAATTTTGTTTTACACATATCTGAAAATCTAACCATTGGATCTTCACAAATTTTATATCATTAGGAAGGTCATTTCAAAACGAATCCAACGGTTTCAGTTTTGGGAAAATCCGACGGTCGGATCTTCCACACTAGTCATTTGAAGTTACGATTTCAATTTACGAACTGCAGCATCCTTATTCGATTTTATTTAATTATATATATATATATATATAAATATAATCGTTTCTGGTGCTGTTTTTCTTCAGATTTGAATTAAACATTCCAGACAATCCAACCGTCGGATCTTCACAAAGTTGGTGCCGTTGGAAAGATATTTCCAAGGCGAACCCAACGGTTGCGGTTTCTGGAAAATCCAATGGTCGGATTTCCCGCACTAGTCGTTTGAAATCACGGTTTCAAAACATGAACTGCACGGCCACGTTTCGTTTTAGTTTTATTTGTATTTATATATTTATATAAATATAGTTCATTCAAAAATTTCTATATCTTTTCCACTTCAATTATTTCACTAACGCCTTTAAATTTTGGAAAATTTCGCCATAACCTCCTTTATACGGGAGGGGCTGGGAAAATTCCCAAATAGCCACACGGGCGTCTCATGTCAAAAAGAAAAAGAAAAAGCCAAGCGGCTAGCCAACAGGCTCGTAAAATCATCACCCAAACAAAATAGTAAATGTGTACCTATTTGTCGGGCACAAAATTTTATTCCTCTTTTCTAGTCCCTTTACTATAACCTGTTCAATAAATATGCATGTACATATATACAATTTTTATCACTTATCATTTTCCATTCAACTTCATATTCAATTTACTTTGGTTTAAAAACACCGTTCATTCTAATGATGCATGCATAGGCTAAAATCACATCATTAGCTAATTAATGTATATTTCAACTCATGCATATTTTATTTGAACAAGTGGCTATTTTTAACACTCCACATTTCAAAAATGATAATTTTGGCGAACTAAAATACATTTCAACACATGACTATTTTATTTAGTTCCTATGCATGTTAAAAATAATATTTCTTCACAAATATTTATTTCAACGTCCGCATATCTTTAGCATATCACATATATGATAAAAATGATATTTTTGTCATTTAAAATATTTATTCTACAAATGGATGTTTTCAACACTTCATAGTTTCAATAAAAATGTAATTTTTATTGTTCGATCTTTTTATTCAACACATGAACTTTTCCACGACACACACTTCTCAACACATGAGCATTTCCACACATGGATATTTTATTTATGTTGTTCATATTAGAAAGATTGAATTTTTTTATTGTTGAAACTATTTATATATAAGGCGAATATTTTACATACTTCATATATATTATAAAAATGTGATTTTTATTGTTTAAACACTTCATTCATTCACAAATGAATTAAATTTTCACACATCACTTTTCAACACATGAACATTTCCACACATGGATATAGTTTCAACATATGGCTATAATTTCAACACATGAAGATAATTTCAACATATGAAAATAATTCTAACACATAAAGATTATTCAAAATTTCGGCAGCATAACGGCAGGGTAGTTAAAACCGGCACCGTCCCTAGTACGGCTCCTCGCTCTACCTTAAAACCTCGCGGTTTTTTACAATGGGGATTCATGCATCTAATTCGCACGCAGGCGGCATGTTTATTTTCATTTCCACAAATATTTCCAATTCATTTCAATCACCAATGGGTATTTTTCAACCTCAACCAAACAATATCAACCACAAACAATTATTCAACCAATTGTATTTTTCATCCAATATTTCACACCAAATCCAATATTTCCAGTCCATGTTTTGACGCTACGGTCCCAACAAAACTAGTTTCATCGAATTCTGAGATCGTTTGAAAAATGGCCATTTTCTGGTCGATCCAATTTAACAGAAATTGACCAAACACATTTTCTTTTGCCACGCTCACATATTAGCTTCAAAAATTATGAAATTTGAAACCTAGCAATAGTTTGACATCTTAGACCCAACAAAAGTGGTTTCGTCGAATTCCAAGGTCGTTTGCAAAATATCAATTTTCCAGGGATATATATTCTATATAGCGACCTCTCTGAAAATTCATTCGGCCATAACTTTTGATTCCCGTTATGAAACTTCGATTTTTCAGACTCATTAGGAAGGTATTGATAAACAGATTTAAATATTTTTGGTTTCGCTAAAATCCGTTATATTTTCCACCCTGCACAGTCAGTCAAAGTTTGAATTCAAATTTTCAAACTGACTTACTATTTCTAATTCACAATTTTATTAAAATATTCTATTTCAATTGTTCAAATTCCTTTGAAATGACCAATTTAAAATTTTTAAATTGGCCCGTATTTTCCGGGTTATTACACACAACCTAGATTGTTTATAGAAAATTGATCATTTAGATATTTTGTAAGATTTCTGATCTCCACATTATTATTGCCTGTAATAATAAGGTCATCAACATAAATTAGTATATAAATTGTAGATAAGTTGTTGACTTTTATAAAAAGAGAAGTATCAGATTTTGTTGATTTTTAGCCCATAGAATTGAGTTCAGTTTTGAGTTTATCAAACCACACTCTTGGAGCCTATTTGAGACCATAGATAGCCCTTTTTAATCTGCACACTTGATCTTTGTTTTGGACAAATCCTGGTGGTTGCTGCATGTAAATTTCTTCCTGCAAATAACCATTCAAAAAAGCATTATTTACATCTAAATGATTTATAGTCCAATTATTATTTAAAGCAATAGATAGAATTAGCCTGATAGTTGATGGTTTTACGACTGGTGAAAAGGTTTCCCTGAAATCAAAACTACACCCTTGAGTAAATCCCTTTGCAACTAGTCTGGCTTTGTATCTATTGATTGTACCATCAGCATTTTTCTTTAACTTGTATGTCCACCTGCAGCCTATTAAATTTTTATTATTGGGTGGATTGACTAATTCCCATGTACTGTTTTTGATGAGAGCATTGTATTCTTCCTTCATTGTAGCACACTAGTTTTTGTCTTTGACAACATGGCTATAATTATCAGGTTCCTCAGGATTTGCGATAGCTGTGAACGTTTTTGGCTTTAAATACCATTCTAGCCCTGGTTATCATATGATGGCTGGATTGAGTGTTAGGAGTATTGACTGATACGTTCATTTGTTCACTTTGAGTTGCTTCAGTACTTTTATCATGGCCATTGTTGTTGTTAGCATCATCAACACTGTGATCATTTCTAATTTGACTTCTACTGTTACTACTTTCCTTAGGCTGCTGATTGGCGAAGCTAGACTGCTCATTGTGGCCATCACGAAAATTCCGGCGATCATTCTGGGGTTCAGCAGCCTCAGTTATACTGTTCTTCTCCCATACTTCACCGAGAATAGGCAACTCAGGTATAACAGTCTTTTGATTTAGACTTTCATGGTTGTTTTTATATCCTGCTGCTTGTATGGGAAAATATTCTCACCAAAAACAACATGCCTGCTTACTACAATTTTACCTTTTGAATTGCTGCACTTGTAACCTTTTTTATTTGTGCAATAACCAATGAAAGTGCACTGTCTAGATCTAAAATCAAGTTTGTTTGTGTTGTATGGTCTTAAGCATGGGTAACACAAAAAACCAAAGACTTTTAAACTATTATAATCAAGCTTAATTCCATATAGTTTTTCCAAAGGACTCATACCATTTAGGATTTTGGTTGGCATTCTATTACTCAAAAATACAGCTGAACTAAATGCTTCAGACCATAACTTTACGGGTAGAGCAGCTTGTGCTAATAGGGTTAAACCTGTTTCAATAATATGCCTGTGTTTCCGTTCAGTTAAACCATTCTGTTCTGAGGTATAAGGACAAGTGATCCTATGAATTATCCCCTTGTCTTGAAATTTTTTACTAAGGGGTTTATACTCAGTTCCTCCATCCAATTGAATTTTTTTGACATTTGAGCCAAACTGATTTTCAGCCATTCTAATAAAATTCAGGGTTGCATTAGTTGCATCATATTTAGATTTAAGTAAAAACAACCATGTAAATCTAGTATAGGCATCAATAAAAGAAATGTAGTATTTAAAACCAAAATCTGAGCTAATGGGTGCAGGACCCTATAATTCAGTGGAAACAAGTTCCAATGGTTTAGTGTAAACAGACATAGAATCATTGAAAGGTAGTTTATGACTTTTTCCTATTTGGCAATATTCACAAATATATGGCAATTGAACATTATCATGGGGTATCTTGTTATCAAGAAGAATTTTTCTAACTATGCTAGGACTTGGATGACCAAGTTTGAAAAGCCAATAATAAAAAACTTTCCTATTGCTATAACTAGTACTTTTATCATTCACAGCCTTCTTGCAATTACTATCATTATCATTAACATTTTTACAAATACTACTACAGTTAACAGCACATGCATTGCAGTATGATGTATTACTATCAGACTTATTGCAACTTTGCAGATTGAACTTATATAGTCCTTTTACTGCATCACCCTGCAACAAAACAGTCTTAGTTAGAATGTCTCTAACAGTACAGTAGTTAGGAAAGAATTCAAAATATACGTTGTTATCACGAGCAAATTGAGATACGCTAATTAAATTCTTGTTGATCTTAGGCACCCTTAATAAGTTGTGTAAATATAATTGTCTTTTGCCATTTATATTGCCTTTACCTATATGAGAAATGTTTATATGTTTACCATTTCCCATGCAAACTGAATTGTTACCTTTGTAATCTCTGTTGCCAAGATTGAGATTTTCGAGATTATTTGTGAGATGATTTGTCGATCTAGAGTTTGGATACCAGCTGTCATCATTAATATGGTCTATTCTTGCACTTTCACCTTGCTTTCTTGATGATTTAGGTTGAATAACATCGTTTTGAGTCTGTGCCAGATTAGCAATGGGGTTTGTTCCTTTCTGATTGCCTGAATTTTGACTCATAGCATAGTTTGCGTTAAATCTAAAGAAGCATCTGGGGGGGTGTGACCTACTTTTTCACAGATCTGGCACTTTGGGCGAATGTTATTATTGTTGTTCCACCTGCCTCTGCCCCTAGATGGTTGACCACCTCTCTGAAAGGTTTGATCATTTTTAACATTCTGATTTTTATTCTTATTGCTGTTTGCTGCATAGATGACATTAATGTCACTATCTTTTGATCGTTTACTCTCAATTCTTGCTTCATGAGAGTATAAAATAGAATGAACATCGTCTTCTGATGAGAATTCTTTTTGTGAAGCAATAATTACTTCCACGACTTCATATTCTTTGGTTAAGCCGTTTAAGATAACAAGAATTTGTTCTGAGTCCGGTAATTTGTGTCCAGCGGCCTCCAACATGTCACAAATCGATTTAATCTTGTTTAAATATTCTCTCATAGTGATGTTTTCTTTCTTGACCTTGTGAAGTTGTCTTTTGTAGAACATAACCTTGGCATAAGATTGATTATTAAAATATTTTTCGATTATGTGCCAAATTTCACTTGTTGTCTTACATCCTATGACTTGAGGTAAGAACTTTTCATTGAATGATGAAAGTAGCCATGCATTGATAAGCCTGTCTTGCCTATGATATTTGTTGAATTCTTCATTGAGAACAAGATTGTTAGCTGGATTTGCAATGATTCTTTGTGGATGTTGACTGTACCCATGATGAAACTTTCAAGTCCATAACCCTGTATTGCAGTTTTTATCTGAACTTTCCATAACATATAATTGTTATCATCGAGTTGAACAGTTATTAATTGAGACCATGGGCTAACAACTGTCTTGATCAAATTGTCTGCAGAACTATTTGTGGTATTTGAGCCCGTAGATGCATCTGATGATCCTTCTGGATTACAATTCACCATGATGAACACTCAAGATCAAGAAACAAGATCGAGGAGAGGTTGAGAACTAAGATAAGAAAAACAAGAATGGTTACTAAAAACTTGCAGATCCAACCAATAGATTCAAGATCATGTCTAGAGTGCAGATTGGATCTCTGGACGGCTCTGTAACCTTTTAGTTGATTTCTTAAAGAAAAATTATTTGATTGAGTTCTTGATCTGCTTTAGGCCAAGCAGTGTTTACGGATTATGATGCATCCACTTTGTGTAAAGGATGGCACGCAGCTGCAACCGTATGCAAAGTTTTGGCAGGGCATTAATCTCAGACGCTACTTCTTCTCCGATGATGAAATCTAACTGAGGAGAAGAACAAATTTCACTACAAATGGTGAAGATGGATCGAGATACAGATATAGACCGTTAGGCAATGAAGAATCGCTCTGATACCAAGAAAGAAATGAGAGATGAGTGAATTCAGAATTTGTAATTGAAAAGAATACTGTAATAACAGTTGAATGATTGAGTGGTATATGTTTTCACATAATAGAAATGGTACATAGTTATCGTGTATTTATAATACACGAGCTACATATAGTTACTGGGCTATATGTACAGCCCAATGTACAAACCCCAACTATGTGTACTGATATTAATACATAATAAAGACAAGAGACAGCCGCTATTCTCATATACTCGGTTTCTTCTAATATATGTAGTAATTTATTTGATGAATTAGCAAAAAAAATTAATAATTTTTTTTAATAAGTTAAAATTCACAGTTGTCAAAAATCTAAAATACTACGATTTGAATCCCGTTTTAAATCGAATCTCTCCCATTGCGATTTGATTTATATTCCGATTCAAAACAAGCTAATACTGCACGATAGAAATATCATTTAATTCAAATTAGTATATTAAATATACTTGTTAGGATCTATAATTCCAATTTTAATCATTTGAAAACAAATTAAAATTGGAACAAGAGAGAAAATGATGTTTTAGGTTTAGATGTAGACGTTTAAACATCAAAATTAACTTTGAAGTGTGTAACGACCCAGAAAATCTGAACCAATTTAAAAATTTTAAATTAGCTAAAATAATGGATTTTAAATATTTAAAATAAATATTTTAAATAATGGCAATGACAAGTGAGTTTGAATCGACAATTGAAAACGAATATAATTAATTATAATTATAAACAAAGCCTGAAATGGCGCTGCAGTTTCAAAAATTGAATTCAAACTTTGTCGGACTGTACCGGGTGCAAAAAAAAACAGATTTTAGTGAAACCAAAAATATTTAAATCTGTTAGTGAATACATTTCTAACGAATCTGAAAAATCGAATTTTCATAGCGGAAAGCAAAAGTTATGGCCGAATGAATTTTCAAAAAGGTCGCTATGGAATTTATATAGCCCGTGAAATTGGCCATTTTGCATACGACCTCGGAATTCGACGAAACCACTTTTTTTGGATCCAGGATGTGAAGTTATTGCTAGGTTTCAAATTTCATAATTTTTGAAGCTAGTATGTGAGCGTGGCAAAGGAAAACGTGCTTTGGTCAATTACAAATAAATTAGATCGACCAGAAATGGGCCTTTTTGCAAACGGTCTCAAAATTCGACGAAACTAGTTTTGTTGGGACCGTATCGTCAAAACATAGCTAGATTTATTTTTATGGAATTTTTCGAATCAGTTTGTGGCCCTGGTAAATTGAAATGCACCTTCAAATCAAATATTAAATGTTTTATATTTTAATTCGAAGGAAAACTGACTGAAACAGTCGAATGGGCCTTCGAAACATTTCCCATTGTGTTCGGAATGGGGGTAAAACGCTAGGGACGACAGTCGTTGGGTTTCGATTGGTGGTCGTGTCAGAAAACCCCTTTAAAACTTCCCCGACCAATCAGAATTTTTATAGAAAAAAAAAGAAAAATTCCTTTTTCTCTCTCCCCGATCGAAGGCGGAAAACGTTCAAAACCTTCCCCCTCATTTTCCGATCAATCCACGCCGAATTAGCTCGTGCCACATTTGAACTTTTTGAAGATCTTCTCGAGATCTTCAAATCCATATAAAGTTTTGAATTTTTCGTGGCATGAGGAGGGAGAATCGACGTCAGGAAGTTCCGAACTTCCAACCGCCGCCGCCATCGCCTGGCGCCACCGAGTTAGCCCTCCTCCTTGGCGCACGTGCGCCTCACGTAGGTCTTCGACCCTGCACAACCCGATGGTGGAACTATTGCACGGATTGATCGAAAAATTCAAACCTAGTTTTGAAGAATTCAGAGAGGTATCGGCCAGTTCTATTTTCAACAGTTTTAACACCTTTAAACCGTTGCAAACTTTAAAAAATCATATCTTTTTGCTGTGTTAACGAAATTCGATGAAACAGGAAACATCGTGACCGTGTGGACGTCTTCTACATTTTAGAAGAGACCGCATATTTTTCTGAGCCTTCTGCTATTTTTGGTGGAGTGGAACCCAATGTGAGATTTCTAATTTATAAACAATATGGAAAACGACAATGTATAAATTACATAGTCGATGTATGAGTTATATAAGCATTGTACACCTCATGTATAAGTGTTGTATAAGTTGTACGTTCGATGTATAAATTATATATGCGTTGTAAAAATTATATATGTGTTGAAATAGAAGTGAATTGCTATATAAATATATATATACGCCCCTCGTCCACAAACCATGGACGATATTTATTGAATGTGATTGGTGTGAAAATTGATTGATAGCGAATGGTTGTTTGGGATTGTTTGTGGTTGATACTGATTGATTGTGGTTGAAAAATACCCATTTGTGGTTGAGAAATATTTGGTTGAAACCGTATAGGATTAGCTTGTGGAAATGAAATAAATATATACATGCCGCCTGCGTGCGAACTAGATGCATGATCTCCATTGTCAAAAACCGCGAGGTTTTAAGGTAGAGCGAGGAGCCGTACTAGGGACGGTCCCGGTTTTAACTACCCGGCCGTTATGCTGCCGAAATTTTGAATAATATTCATGTGTTTGAATTATTTTCATTTGCTAAAACCATATTTATTCATTGAATAGAAAACCTTCATGTGTTGAATCGATATTCATTCGTTGATTAGAAATTCATGTGTTGAATGGTATTCGTGTTTTAAATATAAAAATTACATTTTTATCTATATATAGTAACTATAGAAAACCTTCATGTGTTGAATCGATATTCATTCGTTGATTAGAAATTCATGTGTTGAATGGTATTCGTGTTTTAAATATAAAAATTACATTTTTATCTATATATAGAAACTATAGAAAACCTTCATGTGTTGAATCGATATTCATTCGTTGAATTGAAATTCATATGTTGAATGGTATTCATATTTTGAAATAAATTGTTTTATAATAAAAATCACCTTTTATCAACTATATGGACTATGTAAAATAATCTCATTTTAAAAGAAATTGTTTTATAATAAAAATCCTATTTTTATCACCTATATAAACTATATAAAATAATAGTGTTTTGAAATGAATTGTTTTACAATAAAAATCACATTTTTATTATATACATGATTTGTTGAAATGTGAAGTGTTAAAAATAGCAACTCATTCAAATAAATGTGCATGAGTCGAAAAATTCATTAATTAGCCAATGATATAATTTTTGCCTATGCAGGCAACATTAAAATGAATGGTGTTTTTAAACCAAATGGAATCAAATATGAAGTTGAATGGAAAATGATAAGTGATAAGAACTGTATATATGTACATGCATATTTATTGAACAGGTTATAGCAAAGGGGCTAGAGAAGAGGAATAAAATTTTTGTGCCCGACAAATAGGTACACATTTACTGTTTTGTTTGGGTGATGATTTTATGAGCCTGTTGGCTAGCCGCTTGGCTTTTTCTTTTTCTTTTGACATGAGACGCCCGTGTGGCTATTTGGGAATTTTCCCAGCCCCTCCCGTACAAAGTAGGTTATGGCGAAATTTTCCAAAATTTAAAGGCATTAGTGAAATATTTGAGGTGAAAACGATATTGAAATTGTTGAATGAACTATATTTATATAAATATATAAATATAAATAAAATTAAAACGAAACGTGGCCGTGCAGTTCGTGTTTTGAAACCGTGATTTCAAACAACTAGTGCGGGAAATCCGACCATTGGATTTTCCCGAAACCGCAACCGTTGGGTTCGCCTTGGAAATATCTTTCCAAGGCACCAACTTTGTAAAAATCCAATGGTTGGATTGTTTGGAATGTTTAATTCAAATCTGAAGAAAAACAGCGCCAGAAACGATTATATATCTAAATATAATTATATTTAATCGAATAACGACGCTGCAGCTCGTAATTTGAAATTGAACTTTCAAACGATTATACCGGGAGATCCGACCGTCGGATTTTCCCGAAACTGGAACCGTTGGATTCGTTTTGAAAAGACCTTTCTAATGATGTAAAATTTGTGAAGATCCAACGGTTAGATTTTCAGATATGTGTAAATCAAATCTGAAGAAAAACAGAGCCACGGCCGCGTTATGACCCGAAGCGTCGTTTTGAATAAATTAGCTATTTTAAAATAAATAAAAATAGCGATAAATTGTTATAAAATATCATAAACGATATGGAATGGAAATAAACTGAATTTTCTCGATTTATGTGGTATTTGATGGTTGAATGTGTTTGGTGTGAAAATTACATTAAAGAAGAAAATTGGTGTTGTCGAATGATTTAACCATTGAAATAAATTGATTTGAAATTCTAAATATACGTGAATTATTTGAAAAGGCCGAGTTAATTCTCATTTCAAATAATTGACCGACGATTGAAAATCGAAGATGAAGACGATGGTCGAAGACCGGAGATCTTCACCTAGTTTGGATGGTAACCGAGGTCCTGATTGGGAGGCATTCCGAAATATGGATAATGAGTGGTGATCGTCCAGACGTACGTGGTGATCGATGGGTTTGCGAGGTATTTAGTGCCTCCGGTTTCGTTCAGACCCAGAACGGACTTGTAAATGGACTGTGTGTCTGACATTGGATTTTATTCTGTGTTGATTGATCTCTATTAAATATACATTTGTTTGGCGGCGGAGAATTTATTCTTTTGCTTAACGCCCTTCTCTGAGACGCACGAGCTCAGAGGTTGTATATCGATGGACATCAGTCGCATGGCATGAATTGCCTGTGTGGCATGCTAAGATGCAGTGATCAGGGCTTCTGTTGAAAAGCAAAGTCTTGTGGTGATGATCAAAGCACCGTCGGTGTGGCATAGCTTTGTGTATAACGTAAAATCGCGAGCCTCACACCCCGGTATGAACCAGAAACGGGAGAAGGACCTCAGGGAGGACATGCGTTTCTTTCTAGCTAGGGTGGTGTCAGTGACCTACCAGCCCTGACATTTATATACTTTTCACCTATGTGGTTATTGCTGTTGCGAGGCGCCTCGGTTTGATCGGACGATCCGGGTCCGATGGAGTCATTCGTTGGCTCATTTACACCCCAAAGGGCGGGGAAACGTATTGCTCAGGCACTATAATCCACTCCGTGTGGACCGGCCCTGATGATCCAAGGGGCAGTTGCGGCTGTTCCGGAGGCTCGGCCTAGAGAGTCTCGAAGTCGGTAAGGACTATCTTTTGCCTTGGTTCGTGATGGAAATCCAATTTCCAAATACGACATCGTGCGATTTTGATTGTATACCTATATATGGCGACATAGTGGTATGGGGCATTAATGCCGCCTATGATTGATAGTTATGATTTGAAATTGTTTTCAAAACATATAAACACTAGCAATAATATCAAATGCCTTTGTTTTATTCGTATAAAGCATATCTTGGCCGTTATAAGGTAAAAACTCTATCCTTCGGTTTGCGTTGCATTGTGTGATGGGAACTGAGTCTTATAATGGCTTCATTTTTATAAAATGCATTGCGTTGTTTAAACGAAAGATTTGTTGTAAAGCACTGGCAATCCAATGGAGAAAACCCGTTCCACGAAAGTGGCGTGGTCCTGTGATTAGCCCAATTTATATATGTGTTGAGTAGATTTCTCATACCAGTCCCATGACTGACTCGTAGTTTGTTTCACTTTCAAACTCGGGTGCCCCTTTTTCTACACGGGCAGCCTTGTATTCAGGTTTAGCTGGTTCTTTCTGCATAGCTGGAGTTGAAGGTGGATTCTATCATTTATCTCTTTTTATGCTGTTCAGCTCCTATTGTACATATTATGTTTGTTTTCCGCTGTAGACATTTATGTATAGCTGAACTGTATTTTTACTAAGTAAGATCCTGTATACTGTGTAACTCTGATGATTACTTTTATCTAGTACTTCTATTGTTCATTATCTGGTGTATTTATTTAATTTTGTTCTGCTATTATCTGTTTCTGTGTTATATTCCACGGATTACCCTTGCCACCGTCGGTACGGGGTTTGGGGTCGTCTCAAAGTGTGTGCAAACTCTAAAATGTATGTTATTGAATCCACGATTTACGATTTAAATCCCATTTCAATTCCTAGTTTGGATTTTACGATTTATGATTTACGATTTGAATCTCATTTTGGAAACCTTGAGTTAAATGTAATAGTACGAAATTAGTTTAATTGTATAGTATAGTAGAAATAACTGAAAAAAATTACAAGAAAAAAAATATTATGAAATTATTGATGTTCAAAAAGAATTTTATGATATAATATATGGTAAATTCTCGATATAAATGAATCATAACTAATTTATAAATTAACATTGTCAAATCTAAAATGAAGTAGGTTGGTATGGCGAACGCCACTGAAATAAAGAGAATGATGATGGGTAGCATTGACCTTCGGTTCATAATTAAAATGATTAAAACATGAGCGATACCCTAATTAGTAGAGGTACCTCCTCTTATCGGACACACTACTTTGATACCATGTCATTACTTTGTGATTTGATTGAGGCCCTTTGATTATGGGAGTGTTGTTCGAGGTGTGCGGTAGTTGCGGCTATGTGTTACCACCGGCCTAAGCTTGCAATTGGTAGAATCATACCCTGAGTAGCCTTGTCATATTATCTTGATTGAGCCCCCTATGATTTTGATTTGATGTTGTCATATATCGGTGCGTCCTTATTTATCGACCGTTTAACTGGTGTTTTATATGCGATGTTTAAGGCAATGTTTATAAACGACATAAGGGTAAAAATGTAATATCTCCTATGATATTTTCAATATTTTGTTTAAACACAGACACTATTATAATAGTGTATTGTATTATATGATATCTAGTTTAACATATTCTTAACGGATAAGAATCCCATACATCATTTAAGTTACTTGTGCATTTCATTTGAGCATTTCACTTGAGTTAGTTTTATTACTGACTTGAATGGTACAAAAATGCGGATCTTTACATAAATACAAGTACAAACGTAGCATGAACTATGAGAATACGTCTTGGATTTCCAACTCCTCCCTTAAAGCTCACAAAGCCACCCAATCTAATCTAGAAATAAACTCAGTGTGACTCGTGCATTATAAGAAAATAATGCTTAGATTAGTCTGGAATTTCAGTGTGAGAAAACTCAAATCATAAACAATTTATTTGTTATATCTTCAAAATTGTTTGAAATAAAAGTATCTCATTTGACCACGTCGGATATAAACACGGACGAACTTTTACTTTACGATAATCAAAACATTTTTTATAAAAAAATCTAGTGATATTATAATAGTATCTAGGCACTGAACATAAATATTGAAAATAGCCAAATTATTACATAATTAAATTACAACATAATAAGTGTACGACTAAGTCCGAACAACACTAGTTGGAGAATTGATTGCCACAAATGACTGAGATACCATGGTACCGTCCACCATAGTGTATCTCTAGATAAAATATACCGAGAGCCGCACATGGACTCACTACGAATCAAGACCGCTCTACCTCCCAGTTGATAGTACCAAATATTTCATCACTCCATTTGTGATCATGTAACATCCCTTATTTCCATAAGATATTATTCAAGAATTTAATTAGATGATTAAATATGAATAATGTGATGGATAAAGGAATGAGATTTATGCTTAATAAATTAAGTAGAAGGTTGACCTTTGAAACAAAATGAACTAAGTAAAATATGCATAAGGACGAAGGATATGAGAAGGGCAAAGTCGGAACTTTTGGCCCTATATATAAGTACCATATTCTCCCACGTTCTGTCATAACATCCATTTCTAAAAATCTAAAAGAAAACAAAAGCAAGGCCGACCATTAAAAGCTAGGAGAAGAAGAAGAAAAAACTAGAAAATTTAGAGTTTGGAATATTTCATCAACAAATCTCATCACTCCTATCCAATTAAGGTGAGTAATACTCTATACCCAATTGGTTTCAGTTGTTTATGTATACCGGAAACATTTGTTATTGTTGTGACTGTTTGTACTTATTCATGATTGATTTCATGTTGCTTGTTTGTAAAGATATACCCATGTAGGTTTTGTTAGGAAACAATGGCTGAGTCGCGGACTAGGTCGCTCTCTTGAAGATGATTCGGCGATCTGGTCGGTGGTGCAAAACCAGTTCGTACTTCCGCCGCCGCCTCTAGGATAAAACAACCTTTGTAAAATTAATAACTGATTTGCTTTGCACAACAAATCAGTGTAGATTTGCACTTTCGAAAATAATAATTGCTCGAAAAATTACGTAAGAATATTTTAATGGCGGAGGAGAGAAATAGTATAGTAATCTCGTCTACAACTAAAGATAATATATAGACGGAGAATAGGGTTAATCGGAAATACTGGGCAGAGGAAGAAAAATATGATCTGTTGAAAATATTGGGTCAAGAGTTTACCGCTTCATAAATAAAAGTCGGCTCAGAAATATTTTCTGTATTAAAAAATAGTTCGAAAAACACAGTTTTTTCTGGACCAAAAATATAAGTGTCTACGCCACAAAGCCAAGGCCCAAGCCCGAATCGAACCGAACTGGGCCGGGCTGGGTCGGGTCGGATCGAGTCAGTCGGTCGGTCGCGCACGCGTGGGTGGTGGTCATGATGCATGGTCTCCCTCCTCACAACAAAGCATGCATTGGAAGCCCAAGGCCCTAACAAGATTTCTTAGAAACAAATATAAATACTTGCCTCTTCCATATAATCCCATGATGTGGGACTATTCACATAAGGGAGTCATTCATACACTTATCTCAATATTTTAATAATTCACATAAAATTTCCAACAATCCCCCACTTGAATTTTTAAAATATTATCGAGAAGTTTCTAAAAATATAAGACTGTGCATAAACAAAGGTGTCATCTGACTTGAACCTTTGCGTAGTGAATAAGATTCAGTTTTTACTAGAGTGACACGGTGTCTTGAACTCTATTCCTGACATCAAACCACACACAATATTTTCTATAGTGCAATCAAATAAGCCCATGCGTTTATGGCCATGCACGTCTATCCCAGTTTAGTGAATGCTCTAGAAGTTTTGCCCAAAACTTCATAGGAAACGACCACATTTCCACATTCACAAAGGTGAGTCTATCAAGAGCACTCCTGAAGGTAGGTACTCCACTCCCAATAGAGTATAGTTCTCATTAAGATTTTTTATTAACTCATCCTCTAATCACTTCAGGAATACATGCTTCTTAATCTAAAATTTAGCATGTTCATCTACTATCACTACACAACTTGTTTTTACCCATTGAACCTAGTTCTTGGGATCTCCAATCATTTAGGTCGGGTTACCATTGTGCGTGATTCCACAATCACAGGGGCAATAGTCCCATTCTTTTAGAATTATTAAGGACTTTCTTTCTAGACAGTCTTTCTGCAAATTATCATCACCATATATGTGATGTTCTCTAACAATACTGTGCATACGACTGTCATTTCTTACCGTTGTAATATCGGTTCTGTTTTTCTTTCAATAGTCGTCAAACTTTTTTTCATCACTATATATGTGATGTTCTTTTACAGTATTGTGCTTACGACGTCGTTTTCTACCGTTGTTATAACGGTTCTATACTTTTTGCAATAGCCGCGGAACTATCACAATCGATTACACCACTAGTGTCTATTTTTCCCATATAGGGATCTCAACTAGCAGATTTCTTTAGTTCTCTGCTTCTTCACTAGCTGTTGCTAGTGCTATTATCTCAGTCTCTATAGTAGACTAAGTCAAAATAGTCTGTTTCTTGGATTTTCAAGAGACAGCTTCTCCAGCGATGCTAAATATATAGCCGCTGGTCACTTTTGAATCAACAGATAAAGTATTCCAGTCTGTATCAGAATATCCTTCAAGTAAAGCTGGAAAATTTTCATAATGTAATCCAAGGTTCATGGCTCGTTTAAGGTATCTTATGACCCTTTCAATAGCATGTCAATGCTCTATACTAGGTCTACTAGTTAACATGCATAATAATCCCACGACATAGGCAATGTCGGGTCTAATACAATCAGTGGCATTCGAAGGCAGCCAATGATGCTCGCTTACTTTGACTGTCTTACACCTTCACAAGTGTTCTTAAATATATTTTCACTGGGATCGTATGATGTACATGTAAATTTACAGTCAAAGTAATTGTCTTTCTTTAGAGACTTCTCAATATAATGAGATTGATCCAAAGAAAATCCCTTTTTCGGACCTAGTAATTTTAATATCAAGGATTACACTCGCCTCACCTAGATCTTTCATATCAAAACTGACACTTAATAAGGATTTGACTGAGTTTATGGCATGAATGTTTGACCCAAAAATGAGAAGGTCATCTACATAAAGGCATATAATAGTGCAAATGTCATTCTCAGATTTGTAATAAATGCATTTGTCACTTTCATTAACTTTAAAACCATGTGAAATGATTAAAGTTATCAAATTTTTTATGCCATTGTTTAGGTGCTTGTTTTAAACCATATAATGATTTATCTAATGTGCATACTTTATGTTCTTGATCATGTACTACAAATCCTTCAGACTGGTCTATATAAATTTCTTCGTCTAATTCACCATTCAAAATGCGGTTTTCACATCTATTTGGTGTATTAATAAATTATGAAAAGAGACAAGTGAGATTAATACCCGAATGGATGTAATTCTACTTACAAGTGAAAAGTGTCGAAGAAATATATTTTTTTCTTTTTGTTTAAAACCTTTAGCTACTAGTCGTACTTTATATTTATCAATAGTGCTATCAGGTTTTTAATTTCCTTTTAAGTACCCATATACAACCTATAGATTTACAACCAGGAGGTAAATCTATCAAATGCCAAGTCTTATTGGATTCTAGAGAATCCATCTCATTATTTATAGCCTCTTGCCAAAAAAAGGGCATCTAAAGAAGATAAGGCCTCTTGGAGGTTTAAGGGATCCTCCTCTATAGTAAAAGCACAAAAAATATGAACCAAAATCTTTTACGGTTCTTGCTCTTTTACTTTTTCTAGGTTCAGTTTCAGAACTTTTATTAAGTTCTGTTCTAATAAGCATACTTGATGTGCCCCCACTATTCCTTAATTTAAAAGGAAATTTCGTTTCATAAAAATTGGCATCATTAAATTCAAAATATATTATGTGTATTTAGGTCATAAATTCCGTATGCTTTGCTATTAACAGCATAGCTTATAAATACACATTCGTATGATTTACTTGCCAATTTTATTCTCTTAGGGTCTGGAATGCGAACATATGCTAAGCAACATCAAGTTCTAAAGTATGACATATTGGATTTATATTTCTCTAAAATTTCATAAGGCGAAATTTTATTCTTAGATTTGGGGATTCTATTCAGAACATAACATACAGTCTATAAAATATCCCCTCACTAATGCTTTGCTGCACCGAAATTTAATAAAATGACAACTACTAATTCGGTAAAGGTCCTATTTTTTCAGCTTTACCGTTCATTTCAGGTGAATAGGGTGCAGTTCTCTTATGTACAATATATCACATAGAAAAATCCAGAATAGAATTTGATTCGTATTCTGTTCCTCTATCACTATGTAGTCTCTTAATTTTCCTATTTGTTTGATTTCAATTTTGAATGTTTCAAACATATCAGATGCATCACATCTTTAAGAATCAATGTCTTTCCAATCATATGCTTTATTTTCATTATTACCAGTCTCTACAGCTTAAGTGGTGTGAGGATCTCACAACACATTTTCTGATCGTCAGCAACCATGTATATTGTGAATATATCACGATCATAGAAAACATGGCGAGAAACACCAATGTCTACCCACCAACCCTCTGATTCACCAACAAGGTGAATCTCAGTAATCATAGCCGTTAGAGGCTCCTCAGTTAGGTTTGCCTGCGGTGCAGGGTCTGGCCTGTTCCGACACTTTTGTGCCATATGACCTAGTTTTCTACATTTGTATTATAGAATAACAGTCCAGAATCATTCATTTGGGTTGGTTGTTGCTGTCATTTATGGTTTCCTTGCGGATTCCATTCTGTTATTTACTGACCGGTTGTGGATGCTTACTATTTTAAATGTTCATATGTTTGAGAATTTATATTTTCTCATAGGAAAATATTCATAAACTCAGAGACTAACATAATTGAATCACAGAAAAAAATTAATTTCTGCATTTTTACTTATCAGTCTTAATAGATACTTAGAACTCAATCTCGATCTAAGTCAGAAAATCAAAATATGCATAAGCATTCTTTACGCTATGTATCTCACAGAGGAAATCTCATAAAAGATAGTGATATCTAGCATTAGTTGCCTATTGGTAATGAAAACTTTGATTTTAATTCAGTATGGAACCATGTTCGGTCAAATTCTTTGATTTGGGATTGTACATGTTCACCCAGAATGTCCTTAAACGCATTGCTGGTTTCAAATAATAAGTTCACTACCAAAGATAAAATTATCACTTGGAATGTATCTACCGATCCAAAGTGTAATTTGTGCTCAATACCTTCATGAAGGCATAAAACTTCTTTATCTTAACTGCTCATATTCCAAGCAAATTTGGAACTATCTTAGGTGTAACTTGAAAATTCGTAGATCTAACAATTATGAGCAGCATCTTATTTAAAAATTGTCTACCATTCATGGTTCCATATTTGTTTTATTGCACATAATCAGCATAGAATAAATCCCATTAATAGAATGCACCTTCATGAAGTCTGATTCTCCAAGTGATTATTCCTTTTTATTATCCAGCTTCTTCTACCACTTGCGGCAGAACTTTATTAGAAAATACTGCAACTGTCCGGTTGCAATTTGATGAGCAGTCTCTCTAGCAGGTCCAATTTGTTCTGTTCGCCAATTCCAGCTCTTCACTATCCAATCGTTTGTCGCGATGAATCATCATCGACAACTACCATGGGGTCCAGATCTCCGACCCCTACCACTGGCTCGAGGATCCAGATGCTGATCAAGTTGACTGAATTTGTTGTTAAGCAGTGCAATTTGAGATTAGGTCACCGAGACTGAATGGGGCAGCAGACAAAGCCATTGTTTCATTTTTCTTCTTCAAATTGTTGGGAAATAATGGCTGAGTCGCAGACTAGGTTGCTCTCTTGAAGATGATTCGGCGATCTGGTCGGTGGTGCAAAACCAGTTCGTACTTCCGCCGCCGCCTCTAGGATAAAACAGCCTCTGTAAAATTAATAACTAATTTGCTTTGCACAACAAATCCGTGCAGATTTGCACTTTCGAAATTAATAACTGCTCGAAAAATTCTGTAAGAATATTTTAATGGTGGAGGAGAGAAATAATATATTTTTTCTGTAGTAATCTCGTCTACAACTGAAGATAATATATAAACGGAGATTAGGGTTAATCGAAAACACTGGGCAGAGGAAGAAAAATAGGATCTGCTGAAAATACTGGGTCAAGAGTTTACCGCTTCATAAATAAAAGTCGGCTCAGAAATATTTTCTGTATTAAAAAATAGTTCGAAAAACGCAGTGTTTACTGGACCAAAAATATAAGTGTCTACACCACAAAGCCAAGGCCCAAGCTCGAATCGAACCGAACCAGGCCGGGTCGGGTCGAGTCGGTCGTGCGCGCGCGTGTGTGGTGGTCATGATGCATGGTCTCCCTCCTCACAACAAAGCATGCATTGGGAGCCCAAGGCCCCAACAAGATTTCTTAGAAACAAATATAAATATTTGTCTCTTCCATATAATCCCATGATGTGGGACTATTCACATAAGGGAACCATTCATACACTTATCTCAATATTTTAATAATTCACATAAAATTTCCAACAGGTTTTGTGATATATGTTTGGTTTTGTAATGAACGTTTTATATGCATGAAATGAATAAGATCATAGGCCGAAACCTATAGTTAGACATCTCCAAATAATGTGAAATTTTGATATGATGTGTGTTTGCTGATTGTAGAGATGGATTTCAAATTTCATAAATTTCCATGCTTAAAGGAATTTGCTATGAATTTCCTAAGTGTGCTTGCTTTAGGAAGTATTCTACATTAATTATAGTATTAACGTTTGTGTTAATGTGTCTATGTGTTCTGTATTTTTGTATAATACAAAGTGCTGGAAAATATGTTTACTTTGATCAGAATACTTTTTATAAGCTTACAGAATTTCGACAAATATAGTGAGTTGGTAAAAAGATAAGTTTTATAAATAAATAAATCAATTTTATCTAAAATTACTGTCAATGCCATTTCCAGAACCGGAAGCACCCTCCGACAAAGTCGGAACCACCCTTCAGTAACGTTGGATGTTTGAAATATCACAAGTATGATATATGAAGCATTCAAGGGTTCTGCCTCTTACCTTTCGATTTCTGATGGGTCGCGATACTTATAGATATTTTGGTTTTTAAAGATAGTGAGCTCCACATAAGCTTTAGCCTTGATACCTTCAGATAGGCCAAAAGGAGGGTGCTTTTCTGTAAAAGAGCTATTTTTATAAAGGATTTCTAAAACTATAACTTTACAAAAAATAGAGGCTTTCGCCTCCGTACCTCTCGGTGGAATCGGAAGGGGTCTGTTTTCTATAAATTTATGTTTATGAGGTTGTTGCCTTCGTTTCTTCAGTGGCATGATCTATTTTCTGATTTGACCTTCGGATTTTGAGTTATTGACGTTGTTTTGAACAAATTTCTAAATCCTGAAATCTCATGTCTTGGAGTAGTATTGATCCCCGGCTTAGCCAAAATCTCAGTTTTGTTACTATGCTCTGGAGTTATACGGTATTCGGACTTAGCGAAATTCTGAGTTTCGAGTTAGCTAATTCCAAAGTTCAACTCAGTTGAATCAACAAACTGTTCCTTGCTTCGTGTATGTATCCATAATCGATTCTTGAGTGATCGAGACATTCGAATGAAAAACGTAACGACCTTGTAGAGAGGCAGGTTAACAATAGACAAACCTTATTGATAGTCAAAACCGATCGTTTTTTATGTTACATAATTTTGGAAAACAATATTACCTTCGTTTTTTATTAACTTGGAATAAAACATGTAATGATTGGCAATAAAATTACTCAAAATATTGATTTAGAAAATATATTAAACTATCATGATGCAACTATGTATTTTTTTTCAAAATAAATAAATACACTTTTCACAATCTTATTGGGATGTTGTTATTATAAATAAAATCAAAATTTATTAGACATCTAAAATAATAATACTAAACAGTATTATTAAAATTGACTTTACTCTAACCTTAAAATAAAATCGTATACATTCGTCTTTACAAAGAAATAATAATATTAGTAATAAGCTATGTTAGATAAAATCCGCTCATATATGCTCTTCCAGATAGGATTTTTTTTTTATTATTTCACTTTATTTCTTATTTGTTTATTTCGTTATCAGCTCAAGTAGTTTTATAGTCTAAACATTAATATATAAATATATAGGTTTGGCTATACTAGATAAATAGCTTTTGTGCCCAAGCTGTTCAATGATTTTGCATTAATTTTTCTAGTGATGGAAAGGAGATTGAAATAAGAGATGCAGTATGTTATGGTATGATAGTGGGACTTATATTTCTCTATTCATGAACCTATCTGCGTCCATATTATGGAAGTCATATGTGTACGCATATGAATGGTTGTGTGTGTATTCACTTGCATATAAAGTATAAACTGTAAATTAAGGCATAAAGTAATTATTCATATTTAATTTAGTATCATAATGCACTCCCCTTCGTCAACTCAGTTAAAAAGTTGCATCATACAGAAATAATAAAAATCACATTGATTTTATGAACACTGAATAGATTATCACTGCACGCCTAGTTCAGCTTACACATGAATACATTTTGTCTAGCATTGTAAATTCTGGTTTCCTTGGTCTTACGCCATACGACAACATTTTGTAAATTTTAATTCAACGAGTGGCATTATTTTTTATTTACCTTTTAAAATCTTTGATGATATATAGGTTTGAGAAAAATTATAAGATAGAGAGAAATTACTGCTAGATCACCATGCTTTCTTCTCTCAATAGCATTTTCTGAATAATATGTTCTACTTCTTAACATCAAACATGCAGAGGATAATTTATTAGACGTCTGCATCAATTTATTGCTGATTGGCAACTGCAGTTTATGGTAACAACATATGGTTGTAAATCATCGTACAACGGTTTTACAAATGTCAACTACTAATCCCTGCTGTTATTTACTGTCGAGTGGCGGTTTCTAACAAGTGAAATAATAGAAGAGATTGCAGTAGTGATCATATATTTTTATAAAATCATCATGGTAACAGGAAGAGTAAATGACGTTTATTGTTGTTGTTGTTGTTTGTGTTGGTTTTGTTGCCCTGGAATTGGAGGAATTTAAGATATCTATGTCATATGGATTTAAATTCAAGTCTCTGCATAATCCATCTTCCATTGTTTGTTTTACATCAACTGTGGGCGAAGTGGTACTTTATTTTGTATCAAGTGCGGGTGCAATATCTAAATCCTATCGCAAGCTATTAGCTAATAGGCACAGAAAGTATTTCTGAGTTAATTTATCTATAAACATGGACAGTTATTAAACCCCATTACATGTAATTCTCAAGTCTAGTTCATCTATCTCATACTACATCTTGTTTATACTGTTTTTTTCTTGGTAAGTTTTGCTACACAGAATAGTGGAACCATCTTTGTCTTATAATCCTTGAAGGACAAGACAATAGAAGCTCTAATGGTAGCTCATTTGGTTAAGATACCGTGCCATCAAATAAAGGTGCAAGGATCAGTAAACTCAAGGTGCTTACAGGGCAAAACTTCACGTGAGCTTTTCTCTTTAGTTTTTTTCTAAAAACGAAAGAAAAGAAAAGGAAAAC
This sequence comes from Allium sativum, assembly GCA_030737875.1. Lineage (NCBI taxonomy): Eukaryota > Viridiplantae > Streptophyta > Magnoliopsida > Asparagales > Amaryllidaceae > Allium > Allium sativum. Next base: position 944,844,423 of record CM060909.1, on the reverse strand, counting down.
ATCCCTTTTCGTATGACAAGTGTTTTCATTTTCCATTACATTTGATAATGAGGTACACTTCTAAAATTGATCGAAATCCTAGATGCTACGTTGCATCATATTGAACACCAAGGAAACTGATCTCATTCTTTTTGCTAGAAGGGATGGCATTATATTGGTTTTCTCATCATTAAGGACAACTTGAAGCAGAAGTTTATATCAGTTTGCTCAATTTTTGTCCGACTACCTTTTGTCATTATTACAGCTGAGTTGAAAATAAAAGGTTGTTGATTTTCTACAATATTTACTATAGTATGTAAATAGATATTACTATAGTAAATAGATATTACTATAGTAAATATTCAAATAATTAATAGTCTTCATTAATAATGGATAATTGGTAACTGTTTGAAACTGTTGGGAAACAATGGTTGAGTCGCGGATCAGGTCGCTTTCTTGAAGACGATTCGGCGATCTGGTCAATGGTGCAAAACCAGTTCGTACTTTCGCCGCCGCCTCTAGGATAAAACGGTCTCTCTGAAATTAATAACGGATCTGCTTTGCACAAACAGATCAGTGCAGATTTGCACTTTCGGATTTAACTGCTCGAAATTTTTTGTAAGAATAGTTTAATGGCGGTGGAAGAGAAAAGCAGTCTTTTTTTTTCTGTACTAATCTCGTCTAATCTGAAGATAATAATAATATATAAACGAGGATTAGGCTATTCCAAAATACTGGTCAGTGGAGGAAAATAGGATCTGCGAAATACTTGGTCAAAAGTTTACCGTTTCAAATTAAATTCGGTTAAGAAATATTTTCCGTAATTAAAAAAACGGTACGAAAAAATCAAGTTTTTCTGGTCTAAAAATATAAGTGTCTACACCACATAGCCAAGGCCCAAAGCCCAAGCCCAAGCCCAATACCGAGCCGGGCCGGGTCGAGTCGAGTCGGTCGGTCGCGCGCGCGTGTGTGGTGATCATGATGCATGGGCTCCCTCCTCACAACAAAGCATGTATTGGGAGCGCCAAGACCCCATCAAAACTTCTTAGAAACAAGTATAAATACTTGCTTCTTTCATATAATCCCATGATGTGGGACTATTCACATTTAGGAGCCATCATACACATATTTCTATATTTTAAACAATTCACATAAATTTCCAACATTCCCCCACTTGAATTTTTTAAAAATATTATCGAGCAGTTTCTAAAAACATAAGACTGTGCATAAACAAAGGTGTCATCCGACTTGAACCTTTGCGTAGTGAATAAGATTCAGTTTTTACTAGAGTGACACGTAGTCTTGAACTCTATTCCTGACATCAAACCACACACAATCTTTTCCATAATGCAATCAAATAAGCCCGTGCGTTTATGGCCATGCACGTCTATCCCAGTTTAGTGAACGCTCTAGAATTTCTGCCCAAAACTTCATAGGAAACGACCACATTTCCACATTCACATAGGTGAGTCTATCAAGAGTACTCCTGAAGGTAGGTACTCCACTCCAAATAGAGTATAGATCTCATTAAGAGTTTCTATTAACTCATCCTCTAATCACTTCAGGAATACATGCTTCTTAGTTTATTAAATAGCATGTTCTACTTCTATCACTACACAACTTGTTTTTACCCATTGAACCTATTTCTTGGGATCTCCAGTCATTTAGGTCGGATTACCATTGTGCGTGATTCCACAATCTCAGGGCAATAGTCCCATTCTTTTAGAATTATTAAGGACTTTCTTTCTGGTCAGTCCTTTCGTCAAAGGATCTGCCAAATTATCATCACTTCATATGTGATGTCCTCTAACAATACTGTGCATACGCCTGTCATTTCTTACCGTTGTATGATCGGTTCTGTTTTTCTTTCAATAGTCGTCAAATCTTTCATCATTATATATGTGATGTTCTTTTACAGTATTGTGCTTACGACGTCGTTTTCTACCGTTGTTATAACAGTTCTATACTTTTTGTAATAGCCGCGGAACTATCACAATCGATTACACCACTGGTGTCTATTTTTCCTTTATAGGGATCTCAAATAGCAGATTTCTTTAGTTCTCTGCTTCTTAACTAGCTGTAGCTAGTGCTATTATCTCAGTCACTATAGTATACTGAGTCAAGATATTATGTTTCTTAGATTTCCAAGAAACAGTTCTTTCATCAATGCTAAATATATAGCCACTGGTCGCAATAGAATCATTAGATAAAATATTCCAGTCAGCATCGGAATATCTTTCAAGTATAGCTTGAAACTTTTCATAATGTAATCCAAGGTTCATGGTTCGTTTAAGATATCTCATGACCCTTTCAATATCATGTCAATGATTTATACTAGGTCTACTGGTAAACCTGCATAATAATCCCACGACATAGGCAATGTCGGGTCTAGTACATTCAGTGGCATACCGTAGGCTGCCACTGATGCTCGCAAAATCAGACTGTCTTACACCTTCATCAGTGTTCTTAAATAACTTTACACTGAGACCATATGGTGTACATGCAGGTTTACAGTCAAAATAATTGTATTTCTTTAGAGTATTCTCAATTTAATGAGATTGATCCAAAGAAAATCCCCTTTTTGACCCAGTAATCTTAATACCAAGGATTATACTCGCCTTACCTAGATCTTTCATATCAAAATTGGCACTTAATAAAGATTTGACTAAATTTATGGCATGAATGTTTGACCCAAAGATGAGTAGGTCATCTACATAAGGCATATAATAGTGGAAATGTCATTCTCAGATTTGTAATAAATGCATTTGTCACTTTCATTAACTTTAAAACCATGTGAAATGATTAAAGTTCTCAAATTTTTCATGCCATTGTTAAAGTTCTTGTTTTAAACCATATAATGATTTATCTAATTTGCATACTTTATGTTCTTGACCATGTATTACAAATCCTTCAGGCTGGTCCATATAAATTTCTTCGTCTAATTCACCGTTTAAAAAGACGGTTTTAACATCCATTTGGTGTATTCATAAATTATGAATGGAAGCAAGTGAGATTAATACCCGAATGGATGTTATTCTAGTTACATGTGAGAAATTGTCGAAGAAGTTTATATTTTCTTTTTGTTTAAAAACCTTTAGCTACTGATCGTGCCTTATATTTATTAACAGTGTCATCAAGTTTTAATTTTCCATTAAGTACTCATTTACAGCCTATAGATTTACAACCAGAAGGTAAATCTGTCAAATGCCAAGTCCTATTGGATTCCAGAGGATCCATCTCATCATTTATAGCCTCTCGCCAAAAATCGGCGTCTAAATAAGATAAGGCCTCTTGGAGGTTTAAGTGATCCTCCTTTATAGTAAAAGCACAAAAATCTGAACCAAATCTTTTACGGTTCTCGCTCTTTTACTTCTTCTAGGTTCAACTTCAGAACTTTTATTAAGTTCTGTTCTAATAGGCATACTTGTTGTGTCCCCACTATTCCTTAAATTAAAAGGAAATTTCGTTTCATAAAAAATTGGCATCATTTGATTCAGATTATATTATGTGTATTTAGATCATAAATCCTGTATGCTTTGCTATTAACAGCATAGCTAATAAATACACATTCGTATGATTTACTTGCCAATTTTATTCTCTTAGGGTCTGGAATGCGAACATATGCTAAGCAACCCCAAGTTCTAAATTATGACATATTGGATTTATATTTCCTTTAAAATTTCATAATGCGAAATTTTATTCTTAGATATGGGGATTCTATTTAGAACATAACGTACAGTCTATAAAATATCCCCCCACTAATGTTATGCCGCACCAAAATTTAATAAAATGACAATTATTAATTCGGTAAAGGTCCTATTTTTTTCCAGTTTTACCGTTCATTTCAGGTGAATAAGGTGCAGTTCTCTTATGTACAATATATCACATAAAAAATCCAGAATAGAATTTGATTCGTATTCTGTTCCTCTATCACTATGTAGTCTCCTAATTTTCTTATTTGCTTGATTTCAATTTTGAATGTTTTCAAACATATCAAATGCATCACATCTTTAAGAATCAATGTCTTTCCAATCATATGTTTTATTTTCATATTACCAGTCTCTTCAGCTTAAGTGGTGCGAGGATCTCACAACACACTTTCTGATCGTCAGCAACCGTGTATATTGTGAATATATCACGATCATAGCAAACATGAAGAGAAACACCAATGTCTACTCACCAACCCTCTGATTCACCAATAAGGCGAATCTCAGTAATCATAGCCGTAAGAGGCTCCTCAGTCAGGTTAGCCTGCGGTGCAGGGCCTGGCCTGTTCCAAAACATTCGTGTCATATGATCTGGTTTTCTACAGTTGTATTCTAGAATAACTGTCCAGAATCATTCATTTGGGTTGATTGCTGCTGTCATTTATGGTTTCCTTGCGGATTTCATTATGTTATTAACTGGTCGGTTGTTGATGCTTACTATTTTTTAAAGATGTTCATATGTTAATAATTTATATTTTCTCATAGGAAAATATTCATAAACTCAGAGACTAACATAAATTATTCACATGTATGCAACAAAGGTGTTCTATATTCTACCTTTTCACTTGTATGCAACAAAGGTGTTCTATATTCTACCTTTTCACTTGTATGCATATAAACTATGTCAATTTATTTGATGCAAAAAAAAAAAAAAAAAAAAAAAAAAAAAAAAAACTGTTCATCCAATTAATATCAATTCTTAAGGACATTATCAAATAACATACACATTCTATTAATGTCAAATTTTTAGTGACATTTACCAATATTATATGTGTTCTATTAATGTCGATTTTAATGACATTTCTATATAATCATATGCATTTCACTAATGCCCAAATTTTAATGACATTTTCCAAATAAGATGCATATATGTGCCATGGATTTCCATAATAATTCATTTTAAATACACATATTCAATAAAATTATCATGATGAAAAAGAATCATTTGAATTTGCACACAGAATGTAATTCGTCCTTTGAGTGATCATTATTGCATTGTCATCATAATTGCAATATCAACAGCTAGTCATTTCTATTTCTTCTACCCTATATCAATAATCTCCAAACTGCTTAATTAGATTGGTCTGCAAACATATTTAAATATAAAAACAAGCCTGCATAATTTATCCATATTCTTCATGACATGTAGGACTCTATACTGTATTAAACAGTAAGTCTTCATGACATCCTATTAAATAAATGTAGTGAACCTACTGCTTTGATGTCATGAAGTTCTGAGCACAGCAGGTTATGAGTTTTACTAAAAGCATGGAGTTATTAGATGTCAAAGTTACCAAGATAAGCTAGGTTCAGAATATGCAATGACTTCGATGGGTAGAATAAAAATTAGGAGTAAATAAATAAATGACCTCAGTCTATGCTTAGAACCGCCACACCACAATGTTGAGAGCAACCAGCGGAACTAGTATCGGCAGTCTGAGAAAAGATCATGTTCTTCCGAAGTAGCTAAAACCAAAGCGAGCTTCGTCTCATCATAAGCCAGACCGGAACTACCTCTGAATCCGGCGAACTTTTTCTCATCTGAACAAGCATGTCTATTTCTTCAAAGGACCGAAGTGCGCTGGATTTATTGGTCGGCAAATCTGAACGAGGGTAACCGAAGCCATTGTTTCACGAGTTCGTCTTCAAATTGTTGGGAAACAATGGCTGAGTCACGGACCAGGTCGCTTTCTTGAAGACGATTCGGCGATCTGGTCGATGGTGCAAAACCAGTTCGTACTTTCGCCGCCGCCTCTAGGATAAAACAGCCTCTCTGAAATTAATAACTGATCTGCTTTGCACAAACAGATCAGTGCAGATTTGCACTTTCGGATTTAACTGCTCGAAAATTTCTGTAAGAATAGTTTAATGGCAGTGGAAGAGAAAAGCAGTCTTTTTTAGTTTATCGTTTCAAATTAAATTCGGTACAGAAATATTTTCCGTAATTAAAAAAAACGGTACGAAAAAATCAAGTTTTTCTGATCTAAAAATATAAGTGTCTACACCACATAGCCAAGGCCCAAAGCCCAAGCCCAAGACCGAACCTAGTCGAGTCAACTTGGTCGCGCGCGCGTGTGTGGTGGTTATGATGCATGAGCTCCCTCCTCACAACAAAGCATGTATTGGGAGCCCAAGCCCCATCAAAGCTTCTTAGAAACAAGTATAAATACTTGCTTTTTTCATATAATCCCATGATGTGGGACTATTCACATTTAGGAGCCATTATACACTTATTTTTATATTTTAAACAATTCACATAAATTTCCAACATAAACTACTTGGTTAAAAAGGGAATGATGCTCACACCACGTGATGTGTCCCATATGCTGCGTCTCGAAGAACAGGCATTTCCTGATGCAAAATACACCCTTACTTGACCATTTAAGCACAGTTTACTTGACCTCTCTAGTTATTTATGTATTTTTCTATAGCATGCACACTTTCTGAATATAGAATCGTACTTTTATACCTTTTCAACCTTTGTTATGATTTTCGAGATGCTTTCAATAATGCCGAGTAAAATGATCTAATCTAACCACACTCATACAAAGTTTTAACTTTTAAGGAATGTAGTCAATTAGGGGTCCAGTGAGATCATGACTGATAAATTTCACGGGGTTTCTTATTTATTTATTTTTTCAATGAGATTTTAACGGAGTGAACAGGTTCCAAGTATTTTTGTGAGATTATCTTTAGACTGATTGCCTAGATAAGATATTTCATGTTCTTGGAATAGTAATTCACTAACAAAGGATTCAGTGGGTACAAATTCTATTTTATGTCTGAGAGAAAAAGAGTTGCATATGACTCTTGCTCATCCACATTGGAATGCCAGTAGAATCCAAGTGGATCAGCCTTTAGGTCGTCGACCACTCTTCAAATTGCCTTTTAGATGTCAAAACTATTGAAGTAAATGGAACTGTCCATTGTCATTTAATTAAGATAGATTTAACTTCGGTGGATTTGAAGTGCATTTCCAACCCCAACGGAGCACAATTGGTTGACCAAAAGCTTGGTCAACTAGAATTTGAAAATTATAGAGTTGTACATCTTCCATAGTTGACAAAAAATAAAGGAGTTGTATTCCATGATTGCAACTGTTTGTTGTTTCATGGAATGAATTACTTTCAAACATTGGTTCCATGTAGTCGAGTTTCTTGGTTTATCTTTGATACCGAGCTGCAATATCTTTAATGTCATTTATTTTTTGAACTTTGCTAGGGGGGCCGAAAATAGGGTACGATTTTAAGCCCGAAACATTATTGACCATTGGATTGCAGGCATTGAATTCAGGGAGGCCATGGATGCTATTTTCGCACAAAATTCTGACCTACTTTTCGGGCTCCACAGCAGTTTCGTTATTTTTTTATCAACGTGAACTACCAAAAAATGCTTCTAATTTCAAATTTTAATATCATTGGAATATAAAATTTAACAATTTATTTATTTTACAAATTCAAAACATCCATCTAAAAATAATGACAAAGCTTAATATTACATAAAAGTAAGATGAAATCAATGAAGTTCTTTTACGACTTCAAAACCTTCATTCACAAATACTGTTGAACCTTAATATCACTACAAATATGATTTAACAAATAAATTATTAATTAATAACATAAATAAGAATTCAAAATTTACATCAAAAGATAGATGTTACAACTTAGAAACAAAATTTAACACAACACCAGAAAAGGCTTTTTATAACAGTTATTATTGTTACTAATTACCTTTGTAACAGTTATTACCGTTACTACAGCATACGTGACAAACTGTTGTAACGAATACTGTAACGGTTAAAACCGTTATAAAGTGTTTACATTGTAACAGTTATTATCGTTATAAGATATGTCGTTTGCAACACTTATAACCGTTATTACTGAAAATTTTATAACATTTATAACCATTATAAACATTATTTTTATAACAGTAATAATTGTTACAAATATGAAATATGTAACAGTTATTACTGTTAGTATATAAAACTGACTATTTCATACAATAGTTTACTAACAATTATAACTATTACAAACGTGAATATTATACCAGGACTGCTATAGGTAATTTCATACAGCATACACCAATAAGAATATACAACATATAATATAATAATATCTCAAAGCAAATATAACATATCACAATTTATTCCAAAAGCAAATTCCATTCCGACCAACATCACAATTTAATATACAATCATAATACCATTCATCATCCATAACAAATACCAAAATAACATCTAAGTATCATAATGTAACATACAACTATTACACAAAACGCAAACGATTAACGGACCAAATTACAAATCCACCATCGACAAGATCTAATAGTGTATACATAACATTTTGTGGTGCATCATCGCCACCTTCTAATCTTAGAGCATCATCGTCACCTTCTACTCTTTGTCTTGCTTCCGATGCTTCAACCAAAGCCTATGATGTTCAACAAATATAATGATATGAGTCTATGCCTGATTTAAAAACAAAGAAAGTTTAACTGAATATGCCTGATTAAAAAAAAACAAAGAACAATTAAACCGAGAGTTTATGACTCAGTGTAAACTGAGCCTGTGGCTCAGTAAACCTGAGCCACTCGGCTCAGTGTAAACTGAGCCAGCCATAGGATCATTTTACACTGAGCCGAGTGGATCAGGTTTACTGAGCCATAGGCTCAGTTTACACTGAGCCAAGCTCAGTAAACCTGAGCTGAGTGGCTCGGTTTACTGAGCCTCGTAGGCTCAGTATAACTGAGCCACTCGGCTCAGGTTTACTGAGCCTGGCTCAGTGTAAACTGAGCTATGGCTCAGTAAACCTGAGCTGAGTGGCTCGGTTTACTGAGACTTATAGGCTTAGTGTAACTGAGCCAGTCGGCTCACGTTTACTGAGCCTGGCTCAGTTTACTGAGACTTGTAGGCTCAGTTTGATAGAGCCTGGCTCAGTAAACTGAGCCACTCGGCTCATCAAGCATAACATCTGACAACACCGGTCTAACAGAAAGATCTAAGAAAAATAGATATAACAACTAAACTAAAAAATACAATGTTTTAAGTAATGAAAAAACTAATTTAGCAATGAAGAAATTCTTGAAGGAAAAATGTACAATGCAAAAAGTTTACTAATGTGCTTATCAAAATTGTCCCCTCTTATGTTTTAAATTATCAGCAAATGTTTGATTACATGTTGAAATATTAGCTCGGGAATGAGAACACCACCAATTTTTTTTCCTAAGTGAAACATACAATTTATATCTAAATTGTTATTCTGCACATCTAAACTAAAAAATAAACAGAAAAGATTAATAAGGAACACAGTTTTATATATTGTAATCTTAGATAAACCTTATTTCACATCTATCACACATACATGATCGATGCATACATAAAATATATATTTAATCTGCTACAATTATTTTAGATTCCCGCGTTAAACTTGACTTTGTAGGATCCTGACATAACTTATTCATAATTTGAAATCAAACAACACACCACTTGTTTTATTAGTAATGTGCAGTATTTGACATGAAGTCTACTACAAATGGAGAATAGATAAAGCCAAGACAATATAATCTAATTACGTATGATAAAATCAGTTTGCCGCTGAAAATAGAAAATAAAAAACATAGTCAGGTACAACATTATCTTTCTATGTTTAACCATATTATTCATTCACGGATGACAATTAAATGTAGAATATAACTAGTTTGATGCACCAGCAGGTTAATTGTCACATTTTTGGCATCCCGCAAATTGTTAATATTATGACTAGCCATGTGTTAGAGAGGCCAAATATTACCTCCTTTCTATGTTTCACTCCACATATTAATCTCCAATGCAAATATAATCAGAAGAAAGAATTTTTGTGAGAACCCTTTTTCTAATATAGGTCTTGCTTTATGGGATCTATATCCATATCAAACACTTTCTGTAGAATCAAAAGAAAAAACAACTAATGTCTGATTAGAACAAGCAAAAAAAACAAGCGAATTGAGAAAAATCCGTGAATAAAAGTCACAGAAAGCTTACATTGCGAATTGAGAAAAATCAAGAAACAAACTCACCTTTATTAACAAGGATGCAGGACGTACAAGACATAAATTATCACTGTTGGTACTTTAATGTGAAAGAAGCCATACACTTTATTTCCCTATGTAAGTATTTCACTAGAACCTAATATGAGTATACATGAAAATATAAATATCATTTGTTCATGAGCAAAAACAGCCATGCATATAACAGGGCTAGGGCTCTTCACTTCCCGGTCAAAATAGCTACGCGACAAAATCAAAATACCAAGCAACCTACTTCTAACCGTGCACATACACATGTCAGATTTTCACCCTTAAAGTTGCCATCAGCTGAATACCGAACCAACCAACTCATTCAAAATGACCTACTATACTAACATAACACAACTGAAATTTAAATGTCCTTTCCTAATCAAACCATCTTTTAGCTGCAGTAAGTTAAATATATTTAAGACACTCTGTATAGAAAAATAAATTCAAAATGAGGTGAAAATATAGTTACATGAATGCATTTAAGTGAGTGAAAGGAATACATAATATTAGTTTGATAATATAACCCACAAACAAAGCTAAATCAAAGTTTAATAATAGCATTTTGAAACAAATCTAAACATCAAATTTTGCATGATTAAGAAATTCTGCGCACCAAAAACTTGGCAACATTCTTCATTTCTACATTGACATTTCAAAACATGCATTTGCAAAACTATGTCGGAAATGGTACTAAAATACATATATTCTTTTTCTCATCAATAGAATCCAGTATTGGAAATTAAAAAATGATCATTAGAAGCACTAGTAGAATGTTGTTGTGCCATGGACGGGAATGTTCCTTGAAGGCAAATTTCAATACAACTATGTTGCAATCAATAATTGTTGTTTGCATAATACAAAAGTTCTATAAAAATGTGCACTAAAGATTTGAAGATCTGGGGAATTACAAGAGATTTTTTCCCCCTCTTTTTAAGAAGTGGGGAGAAATGATGAAAATGCACTAATTTAATACTTTTTTCTCCATCTCTCTTCGAAACAAATGAATCTTAATAAATGTACATTGTAGACATGGGAATGGTTTCATTAATACAATATGCAAAATGCCATAAAGATGAAACTGTCCAAGAAAAAACTTATTTCAACTTTAGGCTCAGTTCAAAGCTAGTTATAAAAATAAGTCTATATTTGTGCAGCCTGTGTTTGCTCAAGTTTACTTAAAAAAGAATTATGTGCTTGCGCAAGTATGTATTGCGTAAGTTTCTTTTTTAAATAAAGTTCCATATTCGCACAAGTGCTTTTGGAAATCTGAAATGAGCAAGCATAGCTTAATGTTATATGTAAAAAGAGTGCTTTTGGAAATCTGGAATGAGTAAGCATAACTTAATGTTATATGTAAAAAGAGATCTATTTTTTAAATAAGTTTGAGCTAATTTCTAACATTGGAATAAGTTTTTTCTCCGTTGTTATCTAAAATAAAAACCAATTATACAATTACTCTATAGTTTTCCATTTTATTTTTGTTTGTATGACAGTAATCCATAATCAGCGTGAAAAATTGATCAATACAACTTTTGTAGAAGGTTCATTATTGCCATAGCTAGTTCAGGAGCAATTGTTGCTAGAATATCTACCATAAACACATCATTGCTAAGGACAAGATCTTGGTGAATCTTCACAGCAATGCTTTTGGTGTCATTAGGGCCAATGCTATTTTTGTCACAAAGTTTATGATCAGTGTATCTTCCTCGAATTTCAAATGCAACGAATGGCCTTTTTTTTTGTATCACGTTTTATTAGTGCCAAATCTAATATGTTCAAAACTACAAATCATATTTTCATGAAAATATTGTCTACGTATTTATTTGTATTGCATTATATTTACAGTGCAAATATTTTTGAGTACATATATTGCGCAACAAAAGGAACTATTGTTGAAGACAGAGAAGATACAATAAAATTTCTGCCCTTATATGTAGCTGCAATATTTTCATGTTTTCTATTCTAAATTTAATGTATCATGGGAAAATGGTTCCTTACTTTATATGCAAAGATAAAATGCAACTGATTATAAGACAAAAAGAAATTCATAAGCATCTTATGGGTCAAAATTGAAAAATATGTTGAGAAGCCAAAAAACTCACAACTTGCGTTACATTATTATTGGTATTATATTTCTATTTAAATAGATAAGTTGCCTAATTATCCGCAAGTTTTTCACATATTAATCATTTTCTTTTCAGTGGTAGATCTATGAAAAAACACACGTATTATATATATGCAATTATTGGCAATAATCTATGTGTTATCTGCAGTTTTCAAAATTTAGCAGCAACATATAATTTATTATTCTAAAGATTTCATACAAATATACCTCAACTCTTTGCTTTAAGATTTTCAAGTCAGTGAGTCACTGAAAAAAATGCTAAATGTTGAGTGATCAGTATGTTAAATGCTGAATGGTCAGTATGCTTATATGTTCAAAATGAATAATAATATTGTAAATATTTGCAGCAAAAATGCAAGGACTTGGATAATAAAAGCAAAAAAGACAATTAACTAAGAAACTAATTATCTTTAAATATGGTTTCCAGTATTATTATTGCATGTTCAGCTATTGTATTTGCAAGCATTCTTATATTCCGTAAATTCAATAGATTAGCAGCAGTGTTTTTACAACCTCAAAAATGCGTAACTTTCAAAATAAGGTTGCTTTACTTTTGTGCTTACCGACATCAGTTTTAAAGTGATTCAACAATACCTCAAGGCTCAAGGCAAGGAGGCAATTCAGGTTGATACAGTAATTGAAGAGCGAATCGGCCATTATAAAAAAAGTAATTAAAAAAAATACCTGAGCAGTTAACGTGAGACTTAGTGGAATTTCAAACAGCAATATCGGGGTAGTGCAAGATAATAGCAAGGGGTAGAGAACCAAACTGACCTTGACTAGATGAAGTTATGCAAACTAATGCTTAAAAGCTAAACATAAATCACAATCTGCAGGTGAAAGAGAAAAATTATTTTAAAAAAAGAAATTGTATGTAAAGAACAGTACATGACAACAGTATTGCTTATCAAACATTATTAAGTTCTTATAGTATACTTGGAATTTAGTGTTGCTTTCAAGTAATAAGCAAGCATAGGGAAAACTAGCAGAAAACATTATTTACATGTATACCATCAAGTTGTATAAGAGGTAATTTATTATCCATTGACATATTAACAACTATCTTTAATAGTAAAAGGAAGAGCTCAAAGAAGATATTATGACATTGATTTAAAATAAGATGAAAGACAATCAGGTTTTTAAGCATTAACCATTTTCAATGGAAACTTTATTGAAAAATAATAATTAGATGGCTCATGGATGAATAAAATCTATAGGACAGAAGTTACAACCCTAAACTTATTGCTAGTGTGCATCATACATAACGATAAATAGGAAAGATGCATAGGATTCTCCTAAGTTCGCAAACAATAAGAAACGAGCGATAATACTCCCATTGTACGCAAACAATTAGATTAAATTCTACTAGCAATCACTAAGTTAATCCATCAACTAACTTGATATCACTACCAATACTGATTAACAAAAAAATTAAGGGCAATTTTATTTACATCCACTTTATTTGTTAGTCCACCCTAATTTTTAGAAGTATTAACCATTTTATGATTTTTACAATTTTAAAAATTGATTAGTTAATCCACTTAATTTTTTTTTTCATGGTTCTATTTTCGTGTTTCTCTTTACTCCTTTCTAAAATCATCCAAAATACATATAGATCGAAAAAGAAGAAGAAAAAGATTGCCACAACTAGTCTTTTTTTCCTCATTGTAATGCATTGTGAAGTGGTGTGAACATGAGTAACTGCAGATCTGAAATAGAAAAGTAGAAGATTAAGTAGCTGGGTTACCACCATACGATTGTTTGCAGTTCATACTATATAAGACTCAGTAATCAAATGAAGCTAACAGAGAAATACAACTGAAAATGCAGACAAATGCGTAAAATATATCACTTGCAATGATTTTTTTTTCTTTTTCTTCATAATAGTACTTCCTTATTTCTAGTACTCAAATGCGCGCACACTCTAAAGACAGAGCAGTTTCTCCGGATATCAAGTACTGATATATACAGCATATTTCACTGCGTACAGAGCAGTTTCTAAGTCAAGAATAGTTTAAAAATTAAAGAACCTACATTCTTTGTGAGGACATGTCCATATTTTCTTCTTCTTGTTCTACTAAACAAGTCTAGTAACAGTGAAGGAAGAGAACGAAAGAGGGAAGCCAACTTGATGTACAGCTTGCAGGCAAATATTGAACAAAATCAACATCACTATATCTAGTTAGTAGCTAAATGTTATATTATGCTTTAATATAAATCATAATAAATAAAGACCTGCTCAACTTGTGTATGTATAACAGACAGTTCCTTTTTTCAAAAATAAAAATGGATCATCATTTATTTAGATAGCCAAAATATCATGCAAAAGTTAAAGAAAAAGATTAGTAGTCAAGCCAGGCTCAAACAATTATCTAAATGGTAAAGGAAAGAGGAAGGTAGCAAGCACATCAAGAATTCTCTCTTGCAAGCTAAATCTAAGCACTCTGATAGCAGATCAACATGCTATAGCTCTGAAACTCGTACAACGGCTCAAAGTTTATGTGAAGATTCTAACTCCGTTTCAGATCTGTCTAGTACTAGGTTTCGTGCTTGCGATCTTTCAATTTCCAATAGATCGATTTAGGCAAAGATCCTAACAAAACTATCTACAACTACTATTCTTCAGGCATGCATAGCAAGTTAAACCATTGTTTATCGAACTAGAAATGAGGACGGGATAGGGGAAAAATATTTTTGAGGAGATAGAAGCGGATTAAGTTAGAGAATAATTTACCACAGCAAAAACCCAAAACAAGATTGAAGAAGTAATAATACCAGAGGTTATCGGCGTGGCAGAGGCGATCGGCGTGGGCGTCGCAGAGGAAACCAGTCAGAAGCGAAGGTGGAGTAACCCTAGGCACAATGAAAATTTGGGGATCGGAAGTGTAATGGTAATAACGAAAAACAAAAGGTAGGGTTAGACACTTGGCTGAACGTAAAATTACCATGTTAACCCTTGCGTTCAAAGTTAGTGTATATTGTAACGGTTATTACTATTATAAAGGGAAATAATGGTAATAAACGTTACAACTTAGTAACACATATAACCATTACAAATAGGACCCGAAAAAATGTTACAAAATGGCCTGTTTGGTGTAGTGTAAACTAATAACAAATGATTTCATGGTGAAAATATGATTATATGTTTCTACAAATCATTTTTTCTTGAATGTGCTAAACACATACAATTTGAAGAGAAATAATCCATAGTAATGCTTGTTCCAACAGTTATATATACTTAATTACTGGCGTGATTCACATATTTCCTTTAGTGTTTTTACTAAATTGCGCATTTAAATTTGCTCTCTTATATATATATCATTTATAACACAGTATCCCGTTCATATGTTTTAATATTCGATTATGCTGCAATTCTGTTTAATCTCAGTTTTTAATACTTCGGTTATGCTGCGATTCTGTTTAATCTCAATTGTGCACCACGATTTAAGGTAATTACTAATGATGTGGATTGTGTAAAGCACTTGTGCACTCATTGTAATTATGTAAGTGGTTTAACTTTTTCATTTATACTGCCAAATTAAAAGAAAGAGTGTATAGCATGGTTTAAATTATCTAGTAGAATATAAAGCATAAAGAATGACTAAAGAAAGTGACAAGGTGCTATTGCATATAATATATCAGTAAAAGCATCATAGTTTTATTTTTCCCTTTTCATTTTTAAACCAAGTATATCACATATATACACCCCCAATATTTTTTTTTTTTTTTCTTTCTTATTTTACTGCTTCATCAATACTTAACTATCTCCTCTATAGTTATCTAGGTATCCTTCTGGTCCTAAGGGAACAACAATGGAATGCACCACACTTGCGTTATCACCGACCCCCACACTACTCACATTTGCAGAACATGAACTCTTTGAATCCATATCGAATAAACACTCTCTACAGTTTGGGCAAGATGGATTTGTCACTATCCATTTATCGATGCACTTGACATGAAACACATGGCCACATCTAGGCAAAACCCGTACCCGTTCTCCCGCAGCAAGATCCGATATGCAAATCACACAGTCCGGGTTTGATCCATTTATCTTCAACTCAGGTGAGAAAACAAAAACGGGTATAGCTTTAAGGGCCTTTCTCCTAACCCGTTTCGCAGCTACGCAGCCCACTTCTTGGTTGAGCCCGGCTCGACCGGAGAATTTCAGCGCACACCTGACCATTGAGTTGACTCCGAGGGCGCATATCAGAGCACACACAAGGATGGCTAGTATCATGACAACCTTTGAGTCGAAGTTGTCGTTGGATGTGCCTAGTTCTGGCATGCTCGAATCTGATAAAGTGGTGCATGGGGTAGGGCTTTGCACTGCTAATGGAGTGTGCAGCAAGAGCCTTCTTGGATAAACAGAAGTCATTGCTGTTATGCAGCTTCAGCTGTTGTTATTATTTGATGTGTTGGTTGTTTGAAGGGAGTACATATATATATATATATATATATATATATATATATATATATATATATATGAGGAATGTGGTAGGGTCTGGGACGGTTGGTGCATGCAAAGGATTGCACATGTTCATATAAAATATTTAATCTTTTTTGGAACATGAATCAGAGACTAATTAAGCATTATTTTAGTTTGGAAACAAATCTTGAATATTTTAAGTCTGCTACCACGAATTGTCTTGAGTGCACTAGCTAGTAAGTGCCAGTTTGTAATAATAGCATAATTTATCATCCATTATTTTGGAGCCTCCACCGGTATTACCTTCATGTTCCACAATGTCGGTTCATGTGGTGCCATGTGTCTTCTTCTTTGCCGTTGGAATATCTTCTTATCTTTATGACTATCATTGTGGTAAAATTTCTTATCGACAAGCATTTTATTACATTGGTTTTACTTCTTATTCCTGATTATTGGCTTCTATAATTGTCTTGGCAGCTTTTCCACTTCATTTGTTCAATGGTTAACGATATTTGAGGTATGCATCCAACCAAATTCGGGTATTTTCATTTTGTCTAATAGTTGTGTAGCCGCCCTTAAGTACAATGTTTTAGTTTAATACAGTAGGCGAGTTTGTTCCAACAAGCATGAACTAAAACTTGTAAATTATATGCTTAGACAAACTACTTTAGACTCGTACGTTATGCATAATATATTGATGAAAAAGACATCTTAGTAAATGATTTGCACTAAAATTTCTCATAATATATTGATTAAATAATATCCTGGATATGACATTGTGAAAAATCATTGTGTTTTCTCATAATTCATCATTCTTTGACGGTCTGTAATGTAGTTCTAAGGGGCCGTTTAGAATGTCATATTAAACTTGTCGACGCAAAAATGCATCTTACTGTTTTCTAATAACGGCTTAATTATTCTTTTCCGTTTAATTTTCCTCTAAACAGCAACCATATTATGCAGTATCAAAAAAAATTCACCTTTGCAGATGCATTCCCTATTTTGTAGTTAACCAAGGAGTATCGAAAGCACGAAGTGAATCAAAAGATGATTTGAAGTATGCAGTATTAAAAGTAATTCTTCAAAACAAGTACTATTTTATAAGGTTCGCTACAATAAGAAGATACGGATATCCATGAATAGGTACTTTTCATGTATTTGTTCCCAGTATATCTAATTTATTAACATGAATTCAAATCTATCTAGTGGTTGCACTGGCAAAATTTAATTTGTTGATCTGTAGGATAAGGCAAGGATAAGGCTCGTATTTAAATACTACTGATATTGCTTTTACAACTCAGATCAACGAAGCTTTGCCGCCTTTTCAGCTTTAGTCGGTACCATTCTGGCATTGTTATCCAACACTGTAGATAATTCAGATGAACATTACAGTCTTATGAGTTCATGTTTTTCCAATTTCAGTTTTGGTTCCGAATCTTATACCAATGAGTATAATCCTCTCACTTATATCACTGACATTTACGCATATATTGCAATAAAATTAATGTTCTAACTTGCTATATAGTGAAATAAAGCAAGCAATGCTATCGCTATTTTTTTTTTATTTTTATTTTTGAATTAGTTCAAAAGGGAAATTGACTGGAGTCGTAAAACCCTCCTAGTGCACCTGCCTGGTCCGCGAGCAACCCGCGCAGCTGTTATCATGGCGCAAAGTCCTTAACCGTTGAGCTATTGCTTTAGACAAAATTGTTGTAGTTGAAATTAAATAATAACAGATGGACAAGGATTAAACTATAGATCACACAAGATCTACTCAATTGTTTTGGGTCTTCTTTATTGTTTCACTTTATACAGAGCTAAAGAATAATCTAACCAGTGAAGGTATCTAAATAATAAAACGTAGTGGAGAATTGACCTCGATCTTGTGAACTTTAGGAGGCAAATCACTAAACTCTGGCTTAATTAATTGATGATTAGAATAATCAATTTCATATTAGAAAAAAGCAAATCAAGGCCAAGGTTAATAAAATGGAGGTTTTGAAGTCTCACTCCCATAATGTAAGTCAAATCCATCTTTTTATATTTCTAAATTTCTTGTTTCAAGTGATGTCAAAATCATGTAGTTTTTTCTTAATCATTAAGCAATTCAATATTTTTAAAATATTTTACTAGTGTCAAACTTGAATCGAAAATACAAAAAATTGTCATTTTTTTAAACACCGGTAGTTTGAAGGGTCATGCATAATATTTTGTCATCCAATGCATGATAATGGCTGAATAGTCAGTCCATTGGCAATTATTTGCCATGCAAAATATATGATTGTTACTATGCCCAAAAAAAAAGTTGTATTTTCATAAAAAAAGTTGCTCATAAAATATTATGTAAAAGTTTACCGAACAGCTATTTGCATCGCAAATGTTTACATGGTCTATAGTTGCCTATTCATCATAGCACAAGCTCTGGCAGGAATTTTGCCATCATCACAGCCTACGTTCACACCAGTCTACTTTACTTCAAGATTTCAATATTCACATCTAACTGTACAGTTTATACCAACCTCGATTACTTCTGTCCTCTCTACGGGAAACATTAGAATTTTTTTTTTTCTTTTCAATTTAGCCTTGTTTTGTAAATTTATTACATTTTTAGTTTAGTTTCAAAATTTTATAAATATGATCATGTCTTGATTAACTTTTGTTTTGATTAACTCAACGTTGAGTTGACAATAAATATACTGTCATTACATCAATATAATTTTTCTTTTAAAATTACGTTGATTTCATTTCAAATGGAGTCACTAGAAAGACTTTTTTTCTCATTCATTTTTTGAAAAAAGGAAATTACACCGATGCCAATTTTAATGACGTCAATACAATATTTTTCCTTCTAATTTTTATGTTAGCCCCATTTTAAATGCAGTCAATGTAAAAAAATTATATGGATGGCAGTGCATTTTCAACTCAGCGTTAAATTAACCAAAATAGAGCTATTTTCGTAATTAGTTTTTGAAACTTGATTATTTGCGTAATAAATTCATAAAATATGGCGAAATTGAAAAAAAAAATCTATAAACTTAAACTAGATGTTGTAATTGAAACTTTAATTTCAATTATCAGGGGAAACTTCCAATCAATCCCTAGCGTCTATCATCTTCTCTTATCATCAAACAAATTTGATATCTATGGTCATCATTTAGCACTGCTTCACTTTTTCTTAGTTTTGAGAACTTGTTCTAAAGTTGTCAAATAATAACGACTTGCGAAATTAGTAAGGAATAAAAAATCTTTTGGTCCTAGAAAACAACATCATCCTTGAACCATTGATTTTTTTGTTTATTGTTTTGTTAAGTATTGTAACGTAAGAAATGAATGGTTAAATTTGTCTAAACCTAGAAAATTTGGTTCAGGCGATCACTGGTCAGCTGATAGGGATGTGGACTGGATTTTTTTTTGAGCAAGATGGTTGTGCAATGGACGACCACACAGATGATTATATAATATTACTAAAACAAAAATAATCCAGTTACCATAGACAAAAAGTGCAAAAAAGAGTTTGAAAGTTGTATAAAGAATAGGGTAACATGTCGTATTATGTAATTCTACAAATACCAACAGTTATAAGGGCATCACAGGGAATTTTCTCAACAAAAAACCTGTTGGAATAACGAGGAGAGACGGAGTAGTGAGCATAAAAACCAAAGACCATACAACCCAACCACCTTCGCCGGACTGGAAGTAGAAGAGCTACCCTAGACGTGAAAAAGCGCCATAGAGATCTATGCTAGGAGCGCCGAGCTGGCCACTGATTCACCAATGTATGCACGCAGTTTAATAGGGAATATTAAGGGGGCTGGGTGTTGAGAACTTGTCCAAGCAGAGAATAGAAAGGCGAGCGGTGGCAAAGTCAAGTGATAGTGCAAAATTTTAATGAAAGCAGCGTGCATTTCTTTTGCACTAGATGACCCAACTGAAAGAGACCTCAAGCATGTCAAGGGCGGAATTGAGGGGTGAGTATTTCCAGTGATCGAAGAAGGAGGTGCGGCTGGGTATAACACCTAGGAGATGTGCAGACGAGGAAGCCCAGACATGGTAGGAAAAGTCGCATTTGAAGAAGAGGCGATGAGTGGTTACTGCATGGGAGAAGCATAATACACAAGATGAATCAACTGAGATGTTTTTGCGAATAAGTCTGTCTTTAGTTTTAGCCCTATTGTGGACGAGGCACCATTGGAAGAATTTGACACAAGGAGGGAAGGAGCTTTTCCAGAGTCCGGGGAAGGAGAAGGCTCAACCTGAGAAGTGCAGAAAATGGTAGCAAGATGAGATGCTAAAATGGGAGTTAAGGGCATGGGCCCAAGTGAGATGGTCATCGTGGGGTTGGAGGGTGATGTTGTTGAGGAGGTAGGAGAGTTGGGAGAACCGAGAGAGGGTATTTACAAATAAGGGAGAGGGGGCAGAAGCTAAAGTGGCTAAGTTGGACGACGTCGAAGATAGTTAGGTACTGATTAGACACAATAGAGTAGAGGCCTGGATAAAGGTGGCGAAGGGAATAGTTGAAGAGCCAAACATCATTCTTGAAAAAGAAAGCACGTCCATTCCCTATATTTTGAAGAGGTGGAGGATTTGAGGAATGATCTTAGTTACACTACGCCAAAAAAGGGAAGTATGGTGGCAAGGAGGGTGGGATCGAATCATGTAGGGTTGGAGTCATAATGAAGAGTGAGGATCAAGGTTTTCTAAATATAGGAGCCTGGGATGAGGCAGCGCTAGAGCCATTTGGAGAGGAGAGACATGTTCAAGTTTTTAAAGTTCGAGATTCCCGGGCCTCCCTGCGTTTTGTCTCTGCAAACGGTTTTCTAGTTTGTCAGGGATCTCACCTGGCTGCCGTGTCAAAGAAAGGTTCTACATATGGAGTCGATGCGGAATTGACCCAAGACGTCATATAATGAAAGGAAATCCAGTAGGATGGGATGAAGAAGAGGACTGAGTTGAGGAGAATGAGTGTACCAGCGTTCAAGGGTGAAGAAGCTTTCTAAGTGGAAAGTTTCTTGGTGATTTTAGAAATGAGGGGGATTCAGTCAAATTGGGATAGTCTGGTTGGATTGAGGGGGATACCGAGATAATATATAGGGAAAGTGTCGATTTGGCAGTTAAGGGAGTCAGAGATGACCACATCAAGGTGTTCTGTGCCTCCAAGCATAATGATGGAACTCTTCCTAAATTTGATGGAGATGCAAGAGATCAGTTTGAAGACAGAGTAGAACCTTCGGGCAGTGGATGTGTGCAGTGAAGGGGGTGGAGAAAAGGATCGTATCATTAATGAATTAGATATTGGAGAGGATTAAAGGGGAGGAGGGGTGACGAAGGCCGAAAATGAGATTCTGGGAAAGGGCAAGCATGTCCGTATGGTTGTAGACATCTACAGAAAGGTTAAAAAGAAGCGGTGATAATGGATCCCCTTGTCTAATTCCTCTAGGTGATTTAAAAAGACCCTCTTCCAAGCCATTGACCGAGATGGAGGACATATTGGATTATAGGATATGATGGATCCAAGAGCACCACCGAGAGGGAGCCCCTATGGGTCATCAGATCAAGAATAAAGTTCCAGTTAACTGAATCACAGGCTTTATAGAAGCCGAGTTTGATGAGGACATCCAAGGTGGAAGAGTGGTGGTAGTAGGAAATCACTTCTTGAGTCACTGCAACACACTCTAGGATGTTACGGCCAAGATGAAGGCAGACTGTTCCTCACCAATGAGCTGAGCAATATGATTTTGGAGGCGGTTGACAAGGACTTTTATAATGAGCTTGAATGAGCAGTTGTGTAGGCTGATGGGACGAAAGTTGGAGATGGTATTAGCATCTGGGTGTTTGGGAAGAAGAATGATCTTGGCGTAGTTAATTCTTGCGATGCGGGGTTAGAGTGGAACTCATGAAACATGGCAAGGATGTCTGATTTGATGGTGCTCCAAAAGTGTTTATAGAATAGTGGCCTGAAGCCGTCTCGCCCAGGTGATTTGTCATCGTCCATCTCCTTGAGGGCCGAGAGAATCTCTTCATCGGTGAAACGGTAGTCAATGAGGATGAGGTTTAAACAGGGTAGAGTAGGGACCAACCAATAGGAGGAAGGGGTCAAATGTCTTCCTAGTTCTTTAAAAATGCAGGTGAAGAGTTCTAAGATGGACTTCAGATCACAATGAGACAAGCCATCGTGAACAATTTCAAAAATGAGATTGACGTGGCGTCTACCATTAGGGACTCTATGGAAGTACTCCATGTCTTTTTCACCATCAGAAAGCCAACGAGAGTTGGAACGTTGCTTCCATCCAATTTCTTCCTACTTGCAAAGGCATTAGAGCTCATTCTTCAGATCTTGAAGGCGAGCGAAGGCGAGGTTGTCTAAAGGGGAGACTTATTTGATGTTGAGTTCTAGAATGACATCTTGGATGGTAGAAATTCAGCTCCTGATGGAGCCCCAAACGGATCTTAACAAGGCTCTAATGAGTTTACGGAGGGAGCATGGTTTGTGGATGATAGTGGCAAAAGCAGAGCTTGAGGTGACCGGGGCAGACCACGTGGACTGGATGAAATCATCAAAATCGGGTTCCAGGAACCAATGATGCTCAAATCTGAAGGAGGATTTAGGAGGAGACAGAGTCAAGGAGAATGAGATTTTCGTCGAAAAGCAGGGTGGGGAGGCTAATTACAAAAGAGAAGGGATGGGAGACGTCCCAGGCCATGTTAAAGAGGAATCTTTCTTGCGCAAAACCTCTCTTCTGATCTTGATAGCACGGGAAAAAACTAGCGGGTATTAGGTGAGAGGGCGCCTATCTCATAGCTGTTACTGTGCTTTCTGGATACCTTTCCATGCTTTAACAAGCCAGCTACGCACCTTGCTTTTATAAGCAAGTAGCTTTGATTTGGGAATAAGCTGGAAGTAAAGTAGTATGAATTTAAGTGAAGGGCGCTAGTAAGTAAAAAAATAATAAGTAGAGCGGACGAGAGTGGGGTCGGGGTGACGATTGAACCAGATAAATTAGCAATTGCAAATTGGAGGATTTACTAAAGCACAAAAATTAATGAATTTCTCAAAAGCAACAGAGTCTAGGCAAGAGGTCCCAGAGTTTCTCTTAGAAAAGGAGTGTGTGATATTGAAGTCTGGCCCAAGAATTCATGGTCCAAAATAAAGGGAAGCAACTTCAGTGTAGTGTTGCCAAAGTGAGGTTCATTCACTTTTAAAATTCAAATATGATCTCAATGATCATATAACAAAGTGACATTATATCTTGTAGTTAAGCGGAAGTCGTTGAGTTAATATAACATCTTGGATCCTTAAAGCATATTAAAAAAAAGCTTATATGTATCTAATTTGAATCCGATGTAAGTAGGAAAATTGTATCACAGTGAAAAAAATTACTAAATTTAAACCAAGATTAGTCCACTTTTAAAATTAGGGAATTTTTATAAAGATTATCATATTCTGCTTGAAAACTAACTTTGAACCATAGTCATGAGAAATCATCAATCAATGCTAAAATGGAAAATATAAAATATGTCTACTTTAAGCTACAATCCAATTTTTAGTGCTTTAGATAAAATAAATGAATCAAATTAGGTTTTAGGTTTAAATTTGGAAGCCCGGACATCGAAATCAATTCTAGATATAGACGTAATTATTATGGAAAGAATTAATGCGTTAAAGTATTTGAATGCCATTTAAAATTCTCAATAGAGTAAACATAAAGCATACAAGTGTGCATGCGTAACAAAATTTTAATCAGCACAATGGAAGACATTCCAGTTTCTACCCCTTTAAAATTCTATAGCCTTGTAGAATTTGGATATTGATATCATGTGTGAATAACCAATTCAGCAGTAGAATTAGCAAGAAGATACTGAGAAAACTCTATTGTTATATACATGATTGGCTCACATTTGTATTACCACTATCTTTGTTTGTACATCGTAATGGCCTAGCAATCAAAAATAATATTTTTTTTATTAGCACCAAGGAAGCTCATAAGGTTCCATATCCATAAGAGAAGCTAATTTTTTACGCTGGTTCGCCAAGCCTATCACAACCCTCCTCCTTTACCAAGGAAGCTAATTTTATGTTATTAAATTTGAAGACAAAGAAGATTATGAAAGGATACGGGCAGGGGGTTCGTACTTCTAAGACAGAAAATTGATATTGACGAAAAGATAGTCTATATAGCTTTGTCTTTCAAAAGAGATGCTATTTATCATTCATGTATGAATTCGTTTGGTAGGACTTAAATTAGAATTTTGATCAAAAGAGAGAATTGGTAGAATTTTATCAGCATTAGGTAATCTTAGTGGCGGAGCCAGGATCTAAATCTTTCATGTAACGGCGCGATTTTCCATACCTGGGAAACCGTGTCATTATTGAAAGAATTTAGAAGATGAGATAGAAAAGGTAGAACTTATAGAATAGAAGAGAAAGAAGTTATCAGAATCTCACAGCGGAATTTCACAAAATACTTATATATTATATCACAAAGCCTGATACATCAGAGTACATAATATATTACATCATCATGGTTCATACAATACCATATTACAATATCATTGGTAATTAAACTGATAATTAAAAACATATATGCTACTGGGTCTTGAACTGGTTCAGCATCATGTTCCACTTGCCTTGCCTGAACCTACTTGTCTACTCATAATAAATATTATGAGTACCCAAGAGTTTAAGAAACACAAAAATAAACTCTGGGTTAGTTAGGGGACTGGTGTGAGGAAACATAGTTAGACAGTAAAAGCAGGGTATAGGTGTCAAGGTGTTTATATTGATCCATGTTATTACTTTTAACATAAAAATCATTAGATCCATCCATGTCTAATATCTGGAAATGATCTAATCTCTTTTATATCAAAACATTTGATATTATAATAGTTTGTAACAGGTAATTAAAAATCTAGTGAAACGCTTGCATCCCACGTTCACATATGTAGTATACAAATTTAAAGTCGCAGAGCGCGTATTTGAGTTTGGATTCCAACATACAGGGTATGGGAGCACCTACCGATCAGTGTACTCTAGAGAGGATACACTGGGGTTCAACAAGAACGTCTTGTAACCCGGCCACACATGACCGTCCACTCATTTAGCTTGAGTGTAACGAATATATTATCACTCCTACGGTTGAGCTCGATTTACCGTTTCCGAATGCAACAACAGCGAAAATGATTTTAGAAGTAAATAAGGAAATCCTCTAGATGGTGATAATATACCCTGCTTGGGTATGACCCAACTAGCCATGCTGCCTAGCCCAACTTTTGTTACTTCCGGGTTGTGAAGTTTGAGGCTACGTTGTTCTTCTGACAGGTTTTCTCTTTCCGTTCTTTGAATGCTACATCGTCTTATCTGTCAGAAAATACTCATTCGATTACCCAAATATATTACGGGTAATGAAGCAAAGAGAAACGAATTTCCCTGCCACCAACATAATATACTTACGTAAATTCGATGTGCAAGATCTGACTGATATACGTTGTCAGACACTCGTCCATTCGGGTTTGTTCTGGGTTTGAACAGACCAAAAATATCATTTAAAACAACGCTTGCATCTCGTTGGCTTCATCATTTTGATATGCGTCGTATACTTCGAATCGAAGTGGAATTTGTTGATTCCGGACTCTTCGAATGATGTACGAAATCTTTTACAGTCGATAAATGTTTATCAATGAAATCAGGAGTATCACTCCATTTCAGATGAAATATATATTTTTCAAACAGTGTTTGCTTATTTGGTTTGCATTAGCATCGTCAGTTTATCTTTTACATAAATCAGTTGAGGTGTATATGGTTTTTGACCGAGCTTGTTCATCCTTTTGAAATTTTCCCGTGCTCCGCACACGGTGTATTCTTCTATTTGATTATTTTAGTTCAATTGATGTTTGAACTTCCTTTTTTTCCTTTCTTTTGTTTTTATTCTTTTATTATTCTTTTATGATTATTTACTTTATAAATAATTCAAATAATTTATTATTTATTCACGTCTAATTTATATTTCAGACTTGCCTCGACTTCTACCGACAATTTTGTCAGTTTCTTCTCTACTTGTCCTTTAAATAAAAACACTTATTTTATTTAATAAATTATTTATTTTCCAGATTTTAAATTTAAATTATATTTTAAATTTAAATCTTCGCTTTATTTAAAAATCCGTTTGGCGAGTTACCAGAATGCCGGACTTGGCGAGCGCCAAAGTACCAAGCTTGAAAAATACTTGGATTTTGCTTAAAATCCTTTGCTGTGCATGTATGTTTTGAAAATACCACTTGGTACTTTAGCAAGCACCAAAATGCCAGTGCCAAGTCCCCTGCACTCACGTTCACGCTCCTGACCCCCCCATCGGTCACCATGATTCAAGAAGTACCAAACTGGTACTTTGCTTTCTTCTTCTCCCTTGTTGGTGCATATCCCTCCTGTGCACGTGCACACTCCACCGAGACCTCGTCCAACACTAGTGACCTTCCCGACGTGTCACACCTTGCCTCCACACTTCGTCGATCACTTCAGGTTCGGCCATCCGCTTGTGATCAGTGTTTTCACTATCATCTCGTTTTACGTCGGATTTTACTCCATCGAGGAAAACGCCTCGCTCGCCAACCTCAGACCATACTACGCCAAACCCTTCTGACCACAGCATCGCCACCCCCTGACGCTTCGTTTCCCCCACCACCGCACGTCCCTCTCGCCGCCGACGTTGAGCAGCTCCGGCGTGAAGCAACGAACCCATTCTCCAACACAAAAACCCTATTTTCAATCCATTTTCAAAATCCATACATTATAAAAATCTTTTTCCATTTTTCCCTGATTCCCTGGTCCCCGACGCTTCTTCCCTTACGATCGCCTGACCCCTCGCTTCTCCGATGATCGGAATTTGGTCAAAACCCAATTTTCGTTCATGTTAAAAATTCTCGAAATGTACTTACTTAAAAATCGTGATTTTCATTTTAAAAATCATCATTTGCATTGCTGATTCTATTCATACAATCAAAACGAGTTTTTACTGCAATTGATTTTCGACTTTGATTTGGAATTTACAGAGAGCTTTCCTGTATCCTTCTGTTTTTAATTTTTATGCTTTTAGATATTATTCCTTTGATCTGATAAGTGTTTGTATGTTGTACCTACACTAGATTCATACTCTTTTAGTAATCAAAAGGTGGATCATCATAGATTATCTTTCAATGGACCAGTTCTGTATTTAACAGAACATAATGCAGGAGTTAAATACTGGTAATCATCAAATCATATACACACACATACTATGATGAATACTACATGATAGATCAAACTACAGAGATGAAATTAGCGTGATCTACACCATGAATCTATGGTTACCACTAACAGACAGTACACAACAAAGCATAGCAGTTTTTGATCCATATAAAAAACTGTTTTTACAGTAAGCATTTAAACCCAGAAAATTCAAGTGTTTCACTCACCTAAATGCTCTCCAAATGATCCAATAAAATGCTTCAGATCTGAGAATGAAAACTGAGTTTGTTTGTGATCAGATTTGTGAAGGAATGAGTGGTATATATAGGTGAATTCATGCATTAGAAAATGAATTTCTGGGCACAATTTCCAACAGCAAACTCTCTAGCCTCACCCCTTTCCTACGGCTAGAAAATGAGGATAATGGCTTCAAATTTTGTCTCACTAAGGGTTTGTAGCTCCTAGGTAGTGCTCCTAGAAGCTTGAACCATTCTTGCATTAAATGCAAGGATCCATTTTGGATTTTTAAAGCCTTAAACAAATGCTTGCATTTGTTTTTTTCTTTGCTGGAAATACACATGTCATCTTTACTATAGGATTTAGGTATCTAGTGTTACTATTTAAGGTATGTTCCATTTAATGTTTTTGTCTCTTCTTGGAAATTTCTTTTTGTCTTTAGTTTGAATATTTCATATGATTCATATTCTTGCCGACTTGTTTATGTTGTAGACAACATATGGTGGTGTTTTTATCCATAGGTCCCTATATTTTCAAATGGAAGAAATGCTCCTTTTATTTTTATTTAAGTTCTTAGTCCTTTGTTCTTGAAAACTTCTTGCTTCATCAAAATGACATTCCAAAGTATCATTTATTTTATAAATTTATTCCCTTAGGAATTTCTATTTTATATCATATACTTGTTTTGAATTCTAAGATAATTCAAGTATATTCAAATCTAAGATTATTCAAGTATATATGTTTATTAAAATATTTCTCATATATATATATATACATATGCCTATACTTATATATATATATATATATATATATATATTTGTTTTCAAAAATCTCCTTTAGCTTTGTTTTTAACTAATTAACTCATTTTAATTACTCATCAAAATGATTTACAAATGGTCGAAAAAGTCGGGACATTACAGTCCACCCCCCTTATAAGAATTTCGTCCTCGAAATTACAAGTAAGCAAGATAGAAAGGATTTCTTTCCCAAAAGATGATTCTATATATCATAATCATTTAGTACATCATAATTATACAACTAGTTCGATACTAGCACTAGTCTAGATAACATACTACGCTCCTAGTGCTACACCTGACTAATCATATACCATACTACATAACTAGGCTATACTTGACTAAATCAAGTTATAGCTACATAATATATACATACATAGTCCATACACATCAGTCTACTGCACTCTACTCATCTGGATCACTCTCGATCACGATCCACTCATCATCGGATATGTTAACGACCTCTACCACCTCATCCTCATCATCAGATGGTACAAAAACATCCATGATCTCCGGATTAGTAGGTACCACCTCTTCATCATCAGAGATCTCTATAACCTCTACGGGCGGAATCATGTACACCTGAATCCAAGGAAAACCAAAGTCTCCGAAAATCTCAACCCATCCTCCTACTTCGTGATACTCTACAAGTGCTTGCTTCAGTTTCTCCCATATCACCACTGCTGGGTCCACAAATTCCGTTGGCTGCTCTCCCATATCAGCTATCAGTGTCTCAGGTACAAACTCTTCTTCCTCCTCGGGTTCTTCTTCATCATCCCCATCCATATTCATATCCTCAGCCTCATCTCCCTCTTGGTCACTGTCATCGTCATCACTATCATTGTCTCCACAACTGGTTTCAATCATAAGTACACCATCATCCTCTGAGGGCTCCGTGCTGTCTGGATCTTGCTCCATGGGTTCCTCTCTGCCTGCATTCGACTCATCCGAGGTCCTGTGTGTGCCTTCATCCTCACTTGGTATCCTTCCTCTAACATCTTCAGAATCACCCACTCTTGCTCGCTTGGCTAGTAGTCTCTCTGTTTGGTGTGATGTAAGTCTCTTTCTAGCGGTCCTCTTTATCAGTGGTGCCATCTGAAAGTAAACAAGGAAAAGAACTCGTCAATGATAAAATCATAGCAAGGGAGTTCATAAGTCCTAATAAACCGAATCCACAAATGTATATGCTAATGCTTACCGAAATGAAGAAATCCAAGGTTTCATTTCATCCAAACAACCAAACAGTAAAACATACCTAATCTGTGGATAAATCCGGGTATAATTTCCTGATATGGTTCTCGGTCTCCCACGTGCAATCTTTCGGATTATCGCTCCACTGAATCTTAAGCAGACTTACTGCCTTGTTGCGAAGTTGCTTTTCTTCTCTGTCGATAATATGAAATGGCTGTCGAATTATAGTCAAATCTGGTTCAATTTCTATTTCTTGCTGAACAGATGGTTCCAGAATTAAAGACGGATCGTGCAAACATTTCCTTAAATGAGACACATGGAATACGTTGTGGATCCCTGCCATATGTTCTGGTAATTCTACTTTGTAGGCTTGAAAACCAATTCTCTCCATAACTCGGAAAGGTCCAACATATCGCGGAGTTAACTTTCCAGCTTTTCCAAATCTCACCACTCCTCTCATTGGTGAAATCTTCACAAATACCAGGTCTCCTATCTCAAATACAAGATCTCTTCGTCTTTGATCGGCATAACTTTTCTGTCGATCCTGGGCTTCTTTCATTCTTAACTTCACCAATTCTACTTTCTCGGTTGCTTCTCGGATCATGTCTGGTCCAAGTATTAATTTGTCTCTGGATTCAATCCAACATGCTGGTGCTTTACAGGGTCTTCCATACAATGCTTCGTATGGTGCCATTTGTATACTCGCCTGATAACTGTTGTTATAAGAAAATTCGACTAGGTGTAGATGATCTTCCCACGATCCTCCAAAATCAAGAATACAAGCTCTTAACAAATCTTCCAATATCCGGTTCACTCTCTCAGTTTGACCGTCCATTTGAGGATGGTAAGCTGTACTGAGATTCAATCTCGTTCCCAAAGTTCTTTGTAGTGCTCTCCAAAAGTTACTTGTAAAGATGGGATCTCGATCGCTTACAATGCTTGATGGAACTCCATGTAATCGCACAATTTCTCTCATAAAGACTTCGGCTAATGATGCGGCTGTACGTGTTGGTTTT
Organism: Allium sativum; assembly: GCA_030737875.1. Classification (NCBI taxonomy): domain Eukaryota; kingdom Viridiplantae; phylum Streptophyta; class Magnoliopsida; order Asparagales; family Amaryllidaceae; genus Allium; species Allium sativum. Next base: position 944,813,394 of record CM060909.1, on the reverse strand, counting down.
ACAGGAATAAAATGTGCACTTTTTGTCAGTCGATCGACAATTACCCAAATTCCTTCAAAACCTCTTCTGGTCCTTGGTAATCCATCGATAAAATCCATTGATATCATTTCCCACTTCCAGTTGGGTATTTCTAAAGATCGCAACAATCCAGCAGTCTTTTGATGATCTCCCTTGACTTGCTGACAACACAAACACTCATTCACAAAAGTTGTGACCTCCTTCATCATTCCTGGCCACCAGAATACTCTTTTCATATCGTTAATCATTTTATGAATTCCCGGATGAATACTCAACCTTGATGCATGACACTCTTTCAAAACTTCTTGTCTCAATCCATCCACATCCGGAACACATAATCTATTGTTAATTCTTAACACTCCTTGGTTGTTCAATTCGAAATCAGACTCCCTTCCATTCGCGACTCCTTGTATGATCTTCTCCAGTTTAGCATCTCTTCTCTGATTTCTCATAATCCTTTCTTGGAGAGTCGGTGTGACTTCTAGTAGGGTTAGAATCGCATTTCTACTCAAAGCGTCTGCTACTACATTTGCTTTGCCCGGCGTATAGATGATATCCAAATCATACAATGCAAGAAACTCTAACCATCGTTGTTGTCTCAAATTTAAATCCTTCTGGGAAAATAAGTACCACAACGGTTTATGATCTGTAAATAGTTCGAATTTTCCACCCAGAAGATAATGCCTTCAATGCAAAAACAACGGCCAATAACTCCAAATCGTGAGTTGCATAATTCTTCTCGTGTATCTTTAATTGCCTACTTGCATATGCAATCACACAACGGTTCTACATCAACACGGCTCCTAATCCAGTTCCACAAGCGTCAGTGTAAACTTCAAATTGGCTCGTTCCATCGGGAACGGCTAATACCGGTGCATTGGTTAAGCGATCTTTTAACTCTTGAAAAGATTCTTCACATTTCGGGGTCCAATTGAACTTCTGGTTTTTCTTCGTCAATTTCGTTAGATGAGATGATATTTTAGAATAGTCTTTGATAAACCTTCGGTAATATCCCGCCAATCCTAGGAAACTTCGAATGTCAGTTGGTGTACGAGGTTGCCTCCACTGTTGTACTGATTCAACTTTCACTGGATCTACCGATATTCCACCTCCGTTTACGATGTGCCCCAAAAATCTCACTTCAGACTTCCAAAAATGACATTTTGAAAATTTTGCTTTCAACACATTTTTCCGTAGGGTTTCTAATACTACTCTGAGGTGATAGCGATGCTCCTCTTCAGTTTTTGAGTAAATCAGAATATCGTCAATGAAAATTAGAACAAACTTGTTTAGAATTTTCCTAAAGACTCTGTTCATCAAATCCACGAAAAATGCTGGTGCGTTGGTTAGACCGAATGGCATAACCAACCACTCATAAAAGAAATCCGGGCCTCTAAATGCTGTTAAAGGAATACTATCCTCAACGATTTTCAATTGATGAAATCCTGTTGCTAAATCCATTTGAGAGAATACGGTCGCTCCATGTAATTGATCGAAAAGGTCATCGATTCGGGGTAAAGGGTATTTGTTTTTGATGGTCACTTTGTTTAACTCTCTATAGTCAACACATAGTCGTAATGACCCATCAGACTTCACTACAAAAACTACCGCCGAGCCCCAACTAGAAAAACTAGGTCGGATTAATCCTTTACTCAGCAAATCCCGAGTCTGTTTCTCCAGTTCCAATACTTCCTTTGGTGCCATACGTCTCTTTGGTTGTACTATCGGTCTTGCTCCTGGGATTAAATCGATTCGGAATTCTATCTCACGATGAGGAGGTAAACTCCCGACTTCTTCGAAAATATCCTTGAATTCTCTAACCACGTCCAGTGTTTCAAGGTTCTCTTGGGGTGCTTCTAGGGCGTATAGGAAACTACAGGTATGAATACCGGGTTTTCCACAGGGTATTTTAGCTTTTCGACCTAAACTTGTCGTCAAGGTTATGGTTTCTTTATCACATTTTATCTTGGCTTGGAACTCGCTCAGCCAGTCCAATCCAAGAATAAAATTGAAACTTTTGAAGTCTAAAACATAGAAATCAAAACGAAAGGAATGCGAGAGATATAACAGCGCTATATCCTCACAACACATTTTCAACTCTGTTTTTCCACCAATGGGATTTGATACGCAAATTGGGTTTGAGGAAATAATTGGTTCAAGGTTAAATTGGTTTACGGTTTCAGAAGAAATAAAACTGTGTGAAGCGCCGGTGTCAAATAAAACTCGAAGGTAAATTCCTTTAAATTGTAAAGTACCTTCCAGAACTCCCTTCCCTTTCACATTCTGAGAGGTGGATGGTTCATTCTTGATGGCGTAAACCTTCGCCTGAGGTGCTCTCTTCATCAGTGGACAATCTTTCACCATGTGTCCGGGCTGGTGACAGTTGAAACAGAGGTTCTTCAATACCATCTCATTCCTCTGAACTTGCTGATGTTGCTGCTGTGGTTGTTGCTGAGGCTTCCTTTGCTGCTGTTGTGGTTGCTGCTGTTGGGGTTTCTTGTTGCTCTTCTGCTTACAGAACCTTGCAATGTGACCCTTTTGTTTGCAGTTGTGACACAACACATTTTTGAAGCGGTTTTCAGTCTTCTGTTGCACAGCCTTTCCTTGGTTTTGGTTACCTTTCCAATCAGGGTTGAATTTCCTTTTCTGGGGATTCCCTCCACTTGCTTCTCCCGTCTGAGTCTTTGTTGCAGTTGGGTTCTTAGCATCCAGTGCTTCATACCTGAGTGCTAGATCTACGAGCTCAACAAACGGGTCCTTCAAATGCCCCATCATCCTGCCTTGAAGACTATCCTTTAATCCAGCTACGAACATCTCGTTCTTTTTTAGCGAGGTATTTACCAACTCTGGTCCAAAGCTTGACATTGCATTGAACTTGTTTTCGTACTCAGTGACAGTCATGGTTTCTTGCTTCAAATCGATGAAGTCTCGGTACATCCTGGTTTTCCCAGTTGCAGGCAGATACTGAGCTTCAAAAACTTCTTTGAACATAGCCCAAGTAAAGTTCTCCTCTGGAGTATTTGCAGTCTGGGCATCCCACCAGATAGCTGTAGCTCCTTCCAGATTCCATGATGCTAACAGTCGTTTATACTCGTCATCCAGTTTCAGCCCCTTAAAAATCTTTTCACACGATCTAATCCATGCTTGGACGCCAACTAGTGATTCTGTTCCCTTAAAGGTTTTTCCTCCCAGAGTAGTGTAGTTCTTACAAATCATAGCGAAGTTTAGCTGCGTTGGAGCTTGGACTACTTCAGTCGTTTCCACTTGGGTCTGATTAACAGTGTGCCCATTTGTCGTAGTTGCCAGACTTGCTCCTCGTCCTCGCCTTGCTTGAGAACTCATTGTCAACTTCTGAGTAAATGATTCGAGAGTTAATACTCACTCAGAAACCAGTCTTTAAGGGTAAATTAACCAAATAACTAGAGTTGATAACTAAGGTTAATAACTATGGTTGAGAACTAAGGACGACCCATACTAAAATAGTTTTTAGTAAAAATACGCTCTCTCGATGCTCACTCTAAGCCTAGGTGTTCAGAAAACCTAAGCTCTGATACCAACTGTAACGGCGCGATTTTCCATACCTGGGAAACCGTGTCATTATTGAAAGAATTTAGAAGATGAGATAGAAAAGGTAGAACTTATAGAATAGAAGAGAAAGAAGTTATCAGAATCTCACAGCGGAATTTCACAAAATACTTATATATTATATCACAAAGCCTGATACATCAGAGTACATAATATATTACATCATCATGGTTCATACAATACCATATTACAATACCATTGGTAATTAAACTGATAATTAAAAACATATATGCTACTGGGTCTTGAACTGGTTCAGCATCATGTTCCACTTGCCTTGTCTGAACCTACTTGTCTACTCATAATAAATATTATGAGTACCCAAGAGTTTAAGAAACACAAAAATAAACTCTGGGTCAGTCAGGGGACTGGTGTGAGGAAACATAGTTAGACAGTAAAAGCAGGGTACAGGTGTCAAGGTGTTTATATTGATCCATGTTATTACTTTTAACATAAAAATCATTAGATCCATCCATGTCTAATATCTGGAAATGATCTAATCTCTTTTATATCAAAACATTTGATATTATAATAGTTTGTAACAGGTAATTAAAAATCTAGTGAAACGCTTGCATCTCACGTTCACATATGTAGTATACAAATTTAAAGTCGCAGAGCGCGTATTTGAGTTTGGATTCCAACATACAGGGTATGGGAGCACCCACCGATCAGTGTACTCTAGAGAGGATACACTGGGGTTCAACAAGAACGTCTTGTAACACGACCACACATGACCGTCCACTCATTTAGCTTGAGTGTAACGAATATATTATCACTCCTACGGTTGAGCTCGATTTACCGTTTCCGAATGCAACAGCAGCGAAAATGATTTTAGAAGTAAATAAGGAAATCCTCTAGATGGTGATAATATACCCTGCTTGGGTATGACCCAACTAGCCATGCTGCCTAGCCCAACTTTTGTTACTTCCGGGTTGTGAAGTTTGAGGCTACGTTGTTCTTCTGACAGGTTTTCTCTTTCCGTTCTTTGAATGCCACATCGTCTTATCTGTCAGAAAATACTCATTCGATTACCCAAGTATATTACGGGTAATGAAGCAAAGAGAAACGAATTTCCCTGCCACCAACATAATATACTTACGTAAATTCGATGTGCAAGATCTAACTGATATACGTTGTCAGACACTCGTCCATTCGGGTTTGTTCTGGGTTTGAACAGACCAAAAATATCATTTAAAACAACGCTTGCATCTCGTTGGCTTCATCATTTTGATATGCGTCGTATACTTCGAATCGAAGTGGAATTTGTTGATTCCGGACTCTTCGAATGATGTACGAAATCTTTTACAGTCGATAAATGTTTATCAATGAAATCAGGAGTATCACTCCATTTCAGATGAAATATATATTTTTCAAACAGTGTTTGCTTATTTGGTTTGCATTAGCATCGTCAGTTTATCTTTTACATAAATCAGTTGAGGTGTATATGGTTTTTGACCGAGCTTGTTCATCCTTTTGAAATTTTCCCGTGCTCCGCACACGGTGTATTCTTCTATTTGATTATTTTAGTTCAATTGATGTTTGAACTTCCTTTTTTTTCTTTCTTTTGTTTTTATTCTTTTATTATTCTTTTATGATTATTTACTTTATAAATAATTCAAATAATTTATTATTTATTCACGTCTAATTTATATTTCAGACTTGCCTCGACTTCTACCGACAATTTTGTCAGTTTCTTCTCTACTTGTCCTTTAAATAAAAACACTTATTTTATTTAATAAATTATTTATTTTCCAGATTTAAAATTTAAATTATATTTTAAATTTAAATCTTCGCTTTATTTAAAAATCCGTTTGGCGAGTTACCAGAATGCCGGACTTGGCGAGCGCCAAAGTACCAGGCTTGAAAAATACTTGGATTTTGCTTAAAATCCTTTGCTGTGCATGTATGTTTTGAAAATACCACTTGGTACTTTAGCAAGCACCAAAATGCCAGTGCCAAGTCCCCTGCACTCACGTTCACGCTCCTGACCCCCCCATCGGTCACCATGATTCAAGAAGTACCAAACTGGTACTTTGCTTTCTTCTTCTCCCTTGTTGGTGCATATCCCTCCTGTGCACGTGCACACTCCACCGAGACCTCGTCCAACACCAGTGACCTTCCCGACGTGTCACACCTTGCCTCCACACTTCGTCGATCACTTCAGGTTCGTCCATCCGCTTGTGATCAGTGTTTTCACTGTCATCTCGTTTTACGTCGGATTTTACTCCATCGAGGAAAACGCCTCGTTCGCCAACCTCAGACCATACTACGCCAAACCCTTCTGACCACAGCATCGCTACCCCCTGACGCTTCGTTTCCCCCACCACCGCACGTCCCTCTCGCCGCCGACGTTGAGCAGCTCCGGCGTGAAGCAACGAACCCATTCTCCAACACAAAAACCCTATTTTCAATCCATTTTCAAAATCCATACATTATAAAAATCTTTTTCCATTTTTCCCTGATTCCCTGGTCCTCGACGCTTCTTCCCTTACGATCGCCTGACCCCTCGCTTCTCCGATGATCGGAATTTGGTCAAAACCCAATTTCCGTTCATGTTAAAAATTCTCGAAATGTACTTACTTAAAAATCGTGATTTTCATTTTAAAAATCATCATTTGCATTGCTGATTCTATTCATACAATCAAAACGAGTTTTTATTGCAATTGATTTTCGACTTTGATTTGGAATTTACAGAGAGCTTTCCTGTATCCTTCTGTTTTTAATTTTTATGCTTTTAGATATTATTCCTTTGATCTGATAAGTGTTTGTATGTTGTACCTACACTAGATTCATACTCTTTTAGTAATCAAAAGGTGGACCATCATAGATTATCTTTCAATGGACCAGTTCTGTATTTAACAGAACATAATGCAGGAGTTAAATACTGGTAATCATCAAATCATATACACACACATACTATGATGAATACTACATGATAGATCAAACTACAGAGATGAAATTAGCGTGATCTACACCATGAATCTATGGTTACCACTAACAGACAGTACAAAACAAAGCATAGCAGTTTTTGATCCATATAAAAAACTGTTTTTACAGTAAGCATTTAAACCCAGAAAATTCAAGTGTTTCACTCACCTAAATGCTCTCCAAATGATCCAATAAAATGCTTCAGATCTGAGAATGAAAACTGAGTTTGTTTGTGATCAGATTTGTGAAGGAATGAGTGGTATATATAGGTGAATTCATGCATTAGAAAATGAATTTCTGGGCACAATTTCCAACAGCAAACTCTCTAGCCTCACCCCTTTCCTACGGCTAGAAAATGAGGATAATGGCTTCAAATTTTGTCTCACTAAGGGTTTGTAGCTCCTAGGTAGTGCTCTTAGAAGCTTGAACCATTCTTGCATTAAATGCAAGGATCCATTTTGGATTTTTAAAGCCTTAAACAAATGCTTGCATTTGTTTTTTTCTTTGCTGGAAATACGCATGTCATCTTTACTGTAGGATTTAGGTATCTAGTGTTACTATTTAAGGTATGTTCCATTTAATGTTTTTGTCTCTTCTTGGAAATTTCTTTTTGTCTTTAGTTTGAATATTTCATATGATTCATATTCTTGCCGACTTGTTTATGTTGTAGACAACATATGGTGGTGTTTTTATCCATAGGTCCCTATATTTTCAAATGGAAGAAATGCTCCTTTTATTTTTATTTAAGTTCTTAGTCCTTTGTTCTTGAAAACTTCTTGCTTCATCAAAATGACATTCCAAAGTATCATTTATTTTATAAATTTATTCCCTTAGGAATTTCTATTTTATATCATATACTTGTTTTGAATTCTAAGATAATTCAAGTATATTCAAATCTAAGATTATTCAAGTATATATGTTTATTAAAATATTTCTCATATATATATATATACATATGCCTATACTTATATATATATATATATATATTTGTTTTCAAAAATCTCCTTTAGCTTTGTTTTTAACTAATTAACTCATTTTAATTACTCATCAAAATGATTTACAAATGGTCGAAAAAGTCGGGACAATACATTTCAGGGGCACAACATAAATAGTCGGGGTTCAAGGGTGGAAGCCCAAAAAAAAAAAAAAAAAAAAAATTGTACAGTTATTCATTCACAGATGGAGCCGCTGCTGCAGTCAACCTAGATGGCAACAAGGAGTGGGCCGGTGCGGTAGCCGGTTCCGGCGGCACTGGCAGCGATTAGTGTTTATGTTTTACATGGTTGCAATGTTTGAGGAGAACTGAAAAAGTGGGATAAAAAGTTCAGTAGAAATAGAAGATGATGGAACACATGCTACACACAGAAGGAAATGAACGTCATGTAATTATGAATGCTAAGTTGAACTATAACCAGAACATGAAGGGAAGGCAAATTTTGATCTAGCTTAGAAGGATGGAGAAGTTGAGTTGCATATTTTAAACTGGATAATGTAAGTAGATTTTCAAATTGAGTTCCAAGTGAAGTGGCAACTGTATAAGTGGAAATGCTGGGGTAGGCACATGCCTACCCCATTTACAATGGGGCTCCACCCCTGGGTAATGTATTAAAAATTGATCACTATACTAAATGTATGATAAAAATTTCTTGAGCAAGAGTCTTAATGGAGATCAATATCGATTTTAAATTTTCAAGTGAAATCTACATAATGAATGAAAACAACGATTTGTTTATCCAAACTATTGAATACAAATGGAGTCTCATTGTATGCGCCAACTGCTGCTGCTCGGGCCAGCCATTTAAATTTTGTACCTTTGAAAAATAATGGATGGCTAAAACAACTACAACTAACATTATACAAATCAACAGTGGCAACAACAGTCATGCTAATAATGATATCGGATATCGTCATGTGTATCCACACACTGATACACATAGAATTACACCAAATCAAACAACTCCTCATTATCTACATCACCTTAGTGAGACTCAACACTTCGAAACAAGATTATGTACGTGATATAGATTCGGGATGCATGGAAACTTCATTAAATTCAGATTTCAGCGTCACCACAAAAACAAACAAAAATCAAAACAAATCCTATTCAAGATCAGATAATGATCATATTATAACTGGTACTTTAGAAAAACGTCTGCAATCTGAAACTTACACAGTTCTCCATGATGTCAAACTAGAACAATTCTAGGTCTAACTGAAAAAAATGCATCAGCATAAGAGATCCATTTTGAGTTTAATGCAACACATGACGATATGTGATCAATAACCCTACTTGAAAAAAAATACGATAGAGCATTTAAAGTCAAAAGGTAATAAAACGACAATCATGTTGGGAAGTAACGGTGGATCAACGATGAGTGTCATATTTGACGGTGGATCAACGGTGGGTCAATGATTGTTTTGGTCCGTTCAAAGATAAAATTTGTCTAACCGAGCTAAAATCAATAAAAGATGAAAACCATACCAACTAAATTAATTTTGGAATATTCGTTGCACTTTAAAGGTGAACTATAAACATACAATTACAATATTCTTACTTGGTATGATTATGTCTTTAACAATAATTTTGACACATATTTGATAAATAATATTTTCTGATCACCAAAATTGTCTAAAACAAATCATTATAACTTTAATAATTATTATATAATAAAAATCCGTTGATTTACTTAAAACGATAACAAATCGATTTTTTTAGGTTCCAATTTAAAATAAATATAGTTTCATAACCAAACCGAATTAGTTGAAATAAACTAATTTAGTTGGTTTATTTTGTTTACTAAAGGTTGTTCACCCCTAAATCTCACAAACTTGCATTATGTATCTTATTTATATCCTTAAGATTATATGATTTACACGTCCGTTCACATAAGATAACATATCTTCAGATCTTTGCATTGGCACTTTGCATTGGCACTCAGTAACCATATTAACAAGCAGGTAGTTACATTAAGACTCAGTTAATGTCTCAGACTCATCCATGGCTAATGGACTTATGCTACTCCAAAGGCGTAACTAGACACTTAAGCTTAATAACTAAAACTCATCGGAAGTTGCATGTGGGAGAAACTAATCCTAAGGTGCATTTAGACATTCATTTTCAATTCATAAAACTCATCCAAAAATGTGCTCTTAACACTTGGTTGTGGCCATATACGACTATTATTATCAAATCATATATAAATACCATGAATTTTGGATACCATATAAATTTTTTAAATTTGCCTCACTTTCCTCTTTTTATGTAAGAACATATATGGAATGGATGATTCATCTACGCTAGCTTACACAAGCAAATTCTCATAATCATATCCCGTTTATCTTCATCTCTTCCTAATTGAAATCTTTAACGAAAAGCAACGACAAGTGTGGGTGTCTATATATATATATATATATATATATATATATATATATATGACTCATAACTATTATGCACATCCGAGATAACATATGAAAATGTTTGAACAAATTTCTTTTATTGAGATGATAAGTACATGTACAATCTATTATATATATATATACACACATGTTTTGCAATGGTAACAAAAAAAGAATAGGCTTCAAGAGACATTTGGGCATTAAGTAATGCGGTCTACATGCATCGGCTTGCACCTAAATGATGTATTATGAGATATGCAAATGACAGTCTGCTTATACTCTTTTACCCTATCTCAAACAAAACAATAGTTTTCATCCTGTTTTGTTCTCACAACCTCCATTCACCACCTTCAATTTGCTTCTTAATCTATCGAAATTCTTCCCTGATAACACTTTAGTCAGCATGTATGTCTTCTGATAGAAGGCTGGAACATGGTTAACAACTAATTTCTCTTTTCCTTTGCTTTCCCGTATGGAATGTAGATCCACTTCGATATGCTTTTTTCGGGAGTGTTGTATTGGGTTGATAGAGAACAAAACGACGTTAGAGTTCTTTATTCGGAAGTGTTGTATTGGGTTGATAGAGAACAAAACAGCGTTGGAGTTGTCACAACAAATGATCGACTTCCTTGGTGGCCTGTACCCTTATTCTACAATTAGGGCTTCGATCCAAATTAGTTCTGCTGTTGTGTTGGAAATATAATGGTACTCCGCCTCAATGCTAGATCTGGAGATGGTGGTTTGTATAACAACCCGGAAAATCAGAACCAATTTAAAATTTTTATTTTAAGGAATTTTGTTGGAAAATGTGCCATAATTTAAAATTTCCATTTTTAAATAATATTCAAGTTATTAAAAATAGTCATTTTAAAAACGACCTCCATTTTCGATGAAACCATTTTTGTCAGATTCGGAATGTCAAATTATTGCTAAGTTTAATTTTCCATAATTTTTGGAATTAATATGTAACACCCCACGTCCATTAATGTCACTCACAAAGGGAATGCATTAACTTCTATGGAGGTTTTAGGTGAATATAGAACATTAAAATTTCAACATGACAGATATAAAATAGTACTTGGAAATTTAAAAACTTTATTTCAATTGCAGCAGAAGTCAAAACATGTTTGATTACATCATAACACCATAATCAAAGTCAAGTACAATATCTATCTTGATAAAACAAGTACATAATCCCATTACATAAATAGCCATTAAAAAGAAAGATAACAAGCTGGACTTTACTTCAGCAGTCCAAGCTTTCCAAGAGATAAGCAATCCAATCAGACTCTACTGGAACTTGGCCCAACCTGAGGACCTGAAGGGAGAAAAGGATGAAAAAGAGGGGGGGGTCAGACATAAAGTCTGGCGAGTATGATAATTCTACAATACTATTATCAAAATAACTGGACTAAGGCATAAGCTGGAAAACAAGGAAATGTCTATGAAAGAGCAGATTAAGGACATAGACAATCGCTAAAGGAAACGTTATAGGCGCTCCTAAATACTAAAGGATAAACACTATACTGCACCACACCAGTCACCCTAAAGATTGATTCCACTTAGCTTCACTTAGAAACTTTCTTAATGGCTTTACGTACTCCTAGCTGACTACATAGGTGCCGCCTGCCCCTATCTCCACTAGGTGTACCCCACTTTTAATTTTTCGATCGGCTCCCTACTCGTAGATACCCGTGCTGGCCCCACAGTGGGGTGTATCATTCCCCTAAAGTGGAAACCCGATATAACGGAGATGCACGGCTTATACCTACACGATGCAACAACGTCTTACCTACCAGCCCGGGTCCACACACGCATATGAAACCCGTTGGACTTGCGTTGCCACCGCTCCCTGTTTTGGCCTCTTATAGTCAAACCCAGTATGTGTGTCCCGTCCTCGACTTGGGTCGAGCCCACAAAGATACGTTTTGGGATACTAGTTGAAATGGGCCCCCATTATTTCCCACAAGCATTCCACCTAAGCTTGTCTCATTAGTCCATCCACTTAACCCACTTAGTCATGTTCATTTACATGTGTATTTGGTTAAGTCTAATCGTATTTCAAATGCCTCTAAAGGCAACCACTAGATTCCTCATGCCATCCAAGGCACCTACTTAACCCCCATGTCCCACCTTACATGATTATCTGGCTAAGTATTTCTTAATTCATTAAGGCCATAACCTCATAAAGACCTCTCACATTAGACTGGCATTTATGGCAGCTGGATTTGCCGGGCGGGTCCGGGCAGTCTTACACCACAAAAGAGACTAACCTCGTGTCTTTACAACTGTTATGCTTTAGTTTGGGCCTAGGACCTCTCACATTGGGCCGACATTTGTGACTACTGGATTTGCCGGGCGGGTCCGGGCAGGTTTACGTCACAAACGGGTCCAACCTCGTGTCCTAAGCATTGATTATTATTAATAATCCACTTTCCCCAATTTTAATAATTCCCTACTTGAATTATTAATTAATTCCAAATTTAACAATGTCCATAATTGACTCAATTATGGACATCCATTTAAGGCATGCAAAATCATATCAATTGCACCCCAATTTATTAATTTCCTAATATTACCCCTACCCCACGTTCGAACGTTTATTCGCAAAATGTATGCTAGACCCTATTAGTCTAACTCATAGCATAAAAGAAAATATTCACAACAACAACATATATATGTGACTAAATAAATCATAACAAGGGGTAAAACTTGCATACATTACAACTTGCATAAGGTTATACATGTCGTGGATCTAAGGGTGTCAACTTATTCATAATTCACATAATATGATTTTGATCAAATTTCATAAACTTGTATAGGACATGTGTGAATCATCATCATTAACAATATGGTTTTATATGGGTACACCTAACTCAATAGGCAAATTCCCAAAAATCAAAATTCATTTAATCATAGATTCATGTATATGGGTACACCTAACTTAATAGGCAAATTCCCATATTCAAGATCCAATTAATTTGTAGATTCATGTATATGGGTACACCTAACCCAATAGGCAAATTCCCATAATCAAGATCTATTATAAAAAAAACATAAACTTTAAACATGATCCAATTCGCATAAATACTAACATCATGATTTTACAACTTGTATGATTCAACACAACTTAACATGACATCATTATCATATAACATAAGTATTTCAACATATGTGATAATATGAGATCTACAACATATATAAGATTTACAACATAGCATATCATAATTTGCAACATAGCATGATATGATTTACAACATAGCATAGCATGATTAATCACATATGACATAGCATAGGATTATTTACAACATAATCACTACAACATAACAACATATATATGATAACATAATAGCATAACAAGAGATCCACAACATAATTTACAAATACATAACAATTCATATCACTTTCTTGTGATCCATTCATAACTTAATCAAATTATTTTATAATAATATTGTGAGATTCATCATACTCACAATTTTAAAGAAGAGAAATAGAAAGAGAGAGAGCTTTTGATTTGATTTGAGTAGATTTAGTTTGTAGATTAGGCCTTCTTCTTCTTTAGTTTGTGACGGCTATGCTGAACTCCATGGCAACGGCATGTCGGTAGCTCTCCAATTTTTCAAGTGATTTAGGGTTAGAGTCTACCCACTTATTTATAGATGTTAGGATTCATTTAGGCCATTAGATTTAACCTAGAAATAACCGCAGCCATTCAGACCAGATGGGGTTTATCTTATTGACTCAGCAATGAGTCAGAAGTGACTCAGCAAACACTCAGCAAATTAATAAACTTCTATTCATGTTTACATTAACTGCCCATATATATATATATATATATATATATATATACACACACGCACCTATTCATGAATTCAAATTAATCCATAATTAACTTATGACCATTTCTACACATTAATTTTCCAATTAATGTCTTAATTCCATTTTTCGCCTTTTAAGGCAATTCACATATCTCAAATTTGTTATATGCCTTTTTAAGGCTATTTCGTGCAAATTCTCAATATTAATTCTTTTAATTTGTGAATATTAGTATTAACAGAAATACGAGGTGTTACATTCTCCCCTCCTTAAGGGATTTCGACCCCGAAATCTTCAAGTTTATATCCTATCATCAACCGTCTACTCAATCAACAAACACTGGCATCCATTGTCCTTATAGACTTCTAATGCTTTCATGTTTAAATGTACAGTGTGTGTCTATGTCCGTATCTAATGCAAAATCAGGCGGTCCACTGATTCAGTTGACCTCCTTGATGCAATTCATGATAGTGCCATGCATCCATTATGTATGCAAAAGATCCTAATTGCTTACAAACTACTTCTATATGCGTGCACATCCATTCAACCGAATGCAGCATCTATATGATGGTACAACCATTATACATCCATTATACTAAATACATTCATTTATGCAATATGCAATATGTAGTGACTGGGCCGATCTAGTGCCTAAAGTGTGTGTATATATGCATCCACGAGCAACCACTAGCAACCACTTGCATCCATTTTGCATCCATCATACATAACATGTCTCAAACACATATTTCAACCATAGGATTATCCTAACTAAAGGTCAAAGTTACTAATGAGAGGACATACTAAAGATAAGATAAGATAAGCTAAGCGATAAAGGAGAAATTAAAAGACATACCCTCAAAAAGAAAAGGGTATAGTGAACGCATCTTCCCTTCTGTCTCCCAAGTAGCGTTGCTCTCATCATCTCCCCATTGCACTTCAACTAGTCTGACCTCTCGATTTCTCAACTTTTTGATCTCCGACCCAAGAATGCATGTAGGAGCTCGTCTAATTGTTGCATCACGCTCTATTTCCACCTCTTTAAGCAAGCTCGGCTCTACCACCTCCGCGGTCTTGTGCAAACACTTCCTCAAATTTGATACATGGAATACATCGTGTACTCCACTAAGTTTCTTAGGCAACTCCACCCTATATGCCATCTTCCCAATCCTGTCTTTTATAGGAAATGGCCCTACAAACCTTGGCGCTAATTTCTCAACGGACCCAAAGCGAACAACATTCCGTAACGGAGACACTTTGATAAAAACCATGTCCCCAATGTCAAACTCAAGATCTGTCCTCCTCTTATCAGCATACGATTTCTGCCTATCTTGTGCTGCTTTCATCCTCCTTCGAATCAAATCAATCTTCTCCGAGGTTTCCTTAACCATATCGGGCCCAAGTAGGATTTTATCGGTAGATTCCCACCAACATGTAGGCGATCGGCAAGGCCTTACATAAAGAGCTTCGAAAGGTGCCATGCCAATACTAGACTGAAAGCTATTATTATATGCGAATTCTACCAACGGAAGGTGCTCTTCCCATGTACCCCCAAAGTCTAGGATACAAAGCCTTAAAAGATCCTCTAGAATACGATTCACCCTCTCGGCCTGGCCGTCCGTCTGAGGATGATATGCGGTGCTCAAACATAGCTGAGTCCCTACCGCCTCTTGTAAACTCTTCCAAAATTCGCTAGTGAAGATGGGATCACGGTCGCTTACTATACTAGAAGGAATACCGTGCAAACGAACTATCTCTTTAATGTATACAGAAGCCAACCATGGAGCAGTCCTCTTACTTTTCACGGGAATAAAATGGGCGCTCTTAGTAAGTCTATCTACTATAACCCAAATCCCCGTATTACCCTTCCTTGATCTTGGTAATCCATCCACAAAATCCATTGAGATGCTTTCCCATTTCCATAGTGGAACTTCCAATGGGTGAAGCAACCCACCAGGTTTCTTTTGTTCCGCTTTTACTCGTTGGCACACCAAGCATCTAGCGACGTACTCGGCCACATCCTTTTTCATACCGGCCCAAAAGAAAACCCGCTTCATATCTTTGTACATCTTGTCTCCGCCGGGATGAATGGTCATCTTTGAGCGATGAGCATCATCAAGAATGGCCTTCCTTAAGTCTTCGACTTGTGGTACACAAAGTCTATTATCCCTTCGTAACCAACCCTTATCGTCTAGGGTATACCTACGAAGATGGCTAGACGACTCCCCTCCTTTGAGCTTTTCTACTATCTTAACCAACTGGGGGTCGTCTTGCTGTGCCTCAACAATTCGTCCTAGAAGTGTAGGTCTAACCTCCAAGGATGCTAACAAACCAGGTACTAGGTCAACGGAGGGTCTAAAGTCAAACATGGAGATGAATTCTAAGCTTCGTCGTTCAACAAACAACGAACTCAAGGACAACCTTTTCCCACTTAAGGCGTCTACTACCACGTTACTGTTGCCCGGGGTATATGCTATTTCAAAATCGTAGGAGGCTAGGAATTCCAGCCACCGTTGCTGCCTTAAATTCAAATCCTTCTGAGAGAATAAGTATTTTAATGATTTGTGGTCAGTGAACAGTTCGAATTTCTCACCAAGAAGATAGTGACGCCAAGACTTAAGCGCGAAAACAATTGCGGCTAACTCAAGGTCATGCGTAGGGTAATTCTTTTCATGAACTCTCAACTGCCTTCCACCATAGGCTATTACTCTTCCCTCTTGCATGAGGACCGCGCCAAGTCCCGTCCCACAAGCATCAGTATAGACGGTAAACGGTTTATTCCCGTCTGGCAGCACTAAGACTGGGGCTGAAGTTAAGGCTCTCTTTAAACGTTGGAACGCATCATCACAATCTTCGTCCCATGTAAAAACCAGGTTCTTCTTCGCTAACCGTGTTAATGGAGCTGATATTTTTGCGAAGTCTTTGATAAACTTCCTATAATAGCCAGCCAACCCCAAGAAACTTCTTACTTCGGTTACATTTTTAGGGACCTTCCAATCTTGGATGGCCACCACCTTTGCGGGATCCACTGCTATCCCTTCCTTGGAAACCACGTGCCCTAAGAACCGTACTTCTTTCCTCCAGAAGTGACACTTAGAAAATTTTGCCTTAAGGTTATGCGCTCGAAGGGTTTCCAACACTTCCCTAAGATGTAGGGCATGCTCTTCTTCATTCTTAGAAAAGACTAAGATGTCATCCACAAAGACTACCACGAATTTGTTAAGGTACTCCCTAAACACCCTACTCATCAAATCAACAAAATATGCGGGGGCGTTTGTCAAACCAAAGGGCATCACTAGCCATTCATAGAATCCGTCAGGAGTCCTAAAAGCAGTCTTATCTATACTATCCTCAGCCACTCTCAGTTGATGAAAGCCAGTGGCTAAGTCCAACTGCGAAAACACTGAGGCGCCAACTAACTGATCAAAGAGATCGTCAATCCTCGGCAGTGGGTGTCGGTTCTTTTTAGTAATCTTGTTTAGTTCTCTATAGTCCACACAAAGTCTAAGGGACCCATCCGCCTTTGTAGCAAATACTACTGGAGCACCCCACTCTGATATACTACGTCTTATGAACCCCTTCTCAAGCAACTCCTTCACTTGCTTATTGAGTTCCCTCCTTTCACGAGGAGCCATGTGGCGCACTGGCAAAGATACGGGTTTAGCATTATCCACAAGATAAATTCGAAAGTCTATCTCCCGCTTTGGAGGTAAGCCCTTCACCTCCTCAAACACATCCAGATATTCCCGGACCAACTCTACCGTTCGCAGATTCTCTACAGACGCGTCAAGCGATTCAAGATAACTTAGCATAACGGAATTTATGGGACTACAAAAGATGTCGAGAGCATTACCAAGGCGAGTCACAAGCCTAACTACTCTCCTTTCACAATCAAGAATGGCCCCATTTCTAGATAACCAATCCATTCCTAAAATTAGCCCATAGCCCGTGAAGCCCAATACATAAGCATCACATCTAAATTCAACGCTAAGTATAGAGATTTTCAAATCCAAACATGTCATGGTCAAATGAGCCGAACCCCCAATTGGATTTGAAACAACCAAGGGATCCTCTACAAAACTGGTGTTCAAGTGCAGTAATTCAACTAATGATGCAGAGATAAACAAATGAGATGCGCCAGAATCGAATAAGGTACGGACAGGATGATCAAACAGAAAAATAAGCTTTCAACAGAAATTTTTCTACCTCTTTCTTGCAGCGGTGGGGCCGCAATAGCCTGAACTTGCCCCCTTGCCTGCCCTGGTGCCATAAGAGCCTGCACCTGTCCTCCCGAGGTAGACCCTGCCCTCTGCCCCTTCTTTGGGCAGTCCTTCACCAAATGTCCCGCATCTCCACAATGAAAACAACCAGTCTTCTTTTTCTTTCTACAATCTTTGCTGAGATGGCCAGGCATCCCACAATTGAAGCATCTCTTCTTGCCTTTTCCATTATTGTTTTTACCACCCTTCTTATTTTGCTGTTGGGGTTTCTTCTGATCCCCTTTCTTTTCAACTGCCTTATCCTCATGCATAAGTGCCATTTCTACTAGCCTTTCAAAGGTTGCTCCCATAGGGATGTGGGTCATAGCCAACCCTTGCAACGGTTCATTCAAGCCTCTAACGAACCTCAAAGCTTTCTTCTCTGGCGTGTTCACCAATTCCAAGCCAAACCTTGCTAACTGATTAAATTTATTGACATACTCCTTCACTGATAAGCTCCCTTGCTTTAATGTCAGGAATTTTTCCATATTTAAATTCTCCTCTGCCCTTGAAAGAAACTTTGCCTCAAACCTTCGTCTGAAATCCGCCCATGAATCAACTGGACGTTCCCCGTTAGTGACCTCCCACCAAAACGAGGCCTCTCCCTTCATTAACCAAGCAGCTAAACGGACTTTCCTCCCATCTTCCACTTCAAAGATATCCAACAATTCCTCAGTCTCCTTAAGCCAGATTCTGGCCTCCACAAACGTCTCAGTCCCTTGAAAAGTTTTTCCTCCCATAGCCTTAAATTCCTTGCACGTCTTTGCAAAAGTGTCAACACGAGGAGGAGGAGGAATGGGTGCAACTGGGGGTGGAGGAACATCTGTTGGGCCTGCAGTGGTGGCCCTAGCCTCCAAATATCTCCTAAACCACCCTGGAATCGTCACACCTTCTGGGAGATTAAGATCTTCAGCCATGCTGAAACGAAAAAGGAAAGATTCAAAATGGAGAATTCGAAAGATAAAGATAAGGATATGGCTATTTAGGATTATGTTTTTCATAAAAACTTTCTCTAAATAACATGTTTTTGAAAGCACTTCTTCCAAAAATACTTTAGAAAAATATTTTTCTAAAAATTTTATCTGTTCTGGTAACCTTATGCTCTGATACCACGTGTAACACCCCACGTCCATTAATGTCACTCACAAAGGGAATGCATTAACTTCTGTGGAGGTTTTAGGTGAATATAGAACAGTAAAATTTCAACAAGACAGATATAAAATAGTACTTGGAAATTTAAAAACTTTATTTCAATTGCAGCAGAAGTCAAAACATGTTTGATTACATCATAACACCATAATCAAAGTCAAGTACAATATCTATCTTGATAAAACAAGTACATAATCCCATTACATAAATAGCCATTAAAAAGAAAGATAACAAGCTGGACTTTACTTCAGCAGTCCAAGCTTTCCAAGAGATAAGCAATCCAATCAGACTCCACTGGAACTTGGCCCAACCTGAGGACCTGAAGGGAGAAAAGGATGAAAAAGAGGGGGGGGTCAGACATAAAGTCTGGCGAGTATGATAATTCTACAATACTATTATCAAAATAACTGGACTAAGGCATAAGCTGGAAACAAGGAAATGTCTATGAAAGAGCAGATTAAGGACATAGACAATCGCTAAAGGAAACGTTATAGGCGCTCCTAAATACTAAAGGATAAACACTATACTGCACCACACCAGTCACCCTAAAGATTGATTCCACTTAGCTTCACTTAGAAACTTTCTTAATGGCTTTACGTACTCCTAGCTGACTACATAGGTGCCGCCTGCCCCTATCTCCACTAGGTGTACCCCACTTTCCATTTTCCGATCGGCTCCCTACTCGTAGATACCCGTGCTGGCACCACAGTAGGGTGTATCATTCCCCTAAAGTGGCAACCCGATATAACGGAGATGCATGGCTTATACCTACACGATGCAACAATGTCTTACCTACCAGCCCGGGTCCACACACGCATATGAAACCCGTTGGACTTGCGTTGCCACCGCTCCCTGTTTTGGCCTCTTATAGTCAAACCCAGTATGCGTGTCCCGTCCTCGACTTGGGTCGAGCCCACAAAGATACGTTTTGGGATACTGGTTGAAATGGGCCCCCATTATTTCTCACAAGCATTCCACCTAAGCTTGTCCCATTAGTCCATCCACTTAACCCACTTAGTCATGTTCATTTACATGAGTATTTGGTTAAGTCTAATCGTATTTCAAATGCCTCTAAAGGCAACCACTAGATTCCTCATGCCATCCAAGGCACCTACTTAACCCTCATGTCCCACCTTACATGATTATCTGGCTAAGTATTTCTTAATTCATTAAGGCCATAACCTCATAAAGACCTCTCACATTAGACTGGCATTTATGGCAGCTGGATTTGCCGGGCGGGTCCGGGCAGTCTTACACCACAAAAGTGTCTAACCTCGTGTCTTTACAACTGTTATGCTTTAGTTTGGGCCTAGGACCTCTCACATTGGGCCAACATTTGTGACTACTGGATTTGCCGAGCGGGTCCGGGCAGGTTTATGTCACAAACGGGTCCAACCTCGTGTCCTAAGCATTGATTATTATTAATAATCCACTTTCCCCAATTTTAATAATTCCCTACTTGAATTATTAATTAATTCCAAATTTAACAATGTCCATAATTGACTCAATTATGGACATCCATTTAAGGCATGCAAAATCATATCAATTGCACCCCAATTTATTAATTTCCTAATATTACCCCTACCCCACGTTTGAACGTTTATTCGCAAAATGTATGCTAGATCCTATTAGTCTAACTCATAGCATAAAAGAAAATATTCACAACAACAACATATATATGTGACTAAATAAATCATAACAAGGGGTAAAACTTGCATACATTACAACTTGCATAAGGTTATACATGTCATGGATCTAAGGGTGTCAACTTATTCATAATTCACATAATATGATTTTGATCAAATTTCATAAACTTGTATAGGACATGTGTGAATCAACATCATTAACAATATGGTTTTATATGGGTACACCTAACTCAATAGGCAAATTCCCAAAAATCAAAATTCATTTAATCATAGATTCATGTATATGGGTACACCTAACTTAATAGGCAAATTCCCATATTCAAGATCCAATTAATTTGTAGATTCATGTATATGGGTACACCTAACCCAATAGGCAAATTCCCATAATCAAGATCTATTATAAAAAAAACATAAACTTTAAACATGATCCAATTCGCATAAATACTAACATCATGATTTTACAACTTGTATGATTCAACACAACTTAACATGACATCATTATCATATAACATAAGTATTTCAACATATGTGATAATATGAGATCTACAACATATATAAGATTTACAACATAGCATATCATAATTTGCAACATAGCATGATATGATTTACAACATAGCATAGCCTGATTAATCACATATGACATAGCATAGGATTATTTACAACATAATCACTACAACATAACAACATATATATGATAACATAATAGCATAACAAGAGATCCACAACATAATTTACAAATACATAACAATTCATATCACTTTCTTGTGATCCATTCATAACTTAATCAAATTATTTTATAATAATATTGTGAGATTCATCATACTCACAATTTTAAAGAAGAGAAATAGAAAGAGAGAGAGCTTTTGATTTGATTTGAGTAGATTTAGTTTGTAAATTAGGCCTTCTTCTTCTTTAGTTTGTGACGGCTATGCTGAACTCCATGGCAACGGCATGTCGGTAGCTCTCCAATTTTTCAAGTGATTTAGGGTAAGAGTCTACCCACTTATTTATAGATGTTAGGATTCATTTAGGCCATTAGATTTAACATAGAAATAACCGCAGCCATTCAGAACAGATGGGGTTTATCTTATTGACTCAGCAATGAGTCAGAAGTGACTCAGCAAACACTCAGCAAATTAATAAACTTCTATTCATGTTTACATTAACTGCCCATATATATATATATATATATATATAAATATATATATACACACGCACCTATTCATGAATTCAAATTAATCCATAATTAACTTATGACCATTTCTACACATTAATTTTCCAATTAATGTCTTAATCCCATTTTTCGCCTTTTAAGGCAATTCACATATCTCAAATTTGTTATATGCCTTTTTAAGGCTATTTCGTGCAAATTCTCAATATTAATTCTTTTAATTTGTGAATATTAGTATTAACAGAAATATGAGGTGTTACATAATATGTGAGCGTGGTAAATTAAATTGTGTTCGATAATTTCTATTGAATTAAATCGACCGTTAAAAATGACATTTTTCAAATGGCCTCCAAATTCGACGAAATTAATTTTGTTAGGACCGTATCGTCAATACATAGCTAGATTTATTTTTCAGCAATTTTTGGAGTCCGTATGTGGCTCCGGTGAATTTAAATGTACGATAAAATTAAATAAATAAATGATTTATATTTTAAATTGAAGAAAACATTTTGAAAACAATCGACTGGGCTGACGGGACCTAGCCCATTATGTCCGGAACAGGGGCATTTGGGTAGGAACAACTCTCGTTGGGTTGAATTTGGAGCTATTAAGGATTAATGGGTTTATCTACAAAACTAGAAATTAAATATTATTTTATTATAAATATACATTAACAAACCCTAATACACTATACAGTAGCTGCCGCTCTTCCCTGTCAATGGCCAGAAACGTTCTTCCCTTCCATCACTAATTTCCTTCAATCCACACTATAAAACTTCCCACTCCTTTAGACATTATTGTAGAGAATTTCATAAGCTTCAATTTCATTTGGGGTCATCACAGTCTGCTTCTTCGTACACCAGGAACTAGGGATTTAATAACGGTAAACACAGTATCCTGAGATTGATATTTGGTCATTGTAGTGCCCAAATGAGATCACTGTAAATTTCTATAACTAATTCCTTGCATGATTTAAGTGACAAATTGTAGTTTTGCATGCCTTTTGGATATTTAATATGCTTTATTGCTCTCTAATGATCACTTAGTGGATTTTGCATATGTTGACACACTTTATTCACACTATTGCAAAATTCTGGCTTTGTAATAGTCTTGTATTATAATGCTCCTACAATACTTCTGCACTGCTTGATGTTGTATATTATTTCACCATTATATTTTGTTAATTATAAGCGGCTTACCATGGGTGTTGGAAGTGGTTTCGCTTACTTTATCTTTACTCTCACTAGTATCTCATGAATGTACTTGCTTTAAGATAAAAACATTTTTGTGTTAGTCTTTCTTTTTATTTGAACACTAAGAGTTGTCTAACTCTCCCAGATCTTTAATGCGAAAGTTTTTGTCTAAATGTTGCACAACCTTGTTTATTTCCATATCATTATCTAAAGTAACCAGTATGTCATCTACATATACTAGTATGTATATAGTGGCTTTGTCATGCCTCTTTTTGTAAAGAAAATTGTTTGACTTTGTGGTAATAAATCCTATTTTGTTCAATGTAATGTTTAGCTTGTCATACCTTGTTTTTGAAGCTGGTTCGAGACCATAAATGGCTTTATGTAGCTTGCATGCTTTTACATTTTATTTGTCTTCACCGTAACACTTTGGTTGTTGCATGTACTTCTCTTTGTGTAGTTCATTATTAAAAAAAAAAAACATTTTGTACATCGGCTCTGTCATGCATTCTTGTGCAAAGAAAATTATCTGACTTTGTGGTAATGAATTCCAGTCTGTTCATTGTCATTATTAGCTTGTCATACCATGCCTTTGAAGCTTGTTTGAGACCATAAATGATTTTAGGTAGCTTGCATACATTTCCATTTTCTTTGTCTCCACTGTAACATTTTGGCTGTTGCATGTACATTTCTTCATGTAGCTCACCATTGAAAAAGCATTTTCTGCATCTAATTGTCTTATCCTCCAGTGCTTGTATAGAGCAATACGTTGTAACGACGCACTTTTCCGTACATTTTAAGCCGACATTTATCAACCCATGTCAACTCAAATTATAGAGAAATGCAGATAGTTAATAAAAAGAAATTAGAGAGTGGGAAAAGAAGGAAAGAAATATTAGAATAGAAGAAGAACCAATACAACACAGAGTCTCACATCGCAGCGGAACAAAATACAATAGAGAAATAAATCTTTAACGAGAGCTTGAATTAAAACTTCCAATCATCAGAGTACATCACACATCTGGACAGTTATAATAATCTGTCCTCATATACAATCACACGGCGGAATAACACTATATAATATTGTCTGAACTCTTCCAACTCGTCTCTTCGAATCATCGGATAACCTAAACCTATAAAACTAACCCGAGCATTACAAACGTCGGATCAGTTTGGTGAACCAAATTGAGAAACCCATTAAGTTTAAAGGCATCACACAACTTGATTTTAACGTCAATTTTTTTTCGAAAGAGAAGGATAATTATAAGACTAATTCACGCATAAAAACGGACAGTTTTTACCTTACGATAACCTAAAACATTTTTGAAATCGTATCTTTTAAGATATTATAATAATGTCTAAATACAAATAAATAACGAACTAGCATAACACTTGCATCTTAAGTTCTACAAATAGTATACTATCGAAACTGCGGGCTCTTATTGGAGAATGGATTTCCAGCCAGCAAGGTATGGGACCACCTTCCGACAGTCGAGGAATACACCTGGTTCAATAAGAACACCTTGCAACCCAGGCTAAACATGACCGACCATTCATTTCGATTGAATGTTCCGAATATATTGTCACCTAAGATTGGATCCAACATAACCGTTCCCGGGAGATACATTAGCAAAAAGAAGAACAAATATGAATATTCTCTAGATTGGTGATAATATACCATAATGGGAGCAACCCACATAGCCATGCGATCTACCTGATTTTATACCATTTCCCGGTTGATGAGGCTTGAGGTTTAAATTAGCTTTTCAGAACATCTGGCCACCATTCACTTTGAATGTCACATCGTCAGATACGTCAAATTACTAATTGACGTCCACAAATATAATCTGGGTGTAAAAGAAGTGCTCTTCTTCGCCACCAACTTGGTATACTTGTAAAAATCCACGCACGTGTTTTTTAGGAAATACTGTCAAACATTCGTCCATACAAGTCATTTAGGAATATGATGAACCGAATGCACCCTCCTACTACATCCTAGATATCACCCTGTAGATCAGTAGCGAGTTGTAACGACCTGGGGATTTTGCCAGCCTGAATATCGACATACAACACTATGTCGACGCATCGGAAACACCGGATAGTCCATGAAAGAAGTTAGAGGGTAAGAATAGATAAGATAGAAACTTAGAATAGAAGAAGAAGAAGAATATACAACATCATAGTAAACACGAATCTTAAAGCGGAACGAATAAATATATTTCATAACATAACTTTGAAATAAAACAGTATCTGTATACAATACCATTATTAGAGCATAACACTTACAACACAACGGAAATAACAATAGCTATATAATCCTGAAGCCTCCTGCGCCAGCTCTTCAAGTATCTGTAAATCCCGACTACTTGACTGCTTGTACAAAATTGGGCACCCAAGAGTTTAGGGAAAACAAAACAAAATAAACTCCGGGTCAGTCATGTGACTGGTGTGAGTAAACTCAAATCATTTGATTTAACTTTCAAAATCCTTTTGAAACAAAGGATAATCATAAGACCGATCCACACATAAACACAGATGGCTTTTACATTATGATAACCCAAAATATTTCTAAAATGATCCTTGTCTGATATTATTATAATGTCTAGATCAAGTAAATAGAAATCTAGCAGAAACGCTTGCATCTAACGTTCTACATATATAATATACAATCAAAACCGCGGGCTCTTATTTGGGGAATGGATTCCAACTATGACAAGGTATGGATCCACCTTTCGCTCAGTGTACTCTAGAAGCGATACATTGGAGTTCAACAAGAACATCTTGCAACTCAACCACACATGACCGACCACTTATTTTGCTTGAGTGTATCGAATATATTGTCACCTTACAGTTGGTAAACCAACATAGCCATTCCTGGGAGATATAGAATTGAAAGAAGTAAAAATATGAATATTCTCTAGATGGTGATAATATACCTTACTTGGGTGTGGCCCACTTAGCCATGTTGCCTGCCCGATTTCTGTCATTTCCGAGTTGATGAGGCTCGAGGTCAAAACGTATCTTTTAACAAATCACTCCTCCATTTACTTCGAATGCCACATCGTCATAGCCGTCAAATCACAAATTGATTTCCCCAAAAATACCACAGGTATAAGCTAAGAGAAACGAATTCCTCCGCCACCAATGTAAATACGTTTGAAACGATCAACTCACGTGATCCACCAGATATACTCTGTCAAACATTCTTCCATACAGGTTGTCCTGGGACTGGACAAACCGAAGGCACTATTCTGTAAACAGGATAGCCCTTGCATAACACCGTCTTCAAATTTTCTTCGATCTATTTGATTCGAAACGCTAACGCCCACACGGAGTGGTTCTCGGATAATAACCCAAACGGTCTCTCCGTATTGACGACGGAAAAATGGTCAAAACTTTGATAGACTGTGATTTAACTATCAAAATAAAACTCGTATGCAAACAACGATATTATTTCCAAATGGAAATTTTAACGATCAACCTACATTCAACATTTATCCCTTTAAATTAATTTATCATTAATTTATTCATTTCCTTATTTCCCGTTTTCATATATTCGTAAATCCTTATTTTCTAAACTAAGAAAATATACGTTATAATCACTGGAAAACGCTTCCATATTTATTCCCATTTCTTATTTTCTATTATCAGAAAACATTTCTGATTCTTATTTGGAAAACATTTCCAAAACTCCTTCATTTGATTTAAACTGATGTTTAAATCAAACGTCGCCATGCCAACTCAAACCATTTCACTCATTAACTAAATTAATTTAACCATCCTTTACTATCAAACCTTAGCCATTCCTTAGTTAATAAGTAAGTCAATCAAGTTGGGGTATAATTACCTCTCAGACCTTAACTGAACAACGTTTTAACTTCGGAATAGACAAAGTTTATCTTTTAAATCTTTAACAAACTTCCTTAATTAACTTTCTTTCGAATAAATCTCTATTCGATAACTATAACTGATTTACTTTATCGATTACCCCTTTTGATTTAACTCCTTTTCGAATAAGTAATATTCGATTAACTCCTTTGGATTTAACTCCTTTTACTCCATTCGAATAAACTATATTCGAAAGGAAACGAACTCCTTTCGAATAACTAATATTCGATAATTCCTTTCAATTAACTCTAATTCAATTTAACTCTAACTCGATTTACTCTTATTCGATTAACCCCTTTTGATTAACTCCTTTAATTCTATTCGAATAAAATATATTCGATTAACTCTTTTTAATTAACTCTATCGATTAACTCTAACTAATTAACTCTAACTGGTTAACTCTAACTGATTAACTCTAATTGGTTAACTCTAACTGGTTAACTCTAATCAATGAACTCTAACTCTAATCGATTAATTCTAACTCTAATCGATTAACTATAATTCGATAAACTCATTTTAATTAACTTCTTTTGATTAACTCCTTCAATTTATTCAAATAAACTATATTCGATTAACTCTTTTAATTCTATTCGAATAAACTATGTCTGTTTTAACTTTATTTCGAATAGCTAATATTCGATTTAACTCCATTCGCTTGATTCTAGATCGCAGCGATCACAATGGTTTACGCCTGATTCCCTCAGGAAACATCCGACAGCTGCAGGCTATCTACAGTCCTGCGAATTACGCTAGCAGTCGTACGAAATGGCAACTCATCCTAAATAGCTATGTTTGACTAACTCTATCTCAAATAACTATATTCGATCAACTCTAATTGAATAACTAATATTCAATTAAATCCTAATTCGATTAACTATGTACAATTAACTATATCTGGTTAACTCTAACTAATTAACTCTAACTGGTTAACTCTAATCAATTAACTCTAACTGATTAACTCTAACTGGTTAACTCTAACTAGTTAACTCTAATCAATTAACTCTAACTCTAATCGATTAATTCTAACTCTAATCGATTAACTATAATTCGATTAACTCCTTTGATTAACTCTACGTCCATATCCAGTTTCAAAATATCGATATTGAAATCGATTCTTACTTCTCTATATAAGTCCTGACTTATATATCCTATTTATCCAATGATAAACATTTTATTTAATTTATAAAATATTATTTATACATTAATCTTCTCAATCTATCGGTTAGAACAGATTCTATTTAAAATCTTTGCTTTAAATCCATATCGTGTTATACCCGTGTGCGAAGCACGGGTCTAAACCTTTCAAATATAAAATTCTCTTTTTATACAATTCTATTTGTTTTATAATATTTCCTTTAATAATTCTATTTATTTTACAAATAAATATCCCTTTTATAAAATTCTATGATTTTATAAATATCT
Organism: Allium sativum; assembly: GCA_030737875.1. Lineage (NCBI taxonomy): Eukaryota > Viridiplantae > Streptophyta > Magnoliopsida > Asparagales > Amaryllidaceae > Allium > Allium sativum. The sequence continues at coordinate 944,784,929 of CM060909.1, read as the reverse complement.
TCTTTTATAAAATATTCTGATTTTATAAATAATTCCCTTTATAAAATCTTTTGATTTTATAAACTTTGCATTTTCAATATACATTTTGAAAGTTCCCTTTTATCATTCTAGTATTTCTTATGGTATTTAACATACCATTAAATAATGATAAATATTATCCAAACACACATAATCTACAACAGATTATATATCACGTCATATATCACAATATATGAATAACAGTAAAATAAATGTTGAGGAATCCAGTTGGATCCCTCCAACCTATTTCCCTACATCACAGATGTTAAACAATATAATTAACATCGATTTCATTTCAATATGAAATATTCTGCTAAACAGAATCAATATTTGATTAACGTTTTATATATATGTATCGTTATCTATAATTTCAACCAATACAAAAGCAATTCAACCAAACTATCAACACACAGCAATCAACAGATAATTATCAGTTCTAAAAATATGTTGTAAAAATATAACTGTTCAGAGTTGGTGAGTTTTACTCACATTGGACAGTTTTCGTTAAATAACGATAACTATAGTTGATTCCGACCAGACAAGTAAATTCTTCCATAATTTGTACCGAGCTCTGATTCACTCCAACTCAGTTCCAATGTGTAGCTCTCGTTGGTACGATCCCGACGGATCTGGCTTCACTGAAATCCGATCACGTATGAGCAAGATATGATGATTTAAAGTAAATACAATATTTATTTCAGTTTTAAATTTAATTAAAATCTAAATGGACTTTACCCATAGAAGTCGGCCCACTGAATTAAACCCACTCCATCGTACCCGTCTTCCCCAAATACCTGCTCCAAGAACGCGTCTTCCTCCTCCATTACAACCGAACGCAACCACCATTCTCCCTCCACAAGCCATGAATCCAACCGCCGAGACTTCCAATCATCTCCTCATCTCGTTCTCCATCCACCCATCATCATTTACTTCTACTCGATCTCCTCCCTCACCCCGCGTCAAACTCGCGACATCTCATAGTACAGTAACAGTACCGAACTCAAACTCCACCATTTTCCCCCAAAAATCCATACAAGATGCTATTTAAAGTCAGGAATCCGAAACTATCACCCATTTCACGAATCAAACCACAAATTTCCCAAATCGTCTAACCCTAGTCGGTGCTGCTAAAACCGAGCCTTACCAATACTTGATCGAATGCAACCAAATACATATGAACGCGTGTGTTTCTCCAAGCTGAGCTCGATCCTATATATTTTACCATTTATAGAATTTTACTTCTGTTTCTTTTGATTTTTTTTAAAACTTGCGTTTGCTGAGAATAGAAAGAAGAGTGACGGTAGAATTAATTTGACCAAGGGGTAAATGAGATTAGGTTTAGATTTTTAAGGGTATTATATAGGATATTTTTAATATTTTTGTATTCGAATATTATATTCAATTTTAATCCAACGCTGTTTATGTTTATCCTTTAAAATTCCTATGATCGTATACAATATTCAAAAATCATGAAAATGGACATACTCCTTCAATTTGACATTACAGACCCAACGAAACTTGTTTCGTCGAATTTTGACTCCGTTTGCTCACACAGCGTATTTTTAACTATCAAAATACTGACTATTTTTCAGATTAAAGTCCCGTACGGCCACAGACTGACTCTAAAAATCATGAAAATTGAAATCTAATAAAAATTTAATATTTCGGATCCAACAAAATTAGTTTTGTCGAAAACAGAGTTCGTTTGCAAAACGGGTTATTTTAAAGCTCTAAATAACCCATTTAAATATATAAATATATTTAAAAATAATTAAAATAAATATTATCGTATATATATTCACACTAGAATACCGTACTGCTCCAATTGGAATTATAATTCGATATTTCAAAATTTTCAGTTATATCGATATTCGATTTATATTTAAATCCTTTTATAATATAAATATAAAATTATAAATTTCAAAGGAATTCCATTGCGACATTTCTAAAATTTGATTTGGACATACATTAAAATCTACACAATGAAATCCCGATTTTTCTCTTCCACTAGAAAAATATACTTCCCCAGTTCCGAACGTTTCTTGTTTCACAGAAATCCAATTTAAAATGGACCCTGTATATTCAGTTGAAGTTCAAATCGCCAAATTACGAACTGCAGCGCCATTTCGAGCTCGATTATAGTCATATTATAATTATACGTTCAACTGTCGTTTATATAATATATTCGTTATTCGAATTCAATTCCAAACTGAATTATATATATTTTGAATTGTCCAGTTGACATTATATTGTCAATTCACTATTTCTGATTATTTAAGAATTAAGTATATTATTCTATTATTTAAATCAACTAAATATTCAATATTATTTAATTAAACAACTATTTAATTCTCTAAACCATTATTTAAATAATTAAATTAATTAATTATTTGATTGTACAAATACGGGACATTACACGAGCAGTCCTTGCAATCCATAGATTTCAACCACGACAATATAACAGTTTATCTCCGTGAGCTAACCAGGGATTATAAGTAATTCTACCATTTTATGAAGATCTACGGTCTTCAACTTCTCCATCTCGATCAGCATTTGAGATTTTCAGTTATTTACGTATTTGCTGGTCATAATGGTTTTCGAATATAAATTCGATCCCGGTCTTTTCATACCAACAATCGTATAAAGCAGATTTGATAGCTTGTTATTTAACTATCAAATAAACAACCATTCAATCATAAAAATAAAAACAGATTTACTGGTTCAGTATTCAACATCACTTGGCTTCTTTAATTAAAAATAATTAAGAAATGGTTAATTTAACATTTTATAGATCTTTCAATAATTCGAGCATAGTTTTCCACTTCTTATTTTAATATATAAATATATTAAAAATCATTTCCTTTTCTTTATATACTCAGAAAAATATCTTATAATCATATCAAGTTTCCCATCTTACTATCATTTGCAAAACATTTGCTACCTCATTATTCATTATCTTTAAATGGGAAATCCATTCAACTTATTTTTCATAAAATAATGTTACGAAATCTCTTTTATTTCTTTTCTTGAAAAACAATAATCAACCCTGGTTCCTTTAGAATAATCCCATTCCAAAACTCCACTTTTCATTTCCTATTTCCCTTAAAAACATTGTTACATTTTCACATAATTTCCTTTCATTTCCTTTATATTAGAGATATCATTATATGCATACATATATATATACACACTCACACACGTGCTCAAGTCTTTTCATTTCCGTCACTTTGGAAATCCCGTTTATATATATTCTCGAGTCCTTTTTATTTTCTTTTTCTTCAGAAATTATATTATATATTCTCAAATCTTTTATTTCATAGCTGGAAACATTCCTATTATTTATGCATTTCTATATTTCAATATTCATTAGTCCTTGACCGTAAATTGGTAAGAGAATAATTCCCTAAGTATCAACCCCGAAGATAAAAATCAACATGAGATTAACACTTAAAAAATCATTCAGCTCAGCCAATCTCCGGTTAGGTTCCAATTCTTATTTTAACTCCTTATCAGCCCATATTATTCCACTTCTAACTCCTTCAACCATTTTCTTGTTTAGAAAATCTTGTTTCAATTCCATTCATCTTACTTAATTTCATTATTAAGTATCGCCAACTCAAAATCAACACTTTGACTTCTCATTTCTTTCATAAACCTCGTTTATAAAATTATGGTTTAATACAAAACTGTTTTTATCTCACTTCCTTCTACTTATTTTAAATACTAAATAAACATTAAATTTAAGCTATCGTGTTCACTTTAAACCTCTTTTTATAACTTCATTTTAAATCTTATGTTTTAAATAAAAACCTATTCATATATCTCTTTCACAGTTCAACTAGATTCTATTTCAATCTTTGATTTCTTTACTTCGACGGATTCCATTTATAAGGTAATTACTTAAATTATTATTACTAAAATAATAATTTACTTCAACGTTAACTATTGTGAAATTAGTTAATTGCTTTATTAACTAAAATAAATAATAAATTCTTTTTAAACTATTATTAAGATTTAAACAAATATTCTTTAAGCTATTTCAATATATTACTTGACAATAAACTAATTTAACTTAATAATCAAACCCCAGTTGAAACGGTCGACTTGACCAACTCAAACCATGATTATTTCTTTAACCAATCCAAATTAATTCCTCCTTTAAATTAATTAATAATATAATTAATTTAGATAACTTCTTTTAATTGTTTCTTGGAACAATTAATCCAAATTCTTAATTGTTACTTTAATTTCTGCTCAACTACTTATAAATCTAATTAACATAAGAATTTGATTTAGAAAACATTTAATAATGATTTATAAACTTAAATAATAAATATAAATTTCCTTTTTAATAAACTTTTATTCAAATTAATAAATTCCAAACTTCTATCTTTATTTAAAAAATAAATTTTATAACTTCGTTTCTGTCGATTCACCTGACGGTAAATCCATATTTAAAAATGATTGTAAGCCATCTACCTCCAATTACTCAACCAATATTACCCATTGGTTATATCATATCAAACGTTGAATTACGATTCAACAATCAATAAACAAATCAATCATCTAATCGGTGTTGGTCATACAGTTCATATAATGGTAATATGAAAATAAACAATAAATTTGAGGAATCCAATTGGATCCCTCTAACCTGTTTCTCCTTGCATACAAATATGTTACCTCAATAAAACCATTCAATAAGAATTATCCGATATAACAGTCAATAATAATAATTTAACACAACAATAACAATTCAAAAAATTTAGCATGTTTATTTTATAAGCGTGACCAACAAGGTAAGTTACCTCAATTGGTTCCAATCGTTAAAATAACGATTTGGTTTCCACTAAAATTAAACAACGTTTAATTCCATCGGTTAAATCAATAAATGAATATATAATTAACAAACAATCAACCTTTAACAACCATAACACACAATTACAAAACCCGACTTATATAAAATATAAGTGAGAAGAACTGAGTGAGTTAAACTCACTTTTGATTTGATTAGTGGCATAATTGATTTGGTTACAGTTAAATTAAATAGTCGTTTAATTTAACTGTAAATTCATGTTGTCTCTATTTCTGTCCAAAACTGTTCCAACATGTTTCTCTCTTCAAGACGATCTCGGTGCAATTTATTTCGTTCCATTCTATAAACATATACACTAGTTATTTTCATCAACAGTTATACGATTTTTAATTAAAACTATTCCCCTTAATTTGACCTTAATTGACACTAATTAATTCCATTTGTTAAGTAAATAAGCAGGGCCAACATCTGTGACTCATACTGTCCTTGTATGAAAACATTGCTCTAAGGTTTACTAATTGAATTCCTTAGTTAACATTTTTAATAATCTAATTACGGTTAAAAACTTAGTTAGGCACGTTGTTCTCAACTTCTTACTTCCTAAGCTGACAGTTTTATTTGATTCTAATTCCATATGCACAAATTACCAATGTTTAAACATTAACGATACAACTAAATTTATTTAATTCCTTAGTTAAGTTTTAACCTCCCTAGCCATCTATTAATAATAATTAACTAACAATATAACTAATTTCGAATCACTTAATTAAATTAAATTCTTTACTTGTTCAAATAGACTAATTACGTTTTTAAAAATAAGGGTCGACAAATTTCGTTTTCCTTCTTCTTGGTTGAGCTTCGTTCCCATTGAAATGTTTCAGACCGAACTGTTGTCACTCCAAAACCCCAGCCTTCTCTCGTTATGCCCACTTCTACCCCGTTGCCTATTTCCGAACTATCCCACTTCTCCACTTTTTTTATTTTTAATGGGTCTGATCCATTCTGTATATACCAAACCCCTTTTCCACGTTTCAGCCTTTATTCCAGGCAAAAGCCTCGTTGTTCACTAAGACCCTGACTCCATTCTCTACCGCCGCAACCGGTACTCTGGACTTCCGACTGATCATCTAAGACCACCGCTCTGGCCCTCTTAGCATCGCCGACCCTCGGCTTGAGTCTCGACTAACCCTCCTCTCCCGTTCGCCAACAATTTGCCATGAACCTGCTTAGCCTCGCCCTTCGATTTAGGTCACTCCAACAACCCAACATACATCATAGCGGGTAAATTTCACGGCAACGACATGCTCTTTAAAATTATGGTTGGAGTTTATTCGAAATGATTCACGGTTAGGAAGAAATTCAAGGAAGAGGAGTTCGAAGTATAAGTCGTTCGTTAGTTGGAGTGGCGGCATGAAAATGTTTGACCACGCATGAGATTATCAACGTAAATTTAGGGTTGTGAGGGCTGATGTGTATTTATATAGTGGGGTGTATAATATTTAATTATTAAATGAAACTTAACCATGAAGTATCATTTAAAAAATGGTACATATGATATCTAATCGAGACGAAAATTTATATCCTAGTATAAAACGACATTTCAGACACGATGGAATAGATTTCGTCCAATTCCGAGATCGTTTGTGAAAATTCCTTTCTAATTGCACAACTTGAATCTGTACACATTTAAATTGAATACGATCCCAAATTAAATCCAAAAATCTTGAAAATTAAAATTCTTACATAATAAATCATTACGGATTTTATAAAATTTGTTTCACTGAAAACGGAGTTTGTTAGATAATCCTTTATTCTTAGTTTCCAATTTAAATCGACAAAATGATTAAATAAAAACAGAGACATTTATGGCTACCTTTGTCACTTGTGATATTGGTTTGCAACAAAATTTGGTATCATATAATAATTAACGTTATGGTTCCAATGACACTAATTTCATTGAAAACCGAGGTCGTTTGAAAAATGGTCATTCATAAGGCCTATATAAATTAAATAAAATATTAATTAAATTTCAAAATAATCAAATTGAATAATAATAAATTTTTATTAACATATTTATCCAAATAAAATTATCATATGGTTTCAAATATAAACCATTATAGATTATACAACTCAACATTTACATTCCAAGTTAAACGATATCTAAATTATATCCCAAATCATTTTAAATTTATTAAATAAATGTTATCGTTTATTAATGATTTTCATAACGACTATTTTAAAATTTGAATTGGACGTAAACAACAATTTATAACATGAAATCTCGATTTTTCTCTTTTCTATGAAAATTATAATCAATAAGATCCAAACGTTTCTTGTTTACGGAAATCCAACTTATATCGGATCATTATACTCAACTGAAGTTCAAAACTCAATATTACGAACTACCGCGCCATTTCGAGCTCATTTTAATTTAAATATAAATTAACATTCAGACTTCGATTTTAATAACCGAATTTAATACTAAATTCATAAATATTCCAAATAAAATATTTAAAATAATAAAATAATTTAAATATCTGACCACTAAAAATTCGGGACGTTACATACGCAGTATTACTCGAATTGTGGTAGATTTAACAACTGGTAAGAATGTTTTAATGAAGTCAAACTCAAATTATAGTGAGTAACCGTTAGCAACTAATTTTGGTTTGTACATGGATATACTTCCATCTCCATTCATTTTGATCTTAAAGGCCATTTACAACCTATCACATTTTTTATTATGGTGGATCAACCAAGCTCCAAGTTTGGTTTTTGATTAGACTATAAAATTCATCATCCATGACCTTCTTCACTTGTCACACTTGATCGTTTCTTCATATGTGTTCAATTTTGTGTCATCTAAGTTAATTGTGTAGAATTTTAGTTTGAAAATGCCGCTCTTGGATCCGGTAATCATGTGTCGTTGAGTCTTCTTTATAGATTGAAGCTCTTCTTCTCCTTGATTATCAGATGAGACAGAGCGATTATTGGTGTCCTCTTCATATCTGTCATTTTGTTGAGTTCCCTCATGTGTTTGATTTGCTTGTTGCAAGGACGAATCACATGAACTGTATCTTGATCTTGTGCTTAGTACAGTTGAATGGTCACATGGTTGATTTCGCTGTGGCAAATTATCAACATTGTCAGACCACTCTTGTAATGTTGGCACTGCAGACATTACCAATTTCGTGTTGCATGCTCCCTACTTGCTATTACTGTTTCCTTTCTCCCCATGAGGGAAAACATATTCAGTAAACATAAAATGTCCTAACACAAATAATTTACCTTTGTTTTCTAAACATTTATAACCCATTTGGTTGGCACAATCCAAGAATGTACGTGGACTTGATCTTAGATTTAACTTATGTTTGTTATATGATCTTAGATTTATAACCCATTTGGGTACCCCAGTTTATAATGCTATATGTCAAGTTCATTTATGTCACGTGTGTTACCAGTGTTAACATTATTGCACCAATTTCCTTTAATAGAAGAATTTCTTGACTTCAGGTTGCTGAATTTGTGCAATCCCCTATCCAATTTACCCTGTAATAATATATCTTGACTTAGTAAGTCTTTAACCAGACAAAATTTAAAGTGAAACTCAAAGTATACGAGGTTGTAATTGGCAAATTGTGATGCACTTAACAAATCTTTTTAATATTAGGCACTCTTAGTAAATTGTTTAAGTATAGTTGCCTTTTTCCCTTTATATTGCCATAGCCAACATGTGAAATACTTATAGCTTCACTATTACCCATGTTTAAAGCTTGTGCACCTGAATAGCTTTTATTTTCAAGATTGAGATTTTGCAAGTTGTTGGTGATATGGTTAATTGCACTAGAGTCTGGGTATCATACCTCTGTGTTAATGTCCCCAGCCCTTGTAGACTCTTCACTGCTATCATTCTGCATTATTGTTCTGCATTTCTATTTCTGTTTTGGCTACTCGGTTGCATCATGTTTGCATTAGCACCCTTTTGAATTGCCTGATTTTGTTGTAGCACGTTAAATTTAGAATTTGATCTACAATGGAATTTATTAGCCATGTGTCCAGATTTTTCACGTATTTGGCATTTCATTATGTTATTGTTGTTCCATCTGCCTTTGTCATGGCCTTTTTGTGGTTGAGTTCCCCTCTAATTTGGATTTTCTCATCTGTTTTGATTGTGAGATGTCTTTTGTTGACCTTTATTCTTTGAGGTTGCCGCATAGTTGGCTGAGTATTCATTCTGCATTATTTTTCTTTGTTCCACTCAACCTTCATGAGCAAGAAGAGCAAAGTGGTTGAATTGCTAGTCAGGAAAAGTTTGTTGCGTAGCAATAAATGCTACCGATGACTCGTATTCATCATCAAATCTAATAGAAATGACAAGAATTTGTTAATTGTATGGTATATTGTGATCAACTGCTTTTAACTTGTCACATAAGTTCTTGGCTTGGTCATATAACCCCTCATAGGTATGTCACTTTTTCTTGAGTTTTATAGCTCTCTTTTATAATGCATAACTCTTGCAGTAGATTTTTTTATTGAAAATTTGCTCAGTGGATGACCATATCTCATATGATGTGTTGCAACCCACGATTTGTGATAGGATATTGGCACCGACTGAAGATAACAACCATGATGAGGGTAGATTGTCTTCTTCTTGGTATTTTGTGAATGTAGGGTTATTAACAGTGTTGCCCTCTTTATTTTCAACCATGATTGATGGAATTGGTACAGTTCCTTTTACATAATCTTGAAGTCCATAACCCTTTAATGTTCTTTCAACTTGATATTTCCACAATATGTTGTTGTCTTCGTCCAATGGAATTGTGATAACCTGACTCTTTGATTTGATCAGGATGGAATTGGGTGTGTCACTTTCATTGGCATGAATTCCTGGTTTTGTTGAAATAACCTCATTATTGTCATTAGCCAAGGTGATTCAAGAACCTGAATTGTCGATTCTTGATGATCAAAGTATTTGGAAAAAATGATGACTTGGTGAGGCGCATCTTCAAGATTGCAGCTAAAAGAGCTTTGTGCAGGTGAAAACAAATCATATTTATGTACATTGCCGAAAATTTAGGTTGCACTTGGTTTAAACTTTTTAATTTTGAGTTTTCGCACATACAAAAGTACCGACGACGCACGCATACCGTGGAAAATGATCGTTTTACAAATTGAAATTAACACACAAAACCAAAAACATTTTTTTTTATTATTTTCCATATTTTAAGAAACAACATAAGGACGATAACAAATTCATTTATCCATCATCCTACGGTCCCCTCTGTCACTCCCTCCATCTTCGGTCCGTCACCTCCGGTATACTTCAAATTTTCATAATTAATGTTGAAAACTAAAAACACAAGATAAACCAAACAATGACTTATGTTTTAATAATGCATGTACTTCTGAGAAAAGCACGATCAGATGAAGATAAACTCTCTGATGATCAATAAACACATGCAGCCAGGGGGAAATGAAGACATAAATATGATTCCTCTTTGGCGGGGCATTGAAGAAAGCAATGAGAAACTGAACAACGATGCTCTTTCAATCAGATATAAGGGAACAAACTATCCAATTGTAACACCCTGTAATTTATAACACATTAAAATGATAAACTAAAGAATATTTAATTAAATATTAGATATTGAACAGCTCCATTGCGTTCGTCTCGAAATTCTTCTTAAGATAGACTCCGAGTTTGCATAAAACGAACATCATAAGAAGAAGTTATTAAGGTTAGAAGTTTGTATACGCGCAAGAGAATTATATATAAGTAAATTAAGCCTAGAATTTCAAAACAGTTCAAAATCAGAAGCGGGAAGTTTGGGAGGGAATTAAATCCGTTGGGGGTCGACATACCCTAGGGGTGTCGACCTATGGGTCAACACCGTAAGGGGGGTGTCGACACCCATGTCAATGGTGGGTGTCAACACCCATGTCGACACCCATGTTGACAACCCCCAGATCCGGGCGAAATACATTTCTGCGTATGTAAACTTGTTTTCTGACCAAGTTCATGAATCCTAGTCTATAACTAAGACCCCATTCCCGTTGTTTTATTTATCTAATTCAATGGCGGTGACAAGGTGTTGCTCCAACGTAGTTTGATCTAGCCTATTCTTCTTCAACAAACAAGTTATTCAAATTCAGAGATTTGTTCTGCAACAGATACAACCGATTCTTCTGTTTTTTTGATCCAACAACAGTGAGTCTATGTTATTTTTAGATATGAATACTTAAAAGATAATCTTAACATGTTTATGAATTGGATCTAAGCCTGTGACTAATTGAATCATATCAGATCTGCCATAACCTGTGTATCTAAGTTATTTTGACATGACTATGAATTGGATCTAAGCCTATGCTTATTTATCATGTCAGATCTGCCATTATTTGTAGATTTAATTCACTATTTAGATCTCATCATGCCTGTTTATGATATCCCTATTATATTAGAATCAGTTCTATTATCACATGTCCATCAGATATGTTCCTATATGTCTATCTTGTCATTATGCCCAATTTTGTCACTATATGCTTATTAGTTGCTATGCTTATTTCGGCCATCATATGTCAATCTTGTTATTATGTTTATTTCTGTTCTCTTCCCTTCTTCCTTTCCCTTTTTATTTTATAGCCAAGCTACCTTCAAATCTAGGCATACCGCTGAAATACGCAAACGTGTGAAATTTGGAACGATGGGAATAATTAATTTGGGGCATAATTCATATTGTAAAACATGATTGGGAATATTGGGCATAATTCGTACCTTGAGCCAAGACTTAGGATTTGGGGCATAGTTTATACGTTGATCTAAATCTTATTTGGGCATAACTTGTATTGGGAAATTTGGGCATAACTTGAATATGGATTTGGGGGCCTAAACCAAATTTGTGATTAATGATCTTAATTTGGGGCATGATAAACATGAAAATTTATTAGTAGTGAACATGGCTCGCGAAAGGGGCATGAAAACCTATAGTGAAATAGGAATAATTGTTAAAGAATGAACATGCCTTGATTTACAATAATTAGGAACTGTAATGCGCTTAGACACGAGGTTAGATTACACTTGTGGTAGAAGTCTGCCCGGATCCGCCAGGAACCACAAGTGGTGAATCTAATGTGAGGGGTCTAAGTGCATAAACACGTAACATGCCGAGACACGAGGTTAATTCCGACTTGAGGAAGAAGTCTGCCTGGACCCCGCCCGGCATATCCAGAACCCACAAGTTGTAGGCTTAATGTGAGAGGTCTAATGTATAAATATATTTATGAATATATGTATATAAAAGGATAGAAATAAATGGTATTAATTGGAACTAATGGAAATGAATTGGAATAAATGGGGAATGAGAATAACCTATTATAGTTAATTACATTAACGAGAATGTTATATAATAGGTAGGCTTGTCCTAGGAACAAGTGAAAATTATAACATAAGTTATAATAAAAGGAGGAGAAACTTATTAGTAAACCTTAGTTAAGAGAACTAAGTTAATAAGTAAACAAAGACAAGTTATAGTGACATGTTAGACGGAAAACGGGTCAACTAAGATGAAGTAAACTTAATTACATGTTACTGTAACTATGGAATCAGACAATGAATAATTGTAGATTACTTTCGTTAGTTAAAATCCGAGGATAATAGATCATAGATTACAAATCTTGGACTACAATCTAGAGAATAACATGTGATGGGCTTATTAATAAGCTTAAATGGATTAAGATGTGTGTGTATATATATATATATATATATATATATATATATATATATATATGAAATTAATAAGCAGGTGGAAATTGGTAATTTGAAAAGAAGTCAATGTGAATGGGGATAACCTGTTAACCTGTAATACTTAACCTGTTTGAATCCATAAGGATTACATGAACATGTTAACTTGAGTAGGGGTTAAGTAAACTTGATTGAAACAGTGGGAGGGTTAAGTATATCTTGGGGTGGTGGGTAATATTTATATATAGGCCCACAAACTTAACCTGTGGGGTTATGCAATCTTGTTACACTGGTAGGGTATAACCTATGGAAATCCTAGTAGTGGGGATGCAAGCCTAGGGGGAAGCTTGTATCATCTTGTGTGTGGGACCCGTTTCAGTCAGTAACCCATGTATAGGTATCAAACAAGTACTCCGAACTAGGTCAGGGTCGGGGCATGCTTACTGGGTTGATTGTAAGAGATCCAAACGAAGAGACAGTGTGGGCGGCGCATTCCGACGGAGTCATGTGCGTGCATAGGTCCGGACATGGGAGGATTAAGACGCCGTGACACCTGTAGACATGGTTGTGCACATCCTGAAAATAAAGGGTTGCCACTTTAGAAAGTGATACATCCTACTGTGGGGCCAGCACAGGGTATCTACGGAGTAGGGAGCCGATCGATTGGGTTAGTAATTAGGGTACATCTAGTCACATCTGTTTAGGAGCCCGTTATTATCGTTTGGGGATAACACCCATCAGTTCTGTTGGGCTACCTGTATTTATGGGGTTAAAACCTCTCACCAGAAGTACACCTAAGTCTACCATCTTATGCTTATTGGGATCATCATGTTATAGTTATACTAGTATTAGTGCAGAGAAAGAGAAAGTACTAGAAAAGCGCAGCATATTCTATCATATTTATCCTGTTTACCTTGTCATACCTACCTTATTGTGCTATTATCTATCTGTCCATTTTATATGACTATCATGATACTTTTACTTATTTATACGCTAAAAGTAACTTGTAACACCCTGTAATTCTGTAACATTAAGTTTCACAAGTTAAAGTATAAATAATTTTTAGAAGAAGAATTAAGGGAAATGGGTTACGCCAATGCGTTCGTCTCGAAATTCTGCTTGAGATAAAGTCCGAGTTTGCGTAAATCGGACTCCGTATGCGGAAGTTATGGCCTTTAGAAGTTTCAAGAATTTAAATAAATAAAAACAGATTCAAAATTCGAATTCAAAACACACACCCGGGCTGGGCGGGAAATTTCCCGCCCAGGACCCAGGTCGACCTGGGGGTCGACCTCCACCCTATAGGTCGACCTGGGGGGCGACTTGCCCTGTTTTTCCAGATCTGGACTGCAACGAATTTTGACCTATTCTGCACGGACCGGATGGCTTCTAGGGCGATCTAATGGCTCTAAAACACTCTCTACACCTATAAAAGAATGCCTAGACCTAAGGTTTCTCCACACAAATTCTTTGAGGCATCTACATGCTGTTTCTCTCTATTCTAGCCTCCACCATTAAAATAAATCTTATTCTCCACTAAGACAAGTTATAGTTCTTCTTCTAATTGGAGATTCAAATCAAGTTAAAGCTTCAAGTTGGACCATAGGCATTCCGCTTCAAGCAATGTCACTCGAATCATAGCAAATCGCCTTTTCTAAACCGATCACTGTAAGTGCGGTTATTCCTTAGATTTGAACGTGTAATTGGAATTGTGAATGTAATGAATCAAAATAGAGAACTATACCAATTTGCAAGTTAATTATCTTTGATTCGTGCTTATGTCAAATCTAACGTTGTCTATGCCTTTGGATCTGATTCTCGATTGTGGCCTAGAACTTATTGTGGCTAATTGCCAATGACTATGATTATGGGACTTTTGCCTAAGACTATGACTATGAAACTGTTACCCATGAAACTATCGCCTATGACTATGATTCATGACAAAGTGACTATTACAAATGACTATGACTATAAGACTGTTGCCTATGACTATGACTATGATTCATAATTTTGAGACTATTGCATATGATTCATGACTATGAGACTATTGCCTATGACATTGATTAAGAAACTATTGTGATTAGTCATCCATGACTATTGTGGTTAATTGCCTATAACTATTGTAGTCAGTGACTTATGCATATTCCCATTAACCTATTAGGTTGTACTTCAAACTGGCATTATGTTGGACCAAATCACCTATGCCTATTCCCTTAATTATGTTGATCTCATTTCTTGGGGTGTAACTTGTCTAGTTTATTCCTATTCACTGTTATGTATATCAAACCCATTGGAACCATTATTTTTGTATTTGGTTCATTCTTTCATAGCTATTCTTTTAGGTCAATTCTCGTGCTTATCCCCTATTCCTTGCTTTCATACTATTAGTATCATTTCATGAGTACTTAGAAACGTGTGAAATCATGTTATACGTACGATTATGGCGCGGGAATTTGGGCGTAGCTTAATTAAGTTAATTTGGCATAAGAAATATGTTGGCATAATCTAAGTTTGTTATAATAGTGAATGATTTACATGCATATTAGACTTGGGCATAAATTGATAAATGTAATTGGCCGCAAAGTGTGTAATTGGCGTGTAAACCAAGTTTTGGACATAAACGGTAAACTAGAATATTAAATCTAGTTTTGACATGAACCGTAAATTGGAATATTAATCTAGATTAGGCATGAATTGTAAAAGGGGAATATTAAATCTAAATTGGTATAAACTGCAAGTTGGGTAAATTTATTGGTAAATCAAGTTTGGGCATAGAATATAAGTATGTTAATTTGCATGACAGTTGAATATGATCTAGGTGAAATTGATTTACGGAAAATTTACATAAAAAGTAAATATGTAAATTTAGTAAAAGACGAATATGCCCAACCCGAGGTTAGACTGAGTTGTGGTGTAAAACTGCCCGGAACCGACCGGCACATCCAGTGACCACAACAATATCTGTCTACTGTGGGTGGTTAGTGCATCAAGCCCAGAAAGACCTGAGGTTAGACTGAGTTGTGGTATAAACCTGCCCGAAACCGACCGGCACATCCAGTAACCACAACAATATCTATCTAATGTGAGTGGTTGGTGCTTTAATTAATTAACTAATTAAGGCTTATGAATAAATCAAGCTAGAAATGGTGAGGTTAAGTAATTAGGGAAACACTTAACCGTAATAACATGTTAACAAAGACAAGAAGGGTGAGGTTAAGTAATCGAGAAAGCACTTAGCCAATTCAACATGTGAACTAGACAAGTTTGATAGGGGTCAAGTAAGTGTTTAACCTGCTAACAAGACTAGATGGTGAGGTTAAGTAAATTTAGAACTCTTAACCATCATAACGTGTTAACTAGGCAAGTGGGTGGGGTTAAGTAAAATTAGAACACTTAACCAATATATATATATATATATATATATATATAACATGATGGGTGATAGGGTTAAGTAACACAAGAGGAACACTTAACCAAAATATATATATAACATGATATGTGATAGGGGTTAAGTAACACAAGAGGAACACTTAACCAATATATATATATATATATAACACAAGATATGTTATAGGGGTTAAGTAACAGAAGGGGAACACTTAACCAATATATATATATATATAACATGATGAGTGGGCAGGTTAAGTTAACTTGAATGAATGGATAACACTTAACCAAGAATATATCAACTGGAATCAGTGGGAGGGTTAAGTGCATATCGGATTGGTGGGTAATATTAGTAATATAGGCCCACAAACTTAACCATTAAATAAACATGCTTGAACCAGTGGAAGGGTTAAGTACATATCGGGATCGGTGGGTATTATTAGTACAAATAGTCCCCCAAACTTAACCATGAAATAGACATGCTTGAATCGGTGGGAGGGTTAAGTACATCATGTGTAGGTGGGTAATATTGTATATATATAGGCCCACAAACTTAACCGGTAGGAAACCCTAGTAACGGGGACCTATGTCAGCAGTAACCCACACAGATGTATCACGGTACCCTGAGCTAGGCAGCGTGGGACACGATTACTGGGCTGATTATAAGAGGTCAAAATAGCGACTGGGGGTATGTCAGTGTTGGTTCCGACGGTTTACTGGCGTGCACGTACTCCGGAGTGGAAAAAGCAGGCACTGGGTACCAGTAGTTATACACTGTGCATCTTAAATCGTGTCGGGTCGCTATCATAAGGCTTGATAAACCTTATGGTGGGGCCAGCACAGAGTATCTACACACAAGAGAGGGCCGACTGACACAGACACATGGAAAATTAATATAAAGTAGGTAGCATAATCCCTAGTTGGACCTAGGTCGCGTAAACCCTGAATCCGAGAAGCGTTCAATAGGTAGCATAAACCCCAATAGCCCTGGGTAGCGTAAACCCTGGCTGAATCTAGGAAGCGCTCGATTGTAAACCGTAGATTAGATCTAGGTAATAAATGAAATCCCTATAATAGATGTACACCTGAAGGCAACCACAAATACGAGGATGGGGATCACGTTATCATATGATCATAGATTACTAATTTGGACACCAGTTAGGTAGTGCAGAGATATAGAAATCAGTATAAACAGGGTAGTTGCGAAGCAGAGAAGGAGTAAAAGCGCATTCAGTTTATCAGTACATTAAGTTTATCGGTACATTCAGTTTATCTTGCCATATCCCATGCTTATCCCATATTATCTTGTTACTATGGTTTAGTCTTATATTTAGTTTATTCATGTTATGAACCTTTTCCTCGTTTAAATAATAAGAATCACTGGACTTACCAGACTTTATGTCTGACCTAGTTTGCTTTCACCTCTTTTCTTCCGTTTCCACCCCAGGTAGTCAGGGAGGTAATAGCTCAGGTTTGTTTGGACTGTTACTCTTTGACGTGTTGCCTTGGACTCTCTCTTCTACTGATATGGCTGGCTCATGCTTTATTTGGGGAAATCATTTTATGCTTCTTTATTTTTGTAAGCAAGACATGATACTTTGGTATTGTAAAACAATCTTTGTACAAGCTGTTTATCTATGAAATAAAGTTTTATTTATTTTTCGCTGCTTTAATTGTCTGTCTTGTAATTTATCTGCATCTTTTACCTATAATGCTCCACCGAAATTAAGGCATTCCTTTTGTGAGTGACCTTAGTGGAGGTGGGGTGTTTCACTTGGTGTCAGAGATAAAGGTTACCAGATCAGATAAAAAGATTTGAAAAATTATTTTCAAACAGTTTTAAAAGAAGCATTTTCAAAAGAAAAGTTTTGTTTTAAAGGCATATTCCCCAAAGCCATATGCACTATCTTTTGATCCTCTATTTGAATCCTTGTTTCCTTCTTTCCTAAGTCTCCGGGGCTCCTGGCTTTCTGGGAGGTGAATTCATCGCGGTATGGTTCCGTAGGCTTGATGAGACTACAACACTGGTCAAAGGGTAAATAAGTGCCTAACTTCCATCTGTAGTCGTAACTTCCATTCGAGCTTTGTAGGATTCTCGGTGCGATGGAGGCAGCTTTTGAGAGACATGTCAACAAGTTACACAAGGATGGCAAAGTTGAGAATGAGGGGGTTTGGCTAAGGAGCACAACATAAGGATGAAGAACCCATGGATATGGACTTGGTTCACAAAGGAGGGGAGAAAAGAATAGTAAAACCTAAAACAAGAGGAAGTATCTTTATTTTGGTATAACGGGTCATATAATTAAGGGCAAGGGCAAGAACAAGGGACAGGATTTTCCAGAAGGCGAGTGCATGCCCTCACTGCCAGCATACGTGAGAGGGAGGGAGTAAGATTTCGGTTGAAAGAGTTTTTCCTTTTTGATTATCCTGTTAGTACTCCTTCTGATTTTAGCGCTTCACTTCCGTATATATCTGCTTCCATAGTTGAGTCTCTACACCCTAGATATTGTGTAGTAGAGGATCCCATTATAGTCTCAAATCCAATTGCTGGTTCGGCCCATTTATCTTTGACTTGTGAGGATTTGTAAATAGTTATATTTAGCTTATGTTTTTGGGCTATAGGTTGATTCTAGGCATTGATTGGTTAGCTAGTAATTATGAAACAAGGGTAGCTAGACTTTCGACTTGCCTCGAAAATACCCTTGAGATTTCGTAGGATCCTAAGGGATCAGTTTGTCTTAGCTACGTTGAATCACTTTACTTATCTATCGACGATTTTCGATCCATTGGGGTAGTCCATGAGTACACAAGATGTTTTGATTAGGGTAGGGGTTTTCCCCCTAAAATTCGAGACAGACTTCTGCTTGTATCTAGATGACACTGCAAAGCCAGTTATGCGAACAATGATAATTCTGGAGCAAGATTGGCGAGGATAGCCAGAGTCGGTAAAATGCTCAATTGTTTGGTTGTTTTGTTAGTATCATCTCACATAGATCGTCCAAATTCGAAGAAGGTATTCCTTGGGTGCTTGTCTGATATTGGTGTAAGCCTTTGGGGCTTGTACTTGAGGGATATCGAGCTCGATTACGATGGTTTGCATGAGAAATAAATGGTTGTGGCAGACGCCCTAAGTAGAAAAAAAGACCGACCTTAAGAGAGGTAATAAGCACATAGTAACCATTAGCTTTAGACCCTCAGACTTGCAGCATGATGGATAAGCTAAGTAGAGGAGAGACCTCTAATCATCTTAGGATATACACTTGATATCATGGTTAGTATCTGTTTATCTTGGAAAGATAGTTCGACTACATTGGATACTCTCTAGCATGGTAAGTGATCGAGGGCCTATCTTTACTAGTGGGTTTTGAAAATGGAGGTCAAGAAGCTTCGCAACCATGAAATTAAATTAGATAAGGTACAGTGGTGCGAAGCTCAAGAAGATGCGACTTAGAAGACAGAAGACTAGATACACGCGTCGTACCCTCTTTATTTAGGGTATATCCTTGATCTCTTTTGCTAGGAATTTTAGGCATTCTTGTTTCCATCTTTTTAAGTATATCCTCTAGGTCCTATCTTGATGATCCTTAGGTACAAACCAATGGATATAAACATGTATTTGAAACATGTTATGATTGATGGTTGCAAGTGGTTGCTAGTGGTTGCTCTTGGATGCATATACACACATTAGGCACTAGATCGGCTCACTTACTTTCATATTTCATTTGCATATAAGTTTTTGTTTATGGATTGAACTTGATGTGTTGCATTTGAGTGAATGGTTGTGCACTCGTATAGAAATGATATGTATCGTTAGGATTGCATACATATTAGATGCATGGCACCGACATAATTCGCTTTAAGGAGGTCAACTGAATCAGTAGACCGCCTGGTTATGCATTAGATAAGGACATATACACACACTATGCATATGAACATGAAAGCATTAGAAATCTTTTTAAGGATAATGAATGCTTGTGATTGAATGGTTGAGTAGATGGATGACTGAATGGTAGGACACATTCTTCCTAACTTGAAGATTTCGAGGACGAAATCCTTTATGGGGGGAGAATGTAACACCCCGTAATTCTATAACATTAAGTTTCGCAAGTTAAAGTATAAATAATTTTTAAAAGAAGAATTAAGGGAAATGGGTTATGCCATTGCGTTCGTCTCGAAATTCTGCTTGAGATAGAGTCTGAGTTTGCGTAAATCGGACTCCGTATGCGGAAGTTATGGCCTTCAGAAGTTTCAAGAATTTAAATAAATAAAAACAGATTCAAAATTCGAATTCAAAACACACACCCGGGCTGGGCGGGAAATTTCCCGCGCAGGACCCAGGTCGACCTCCCCCCTATAGGTCGACCTAGGGGTCGACCTGCCCTGTTTTTCCAGATCTGGACTGCAACGATTTTGACCTATTCTGGACGGACCGGATGGCTTCTAGGGCGATCTAATGGCTCTAAAACACTCTCTACACCTATAAAAGTATGCCTAGACCTAAGGTTTCTCCGCACAAATTCTTTGAGGCATCTACATGTTGTTTCTCTCTATTCTAGCCTTCACCATTAAAATAAATCTTATTCTTCACTAAAACAAGTTATAGTTCTTCTTCAAATTGGAGATTCAAAACAAGTTAAAGCTTCAAGTTGGACCATAGGCATTCCGATTCAAGCAACGTCACTCGAATCATAGCAAATCGCCTTTTCTAAACTGATCACTGTAAGTGCGCTTGTTCCTTAGATTTGAACGTGTAATTGGAATTGTGAATGTAATGAATCAAAATATAGAACTATACTAATTTGCAAGTTAATTATCTTTGATTCGTGCTTATGTCAAATCTAACGTTGTCTATGCCTTTGGATCTGATTTTCGATTGTGGCCTAGAACTTATTGTGGCTAATTGCCAATGACTATGATTATGGGACTTTTGCCTTAGACTATGACTATGAAACTGTTACCCATGAAACTATCGCCTATGACTATGATTCATGACAAAGAGACTATTACATATGACTATGACTATAAGACTGTTGCCTATGACTATGACTATGATTCATAATTTTGAGACTATTGCATATGATTCATGACTATGAGACTATTGCCTATGACATTGATTAAGAAACTATTGTGATTAGTCGGCCATGACTATTGTGGTTAATTGCCTATAACTATTATAGTCAGTGACTTATGCCTATTCCCATTAACCTATTAGGTTGTACTTCGAATTGGCTTTATGTTGGACCAAATCATCTATGCCTATTCCCTTAATTATTTTGATCTCATTTCTTGGGGTGTAACTTGTCTAATTTATTCCTATTCATTGTTATGTACATCAAACCCATTGGAACCATTATTTTTGTTTTTGGTTCATTCTTGCATGGCTATTCTTTTAGTTCAATTCTCGTGCTTATCCCCTATTCCTTGCTTTGATACTATTAGTATTATTTCATGAGTACTGAGAAACGTGTGAAATCATGTTATACGTATGATTACGGCGCGGGAATTTGGGCGTAACTTAATTAAGTTAATTTGGCATAAGAAATATGTTGGCATAATCTAAGTTTGTTATAATATTGAATGATTTACATGCATATTAGACTTTGGCATAAATTGATAAATTTAATTGGCCGCAAAGGGTGTAATTGGCGTGTAAACCAAGTTTTGGACATAAACGGTAAACTAGAATATTAAATCTAGTTTTGACATGAACCATAAATTGAAATATTAATCTAGATTGGGCATGAATTGTAAAAGGGGAATATTAAATATAAATTGGTATAAACTGCAAGTTGGGTTAAATATTGGTAAATCAAGTTTAGACATAGAATATAAGTATGTTAATTTGCATGACAGTTGAATATGATCTAGGTGAAATTGATTTACGGAAAATTTACATAAATAGTAAATATGTAAATTTAGTAAAAGACGAATATGCTTAACAGGAGGTTAGACTGAGTTGTGGTGTAAAACTGCCCGGAACAGACTGACACATCCAGTGACTACAACAATACCTATCTAATGTGGGTGGTTAGTGCATCAAGCCCAGAAAGACCCGAAGTTAGACTGAGTTGTGGTGTAAACCTGCCCGGAACCGACCGGCACATCCAGTAACCACAACAATATCTGTCTAATGTGAGTGGTTGGTGCTTTAATTAATTAACTAATTAAGGCTCATGAATAAATCAAGCTAGAAATGGTGAGGTTAAGTAATTAGGGAAACACTTAACCGTAATAACATGTTAACAAAGACAAGAAGGGTGGGGTTAAGTAATCGAGAAAGCACTTAGCCAATTCAACATGTGAACTAGACAAGATTGATAGGGGTCAAGTAAGTGTTTAACATGCTAACTAGACTAGATAGAGAGGTTAAGTAAATTTAGAACACTTGACCGTCATAATGTGTTAACTAGGCAAGTGGGTGGGGTTAAGTAAAATTAGAACACTTATCCTATATATATATATATATATATATATATATATATATATATATATATATATATATATATAACATGATGGGTGATAGGGTTAAGTAACACAAGAGGAACACTTAACCAAAATATATATATAACATGATATGTGATAGGGGTTAAGTAACACAAGAGGAACACTTAACCAATATATATATATATATATAACACAAGATATGTTATAGGGGTTAAGTAACAGAAGGGGAACACTTAACCAATATATATATATATATAACATGATGAGTGGGCAGGTTAAGTTAACTTGAATGAATGGATAACACTTAACCAAGAATATATCAACTGGAATCAGTGGGAGGGTTAAGTGCATATCGGATTGGTGGGTAATATTAGTAATATAGGCCCACAAACTTAACCATTAAATAAACATGCTTGAACCAGTGGAAGGGTTAAGTACATATCGGGATCGGTGGGTATTATTAGTACAAATAGTCCCCCAAACTTAACCATGAAATAGACATGCTTGAATCGGTGGGAGGGTTAAGTACATCATGTGTAGGTGGGTAATATTGTATATATATAGGCCCACAAACTTAACCGGTAGGAAACCCTAGTAACGGGGACCTATGTCAGCAGTAACCCACACAGATGTATCACGGTACCCTGAGCTAGGCAGCGTGGGACACGATTACTGGGCTGATTATAAGAGGTCAAAATAGCGACTGGGGGTATGTCAGTGTTGGTTCCGACGGTTTACTGGCGTGCACGTACTCCGGAGTGGAAAAAGCAGGCACTGGGTACCAGTAGTTATACACTGTGCATCTTAAATCGTGTCGGGTCGCTATCATAAGGCTTGATAAACCTTATGGTGGGGCCAGCACAGAGTATCTACACACAAGAGAGGGCCGACTGACACAGACACATGGAAAATTAATATAAAGTAGGTAGCATAATCCCTAGTTGGACCTAGGTCGCGTAAACCCTGAATCCGAGAAGCGTTCAATAGGTAGCATAAACCCCAATAGCCCTGGGTAGCGTAAACCCTGGCTGAATCTAGGAAGCGCTCGATTGTAAACCGTAGATTAGATCTAGGTAATAAATGAAATCCCTATAATAGATGTACACCTGAAGGCAACCACAAATACGAGGATGGGGATCACGTTATCATATGATCATAGATTACTAATTTGGACACCAGTTAGGTAGTGCAGAGATATAGAAATCAGTATAAACAGGGTAGTTGCGAAGCAGAGAAGGAGTAAAAGCGCATTCAGTTTATCAGTACATTAAGTTTATCGGTACATTCAGTTTATCTTGCCATATCCCATGCTTATCCCATATTATCTTGTTACTATGGTTTAGTCTTATATTTAGTTTATTCATGTTATGAACCTTTTCCTCGTTTAAATAATAAGAATCACTGGACTTACCAGACTTTATGTCTGACCTAGTTTGCTTTCACCTCTTTTCTTCCGTTTCCACCCCAGGTAGTCAGGGAGGTAATAGCTCAGGTTTGTTTGGACTGTTACTCTTTGACGTGTTGCCTTGGACTCTCTCTTCTACTGATATGGCTGGCTCATGCTTTATTTGGGGAAATCATTTTATGCTTCTTTATTTTTGTAAGCAAGACATGATACTTTGGTATTGTAAAACAATCTTTGTACAAGCTGTTTATCTATGAAATAAAGTTTTATTCATTTTTCGCTGCTTTAATTGTCTGTCTTGTAATTTATCTGCATCTTTTACCTATAATGCTCCACCGAAATTAAGGCATTCCTTTTGTGAGTGACCTTAGTGGAGGTGGGGTGTTTCACTTGGTGTCAGAGATAAAGGTTACCAGATCAGATAAAAAGATTTGAAAAATTATTTTCAAACAGTTTTAAAAGAAGCATTTTCAAAAGAAAAGTTTTGTTTTAAAGGCATATTCCCCAAAGCCATATGCACTATCTTTTGATCCTCTATTTGAATCCTTGTTTCCTTCTTTCCTAAGTCTCCGGGGCTCCTGGCTTTCTGGGAGGTGAATTCATCGCGGTATGGTTCCGTAGGCTTGATGAGACTACAACACTGGTCAAAGGGTAAATAAGTGCCTAACTTCCATCTGTAGTCGTAACTTCCATTCGAGCTTTGTAGGATTCTCGGTGCGATGGAGGCAGCTTTTGAGAGACATGTCAACAAGTTACACAAGGATGGCAAAGTTGAGAATGAGGGGGTTTGGCTAAGGAGCACAACATAAGGATGAAGAACCCATGGATATGGACTTGGTTCACAAAGGAGGGGAGAAAAGAATAGTAAAACCTAAAACAAGAGGAAGTATCTTTATTTTGGTATAACGGGTCATATAATTAAGGGCAAGGGCAAGAACAAGGGACAGGATTTTCCAGAAGGCGAGTGCATGCCCTCACTGCCAGCATACGTGAGAGGGAGGGAGTAAGATTTCGGTTGAAAGAGTTTTTCCTTTTTGATTATCCTGTTAGTACTCCTTCTGATTTTAGCGCTTCACTTCCGTATATATCTGCTTCCATAGTTGAGTCTCTACACCCTAGATATTGTGTAGTAGAGGATCCCATTATAGTCTCAAATCCAATTGCTGGTTCGGCCCATTTATCTTTGACTTGTGAGGATTTGTAAATAGTTATATTTAGCTTATGTTTTTGGGCTATAGGTTGATTCTAGGCATTGATTGGTTAGCTAGTAATTATGAAACAAGGGTAGCTAGACTTTCGACTTGCCTCGAAAATACCCTTGAGATTTCGTAGGATCCTAAGGGATCAGTTTGTCTTAGCTACGTTGAATCACTTTACTTATCTATCGACGATTTTCGATCCATTGGGGTAGTCCATGAGTACACAAGATGTTTTGATTAGGGTAGGGGTTTTCCCCCTAAAATTCGAGACAGACTTCTGCTTGTATCTAGATGACACTGCAAAGCCAGTTATGCGAACAATGATAATTCTGGAGCAAGATTGGCGAGGATAGCCAGAGTCGGTAAAATGCTCAATTGTTTGGTTGTTTTGTTAGTATCATCTCACATAGATCGTCCAAATTCGAAGAAGGTATTCCTTGGGTGCTTGTCTGATATTGGTGTAAGCCTTTGGGGCTTGTACTTGAGGGATATCGAGCTCGATTACGATGGTTTGCATGAGAAATAAATGGTTGTGGCAGACGCCCTAAGTAGAAAAAAAGACCGACCTTAAGAGAGGTAATAAGCACATAGTAACCATTAGCTTTAGACCCTCAGACTTGCAGCATGATGGATAAGCTAAGTAGAGGAGAGACCTCTAATCATCTTAGGATATACACTTGATATCATGGTTAGTATCTGTTTATCTTGGAAAGATAGTTCGACTACATTGGATACTCTCTAGCATGGTAAGTGATCGAGGGCCTATCTTTACTAGTGGGTTTTGAAAATGGAGGTCAAGAAGCTTCGCAACCATGAAATTAAATTAGATAAGGTACAGTGGTGCGAAGCTCAAGAAGATGCGACTTAGAAGACAGAAGACTAGATACACGCGTCGTACCCTCTTTATTTAGGGTATATCCTTGATCTCTTTTGCTAGGAATTTTAGGCATTCTTGTTTCCATCTTTTTAAGTATATCCTCTAGGTCCTATCTTGATGATCCTTAGGTACAAACCAATGGATATAAACATGTATTTGAAACATGTTATGATTGATGGTTGCAAGTGGTTGCTAGTGGTTGCTCTTGGATGCATATACACACATTAGGCACTAGATCGGCTCACTTACTTTCATATTTCATTTGCATATAAGTTTTTGTTTATGGATTGAACTTGATGTGTTGCATTTGAGTGAATGGTTGTGCACTCGTATAGAAATGATATGTATCGTTAGGATTGCATACATATTAGATGCATGGCACCGACATAATTCGCTTTAAGGAGGTCAACTGAATCAGTAGACCGCCTGGTTATGCATTAGATAAGGACATACACACACACTATGCATATGAACATGAAAGCATTAGAAATCTTTTTAAGGATAATGAATGCTTGTGATTGAATGGTTGAGTAGATGGATGACTGAATGGTAGGACACATTCTTCCTAACTTGAAGATTTCGAGGACGAAATCCTTTATGGGGGGAGAATGTAACACCCCGTAATTCTATAACATTAAGTTTCGCAAGTTAAAGTATAAATAATTTTTAAAAGAAGAATTAAGGGAAATGGGTTATGCCATTGCGTTCGTCTCGAAATTCTGCTTGAGATAGAGTCTGAGTTTGCGTAAATCGGACTCCGTATGCGGAAGTTATGGCCTTCAGAAGTTTCAAGAATTTAAATAAATAAAAACAGATTCAAAATTCGAATTCAAAACACACACCCGGGCTGGGCGGGAAATTTCCCGCGCAGGACCCAGGTCGACCTCCCCCCTATAGGTCGACCTAGGGGTCGACCTGCCCTGTTTTTCCAGATCTGGACTGCAACGATTTTGACCTATTCTGGACGGACCGGATGGCTTCTAGGGCGATCTAATGGCTCTAAAACACTCTCTACACCTATAAAAGTATGCCTAGACCTAAGGTTTCTCCGCACAAATTCTTTGAGGCATCTACATGTTGTTTCTCTCTATTCTAGCCTTCACCATTAAAATAAATCTTATTCTTCACTAAAACAAGTTATAGTTCTTCTTCAAATTGGAGATTCAAAACAAGTTAAAGCTTCAAGTTGGACCATAGGCATTCCGATTCAAGCAACGTCACTCGAATCATAGCAAATCGCCTTTTCTAAACTGATCACTGTAAGTGCGCTTGTTCCTTAGATTTGAACGTGTAATTGGAATTGTGAATGTAATGAATCAAAATATAGAACTATACTAATTTGCAAGTTAATTATCTTTGATTCGTGCTTATGTCAAATCTAACGTTGTCTATGCCTTTGGATCTGATTTTCGATTGTGGCCTAGAACTTATTGTGGCTAATTGCCAATGACTATGATTATGGGACTTTTGCCTTAGACTATGACTATGAAACTGTTACCCATGAAACTATCGCCTATGACTATGATTCATGACAAAGAGACTATTACATATGACTATGACTATAAGACTGTTGCCTATGACTATGACTATGATTCATAATTTTGAGACTATTGCATATGATTCATGACTATGAGACTATTGCCTATGACATTGATTAAGAAACTATTGTGATTAGTCGGCCATGACTATTGTGGTTAATTGCCTATAACTATTATAGTCAGTGACTTATGCCTATTCCCATTAACCTATTAGGTTGTACTTCGAATTGGCTTTATGTTGGACCAAATCATCTATGCCTATTCCCTTAATTATTTTGATCTCATTTCTTGGGGTGTAACTTGTCTAATTTATTCCTATTCATTGTTATGTACATCAAACCCATTGGAACCATTATTTTTGTTTTTGGTTCATTCTTGCATGGCTATTCTTTTAGTTCAATTCTCGTGCTTATCCCCTATTCCTTGCTTTGATACTATTAGTATTATTTCATGAGTACTGAGAAACGTGTGAAATCATGTTATACGTATGATTACGGCGCGGGAATTTGGGCGTAACTTAATTAAGTTAATTTGGCATAAGAAATATGTTGGCATAATCTAAGTTTGTTATAATATTGAATGATTTACATGCATATTAGACTTTGGCATAAATTGATAAATTTAATTGGCCGCAAAGGGTGTAATTGGCGTGTAAACCAAGTTTTGGACATAAACGGTAAACTAGAATATTAAATCTAGTTTTGACATGAACCATAAATTGAAATATTAATCTAGATTGGGCATGAATTGTAAAAGGGGAATATTAAATATAAATTGGTATAAACTGCAAGTTGGGTTAAATATTGGTAAATCAAGTTTAGACATAGAATATAAGTATGTTAATTTGCATGACAGTTGAATATGATCTAGGTGAAATTGATTTACGGAAAATTTACATAAATAGTAAATATGTAAATTTAGTAAAAGACGAATATGCTTAACAGGAGGTTAGACTGAGTTGTGGTGTAAAACTGCCCGGAACAGACTGACACATCCAGTGACTACAACAATACCTATCTAATGTGGGTGGTTAGTGCATCAAGCCCAGAAAGACCCGAAGTTAGACTGAGTTGTGGTGTAAACCTGCCCGGAACCGACCGGCACATCCAGTAACCACAACAATATCTGTCTAATGTGAGTGGTTGGTGCTTTAATTAATTAACTAATTAAGGCTCATGAATAAATCAAGCTAGAAATGGTGAGGTTAAGTAATTAGGGAAACACTTAACCGTAATAAAATGTTAACAAAGACAAGAAGGGTGGGGTTAAGTAATCGAGAAAGCACTTAGCCAATTCAACATGTGAACTAGACAAGATTGATAGGGGTCAAGTAAGTGTTTAACATGCTAACTAGACTAGATAGAGAGGTTAAGTAAATTTAGAACACTTGACCGTCATAATGTGTTAACTAGGCAAGTGGGTGGGGTTAAGTAAAATTAGAACACTTATCCTATATATATAAATATATATATATATATATATATAACATGATGGGTGATAGGGTTAAGTAACACAAGAGGAACACTTAACCAAAATATATATACATAACATGGTATGTGATAGGGGTTAAGTAACACAAGAGGAACACTTAACCAATATATATATATATATATATATATATATATAACATGATATGTGATAGGGGTTAAGTAACACAAGGGGAACACTTAACCAATATATATATATATATATATATATATATATATATATATATAACATGATGAGTGGGCAGGTTAAGTTAACTTGAATGGATGGATAACACTTAACCAAGAATATATATCAACTTGAATCAGTGGGAGGGTTAAGTACATATCGGATTGGTGGGTAATATTAGTAATATAGGCCCATAAATTTAAACATTAAATAAACATGCTTGAACCAGTGGAAGGGTTAAGTACATATCGGGATCGGTGGGTAATATTAGTACATATAGGCACCCAAACTTAACCATTAAATAGACATGCTTGAATCGATCGGAGGGTTAAGTACATCACGTGTAGGTGGGTAATATTGTATATATATAGGCCCACAAACTTAACCAATAGGAAACCCTAGTAACGGGGACCCATGTCAGCAGTAACCCACATAGATGTATCACGGTACCCTGAGCTAGGCAGGGTGGGACACGATTACTGGGTAGATTATAAGTGGTCAAAATAGCGGCGGGGGTACGTCAGTGTACATTCCGACGGTTTACGGGCGTGCATGTACTCCGGAGTGGAAAAAGCAGGCACTGGGTACCAGTAGTTATACACTGTGCATCTTGAATCGTGTCGGGTCGCTATCATAAGGCTTAATACGCCTTATGGTGGGGCCAGCACAGAGTATCTACACACAAGAGAGCGCCGACTGACACAGACACATGGAAAATTAATACAAAGTAGGTAGCATAATCCCTAGTTGGACCTAGGTCGCATAAACCCTGAATCCGAGAAGCGTTCAATAGGTAGCATAAACCCCAGTGGCCCTGGGTAGCGTAAACCCTGGTTGAATCTAGGAAGCGCTCGATAGTAAACCCTAGATTAGATCTAGGTAATAAATGAAATCCCCATAATAGATGTACACCTGAAGGCAACCACAAATATGGGGATGGGGATCACGTTATCATATGATCATAGATTACTAGTTTGGACACCAGTTAGGTAGTGCAGAGATATAGAAATCAGTATAAACAGGGTAGTTGCGAAGCAGAGAAGGAGTAAAAGCGCATTCAGTTTATCAGTACATTCAGTTTTCGGTACATTCAGTTTATCCTGCCATATCCCATGCTTATCCCATATTATCTTGTTACTATGGTTAACTTTTATATTTAGTTTATTCATGTCATGACCCTTTTCCTCGTTTAAATACTAAGAATCACTGGACTTACCAGACTTTATGTCTGACCTAGTTTGCTTTCGCCTCTTTTCTTCCGTTTCCCCCCAGGTAGTCAGAGAGGAAATATCTCAGGTTTGTTTGGACTGTTACTCTTTCCAAGCTTGAAGACTCTTTGACGTGTTGCCTTGGACTCTCTCTTCTACTGCTATGGCTAGCTCATGCTTTATTTGGGGAAATCATTTTATGCTTCTTTATTTTTGTAAGCAAGACAGGATACTTTGGTATTGTAAAACAATCTTTGTACAAGCTATTTATCAATGAAATAAAGTTTTATTTATTTTCCGCTGCTTTAATTGTCTGTCTTGTAATTTATCTGCATCTTTTACCTATAATGCTCCACCGAAATTAAGGCATTCCCTTTGTGAGTGACCTTAACGGAGGTGGGGTGTTTCATAACTGGACTCACCAGACTTTATGTCTGATCTATTTTGTTTCCTCTTCTTTTTCTTCCGTTCCCCCTCTAGGTTCTCAGGGTAGGAATACTCAAGGTTGATTAGGATACTTTTTTCATTCTGCTTGGAGCTGCCAGATGTACAGCTTTGATTCCATACTTTCTTATATTGTTACTGTGTCTGTTTACCTTTAACGCTTCATGAAACTTATGGCATTCTCTTATTGAGTGACATTAACGGACGTGGGGTGTCACACTAATGATGAAAATTATTTGAGGAGAAAGAGATATCTCTCTAAATTGTTCGGTTTTGATGAAATACTTGCGGATGATCGGTTCTTGCCGTTTAGCTATATGATCTGATACCTTAAAAGTGTTGAACAAATTTCTTTTTATTGAGATAATCTCATAAATGTATAGATTGAATAAATACATGTACAATTTATTCTGTGTACATATACATACATATATATGTATGTATGTATGTATATGTATATATGAGGGAGGTTTCAATGGCATCCGTAATAGCGGAGCACCCCTTTTTCCTCCCTATTTTCCACCACACATTTATTCCCTCTCTCCTTCCACTCATTCTCTCACCTCCCACTCACTTTCTATAATATAAATGAGCGGTGGAAACCAGAGGGCATTTAGGGTGCTCCATTTTTAGGGTGCAACCGAACGCTAGCCTATATATATATATATTATATATATATGTGTGTGTGTGTGTGTGTGTGTGTGAGTGTGTGTGTATGTATGTATATATGAGGCAGGTTCAATGACACCCCAATTATTTAGCACCCCAATAGCCTACCACTTTTCGACCATACATTTTCTTCCTCTCGCCATCCACTAATTTTAATTAATATAAACGAGAGGTAGAAAACAGTGGG
This sequence comes from Allium sativum, assembly GCA_030737875.1. Lineage (NCBI taxonomy): Eukaryota > Viridiplantae > Streptophyta > Magnoliopsida > Asparagales > Amaryllidaceae > Allium > Allium sativum. The sequence goes on along the minus strand of CM060909.1, from coordinate 944,753,349 downwards.
GCTAAGTGAGTGCTTCATTTTTGGGATGTCATTGAACGCTCGCGCATATATATATATATATATATATATATATATATATATATATATATATATATATATATATAGAGCAGTCCACAGGTAGTTGCTTGGATCTGAGTGATATATTATGAGATATGTAAACGACACCTGGCTTATATTCTAATACCATAACTAAACATTAACATGAAGATTTGCTAGACTACATTATTATTATAAGAAAACACATTTCGAACACTTGAAAAAATCATGTAGTTTCTGATGCAATTAAATTTTCTTCTTATGACTCCTCGCTTTCTAGTTCTTCACTCGATTAACATGATCCCACATCTAGTAGTTTTCATGAATGCCCCTTGATTTTCTCGTCCTCTTTTGCCTCACGATCATTGAACCTAGCACATGTTATCCCATCTCTCAACCTAACCTTTCTCTAAGTGTCTCAATGCGAGAATTACCAACAACTTGTTGTACCTTCTATTATATTCTTGTTTGAGTGGGCTAAATCTTTGACATTCGAAATTGTTTTTTTCCATTTGTTATAAACGACTTGAGGTATCCTTTCTCAATACATGCCTCAAACACCATTTAATTAATCAATGTAATTGAAGTCCTCTCTCTCGATCATTGGTCGGTCGTTGTCATGGGCAAATTTTGGGTATGTTTGAAATTAACAATGTGCACATCGCTAAGAATTCATCTCCCTCATTTCGATTCATATAACATGATCTAACACAATCAACATCCTTATCCAAGTAGTTTGGGACTTCAATTTGGGTGCAATAAGTCGTATGTTCAAAACTTGCGCAACGTGATTTGAAAATATACTGACATGTAGCATGGTGCATACTACCTAGACTTGTATATAACTACCCAATTTTTTTAATAGTAATAATAATAATCTAAATAACTTCACCTCACTACAACAATCTGGACTTCTAATAGTGTTTTGAAAACACCATTAAAGGATTTAATAAAGTTTTTATATATGCTATCAACATGCCATAGGTTTCTATGAATTCCGTGACTTCATCTAAATCGCTTCGAGTTTTCTTACGTTTGTACTCAAGTCCTGAGCACTCCAATAGCTTGAAATCCAAAGTGCGGCTTCCTTGTCAGAAGGCGGGTCAACACTTGCACCCAAAACATGTCTTTTTGTGGAAGATCTGTTTTGTATAATGTAGAAATTTGTTAGTCCATAAGTCGTAATCCGAGAGAATTTCAAATACAAAACCAAAAACCAAAAGTCTAGAAAACCACGATTGCGCTGGATCATATAAATAGAAAACCATAACTTGAAGACCAAAGAAAATCCATGATTGCTCTGGGACGTATGATAAGAGAAAGCCAAATCCATAAAATCTAATATTTGAATCCAAGAAAACTAGAGAAATCCAATAAATCTGCAGCCTCACCGAGCCTAACCTGAATAAGTATAATTTGTACCTGTAAAAAAACAAATGAATTGTTTTGCCAAGTTCCGACAAAACAACTTATAACCAGTCAATTATAGTCCATACTCGAGCCTTAACCAAATGATCTTACCAAGCCCTGATAAGATGGCCTAGTCTTTCTCAAGCATAGTCCATACTTGGGGAGCCAGAGTAAGAGTTTTATACTCGATTAGCATAATTTATACTCACCGGTTCCTTAAAATTAGAAATTCCAATTTCCAATTTCATACTTCACATGCATAGCCCACACAAGTGAAATAATTTTATTAAAGTTCGAAAAGTTCTAATTTTTTAGTAAAGCCAAATGACAACATAACGGCTTATCGTTGGGCAGAGAGCATGCCCAAGGATTAAGTCCTAACCCCATACATAGGTGAGCCGACTTAGCCGTTCCCGATTACATACTCATTGAGTGAGGGATATTAAATGGTTTTTCATCCTCAAAGAGCATGCCTAGGAATCTTATCGGACTTCTTACATGGGTAGGCAGACTTGGCCATCCAAAATCCAAATTAGTTAATTACACATTTATTAGCCAGGAGGTGGATTACACTACTAGGGCATAACCTATGGAAATCCTAGTAGTGGGGATGCAAGCCTAGGGGGAAGCTTGTATCATCTTGTGTGTGGGACCCGTTTCAGTCAGTAACCCATGTATAGGTATCAAACGAGTATTCCGAACTAGGTCAGAGTCGGGGCATGCTTACTGGGTTGATTGTAAGAGATCCAAACGAAGAGACAGTGTGGGCGGCGCATTCCGACGGAGTCATGTGCGTGCATAGGTCCGGACATGGGAGGATTAAGACGCCGTGACACCTGTAGATATGGTTGTGCACATCCTGAAAATAAAGGGTTGCCACTTTAGGAAGTGATACATCCTACTGTGGGGCCAGCACAGGGTATCTACGGTGTAGGGAGCCGATCGATTGGGTTAGTAATTAGGGTACATCTAGTCACGTCTGTTTAGGAGCCCGTTATTATCGTTTGGGGATAACACCCATCAGTTCTGTTGGGCTACCTGTATTTATGGGGTTAAAACCTCTCACCAGAAGTACACCTAAGTCTACCATCTTATGCTTATTAGGATCATCATGTTATAGTTATAAGAGTATTAGTGCAGAGAAAGAGAAAGTACTAGAAAAGCGCAGTATATTCTATCATATTTACCTTGTCATACCTACCTTATTGTGCTATTATCTATCTGTCCATTTTATATGACTGTCATGATACTTTTACTTATTTATACGATAAAAGTAACTTATAACACCCTGTAATTCTGTAACATTAAGTTTCACAAGTTAAAGTATAAATAATGTTTAGAAGAAGAATTAAGGGAAATGGGTTACACCAATGCGTTTGTCTCGAAATTCTGCTTGAGATAAAGTCCGAGTTTGCGTAAATCGGACTCCGTATAAAGAAGTTATGGCCTTCAGAAGTTTCAAGAATTTAAATAAATAAAAACAGATTCAAAATTCGAATTCAAAACACACACCCGGGCTGGGCGGGAAATTTCCCGCCAAGGACCCAGGTCGACCTGGGGGTCGACCTCCCCCCTATAGGTCAACCTGGGGGTCGTCCTGCCATGTTTTTCCAGATCTGGACTGCAACTATTTTGACCTATTCTGGATGGCCTGGATGGCTTCTAGGGCGATCTAATGGCTCTAAAACACTCTCTACACCTATAAAAGAATGCCTAGACCTAAGGTTTCTCCACACAAATTCTTTGAGGCATCTACATGCTGTTTCTCTCTATTCTAGCCTCCACCATTAAAATAAATCTTATTCTCCACTAAGACAAGTTATAGTTCTTCTTCTAATTGGAGATTCAAATCAAGTTAAAGCTTCAAGTTGGACCATAGGCATTCCGCTTCAAGCAACGTCACTCGAATCATAGCAAATCGCCTTTTCTAAACTGATCACTGTAAGTGCGGTTATTCCTTAGATTTGAACGTGTAATTGGAATTGTGAATGTAATGAATCAAAATCGAGAACTATACCAATTTGCAAGTTAATTATCTTTGATTCGTGCTTATATAAAATCTAACGTTGTCTATGCCTTTGGATCTGATTCTTGATTGTGGCCTAGAACTTATTGTGGCTAATTGCCAATGACTATGATTATGGGACTTTTGCCTAAGACTATGACTATGAAACTGTTACCCATGGAACTATCGCCTATGACTATGATTCATGACAAAGTGACTATTACATATAACTATGACTATAAGACTGTTGCCTATGACTATGACTATGATTCATAATTTTGAGACTATTGCATATGATTCGTGACTGTGAGACTATTGCCTATGACATTGATTAAGAAACAATTGTGATTAGTCATCCATGACTATTGTGGTTAATTGCCTATAACTATTGTAGTTAGTGACTTATGCCTATTCCCATTAACCTATTAGGTTGTACTTCAAACTGGCATTATGTTGGACCAAATCACCTATGCCTATTCCCTTAATTATGTTGATCTCATTTCTTGGGGTGTAACTTGTCTAGTTTATTCCTATTCACTGTTATGTATATCAACCCCATTGGAACCATTATTTTTGTATTTGGTTCATTCTTTCTTAGCTATTCTTTTATGTCAATTCTCGTGCTTATCCCATATTCCTTGCTTTGATACTATTAGTATCATTTCATGAGTACTTAGAAACGTGTGAAATCATGTTATACGTACGATTATGGCGCGGGAATTTGGGCGTAGCTTAATTAAGTTAATTTGGCATAAGAAATATGTTGGCATAATCTAAGTTTGTTATAATAGTGAATGATTTACATGCATATTAGACTTGGGCATAAATTGATAAATGTAATTGGCCGCAAAGTGTGTAATTGGCGTGTAAACCAAGTTTTGGACATAAACGATAAACTAGAATATTATATCTAGTTTTGACATGAGCCGTAAATTGGAATATTAATGTAGATTGGGCATGAATTGAAAAAGGGGAATATTAAATCCAAATTGGTATAAACTTGTAACACCCCACGTCCATTAATGTCACTCACAAAGGGAATGCATTAACTTCCATGGAGGTTATAAGTGAATATAGAACAGAAAAATTACAACAAGACCGATGATAAGTAGTACTTGGAAATCTAAAACTTCATTTTATTGCAGCGGAAACATGTTTATTACATCACAAAACCATTAATCAGAGTCAAGTACATTATCCATCTTCATAAAACAAAATACATAATCCCATTATACAAATAGCCATTAAAGAAGATAACAAGCTGGACTTTACTTCAACGGTCCAAGCTTTCCATGAGAGATAAAGCAATCCAATCAAACTCTACTAGAGCTGGGCCTAACCTGAGGACCTGGAGGGGGAAAAGGATAGAAATGGAGGGGGTCAGACATAAAGTCTGGCGAGTATGATAATTCTAACAATACTATTATCAAAATAACTAGACTAAGGCATAAGCTGGAAGACAAGTAAATGTCTATGGACTATTTGGAAGATAAATATAGTGTTTAAGATAAAGTTAAAGATAACAGTAAAGGCATACCTAATTACTAACGAATAATTACTACACTGCACCGCACATTACTACACTGCACCGCACCAGTCACCCTAAAGGTTGATCCCACTTGCTTCACACAGAAACAATATAAATAGCCTTACGTACCCCTAGCTGACTACATAGGTGCCGTATGCCCCTATCTCCACTAGGTGTACCCCACTACCCACTTTCGATCGGCTCCCTACTCGTAGATACCCGTGCTGGCCCCACAGTGGGGTGTATCACTCCCCTAAAGTGGCAACCCGATACAACTTGAGAATGCACGGCTTATACCTACACGATGCAACAACGTCTTACCTACCAGCCCGGGTCCACACACGCATATGAAACCCGTTGGACTTGCGTTGCCACCGCTCCCCGTTTTGGCCTCGTATAGTCAAACTCAGTATGCGTGTCCCGTCCTCGACTTGGGTCGAGCCCACAAAGATACGTTTGGGATACTGGTTGAAATGGGCCCCCATAAGCTACCCACCTAAGCTTGTCATTAATATATCCCACTTAACCCTCTTAGTCATGTTCATTTACATGTGTGTTTGGTTAAGTCTTACTAATCGTATTTCACATGCCACTAAGGGCACCCACTATATTCCTCATGCCACCCAAGGCACCTACTTAACCCCCATGTCCCACCTTACATGTTTATCTGGTTAAGTATTTCTTAATTCATTCAGGCCATAACCTCATAAAGACCTCTCACATTAGACTGACATTTATGGCAGCTGGATTTACCGGGCGGGTCCGGGCAGTCTTACACCATAAAAGAGTCTAACCTCGTGTCTTTACAACTGTTATGCTTTAGTTTAGGCCTAGGACCTCTCACATTGGGCTGACATTTGTGACCACTGGATTTGTCGGGCGGTTCCGGGCAGGTTTACGTAACAAACGAGTCCAACCTCGTGTCCTAAGCATTGATTAACACTTATAATCTTTTACCCCAGTTTTAATAATTCCCTATTCAAATTATTAATTACTTCCAATTTTAAGAATGTCCATAATTGACTCAATTATGGTCATCCACTCATGGTATGCAAAATCATATCAATTGCACACCCAACATCTTATTATTAAATCCTTAATATTACCCCTACCCCACGTTTATACGTTCGCTTATTCAACGCATAATATAGGCTAGACTTGAATAGTCTAACACATAGCACAAAGATAAATTATCACAACATACAGACAATTAAAATAAATCTAATCATAATATGAGTGAAACTTGCATAAACTACACATGTTAAGGATCAAAAGGTGTCAACTTGTTAAATGTCACAATTTACATGATATGATCATAGCCCAAATCTATACATAAACTTGCATATGGGGTTTTTAGGCAACATAATGATGGTGTGAATTAGCATAGAATATCACATATGTCATAGCGAACTTCTAGGTGTCATAATAGATGTCATGGAATACGTTCATAACTTTTCCAATCAATCTAACTTGCATATGTAACGTGTCACATAGATCAAATTAGCCCAAACATGATGATTTAATTAATATGAACTAACTAGCATAGGCAATAGCATCATGATTTCAAAGCATGTATGATTCATCACAACTTTAGCCTAGAAACTCTCAACATACATAACATCATCATAGCATGATTTGCAACATATATATAGGATATTATCACCACATAGCATAGAATTTATAACATACATGATAACATATGACAATTCACATCATCTACTCATAATCCATTCATGACTCAACCTAATTAAAATGATAATAATCTTGTTAAGACTATCATACTCACAATTTAGAGAAGAAAAGAGAGTTTTGCTTTACTTTAGGGTTGAGAGAATTAGAATTGAATTAGCTTTTCTTCCTTCTTAGTTGGCGGCGGCTCCATTGATTTCCATGGCGACGGTATGACGGTAACTATTCTATTTTTCTTATGAATTAGGGTGAGAGACTACCTAGGTATTTATAGAGCTAAGATTTATTTTAGACCGTTAGATCAGTTCAGAACTAATCCCAGCCAACTAGATTAGGTCAGAAACCCTAATGGGTCATTAGCCCATTAAAAACAGGTCAGCAAGAAACCCTAGCCGCCAGACCCAGGTCGACACCCAGGTCGACTCCCCAGTCGACCTGGGGGGGGGGGGGGTCGACTCCCCAGTCGACCTGGAGGGGGTCGACTCCCCAGTCGACCTGGGGTGCTGGGCGGGAAATTTCCTGCCTAGCCTGATTTGACTACGAATTTGAATATTAAATTTTCTGAAATCTGTTTTGAATTTTCTGAAACTTCCGATGGTCATAACTTCTTCATACGAAGTCCAATTCACGCAAACTCGAACTCTATTTCGACCAGAATTCCGAGATGAACACAATGGCGCAACCCGTTTCCCACAATTCTCACTTCTGAGATTAGTTATTCTTTAATTTGTGGATATTAATATTAACAGAATTACGGGGTGTTACATTCCTTAAAGGATTTCATCCCCGAAATCTTTAAGTCAAGAAGAATGTATATCCTAACATCCAAACAACCATCTACTCAACCATCAAACACAGGCATCCATTGTCCTTATAAAGTTTCTAATGCTGTATGAACATATGCAAGAAGTGTGTGTATATGTTCCCTATCTAATGCAAAATCAGGCGGTCTACTGATTCAGTTGACCTCCTTAATGCAAACCATGATAGTGCCATGCGTCCATTATGTATGCGAAAGAACCCTATCGATACATATTATTTCTACATGTGTGCACAACCATTCACCAAATGCAGTATCCAAATGATAGCACAAACATTATACATCCATTTTACTAAATACAACCATTTATATGCAATATGCAGTACGAAGTGACTGAGCCGATCTAGTGCCTAATAGTGTGTGTATATGCGTCCACGAGCAACCACTAGCAAACACTTGCATCCACTTTGCATTCATCATACATAACATGTCTCAAACACATTTTTCAACCATAGGATGATCCTAACTAAAGGTCAAGGATACTAGCGAGAGGATACGCTAAAGATAAGATAAGTATAAGATAAACGATAAAGGAGAAATTAAAAGACATACCCTCAAAAAGAAAAGGGTATCGTGAACGCATCTTCTCTTCTGTCTCCCAAGTAGCGTTGCTCTCGTCATCTCCCCATTGTACTTTGACTAGTCTGACCTCTCGATTTCTCAACTTCTTAATCTCCGACCCAAGAATGCGCGTTGGAGCTCGTCGAATCGTCGCGTCACGCTCGATCTCCACCTCTCTAAGCTAGTTCGGCTCTACCACTTCCGCGGTCTCGTGCAAGCACTTCCTCAAATGTGACACATGAAATACGTCGTGTACACTACTAAGTCTCTCCGGCAACTCCACTCTATACGCCATCTGTCCAATTCTTTCCTTAATAGGAAACGGCCCTACAAACCTTGGTGCTAACTTCCCAATGGACCCAAAGCGAACTACGTTTCGTAATGGAGACACTTTGACAAAGACCATGTCCCCAACTTCAAATTCAAGATCCGTCCTTCTCTTATCCGCATATGATTTCTGCTTATCTTGCGCTGCTTTCATCCTCCTTCGAATCAAGTCGATCTTCTCCGAAGTCTCTCTAATCATATCGGGCCCAAGTAAGATCTTGTCCATAGATTCCCACCAACATGTAGGCGAACGACACGGCCGTCCATAAAGAGCTTCGAATGGTGCCATACCAATGCTAGACTGAAAGCTGTTATTATATGCGAACTCCACTAAAGGAAGATGATCTTCCCATATACCCCCAAAGTCTAGGATACATAGCCTCAAAAGATCCTCTAGAATGCGATTCACCCTCTCAGTCTGGCCGTCCGTCTGAGAATGATATGCGGTGCTCAAACATAACTGAGTCCCTACCGCCTCTTGTAAGCTTCTCCAAAATTCGCTAGTGAAAATAGGATCGCGGTCGCTCACTATGCTAGAAGGAACACCGTGCAAACGAACTATTTCTCGGACGTATATAGAAGCTAACCATGGAGCAGTCCTCTTACTCTTCACGGGAATGAAATGGGCGCTCTTAGTAAGTCTATCTACTATAACCCAAATCCCCGTATTACCCTTTCTCGATCTCGGTAATCCGTCAATAAAGTCCATCGAGACGCTTTCCCACTTCCATAGTGGAACCTCCAATGGGTGAAGTAACCCACCGGGTTTCTTTTGCTCCGCTTTTACCTGTTGGCACACCAAGCATCTAGCAACATACTCGGCTACGTCCCTCTTCATACCGGCCCAAAAGAAAACTCGCTTCATGTCTTTGTACATCTTGTCCCCACCGGGATGAATGGTCAATTTTGAATGATGTGCATCATCAAGAATGGTCTTCCTTAGGTCATCGTCTTTTGGTACACAAAGTCTACCGTCCCTACGTAACCAACCCTTATCATCTAGGGTATACCTATGGAGATGGCTTGATGACTCCCCTCCTTTGAGCTTTACTACTAACTCAACCAACTGTGGGTCGTCTCGCTGTGACTCGCCAATCTATCCTAAAAGCGTAGGTCTAACCTCTAAGGATGCTAGTAACCCGGGTACAAAGTCAACGGAAGGTCTAAAGTCAAACATCGAAATGAATTCTAAGCTTCGCCGCTCAACAAACAAAGGACTTAAAGATAATCTTTTTCTACTTAAGGCATCGGCCACCACGTTACACTTGCCAGGGGTATATGCTATCTCGAAGTCGTAGGACGCTAAGAACTCCATCCACCTTTGCTGCCTTAAGTTCAAGTCCTTTTGAGAAAATAAGTATTTTAAAGACTTGTGGTCAGTGAATAATTCGAATCTCTCGCCAAGAAGATAATGACGCCAAGACTTAAGTGCGAAAACAATAGCGGCCAACGCTAGGTCATGCGTGGGGCAATTCTTCTCATGCGCTCTCAACTGCCTTCCACCATAGGCTATTACCCTACCCTCTTGCATTAGGACTGCGCCTAGTCCTGTCCCACAAGCGTCAATATATACGGTAAATTGCTTACTCCCGTCTGGCAGCACTAAGACTGGGGCTGAGGTCAAAGCTCTCTTCAAACGTTGGAACGCATCATCACAATCTACGTCCCATGTGAAAACTAGGTTCTTCTTCGTCAAGCGTGTCAATGGAACTGATATCTTTGCGAAGTTTTTGATAAACTTCCTATAGTAGCCAGCCAACCCCAAGAAACTTCTCACTTCGGTAGCATTTTTAGGAACCTTCCAATCTTGGATGGCCACCACCTTCGCGGGATCCACGGCTATCCCTTCTTTGGAAACCACGTGCCATAAGAATCGTACTTCCTTCCTCCAGAAGTGACACTTAGAAAATTTAGCCTTAAGGCTATGCGCTCGAAGAGTCTCCAACACTTCCCTAAGATGTAGGGCAAGCTCTTCTTCATCCTTAGAAAAGATCAAGATGTCGTCTACAAAGACTACCACGAATTTGTTAAGGTACTCCCTAAACACCCTACTCATCCAATCAACAAAGTATGCGGGGGCGTTTGTCAAACCGAAGGACATCACTAGCCATTCATAGAAACCGTCTGGAGTCCTAAAGGCAGTCTTGTCTATGCTATCCTCAGCCACTCTCAACAGATGGAATCCGGTGGCTAAGTCCAACTGCGAAAACACTGAGGCGACAACTAACTGATCGAAGAGATCGTCAATCCTCGGCAGTGGGTGTCTGTTCTTCTTAGTAAGCTTATTAAGTTCTCTATAGTCCACACAAAGTCTAAGGGACCCATCCGCCTTCGTGGCAAATAATACTGGAGCACCCCACTCCGATATACTTCGTCTTATGAACCCCTTCTCAAGCAACTCCTTCACTTGCTTATAGAGTTCCCTCCTTTCACGTGGAGCCATGTGGCGTACTGGCAAAGATACTGGTTTTGCATTATCCACAAGATATATTCGAAAATCTATCTCCCGCTTCGAAGGTAAGCCCTTCACCTCCTCAAACACATCCGAATACTCTCGGACCACTCTAATAGATCGTAGATTTTCCTCAGACGCATCAAGCGATTCTAGATAACTTAGCATAATAGAATTGATGGGATTACAAAAGATTTCGAGAGTGTTGCCAAGGTGAGTCACGAGCCTAACTACTCTCCTTTCACAATCAAGAACGGCCCCATTTCTGGATAACCAATCCATTCCTAAAATTAGCCCATAGCCCGTGAAGCCCAACACATAAGCATCACATCGAAACTCAACGCTAAGTATATAAATTTTCAAATCCAAACACATCATGGACAAATGAGCTGAGCCCCCAATTGGATTCGAAACAACTAAGGGATCCTCTACTAAACTGGTGTTTAAGTGCAGTGATTCAACTAATGATGTAGAGATAAACGAATGCGATGCGCCCGAATCAAATAAGGTACGGACAGGATGATCAAACAGAAAAACTAAGCTTTCAACAGAAATGGTTCTACCTCGTTCTTGCAGCGGTAGGACCGCGAGAGCCTGAACTTGTCCCCTTGCCTGCCCTGGTGCTATAAGAGCCTGCACCTATCCTCCCGAGGTAGCCCCTGCCCTCTGCCCCTTCTTTGGGCAGTCCTTAACTAGATGTCCCGCTTCGCCACAGTGGAAACAACCAGTCTTCTTTTTCTTTCGGCAATCCTTGCTGAGATGGCCTGGTGTCCCACAGTTAAAACATTTCTTCTTTCCATTGCCGTTATTGTCTTTACCACCATTCTTGTTTTGCTGTTGGGGTTTCTTCTGATCCCCTTTCTTCTCGGGAGCCTTATCAGCTTTAGCACTTTTCTCCTCGTGCATGAGCGCCATTTCTACTAGATTCTCAAAGGTGGCCCCCATAGGGATGTGGGTCATGGCCAACCCTTGCAACGGTTCATTCAATCCATTCACGAACCTTAGAGCCTTCTTCTTCGGCGTGTTTACTAAGTCCAAACCAAACCTTGCTAGCTGATTAAATTTGTTGACATATTCTTTCACTGATGGGCTTCCTTGCTTCAATGTCAAGAACCTTTCCATATATAGATTTTCTTCCGCCCTAGAGAGAAACTTCGCCTCGAACCTACGTCTAAAATCCGCCCAAGAGTCAACAGGACGCTCCCCATTAGTGACCTCCCACCAAAACGAGGCCTCTCCCTTCATTAGCCAAGTTGCTAATCTAACTCTCCTCCCTTCTTCCACTTCAAAGATTTCTAGCAATTCTTCCACCTCCTTAAGCCAATCTCTAGCTTCCACAAACGTTTCTGACCCTTGAAAGGGTTTTCCACCTATAGCTTTAAATTCCTTGCACATCTTTGCAAAAGTATCTACGCGAGGAGGAGGAGGAGGAATGGGTGCAACTGGTGGTGGAGGAACATTGGCTGGACCCGCAGCGGCCCTAGCCTCTAACAACCTCCTATACCATCCTGGTATCGTTACACCGTCGGGTAGATTAAGATCTTCAGCCATGCTGAAACGAAAAAGGAAGGATTCAAAATGGAGAATTCGAAAGATAAAGATATATGGCTATTTGGGGATTATGTTTTTCATAAAAACTTCCTCTTTAAATTTCTCATTAAAGCATGTTTTTGAAAGCACTTCTTCAAAAAAAATAACTATTTTTCTAAAGTATTTTTATCTGTTCTGGTAACCTTAAGCTCTGATACCACGTGTAACACCCCACGTCCATTAATGTCACTCACAAAGGGAATGCATTAACTTCCATGGAGGTTATAAGTGAATATAGAACAGAAAAATTACAACAAGACAGATGATAAGTAGTACTTGGAAATCTAAAACTTCATCTTATTGCAGCGGAAACATGTTTATTACATCACAAAACCATTAATCAGAGTCAAGTACATTATCCATCTTCATAAAACAAAATACATAATCCCATTACACAAATAGCCATTAAAGAGGATAACAAGCTGGACTTTACTTCAACGGTCCAAGCTTTCCAAGAGAGATAAAGCAATCCAATCAAACTCCACTAGAGCTGGGCCCAACCTGAGGACCTGGAGGGGGAAAATGGTAGAAATGGAGGGGGTCAGACATAAAGTCTGGCGAGTATGGTAATTCTAACAATACTATTATCAAAATAACTAGACTAAGGCATAAGCTGGAAGACAAGTAAATGTCTATGGACTATTTGGAAGATAAAGATAGTGTTTAAGATAACGTTAAAGATAACGGTAAAGGCATACCTAATTACTAACGAATAATTATTATACTGCACCGCACATTACTACACTGCACCGCACCAGTCACCCTAAAGGTTGATCCCACTTGCTTCACACAGAAACAATATAAATAGCCTTACGTACCCCTAGCTGACTACATAGGTGTCGTCTTCCCCTATCTCCACTAGGTGTACCCCACTACCCACTTTCGATCGGCTCCCTACTCATAGATACCCGTGCTGGCCCCACAGTGGGGTGTATCACTCCCCTAAAGTGGCAACCCGATACAACTTGAGAATGCACGGCTTATACCTACACGATGCAACAACGTCTTACCTACCAGCCCGGGTCCACACACGCATATGAAACCCGTTGGACTTGCATTGCCACCGCTCCCCGTTTTGGCCTCTTATAGTCAAACTCAGTATGCGTGTCCCGTCCTCGACTTGGTTCGAGCCCACAAAGATACGTTTGGGATACTGGTTGAAATGGGCCCCCACAAGCTACCCACCTAAGCTTGTCATTAATATATCCCACTTAACCCTCTTAGTCATGTTCATTTACATGTGTGTTTGGTTAAGTCTTACTAATCATATTTCACATGCCACTAAGGGCACCCACTATATTCCTCATGCCACCCAAGGCACCTACTTAACCCCCATGTCCCACCTTACATGTTTATCTGGTTAAGTATTTCTTAATTCATTCAGGCCATAACCTCATAAAGACCTCTCACATTAGACTGACATTTATGGCAGCTGGATTTGCCGGGCTGGTCCGGGCAGTCTTACACCATAAAAGAGTCTAACCTCGTGTCTTTAAAACTGTTATGCTTTAGTTTAGGCCTAGGACCTCTCACATTGGGCTGACATTTGTGACCACTGGATTTGCCGGGCGGTTCCGGGCAGGTTTACGTCACAAACGAGTCCAACCTCGTGTCCTAAGCATTGATTAACACTTATAATCTTTTACCCCAGTTTTAATAATTCCCTATTCAAATTATTAATTACTTCCAATTTTAAGGATGTCCATAATTGACTCAATTATGGTCATCCACTCATGGTATGCAAAATCATATCAATTGCACCCCGACATCTTATTATTAAATCCTTAATATTACCCCTACCCCACGTTTATACGTTCGCTTATTCAACGCATAATATAGGCTAGACTTGAATAGTCTAACACACAGCACAAAGATAAATTATCACAACATACAGACAATTAAAATAAATCTAATCATAATAGGGGTGAAACTTGCATAAACTACAAATGTTAAGGATCAAAAGGTGTCAACTTGTTAAATGTCACAATTTACATGATATGATCGTAGCCCAAATCTATACATAAACTTGCATATAGGGTTTTTAGGCAACATAATGATGGTGTGAATTAGCATAGAATATCACATATGTCATAGCAAACTTCTAGGTGTCATAATAGATGTCATGGCATATGTTCATAACTTTTCCAATCAATCTAACTTGCATATGTAACGTGTCATATAGATCAACTTAGCCCAAACATGATGATTTAATTAATTTGAACTAACTAGCATAGGCAATAGTATCATGATTTCAAAGCATGTATGATTCATCACAACTTTAGCCTAGAAACTCTCAACATACATAACATCATCATAGCATGATTTGCAACATATAGGATATTATCACCACATAGCATAGAATTTATAACATACATGATAACATATGACAATTCACATCATCTACTCATAATCCATTCATGACTCAACCTAATTAAAATGATAATAATCTTGTTAAGACTATCATACTCACAATTTAGAGAAGAAAAGAGAGTTTTGCTTTGCTTTAGGGTTGAGAGAGTTAGAATTGAATTAGCTTTTCTTCCTTCTTAGTTGGCGGCGGCTCCATTGATTTCCATGGCGACGGTATGATGGTAACTATTCTATTTTTCTTATGAATTAGGGTGAGAGACTACCTAGGTATTTATAGAGTTAGGATTTATTTTAGACCGTTAAATCAGTTCAGAACTAATCCCAGCCAACCAGATCAGGTCAGAAACCCTAATGGGTCATTAGCCCATTAAAAACAGGTCAGCCAAAAACCCTAGCCGCCAGACCCAGGTCGACACCCAGGTCGACTCCCCAGTCGACCTGGGGGGGTCGACTCCCCAGTCGACTCCCTAGTCGACCTGGGGTGCTGGGCGGGAAATTTCCCACCTAGCCTGATTTGACTCCGAATTTGAATTTTAAATTTTCTGAAATCTGTTTTGAATTTTCTGAAACTTCCGATGGCCATAACTTCTTCATACGAAGTCCAATTCACGCAAACTCGGACTCTATTTCGACCAGAATTCCGAGACGAACACAATGGCGCATCCCGTTTCCCACAATTCTCACGTCTGAGATTAGTTATTCTTTAAATTGATTTACGAAAAATTTACATAAAAATTAAATATGTAAATTTAGTAAAAGACGAATATGCCCAACCCGAGGTTAGACTGAGTTGTGGTGTAAAACTGCCCGGAACCGACCGGCACATCCAGTGACCACAACAATATCTGTCTAATGTGGGTGGTTAGTGCATCAAGCCCAGAAAGACCCGAGGTTAGACTGAGTTGTGGTATAAACCTGCCCGGAACCGACCGGCACATCTAGTAACCACAACAATATCTGTCTAATGTGAGTGGTTGGTGCTTTAATTAATTAAAAAATTAAGGCTTATGAATAAATCAAGCTAGAAATGGTGAGGTTAAGTAATTAGGGAAACACTTAACCGTAATAACATGTTAACAAAGACAAGAAGGGCGAGGTTAAGTAATCGAGAAAGCACTTAGCCAATTCAACATGTGAACTAGACAAGATTGATAGGGGTCAAGTAAGTGGTTAACATGCTAACTAGACTAGATGGTGAGGTTAAGTAAATTTAGAACACTTAACCGTCATAACGTGTTAACTAGGCAAGTGGGTGGGGTTAAGTAAAATTTGTACACTTAACCAATATATATATATATATAACATGATGGGTGATAGGGTTAAGTAACACAAGAGGAACACTTAACCAATATATATATATATATATATATATATATATAACATGATATGTGATAGGGGTTAAGTAACACAAGAGGAACACTTAAACAATATATATATATATGTATATATATATATATATATATATAACACATGATATGTGATAGGGGTTAAGTAACACAAGGGGAACACTTAACCAATATATATATAACATGATGAGTGGGCAGGTTAAGTTAACTTGAATGAATGGATAACACTTAACCAAGAATATATATCAACTTGAATCAGTGGGAGGGTTAAGTGCATATCGGATTGGTGGATAATATTAGTAATATAGGCCCACAAACTTAACCATTAAATAAACATGCTTGAACCAGTGGAAGGGTTAAGTACATATCGGGATCGGTGGGTATTATTAGTACAAATTGGCCCCCAAACTTAACCATGAAATAGACATGCTTGAATCAGTGGGAGGGTTAAGTACATCATGTGTAGGTGGGTAATATTGTATATATATATAGGCCCACAAACTTAACCAATAGGAAACCCTAGTAACGGGGACCCATGTCAGCAGTAACCCACACAGATGTATCAAGGTACCCTGAGCTAGGCAGGTGGGACACGATTACTGGGTTGATTATAAGTGGTCAAAATAGCGACAGGGGGTATGTCAGTGTAGGTTCCGACGATTTACGGGCGTGCACGTGCTCCGGAGTAGAAAAAGCAGGCACTGGGTACAAGTAGTTATACACTATGCATCTTGAATCATGTCGGGTCGCTATCATAAGGCTTGATAAACCTTATGGTGGGGCCAGCATAGAGTATCTACACACAAGAGAGGGCCGACTGACACAAACACATGGAAAATTAATACAAAGTAGGTAGCATAATCCCTAGTTGGACCAAGGTCGCGTAAACCCCTGAATCCGAGAAGCGTTCAATAGGTAGCATAAACCCCAATGGCCCTGGGTAGCGTAAACCTTGGTTGAATCTAGGAAGCGCTCAATAGTAAACCGTAGATTAGATCTAGGTAATAAATGAAATCCCCATAATAGATGTACACCTGAAGGCAACCACAAATATGAGGATGGGGATCACGTTATCATATGATCATAGATTACTAATTTGGACACCAGTTAGGTAGTGCAGAGATATAGAAATCAGTATAAAAAGGGTAGTTGCGAAGCAGAGAATGAGTAAAAGCGCATTCAGTTTATCAGTACATTAAGTTTATCGGTACATTCAGTTTATCTTGCCATATCCCATGCTTATCCCATATTATCTTGTTACTATGGTTTAGTCTTATATTTAGTTTATTCATGTTATGACCCTTTTCCTCGTTTAAATAATAAGAATCACTGGACTTACCAGACTTTATGTCTGACCTAGTTTGCTTTCGCCTCTTTTCTTCCGTTTCCACCCCAGGTAGTCAGGGAGGGAATATCTCAGGTTTGTTTGGACTGTTACTCTTTCCAAGCTTGAAGACTCTTTGACGTGTTGCCTTGGACTCTCTCTTCTACTGATATGACTGGGTTATGCTTTATTTGGGGAAATCATTTTATGCTTCTTTATTTTTGTAAGCAAGACAGGATACTTTGGTATTGTAAAACAATCTTTGTACAAGCTGTTTATCAATGAAATAAAGTTTTTTTATTTCTCGCTGCTTTAATTGTCTGTCTTGTAATTTATCTGCATCTTTTACCTATAATGCTCCACCGAAATTAAGGCATTCCCTTTGTGAGTGACCTTAGCGGAGGTGGGGTGTTTCACTTGGTGTCAGAGCTAAAGGTTACCAGATCAGATAAAAAGAATTGAAAAATTATTTTCAAACGGTTTTAAAAGAAGCATTTTCAAAAGAAAAGTTTTGTTTTAAAGGCATATTCCCCAAAGCCATATGCACTATCTTTTGATCCTCTATTTGAATCCTTGTTTCCTTCTTTCCTAAGTCTCCAGGGCTCCTGGCTTTCTGGGAGGTGACCTCATCGCGGCATGGTTCCGTAGGCTTGATGAGACTACAACACTGGTCAAAGGGCAAATAAGTGCATAACTTCCATCTGTAGTCGTAACTTCCATTCGAGCTTTGTAGGATTCTCCGTGCGATGGAGGCAGCTTTTGAGAGACATGTCAACAAGTTACACAAGGATGGCAAAGTTGAGAATGAGGGGGTTTGGCTAAGGAGCACAACACAAGGATGAAGAACCCATGGATATGGACTTGGTTCACAAAGGAGGGGAGAAAAGAATAGTAAAACCTAAAACAAGAGGAAGTATCTTTATTTTGGTATAACGGGTCGTATAATTAAGGGAAAGGGAAAGAACAAGGGACAAGATTTTCCAGAAAGCGAGTGCATGCCCTCACTGCCAGCATACGTGAGAGGGAGGAAGTAAGATTTCGGTTGAAAGAGTTTTTCCTTTTTGATTATCCTATTAGTACTCTTTCTGATTTTAGCGCTTCACATCCGTATATATCTACTTCCATAGTTGAGTCTCCACACCCTAGATATTGTGTTGTAGAGGATCCCATTATAGTCTCAAATCCAATTGCTGGTTCGGCCCATTTATCTTTGCCTTGTGAGGATTTGAGAATAGCTATATTTATGCTTATGTTTTTGGGCTATAGGTTGATTCTAGGCATTGATTGGTTAGCTAGTAATTATGAAACAAGGGTAGTTAGACTTTCGACTTGCCTCAAAAATACCCTTGAGATTTCGTAAGATCCTAAGGGATCAGTTTGTCTTAGCTACGTAGAATCACTTTACTTATCTATCAACGATTTTCGATCCGTTGGGGTAGTCCATGAGTACGCAAGATGTTTTGATTAGGGTAGGGATTTTCCCCCTAAAATTCGAGATAGACTTCTGCATGTATCTAGATGACACTGCAAAGCCAGTTATGCGATCAACGATAATTCTGGAGCAAGATTGACGAGGATAGCCAGAGTCGGTAAAATGCTCAATTGTTTGGTTGTTTTGTTAGTATCATCTCACATAGATCGTCCAAATTCGAAGAAGGTATTCCTTGGGTGCTTGTCTGATATTTGTGTAAGCCTTTGGGGCTTGTACTTGAGGGATGTCGAGTTCGATTAAGATGGTTTGTCTGAGAAATAAATGGTTGTGGCAGACGCCCTAAGTAGAAAAAAAGACCGACCTTAAGAGAGGTAATAAGCACATAGTAACCATTAGCTTTAGACCCTCAGACTTGCAGCATGATGGATAAGCTAAGTAGAGGAGAGAACTCTAATCATCTTAGGATATACACTTGATATCATGGTTAGTATCTGTTTATCTTGGAAAGATAGTTCGACTACATTGGATACTCTCTAGCATGGTAAGTGATCGAGGGCCTATCTTTACTAGTGGGTTTTGGAAATGGAGGTCAAGAAGCTTCGCAACCATGAAATTAAATTAGATAAGGTACAGTGGTGCGAAGCTCAAGAAGATGCGACTTAGAAGACAGAAGACTAGATACACGCCTCATACCCTCTTTATTTAGGGTATATCCTGGATCTCTTTTGCTGGGAATTTTAGGCATTCTTGTTTCCATCTTTTTAAGTATATCCTCTAGGTCCTATCTTCATGATCCTTAGGTAGAAACCAACGGATATAAACATGTATTTGAAACTTGTTATGATTGATGGTTGCAAGTGGTTGCAAGTGGTTGCTAGTGGTTGCTCTTGGATGCATATACACACATTAGGCACTAGATCGGCTCACTTACTTTCATATTTCATTTGCATATATGTATTTGTTTATGGATTGAACTTGATGTGTTGCATTTGAGTGAATGGTTGTGCACTCGTATAGAAATGATATGTATCGTTAGGATTGCATACATATTAGATGCATGGCACTGACATAATTCGCATTAAGGAGGTCAACTAAATCAGTAGACCGTCTGGTTTTGCATTAGATAAGGACATATACACACACTATGCATATGAACATGAAAGCATTAGAAATCTTTTTAAGGACAATGAATGCCTATGATTGAATGGTTGAGTAGATGGATGACTGAATGGTAGGACACATTCTTCCTAACTTGAAGATTTCGGGGACGAAATCCTTTAAGGGGCGAGAATGTAACACCCCGTAATTCTGTAACATTAAGTTTCGCAAGTTAAAGTATAAATAATTTTTAAAAGAAGAATTAAGGGAAATGGGTTACGCCACTGCGTTCGTCTCGAAATTCTGCTTGAGATAGAGTCCGAGTTTGCGTAAATCGGACTCCGTATGCGGATGTAATGGCCTTCAGAAGTTTCAAGAATTTAAATAAATAAAAACAGTTTCAAAATTCGAATTCAAAACACACACCCGGGCTGGGCGGGAAATTTCCCGCCCAGGACCCAGGTTGACCTAGGGGTCGACCTCCCCCCTATAGGTCGACCTAGGTGTCGACCTGCCCTATTTTTCCAGATCTGGACGACAACGATTTTGACCTATTCTGGACGGACCAGATGGCTTCTAGGGCGATCTAATGGCTCTAAAACACTCTCTACACCTATAAAAGTATGCCTAGACCTAAGGTTTCTCCGCACAAATTCTTTGAGCCATCTACATGTTGTTTCTCTCTATTCTAGCCTTCACCATTAAAATAAATCTTATTCTTCACTAAAACAAGTTATAGTTCTTCTTCAAATTGGAGATTCAAAACAAGTTAAAGCTTCAAGTTGGACCATAGGCATTCCTCTTCAAGCAACGTCACTCGAATCATAGCAAATCGCCTTTTCTAAACTGATCACTGTAAGTGCGGTTATTCCTTAGATTTGAACGTGTAATTGGAATTGTGAATGTAATGAATCAAAATATAGAACTATACTAATTTGCAAGTTAATTATTTTTGATTCGTGCTTATGTCAAATCTAACGTTGCCTATGCCTTTGGATCTGATTTTCGATTGTGACCTAGAACTTATTGTGGCTAATTGCCAATGACTATGATTATGGGACTTTTGCCTAAGACTATGACTATGAAACTGTTACCCATGAAACTATCGCCTATGACTATGATTCATGACAAAGAGACTATTACATATGACTATGACTATAAGACTGTTGCCTATGACTATGACTATGATTCATAATTTTGAGACTATTGCATATGATTCATGAATATGAGACTATTGCCTATGACATTGATTAAGAAACTATTGTGATTAGTCGCCCATGACTATTGTGGTTAATTGCCTATAACTATTATAGTCAGTGACTTATGCCTATTCCCATTAACCTATTAGGTTGTACTTCGAATTGGCTTTATGTTGGACCAAATCACCTATGCCTATTCCCTTAATTATGTTGATCTCATTTCTTGGGGTGTAACTTGTCTAATTTATTCCTATTCATTGTTATGTACATCAAACCCATTGGAACCATTATTTTTGTTTTTGGTTCATTCTTGCATGGCTATTCTTTTAGGTCAATTCTCGTGCTTATCCCCTATTCCTTGCTTTGATACTATTAGTATCATTTCATGAGTACTGAGAAACGTGTGAAATCATGTTATACGTACGATTACGGTGCGGGAATTTGGGCGTAGCTTAATTAAGTTAATTTGGCATAATCTAAGTTTGTTATAATAGTGAATGATTTACATGCATATTAGACTTTGGCATAAATTAATAAATTTAATTGGCCGCAAAGTGTATAATTGGCGTGTAAACTAAGTTTTGGACATAAACGGTAAACTAGAATATTAAATCTAGTTTTGACATGAACCATAAATTGGAATATTAATCTAGACTGGGCATGAATTGTAAAAGGGGAATATTAAATATAAATTGGTATAAACTGCAAGTTGGGTTAATTGATTGGTAAATCAGGTTTAGGTATAGAATATAAGTATGTTAATTTGCATGACAGTTGAATATGATCTAGGTGTAATTGATTTACGAAAAATTTACATAAATAGTAAATATGTAAATTTAGTAAAAGACGAATATGCCTAACCGGAGATTAGACTGAGTTGTGGTGTAAAACTGCCCGAAACCGACTGACACATCCAATGACCACAACAATACCTATCTAATGTGGGTGGTTAGTGAATCAAGCCCCGAAAGACCCGAGGTTAGACTTAGTTGTGGTGTAAACCTGCCCGGAACCGACCGGCACATCCAGTAACCACAACAATATATGTCTAATGTGAGTGGTTGGTGCTTTAATTAATTAACTAATTAAGGCTCATGAATAAATCAAGCTAGAAATGGTGAGGTTAAGTAATTAGGGAAACACTTAACCGTAATAACATGTTAACAAAGACAAGAAGGGTGGGGTTAAGTAATCGAGAAAGCACTTAGCCAATTCAACATGTGAACTAGACAAGATTGATAGGGGTCAAGTAAGTGTTTAACATGCTAACTAGACTAGATGGTGAGGTTAAGTAAATTTAGAACATTTGACCGTCATAATGTGTTAACTAGGCAAGTGGGTGGGGTTAAGTAAAATTAGAACACTTAACCTATATATGTATATATATATATATATATATATATATATATATATATAACATGATGGGTGATAGGGTTAAGTAACACAAGAGGAACACTTAACCAAAATATATATACATAACATGGTATGTGATAGGGGTTAAGTAACACAAGAGGAACACTTAACCAATATATATATATATATATATATAACATGATATGTGATAGGGGTTAAGTAACACAAGGGGAACACTTAACCAATATATATATATATATATATATAACATGATATGTGATAGGGGTTAAGTAACACAAGGGGAACACTTAACCAATATATATATATATATATATATATATATATATATAACATGATGAGTGGGCAGGTTAAGTTAACTTGAATGAATGGATAACACTTAACCAAGAATATATATCAACTTGAATCAGTGGGAGGGTTAATTACATATCGGATTGGTGGGTAATATTAGTAATATAGGCCCATAAACTTAACCATTAAATAAACATGCTAGAACCAGTGGAAGGGTTAAGTACATATCGGGATCGGTGGGTAATATTAGTACATATAGGCCCCCAAACTTAACCATTAAATAGACATGCTTGAATCGGTCGGAGGGATAAGTACATCACGTGTAGGTGGGTAATATTGTATATATATAGGCCACAAACTTAACCAATAGGAAACCCTAGTAACGGGGACCCATGTCAGCAGTAACCCACATAGATGTATCACGGTACACTGAGCTAGGCAGGGTGGGACACGATTACTGGGTAGATTATAAGTGGTCAAAATAGCGGCGGGGGTACGTCAGAGTAGGTTCCGACGGTTTACGGGCGTGCACGTACTCCGGAGTGGAAAAAGCAGGCACTGGGTACCAGTAGTTATACACTGTGCATCTTGAATCGTGTCGGGTCGCTATCATAAGGCTTGATACGCCTTATGGTGGGGCAGCACAGAGTATCTACACACAAGAGAGGGCCGACTGACACAGACACATGGAAAATTAATACAAAGTAGGTAGCATAATCCCTAGTTGGACCTAGGTCGCGTAAACCCTGAATCCGAGAAGCGTTCAATTGGTAGCATAAACCCCAGTGGCCCTGGGTAGCGTAAACCCTGGTTGAATCTAGGAAGCGCTCGATAGTAAACCCTAGATTAGATCTAGGTAGTAAATGAAATCCCCATAATAGATGTACACCTAAAGGCAACCACAAATATGGGGATGGAGATCACGTTATCATATGATCATAGATTACTAGTTTGGACACCAGTTAGGTAGTGCAGAGATATAGAAATCAGTATAAACAGGGTAGTTGCGAAGCAGAGATGGAGTAAAAGCGCATTCAGTTTATCAGTACATTCAGTTTATCGGTACATTCAGTTTATCTTGCCATATCCCATGCTTATCCCATATTA
This sequence comes from Allium sativum, assembly GCA_030737875.1. Classification (NCBI taxonomy): domain Eukaryota; kingdom Viridiplantae; phylum Streptophyta; class Magnoliopsida; order Asparagales; family Amaryllidaceae; genus Allium; species Allium sativum. Next base: position 944,729,393 of record CM060909.1, on the reverse strand, counting down.
TCTTGTTACTGTGGTTAAGTTTTATATTTAGTTTATTCATGTCATGAACCTTTTCCTCGTTTAAATACTAAGAATCACTAGACTTACCAGACTTTATGTCTGACCTAGTTTGCTTTCGCCTCTTTTCTTCCGTTTCCCCCCAGGTAGTCAGAGAGGGAATATCTCAGGTTTGTTTGGACTGTTACACTTTCCAAGCTTGAAGAATCTTTGACATGTTGCCTTGGACTCTCTCTTCTACTGCTATGGCTGGCTCATGCTTTATTTGGGGAAATCATTTTATGCTTCTTTATTTTTGTAAGCAAGACAGGATGCTTTGGTATTGTAAAACAATCTTTGTACAAGCTGTTTATCAATGAAATAAAGTTTTATTTATTTTCCTCTGCTTTAATTGTCTGTCTTGTAATTTATCTGCATCTTTTACCTATAATGCTCCACCGAAATTAAGGCATTCCCTTTGTGAGTGACCTTAACGGAGGTGGGGTGTTTCATAACTGGACTCACCAGACTTTACGTTTGATCTATTTTGTTTCCTCTTCTCTGTCTTCCGTTCCTCCTCTAGGTTCTCAAGGTAGGAATACTCAAGGTTGATTAGGATACTTTTTCGTTATGCTTGGAGCTGCCAGATGTACAGCTTTGATTCCATACTTTCTTATATTGTTTCTGTGTCTGTTTACCTTTAACGCTTCATGAAACTTATGGCATTCTCTTAATGAGTGACATTAACGGACGTGGGGTGTCACACTAATGATGAAAATTATTTGAGGAGAAAGAGATATCTCTCTACATTGTTCGGTTTTGATGAAATACTTGCTGATGATCGGTTCTTGCCGTTTAGCTATATGACCTGATACCTTAAAAGTGTTGAACAAATTTCTTTTATTGAGATAATCTCATAAATGTATAGATTGAATAAATACATGTACAATCTATTATGTGTACATATACATACATACATATATATATATGTATGTATGTATGTATATATAAATGAGGGAGGGTTCAATGGCATCTGTAATAGTGGAGCACCCCTTTGGCCTCCCTATTTTCCACCACACATTTATTCCCTCTCTCCTTCCACTCATTCTCTCACCTCCCACTCACTTTCTATAATATAAATGAGCGGTGGAAACCAGAGGGCATTTAGGGTGCTCCATTTTTAGGGTGCAACCTAACACTAGCCTATATATATATATATATATATATATATATATATATATATATATATATATATATATATATATATATATATATATATATATATCTGTGTGTGTGTGTGTGTGTGCGAGTGTGTGTATGTATGTATGTATATATGAGGCAGGTTCAATGACACCCCAATTATTTAGCACCCCAATAGCCTATCACTTTTCGACCATACATTTTCTTCCACTCGCCATCCACTAATTTTAATTAATATAAACGAGAGGAAGAAAACAGTGGGGCTAAGTGAGTGCTTCATTTTTGGGATGTCATTGAACGCTCATGCATATATATATATATATATATATATATATATATATATATATATATATATATATGCATGAGATATGTAAACGACACCTGGCTTATAATCTAATACCATAAATAAACATTAACATGAAGATTTGCTAGACTACATTATTATTATAAGAAAACACATTTCGAACACTTGCAAAAATCATGTAGTTTCTGGTGCAATTAAATTTTCTTCTTATGACTCCTCGCATTCTAGTTCTTCACTCGATTAACATGGTCCCACATCTAGTAGTTTTCATGAATGCCACTTGTTTTTCTCGTCCTCTTTTGCCTCACGATCATTGAACCTAGCACATGTTATCCCATCTCTCAACCTAACCTTTCTCTAAGTGTCTCAATGCGAGAATTACCAATAACTTGTTGTACCTTCTATTATGTTCTTGTTTGAGTGGGCTAAATCTTTGACATTCAAAATTGTTTTTTTTTCATTTGTTGTAAACGACTTGAGGTATCCTTTCTTAATACATGCCTCAAACACCATTTAATTAATCAATGTAATTGAACTCCTCTCTCTCGATCATTGGTCGGTCGTTGTCATTGGCAAATTTTGGGTATGTTTGAAATTAACAAAGTGCACATCGCTAAGAATTCATCTCCCTCATTTCGATTCATATAACATGATCTAACACAATCAACATCCTTATCCAAGTAGTTTGGGACTTCAATTTGGGTGCAATAAGTCGTATGTTCAAAACTTGTGCAACGTGATTTGAACATATATTGACATGTAGCATGGTGCATACTACCTAGACTTGTATATAACTACCCAATTTTTTTAATAGTAATATTAATAATCTAAATAACTTCACCTCACTACAACAATCTGGACTTCTAATAGTGTTTTGAAAACACCATTAAAGGATTTAATAAAGTTTTTATATATGATATCAGCATGCCATAGGTTTCTATGAATTCCGTGACTTCATCTAAATCGCTTCGAGTTTTCTTACGTTTGTACTCAAGTCCTGAGCACTCCAATAGCTTGAAATCCAAAGTGCGGCTTCCTTGTCAGAAGGCGGGTCAACACTTGCACCCAAAACATGTCTTTTTGTGGAAGATCTGTTTTGTATAATGTAGAAATTTGTTAGTCCATAAGTCGTAATCCGAGAGAATTTCAAATACAAAACCAAAAACCAAAAGTCTAGAAAACCACGATTGCGCTGGATCATATAAATAGAAAACCATAACTTAAAGACCAAAGAAAATCCACGATTGCTCTAGGACGTATGATAAGAGAAAGCCAAATCCATAAAATCCAATATTTGAATCCAAGAAAACTAGAGAAATCCAATAAATCTGCAGCCTCACCGAGCCTAACCTGAATAAGTATAATTTGTACCTATAAAAAAACAAATGAATTGTTTTGCCAAGTTCCGACAAAACAACTTATAACCAGTCAATTATAGTCCATACTCGAGCCTTAACCAAATGATCTTACCAAGCCCTGATAAGATGGCCTAGTCTTTCTCAAGCATAGTCCATACTTGGGGAGCCAGAGTAAGAGTTTTATACTCGATGAGCATAATTTATACTCACCGGTTCCTTAAAATTAGAAATTCCAATTTTCAATTTCATACTTCACATGCATAGTCCACACAAGTGAAGTAATTTTATTAAAGTTCGAAAAGTTCTAATTTTTTAGTAAAACCAAATGACAACATAACGGCTTATCGTTGGGCAGAGAGCATGCCCAAGGATTAAGTCCTAACCCCATACATAGGTGAGCCGACTTATCCGTTCCCGATTACATACTCATTGCGTGAGGGATATTGAATGGTTTTTCATCCTCAAAGAGCATGCCTAGAAATCTTATCGGACTTCGTACATGGGTAGGCAGACTTAGCCATCCAAAATCCAAATTAGTTAATTACACATTTATTAGCCAGGAGGTGGATGGTTTATCATCCGCAAAGAGCATACCAAAGAATCTCATCGGATTTCGTACATGGGTATGCAGACTTAGCCATCCAAAACCAGAAACAAAAAATCCAACATCTAAAAGCTAGAAAACCAGAGAGCCATAATCAAAACCAAAAGGTCAAAATGCCGAAATGCAAGAATGAGAAACCAAAGAGCCAGAGTTCAAAAGCCAAAGAACCAACGAAACAGAATCCAAGAACTGCAAAACAGGAATGTCATAAAGCCAAGACCCAAGTACCAAAGTGTTGGAATCCGAGTAACCAAAATCTGGAACTAGATTAATTAATCAATGACTATCCCAAGTAAGCTAAGTCCTAGCTCGATCAGTTATGCAAGCATGTATGTTCCTGCAATCAAGTTCCAAGATCCAAATTCAAAAGTCCTGATAATTTGAGAAATCCAAAGTTCAAATTCCAATTCCATGCATGCTTGCTCTTGAAAGGCATTTCCAATTCCAAAATTCAAAGACCGACCAACCAAAACATCATGAGTTATTCTTCCATTAGGATCGGGGGAGTTTCCCCTGGTTTTGGGGGAGCTGCCTGTAAGCCCTGGTGCATTCCTTAGCCTGATGGCCTTTCATATCCTTCCATAAGCTAAAAATGCATTGATAGCCTCCTCTTGCCTTATAATGAGTTCTTCTAACTTTTCACCTTTGTTGAATCAAAGAGCGACCTGTTTCCATCAACAATCCAGAGTTGTCAAGCCCTTTCCTTGCATGCCAAAATGTTGACATGGGAAATTGGTCACTTCGCAGATCAACACCCAAGGTTCAATAATCCAGTCATAGAATGCATAAAAAGTAAATGAGACTAGAGATTTATAGTGGTTCGGCAAGTTGTGCCTACGTTCAGTTCGATGTAACTTCGTATATTAATATTATATGATTACATGTACAATTCTTTTGATTAAAAAGCCAAATGTTAGCTATAGTAAAGTCCTTGCTCAAAGCCAAAAGTCTTCTCCTATGGCCAACAAGTCCATAAACCCAAGGTGATGTGCTAATGTCAAAAAGAGCCTAAGTAGCAAGCCAAGCGTGAATATCTCTATGCTCCAAAGGCAAGACTTAATTCACAAGTCCAAAGGTGATTCCAAAGACCAAAAAGCCATTATAGAAGCCATTAAAATGTCTCCAAGTCCAAGAATCCCTAGCCTAGAAAATGAACCAAAAGATCCGCCCAAAGATCCTGAAAACAGCCCAGTAGTGGGGTACTCATAGGCAGAGAGAAGGGGGATTCGAAGCCAAAAACTTGTCTTTCGGGATCGATACCGAACCCGAGATTAGTATCGATATGGGAGCATTTAGTCAAATTCAAGCTTCTTTCTTCTGAAGCCTCATATCCAACTTGCACCAATCCGAAAAGCCTTCAAATTTACACTGATCCCCGAACATCTGATCTTGGAAGTTTCTTCTAGAAATACCGATGCGAAAGAAGATGAAAATACCGACGCGGAAGAAGATGAAAATACCAATACTCGAAGTGTTTATCAAATTTATGCCAACTTCGGGGATACGAAATCCGTGCTTCGATCCTAGGGATACGAATTGATGAATACCAGTCCGGGGATGCGAATGTACCAATACTGATCCTTGAGCCCTTGGAAGATTTCCATCATCCTTAAAATCCATAATTCCTATCGATCCAGAAGTGTTTCAAGGATACGTACCGATCTCGAAACACTTAACCAAACTTTCTGAGTTTTTGTGAATTCCACGACTTCATCCAAATTGCTTCGAGTTTTCTCTCATTCATACTTAAGTTCTAACAATTCCAATATCCATAAATCAAAAGCGTGACTGTCTTGTAAGAGGGCAGATCAACAACACCTATTAGTACACATATAGAACACAAATATAGAAGACTGAAAGGATATTTGAAAAGATATCAAAACCTCTCTTCATACCTTTGAGGCATTACCTTCAAGGACTAAGGGAAATAGAATATATCTCTTAATATTTATTCAAAAAATATAAACGGAAACATTAAAAAGCTATTCTTTAATATTCAACAAAAAACAAATAGACTAAAGAAAACAAAAAATGGCGACCTTCTCTTACGATTTTGTCTTCTACCTCCCTCTGATTCTCTTATCTTCTTCTCGTCCAAACCCTTCTCAAACACCATCTTCCATCTCCTTGCCTCTCACCTTTCAATCTCAATGCTGAAAAACAAGAAGACAAAGCCTCACCTCAATGCTAGTGTCACTAGATCTGGATGTATTTTATCATATCCTAATAAATCATCAATCTTGTCGAACGCACTACAAGATCTATCTCAAGATATGGCAACGACAATCACTGCAAAAACCCTCTCTAGACTTAGCATGCTGGAGAGTTCTCCAGTAACCATTCTTCTTAGTGGAGCCAAGGATATAGATCGTTGGACGGATATCAAAATTTCAACAAATTATGAAGCAATAACCAAACCGAAACAAAGCACTGTAAGTCCCTCCAACCACATCTTGGAAGCTGAGATGGAAAAAGGAATTACTGATTTGGGTATAGACGAAATGAAAACGGTGAATGAGATTGACAAATGTGGTACCGGTTATGATAATATGGATGTATGTCAGTGGGTAATGTAGTTGTGCCTCCCAAGGTTATAGAAACCCATACATCCTCATCTATTTTAGATAGAACACCTAATGCTCGAGCAAATGCCATAAAGAGACCTGCAAAGCTATCGCCTGTAATACCCGATAAACCGATTGTGCCATCTTCAGTGACAGTTGAGACAGAGAATTCAATGCTCCCTTCAGTTGAATTATCCCAACTAAATGTTAAGCACTCCAATTTGAATGTCAAACCAAGCTACTCTTCTCTTTTTACCTCACTACCTCGATGCGCCGGACAATATACTCCTCGAGAGTTCACCTCATACAAATAAAACCCAATTCCGCCTTCTGAAATAGTTCAAGAGGGAGTTAATTATTGGAAAGATCATCTAGTTGGTTTTTTTTCCTTGATATCGATATTCCATACTTGGATATTCGTGACCAATGCCGTATAGCTTGGAACCTGAAAGGCGGACTATTTTGTAATTCTGTAAATGGAATGTTTTACTTTAAATTTTCAAATGTGGGGGAGAGAAGAAAAGTGCTACAATCAGATCCAATAATTATTGGAGGAAAACAATTAATTATAACATCTTAGAGTACATCTGTTGAGAGTGTAAGGGACCAAGTGCCTTCCGTTCCGGTTTGGACTATATTTACCAGAATTCCATCAGTCCTTCAGACGCTTCGGGTTTGAATTGGTTAGCTAGTAGAATGGAAAATTTTAAATGTTTTGATGCAAATACGGAGGCTAGGAAAAATCTTGTCTTTGCAAAAGCGTTGATAGAAATAACTCCGAATAATCCATTACCAAAAAAGCTCAAAGTCTCAATCGATGGATATGATTCCTTTGTTGAAGTACAATACAACAGTACTCATGGCAACCGGAAATATGCACTAAATGCCGCTCATTTGGACACCTTTGTGAAGCTTGTAAGGTGAGTCCTTTACATTCTCGTTCCTCTATCATGAAACCTCCTCCTAGAATTTGGGTTCAAAAGCCAAAGTTAATGTAAAGCTTGTAGATGAGGAACTGCAAAAAGAAGAAGAAATACATAGCCTAGTAAAGGCAGTGATTACTCCAATCGAGGAAGATAATTTGGTAGATAGTGATAGTTCATGGAAGAGGATGGTGGTATCTTTTGGCAATCTAGTGATAGCGCATGGCTTCATAACAATTCAGGAATGCGATATGATCCCAGGCAAAACATGTATTATATCTATGTTAGCGATTTGGATGTTGATAATAGAAGACTGTTTTATAAAGTTGTAAGGGAAGATTTTGAGCTTATTGAGGATGGTGAGATAGGTGAGTTGAACAGAACTTTGTTCTATGATACTACATGGGATTGGGCACGCGAATTTTTTTGTCCTAACCCTTCTTATGTTCTTAACCTTGTCGTACTCTTTTCAGAGTATGTCAATGTTATAGGATCTAATGATTGCTCCAGTTGTTCGTCTATTAAGGACTGATTGTGAGATTTATATAGTAGTAGTATCATGCTACTCTCCTATTTTGTAATGTAGTGTTCTGGCACTTCAAACCAGATGGAGTTTCTGTACCTGTGCAGAACTCCATTTTCTTTAACATATTCTAATAAAGTGGTACGGCCACTATAAAACCGACATTGCCTTGACAAAAAAAAAGAACGTCTGTTTCATTGAGGTATAGCTAAATATGCTTTCATCGATTTGCAATCTCACCCAAAAAGAACATGAGAACTTCTGCGGAAGCTAGTACTATTTTAAAAAACACTTATTATTGGAATGGAGAATTATCAATATTAAACAAAGTGTGAAATATCAATAGTTAAGCTACAAAGATTTCCCGACTACACCAAGTATTCAAATGGGTATGAAAAAAAACAAAAAGGTGGAATGTTCCCTACAAAATTTTTGTTCGCCTAAAGATCTTGACATTGAATCCATTTGTATGTAGGGAAATTAAAAACATTGGTAAACTAAATATAAGTATGCCTTATTGTTTTCAACACAGCTTCCAGCCATAAATAATTGAACATGGAATCCGTAAACTAAAAATCTCAACATTAAATTTAATGACATAGAATTAATTCCCAGCCATATATAAATGAACATGGAATTCCCACGAATTAAAAAATAGGAAACTTGTACTAGATAATAGATGATCTCAGTACTAAAATTCTTTCTACATTGATAAAGAAAAAAAAAGAGGGACACATTGTTTTCAACACAGCTTCCATTCTTTCAATGGATGCCAACAAAACAATGGCATGTTAGTGAACCTATATCATATGTATAGATGTTCTATTGGCATCCACAAACTAATCTACAATGTTTTATTTAGTTCCCAACTCAATAGTAAACTCAAAACCTTTAAACAATGCCAGTGATCCACTTACATAATATTATATGATTCTTAGTGTTATACATGTGCTTAATTCCAATTATTGATCTATAGTACCCCAATCAAGTGAACAAATACCAATTGATCATTCTACTTTATATAACATCCCTTTAATTCACAAACATGAGCTAATTAAAGCATTCTAGATAGATAAAACATGGAGTTTCGTGGTTCTCTGTAATGTCCTGTATTTTTGATAGTCACATATTTAATTTATTTTATTATTTATTTAGAATATTAATGGATTTAAAATATATATCCCGTTTATAAAACGAAGCTTGAACGTTATAATTTATATAATTGTAAACGAACTAGAAATGGTGTGGTAGTTCGTAAATTTCGTTATGAACTTAAACTGAATATACAGAATTCGTTTTAAGTCGGAATTCTGTGAAACAAGAAATGTTTGAATCGGTTTGATTATATTTTTCATTTGGAAGAGAAAAATCCAGATTTCATGTTATAAATTATTAGTTATGCCCAAATCAAATTTTAAAATAGTCGCTATGGAAATCGTTTATAAACGATAACGTTTATTTAATAAATTAAATAAGGATTTATATATATATATATATATATATATATATATATTTGATATCGTTTAGCCCAAATTTTTGAATATCGAGTTTGAATAGCATATTCGTTTTACTAACTTTCGAATACCATATTTGATTTACTCCCTTCGAATACCATATTCGATTTAACTCCTTTCGAATACCATATTCGATTTACTTTATTCACTTTATAAAGATTTCCTTTTTTAACAACGTTTTATTCATTTGAAAAGATTTACTTTTAAATAACGGTTCTAACTTTAAAAATGAATTTCCTTTTTATAACGTTTCCTTTTCAATTCTATTTGTAAATGGTTTACAAATATTTGCTTTTCAAATTTATTCTTGAAATATTCTAACTCCTTAAATTCTCTGAAAAATTCGCCATAACCTCCTTTGTAACAGGAGCATCGGGAAAATCCCCAAACCCGCCACACAGGCCTTTCCATTCAAAAAGAAAATGGTTTGAAATTATTTTCTTTTTCTAAATATCTCCTATTTATAAATATTCCAATTTATAAATATTCCTTATTTATAAATATTCAAATTTATAAATATCTCTTATTTATAAATATTCCATTTATAAATATTTTATTCTCAAAATCACTTTGAAAATTCCCTTATCAACATCCCGTATGTTATGGTATTCAATCATATCAAATCATGATGTTCAATATCGTCCAAGCACATATAATCGACAGCATGTTATATATCACATCATATAACACAATATATGAACAAAACAGTATTATAAATATTGAGGAACCCAGTTGGGTCCCTCCAACCTGCTTCCCAGCATCCACAGATGTTACACAGTATAATCAACATCCATTACAGTTCAGTACGAATTATTCTGATAAACAGAATCAATATTATATATATATATTTATTTAACGGTTTATATATATAATTTCTACTAACTGACTAGCAATTCAATCAATCAAATCAACACACAACAATCAACAGATGATTAACAGTTCTAACAATACGTTATGAAAATATAACTGTTCAGAGTTGGTGAGTTTTACTCACATTTGCGCGTTAACCGAAGAATATCGGTTTGCGTTATTTGATTCAGTCGGACAATTTATTTTGCCATAAATTGTAACTATCTCCGATCCTCTCCCGGTCAATCTCATTGTGTTGCTCCCGTCCATACGATCCTAACGCAACTTACGGTTCTCGATTCTGACCTCGTATGGATAAGTTATGATCTAAACAAGTTAATACACTTTTGAATTTTAAATAAAACTTAATCATTTAATAACTGGGCCTCACCCCTATTTAACAAAACCGGCCCAACCCGTATAAGCCCACCACCGAAGTCTTCTTCCTCCAAGATCGATATATGCTCCTCAATTAAACACGACAGCACCTTTCTTCCACTTTCATGCCCCAACTACTCCCACTTTACTCCACAAAAAGATGAACGAACATAACCAAAATGATCCTCTTTAAATTCTCTATTATCCCGTACCAACACTATCGAACTCGAGCTGGGCGTGCTCGTCGCGACGTCAAGGGTAACTCGCGCATGTACAGAAAAGTAGCAACATCAATGTCGACGGATGTAAAGACCCGCAACCTCCCCGTAAAGGAAAGCGTCGGATAGTTCGAGAACAAGCCACAACAGAACGCAAACAGAAGAACGTTTCATTGTATATTACAACAATGCATCAGATTACAAGAATATACAGAGTATAAATGAATATTACACAGAAATATCAGAGATTTAAATTACATTTAAATACATAGCAGCGGAAAATAATACAATACACAACTAGAAAGAGATATACGGATACAAAGCTTTCCGGATATCGTTCCAGCTGTAAACCAGGATCCTGTGAATATAAATCTGCAAAACCAAAACTACTAGCTGCCCGTGCGGAAAATAGGGGCACCCAGAGTTTAGGTTAAAACAATAAACTCCAGGTCAGTCATGGGACTGGTGTGAGAACTAAAACAGTTAATCTTTATTTTCAAGTGAGGTAAATCAAGGGACCACGCCGTATAACACGGAACGGGTTTCCTCCCAAGAATACCAGTGCATAAAACAAACAGCGCAATGCTAAATAAAGAAAAATGAAGCTGTTATAAGACCCAGGTCCTATCACACAATGCAACGCAAGCCGGGGGATAGGGTTTTCCCTTATAACAGCCAAAGAATGCTTGATACGTTTAAAACAAATCATTTGATACTATTATAAGTGCATAGTGTATAAAACAACTTCAAATCATAAGTATCAATCATAGGCGGCATGGGTACCATATATCATGTCGCCATACTAGTTTTACAATTAAAACCGCAAATGTCACGTATTTGGAAATTGGATTTCCGTCTATGAACCGAGGCAAAAGATAGTCCTCAACCGATTCGAGACTGCCTAGCCCGAGTCTCAGGATCAGAGCTCGAGTGATCCTAGGAGCGACAGGGCCGGTCCACCGATGTGGATTAAAATGCCTGAGCACTGCGTTTCGCCGCCCTTTGGGGCGTAAGCGAGCCAACGAATGACTCCATCGGACCCGGATCGTCCGATCTAACCGAGGCGCCTCGCAACAGCAACAACCACATAAGTCAAACTCGTCAGGGCGTGTAAAACCACTGACGCCACTTCTAGCTAGGAGGAAACGCAGGCCCTCCCTGAGGTCCTTTCTCCCGTTTTTGGTTCATACCTGGTGTGAAACACGCGAGGTAAACGTTACACAAAGCTACGCCACAAAGGCCGTGCTTTGATCATCAACCACAAGACTTTGCTTTTCAACAGAAGCCTTGATCATTTGCATCTTAGCATGCCACACAGGCAAGCCATCCTATGCAACCGATATCAGTCACACAGAATGAAATCCGATGTCAGACACACAGTCCATTTACAAGTCCGTTCTGGGTCTGAACGAAACCGGAGGCACCTAGTACCCCGCATATCCATCGATCTCCAAGTACGTCTGGACGATCACTAACTGTTTCCATCTTCTTGGGTGTACAGCCCAATCAAGATCATCAGTTATCACCCAAACGACGTGAAGACTTCCGGTCTTCGACCATCGTCTTCATCTTCGACTTATCGTCGTATCAGTTATTCAGAATGGGATGAACCCGGACTTCCCGAATAACTCGCGTATATTTTATAAAAGTGTTACACAAACACAACATACGCCTCATTCCAATTCATTAGTCACTAACCGTAAATTAATCAAGAGAATAATTCCCCAAATATTAACCCCGAAGGCCGAAACCAACATCAGATCAATATCCAGAAAACCCTTCTGCTTGGCTAACCGACAGTTAGTTTCTAAATTTCACGTTCAAATCTAATTAAAGATTTAACTATCGCCTGGAGCAAAACTGGTGATACTCCATTCTCGATCTTTTCAAGCTAATTAAAGATTCATTAAAACTCCACTTAGTTTTAATCTGTGACTGGGTTAAAGAATCAGTGTCATTTAAAACACGGTTCATGATAAACCCAAAGTCACATCCCATTAATTATCGGGTTAAAGAACAAGTGTTATTTAAAACACTATTCACGATAAACCCAAAAATCAATATCCATTCAATTCCAATTAAATATTATTTAATTGGTGCACTTCATTAAATCTAAATCAAAAGATTTAATCTTTTCTCAACTGGGTTCAAGAACAGTGTTAGTGAAGACACCATTCACGACAAACCCAAATCACATTCATTAATTATCGGGTTAAAGAACAAGTGTTATTTAAAACACTATTCACGATAAACCCAAAAATCAATATCAATTCAATTCCAACTAAATATTATTTAATTGGTACACTTCATTAAATCTAAATAAAAAGATTTAATCTTTTCTCAACTGGGTTCAAGAACAGTGTTAGTAAAGACACCATTCACGACAAACCCAAATCACATTCGATATTCAATACAAGGCTCTGAATAGAAAATATATCGGCTTATATTCAATATCGAATTCTACGACTAACAAATGTCGTATTGGAAATAACGATATAAATATATATATCTTTCAAATTTCCATAACAACACCTGTATAATCACGAATTCCAACATCGAAATATTCCGAAGACATTTTCGATTCAAATCCACTCCAATGCAATCATTGGAAATTTTGGTTATTTTTAAAACCCTTTTTAAATTCCATTTATTTATTTAAAAATAAATAGAATTATATTTCTAGTTCAAAACTAGTTCATTTCGATAAAAATCCATTTTTATCTTTTCAAATATGGAGTTTTTCATCCCAATTCTTTCTAAATCATTTCTTATGATTTTACACAAATTATTGCTATTTTTAATAATTTTATCAAGGCCCGTACAGTCGATTTCCATCAACGGCCATCGAACTGCACTTACAGCGACCTTTTTCGAATTTGATTTGGACATAATTCCAAATCCAACCGTTAGATTTCAAATTTCTAATATTCGTTAGAAAGCTTTTTTCGATACGAACCCAACGGTTCCGGTTTTAGGAGAATCCGACGGTCGGATCTCCCGTAATGTCTGTTTGAAATAAATGGTCGAAATTCGCGAACTGCCGCGGCGCGGCGCGTTCTATTCAGGCCATTATATTATATATAATATATATAATATATATTTCGTCGATTCCTATTTAAAACGAACTATATAAATAGTTTTAAAATCGTTTCAAAAGCTATTTCAACTTTCTTTTCAATTCAAATCAAAATTGAATTCTTCTTTATAAATTCGTTTTAAAATTCATTTCTATTCAATTCAAATTTCAATTCAATTTGAATTCATTTCAATTCGAAATCGTTTTCAATTCAATTCATTTCGAAATCGTTTTCAATTCATTTCATTTCGAAATCGTTTTCAATTCAATTCATTTCGAAATCGTTTTCAATTCATTTCATTTCGAAATCGTTTTCAATTCAATTCATTTCGAAATTGTTTTCAATTCAATTCATTTCGAAATCGTTTTCAATTCAATTCATTTCGAAATCGTTTTCAATTCAATTCATTTCGAAATCGTTTTAATCGATATAAATATCGTTCACGTCAAAATGGCGTCAATCTAATCAACACGGCTTCATAAATTTCTATTTTCAAATATTCTATTTCAAATATTTCTTTTTCCAAAATAGTTGTTATTATCAAATATTTCGTTCAACACATGACCAATCTCAATGGATGAGTACTGTCAACAAATGAACTTTTATTTTATAATATTCTTTATTTTTCAAATTGGAATGAGGCCCAATCAATTACCATATAAAGTTAATTATATGGATTTTCATACAACACATGTATATAATAACATTGAAAATAATCAACCATCAACCAAGGTGCACTACACTGTATAAGCATCAAATATAGATATCTAACGCTTACAACAGCATGTCAATCAATCGATCGACATATTTAATCAATCAGGATGAGTGAACTTCAAATTTCATCCCAACACCCGTGTGGGGTTTCAAACAATCAACCGCATATTTTATTTGTGCAGTTGGGCGATGTGTAAAATTTATCGACCCAATCAATGTCATTCAAATAAGTGTACATAAACAAACCATCTGGTTTGCAAATGAATATTTTATTTATTCACATTCACGTTAAAATTTATATTTTTAACGACAAAACATTTTATTTCAACATATGAATTTCTCTTCAGTTCATTCTTTAAATAAAATGATATTTTTATTTTTCTAACATATTTTAGAAAATTTCGGCGGCATAACGGCACGATACTAGAAACGGGACGAGGCCTAGCCTTATCCCCGGTCTAGTGAAGGCCCACGCCATTCACACATCAATCAAATCAATTCGTTATGCAAACCACAAAATTTGGAGTAAGAGTCTAACCTAGCCTTACTCCTTCGCCTTATAACGGCGCACGTCTAATCCTAACCAATTTATCGATTCGATTATTCACACCACAAACCACATTCAAACCAATATCGCAATTAATCACCAAACAAACAAGTCCATGGTCTGTGGACGATTGTGTCGGGTGCTACTAAGCACCGTCTGCATCCTAGTATATATATATAACTAGAAAAAGAATTTTGAGTGAGAAGTTCTCACCTATAGCTATCCTAGCTCCACAGCACTTCATTGATAGAAATCTTTATCGCTATCGCATCTTCGTTGCCCGTAGCCACTACATATGTAAAAATCGAATTTTTACTTCGCTATTCAATATATAAAAATCGAATTTTTGCTTTGCTATTATTTAGATAAAAATTATATTTTTATCACGCTATTTTCCATATAAAGATTTCGCCTTTTCTCAAATAAAGATTTCGCCTTTTTATTTTTAAAGAACTCGCCTTTTTATTTTTAAAGAACTCGCCTTTTTATTTTTAAAGAACTCGCCTTTTTATTTTTAAAGAACTCGCCTTTTTATTTTTAAAGTTCATATCTTTTTTTTAAAAAAACAAAGTTGTTATCTTTCTTAAAAACAACACATATTTTCAAAACAATTTCCTAACTAAATAAAATTCAGTTTTAACATTATAAAAAAAATCAGTTTAACAATATATAAAAAAAAAAATTCAGTTTACTAATATATAAAAAATCAGTTTACTAATATATAAAATAAAGATAAAATAAATAAGTAAAAAAAAAAAAACTTACTGGGGGGCTCGAGGTAGGGAGGGCGTTGATGGGGTAGATCTGGAGGTGGCCGACGGTGGGGAAATGGGGAAAGGAGCGGCGGTCTGTGGTGATGACTGTCCATCGATTTGGGGATAGGGTTGCTGGGGTTTTTTCGAGGGAGGGAAGAACGAGGGCGTCGGAGGGAGGTTCGAGTGGAGGCCGGAGAGAGAGGGGGAAGAGGAGCGGCGGTCCGGTGCCATGGCGATGGCGCGCTGGGAAGAAGAACGAGGCTGGAGATTTTTTTTTCTTTTCTGTTGAATTCATTTTAATCGGGGGGGGGGGGGGGGGGGCAGAGGGTTTTAAGGGAGAGGGATATTATATTTTTTTTTTTATTAATTTATTTATTTTATCCTAAAGAGTTGACTTTCACATACGACCTCGAAACGAGGCCCACTGCCTGTCGTCCATAGCGTTTCACCCCCATTCCGAACATAATGGGATATGTATCGCAAGCTGATTCGATCGTCTCGATAAGTTTCCGTTGAATTTACATTTAAATCGCTATATTGAATTTTAAACGTACATTTCAAATTACCGGGGTCACATACGGACTCGAAAAATTCTCGAAAAATATTTTCTAGCTTCGTATTGACGATACGGTCCTAACAAAACTAGTTTCGTCGAATTCTGAGACCGTTTGAAAAATGGCCAATTTCCAGTCGGTTAAAATCAACTGAAACTGGTCAAACACATTTTCCTTTGTCACGCTCACATATTGATTCGAAAAATTATGAAATTTGAAATCTAGCAATAATTTAACACTGCGGACCCAACAAAACTGGTTTCGTCGAAATCCGAGGTCGTTTGCAAAATTGCTATTTTTAAGGGCCTTATATATATAAAAATATATATAAATTCCACAGCGACTATTTCTAATTTTAAACTGGACATATCTTATCATTCCTAAGATGAAATCTCAGTTTGCTAACTTCGTTACAAAGATATAGTTATACAGATTCAAATATTTCTTGTTTCGTTCAATTCTGACTTATATTGAATTCTGTATATTCATTTGAAATTAGAAATCGAATTTTCGAACTACCGCGCCATTTTCAATTCCTTTTATAATTATATATAAATATTTATATTCTAACGACGACGCGTATATTATATACGTTCGAATTATATTCAAAATAAATTTCTCGTCGATATTATTTAAAATAATTCATTTTAAATAATCAAAATTCGCTAAAATTGCCAAAATAAAAATTTTAAACTGGCCCAGATTTTCGGGTTATTACAATCTCCCCCACTTAAAACTTTTCGTCCCCGAAAAGGAACAAAGTCGAAAGTGGTTTGATTAATCAACTCTACGTTCGATCTGGCTTCCGTTCTCCAACTCTTTAGTTTCTGAGAATTTTCAAAATTTCAAAAATTTGGCTAACTCCCTAAATTTTTGAAAAATTTCGCCATAACCTCCCCTGCACCGGGAGCATCGGGGAATTTGCAAATAGCGTTCCCGGTCCTTCAGATCTCAAAAAGAAAAAGAAAAAGCCAAGCGGCTAGCCAATAGGCTCACAAAATCATCATCACCCAAACAAAACAGGAAATTATGTAATAAACATGTACCTATTTGTCGGGCAAACAAATTTTATTCTCTGCTCTAGCCTCCTGGCTATGACCTGTTCAATGATATATATGTATATGCAAGCATATGCGACCAATTTTCAATATAATTCAATATTTGATTCAGTTAGGCTAAATGGTTCAAAATTAGCAAACAAATGAACAAACAACACAAACATCAATCAATTAGTGAATTATCATTTGAAATTCATAATTTTGATACATAGTCAAGAATCAGATTTTTGATGCCAAATCACAACAATAGGCCCTATCTAATTTTGGTTCTCACACCAATCAATAGGAAATATATAGAGATCTCACTTTCGTCACTCGAAAATAAATATTGGCGACAGTGCCCCATCACCAGAATTACTCCCGGGCACTAGAGGGATTCTATATCTACCCAATATATTAAAACTTCGAATACACGTTTGCAAGACATATATGCAAAATCTTTATATATCGGATTGTCCTAATCAATATAAAATAAATAATCAAATACGAAT
This sequence comes from Allium sativum, assembly GCA_030737875.1. NCBI lineage: Eukaryota > Viridiplantae > Streptophyta > Magnoliopsida > Asparagales > Amaryllidaceae > Allium > Allium sativum. The sequence goes on along the minus strand of CM060909.1, from coordinate 944,711,786 downwards.
AATTGATTTAAATTTTCAAAACGAAATTTGTTTTCATTTGAAAAATATACTCTTCACACTCGTTCTAGGATACTACTGATCCTATCTCTAACGAGTCATTCTAATTGGATATTACTAATCCAATATCTGATGAATTCTTTCATATGGTTCTAATGTGCCTTGTTCTCTGAGCTTTGTAAACCAAAGCTCTGATACCACGTGTAAAATAGCCGACGAAATCCGGTAGGCTTTGCAACCATCCCTTCATCCCCCAAGCAGCAGGTAATACCCACCGTGGCTCCTACATGGTCCCCCAGTCCCTTGTTTTACGGCGACCCTCTCGAGTCTCGCGCCTATTGGCGAACCAACGCCCTCCCCAGCGCCATGTAGGGGTAAGAGTCTCCCGTTCGCCACCAAACCGCGAAGCGAGAACCCCCTATCATGTGTACCCGGCCTACTCAGGGCCAGCAACAAGAACTGGTGATACTCCATTCTCGATCTTTTCAATCTAATTAAAGATTCATTAAAACTCCACTTAGTTTTAATCTGTGACTGGGTTAAAGAATCAGTGTCATTTAAAACACGGTTCACGATAAACCCAAAGTCACATCCCATTAATTATCGGGTTAAAGAACAAGTGTTATTTAAAACACTGTTCACGATAAACCCAAAAATCAATATCCATTCAATTCCAATTAAATATTATTTAATTGGTGCACTTCATTAAATCTAAATCAAAAGATTTAATCTTTTCTCAACTGGGTTCAAGAACAGTGTTAGTGAAGACACCATTCACGACAAACCCAAATCACATTCATTAATTATCGGGTTAAAGAACAAGTGTTATTTAAAACACTGTTCACGATAAACCCAAAAATTAATATCAATTCAATTCCAACTAAATATTATTTAATTGGTACACTTCATTAAATCTAAATAAAAAGATTTAATCTTTTCTCAACTGGGTTCAAGAACAGTGTTAGTAAAGACACCATTCACGACAAACCCAAATCACATTCGATATTCAATACAAGGCTCTGAATAGAAAATATATCGGCTTATATTCAATATCGAATTCTGCGACTAACAAATGTCGTATTGGAAATAACGATATAAATATATATATCTTTCAAATTTCCATAACAACACCTGTATAATCACGAATTCCAACATCGAAATATTCCGAAGACAATTTCGATTCAAATCCACTCCAATGCAATCATTGGAAATTTTGGTTATTTTTAAAACCCTTTTTAAATTCCATTTATTTATTTAAAAATAAATAGAATTATATTTCTAGTTCAAAACTAGTTCATTTCGATAAAAATCCATTTTTATCTTTTCAAATATGGAGTTTTCATCCCAATTCTTTCTAAATCATTTCTTATGATTTTACACAAATTATTGCTATTTTTAATAATTTTATCAAGGCCCGTACAGTCGATTTCCATCAACGGCCATCGAACTGCACTTACATCGACCTTTTTCGAATTTGATTTGGACATAATTCCAAATCCAACCGTTAGATTTCAAATTTCTAATATTCGTTAGAAAGCTCTTTTCGATACGAACCCAACGGTTCCGGTTTTAGGAGAATCCGACGGTCGGATCTCCCGTAATGTCCGTTTGAAATAAATGGTCGAAATTCGCGAACTGCCGCGGCGCGGCGCGTTCTATTCAGGCCATTATATTATATATAATATATATAATATATATAATATATATTTCGTCGATTCCTATTTAAAACGAACTATATAAATAGTTTTAAAATCGTTTCAAAAGCTATTTCAACTTTCTTTTCAATTCAAATCAAAATTGAATTCTTCTTTATAAATTCGTTTTAAAATTCATTTCTATTCAATTCAAATTTCAATTCAATTTGAATTCATTTCAATTCGAAATCGTTTTCAATTCAATTCATTTCGAAATCGTTTTCAATTCATTTCATTTCGAAATCGTTTTCAATTCAATTCATTTCGAAATCGTTTTCAATTCATTTCATTTCGAAATCGTTTTCAATTCAATTCATTTCGAAATCGTTTTCAATTCAATTCATTTCGAAATCGTTTTCAATTCAATTCATTTCGAAATCGTTTTCAATTCAATTCATTTCGAAATCGTTTTAATCGATATAAATATCGTTCACGTCAAAATGGCGTCAATCTAATCAACACGGCTTCATAAATTTCTATTTTCAAATATTCTATTTCAAATATTTCTTTTTCCAAAATAGTTGTTATTATCAAATATTCGTTCAACACATGACCAATCTCAATGGATGAGTACTGTCAACAAATGAACTTTTATTTTATAATATTCTTTATTTTTCAAATTGGAATGAGGCCCAATCAATTACCATATAAAGTTAATTATATGGATTTTCATACAACACATGTATATAATAACATTGAAAATAATCAACCATCAACCAAGGTGCACTACACTGTATAAGCATCAAATATAGATATCTAACGCTTACAACAGCATGTCAATCAATCGATCGACATATTTAATCAATCAGGATGAGTGAACTTCAAATTTCATCCCAACACCCGTGTGGGGTTTCAAACAATCAACCGCATATTTTATTTGTGCAGTTGGGCGATGTGTAAAATTTATCGACCCAATCAATGTCATTCAAATAAGTGTACATAAACAAACCATCTGGTTTGCAAATGAATATTTTATTTATTCACATTCACGTTAAAATTTATATTTTTAACGACAAAACATTTTATTTCAACATATGAATTTCTCTTCAGTTCATTCTTTAAATAAAATGATATTTTTATTTTTCTAACATATTTTAGAAAATTTCGGCGGCATAACGGCACGATACTAGAAACGGGACGAGGCCTAGCCTTATCCCCGGTCTAGTGAAGGCCCACGCCATTCACACATCAATCAAATCAATTCGTTATGCAAACCACAAAATTTGGAGTAAGAGTCTAACCTAGCCTTACTCCTTCGCCTTATAACGGCGCACGTCTAATCCTAACCAATTTATCGATTCGATTATTCACACCACAAACCACATTCAAACCAATATCGCAATTAATCACCAAACAACCAAACAAACAAGTCCATGGTCTGTGGACGATTGTGTCGGGTGCTACTAAGCACCGTCTGCATCCTAGTATATATATATAACTAGAAAAAGAATTTTGAGTGAGAAGTTCTCACCTATAGCTATCCTAGCTCCACAGCACTTCATTGATAGAAATCTTTATCGCTATCGCATCTTCGTTGCCCGTAGCCACTACATATGTAAAAATCGAATTTTTACTTCGCTATTCAATATATAAAAATCGAATTTTTGCTTTGCTATTATTTAGATAAAAATTATATTTTTATCACGCTATTTTCCATATAAAGATTTCGCCTTTTCTCAAATAAAGATTTCGCCTTTTTATTTTTAAAGAACTCGCCTTTTTATTTTTAAAGAACTCGCCTTTTTATTTTTAAAGAACTCGCCTTTTTATTTTTAAAGAACTCGCCTTTTTATTTTTAAAGTTCATATCTTTTTTTTAAAAAAACAAAGTTGTTATCTTTCTTAAAAACAACACATATTTTCAAAACAATTTCCTAACTAAATAAAATTCAGTTTTAACATTATAAAAAAAATCAGTTTAACAATATAAAAAAAAAATTCAGTTTACTAATATATAAAAAATCAGTTTACTAATATATAAAATAAAGATAAAATAAATAAGTAAAAAAAAAAAACTTACTGGGGGGCTCGAGGTAGGGAGGGCGTTGATGGGGTAGATCTGGAGGTGGCCGACGGTGGGGAAATGGGGAAAGGAGCGGCGGTCTGTGGTGATGACTGTCCATCGATTTGGGGATAGGGTTGCTGGGGTTTTTTCGAGGGAGGGAAGAACGAGGGCGTCGGAGGGAGGTTCGAGTGGAGGCCGGAGAGAGAGGGGGAAGAGGAGCGGCGGTCCGGTGCCATGGCGATGGCGCGCTGGGAAGAAGAACGAGGCTGGAGATTTTTTTTTTCTTTTCTGTTGAATTCATTTTAATCGAGGGGGGGCCAGAGGGTTTTAAGGGAGAGGGATATTATATTTTTTTTTTATTAATTTATTTATTTTATCCTAAAGAGTTGACTTTCACATACGACCTCGAAACGAGGCCCACTGCCTGTCGTCCATAGCGTTTCACCCCCATTCCGAACACAATGGGATATGTATCGCAAGCTGATTCGATCGTCTCGATAAGTTTCCGTTGAATTTACATTTAAATCGCTATATTGAATTTTAAACGTACATTTCAAATTACCGGGGTCACATACGGACTCGAAAAATTCTCGAAAAATATTTTCTAGCTTCGTATTGACGATACGGTCCTAACAAAACTAGTTTCGTCGAATTCTGAGACCGTTTGAAAAATGGCCAATTTCCAGTCGATTAAAATCAACTGAAACTGGTCAAACGCATTTTCCTTTGTCACGCTCACATATTGATTCGAAAAATTATGAAATTTGAAATCTAGCAATAATTTAACACTGCGGACCCAACAAAACTGGTTTCGTCGAAATCCGAGGTCGTTTGCAAAATTGCTATTTTTAAGGGCCTTATATATATAAAAATATATATAAATTCCACAGCGACTATTTCTAATTTTAAACTGGACATATCTTATCATTCCTAAGATGAAATCTCAGTTTGCTAACTTCGTTACAAAGATATAGTTATACAGATTCAAATATTTCTTGTTTCGTTCAATTCTGACTTATATTGAATTCTGTATATTCATTTGAAATTAGAAATCGAATTTTCGAACTACCGCGCCATTTTCAATTCCTTTTATAATTATATATAAATATTTATATTCTAACGACGACGCGTATATTATATACGTTCGAATTATATTCAAAATAAATTTCTCGTCGATATTATTTAAAATAATTCATTTTAAATAATCAAAATTCGCTAAAATTGCCAAAATAAAAATTTTAAACTGGCCCAGATTTTCGGGTTATTACAACGGATCCTCATCAAACACTTCTAAAAGATGCGCCTTCTCACCCTAATTTCAACTACGCTCTTGATTTCCCTTCCGGCCTTCACCATTGATGGTGCGCCTCAACCCTAGGTCGCGCTGCTGATTTTGGACCCTCGAAGACCGCCATCGCACCCTCCCAAACAGACATGAAATCGACGAGAATCACAAGGGGATTCCATACATATATCCCTCAGATTTTATAGATGTGTATTTATTTTCTTTTGATTTTACATACTCTCGTTTGCTGAAAAAGAAGAACAAGAGTAGCGGCGGAAAATATGATTGAGGAATTAGGTCTTAAGAAAGTTAATGGGGGTATATATAGGGGATTGGGATATTTTAGATATTTTATTTTTATTATTTTATATTCATTTCCGTCTTCTAAAAATCTGTGTGATCACACACGATACCTAAAAATCACGAAGCTGGACATGCAGCTAGAGTTCTACATTACGGTCCCAACGAAAATGGTTTCATCGAATTCCGACTCCGTTTGCTCACACAGCGTATTTTTAACTGTCAAAATACTGACTGTTTTTCACTCTAAAAATCCGTACGACCACATACTGACTTCAAAAATTACGAAACTGGAAATCTAACAACTATTTGAGATTGCGGATCTAACAAAATTAGTTTCGTCGAATTCCGACTTCGTTTGCAAAAGTGGCTATTTTTAAAGCTCTGGATGACCCTTTTAAATATATAAATATATTTAAATATAATTAAATTTAATATTAAAAAATAAATATTATCGTATATATTCACAACAGAATATCATACAGCTCCACTGGGATTTATAACTCGATATTTCAAATCTGGGTCAACCCGATATTCAATTTATATTGAAATTCCTTTTTAAAAATATAAATAATTCCTTTATTAATTATAAAGGAATTCCACAGCGACTTTTCTAAAATTTGATTTGGACATAAATCAAAATCTACAAGACGAAATCCCGATTTTTCTCTTCCACTAGAAAGATATACTCCACCAGCTCCACACTTTTCTTGTTTCACAGAAATCCGGCTTAAAACGAATCCTGTACATTCAGTTGAAGTTCAAATCGCCAAATAGCGAACTGCCGCGCCATTTCGAGCTCGATTTTAATTATAATATAATTATACGTTCTAACATCGTCGATTAAATAATATATTCGTTATTTAAATAATTAAATAAGTTAATTATTACCTCGTCAAAAATCCGGGTCATTACATTCTTCCCTACTTAAATTAATTTTTCCCTCGAAATTGCTAAGGTAGGAAACAACTCTATTTACTGGGTTAAAAATTATTTGTTCACTTCTTAACTCCAGTTTCAACTGAACCAATTTAATTTTAATTAAATACTAATTAATTCTTATCAACGAAATTTTCAAAAATCCTGAAAATTTTCTAACACCTTAACTTTTCGAAAAATTTCGCCAACACCTCATTTGTACTGGTCAATAGCTCAAACTCCAACTCGCCTCTCTGGGCCTTCTTCAACCCAAAAGAAAATCAAAACGCCAAACGGCTTGCCAATTCGGCTCATAAATTCCAAACTCATACAAAATATAAACTTGTACCTTTTTGTTGGGCATATCATTATATCCCTACCATCTGTTATCACTCGGCATATACAAATGCCATCCCAATCAACTCCAACCAAGTTATTCTTAACACAACCATTCGCTTATTCAAGCTGAATATAATTTCAAATTCGAGTTTCAAATTCCAAACTCTCAACTTATCATTTCAAATCCAGATTATTCTCTAATCACTTCAGTTTTTCTTAACCTATCATCTCAAGTTAAATTCTGGTTTATTATTTACTTTTACCATCCCATTCGAATTAACTTCACAAGTTAAATTTTAATTTCTAGAACTTAAATTCCTGGGTAAATTTCAATTCAATTTGAAATCATACTGCCAATTCAAAACCTTTGAATTTTCTAAACAACTTGTTTTCTCAAAACAATTCAAATTAAAATCTTTGGTAGTAATCCACCACTGAGAACTCGAAAATCACACCGATGATACTGCGCAGTCATCATCGGAATTATTTTCCAGCGACCCAAGTGAATTCAATACTATATCATTTTCAATACCATTAATTAATACTTCCATTTTGAAAACATTTCAAAATCTCCCAGGAACTTAAAATTTCCTTATTTTAATTCCAAATCTGATTTAAATTCATATTTAATTCATCTTATTTCATATACTTTACTTATATGATTCTGATTGGTTATATATAACCATTTCACTTTATAATCTCATTCGATTATAATCACAACCAATATATCTAATATATGATAATATATTACATATCCATACTGTGTCGGTCCATCGTATTCAAGTATTTATTTACTCCTACCGATACAGTGGATCAAACTAATCGACCAGAACTCATAAACAACTCAGCCAATGAATCTCCACAATATAAAACCATTTTTATATCAAATACAAATACGCACTCGTATATATACACTCAACTCAATCTAGGGTATTACTAACCCTATCTCTACCGAGTCACGCCATAGAGCCAAGGTAATTCACTTAACTTAAGCTCTGATACCAATTGTAGTGACCCGAAAATCCGGTCCAATTTGAGCTGACCAAAAACACAAGTCCAACCCCAAATTAAACGGGAAAACAAGAAACTAATAGAAAGAAATTAGAGGGTGAGGATAGATAAGATAGAAACTTAGAATAGAAGAAGAAGAAGAAGAACATACAACATCATCAGAGTAACACGAATCTCACAGCGGAAAGAATAAAATATAACATAACTTTTGAAATACAAAGTAATAATTGTATATACATACCATTTCAGAGTACAACACATAACATCACAGCGGAATAAATAATAGCTATCGACTTCTGAAGCCTCCTGCTCCAAGCTCTTCAAGTATACCTGTAAATCCTCACTACTTGACTGCCCGTACATATTTAGGAACCCAAGAGTTTAGGGAAAACAAAATAAACACCGGGTCAGTCATGTGACTGGTGTGAGTAAACTCAAATCATTTAAAAGGGGTATATGATATCTCATAAGACCACGCCGTGAATACGGAACGGGTTTTTCCCTTATGAGAATCCAAACATCTTTGAAAAGCAATATCATTCTGATATTATAATAATGTCTAAATACAATTAGATATCGATCTAGCAGAAACGCTTGCACCTCACGTTCTACATATATAGTATACAATCAAAACCGCGGGCACGTATTGGATGATTGGATTTCCAACTATGACAAGGTATGGAACCTCCTTCCGATCAGTGTACTCTAGGAACGATACACTGGAGTTCAACAAGAACATCTTGCAACTCAGCCACACATGACCGGCCACTCATATCAACCAACCGCGGGCATGTATTGGATGATTGGATTTCCAACCATTTCTAAATTAAAAACGCAGTCAATCAAGTTGGGGTATTGCTACCTTTCAGACCTTAACCGAACAACATTTCAAATCTCGAAATAGGGTAAGTTCATCTTTTAATCCTTTAACCCTTCCTTACGTAACTCTCGTTCAAATAAATCTCTATTCGATAACTCCTCCCTTCGAATAACTATATTTGATAATCTCTCTTACGAATAACTAGATTCGATTAACCTTTCTTCGAATAAACTAAATTCAATTAACTCTGTTTATTTAACCCTACTCGATTAACTCTTTTTACTTAATTCCTCACTTAACTCCTTTCGAATAACTAATTCGATAACTCCTTTCGATTTAAACTATAATTGATAACTCCTTTCGAATAACTAATTCGATAACTCCTTTCGATTAACTATAATTGATAACTCCTTAAACTCTATTCGAATAAGCTATATTCGATTACTCCTTAAACTCTATTCGAATAAGCTATATTCGATTAACTCATCTAACTCGATTCGAATAACTAATATTCCATAACTCCCTTTAATTCTATTCGAATAAACTATATTCGATTAACTCATTGATTTAACTCTAGTTCGATTTAACTCTATCGAATAACTAAATTCGATAACTCCTTTCGAATACCATATTCGGTAACTCACTTCGATTAAACTAATAATCGATAACTACTTCGATTTAACAAATAAATCGATAATTCCTTTCGAATAAACTATATCCGATAATTCACTTCGATTAATTCCTAATCGATAACTCCTTTCGAATAACTCAGTCAATAACTCTTATGTGTTTAACTCTATTCGAATAACTAATTCGAATAACTCTTATTTATTTAACTCTATTCGAATAACTAATTTCGAATAACTCTTTCAACTCTAGTTCGATTTAACTCTATCGATTAACTCATACTGATTAACTCTAACTGATTAACTCTAACTGGTTAACTCTAACTGGTTTAACTCTAACTGGTTAACTCTAACTGGTTTAACTCGAACTGGTTAACTCTAACTCTAATCGATTTCTCTTATTCGAGTACCCCTATTTGATAACATTTATTCATTTATAAAGATTTACTTTTAGTAACGGTTCTGCACTTTACAAATGTTCTCTTTAATAACGCTCTTCACTTATATAAGTGTTGTGTACCCATTCTATTTAAACCTATCGGTGTTAAAACCAATATCTCTTCTCTATATGAGTTCAGACTTATATATATTCCATTTAACGAATGATAAATATTTAATTTAATTTATAAACTGTTATTTATAAATTTATCCTTTCTATTTAATTAACAAATAAATATCTCTTTTAAATTCTGTTTATTCTAACAAATAAATATCTCCTTTAATCTTTATTTATTTCCTAAATAAATAAACCCCTTTTACTTTTATTTATTTCCTAAATAAATATTTCCTTTATACTTGTATTTATTTCCTAAATAAATAAATAATCCCATTTAATCTATTTGTAACTGTTTTTTACAAATATCTCCTTTTATATCCTATTTGTAAATGGTTTTACAAATACTTTCTTTTCAATTTCATTTGTAAATGTTTTACAAATATTTTCTTTTTATTTGTTTACAAATAATTTCCTTTATACTTGTTTAACAAATATTTCCTTTATATTTGATTTCACAAATATATCTCCTCTATGTTGTTTTACAAATATATTTCCCTTATATTTGATTTACAAATATATTTCCCTTATATTTGATTTACACATATATTTCCCTTATATTTGATTTACAAATATATTTCCTTATATTTGATTTACAAATATATTTCCTTATATTTTATTTACAAATATATTTCCCTTATATTTGATTTACAAATATATTCTAACTCTTTAAATTCTCGGAAAAATTCGCCATAACCTCCTTTGTAACGGGAGCATCGGGAAAATCCCCAAATCGCCACACAGGCCTTTCCATTCAAAAAGAAAATGGTTTGAAATTATTCCCTTTCTAAATATCTCCTATTTATAAATATTCCAATTTATAAATATTTCTTATTTATAAATATTCCATTTATAAATATTGTATTTTCACTATCACTTTGAAATTTCCCTTATCAACATTCCGGTATGTCATGGTATTCAATCATATCAAATCACGATGTTCAATATCGTCCATACCCACACAATCAACAACAGGTTATAATTCACATCATATGTCAAAATATATAAAGAAAACAATAAAATAACTGTTGAGGAATCCAGTCAGATTCCTCCAACCTGTTTCCCTGCATCCACAGATGTTACACAACATGATTGTCATCACTTTCAGTTCAATATGAATTATTCTGATAAACAGAATCAATATATAACTATATAACTATTTATATTATATATATATATATAATATTTCATTAACTGACTAGCAGTTCAACCAAACAGTCAACACACAATCAAACAGACAATTTCTAACAGTTCTAAAAATACAACATGAAATTATAAACTGTTCAGAGTTAGTGAGATTTACTCACATTTGCAGTTCATCGTTAAAGAACGATAAACTGTTATTTGATTTGAATCAAACAATTTATTTCGCCATAAATTCAAACGAGCTCCACTCCCAGTCAGTTCCATTGGGTAGTGTCCGTCCATACGATCCCAACGGATCTTGTTTCGTCCAATTTTGATATCATATGATGAAGATATGATATTTACTAGTTAATACACAATTTAAAATTAAATTAAAACTTAAATTATAATTTAAATTGGGCTTTTACTTCCCGGCCCATTCACTTTCTAATACCCACCCGTCAACTCCTTCTTCTTCCATCGAAGAAAATGCCGTCCTCCAGTTTCTTTATCCAGCCATTTCTGAATCTTCACCTCCCCTTATCTCATTCATTGCTCTACCGATCCACAAACCAAAATTACCACCCCGCTTCTCATCTTACCCTCTTCAACAACGTACCCAAAAAGAAGAACTCGCCCCTTTGAAATGAAACGCGACCTCCAGCTTCACGAGAGCCCTACTGTACAAACATCGAACACAACTGAAACCGTACATCACCAAACTTAGCCATCGTATAGCATTTTCCACCACAAGATCACAACCGATACTCGATTCACGGATCAACGCTCCAATCACCACCAACTTCAAACCCTAGCCGCGCTGCAAAAAGGGGACCCGTGGAAAATACCACCGAACACTGAACTTCTTGTTCGGATTTGTAGGGGAACTTCTCAGGAACTAAAAGTATTTATTTTAGGATTTTTAGATTTCATTTGGATTTGTTATGATCTTTCTTTGAAGTGGATTTTCACATTTCTGAGAAAAGATAGTGGCGGCTCAAAAGCTTCAGCCAATGGAAATAAAATTAGGTCGTAAGGATATGAAGATGTATATTTATAGGCGACACGGTTTAGATATTTTTAAGGATGGATTTTCCTTTGTTTCCCAGAACTAAGTTTTGCACTACTCGTTACACCAAATTCATTGTATTAAGAACCGCCATGGACAGAAATAAAAACACCGTTTTATTCAGCAATGTGCCACGGTCCCAAAAATATAAAAATATAGACAAGTTGACTTATTCTGTGAAATCTCAAAAATTACCGATTTAGGGTGCACAATAATTTAATTAAATTATATTCCTTTTTGTCTTCTAAAAATTCCTACGGTCACATACAATACCCAAAAATCACGAAACTGGAAATCTAACAACTATTTGACATTGCGGATCCAAAGAAATTAGTTTCGTCGAATTCCGACTTCGTTTGCAAAACTAGCTATTTTTAAAGCTCTGGATGACCCATTTAAATATATAAATATATTTAAATAAAATTAAATCAAACATAAATAAATTTATATTTATCGTATATGTTTACAATGGAATACCATATAGCTCTACTGGGATTTATAACTTGATATCTCAATCTGGTTCAACCCGATATTCTATTTATATTGAAATTCCTTTTAAAAATATGAATAATTCCTTTATAAATTATAAAGGAATTCCACAGCGACTTTTCTGAAATTTGATTTGGACATAAATCATAATCTACATGACGAAATCCTGATTTTTCTCTTCCACTAGAAAGATATACTCTACCAGCTCCACACGTTTCTTGTTTCACAGAAATCCGGCTTAAAACGAATATTGTACATTCAGTTGAAGTTCGAATCGCCAATTTACGAACTGTAGCGCCATTTCAAGCTCGATTTTAATTATAATAAAATTATACGTTCAAACTGTCGTTCAAATAATATATTCGTTATTCAAATTCAATTCCAAGCTGAATTAAATATCACAGATGATCCAGTTCACACCATATCGCCATTTCAGCCAATTCTGATTATTTCAGAATTAAATATATTATTTAATTTATTATCTTAATTAAATATTCACCATTATTTAATTCAACAACCATTAAATCCTTTTAATCACCTTTTAAATAATTAAATAAATTAATTATTACCCCGTGAAAGTACGGGTCATTACATTCTTCCCCACTTATAATAATTTCGTCCTCGAAATAGCTAAGGTAGAGAACGACCCTACTAACTGGTTAGAACTCATTTGTTCACTTCTTAACTCCATTTTCAACTAAACCAATTTAATTTCAATTAAATTATTAATTCATTCTTATTAACGAAAATTTTCAAAAATCCTGAAAATTTTCTAACGCCTTAACTCTTCGAAAAATTTCGCCAGCACCTCCTTTGTACTGGTCAATAGGTCAAACTCCAACTCGCCTCTCTGGGCTATCTCCGTCCCAAAAGAAAATCAAACAGCCAAGCGGCTTGCCAATTCGGCTCATAAATCTTATATCCAATAGAAATATAAACTTGTACCTTTTGTCGGCATATCATTATATCCTTTCCACCTGTTATCAATTCAGCGGATACATGGGTTATTCCAATCAAAATCCCAATCTGCTTTTATCCACAACACAACCATTCGCTTATATCCAAGCCAAATATTATTTCAAACTCGGGTTTCATTCTCGATTCCACTCTTAACTTGATTATCAAATTACACTTCAAATTTGAATCTTACAATCCAATTTGTCTTGATATCGTTCTAATTCAATCTCAGTTACCACTTTACTGGCTTTACTTTAATTCAAATTTGCTTTCACAAATTTCTGTTAAATTTGTTTTTAATTCAACAGTCTTCCCCTGGGAGTTTTTAAACAGTTTACTCCTTTCAAAAATCAAATTTTCCTTTTTGAAATTCAACACAACTTGTTTCTCTCAAAACAATTCAAAACAATATCTCTGGTAGTAATTCGTCACTTACAACTCGAAAATGAATACTGATGATGCAGCTGTCATCATCAGAATCTACTTTCCAGCGATCGAAGTGAGTTCAATACTATAAAACTATTTATAAACATTTCCACTTTGAAATTCATTTCAAAATATAACTCACACTGCTTGTAAAACAATTTAAAATCTCCCAGGATCTTAAATTTTCCTTATTTATTTTCCAAATCCATTTACAAACACTAATCCAATTTTCCAGAAATTTTAATTCAATTTCTGGTTTAAAATTTCAGATTTAACTCATCTGATTTCACGTATTTCACTTATATGAATTCTGATTGGTTATTTACATAACCATTTAATTTATAATCTTACTTGATTATAATAACAACCAATATATCCACTATATTATAATTTTGATATATATATCTTCTCTATATCAAGATATACCTTGGGTAAACTTATTTTAGTTTACCCTCTTTTCAAAACATATCGTGACGACCCATCGTATTCAAGTGTTTAGTAACTCCTACCGATACAGTGGATCAAACTGATCGACCAGAACTCATAAACAACTCAACCAATGAATCTCCACAATATAAAACAAATTTTTATATCAAATACAAATACGTTCACTTGTATATATACACTCAAACTCAATCTAGGGTATTACTAACCCTATCTCTATCGAGTCACGCCACAGAGCCAAGGTAATTCTTAACTTATGCTCTGATACCAACTGTAACGACCCGGATTTTTGGCGACTTTGGTTATCGACATAGCTCGATGTCGATAACCAAAACATTGAAAAATCCCGGTAATTAATGAAAGAAATTAGAGGGTGAGGAAAGATAAGATAGAAACTTAGAATAGAAGAAGAAGAACACAACATCAGAGTAACACGAACCTCACAGCGGAACGAATAACATATAATAGATAACATAACTTTGAAATATAACAGTTATATATACAATAGCACTTATCAGAGTACAGCACTTACAACACAGTGGAACAAAACTCTATATAACTAACGCTGAAGCCTTCTGCTCCAAGCTCCTTTAGATAGATCTGAAAAATCCTGAACTACTTGACTGTCCGTACAAATTTAGGCACCCAAGAGTTTAGGTAGAACAAAACAAAATAAACTCCGGGTCAGTCATGGGACTGGTATGTGTAAAACAGTTTAAAACGGTTTGAACAAGTAAACGATATCTCATAAGACCACGCCGTATAACGGAACGGGTTTTTTCCCTTATGAGAATCCAAAATATCTTTATATCAAAAACCTTTTGATATTATAAAAATGTCTATCAACCACAATATAATAACCATCTAGCAGAAACGCTTTCATCTCACGTTCTACATATAGTATACAATCAAAACCGCAAGCACGTATTGGGTAATGGGTTTCCAACTATGACAAGGTATGGAACCACCTTCCGATCAGTGTACTCTAGGAACGATACACTGGAGCTCAACAAGAACATCTTGTAACTCAGCCACACATGACCGACCACTCATTTTGCTTGAGTGTATCGAATGTATATCACCAACGGTCGGGATCAGCAACCGTTTCCCATATATATATGAGACAACATTGATAGATTAAAGAAGCAAATGAAAATTCTCTAGATAGTTGATTATACACCCTACTTCAGTGCGACCGACTTAGTCATGCTGCCTGCCCGATTTCTGTCATTTACCGGATGATGAGGCTAGAAGCTACGCTTTATCATCACATTAGATTCACTTTGAATGCCACATCATCAGATCCATCCAATCACCGATTGACGTCCTCAACAATACATTATGTGTTAGCTGAAAGAAGTTTCCTTCTTCGCTTCCACTCTTGGTACGGTTGGAGAAATCAATATATGTGATCGTCTGGAAATACTCTGTCAGACATCCATCCATACAAGTCATCCAGGAACATGATGAACCGAAGGCACTATTCAGTACATCCATCTTAGGCATTGTTATCTAAGACTTATATAATAGCCCTTGCACTTTACTTCGTCTTCAATTATCCTTGGCATATATGATTCGCAACGCTTATGCCAATACAGAGTGGTTCTTTGGATAATAATCCAACCGGTCTCTCCATATTAACAACGATAAGATGGTCAAAACTTTGATAGTCTGTGATTTAACTATCAAAGAAAAACAAGTGTGCAAACAACGATATTATTCCCAGATGGAAATTCTATCAATCAATCATCAATCATATATATATATTCATATTTCATATTTCAATATTATTGATTCGTCTCTGATTCTATTTGGAAAACATTTCCAAATCTTCTTTACTTGTATTTAAACAGGTGTTTAAATCAACATCGCGACGACCACTAACCACTATACTTATTTACTAAATTTACTTAACCATTTCACTCTCGAACATTAACCATTTCTAAATTAAAAACGCAGTCAATCAAGTTGGGGTATAGCTACCTCTCAGACCTTAACCGAACAACATTTCAAATCTCGAAACAGGGTAAGTTCATCTTTTAATCCTTTAACACTTCCTTACGTAACTCTCATTCAAATAAATCTCTATTCGATAACTCCTCCCTTCGAATAACTATATTTGATAATCTCTCTTACGAATAGCTAGATTCGATTAACCTTTCTTCGAATAAACTAAATTCGATTAACTCTGTTTATTTAACCCTACTCGATTAACTCTTTTTACTTAATTCCTTACTTAACTCCTTTCGAATAACTAATTCGATAACTCCTTTCGATTTAAACTATAATTGATAACTCCTTTCGAATAATTAATTCGATAACTCCTTTCGAATAACTATAATCGATAACTCCTTAAACTCTATTCGAATAAGCTATATTCGATTACTCCTTAAACTCTATTCGAATAAGCTATATTCGATTAACTCATCTAACTTGATTCGAATAACTAATATTCCATAACTCCCTTTAATTCTATTCGAATAAACTATATTCGATTAACTCATTGATTTAACTCTAGTTCGATTTAACTCTATCGAATAACTAAATTTGATAACTCCTTTCGAATACCATATTCGGTAACTCGCTTTGATTAAACTAATAATCGATAACTACTTCGATTTAACAAATAAATCGATAATTCCTTTCGAATAAACTATATCCGATAATTCACTTCGATTAACTCCTAATCGATAACTCCTTTCGAATAACTCAGTCAATAACTCTTATGTGTTTAACTCTATTCGAATAACTAATTCGAATAACTCTTATTTATTTAACTCTATTCGAATAACTAATTTCGAATAACTCTTTCAACTCTAGTTCGATTTAACTCTATCGATTAACTCTAACTGATTAACTCTAACTGATTAACTCTAACTGGTTTAACTCTAACTGGTTAACTCTAACTGGTTTAACTCTAACTGGTTAACTCTAATTGGTTTAACACGAACTGGTTAACTCTAACTCTAATCGATTTCTCTTATTCGAGTACCCCTATTTGATAACATTTATTTATTTATAAAGATTTACTTTTAGTAACGGTTCAGCACTTTACAAATGTTCTCTTTAATAACGTTCTTCACTTATACAAGTGTTGTGTACCCATTCTATTTAAACCTATCGGTGTTAAAACCAATATCTCTTCTCTATATGAGTTCAGACTTATATATATTCCATTTATCGAATGATAAATATTTAATTTAATTTATAAACTGATATTTATAAATTTATCCTTTCTATTTATTTAACAAATAAATATCTCTTTTAAATTCTGTTTATTCTAACAAATAAATATCTCCTTTAATCTTTATTTATTTCCTAAATAAATAAACCCCTTTATTTTTATTTATTTCCTAAATAAATATTTCCTTTATACTTGTATTTATTTCCTAAATAAATAAATAATCCCATTTAATCTATTTGTAACTGTTTTTCAACTATAACGACCCGGATTTTGAGCAACTTTAGTTATCGACATAAGCTCGATGTCGATAACCAAAACATCGAAATTTCCCGGTAATTAATGAAAAAAATTAGAGGGTGAGAATAGATAAGATAGAAACTTAGAATAGAAGAAGAAGAAGAACACAGCATCAGAGTAACACGAACCTCACAGCGGAACGAATAACATATATTAGATAACATAACTTTGAAATATACCAGTTATGTATACAATAGCACTTATCAGAGTACAACACTTACAACACAGCGGAAATAAACTATAGCTATATGATCCAGAAGCCTCCTGCTCCAGCACTTCAAGTATATCTGTAAAATCCTGACTACTTGACTGCCCGTACAAAATTGGACACCCAAGAGTTTAGGGAAAACAATAAAGTAAACTCCGGGTCTGTCATGGGACTGGTGTGAGTAAAACAGTTTAAACAGGTATATGAACAAGTAAACGATATCTCATAAGACCACGCCACAGAACGGAACGGGTTTTTCCCTTATGAGAATCCAAAATATCTTTATATCAAAAACCTTTTGATATTATAATAATGTCTATGTACAAATAGATATCAACTAGCAGAAACGCTTTCATCTCACGTTCTACATATACAGTATACAATCAAAATCGCAAGCACGTGTTGGATAATGGATTTCCAACTATGACAAGGTATGGAACCACCTTCCGATCAGTGTACTCTAGGAACGATACACTGGAGTTCAACAAGAATATCTTGCAACTCAGCCACACATGACCGACCACTCATTTCGCTTGAGTGTATCGAATGTACATCACCCACGGTTGTGATCAGCAACCGTTCCCGTATATATATATGGGACAACATTGATAGATTAAAGAAGCAAATGAATATTCTCTAGATAGGTGATTATACACCCTACTTCGGTGCGACCGACTTAGCCATGATGCCTGCCCGATTTCTGTCATTTACCGGATGTGAGGCTAGAAGCTATGCATATCTTTTCATATCATATCTTCATTTACTTGGAATACCACATCGTCATACCCGCCAAATCATTTTCGATTTCTCTAACAGTATCACGGGTATGAAGCTAAGAGAAACGAATTCCTCCGCTACCAAACGTAATACGTTGAAGAGATCAACATATATGATTCGTTGGGAATACTTTGTCAGACATTTGTCCATACAAGTTGTCCTGGGACTGGACAAACCGAAGGCACTATTCAGTACATCCATCTTAGGCACTGTTATCTAAGACTTATACAATAGCCCTTGCACTTTACTTCGTCTTCAATTTTCTTCATCGTATTTGATCACAACGCTTATGTCAATACGGAGTGGTTCTTCGGATAATAATCCAACCGGTCTCTCCATATTTACAACGTAAAATGGTCAAAACTTTGATAGTCTGTGATTTAACTATCAAATGAAAACATGTCCGTGTACAAACAACGATCTAAATTCCAAATGGAATTATCGACCCAATCATCAAACATGTATATATTTATATATATTCATATTTCCTTATTTTCTATATTTAGAAAATATTCGTTATCAACGTTGGAAAACATTTCCATTGTTTATTTACGTATCAGTATCCTTCCACAACTATCAGACTCTAACTATAAACTAACAAGAGAACAACTTCCTAAGTATAAACCCCGAAGGCCGAAACCAACATCAGATCGATACCCAGGAAAACATTCAACTTATTAATCTCTAGTCAGTTTCTAATTTTTCTTAACTCTATATTCTTTAACTCCATTCGCTCAACTCTAGATCGCAGCGATCACAATGGTTACGCCTGATTCCCTCAGGAAACATCCGACCGCCGTAGGCTATTTACAGCCCTTCGAATTACGCTAGCAGTCGTGCTAAATGGCAACTCATCCTGAATAACTATGTTTGTTTTAACTTTAATTGTTTAACTCTAACCGGTTAACTCTAACTGTTTAACTCTAACTGTTTAACTCTAACTGGTTAACTCTAACTGTTTAACTCTAACTGTTTACCTCTAACTGGTTAACTCTAACTGTTTAACTCTAACTGTTTAAACTATTCATTTATAAAGATTTACTTTTAGTAACGGTTCTTCACTTTACAAATGATTTCCTTTTTATAACGTTTTCCTTTTTATAACATCCTATTCAGTTATAAACAAATTTCCTTTTTATAACTCTATTTATTTTCTAAATATTTCCTTTTCAAATTTATTCTTAAAAATATTCTTCCTTAAATTCCCGGAAAAATTCGCCATAACCTCCTTTGTCTCGGGAGCATCGGGAAAATCCCCAAACCGCTACACAAGCCTTTCCAATCAAAAAGAAAATGATTTGCAGTTATTTCCTTTTTGAATATCTCCTATTTATTTCTAAGTAAATAATCCCTATTTAATATTTTATTTATTTAACAAATAAATAATCCATGTTATAGTATCTTATCTATTTATTCTAAATAAATAATTCACTTTATAAATATTCCATTTATAAATATTTCTATTTATAAATATTCTCTTTTATAAAATCCTCTTGATTTTATAAATATTTTCTTTTTAATATTCCGTTATGTTATAGTATTTAACATATCAAATCACGATGTCCAATATCATCCATACACACACAATCAACACAGATTATAAATCACGTCATATATCACGATATATGAAAACAATAAAATAACTGTTGAGGAATCCAGTCGGAATCCTCCAACCTGTTTCCCTGCATCCACAGATGTTACACAATAAAATCAACATCACTTTCAGTTCCATATGATATATTCTGTTAAACAGAATCAATATAGAAATTCAACTAACTGACTAGCAGTTCAATCAAACAGTCAACACACAGTCAATTAGTCAATATTTAACAGTTCTAAAAATACAACATGAAATTATAAATTGTTCAGAGTTAGTGAGTTTTACTCACTTTGGCAGTTCATCGTTAAAGAACGATAAACTGTTATTTGATTTGAATCAAACAATTTATTTCGCCATGAATTCATACGAGCCCCAATCCACTTCCAGTCAGCTTCATTGTGTTGCCCCCGTCCATACGATCCCAATGTAACTTACGGTTCGTCAATCATCAGCATTCCGACCCACTTCACAATATAATAACCAACCTTGTTTAACTGTCTTCCCCAAATTGAAAACTCCTGATGTCTGCTCCTCTACGACAGTATTTTCTAATGCAATTCGATCCTCCGTGATTCACCATTACTCCTCACATCTTCCAACCGACATCACCATTATACTCCTCAACTCAACCTCTATAAGCTCATACTTATACCACCCAACTCGCCACTTTCGTTCGACAGCAGCTTCTTCAACCACCACGGTGAACACCGAACCAAAAACTGACGGAAACTCCCATCTCCTTGCAAGCATACTTCATTTCACCTCGACATCTCAATTTCAACCTCGAAATAATTCAAAATCGCATATATTTTTCCCAAAACTGAACCCTAAGTTCGCTCTGTACAAACCCAATGAACCAAACGAACATCGAACACTGTGAAAACCATATGGGGAGGATGGAAATCTCTCAAGGGATTCAAAGAAGTTTTCTTTAGGATTTATAACATTTTGTTTGTATTTCTTTTGGATTTACAAAGATGATCTGTGTTTTGCTGAGAGCAAAAAGTGACGGTGCAAATATTTGGCCAAGGAGAAAGTGAAATTAGGTTTAGGAGGAAATGTGTTCTATTTATAGGGTGCTTAGATATATTTTTATTAGTCTATAATATTTTATTCAAGTCATTTTCTTATTTATCTGACTTCTAAAAATTCCTGTGACTACATTAAATATTCAAAAATCTCCAAATTGGACATGCAGCTACAGTCCGACATTACGGTCCCAACGAAACTGGTTTCGTCGAATTCTGACTCCGTATGCTCACACATCGTATTTTTAACCGTCAAAATACTGACTGTTTTTCACTCTAAAAATCCGTACGGCCACACAGTGACTCCAAAAATCACGAAACTTCGCCTTTAACAATAATTTGATGTTGCGGATCCAACAAAATTAGTTTCGTCGAATTCCGACTTCGTTTGCAAAACCGGCTATTTTTAAAGCTCTGAATGACCTATTTAAATATATAAATATATTTAAATATAATTAAATTAAATATAAATAAATATATATTATCGTATATATTCACCGAGGAATATCATACAGCTCCAGTATAATTATATATTCGATATTCCAAGTCCAGGTTGAATCCATATTCAATTTATATTGAAAATCCAATTATAACGTAAATAAAGCGTTACGAATTATAAAGGAATTCCACAGCGACTTTTCTAAAATTTGATTTGGACGTAAATCAAAATCTATACGATGAAATCCCGTTTTTTCTCTTCCACTAGAAAGATATAATCAACCAGATCCACACGTTTCTTGTTTCACAGAAATCCGGCTTAAAACGAATCATGTACATTCAGTTGAAGTTCGAATCGCCAATTTACGAACTGCAGCGCCATTTCAAGCTCGATTTTAATTATAATATAATTATATGTTGAAACTGACGTCGATTGAATATATTTGTCAATATAATTCAACTCTAAGCTGAATTAAATCTTTGGGATGACCCTGTTCATAAAATATTGTGATTTTCCTATATTCCTGATTATTTTTGAATTAAATATATTATTTAATTTATTATTTTAATTAAATATTCACCATTATTTAATTCCACGACCATGAAATCCTTTAATTCACTATTTAAATAATTAAATAAATTAATTATTATACCGCTGGAAAATGCGGGTCATTACATTCTTCCCCACTTAAAATAATTTCGTCCTCGAAATTGCTAAGGTAGAGGACGACCCTATTGACTGGTTAGAACATATTTGCTCACTTCTTAACTTCAGTTTCAACTGAACTAATTTAATCTCAATTAAAAATTTATTTAATTCTTATCAACGAAAATTTCCAAAAATCCTGAAAATTTTCTAACGCCTTAACTTTTCGAAAAATTTAGCCAGCACCTCCTTTGTACCGGCATATACGACAAACCATAACTCGCCTCTCTAGGCCTTCTCCAACCCAAAAGAAAATCAAAACCCCAAACGGCTTGCCAATTCGGCTCATAAATCACCAAACTCATATGAAATATAAACTTGTACCTTTTTGTCGGGCATATCATTATATCCCTTCCATCTGTTATCAACTCGGCATATACAAATGCCATCCCAATCAACTCCAACCAATTTATTCTTAACACAACCATTCGCTTATTCAAGCCGAATTCAATTTCAAATTCGAGTTTCAAATTCCAAACTCTCAACTTATCATTTCAATTCCAATCCAGATTATTCTCTAATCACTTCCAGTTTTTCTTAACCTATCATCTCAAGTTAAATTCTGGTTTATTTTTTTACTTTTACCATCCCATTCGAATTAACTTCACAAGTTAAATTTTAAATTTCTAGAGTTTAAATTCCTGGGTTTATTTCAAATCAATTTGAAATCATAATATTAATTCAAAACCGTTGAATTTCTAACAACTTGTTTTTCTCAAAACAATTCAAAAATAAAACCTTTGGTAGTAATCCATCACTTAGAACTCGAAAATGAACACTGATGATGTCGCGATTCATCATCAGAATCTATTTTCCAGCTATCGAAGTGAGTTCAATACTATATCATTTTCAGTTTGAAAAACGTTTTCAAAATCTCCCAGGAACTTAAAATTTCCTTATTTTAATTCCAATCTGATTTAAATTCAGATTTACTTCATTTTATTTCATATATTTTCCTTATATGAATTCTGATTAGTTATTTATAACCATTTTACTTTTTATAATCTTTATTCGATTATAATATCAACCAACACAACCAATTATACTATGTTAATTTCAAAACATATCATGTTGGTTCATCGTATTCGAGTGTTTAGTAACCCCTATCGATACAATGGATCAAACTGATCGACCAGAACTCATAAACGACTCGACCAATAAGTCACCATAATATAAAACAATTTTTATATCAAATAACAAATACGCTCTCTCATATATATACACTCAACTCAATCTAGGGCATTACTAACCCTATCTCTACTGAGTCACGCCACAGAGCCAAGGTAATTCACTTAACCTTAAGCTCTGATACCAACTGTAACGACCCGGATTTTGAGTAGGCTTTGCAACCGTCCCCATCCTCCAAAGCAGCAGTAAAACCCACTGTGGCTTACACTGGTACCCCAACACCACATTTTACGGCCAGCCTTTTGACTTCACAACAACCTTACCAAAGGGACATGTAGGAGTAAGAGTCTCTCGTTCGCCACCTAACGAAAAGCGAGAACCCCCTATCATGCGACACATGCACTAAGCACGCAACATGGACTGGTGTGAGTAAACTCAAATCATTTAAAAGGGTATATGATAGGGTACGGGGTCGGGTATGGTTTGGACGTGGGTTGATTCAGAGCTTGGGCCGATGTAAGAACTTGACGAAACCAGATCCGACCGGATCGCAGGAACAGACATTACGACAGGGGATTGAGATGGAAATGATTTGGGGCTATTCTGAATGTGCGACAAAATAAAATGTCAGAACGGAACATTGAACAGTTATCGTTATTTAACGACTACCGGCTAATGTGAGTAAAACTCACCAACTCTGTACAGTTCTATTTTTACATCGTATTCTTAGAACTATTAAATATTGCCTGTTTGATTGTGTGTTGACTGTTTGATTGAACTGCTAGTCAGTTAGTGAATATTTTATATATATATATAATATAATATATATATATATATATAAACAGTTAAATAGTTATATATTGATTCTGTTAATAGAATATTTCATATTTAACTGGAAGTGATGTTGATTATACTGTGTAACATCTATGATGTAGGGAAACAGGTTGGAGGAATCCAACTGGATTCAGTTGGATTCCTCAACAGTTATTTTACTGTGATTTATATATTGTGATATATAATGTGATATATAATCTGACGTTGATTATGTGTGCTTTGGACGATAGTTATCGTTGTTATAGGGTGTGTTAAATACCATAAGAAATACCAGAATGTGGAAAAGGGATTTTCAAAGTATATTTTGAAAATAATTTATTTATATAAAATCAATGGATTTTATATTATACAAGAAAAAGGATTTTGAATAAAAGAATTATATTTGCAAATCAAATATAAAGGAAATTTATATTTGTTAATCAAATATAAAGGGATTTTATTTTTTAAACAAATAGTCAAAACCAATAGAAAGAGGGATATTTGTAAACCATTTACAAATTGATAAAAAGGATTTAGTTATTTAGGAAATAAATAAAGGTAAAACAACTTATTATTTAGGGTATAAATAAAGTTAAATGAATAATTATTTGTTATAATAAATAAAATAAAGGAATATTTATTTGTTAGAATAAATAGAATAAAGGAGATATTTATTTGTTAAATAAATAGGATTATAAGGAAATATTTATTTAGGAAATAGATAGATTATAAAAGAAAATCTTTAAAAAGGAATAAACGTTATTAGCGAGTAAGTTAATCAAATTGAGTTATCAGGTTAGTTAATCAAAGTAAATTGATTAGTTAAACTAAGTGAATTGGTTAAGTTAATCAAAGTGAATTGGTTAAGTTAATCAAAGTGAATTGGTTAAGTTAATCAAAGTGGATTGGTTAAGGTAATCAAAGTGAATTAGTCGAGTTAATCAAAGTGATTAGTTCAGTTAATCGAGATAAGAAAAATCAAGCTAGGTTAATCGAGTTGAATTAGTCAGTCGAGTTAATCAATTGAGTTAGTCAAACCAAGTAAAACCAGTTAGAGTTAATCAGTAGAGTTAATCAGTTAGGGTTGACCAGGCAGAGTTAATCAGTTGAAGTTAATCGATTTGAGTTAAGATTTTCGAGTTGATAATCGAGTTAAGTTATCGAATACCACTTATTCGAAGTAGAAGTTATCAAATATAGTTATTTGAGATAGAGTTAGTCAAACAGAGTTATTCAGGATAAGTTGCCATCTCGTACGACTGCTAGCGTAATTCGCAGGGCTGTAAATAGCCTACGGCGGTCGGATGTTTCCTGAGGGAGTCAGGCGTAACCATTGTGATCGCTGCGATCTAGAGTCAAGCGAATGGAGTTAAATCGAATATTTGTTATTCAATAGGAGTTAATCAACTTGAGTTAGATTATCGAGATAAGTTAATCGAGTTAAGTTCTTGAGTTAGATTATCGAGATAAGTGAGTCGAGTTAAGTCCGTCGAGTTAAATTAATCGATGTTAGTTTCATCGAAAGGAGTTAATCGATATTAGTTTCATCGAAGGGAGTTATCGATTATTAGTTAATCGAAGTGAGTTATAGAATATTAGTTAAATCGCAGGAGTTATCGAATATAGTTTATTCGATGGAGTTAATCGATTAGAGTTAAATTAAAGGAGTTAATCGAACATAGTTTATTCGAATATAGTAAAGGAGTTAATTGAATATAGTTTATTCGAATAGAGTTAGAGGAGTTAATCGAATATAGTTTATTCGAATAGAGTTAAAGGAGTTATCGAATATAGTTTATTCGACATGAGTTAGGTGAATGGGGTTAACCAAATAGAGTTAATCAAATAGAGTAAATCAAATAGAGTTAACCCAATAGGGTCAGTCCAACAGAGTTAATTGAAAAGAGTTAATCGAATATAGTTATTCGAAAGAAAGGTTAAGTAAGGAAGTTAGTTAAAGAAATATAAAGTGAACTTTGCCTATTTCAAGGTTAGAAGTGTTGTTCAGTTAACGTCTGAGAGGTAGATCTACCCCAACTTGATTGGCTTCGTTTTTAACTGAGGAATGGTTAAGGTTCGGCAGTAAAGGATGGTAAAGTGAATTTAGTAATTAAAGAAAATGGTTGAGTTGGCATAGCGATGTTTTATCTAAACATATGTTTAATCCAAATGTAGGAGTTTGGAATTGTTTTCCAAACAAGAATCAGAAATTTTTTCTAAATACAAAAAACAAGGAATGGAAATGTTTCCAGTGTTAATAACGTATATATTCTAAATCTAGAAAATAAGAAATGTTGAATATAGGGAAACAGGAGATGAAAAATGAACTAAAGAGATTAATGTTAAATGATGTTTGTTCAGTATAATTTCCATCTGGAAATAATATCGTTGTTTGCACACTTGTTTTCTTTGATAGTTAACTCACAGACTATCGAAGTTTTGACCATTTTTAACGTTGTTAATATGGAGAGACCGGTTGGATTATTATCCAAAGAACCACTCTGTATTGGCACAAGCGTTGTGAATCATTTATGCCAAAGATAATTGAAAACGGAGTAAAGTGCAAGGGCTGTTGTATAAGTCTTAGTTAACAGTGACTAAGATGGATATACTGAATAGTGCCTTCGGTTTGTCCAGTCCTAGGACAACTTGTATGGATGAAGGTCTGACAGAGTATATCCAATGGATCGCGTAAGTTGATCCCTTCAAACGTATATACGTTGGTGGCGGAGGAATTCGTTTCTCTTAGCTGTATACCCGTTGTATCTTTGAGGAAATCAATTTGTGATTTTGCGGGTATGACGATGTGACATTTCTAAGTGAATGAAGATGGATGTCTGACAGAGTATTTCCAAACGATCACGTACATTGATTTCTCCAACCGTACCAAGAGTGGAAGTGGAGAAGGAAACTTCTTTTAGCTAACACATAATGTATTGTTGAGGACGTCAATCGGTGATTGGATGGATTTGATGATGTGGCATTTAAAGTGAATCTGATGTGAAGATAAGCGTAGCTTCTAGCCTCACATCCGGTAAATGATAGAAATCGGGCAGGTAGCATGGCTATGTAGGTCGCACCTATTAAGGTGTATAATCACCTGATCTAGAGTTTCATTTATTTCTAAAAACTATTGTTGATGCTGTCTCATTCGGGAAACGGTTGTTGATCCCAACCGTTGGTGATATACATTCGATACACTCAGCGAAATGAGTGGTCAGTCATGTGTGGCTGGGTTGCAAGATGTTCTTGTTGAACCCAGTGTATTCCTCTCTAGAGGTACACTAGCAGAAGGTGGTTCCATACCTTGTCATAGTTGGAAATCCATTATCCAATATGTGATTGCGATTTTGATTGTATCTATATATGTAGAACGTGAGATGAAAGCGTTTCTGCTAGATTGATATCTATTTGTACTTAGACATTATTATAATATCAGAATGATACTGCTTATCAAAGATGTTGGATTCTCATAAGGGAAAAACCTGTTCCGTTATACGGCGTGGTCTTATGAGATATCATATACCTGTATAACTGTTTTAAACTGTTTTACTCATACCAGTCCCATGACCGACCCGGAGTTTATTTGTTTGTTTCCCTAAACTCTTGGGTGCCTAAATTTATACGGGCAGTCAAGTAGTCGGGATATACAGATACTTGAAGAGCTGGAGCAGGAGGCTTCAGAATCATATAGCTATTGTTTATTTCCGCTGTGTTGTAAGTACTGTACTTTGAAAATGACTTGTATATTTACGTACGGATTGATATTTCAAAGTTATGTTATATATTATATGTTATTCGTTCCGCTGTGAGATTCGTGTTACTCTGATGATGTAAGTTCTTCTTTTTCTTCTTCTATTCTAAGTTTCTATCTTATTTATCCTCACCCTCTAATTTCTTTCATTAATTACCAGGATTTTTCGATGTTTTGGTTATCGACATCGTGTTTATGTCGATAACCAAAGTCGCTCAAAATCTGGGTCGTTACAGTTGGTATTATAATATTCTGTGAACGTGACTATTTTTGATTGAATATATTCGATTGATATTTTTGATTTATTACCTTGGCTCTGTGGCGTGACTCGGTAGAGATAGGGTTAGTAAAACCCTAGATTGAGTTTGAGTGTATATATACGAGTGAACGTATTTGTTATTGATATAAAAATTGTTTTATATTGTGGAGATTCATTGGTTGAGTAGTTTGTGAATTCTGGTCGATCAGTTTGATCCACTGTATTGATAGGGGTTACTAAACACTCGAATACGATGAACCAACATGATGTGTTTTGAATTTTACACAGTATAATTGGTTGTGTTGGTTGTTATTATAATCGAGTAAGATTATAAAAGTGAAATGGTTATAAATAACTGATCAAAATTCATATAAGTAAAGTATATGAAATAAGATGAATTAAATCTGAAATTTAAATCAGATTTGGAATTAAAATAAGTAAATTTTAAGTTCCCGGGGGGATTTTGAAATGTTTTCTAAATGGAAGTATTTAGTAATGTGTAACGACCCAGAAAATCTGAACCAATTTAAAATTTTTAAATTGGCTAAAATAATGGATTTTAAATATTTAAAATAAATATTTTAAATAATGGCGATGAAAACTGAGTTTGAATCGACAATTGAAAACGAATATAATTAATTATAATTATATATAGAATTGAAAATGGCGCGGTAGTTCGATAATTCGATTTCAAACTTCAATTGAATATACCGGGTGCAAAACAATCCGGATTTTAGTGAAACCAAAAATATTTAAATCTGTTAGTGAATATCTTTCTAACGAATCCGACCAATCGAAATTTGATAGCGGGAATCAAAAGATACGTCCAGTTGAAAATTCTGAATAGTCGCTATGGAATTCAGGCCCTTAAAAATGGACATTTTGCAAACGACCTCGGATTTCGACGAAACCACTTTTGTTGGATCCGCAGTGTCAAGTTATTTCTAGGTTTCAAATTTCATAATTTTTCGAATCAATATGTGAGCGTGGCAAAGGAGAACGCGTTTGACCAGTTTCAGTTGATTTTAATCGACTGGAAATTGGCCATTTTTCAAATGGTCTCAGAATTCGACGAAACTAGTTTTGTTAGGACCGTATCGGCAATACGAAGCTAGAAAATATTTTTTCGAGAATTTTCTAGTTAG
Organism: Allium sativum; assembly: GCA_030737875.1. Classification (NCBI taxonomy): domain Eukaryota; kingdom Viridiplantae; phylum Streptophyta; class Magnoliopsida; order Asparagales; family Amaryllidaceae; genus Allium; species Allium sativum. The sequence goes on along the minus strand of CM060909.1, from coordinate 944,682,392 downwards.
TATGTGGCCCCAGTAAATTGAAATGTACGTTTAAAATTCAATATAGTGATTTAAATGAAAATTCAAAAGGAAACTGATTGTAACAATCGAATCAGCTTGCGATACATATCCCATTGTGTTCGGAATGGGGGTGAAACGCTATGGGCGACAGGCGGTGGGCCTCGTTTCGAGGTCGTATGTAAAAGTCAACCTTTTTACAAAAATTAAATAATTAATTAATAAAAAATTATATATTATTTTAATTTTCTTTCCCCCTTTTTTTCTTCTGCTTCCCCCCCCCCCCCCCCCGATTCATTTACCAGAAACTAAATAAGAAAAAAAAGAAGAAAAACCTAAATCGAATCATCGCCGCCGCCAGAACCCTCGGAGCCGTCGCCTCGTCTCGAAGTTGCCGACGAACCCCTCGACGCCGCCCTCACCTCGAAGTCGCCCTCACTATTGAAGACCCCGCCTCGTCTCGAAGTCGCCGACAACCCAGCGAACATCACCTCGAAACCTGCCGCCGACGAACACCATCGAGCCCCCCCTCTTCGCAGGCTACGGTAAGGAATTAGGTTATTTTATTTTTATTTTTATTTTAATTTTGTTTTGCTAATTACTGATTTAAACATTTAAATAAAAAACTGATTTTATAAAAAGAGTAAAACTGATTTTCTTTAAAAAAGAAAAAAACTGATTTTAAAGAAAGGTATTAAACTGATTTTGTTTTAAAAGAAAAACTGATATTTTTAAATATTAAAAACTGAATGTATAAGAATTATAAAATTGATTTTTTCATAATTTTTAAACTGAATATTTTTTTAAGTTATAAAAACTGATTCTCTTTAGAATTTTAAAAACTGTTTTTTTAAAGGATGTAAAAACTGATTTAAAAAGAATATAAAAACTGATTTGTTTAAGATGTAAAAACTGATTTAAAAAGAATATAAAAACTGATTTGAATAGAAAAGAAAAATCAGATTTTTATATATTGAATAGCGAAGTCAAAATCAGATTTTTATATATTGAATAGCGAAGTCAAAATTCGATTTTTATATATTGAATAACACAGTAAAAATTCGATTTTTACATATGTAGAGGATACGGGAGAAAGCGACAAAAGGCGAAGATTTTATGCAAGGAAGTGTCGTGTAGTTGGATAGCTATTGGTGAGATTTCTGTTTTAAAAATATTATATATGTGTGAAATAAAAGTGTATTGCTATATATAAAAATATATATATATATATATATATACACGCCCCCTCGTCCACAAACCATGGACGATATTTATTGGTTGAAATTGTTGTGAAAATTGAATGGTTGTTTGGGATTGTTTGTGATTGATATTGGTTGATTGCGGTTGAAAAATACCCATTGGTGGTTGAGAAATATTTGGTTGAAACCACATAGGATTAGTTTGTGGAAATGAAATAAAAAAATATACATGCCGCCTGCGTGCGAACTAGATGCATGATCCCCATTGTCAAAAACCGCGAGGTTTTAAGGTAGAGCGAGGAGCCGTACTAGGGACGGTGCTGGTTTAACTACCCTGCCGTTATGCTGCCGAAATTTTGAATAATATTCGTGTGTTTGAATTATTTTCATTTGCTTAAACTATATTTATTCGTTGATTAGAAATTCATGTGTTGAATGGTATTCATATTTTGAAATAAATTGTTCGATAATAAAAATCACATTTTTATCTATATATAAAAACTATTGAATACATTCATGTGTTGAATTGATATTCATTCGTTGTTTATAAATTCATGTGTTGAATGGAATTCATATTTTGAAATAAATTGTTCGATAACAAAAATCACATTTTTATCTATATATAAAAACTATAGAAAACATTCATGTGTTGGATTGATATTCATTCGTTGATTAGAAATTCATGTGTTGAATGGTATTCATATTTTGAAATAAATTGTTCGATAATAAAAATCACATTTTTATCTATATATAAAAACTATTGAAAACATTCATGTGTTGAATTGATATTCATTCGTTGTTTAGAAATTCATGTGTTGAATGGTATTCATACTTTGAAATAAATTGTTCGATAATAAAAATCACATTTTTATCTATATATAAAAACTATTGAAAACATTCATGTGTTGAATTGATATTCATTCATTGTTTAGAAATTCATGTGTTGAATGGTATTCATATTTTGAAATAAATTGTTCGATAATAAAAATCACATTTTTATCTATATATAAAAACTATTGAAAACATTCATGTGTTGAATTGATATTCATTCGTTGTTTAGAAATTCATGTGTTGAATGGTATTCATATTTTGAAATAAATTGTTCGATAATAAAAATCACATTTTTATCTATATATAAAAACTATTGAAAACATTCATGTGTTGAATTGATATTCATTCGTTGTTTAGAAATTCATGTGTTGAATGGTATTCATATTTTGAAATAAATTGTTCGATAATAAAAATCACATTTTTATCTATATATAGAAACCACAGAAAACATTCATGTGTTGAATTGATATTCATTCGTTGTTTAGAAATTCATGTGTTGAATGGTATTCATATTTTGAAATAAATTGTTTTATGATAAAAATCCTATTTTGTCACCTATATGAACTATATAGAAAAATAGTGTTTTGAAATGAATTGTTTTACAATAAAAATCACATTTTTATTGTATGCATAAATCGTTGAAATGTGAAGTGTTAAAAATAGCCACTTGTTCAAAATAAACATATATGAGTTGAAATATTCATTAATTAGCTAATGAAATGATTTGCACCTATTTATGTAACATTAGAATGAATGGAGTTTTTAAACCAAATAGAAATCAAATATGAAGTCGAATAGAAATTGATAAATGATAAGAACTGTATATATATGTACATGCAATATTCATTGAACAAGTTATAGCAAAGGGGCTAGAGAAGAGGAATAAAATTTTGTGCCCGACAAATAGGTACACATTTACTGATTTGTTTGGGTGATGATTTTGAGCCTGTTGGCTAGCCGCTTGGCTTCTTCTTTTTCTTTTTGAGATTAGAAGGACCGGGAACGCTATTTGCGATTTCCCGATGCTCCCGGTGCAGGGGAGGTTATGGCAAAAATTTTCCAAAATTTAAGGCGTTAGAAAAATATTTGAAGTGAAAACGATATTGAAATCATTGAATGAACTATATTTATATAAACATATAAATATAAATAAAATTAAAACGAAACGAGGCCGTGCAGTTCATATTTTGAAACCGTGATTTCAAACGACTAGTGCGGGAAATCCGACCATTGGATTTTCCCGAAACCTCAACCGTCGGGTTCGCCTTGGAATAATCTTTCCAACGGCACCAACCTTGTAAAAATCCAACGGTTGGATTGTCTGGAATGTTTAAATCAAATTTGAAGAAAAACAGCGCCAGAATCGATTATATTTATATATAAATATAAATATAATTATATTTAATCGAATAACGACGCTGCAGTTCGTATTTTGAAATCGAAACTTCAAACGATTGTACCGGGAGATCCGACCGTCGGATTTTCCCGAAACTGGAACCGTTGGATTCGTTTTGAAAAGACCTTTCTAATGATGTAAATTTTGTGAAGATCCAACGGTTAGAGTTTTAGATATGTGTAAATCAAATCTGAGGAAAAACAGCGCCACGGCCGCTTTATGGCCCGAAGCGTCGTTTTGAATAAAATGGCTATTTTAAAATAAATAAAAATAGCGATAAATAGTTGTAAAATATCATAAGCGATATGGAATAGAAATAAACTGAATTTGCTTGATTTGTGTGGCTTTTGATGGTTGAATGTGTTTGGTGTGAAAATTACATTAAAGAACACAATTGGTGTTGTCGAATAATTTAACCATTGAAATAAATCGAATTGAAATTCTAAATATACGTGAATTATTTGAAAAGGCCGAGTTAATTCTCATTTCGAATAATTGACCGACGATTGAAAGTCGAAAATGAAGACGATGGTCGAAGACCGGAGATCTTCACCTCGTTTGGATGGTAACCGAGGTCCTGATTGGGAGGCATCCCGAAATATGGATAATGAGTGGTGATCGTCCAGACGTACGTGTTGGTCGATGGGTTTGCGAGGTATTTAGTGCCTCCGGTTTCGTTCAGACCCAGAACGGACTTGTAAATGGACTGTGTGTCCGACATGGGAATTTGTTCTGTGTGATTGATAGCCATCAGTTGCACGGTGTGAATTGCCTGTGTGGCATGCTAAGATGCAGTGATCAGGGCTTCTGTTGAAAAGCAAAGTCTTGTGGTGATGATCAAAGCACCGCCTGTGTGGCGTAGCTTTGTGTATAACGTAAATTCGCGAGCCTCACACCCCGGTATGAACCTAAAACGGGAGGAAGGACCTCAGGGAGGACATGCGTTTCTTTCTAGCTAGGGTGGTGTCAGTGACCTACCAGCCCTGACATTTATATACTTTTCACCTATGTGGTTGTTGCTGTTGCGAGGCGCCTCGGTTTGATCGGACGATCCGGGTCCGATGGAGTCATTCGTTGCCTCGTTGACGCCCCAAAGGGCGGGGAAACGTATTGTTCAGGAATTTTAATCCACATCGGTGGACCGGCCCTGTCGCTCCTAGGGTCACTCGAGCTCTGATCCTGAGACACGGGCTAGAGCGTCTCGAATTCGGTAAGGACTATCTTTTGCCTTGGTTCAGGACGGAAATCCAATTTCCAAATACGTGACGACGCGGTTTCGATTGTATAGATATTTGGCGACATAGTGGCATGGGACGCTCATGTCGTCTATGATTGATAGTTATGATTTGAAATTGCTTTCGAAACATATAAACACTAGCAATAATATCAAATGCCTTTGTTTTATTCGTATCAAGCATATTTTGGCCGTTATAAGGTAAAAACTCTATCCTCCGGTTTGCGTTGCATTGTGTGATGGGAACTGAGTCTTATAACGGCTTCATTTTTATAAAAAGCATAGCGATGTTTAAAAGAAAGATTTGTTTTAAAGCACTGGCAATCCAATGGAGTAAACCCGTTCCACGAAAGTGGCGTGGTCCTGTGATTAGCCAATTATATATGTGTTGAGTGGATTTCTCATACCAGTCCCATGACTGACTCGTAGTTTGTTTCACTTTCAAACTCGGGTGCCCCTTTTTCTACACGGGCAGCCTTGTATTCAGGTTTAGCTGGTTCTTTTTCTGGATAGCTGGAGCTGAAGATGGGTTCAATCATTTATTCTTTTTATGCTGTTCAGCTCCTATTGTACATATTTTGTTTATTTCCGCTGTAGACATTTATGTATAGCTGAACTGTATTTGTACTAAGTAAGATCCTGTATACTATGTAACTCTGATGATTACTTTTATCCAGTATATTTTGTTGTTCATTCTGGTGTATTTATTTAATTCTGTTCTGCTATTATCTGTTTCTGTGTTATATTCCAAAGATAGCCCTGTTTCCGTGAGAACGGGAAATCGGGTCGTCTCAACGTGGTATCAGAGCTTTGGTTAAGCTTAGTTCTGGAATATAACATATTAACGAACTCGTCAGAAATAGAACCAGTAGTGTTCTAGGACGGGTAACTCTATACAGATAGGATCAGTAATATCCTAGTATGAGTAGCAGAATGAAATTACACCTTGATAGACACATTTACATTCAAGTATTTGCAGAAGAACTAGAAAATGAGTGCCAGAAACAGAAGAAGTAATACTAACCCGGATATTGAAGCTCTATTCATGAAGTATAGAAATCTGGGTGGAAAGTCGTTCTCGGGCGAAGAATCTATTATGAGGACACAAGCTTGGATTCTTTCAGCTGAGAAAATCTTCGAAGCATTAAAGCTTAGAGATGACCAGAAAAGATTACTGGCCTCCTGGGCTCTCAAAGATGAAGCTTTATTCTGGTGGGATTCAGTTATCAAAGGTAATCCAGAAGGTGATATCACCTGGGATAGATTCAAAGTGATTTTCTTAGAAAGATTTACTCCTCCCGAAGCGACCGAACGGCTATGCGATGAATTTTCTTATCTGATACAAGGAGATATGACCATTCCCGAATATCATAAGAAATTCAATGAACTTGCTCACTTTGCTCCCCATCTGATTCAGAATCCAAAGAGGAAAAATATGAGATTTATCCATGGCCTTCAAAGGAAATACCAGAATAAAGTATTGGGGCATGTGAAGCTTCCTTTCTCAGAAATGATTTATATGGCCTATCAGTATGAAGATCTCCATAAGAAAGGAATGTTATGCGACGAAGAAGAAGTCAGTTCTAGTGACATAGCAGAGTCGGAAACTGATATTCCTGAAGCTAGTACGACGTCTGAGATCCGTAAAAAGCCCGGTGCCAATCGCAAAAGGGCTGAATCTGAGAAAGGGCAAGGAACGACTACCATATGCAGTAACTGTAAGAAGCCAGGGCATTTGTCGATTAACTGCGGACTCTTAATGAAGCGATTAAGAGGCGGGTTTAAATCCAAGAAGGGATTTCAAGAGAATAGAAAGTGCAGTCAATGCCATCAGTCCGGTCATCTTTCAAAGGCCTGCCCGCTATTCAGAAAGCCTAAGGCAGTACATGTAAATGAAGTGGTAGAAGTACCTGCCTCCTCGTCTGCTCAGGAAAGGTCTGATGTTTTAGAAGGCACGCTCAATGTCAAAAACATTCCAGTTAAAGTACTGTTTGACACAGGCGCGTCACGAAGCTTTATTGCAAAGAGTGCAGTCAAGAAACTGGATTTGAATTTGAAGAAGCTCAAAGAGCCAATGACTGTCCAAAATCCAGTGGGAGGTTCCATCAATCTCAGTTGGATTTGTGCAGTACCTGTCTCTTTTTCTTGCTATAAATTCCCTATTATCTCTATCATCATGAATTTTAATGAATTCGATCTTATTCTGGGATTGGATTGGTTAACTAGATATGAAGCTGAAGTTAAATGCGCCGAGAGAGTGGTTAAAGCAAAGGCCCAATCGGGGAATTATATAACCATACCATGTGAAGGCCCGACTTCAAATAGAAAAGATTTCTGGTCAGCTCTCGATGTTTCTCCAGCCCAAATAGAAAATATCCCTGAAATCACTGAGAATATTCCTGACCTCATTAAAGATATTCCTGTCGTCAAGGATTATGCGGATGTGTTTGAGGAAGTCGTTCGCTTACCTCCGCAGAGAGAAATAGATTTCAAAATTGCTTTAATTCCAAATGCAAGGCCGGTAGTTCACGCTATTCGAAGAATGTCCTTGAAAGAGAAGGAGGAATTAGACAATCAAACACGACAGCTGGTATGGAAAGGTCTGATCAGGCCTAGTTTCTCTGATTGGGGTGCAGCAGTGGTGTTTGTCCCAAAATCTGATGGTACTCTACGTCTATGTGTGGATTATCGTGATTTGAACAAACAGACAATAAAGAATAAATATCCATTGCCGCGAATAGATGATTTGTTAGATCGATTAAATGGAGCACAAGTATTTTCAAGAATGGACCTAGCTACAGGCTTCCATCAACTTCGAATTGCCGAAGAGTGTGTTCCAATGACAGCGTTCAGAGGCCCCGACTTATTCTACGAGTGGTTAGTAATGCCGTTCGGCTTATGTAACGCTCCAGCTTACTTCGTCGATCTGATGAACAGAGTATTCAGAGGAGTATTGAATAAATTTGTTCTGGTTTTTATTGATGATATTCTAATCTTCTCTAAATCAAAGGCCGAACATGAAAAGCATCTGGAACAAGTGTTAGAAATTCTCAGATGGAATGTATTAAAAGCCAAGTTTTCCAAATGTATATTCTGGCAAGATGAAGTGAAATTTCTGGGCCATGTCGTATCGAAAGATGGAATCGCTGTGGATCCAAGTAAAATCACGGCTATTCAAAATTGGAAACGGCCCAGTACTCCCACTGAAGTCCGCAGTTTTCTCGGATTGGCTAGCTATTACCGGAAGTTCGTTAAAAACTTTTCGAAGATATCTGGCCACTTAACGAAGCTTACAAAGAAGCATTCTAAGTTCAAATGGACTCAAGAAAGTGAGGAGGCGTTTGAGGAGCTAAAGTTAAGATTAACGACAGCTCCAGTGTTAACCATCATCGATGGCAACCAAGATTTGAAAGTCTGGACTGATGCTTCTAGAGAAGGCCTTGGGGCAGTGTTAATGCAAAGGGGTCAAGTAATTGCTTATGCTAGCCGTCAACTGAAGCCGCACGAGAAAAACTACGTAACTCATGATCTTGAGTTATTGGCTATCATATTCTCTTTGAAAATCTGGAGACACTATCTTCTGGGCGAAAGATTTGAACTATTTACAGATCACCAGTCGTTAAAGTATCTATTTACTCAAAAAGACCTGAATTTAAGGCAGCAACGTTGGCTGGAGTTTCTTGCAGCATATGACTTTGAAATTATATATACTCCAGGAAAAGCCAATGTCGTGGCTGATGCGTTAAGCAGAAAGAATGGGATGATCGCCAGTTTCATCATTGCAACTTCGTTGATTGATAAGATATCGGCTCTCTAAGAAGACGACCAATTTATCAAAGGAATAAGTCAGCGAATTCGTGAGGGCAATGCTTCGGATTTCCAGTTAGATAACGAAGGGATTCTGAGGTTAGAAGGACGAATTTGCGTTCCAGATATTCCTGAACTCAGAAGAGATGTGCTTGATGAATGCCACAAATCTAAGCTCAGTATCCATCCAGGTGTGAATAAAATGTATAATGACATCAAACGCACATTCTGGTGGAAGTCGTTAAAAAGAGACATCTCGATATATGTGAGTAGATGCCCTACTTGCCAACTAGTCAAAGTGACCAACAGAAATTGGCTGGATTGTTACAACCACTAGAAGTTCCTGGTTGGAAGTGGGAACATATTTCTATGGATTTCATTGATGGTTTGCCCAGAACCAGAAAAGGGAATGACAGTATTTGGGTGATCGTAGATCGCTTCACGAAGACCGCCCATTTCATACCTGTCAGATCAAATAGAACCGCTCAGAGTCTGGCGCAGATTTATTTCAGGGAAATAGTTAGACTGCATTGAGTGCCGCTCAGTATAGTAAGTGATAGAGATACAATATTCACTAGCAAATTCTGGGAAGCATTTCAAGATGAGCTAGGAACGAAGTTAAACATGAGCACCGCTTATCATCCTCAGACAGACGGTCAGACCGAGAGGGTGAATCGCATTTTAGAAGATCTATTGCGGGCTTGTATTCTAGATTTCGGTGGATCATGGGAAGACCATCTGCATTTGGCTGAATTCTCTTATAACAACAGCTACCAGGCGAGCCTGACAATGTCGTCATTCGAAGCATTGTATGGTAGACCTTGCAGATCTCCTGCTTGTTGGGTCGAGCCTGGAAATAGACTTGTGATAGGTCCCGATATGATTCGAGAAGCTGCCGACAAAGTCGATTTTATTAAAAAGCGATTACTCGCCGCTCAAAGCCGACAAAAGATCTATGCCGATAGAAGAAGAAGAGATATATCCTTTGAAGTTGGCGACTATGTATATCTGAAAGTATCGCCGATGAGAGGAGTTATCCGGTTCGGTAAAACTGGAAAGTTAGCGCCCAAATTCATAGGTCCGTTTCCTATTCTGGAACGGATTGGAACTCTCGCATATAGGGTCAAACTGCCTGACTGGTTGCCTGGAGTGCATGATGTATTTCATATATCTCAACTTCGAAAGCACGTTCATGATCCAGACTTGATCGTGGAAGAAGCAGCTCAGCAGGACATTGAAATTACTCCAGAATTAGCCGTGAGGCGTGAGCCGCTAAAGATTATCGGCAAAGAAACCAAAGAGCTGAGGAACAAGAAGGTTCACTTAGTCAAAGTGCAATGGAGTGGAGATCCGAGAGATTGTACTTGGGAAACCGAGGAGAGCATTCAGAAAGCTTATCCCAGATGCCGAGTAGATATCTCTGATTGACTCTGGTGCAAGGTATATTTACCATACTTTACCTCACCATTTAATTCTCTATTCTATTATAATTGTTTGAATGATTTTAGAAGAAAAATAGGAATTAATTTGTACGGCTTTGAAAGGTTAAAAAACAATTGGATTGGTTGTTGTGTTGTGTGATCGTAGATTTATCAAACCACTTTCGACTTTATTCCTTTTCGGGGACGAAAAGTTTTAAGTGGGGGAGATTGTAACGACCCAGAAAATCTGAACCAATTAAAAAAATTTTAAATTGGCTAAAATAATGGATTTTAAATATTTAAAATAAATATTTAAAATAATGGCGATGAAAACTGAGTTTGAATCGACAATTGAAAACGAATATAATTAATTATAATTATATATAGAATTGAAAATGGCGCGGTAGTTCGATAATTCGATTTCAAACTTCAATTGAATATACCGGGTGCAAAACAATCCGGATTTTAGTGAAACCAAAAATATTTAAATCTGTTAGTGAATATCTTTCTAACGAATCTGACCAATCGAAATTTGATAGCGGGAATCAAAAGATATGTCCAGTTGAAAATTCTGAATAGTCGCTATGGAATTCAGGCCCTTAAAAATGGATATTTTGCAAACGACCTCGGATTTCGACGAAACCACTTTTGTTGGATCCGCAGTGTCAAGTTATTGCTAGGTTTCAAATTTCATAATTTTTCGAATCAATATGTGAGCGTGGCAAAGGAGAACGCGTTTGACCAGTTTCAGTTGATTTTAATCGACTGGAAATTGGCCATTTTTCAAACGGTCTCAGAATTCGACGAAACTAGTTTTGTTAGGACCGTATCGGCAATACGAAGCTAGAAAATATTTTTTCGAGAATTTTCTAGTTAGTATGTGGCCCCAGTAAATTGAAATGTACGTTTAAAATTCAATATAGTGATTTAAATGAAAATTCAAAAGGAAACTGATTGTAACAATCGAATCAGCTTGCGATACATATCCCATTGTGTTCGGAATGGGGGTGAAACGCTATGGGCGACAGGCGGTGGGCCTCGTTTCGAGGTCGTATGTAAAAGTCAACCTTTTTACAAAAATTAAATAATTAATTAATAAAAAATTATATATTATTTTAATTTTCTTTCCCCCTTTTTTTCTTCTGCTTGCCCCCCCCCCCCCGATTCATTTACCAGAAACTAAATAAAAAAAAAAAAAACCTAAATCGAATCATTGCCGCCGCCAGAACCCTCGGAGCCGCCGCCTCGTCTCGAAGTTGCCGACGAACCCCTCGACGCCGCCCTCACCTCGAAGTCGCCCTCACTATCGAAGACCCCGCCTCGTCTCGAAGTCGCCGACAACCCAGCGAACATCACCTCGAACCCTACCGCCGACGAACACCATCGAGCCCCCCCTCTTCGCAGGCTACGGTAAGGAATTAGGTTATTTTATTTTTATTTTTATTTTAATTTTGTTTTGCTAATTACTGATTTAAACATTTAAATAAAAAACTGATTTTATAAAAAGAGTAAAACTGATTTTCTTTAAAAAAGAAAAAAACTGATTTTAAAGAAAGGTATTAAACTGATTTTGTTTTAAAAGAAAAACTGATATTTTTAAATATTAAAAACTGAATGTATAAGAATTTTAAAACTGATTTTTTTAGAATTTTTAAACTGAATATTTTTTTAAGTTATAAAAACTGATTCTCTTTAGAATTTTAAAAACTGTTTTTTTAAAGGATGTAAAAACTGATTTAAAAAGAATATAAAAACTGATTTGTTTAAGATGTAAAAACTGATTTAAAAAGAATATAAAAACTGATTTGAATAGAAAAGAAAAATCAGATTTTTATATATTGAATAGCGAAGTCAAAATCAGATTTTTATATATTGAATAGCGAAGTCAAAATTCGATTTTTATATATTGAATAACACAGTAAAAATTCGATTTTTACATATGTAGAGGATACGGGCGAAAGCGACAAAAGGCGAAGATTTTATGCAAGGAAGTGTCGTGCAGTTGGATAGCTATTGGTGAGATTTCTGTTTTAAAAATATTATATATGTGTGAAATAAAAGTGTATTGCTATATATATATATATATATATATATACGCCCCCTCGTCCACAAACCATGGACGATATTTATTGGTTGAAATTGTTGTGAAAATTGAATGGTTGTTTGGGATTGTTTGTGATTGATATTGGTTGATTGCGGTTGAAAAATACCCATTGGTGGTTGAGAAATATTTGGTTGAAACCACATAGGATTAGTTTGTGGAAATGAAATAAAAAAATATACATGCCGCCTGCATGCGAACTAGATGCATGATCCCCATTGTCAAAAACCGCGAGGTTTTAAGGTAGAGCGAGGAGCCGTACTAGGGACGGTGCCGGTTTAACTACCCTGCCGTTATGCTGCCGAAATTTTGAATAATATTCGTGTATTTGAATTATTTTCATTTTCTTAAACTATATTTATTCGTTGATTAGAAATTCATGTGTTGAATAGTATTCATATTTTGAAATAAATTGTTCGATAATAAAAATCACATTTTTATCTATACATAAAAACTATTGAAAACATTCATGTGTTGAATTGATATTCATTCGTTGTTTAGAAATTCATGTGTTGAATGGTATTCATATTTTGAAATAAATTGTTCGATAATAAAAATCACATTTTTATCTATATATAAAAACTATAGAAAACATTCATGTGTTGGATTGATATTCATTCGTTGATTAGAAATTCATGTGTTGAATGGTATTCATATTTTGAAATAAATTGTTCGATAATAAAAATCACATTTTTATCTATATATAAAAACTATTGAAAACATTCATGTGTTGAATTGATATTCATTCGTTGTTTAGAAATTCATGTGTTGAATGGTATTCATATTTTGAAATAAATTGTTCGATAATAAAAATCACATTTTTATCTATATATAAAAACTATTGAAAACATTCATGTGTTGAATTGATATTCATTCGTTGTTTAGAAATTCATGTGTTGAATGGTATTCATATTTTGAAATAAATTGTTCGATAATAAAAATCACATTTTTATCTATATATAAAAACTATTGAAAACATTCATGTGTTGAATTGATATTCATTCGTTGTTTAGAAATTCATGTGTTGAATGGTATTCATATTTTGAAATAAATTGTTCGATAATAAAAATCACATTTTTATCTATATATAAAAACTATTGAAAACATTCATGTGTTGAATTGATATTCATTCGTTGTTTAGAAATTCATGCGTTGAATGGTATTCATATTTTGAAATAAATTGTTCGATAATAAAAATCACATTTTTATCTATATATAGAAACCACAGAAAACATTCATGTGTTGAATTGATATTCATTCGTTGTTTAGAAATTCATGTGTTGAATGGTATTCATATTTTGAAATAAATTGTTTTATGATAAAAATCCTATTTTGTCACCTATATGAACTATATAGAAAAATAGTGTTTTGAAATGAATTGTTTTACAATAAAAATCACATTTTTATTGTATGCATAAATCGTTGAAATGTGAAGTGTTAAAAATAGCCACTTGTTCAAAATAAACATATATGAGTTGAAATATTCATTAATTAGCTAATGAAATGATTTGCACCTATTTATGTAACATTAGAATGAATGGAGTTTTTAAACCAAATAGAAATCAAATATGAAGTCGAATAGAAATTGATAAATGATAAGAACTGTATATATATGTACATGCAATATTCATTGAACAGGTTATAGCAAAGGGGCTAGAGAAGAGGAATAAAATTTTGTGCCCGACAAATAGGTACACATTTACTGATTTGTTTGGGTGATGATTTTGAGCCTGTTGGCTAGCCGCTTGGCTTCTTCTTTTTCTTTTTGAGATTAGAAGGACCGGGAACGCTATTTGCGATTTCCCGATGCTCCCGGTGCAGGGGAGGTTATGGCAAAAATTTTCCAAAATTTAAGGCGTTAGAAAAATATTTGAAGTGAAAACGATATTAAAATCATTGAATGAACTATATTTATATAAACATATAAATATAAATAAAATTAAAACGAAACGAGGCCGTGCAGTTCGTATTTTGAAACCGTGATTTCAAACGACTAGTGCGGGAAATCCGACCATTGGATTTTCCCGAAACCTCAACCGTCGGGTTCGCCTTGGAATAATCTTTCCAACGGCACCAACCTTGTAAAAATCCAACGGTTGGATTGTCTGGAATGTTTAAATCAAATTTGAAGAAAAACAGCGCCAGAATCGATTATATTTATATATAAATATAAATATAATTATAATTAATCGAATAACGACGCTGTAGTTCGTATTTTGAAATCGAAACTTCAAACGATTGTACCGGGAGATCCGACCGTCGGATTTTCCCGAAACTGGAACCATTGGATTCGTTTTGAAAAGACCTTTCTAATGATGTAAATTTTGTGAAGATCCAACGGTTAGATTTTTAGATATGTGTAAATCAAATCTGAGGAAAAACAGCGCCACGGCCGCTTTATGGCCCGAAGCGTCGTTTTGAATAAAATGGCTATTTTAAAATAAATAAAAATAGCGATAAATAGTTGTAAAATATCATAAGCGATATGGAATAGAAATAAACTGAATTTGCTTGATTTGTGTGGCTTTTGATGGTTGAATGTGTTTGGTGTGAAAATTACATTAAAGAACACAATTGGTGTTGTCGAATAATTTAACCATTGAAATAAATCGAATTGAAATTCTAAATATACGTGAATTATTAGAAAAGGCCGAGTTAATTCTCATTTCGAATAATTGACCGACGATTGAAAGTCGAAAATGAAGACGATGGTTGAAGACCGGAGATCTTCACCTCGTTTGGATGGTAACCGAGGTCCTGATTGGGAGGCATCCCGAAATATGGATAATGAGTGGTGATCGTCCAGACGTACGTGTTGGTCGATGGGTTTGCGAGGTATTTAGTGCCTCCGGTTTCGTTCAGACCCAGAACGGACTTGTAAATGGACTGTGTGTCCGACATGGGAATTTGTTCTGTGTGATTGATAGCCATCAGTTGCACGGTGTGAATTGCCTGTGTGGCATGCTAAGATGCAGTGATCAGGGCTTCTGTTGAAAAGCAAAGTCTTGTGGTGATGATCAAAGCACCGCCTGTGTGGCGTAGCTTTGTGTATAACGTAAATTCGCGAGCCTCACACCCCGGTATGAACCTAAAACGGGAGGAAGGACCTCAGGGAGGACATGCGTTTCTTTCTAGCTAGGGTGGTGTCAGTGACCTACCAGCCCTGACATTTATATACTTTTCACCTATGTGGTTGTTGCTGTTGCGAGGCGCCTCGGTTTGATCGGACGATCCGGGTCCGATGGAGTCATTCGTTGGCTCGTTGACGCCCCAAAGGGCGGGGAAACGTATTGTTCAGGAATTTTAATCCACATCGGTGGACCGGCCCTGTCGCTCCTAGGGTCACTCGAGCTCTGATCCTGAGACACGGGCTAGAGCGTCTCGAATTCGGTAAGGACTATCTTTTGCCTTGGTTCAGGACGGAAATCCAATTTCCAAATACGTGACGATGCGGTTTCGATTGTATAGATATTTGACGACATAGTGGCATGGGACGCTCATGTCGTCTATGATTGATAGTTATGATTTGAAATTGCTTTCGAAACATATAAACACTAGCAATAATATCAAATGCCTTTGTTTTATTCGTATCAAGCATATTTTGGCCGTTATAAGGTAAAAACTCTATCCTCCGGTTTGCGTTGCATTGTGTGATGGGAACTGAGTCTTATAACGGCTTCATTTTTATAAAAAGCATAGCGATGTTTAAAAGAAAGATTTGTTTTAAAGCACTGGCAATCCAATGGAGTAAACCCGTTCCACGAAAGTGGCGTGGTCCTGTGATTAGCCAATTATATATGTGTTGAGTGGATTTCTCATACCAGTCCCATGACTGACTCGTAGTTTGTTTCACTTTCAAACTCGGGTGCCCCTTTTTCTACACGGGCAGCCTTGTATTCAGGTTTAGCTGGTTCTTTTTCTCGATAGCTGGAGCTGAAGATGGATTCTATCATTTATTCTTTTTATGCTGTTCAGCTCCTATTGTACATATTTTGTTTATTTCCGCTGTAGACATTTATGTATAGCTGAACTGTATTTGCAATAAGTAAGATCCTGTATACTGTGTAACTCTGATGATTACTTTTATCCAGTATATTTTGTTGTTCATTCTGGTGTATTTATTTAATTCTGTTCTGCTATTATCTGTTTCTGTGTTATATTCCAAAGATAGCCCTGTTTCCGTGAGAACGGGAAATCGGGTCGTCTCATAATGGTTTTGAAAATGATATAGTATTGAAATCACTTGGGTCGCTGGAAAATAATTCCGATGATGACTGCGCAGTATCATCGGTGTGATTTTCGAGTTTCTAAGTGGTGGATTACTACCAAAGATTTTGATTTGAATTGTTTTGAGAAAACAAGTTGTTTGGGGATTAAATGGTTTGAATTGGTATTATGATTTCAAATTGATTTGAAATAAACCCAGGAATTTAAAATTCTAGAAATTTAAAATTTAACTTGTGAAGTTAATTCGAATGGGATGGTAAAAGTAAATAATAAACCAGAATTTAACTTGAGATGATAGGTTAAGAAAAACTGAAGTGATTAGAGGATAATCTGGATTTGAAATGATAAGTTGAGAGTTTGGAATTTAACACTCGAATTTGAAATTAAATTCGGCTTGAATAAGCGAATGGTTGTGTTAAGAATAACTTGGTTGGAGTTGATTGGGACGGCATTTGTATATGCCGAGTTGATAAGAGATGGTAGGGATATAATGATATGCCCAACAAAAAGGTACAAGTTTATATTTTATATGAGTTTGGAATTTATGAGCCGAATTGGCAAGCCGTTTGGCGTTTTGATTTTTTTTTTTTTTGGTTGAAGAAGGCCCAGAGAGGCGAGTTGGAGTTTGAGCTATTAACCAGTACAAAGGAGGTACTGGCGAAATTTTCCGAAAATTTAAAGTGTTAGAAAATTTTCAGAATTTTTGAAAATTTTAGCTTGTCGGAAGGAATTAATATTGAAATCGATATTAGTTGGTTCAGTTGAAACCAGAAATAAGGGGTAAACAAATCTTAGGAATTCCAATAGATAGGGTCGTCCTCTAACTTAGCAATTTCGAGGACGAAATTATTTTAAGTGGGGAAGAATGTAATGACCCGCATTGTCAGAGGTATTATAATTAATTTATTTAATTATTTAAATAGTGAATTAAAGAATTTAATGGTTGTGGAATTAAATAATGGCGAATATTTAATTAAAATAATAAATTAAATAATATATTTAATTTTGAAATAATCAGAATTGGCTGAAATGGCAATATGGTGTGAACTGGATCATCTGTGATATTTAATTCAGTTTAGAATTGATTTTGAATAACGAATATATTATAATAACGACAGTTTGAACGTATAATTATATTATAATTAAAATCGAGCCTGAAATGGCGCTGCAGTTCGCGATTTGGCGATTTGAACTTCACCTGAATGTACAAGATTCATTTTAAGCCGGATTTCTGTGAAACAAGAAACGTGTGGAGCTGGTGGAGTATATTTTTCTAGTGGAAGAGAAAAACTGGGATTTCGTCGTGTAGATTTTGATTTACGTCCAAATCAAATTTTAGAAAAGTCGCTGTGGAATTCTTTTATAATTTATAAAGGAATTATTTATATTTTAAAAAGGGATTTCATTATAAATCGAATATCGATTTAATCGAGATTTGAATTATCCAGCTAGAAGTTCATATAGGAATATTCTAGAGCTGTATGTATTCCACTGTGAAAATATATGATAAATATAAATTTATTTATATTTAATTTAATTATATTTAAATATATTTATATATTTAAATGGGTCATCCAGAGCTTTAAAAAATATCCACTTTTGCAAACGAAGTCGGAATTCGACGAAACTAATTTTGTTGGATCCGCAATGTCAAATAGTTGTTAGATTTACAGTTTCGTGATTTTTAGAGTCACTGTGTGGTCGTACGGATTTTTAGAGTGAAAAACAGTCAGTATTTCGACGGTTAAAAATACACTGTGTGAGCATACGAAGTCGGAATTTGACGAAACTAGTTTCGTTGGGACCGTAATGTCGAACTCTAGCAGCATGTCAATTTTCACGATTTTTAGGTATCGTATGTGTTCGTAGGGATTTTTAGAGTGCAGAATAAATATAAATGAATATAAAAAAAGAAAATATCTAAAACCAAAATATCTTCCTATAAATACTCTTTCACTCCTCTAAACCTAATTTACATTCCTCAGTCAACAAATTCCGCCGTTCTTTTTCTTATAGCAAAAAGCTTTTTCACGAGAGAAATAAAATCAATTGAAAATGAAATCAAATCCAATAAATTTCGAAACATATGGATTTGTAATCCTCTTGTTATTCTCTTCGATCCAGTCTAAGTTTGGTGGGTTTCGGTGGTTCTTATTTTCGCTGGAAAAATCACAGCGTTGGTATGAACGAGATAGGGCTCGGATTTGTAAGGGTTTGAAGCATTGATTTATGAAATGGAGTTCGTTTTTGGTTTGAGTGAGGAAAGTAGGTTCATTTGGGAGTTTCTGGTTGGATTTGGTAGCCATATGGTTCGCTACTTTACTGTAGCAGGCGGGAAAGGGTGGTTCGACGCAAATGCCAGGGTGATGTCGAGTGGGGTCTTGGTGGTACCAACTTGATGAGAGTTGAGTGAGAAGAAAATTGGTATTGGTTTCATGTGGTTCGGTGGAGAGTTTGAAGGTGGGGTGGAGCTGAAACGAGCGGTAATGGTTGGAGCAGCAGGTCGCGTTTTGCAAAGAGGAAGAAGAAGAGAGAGGTCGGGTTGGGTCTGAACGGAAATGGGCCTGGTTAATTAAAAGTGGTGAGGCCCGATTAATAAATAGTTTAAGTTTATTTTTATTTTAATATATATGAACTTCTAAAAGCAATAACTTATTCGTATGAAATCAGAATCACGAACCGTCAGTCACGTTGGGACCGTATGGACGAGAGCTTCACCATGGAGCTGATTGAGAGTGAATCCGAACCCGTTACAATTTATAGCAAAATAAATTGTCCGTCTAAATCAACGACAATTATTGTTATTAACGATGATAGTCCAAGGTGAGTAAAACTCACCAACTCAGAACAGTTATATTTTTATAATGTATTCTTAGAACTGTTAATCATCTGTTGATTGTTGTGTTGGTTGATTGATTGAACTGCTAGTCAGTTATTGAAAATTATATATATATATATATATATATATGTAATTATATATATATAAACCGTTAAATATTTATATATTGATTTTGCTATCAGAATAATTTATATTGAACTGAAAGTGATGATAATCATATTGTGTAACATCTGTGGATGCAGGGAGACAGGTTGGAGGAATCCGACTGGATTCCTCAACAGTTATTTCATTGTTTTTCATATATTGTTATATGATGTGATATAAAATCTATGGACGATTATATGTGCTTGGACGATATTGAACATCATGATTTGATATGATTGAATACCATAACATACTGAAATGTTGATAAGGGGATTTTCAAAGTGATATTGAAAATAGAATATTTATAAAATGGGATATTTATAAATAAGAGATATTTATAAAGTAGAATATTTATAAATAAGAAATGTTTATAAATTGGAATATTTATAAATAGGGATTATTCAAAAAGGAAACAATTTCAAATCATTTTCTTTTTGAATGGAAAAGCCTGTGTGGCGGGTTTGGGGATTTTCCCGATGCTCCCGGTACAAAGGAGGTTATGGCGAATTTTTCAGAGAATTTAAGGAGTTAGAATATTTCAAGAATAAATTTGAAAAGGGAATATTTGTATACCACTTACAAATAGAATGAAAAAGGAAAACGTTATAAAAAGGGAAAACATTATAAAGCAGAAACCGTTATAAAGAGGAAAACGTTATAAAAAGGAAATCATTTTTAAAGTGTAGAACCGTTATTTAAAAGTAAATCTTTTCAAATAAATAAAACGTTGTTAAAAGGAGTTAGTCGAATATAGTATTCGAGAAAAGTTAATCAGTAGGGTTAACCAGCCCAGTAGGGTTAACCAGTTCAGTAGGGTTAACCAGTTCAGTAGGGTTAACCAGTTCAGTAGAGTTAACCAGTTCAGTAGGGTTAACCTGTTCAGTAGAGTTAACCAGTTCAGTAGAGTTAACCAGTTCAATAGAGTTAACCAGTTGAGTTAAGTAAGTCGAGTTAACCAGTTGGGTTAAGTAAGTCGAGTTAACCAGTTGGGTTAAGTAAGTCGAGTTTACCAGTTGGGTTAAGTAAGTCGAGTTAATCAAGTCGAGTTAATCGGTTAGAGTTAACCAGGTAGAGTTAACCAGTTAGAGTTAACCAGGTAGAGTTAACCAGTTAGTGTTAACATGTTAGAATAATTCGATTAGAGTTAAAACGAACTAGAGTTAATAAAATATAGTTATTTGAGACAGAATTAGTCAAACATAGTATTCAGGGTAAGTCGCCATCTGGTACGACTGCTAGCGAAATTCGCAGGGCTGTAAATAGCCTAAGGCGGTCGGATGTTTCCTGAGGGAGTCAGGTGTAACCATTGTGATCGCTGCGATCTAGAGTCAAGCGAATGGAGTTAAATCGAATATAATTTATTCGATAAGAGTTAAATCAAGTTAAGTTGAATAAGTCGAGTTAATCAGTTAGAATTAATCAGTAGAGTTAATCAGTTAGAATAAATCAATTAGAGTTGATCAGTCAGAGTTAACCAGTTAGAGTTAAACGAATTAGTTATTCGAATAGAGTAAAGCACAAAGGAGTTATCGAATTTGTTATTCGAAAGGAGTTATCGAATTTGTTATTCGAAAGGAGTTATCGATTATAGTTTAATCGAAAGGAGTTATTGATTAGTTAAATCGAAAGGAGTTATCAATTTGTTAAATCGAAAGGAGTTATCGAACTTAGTTATTCGAAAAGGAGTTATCGATTAGTTAAATCGAAAGGAGTTATCGAATTTGTTATTCGAAAGGAGTTATCGAAATTGTTATTCGAAAGGAGTTATCGAAATTGTTATTCGAAAGGAGTTATCGAAATTGTTATTCGAAAGGAGTTATCGATTATAGTTTAATCGAAAGGAGTTATCGATTAGTTTAATCGAAAGGAGTTATCGATTTGTTAAATCGAAAGGAGTTATCGAATTTATTTATTCAAAAAGGAGTTATCGATTAGTTAAATCGAAAGGAGTTATCGATTATAGTTTAATCGAAAGGAGTTATCGATTTGTTAAATCGAAAGGAAAGATTATCGAATATCGTTTATTCGAGAGGAGATTTTTGAATATAGTTTATTCGAAGGAGTTATCGATTATCAGTTAATCGAAGTGAGTTATAGAATATTAGTTAAATCAAAGGAGTTAATCGAATATAGTTTATTCGAATAGAGTTGGAGGAGTTAATCGAATATAGTTTATTCGAATAGAGTTGGCGGAGTTAATCGAAAATAGTTTATTCGAATAGGGAAACAGGAGTTAAGTGAATAGAGTAAATCAAATAAAGTAAATCAAATAGAGTTAAGCAAATAGAGTTAATCCAAACGTAGGAGTTTTGGAAATGTTTTCCGGCAAGAACCAGAAATGTTTTCTAATATAGAAAACAAGAAATGGAAATGTTTTCCATTGTTAATAATGTATATTTTCTAAACTTAGAAAACAAGAAATATTGAATATAGGGAAACAGGAGATAAGTAAATAAATGAACTAAAGGGATTAGTGTTAAATGATGTTTGTTCGATATAATTTCCATCTGGAAATAATATCGTTGTTTGCACACTTGTTTTTCTTCGATAGTTAACTCACAGACTATCAAAGTTTTTGACCATTTTAACGTTGTTAATATGGAGAGACCGATTGGATTATTATCCAAAGAACCACTCTGTATTGGCATAAGCGTTGCGAATCATATATGCCAAAGATATTTGAAGACGGAGTAAAATGCAAGGGCTATTGTATAAGTCTTAGATAACAGTGACTAAGATGGATATACTGAATAGTGCCTTCGGTTTGTCCAGTCCCAGGACAACTTGTACGGACGAAGGTCTGACAGAGTATATCCAATGGATCGCGTAAGTTGATCTGTTCAAACGTATTCACGTTTGGTGGTGGAGGAATTCGTTTCTCTAAGCTGTATACCCGTGTTATTTTTGGATAAATAAATTTGTGATTTGGCGGGTATGACGATGTGACATTCTAAGTGAATGAGGATGACTTGTGTGGATGAATGTCTGACAGAGTATTTCCAGAAAGGTCACGTACATTGATTTCTTCAACCGTACCAAGAGTGGAAGCGGAGAAGGAAACTTCTTTAGCTAACACGTAACGTACTGTTGTAGACGTCAATTAGTGATTTTCGATGGATCTGACAATGTGGCATTCGAAGTGAATCTGATGTGATGATAAAGTGTAACCTCTAGCCTCATCATCCGGTAAATGACAGAAATTGGGCAGGCAGCATGGCTAAGTCGGTCGCACCGAAGTAGGGTGTATAATCACCTATCTAGAGAATATTCATTTGTTTCTTAAATCTATCAATGTTGTTCATATATATGGGAAACGGTTGCTGATCCCAACCGTTGGTGATATACATTCGATAAACTCAAGCAAAATGAGTGGTCGGTCATGTATGGCTGAGTTACAAGATGTTCTTGTTGAACTCTAGTATATCGTTCCTAGAGTACACTGATCGGAAGGTGGTTCCATACCTTGTCATAGTTGGAAATCCATTACCCAATACGTGCTTGCGGTTTTGATTGTAAACCATATATATAGAACGTGAGATGAAAGCGTTTCTGCTAGTTGATATCTATTTGTACATAGACATTATTATAATATCAAAAGGTTTTTGATATAAAGATATTTTGGATTCTCATAAGGGAAAAACCCGTTCCGTTCTGCGGCGTGGTCTTATGAGATATCGTTTACTTGTTCATATACCTGTTTAAACTGTTTTACTCACACCAGTCCCATGACTGACCAGGAGTTTACTTTGTTGTTTTCCCTAAACTCTTGGGTACCTAAATTTGTACGGGCAGTCAAGTAGTCGGGATTTACAGATATACTTGAAGAGCTAGAGCAGGAGGCTTCTGAATCATATAGCTATAGTTTATTTCCGCTGTGTTGTAAGTGCTGTACTCTGATAAGTGCTATTGTATACATAACTGTTATATTTCAAAGTTATGTTATATATTATATGTTATTCGTTCCGTTGTGAGGTTCGTGTTACTCTGATGTTGTGTTCTTCTTCTTCTTCTATTCTAAGTTTCTATCTTATCTATCCTCACCCTCTAATTTCTTTCATTAATTACCACGATTTTTCGATGTTTTGGTTATCGACATCGAGTTTATGTCGATAACCAAAGTCGCTAAAAATCCGGGTCGTTACAGTTGGAATTATAAATGAAGGGAAACCTTTATAAAGGGAATATTTATAAAGTGAATTATTTATTTAGAATAAATAGATAAGATATTATAACATGGATTATTTATTTGTTAAATAAATAAAATATTAAATAGGGATTATTTACTTAGAAATAAATAGGATATATTCAAAAAGGAAATAACTGCAAATCATTTTCTATGAATGGAAAGGCTTGTGTAGCGGTTTGGGGATTTTCCCGATGCTCCCGAGACAAAGGAGGTTATGGCGTATTTTTCCGGGAATTTAAGGAAGAATATTTTTAAGAATAAATTTAAAAAGGAAATATTTAGAAAATAAATAGAGTTATAAAAAGGAAATTTGTTTATAACTGAATAGGATGTTATAAAAAGGAAAACGTTATAAAAAGGAAATCATTTGTAAAGTGAAGAACCGTTACTAAAAGTAAATCTTTATAAATGAATAGTTTAAACAGTTAGAGTTAAACAGTTAGAGTTAAACAGTTAGAGTTAACCAGTTAGAGTTAAGCACCTAGAGTTAAACAGTTAGAGTTAATCAGTTAGAGTTAACCAGTTAGAGTTAAACAGTTAGAGTTAACCAGTTAGAGTTAAACAGTTAAAGTTAAAACAAACATAGTTATTCAGGATAAGTTTCCATTTAGCACGACTGCTAGCGTAATTCGCAGGCCTGTAAATAGCCTACGGCGGTCGGATGTTTCCTGAGGGAATCAGGCGTAACCATTGTGATCGCTGCGATCTAGAGTTGAGCGAATGGAGTTAAAGAATATAGAGTTAAGAAAAATTAGAAACTGACTAGAGATTAATAAGTTGAATGTTTTCCTGGGTATCGATCTGATGTTGGTTTCGGCCTTCGGGGTTTATACTTAGGAAGTTGTTCTCTTGTTAGTTTATAGTTAGAGTCTGATAGTTGTGGAAGGATAGTGATACGTAAATAAACAATGGAAATGTTTTCCAACGTTGATAACGAATATTTTCTAAATATAGAAAATAAGGAAATATGAATATATATATATATATATATGTTTGATGATTGGGTCGATAATTCCATTTGGAATTTAGATCGTTGTTTGTACACGGACATGTTTTCATTTGATAGTTAAATCACATACTATCAAAGTTTTGACCATTTTACGTTGTAAATATGGAGAGACCGGTTGGATTATTATCCGAAGAACCACTCCATATTGACATAAGCGTTGTGATCAAATACGATGAAGAAAATTGAAGACGAAGTAAAGTGCAAGGGCTATTGTATAAGTCTTAGATAACAGTGCCTAAGATGGATGTACTGAATAGTGCCTTCGGTTTGTCCAGTCCTAGGACAACTTGTATGGACGAATGTCTGACAGAGTATTCCCAACGAATCATATATGTTGATCTCTTCAACGTATTACGTTTGGTGGCGGAGGAATTCGTTTCTCTTAGCTTCATACCCGTGATGCCGTTAAGGAAATCGATAATGATTTAGCGGGTATGACGATGTGGTATTCCAAGTAAATGAAGATATGATATGAAAAGATATGTGTAGCTTCTAGCCTCACATCCGGTAAAAGACAGAAATCGGGCAGGCAGCATGGCTAAGTCGGTCGCACCGAAGTAGGGTGTATAATCACCTATCTAGAGAATATTCATTTGCTTCTTTAATCTATCAATGCTGTCTCATATATATACGGGAACGGTTGCTGATCCCAACCGTTGGTGATGTACATTCGATACACTCAAGCGAAATGAGTGGTCGGTCATGTGTGGCTGAGTTGCAAGATGTTCTTGTTGAACTCCAGTGTATCGTTCCTAGAGTACACTGATCGGAAGGTGGTTCCATACCTTGTCATAGTTGGAAATCCAATCATCCAATACGTGCCAGCGGTTTTGATTGTATACTATATATGTAGAACGTGAGATGCAAGCGTTTCTGCTAGATTGATATCTAATTGTATTTAGACATTATTATAATATCAGAATGATATTGCTTTTCAAAGATGTTTGGATTCTCATAAGAGAAAAACCCGTTCCGTATTCACGGCGTGGTCTTATGAGATATCATATACCCCTTTTAAATGATTTGAGTTTACTCACACCAGTCACATGACTGACCCGGAGTTTATTTTGTTTTCCCTAAACTTCTTGGGTGCCTAAACTTGTACGGGCAGTCAAGTAGTCAGGATTTACAGGTATACTTGAAGAGCTTGGAGCAGAAGGCTTCAGCAGTCGATAGCTATTATTTATTCCGCTGTGATGTTATGTGTTGTACTCTGAAATGGTATGTATATACAATTATAACTTTGTATTTCAAAAGTTATGTTATATTTTATTCGTTCCGCTGTGAGATTCGTGTTACTCTGATGATGTTGTATGTTCTTCTTCTTCTTCTATTCTAAGTTTCTATCTTATCTATCCTCACCCTATAATTTCTTATTATTAGTTTCCTGTTTTCCCGTTTAATTTGGGGTTGGACTTGTGTTTTTGGTCAGCTCAAATTGGACCGGATTTTTGGGTCATTACAGTTGGTATCAGAGCTTAAGTTAAGTGAATTACCTTGGCTCTGTTGCGTGACTCGGTAGAGATAGGGTTAGTAATACCCTAGATTGAGTTGAGTGTATATATACGAGTGCGTATTTGTATTTGATATAAAAATGGTTTTATATTGTGGAGATTCATTGGCTGAGTTGTTTATGAGTTCTGGTCGATCAGTTTGATCCACTATATCCGTAGGAGTAAATAAATACTTGAATACGATGGACCGACACAGTATGGATATGTAATATATTATCATATATTAGATATATTGGTTGTAATTATAATCGAATGAGATTATAAAGTGAAATGGTTATATATAACCAATCAGAATCATATAAGTAAAGTATATGAAATAAGATGAATTAAATATGAATTTAAATCAGATTGGAATTAAAATAAGGAAATTTTAAGTTCCTGGGAGATTTTGAAATGTTTTCAAAATGGAAGTACTTAGTAATGATATTGAAAACGATATAGTATTGAAATCACTTGGGTAGCTGGAAAATAATTCCGATGATGACTGCGCAGTATCATCGGTGTGATTTTCGAGTTCTAAGTGGTGGATTACTACCAAAGATTTTAATTTGAATTGTTTTGAGAAAACAAGTTGTTTAGAAAATTCAAAGGCTTTGAATTAGAAGTATGATTTCAAATTGATTTGAAATTTACCCAGGAATTTAAGTTCTAGAAATTAAAATTTAACTTGTGAAGTTAATTCGAATGGGATGGTAAAAGTAAATAATAAACCAGAATTTAACTTGAGATGATAGGTTAAGAAAAACTGAAGTGATTAGAGAATAATCTGGATTTGAAATTATAAGTTGAGAGTTTGGAATTTGAAACTCGAATTTGAAATTAAATTCGGCTTGAATAAGCGAATGGTTGTGTTAAGAATAACTTGGTTGGAGTTGGTTGGGATGGCATTTGTATATGCCGAGTGATAACAGATGGTAGGGATATATTGATATGCCCAACAAAAAGGTACAAGTTTATATTTTATATGAATTTGGAATTTATGAGCCGAATTGGCAAGCCGTTTGGCGTTTTGATTTTCTTTTGGGTTGAAGAAGGCCCAGAGAGGCGAGTTGGAGTTTGAGCTATTGACCAGTACAAAGGAGGTGCTGGCGAAATTTTTCGAAAAGTTAAGGTGTTAGAAAATTTTCAGGATTTTTGAAATTTTCGTTAATAAGAATTAATTAGTATTTAATTAAAATTAAATTGGTTCAGTTGAAACTGGAGTTAAGAAGTGAACAAATAATTTTTAACCCAGAAAATAGAGTTGTTTCCTACCTTAGCAATTTCGAGTGCGAAATTATTTTAAGTGGGGAAGAATGAAATGACCCGGATTTTTGATGAGGTAATAATTAACTTATTTAATTATATAAATAACGAATATATTATTTAATCGACGACATTAGAACGTATAATTATATTGTAATTAAAACCGAGCTCGAAATGGCGCGGCAGTTCGCTATTTGGCGATTTGAACTTCAACTGAATGTACAGGATTCGTTTTAAGCCGGATTTTTGTGAAACAAGAAACGTGTGGAGCTGGTGGAGTATATCTTTCTAGTGGAAGAGAAAAATCGGGATTTCGTCGTGTAGATTTTGATTTATGTCCAAATCAAATTTTAGAAAAGTCGCTGTGGAATTCCTTTATAATTTATAAAGGAATTATTTATATTTTTAAAAAGGAATTTCAATATAAATCGAATATCGGGTTGACCCAGATTTGAAATATCGAGTTATAAATCCCAGTGGAGCTGTATGATATTCTGTTGTGAATATATACGATAATATTTATTTTTTAATATTAAATTTAATTATATTTAAATATATTTATATATTTAAAAGGGTCATCCAGTGCTTTAAAAATAGCCACTTTTGCAAACGAAGTCGGAATTCGACGAAACTAATTTTGTTAGATCCGCAATGTCAAATAGTTGTTAGATTTCCAGTTTCGTAATTTTTGAAGTTAGTATGTGGCCGTACGGATTTTTAGAGTGAAAAACAGTCAGTATTTTGACAGTTAAAAATACGCTGTGTGAGCAAACGGAGTCGGAATTCGACGAAACCAGTTTCGTTGGGACCGTAATGTCGAATTCTAGATGCATGTCCAGTTTCGTGATTTTTAGGTATCGTGTGTGATCACACGGATTTTTAGAAGATGGAAATGAATATAAAATAATAAAAATAAAATATCTAAAATATCCCAATCCCTTATATATACCCCCATTAACTTTCTTAAGACCTAATTCCTCAATCATATTTTTCGCCGCTACTCTTGTTCTTCTTTTTCAGCAAACGAGAGTATGTAAAATCAAAAGAAAATAAATACACATCTATAAAATCTGAGGGATATATGTATGGAATCCCCTTGTGATTCTCGTCGATTTCATGTCTGTTTGGGAGGGTGCGATGGCGGTCTTCGAGGGTCCAAAATCAGCAGCGCGACCTAAGGTTGAGACGCACCATCAATGGTGAAGGCCGGAAGGGAAATCAAAAGCGTAGTTGAAATTAGGGTGAGAAGGCGCATCTTTTAGAAGTGTTTGATGAGGATCCGTCGACATTGATGTCGCTACTTTTCTGTACATGCGCGAGTTACCCTTGACGTCGCGGTGAGCACGCCCAGCTCGAGTTCGATGTTGTTGGTACGGGATAATAGAGAATTCAAAGTGGATCATTTTTGTTATGTTCGTTCATCTTTTTGTGGAGTAAAGCGGGAGCAGTTGGGGCATGAAAGTGGAAAAAAGGTGCTGTCGTGTTTAATTGAGGAGCAGATATCGATCTTGGAGGAAGAAGACTTCGGTGGTGGGCTTATACGGGTTGGGCCGGTTTTGTTAAATAGGGGTGAGGCCCAGTTATTAAATGATTAAGTTTTATTTAAAATTCAAAAGTGTATTAACTTGTTTAGATCATAACTTATCCATACGAGGTCAGAATCGAGAACCGTAAGTTGCGTTAGGATCGTATGGACGGGAGCAACACAATGAGATTGACCGGGAGAGGATCGGAGACAGTTACAATTTATGGCGAAATAAATTGTCCGATGGAATCAAATAACGCAAACCGATATTCTTCGGTTAACGCGCAAATGTGAGCAAAACTCACCAACTCTGAACAGTTATATTTTCATAATATATTGTTAGAACTGTTAATCATCTGTTGATTGTTGTGTGTTGATTTGATTGATTGAACTGCTAGTCAGTTAGTTGAAATTATATATATATATATATATAAATAAACCGTTAAATATATATATATAATATTGATTCTGTTTATCAGAATAATTCGTACTGAACTATAATGGATGTTGATTATACTGTGTAACATCTGTGGATGCAGGGAAGCAGGTTGGAGGGACCCAACTGGGTTCCTCAATATTTATAATACTGTTTTGTTCATATATTGTGTTATATGATGTGATATATAACCTGTTGTCGATTATATGTGCTTGGACGATATTGAACATCGTGATTTGATATGATTGAATACCATAACATATGGGATGTAGATAAGGGAATTTTCAAAGTGATTTTGAGAATAAAATATTTATAAATAAGAGATATTTATAAATTTGAATATTTATAAATAAGGAATATTTATAAATTGGAATATTTATAAATAGGAGATATTTAGAAAAAGAAAATAATTTCAAACCATTTTCTTTTTTAATGGAAAGGCCTGTGTGGCGGGTTTGGGGATTTTCCCGATGCTCCCATTACAAAGGAGGTTATGGCGAATTTTTCAGAGAACTTAAGGAGTTAGAATATTTCAAGAATAAATTTGAAAAGGAAATATTTGTAAACCATTTAAAAATAGAATTGAAAAGGAAACGTTATAAAAAGGAAATTCATTTTTAAAGTGTAGAACCGTTATTTAAAAGTAAATCTTTTCAAATGAATAAAACGTTGTTAAAAAAGGAAATCTTTATAAAGTGAATGAAGTAAATCGAATATGGTATTCGAAAGGAGTTAAATCGAATATGGTATTCGAAGGGAGTAAATCGAATATGGTATTCGAAAGTTAGTAAAACGAATATGCTATTCGAAAGGGGTTAGTCGAGTCGAGTTAGTTGAATAGAGTTAACTAGTTCAGTAGAGTTAACCAGTTCAGTAGAGTTAACCAGTTCAGTAGAGTTAACCAGTTCAATAGAGTTAACCAGTGAGTTAAGTAAGTCAAGTTAACCAGTGAGTTAAGTAAGTCAAGTTAATCAGTTGGAGTTAATCGATTCGAGTTAAGATTTTCGAGTTGATAATCGAGTTAAGTTATCGAATACCACTTATTC
Organism: Allium sativum; assembly: GCA_030737875.1. Classification (NCBI taxonomy): domain Eukaryota; kingdom Viridiplantae; phylum Streptophyta; class Magnoliopsida; order Asparagales; family Amaryllidaceae; genus Allium; species Allium sativum. The sequence goes on along the minus strand of CM060909.1, from coordinate 944,652,235 downwards.
GAAGTAGAAGTTATCAAATATAGTTATTTGAGATAGAGTTAGTCAAACAGAGTTATTCAGGATAAGTTGCCATCTCGTACGACTGCTAGCGTAATTCGCAGGGCTGTAAATAGCCTACGGCGGTCGGATGTTTCCTGAGGGAGTCAGGCGTAACCATTGTGATCGCTGCGATCTAGAGTCAAGCGAATGAAGTTAAATCGAATATTAGTTATTCGATAGGAGTTAAGTTCTTGAGTTAGATTATCGAGATAAGTTAATCGAGTTAAGTTCTTGAGTTAGATTATCAAGATAAGTGAGTCGAGTTAAGTTCGTCGAGTTAAATTAATCGATGTTAGTTTCATCGAAAGGAGTTAATCGATGTTAGTTTCATCGAAAGGAGTATCGATGTTAGTTTCATCGAAAGGAGTATCGATGTTAGTTTCATCGAAGGGAGTTATCGATTAGTTAAATCGAAAGGAGTTATCGATTTGTTAAATCGAAAGGGAAGATTATCGAATATCGTTTATTCGAGAGGAGATTATCGAATGTAGTTTATTCGAGAGGAGATTATCGAATATAGTTTATTCGAAGGAGTTATCGATTATTAGTTGATCGAAGTGAGTTATAGAATATTAGTTAAATCGAAGGAGTTATCGAATATAGTTTATTCGATGGAGTTAATCGATTAGAGTTAAATCAAATGAGTTGATCGAATATAGTTTATTCGAATAGAGAAAAGGGGTCAATCGAATATAGTTTATTCGAATAGAGAAAAGAAGTTAATCGAATATAGTTTATTCGAATAGAGTAAATGAGTTAATCGAATATAGTTTATTCGAATAGAGTTAGAGGAGTTATCGAATATAGTTTATTCGACAGGAGTTAAGTGAATTAATTAAGTTAAACTAAGTGAATTAGTTAAGTGAATTGGTTAAGTTAACCAAAGTGAATTTGTCGAGTTAATCAAAGTGATTAGTTCAGTTAATCGAGATAAGTAAATCAAGTTAGGTTAATCGAGTTGAATTAGTCAGTCGAGTTAATAAATTGAGTTAGTCAAACCAAGTAAAACCAGTTAGAGTTAATTAATTAAGGTTGACCAGTTAGAGTTGATCGGTTAGAATTAACCAGTTAGAGTAAATCAATCAGAGTTAATCAAATAGAGTTAAGTAAAATTAGAACTGACTAGAGATTAGTAAATTGAATGGTTTTCTAAGTGCCTATCTGATGTGGGTTTCGGCCTTCGGGGTTTATACTTAGAGAATTGTTCTCCTACTAGTTACAGTCAGGGACTGATAGTTGTAAAATGATAGTGATATGTAAATAACAAATGGAAATATTTTCCAGTGTTAATAACATATATTTTCTAAACATAGAAAATAAGGAAATATGAATATATGTGTATATATATATATATGATTGATGATTGATTGATAGAATTTCCATTTGGAAATAATATCGTTGTTTGCACACGTGTTTTTCTTTGATAGTTAACTCACAGACTATCGAAGTTTTGACCATTTTAACGTTGTTAATATGGAGAGACCGGTTGGATTATTATCCAAAGAACCACTCTGTATTGGCATAAGCGTTGCGAATCATATATGCCAAAGATAATTGAAGATGGAGTAAAGTGCAAGGGTTGTTGTATAAGTCTTAGATAACAGTGACTAAGATGGATATACTGAATAGTGCCTTCGGTTTGTCCAGTCCCAGGACAACTTGTATGGACGAAGGTCTGACAGAGTGTATCCAATGGATCGCGTAAGTTGATCTGTTCAAACGTATTCACGTTTAGTGGCGGAGGAATTCGTTTCTCTTAGCTGCATACCCGTGTTATTTTTGGATAAGTCAATTTGTGATTTGGCGGGTATGATGATGTGGCATTCTAAGTGGATGAAGACATGATATGTAAAAAGATAAGTGTAGCTTCTAGCCTCACATCCGGTAAATGACAGAAATCGGGCAGGCAGCATGGCTAAGTCGGTCGCACCGAAGTAGGGTGTATAATCACATATCTAGAGAATATTCATTTGCTTCTTTAATCTATCAATGCTGTCCCATATATATATATGGGAACGGTTGTTGATCCCAACCGTTGGTGATGTACATTCGATACACTCAAGCGAAATGAGTGGTCGGTCATGTGTGGCTGAGTTGCAAGATGTTCTTGTTGAACTCCAGTGTATCGTTCCTAGAGTACACTGATCAGAAGGTGGTTCCAAACCTTGTCATAGTTGGAAATCCATTACCCAATACGTGCTTGCGGTTTTGATTGTATACTATATATGTAGAACGTGAGATGAAAGCGTTTCTGCTAGATGATTATATATACTGTGGTTGATAGACATTATTATAATATCAAAAGGTTTTTGATATGAAGATATTTTGGATTCTCATAAGGGAAAAACCCGTTCCGTTCTACGGTGTGGTCTTATGAGATATCGTTTACTTGTTCATATACCTGTTTAAACTGTTTTACTCACACCATTCCCATGACTGACCCGGAGTTTACTTTGTTGTTTTCCCTAAACTCTTGGGTGTCCAATTTTGTACGGGCAGTCAAGTAGTCAGGATTTTACAGATATACTTGGAGAGCTTGGAGCAGGAGGCTTCAAGATCATATAGCTATAGTTATTTCCGCTGTGTTGTAAGTGTTGTACTCTGATAAGTGCTATTGTATACATAACTATTATATTTCAAAGTTATGTTATCTATTATATGTTATTCGTTCTGCTGTGAGGTTCGTGTTACTCTGATGTTGTGTTCTTCTTCTTCTTCTATTCTAAGTTTCTAACTTATCTATTCTCACCTTCTAATTTCTTTCATTAATTACCGGGATTTTCCGATGTTTTGGTTATTGACATTGTGCTTATGTCGATAACCATAGTCGCTCAAAATCCGGGTCATTACAATAGACGGCATAGTACCCCATCTTACTATGTCGCCATACTAGTTCTACAATCAAAACCGCAAGGTCGTATTGGAAGTTGGTTTTCCATCATGAAATCGAGGCTAGGGATCGTCCTCTCCGATTCGAGACACTCTAGCAAATGCCTCAGGATCCCCCGTAGTGAACCCTTGGATGTGGTAGGGCCGGTCCCCGCCTATCGGCAGTGGATTAATTATGCCTGAACACACGCTTCCCAGTTCCTTTGAACCTATAGTATGACCACTAACGGCCTATAAAAATCCGAGGCGCCTCAAAATCCATCATCCACATAAGTAAAATGCCAGCCAGTTTAAGCACTGACACTACCACTAGCTAGAAAGAAACGTGTGCACTCCCTACGTTCCATATCCCGTTTTTGACTCATACCGGGGTGTGAGGCTCGCGAAGTCACGATATACGCAAAGCTATGCCGTAATAGGCTATACTTTGATCATCCCACAAGGCCCTGCTTTTCAACAAAAGCCATGATCAATTGCATCTTGGCGTGCCACACTGACAATTCACGCCATGCGATCAATCACTGTTAATATATATACCAGGGTGTTAAGTAGAGAATAAATTCTCTACCACCAATCAGGTATACCCTAATAACAATCAATTTAATTCGCCTGGAACGAAATCCAATGTCAGACACGCATCCATTTATAAGCTTATGCTCTGGGTCTGAGCGAAAACCAAATCCGAACAATCAACAATAGTCTGGACGGCCACCACTGAAGCCCCTTCAAGGTAGCTACTCCCATCATGGGTCTCAGTAGCAACACATCCATCCGATGTGAAGAAGGTCGGTCTTCAACCATCATCTTCATCTACAACCCTTCATCGTCATAGTGATTATTCGGAATGGGTTAAACCCGGCCTTTCTGAATAACTCGCGTATTTTTATAATTAATAATCAAGCGCTATAAAAACACATCCAACGCCTCATTCCAATCCAGCATATTCTTTTAAATAAAATATTCACATTATCTTATCAAAGATAAATTCTTCAAATTTATTCTTAAATCTTTCTTTTAAAGATTTATTAAAACCCCAATTTGGTTTTAAATATCAAAAAACATTATTCAATGATTATTTAAATTTAAGAAATTAATCTTATCTTTAACAGGGTTAAAGAACTAATGTCATTTAAAACATTGTTCACGGTAAACCCAAAATGATCTTTCAAGAAATATGAAATCTTTACAGAAATCAAGTCAATATATATAATCGTTATAAATTTTTGTATCTGACCCATAATATAAATGGAATAGCGGCAAAGCCTCTTAAATTCCATATGTAGTATCGGTCTTCTTTTACAGGAGCTTATCTCGGTTATTATTAATCCAAATTCCATTCAACTCCAATTTAATATGATAAATTGGAAAACTTTAATTTTGGAAAATTGCCATTTAAATCTTAAAAAAAAATTATAAATTCCAAATCATATTTTCACTGTCGGTTGGGTTAAAAAACATATGTCATTTAAAAACACAGTTCACAATAAACCCAACTCACCTTTCATCTTATTCCAATTACTAAATATAACTGGAAAACTTTAATAATCTTTAATTAAAAGATTTATTCTTTTCTCAACTGGGTTTAAGAAAGGTGTTATTGAAGACACCATTCACCACAACCCAAATCCAATTTAATTAATTACTCATTCTAGTTAATAACTAGTTCATTTCAATAAAAATATATTTTTCTAAAATATATTCTTTTTCTCTAAAATACTCTTTTTCTAAGACATTTTCTAAAATATTCTTTCTCTATAATATTCTTTATTGGAATGTGACTCAATCAACAACCATATACTGCATGAAATCAACAATCATGATGAATAATTATCGAACATCCAAATAACAACCAAAGTGGATTCTACACTAAATATTGGGACTAGTGTAGGTCAAATATCATCCCAACACCCGTGTGGGGTTTCATCCAACAAACAAATAATAAATAATTTGTGCACTTGGACGATGTGTAAAAAAAATAATCGTCCCAATCACATAAACAAGTCGGATAACTTGTAAATGGAAGTGTAATATTCAATTTGAATATTCTAACATTATCTGTAATACGTTTAACACTTCAACATCGCAGACATATATTTCACACATATGAATGATATGGTTTTTAATTCTTCTTATAATAAAATGTAAATTCTATTACTAACATTTTTGTAGCAAAATGTTATTTATTTTCATACGACATTTTATGACCAAAAATGTATCAAAATTTCAGTGCGACATTTTATTTGCAACAAGGAATGCAAATAAAAATGTGACATTTCATTTCTAGTTTTATTTGCAACAAGGAATGCAAATAAAAAATATAATTTTTTCTAACAAAAATGTCCTATTTATTCTAATTTACATTTTCTAACAAAAATGTATATTCTGCTTCGCTAACATGTTTTAACATTAACATGAATATTTTCTTCGCTAACATATTTTAACATAAAAATGAATATTTTCTTCGCTAACATATTTTAACATAAAAATGAATATTTTCTTCGCTAACATGTTTTAACATAAAAATGAATATTTTCTTCGCTAACAATATTTTCTTCGCTAACATGTTTTAACATAAAAATGAATATTTTCTTCGCTAACATGTTTTAACATAAAAATGAATATTTTCTTCGCTAACATGTTTTAACATAAAAAATGAATATTTTCTTCGCTAACATGTTTTAACATAAAAATGAATATTTTCTTCGCTAACATATTCTAACATAAAATTGAATATTTTCTTCGCTAACATGTTTTAACATAAAAATGAATATTTTCTTCGCTAACATGTTTTAACATAAAAATGAATATTTTTAAATTTCACTAATCATATTTTGTTTACATTGAAAATTGTAAATTTCCATTCATATTTTATTTACGTTGAAAAGTGTAAACTCCTAATCATTATTTTATTTACATTGAAAAGTGCAAACTCCTAATCATATTTTATTTACATTGAAAAATGTAAATCTCCGTTCCAATATATGATTAAATGGCAAAATGAAAATTTTCATTTCAATATATATTTCCAAAAAAAAAAATGAAATTTCCTATTTGGTTTACATTTAGAATGTAACTTCTATTTCCTACTTTGCTTACATTGAAAATACAATTTTCTATTTCAATATGCTATTTACAATGATAACGAAAAGCTTTTTTTATTTCAATAAAATCTTTTCTTACATTCAAGATGTGAATTTTCTATGTAATCTCATTTTATATAACAAAGGTCACTTTTAAACGTTTCATTTATAGTAAAATGAAAATTTCAAAGAAAAGCCATTTTATATGACAATGGACAATCTTAATGTTTGATTTACATTAAAGAGGTTAAATTCCATGTAAATACATTTTTATTTTTAATGTTACATTTACATTAATAATGTAAGTCTGAATATTAATACATTTCTATTTGAAAATGTTGATTTTGTCCCTTATAATCTAATTAACAAAAATGTTAATTCCGTTCTTATTAACAAAAATGTTAATTTCGTTCTTATTAACAAAAGGTGCTAATCTTGTTCTTATAATCATATTTGACAAAATTGTTATTTTTAATTAAACAAATTTTGACAAAATTGACATGTTATTCTAATTAAACAAGTTTGACAAAATTGACATTTTATTCACTAATCATTCTTATGACAAATTTATCATTTTATTCACTAATCATTCTTTCCAATGTTCTTGTGTCAAAATAGAAGAAGAACTCTATTATGAACTAAATCAATACAGGTCTAAAATAAAAAATATAATTTTTTATTTCAGATCAAGATCTAACCAAACACATACATCACAGTCATCATCATCAACAAACACAATTCAAATATCATACATTGCATAACTGAATAAATTAACATACATACAAGGAACTTAAATGGCGAGAAAATAATTAATAATTTAATTAATTTTAAACATAGAAATCTCATCGAGCTTTGTAGAGGATCTAAAATTCTAATCAGTTACGATCAAAACCGACTGCTACGATATGTTTTTCTTTAATTTAAAAATTAAATCCTTTATTTATTTAATTTGAACGAACATTTTAATTTACCGGGGCCACATACTAACTCTAAAAATTCCAAAAAAATAAATCTAGTTATGTTTTGACGATACGGTCCTAACAAAACTAATTTCGTCGAATTCTGAGACTGTTTGAAAAATGGCCTTTTTCTAGTCGATTAAATTTGACTAAAACTGACAAAATCCGTTTTCTTCTGCCACGCTCATATATTAATTCGAAAAATTATGAAAATTGAAACCTAGCAATAATTTGACATTCCGGTTCCAACAAAAGTGGTTTCGTCGGAAACTGAGGTCGTTTGAAAAATGATTATTTTTAAGGGCTATATATTATATTAAAATATATATAAATTCTACAGCGACTTTTCTAGATTTTAAACTGGACATAACTTTCTATTTTTAAAGTGAAATTCCAGTTTTTTAGATTTGTTAGAAAGATATTGTTAAACAGATTCAAATATTTCTTGTTTCGCTCAAATCCGATTTATTTTGAGTCCTGTACAGTCCGTCAAAGTTCAAATTCAAAATTTCAAACTGCAGCGCTGTTTTAAACTCCTTTTATAATTAAATTAAATTTATTCGTTTTAATTTCGATTTGAATAAATTTTTGGTCGTTATTATTTTAAAATAAATTATTTTAAATATTAAAATCCATTAAAATTTCTAAAATAAAAATTTTAAATTGGCCCCAAAATTCCGGGTTGTTACATAGAAACAGCAAAATCTTTAGCTGTGATCAACAAAGCTATAAAAACCATTCTGCCATATCATTTCAAATCTAAAACAACCCAATTAGAATTCAAGCACACAAACATGTCTTGTTCCTTTCACTGATAAACAGCAGAACCAAATTTTCTCCAGAACAGTACGCAAATTGTTCAATACACACGAAGAAAAAAAAAAGAAAAAAGGAGAAAAACCGCAGTACAGACAATGAACAATTAATATATGTAAACATCTATACCATCAAATCTGTAGAAGCGAAACAGATAACATATTTTCATATACATTCAGAAAATCTTTTGTACAAATCTTGTCTGCCATATATATATATGCATCAGTTCAAAATCTGAAAACCGAAAATACAATTCAATAGTTGTATATACAGTACGAATAGAACCTATAAACCTAAATGGAGATCCAAATATATGAAATTGAATGAACAACTCAGCCTCACCAGTTCGATCACTGTTCAAACCTGAAATATCATACCAAAGTCCACAAACTTTCTGGCAACCTGTCACGCAGTCACTGGTTTCCATCACAGTACCAAAAATCTGAAAGGGGAAGAGAAAAAATGGCATCATCCTATAGTAGCCGCACTACCTAGGATCTAAGCACAGCTAAAAATCTAACCTATGATTTTGAAATCAATATTGACATTGATCTTATCTGGATCGTTCCCTAACATAAATACACCTACGCACCACATTTTAGAATACAAGCAGTGAAGAATAATCCCATTCGAGCCACGGAAAAAAAGAGGAAAAAGAAAAAAAATCAAAATGGAAAAATCAAAACAGGAATTTAATCACAAAATACTTATCTGTTTTGTGATGAGTTTGCTCGAAGGAAGTCTTGGTCTGGGTTGCGGAAGTCGTAGTGGACGACTGGAGCTTAGATGCGTAGGGGGTGCGTGCGGTTTGCACTGAAGGAAGCAGCGGTGTCGTCTTCGTAGGTGACAGTGGGTGGCGGAACACTTGGAGCAGAAGGTGGAGAGGGGACTGAAGCGAGTAAGCATTTGATTCCGCAGGAGAAAGAAAGGGCAAGGGAGAATCAGTTTTGGACATGGAGGGTTTTTCTTTCTCTGATATTTGTGGCGGCTGATAAAATTGTGAAGAGGAAAGGATCGGATAGTTTGGATATAGGGAGGAATGGGTGAGGGTTATCACGTGATGGGCTGGATGGAATTAAGTAAGGCCCAATGTTTTTTTTATTTAAAAAGATTACTTAGTTAAATGTTTTTATAAACTTTAAATAGTAATTTCAAAGACTCGCATGATCAGAATTCGATGAAACAAAAAGCATGGGAACCGTGAAGACAAGTAAGACATGATGGAAGGGAACCGAGCAGGGCAGACAGCAGCTGGATTTTTCAATTAAATTAAACTCCGTTTAATTTGACTGAAACGGGCTGATTTAACGACGAAATCAAATCAAGGTGAGTTAAACTCACTCAGTTCTTCCCACTTATATTTTATATGATTTGGGTTTTTACTTTGTGTGCTATGAATTCCAATGGTTGATTGTTGGTTATTTATTTATTCATATATTGATTTAAATTTTGAAATTAAACGTTTTTTAATTTCAGTGATAAACCAAACTGTTATTTTAACGACTGGTCCAAATTAAGGTAATCCACCTTATTGACCACGTTTATAAAGTAAACCTAATCTAATGCATTGTTTGAATTTCCATGGTTGTGTGAGGAAAATTGATTGATATTGAATTGTCGGGGTTGACTATTATGAGACCATTATTTATTTTGAATTGAATTATTTTGATTAGAAGGTTGATTTGGTTATTGAATGTTGACATGAAATTCAATATTTGTTGTTTAAACCAATGGGTACTATTGGTTGAGTAATTAGCAATATATGGCCGGTAAATTAATCAATTTATAAATCCCGATTTACCGTCAGGTAATCGATGGAAATGAAGTTATAAAAATTTTATAACTAAAAATAGATTTTTAAGATCTATTATTTGAATAAAAGTTTTGTAAAAAGGAAACCAATAATTATTATTTATCGATTAAGTTTATAATTACCTATTAATTGATTTTATAAAGAAAATCCTTATGTTAAGAAGATTTATAAGAAAATGAGCAAAACTTAACCTAATGATTAAGGATTGGATAATTGTTTTTGCTAAGAAATAATTAAATGGAGTTATTTAATTAATTATATTATTAATTTATTTAAAGGAAGGACCAATTGAAATTGGTTAGAGAATTCATTGTATACTGATTTGAGTAAGTCAACCGTGTAACTAGGATTTATTATTAATTTATTTTGGAATTAATCTAACGAATAAATTAATAAATATTTGTTTTAATTTTAATAAGATTTAAAAAGGGATTTACTATTTATTATAGTTAATTAAAAAGTTAATTACTACTACAATATTTAACGGTTTGAGTAAATTATTATTTAGAGGATTATCGTTATTTGAAATCCATATAAAAGTAGTCGAAGCTGAAATAGATCTAATTGAATTGAAAAGGAGTTTGTGAACGGGGTTTATATTAAAAATCAAATCTTTATAACAAAGTGTAAAAAAGGGATTTTTAAGCAAATAAAATAGGTTAAATAAATGTTGAATTAACATTTGAATTAAGGAATCGAGATAAGGGTTTATATTAAACCAGGATTTTATAAATGAAGTTTACAAAAAGAAAATGAGGTGTTAAAGCGGTAATTAACGTTATTTAATGGAATTAAGTTGAAATTGGAGGAAGAAGATGTTTCAAAGGGAAGGATTAATGGTGAATTTGGTATAGAAGTGTGTAATAGGATTTTTGATAAAAATCCGAGCAACAAAATGTATTATTTAAAGAGGTAAAAGGGGAGGGATATTTTAGCAAATAATTTTCTAAATCAACGGATTAAGAAATCAAGGTTATACTCGAGAAGGAAATATTCAAAGGATAAGAAGTTTTATAAATATATTATAAATAAAATAGCTAGATGAGGTGTATTTGATATTAAAATAAATATCGGTTTTTGAATTACAATTGATGTCTATCTAAAGATAGGAACGTTGTTGATCAAGGTCTGAGAGGTAAATAAATACCCCAACTTGAACGACTTCGAGATTATCTGAGGATGATATTAGTTTGTAATAGTAAATTGGGTAAAAATAATTTAATATTTCCTATGAGAAATAATAACGCGATGTAAATAAAAGAGTCGAGGATATATAAGGAGATTTCCCAATAACGGAAGTGGAAAGATTTGAGATTATATATATAATACATATATATAATGATATTCCCGTTGTAAAGGAAATAAAAAAGGAAATTGTGGGAAATTGAAAAGGGATTTCCGAGGTAGAAGGAAATTGAGAAGTTAAGTTGTGGGGTTAGATTTATCCTAAAGGAATAAGGGAGGGTTAATATACTCTAGTAATGAAACCAAAAGAGATTTCATAACATAAATTTACGAATGATAAGTTGAGTTGACTTTCCCAATGTAGATAATGGGTCGTAAATGTTTTGAAACAATAGTATAATAGAAAATTGAATATTTCCCTATGAATGAAAATAAAATAGTTTGAAATAACCTTATGTTAAATTAGAAATGAAAGGCTATATTTGTAATATTGAAATATTAAACAGTTTACGATCGTTAAAAGAGGCCAAGTGCTGCTGAATACTAAACTAGTAAACTCATTTCGTTCTCATGATTATTTATTTGATAGTTAAATCACCAACTATCAAACCTGACCTATACGAGTGTTGGTACGGGAAGACCAGGATCGAATTTATATTCGAACACCATTCCGACCAGCGAATACATGAAAGAAGATTATTTAAAATGGAGCAATTGAAGACTGTTGATCTTCATGAGTGGAAGGACCACTTGTTGAATTTCTCTGGTTTAGCGGCCGGAGATATTACGACTCGTGATTCTGTCGTGAGTGAAATCTTCGGATTGCAAGGACTTCTCGCTACTGATCTATAAGGTGATTCCTAGGATGCAGTAGTAGGGTGACTTCGGTTCATCCTGCTCCTGGATGACTTGTATGGACGAATGTTTGACAGAATATTTCCAACGGGGTCACGTACGTTGATTTCTTCAAACGTGTCATAGTTGGATAGCTCCCAACTAGGGTATTTTTGTGGACGTCAATTAGTGATATGTGGCGGACCTGACGATGTGGCATTTAAAGTAAATGGTGGCCAGATGTTCTAAAGATAAAACTCAGACCTCAAGCCTCGCAACCGGGGAATGACAGAAATCGGGTAGGCAGCATGGCTATGTGGGTCGCTCCCATTAGGATGTATAATCACCTATCTAGAGAAATTCCTTTTGCTTCTTTAATCTGTCGATGCTGTCCCTTTTGGGAAACGGTTGCTGATCCCAACCGTTGGTGATATCCATTTGATACACTCAAGCGAAATGGGTGGTCGGTCATGTGTGGGCCGGGTCGCAAGACGTTCTTGTTGAACCCAGTGTATTCGCCTCTTGAGATACACTATCGGCAGGTGGTCCCATACCTTGTCATAGTCGGAATCCAATCCCTAATAAGCGCCCGCGGTTTTGTTTGTACATTATATATTTGGAGTGTGAGATGTAAGCGTTCTGATAGATTATATTTATTTGTATCTAGACATTATTATAATATTAGAATAAGATATTGATTTCAAAATGTTTTGGGTTATCGTAAGGTAAAAACCGTCTGTATTTATATGTGGATTTGGTCTTATGATTATCCTTTTCTTTCGAAGAGATTTTGAACTTTAAAATTAAGTAGATGATGCCCTTTAAACTTAGTGTATTTATCTCACTCTGGTTCACCAGACTGACCCAGTGTTTTGAAATGCTCGGGTTAGACTGGGGTGTACAGGTCCAAGTTATCGAATGTTGCAAAGTTCAAGGACGATCTGGAGGTGTTCAGCCGTATAATGTCTAATAATTAGTCCGCTGTGTAACTATATATGAGAACAGATTATTATAATTGTTCAAGGGTGTTTATGTGACGGCCCGCCCCGCACCAGCCGGCAATTCCTCTGGAAGTGCGTTGTACACATATCCGACTACCACGGTACGGTCGCCAAAGAAAGGAAAGAAGAGAATGAACTAATCGAAAACCTGTAGAATGTCTCACAGTGCATGGAACAAAATATAATAATAATATACTTGACATAAAACAGGCGAGACGGTGCATAAGCTGATAATTAAAACCAACATCAACATCATCACCAGAGTAGTGGAATTCCAAATACAGCTTATTACAACTTTCCAAATTACTGTCTCTAAAGAAAAGAAAGAAAGGTACACCACTAATGCCTAAAGTAGTGACCGCAGTAACACAGGGAGAGTATATATATATATATATATATATATATATATATATGTATGTATGTATGTATGTATCATACGTGGAAGCCTCCTACTCGCCTTCGGTACTAGTAGTATATATACATATAGCTTTTGAAAACCTGTACAGAGAAAACGATTAACCATCTTTTTTGTGGTGTTAGTGCAGTGCAACCTTATTCTTATCTATACTAGTAGTATATATACATATAGCTTTTGAAAACCAAAGTAATCACAAATACGCGCTCTCATATACGTATTATCTCTCCCTGGTGTCTTTCCCTAGGTTAACTACGCAACCTAGAGCTCTGATACCAAGTGTGACAGCCCGCCCCGCACCAGCCGGCATTTCCTCCGAAAGTGCCTTGTACACATATCCGACTAACACGAAACGGTCGCCAAAGAAAGGAAAGAATAGAATGAACTAATCGAAAACCTGTAGAATGCCTCATAGTGCATGTAACAAAATATAATAATAATATACAAGACATAAAACAGGCGAGATAGTGCATATGCTGATAATTAAAACCAACATCAACATCATCACCAGAGTAGCGGAAATCCAAATACAGCTTATTACAACTTTCCAAAATACTGTCTCTAAACAAATGAAAGAAAGGTACACCACTAATGCCCAAAGTAGTGACCGCAGCAACACATGGAGAATATATATATATATATATGTATCATACGTGGAAGCCTCCTGCTCGCCTCCGGTACAGCTACTCGTGCATACCACCTAACATGTCTCTAGTCTGCTCGTGAGAGCACCCAGAGTAATAAGAAGAGACATAAAACTCTGGGTCAAACAAAAAGTCTGGTATGAGTGATAAGTAGCTAAACAGAACAATAACAGGTATATTAACCATACCTGAACCTGCTGCAACCAAAGAGTTAGCACTACATACCGTACAATACTCTAAGGTACCACTAACATATGGTGTAAAGAATACGGGGGTGGGGGTGTGCATGTCATAATGATGGCAAACAAATCAAACATAGCAACCATCCTCACATCTCTCACTCAGTGCGTAAAGCATATGATGTCCACCACTGTCAATCACTAGACCCTTCGAAGTAGTGACGGAGTTCGACTTGTACAACTACTGTTACTACCAAGCTTACCCCATGGAGTCATGACCAAATCTTTACAAATGACCCCACTTCATTGGTCTATAGCTCTTTTAGTCGTACCTAGGCCACTGTGGCCCTGAATCCGTTCACATACCCTCTACACATAGTGATCCAAAGTTACAAACATCGACAACCCCTTAGAACACGTCCCGCATCAAAGCCCAGCTCATGAAGTCGACTTGTTGGTTCCCAACTGGATCCTGAGTACAAACTTCCCACTTGGACTACCTTTGCATCTCGGGTTTTGGTCTCCTCCTCCGGATCGGCCTTCATTCAGTTCGTAACCCGTGCCTCGCGTCCAAGCTCCTTGGTTCAGATCGTAGTATCTACACTGGTTCGGATCAGGTTGCTGCATACGGATCGGGCGGGTCGTGTTCACCCATCGGATCGGGTCGGGTGCTTCTAATTCGAGTCGTCGTGCATGCTCCAGTTTAGGTCGTGACTTCGGGTCGGGTCGTGAGTCCCATTCTGGTTCGTGACCATGCTTAGATCGTAAGGGATCGTGATTTCCATTCCAACTCGACTCGTGGCGGTCCCTGCTCCAGCTCATGACTCGAGATCGTGACTCAAACTCCGGGTTGGCTCGTGGTGACTCGTGAAAGGTGAGGCGCTCCACGATCGGGTCGGGGTAGAGGGGGGCGATCCGATCCGGTTCTGCCCAATTTTCCTGCAACTCTTCCAGCGACTGTTTTACGCCATACGACGGCGTTTTCAACCATTTTAACTTTTCTAATCAATCACAAAGCAAACCATACAGTCATAGCAACATATAGAACTGACCACAAACACCAAAACAATAATTTGATAGGTTAAAATGGATCAAACATAGCCAAAACCCCATATTTTCCCTTAAGCATGTTTAGGCAAATCTAATGATATGATTAGCAAAACTTAATCAAATTAACCCAAACTTTAAACAGAAGTCTAAAACATCATTTCAAATTTTATAAATATTTTTCCAGAATTTTATCATGTCTAATTTCGTTAGTCACCCTAATTACCCTTATTTAACCGTAATTATTGCAAAACTATGCAATGATTCTCTATTTTGGCGTTGTTCCTAAGGCAACACAGCAGCTCTATCTCAATCTCTTTGCTAATCCGCCTCAATTTGATGTAGATTAGGCCAATACTTGATTAAACGGTGATTAGAAGGTGTTTTAGATGTTGGAGGCCATGGCTAGGTTGAGAGGAGTGAATAATAACGGCTGCAAAATGAGAAAAAGATATTCTCTAAACCCTAACAGCCGTTTTAAACTCCTAATCCCGAAATTCCCCTTTGGGCCTAGCTGTTAATCACCAGGTTAAGCCCAATTAAGCTGTTTTTCATCATCTGAAACTGTTTCAGCCATATCTCCCAAACGGTGAGTCCATTTGGCTAATGTGACCACTCTACGGAAAGGTAAATCATCATTCGGATCCAATGGAAGTTGTTTCAGGTCAAAATTCCTTTTCAGTTAAAAGTTATGGTCAAAACAAAATCAGCTAGGGGCAAAATGGTCATTTAAAAATCGGGAAAAATCATGAACATGGGAAATGAGCCCAATAGTCATCTCCCAAAGTTACATGACCATACGACTCTCTATGACGATGAAATAAATATTCTACGATCCTATGATGTGTAGAATGCGGGTCGTTACACTCTCCCCCCTTAAGAAATTTTGTCCCCGAAATTCCTTAACCCAAAACATACAAAGGATCCCGCATGCCTACCAGCCATATACAACAATCAGTCATGCAAAACAAACAAAACAAACCTATCCTAGCATGCGAAAAGACTAAATTGAAACTGTAATCTTACCAGGCGAAGAGTTCTGGATACGTTTTCCTAATGCTCTCCTCTGTCTCCCAAGTACAGTCATTCTCATTCTCGCCCCCACTAAACTTTGACTAATTTCACCGCCTTTCTTCGAAGCTGCTTCGTATCGTTCCCAACAATACGCATAGGCCTGCGGTTCCCAACCGCCTCAGGTTCAACCTCGATATCATCCAACTGATCAGGTGAAATAGTTACATCGGGGTCGTGCACGAATTTCCTTAATTAGGAAACATGAATTACGTTATGAACTCCTGCCATCTTCTCTAGTAATTCAACTTTATATGCCAAAATCCCAATTTGCTCAAGAAATGGGAATGGACCAACAAATCTTGGTGCTAACTTGCCTCTCCTGCTAAATCGTATCACGCTCTTCAACGGAGATATCTTGACAAACACCAAGTCGCCAATGGAGAACTTTAAATCTCTTCTCCTCTTATCGGCATAACCCTTCTACCTATCCTGGGCAGCCTTCATTCGCTGTTCGATAACTTTAATCTTGTCTGATGTTTCTCTTATTACTTCTGGTCCAAGCACATATTTCTCACCGGTCTCTAACCAGTAGGACAGTGAGTTGCATGGTCTTCCGTACAAAGCTTCAAATGGAGCCATACCAATACTGGATTGATAACTATTATTATATGCAAACTCTACTAGTTGCAAATGGTCATCCCATGATCCACCAAAGTCTAATATGCAACCTCTTAAGAGATCCTCTAATACTCGATTCACCCTCTCTGTCTGTCCGTCGGTTTGAGGATGATACGCGGTATTGAGATATAATTCTGATCCTAACGCCTCTTGTAAGCTTTTCCAAAATCCACTAGTGAACAACGGATCTTGATCACTTACAATGCCTTTGGGTATTCCATGAAATTTCGCTACCCAGTTTACATATAGTTCAGCTAACTTAGCTGCTGTCCTGTTTGACTTGACGGGTATAAACCTTGCACTCTTAGTCAATCGGTCCACAATCGCCCAAATACTATCATGGCCCGACCTAGTCCTTGGTAACCCATCAATGAAATCCATCGAGACTTGTTCCCGTTTCCACTCTGGAATTTCTAATGGTTGCAACAAACCACTAGGCTTCTTTTGCTCAGGTTTAACTAGCTGGCAATTCATGCATTTGGATATAAACTTCCCAACGTCTCTTTTCATTCCTTCCCAGTAGTAGGTCTGCTTCATGTCTCGGTACATCTTGTTACCACCGGGATGTATAGTCAGTTTCGAGCGATGACATTCCCTAAGCACTTCATCTCTCAATCCATTGACATTGGGTACAACTAGTCTTCCATTCTTTCTAAGCCATCCATCTCGATCAAGCCCATACTTGTTCATCTCTCCGTCGATTCCCATTTCTAACTTTGAGATGATTTCCAATAGGTTAGGATCGTCCCTTAGACTGGAACCAATCCGCTCAATCAAAGTTGATCTGATCGTCAAATTTGCTAACATTTCTGGATCCAGTTCGGACTTTGGTCTGAAATCATACCCAGCGATGTACTCCAGTTGCCTCCATTCTAGAAACATAGCCCCTAGACTGGCATGTCTTCTACTCAATGCATCAGCCATCGCATTGCCCTTTCCCGGTGTATATGCGATGTCGAAATCATAGGAAGCTAAGAATTCTAACTATTTTGTTGTCAGAGATTTAGATCCTTTTGAGAGAAAAGATACTTTAACGATTTATGATCGGTAAACAGCTCAAATCGTTCTCCCAAGAGATAATGTCTCCACATCTTCAACGCGAACATGATCGCTGCCAATTCCAAATCATGGGTAGGGTATCTTCTCTCGTGCGGTTTCAATTGCCGACTTGCATAAGCTACAACCCTACCTCCTTGCATCAATACAACACCTAGTCTGGTACCACATGCATCCGTATATACGGTCATCTCTTCATTCCCCTTAGGAATGACTAACACTGGTGCACATGTCAACTTTTCCTTTAGACTCTTGAATGCATTTTCACACTTTTCGTCCTAGATGAAAGCTTGATTCTTCTTGGTCAACTGAGTCAACGGTGCTGCTATCTTGGAAAAGTCTTGGATAAATTTACGATAATATCCAGCTAATCCCAAGAAACTTCTTATGTCCGTTGCATTCTTGGGCGTAGACCAATCTTGTACCGTAGCCACCTTCGTAGGGTCCATGGCAATACCATTCTCTGAAACAACATGGCCTAAGAATCTTACTTCCCTCCTCCAGAAGTGACACTTAGAGAAAACTTTGATTTCAATTGGTGTCTTCTCAACCCCTCCATCACTATTCTTAAATGTTCCTTGTGTTCTTCCTCTGTCCTCGAGTAAACCAAAATATCATCCACGAACACAAGAACAAACTTCAATTGATCCCTGAATACTCTATTCATAAGATCCACAAAATATGCTGGGGCATTGGTCAACCCGAATGGCATGACCAACCACTCATAAAATCCAGACCGCGTCCGAAATGCCGTTTTAGCTATACTCTCAGCTTCCACTCTAAGCTGATGAAAACCTGTCGCGAGATCCAACTGAGAGAATACTCTCACGCCACTCAACTGATCAAACAAATCATCTATCCGCGGTAGAGGATACTTGTTCTTCCTCGTCACCTTATTCAACTCGCGGTAGTCTACACACAATCGAAGGGAACCATCGGCCTTGGTAGCAAACACAACTGGTGCTCCCCATTCGGAAACACTTATTTTGATAAATCCCTTCTTCAAAAGATCGTTGACTTGCACCCCGAGCTCTCGCTGCTCCCTTGGTGCCATACAATGAAGTGGCATCACTATAGGTCTGGCATCTTTCACTAAATCAATATGGAACTCAATCTCTCGATGTGGTGGAAGCCCGGTCACTTCCTCGAAGACATCCGGATACTGGCCAACCACGGGCAAACCTGACAACTCATCATGCGGGATGTCGAGGGAATTTAGAAAACTAGCCATTACCCCATCACTAGGTAGACCACCAAACACTGCCCTCTGCCCATCATCCACTCCAGCTATCACCAAAAAGCCCTCACAGTCTACCACCACCCCGTATCTTTGGAGCCAATCGACTCCCAAAATAATGCCAAACCCAGTAAAGCCCAAGACAAAGCAATCACAAACAAACATGCATCCATGACTAGATAAGACCACATTACGATAAATCATGCTAAGGTTAGTCGAACCACCAATCGGGTTCGTCACTACTAAAGGTCTGTCGACAATCTCGGGCTCCAATCCCAACCTATCTACCAGGTCACTAGATATGAAAGAACTGGAAGCTCTCGTATCAAACAATACTCGAACAGGAGCATCGTAAACAGATAGCATACCTTGAATAACGACATGCTTTCCCTTCTCCACCGCAATTGGGGCATTCGACGAAGAAGGAATAAAATTAAGGGCATATGCTTTCACCATCTGCTTTTCTTTAGGGGGTTGCGGACACTTGTCCTTGTGATGTCCCACTTGGCCACAGTTGAAGCACTTCCTGTCTGCCGGCTTCACTCGACAATTACTAGCATAGTGACCCTTCTTGCAACAGCTAAAGCACTCAACATCTTTCTTCTTCTTCTGGCCATCCTTATTCTGGTTCTGCTACCTCTTATTCTGAGAACCACTCTTGCCTCCACTGCTTGCTTGCAGTTTCATCTCCTCTGCAGATGCGACCTCAGTCTTCGACTTAAGGTAATGACTTTCCGATCTTTAAGCTTTCCCCACAATCGATTCAAACGTCTCATCGATGTGGTTAATAAGCCTTTCCTCCAAGTATCCATCCAAACCAGTTATGAACTTCTCGTTCTTGTTCTCGGCAGTATCTATTAGGGATAACCCATATTTTGACAAAGTGTCGAATTTGGCAATATACTCCGAGATAGCTCTGCCATTCCGCTTGAGTTCCAAGAATTTCTTAAACAAGACTGACTTCTGAGCAGCTGGAATGAACTTATCGCTAAAGCGAGCCTTAAACTGATCCCAAGTAATTTGGTCCTCGGGAGTAGCGGCCTTTATAGTATTCCACCAATTCATTGCCCGTCCTTGCAGCTAACGGGATGTTAGCCTTCTCTTCATCGCATCTTCGATACCCAAGTCATCGAAGATACGCTCGCAGCTATCCAACCATTCGTGGACATCCGTAGCCGACTCCATTCCATGGAACGGCTTCCCACCAAGACTAGTATAATCCTTATTCAGCTTGGCGAAATCGGCTATAGGCGCCTGCACTATTGGACCACCTCCATTACCAGCATTGGGAGCTGCCCTCTGCACATCTCTAAGCATCTCCCTCATGAGGTCAGTAAACATCGTCCTCATCTTGGCAGCATTCCCATTATTGACTCATCTACCACCCCTCGTATATTGGCTCATCGTTCAATCTGTACAGAGAAAACGATTAACCATCTTTTTTGTGGTGTTAGTGCAGTGCAACCTTATTCTTATCTATACTAGTAGTATATATACATATAGCTTTTGAAAACCAAAGTAATCACAAATACGCGCTCTCATATACGTATTATCTCTCCCTGGTGTCTTTCCCTAGGTTAACTACGCAACCTAGAGCTCTGATACCAAGTGTGACAGCCCGCCCCGCACCAGCCGGCATTTCCTCCGAAAGTGCCTTGTACACATATCCGACTAACACGAAACGGTCGCCAAAGAAAGGAAAGAATAGAATGAACTAATCGAAAACCTGTAGAATGCCTCATAGTGCATGGAACAAAATATAATAATAATATACTAGACATAAAACAGGCGAGATAGTGCATATGCTGATAATTAAAACCAACATCAACATCATCACCAGAGTAGCGGAAATCCAAATATAGCTTATTACAACTTTCCAAATTACTGTCTCTAAACAAATGAAAGAAAGGTACACCACTAATGCCCAAAGTAGTGACCGCAGCAACACATGGAGAATATATATATATATATATATATATATATATATGTATGTATGTATGTATCATACGTGGAAGCCTCCTGCTCGCCTCCGGTACAGCTACTCGTGCATACCACCTAACATGTCTCTAGTCTGCTCGTGAGAGCACCCAGAGTAATAAGAAGAGACATAAAACTCTGGGTCAAACAAAAAGTCTGGTATGAGTGATAAGTAGCTAAACAGAACAATAACAGGTATATTAACCATACCTGAACCTGCTGCAACCAAAGAGTTAGCACTACATACCGTACAATACTCTAAGGTACCACTAACATATGGTGTAAAGAATACGGGGGTGGGGGTGTGCATGTCATAATGATGGCAAACAAATCAAACATAGCAACCATCCTCACATCTCTCACTCAGTGCGTAAAGCATACGATGTCCACCACTGTCAATCACTAGACCCTTCGAAAAACTGACGGAGTTCGACTTATACAACTACTACTACTACCAAGCTTACCCCATGGAGTCATGACCAAATCTTTACAAATGACCCCACTTCATTGGTCTATAGCTCTTTTAGTCATACCTAGGCCAGTGTGGCCCTGAATCCGTTCACATACCCCATACACATAGTGATCCAAAGTTACAGATATCGACAACCCCTTAGCACACGTCTCGCAGCAAAACCCAGCTCATGAAGTCAACTCGTTGGTTCCCAACTGGATCCTGAGTACAAACTTCCCACTTGGACTACCTTTGCATCTCGGGTTTTGGTCTCCTCCTCCGCATCGGTCTTCATTCAGTTCGTAACCTGTGACTCGCGTCCAAGCTCCTTGGTTCAGCTCGTAGTATCTCCTCTGGTTCAGATTGGGTTGCTGCATATGGATAGGGAAGGGTCGTGCTCACACATCGAATCGGGTCGGGTGCTTCTAGTTCGAGTCGTTGTGCATGCTCTAGTTCAAGTCGTGACTTTAGGTCAGGTCGTGAGTCCCATTCTGGTTCGTGACCATGCTTGGCTCGAGAGGGATCGTGATTTCCATTCCAACTCGACTCGTGGCGGTCCTTGCTCCAGCTCATGACTCGAGATTGTGACTCAAACTCCGGGTCGGCTCGTGGTGACTCATGAAAGGTGAGGCGCTCCACGATTGGGTCGAGTAGGGTAGAGGTGGGCGATCCAATCAAGTTCTGCACAATTTTCTTGCAACTCCTCCAACGAATATTTTACGCCATACGACGGCGTTTTCGACCATTCTAGCTTTTCTAATCAATCACAAAGCATACCATACAATCATAGCAACATATAAAACTGACCACAAACACCAAAACAACAATTTGATAGGTTAAAACGGATTAAACATAGCCAAAACCCCATATTTTCCCTTAAGCATGTTTAGGAAAATCTAATGATATGATTAGCAAAACTTGACCAAATTAACCCAGACTTTAAACAGAAGTCTAAAACATCATTTCGAATTTCATAAATATTTTTCCAGAATTTTATCATGTCTAATTTCGTTAATCACCACTAATTAGCCTTAATTAACCGTAATTAGTGCAAAACTATGCAAATCACTCACCTTTGCCACAAACAAACTTTAGATCTCAAATGATTCTCTGTTTTGGCGTTGTTCCCAAGGCAACACAGCAGCTCTATCTCAATCTCTTTGCTAATCTGCCTCAATTTGATGTAGATTAGGCCAATACTTGATTAAACAGTGATTAAAAGGTGTTTTAGATGTTGAAGGCCATGGCTAGGTTGAGAGGAGTGAATAGTGACGGCTGAAAAATGAGGAAAAGGTATTCACTAAACCCTAACGGCCCTTTTAAACTCCTAATCCCGAAATTCCCCTTTGGGCCTAGCTATTAATCACCCGGTTAAGCCCAATTAAGCTGTTTTTCACCATCTGAAACTTGTTTCAGCCATATCTCCCAAACGGTGAGTCCGTTTGGCTAACGTGACCACTCTACGGAAAGGTAAACCACCCTCTGGATCCAATGGAAGTGGTTTCAGGTCAAAATTCCTTTTTAGTCAAAAGTTATGGTCAAAACAAGATCAGCTAGGGGCAAAACGGTCATTTAAAAATCGGGAAAAATCATGAACATGGGAAATGACCCCAGTAGTTGTCTACCAAAGTTAAATGACCATACGACTCTCTATGATGATGAAATAAATATTCTACGATCCTATGATGCGTAGAATGCGGGTCGTTACAGTTGATGTACTCTAATGTTGTAAGTATTTTAAAAGCTCTCAGTAAAGATTTATTTTTGTATTATATTTTGTTTCGCTGTGATGTGAGACTCTGTGTTATGATGGTTCTTCTTCTTCTATTCTAATATTTCTTTCTTTCTTATCTCATCCTCTAATTTCTTTCTAATAACGTTCCTGTGTTTTTCGGTGCTTGGAAGGTCGGCATGAGATACGGAAGTGTATTTATGTCAATTTTCGGGGCCGAAAATCTTCGGGTCGTTACAGTGGTATCAGAGCTACTGGTTTAGTAATAACCTTGGCTCTGTGGCATAACTCAATAGCGATGGGATTGGTAACACCTTAGATCGAGTTTGAGTGTATATATATAAGAGCATATTTGTAAATTTTATATACAAATGTTTTGTATTGTGTTGATTGATCGGTTCAAGTGTTGACAAGCATTGAACTGGTAATGAATACAATATTGTTTTGTAAAGAGGATAAATGAAATAATTTTACCTAAATTATATTTTTATAGAAAGGAAATAATTTTATGAAATTATTGAGATATTGTGTGTTGATTGATTTGAATGGAATTAAATTTAAGTTTAAAAAAAATTGATTGAAATTCAATTTGGTTAAGTAAAAATTAAACTAATAATAATGCTGAAATCTAATTAAATTGAATTGAAATTGGAAATTTAATCAATAATAATTAAATAGAAATCAATCGAATATTAATTGGTTGATATTCAAATATGTTGAATTAAATTAAATAATACTACTGAATGTGAATTCAGCTGATTTGATTGAGTTTGTTGTACCCTGGTCGTTGATTGTTGTTGACAGTTTGTTAGATTGGTTGAATATAATTCATCCATGGATTAATAAAGAGTTAAGCAAACTGAAAACCTAGAAAATGAATTTCAGTATAATATAATTGAAATGAAACTGCATATAAGTTGAAACTGAATGACTTAGCCCTGTATTTGCAAATGAGTTGATGCCACAAATTTAATTTTAGAAATTCGTATAGTTACATTTGTCAATAAATGAAGTGTTATTTAAATATTTCATATATTTGTTACTTATAGGATGGATTGAGTTAAGTACAGGTGCCAGATGACTATGAGGATTGAATTAGACTGCACGTAAATTGAGTAGTAGACTCAATAACGCTCGAAAAAGGTACGCCTACGCGAAAATATAAATTTTGGGGTTTTCGATTTTTGTTTTCCGACCGTGTGGGTCGATATTATTTCCTGCGATATCGCAGAAGTTCCTCCGTGCAGGGGAGGCTCTGCTGAATTTTTCGAGAATTTAATGTGTTAGAATATTTTTGATATTTTTTTGAAAATTTTGTTTAACCGTAATAAATTGGTTTTGATTTAAAATAAAATATATTTTTAAAGTTAATGGGATTTGCAACATTTTTCTTACCTTAGCAATTTCGGGAACGAAATTATTTTAAGGGGGGAAGAATGTAATGTCCCGTATTTTTGATAGTCACATATTTAATTTGTTTTATTATTTATTTAGAATATTAATTGATTTAAAATATATATTCCGTTTATAAAACGAAGCTTGAACATTATAATTTATATAATTATAAACGAACTAGAAATGGTGTGGTAGTTCGTAAATTTCGTTCTGAACTTCAACTGAATATACAGAATCCGTTTTAAGTTGGAATTCTGTGAAACCAGAAACGTTTGAATCGATTTGATTATATTTTTCATTTGGAAGAGAAAATCCAGATTTCATGTTATAAATTATTAGTTATGCCCAAATCAAATTTTAAAATAGTCGCTATGGAAATCGTTTATAAACGATAACGTTTATTTAATAAATTAAATAAGGATTTATATATATATTTGATATCATTTAACCCAAATTTTTGGATATCGAGTTTGAAAATCTATCATGGTCTTATTTGAAGTTATACGACGTTCCATTTGGATATACTCGATTTTATCAGGTTATTTTTATTTAATTCAACTGTTTGAATTTTAGTTATATTATATAGATATTTTATAAATTTTAAAATAGTCGGAATAAACAAGCTAAGTATATATATATATACGATTAAAATTTACGCAATAGTTATTTCCATAAAAGCACAATTTCAACAAAAAGCAAACAACCATCGCAAGGAACTAAGCCGCTAAAAATATAGGAAACATAACCAAAATTTCAATGCAAACTAACTAAAATAAACATAAAACGTGAAACCCAGATTTGTATATTTTTATCATATTTGTCCAACTAATAAAAGCTACATATGAAAAGTTGAAAGTGGTCGATCCAAAGAAAAAAAACATGTATTTATATAATTGAGTATAGCACAACTAAAAAAATAGTAAAACAAAAGCAATGAACAATGCATGAATGGTAAAGCAACAGTAAACCGCAAATTCCCAATATACACAGTACAACTCATATACAAAAGTCAGTGTTTCCACGTATTTAAAAATGGAAATAAATTCTATATTACAAGTTCCAAAATCTTTGATTTGAACTAACAATTCATAGCTTCACTATCATGTTCGATCAGTGAATTCGAACAGAAAAAAAGTAAAAAAGAACGGTATAGAAACAGCAAAATCTTTAGCTGTGATCAACAAAGTTGTACAAACCATTCTGCCATATCATTTCAAATCTAAAACAATCCAATTCGAATTCAAGCACACAAACATGTCTTGTTCCTTTCACTGATAAACAGTAGAACCAAATCTTCTCCAAAACATTATTCAAATTGTTCAATACACACGAAGAAAATAAAAGGAAAAAGTAGAAAAACTGCAGTACAGACAATGAACAATTAATATATGTATACATCTATACCATCAAATCTGTAGAATCGAAACAGATAACATATTTTCATATATATTCAGAAAATCTTTTGTATAAATCTTGTCTGCCATATATATACATCAGTTCAAATTCTGAAAACCGAAAATACAATTCAATAGTTGTATATACATTACGAACAGAACCTGTAAATCTAAATGCAGATCCAAATATCCGAAATTGAATAAACAACTCATCCTCACCAGTTCAATCACTGTTCAAACCTGAAATATCGTACCAAATTCCACAAACTTTCTGCCAACCTGTCATGCAGTCACCGATTTCCATCAAAGTACCCAAAATCTGAAAGGGGAAGAGAAAAAATGGCATCAGCCTACAGTAGCCGCACTACCTAGGATCTAAGCACAGCTAAAAATCAAACCTATATCTAAGCACAACTAAAAATCTAACCCATTGTAACAATGTAACACCCCGTATTTCTGTTAACACTAAAGTTGTTAATACAAAAATAAATGTGTAAAGGGGAGATGTATCTAATGTGCATACAAGAATAATAATAAATGTGTAAAGGGGAGATATATCTAATGTGCATACAAAAATAATAATAAATGTGTAAAGGCGAGATGTATCTAATGCGTACGTATTTATATGGATTGACAAATAATAGTAAATGTACATTAAGAAAGAAATGGTGAACATAATTGGCTTCTCTTTACAACGGACGGCTCTGGTTAACCCTAGCTTCATCGATGGCTCAAATTAACTTGCAACTCTATAAAAGGACCCTAGGTCTCAAACTAAAATTTCACAAAAAAAAAAGAATAAGAATTGGAGCCACCATGCTGTCTGCTGAGAACTAGAAGGTGCCTCCACTTGAAAGAGACGAACAACATAGCGAATACAAACTAAAAGATTAAAAAGCAACAACAAATTAGAATCAAAGCAACGTCTTCCCAAAGGAAAGCTTTGCAAATTCAGAATTTCAGAACTCAGAAAACAAGACCGTCTACGATTGTAAGTTTAGCTACATTTTTAGAATGTGAATTAATATGAATATCATGTGTTGCGATGAAATGATAATAGTACGATACTCGTTATGTTATTAATATACGTTTGTGATTTGATTCTATTATCATGTTGAATTGAGAATTATTAAGTATGATGTTTATTATGTTTTATAATATTGATCTATGCCAGTGACTTGATTCTATTATCATGTTAAATTTGGGATTATTGGATTAGATTATTTGTATAAGCATGGACTTGGATTGTAACATCTTATGAGAATTGTGTAGTTTATTATGCAAGTTTATGTAGTGAAGTTATGCGACCAATTGTCAAATCTATATGTTCATGTTTATGCAAAACTTATGCCATGTTCACACTTATCATATGTTGGGATTAATTTGCAGGTATGTTTAAATCTATGTTACTAATTAACACATGTGTATGTTGATTAGCCTATGTTGCTAACTCACATATACGTATGTTGATTGGCCTATGTTGCAAATTAACATATGTATATGGATTATTTCATATTGCTAATTCTCATGTATGTTGTTAATATGGTCTATGTTAAAAACACATATATGTTGAGTTAGCCTATAAGTGCAAGTTCATACCTATGACATTATAATGTTTATGTTAGTCTTTTGCAAGTTTGTACCTATGACATTATAATGTTCATGTTAGTTATTTTGCAAATTCACCCCTAAAATGTTCATGTTAGTTATTTTGCAAGTACACCCTATTATGTTCATATTGATTATGCCATCAATACCAAAGTTATACCCTTGTCATGTTTATGCTAATTTATGCCAATTTGCGTATATTAAATTAGGCTAAGTTTTTAGCCTAATACTTTACACCAAAAATCATGTGAACTTAAATTAGGCTGAGGTGGTTAGCCTAATATTAGACAGGGTAACGTTGGGTTAAAATGATAATTTTAGGAAAACTTGCCATAAATTGGTCATTAATCACATAAGTGATTTATGGCATAAAAAGGCATTAATTACCTTAATTAATGAGATTAATTGGAAACGAATGTGACAGTAATTTGAATATTTTTTAATTTACATATTGGTCATTAATCACATAAGTGATTTATGGCATAAAAAGGCATTAATTACCTTACTTAATGAGATTAATTGGAAATGAATGTGACAGTAATTTGAATTTGAATAATTTACATAATTAAAATGTAAATTAGAAAATACGAACGCGCTTAACAAGAGGTTGGATTGAGTTGTGACGTAAACCTGCCCGGACCCGCCCGGCTGTCCAGTTGTCACAACAATAGCTATCCAATGTTAGAGGTTAAGGCATGGGGCCCAATAATGACCCGAGGTTAAACTGAGTTGTGGCGTAAGACTGCCCGGACTCAACTGGCATACAGGCAGCCACAACAATATCTATCTAATCTGAGAGGTTGGTGCTCTAATAAGACAATTAGAGCTGAGTTAGGACTGATATGGTTAAGTCAATTTAATAAATACTCAACCAAATTCAACATGTTAAATAATTTGGATGGGTGGGGGTTAGGTTCATTCAGACACTTAACCACTTAACATGTTTGACTAGAAAACCTAGTAACGGGGACCCGTTTCAGCAGTAACCAAATTAGGTATAATGGTACCCTGAACTAGGTAGGGTGGGGCACGATTACTGGGCTGATTGTAAGCGGTCAAAAGCGACGACGGTTGGTGCACAGTGTGGGTTCTAATAGAGTGCGGGCGTGCACACACTCTGGAGCAGACAAGTCAAGGCACTGGAGCATCAGTAGTATACCCTATGCATGCTAGAATTGTGTCGGGGACGCCACCATGGGACTTGATACACCCCATGGTGGGACCAGCATAGGTATCTACCATATAGGGCCGTAGGACACATGTGAATATACGAGTAGGAGCCGATCTTTTAAAGAAAGAGAAAGGGATCACTTCACCCCAATCACGGGGTGCCTGTTGGTATAAGAATTAGTAGGTGCAGAGATAGAGATTTAAAATTGGGTACGAAGGGATGTTCGTTTTAGGGCACCTTATCTAGTTCTAGGATAGTCTATTATCCTGATATCGTCCTGTTCTCACTTTATGCAAGTCGTGATCTTTTTATTATTAACATTCTAGGAATATAGCTTGACTTACCAGACTTATGTCTGACCCATTTTCCTTTCGTCTTCTTTTCTTCCGTCCCCCCCCCCCCAAGTCCATAGGGAGGAAACACCGCAGCTTAGTCAGTTTTTCATCCAGCTTGAAGAGAGAGAATGTATTGCTTGGATTTCTTTCATTTGGACCATGGCTTTGGATATCATTTATGGGGATTATGCAGTTTTATTTATGTTTCATGCTTCTTTAACCTTTAAAATCAAGACAGTATTATGGTTGTAATAATTGGAAGTTTGTTTTGAGACAATGTTGGAAATGTTCTGTATGAACACATATTTATGATAATAAAAGCCTGTTGGTTTTTCTGCTGCTTATTTATATGTGTTTATATATGTCTTGTGTTTTATCTGTGTCTTTTACTTCTAAACCTCCACCAAAATTAAGGCATTCCCTTTGTGAATGACCTTAACGGAGGTGGGGTTTCACTTGGTATCAGAGCATAGGTTTACCAGACCAGATAAAAAGTTTTTGAAACTATATTTAAATTAAAATTTAAAGAAGCATTTTTCAAGAAAAAGAATTGTTTTGTAGTTTTAGAAAGGCATAATCCCCCAAAGCCATGTGAATTATCTATCCTTCGTTTTGAATCTTTCCTTTTTCGTTTCAGCATGTCGGGAGAATTTAACCTTCCAGAAGGTGTGACTGTACCTGGTTGGTTTAGAAGGTACATGGAAGCTAGGGCCAATGAGGCGGGCCCAGCGAATCTTCCTCCCCCAGCTGCAGCAATTCCTCCTCCTCCCCCAGTTGCTGAAATTACCCCTCCTCCTCCTCCTCCTCCGAAAGGAAATGCTTTTACCAAGACTTGTAGAGATTTTAAAGCTATGGGTGGGAAAGACTTTCATGGAACCGAGTCCTTCGTAGCAGCCAGGAAATGGCTGAAAGTAACCGAAGATCTTTCGTTATCTTCGAGGTAGAAGACAGGCAGAAGGTAAGACTGGCAGTGTGGTTTCTCAAAGGAGAGGCTTCCTACTGGTGGGAAGTCACCAATGCAGAAAGACCAGTAGAAACGTGGGAAGATTTCAGATTTAGATTTGAGCTGAAGTTCCTTTCAGAAGCTGAGAGAAGTCTTCAAATGGAGAGTTCCTATCCCTTAAGCAAGGAAGTATGACCGTCAAAGAGTACGTCAACCAGTTTGATCAGCTGGCTAGGTTCAGACTGGACCTAGTCAACACCCAACACAAGAAGGCTCTCCGCTTTGTTAAGGGACTGAATGAGCCGCTTCATAGCCTGGCCATGACCCATATACCTATGGGAGCTACATATGAAAGGCTGGTACAGATGGCGTTACTACATGAGGAGGATAAAGGCAAGAAGGAGACAAAGGCGGAAGGGTCTCAGGGAAAGAAAGAAGCTTTACAGCCTAAGAAAACAGACTTTAAGAAGGGCAGGAAAAACAACAAAGCTCGCGAAACAAGAAAGTGTAATTTTTGTGGTGTAGTTGGACATGTGGTGAAAGACTGCAGGAAGAAGAAGGCAAAGATGAATGGTGGTTTCTTTCATTGTGGAGAAACAGGACACATAGCTAAGGACTGCCCTAAGAGGCGAGGGCAGGCGCAGAAAGCTGCATCCACATCGGGTGGACAAGTTCATGCACTAGAGGCACCTCCTCTGCAACAGCGAGGTAGAAATACTTCTGTAGAAAGTGTAGTTTATCTTTATGATCACCCAGTTCGCACTTTATTTGATTCTGGTGCATCACACTCCTTTATTTCATCTGCTTTAGTAGAATCTCTGCAC
Organism: Allium sativum; assembly: GCA_030737875.1. Taxonomy (NCBI): domain Eukaryota; kingdom Viridiplantae; phylum Streptophyta; class Magnoliopsida; order Asparagales; family Amaryllidaceae; genus Allium; species Allium sativum. Next base: position 944,621,519 of record CM060909.1, on the reverse strand, counting down.
CTAGAAACTAGTATGGTAGAGGATCCCTTGGTTGTCTCCAATCCAATTGGAGGCCCAGCTTATTTGTCAATGATCTGTATGAATTTGAAAATCTCTATTCTAAGTGTAGAATTTAGATGTAATACCTTTGTTTTGGGCTTCTTGGGGTATGGATTGATTTTGGGCATGGACTGGCTATCCAGTAATGGTGCCATCCTTGATTGTGAGAAAAGAGTGGTTAGGCTCTTAACCCAACTCGGTAACACTCTGGAAATTACTTGTAATCCCTTGAATGTGGTTATGATTAGTTATCTTGAATCGCTTGACGCTTCTATTGAGAATTTGAAGTCAGTTAAGGTGGTCCGAGAATATTCGGATGTCTTTGATGAGGTGAAGGGCTTACCTCCGAAACGGGAAATAGACTTCCTCATCTATCTTGTTGACAGTGCGAAGCCCGTTGCTTTGCCTGTTAGGCACATGGCTCCTAGGGAAAGGAAAGAGCTCAGTAAGTAGATTAAAGAGCTTTTAGATAAGGGGTTCATTAGGCGGAGCATTTCAGAATGGGACGCTCCAGTGGTGTTCGCTACAAAGGCGGATGGTTCACTCCGTCTATGTGTTGACTATAGGGAGCTAAACAAGCTGATTAAAAAGAATAGGCACCCTCTCCCCAGAATTGACGATTTGTTTGACCAGCTTGTAGGAGCGTCGGTTTTCTCCCAACTTGATTTGGCGACCGGATTTCATCAGCTAAGGGTAGCTGATGATAGCATTGATAAGACAGCATTCAGAACCCCGGACGGATTCTTTGAGTGGCTTGTCATGCCTTTTGGCTTGACAAACGCACCCGCTTACTTCGTGGACCTAATGAGTAGGGTGTTCAGAGATTTCCTCAATAAATTCGTGGTGGTCTTCATAGACGATATTTTGATCTTCTCAAAAAATGAGGAAGAGCATGCTCAGCACCTAAAGGCAATCATGGAGACTCTTAGAACACATCAGTTAAAAGCTAAATTCTCCAAGTGCCACTTTTGGAGAGAAGAAGTGAGATTTCTTGGGCATATAGTGTCCAAAGAGGGGTTAGATGTAGACCCCGCAAAAGTAGTAGTGGTGCAAGATTAGAAGGCACCAAGGAATGCAACCGAGGTCCGAAGCTTCCTCGGGCTTGCAGGCTTTTATCGGAAGTTCATAAGAGATTTTGCAAAAATCTCAGCTCCTCTTACAAGTCTAACAAAGAAGAATCTAGTTTTCTCTTGGGATTTGGATTGCGAGTTTGCTTTCCAACGCTTAAAAAGGGCTCTTACAACAGCCCTAGTTCTGACCTTGCCGGATGGAAGCAAAATGTTTATAGTATACACAGATGCATGCGGGACAGGACTAGGCGTTGTCCTAATGCAAGAAGGAAGGGTAGTAGCTTATGGCGGAAGACAGTTGAAAGTTCATGAAAGGAACTACCCAACCCACGACCTTGGGTTGGCCGCCATCGTCTTTGCGCTTAAGTCTTGGCGCCACTATCTCCTAGGTGAGAAATTTGAAGTGTATACTGACCATAAATCTTTGAAGTATCTCTTCTCGCAGAAGGACCTTAACTTAAGGCAACAAAGGTGGATGGAGTTTCTTGCCTCGTATGATTTCGAGATTTCCTACACTCCTGGCAAGGGCAACGTAGCCGCAGATGCCTTGAGTTGAAAGAAGCTAACGTTGAGCCCGCTATTTGTTGAAAGGCGAAGCCTAGAGTTTATAGCCAGTTTTGACTTTAGGCCCTCTTCTGATTTTGTACTCGGTCTGTTAGCATCGCTAGAAGTGCGGCCCACTCTCTTAGACTCAATAGGGACCGCACAACGAGAAGACCCTCAACTTGTAGAAGTGGTAGATAAGCTCGTTAGGGGTGAGACTTCTAGTCACCTCGATAGATACACCATCGACGACAAAGGGTGGTTAAGACGGGATGGAAGACTATGCGTCCCACAGGCAAAGGAGTTGGTGAAGAAAGTTCTTGATGAGGCACATCATTCCAAGATGACAATACATCCAGGCGGGGACAAAATGTACAAGGACTTAAAGAGAGTTTTCTTTTGGAGTGGCATGAAGAAGGACGTGGCAGATTTTGTTTCTAAGTGCATGATTTGCCAACAAGTCAAGGCGGAGCAGAAGAAGCCTGGCAGTCTGCTCCATCCTCAAGAGGTCCCACAGTGGAAATGGGATAACATTTCAATGGACTTCACTGATGGGCTGCCTAGGTCTAGAAGAGGCAACACTAGCATTTGGGTAATAGTGGATAGGCTTACTAAAAGCGCCCACTTTTTACCTGGCAAGAGTAGAAGGACTGCCTCGTCTCTAGCATCTCTTTATCTTAAGGAGATAGTTCGACTCCATGGAATACCTTCTAGTATTATTAGCGACATAAATCCTATCTTCACAAGCGAGTTTTGGCGGAGTCTGCAAGAAGCTGTAGGCACAGAGTTATGTTTGAGCACAGCCTATCACCCCCAAACCGATGGTCAGACGGAAAGGGTGAACAGGATTTTGGAAGACCTTTTGAGACTTTGCGTCCTTGACTTTGGAGGGACTTAGGAGGACCATCTTCCTTTGGTGGAATTTGCCTACAACAACTGCTACCAAGCCACCATCGGAATGGCGCCCTTCGAAGCTTTATATGGAAGACCGTGCCGATCGCCCACTTGTTGGTGGGAGTCTACTGACAAGCTCATACTTGGACCAGATATGATCCGAGAGACTTTAGAGAAAGTAGACTTAATACGGAGAAGAATGAAGACAGACCAAGACAGACAAAAATCCTACGCATACAAGAGAAGGACGACCTTGAATTTGAGGTTGGGGACAGGGTTTTCCCTAAGCTATCTCCTTTAAGGAACGTCGTTCGCTTTGGATCCACAGGGAAGCTAGCACCAAGATTTGTTGGGCCATTTCCTATCATCGAGAAGATTGGGAAGATGGCCTATAGGTTAGAGTTACCCGAGAAACTGGCCGGAGTTCACAACGTCTTTCATGTTTCTCACCTCCGGAAGTATCTACATGAGTCAGCGGAAGTGGTAGAACCAAACATTCTAGAAGAAGCTGAAGTAGAACGCGAAGCAACTGTGAGGAAACTTCCAGCTCGCATCTTAGGAACTGAAGGGAAAAAGCTACGCAACCGCGAAGTCAAACTCGTCAAAGTTCAGTGGAGCGACACCGAGGAAGACGCGACTTGGGAAACTGAGGATAGAATACGCGCAACCTACCCTTTTCTTTTTGAGGGTACATTTTTTATCTTTATTTTTCCTTAAAGTCATGTTAGTATCTATCTTTTTAGGTATATCTCCCCGACCTTACCCTTTTATCCTTAGGTGGAAACCCCTTTGGATGTAAAAATGTAATTGAAACATGTTATGGATGATGGTTGCAAGTGGTTGCAAATGTTTTAGTGGTTGCTCGTGGATGCATATACACACACAATCTAGGGTTTTAGATCGGCTCAGTCACTTCATATTGCATATGCATATATGTGTTTATGTTTGTATATGGTTGAAGCTTAATATGTTGTCATATGGATGTCGCATTTGTTTGAATGATTGCGCACTCATGTAGAATTATGAATAGGAAAAAGTTTGCATACATAATGGATTCATGACACTTACATAATTTGCATTAAGGAGGTCAACTGAATCAGTAGACCACCAAATTTTTGCATTAGATAAGGACATGTACACACACGATGCATATGATCATGAAGCATTAGAAGTTTTTTAAGGACAAAGGACGCTCGTGTTTGATGATTGAGTAGACGGACATTTGGATGGTAGGATATATGTTCTCCTAGACTTGGAGATTTCGGGGACGAAATTCTTTAAGGAGGGGAGAAGGTAACACCCCGTATTTCTGTTAACACTAAAGTTGCTAATATAAAAATAAATGTGTAAAGGGGAAATGTATCTAATGTGCATACATGAATAATAATAAATGTGTAAAGGGGAGATGTATCTAATGTGCATACAAAAATAATAATAAATGTGTAAATGGGAGATGTATCTAATGCGTACGTATTTATATGGATTGACAAATAATAGTAAATGTACATTAAGAAAGAAATGGTGAACATAATTGGCTTCTCTTTACAACGGACGGCTCTGGTTAACCCTAGCTTCATCGACGGCTCAAATTAACTTGCAACTCTATAAAAAAAACCCTAGGTCTCAAACTAAAAATTCACAAAAAAAAAAGAATAAGAATTAGAGCCACCATGCTGTCTGCTGAGAACTAGAGGGAGCCTCCACTTGAAAGAGACGAACAACATAGAGAATACAAACTAAAAGATTAAAAAGCAACAACAAATTAGAATCAAAGCAACGTCTTCCCAAAGGAAAGATTTGCAAATTCAAAATTTCAGAACTCAGAAAACAAGATCGTCTAAGATTGTAAGTTTAGCTACATTTTTAGAATGCGAATTAATATGAATATCATGTGTTGCGATGAAATGATAATAGTACGATACTCGTTATGTTATTAATATACGTTTGTGATTTGATTCTATTATCATGTTGAATTGAGAATTATTAAGTATGATGTTTATTATGTTTTATAATATTAATCTATGCCAGTGACTTGATTCTATTATCATGTTAAATTTGGGATTATTGGATTAGATTATTTGTATAAGCATGGACTTGGATTGTAACATCTTATGAGAATTGTGTAGTTTATTATGCAAGTTTATGTAGTGAAGTTATGCGACCAATTGTCAAATCTATATGTTCATGTTTATGCAAAACTTATGCCATGTTCACACTTATCATATGTTGGGATTAATTTGCAAGTATGTTTAAATCTATGTTACTAATTAACACATGTGTATGTTGATTAGCCTATGTTGCTAACTCACATATACGTATGTTGATTTGCCTATGTTGCAAATTAACATATGTATATGGATTAGTTCATATTGCTAATTCTCATGTATGTTGTTAATATGGCCTATGTTAAAAATACATATATGTTGATTTAGCCTATAAGTGCAAGTTCATACCTATGACATTATAATGTTTATGTTAGTTTTTTTGCAAGTTTGTACCTATGACATTATAATGTTCATGTTAGTTATTTTGCAAGTTCACCCCTAAAATGTTCATGTTAGTTATTTTGCAAGTACACCCTATTATGTTCATATTGATTATGCCATCAATACCAAAGTTATACCCTTGTCATGTTTATGCTAATTTATGCCAATTTGCGAATATTAAATTAGGCAAAGTTTTTAGCCTAATACTTTACACCAAAAATCATGCGAACGTAAGCTGAGGTGGTTAGCCTAATATTGGACGGGGTAACGTTGGGTTAAAATGATAATTTTAGGAAAACTTGCCATAAATTGGTCATTAATCACATAAGTGATTTATGGCATAAAATGGCATTAATTACCTTAATTAATGAGATTAATTGGAAATGAATGTGACAGTAATTTGAATATTTTCTAATTTACATATTGGTCATTAATCACATAAGTGATTTATGGCATAAAAAGGCATTAATTACCTTAATTAATGAGATTAATTGGAAATGAATGTGACAGTAATTTGAATTTGAATAATTTACATAATTAAAATGTAAATTAGAAAATACGAACGCGCTTAACCCGAGGTTGGATTGAGTTGTGATGTAAACCTACCAGGACCCGCCCGGCTGTCCAGTTGTCACAACAATAGCTATCCAATGTGAGAGGTTAAGGCATGGGGCCCAATAAAGACCCGAGGTTAAACTGAGTTGTGGCGTAAGACTGCCCGGACCCAACCGGCATACAGGCAGCCACAACAATATCTGTCTAATCTGAGAGGTTGGTGCTCTAATAAGACAATTAGAGTTGAGTTAGGACTGATAGGGTTAAGTCAATTTAATAAATACTTAACCAAATTCAGCATGTTAAATAATTTGGATGGGTGGGGGTTAGGTTCATTCATACACTTAACCACTTAACATGTTTGACTAGAAAACCTAGTAACGGGGACCCGTTTCAGCAGTAACCCAATTAAGTATCATGGTACCCTGAACTAGGCAGGGTGGGGCAAGATTACTGGGCTGATTGTAAGCGGTCAAAAGCGACGGCGGTTGGTGCACAGTGTGGGTTCTAACAGAGTGCGGGCGTGCACACACTCTGGAGCAGACAAGTCAGGGCACTGGAGCACCAGTAGTATACCCTATGCATGCTAGAATTGTGTCGGGGTCGCCACCATGGGACTTGATACACCCCATGGTGGGACCAACATAGGTATCTACCATATAGGGCCGTAGGACACATGTGAATATACGAGTAGGGGCCGATCTTTTAAAGAAAGAGAAAGGGATCACTTCACCCCAATCACGGGGTGCCTGTTGGTATAAGAATTAGTAGGTGCAGAGATAGAGATTTAAAATTGGGTGCGAAGGGATGTTCATTTTAGGACACCTTATCTAGTTCTAGGATAGTCTATTATCCTGATATCGTCCTGTTCTCACTTTACGCAAGTCATGATCTTTTTATTATTAACATTCTAGGAATATAGCTAGACTTATCAGACTTATGTCTGACCCATTTTCCTTTCATCTTATTTTCTTCCGTTCCCCCCCCCCCCCGGTCCACAGGGAGGAAACACCGCAGCTTAGTCAGTTTTTCATCCAGCTTGAAGAGAGAGAATGTATTGCTTGGATTTCTTTCATTTGGACCATGGCTTAGGATATCATTTATGGGGATTATGCAGCTTTATTTATGTTTCATGCTTCTTTAACCTTTAAAATCAAGACAGTATTATGGTTGTAATAATTAGAAGTTTGTTTTTAGACAATGTTGGAAATGTTCTGTATGAACACGTATTTATGATAATTAAAGTCTGTTGGTTTTTCCGCTGCTTATTTATATGTGTTTATATCTGTCTTATGTTTTATCTGTGTCTTTTACTTATAAACCTGCACCAAAATTAAGCCATTCCCTTTGTGAGTGACCTTAACGGAGGTGGGGTGTTTCAAACAACCCGGAATTTTGGGGCCAATTTAAAATTTTTATTTTAGAAATTTTAATGGATTTTAATATTTAAAATAATTTATTTTAAATAAGAATGACTAAAAATTTATTTTAAAATGAATAAATTTAGTTTAATTATAGAAGGAGTTTAAAACAGCGCTGCAGTTTGAAAATTTGATTTTAAACTATGACTGAATGTACAGGATTCAAAATAAATCGGATTTGAGCGAAACAAGAAATATTTAAATCTGTTTAATCATATCTTTCTAAAGAATCTGAAAAACTGAAATTTCACTTTATAATTTGTAAGTTATGTACAGTTTAAAAGTTAGAAAAGTCGCTGTGGAATTTATATACATTTTAATTAAATATATTAGCCTTGAAAATAGCCATTTTACAAACGACCTCGGTTTTCGACGAAACCACTTTTGTGGGAACCGGAATGTCAAATTATTGCTAAGTTTCAATTTTCATAATTTTTCGAATTAATATGTGAGCGTGGTAAAAGAAAATGTGTTTTGACTGTTTTAGTCAAATTTAATCGACTCGAAAACAGCCATTTTTCAGACAGTCTCAGAATTCGATGAAATTAGTCTTGTTAGAACCGTATCGTCAAAACATAACTAGAAATAATTTTTCTGGAATTTTTAGAGTTCATATGTGGCCCCGGTAATTTAAAATGTACGTTTGAATTTAATAATTAAATGATTTATAATGTAAATTAAAGAAAAACATAACGTAACAGCTGAACTGGGTTATGAAACATATTCCAATGTGTCCGAGATGGGGGTATTTAGCTAGGGGCGTCATTCGTTGGGTTCGATTCGGAGTTAGTATCGTCGAATATATAATTCTTGGATTAATGAATTAAATAAATAAGAAAATACGCGTATAAATACGCTATACTATACGAACCCTGAATCACCTAATACACCAGCCGCCGCCCTTCACATTTCAATGGCCATTCTTGCACGAAACTAATCCCCTCGTCCATGGCCGATTTAATCAATGATTTTAGAAACTTCCAAAGCAAATTCGAAGGGGGTTCTCCCCTTTATAAATCCATATGGGTTTGATCTCTCGAAATGGAGTATATCGTTCAGACCAGCACCGAGAATTCGGCGCCTGAAGACCATCGCCCAGGCCACCAGGGACCATCGAGCTCCTCCCCCTTCCAGGCGTGGCGGCGCCTCACCAAGCCCAACAACCCTGAACCCTCCGATCTTCGGATCGTTGCTCTGTTTGTCCGCAAATCCAAGATCTAGCATTGAACATATCTGAAATAACGTCGGCTGTTGTTTTGAAGAGGAAGATAGGTTATTAGTTTATTAATTAATTTATCAATTGTTCTAACGATGTAATTAACCTTTGTAAAATCATAACTTTCTTATACGATATCGAAATTCAGGAATTCGAGTTGCGTTGGATTCGTATTTCCGAGATCTACGCGATAGAACTGGCGACCAAAACAGAGACTGTTGAAAATTCAGAGAAAATCTAAACAATGTGAGATTTCTCTTTTAATAATTTATTAAATTATTATTTTCTTTCCATTTAAAATCGACATATGTATGTGATAAAATCAGATCTGTGATTTGTGGATTGAAATTTGTTTGTTGTTGTGATTGATTTGCGATGGTCATATTTTGTTTGATCAAGTAATGTTGACATAGAAATATCATAATTGGTTAGATCAATGATGTTAACATAGGAATATTATTTTTAGTGTTTTGTCGAAATAGAATTATCGACAAAACAAGATTATCATTCTTGACCAATTCTATAAAATATAAGATAACAATTTTTGTTATGAATGTACATTAGAATCAGAATTATTCATTTTGTTTAAAACATGATTAGTTAAATTAAAAATCACATTTTTGATTAAAACTTGGTTATTGAATAAGATTTACATTCTTGATTAAAACTTGACTATTGGATAAGATTTACATTTTTGATTAAAACTTGGTTATTGAATAAGATTTACATTTTGATTAAAACTTGATTATTGGATAAGATAAACATTTTTGTGAATTAGAAAAAGTTAAACAAAATGATCATATTTTGTTTACATAAGAAGAATTAGACAAAATGTTCATATTTTGTGCATTAAAAAAAGAATAACATATTTTTGACAAAATATGATTAGTGAAAAGAAAATTACATTTTGTCAAAAGAATGATTAGTGAATTAAAATAGTATTTTTGTGGAAGAATGATCATAGGAATAAAGATCACATCTTTGTGAAAACACGATTATTGAAAAAAAAAACATTTTTAAATAGAAATCTGTTATGTGAATAAAAACTACCTTTATATTAGAAATATTTCTTGCAAATAAAAATAACATTTTTGTGAAAACATGATTTTAGAAATAAAAATTCATTTTTTTGTCACTTTAGAAAAATGAATTAGAGAACATTCATTTTTTTTCAATTTGGAAGAATGAAGTAAAGATGGACATTTTTGTCACTTTAAAAGAATGAAAATAAAGATGTACATTTTGCTATATTATAATAAAGAATACATTTTTGTTAGAAAATGTAATTGGGACAAAATATACATTTTCGTTAGAAAATGAAAATTAGAATAAAATATACATTTTTGCTAGAAAATGAATATAAAGTACATTTCTGTTAGTAAATGTAAATGAAATTAAAAGGACAATTTTTGTCACTTTGAAATGAATGAAATTAAAAGGACATTTTTCATTAGAAATGTTACCATAGGATAAAAGGACATTTTTCATTAGAACTATTAATGTAGGATAAAAGGACATTTTTCATTATAAAGAATGAAGTAAAAATACTTTTGTCAGAAAAGCTAATTAGAAGAAAAATGTCATCTTTATTAGAAAAGCTACATTAAAAGAATTAGACAAAATTATCATTTTTGTCACTTTGAAAAAGAATGAATTAAAACCATTCATTGTGACACATTGAAAAGAGTTAGACCAAGAATGAACATTTTTGTACCTTAAAAAGGAATTAGACAAAAATGAACATGTTAGTGTATTAAAAAGAGTTTGACAAAACATACATTTTTGTCACTTAATGAGGATTTTACAAAAATCACATTTTTGTCATTAAATAAGAAATATATAAGAACAACATTTTGTCAAAACATGTTAGTGAGATAAATATCACTTTTGTGTCAAAACATGAATTTTGAAATAAGAATAATATTTTTATATATTAAAAAGGATCAAATGAAAATGAATATTTTTGGTCATTAAAAGAGTTTAACCAAAATAATTATTTTCATACATTAAAAGGAATGAGTTAAAAATGTATATTTTCATACATTAAAAGGAATGAGTCAAAAATGTATATTTTTATCCATTAAAAAGAATGAATTAGTAATGGACAATTTTGTCATTTAAAAATGAATGAGACCAAAAAAAATATTCATTTTGGTAAATAAATAAGAGTTAAGATTTTATTGTCATTTGTTAACAATAAAAAGAATTGAATTAAAAAGACTAGATTTTTATTGTCATTTGTTCACAAAAAAAATTAAATATATGTCTGTGATGTGAAATGCTTGATGGGTTAATATAATGTTAGTTTATTCATACTGAATATTACACTTCCATTTACAAGTCATCCGACTTGTTTATGTGTTTGGGACGATAATTTTCACATATCGCCCAAGTGCATAAATATTTATTATTTATTTGTTGGTTGAAACCCTACACGGGTGTTAGGATGACATTTGTCCTACACTAGTCCCAATATTTAGTGTAGAATCCACTTTGGTTGATTTATTGGATGTTAGATAATTATTTATCATGCTTGTTGATTATATGCAACATATGGTTGTTGATTGAGTCACATTCCAATAAAGAATATATTTTAGAAAAAGAAATGTCTTAGAAAAAGAATATATTTTAGAAAAATATATTGAAATGAACTAGTCATCAACTAGAGTAAATCATTAAATTTAGATTTAATGGAGTTTTCCAATTTGTTAATATTTAATTGAAAATTTAACTTAATAAAATTGGATTTGGGTTGCCGTGAATGGTGTCTTCAATAACACCTTTCTTAAACCCAGTTTAGAAAAGAATAAATCTTTTAATTAAAGATTATTAAAGTTTTCCAGTTATATTTAGTAATTGGAATAATATGAAATGTGAGTTGGGTTTATTGTGAACTGTGTTTCTAAGTGACATTTGTTCTTTAACCCAACTGACAGTGAAAATATGATTTGGAATTTATAAATCTTTTATTAAGATTTAAATGGAAATTTTCCAAAAGTAAAGTTTTCCAATTTAATATATTAAATTGGAATTGAATGGAATTCGAATTGATAATAACCGAGCTAAGCTTCTGTAAAAGAAGACCGATACTACATATGGAATTTAAAAGGCTTTGCCGTTATTCCATTTATATTATTGGTCAGATACAGAAATTGTAACGCCCCGCATTTTTGTCGGTTTATATTTGAATATTTAAAACAGTTTAAATATTGAATTCGTAATATAAGTGAATTTATATATTAATTAAACGAAGCTGAACGTATAAAAATATATATTAAATATAATCGAACCCGTAATATCGCGGCAGTTCGTAATTTAACCTTCTGAACTTCAACTGAGCGTACATGACTCGTTTTAAATCGGATTTCTGTGAAATAAGAAACGATGGAATCTGCTTGACTATATTTTTCTATCGGAAGTGAAAGATCAAGATTTCGGCGTATAGATTGCAAGATATGTCCAAATCAAATATTCAGAAAGTCGTTATGAAATCATATATCGACCGTAACAGTTTATTGGATATAACTAGATATCAGATTCGAATTTGGACATGGTTCTTTTGAGGCGTAGTGATAATTTAATTTTTAGAATTTTACTGTAATTTTTAATTAATTAAATACGCAACTTTTTATTTGGAGTATTTCGCACCCTATATCGATATTTCGGGGTTTCAAAATATGAGTCAACCTACCGATATTATTATATTTCTGGGATCGTGACACCTCACTGAGCATGACTGTACTCTTATTAATGTCTGTAACGGCTTGTACGGATACGTGAAATGGGATACCGGTATTTTCTAACTAAAAGTAGGAATCAAAACTTTAGAACTAAAACATATAATAACCATATTATATTACGGTTATTTAAATAAGATGCTTTGGACCATATCCACTTGGCTGTTCCAAATCTCATGGAATCATATCATGCTCGTTAACAGTGAAGGATCACTAAATTGAAACCGTGACCTGTATTTAACTAGTTTATGTGTTATTAACCTTAAACCAACCTACCTCGCTATGGGAGAAATATCAGACTAAAGCATGAAGTCAGCCACCCATACTTTTTCTATGGAAACACGCAAGACCTTCCCTGGATACACCCTGTTTCCTCATCCCTTAAGCATGAAGTCTGATATAAAAAGTAAAGCCCGTACCCTAAGCTAATACATAGTGTGTACACCAACGCAGGTCTATCAAATAAACCATATGCCTACAATGGCCTATCCACGAAAATACATCACCCTATAGCTTAAAACTTAAGCAATGACCTACTCTAAGCCTACGGTTCTATTCCTTAACTATTAAGGAAAAACTCTAACTATATATATATATCTAATTCTTCTTATCTCAGAAAAACACAAACTCTATCTCTTTCTTTTCTTTTCTTCTCTGCATACCAAAAATAAACCCAGCGCAAGAACAAAAAACTACATATACAATAACGTAAGAAGAAGAGAGAAAAACTAGTGGGAAGGTCACGTCAATTTTTAGGCACAGCAAGGATAAGAGAAGCCGGAGCTGGCGGTTATCAATGGTTGTGGAAATTCATGGAGCTGACTAAATGGAGTGGTTGCTGGGGACGTTTTTGCGGTGGTAGAGGGTTCTTGGAAGTGGGTCGCGGTTTTGCCTGGAGGAGATAGAGGGGACGTGGTTTACTGGAGGGAGACCGGAGGAAGGTGTTGTGATGAGAAAGCCGATGCAAGTATGGCCATAAGTCAGGCGCAGTGAGTATTTGATGAAGGTGGGTGCTGTCCCGTTTGAGTTGAGGATGCAGTTGTGGTGATGCTCGAAGGAAGGGACTGAAATGTGGAGTGATGGAGTTATGAAAGGATACGTAAAGGGAGAGTATATGTGAGTAGGTTCAGTACGGTTATGGAAAGAAAAGCACGCATGGATCTTTGAAGAGAAGGGAGCAGCTACATGGTGATACACATGGAGTGTTATATGCACATGGGGGTACCTAACGTGAGCTGTACTATAAGTATTTGGAGGCGTTGGCTTTGTGAAGTCTAATGATGAATCATGGAGAGGCTGCGGAAGTAAGGAGATGCGGTTTACATGTGAATCGTTGATGGAGAATTAAGAAGTGCATGGTGGTTTGAGGGCGAGGTGAGTTTAACACGGTGGAGCAATGATTTGGAAATGGTGTTCGAACCAAAGTAATGGAGAAGCGGGCTTTGTTTTCTGGGTTGAAGAAGATAGAAAGCGGAGAGGTAACTGTTGTGTTCGGACATGGGATGTAGTAGTAAAAGGTAGCGGGCTTTTTGATTTTGGAGAAGGTTTTCTGGACTGGTTTATACGATCAGACTGAAACAGACAGCGACGGGTTCGTATTAGTAAAGCACTACACTGACGAATAATGTGGTGAGACCGAAAATGACGCAAATCGTTATTTAACGGTTAACGCGCAAAGGTGAGAAAATTCACTAACTCTGATCTATTTTAAATTATATTTTTATGTTGTTTGAATGTTGTGTGATGGTCGATTAGGTTGATTACAATTAATTTGGTTGAATATTATATATCATCATCGGTTGGACACTGATTCCATCGATTTGAATATTCCCTAGTATAGAGTTAGTGTTAATTGTGTTGACTAACATATGTGGATGAGGAAACCGGTTGGAGGAATCCGACCGGATTCCTCGATATTTGTATGTACTATTTGTTTTATATGCACTGTTTGAACGCGAATTACATTTAAAACCTTGTGTGAATATTGATGTTGAATGAAAATTCAGCACTTGCTTCGATAAATAAATAAACGATATCGATTAAGAAAATGGTAACAGTCGACAGTAAACCCGTCGTCTTGTTAAGAAGTTGATTAGACGCCAGGCAAATCAACGAAGTTAATTATAAAACTTTTATTTTTATAATTAAAGAGAAGATTTAAATTTATAATAGAAGTTCTATTATAAACCAGTATTTTAGAAAGTAAAGATAAACGATTATTTGACATTTAAATAAGTTATTAAAATATAATTATCCTGCAAGTGAATAATTTGGATAAATATTTTAAAGCAGAAAGTTAAGAAATATTTATTTGATTAATTTATAAATCTAATGGTAAGAAGTAATTAAAATCAGTTAACGAATTTACTAATGGAATGAAGTTGATTTAATCAACTGTTATTTGGGAAAATGATTATTAGATTAATTGGTCTTTAATTAATCTAATGAAACAGTTTAGAAAAAAAAATTAATCAAAGTTTATGAGATTTAATTACCTTTTAGTTTAAGAAGTTATAAGTAGAACTGTGGAATGGGAAAGCAAAGAGTAAATGTTTAAAAATAAATAATCATAAACAACAGAGATTTCAAAAGTAAGAATATGGTGTTATAAAAACCATAGTCAAAATTAAACAAGAAAATACGGTTTGAGGGATACTATAAGTAATAAGGAGTTTAGAGTTACATACTTATATCTGTTCTAAGGTAAGAACGTTGTCGATCAAGGTCTGAGAGGTAAATAAAATACCCCAACTTGAGCGGCTTCACAATTATCGAGGAACTATATCAGTTTGTAACGAAAAGGAATGTCAAGACTAGTATAAAGAGAATATGGCAGCGTATTGCAAGTCTTAGAATTATAGCGATAAAATAACGCTGTTGACTAGGCTTAAGCATGACAGTTGTGGTGAGATTAGTATAAAGGGAATATGGCAGCGTATTGCAAGTCTTAGAACTATAGCGATAAAATAAACGTTGTTGACTAGACTTAAATGTAACTGTTATGTCAAGATTAGTTATAAAGGAGAATATTACAGCGTATGACAAGTTTTGAACTGTAACGATAAATTAACGCTGTTAACCAAACTTAAGTGTGATCTTTATATATAGCAGCACTGCCTAGGAAATGAAACAATCTGGTTTGAAATCCACTTATTCTAAAAGTAATAAGTAACGATGTCTGTCCAAAGAAATATAAGAACAAGTTAGAAAGAGATATTTGAAAATTGTTTCAGGAAGCAATAACATCATTTCAACATTCGAAATATGATTAGAATTAAACCATTAGGATTTGGAACTATAATTCGATGAAGTTGAATGTGTTAAAGTAAATTATTTTAGGAATTATGATCTGACAAGATCATTAATACTGAGTTTGAACCAATAAATTATAATAGGATACGAAATCAGTATTTAGTTATAAAATTGATATTTGATAAGAAATTGACTTAGAGAACAGAGTTTACAAAGTGGATTGGTAAGATAAAGTATGAAAGAGATTTCGGTAAATGAGATAATGGTATTGATTTTCTAAATAAAAGAGTTATGTGATAAAGGTGTTCAGATTTCTATGTTAGTAGGATATTCACCTTTTAAAGTGAATAGTTTTATTAAAAATGAACGTTGGACATATTAAAATGTTTATAATGAAATTGGAATATTTTCCCAATGTAGATAGTGTATATTATCCAAGTGTAGAAAATAAAGCACGTGAAAAGAATGGAAATGTTTTAAACATTAATAACATATACATCTGAAATATGGGAGAATAAAAGTTGATAATAACTTGGAATGTTTTCCAAGAGTGTGAAAAGGAAAAAACAAGATTAGAGAAATATCCGGTAAGATATGGGAATTCGAATAGTAAAAACGAATGTTAAATAAAAGGTGCACATGGTTGTGTGCGTTTAGTTGTTCAATTGAATGAATGTTTGTTTTACTTCGATAGTTAAATAACCTACTATCGAAGTGTTTTGACCATCGTTATCAATACGGAGAGACCGGTTGGATTTATTATCCGAAGACCACTCCGTATAGGCGTAAGCGCTGCGAATTAGATATGTTGAAGATAATTGAAGACAGAGTTAAATGCAAGGGTCGTCCTGTTCCAGAATGGTGTTTTCTATTTGTCCAGTCCTATGACAACTTGTACGGACGTGTGTCTGACAGAGTATTTCCAACTATCACGCCGTTGATTTTTACGAATATACCAAGTTGGTGGGGAGAAGGTAACTTCTCTTTATTCTACACCCAGTGTGCATTTGTGTAATCAATATGTGATTACGGATTTGACGATGTGGCATTCAAAGTGAATGGTGATCAGATGTTCTGAATATAGACGTAGCCTCTAGCCTCACAACCAGGAAGTGACAGAAGTTGGGCTAGGCAGCATGGCTAGTTGGGTCATCCCCAAGCAGGGTGTATTGCCACCGATCTAGAGAAAATTCATATTTATACTACTTTTTGATCCTGTATCTTCGGATGACAGTTGGATGGCCTACAACCGTGGTGGCAATATATTCACGACACTCAAGCTAAATGAGTGAGCGGTCATGTGTGGCCGGGTTGCAAGACGTTCTTGTTTAACCCTGAGTGTATCCCCTCTAGAGTACACTGATCAGAAGGTGATCCCATACCTTGTCTGTTGGAATCCATTCTCCAATAAGCACCCTGCGATTTTTGATTTTTATACTATATATATGTAGAACGTGAGATGCAAGCGTTCTTCTACTTGATTATTTAATTGATTAGACATTATTATAATATCACTGGGGTTTGATATCAAAGTATTTTGGATTATAGTAAGGTAAAAACCGTCCATGTTTATGTGTGGGTTGGTCTTACTATTATCTTCTTATTTGAAAAGAATTTTCAAAGTTAAACAGTATGGTTGGAATTTACTCACACCAGTCCCATGACTGACCCAGAGTTTATTTTGTTTGTTTTCCCTAAACTCTTGGGTGCCCAAATTTGTACGGGATGTCAAGTGTTTCAGGCTTTTACAGATTCACTTGGAGGAGCTGGAAACAAAAGGCTCCACCATTAATTAGTTAGAGAATATTTCCGCTGTGATATGATGTATTGTACTCTGATATATGGTATGTATTTATACAAACTCAGATTTGTATTTCAAAGTTATGTTATAATAAAATTTATCCATTCCGCTGTGAGTTTCGTGTTTCCTCTGATTCTGTTTAGTGTGTTCTTCTTCTTCTTCTATTATATTAGTTCTATCTTTTCTTTCTCATCTTATAAATTCTTTCAAAAATGACACGGTTTTTAAGGTATCGAAAATCGCGCCGTTACAGTTGGTATCAGAGCTGAAAGTTAAGTGATTACCTTGGCTCTGTGGCGTAACTCAATAGAGATGGAGTTAGTAATACTCTAGATTGAGTATGAGTGTATATATATGAGCGCGTATTTGTAAACTAATATAAAACTGTTTTATATTGTGTTGACTAGTCAGTCAAGTGGTTTACAAATTCTGGTCGAAACAGTAATGCAAACTGTGTCGATAGGTGTTTCTAAACTCTTGAACAGAGTAATTCGACACAGTATGTTTTGAAAAAGGGTATGAAATAATTGTACCCAAAATATATTTTGATATAAAAAGGAGTATATATCTTGAGATTATTATAGTATTGATCGTTATTATGATCAAATAAGATTTGTAATTAAGTTGGTTATATAAATAACCAATCGAAATATTATACAAGTATAATATACAGAATCAGATAGATAAAATCTGAGCTTAAAACCAGAATTGGGAATTAAAACTATGGAAATTTGGAAAAAGTTGGAAATAATATTTGGATTAAATATATGGAAATTTTAAGATCCTGGGTGAATTTAGAAATGTTTTCTAAACGTTGTGAAGTATATTTTGTAGTGATTTCAAAATGAAAATGTTTGAAAATAAGTTTTGAAAGTGATATAGTATTGAACTCACTTTGATCGCTGGGAAATAAATTCTGATAATGAAATCGACCATTATCGGTGTTCATTTTCGAGTTGCTATGTGATGGATTACTACCAAAATTTTTGTTTTGAAATAAGTTGTTCAAAAATTCAAATGTTTTGAATTGATATATTATGAATATGTGTGTGTGTATATATATATATTATTTCGAACCGATTTGAAATAAATCCCAGGAATTTGAATTCTGAAATAAAAGATTTAACTTATGGAATTAAAATGGTAAAAGTGGAACATAAACTAAGATAACAAAATAGGATTGAATTTGGAACAACCCAGAATAAAAATTGAAAAAGAGAAATATTGGAGATTCGAGTTATTAAAGTTTTTAATTGATTCTTGGAGAATAAGAATTGAATTTTGAATTAGAGATGGAGATAACTGATTTGAGAAATAAATCAGTAAATGGAATGTCGTAATAAAAATTAACAAGGTTAAGAACTGAGAGTGGAATCGGAGTTGAAATAGAAATTTTGCTTAGTAAAAGCGGAAGACTGGTTTGAGAACGGATTGATGGGAGATCAACCAAGGATGCTTGGATATGCTAGTTTGATAGCAGATGGCAGAGATAGAGTTGAATGCCCAACAAAGAAGGTACATGTTTATATACAAGTATGAGATTTTTATGAGTCGGTTTGGGCAAGTCGTTTGGCTGTTTGATTTTCTTTTGGATTGGAGAAGGCCCAGGGTGGCAAGTTGTTGTAGTATGGAATAAGCCGTGCAGAGGAGATACTGGCAAAATTCTCCGAAAATTTGAGCTATTAGGAAATTTTCAGAATTTTGAAAATATTCGAAACAAGAAGGAATTAATAGTCAATTGGAATTAATCCGTTCAGTTGAAACTGAAATTATGAAGTAAAACAAATATATTTTTAACCTGTTTATAACAAGAGATTGTAGCGTTTTCCCTATCTTAGCAATTTCGAGGACGAAATTATTTTAAGGGGGAAGGGCTGTAACGACCCGCATTTTTGTCGGTTTATATTTGAATATTTAAAACAGTTTAAATATTGAATTCGTAATATAAGTGAATTTATATATTAATTAAACGAACCTGAACGTATAAAAATATATATTAAATATAATCGAGCCCGTAATATCGCGGTAGTTCGTAACTTAACCTTCTGAACTTCAACTGAGCGTAAATGACTCGTTTTAAATTGGATTTCTGCGAAACAAGAAACGATGGAATTTGCTTGACTATATTTTTCTATCGGAAGTGAAAGATCAAGATTTCGGCGTATAGATTGCAAGATATGTCCAAATCAAATATTCAGAAAGTGGCTATGAAATCATATATCGACCGTAACAGTTTATTGGATATAACTAGATATCAGACACGAATTTGGACATGGTTCTTTTGAGGCGTAGTGATAATTTAATTTTTAGAATTTTACTGTAATTTTAAATTAATTAAATACGCAACTTTTTATTTGGAGTATTTCGCACCCTATATCGATATTTCGGGGTTTCAAAATATGAGTCAACCTACCGATATTATTATATTTCTGGGATCGTGACGCCTCACTGAGCATGACTGTACTCTTATTTCTGTCTGTAACGGCTTGTACGGATACGTGAAATGGGATACCGATATTTTCTAATTAAAAGTAGGAATCAAAACTTTAGAACTAAAACATATAATAACCATATTATATTACGGTTATTTAAATAAGATGCTTTGGGCCATATCCACTTGGCTGTTCCAAATCTCATGGAATCCTATCATGCTCGTTTACAGGGAAGGATCACTAAATTGAAACCGTGACCTGTATTTAACTAGTTTATGTGTTATTAACCTTAAACCAACCTACCTCGCTATGGGAGAAATATCAGACTAAAGCATGAAGTCAGCCACCCATACTTTTTCTATGGAAACACGCAAGACCTTCCCTGGATACACCTTGTTTCCTCATCCCTTAAGCATGAAGTCAGATATAAAAAGTAAAGCCCATACCCTAAGCTAATACATAGTGTGCACACCAACGCAGGTCTATCAAATAAACCATATGCTTACAGTGGCCTATCCACGAAAATACATCACCCTATAGCTTAAAACTTAAGCAATGACCTACTCTAAACCTACGGTTCTATTCCTTAACTATTAAGGAAAAACTCTAACTATATATATATATATATCTAATTCTTCTCATCTCAAAAAAACACAAACTTTATCTCTTTCTTTTCTTTTCTTCTCTGCATACCAAAAATAAACCCAGCGCAAGAACAAAAAACTACATATACAATAACATAAGAAGAAGAGAGAAAAACTAGTGGGAAGGTCACGTCAATTTTTAGGCACAGCAAGGATAGGAGAAGCCGGAGCTGGCGGTTATCAATGGTTGCGGAAATTCATGGAGCTGACTGAATGGAGTGGTTTCTGAGGACGTTTTTGCGGTGGTAGAGGGTTCTTGGAAGTGGGTCGCGGTTTTGCCTGGAGGAGATAGAGGGGACGTGGTTTACTGGAGGGATACCGGAGGAAGGTGTTGTGATGGGAAAGCTGATGCAAGTATGGCCATAAGTCAGGCGCAGTGAGTATTTGATGAAGGCGGGTGCTGTCCCGTTTGAGTTGAGGATGCAGTTGTGATGATGCTCGAAGGAAGGGACTGAAATGTGGAGTGATGGAGTTATGAAAGGATACGTAAAGGGAGAGTATATGTGAGTGGGTTCAGTACGGTTATGGAAAGAAAAGCACGCATGGATCTTTGAAGAGAAGGGAGCAGCTACATGGTGATACGCATGGAGTGTTATATGCACGTGGGGGTACCTTACGTGAGCTGTACTATAAGTATTTGGAGGCGTTGGCTTTGTTAAGTCTAATGATGAATCATGGAGAGGCTGCGGAAGTAAGGAGACGCGGTTTACACGTGAATCGTTGATGGAGAATTAAGAAGTGCATGGTGGTTTGAGGGCGAGGTGAGTTTAACACGGTGGAGCAATGATTTGGAAATGGCGTTCGTACCAAAGTAATGGAGGAGTGGGCTTTGTTTTCTGGGTTGAAGAAGATAGAAAGCGGAGCGGTAACTGTTGTGTTCGGACAGGGGATGTAGTAGTAAAAGGTAGCGGGCTGTTTGATTTTGGAGAAGGTTTTCTGGACTGGTTTATACGATCAGACTGAAACAGACGGCGACGGGTTCGTATTAGTAAAGCACTACACTGACGGATAATGTGGTGAGACCGAAAATGACGCAAATCGTTATTTAACGGTTAACGCGCAAAGGTGAGAAAATTCACTAACTCTGATCTATTATAAATTATATTTTTATGTTGTTTGAATGATGTGTGATGGTCGATTAGGTTGATTACAATTAATTTGGTTGAATATTATATATCATCATCGGTTGGACACTGATTCCATCGATTTGAATATTCCCTAGTATAGAGTAAGTGTTAATTGTGTTGACTAACATCTGTGGATGCGGAAACCGGTTGGAGGAATCCGACCGAATTCCTCGATATTTGTATGTACTATTTGTTTTATATGCACTGTTTGAACGCGAATTACATTAAAAACCCTGTGTGAATATTGATATTGAATGAAAATTCAGCATTTGCTTCGATAAATAAATAAACGATATCGATTAAGAAAATGGTAACAGTCGACAGTAAACCCGTCGTCTTGTTAAGAAGTTGATTAGCCGTCAGGCAAATCAACGAAGTTAATTATAAAAAAAATTATTTTTATAATTAAAGAGAAGATTTAAATTTATAATAGAAGTTCTATTATAAACCAGTATTTTAGAAAGTAAAGATAAACGATTATTTGACATTTAAATAAGTTAATAAAATATAATTATCCTGCAAGTGAATAATTTGGATAAATATTTTAAAGCAAAAAGTTAAGAAATATTTATTAGATTAATTTTATAAATCTACTGGTAAGAAGTAATTAAAATCAGTTAACGAATTTACTAATGGAATGAAGTTGATTTAATCAACTGTTATTTGGGAAAATGATTATTAGATTAATTGGTCTTAATTAATCTAATGAAATAGTTTAGAAAAAAATTAATCAAAGTTTATGAGATTTAATTACCTTTTAGTTTAAGAAGTTATAAGTAGAACTGTGGAATGGGAAAGCAAAGAGTAAATGTTTAAAAATAAATAATCATAAACAACAGAGATTTCAAAAGTAAGAATATGGTGTTATAAAAACCATAGTCAAAATTAAACAAGAAAATACGGTTTGAGGGATACTATAAGTAATAAGGAGTTTAAAGTTACATACTTATATCTGTTCTAAGGTAAGAACGTTGTCGATCAAGGTCTGAGAGGTAAATAAAATACCCCAACTTGAGCGGCTTCACTATTATCGAGGAAAGATATCAGTTTGTAACGAAAAGGAATGTCAAGACTAGTATAAAGAGAATAAGGCAGCGTATTGCAAGTCTTAGAATTATAGCGATAAAATAACGCTGTTGACTAGGCTTAAGCGTGACTGTTGTGGTGAGATTAGTATAAAGGGAATATGGCAGCGTATTGCAAGTCTTAGAACTATATCGATAAAATAAACGTTGTTGACTAGACTTAAATGTAAATGTTATGTCAAGATTAGTTATAAAGGAGAATATTACAGCGTATGACAAGGTTTGAACTGTAACGATAAATTAACGCTGTTAACCAAACTTAAGTGTGATCTTTATATATAGCAGCACTGCCTAGGAAATGAAACAATCTGGTTTGAAATCCACTTATTCTAAAAGTAATAAGTAACGATGTCTGTCCAAAGAAATATAAGAACAAGTTAGAAAGAGATATTGGAAAATTGTTTCAGGAAGCAATAACATCATTTCAATATTCGAAATATGATTAGAATTAAACCATTAGGATTTGGAACTATAATTCGATGAAGTCGAATGTGTTAAAGTAAATTTTTTTAGGAATTATGATCTGACAAGATCATTAATACTGAGTTTGAACCAATAAATTATAATAGGATATGAAATCAGTATTTAGTTATAAACTTGATATTTGATAAGAAATTGACTTAGAGAACAGAGTTTATAAAGTGGATTGGTAAGAAAAATTATGAAAGAGATTTCGGTAAACGAGATAATGGTATTGATTTTCTAAATAAAAGAGTTATGTGATAAAGGTGTTCAGATTTCTTTGTTAGTAGGATATTCACCTTTTAAAGTGAATAGTGTTTTTAAAAATGAACGTTGGACATATTAAAATGTTTATAATGAAATTGGAATATTTTCCCAATGTAGATAGTGTATATTATCCAAGTGTAGAAAATAAAGTACGTGAAAAGAATGGAAATGTTTTAAACATTAATAACATATACATCTGAAATATGGGAGAATAAGAGTTGATAATAACTTGGAATGTTTTCCAAGAGTGTGAAAAGGGAAAAACGGGATTAGAGAAATATCCGGTAAGATCTGGGAATTCGAATAGTAAAAACGAATGTTAAATAAATGGTGCTCGTGGTTGTGTGCGTTTAGTTGTTCATTTGAATGAATGTTTGTTTTACTTCGATAGTTAAATAACCTACTATCGAAGTGTTTTGACCATCGTTGTCAATACGGAGAGACCGGTTGGATTTATTATCCGAAGACCACTCCGTATAAGCGTAAGTGCTGCGAATTAGATATGTTGAAGATAATTGAAGACGGAGTTAAATGCAAGGGTCGTCCTATTCCAGAATGGTGTTTTCTATTTGTCCAATCCTAGGACAACTTGTACGGACGAGTGTCTGACAGAGTATTTCCAACTGTCACACCATTGATTTTTACGAATATACCAAGTTGGTGGGGAGAAGGTAACTTCTCTTTATTCTACACCCAATGTGCATTTGTGTAATCAATATGTGATTACGGATCTGACGATGTGGCATTCAAAGTGAATGGTGATCAGATGTTCTGAATATAGACGTAGCCTCTAGCCTCACAACCAGTAAGTGACAGAAGTTGGGCTAGGCAGCATGGCTAGTTGGGTCATCCCCAAGCAGGGTGTATTGCCACCGATCTAGAGAAAATTCATATTTATACTACTTTTCGATCCTGTATCTTCGAATGACAGTTGGATGGCCTACAACCGTGGTGGCAATATATTCGCGACACTCAAGCTAAATGAGTGAGCGGTCATGTGTGGCCGGTTTGCAAGACGTTCTTGTTGAACCCTGAGTGTATCCCCTCTAGAGTACATTGATCAGAAGGTGCTCCCATACCTTGTCTGTTGGAATCCATTCTCCAATAAGCACCCTGCGGGTTTTGATTTTTATACTGTATATATGTAGAACGTGAGATGCAAGCTTTCTGCTACTTGATTATTTAATTGAGTAGACATTATTATAATATCACTGGGGTTTGATATCAAAGTATTTTGGATTATAGTAAGGTAAAAACCGTCCATGTTTATGTGTGGGCTGGTCTTACTATTATCTTCTTATTTGAAAAGAATTTTCAAAGTTAAACAGTATGGTTGGAATTTACTCACACCAGTCCCATGACTGACCCAGAGTTTATTTTGTTTGTTTTCCCTGAACTCTTGGGTGCCCAAATTTGTACGGGCAGTCAAGTGTTTCAGGCTTTTACAGATTCACTTGGAGGAGCTGGAAACTTGTGACGGCAAAGAATTTCGCTCGGTCTGAACCAGTCGCTAAACCGATCCAGGCCGTTCGAAACGCCCTATCGTTGAGAACACGACAGAACACATACAGAAGAACATTTCATTGTATATTACAACAATGCATCAGATTACAAGAATATACAGAGTATAAAAGAATATTACACAGAAATATCAGAGATTTAAATTACATTTAAATACATAGCAGCGGAAAATAATACAATACACAACTAGAAGTAGATATACGGATACAAAGCTTTCCGGATATCGTTCCAGCTGTAAACCAGGATCCTGTGAATATAAATCTGCAAAACCAAAACTACTAGCTGCCCGTGTCAAAATAAGGGCACCCAGAGTTTAGGTTAAAACAATAAAATCTAGGTCAGTCATGTGACTGGTGTGAGAACTAAAACAGTTACTAATCTTTATTTTAAATCATTAGGTAAATCAAGGGACCACGCCGTATAACACGGAACGGGTTTCCTCCCAAGAATACCAGTGCATAAAAACAAACAGCGCAATGCTAAATAAAGAAAAATGAAGCTGTTATAAGACCCAGGTCCTATCACACAATGCAACGCAAGCCGGGGGATAGGGTTTTCCCTTATAACAGCCAAAGAATGCTTGATACGTTTAAAACAAATCATTTGATACTATAATAAGTGCATAGTGTATAAAACAACTTCAAATCATAAGTATCAATCATAGGCGGCATGAGCGTCCCATGCCACTATGTCGCCATATATAGGTTTACAAATAAAACCGCAAAGTCACGTATTTGGAAATTGGATTTCCATCTATGAACCGAGGCAAAAGATAGTCCTCAACCGATTCGAGACGCTCTAGCCCGTGTCTCAGGCAAGTACTCAGTCAAGCCTTGGATCCTCAGGGCCAGTCCACCGATGTGGATTAAACTTAAACCCTGAACATGCATTTCCCCGCCCTATGGGGCGTAAACGAGCCAACTAAATGACTCCATCGGTTCGAGAACGACCGATCAATCCGAGGCGCCTCGCAACAGCAACAACCACATAAGTCAAACTCGTCAGGGCGTGTAAAACCACTGATGCCACTTCTAGCTAGAAAGAAACGCATGCCCTCCCTGACGTCCTCTCCCGTTTTTGGTTCATACCGGGTGTGAAACACGCGAGGTAAACGTTACACAAAGCTACGCCACAAAGGCCGTGCTTTGATCATCACCACAAGACTTTGCTTTTCAACAGAAGCCTCGATCAATTGCCACTTAGGCATGCCACACAGGCAATTCACTCCATGCGTTTGATATCCATCAATATATAACCCCTGAGCTCGTACGTCTCAGAGAAGGGTGTTAAGCAAGAGAATAAATTCTCCGCCGCCAAACAGATATATATTTAATAGAGATCAATCGCACGAACTAAAATCCAATGTCAGACACACGGTCCATTTACAAGTCCGTTCTGGGTCTGAACGAAACCGGAGGCACCTAGTACCCCGCATATCCATCGATCTCCAAGCACGTCTGGACGATCACTAACTGTTTCCATCTTCTTGGGTGTACAGCCCAATCAAGATCATCAGTAATTACCCAAACGACGTGAAGACCTCCGGTCTTCGACCATCGTCTTCATCTTCGACTTATCGTCGTATCAGTTATTCGAAATGGGATAAACCCGGTCTTTCCGAGTAACTCGCGTATACTTTAAATAAGTGTTACACAAACACAACATACGCCTCATTCCAATTCATTAGTCACTAACCGTAAATTAATCAAGAGAATAATTCCCCAAATATTAACCCCGAAGGCCGAAACCAACATCAGATCAATATCCAGAAAACCATTCTGCTTAGCTAACCGATAGTTAGTTTCTAAATTTCACATTCATAGGGAAAGGTTCCCATTAATTTTATCTAAGATAAATTCTTGAATTTATTCTTTAATCTACTTTTGAATATCAATTCAAACTAGTCGGGATTAGCGAACCTTACCGAAGTAATCATTTGTTTTAATTTCCCAATCCCAACCTATTCATCCCATGAAGTAAAACTGGTAATACTTCATATCTAACACCACGGTGTTATCGGTAAATTCAATTACCATTTCACGTTCAAATCTAATTAAAGATTTAACTATCGCCTGGAGCAAAACTGGTGATACTCCACTTTCGATCATTTCAATCTAATTAAAGATTCATTAAAACTCCACTTAGTTTTAATCTTCGACTGGGTTAAAGAATCAGTGTCATTTAAAACACGGTTCACGATAAACCCAAAATCACATTCCATTAATTATCTGGTTAAAGAACGAGTGTTATTTAAAACACTGTTCACGATAAACCCAAAAATCAATATCAATTCAATTCCAATTAAATATTATTTAATTGGTACACTTCATTAAATCTAAATAAAAAGATTTAATCTTTTCTCAACTGGGTTCAAGAACAGTGTTAGTGAAGACACCATTCACGACAAACCCAAATCACATTCGATATTCAATACAAGGCTCTGAATAGAAAATATATCCGCTTATATTCAATATCGAATTCTACGACTAACAAATGTCGTATTGGAAATAACGATATAAATATATATATCTTTCAAATTTCCATAACAACACCTGTATAATCACGAATTCCAACATCGAAATATTCCGAAGACAATTTCGATTCAAATCCACTCCAATGCAATCATTGGAAATTTTGGTTATTTTTAAAACCCTTTTTAAATTCAATTTATTTATTTAAAAATAAATAGAATTATATTTCTAGTTCAAAACTAGTTCATTTCGATAAAAATCCATTTTTATCTTTTCAAATATGGAGTTTTTCATCCCAATTCTTTCTAAATCATTTCTTATGATTTTACACAAATTATTACTATTTTTAATAATTTTATCAAGGCCCGTACAGTCGATTTCCATCAATGGCCATCGAACTGCACTTACAGCGACCTTTTTCGAATTTGATTTGGACATAATTCCAAATCCAACTGTTAGATTTCAAATTTCTAATGTTCGTTAGAAAGCTCTTTTCGATACGAATCCAACGGTTCCGGTTTTAGGAGAATCCGACGGTCGGATCTCCCGTAATGTCCGTTTGAAATCAATGGTCGAAATTCACGAACTACCGCGGCGCGGCGCGTTCTATTCAGGCCATTATATTATATATATAATATATATAATATATATTTCGTCGATTTCTATTTAAAACGAATTATATAAATAGTTTTAAAATTCGTTTCAAAATCTATTTCAACTTCCATTTCAATTCAAGGCAAAATTGAATTCTTCTTTATAAATTCGTTTTAAAATTCATTTCTATTCAATTCAAATTTCAATTCAATTTGAATTCATATTGAATTCAATTCATTTCGAAATCGTTTTCAATTCAATTCATTTCGAAATCGTTTTCAATTCAATTCATTTCGAAATCGTTTTCAATTCAATTCATTTCGAAATCGTTTTCAATTCAATTCATTTCGAAATCGTTTTCAATTCAATTCATTTCGAAATCGTTTTCAATTCAATTCATTTCGAAATCGTTTTCAATTCAATTCATTTCGAAATATTCGATTTCGAGATTACTTTTCAATATTCATTTTAAAATGAATAAAATCGATATAAATATCGTTTACGTCAAAATGGCGTCAATCTAATCAACACGGCTTCATGAATTTCTATTTTCAAATATTCTATTTCAAATATTCTATTTCAAATATTTCCTATTATCAAAATATTTGTTATTATCAAAATATTCTTTATTTTCACGATTGGAATGAGGCCCAATCAATTACCATATAAAATTAATTATATGGATTTTCATACAACACATGTATATAATAACATTGAAAATAATCAACCATCAACCAAAGTGCACTACACTGTATAAGCATCAAATATAGATATTCAACGCTTATAACAGCCTGTCAATCAATCGATCGACATATTTAATCAATCAGGATGAGTGAAATTCATATTTCATCCCAACACCCGTGTGGGGTTTCAAACAATCAAACACAGATTTTAGTTGTGCAGTTGGGCGATGTGTAAAATTTATCGTCCCGATCAATGTCATTCAAATAAGTGTACATAAACAAACCGTCTGGTTTGTAAATGAATATTTATTTATTCACATTCACGTTAAAAATTATATTTTTAACGATAAAACATTTTATTCCAACATATGAATTTCTATTCAATTCATTTATTCAATAAAAATGATATTTTTATTTTTCTAACATATTTTAGAAAATTTCGGCGGCATAACGGCACGATACTAGAAACGGGACAAGGCCTAGCCTTATCCCCGGTCTAGTGAAGGCCCACGCCATTCACACATCAATCAAATCAATCTCATCTCACCAAACAATTCAATTCAAACAAATAATTCAACTAATCTATGCAACCAAACAAACAAGTCCATGGTCTGTGGACGATTGTGTCGGGTGCTACTAAGCACCGTCTGCATCCTAGTATATATATATAACTAGAAAAATTAAATTGAAAGGTGAGAAATTCTCACTTATAGCTATCCTAGCTCCACGGCACTTCATTGATAGAAATCTTCTTCGTTATCGCCTCTTTGTCATCTTCGCCCGTACTCTCTACATATGTAAAAATCGAATTTTTACTTCGCTTTTCAATATATAAAAATCGAATTTTTACTTCACTATTCGATATATAAACATCATATTTTTACTTCACTATTCAATATATAAAAATCGAATTTTTAGTTCAAAGTTCAATATATAAAAATCGAATTTTTAGTTCAAAGTTCAATATATAAAAATCGAATTTTTAGTTCAAAGTTCAATATATAAAAATCGAATTTTTAGTTCAAAGTTCAATATATAAAAATCGAATTTTTAGTTCAAAGTTGAATATATAAAAATCGAATTTTTAGTTCAAAGTTCAATATATAAAAATCGAATTTTTAGTTCAAAGTTCAATATATAAAAATCACATTTTTAATTCGAAGTTCAATATATAAAAATCGAATTTTGAGTTTTTTAAAAATCTCGTTTTTTAAAATCTCAAATCTTTTTCTATTAAAAGATTAAACCCTTTTTCTTAAAGTTTGAATCTTTTTCTTCTTAAAGTTTAAATTTTTTCTAAACTAAATAAAATCAGTTTCCTAAACTAAATAAAATCAGTTTTCTATACTAAACAAAATCAGTTTAGAATAACTAACAATAATTATATATATAAAAAAAACGAATTAAAAAATATCGTATATATAAAAAAAAAACTTACAGTTAAACCGAGGGGGGGGGTTTTGGTGCTGGAGGCTGGAAGGGGAAGGGGGTGGATTGCTTCTGGGAGGTGGCAGTTGTTCGGAGGCGGGTTGGCTGACCTGGAGTGGCGACGGCAGGCGCTCGCCTGTGGTGCGGCGTTGGGTTTCAGGGATGGGGCTTCCGGGTTTTGGGGAAATCGAGTTGCGCTAGAGATGGACGGAGGGAGGAGTAGCGAAGGGGGGGGGCCCGGTGACGTGAGGAGGGGGCGGTGGCGCAGCCACCTAGGGCGCGACGACGGGGATTAGGGCTCGAAGCCCTTTTCCCTTTTTCTTTTTTTTTTTTCATCTGAGAAGTGAGAGAGAGAGAGAGAGTAATTGAGTTATATATTTATTATTTTATTTTATTTAATTTCTATTAAAAGTTGACTTTTTATTCGAAGTCGAAATGGGACCCACCGACTGTCGTCCCTAGCGTTCTACCCCCATTCCGAACACAATGGGATATGTTTCGTAAGCTGATTCGATTATTTCGAATAGTTTCCGTTGAATTTACATTTAAATCTTTATGTTGAATTTTAAACGTACATTTCAAATTACCGGGGCCACATACTAACTAGAAAAACTCCAGAAAAATATTTTCTAGCTTCATATTGACGATACGGTCCTAACAAAACTAGTTTCGTCGAATTCTGAGACCGTTTGAAAAAAAGGCCAATTTCCAGTCGATTAAAATCAACTGAAACTGGTCAAACGCGTTTTCCTTTGCCACGCTCACATATTGATTCGAAAAATTACGAAATTTGGAATCTAGCAATAACTTAACATCACGGACCCAACAAAACTGGTTTCGTCGAAATCCGAGGTCGTTTGCAAAATTGCTATTTTTAAGGGCCTTATATATATAAAAATATATATAAATTCCACAGCGACTATTTCTAATTTTAAACTGGACATATCTTATCATTTCTAAGATGAAATCTCAGTTTGTTAACTTCGTTACAAAGATATAGTTATACAGATTCAAATATTTCTTGTTTCGTTCAATTCTGACTTATATTGAATTCTGTATATTCATTTGAAATTAGAAATCGAATTTTCGAACTACCGCGCCATTTTCAATTCCTTTTATAATTATATATAATTATTATATATTCTAACGACGATGTATATAATATATACGTTCGAATTATATTCAAAATAAATTTCTCGTCGATATTATTTAAAATAATCTATTTTAAATATACTAAATTCGCTAAAATAGCCAAAATAAAAATTTCAAACTG
Organism: Allium sativum; assembly: GCA_030737875.1. Lineage (NCBI taxonomy): Eukaryota > Viridiplantae > Streptophyta > Magnoliopsida > Asparagales > Amaryllidaceae > Allium > Allium sativum. The sequence continues at coordinate 944,590,518 of CM060909.1, read as the reverse complement.
GCTCGCATTTTACGGGTTGTTACAATCTCCCCCACTTAAAACTTTTCGTCCCCGAAAAGGAACAAAGTCGAAAGTGGATTGATTATTCAACTCTACGTTCAATTTGGCTTCTATCCTCCAACCCTTTGGTTTCTGAGAATTTTCAAAATTTCAAAAATTTGGCTAACACCCTAAATTTTCGAAAAATTTCGCCATAACCTCCCCTGCACCGGGAGCATCGGGGAATTTCAAATAGCTTCCCCGGTCCTTCAGATCTCAAAAAGAAAAAGAAAAAGCCAAGCGGCTAGCCAATAGGCTTATAAAATCATCATCACCCAAACAAAACAGGAAATTATGTAGTAAACATGTACCTATTTGTCGGGCAAACAAATTTTATTCTCTGGCTCTAGCCTCCTTGCTATGACCTGTTCAATGATATATATGTATATGCAAGCAAACGCAACCAATCTTCGATATAATTCAATATTTGGTTCTGTTAGGCTAAATGGCTAAAAATTAGCAAACAAATAAACAAACAACACAAACATCAATCCATTAGTGAATTAGAGTTTCAAATCCATAATTTTGATACATATACAAAAAATCATGTTTTGATGCCAAATCACAACAATGTATTCTAACTATATTAGTTTTGGTTCTCACACCAGCCAATAGGAAATATATAGAAATCTCACTTTCGTCGCTCGAATATAAACACTGATGATGATGCCTCATCATCTGAATCATCTCCGGGCGACTAGAGTGTGATTCTATATCTATCCAGTATATTAAAATTTCGAATACACGCGGATCAGACGTATACGCAAAATCTATATATACTGGATTGTCCACATCAATATAAATTGATAATCAAATACGAATAATTGATTTAAATTTTCAAAACAAAATTTGTTTTCACTTTAAAAATATACTCTTCACACTCGTTCTAGGATACTACTGATCCTATCTCTAACGAGTCATTCCAATTGGATATTGCTAATCCAATATCTGATGAATCCTTTCGTATGGTTCTAACGTGTCTTGTTCTCTAGCTTTGTAAACCAAAGCTCTGATACCAAATGTGACGGCAAAGAATTTCGCTCGGTCCGAACCAGTCGCTAAACCGATCCAGGCCGTTCGAAACGCCCTATCGTTGAGAACACGACAGAACACATACAGAAGAACATTTCATTGTATATTACAACAATGCATCAGATTACAAGAATATACAGAGTATAAAAGAATATTACACAGAAATATTAGAGATTTAAATTACATTTAAATACATAGCAGCGGAAAATAATACAATACACAACTAGAAGTAGATATACGGATACAAAGCTTTCCGGATATCGTTCCAGCTGTAAACCAGGATCCTGTGAATATAAATCTGCAAAACCAAAACTACTAGCTGCCCGTGTCAAAATAAGGGCACCCAGAGTTTAGGTTAAAACAATAAACTCCAGGTCAGTCTTGTGACTGGTGTGAGAACTAAAACAGTTACTAATCTTTATTTTAAATCATTAGGTAAATCAAGGGACCACGCCGTATAACACGGAACGGGTTTCCTCCCAAGAATACCAGTGCATAAAAACAAACAGCGCAATGCTAAATAAAGAAAAATGAAGCTGTTATAAGACCCAGGTCCTATCACACAATGCAACGCAAGCCGGGGGATAGGGTTTTCCCTTATAACAGCCAAAGAATGCTTGATACGTTTAAAACAAATCATTTGATACTATAATAAGTGCATAGTGTATAAAACAACTTCAAATCATAAGTATCAATCATAGGCGGCATGAGCGTCCCATGCCACTATGTCGCCATATATAGGTTTACAAATAAAACCGCAAAGTCACGTATTTGGAAATTGGATTTCCATCTATGAACCGAGGCAAAAGATAGTCCTCAACCGATTCGAGACGCTCTAGCCCGTGTCTCAGGCAAGTACTCAGTCAAGCCTTGGATCCTCAGGGCCAGTCCACCGATGTGGATTAAACTTAAACCCTGAACATGCATTTCCCCGCCCTATGGGGCGTAAACGAGCCAACTAAATGACTCCATCGGTTCGAGAACGACCGATTAATCCGAGGCGCCTCGCAACAGCAACAACCACATAAGTCAAACTCGTCAGGGCGTGTAAAACCACTGACGCCACTTCTAGCTAGAAAGAAACGCATGCCCTCCCTGACGTCCTCTCCCGTTTTTGGTTCATACCGGGTGTGAAACACGCGAGGTAAAAGTTACACAAAGCTACGCCACAAAGGCCGTGCTTTGATCATCACCACAAGACTTTGCTTTTTAACAGAAGCCTCGATCAATTGCCACTTAGGCATGCCACACAGGCAATTCACTCCATGCGTTTGATATCCATCAATATATAACCCCTGAGCTCGTACGTCTCAGAGAAGGGCGTTAAGCAAGAGAATAAATTCTCCGCCGCCAAACAGATATATATTTAATAGAGATCAATCGCACGGACTAAAATCCAATGTCAGACACACAGTCCATTTACAAGTCCGTTCTGGGTCTGAACGAAACCGGAGGCACCTAGTACCCCGCATATCCATCGATCTCCAAGCACGTCTGGACGATCACTAACTGTTTCCATCTTCTTGGGTGTACAGCCCAATCAAGATCATCGGTAATTACCCAAACGACGTGAAGACCTCCGGTCTTCGACCATCGTCTTCATCTTCGACTTATCGTCGTATCAGTTATTCGAAATGGGATAAACCCGGTCTTTCCGAGTAACTCGCGTATACTTTAAATAAGTGTTACACAAACACAACATACGCCTCATTCCAATTCATTAGTCACTAACCGTAAATTAATCAAGAGAATAATTCCCCAAATATTAACCCCGAAGGCCGAAACCAACATCAGATCAATATCCAGAAAACCATTCTGCTTAGCTAACCGACAGTTAGTTTCTAAATTTCACATTCATAGGGAAAGGTTCCCATTAATTTTATCAAAGATAAATTCTTGAATTTATTCTTTAATCTACTTTTGAATATCAATTCAAACTAGTCGGGATTAGCGAACCTTACCGAAGTAATCATTTGTTTTAATTTCCCAATCCCAACCTATTCATCCCATGAAGTAAAACTGGTAATACTTCATATCTAACACCACAGTGTTATCGGTAAGTTCAATTACCATTTCACGTTCAAATCTAATTAAAGATTTAACTATCGCCTGGAGCAAAACTGGTGATACTCCACTTTCGATCATTTCAATCTAATTAAAGATTCATTAAAACTCCACTTAGTTTTAATCTTCGACTGGGTTAAAGAATCAGTGTCATTTAAAACACGGTTCACGATAAACCCAAAATCACATTCCATTAATTATCGGGTTAAAGAACGAGTGTTATTTAAAACACTGTTCACGATAAACCCAAAAATCAATATCAATTCAATTCCAATTAAATATTATTTAATTGGTACACTTCATTAAATCTAAATAAAAAGATTTAATCTTTTCTCAACTGGGTTCAAGAACGGTGTTAGTGAAGACACCATTCACGACAAACCCAAATCACATTCGATATTCAATACAAGGCTCTGAATAGAAAATATATCCGCTTATATTCAATATCGAATTCTACGACTAACAAATGTCGTATTAGAAATAACGATATAAATATATATATCTTTCAAATTTCCATAACAACACCTGTATAATCACGAATTCCAACATCGAAATATTCCGAAGACAATTTCGATTCAAATCCACTCCAATGCAATCATTGGAAATTTTGGTTATTTTTAAAACCCTTTTTAAATTCAATTTATTTATTTAAAAATAAATAGAATTATATTTCTAGTTCAAAACTAGTTCATTTCGATAAAAATCCATTTTTATCTTTTCAAATATGGAGTTTTTCATCCCAATTCTTTCTAAATCATTTCTTATGATTTTACACAAATTATTACTATTTTTAATAATTTTATCAAGGCCCGTACAGTCGATTTCCATCAATGGCCATCGAACTGCACTTACAACGACCTTTTTCGAATTTGATTTGGACATAATTCCAAATCCAACCGTTAGATTTCAAATTTCTAATGTTCGTTAGAAAGCTCTTTTCGATACGAATCCAATGGTTCCGGTTTTAGGAGAATCCGACGGTCGGATCTCCCGTAATGTCCGTTTGAAATCAATGGTCGAAATTCACGAACTACCGCGGCGCGGCGCGTTCTATTCAGGCCATTATATTATATATATAATATATATAATATATATTTCGTCGATTTCTATTTAAAACGAATTATATAAATAGTTTTAAAATTCGTTTCAAAATCTATTTCAACTTCCATTTCAATTCAAGGCAAAATTGAATTCTTCTTTATAAATTCGTTTTAAAATTCATTTCTATTCAATTCAAATTTCAATTCAATTTGAATTCATATTCAATTCAATTCATTTCGAAATCGTTTTCAATTCAATTCATTTCGAAATCGTTTTCAATTCAATTCATTTCGAAATCGTTTTCAATTCAATTCATTTCGAAATCGTTTTCAATTCAATTCATTTCGAAATCGTTTTCAATTCAATTCATTTCGAAATCGTTTTCAATTCAATTCATTTCGAAATCGTTTTCAATTCAATTCATTTCGAAATATTCGATTTCGAGATTACTTTTCAATATTCATTTTAAAATGAATAAAATCGATATAAATATCGTTTATGTCAAAATGGCGTCAATCTAATCAACACGGCTTCATGAATTTCTATTTTCAAATATTCTATTTCAAATATTCTATTTCAAATATTTCCTATTATCAAAATATTTGTTATTATCAAAATATTCTTTATTTTCACGATTGGAATGAGGCCCAATCAATTACCATATAAAATTAATTATATGGATTTTCATACAACACATGTATATAATAACATTGAAAATAATCAACCATCAACCAAAGTGCACTACACTGTATAAGCATCAAATATAGATATTCAACGCTTATAACAGCCTGTCAATCAATCGATCGACATATTTAATCAATCAGGATGAGTGAAATTCATATTTCATCCCAACACCCGTGTGGGGTTTCAAACAATCAAACACAGATTTTAGTTGTGCAGTTGGGCGATGTGTAAAATTTATCGTCCTGATCAATGTCATTCAAATAAGTGTACATAAACAAACCGTCTGGTTTGTAAATGAATATTTATTTATTCACATTCACGTTAAAAATTATATTTTTAACGATAAAACATTTTATTCCAACATATGAATTTCTATTCAATTCATTTATTCAATAAAAATGATATTTTTATTTTTCTAACATATTTTAGAAAATTTCGGCGGCATAACGGCACGATACTAGAAACGGGACAAGGCCTAGCCTTATCCCCGGTCTAGTGAAGGCCCACGCCATTCACACATCAATCAAATCAATCTCATCTCACCAAACAATTCAATTCAAACAAATAATTCAACTAATCTATGCAACCAAACAAACAAGTCCATGGTCTGTGGACGATTGTGTCGGGTGCTACTAAGCACCGTCTGCATCCTAGTATATATATATAACTAGAAAAATTAAATTGAAAGGTGAGAAATTCTCACTTATAGCTATCCTAGCTCCACGGCACTTCATTGATAGAAATCTTCTTCGTTATCGCCTCTTTGTCATCTTCGCCCGTATTCTCTACATATGTAAAAATCGAATTTTTACTTCGCTTTTCAATATATAAAAATCGAATTTTTACTTCACTATTCGATATATAAACATCATATTTTTACTTCACTATTCAATATATAAAAATCGAATTTTTAGTTCAAAGTTCAATATATAAAAATCGAATTTTTAGTTCAAAGTTCAATATATAAAAATCGAATTTTTAGTTCAAAGTTCAATATATAAAAATCGAATTTTTAGTTCAAAGTTCAATATATAAAAATCGAATTTTTAGTTCAAAGTTCAATATATAAAAATCGAATTTTTAGTTCAAAGTTCAATATATAAAAATCGAATTTTTAGTTCAAAGTTCAATATATAAAAATCACATTTTTAATTCGAAGTTCAATATATAAAAATCGAATTTTGAGTTTTTTAAAAATCTCGTTTTTTAAAATCTCAAATCTTTTTCTATTAAAAGATTAAACCCTTTTTCTTAAAGTTTGAATCTTTTTCTTCTTAAAGTTTAAATTTTTTCTAAACTAAATAAAATCAGTTTCCTAAACTAAATAAAATCAGTTTTCTATACTAAACAAAATCAGTTTAGAATAACTAACAATAATTATATATATAAAAAAAACGAATTAAAAAATATCGTATATATAAAAAAAAAACTTACAGTTAAACCGAGGGGGGGGGTTTTGGTGCTGGAGGCTGGAAGGGGAGGGGGGTGGATTGCTTCTGGGAGGTGGCAGTTGTTCGGAGGCGGGTTGGCTGACCTGGAGTGGCGACGGCAGGCGCTCGCCTGTGGTGCGGCGTTGGGTTTCAGGGATGGGGCTTCCGGGTTTTGGGGAAATCGAGTTGCGCTAGAGATGGACGGAGGGAGGAGTAGCGAAGGGGGGGCCGGTGACGTGAGGAGGGGGCGGTGGCGCAGCCACCTAGGGCGCGACGACGGGGATTAGGGCTCGAAGCCCTTTTCCCTTTTTCTTTTTTTTTTCATCTGAGAAGTGAGAGAGAGAGAAAGAGTAATTGAGTTATATATTTATTATTTTATTTTATTTAATTTCTATTAAAAGTTGACTTTTTATTCGAAGTCGAAATGGAACCCACCGACTGTCGTCCCTAGCGTTCTACCCCCATTCCGAACACAATGGGATATGTTTCGTAAGCTGATTCGATTATTTCGAATAGTTTCCGTTGAATTTACATTTAAATCTTTATGTTGAATTTTAAACGTACATTTCAAATTACCGGGGCCACATACTAACTAGAAAAACTCCAGAAAAATATTTTCTAGCTTCATATTGACGATACGGTCCTAACAAAACTAGTTTCGTCGAATTCTGAGACCGTTTGAAAAAAAGGCCAATTTCCAGTCGATTAAAATCAACTGAAACTGGTCAAACGCGTTTTCCTTTGCCACGCTCACATATTGATTCGAAAAATTACGAAATTTGGAATCTAGCAATAACTTAACATCACAGACCCAACAAAACTAGTTTCGTCGAAATCCGAGGTCGTTTGCAAAATTGCTATTTTTAAGGGCCTTATATATATAAAAATATATATAAATTCCACAGCGACTATTTCTAATTTTAAACTGGACATATCTTATCATTTCTAAGATGAAATCTCAGTTTGTTAACTTCGTTACAAAGATATAGTTATACAGATTCAAATATTTCTTGTTTCGTTCAATTCTGACTTATATTGAATTCTGTATATTCATTTGAAATTAGAAATCGAATTTTCGAACTACCGCGCCATTTTCAATTCCTTTTATAATTATATATAATTATTATATATTCTAACGACGACGTATATAATATATACGTTCGAATTATATTCAAAATAAATTTCTCGTCAATATTATTTAAAATAATCTATTTTAAATATACTAAATTCGCTAAAATAGCCAAAATAAAATTTTCAAACTGGCTCGCATTTTACGGGTTGTTACAAAACTGAAGGCTTCACCATTAATTAGTTAGAGAATATTTCCGATGTGATATGATGTATTGTACTCTGATATATGGTATGTATTTATACAAACTCAGATTTGTATTTCAAAGTTATGTTATAATAAAATTTATCCATTCCGCTGTAAGTTTCGTGTTTACTCTAATTTTGTTCAGTGTGTTCTTCTTCTTCTTCTTCTTCTATTCTATTAGTTCTTTCTTTTCTTTCTCATCTTCTAAATTCTTTCAATAATGACATGGTTTTCAAGGTATCGAAAATCGCGCCATTACAGAAATTTATAACGATTATATATTGATTTGATTTCTGTAAAGATTCCCTATTTCTTGTAAGATGATTTTGGTTTACCGTGAAATATGTTTTAAATGACATTAGTTCTTTAACACGGTTAAAGATAAGATTAATTTCTTAAATTTAAATAATCATTGAATAGTGATTTTTGGTATTTAAAACCAAATTGAATTTTGATGAATCTTTAAAGAAAAGATTTAGGGATAATTTAAAGAATTTATCTTTGATAGAATAATGTGAATATTTTATTTGAAAGAATATTCTGAATTGGAATGAGGCGTTGGATGTGTTTTTATAGTACTTGACTTTTAATTATAAAAATACGTGAATTATTCGGAAAGACCGGGTTTAACCCATTCCGAATAATTACTACGAGGATGAAGAGTCGAAGATGAAGACGGTGGTGGAAGACCGACGATCTTCACATCGAATGGATGTGTTGCTACAGAGACCCTTGATGGGTGTAGCTTCCTTGAAGGGGCTTCAGTAGTGGCCATCCGGACTATTGTTGATTGTTCGGATTTGGTTTTCGCTCAGACCCAGAGCTTAATCTAGTAACTGGATGCGTGTTTGACATTGGATTTCATTCCATGTGAATTAAATTGATTTTTATTAATGTATATCTGATTGGTGTTGGGGAATTTATTCTCTGCTTAACACCCTGGTATATATTAATAGTGATTGACCGCATGGCGTGAATTGTCAATGTGGCACGCCAAGATGCAATTGATCAAGGCTTTTGTATAAAAGCAGGGCCTTGTAGGATGATCAAAGTACAGCCTATCATGGTAAAGCTTTGTGTATAGCGTGACTTCGCAAGCCTCACACCCCGGTATGAGTCAAAAACGGGAGTAGGACTGCAGGGAGTGCACACGTTTCTTTCTAGCTAGAAGTAGTGCCAGTGCTTAAACTGGCTGGTATTTTACTTATGTGGATGATGGATTTTGAGGCACCTTGGATTTTTATAGGCCGTTAGTGGTCATACTATAGGTCCAAAGGGACCGAGAAGCGTGTGTTCAGGCATAATTAATCCACTACCCTTAGGTAGGCACCGACCCTGAAGATCCAAGGGTTGCCCATAGGTGTGATCTTGAGGCATTTGCTAGAGTGTCTCGAATCGGAGAGGAGCTTGCCCCTAGCCTCGACTCATGATAGAAATCCAATTTCCAATACGACCTTGCGGTTTTGATTGTATAATAGTATGGCGACATGATATATGGTACCCATGCCGTCTATGATTGATACATTATGATTGAAATTGTTTTTAAAACATATATACATTAATGATAATATCAAATCCATTTTTATCGTATTAAGCATTTTTGACCATTATAAGGTAAAACTCTATCCTCCGATTTGCGTTGCATTGTGTGATGGGACTTGAGTCTTATAATGGTTTCATTTTCCTAAAGAGCATTGCGTTGTTTAACGTTTTACTTTATTTTATGCACTGGTAATCCAATGGAGTAAACCCGTTCCGCGTTAGCGGCATGGTCCTGTGATTCTCCTTATTTTTAGATCAGTTAAGATTTCTCATACCAGTCCCATGACTGACCTGTAGTTTGACTCACTGGCAAACTCGGGTGCCGACATTTTCCACACGAGCAGTCGAGTTGCTTTTGTAGATATATTTATAGGATCCTAGTTTACAACTGAAGCGATATTCGGGAAGCTCTGTATCCGTGTATTCCTTTCAGTTGTATATTTGTATTATTTTTCCACTGCAATTTAAATGCAATCTAAATCTCTGATATTATTTCTATTATGCAATGAGTGTTCATACTCAGTTATATTCTTGTACTCTGATGTAATTGTTGTAATCAGCAATAAAATGTTCTTCAGTTTGTGTTCTGATGTGTATTTTTCTCAAAGCAATCCATGCTTTCCCTCAAGGGGAAGTTCGGGTCGTTTCATTTGGTATCAGAGCTTTGGTTTACAGAGCTCGAGAACAAGACACATTAGAACCGAACGAAAGAATTCATCAGAGATTGGATTACTAATATCCAATGAGGATAACTCGTTAGAGATGGGATCAGTAGTGTCCTAGAACGAGTGTGAAGAGTATTATTTTCTTTAAAAATAAAAATAAAAACAAATTTAGTTTTGAAAATTTTATCTAAATATACGTATTTGAGTATATTATTTTATTTTAATATGGACAATCGAGTATATAAAGATTTCGAATATACGGGTAATTAACGGATATTCGAAGTTTTAATATACTGGATAGATATAGAATCACACTCTAGTCACCCGGAGATGATTCTGATGATGGAGCTCCATCATCAGTATTTATGTTCGAGTCTCGAAAGTGGTATATCTATATATTTCCATTGACTGGTATGAGAACCAAAACTTAGTGAGTACACATTGCTGTGATTTGCACTAAAAATATGATTTTTGACTATATATAAAAACTATATATATTTGAAAAGTTAATTACCTAATTTATTGATGGTTGTGATGTTTGAGTATTAGTTTAGCTAATAAAATTATTGGAATGATAATTACTTTAACTAATAAAATTATTGAAAACAATTAATAGAAATTTAATTAAGTTAGTTAAACAACTTTTAGCTTCATTCTTTTCGAGGACGAAAATATTTTAAGTGGGGGCGATTATAACAACCCGGAATTTTGGGGCCAATTTAAAATTTTTATTTTAGAAATTTTAATGGATTTTAATATTTAAAATAATTTATTTTAAATAAGAAAGACTAAAAATTTATTTTAAAATGAATAAATTTAGTTTAATTATAGAAGGAGTTTAAAACAGCGCTGCAGTTTGAAATTTTGATTTTAAACTTTGACTGAATGTACAGGATTCAAAATAAATTGGATTTGAGCGAAACAAGAAATATTTAAATCTGTTTAATCAGATCTTTCTAAAGAATCTGAAAAACTAAAATTTCACTTTATAATTTGTAAGTTATGTCCAGTTTAAAAGTTAGAAAAGTCGATGTGGAATTTATATATATTTTAATTAAATATATTGGCCTTGAAAATAGCCATTTTGCAAATGACCTCGGTTTTCGATGAAACCACTTTTGTGGCAACCGGAATGTCAAATTATTGCTAAGTTTCAATTTTCATAATTTTTCGAATTAATATGTGAGCGTGGTAAAAGAAAATGTGTTTTGACTGTTTCAGTCAAATTTAATCAACTCGAAAATAGCCATTTTTCAGACAGTCTCAGAACTCGACGAAATTAGTCTTGTTAGAACCGTATCATCAAAACATAAATAGAAATAATGTTTCTGGAATTTTTGGAGTTCGTATGTGGCCCCGGTAATTTAAAATGTACGTTTGAATTTAATAATTAAATGATTTATAATGTAAATTAAAGAAAAACATATCGTAACAGCCGAACTGGGTTACGAAACATATTCCAATGTGTCCGGGATGGGGGTATTTAGCTATGGGTGTCATTCGTTGGGTTTGATTCGGAGTTAGTATCGTTGAATAAATAATACTTGGATTAATGAATCAAATAAATAAGAAAATACGCGTATAAATACACTATACTATACGAACCCTAAATCCCCTAATACACCAGCCGCCGCCCTTCACATTTCAATGGCCATTCTTGCTCGAAACTAATCCCCTCATCCATGGCCGATTTAATCAATGATTTTAGAAACTTCCAAAGCAAATTCGAAGTGGATTCTCCCCTCTATAAATCCATATGGGTTTGATCTCTTGAAATGGAGTATATCGTTCAGACCAGCACCGAGAAGTCGGCGCCTGAAGACCGTCGGCCAGGCCACCAGGGACCACCGAGCTCCTCCCCCTTCTAGGCGTGGCGGCGCCTCCCCAAGCCCAACAACCCTGACCATCCGATCTTCGGATCGTTGCTCTGTTTGTCCGCAAAACCAAGACCTAGCATTGAACAGAACTGAAATAACGTCGGCTGTTGTTTTGAAGAGGAAGATAGGTTATTAGTTTATTAATTAATTTATTAATTATTCTAACGATGTAATTAACCTTTGTAAAATCATAACTTTCTTATACGATATCGAAATTCAGGAATTCAAGTTGCGTTGGATTCGTATTTCTGAGATCTACGCGATAGAACTGGCCAGGACCAAAACAGAGACTGTTGAAAATTCAGAGAAAATCTAAACATTGTGAGATTTCTCTTTTAATAATTTATTAAATTATTATTTATTATTATTTTCTTTCCATTTGAAATCAACATATGTATGTGATAAAATCAGATCTATAATTTGTGGATTGAAATTTGTTTGTTGTTGTGATTGATTTGCGATGATCATATTTTGTTTGATCAAGTAATGTTAACATAGAAATATCATAATTGGTTAGATCAATGTTGTTAACATAGGAATATTATTTTTAGTGTTTTGTCGAAATAGAATTATCGACAAAACAAGATTATCATTCTTGATCAATTCTATAAAATATAAGATAACAATTTTTGTTATGAATATACATTAGAATCAGAATTATTCATTTTGTTTAAAACATGATTAGTTAAATTAAAAATCACATTTTTGATTAAAACTTGGTTATTGTATAAGATTTACATTATTGATTAAAACTTAACTATTGGATAAGATTTACATTTTTGATTAAAACTTGGTTATTGAATAAGATTTACATTTTGATTAAAACTTGATTATTGGATAAGATAAACATTTTTGTGAATTAGAAAAAGTTAAACAAAATGATCATATTTTGTTTACATAAGAAGAATTAGACAAAATGTTCATATTTCGTTCATTAAAAAAAGAATAACATATTTTTGACAAAATATGATTAGTGAAAAGAAAATTACATTTTGTCAAAAGAATGATTAGTGAATTAAAATAGTATTTTTGTGGAAGAATGATCATAGGAATAAAGATCACATCTTTGTGAAAACACGATTATTGAAAAAAATAACATTTTTAAATAGAAATCTGTTATGTGAATAAAAACTACCTTTTTATTAGAAATATGTCTTGCAAATAAAAATAACATTTTTGTGAAAACATGATTTTAGAAATAAAAATTCATTTTTTTGTCACTTTAGAAAAATGAATTAGAGAACATTCATTTTTTTTTCCACTTTGGAAGAATGAAGTAAAGATGGACATTTTTGTCACTTTAAAAGAATAAAAATAAAGATGTACATTTTTCTATATTAGAACAAAGAATACATTTTTGTTAGAAAATGTAATTGGGAAAAAATATACATTTTCGTTAGAAAATGAAAATTAGAATAAAATATACATTTTTGCTAGAAAATGAATATAAAGTACATTTCTGTTAGAAAATGTAAATGAAATTAAAAGGACAATTTTTGTCACTTTGAAATGAATGAAATTAAAAGGACATTTTTCATTAGAAATGTTAACATAGGATAAAAGGACATTTTTTATTAGAACTGTTAATATAGGATAAAAGGACATTTTTCATTATAAAGAATGAAGTAAAAATACTTTTGTTAGAAAAGTTAATTAGAAGAAAAATGTCATCTTTATTAGAAAAGCTACATTAAAAGAATTAGACAAAATTATCATTTTTGTCACTTTGAAAAAGAATGAATTAAAACCATTCATTGTGACACATTGAAAAGAGTTAGACCAAAAATGAACACTTTTGTACCTTAAAAAGGAATTAGACAAAAATGAACATGTTAGTGTATTAAAAAGAGTTTGACAAAACATACATTTTTGTCACTTAATGAGGATTTTACAAAAATCACAATTTTGTCATTAAATAAGAAATATATAAGAATAACATTTTGTCAAAACATGTTAGTGAGATAAATATCACTTTTGTGTCAAAACATGAATTTTGAAATAAGAATAATATTTTTATATATTAAAAAAGATAAAATGAAAATGAATATTTTTGGTCATTAAAAGAGTTTAACCAAAATAATTATTTTCATACATTAAAAGGAATGAGTTAAAAATGTATATTTTCATACATTAAAAGGAATGAGTCAAAATTTTATATTTTTATCCATTAAAAAGAATGAATTAGTAATGGACACTTTTGTCATTTAAAAATGAATGAGACCAAAAAAATAAATTCAATTTGGTAAATAAATAAGAGTTAAGATTTTATTGTCATTTGTTAACAATAAAAAGAATTGGATTAAAAAGACTAGATTTTTATTGTCATTTGTTCACAATAAAAAAAATTTAAATATATGTCTATGATGTGAAATGCTTGATGGGTTAATATAATGTTAGTATATTCATACTGAATATTACACTTCCATTTACAAGTCATCCGACTTGTTTATGTGTTTGGGACGATAATTTTCACACATCGCCCAAGTGCACAAATAATTTATTATTTGTTTGTTGGATGAAACCCCACACGGGTGTTGGGATTATATTTGTCCTACACTAGTCACAATATTTAGTGTAGAATCCACTTTGGTTGATTTATTGGATGTTAGATAATTATTTATCATGCTTGTTGATTATATGCAACATATGGTTGTTGATTGAGTCACATTGAAATAAAGAATATATTTGAGAAAAAGAATATATTTTAGAAAAATATATTGAAATGAACTAGTCATCAACTAGAGTAAATCATTAAATTTAGATTTAATGGAGTTTTCCAATTTGTTAATATTTAATTGAAAATTTAACTTAATAAAATTGGATTTGGGTTGCCGTGAATGGTGTCTTCAATAACACCTTTCTTAAACCCAGTTGAGAAAATAATAAATCTTTTAATTAAAGATTACTAAAGTTTTCCAGTTATATTTAGTAATTGGAATAATATGAAATGTGAGTTGGGTTTATTGTGAACTGTGTTTCTAAGCGACATTTGTTCTTTAACCCAACTGACAGTGAAAATATGATTAGGAATTTATAAATATTTTATTAAGATTTAAATGGAAATTTTCCAAAAGTAAAGTTTTCCAATTTAATATATTAAATAGGAATTGAATGGAATTCGAATTAATAATAACCGAGGTAAGCTTCTGTAAAAGAAGACCGATACTACATATGGAATTTAAAAGGCTTTGCCGTTATTCCATTTATATTATTGGTCAGATACAGAAATTTATAACGATTATATATTGATTTGATTTCGGTAAAGATTCCATATTTCTTGGAAGATGATTTTGGTTTACCGTGAAGTATGTTTTAAATGACATTGGTTCTTTAACCCAGTTAAAGATAAGATTAATTTCTTAAATTTAAATAATCATTGAATAGTGATTTTTGGTATTTAAAACCAGATTGGAGTTTTGATGAATCTTTAAAGAAAAGATTTAAGGATAATTTAAAGAATTTATCTTTGATAGAATAATGTGAATATTTTATTTGGAAGAATATTCTGAATTGGAATGAGGCGTTGGATGTGTTTTTATAGTACTTGACTTTTAATTATAAAAATACGCGAATTATTCCGAAAGATCGGGTTTAACCCATTCCGAATAATTACTACGACGATGAAGAGTCAAAGATGAAGACGGTGGTTGAAGACCGACGATCTTCACATCGAATGGATGTGTTGCTACAGAGACCCTTGATGGGAGTAGCTACCTTGAAGGGGCTTCAGTAGTGGCCGTCCGGACTATTATTGATTGTTCGGATTTGGTTTTCGCTCAGACCCAGAGCATAAGCTAGTAAATGGATGCGTGTCTGACATTGCATTTTGTTCCATGTGAATTAAATTGATTTTTATTAATGTATATCTGATTGGTGGTGGGGAATTTATTCTCTGCTTAACACCCTAGTATATATTAATAGTGATTGACCGCATGGCATGAATTGTCAATGTGGCACGCCAAGATGCAATTGATCAAGGCTTTTGTTGAAAAGTAGGGCCTTGTGGGATGATCAAAGTATAGCCTATAATGGCAAAGCTTTGTGTATAGCGTGACTTCGCGAGCCTCACATCCCAGTATGAGTCAAAAACGGGAGTAGGACTGCAGGGAGTGCACACGTTTCTTTCTAGCTAGGAGTAGTGTCGGTGCTTAAACTGGCTGGTATTTTACTTATGTGGATGATGGATTTTGAGGCGCCTCGGATTTTTATAGGCCGTTAGTGGTCATACTATAGGTCCAAAGGGACCGAGAAGCGTGTGTTCAGGCATAATTAATCCACTACCCTTAGGTAGGGACTGACCCTGAAGATCCAAGGGTTGCCCATAGGTGTGATCCTGAGGCAGTTGCTAGAGTGTCTCGAATCGGAGAGGAGCTTGCCCCTAGCCTCGACTCATGATAGAAATCCAATTTCCAATACGACCTTGCGGTTTTGATTGTATAACTAGTATGGCGACATGATATATGGTATCCATGCCGTCTATGATTGATACATTATGATTGAAATTGTTTTTAAAACATATATACATTAATGATAATATCAAATCCGTTTTTATCGTATTAAGCATTTTTGACCATTATAAGGTAAAACTCTATCCTCCGGTTTGCGTTGCATTGTGTGATGGGACTTGAATCTTATAATGGTTTCATTTTCCTAAAGAGCATTGCGTTGTTTAACGTTTTACTTTATTTTATGCACTGGCAATCCAATGGAGTAAACCCGTTCTGCGTTAGCGGCGTGGTCCTGTGATTCGCCTTATTTTTAGATTAGTTAAGATTTCTCATACCAGTCCCATAACTGACCTGTAGTTTGTTTCACTGGCAAACTCGGGTGCCCACATTTTCCACACGGGTAGTCGAGTAGCTTTTGCAGATATATTTACAGGATCCTGGTTTACAGCTGAAGCGATATTCGGGAAGCTCTGTATCCGTGTATTCCTTTCAGTTGTATATTTGTATTATTTTTCCACTGCAATTTAAATGTAATCTAAATCTCTGATATTATTTCTATTATGTAATGAGTGTTCATACTCTGTTATATTCTTGTACTCTGATGTAATTGTTGTAATCAGCAATAAAATGTTCTTCAGTTTATGTTCTGATGTGTATTGTTCTCAAAGCAATCCATGCTTTCCCTCACGGGGAAGTTCGAGTCGTTTCACCTATGATTTTGAAATCGATATTGACATTGATCTTATCTGGATCATTCCCTAATATAAATACACCCACGCACCACATTTCAGAACACAAGCAGTGAAGAAAAAACCCATTCGAGCCACCGAAAAAAAGAGGAAAAAGAAAAAAATCAGAACGGAAAAATCAGAACAGGAATTTAGTCAAAAAATACTTATCTGTTTTGTGATGGGTTTGCTCGAAGGAGGCCTTGGTCTAGGTTGCGGAAGTCGTAGTGGATGACTGGAGCTTAGATGCGTAGGGGGTGCGTGTGGTTTGCACTGAAGGAATCCGCTGTCTCGTCTTCTAGGTCACGGTGGGTGGCAGAACACATGGAGCAGAAGGTGGAGAGGGGACTGAAGCAAGGAAGTGTTTGATTCCGCTGAGAAAGCAAGGGCAAGGGAGAATCGGTTTTGGACATGGAGGGTTTTTCTTTCTCTAATATTTCTGGCAGCTGATAAAATTGTGAAGAGGAAAGGATTGGATAGTTTGGATATAGGGAGGAATGGATGCGGGTTATCACGTGATGGGATGGACGGTATTAAGTAAGGCACAATGTTTTTTTTATTTAAAACGATTATTTAGTTAAATGTTTTTATAAACTTTAAATATTAATTTCAAAGACTCGCGTGATCAGAATTCGATGAAACAAAAAGCATGGGAACCGTGAAGACAAATACTACGTGATGGAAGGGAACCGAGCAGGGCAGACAACAGCTGGATTTTTCAGTTAAATTAAACGCCGTTTAATTTTACTGAAATGAGCTGATTTAACGACGGAATCAAATCAAGGTGAGTTAAACTCACTCAGTTCTTCCCACTTATATTTTATATGAGTTGGGTTTTTACTTTGTGTGTTATGAATGCCAATGGTTGATTATTGGTTATTTATTTATTCATATACTGATTTAATTTCTGAAATTAAACGTTGTTTAATTTCAGTGATAAACCAAACTGTTATTTCAATGACTGGTCCAAATTAAGGTAATCCACCTTACTGACCACGTTTATAAAGTAAACCCGATCTAATGGATTGTTTGAATTTCCATGGTTGTTTGAGGAAAATTGACTGATATTGAATTGTAGGGGTTGACTGTTATGAGACCATTATTTATTTGAATTGAATTGTTTTGATTAGATGGTTGATTTGGTTATCGAATGTTGACATGAAATTCAATATTTATTGTTTAAACCAATGGGTACTATTGGTTGAGTAATTGGCAGTATATGGCCGGTAAATTAATCGTTTTATAAATCCCGATTTACCATCACATAAATCGATGGAAATGAAGTTATAAAAATTTTATAACTAAAAATAGATTTTTAAAATCTATTATTTGAATAAAAGTTCTGTAAAAAGGAAGCCAATAATTATTGTTTATTGATTAAGTTTATAATTACCTATTAATTGATTTTATAAAGAAAATCCTTATGTTAAGAAGATTTATAAGAAAATGAGCAAAACTTAACCTAATAATTAAGGAATGGATAATTTTTTTTGCTAAGAAATAATTAAATGGAGTTATTTAATTAACTATATTATTAATTTATTTAAAGGAAGGACCAATTGAAATTGGTTAGAGAATTCATCGTATATTGAGTTGAGTAAGTCAACCATGTAACTAGGATTTATTATTAATTTATTTTAGAATTAATCTAACGAATAAATTAATAAATATTTGTTTTAATTTTATTAATATTTAAAAAGGGATTTACTATTTATTGTAGTTAATTAAAAAGTTAATTACTACTAACATAGTTAACGATTTGAGTAAATTATTATTTAGAGGATTATCGTTACTTGAAATCCATTTAAAAGTAGTCGAAGCTGAAATGGACCTAATTGAATTGAAAAGGAGTTTGAGAATGGGGTTTATATTAAAAATCGAATCTTTATAACAAAGTATAAAAAAGGGATTTTTAAGAAAATAAAATGGGTTAAATAAATGTTGAATTAATATTCGAATTAAGGAATCGAGATAAAGGTTTATATTAAACTAGGATTTTATAAACGAAGTTTACAAAAAGAAGATGAGGTGTTAAAGTGATAATTAACGTTACTTAATGGAATTAAGTTGAAATTGGTTGTAATGACCCGCATTCTACGCATCGGGGGATCGTAGAATATTTATTTCCTTCCCGTAAGAAGTCGTATGGTCATGTAACTTTGGGAAACATCCACTAGAGTCATTTCCCATGTTCATGATTTTTGTCGATTTTTAAATGACCATTTTGCCCTTAGTTGGTACTGTTTTGGCCATAACTTTTGATTGGTAAGGAATTTTGACCTGAAACCACTTCCATTGGATTCGTTTGATGGTTTACCTTTTCGTAGAGTGGTCATAATAGCCAAACGGACTTACCGTTTGGGAGATATGGCTGAAATAAGGTTTGGAGGGTGAAAAACTGCTTAACTGGGCCAAATCGGGTGATTAGTGAGTAGGCCCTAACCCATTTCGGGATTGGGGTTATGGGAAGGCTGAAATGAGATAGAGAATCATTCCATTTCAGTTTTCTAGCCTCCACTTATCTCCAAGGAACCCTAAAAATGGCCTCCAACCTCTAAATCACCTCCAAATCCTCTTTTGATCAAGGATTAAGCTTAGCAACATCTAATCAAGGGAGATCTACACCAAATCAACGTTGGAGCTGCTGTTTAGCATTGGGATTTGCATCAAATCAGAGATTTATTTCAGATCTTAGTTTTGTTTGTGGCTAAGGTGAGTGATTTGCGTAGTTTTGCACTAATTATGGCTAATTAAGGGTAATTAGTGTTAATTAGTGAATTTATACACTAATAAATTCGGGAAAAATGTTCATAAATTCCTAAATGATGTTTTAGACCTCTGATATGAATTTGGGTTCATTTGGTTAAGTTTTGCTAATCCTATCATTAGTTTCATCTAAACATGCTTAAGGGGAAATATGGGATTTTGGGTATGTTTGATCCATTTTAACCTATCATATTAATGTTTTGATGTTTGTGGTTGATTATGCATGTTGCTATGACTGTAAGAAATGCTTTGTGATTGATTTCAATAGTTAGAATGGTCGAAAACGTCGTCGAATGGCGTAAACACTTGCTGGAACAGTTTCAGAAAACAGTGCAGGTTTCGGATCGGATCGGATATGGGGCTCGGATCGGATATGTTGAACTGGGCAAGGAATCCGATCGGATCGGAACCTGACACTTGAGAAAATTGGCAAAAAGGAAGGCCACGCTAACTGAACTGGGATCGGATCGGATTAAAGAAGAGGGATCGGAGCGGATAGAGCAGGATGGATCGGATCGGAGCACGTGAAGGATGAGGAGGCGGATCAGAGCGGAAGCACGAACTGGAGGGGGAATGGCACCCGACCCGACCTGAGGAGAAATACCTGACCCGAACCGTACCAGAAGGAGACCCGACCCGAACCGACGAGGGATACCCGACCCGAACCGACGGCTTGAGGAGGAACCCGACCCGACCCAGTATTGACCAATAACCCGAGATGCAAAGGTAGTCCAATATGGGAAGTTAGAGCTCAGGATCCAGTTGGGAACCGATGAGTTCACTTCATGGTTGTACTTTGCTGCGGGACGTGTGCTAAGGAGTTGTCGACGTTCATAACTTCGATTCACCACTAAAAATGAAGGATGACTACTTATCGGTGCAGTATGGTCATTATGACCTAAGGGGCAAGGTGATGGTAGCAAGACTACGTTATCAGTGCAGTAGGGTCACTATGACCTGAGGGGCAAGGTGATGCGTAGTAAGACTATGAGCCAGCGCAGATGGGGTGAACAACTCCATGGGGCAAGTGGACATAGTAAGGATTGGTAAGGCTACGAGCCAGCGCAGATGGGGTGAATAACTCCATGGGGCAAGTGGACATAGCGAGGAATTAGCGGCTACGTTATCCGTGCAGTGAAGCCATTTATGACTTCATGGGGCAGAGTGATCGTAGCAAGGTATGTTGGGTGATCGAAGTGGTGAATGTCGTATGCTTTACGCACTGAGTGAGAGATGTGAGGATGGATGCTATGTTTGATTGTTTGCCATCACTATGACATGCACACCTCCCCCACCTCTGTATCTTTATACCGGTTGATATGGCACCTTAGAGTTTCGTACAGTATGTAGTGCTAACTCTTTGGTTGCAGGTTCAGGTATATTTTAGTCTACCTGTTATTGTTCACTTTAGATGCTTATTGCTCATACCAGGCTTTATGTCTGACCCAGAGTTTTATGTCTCCTCTTATTACTCTGGGTGCTCACACGAGCAGACTAGAGACAGGTTAGCTGGTGATGCGCGAGTAGCTGATTCGGAGGCGGGCAGGAGGCTTCCACGTATGATATATATACACTTTCTCCCTGTGTCGTTGGTGGTCGCTACTTGGGCATTAGTAGCGTACCTTCTTTATCTTGCTTTTACTTTGAGACAATTTGAAAGTTGTAATAAGCTGTATTTTGAATTCCCGCTGCCATGATGTTTAGTTTTGGTTTTCAGCTTATGCACTGTCTCTCCTGTTTTATGTCAAATATGTTATTATTATATTTTGTTCTATGCGCTGTGAGACATTCTACAGGTTCCTTGTTGGTTCATTTCCTTCTTCCTTTTCCTTCTGACGACCCGTTCCGTGCTAACTGGACATGTGTACAGCGCACTTCTGGAGTAAATGTCGGTTGGTGCGGGGCGAGCTGTCACATTGGTGGAAGAATATTTTTAAAAGGGGAGGATTAAAGGTGAATTTGGTATAGAAGTGTGTAATAGGATTTTTGACAAAAATCCGAGAGACGAAATGTATTGTTTAAAGAGGTAAAAGGAGAGGGGATATTTTAGTAAATAATTTTCTTAATCAATGGATTCAGAAATCATGGTTGTACTCGAGAAGGAAAAATTCAAAGGATAAGAAGTTTTATAAATATATTATAAATAAAATAGCTAGATGAGGTGTATTTGATATTAAAATATATATCGGTTTTTGAATTACAACTGATGTCTATCTAAAGATAGGAATGTTGTTGATCAAGGTCTGAGAGGTAAATAAATACCCCAACTTGAACAACTTCGAGATTATCTGAGGATGATATTAGTTTGTAATAGGAAATTGGGTAAAAATAATTTATTATTTCCTGTGAGAAATAATAACGCGATGTAAATAAAAGAGTCGAGGATATATAAGGAGATTTCCCAAGAACGAAAGTGGAAAGATTTGAGATTATATATATAATAACTTATATATAATGATATTCCCGTTGTAAAGGAAATAAAAAGGAAATTGTGGGAAATTGAAAGGGGATTTCTAAGGTAGAAGGAAATTGAGAAGTTAAGTTGTAGGGATAGATTTATCCTAAAGGAATAAGGGAGGGTTAATATACTCTAGTAATGAAACCAAAAGATATTTCGTAACATAAATTTACGAATGATAAGTTGAGTTGACTTTCCCAATGTAGATAATGGGTCGTAAATGTTTTGAAACAATAGCATAATAGAAGATTGAATATTTTTCCTATGAATGAAAATAAAATAGTTTGAAATAACCTTACGTTAAATTAGAAATGAAAGGCTATATTTGTAATATTGAAATATTAAAGAGTTTACGATTGTTAAAAGAGGCCAAGTACTGCTGAATACTAAACCAGTAAACTCATTCCATTCTCACGATTATTTATTTGATAGTTAGATCACCGACTATCAAACCTGATCTATACGAATGTTGGTACGGGAAGACCGAGATCGAATTTATATTCGAAAACCATTCTGACCAGCGAATACGTGAAATTAGATTATTGAAGATGGAGCAATTGAAGACCGTTGATCTTCATGAGCGGAAGGACCACTTGTTGAATTTCTCTGGTTTAGCGGCCGGAGATATTACGAATCGTGATTCTATCATGAGTGAAATCTTCGGATTGCAAGGACTTCTCGCTACTGATCTATAGGGTAATTCCTAGGATGCAGTAGGAGGGTGCCTTCGGTTCGTCGGATGACTTGTATGGATGAATGTTTGACAGAATATTTTCAGCGGGGTCACGTACGTTGATTTCTTCAAACGTGTCATAGTTGGATAGCTCCCAACTAGGGTATTTTTGTGGACGTCAATTAGTGATATCTGGCGGATCTGACGATGTGGCATTCAAAGTAAATGGTGGCAAGATGTTCTAAAGACAAATCTCAAATCTCAAGCCTCGCAACCGGGGAATGACAGAAATCGGGCAGGCAGCATGGCTATGTGGGTCGCTCTCATTAGGTTGTATAATCACCTGTTTAGAGAAATTCCTTTTGCTTCTTTAATCTGTCGATGTTGTCCCTTTTGGGAAATGGTTGATGATCCCAACTGTTGGTGATATACATTCGATACACTCAAGTGAAATGAGTGGTCGGTCATGTGTGGGCCGGGTCGCAAGACGTTCTTGTTGAACCCAGTGTATTCGCCTCTAGAGATACACTATCGGCAGATGATCTCATACCTTGTCATAGTCAGAATCCAATCCCCAATAAGCGCCCGCGGTTTTGTTTGTATACTATATATATGGAGCGTGAGATGCAAGCGTTCTGCTAGAGTCTATTTATTTGTATCTAGACATTATTATAATATTAAAATAAGATATTGATTTCAAAATGTTTTGGGTTATCGTAAGGTAAAAACCGTCTGTATTTATATGTGGATTTGGTCTTACGATTATCCTTTTCTTTTGAAAAGATTTTGAACTTTAAAATTAAGTGGATGATTCCCTTTAAACTTAGTGTGTTTATCTCACTCTGGTTCACCAGCCTGACCCAGTGTTTTGAAATGCTCGGATTAGACCAGGGTGTACAGGTCCAAGTTATCGGATGCTGCAAAGTTCAGAGATAGCTGGAGGTGTTTAGGCGTATAATGTCTAATAATTATTCCGCTGTGTGACAGTATATGAGAACAGATTATTATAACTGTTCAAGGGTGTTGATGTACTCTGATGTTGTAAGTATTTTAAAAGCTCTCAGTAAAGATTTATTTTTGTATTATATTTTGTTTCGCTGCGATATGAGACTCTGTGTTGTGATGGTTCTTCTTCTTCTATTCTAATATCTCTTTCTTTCTTATCTCACCCTCTAATTTCTTTTTAATAACTTTCCTCTCTTTTTTGTTGCTTGGAAGGTCGGCATGAGATACGGAAGTGTATTTATGTCGATTTTCGAGGCCGAAAATCTTTGGGTCGTTACATTTTCACAAACATCGAACTAGTACAACCATATAATCCTATTTTAGGTACCTTGTAGATAACAGATGTAACTATGTTAAACTTTATTCATATCTGAAACATATGCTCACCGCAATATGTCTACATTTTAAGGGATGCTAAATAATGCTTAAACTAAATAAGGTTTCAAATGTCATGCCCTAAAATCTAACTTCAACATGAATTGTGGACCTTTATATGCAACGATCATAATAGGAATTCCATGCTGACAAGTAATCTCTCATGTATAACCCTCTATTAGGCTCATAACTCTATGTTGCACAATCATGTGAGCATACTTTACCAATCTATATGATCAAAGTTGAGTGTTGCTCTTTTAGGGAAAAACAATCCATTGATGAAGTCTATCAAAATATACTTCTTTTTTACATTAAAACTTTTAATGACTATATTAAATCAGAATGTATTTGATGCTTATGATAGAGTTAGTAGTATGCTCTAGGCACAATTATGTATATATTATACATATCTAACTCGATAATCAATCTTTCTCAAGGTAAAAAATCTTTCTATTATATAATTGATATAATATATGAAATGATTTGCTTCCTCAACCCCAAAAATCGACACTAATACATCAATGATATTCGTGTGCCGTAGAACCAAGTGACGGAGAAGCGAATCATTTGTGGTAAGAAAGAAAATATAAAGGATAAGAAATAACATAATCTTGCACATCGTAATATATATATATATATATATATTTCATACAAAAATGTTATAGTGAAAAATTTAGTGGTACTTATCAGTGTGTTAAGTAATGTTGGTCGGGACAATTGCCCTCACAAATGTTGCATAAAACTAAGTAAAGGTGAGAATCGATGACTATTTATAGAATCTTTAGCTTCAAGCTCCGTCCAATTGATTCAAATAAAACCGGAGCCACTAGGCTACCCTAAGAAAATAAAAACACCCAGAGTTTAAGGAAAATAACTCCGGATCAGTCATGCGATTGGTGTAAGAAACTTAAACCCATTGTTTTTGAAATCAAAATGGCATCCCATAAGACCATGACCACACATAATCATGACATGGGTTTTTCCCTCACTGTAACCAAATCTTTACGGTGTAAAATTATCTAGTATTATTTATAATGACTTGCGTGATAAAACCCGTTAAAATAAATCATATCAAAGTGAGAAATTGTTACCTTTATTAAATTCTGCATATACTACGAAATACAAATAAAATTGCAAGCTCTTAAGGAAAATAGATTTTTATATAATGGCAAGGTAAGAAACTATCTTCCGTATTGTACATCCCTGGAGGAATGTACCCAGGGCTTAACCCTCCATTCCAGGTAAGACCGGTCCTATTAAATAGACCCGAATGTGATGCACCGACTGAATATGACATTACCTCGACTGTAACTAGCTTGTCCAAGACGTCTCTCGCATACATCACATACTTGACAAGTAATGAGTAATATAGGAAGGTGATGATCATATCCTAATAGGCACAACCTACGTAGCCTCGCGTTGAACCCTTTTTTTGCCATTACGGGTGATGAGGCTTAAGTTCACCAATTACTGTATACCAAGCACATCCTTACCTTTGAATGACACTTTGATAAGTCCATTACATGCATTTGATTTCCACTTATGCACAAACTTTGAGATTGTACGTCTCAGAGAAAGGTGTATACAATTCACGAGAGTTACTTTCCACACCGTGAAATAGATGTACATTCGTGAAGATCAATATATGAGCATCAAAAGTGCAACGTTAGACATTCTTCCTTATAAATTTTCCTTGGTTTGGATAAAACGAAGGCACTCCCACTAATTCGTATGACCTAATAGTGAGCAGCCCTTACATCGAAGATCTAAATGCAGAATCGTCGATATGTAATATGGGAAAGTTCCTCGAGGATCGATGATGATAACCTTTCCCTCAATCTCCATCATTACTTTTCATTCGTCATCCTTTCCTTTGAAATATTAATTGATTCTAAGTGGATTTTAGATAGGAATAATCACTCAAATCTGATCTTGGTCTCTTTAAATCAATCATCGTAAAATATTGTTTTAGTAGTATTGGGTGTTCTTCATTTTTTAGTTCATTTCTTCACAAAGTATCTTTTAAAATGTATATCTTTCAAATGATCTTTAGATATATGCATAGAATCAATAAACCTCATTCACTGTGCCATCTTGGATGGTAAGTCCATTTTAGTATAGTAGATTCGAAGAAATTTATCATTCTACTTAATATCAATTTTGGTGGCCAATCTCTATTATTTGTCAAAAAACATTGTACAGTATACTTTGATTCCCTCCTTGGAGTTTAGTACTAAATACAAAAAGATTTGCTCCAAGTAATCCAATTCATTTGTCTTAAGAAAACTTGATCTCTTATACTTAGCTCCTTTTCGACATTTCAACCGCACCTATCCCTCGTCCATTAAAAGGGTCGGGTGAGCTAGGGAATTGGATGATCCTAAACATCTCCTTACTTAAAACACCCACTGAACCCCACGAAAGAAAACTCAGGCTAATCGTCGGCTTATTAGAGCCAAGATTAAAGCAATTACTTATTATAATTTTTTGATTCTGCTCAATCATTAAAACACTATTATATAAGTCATAGAACATTTAAATAATATTTAAAACACTTATTTAATCATTTGAAAACATTAATAAGAGGTTTGGATAGGAGTCGCTAAGTTTAAGCTCTTATTTTATTGTTATTGAAAAACTGCTTCGAAGAGTGCTAATTTGGCTTACATTATCAAAACAACCTATTTATCATTCGAGAATTCATATATTCGACTTAAATCATTTTAAAACATTTTAAACGATTCATAAGATTTAGTCCACATTTTTATTGAATTTAAAATATCATTTTCAAACAAGTGCACTTTTTGGGTTTCGAAATGCAAAACGGTGATGTTTTTCAAAACTTATTTTAGTCATACTTCAAAATCTACTCAACGATATTTTTTTATTATTTTGAAAATATATAATTAAAAGAGTTTTGAGAAATCTAATTTCAAAGAATTTGGATTCATACTTTTTCATATAATAAAGATTAACTTTTTTAGGGTGTGTAATCTTGAATTACAGTTTTGTGACACAAAATTTATTCAAATTTCATATTCTTTTCGAACTTCATATTTACACTTAGAGGTGTTTACAATTTATTTCTAAAATATTTTAAACCAATTTCAAGAGGTTTAATCATTCCATTATACCATTTCGGTCATAAAAGGAAAGTGATTAATATTCCTAAAATGTGTTCTTTATCCTTATTATTACTTTAAACTTGATTATTAGTTATAAATAGTCTATATTTGAATAATTAATATGAATCAAATATTCTTAATTAGGATGTTCAAATTTCGGTTGTTACAATATGTTAATTTTTTTTGCAAAGCATACAGGTTTTTAAAGTGATCGCAAACACTTTTTATTTCAACAAATAATAAAAATATTATTACAGGAGTTAGACAGACTGTTTAACTACTACTTCGGGTTTTAAGGTGGATCGCCCACCACAAACAGTTTTTAGAGTAGACTGACCACTGAGTATCCTGTCTAGATTACAGGACTGGAGCTAAACAGTATTTCCAGACTTCAAAACATGTACACTCCACGTAGGGAGGAAAATTTACATCAGGAGAAACGTCCAAAACATTTCATACATTAAACAGAGGTGACATGACCTAAAAGCACAAGTACCATAACAGGCTGACATAAACCATCACAAAGCAGCAAGAAGAAACAGCACAGCCGATACCTTACTGTAAACACAACACATTTCCTTACCTTCACATCACCATTAACCATCAATCAAACTACGAATGTAGTAAGCAATCCATCAACACAAACATGAAGAAACAAATCTCATCATCAATTAACCTTGACCAACACACAACAAGGCTGATCCAAACTTACTTAAACCATTGCATAGCAGCACATAAGGCAGATGGAAAACCAAACACATCAACGATGAGGAGGAAAAGCCAACAACCAAATCATAGACTATCATCAAGTTCAAACAATACCAAACAATCCAAGGAGAGCATGACAACAACAACTCAAGAATTCATTTAACAATCCAATACTAGTACTGGAACATGACATAAAAAATATTGATTACATGTTACATGAACCACAATAGCCAGGGCAGAAAATAAGCCCAACATCGCACTAAAAAAATCACAGCATAACACACATTCATAACGAAGAGTTGGCAATCAAAGATAGAGATAACTCCCATCAGTATCAGCGACGACTTGTAGCAAGCTATCACAGAGATCGCCAAAAGTAGGAGAGCTACAACATGGAACAACAAAACCAAACACTTCGAAACTCCGATCAAACTGAAAGGAAGCAGATCCAAAAAACAAATTGAAAAAACACCCAATATAAAGAAGACACAAACCATAAGAGAAAATCTTCACAAAAAAATTAGATCCAACATAAAGATAACTCAACAAGATGTTCAAATCCATGCAACGCTAGATGTAAACAGTAGCATATGTAACGGCCTGCCTTTTCGACCGCTTCAAACTGATAATTAAACCAACTCGAACCGTTCAAAATGACAGATTGTTACTGCTATGGGGTTTAAATAAATCAAAACACAAATATAGAAAAGCAGAATATCTCGCAGCGGAATAAATAAAATACAACCGTAGTTCATAAAGCTACTAAATAAAAGTCAATACTTACATACAGCATCAGAGTTACGGAATTGGATACAGCGAAAGTCTAAATACAAGAATTTTTAATATAAAGAAGAAATAATCGGAACCTATAGACGGAGATGATATCTTCAACGGTCTCTAGCTTCGAAAGATGAAATTTCAATACTGCAATACTTGATCGACCTGAGCAATAATGCAAAACAAAACAGCTCAGATTCGAACTGACATTCTTATATAAGTGAATCAACTTAAGTGAAATATTCAATGAAATGCACTAGTAACTTAAAGGATGTTTGGGATTTCCATCCTTTAAGGACCCGTTAAACTAGATATCATATAATACAGTATGCTATTATAATAATGTCTACGGTTAAATATACTATTGAAAATAGCATAAGCGGTATTATATTTTTACCCTTATGTCGTTTATACATTGTCGTAAACATTGCATAAAAAATACCAGTAAGCCGCCAGTGGATCGGGATTCGCTGCTATACGACAACGTTAAATCAAAATCGTAGGTGGCTCGATCAGGATAATATGACAAAGCACACGAGGAATACCTAGGGTAGGATTCTACCAGTTACAAGCCCGGACCGGTAGTAACGCATAACCATAGCTATCGCCCACCTTGAACAACACTCCCATAATCAAGGGTGGCCATAATCAAATCACAAAGTAATAAATATGGTTCGAAGAAGTGCGTCCGATAGGAGGTACAACCTCACATAATCATAGTATAGCACATGTTTTAGTCATTTTAATTATGACCCGAAGGTCAAGGACATCCATCATCGATCCCTTTCTATAAATCCAGTAATCACCTCCAAATCCACTCTACTTCATTCTGGATTCTCCATCACGTGTACAGTTGTTAAAGTGGTATCGGTATTAGCAGAGAGTATGTTAACATTGACTCTGGTTTCTTTAACAACCAAACTCTTATTTCACACCGTGGTCATTTATATTTGAAATCATATTTTAAATATCATAAATCAATTAACTTCAAATATTGGTTTAAATCAATTAATTCCATATATTGGTTTTATATTTAAATAATTAAGTTCAATATTCAAACGTCATAAGTTGCATTTCAATCAATTCATTATTTGATTTCATTCAAGACTTTCGTAATTACAAATAATTCATTAACAAGAGTTATATTTGATTTCAAATTCTATCTCAATTATCTTCTTCACAAATTTTCACACTAAACATTTCGGATCTATTAGCTCAGATCGAAAAAAAGATTTTTATTTAAAATAGTTAATATAGTATAAAATACTTTAATTTAAAATATATATGTCTATAAAACAATTTGATTAAAAAGGTTTTAAAGTATGCGTATAATAGTTAAATATTTAAAGAAAATAATTATAAGATGTTTAATATCTAAGTTAAACATAGATAGTTATAAAATAATAATTATATAAAATAATCTAAATTAGTTTTGTATAAAATAATACTGGTTTAAAATCTAGTTTTGAATACTAATCCAAACCGAACCATATTATCCATATGTTCAGTTTCAACTTATAATCAATTCAGTTACCAAAACTTCACTTCAAATTAATTTCAACTTAACAGTATATTCAAATTCCAATACATTATAGATATTATTCAAGTTGGGTTCAAATTTTATTACTTCGATCAAATACTCAAATTTTTTGTTTTACTAATTTATATAACATTTCTTTCATTTCATGACTATTAAATCTCAGATTTCAAGTTTAATCAATTCTAAGTATTTAGATTCAAACCATTCATTTTATAAATTATTATCAAATTATTAAGTTTCATTATCTTAACCAATTTCATATAAAACTAGTTTCATCATTTTCTAAATTACATTTTTTTCAAAACAATATAGCTAAAATTTGAATTCCATTTCAATTAAGTCATTAAACATATTAAGTTACAATTATAATCCAAATCTCTCTTTAAACCTTTCTCAATGTAACGTATTAAGAAAAATCTATATTTATATTTTTATAAAATCAATATTTATGTATTAGATTTAAAATTTAAATAATATTAAATTATAAAAAAATTATTAAATTATTTATAAAATAATTTAAATTAAAAAATGTTAAAGATAATAGTATAATTAAAATGTATCTAATTTATATACAATTTCAAAATAGACCAACGGTGTCCGTATATAATTTGCTACCTAGACCAAGTAACATAGATATATATATATATATATATATCATTTCAATCCGAGATCTAAAATTTCGAATCCCGGATATATATCATTTGAACCGGCATCCCAAATCGATTTAGTTCATTTCCAAAACCTATATAGTGATTCGGGTATGTATCATTTCAACCCATAGGGAACTTGCAATATGAGAACAAATAAATAAACAGTATTAATGAACTCAACAAATCAAACATATCAAACATATAGATGAAGTAATACATTTAACATGTGCACATTCATATTCTATATATCAGTCGTGTCATAAATGCATGTCATCTGTGCACAATATATAATAAGATTTTCTAAAACAATCCTAGCATTGCATTTCAAATGTGCTGAATTTCACTTGTATAAAAATATGTAAATAAATTGTGAGACAAACTCACCTTTCGTGGCATTAAATAAAGATGGCAAACGAATAGACACGCAATGGAGTGACGACATCCAAGCATATCCCAGAATTGAATCAAACCAGATAACCATTCAATATATATTTTATAAGAGGAAGGGGACATCTCAACGGGTCAATACGGCTATTTGGTATTTGGAATGGTTTTCGAACTCAACACTAACTCAACTCAACAAAAATAAACACAATAATTATTTACAAAAATATTATATATACACACACACACACTCTCTCTCTCTCTCTCACACACACACAGTAAAACTTATATATATTATATGAAATGCACATAGTTAAATCTTTACATAATATATATATATGTATATATTTAAAATCAACACACTTGAAAAGCTATATATATAAGTTTGTATATAAATAACATGCACAGTATGGAATGGGAGGGTCGAAGGCTCGTTGGAGGAGGCATGGGTTTCGGCGCTAGGCAGAGGACTGAGTTGTTGTCGCTCAAAGCTGGTGGAGGCGAAGGTGAGGTCGGTGATTTAACGGGAAGCAAGCAGTTCGAGGTTTGGTGGCGAGCAGGAGATCAACGTCGGGAGGAGGGAACGATGAGGTCAAGTTCGGCGTTCAGGTTGGGCGAAGGCCGCGGCAACAGCGGAGGCACGGTGATTGGGCAGGGAGACAACGTCGAAGGATGAAAGGGAGATAATGTGATGGGATGGACTATGGAAAAATGAATTGGGATGGATGCCACTTGGTTTTTTTTAATGAAGGAAAATTAAAACATGGTGTCTGGCTTTGGGAGAGGTAAAAATGTGGCAGTGGAATATGAAAGGTTGCCTTAGGGAATTAATAAATAGTTATGCATTTATAGTAATAGGCTTTGGAATTAGAAAAGGTGAAGAAATGCATGGAAAAGGAAAAATTTTGGTACTTCATTTTGTTTTAAATATTTGGCAATGAAAGTGCCACTCACATAGGGAAATGAAATCTTTTGGACAAACTATTCAATTCTTGGAAAATAAAGAGTCAGAGGTCACCGAAAAATTGAAGAGTCACCAAACATAAATTATGACCATTCAGTTTAGGGACACATAATTTCAAAGGCTCAATTTTAATGTAGCACTATTGTTATTTGCAATTTCGTTTTTGCCGCACCTCGGATTCCGAAATATACAAACGAGTACATAAAAAAAGAGCATGATGAGATGAATCCAGCGGGACACAGTTTGCAGCGTCACGATGCTCCATTCAAAAACGCATTACGGACCTCTTTAAACGAGAAATTCGCACGGGAAAACAACTAAACAAAGGTCACAACGTTTGATTTTCGTGAAATGAATTGCAAATTAAAGAATGGGACAAGGAAGGAAAACTTTTTCATGTTGGGACATTTTGGTTTCAAAAAGACTTTTGTCGGCTTCAATTTTACACTGAAATTATTTTTATGGAGCTCGGAGCTTCCTATTTTCGCAAAATGGATTGGCCCATTGGATTTGTGACAACGAATAGAATTTTTTTTATATTTGTCAAAACTGGTTTCGAAGAGATTATACAGTCGCTAAAATGTGAACTATTATGCGCATCTTTGCGCTAAAAATTGCGCGACTGACAAACATTCAATTTTTTTGGTGAAATTTTTATAGCTGCGATGTCTCGCTGAACCTATTTCAATTTCCAAATTCTCATTAGGAATAATAATAAAATATTTTCAAAATAAAGTTTTGATTTAAGTCGAAATTTAAATCATTAAAAATAGTCGGTCGTTATAACATATGTGGTACAGGAATAAAAAAGCCGAATTGTTAGATCCATGATTCCGTGCAAGAGACTGACCCTGTGGATTATTATGACTTTAGATTAGAGTGAAATAGTCAAGTTGCAGTGTAGATCTGAGATTCTGGGAAGGGTTAGAAAGGAGATCTTCAGCGTAAAAGCAGGTATGGGGAAATCTAGAACAGGGAGGGAAGGAGCATTTGAAGAAAGGCGAAACTGAAATAAGAGAAAAAGGAGATGATGTGGGGGTGATGGTTTCTAGTCGCCATTTCCAGCGTTTCATTGAAGCTCTCTGTTTCATGTTAGAGTCTTATGCATTAATTTTATAAATTAATTTAATTAAAAGTATGTATAGCAAAAAAGTCTATAGATGTTATTTTTTGCAAAGTAGTTAGAAAGTGTTGTGATTTGACTAAATTATCATAATAAAAATAAATATATCATTTTAAGTGTTTATTATCAAGATGTATCAAGATTGGATATTGATATATCCATTGAGAAAAGTGCATTAGTAAAAGAAAGCTTGATAGAGACATTTTTAATTTGTATCTAATCAAAATATTTTACCTAAAATTTGAGGTTGAGACAAACTTGAAATAGATAATTTTGTCTTTAAAATCAAGTTGAAAAAACTAACGACAACAAACATGGATCGTAAAACACTGAAGAACTAAATGGTGGTTCCAGATAAGTCATTGAGTTAGAGTGTTATGAAGGACAATTTTGGGTCTCTAGACAAATAATAAAGACAATATCTAAAATCTCAAACTAGTCTTAAAAATAAGAATTATTAAAAAAAGCGACTGAAAAATTAATATAGTATATTATGCCATTTCATCATAAATAATATGTTGTAACATCATCTTATCTTATAATATGTTTATGCGAAAGCACTACAGTATCAGTACATCCTACTGTAATATCAATGTAACAATGTGAATTGAATCTCACAACAAAACAATTAAAGCATTATACTTTGTTAGTACACAAATCAAACATGCAACATTGTCATTTTCTGAAATAGAAAAAAGGAATTCCTATGCAAATATGTCAAAATCAAGACAATCTTAGCTTATACATATGCAATAAAGTAAGGTGAAAGACCGACGCCTCCTCAAATGTGTTAGGAAAATCTCTTACAATTATTTCTAAAGTCAAATCGCCCAGTGACAGGTCAAGGAAATATAGGCATGCCTACTACAATACCCAATCAACTACCCTCTGTCACGGTCTAGAATAAACTCAAACATGGCTAAACAATCCATGCCTAAAATTAGAGTAAACCTAGAGAGTCCCACCCAATACATAGGCATCGCAATTCAACTCGAACTATAGTATCATCAATTTTAAATCCCGACACAACTTAGAAAATTAGATCGGTCCACTTATGTAGTTGGGCACCATTACATGGCCTATTACAAAACTAACATCGAGTTGCAAATTTTCTCTAAGTGTACTACCAGATATAAAAGAAAGAGAAGACCCAAAGTAAAAAAAGTACGAATATAAAGGCTAAAGATAGGTATCACACCTTTGATATCTTATTTCCCATATTTTCAACTGGATGCACACTAGTGGAAGGAAATTCCTCTAGATCAAAAACCTTAGTTGGTTAAGTAGAATCCTGAAGAATTATTCTGCGTCTTGTTGGATAATTATTACTAATGTGCCCTTCTTGATCACAAACAAAATAATTAAGCTCTGGGCGCTCCCCTCCAGATCTGCACTCCTTAGCATAATGTTCCATTTTTCCATAAGTATAATATTTCACTTCCTTTCTTTGGATTTTACTCTTATTACAAGATTCTCCTCCTCCTTTCCTCTTGACTTCCAAACTTGTATGATTTACCTATTTGAGCCAACCCCTCTTTTTCCTCCTCCTTAATATTTATAAGCAATTCCATCTCTACTAAACCCTCAAATATAGCCTCAGTCGAAATATTACTTACTGGTAAATCTTGGAATGATTGGTTCAAACCTTTTGTTAAGTTAGGAACTTTCATATAAGGGGCATTACCATCCCCAATCCAAATACTGCGAGCTCATTAATTTAATTTACATTCTTTTTTATCATCAAATCATGTTTCTTAAGATTAATGATTTTTTCTAAATAAAAACTTTCCTCAACTTGAAACAAAAAATCCTCTCAAATGTTCTTTGGAAACATTGTCGTTCCATCTCGCCAACTTCAGATTCCATAATATCCTACCAACCTAAAGTGTTAGGACCAGAAATCCCTGGCCAGCCTAGACCGAACGAGAACGCGGATTGTATGAGAACACGACGCATCACAACACAAAACAAGAGAACTTTTCAATGCTATTACAACAATTTACATCAGAGTACAAGAATATTAGAGTACAAATAATAATACATAATGGGAAAATAAATATCAGAGTATAAATTACAATAATGCAGTGGAAATAAAATGTATAAATACAATGCATAGCGAGAATACATCAACTAACACAATTGAAAGAAATACCCGGATACAAAGATTTCTGGAGTTTAGCTCCAACCATAAATCAGGATCCTGTTAAAAAGAAACCTGCAAAACCAAAACTACTAGCTGCAGGTGTGGAAAATTTGGGCATCCAGAGTTTAGGTGAAAACAATAAACTCCAGGTCAGTTATGGGACTGGTGTGAGAACTTAAAACAGCTATTAAAACTTTATATAAAAAGGTTGGAAAAATCATGGGACCACGCCGTATGATGCGGAACGGGTTTACTTCGCATGAATATCAGTTTAAATAAAACAACGCAATGCTTTTTGAAAAATGAAGCTATTATAAGACTCAGGTCCCATCACACAATGCAATGCAAGCCGGAGGATAGAGTTTTATCTTATAATAGCCAAACGTGCTTGATACGCTTTAAAACAAATATTTTTGTTATTATTATAAGTGCATAGTGCAGAAAACAACTTTGAATTTAAATGTATCAATCATAGACGACATAGTACCCCATCATACTATATCGCCATATAGGTTTACAAAAACTGAAAAGTCGCATATTGGAAATTAATTTCCATCTGTGAGTCGAGGCAAAGGATCTTCCTCACCGGTTTCGGATCACCTCTAGCAAGATGTCCAGGATCACACCTATGGACAACCCTTGGATCTTCAAGGCCGGTCCACACCTAACGTTTGTGGATTAGTTATTCCTGAACAATACGTTTCCCGGTCCTATCGGACTTGTGTCACATGGTTAGTATGTCGACAAATTTGGGCCTTTTTCAGCCATATCTAAGGCGCCTCGCAATCCATCATCCACATAATTAAAAATGTCTGAGCTCCATACCATGACCTCACTCTTAGCTAGAAAGAAACGCATACACTCCCTACAGTCCCTAATCCCGTTTTTGACTCATACCGGGGTGTGTGGCTCATGAATTAATGCTATGACACGAAGCTATGCTATATTAAAGTTGTTCTTCGATCATCATCCATAAAGCTTTGCTTTTCAATAAAAGCCTTGATCACTGCATCTCAGCATGCTACATTATCAACTCATACCATACAGCTGAGGCCTACCGATATATAACCACTGAGCTCGTACGTCTCAAAGAAGGGTGTTAGGCAAAGAGAATAAATTCTCTACCATTAAACAGATGTACATTTAGTAGAGTTTAATTAATATAACACAAACTACGATGTCAAACGCACAATCCATTTGCAAGTTCGTTCTGGGTCTGTATGAAACTGGAGGCACCTTATTCTTTGTCCCATATGTCCAATAGAGAAGAGAAGTCCTCGCATATCCGGCCGATCTCCAAGTATAGAGGACCACTGCTTATTACCTCATCTTGGGTATACCTCCCAGTCAAGACATCAGTAATCATCCATACGATGTGAAGATCTCATGTCTTCAACCACCGTATTCAACGTCAACTTTAGTCATTGTAACAGTTACACAAAATGGGTTAAACCCGGTCTTTCCGAATAACTGGCGCATCTTTATAATCATGTGATAAATACAAAAAGATAGCACACAATTCATTCTCATCCAAAATATTCATTTATTCAAATATTCAAATCTTTGAGGAAAGGTTCCCATTAATTTTATCAAATATTGTCTCTTTTAAATTTATGTTTAATCCATTCCTTGGAATTCATTTCAAAAGATCTTATACTATCTTTTCATCTTAAAAAATCATAACTTAATGATTATTCAAATTTTAGAAATTCATCTAGTCTTTAACTAGATTAAAGAACAACTGCCATTTAAAAGCACCGTTCACAATAAACCCAATTTCGTCTTCCATTAATATGGAATCTTCATGGAAATCTGAACAATTCATAATCGATATAAACTTCCATATCCGACTAATACTATAAGTGGAATAACGACAAAGCCTTTTTAATTCCATAAATAGCAAATGCCTTCCTTCACAGAAGCTCATCTTGATTATCATTAATAGAATTCCATTTAATTTATTAAATTGGAAAATTCCTTTAAATCTTAATTGAAAGATTTATTTCTTTCACAACTGGGTTCATGAACAGTATTATTTAAGATACCATTCATAATGAACCCAAAATCCAATTTAATATTAAATATAAGATCTTAAATGGAAATCATGTCGACTTACATTCAATACCAAATTCTGAAACTAACAGATATCGTATTGGAATAATGATATTGATATCTCCCAAATTCCTTAACGATATCCATATAATCACGGAACCCAATATCGAAAATATCCGAAGGTAATTTCCATTCAAATCTATTCCACTTTATACGTTAGAGACTTCTAGTTATGACAAAACCGTTCACAAATCCAATCTTTTTAAAAAAAATCATTGGATTATTACTCTAGTTGTGAGCTAGTCCAGATAAAAATATCTTTTTCTTTTCAAATATGGAATATTTCATCCAAAATCTTTCCAAACCATTTATTATGATTTTACATAATTTATTTGTATTTTAATAATTTTATCAAGGCCCTTACAATTGGTTTCCAATATCGGCCACCGAAATACATCCATAACGACCTTTTCCAAAACCGGTTTGGACTTAAATTAAAATCTAACCATTGGATTTCAAAATTCCCATTTGTTGGATAGCTCATTTCATTACAGTTCCATTGGTTCCAATTTCTGGAGAATCTGACGGTCGGATCTCCTGGTATTTCAGTTCGAAGTTACAGTTGACATTCACGAACTGTCGTTGTGCGATGCGTTCATTTCAATCCCAAATTGATTTATAAATTTTAAACATAAATCGAAGCGCTTCAAAACCAGTTTTATAAATTATATAAAATATACAATTATCTTTGAAAGCTCATTTCAGTCGTTTATGTTCAAAATTGCATCTTTCAATGTACAGTCAATTTTATTATCATTTTTACTTCAAAACCATTCTTTACAGTTACGAATATTCATCGACATTTTTATATCTTTGCATCCATCCAAAATCGGATGTCTAAATTAAACTTCAAATTCCATTGAGTATCATATAACTAAAATATTCATTTGTATTCCACTTGGAATGAAACTCAATCAATATCCATATAAATAAATTTATATGGATTTCATACATTCAACAATAATTGTAAACAACCATCGAACATTCAATTAATTAACATCAATAGTGCCCTTACACCTGCATAAGCATTAAATAATTATTTAATGCTTATATCGCTCTGTTACTCAATCGATTAACATCCAATCTAAACACTTAGGATTAGTGTAAATCAAATATCACACCAATACCCGTGTGGGATTCTCAACCAATAAATAATTGATTAATAAATTATTTATTCATTCTAAATTAATTTTCAATCCAACCAAATATACTTAAGAAGTTGATAATAAATTAAACATTTAAATTATAAATGGATATTATATCCAATTTCAACCACCACAAATAATCTAACATTATTTTTAACATGTTAATTATTTCAAAATCACAATCAAACCATAGCATAAACAATCAACAATTCATCCATCAGATTTTCAAACAATTGTGATGTAAGCTACCATGCATCGTATAACAATTTGTGATTTTTAAGTAGATAAAATTCAGCATAGGAAATCAATATATATATATATATATCTAAATATGATTATAATAACATAACAAAATATTTGAGTGAGAGAGTTCTCATATTGGTTGTTTGTCGCTAAATAACTATAAATGGTTGATTGACCGAATCAGACGTTTTCTTCAACCAAAAATTGTCGTGAGCTCCAATTCACTCCAAATTAGTTTCATTGTAAAGATCTCATCGATACAGTTCAAACACATCCTGAATTTCGAGTTTGTATGAAAAAGTTGTGTATTTTACAAGATTAAAAACATATATGTGATCATTAACATCAAATTAATTACTTAATTGCCCTTAATAATTCAAATCTCTTTTCCTAATCCTTCTCTTTCACGTTAAAAACTTGCTGACCGGCCCCTCCATGGCTTTTCAAGCAACTCTTCCCATGATCCATTCTCCATTTCTACTTCACTAAAAATCACGCGACAACCACCAAAATTCATCTCTTTCAACTCTCTTCACAATCATGCCACATTTAAAGGACTCGATCACCATTCTCCATGCACGGCTACAGGCTCAAATGTGCTGCCCTAACCTCCTCTCGACAAAAATTGCCACTAAATCCTTTGAAACTTTGCACACAAGTACTAAACAATGCCACGAATCCAAAAAAAATGATTAAAACATGAATTGATGCTTTAACTTGCCACAAGTTACAACCCTAAGCTCTAAGGAAGCATACTAGAAAAATGTAGCGCCTCAATCTTGTGCCGCACCCCTCCAATTTTACATCACGACGAACAGAAACACTCTGGGATGTTAAACATATATATTGGAATTTATAGAGCTTCCATTGATTTTA
Organism: Allium sativum; assembly: GCA_030737875.1. Classification (NCBI taxonomy): domain Eukaryota; kingdom Viridiplantae; phylum Streptophyta; class Magnoliopsida; order Asparagales; family Amaryllidaceae; genus Allium; species Allium sativum. The sequence goes on along the minus strand of CM060909.1, from coordinate 944,550,586 downwards.
TTTTGATTTTAGAAGCCTATTTTTAGGTTTTGAAAGAGGAAAAGGGGCTACGGTAAAAATATGGTTAGGTTAGGAATGTTTAGATTTTATATAGTAGTAGGAATTTTTTTTTATTATTAATTATATATTTTATTCTATTCGATTGTACTCAAATTTTGCTTGTTTTCGTGGTTAAAAAATCCGTGTGATAATATACGGATTCTGTTTTCAATGAAAATTGACGTGCAGCTACTCTCTGATATTATGGACCCAACGAAACTTGTTTCGTCGAATTCAGAGTCTGTTTACACAAATAGCGAATTTTTAAAGTCAAAATGTTGACTGTTTTTTACAGTAAAATCACACACGACTACATACTGAATCCAAAAATCATGAAATTTGGAATTTTACCGTTGTTCGATGCTATAGATTCAATAAAAATAGTTTCGTCGAATTCCAAGGTCATCTCAATAATGTTTCTTTGTAAAATTGCTTAAATTATTACATCGAACGTTTTTATTGCGCCCGGCCACATACCAAGTCCATTTGGCATGAAATTTGAAATATAGCAATAATTTAATATTCTAGATCCATCAAAATTGGTTTCGTAAAAAATGGAGGTCATTTGCAGAATGTCCATTTTTAAGGGCTATGTAATATTAAAGTATTGATAAATTCCAAAATTATTTAAACTAATAATAAAATAATTATTATTATAACATATATATCTAAATGAAATATCATACAACTGTAAAATAAACATACTTGAGTTTATGACTCGATACGACAATTTTCAAGTCAAACGATGCTTAATTTACATGAAAAATCCTTTTATTTAATTTGATAAATTGTTATAATCTAAACGATTTCACAACGAATATTTTAAATTTTAATTTGGATATAACTTACTATCCATAACATGAAAACTTAATTTTTCACATTAATTAGAAATATATAGTTAAATAGATTCTAATGTTTCTTGTTTCATCAAATTCTAATTTATAGCGAATTCTGTGTACTCGTTTAAAGTTTAATATTAAATTTTCAAACTATCACGCCATTACGGGTTCTGTTTAATTATATTATAAATTTATATGCTCAAACTTTGTTTTAAATAAATTTTAAGTCGTTTATTCTCAAAATAAATTGTTTAAAATATTTAATTTTCATTCAAATCAATTAAAAATAAATTATAAATTGGTTCCAAAATTTCGGGTTGTTACATAAAGCTTCTCCCTATAACTAGCTGTCTTTTAACCATATGCCCTAGGCCCTTGAGTCTGAATATCCTTTTGTAATTACAAATCCAAGCCTTAGCCTCCATGTAAGATTATGTACCTCTGAATGGCTTTCCTTCAAGATTGGAATAATCCTTGCATAACTTAGGAAAATCAATAATGTCAGGTGGACGAGTAGGAACTCCACTGATGAGGGCGTCTGCTTGGTCTCTAGCTTAAGGCTCAGCTAGTGCATGGCTTGCAAATATCAATAAAATCAAGTGGACATACTAATGCCCAATATCTCAGGAATGTCTATAGGGTCTATTATATGTGGATGAGATATCTCTACCTATAGATGTTAAAAACAAAAGAGTCACTTCCACAAATAGCTAAATGAAGGGTAATGATGATTTACACAAAGAAAGGAAAAGGATACGAGGGATCCTTAAAAAAAATCCTTTTGAAAATAATTATACTTCCCATAATAGTTATTTTTAAAAAACTTACAAGATACTTTACTTTTTGATATTATTTTTAGGAAGGCTGAAACCTTAAACTTCGATACTAGCTGTGACAACCCACACTCTATGATACACCCCAAATTTTGATCATATCCATGGATATCAATCATTGTAGGTGATAAAACCTTGTAGAGACTGAGATATCAACATACAATTCAAATAAACATCATAGCAGAAGAATGTTATGTTATAGAAAAACTAAGTAAATAATCATTCTTAGAAAATATCAGTTATTTCATATCATAAATACTATAGTCTCAAACATCACTATATACTTTTAAAATAAACATCAGAGCACACCAAGTGTCAATTAATCCCTTCCAAAACAAACCAAAGAAAATCTACTGATATAACAAAATAAATGATGCACGGAAATAATGGAGCGATCTGACCAAGCTCCAGATCAAATTATCTAAAAGCAAAGGTCAATTGCTACTCTTCCCTTTTGAGGTGGGGAAAAAATGAAAAGGTCAACATAAATTCTGGTGATTGAGAAATAAACTAAAAGGAGAAGGTCAAATGCAATCAGTCTCAGATCTACTCTATATGCCATAGAAAACATGCTTCATGCCCTCCTAAGGCCTAATTCCCAAAGAGAGGATTTATTTGCACCAAGTGACCGAGCTTAAATGTCAATCCAAAACCCACCCATCGATAGATTTATCAGGATCTCATGTCCTTTTTCAACTTCACTACGACAAGCAAAGACGAACGTAAAATATAATCTGGCAAAATGACTTATCGAACCCACGCACACCCTCCTCCTGTACAGGGTGGGAAAATGCCTCTTTTTCTTACCATGAAATTGTCTATGAATCAGAAAAACATGCACCACCTCTTTTAATGCATAAGTACATAGAGCCTTTTATTTCCTACTCTGATGTTTACACACCCAAATCCCCTGGAAGTGGACTCCCTCCTGCTTCATTCTACCTATGGCCTCTTATTTTATGCACTGATGTTGCAGGCCCTAACGTCGTTACGGCATGCCCCAAACAAATTTTTAGTTGCGCTTTCAAATCCACTTTCCCTACACTGAGTTCTACTAGTGGGCACTTATTTACTATGTCGATGTTGTGTGTCCAAGCGTCGTTAAAACGGACCATAACTAAATAGATATGTTTAACTAGGAGGAAAGTCAAACCCGCCCTCCATTCCAAAGTTAAACGCATAACCCATTTTCCTAAGGTTAACCAAATAAATCATCAAACCTAGGCCTCCAGTCTACAATGTCCTTAACGAGGTTAATGATGTTTATTCTAATTTTTATGCATATAGTTTTCACTATAACTTAATACATTATTATTAATTAAACGTTCTAGCTTAGGATTTAAATTTAGTTCCTTTCCTTTTTTATTATACTTTAATTTAGGATTGCAGATCTGTTTATGTTAACATATTCCCATTTTATATGTATTTAACCTTGATTCAATGTGTACATATTTAGGCTTCATAATCAAAGTTCCGATCATATTTTTTCTAATTTAGGCTTAACTTCTTAATTTATGGATTTTACTGAAAAGTACAAAATTTACAGAACATTCAAGATCTATATTTTAAGAGGAAATCCATAACTAATGATAACCACTTTGATTTAAAAATCTAATTACATGTCATCGGAGGGCCTATGTTCTATCAGCACATACTTCCTTTAACTTTTTCCCTCTACATGAATCGCCTCTCCAATTTTTATTTATCCATTATGCTATTTTAATTTTGGAAGAGAAAAAGGTGAAAGAGGAAGAAGAAGTGAAGAGGAAAGTCCTTCTAATGAATAAATATAAATATTTTAGGCTTATACCTAGATTAATTTTGTGAAAACATGGCGTGCCTCTCTTTTTATGTAACACCCCGTATTTCCTGTAAATATTAAAGTGAGAATTAAGGGAAACGGGTTACGCCGTTGCGTTCATCTCGGAATTCTGCTTGAGATAGAGTCCGAGTTTGCGTAAATCGGACTTCGTATGAAGAAGTTATGGAGTTCTGAAGATTTCATGTTAAACCAGAAATTAAATATAAATAATAATTAAATCGAAAAAGCAGTTCGAATTTCAAAATCACGTAAATCAGCTGGGCGGAAAAATTCCCGCATATAGGGGTCGACTCCCCCCTAGGGGGGTCGACATAGGTGTCGACCCCCAAAGAGGGGTGTCGACTGGGGTGTCGACCCCCCTATAGGGGCCAACCTCCTCGCCCAGATCCAAACAGTGATGATTTTCTAACTTGTTGCTAAGTCACTAGGGCATAGGTGGCAATTTCTGGGTAGCTCTATCTAGTCTGGACGGTTCTGATTGCTCCTAGGTTGATCTAACGGCTCACATAAATCTAAACCTCTATAAAAGCAACCCCAGCCCTCAACCCTAAATCACAAAATTTCATTCCAAGGAGCCACCATACTGTCCATGGTCAACCTAGCACAGCCACCATTCTTCTCCAACTAGAAAGCAAGTTAGAAGCAACGAATCAAATCTAAATTATAGAATCGATAGTCTACGCCAAGGGATAGCTTTTCAGTTTCAGAAAACAGATCCCAAAAAACAAGATTTGTCCTTTGTTTTGTAAGTTCAAGTTACTTTCAGATGTGAATTCTTAATTGAAATTCTTGGCATGTAATAATATGAATCCAAGCTATACCTGATAATCTTTTCATATTTATCCTATCTAATTTGTCAAATCTGTGCCTACAATGTTATTCAAATCTATTTATCAGATTTGTGCCTGCGATGTTATTCAAATCTAATCTATCAGATTTATGCCTGCGATGTAATTTTATCCAGATCTATACCTCTTTTATGTTCCTGATATTGCTATTATCAAAATCTAGCGTCGTATGGCTATTTTATGCGTAATCTTTTATGTTTCCTCTTCTTCCCCTTTTATTATGGATCTAGGTTGTCTCGAACCTAGACGAAAGCTTGTTATATATATACGATTGGAAAACGGGGGAAATTGGGCCTAATCTATTTTGTACTATTGGGCGTAACTTGTAATTGAGGTTTGGGTATTGTTAGACCAAAAATTGGTTCTAACACCCAAGTTGATTAAAAGCAAATAAGATGAGATAAAAATAAAAATGAACACACAGGATTTATAGTGGTTCGGCGAAGAAATGCCTACGTCCACTTATCTTTCACTATATTCAATGATTCAGTTGAAAATACAATGTAATTGTCACCTGATTTCACTCACAACTCGCTTATATTCACTCAATAGACTAAAACAAATAATGAAAGAAGATTTGGATTCTCCGGGAGTAATGGGGTTCGGGTTATGGAGGTAGTTGAATTCTCAGAGTGCCTAAAAAAGATCCTTTTCTTTGTCTCCAGACGGGGTATTTATAGGTGTGAATTTGCTCAAAACCCGATCCGGATCGGAGCCACGTGTCGTCCATCCCATTAACCTCGGGTTCGGATGGATTACTGTGCTGACAACGCATCAAAATAGTGAACGTTATGGGCAGGAACTGGTCATAGCCGATCCGGATATCCAGGCGCTTATGCAGGGGGACAGTATGGAAAATGGGTTCGGGTCGGAGGGATATGTATCAGGGGTTCGGATCGGGATATCCGATCCGACCCAAATTGACTTGGTGACAACTCTCTCTTCTCTTTATTCTGCTTTTCCTCCGAACCATCTATGTGGCAGCTGGGTGGCCTTCCGATCCATCTTGAAGAAGACTGCCCTCCGGTCCGAACATGCGCTCTCTGTTTTCAACAGCAATAGCTCGCCGCTCCGAACAGGAGACTTTATCCGATCCGAACCGATACGTTGCTTTAACCCGACCCGGATGATTGTATCTGTTCGATCGAAGCTGTGGCGTCTCCTCCGACCTGAGTAGTGATGGCCTCTCCGATCCGAACCGAAGTCTTCTAATTTGAAATGCTCTCCAATGCTTGATATCTTGACTTTGTGTTGCCTAGTTCACAAAGTAGGCTAACACTTTGCCCCCTCAAAGGATGCTTCTATTGGAAATGGAGCATGCTTTGATTGCCATTGCGCAACGCCTTCATCCTTCCTTTTGAACATGCATGCCAAGCTGTCGCACTTCATCCCGTTCGGTTCGGATTCCGACCCGGACGGATTTCTGCTTTGGGTTCCGACCCGAATGGATCTCTTTCTTCCTTTACTCTGCAAGGGATTAGCGGGCCAAGCTGCGTCATTGGGCTTTTCGAGCCGGTCCGATCGGGAATACGAATAGTCAGCTTGTTTTTTATATAAATTCACTTCAGTTCCCTTCTTTTCTTTCATTCACTATTCTTGCTCGTCCGAACCGACTCCACATCGAAGCCTTAGCTTTTTCAAGAAACTTTAAAATTCTTGCTTCAATCTTTGAATCAAATACATAGGTAGTCTTGTAATCTTGAATCTTGCTTCCATAATCGCTTTTAATTTGCATCCGCGGTTAGTTTGAACGATTCTAGCATAATAATTGACTGGTTCCATCGCCACAGTTCCCTTCATCCTCCGCCTTCGTCGTTAATGGCATCGACGCCATTTCGAGGCGTTAGAGGAGGGTATTGAAACTCGTTATTGAATACTTAAGTGTTTAATCTCTCGATTTTAATTAAGGCTTGGGAATTTGAGTTGGGTTCGCTATTTAAGAGGAGGAAGAGGAAGGAAATTGAAGGAGATCGGTTCGGGTAGGGGAACGGTAGGAGAAAAAAGGGAAAGAGAGAAATTCATAGATCCGGACCGGGTCGGGGCAATAGGACAAGGAAATGGGACTTAACTCATTTGACCGGGTCGGGTCGGAGCTAGGAATAAGATGGAGGTTAAGACTTATGCACCCGGGTCGGACCGGGTTACGAAACAAAAGAGAGAATAGTAATATGGTTATCTAGGTTAATCCGACCCGCCCCGAAAGTCAACCTCCGAACCGATCCGGATATTTCTCTCTGAGTGTGAGCCTTTGCTCATCCGATCTGAACCTGATGTCTGCATCCGAACCGAAAACTACTCCATCCAAAACACAAACTCTCGTCCAACTATTTAAAAGATATTACATCCAACTTCACAAACAGTTAGGATAGTGCCTTGCGGACATAAGTGAACATTAAGATCTACTCTGACTATCACTTTCTCTTCAAAGTTTCGTCTTACATTGTTGCGCTTTTACTTTGCATTTCTCACATTTACTGCACACATTTTAGTTCACACACATACACAGGGGGGTATGGGCTAATTTACTCTAATCCGTGCTATTGCTTCTTCAAAAGTTCTATGACAATGAGGCCCAGACGCTCTTCCCGACTAGCTGAGAGGAAAGAAGCCCCGGAAACTTCTAACAAAATCACTCTTGAGGATATATCTTCTTCTTCGGATCCAGAATGGGACAGTGAGGGTCCAGACTACGGGGTTGGAAATCGAGAAAGCAACGAGGCGTCTTCAGAGAACAAGGTTTCTCTGGGTTTTGAGGAGGAAGGAGGGATCGGTGACGATCGAGCCCCTGACGAATTTGAATCAGCCATTATATTGGAATCACCTCCAGACTCCGTTGAATCGACAATCGACAATGATCGACTTGTCCGAATTTGCTTAAAGTATGGAATAATGAAAAGGGACACTCTAGTGCCTTCACGCTCTGACCGTCCCCACAACCCTCCAGAAGGATATATGACGGTCACTCGATTGATGTGCATGGTCGGTGCCATTCCTCCATTCTCTCCCTTCATTGTTGACTTTTTAAGACAAATGCGGATTGCCCCATGCAATTGCACCCCAATTCATATGCCTATCTGCACACCTTGTACATAGCATATCGTGAAATCTTAGGCATAGAGCTCACGTTCGATGACGTTCACTTCTTCTATAATTTCAAGCATCGGACTCGAGAAACTCCATCCTTCTGCTACTTTGAATCAGTCCCAAAAAGGAAGATAATCTCTGTACCATTTAGCAGTAAAGCTGGAGATTCCAGACTAGAATGGTTCTACGTGAAGCAACAGCCTGGATGCGCCAGGAGGTGGACAAAATCGAGTAAAGCACTGATTTTCTAAATCCGGGCTCTATACATTTGAATCATCACCTTGACTTGTTTTCCTTTTTGTTTGCAGTTGACAATCCCAAACAGATATCAGACCAGGTGTTCTTCGACCGGATGCACCGACTCCTCAATGGCGATCAGAAATTCTTGACTATCGACGAAACCCTTAAGGACAAATACCTTCACTTTCATGGGCTGTTGTCTGTTTTTCGTAGCATTGGTCATGGGACGGTTCCATACGCATACATTCCTCCAGTGGAGGTAGTCCCAGAGACAGGAGAAGGCTCAGGAATTCCTACAGCGCCTCTTCACACTTCACCTTCTCCATCTTCTACACAAGATGATGAATTGGCTAATCTGGCCGAAAGGCATCGTGAAGGATATATTGCCCCTGAGGAAACTACTTCTCTAGAAAAGTCAAAATCCTCCCAAGAGTCACCACTTCACGCTTCCGAGGGGGATGCCCCTAGTACTGATGAGCAAATATTTCAGGGTTTGGGGGATCTCCCCTTACCTGAGACTATATACACTTCAGAGGATTTCAGGAAGGATCCTTTAGTCTTCACCTCTTCTGAAGAGACCACTCCCGCTAAGGCCAAAGAGCCTGCCCGTACTAGTCTAGCTTCAGACTCGGGTTGGTTGGGGGGAAACACACCACTTAGGATACATTTTATATAACGGCATTAGCATTCATTGCACCTCTTTCCTCGTGAATCCATTAATTCTAAATTTCGTTCGTTTTATCGTGTAGGTACAATGTCTCGATCCTACTACGATATAAGAAAGCTTCGTCGCAGCATGTCCAATCCTCCTCAGGATATCGAGTATGATCGCCGGGATGATCGTGGTAGGGAGGAGAGAAGACCTTATGATCCCTATCGTTCTCGACCCTCACGTTCCCGCTCACCAGTTCGACCGGAACAAGAGAAATATAAGGGCTATCAAAGCCGCAGGGAAGAGGACAGACCACCATCTAAAGACTCCACTTCTTCCCATGAAAAGCGCAGCAGAGAGAGAACTCCTCCAAAAGAAACTGGGTCTCGAAGCAAGCACAAGGTCCCTGCTACTAAACGACCTAGGACAGACAAAGAGACTACCGAATCCTCTTCACACAGGGACACCGAATTATCGATCCCCGCTCCTCCCCCACTAGATGCTGAAACTGCAGTAAAGCGGGCATATTTGGTGGAGCAATTTCCCGAGCACTACTTCGAGACTTTGACTTTTTTACCCGCTCTTGAACCTATTTCTTCTAAGTGGGCGGATGAGGCCAAAGCAAAGATTGATGCGGTGGAAAAACAATATACTAAGATGTTCAAATATTCATGCAATCTTTCTAGGAGCATCCGCACTCTAATCACAAATACTGATTTGATGCAAAAGACTGCGGAAGAGGATGCTAAGGCCTTAAAAGCTCTAGGAAAAGATTTGGAAGACACTCAAGCTCAGCTAGCGGTCGCTCAAAGGGACGCTTCTAATTTCAAACAACAATTCGAGGACATGCAAAAGCGTTATCGTGACTTGCTTGAATCTCACACTCAGGAGCGCTCTGAATTAAAAAAGCAAACTGATGAGGCCAAGTCAGAAGCTGCTAAGACACGTCTTGCTTATGCTGAGCTTGAACAGAAAAACGCCGAGTTAGCAAAAAGAAGCGCTGAACTAGAAAAGAAGAACGCTGACTTGGCTTCAAAGCTGTTGGAGGCAGAGAACAGGGCTGCCCTGGCCGAGGGCAATGTGGAGTGTGCTATTAAATCTGCGGAGGAAGCCCGCAAGCAACTATCAGAGGCGGAGGCTGATATTCAGGGTTTCGGTTAACTAATGATTGAATTCTTCGCACATATTATTCGTCGCCAAAACATTTCTTGGATCGAGGACTATCCATCCACTCTAGTTCAAGTATGGAATCAGATCGTCGAGTGGGAAAAAGAGGAACTTAAGGTCGATTCCCTCGATGAAGATAAACTAATGGAGAAATACATGAGGGATGATGAACCGGAGCGCCTAGCTGAAGGGCGCCGCCTTATTGCTGAGGCCATGGAAGAAGAGAGACGGAAGTCTAAACAAAAAACTGTTCTCGAAACTGGTTCCTCCTCTTCTGCCCCTGCAACTTCTAAAGTAGAGGGGTATGATCCTGAAAATCCGGGAATTCCCCGAACAACCCTGCTATCCCCTATTCCTGAAGCAACACCAGAGGCAGTAGCCACCCCCGCAGAAAAGTCTTCGGAAGGTATCCCTACCTTTTCTCCTCAATTTGCCAAGGCTATTTCTACTTTTCGCCACGTGATCGAACAATCGATGAAAGACCCATTGTTTTCGCCTGAGTTGATAACTATTGCTTCTCATTCTGTAGGTGTTGAATCATCTGTAAAGACAGATGTGACTCAGGGAGCCATCGCTGGGACAAAGCCCGCAGATAAGGCCAAAAAAGGGGAAGACAAGGCTGCTTCTATAGACTTGGAAGAAGGAAGTGAGCCGACTAAGGTTGAGTTAGAGTTAAGAATGTCGTTTTCTCATTCTTTTATGTCTTATCGCACAAATAGTCGTTGTGCTTCTTTTTATGTCTAAACTGTTTTCAACCTTTTTAGGTTGCAAGTTATCCTGCATCTTATAATCACAACAGAATAACTGATAAATGTATATATGTAATGCATAAAAGTAAATATCACACAGTATTTTTATAGTGGTTCGGCTAAGTCATAGCCTACATCCACTTTATAGTTCTTCATTCATATCGTCAGATTTTCCCAAGGCAAGTCGTGCCTTATTACAGAGTTCATAAGAAAAATAACACAAAGTACAGCGTTTTTAATCCAAATATCGCATTAAGTGCTGGGCATTCCATGCTCTGGGGACTTCTTCGCCATCCACGGTCGTTAACTTGAAGGTTCCTTTTTCAAGTTTCCGTTGAATGACAAAGGGTCCTTCCCATTTTGGACCAAGGTGAGGAAGGGATGGAAAGACTCTCTTTAGCACCAAATCTCCTGGTTCAAAAGTCCTGAGGCGAACTTTTTTGTCGTAATAGCGTGCCATCTGACGCCGATGTCTTGCTGCACGCAAATCTGCTTCGTCCCTTTTCTCTTCGACTTCATCAAGAGACTCAAGTAAAAGTGCCTGATTTGTCATCGGGTCATAATATGTCACCCTATGGGAAGGAACTTCTAGTTCAACTGGAATTACAGCTTCTGAGCCAAAGGAGAGAGAGAAAGGGGTATGACCGGTGGCCGTTTTAAATGTTGTTCGATATGCCCACAAATCTAGGGGTAATTCATCAACCCACTTTGCCTTTGCACGCTCTAATCGCTTCTTGAGGATGGATTTTATTACTTTGTTTATTGCCTCTACTTGCCCATTCGATTGCGGATAGGCAACTGCAGTATATCGTTTGTCTATCTTATACTTCTGGCAGAAATTTCTGAATTCAGTACTATCAAATTGGGTCCCGTTGTCAGTTATAATCGTCCTTGGGATCTGTGACGGCCCGCCCCGCACCAGCCTGTATTTCCTCCGAAAGTGCGCTGTACACATGCCCGACTAGCACGGGACGGTCGCCAAAGAAAGGAAGGAAGGAAATGAACTAATCAAAGGACCTGTAGAATGTCTCACAGCGCATGGAATAAAATATAATAATAACATACTTGACATAAAACAGGTGAGACAGTGCATAAGCTGATAACTAAAATCAACATCAGAGCAGCGGAAATTCAAATACAGCTTATTACAACTTTCCAAATTTACTGTCTCCAAACAAAAGAAAGCTAAAGTAGAAGATACACCACCAATGCCCAAGCAGTGATCTTCAACAATACAGGGAGAATATTATGTATATATTTTACGTGGAAGCCTCCTGCTCGTCTCCGGATCATCTACCCGTGCATCACCAGCTAACCTGTCTCTAGTCTGCTCGTGTGAGCACCCAGAGTAATAAGAGGAGACATAAAACTCTGGGTCAGACATAAAGCCTGGTATGAGCGATAAGCATCTAAACAGAACAATAACAGGTATACTAAACCATACCTGAACCTGGACCTGCAACCAAAGCGTTAGTACCACATACCGTACAATGCTCTAAGGTGCCATAATAAATAGTGTAAGAATACGGGGGTGGGGTGTGTATGTCATAATGATAGCAAACAAACCATCCATAGCAACCATCCTCACATCTCTCACTCAGTGCGTAAAGCATACGACATCTACCACTTTGGAACACTAGACAAACTGAGGTAACGACGAATCCCGTCTTGTAGAAACCCTGCTATGACCAAGCTAAACATATAGAGTCATGACCAAACATTTCAATGACTCACTTCATTGGTTGTAGCCCTTGGTTCTACCGATGCCATAATGGCCCTGAATCCGCCTTCGTACCTCCTACCATAGTGGTCCAAAGCTATAGACGTCGATAACTCCTTGGCACGCGTCCCGCAGCAAAGCCTAACTCATGAAGTGAACTCGTTGGTTCCCATCTGGATCCTGAGCTCTAACTTCCCTTTGGACTACCTTTGCATCTCGGGTTCTCAGTCATCACCGAATCGGTTCGGGTCTCCTCCTCTTGCTTCAGATCGGATCGTGCCCACTGGTCGTGCCATCAGCTCTTCAGTCCGGGTCGGATCGCACCATTCTGGTTCGGACCGGTCGTATTGAGCTTCCCCAGGTCGGGTCGGTTCAAGTTCCCCATCCCCATCGGATCGTGATCCTCAGGTCGTGGCGGCCCCCTCCAGTGCATAACTCCGGTTCGGGTCGTCTCGTGGTGCTCGGTTCGGTTCGAAAGTGACTACACGGGTCGGGTCGGAGTCTCCAAGTCGCATCGCCATCACTGGTTCGGGTCGCACTTTCTGGTCACGAGGGATTCAGATCGTGCAAGCGGGTCGGATCGTGGCGTGGTGCTACGATTCAAGATCTCCTTTGGTCATCATCTCGTGGAGGGGGTTCGGGTAGTATAGCCTCCATCGATTCGTACTCACCATCTTTCAGCGGATCGGGTCGGAGTTCTTACATCGGTTCGGTTCGGGTCTCCCTTATCCGATCCGATCCGGTTAGATACCCTGCAGTTTTCTGCAACTTTCCAGCAACTGTTTATACGCCTCTCGACGGCGTTTTCGACCAATCTAACTATTGGAATCAATCACAAAGCATATCAAAGAGTCATAGCAACATATAACAGCAACCACAAGCAACAAACAACAATTTAAATGAATCAAAATGGATCAAAAATGGCCAAAACCTCACATTTTCCTATAATCCCTCTTAATCATGTTTAAGCATACGATTAGCAAAACACATCGAAATTAACCCAAATTCCTAACAGAGCCTTAAAACATTATTTTAGAATTTTTAAGAATTTTTCCAGAATTTATTTACGTATAAATTCGCTAATCTTCACTAATTACCCTTAATTAACTGTAATTAGTGTCAAAACGATGCTATCACTCACCTTGGCCACAACTAAAACCCCAAAACTGAAATATTCTCTGATTTGGCGTTGTTCCCAATCTTACACAGCAGCTCTACCTCGGTTCTCGTGCTAATACTCCTTGATTTGATGTTTGCTAAGCCTAATCTTCAATTAGAAAGTGATTTTTGGGTGTTTTAGAGAGATTTAGAGAGTGGAGGCCATGGCTAGGTCAAGAGGAATGAAAGTGGCGGCTGGATAATGTCTAAAGAAATGTTTTCTAACCCTAATCAGCCCCTATATACCCTTAAACCCGAAATTCCCCTTTGGGCTTAGCTGCTAATCACCCGGTTAGGCCCAATTAAGCTGTTTCTCACCATTTGAAACTTGTTTCAGCCATATCTCCCAAACGTTGAGTCCGTTTGACTAATGTGACCACTCTACGGAAAGAGAAACCATCATCCGGAGCCAATGGAAGTGGTTTCAGGTCAAAATTCCTTTCCAGTCAAAAGTTATGGCCAAAACAGTGCCAACTAGGGGTAAAATGGTCATTTAAAAATCGGGAAAAATCATGAACATGGGAAATGACCCCAATAGTCGTCCCCCAAAGTTACATGACCATACGACTTCGTATGTGACAGAAATAAATATTCTACGATCCTATGATGCGTAGAATGCGGGTCGTTACACTCTCCCCCCCTTAAGAAATTTCGTCCCCGAAATTCCTTAACCCAAAACATACAAAGGATCCCGCATGCCTAACAACCACGTACAACAATCAAACATGCAAAACAAGCAACCAAGCCTATCCTAGCATGCGGAAAACTAAATCGAAGTCAAAATCTTACCAGGCAAAGAGTTCTGGGTGTGACTTCCTAATGTTATCCTCTGTCTCCCAAGTACAATCATTCTCGTTCTCGCTCCACTGTCCCTTGACTAGCTTCACCGCCTTCCTTCGAAGTTGCTTCATGTCGTGCTCGACAATACGGACCGGCTTGCGGTTCCCAACCGCCTCGGGTTCTACTTCGAAGTCCTCCAACTGATCAGGTGAAATAGTCATATCTGAGTCGTGAACGAACTTCCTTAGTTGGGAAACATGAAATACGTTATGAACTCCCGCCATCTTCTCCGGTAAGTCAATTCTATATGCCAAATTCCCGACTAGTTCAAGAACAGGGAATGGGCCAACGAATCTTGGTGCCAACTTGCCTCTCCTGCCAAATCGTATTACGCTCTTCAACGGAGAGATCTTGACAAACACCAAGTCACCAACGGAGAATTTTAAGTCTCTTCTCCTCTTATCAGCATAACTCTTCTGCCTATCTTGGGCAGCCTTCATTCGTTGTTGAATGATTTTAATCTTATCTGAAGTTTCCCTCACCACATCTGGTCCAAGCATAAACTTCTCGCCAGTCTCTATCCAACATGATGGTGAGTTGCACGGTCTTCCGTACAAAGCTTCATATGGAGCCATACCGATACTGGATTGGTAGCTATTATTATATGCAAACTCTACTAGGTGCAAATGGTCATCCCATGATCCACCAAAATCCAATATACATGCTCTCAAGAGATCTTCCAAAATACGGTTCACCCTCTCCGTCTGACCGTCGGTCTGAGGATGATATGCGGTACTGAGATGTAACTCTGACCCTAGAGCCTCTTGTAAGCTCTTCCAAAACCCACTAGTGAGCAATGGGTCTCGGTCGCTCACAATGCCTTTAGGTACTCCATGAAATCTCACTACCCACTTCATATACAACTCTGCTAACTTAGCTGCTGTTCTGGTCGATTTGACTGGTATAAACCTTGCACTTTTAGTCAGTCGATCTACAATTACCCAAATGTTGTCATATCCCGATCTAGTCCTTGGTAAACCATCGATGAAATCCATCGAGACTTGCTCCCATTTCCATTCGGGAATTTCCAATGGCTGTAACAATCCACTAGGCTTCTTTTGCTCGGCTTTAACTAGCTGGCAATTCATGCACTTGGATATAAACTTCCCAACGTCTCTTTTCATTCCTTCCCAGTAGTAAGTCTGTTTCATGTCTCTATACATCTTATTACCACCGGGATGTATAGTCAGTTTTGAGTGATGACATTCTCTAAGCACTTCATCTCTCAATCCATTGACATTGGGTACAACGAGCTTTCCATTCTTTCTAAGCCATCTATCTCGATCAAGCCCATACTTGTTCATCTCCTCATCGATACCCATCTCTAACTTGGAGATGATTTCCAATAGGTTAGGATCGTCCCTCTGACTAGAGCCGATCCGCTCAATCAAAGTGGGTCTGATCGTCAAACTTGCTAACATTTCTGGATCCAATTCGCACTTTGGTCTGAAATCAAACCCCGCGATATACTCCAGTTGCTTCCATTCAAGGAACATAGCCCCTAAGCTGGCATGTCTTCTACTCAATGCATCAGCCACCGCATTGCCCTTTCCTGGTGTGTATGCGATGTCAAAATCATAGGAAGCTAAGAACTCTAACCATCTCTGCTGACGGAGATTCAGATCTTTCTGAGAGAAGAGATACTTTAACGACTTATGATCTGTAAACAGCTCAAATCTTTCTCCCAAGAGATAGTGTCTCCACATCTTTAACGCGAACACGATTGCTGCCAATTCTAAATCATGGGTAGGGTATCTTCTCTCGTGCGGTTTCAATTGCCGACTTGCGTAAGCTACAACCCTACCGCCTTGCATCAATACAGCACCCAGTCCGGTACCACAGGCATCCGTGTATACCGTCATCTCTTCATCCCCCTTAGGAATGACTAACACTGGTGCGCTTGTCAACTTGTCCTTTAGACTTTTGAATGCATTCTCGCACCTTTCATCCCAGACAAAAGCTTGATTCTTCTTGGTCAACTGGGTCAATGGTGCTGCTATCTTGGAGAAACCTTGGATAAACTTACGATAATATCCCGCTAACCCCAAGAAACTTCTTACATCTGTTGCATTCTTGGGCGTAGACCAATCCTGTACCGTAGCCACCTTTGCCGGGTCCACGGCAATACCATTCTCTGATACAACATGGCCCAAGAACCTCACTTCCCTCTTCCAGAAGTGACACTTAGAAAACTTTGCTTTCAATTGGTGTTTTCTCAACACCTCCATCACTACTCTTAAATGTTCCTTGTGTTCTTCCTCTGTCCTAGAATAGACCAAAATATCATCAACGAACACAAGGACAAACTTATTCAACTGATCTCTGAATACCCTATTCATAAGATCCACAAAATATGCTGGGGCATTGGTCAGCCCGAATGGCATGACCAACCACTCATAAAACCCAGACGGCGTCCGAAATGTCGTTTTAGCTATACTCTCAGCTTCCACTCTAAGCTGATGAAAACCTGTCGCGAGATCCAACTGAGAAAATACTCTCGCGCCACTCAACTGATCAAACAAATCATCTATCCGCGGTAGAGGATACTTGTTCTTCCTCGTCACTTTATTCAACTCGCGGTAGTCTACACACAAACGAAGGGAACCATCCGCCTTGGTAGCAAACACAACTGGTGCTCCCCATTCAGAAACACTCCTTCTGATAAATCCCTTCTTCAAAAGATCGCTGACTTGCACCTCGAGCTCTCGCTGCTCTCTTGGTGCCATACGACGAAGTGGCATCACTATAGGCCTGGCATCTTTTACCAAATCAATACGGAACTCAATCTCTCGGTGTGGTGGAAGTCCGGTCACTTCTTCGAAAACATCCGGATACTGGCCAACCACGGGCAAACCTGACAACTCACTATGCGGAATGTCGAGGGAGTTTAGAAAACTAGCCAATACCCCCTCACTGGGTAGACCACCAAACACTATCCTCCGCCCATCATCCGCTCTAGCTGTCACCAACAAGCCCTCACAGTCTACCACCACCCCTATCTTTGGAGCCAATCTACTCCCAAAATAATGCCAAACCCAGTAAAGCCCAAAACAAAGCAATCACAAACAAACATGCATCCATGACTCGATAAGACCACATTACGACAAATCATGCTAAGGCTAGTCGAACCACCAACCGGGTTCGTCACCACTAAAGGTCTATCGACAATCTCGGGCTCCAATCCCAACCTATCTACCAGGTCACTAGATATGAAAGAACTGGAAGCTCCGGTATCAAACAAAACTCTAACAGGAACATCATAAACAGAAAGCTTACCTTGAATGACGACATTCTTTCCCTTCTCCGCCACTGTTGGGGCATTCGACGAAGAAGGAATAGCATTAAGAGCGTAGGCTTTCACCATTTGCTTTTCCTTAGGGGGCTGTGGACACTTGTCCTTGTGATGTCCCAATTGGCCATAATTGAAGCACTTCCTATCCGCTGGCTTGGCCCGACAATTACTAGCATAATGGCCCTTCTTACCACAGCTGAAGCACTCCACATCCTGCTTATTCTTTTTCTTCTGGCCATCCTTAGCCTGATTCTGCTTTCTCTTATTCTGGGAACCACCTTTGCCTCCACCACTAGCTTGTGGCTTTGGCTCATCTGCGGATGCAACCTCAGTCTTCGACTTAGGGTAGAGGCTCTCTGATCTTAACGCTTTCCCCACAATCGATTCAAATGTCTCATCGATGTGGTTAATAAGTTTTTCCCCCAAGTACTGATCCAAACCAGTTATGAATTTCTCATTCTTTTTCTCGGCAGTATCAATAAGAGATAATCCATATTTTGACAAAGTGTCGAATTCAGCAATATACTCCGAGACAGCTCTGCCATTCTGCTTGAGCTCCAAGAATTTCTTAAACAGCACTGACTTTTGAGCAGCTGGAATGAACTTCTCGCTAAAGCGAGCTTTAAACTGCTCCCAAGTAATCTGATCTTCGGGAGTAGCTGCCTTTATAGCATTCCACCAATTCATTGCCCGCCCTTGCAGCTGACGGGACGCTAGCTTTCTCTTCATCGCATCTTCGATACCCAAATCCTCGAAGATACGTTCGCAACTATCCAACCAATCTTGAACATCTGTGGCCGACTCCGTTCCGTGAAACGACTTCCCACCAAGGCTAGTATAATCCTTATTCAACTTGGCGAAGTCGACCCTCGGCGCCTGCACTATTGGACCACCACCATTTCCACCATTGGGAGCTGCCCTCCGAACATCTCTAAGCATCTCTCTCATGAGGTCAGTAAACATCGTCCTCATGTCAGCAGCATTCCCATTATTGGCTCCCCTACCAGCACCTCTAGTATCTCGGCTCATCGTCAATCTGAAAAAGGAAACGATTAACGACTCCATAGTGGTGCTAGTGCAGTACGACTTCATCCTTATACTACTAATAGTATATATATATAGCTTTTAAAAACCAAAGTAATCACAAATACGCTCTCTTGTATACGTATATTATCTCTCCCTGATAACTTCCCTAGGTTAACTACGCAACCTAGAGCTCTGATACCAAGTGTGACGGCCCGCCCCGCACCAGCCTGTATTTCCTCCGAAAGTGCACTGTACACATGCCCGACTAGCACGGGACGGTCGCCAAAGAAAGGAAGGAAGGAAATGAACTAATCAAAGGACCTGTAGAATGTCTCACAGCGCATGGAATAAAATATAATAATAACATACTTGACATAAAACAGGTGAGACAGTGCATAAGCTGATAACTAAAATCAACATCAGAGCAGCGGAAATTCAAATACAGCTTATTACAACTTTCCAAATTTACTGTCTCCAAACAAAAGAAAGCTAAAGTAGAAGATACACCACCAATGCCCAAGCAGTGATCTTCAACAATACAGGGAGAATATTATGTATATATTTTACGTGGAAGCCTCCTACTCGTCTCCGGATCATCTACCCGTGCATCACCAGCTAACCTGTCTCTAGTCTGCTCGTGTGAGCACCCAGAGTAATAAGAGGAGACATAAAACTCTGGGTCAGACATAAAGCCTGGTATGAGCGATAAGCATCT
Source organism: Allium sativum (assembly GCA_030737875.1). NCBI lineage: Eukaryota > Viridiplantae > Streptophyta > Magnoliopsida > Asparagales > Amaryllidaceae > Allium > Allium sativum. Next base: position 944,531,562 of record CM060909.1, on the reverse strand, counting down.
AAACAGAACAATAACAGGTATACTAAACCATACCTGAACCTGGACCTGCAACCAAAGAGTTAGTACCACATACCGTACAATGCTCTAAGGTGCCATAATAAATAGTGTAAGAATACGGGGGTGGGGTGTGTATGTCATAATGATAGCAAACAAACCATCCATAGCAACCATCCTCACATCTCTCACTCAGTGCGTAAAGCATACGACATCTACCACTTTGGAACACTAGACAAACTGAGGTAACGACGAATCCCGTCTTGTAGAAACCCTGCTATGACCAAGCTAAACATATAGAGTCATGACCAAACATTTCAATGACTCACTTCATTGGTTGTAGCCCTTGGTTCTACCGATGCCATAATGGCCCTGAATCCGCCTTCGTACCTCCTACCATAGTGGTCCAAAGCTATAGACGTCGATAACTCCTTGGCACGCGTCCCGCAGCAAAGCCTAACTCATGAAGTGAACTCGTTGGTTCCCATCTGGATCCTGAGCTCTAACTTCCCTTTGGACTACCTTTGCATCTCGGGTTCTCAGTCATCACCGAATCGGTTCGGGTCTCCTCCTCTTGCTTCAGATCGGATCGTGCCCACTGGTCGTGCCATCAGCTCTTCAGTCCGGGTCGGATCGCACCATTCTGGTTCGGACCGGTCGTATTGAGCTTCCCCAGGTCGGGTCGGTTCAAGTTCCCCATCCCCATCGGATCGTGATCCTCAGGTCGTGGCGGCCCCCTTCAGTGCATAACTCCGGTTCGGGTCGTCTCGTGGTGCTCGGTTCGGTTCGAAAGTGACTACACGGGTCGGGTCGGAGTCTCCAAGTCGCATCGCCATCACTGGTTCGGGTCGCACTTTCTGGTCACGAGGGATTCGGATCGTGCAAGCGGGTCGGATCGTGGCGTGGTGCTACGATTCAAGATCTCCTTTGGTCATCATCTCGTGGAGGGGGTTCGGGTAGTATAGCCTCCATCGATTCGTACTCACCATCTTTCAGCGGATCGGGTCGGAGTTCTTACATCGGTTCGGTTCGGGTCTCCCTTATCCGATCCGATCCGGTTAGATACGCTGCAGTTTTCTGCAACTTTCCAGCAACTGTTTATACGCCTCTCGACGGCGTTTTCGACCAATCTAACTATTGGAATCAATCACAAAGCATATCAAAGAGTCATAGCAACATATAACAGCAACCACAAGCAACAAACAACAATTTAAATGAATCAAAATGGATCAAAAATGGTCAAAACCTCACATTTTCCTATAATCCCTCTTAATCATGTTTAAGCATACGATTAGCAAAACACATCGAAATTAACCCAAATTTCTAACAGAGCCTTAAAACATTATTTTAGAATTTTTAAGAATTTTTCCAGAATTTATTTACGTATAAATTCGCTAATCTTCACTAATTACCCTTAATTAACTGTAATTAGTGTCAAAACGATGCTATCACTCACCTTGGCCACAACTAAAACCCCAAAACTGAAATATTCTCTGATTTGGCGTTGTTCCCAATCTTACACAGCAGCTCTACCTCGGTTCTCGTGCTAATACTCCTTGATTTGATGTTTGCTAAGCCTAATCTTCAATTAGAAAGTGATTTTTGGGTGTTTTAGAGAGATTTAGAGAGTGGAGGCCATGGCTAGGTCAAGAGGAATGAAAGTGGCGGCTGGAAAATGTCTAAAGAAATGTTTTCTAACCCTAATCAGCCCCTATATACCCTTAAACCCGAAATTCCCCTTTGGGCTTAGCTGCTAATCACCCGGTTAGGCCCAATTAAGCTGTTTCTCACCATTTGAAACTTGTTTCAGCCATATCTCCCAAACGGTGAGTCCGTTTGACTAATGTGACCACTCTACGGAAAGAGAAACCATCATCCGGAGCCAATGGAAGTGGTTTCAGGTCAAAATTCCTTTCCAGTCAAAAGTTATGGCCAAAACAGTGCCAACTAGGGGTAAAATGGTCATTTAAAAATCGGGAAAAATCAGGAACATGGGAAATGACCCCAATAGTCGTCCCCCAAAGTTACATGACCATACGACTTCGTATGTGACAGAAATAAATATTCTACGATCCTATGATGCGTAGAATGCGGGTCGTTACAGGATCCCGAACCGGCATATAATATTTCTAACCACAAAACTTATCACCTTTCTTGTTGTGATCTTGGTCAAGGGCTCAGCTTCCACCCACTTCGTAAAATAGTCCACGGCTACTATTGCATACTTTGCTCCTCCTTTAGCAATTGGTAGAACTCCAATGATATCAATTCCCCATGTGGCAAATGGCCAAGGACTCACCATTGATTTAAGTTGGGTCGACGGTGCCCTGGGGATTTTAGCGAATCTCTGGCACTTATCGCAGCGTCGTGAATAATCAGCTGCATCTTTATTGATCGTAGGCCAGAAGTATCCGTACCGCAATATCTTCTTTGCTAAAGTTTGACCTCCTGTATGATCTCCACACTCACCTTCGTGTACTTCTCTTAGTACACGCTTGATTTCGTCGTGTGCTATACATCGTAACAGGGGCATAGAAAATCCTTGCCTATAGAGAGTATCATCTTGTATGACATATCTGGTAGCTTTGCGAACTACAGCTCTTTTCTCACTCTTCTTCGATGGGAGTGTCCCATTCTTAAGGAAATTCTTAATTGGAGTCATCCATGACTCCTTCTCTGGTTCCGCTTCAAAAGCAAATTCAATTTCCATTGACTCAAAGCTTGGCGACTCCAACGTTTCAATTGGAATTATTTCAGTCTCTTCTGGATTGTCGGAACTAGCCAGCTTTGCCAGTCTATCCGCTTTCTGGTTTTCAACTCTGGGAATATGTGTTATGTTGTACCGCTCTAAGCTATTCAATAGCTCTTTCACTTTCTTAAGGTAGGCGATAAGTCGAGGTCCTCGAGCCACAAATTCCTCTCGCGCTTGGCAAACAACAATTTTAGAGTCACAGAATATGTCTAACATTTTTACTCCGAGGTCTTTAGCAAGCTTCAGCCCGGCAATCAGGGCTTCATATTCAGAGTCATTGTTAGTCGCCGAAAATTCTAATCGCAAGGCGTAATATAACGACCGTCCTTCGGGAGTAACTAAGACAATTCCAGCTCCGGACCTTCGGTCGTTCTTGGCTCCATCTGTATATAGTTTCCACGGATTTATTTTTAGCTCATCCTCGGACTTAACCACTCTATCATTGATTACTTCTTCCTCTGGAATGGTGAATTCCGCAATAAAGTCTGCTAGAGCTTGCCCCCTGATTGACTTTCGTGGTTGAAAATTCAAATCAAACTGACTTAGTTCTATGTTCCATTTGATCAACCTTCCCGATGATTCGGGCCTCTGCAACACCTGCCTTAAGGGCTGGTCGGTGTATATGGTTATTGGATGGGCTTGGAAATAGTGACGAAGTTTTCGGGATGCGATCAGGAGACTGTAAGCAAGCTTCTCAATTTTTGGGTAGTTGCGCTCTGCCGCTGCTAATTTCTTGCTTACATAATACACTGGCCTTTGTACTTTGTCTTCTTCTCGAACCAGGGCTGTGCTGACAGCGTGAGCCGAGACTGCCAAGTAAACAAATAATTCTTCGTGATCTACAGGCTTTGATAAAATCGGCGGTTTCTCTAGCAGTTCCAACAGATTTCGAAAGGCCTCAACACAATCCGGAGTCCACTCGAAGTTCTTCTTTCCCCTTTTAATCAAATCAAAAAACGGAACACATTTATCTGTGGCTTTGGAGATGAATCTACTCAGCGCCGCTGCTTTCCCTGCAAGACTTTGGACGTCTTTAATTCTCCTCGGTTCTTCGATATTTCTAATCGCTGCTATCTGGCTAGGGTTGATTTCAATTCCTCGGGAACTCACAATGAAGCCAAGGAACTTTCCCGATGCCACTCCAAATGAGCATTTCAGAGGATTCAATTTCATCCGGTACTTTCGCAGGATACCAAACATTTCCGCCAAGTCTTGCGTATGGCTGGAGGACTGCTTTGATTTGACAAGCATATCATCCACATAAACTTCCATAGTTTTTCCTATTTGATTATAAAACATTCTGTTCACCAAGCGCTGATAAGTAGCTCCAGCGTTTTTCAATCCGAATGGCATTACAACATAACAATATAACCCCAAATTCGTAATGAAGCTCGTATGTTCTTGGTCTGGTACGTGCATAGGAATTTGGTTGTATCCAGAATATGCGTCCATGAAAGAGAGAAGTTCATGACCTGCTGTCGAGTCTACAAGCTGGTCAATCCTGCGAAGTGGGAAACTATCTTTCGGACAAGCTTTGTTTAAATCTGAAAAGTCAATGCAAGTCCGCCATTTTCCATTTGGCTTCTTTACTAAGACGGGATTCGATATCCAGTCGGGATAAGTCGAATCTCGAATAAATCCATTCTGCTTCAACTTCTCTACTTCCTCTTTGAGAGCAGCCGACCTCTCTGGGCCCAGCATGCGTCTCTTTTGCTTCACAGGCGGATGCTTCGGATTTACATTCAATTTGTGACTTATAATGGATGGCGATATCCCACACATGTCAGCATGGGTCCAGGCGAACACGTCTAAGTTTGCCTTCAAGAAGTCCGTTAGTTCTTTAGCTCGACGTGGATCCAATTGAGAACCAATCTTCAAAACTTTTGTCGGATCAGCTTTATCAATGGGAATTTCCACTGTCGCTTCATTAGGAGTTGCATTCCTAGCCTCTGGTTCCTCGTCTTTTCTGGGATCCAGGTCTTCAGGCGTTCCTTTGGGCAACTCCCTCGGGGTCAATCTCTCTAATTGCTATGCCGAGTCCACCTTTGAGGGAGACGAGGCATCCTTACTCTCAACGTTAAGTCCTTTCATCAACATCTTTAGTTCGGCCACATAGCAGGCCCGTCCGGAAACTTGATCCCCTCTCATTACTCCAGTTCCGGCTTCGGTTGGGAACTTAAGTAACAAGCACCAAGGGGCGATACAAACTCTGAATTCAGCGAGGGCAGGCCTCCCCAAAAATGCATTATAAGGCGAATCTACGTCCAATACTACGAACTGAAGCATCCGCACTCTTCTACGTTCTCCTTGCCCCAGGGTCACGGGCAACTCTATGTATCCCATGGGAGCTGTCGACGCCCGGTTGAAGCCTCTGATCCATCCTTCACAAGGCTTCAGATCTTCAGATTCAAGCTTCATCTGATCAAATGACTTCTTGAACAAAATATTAACGGAACTTCCGTTGTCTACTAATACCTTATGGACCAAGGCCAGCCCAATGGTGGTAGTAATAACCAACGGATCATTGGTGGGTGATTGTATCCCAGTATTGTCTCGGCTGCGAAATACCACGTCGTCAAACATGGTCTTCTGTTGTTTTATGGGGGTGGCATCTTCGAAATCATCACCTTCATTCACGTCTAGATGCTTGGCAGCATTCACATATTGATCCATTGATCTAAAACTTCGGATTGCTGGGTGAGGTCCGCCTACTATGGAGTTGATAACAATTCCTTTACCTTTCTGCTGCGCTGTAGGCTTGGGAGCAGGTAGAATCTGTTTTGGAGCCTGCTCTCCTTGCCCCCTGTCCCTCGGGGCAACCTTGTACTCATCCAACTTCCCTTCACGCAACAGTTTCTCAATCACATCCCTCAAATGCCGACATTCATTAGTTGAATGCCCGTGAGTTCCATGAAACAAACAAAACTTCCCTGTCGCCATTTCTTTCTCGGTCGAATCACGAGGTGGCGGTCTTTTGTATTGTAACACATTGTACGTATCCAGGTAAATATTTTCCAGGGTGTCGTTCAATGGTGTATAATTCTCGTAGTTCTGGAATCGAGGTCTTTTGTTAGGGTCACTTCCCCTATTTCTGTTTCTTCTGTTACCGCTCGAATTACGGTTATTGTTGTTGTTTCCCCCGCTTCCAGTATTGCTGTTTCCACCCTTGTTTCCTACATTTACTTCAACCTTGCCAGAACTTTCCCCAGACTGCTTCACGGCGATATTACTCTGCACATTCTCCTTCGAAGCCGTCTCAGACTTTCTCTTTCGGTTTGCCCTGGCCTCCTCTCGCCTTAGATAAATATCGGCTTTTTCGTAGAATATCTCCCTTGTGGAGGGTGTTTTCCCAGAAAGGTAGTCTCCAAACTCAGATTCAGGATCGACTCCTTCCTTCAATGCCATCAGAATAGTGGGCTCATGCGGGTCACTGACCTCAGTTACAGCTTGGTTAAAACGATCAAGATATGCCCTCAAAGATTCTCCTGGTACCTGCTTGATTCTCGATAATTCAATAACACTTTTGGACTTTCGGGCATGGAGTCGGAACTGGTTCATGAAACGCTCGCTTAGTTCCTTGTCATTAGAAATCGAACGAGGAGGAAGTCGGGTAAACCAGAACGGCGCCACATCTTCTAAGTAGATTGGGAATGCTTTGCACTTCACTTCATCAGGGGCAGCAGCAGCATTCATGAGCCACGAGTATCGCATTAAATGTTGTCCCGGATCAGTCCTTCCGTTGTATTTGTCCATCTGTGGCAGGTTAAAGCGTCGAGGAAATTGGAAGTCGAGGATATCATCGGTGAAGGGAGTGTGGCTTCGTTCGATGCCATAATCCTCATTTGTATAGTTCCGACTCTCGGACATGATCTGGCGAACCATTGCCTGCACATCAGCATTAGTTAGGGGCCGCTCAGGTTCCCTGGCCCTAGTATCCGTGCTCCTTCTGGGCTCTTGTTCAGGAGATGCCCTTCTTCTTCGAGCTGCCTCTGCTCGATTCCATTCCCTGCGCTCCCGGTCGATCTCGGGAGGAGGGGATTGGAGTCCTTGCCCTCGAGTGGGGTCATTGTTTCCTAGCGCTCGTGCAATATCCTCACGAGATCCTAAAGATCCAAATGTTAGCTGCTCCACGTTCTGAGGTCGTTCGAGCGGCCTTCGTTCACGGGGCCGCTCTTCCTCGGAAGATGAAGATTGATCCACTGGTGTGTGATGAACTGGTGATGGAGTTCTCTGTCGACGGAGTTCATTAATCTCCCGACTCATGAGCCTCATATTTTCCTGCATCATGAGATTAGTTCGCTCGTGAACCTTCATAGCCTCCCTTGTGCTCTCAAGCATGTCAAGCAAGCGCGAGAAATCTCCTTGAGTGATGGGCGCAGATGAATTGACCTGATCACCAACCCTGGTGGCTGGAATTGGAGCATTCGTAGGGACTCGAGTAGAGGTTCCAGCTTCACCAAGCATCGGGTCGAATCGGAGGTAGGAGGTCGGATCGGGTCGGAGCTGGGGGGCCTGGTCGGATCGGTACGTGGCAAGCTGCTCGGGTCGGTTCAGATTGGGGGAATGCACTGCTTCAGAATCTCCTACCCGGATCGGATCGGAGCTTTCCCCCTGCTGGCGGCTCGGATTTCCTGCATTGGTTCTTCCTGCTGCTGAACTCTGCCCCCGAGACCTTGTTACAACCGCATTTTGCTGATCTTCGCCAGCTCCATTTCCTCGAACAGACTGAACTTCTTTGCCTTTTCCTTTGGCCATGACTCTTTGACAATCACTTCAACAAATATAAAAGAGCGGAGAAACTTAAGGATTAACTTCTTTGAACTCAACGGTCCAAAAAGTAGAAAGAAATCCCGGAAAATAGATAACTTAAATGAGGATTCTCAGTGAAAGCACCAAAATGTTAGACCAAAAATTGGTTCTAACACCCAAATTGATTAAAAGCAAATAAGATGAGATAAAAATAAAAATGAACACACAGGATTTATAGTGGTTCGGCGAAGAAATGCCTACGTCCACTTATCTTTCACTATATTCAATGATTCAGTTGCAAATACAATGTAATTGTCTCCTGATTTCACTCACAACTCGCTTATATTCACTCAATAGACTAAAACAAATAATGAAAGAAGATTTGGATTCTCCAGGAGTAATGGGGTTCGGGTTATGGAGGTAGTTGAATTCTCAGAGTGCCTAAAAAGATCCTTTTCTTTGTCTCTAGATGGGGTATTTATAGGTGTGAATTTGCTCAAAACCCGATCCGGATCGGAGCCACATGTCGTCCATCCCATTAACCTCGGGTTCGGATGGATTACTGTGCTGACAACGCATCAAAATAGTGAACGTTATGGGCAGGAACTGGTCATAGCCGATCCGGATATCCAGGCGCTTATGCAGGGGGACAGTATGGAAAATGGGTTCGGGTCGGAGGGATATGTATCAGGGGTTCGGATCGGGATATCCGATCCGACTCGAATTGACTTGGTGACAACTCTCTCTTCTCTTTATTCTGCTTTTCCTCCGAACCATCTATGTGGCAGCTGGGTGGCCTTCCGATCCATCTTGAAGAAGACTGCCCTCCGGTCCGAACATGCGCTCTCTGTTTTCAACAGCAATAGCTCACCGCTCCGAACAGGAGACTTTATCCGATCCGAACCGATACGTTGCTTTAACTCGACCCGGATGATTGTATCTGTTCGATCGAAGCTGTGGCGTCTCCTCCGACCTGAGTAGTGATGGCCTCTCCGATCCGAACCGAAGTCTTCTAATTTGAAATGCTCTCCAATGCTTGATATCTTGACTTTGTGTTGCCTAGTTAACAAAGTAGGCTAACAGGTATAACTTGTAATTGAGATTTGGGCATAATTTGTAGCTAAGATTTGGGTATAACTTGTAATTTATATTGGGAATTATTATCGTTATAATTCCAAGATGGGTTAATTTGCGTATAAATCAAGTTTTGGGCATGATTGTTATTGTTTCGAATTTGGGTAACTTGAAATATTAAACTAGATTGGGGGGAAAATGTAAATTGGAATATTAAATCTAGATTGGGGTTAACTATTGACTGGGACGCCAAGTATAATGAATATTGTAATTTTGAGGCATGATTATTATTGCAAATTTGGGAAGACTAGATGTAACCAATGTTGAGTAATAACTTGAATTTGAATTTGTGGGGCATAACTTGTAATTAGCTTTGTTGAGGTATAACTTGAGAATTGGAACATGACTAGTTTTGTGAATTTGGGATAATTAGCATATATAATCTAGACTTGGACATGTATGGTAAATACGCTAAAAGACAAACATGCCTAACCCGAGGTTAGATTGAGTTGCGGTGTAAAAATGCCCGGAACCACCCGGCATATCCAGTTCCGCAACAACACCTATCTAATGTAAGAGGTTAGTGCATCATGCCCAAGGAAAACCCGAGGTTAGATTGAGTTGTGGTGTAAAACTGCCCGGAACCGCCCGGCAAATCCAGTAACCGCAACAACATAGATCTAATGTGAGAGGTTGGTGCATTAATAAATTGATTAATGCTAATGAACAAGACATGTTAAGAATGGTAGGGTTAAGTTAACTAAGGCAACACTTAACCATTATAACATGTTAATTAGACAAGAAGATGGGGTTAAGTAAATTTAGAACACTAAACCGTTACAACATGTTAATTAGACAAGAAAATAGGGTTAAGTAAATTTAGAACACTTGACCATTACAACATGTTAATTAGACAAGAAGGTGAGGTTAAGTAAATTTAGAACACTTAACCGATATAACATGTTAATTGAACAAGTGAGCAGGGTTAAGTTAACCGGTACAACATGATGAATGAGAAGGATTAAGTTAATAAGAAACACTTAACCAATATGACATGATGAATGGGTAGGGTTAAGTTAAAACAAGAGAGCAACACTTAACTAATATAACAGGATGCGTGGAGGGTTAAGTTAATACAAGGAGGCAACACTTAACCAATGTAACACGACAAGTAGGTGGGTTAAGTAAACTTGAATTGATTGATGACACTTAACCAATACAGCATGATGAACGTGTAGGGTTAAGTTAATAAGAAACACTTAACCAATGTAACTTGATGAACGTACGGGGTTAAGTTAATAGGAAACACTTAACCAATCGAACATGACGAGTGAGAAGGGTTAATAAGAAACACTTAACCAACATGACATGATGAGTGGGTGGGTTAAGTTAACATGAACGGACAACACTTAACCAATATGACGTAATGTGTGGGAGGGTTAAGTACATATCGGATTGGTGGGTAATATTAGTAAATATAGGCTCACAAACTTAACCATTAAGTAAACATGTTTGAATCAGTGAGAGGGTTAAGTACATATCGGGTTGGTGGGTAATATTAGTACATATAGGCCCACAAACTTAACCGATAAGAAACCCTAGTAACGGGGACCTATTTCAGCAGTAACCCACATAGATGTATCAAGGTACCCTGAAACTAGGCAGGGTTTGGCACGATTACTGGGCTGATTATAAGCGGTCAAAAATAGCGGTAGGGGGTACGTCAGTGTAGGTTCTGATGGTTTAAGGGCATGCACGTACTTCGGAGTGTGAAAAAGCTGGCACTGGGTGCCAGTAGTTATACACTGTGCATCTTGAATCGTGTCGCTATCATGGGGATTGATACACCTTATGGTCGGGCCAGCACAGGGTAACTACACGCAAGAGAGGGCTGATTTGACATAGACACATGGAACATTAATACAAGTATGGAGCCAATCGACGGGGTAGTAAGGGTACATCAAACATCTTCATGGCAATTAGGTTGATTGAGGTACAGATCCTCATACTAGATGTACACTTGAAGGCTACTATAATTGCGGAGATTGGGATCATGTGGTAATATTATCACTTTACACAGATTACTAGTTGGAACACTAGTTAGGCGGTGCAGAGATATAAAAATCAGAATAACAAGGTAGTAGCGAAGCAGAGAAAGAGTAGAAGCGCATTCAGTTTATCTTGCCTTATCATATCTATACTAATCGTATGTTATCTTGTTATCCTTGTTCTCACGGTATTGTCTTATATTCAGTTTATTCATGTCATGATGCTTTTTCTTATTTCCATGCTAAAAGTCACTGGACTTACCAGACTTATGTCTGACCTAGTTTGCTTCGCCTCTTTTCTTCCGTTCCCCCCTCCAGGTTCACAGGGAGGAAATGTTACCACTTAGCTCAGTTTTCTTTCCAAGCACGGAGATAGTCGATGAATTGCTTTGGACTCTCTCTTCCACTGCTATTCATGCTTTATTGGGGAATATCAATGTTACTTTTATGCTTCTTTTATACTTGGGAGTTTTTGAATCAAGACAGGAGTTCTATGTATTATTTTTAAGTATGATTGAGACAATTGTTGTAAAAGCTTAAATGGACCACATTGTTTATAAAATGACTTTATTTTCCGCTGCTTTATTTGTCTGTCTTGTAATTTATCTGCATCTTTTACCTATAGTGCTCCACTGAAGTTAAGGCATTCCCTTTGCGAGTGACCTTAACGGAGGTGGGGTGTTACACTTGGTATCAGAGCTGAAGGTTATCGGATCAGATAAAAGATTTGAAAAAATATATTTTCAAAACGGTTTTAAAAGAAGCATTTTTTAAAAGAAGCATTTTTTAAAAGAAGCATTTTTTAAAAGAAGCATTTTCATTTTAAAGGCATATTCCCCAAAGCCATATGCATTATCTTTTGGTCCTCTGTTTGAATCCTTGTTTCCTTTTTTCTTGAGCCTCCGGGGCTCCTGGCTTTCTGGGAGGTAACCTCATCGCGGCATGATTCCGTAGGTTTGATGAGACTACGTGTAACACCCCACGTCCATTAATGTCACTCACAAAGGGAATGCATTAACTTCTATGGAGCATTTTAAGTGAGTATAGAACAGAAACTTAACAACAAGACAGATATAAACAGTACTTGAAAAATTAAAAACTTTATTTCATTTCAGCGGAAATTACATAAGTTTGATTACATCATCAAAACCAGAATCAAGTACATAATATCCATCTTGACTAAACCAAAGTACGTAAATTGAAAGACATAACCCTAGTACAAAATAGCCATAAATAAGAGAGGCTGAAATTTACTTCAGCGATCCAAGCAACTTCTAAAAGCAAGTGATACAGCCGTCCAAAATCAAGCTCCACTGGTGCTAGTTCCAACCTGAGCACCTAGGGGGGGAAAGGAAGAGAAGAAGAGGAAACAAAGGGGGGCCAGACATAAAGTCTGGCGAGTGCGATAACTTTAACAATATAATTACCAAAATAACTAGGCTAAGGTATACGTTGGAAAATAAGGAAATGACTGTGAACAATAGAGTAAGACTGAAACACCCCACCTCCGTTAGGGTCATTCTCAAAGGGAATGCCCTAATTTTGGTGGAGGTTTATAAGTATAAGTCACAGATATACAAGATAGATATAAGAACACATATTTGTAAACAGCGGAAAAACAACAACTTTTATTTCATAAAAGCAAATACGTGTTACAACAACATCACCATGATTGTCTTACATTCTTTCCAAAAACATAACATAACATTTTCATAATCTGTCTTGATTACATTATTTAAAGAAGCATAAAGAAAACATAGATAAACTGCAAAAGCCCCATAGTGGTTGTCCAAAGCCATAGTTCAAAACGAAAAGGTCCAAGCAATACATTTCTCCTCTTCAAGCTGAATGTTAAGGCTGGTCAAGCTGCAGTGTTCCCTCCCTGTGGACCTGGGGGGGGGGGGGGGACGGAAGAAAAGAAGACGAAAGAAAAGTAGAGTCAGACATAAAGCCTGAGTAAGTCTAGGACTATTCGTCTATGAATAAAGAACTGGGTATGATAAGTATAAACAAGAAGTGGGAAAGCACTATAAACTTAGTTAAGTTATCTAGGGTCGAATATACTATCGTACCCCATGTTAATCTCTGAACCCGTATAAACTAGTTCCCAACTGGCACCCCATAATCAGGGTGATGTGATCTATTCTATGATGATCGGCTCCTACTCGCATAGTTACATGTGTCTTACGGCCCCCGATGTTGTAGTTACCTATGCTGGTCCCACCATGGGGTGTATCAAGTCCCATGGTGGCGGCCCGACACAATCCTAGAATGCACAGGTATGCTACTGGTGTCCAGTGCCTTATTTTTCTGCGCCGGGGTGTGTGCACGCCCGCACCCCGTTAGAACCTACACTGCTACACCACCGCCGTCGATTTGACCTCTTACAATCAGCCCAGTAATCGTGCCCCACCCTGCCTAGTTTCAGGGTATCATGATACACCTTCTATGGTTACTGCTGAAAAGGGTCCCCCGTTACTAGGTTTTCTATCTTTAGCCAACATGCTAAGTTGGTTAAGTGTTTTCTAACCTAACCCCCACCAGTCCGTTTAGTTTAGCATGTTCCATTTTGATTAAGTCTTTAGTTCACTTAATCCTAACAATCCTGACTCAGCCTTAATTGTCTTATTAAAGCCTTGACCTCTCACATTAGACAGGTGTTGTTGTGGCTGCCTGTTGCCGGTTGGTTCCGGGCAGTCTTACGCCACAACTCAGTCTAACCTCGGGTCCTTATTGGGCTCCATGTTTAACCTCCCACATTGGATAGGTATTGTTGTGACTACTGGACAGCCGGGCGGTTCCGGGCAGGTTTACATCACAACTCAATCCAACCTCGGGTTAAACACATCGTATGTTCTACATTTACATATTTTGTCTTTCTTCTTTATTTTCTTATATGTAAATATTTGCGGCCCATTATTAAGTTAATGGTGTAAAGGTTACACCAATCATGGGCCCAACCCATACTTGAATTTGGGCCCTTCTACTTTATGTTTTCATTTATTAATTAATTTAACCCAACGTTATTTTCCCCCGTTTAACACGTCCGTTTATTATATATATGTTGGGCTTAGCCTTTTTAAGCCCAACTTAGCCATGAGAAAAAGGGGAGGCTTAAAGCGTGATTACATACACAAAAAGGGGAATGTGAACGCATGAACTTGCAACGTGACGTTGGAACTACAAAATAGAAACTGGTGTACTTGCATAGTGGTAACATATACTTTGGTCATAAAGCATAAGTGACATGAATCAAACCATGTAAACTTGTAGTTAAGTTAAGAATATCACTATCGACACATAGGCTTAACTACAACATAAACCTATATTTTTATTTAGGCATAATGTCAAACATAAGCAAATCATGTTCATAAGATTACTACATGTTTACAAAGATGTTTACTTTTGTTACTAACACAAAAGTATAGTTCAAACTAATCATGATTTTAAATCTATTCACATGGCATAAATATTTCTAACATGAAATCATGATTTTTACTTTAGTCATGCAACTTGCAAAAGGGATTTTTGAATCTAACCTAGCTATGTACCACATATGTCATCATATAATTCTTGTTAACAATATGGATTTCAATCATGCAAAATATCAATCATAGTCTAGTTATATTCATAAGTTTGCAATTAGGTTTTCTAGTACAAAAGCATGGCTTAATACATAGATCATGGTGCCAAAATTTCAACATAGTTCATATGAACTATAATAACCCAAATTTGTTCCAATTACGTACAAAATGATTTATGTACAAAAATATACATTATGATGGCATAGTAGCAAAACCCCAAACTTGCATGAATTTCAATTAATCAACTACATACATGTAGCTTCAACATGGATTACATAATTTGCGAATATTCCAAACGTATACTTGCATAAAACTACCGCAAATATGTAGTTTTTATAATAAATAACATGCTTTGCGAATATCCAAACGTATACAATATTCCAAATCGATAAGAATCATAGTAACGCACAAATATGAATTACTTTATCACCACAATCAAGTATACAAACCAACACAATTATTTGTTCATACCAAAATAATACTCTACTTACAATTGTGTGGCGAATCCTCCAATTTAGGGATTTGGAGATGCAATTCCTTGTTGATTTGATTTGATTAAGTTGCTTTATGCTTTAGAATTTGCCTCCTAATCCTCTCTCCAATTGGTGGCTACTCTTAGTCGTTCCTCAGCTACATGACGGCTTTGTTCTTATTTTTGAATGAATAGATTAGGGTGAGTCTAGGGTCATTTTTATAGGGTTTATGAACTGATTAGGACCATTGATGTTGCTTGGATTGATCGTAGCCATTCATTCGAAAGAGAGACCAATTAGAGTCTGCCACCTAGCCCTAATGACAAAGCAAGCTTCTGAAAATCGGCCAAACACAGACCTGGCCAGCCAGGACTAGACCAGACCTGGCCAGCAGGTCATTTTTGACCTGGGCGCACTTGGCAGGTGCGCCAGGTCAAAATGTACTGGCGCACTTCACAAGTGCGCCAGTTCATTTTTGTTCTGGCGCACTTCCCAAGTGCGCCAGTGCATTCTGACCCTTCTCCGGTTTTTCGCCCAACTTCGTTCGTCCATAACTTCTTCATACGATATCCGTTTTTCGAAAACTCGGACTCTATTTCGCGTATTTTTCCGAGACGAACGCAATGGCGTGTCCCGTTTCCCTTAGTTCTTTGATTTAAAATTAATTATACTTTAATTTGTAAATTTCACAGTTATAGAATTCACGGGGTGTTACATTCTCCCCCACTTAAAAGGATTTCGTCCCCGAAATCTTCAAGTTCAGGAAGAAGGTACATCCTAACATCCAAACATCCATCTACTCATCCATCAAACACGAGCATCCATTGTCCTTAAAAGACTTCTAATGCTTCATGATCATATGCGAAGTGTGTGTGTACATGTACTTATCTAATGCAAAATCAGGCGGTCTACTGATTCAGTTGACCTCCTTAATGCGCGAATTATGTAAGTGCCATGAATCCATTATGTATGCAAATTTTCCCTATTCATGATTCTACATGAGTGCACAATCATTCATACAAATGCAACATCCATATGATGACACATTAAAGTCCAACCATATATGAATGCAAACATATATGCATATGCAATATGAAGTGACTGAGCCGATCTAAAACCTAGATTGTGTGTGTATATGCAACCACGAGCAACCACTAGCAATCACTTGCAACCACTTGCAACCATCATCCATAACATGTTTCAATTACATGTTTCCATCCAAAGGGTTTCTACCTAAAAGATAAGGTCGAGGAAATATACCTAAAAAGATAGATAAAAGCACAACTTAAGGAAAAGGAAAGATCAAGGATGTACCCTCGAACAGAAAAGGGTAGGCAGTGCGTATTCTAGCTTCAGTTTCCCAAGTCGCGTCTCCCTCGGCGTCGCTCCACTGAACTTTGACGAGCTTGACTTCGCGGTTGCATAGCTTCTTCACTTCCGTTCCTAATATGTGGGTTGGAACTTTTCTTATGGTTGCTTCGCGTTCCACTTCGGCCTCTTCGAGGATATTTGGCTCTACCACTTCAGCAGACTCATGTAGACATTTTCGGAGATGTGAAACGTGAAAAACGTTGTGGACTCCGGCCAACTTCTCAGGTAGCTCTAATCTATAGGCCATTTTCCCAATTTTCTCGATGATAGGGAATGGCCCTACGAACCTCGGTGCCAGTTTTCCTGTGGTTCCAAAACGAACAACGTTTCTTAGCGGTGATACCTTGAGAAAAACTCTGTCTCCAACCTCAAATTCAAGGTCGGTCCTTCTCTTGTCGGCATAGGACTTTTGTCTGTCTTGGGCCGTCTTCATCCTTCTTCGTATTAAGTCTACTTTCTCTGAAGTCTCTCGGATCATATCTGGTCCAAGTATGAGCTTATCAGTAGACTCCCACCAACAAGTGGGCGATCGGCACGGTCTTCCATATAAAGCTTCGAAGGGCGCCATTCCGATGGTTGCTTGATATCTGTTGTTGTAGGCAAATTCCACCAAAGGAAGGTGGTCTTCCCATGTCCCTCCGAAGTCGAGGACGCATAGCCTTAAAAGGTCTTCCAAAACTCTGTTCACTCTCTCTGTTTGGCCGTCGGTTTGGGGATGATAGGCTGTGCTCAAGCATAACTGCGTTCCTACTGCTTCTTGCAGACTCTGCCAAAACTCACTGGTGAAGATGGGGTCTCGGTCACTAACAATGCTAGATGGTATTCCATGGAGTCGAACGATTTCCTTGAGGTAAAGTGATGCTAGGGATGAGGCAGTTCTTTTACTTTTGACAGGTAAAAAGTGGGCGCTTTTAGTAAGCCTATCCACTATTACCCAAATGCTAGTGTTGCCTCTCCTAGAACTAGGCAGCCCATCGATGAAGTCCATTGAGATGCTATCCCACTTCCACTGTGGGACCTCCAGAGGATGTAGCAGTCCGCCAGGCTTTTTCTGTTCCGCCTTAACCTGTTGGCACACCATACACTTAGAAACGAATTCTGCCACGTCCTTTTTCATGCCGTTCCAGAAGAAAGTCCTTTTTATATCTTTGTACATTTTATCTCCGCCTGGGTGTATCGTCATCTTGGAGTGATGTGCTTCCTCGAGAACCTTCTTTATTAAATCTTTTGTCTGTGGGACGCATAGTCTTCCGTCTCGCCTTAGCAAACCCTTATCGTCGATGGAGTATCTGTTGAGGTGACTTGAAGTCTCACCCCTAATTAGCCTATCAATTGTTTCCACAAGCTGAGGGTCTTCGCGTTGTGCTGTCCCTACTGAATCCACTAAAGTTGGGCGCACTTCGAGAGATGCTAGCAAGCCTGGTACGAAATCGGAGGAAGGCCTAAAGTCGAAGCTGGCTATAAACTCTAGGCTTTGTCTTTCAACAAACAACAGGCTTAGGGTCAATTTCTTTCGGCTCAACGCGTCTGCTACTACGTTGCCTTTGCCCGGAGTGTAGGAGATTTCGGAATCGTACGAGGCAAGAAACTCCATCCATCTTTGTTGCCTCAAGTTAAGATCCTTCTGCGAGAAAAGATATTTCAACGATTTATGGTCAGTGTAAAGTTCGAACTTCTCACCTAGGAGATAGTGTCGCCAAGACTTGAGTGCAAAGACGATGGCGGCTAACTCAAGATCGTGGGTTGGGTAGTTCTTTTCGTGCACTTTCAACTGCCTCCCGCCATAAGCTACTACCCTTCCTTCTTGCATTAAGACGGCGCCTAGCCCTGTCCCACATGCATCCGTATAAACAGTGAACATCTTGCTCCCATCTGGCAGCGTCAAAACTGGGGCTGTTGTGAGAGCCCTTTTCAGTCGTTGGAAAGCAAATTCGCAATCCAAATCCCAATTGAACACTAGATTCTTCTTGGTCAATTTTGTGAGCGGAGCTGAGATTTTCGCAAAATCCCTTATAAACTTTCGATAGAAACCTGTTAGTCCTAGAAAGCTTCGGACCTCAGTTGCATTCCTTGGTGTCTTCCAATCCTGTACCGCCACTACCTTAGCAGGGTCCACTGCTAACCCTTGTTTGGATAATATGTGCCCAAGGAACCTCACCTCTTCTCTCCAAAAGTGGCATTTGGAGAATTTGGCTTTTAGTTGATGGACTCGCAAAGTTTCCATGATTGCCCTTAAGTGTTGAGCATGTTCCTCTTCACTCTTTGAGAAGATAAGGATATCATCTACGAAGACCACTACGAATTTGTTGAGGAAAATCTCTAAATACCCTACTCATTAGGTCCACGAAGTAAGCAGGTGCATTTGTCAAGCCGAAAGTCATGACAAGCCATTCAAAGAAGCCGTCTGGGGTTCTAAACGCCGTTTTATCGATGCTATCTTCAGCCACCCTTAGCTGATGAAAACCGGTTGCTAAATCGAGTTGGGAGAAAACAGACGCTCCTACAAGCTGGTCAAACAAATCATCAATTATAGGGAGCGGGTGCCTATTCTTTTTCGTTAGCTTGTTGAGCTCCCTATAGTCAACACATAGACGGAGTGAACCATCCGCCTTTGTAGCGAACACCACTGGAGCACCCCATTCTGAAATGCTCCTCCTAATGAACCCCTTTTCTAGAAGCTCTTTAATCTGTTTACTGAGCTCTTTCCTTTCTCGTGGAGCCATGTGTCTAACGGGTAACGCAACGGGCTTTGCATTATCCACAAGATATATGCGGAAGTCTATTTCCCGCTTCGGAGGCAAGCCCTTCACCTCTTCGAAGACATCCGGATATTCCCGGACCACTCTAACTGATTGCAAATTTTCAACAGAGGCATCTAGCGATTCAAGATAACTAAGCATAACCGCATACGAGGGATTACGAGAAATTTCCAAAGTATTACCGAGCTGGGTTAGGAGCCTAACAACCCTTTTCTCACAATCAAGGATGGCCCCATTACTGGATAGCCAATCCATACCGAAAATCAAACCATAACCCGAAAAGCCCAAAACAAAGGCACTACATTGAAATTCTACACTTAGAATAGAAATTTTCAATCCCAAACAGATCATAGACAAATGAGCTGGACCCCCAATTGGGTTTGAAACAATTAAGGGGTCCTCTACCATACTAGTTTTTAGGTGCAGAGATTCTACTAAAGCAGACGAGATAAAGGAGTGTGATGCGCCAGAATCAAATAAAGTGCGAACGGGGTGATCATAATGATAAACTACACTTTCTACAAAAGTATTTATACCTCGCTGTTGCAGAGGTGGCGCTTCCAGCACATGAACCTGTGCCCCTGGGGTGGATCCAGCCCTCTGCCCCTGTCCTCGTTTCTTTGGGCAGTCCTTAGCCCTGTGGCCTGTCTCACCGCAAGAAAAGCACCCACCATTCTCCTTGGCCTTCTTTTTCCGGCAGTCCTTTACTAAGTGCCCCACTTTGCCACAGAATTTACACTCCCTCTTCTCTCGGGACTTGTTGTCTTTCCCGCCCTTCTCAAAGTCTGTCTTCTCAGGGCAGTCCTCGCTGATGTGTCCAGTCTCCCCACAATGAAAACATTCTCCTTGCTTTCTTTTCCTCTTTCTACAATCCTTGGCTATGTGCCCCTCCGTACCACAAAAATTGCATTTCCTTTTTTCTCGTTTCTTATTATTACTATTACGATCCTTTCTTGTTTGACTATTATTCGTCTTCCTACTCTGGGACTCTTCCGCTTGCTGGTTCACGTGGAGGAGGAGGAGTGAAAGCGTTAGCAGCTGGGGAGTAAGGTCTCCAGACATGCTGAAACAGAAGGGATAGATTCAAAACGAAGGATAAGAGATAATACCTATGGCTTTGGGGACTTTGCCTTTTTAAAATAAAATAATATTTTTTTCTTTTAAAAATGCTTCTTTAAATTTCCTTTTTGAAAATAAATTTTCAAAACTTTTTATCTTATCTGGTAAACCTATGCTCTGATACCAAGTGAAACACCCCACCTCCGTTAGGGTCACTCTCAAAGGGAATGCCCTAATTTTGGTGGAGGTTTATAAGTATAAGTCACAGATATACAAGACAGATATAAGAACACATATTTGTAAACAGCGGAAAAACAACAACTTTTATTTCATAAAAGCAAATACGTGTTACAACAACATCACCATGATTGTCTTACATTCTTTCCAAAAACATAACATAACATTTTCATAATCTGTCTTGATTACATTATTTAAAGAAGCATAAAGAAAACATAGATAAACTGCAAAAGCCCCATAGTGGTTGTCCAAAGCCATAGTTCAAAACGAAAAGGTCCAAGCAATACATTTCTCCTCTTCAAGCTGGATGTTAAGGCTGGTCAAGCTGCAGTGTTCCCTCCCTGTGGACCTGGGGGGGGGGAAACGAAAGAAAAGAAGACGAAAGAAAAGTAGAGTCAGACATAAAGCCTGAGTAAGTCTAGGACTATTCTGTCTATGAATAAAGAACTGGGTATGATAAGTATAAACAAGAAGTGGGAAAGCACTATAAACTTAGTTAAGTTATCTAGGGTCGAATATACTATCGTACCCCATGTTAATCTCTGAACCCATATAAACTAGTTCCCAACTGGCACCCCATAATCAGGGTGATGTGATCCATTCTATGATGATCGGCTCCTACTCGCATAGTTACATGTGTCTTACGGCCCCCGATGTTGTAGTTACCTATGCTGGTCCCACCATGGGGTGTATCAAGTCCCATGGTGGCGGCCCGACACAATCCTAGAATGCACAGGTATGCTACTGGTGTCCAGTGCCTTATTTTTCTGCGCCGGGGTGTGTGCACGCCCGCACCCCGTTAGAACCTACACTGCTACACCACTGCCGTCGATTTGACCTCTTACAATCAGCCCAGTAATCGTGCCCCACCCTGCCTAGTTTCAGGGTATCATGATACACCTTCTAGGGTTACTGCTGAAAAGGGTCCCCCGTTACTAGGTTTTCTATCTTTAGCCAACATGCTAAGTTGGTTAAGTGTTTTCTAACCTAACCCCCACCAATCCGTTTAGTTTAGCATGTTCCATTTTGATTAAGTCTTTAGTTCACTTAATCCTAACAATCCCGACTCAGCCTTAATTGTCTTATTAAAGCCTTGACCTCTCACATTAGACAGGTGTTGTTGTGGCTGCCTGTTGCCTGTTGGTTCCGGGCAGTCTTACGCCACAACTCAGTCTAACCTCGGGTCCTTATTGGGCTCCATGTTTAACCTCCCACATTGGATAGGTATTGTTGTGACTACTGGACAGCCGGGCGGTTCCGGGCAGGTTTACATCACAACTCAATCCAACCTCGGGTTAAACACATCGTATGTTCTACATTTACATATTTTGTCTTTCTTCTTTATTTTCTTATATGTAAATATTTGCGGCCCATTATTAAGTTAATGGTGTAAAGGTTACACCAATCATGGGCCCAACCCATACTTGAATTTGGGCCCTTCTACTTTATGTTTTCATTTATTAATTAATTTAACCCAATGTTATTTTCCCCCGTTTAACACGTCCGTTTATTATATATATGTTGGGCTTAGCCTTTTTAAGCCCAACTTAGCCATGAGAAAAAGGGGAGGCTTAAAGCGTGATTACATACACAAAAAGGGGAATGTGAACGCATGAACTTGCAACGTGACGTTGGAACTACAAAATAGAAACTGGTGTACTTGCATAGTGGTAACATATACTTTGGTCATAAAGCATAAGTGACATGAATCAAACCATGTAAACTTGTAGTTAAGTTAAGAATATCACTATCGACACATAGGCTTAACTACAACATAAACCTATATTTTTATTTAGGCATAATGTCAAACATAAGCAAATCATGTTCATAAGATTACTACATGTTTACAAAGATGTTTACTTTTGTTACTAACACAAAATTATAGTTCAAACTAATCATGATTTTAAATCTATTCACATGGCATAAATATTTCTAACATGAAACCATGATTTTTACTTTAGTCATGCAACTTGCAAAAGGGATTTTTGAATCTAACCTAGCTATGTACCACATATGTCATCATATAATTCTTGTTAACAATATGGATTTCAATTATGCAAAATATCAATCATAGCCTAGTCATATTCATAAGTTTGCAATTAGGTTTTCTAGTACAAAAGCATGGCTTAATACATAGATCATGGTGCCAAAATTTCAACATAGTTCATATGAACTATAATAACCCAAATTTGTTCCAATTATGTACAAAATGATTTATGTACAAAAATATACATTATGATGGCATAGTAGCAAAACCCCAAACTTGCATGAATTTCAATTAATCAACTACATACATGTAGCTTCAACATGGATTACATAATTTGCGAATATTCCAAACGTATACTTGCATAAAACTACCGCAAATATGTAGTTTTTATAATAAATAACATGCTTTGCGAATATCCAAACGTATACAATATTCCAAATCGATAAGAATCATAGTAACGCACAAATATGAATTACTTTATCACCACAATCAAGTATACAAACCAACACAATTATTTGTTCATACCAAAATAATACTCTACTTACAATTGTGTGGCGAATCCTCCAATTTAGGGATTTGGAGATGCGATTCCTTGTTGATTTGATTTGATTAAGTTGCTTTATGCTTTAGAATTTGCCTCCTAATCCTCTCTCCAATTGGTGGCTACTCTTAGTCGTTCCTCAGCAACATGACGGCTTTGTTCTTATTTTTGAATGAATAGATTAGGGTGAGTCTAGGGTCATTTTTATAGGGTTTATGAACTGATTAGGACCATTGATGTTGCTTGGATTGATCGTAGCCATTCATTCGAAAGAGAGACCAATTAGAGCCTGCCACCTAGCCCTAATGACAAAGCAAGCTTCTGAAAATCGGCCAAACACAGACCTGGCCAGCCAGGACTAGACCAGACCTGGCCAGCAGGTCATTTTTGACCTGGGCGCACTTGGCAGGTGCGCCAGGTCAAAAATGTACTGGCGCACTTCACAAGTGCGCCAGTTCATTTTTGTTCTGGCGCACTTCCCAAGTGCGCCAGTGCATTCTGACCCTTCTCCGGTTTTTCGCCTAACTTCGTTCGTCCATAACTTCTTCATACGATATCCGTTTTTCGAAAACTCGGACTCTATTTCGCGTATTTTTCCGAGACGAACGCAATGGCGTATCCCGTTTCCCTTAGTTCTTTGATTTAAAATTAAATATACTTTAATTTGTAAATTTCACAGTTATAGAATTCACGGGGTGTTACAAAGACAGAGTAAATAAGGAAATAAGGTTGAACTAAGATAACATTAAAGCGCACCTAAACCACTATAAGATATTTACTATACTGCACCACCACTATAAGATAATTGCTATACTGCACCACCACTAGTCACCCTAAGGTTGATCCTGCCTATAAAACTTAATAATGATAATGGTAGTTTCGTGCACCCCTAGTTGCCTTCATAGGTGCCGTATGCCTCTACCTCCACTAGGTGTACCCACTACCCCCATGCGATCAGCTCCCTAACTCGTAAATACCCGTGCTGGCCCCATAGTGGGGTGTATCACTCCCCAAAGTGGCAACCTGATACCACAAATAATGCACGACTTATACCTACACGATGCAACAACGTCTTACCTACCATCCCGAGCCCACACACGCATATGAACCCGTTGGACCAGTCAAGCCCAGTATGCGTGTCCCGTCCTCGACTTTGGTCGAGCCCACAAAGATACGTATGGGTTACTGGTTGAAACGGGCCCCCATTACTTGACACAAGCTATCCACCTAAACTTGGTCCCCTCTAGTATATCCCACTTAACCCTCTTCTTATTCATGTTTCAATTGCATGTTTCAATTTTTGGTTAAGTATTTCTAATCGTATTTAAAATGCCACCCAAGGCACCCACTAAATTCCACATGCCACCCAAGGCACCCACTTAACCCCCTCATGTCCCACTACATGTTTATCTAGTTAAGTGTTTATTAATTCATTAAGACCGTAACCTCATAAAGACCTCTCACATTAGACTGGCATTTGTGGCAGCTGGATTTGCTGGGCGGGTCCGGGCAGTCTTACACCACAAACGAGCCTAACCTCGTGTCTTTATAACTATTATGCATTTAATTTAGTGAAAATTAGGCTCACATCCTTAAAAATAAAGTTAATTAGGCTCACATCCTCCCCTTTTAAAACATATAAATCTCATCCCTAATTTTAAAACGCAGCTTTTATTTTTACGCAAATACTCTTATTCAATTTTACGATTTAATTAACGTTAATAGGTTACGTATTAGGTTTTATTTTTTCCAGAAACATAATTTTCTTATCCATGGCGGCGGCGGCATCTTCCATATAATTTTTTGTCTTTGGATTATTTCATTCTCATTTTTCGTTTACTGATTTACTTTTCTCTTCCTAGTTAATGGCGGTAAATTCTTCAGAGAGTTAATTTGATTTAGCCTTCATTTAAATAGAGGATGTTTCTTCTTCCAGGTGACTTATACTTGTTAATAATTTCCTCCTTGTTAATGGCGGCGGCAGCTACTTTCTTAATTTCTCAACTTCGAATTCTTGCGATATAAATTTCAGTTTAATCGGCAATTTTTCCATAGATTTTTTTTGATCGAGTTTTTACAAAAAAAATGGATCTGTCCTTGTCAAGGTAATTTATACTGTTTATTTATTTTTAAATTTTGCACACTTATTTCAATGTTGCAATCGATTTATGTTGATGAAACTATTCTGTCCATGTAAAATTCACGTTTGTCGGCAAATCCTTCACAGATCCAACTATTGTTAGAACACTTGGGTTTGCATGTACTAAGAAAAGTTGAGTAGAATTATGCATATATTTTACATATATGCATACAAATATGCATATATTTTAAATCACTGGTTTCAGCATTTCTTTTAAAAAGTTGCTTACAAATATGCATCTTTTCACAATATATGCATATCTTTATGCAAATTTTTATCAGACATGCAGTAAAACCGATATTTAAAAAATATGCATATTTGCATGAATATATACAGTATACTAGCGTTTAAACATGCAGATATTATTGTTATTTTACTGAATTGTACGCATGTATTTATATTAATCTGAAGCTGTTTATGTAATTTGATTATTGTTATTATGTAATCTGAAGTTGTTTACTTTTACCATTGGTTGTAAACATTTATGTCACATAACAAAATTAATTCAGTATTTTGTTGTAAATTTATTTGTGATTGCCAGTTTTTAAGCTAAAATGTATGCAAATATTCGTTATATTTGAATAAATGTATACTGTATTTGCAATTTACAATTACAGGGACGTGTGATGTACAAATTCTTACTATGCATCAGTCTTTTTCTTATATGTTGTATTTTTATTGTTACATCTTACTACCATCAGTTTTAAATATCTGTATTCAACATTTATGTTAAAAAATTGCCTTCAAATATGCATCTATTCTTAATATATGCATATTTGTATGCAACTTTTTATCAAACATGCAGAAAAATAGAATATATGTATATTTGTATGCATATATTTAGAATACTTGCATATAAATATGCAGATATTATTGTTTATTTTGCTGAATTGTACACTTGTATTTATATTAATCTGAAGTTGTTTATGTAATTTGATTATTGCACAATAGGCTTATTAATATTGATTTTCTTTTTCGTATAACAGTGCTCCTTCAAAAGGCAGACGAATGCCTGGTCGTACATCTTATTTCAGAAGATTGAAATCTGCATGTGATTTTACAAAGCCTACTAGATGTGGTCTGTGCAATAAGCTAGGTCATAACAAAATAACTTGTTCTTCGAAAGACCATTAGATCTGCTTTGTTTTTTTTTAAGACACTTGGTTTTAGTGTTTACTTTTACCATTTGTTGTAAACATTTATGTGATGTAATAAAATCAGTTTAGTTTTTTTATTGTGGCTTTGTTTTAGATTAACATTTTTTTAAGCTGAAATGTATGCAAATATTTGTTATGTTTGAATAAATATATGCATAATATTTGAATATTCCTTTACCTCTTACATCTTACTATGCATCAGTTATAACGCTGCATTTTGCTCTGTACATGTTTTGAACTTTTGCTCATGTAATTAGTATTAAAAATAATATTGGCAGCAGTTTCGTCTTGACTACTTGTGCAAATTTATGTAGTAATGTATGCAATTATTCCAGATAACTTCATAAATGTATGCAATTACGGAAATTATATGCTCGCAATTAGTATTTGTATTGTTTTGCATATTTGTATGCAACTAATAATAATGATTTCATATAAGTATGCTATTATTTTACTTCTGCAATTCAAATTTGCAAGTTTTCATAATATTTTGCATACAACGATGCTAATATATTGAATAACTGCACGTCAGTAAGAAAAAATTCCAGGTTATCATATAGAACTAAAATAACTTCAAACAATACGTAATATTCCCTTGTAATTCATTTTCGTAAATAATAATCAACATACCGTAGTTTGAAAAAAAAAAACCAGTATAAATATTCACAAAAACATTCTAAACATCAAATTTTTCAGTTTTATTTCACGTTGTTTGCATTCGATAGCAACCAGTATTGTGTCAGGTCTTGACTTGAAGTCCAGCTTTGCGGTTTGCAGTTCACAATTTTGTATGCAAGCATCGCTCTTTGTAAATCAACATCCTAAGCGTTGTAAAGTTCATCTTTCTTGTCCAGTTCTTTTTCCTCACTTCTTTGATTCATCATGTTCATTACAAACATTGCATATTCAACACTGCAAAAATTTATAAAGCATAACCAATTGTCAGTTGGATAATAGGATTTGTTAAGAAAATATTTAAAATATCTGCATAAAAGCATGAAATAATTATTATGAAATGCATAGAAGTATTCACAATCGAATGAAGATAACTGCAACATTTATTACTTCATCAATAGAATCATGCAACTATTGTTAAAATATGCATATATTGTCAAAATTAGCATAAATATATGCAACTATTGTTAGAACACTTGGTTTTGCATGTACTCAGAAAAGTTGATTATAAGTATGCATATATTCTAAATATATGCATACAAATATGCATATATTTTACATATCTGTATTTAGCATATATGTTAAAAAATTGCATACAAATATGCATCTATTCTTAATATATGCATATCTGTATGCAACTTTATATCAAACATGCAGAAAAACAGAATATAGAATATATGTATATTTGTATGCATATATCTAGTATTTTTACATATAGATATGCAGCTATTATTGTTATTTTGCTGAATTGTATAATTCTGAAATTCCAGTGTGGATCTACTACGAATAAATGCATTCAAACATTTAATTTTTGTGCATACTTGCTTACAATCATAAATATTTACTGAATAAAATCAGATTACCAGAAGACAGTATCTATAGTCGAATACGAAAAAAAGCAAACAGATTCATACCTTTTTTTCGCTATTTACTATAATTTGATGATGCCAACATCGAATTTCAAGCAAAACAAGAATACGTTGATTAAACTGATAACCACCGGCTTTTGATTGTAAAACGCGATTTATTGATCGAGGTTTTTGAAGAATTGTGGGATTAGGGTTTTGATCGACATAAAAGAAGCGATCGTTCTGAGTAAATGATGAGGAATCGTTGTTGGAGTGATCGAACGATTTGCAGAATTGTGGAATTAGGGTTTTCAGCGAGATAAAAGGAACTATTGATTGAGTAAATGATGATGTATCGTTGTTGGATAGTTTTTTAAGTGCGTAAGGGTACATCTGGTATTTTTTTGAGCGGAAGTTCAAAAACAAGGATGTATTTCATATTCTTTTTATCACCGGTTTTTTTATATATTTTGAAATTAATAGGGACCTGTAAAAAACGCACCCTATAATTTATGCCTAAGACCTCCCACATTAGACTGGCATTTGTGGCAGTTGGTTTTGCCGGGCGGGTCCGGGCAGTCTTACACCACAAATGAGCCTAACCTCGTGTCTTAGACGATTAATTATGTAACAACCCGCATTCTACGTATCTAGGATCGTAAAATATTTATTTCTTTTTCGTATGAAGTCGTATGGTCGTGTAACTTTGGGAGACAACTATTGGGGTTATTTCCCATGTTCATGATTTTTGCCGATTTTTAAATGACAATTTTGCCCCTAGCTGATCTTGTTTCGTCCATAACTTTTGATTGGAAAGGAGTTTTGACCTGAAACCACTTCCATTGGCTTCGGATGATGGTTTACCTTTCCGTTGAGTGGTCACATGCGAAAAACGGACTTATCGTTTGGGAGATATGGCTGAAATAAGGTTTGGAAGGTGAAAAACTGCTTAACCGGGCCAAATAAGGTGATTAGTAATTGGGCCCATAACCCATTTCGGGATTAGGGTTATGGGGAGGCTGATAGGGTTTGGGAAATCATTTCATTTCAGTTTTTGAGCCGCCACTTTCATTCTTGAAACCATAGCCATGACCTCCACTCTCTAAATCTCTTCAAAACATCTCCAAATCACCTACAATTTGAAGATTGGGATTAGCAACATCAAATCAAGGGAGATCTTCACCAAATCAAGATTAGAGCTGTTGGAACACATTAGAATTCGACCCAAACAGAGAATCATTTCATATTTGTAGTTTACTTTGTGGCAAAGGTGAGTGATTAGCATTGTTTTGACACTAATTACAGTTAATTAAGGGTAATTAGTGAAGATTAGCGAATTTATGCATTAATAAATTATAGAAAAATATTCAGAAATTCTTAAATATTTTTTTAGACCTCTGTTAGAAAATTTGGCTAATTTGGATAAGTTTTGCTAATTATATGCTTAAACATGATTAAGAGGGATTAAGGGAAAATATGGGGTTTTGGCTATGTTTGATCCATTTTAACCTATCATATTGTTGTTTTGGTGTTTGAGGTCACTTGTACATGTTGCTATGACTGTATGGTATGCTTTGTGATTGTTTAGAATAGCTAGAATGGTCGAAAACGCCGTCGAGAGGCGTATAAACAGTCGCTGGAAATTGCAGGCAGGATCGGATCGGACCCCCCTTACCCGACCCGAACCGATCGTGGGCACATGCCACGATCCGAACCGAGAACACGATCCGATGGGAAGAAGAGCTCGAGTCCGAACCGCACCAGCAGCCCCGACCCGATCCGCCCATGAAGGGTGAGCACGAACCGTTGACCTGGAGAAGTGCTTTCCGACCCGAACCGCTTGAAGGACCACGACCCGAACCGACGATGGCGACTGGACTTGGAGACCCGACCCGACCTAATGGGGTGATGACGATCCGAACCGTGGCGTGCTGAAGATCCCGATCTGATCCATTGAAGGATGATAAAAGCCGAACCGATCCGGTGATGACCAAAAACCCGAGATGCAAAGGTAGTCCAAATGGAAGTTAGAGCTTAGGATCCAGATGGGAACCAACGAGTTCACTTCATGAGTTGGGCTTTGCTGCGGGACGTGTGCAAAGGGGTTGTCGGTATTCATAACTTTGGTTTACCACTGAGAGACGGATAGTGGGCTTGTAGTGATAGTTGTACGGGATTGGATTCCGTCATGGCCCAAAGTATTAGGTGACCAAGGTAGTGGATATCGTATGCTTTACGCACTGAGTGAGAGATGTGAGGATGGTTGTTATGCTTGATTATTTGCCATCACTATGACATGCACACTCCCACCCCCGTATTCTTTACACCATCTGTTTAGTGGCACCTTAGAGTATTGTACGGTATGTAGTGCTAACTCTTTGGTTGCAGGTCCAGGTTCAGGTATGATTGGATTATACCTGTTATTGTTTTATTTTGCTGCTTATCGCTCATACCAGACTTTTTGTCTGACCCAGAGTTTTATGTCTCCTCTTATTACTCTGGGTGCTCACACGAGCAGACTAGAGACATGTTAGCTGGGTATGCATGGGTAGCTGATCTGGAGACGAGCAGGAGGCTTCCACGTATGATATATATAGTATTCTCCCTGTGTTGTTGAAGATCACTGCTTGGGCATTAGTCGTGCATCTTCTACTTTACCTTTCTTTTGTTTTAGAGACAGTAAATTTGGAAAATTGTAATAAGCTGTATTTGGATTTCTGCTGCTATGTTGGTTTAGTTTTCAGCTTATGTGCTGTCTCGCCTGTTTTATGTCAAGTATATTATTATTATTATATTTTGTTCCATGCACTGTGAGACATTCTACAAGTTCTTTGCTAGTTCATTCTCTTCTTTCCTTTCTTTGGCGACCGTTCCGTGCTAGTCAGGCATGTGTACAGCGCACCTTTGGAGTAAATGTCGGTTGTTGCGGGCCGGGCCGTCACATTTGGTATCAGAGCTCTAGGTTGCGTAGTTAACCTAGGGAAAGACACTAGGGAGAGATAGTACGTATATGAGAGCGCGTATTTGTGATTACTTTGGTTTTCAAAAGCTATATATATATATACTATTAGTAGTATAAGAATGAAGTCGTACTGCATTAGCACCACTATGGGGTCGTTAATCGTTTCCTCTTTATAGATTGAACGATGAGCCGATATGCTAGAGATGCTGGTAGGGGGACCGATAATGGGAATGCTCCTGATATGAGGACAATGTTCACTAACTTTATGAGGGAGATTCTTAGGGATGTTCAAGGAGCAGTTCCCAATCCCAGAAATGGTGGTGGTCCAGTAGTGCAGGCGCCTAAGGCCGATTTCACCAAGTTGTGCAAGGATTACACTAACCATGGTGGGAAGCCGTTCCACGGAACGGAGTCGGCCACAGATGTTCAGGATTGGTTGGATAGCTGTGATCGTATCTTCGACGACTTGGGTATTGAGGATGCGATGAAGAGAAGGCTAGCATCCCGTCAGCTGCAAGGACAGGCAATGAATTGGTGGAATGCTATTAAGGCAGCTACCCCAGAGGATCAAGTCACTTGGGATCAGTTTAGAAATCGTTTCAGTGATAAATTTATCCCAGCTGCTCAGAAGTCAGTGTTGTTTAAGATATTCTTGGAACTCAAGCAGAATGGCAGAGCTGTCTCGGAGTATATTGCCGAATTCGACACTTTGTCGAAATATGGATTATCCCTTATAGATACTGCCGAGAAAAAGAACGAGAAGTTTATAACAGGCTTGGATCAGTACTTGGGGGAAAAGCTTATTAACCAAATCGATGAGACGTTTGAATCGATTGTGGCGAAAGCATTGAGGTCAGAGAGTCTTTACCCTAAGCCAAAGACTGAGGTTGCTATTGCATCTGCAGAGGAGCCAAAGCCGCAAGCAGGCGGTGGAGGCAAGAATAATTCCCAGGACAAGAGGAAACAAGACCAAACCATTGATGGTCAGAATAAGAAAAGTAAGAAAGATGGCGAGTGCTTTAGCTATGGCAAGAAGGGCCACTATGCCAGAGATTGTCGAGAAAAGCCTGGGGAAAGGAAGTGCTTTAATTGCGGCCAAGCGGGACATCACAAGAATGAATGTCCAGAATCTCCTAGGGAGAAGCAGATCGTGAAAGCATATGCTATCAACGCTGTTCCTTCTTCGTCGAATGCCCCAACTGCGGCATAGAAGGAAAAAGGTGTCGTTATTCGAGGTATGCTTTCTATTTAAGATGTTTTGATCGGGTTTTGTTTGACAAACCTGAGTTAGTCGATAGGCCTTTAGTAGTGACGAACCCGATTGGTGGTTCGATTAGCCTCAGTATGATTTACCGTAACGTGGTCTTATCGAGCCATGGATGTATGTTTGTTTGTGATTTCTTTGTTTTGGGCTTTACTGGGTTTAGCATTATTTGGGGAGTTGATCTACTCTAAAGGAATAGGGTGGTATTGGGTACCTACCTAGTAATGTTGGTAACAACTGGAGTTAGGGAAGCTGAGAGGTTGTCGTTGTCTCTGGGAGGCAAATGAGTGCTCCAATGTTTAGTTGTTTTGCTAGTATCACCTCACGTGGATTGTCCGAATTCGGAGGAGATGTTCCTTGGGTGCTTGTCTGATATTGGTTTAGGCCTTTGGGGCTTGTGCTTGAGGAATGTCGAGTTCGACTAGGATGGTTTGCATAAGAGATAAATAGTTGCTGCAATTCTTCATTTGATGGTATCTTGGTTTACTCGAGGAGTGATGTGCAGCTGTGATAGGATAAGACTATTCGATGGTATGGACTGCCCCGAGTTGGACTCGATAGGGTTATGGGATGACTCGACTGGGATTCGAGAAAAATGCAAAGTAATGGATTGCTTAGGACCCTATGTTGATGTTTTCTTTGGATAGTAGAACTTTGAAGGAATAGGATGTGTTCGTTGATCATGGAAGATGCAACGAAGGTTAGGACAATTCAAGTTGGACTTGAACTCGTAAAAGAAAATAGGTATTCGTTGACCTTGGAGCTGCAACGAATAGGGAGACGACTCACGTTGGACTAGGGTCTGTAGGTGATGGATACTCAAGATTGGGTCTGAGTTTATGGGTAATAGATTGACTCGAGTTGGACTCGAGAAGGCTGCAAGGAATTGAATTGGCTCGAGTTGGACTCAAGAGGGCAGAAAGATAATGGATAGACTTGGGTGGGACTCGAGTGTTTCAGGCAGACTAAAAGCAGGGGTATCTGGGGACGCCCACTTACCTTGGATCCGTTGGACGTGATCTAGTTATCCTTGGAGGATAAACGTACGTTGGACGTACGGTAGTCCGTTTGGAGGCAGAGTTTCCATTAGTTATTGATGTTGGTTGGACCAGACATATAGGTATTGACGTATTCATGGCTTTAACAGGTGATAGATAGGATTTGTTTGATGGATGCTATGGTTGATGTGTTTGTTCTTACCTTTCTTCTCTTGAGTATCACCTGTAGGATCCTATTGAATGGAAATAGGGTAAGTTCGTTGATCATGATGATATGACGAGTGTAAGATACTTTACGTTAGACTTGAAGTATGTTGGGCATTGTGGAGCGTCCGTTGTCTTGGAGATTCAACGGATATAGGAGTCTCAGTTGGACTTGGACTCATAGGTAGAGTACCTAGATTCATTGGATGAGTCTAGTTCACCTTTGGAAGGTGAATGTACGTTGGACGTACAGTACGGATATAGGTAGAGTACCTAGATTCATTGGATGAGTCTAGTTCACCTTTGGAAGGTGAATGTACGTTGGACGTGTAGTATGAATATGGGTAGGGTACCTGGGTTCATTGGATGAATCTAGTTCACCTTTAGAAGGTGAATATACGTTAGACATACAGTGCAGATGTTGGTGTAGTGTCTAGGGTCATTGGATGGGTCTAGTCTGCCTCTAGGAAGTGAATGTATGTTGGATGTGCAATACGAATGTAAGAAGGACTCAAGTTGAACTTGAAAGGACATTTGGAATATAGTTGAAAATTTGGCATATAGGTTTGGATTACCTAAGAGAATGACAGTATAGATGAATGCCATAGTATCGGACTGGGTGCGATAGCTGATGCATTGAGTAAGAGACGTGCCAGTTTAGAGGCTATTTTTCTGGAATGGAAGCAACTAGAGTATATCACGGGATATGACTTCAGACCTAAGTGTGAATTGGATTCAGAAATGCTAGTAAACTTGATGAATAGATCGATCTTGATTAAGTGGATCGGTTCCAGTTAGAGGGATGATCCCAACTAATTAGAAGTTACCTCTAGGGTAGAGATGGGAATCGATGGCGAGAGAACGACTGTACTTGGGAAGTAGAGAATGACATAAGAAAGTCGTATCCAAAGCTCTTTGCCTGGTAAGATTTTAGCGGCAATGATTCTTCCCTTGTTAGTAAACCGCATGTTAGGGCAGAATGGTTCTGTTTCTTTTGCATGTTTGATTGTTGTATATGGTTGGTAGGCATGCGGGATCCTTTGTATGTTTTGGGTTAAGGAATTTCGGGGACGAAATTTCTTAAGGGGGGGAGAATGTAAAACCCGCATTCTACGTATCTAGGATCGCAGAATATTTATTTCTTTTTCGTATGAAGTCGTATGGTCGTGTAACTTTGGGAGACAACTACTGAGGTCATTTCCCATGTTCATGAGTTTTGCTGATTTTTAAATGACCATTTTGCCCCTAGCTGATCTTGTTTCGTCCATAACTTTTGATTGGAAAGGAGTTTTGACCTGAAACCACTTTCATTGGCTTCGGATGATGGTTTACCTTTCCGTAGAGTGGTCACATGTGAAAAACGGACTTATCGTTTGGGAGATATGGCTGAAATAAGGTTTGGAAGGTGAAAAACTGCTTAACCGGGCCAAATAAGGTGATTAGTAATTGGGCCCATAACCCATTTCGGGATTAGGGTTATGGGGAGGCTGATAGGGTTTGGGAAATCATTTCATTTCAGTTTTTGAGCCGCCACTTTCATTCTTGAAACCCTAGCCATGGCCTCCACTCTCTAAATTTCTTCAAAACATCTCCAAATCACCTACAACTTGAAGATTGGGATTAACAACATCAAATCAAGGGAGATCTTCCCAAATCAAGATTAGAGCTGTTGGAACACATTAGAATTCGACCCAAACAGAGAATCATTTCAGATTTGTAGTTTACTTTGTGGCAAAGATGAGTGATTAGCATTGTTTTGACACTAATTACAGTTAATTAAGGGTAATTAGTGAAGATTAGCGAATTTATGCATTAATAAATTCTGGAAAAATATTCAGAAATTCTTAAATATTTTTTTAGACCTCTGTTAGAAAATTTGGCTAATTTGGATAAGTTTTGCTAATTATATGCTTAAACATGATTAAGAGGGATTAAGGGAAAATATGGGGTTTTGGCTATGTTTGATCCATTTTAACCTATCATATTGTTGTTTTGGTGTTTGAGGTCACTTGTACATGTTGCTACGACTGTATGGTATGCTTTGTGATTGTTTAGAATAGCTAGAATGGTCGAAAACGCTGTCGAGAGGCGTATAAACAGTCGCTGGAAATTGCAGGCAGGATCGGATCGGACCCCCCTTACCCGACCCGAACCGATCGTGGGCACATGCCACGATCCGAACCGAGGACATGATCCGATGGGAAGAAGAGCTCGAGTCCGAACCGCGCCAGCAGCCCCGACCCGATCCGCCCTTGAAGGGTGAGCACGATCCGTTGACCTGGAGAAGTGCTTTCCGACCCGAACCGCTTGAAGGACCACGACCCGAATCGGCGATGGCGACTGGACTTGGAGACCCGACCCGACCCACTGGGTGATGACGATCCGAACCGTGGCGTGCTGAAGATCCCGATCCGATCCATTGAAGGATGATAAAAGCCGAACCGATCCGGTGATGACCAAAAACCCGAGATGCAAAGGTAGTCCAAATGGAAGTTAGAGCTCAGGATCCAGATGGGAACCAACGAGTTCACTTCATGAGTTGGGCTTTGCTGCGGTACGTGTGCAAAAGAGTTTTCGGTATTCATAACTTTGGTTCACCACTGAGAGACGGATAGTGGGCTTGTAGTGATAGTTGTACGCGATTGGATTCCGTCATGGCCCAAAGGATTAGGTGACCAAGGTAGTGGATATCGTATGCTTTACGCACTGAGTGAGAGATGTGAGGATGGTTGCTATGCTTGATTGTTTGCCATCACTATGACATGCACACCCCCACCCCCGTATTCTTTACACCATCTGTTTAGTGGCACCTTAGAGTATTGTACGGTATGTAGTGCTAATTCTTTGGTTGCAGGTCCAGGTTCAGGTATGATTGGATTATACCTGTTATTGTTTTGTTTTGCTGCTTATCGCTCATACCAGACTTTTTGTCTGACCCAGAGTTTTATGTCTCCTCTTATTACTCTGGGTGCTCACACGAGCAGACTAGAGACAGGTTAGCTGGGTATGCACGGGTAGCTAATCTGGAGACGAGCAAGAGGCTTCCACGTATGATATATATAATATTCTCCCTGTGTTGTTGAAGATCACTGCTTGGGCATTAGTCGTGCATCTTCTACTTTACCTTTCTTTTGTTTTAGAGACAGTAAATTTGGAAAATTGTAATAAGCTGTATTTGGATTTCCGCTGCTATGTTGGTTTAGTTTTCAGCTTATGCACTGTCTCGCCTGTTTTATGTCAAGTATATTATTATTATATTTTGTTCCATGCGCTGTGAGACATTCTACAGGTTCTTTGTTAGTTCATTCTCTTCTTTTCTTTCTTTGGCGATCGTTCCGTGCTAGTCAGGCATGTGTACAGCGCACCTTTGGAGTAAATGTCGGTTGGTGCGGGGTGGGCCGTCACAAATTACACGTAATTAATCATTTCCCAATTTGAATTACTTTCCCTATTCAAATTATCAATTAATTCCAAATTTAACTATGGCCATAATTGACTCAATTATGTCCATCTATTTATGGTATGTAAAATCATATCAATTTTCATCAAAAATTTATTTTATGCCATTTAAGGCATTTATGCCAATTAAATCTTTTAATATTATCCCCTTTTTACCCCACGTTGTACGTTTATTCGTTTAACATAAAATATACGTTAGACTCGAATAGTCTAACTCATGGAATAAAAAGAAAACATCACAACATACATATAATTAAAACTAGATCTAAACATAAGGGGTGAACTTGCATGTGTGAATGATGTTCTACATCTAAAACTTTCATAGGCCAAAGTTACAACTTGCATAAAACTACATATGTCATAGACCCAAATCTAAAGGTGTGAACTTGTTGGGATAATGGTCACAAACTTGCATAAATCATGTATGTCATAGATCTACGTCTAAAGGTGTAAACTTGCATAGGTAGTAACCACAAACTTGCATAACATGATTCATATTTGAACACATGTATTCATATAAAATTGCATATGTGATTTATGCAACATAACAGTGGTATAAACTTACATCTAAACATGTAAACTAGCATGTAGAATTTGGCATATAACTCACACATGTCATAGCCTAACTTTAGATCTAAAATAGATGTCATGAAGCATATAAGGTTATACATATAATTTTCCCCAACTTGCATATGATTCATGTCTTAATAAAAGTCTAAACTTGCATACGTACTTATGATTTATCATATGAATCATCATACCCAAACTAGCATATGAACAACATGATGATTCGATTATACATAAGCCAATCATAAAATTACAACATGGATGATCACAACTTTACAAGATAGCATCACAGAATTTACAACATAAACATCACAATTTTACTACATGAATAATTCACATCATATCCAAATAATCCACATCATAACTCAGTCCAATTAATTTGCTAATTATTTTATTAAAATTATCGAACTCACAACTCAAAGAAGGTCTTGAGTTCTGAATTCTGAGTTCTGAAGTTGTATTAGCTTTCCCTTGAAGAGGATTTGTTGTTAAAGTTGAAAAGGATTGAATTTGATTTTCTTTCTTCCTCTCTAATTGGTGGCGGCTATTCTGAGTTACTAGGTGATGGCATAGAGGCCATGAATCTAATTTTATTTTGATTTTAGGGTTTGAGTCTATAGGTGTTTTTATAGAGTTTAGGATTAGTTTAGGCCGTCCGATTAACCCAGAATTAATCCCAGCCAATCAGAGCAGATCAGAAACCCTAACGAGTCAGCACACAGTCACAAACAGGTCATCAATCAAATCTGGCCGGGGGGGCAGGTTGACCCCCAGGTAGACCCTATGGTCGACCTGGCCCTGGCAGGGATTTTCCCGCCTAGCCTGTCTGACTCCGAAATTTGAATTTTCTGAAATTGTTTTGAATTTTCTGAAACTTCCGATGGCCATAACTTCTTCATACGAAGTCCAATTCACGCAAACTCGGACTCTATCTCAACCAGAATTCCGAGACAAACACAATGGCGCAACCTGTTTCCCTTAATTATCACATCTGAGATTAGTTATTCTTTTATTTGTGAACTTTAATATTAACATAAATACGGGGTGTTACATTCTCCCCTCCTTAAAGGATTTCGCCCTCGAAATCTCCAAGTTAAGGAGAATGCATATCCTGACATCCAAACAACCATCTACTCAACCATCAAACACAGGCATCCATTGTCCTTATAAAATTCCTAATGCTTTATGAACATATGCAAGAAGT
The DNA here is from genome assembly GCA_030737875.1 of Allium sativum. NCBI lineage: Eukaryota > Viridiplantae > Streptophyta > Magnoliopsida > Asparagales > Amaryllidaceae > Allium > Allium sativum. Next base: position 944,493,456 of record CM060909.1, on the reverse strand, counting down.
GTGCGTATATGTTCCCTATCTAATGCAAAATCAGGCGGTCTACTGATTCAGTTGACCTCCTTAATGCAAACCATGATAGTGCCATGCGTCCATTATGTATGCGAAAGAACACTATCGATACATATTATTTCTACATGTGTGCACAGCCATTCACCAGAATGCAACATCCATATGATGGTACAACCATTATACAACCATTAACTTAAATATGCACACACATTTATATGCAATATGCAATATGAAGTGACTGAGAAGATCTAGTGCCTAAAGTGTGTGTGTATGCATCCACGAGCAACCCTAGCAAACACTTGCATCCACATGCATCCATCATACATAACATGTCTCAAACACATGTTTCAACCATAGGACTACCCTATCTAAAGGTCAAAGAAATTAGCGAGAGGACATACTAAAGATAAGACAAGTACAAGCTAAGAGATAAAGGAGAAATTAAAAGACATACCCTCGAAAAGAAAAGGGTACAATGAGCGCATCTTCTCTTCCGTCTCCCAAGTAGTGTTGCTCTCATCATCTCCCCATTGTACTTTGACTATCTTGACCTCTCGATTCCTCAACTTCTTAATTTCCAACCCAAGAATGCACGTAGGAGCTCGTCGAATCATCACATCACGCTCGACCTCCACCTCTCTAAGCAAGCTCGGCTCCACCACTTCTGCGGTCTCGTGCAGGCATTTCCTCAAATGTGATACATGGAATACATCGTGTACACCAGTAAGTCTCTCGGGCAACTCCACTCTATACGCCATCTACCCAATCCTCTCCTTAATAGGAAACGACCCTACGAACCTTGGTACTAACTTCCCAACGGACCCAAAGCGAACCACATTCCATAATGGAGACACCTTGACAAAGACCATGTCCCCAATATCAAACTCAAGATCTGTCCTCCTCTTGTCCGCATACGATTTCTGCCTATCTTGCGCCGTCTTCACCCTCCTTCGAATCAGATCGATCTTCTCCGAAGTCTCTCTAATCATATCAGGTCCAAGCAAGATCTTATCTGTAGACTCCCACCAACATGTAGGCGAACGACACGGCCATCCATAAAGAGCCTCGAACGGTGCCATTCCGATGCTAGACTGAAAGCTATTATTATATGCAAACTCTACCAACGGAAGATGTTCCTCCCATGTACCTCCGAAGTATAAGACACACAACCTCAACAAGTCCTCTAGAATACGATTCACCCTCTCAGTCTGGCCGTCCGTCTGAGAATGATATGCGGTGCTCAAACATAACTGAGTCCCTACCGCCTCTTGCAAGCTCTTCCAAAACTCGCTATTGAAGATAAAATCGCGGTCGCTCGTTATGCTAGAAGGAACACCGTGCAAACGAACTATCTCCCGAATGTATACGAAGGCTAACCATGGAGCAGTCCTCTTACTCTTCATGGGAATGAAATGGGCGCTCTTAGTAAGTCTGTCTACCACGACCCAAATCCCCGTATTACCCTTCCTCGATCTCGGTAACCCGTCAATAAAATCCATCGAGACACTTTCCCCACTTCCATTGTGGGACCTCCAATGGGTGTAGTAATCTACCGGGCTTCTTTTGCTCTGCTTTTACTTGTTGGCACACCAAGCATCTAGCGACAAACTCTGCCACATCCCTCTTCATACCGGCCCAAAAATAAACTCGTCTCATGTCCATGTACATCTTGTCCCAACCGGGATGAATGATCATCTTCGAACGATGTGCATCATCAAGAATGGTCTTCCTCAAATTCTCGTCCCGTGGTTCACAAAGTCTACCATCCCTACGTAACCAACCCTTATCATCTAGGGTATACCTACGGAGATGGCTCGATGACTCCCCTCTTTTGAGCTTCTCTACTAACTCAACCAACTATGGGTCATCTCGCTGTGCCTCACCAATCCGTCTCAAAAGCGTAGGTCTGACCTCTAAGGATGCTAGTAAACTGGGTACAAAGTCAATGGAAGGTCTAAAGTCAAACGTAGAGATGAACTCTAAGCTTCGCCGCTCAACAAACAACGGACTCAAGGACAACCTTTTTCTACTTAAGGCGTCTGCCACCACGTTACCCTTGCCACGGGTATATGCTATCTCAAAGTCGTAGGACGCTAAGAATTCCATCCACCTTTACTGCCTCAAGTTCAAGTCCTTCTGAGAGAACAAGTATTTTAGCGATTTGTGGTCAGTGAACAATTCAAATTTTTTACCAAGAAGATAATGGCACCAAGAGTTAAGCGCGAAAACAATAGCGGCCAACTCTAGGCCATGTGTAGGGTAATTTCTCTCATGCACTCTCAACTGCCTTCCACCATAGGCTATTACCCTTCCCTCTTGCATTAAGACTGCGCCTAGTCCTGTCCCACAAGCATCGGTATAAACGGTAAATGGCTTACTCCCATCTGGCAACACTAAGACTGGGACTGTGGTCAAAGCTCTCTTTAAACGTTGGAACGCATCATCACAATCTACGTCCCAAGTGAAAACTAGGTTCTTCTTCGTCAAGCGTGTTAATGGGGCTGATATTTTTGTGAAGTCTTTAATGAACTTCCTATAGTAGCCAACCAACCCTAGGAAACTCCTCACCTCGGTAGCATTTTTAGGGACCTTCCAATCTTGGATGGCCACTACCTTCGCGGGATCCACGGCTATCCCTTCTTTGGAAACCACGTGCCCTAAGAATCGCACTTCCTTCCTCCAAAAGTGACATTTAGAAAATTTAGCTTTAAGGCTATGCACTCGAAGAGTCTCCAACGCTTCCTTATGATGTAGGGCATGCTTTTCCTCGTTCTTAGAAAAGATCAAGATGTCGTCTACAAAGACTACCGCGAATTTATTAAGGTACTCCCTAAACACCCTACTCATCAAGTCAACAAAGTATGCAGGGGCGTTTGTCAAACCGAAGGGCATCACAAGCCACTTGAAGAAACCATCTGGAGTCCTAAAGGCAGTCTTGTCTATGTTACCCTCAGCCACTCTCAACTGATGGAAACCCGTGGCTAGGTCCCACTGCGAAAACACTGAGGCGCCAACTAACTGATCGAAGAGATCGTCAATCCTCGGCAGTGGGTGTCTATTCTTCTTAGTAAGCTTATTAAGTTCTCTATAGGCCACACAAAGTCTAAGGGACCCATCTGCCTTCGTGGCAAATACTACTGGAGCACCCCACTCCGATATACTGCGTCTGATGAACCCCTTCTCAAGCAATTCCTTCACTTGCTTACTGAGTTCTCTTCTCTCTCTTGGAGCCATGTGGCGCACTGGTAATGCAACTAGCTTTGCATTATCTACTAGATATATTCGAAAGTCTATCTCACGTTTAGGGGGTAAACCCCTCACATCATCGAAGACATCAACATATTCACAGACTATGGGAACAGAATGTAAATCATCATCGGATGCGTCAACGGATTCTAGGTAGCTAAGCATTACTGGACCTCTAGGGTCAGAAGAAATATCAAGGGTCTTTCCAAAACAAGTCAACAATCTAACTACCCTTCTTTCACAATCTAGGATGGCCCCATATCTAGTTAGCCAATCCATACCTAGAATTAAACCGTAGCCCATGAAGCCAAGAATAAAGGCGTTGCATTCAAACTCAACGCCCAAGATAAACACTCTCAAATCCCGACAAATCATAGAAAGATGAGCCGAACCACCAAAAGGATTTGAGACTACTAAGGGATCTGTAACTAGACTAGTGTCTAGGTGTAGTGTTTCAATTAATGATGTAGAGATAAACGAATGTGATGCGCCAGAATCGAATAAAGTACGAACATGATGATCAAACAGAAAAACTAAACTTTCAATGGAAATTGCTTTACCTCGTTCTTGCAGCGGTGGGACCACGAGAGCCTGAACTTGTCCCCTTGCCTCCCCTGGTGCCATAAGAGCCTGCACCTGTCCTCCCGAGGTAGACCCTACCCTCTGTCCTTTCTTTGGGCTGTCCTTAATCAAATGTCCCGCTTCGCCACAGTGGAAACAACCAGTCTTCTTTTTCTTCCTGCAATCTTTGCTTAGATGGCTTGGTGTCCCACAGTTAAAACATTTTTCTTCCCCTTAGCATTGTTGCCTTTACCACCTTTCCTGTTCTGTTGTTGCTATTGCGGTTTCTTTTGATCCCCTTTCTTCTCGGGTGCCTTATTAGCGTTGGAGGCCATGAATCTAATTTTATTTTGATTTTAGGGTTTGAGTCTATAGGTGTTTTTATAGAGTTTAGGATTAGTTTAAGCCGTCCGATCAACCCATAATTAATCCCAGCCAATCAAAGCAGATCAGAAACCCTAATGAGTCAGCACACAGTCACAAATAGGTCATCAGTCAAATCTGCCCGCGGGCGGGGGAGGGGGGGCAGGTCGACCCCCAGGTCGACCCTATGGTCGACCTGGTCAGGGCAGGTCGACCCTCAGGTCGACCATATGGTCAACCTGGTCAGGGCAGGTTGACCCCCAGGTCGACCCTATGGTCGACCTGGCCCTGGCGGGAATTTTCCCGCCTAGCCTGTCTGACTCCGAAATTTGAATTTTCTGAAATCTGTTTTGAATTTTCTGAAACTTCCGATGGCCATAATTTCTTTATGCGAAGTCCAATTCACGCAAACTCGGACTCTATCTCAACCAGAATTCCGAGACGAACACAATGGCGCAACCCGTTTCCCTTAATTCTCACATCTGAGATTAGTTATTCATTTATTTGTGAACTTTAATATTAACAGAAATACGGGGTGTTACACTACGACACCTGTCAAAGGGCAAAGAAGTGCCCAACTTCCATCTATAGCCGCAATAGTTCCACCTGCCGCTAATTTTCTTTCAAGCTTTGTAGTGATTTCCGTGCGATGGAGGCAGCTTTCAAGAGACTTGTCAACAAATTACACAAGGATGGAAAAGATGAGAATGAGAGAGTTTGGCTAAGGAGCACAACCCAAGGATGAGGAACTAATGGATATAGACTTGGTTCACAAAGGAGGTAAAAAGAAAGAAGTGTAAGTGAAAGAATCACAGGACAAGAAGGGAGGGAAGAATAGGAAAATCTAACAGAAGAGGAAGTGTCGTTATTATGGTAAAATGGGTCACACAGTTAAGGACAAGAACAAAGGATAGGATTTTCCGGAGGGCAAGTGCATACTCTCACCGCCAGCGTACCTAAGAGAGAGGTAGTAAAGCTTTGGCTGAAAAAGTTAAGTTTTCTTTTTGATCATCCTGTTAGTATTCTTTTGATTTAGTGTTTCACATTCATTTATATCTGTTTCCATAGTTGAGTCTCTACACCCTAGAGCTTGTATAGTAGAGGATCCCATTATTGGCTCAAATCCAATTGGTGGTTCGGCTCGTTTATCTTTGGTTTATAAGGATTTGAGAATAGCTATGTTAAATACTGAGTTTAAGTGTAATGCTTATATTTTTGGTTTCATGGGTTATCGGTTGATTTTAGGCATGGATTGGTTAGCTAGTAATTGTAAGAGGAGGGTAGTTAGACTTTCGACTTGCCTCGGAAATACCCTCGAGATTTCGTGCGATCCTAAGGGATCATACTGTCTTGGCTACCTAGAATCACTTGATGCATCTATCGATGATTTGCGATCCATTGGAGTAGTCCATGAGTGCACATATGTTTTTGATTTGGTTAGGGATTTATCCCCTAAAACGCGAGATAGACTTCCGCATATATCTAGTTGACAATGCAAAGCCAGTTACATTACCTATACGACATGTGACTCCAAGGGAAAGGAAAGGCTCAGTAAACAAGTAAAAGAGTTACTTGAGAAAGGGTTCATAAGGCGAAGTATTTCTGAATGGGGTGCTCCAGTCGTTTTCGTTACAAAGGGGATGGTTCACTTTGCTTGTGCATAGATGATATTTTGTAATGAGGAAGAACATGCTTTGCATCTAAGGGAAGTCTCGGATACCCTCCAAGCGCATCAACTTAAGGCGAAGTTCTCCAAAAATGTCATTTTTGGAGAGAAGAAGTAAGGTTTCTAGGACATGTGGCGCCCAAAGAAGGGACAACAGTAGATCCCGCAAAAGTAGTTGCGGTGCAAGACTGGAAGGTCCTAAGGAATGCAACAGAAATACGAATCTTTCTTGGACTAGCGGGCTAATATAGGGAGTTCATTAAGGATTTTGCGAAGGTACTAGCCCCACTTACAAGATTGACGGAGAAGAATCTAATCATCTTAGTATATACACTTGGTAACATGATTAACATCTGTTTATTTTCAAAAGATAGTTCTGGGAATGTTAGCATGACATGGCAGAAGTTGTAGTGCCAAATATACTATAAGAAGAAAAGGTTGAACGAGAGGCGATAGTGAAATAAGTTCCAACACACATTCTGGAAACAGAAATTAAGAAGCTACGCAACCGTGAAGTTAAGACAGTCAGAGCAATATGGAATGAAGCTCAAGAAGATGCGATTTAGAAGACTGAAGACCAGATACGCTCATCATACCCTTTTTGAGGGTATATCCTTGATTCCTCTTTTTCAGTAAAGTTTATTTGCATGCTAGTCTTTATCTTTTAAGTATATCCTCTCGATTCTATCCGCGATCCTTAGGTAGAAGCCAATGGATGTAAACATGTGTTTGAGACATGTTATGTTTGGTGGATGCAAGTGGATGTAAGTGTTTGCTGGTGGTTGCTCGTGGATGCATACACATACATTAGGCTCTAGATCAGCTCAGTCACTTTCATATTGCATATGCATGAATAAATTTTTTATATATGCAATGAAACTTGATGTGTTATCATATGGATGTTGCATTTGTATGAATGATTGTGCACTCATGTAGAAGTTATAAAGTACGATTAGGAATAATAGCATACATGATGGACTCATGGCACTGACATAATTCGCATTAAGGAGGCCAACTGAATCAGTAGACCGCCTGATTTTGCATTAGATAAGGACATATACACAAACTATGCATATGTTCCTGAAAAGCATTAGAAATCATTTTAAGAACAATGGACGCCTGTGATTGAATGGTTGAGTAGATGAATGTTGGATGTTAGGATACATTCTCCTTGACTTGGAGATTTCAGGGACAAAATCTTTTAAAGGAGGGGAGAATATAATACCCCGTATTTCCTGTGAATATTAAAGTGAGAATTAAGGGAAACGGGTTATGCCATTGCGTTTGTCTCGGAATTTTTTTTTGAGATAGAGTCCGAATTTGCGTAAATCGGACTCCTATGAAGAAGTTATCGAGTTCAGAAGATTTCATGTTAAACCAGAAATGAAATATAAATAATAATTAAATCGAAAAAGCAGTTCGAATTTCAAAATCACGTAAACCAACTGGGCGGGAAAATTCCCGCCCATAGGGGTCGACTCCCCCCAGGAGGGGTCGACATAGGTGTTGACCCCCCAAATGGGGTGTCGACCCGCCTATAGGGGTCGACCCCCTCGCCCAGATCAAAACAGTGACGATTTTCTGACTTGTTGCTGAGTCACTAGGGCATAGGTGGCAATTTCTGGATAGCTCTATCTAGTCTGTACGGTTCTGATTGCTCCTAGGTTGATCTAACAGCTCACATAAATCTAAACCTCTATAAAAGCAACCCCAACCCTCAATCCTAAATCACACAATTTCATTCCAAGGAGCCACCATGTTGTCCATGGTCAACCTAGCATAGCCACCATTCTTCTCCAACTAGAAAGCAAGTTAGAAGCAACGAATCAAATCTAAATTAGAGAAATGATAGTCTACATAAAGGGACAACTTTCCAGTTTCAGAAAACAAGATTTGTCCTTTGTTTTGTAAGTTCAAGTTACTTTCAGATGTGAATTCTTAATTGAAATTCTTAGCATGTAATAATATGAATCCAAGCTATACCTGATAATCTTTTCAGATTTATCCTATCTAATTTATCAGATTTGTGCCTGTGATGTTATTCAAATCTATTTTATAAGATTTGTGCCTGCGATGTTATTCAAATCTAATCTATCAGATTTATGCCTGCGATGTGATTTTATCCAGATCTATACCTCTTCTATGTTCCTGATATTGCTATTATCAAAATTTAGCATCGTATGGCTATTTTACGCCTAATCTTTTATGTTTCCTCTTCTTTCGCTTTTATTATGGATCTAGGTTGCCTCAAACCTAGACGAAAGCTTGTTATATATACGATTGGAAGGGAGATTTGGCCTAATCTATTTTGTACTATTGGGCGTAACTTGTAGTTGAGGTTTGGGTATAACTTGTAATTGAGATTTGGGCACAATTTGTAGCTGAGATTTGGGTATAACTTGTAATTTATATTGGGCATTATTATCGTTATAATTGCAAGATGGGTTAATTTGCGTATAAATCAAGTTTTGGGCATGATTGTTATTGTTCCGAATTTGGGTAACTTGAAATATTAAACTAGATTGGGGGAAAAATGTAAATTGGAATATTAAATCTAGATTGGGGTTAACTATTGACTGGGACGCCAAGTATAATGAATATTGTAATTTTGAGGCATGATTATTATTGAAAATTTGGGAAGACTGGGTGTAACCTATGTTGAGTAATAACTTGAATTTGAATTTGTGGGGCATAACTTGTAATTAGCTTTGTTGAGGTATAACTTGAGAATTGGAACATGACTAGTTTTGTGAATTTGGGATAATTAGCATATAAAATCTAGACTTGGACATGTATGGTAAATATGCTAAAAGATAAAAATGCCTAACCCGAGGTTAGATTGAGTTGCGGTGTAAACTGCTAGGAACCGCCCGGCACATCCAGTAACCGCAACAACACCTATCTAATGTGAGAGGTTAGTGCATCATGCCCAAGAAAAACCCGAGGTTAGATTGAGTTGTGTTGTAAAATTGCCCGGAACCGCCCGGCACATCCAGTAACCGCAACAACATAGATCTAATGTGAGAGGTTGGTGCATTAATAAATTGATTAATGCTAACGAACAAGACATGTTAAGAATGGTAGGGTTAAGTTAACTAAGGCAACACTTAACAGTTATAACATGTTAATTAGACAAGAAGATGAGGTTAAGTAAATTTAGAACACTTAACGGTTACAACATGTTAATTAGACAAGAAAATGGGGTTAAGTAAATTTAGAACACTTAACCATTACAACATGTTAATTAGACAAGAAAATGGGGTTAAGTAAATTTAGAACACTTAACCATTATAACATGTTAATTAGACAAGAAGGTGAGGTTAAGTAAATTTAGAACACTTAACCGTTATAACATGTTAATTGAATAAGTGAGCAGGGTTAAGTTAACCAGTACAACATGATGAATGAAAAGGGTTAAGTTAATAAGAAACACTTAACCAATATGACATGATGAATGGGTAGGGTTAAGTTAAAACAAGAGAGCAACACATAACCAATATAACAGGATGCATGGAAGGGTTAAGTTAATACAAGGAGGCAACACTTAACCAATGTAACACGATAAGTGGGTGGGTTAAGTTAGCTTGAATTGATTGATGACACTTAACCAATACAGCATGATGAACGCGTGGGGTTAAGTTAATAAGAAACACTTAACCAATGTAACTTGATGAACGTACGGGGTTAAGTTAATAGGAAACACTTAACCAATCCAACATGACGAGTGACAAGGGTTAATAAGAAACACTTAACCAACATGACATGATGAGTGGGTGGGTTAAGTTAACATGAATGGACAACACTTAACCAATATGACGTAATGTGTGGGAGGTTTAAGTACATATTGGGTTGGTGGGTAATATTAGTAAATATAGGCCCACAAACTTAACCATTAAGTAAACATGTTTGAATCAGTGGGAGGGTTAAGTACATATCGAGTTGGTGGGTAATATTAGTAAATATAGGCCCACAAACTTAACCAATAAGAAACCCCAGTAATGGGGACCCATTTCAGTTGTAACCCACATAGATTTATCAAGGTACCCTAAAACTAGGCAGGGTGAGGCATGATTACTAGGCTGATTATAAGCGGTCAAAAATAACGGTAGGGAGTATGTCAGTGTAGGTTCCAACGGTTTACGAGCGTGCACGTACTCTGGAATGGGAAAAAGCAGGCACTGGGTACCAGTAGTTATACACTGTGCATCATGAATCGTGTCGAGTCGCTATCATAGGGATTGATACACCTTATGGTGGGGCCAGCACATGGTATCTACACGCAAGACATGGACGATTTGACATAGACACATGGAACATTAATACAAGTAGGGAGTCAATTGATAGGGTAGTAAGGGTACATCTAACATCTTCCTGGCAATTAGGCTGATTGAGGTAAAGATCCTCATACTAGATGTAACCTGAAGGCTACCATAATTACGGGGATTTGGATCACGTGGTAATATTATCACTTTACACAGATTACTAGTTGGGACACTAGTTAGGCGTTGTAGAGATATAAAAATCAGAATAACAAGGTATTACCGAAGAAGAGAAAGAGTAGAAGCGCATTCAGTTTATCTTGCCTTATCATATCTATACTAATCGTATGTTATCTTGTTATCCTTGTTCTCACGGTATTGTCTTATATTTAGTTTATTCATGTCATGATGCTTTTGCCTATTTACGTACTGAAAGTCACTAGACTTACCAGACTTATGTTTGACCTAGTTTGTTTCGCCTCTTTTCTTCCGTTTCCCCCCTCCTCCCAGGTTCACATGGAGGAAATATTACCACTTAGCTCGGTTTTCTTTCCAAGCACGGAGATAGTCGATGAATTGCTTTGGACTCTCTCTTCCACTACTATGGCTGGTTCATGCTTTATTGGGGAATATCATTGTTACTTTTATGCTTCTTTTATACTTGGGAGTTTTTGAATCAAGACAGGAGTTCTATGTATTATTTTTAAGTATGATTGAGACAATTATTGTAAAAGCTTGACTGGACCACATTATTTATAAAATGACTTTAGTTTCCGCTGCTTTATTTGTCTGTCTTGTAATTTATCTGCATCTTTTTCCTATAGAGCTCCACCGAAGTTAAGGCATTCCCTTTGCGAGTGACCTTAACGGAGGTGGGGTGTTACATTTTACCTATTAGATTTTAATATATACAAAAGTCTATCCATAGGATGACATCACATTGGCTATTCTATCATATAATCATGTCACATATAAGATCTCACTGTCCCGACACCTCATTCCTCTCAACCCAAAATAGTTATTAGATCAAGATTGCACCGAGCCACAATGCCAACTAGATTCATCATGCTCCTGCTCCAAGGATGCATCTAGTTTTACTCTATCGGTCGATCGTCTAGAAGAGTGGTCAATCACCATGGTCAATCGTCGCTTTGACCGATTGACCTGATCTTTTTTCAAAATAAATTTAAATTTTAAACTTCTTTCCGTTGTATCTCCTCTACGTTGACTTAAATCATGATGACTTATATATGAAAATTGTTCAGAAAATCGCTAGTGATGTAATGGTGAAGTCCCCATAGCCAAATTTGGACATTTGTTAAAAAAAATTACCTTTTAATTCATTTTCTTCTTCTAATTTATTATTATTTATAAATTTACCTGGGTGCTACACTTGTGCATTAAATGAAGAATCTAAATTTTAAAAATTAAATTTTATTTATTTTAAAAAATAGATAAGAATTGAGATGTTATTGTTAAACCAAACGGGAAATTAATGGAGTAAATAATAAGTAGCATGTATGACTTTACCCAACTTCAACATCAAAAGTTGAGATATTTGAGTGATTTAATGTTAATAATATGGAGTAAAATTCAAATCTAATCCAATATAAAAAAATGATAAATGAAGAGCAATACATACAAGGAACCTATACGAATAACCATATAAGGGAATTAGCAATAGCGCAACTTGAAAGTGCAAGCTTTAACTGTGATGCAAAAAACCACTTGTGCTAAATAAGCGCATATGATTATTACTAATATAGGCCCTACTAAATAACTGATTTTTTGCGTCTGGAGTTGGTTTAATTAATGATTCGAGATGTTAAAAATACTGAGTCGTTACATAAATATGCGTAATATTTTTCTCAAGTAACTAAAACTTGTAAATTTTATAAATAAACCGAATTTGAGCATTACATGGGTTTAACTATATCATTCTTTGAAGTAGGCTTTTCACATAAAGTAAAGCTACTAAAAGCAAGTACGAACTTTAAAATATAAACGTGTTAAAGTTGTTACTTGTGAGACTGCTTATTCCACTTATCATAATGGCTATATGAATGTAGCTGTATTGAACCCGACTTTTAATTCTAATTTACAGGTTATCAAATAAATGAATGGAAGACGCGTAGTTTATAAATTTTATATCAAGCAAGCAAGCGGGTTCGGTCTTCTTCCGTTGGGTCACATATCATCTCAATAATCAATCATTTTGTATTGTATGTGTGTGTGTGTGTATATATATATGTATATGTATCAAATAAAGTGCTTTGCATATAGTTATCGGTCTAAGAAATAAATTCATAAGTTCAATAACTCAAGTATAATAAAATTTCTGTCACTTCTCGAACTCATTTATGGTATCGTAGCTTTGTATTGCTTAACAATAGTGAGTCAATGCCTTTCCATTAATCCCCCACATCATCATCGTGATTAGCCTGCACAATTCTTAATCATATTGGAGAACCAATAATTATTATAATTTGATTATGTTAAATTCGGTCATACTAGGGTTTGTATCAAAGTTAATATCTATTATTATCAAAGTATCTTCTCCTTATCAGTATCTTGCTGAGTAATTGTTATTAGATTGTTGTCATAATTAAGCTATTCTTCTTACTACATTAGTTTTAGCCAAAGCTTCAGTTGAAACTTCAAGGTTTACTTTCTTGATTTTGAATATGAATGGATATGGTTGGAGTAGAGATAGATGATTATGTTACATCCTTTACTTCAAAAACATCTTCCCGAAGAGCCACCACTCAAGAAACCATTAAAACCATCAAACTGCTAATCAATATTCAATTAGATGAAGATATTTTTCTTCTTTATAAATTTCAAATTGAAATTGTAGTCACAGTCTATGGACTTGAGCAGTGTGTTCTTGGATTAATACCCACTTTGTAACGACCTATATTTTAAGCATTGGAGGATCGTAAAATAATTATATTTTATTTCTTAGTGGTCAGATCATTCTCAGATTTTTAGTATGTTGTGCATAGAGATATGAGACATGTCCATGATTTTTACCGAATCGTCTTGTGACCATTTTTCCCTTGCAAATATTGTTTTAGCTATAAATTTTAATAGAGATCGAATCGGGTTCTAAAATTTGTCTCATTGGATTAAAATGATGGTTTAAGATTCCATGGTGTGGTCATATGAAAGATTTGGTTCGGCAATTTGGGAGCAATCGTTGTTTTAAGTTTTAGTTTCTATTAGGCAAACTAATTAGCTGCTAATAGGCAGATTAGCAAAGCTCATTAGGCTAATTACCTACAGTTGTGAATAGAGGTATCTAGGGAGAAAATTAGGGTTTCTCTTTTCATTCAAACATTAGGTTGGACGCCTGTAATTCTCCTGTTCAACCTAATTCCTAATTTCTTCATCATATTCATTCTAATTCATCATAGATTGCATTTGGAGGCTAGATCATCATCAAGGAAGATTAGATCACTTCAAATTGCATCAATTTTAGGGGTTTTCAACACTTTCCAGATCTGATCTCGTTGTATTGCATTAGATCTTATATTTGGTGAGTGATATGTATCTCTCAGACGAAAAGTAAGATTTATATGGGTAAATTAGGATCAAATTGATATGTCATATGTTAAATTCAATCTAGATCTTATCATATATGTTTAATTCAGATTTAGATGTCGTAGGAAAACTTAATTTAATCATATGAACCGACAATTCGTTAGTTAATCATGTTTTTGCATATGTTTAGATCCAATTCAAGTTAGATCCGTTGAATTATGTTATGTTTATGATATGCGCATGTTTGTATGATCAAGATTTGATGAATCACTATTTTTTTTTGATTGAATTGAATGCGTTGCTTGAATGGTTTGTTATAATTGTGCATTGTAGATCTTAGGTTTAAAGAACATAGCAAATTGGAGATTAAGATGATCGAATGCAGACGAAACTTGGCGGAGGAGATTTGGATGATGAAGAGAGGCAACACAAAAAAATTCATGTCGAAACTCACTAGTACATGGACCAGCAAGGGCCCATGCTCGATGGACCGATATTGATCCATGCATTATCGTAGGATGGCGATGATTTTTTGGATGAGGCGTCGTGGTGATAAATCGAGGTTGCCTACAAATTTCCAAGTCATTTGGACATGTTTTTGGATGAGTCAAAGGTTGATCACTTGTAACACCCCGTATTTCAGTTAATGCTAAAATTCACTAATTGCAGAATAAATAATCTCAGATGTGAGAATTGGGGGAAACGGGCTGCGTCATTGCGTTCGTCTCGGAAAAATACGCAGAATAGAGTCCGAAATTTTGTAAATCGGAGTCCGTATGGCCCAGTTAAGGCCCAAAGAAGTTTTCAGAAAATTCAAAGTTAAAAACAGATTTAAAATTCAGTTCTAAAACAAGTTTGAAGCCAAAAGCGGAAAAGGCGGGAAAGTTCCCGCCTAGCCCCGTGTCGACAGGGGTGTCGACAAGCATGTCGACAGGGGTGTCGACAGCCCTGTCGACAGGGGTGTCGACACAGGGTGTCGGCCCTGTTGATCTGGGTGCACCAGATCTGATTTTTGGTTGAGTCTTGGGCTGGGTTCTAGAGATTTCCGAAATCTAAGGGTCCTAATCTAATCTAGGGTTAATCTAAGGGCCTAAAACACTCACCTAATCTATAAATACACCCTAAACCTACCCTAATCCATACTAAAAATAGAATTGAGGGCTACATGCCGCCAAATTAAATCTTAGAAGGAGCCTCCACTAATTTATGAAGAGGGTTGCAAGCTAATCACTCTCTAATCAACCTCTAATCCATTCTAAGCATCTAAATCTTCTTCATTTGGAGTGCAAATTTGCTAGTTGTGAGTTTCTATCACTTTAACATCAATTGCTAAAGTAAGTAGATTAGGGGTAATGAGACTTATGGTCTTGAATGCGGATTAGTGAGTTTGAATCATTTGTAATGATATGCTACTCTATGTTTTCCTAAGTTTATGCATATTTAACAAGTGGGTTTATGCATGTTTAATAAGTTGGTTTATGCATGTTTAACAAGTGGGTTTATGCATGTTTAATAAGTGGGTTTATGCATATTTAATAAGTGGGTTTATGCATGTTTAACAAGTGAGTTATGCAAGTTCATATGCAAGTTATGTGTATGATGTTATGTAAGTTATGTGTAGGTTGTTATGCAAGTTCATATGCAAGTTATGTATATGCTTAAATGCAAGTTTAACATGATATGCAAGTTATGCATGCTTATGCAAGTATGAGAATGCTTATGCAAGTTATGTATATGCTTAAATGCAAGTTTAACATGATATGCAAGTTATGCATGCTTATGCAAGTATGAGAATGCTTATGCAAGTTATGTGTATGCTTAAATGCATGTTTAACATGTTATGTAAGTTATGAGAATGCTTATATGCAAGTTCAACATGTTATGCAAGATATGTGTATGATAATATGCAAGTTCATATGCAACATGTTATACAAGTCATATGTATGATAATATGCAAGTTCATATGCAACATGTTATGCAAGATATGTGTATGATAATATGCAAGTTTGGGTTAAATGTAGTTGGGTTAATATATGCTCATATATGCAAGTTGACATCCTCTTAACCCATGACAAAGTTATATGCTAAGATTTGGTTAAACCCATGATATTTGTGATGGATCTTCCCTTTATTATGTCATGAAATGAGAACGATTTACGTGGGGAACGATGGGGTTAATAAATATGTTAATAAAAGTATGATTGGGTATGATTAAGCATACCATAAAAATAAATTAACATAAGTGGGAATTTACCTATTGAGTTAGGTCTACCCCATGGGAATTTACCTATTGAGTTAGGTCTACCCATGTTATGAAAAATGTGTAATTAATTAGGGATAATTAATTATGGGGGTGATTAATTAGGTGTAATTAATCAACTAAGACACGAGGTTGGACCCTTTTGTAGCGGAAGTCTGCCCGGAACCGACCGGCCATCCAGCGGCTACAAATGATAGGCCCAATGTGAGAGGTCTTAGTCGTAAATTAAATACGTGATTAAAGTAAAGACACGAGGTTAGACCCTTTTGATGACAGAAGTCTGCCCGGAACCAACCGGCATATCCAGCAGTCATAAAAGACGGTCTAATGTGAGAGGTCTTTATGAGGTCAGGATCTTAATTAATTAATTAAGAAACACTTAACCATATTAGCATGTAGAGGGACATGAGGGGTTAAGTGGGTGCCTTGGGTGGCATGTGGAAATCTAGTGGTTGCCTTGGGTGGCAATAGAAAATACGATTAGAATACTTAACCAAAGTGGAAACATGTAATTAAACATGATTAAAGGGTTAAGTGGGATGCACTAGAAAAAGGGACAAGCTTAGGTGGGTAGCTTGTGGGGGCCCATTTCAACCAGTAACCCATATGTATCTTATTGGGCTCGACCCATGTCGAGGACGGGACACGCGTACTGGGCTTGACTATAAGAGGCCAAAACGGGGTAGCGGTGGCAACGCAAGTCCAACGGGTTTCATATGCGTGTGTGGACCCGGGCTGGTAGGTAAGACGTTGTTGCATCGTGTAGATATAAGCCGTGCACCGTTTGTTGTATCGGGTTGCCACTTTGGGGAGTGATACACCCCACTGTGGGGCCGGCACGGGTATCTACGGTAGGGAGCCGATCATTTGGGAGTAGTGGTTACACCTAGTGGAGATAGGGGCAGACGGCACCTATGTAGTCAGCTAGGGGTATACGAGACTACTGGGAAATTTTCTAAGTCCTTGGGAGGGATCAACCTTTAAGTAGAAATGACTGGTGTGGTGCAGTGTAGTAATTATCCTTGGGTGGGTAAATGCGTCTTTACAGTTATCTTAGTTATCCTGTGTCTACCAAGCTGCTTAGTGTAGCCATTCATCCCCAGAGATTACCATATGTCAAGTTCATGTCTTCTCTGGTTACTTTAATGATTGTATTGTTAAAGTTATAGGACTCGCTCAGACTTATGTCTGACCCCGTTGTTTTTATCTTTTTCCTAACCCTCAGTTTCTCAGAGTGGGCCCAGCACGAGTGGGCTTTGATCAGGCTGCTTTTTATTACTCTCTTGGAGCTTGGACCCTAGATGTAGAGCTCAGTTTACCCTTTTCTATTATGGCTATCAGTTCATGTATTGGGATTATGTATTTTTATTTAGCAGGATGGATATTTGTACTTGACTTCTATTATGGTTTTGTGATGTAACCAGACATGTTTTATTTTTCCGCTGCAATTGAAATGATGTTGTAAATTTTCAAAGTATTACTTATATCTGTCTTGCTGTAATTACTCTGTTCTATATTCACTCAAAATACTCCACCGATGTTATGGCATTCCCTTAGAGAGTGACCATAGCGGGCGTGGGGTGTTACACGTGGTATCAGAGCAAAGGTTACCGGAACAGATAAAATTTTTAGAAAACTATTTTTCTAAAAACATTTTTGGAAGAGATATTTTCAAAAACATGTCTTTAAAGAGAAAAGTTTTTGAAAGAAAAGCATAATCCCCGATAGCCATATCTTTATCTTTCGAATTCTCCGTTTTGAATCTTTCCTTTTTCGTTTCAGCATGGCTGAGGATCTTAACTTTCCGGAGGGTGTGACGATACCAGTATGGTATAGGAGATTGATGGAGGCTAGGGCCACCACTGCGGGTCCAGCAAATGTTCCTCCACCAACCGTAGCACCCGATCTTCCTCCTCCTCCTCCTCCTCACACGGATACTTTTGCTAAGACTTGCAAGGAATTTAAAGCTATGGGAGGGAAACCTTTTCAAGGATCTGAAACTTTTGTGGAGGCTAGAGATTGGCTTAAGGAGGTGGAAGAGTTGATAGATATCTTTGAGATGGAAGAAGGAAAGAAAGTCAAGTTAGCTGCTTGGTTAATGAAGGGAGAGGCCTCATTCTGGTGGGAGGTCACTAATGGAGAACGCCCCGTTGACTCTTGGGCGGATTTTAGGCAAAGATTTGTGGCAAAGTTTCTCTCAAGGGCGGAGGAAAACTTGTATATGGAAAGATTCTTGACTCTAAAGCAAGGAAATCTCTCAGTGAAGGAATATGTCAACAAGTTTAATCAATTGGCAAGGTTTGGCCTAGACATGGTGAATACACCGGAGAAGAAGGCTTTGAGGTTCGTGAAAGGCTTGAATGAACCAATGCATGGGTTGGCTATGACTCATATCCCTATGGGGGCCACCTTCGAGAAGCTAGTTGATATGGCACTCATGCATGAAGAAGAGAAGGGTCCCAATGCTAATAAGGCACCCGAGAAGAAGGGAGATCAAAAGAGACCTCAGCAACAACAACAAAACAAAGGTGGGAAAGGCAACGGTGGCAAGGGCAAGAAGAAGAAGTGTTTCAATTGTGGGACACCTGGCCACCTAAGCAAGGATTGCCGCAAGAAGAAGAAGACTGGCTGCTTCCACTGTGGCGAAGCAGGGCATCTAGTGAAAGACTGTCCTAAGAAAGGGCAAAGGACGGGGTCTACCTCAGGAGGACAGGTGCAAGCTCTTATGGCACCGGGTCAGGCTAGGGGGCAAGTACAGGCTCTCGCGGTTCCACCGATTCAGGAAAGAGGTAGAACTATTTCCGTTGAAAGTCTGGTTTTTCTATTTGATCATCCTGTCCGTACATTGTTTGATTCAGGCGCATCGCATTCGTTTATCTCATCATCATTAGTTGAGTCACTGCACTTAGACACCAGTCTGGTAGATGATCCCTTGGTTGTTTCAAACCCAATTGGGGGCTCCACTTATTTGTCCATGATATGTATGGGTTTGAAGATTTCTATACTTAGCATTGAGTTTAGATGTGATGCTTTTGTGTTGGGCTTCACGGGCTATGGGTTGATTTTGGGCATGGACTGGTTATCCAGTAATGGTGTTGTTCTTGATTGCGAAAGGAGAGTTGTTAGGCTCATGACCCGCTTGGGTAACACTCTCGAGATCTCTTGTAATCCCATGGATTCTGTTATGCTAAGTTATCTTGAATCGCTTGACGCTTCGGTCGAGAGTTTGCAATCTGTTAGAGTAGTCCGGGAATACTCGGATGTGTTTGAGGAGGTGAAGGGCTTACCCCCGAAGCGGGAGATTGACTTCCGAATATATCTGGTGGATAATGCTAAACCTGTATCTTTACCAGTGCGCCACATGGCTCCTCGTGAGAGGAGGGAACTCCATAAGCAAGTAGGGGAGTTGCTTGAGAAGGGGTTCATAAGACGGAGTATATCGGAGTGGGGTGCTCCAGTAGTATTTGCTACGAAGGCGGATGGGTCCCTCAGACTTTGTGTAGACTATAGAGAACTCAACAAGCTCACAAAGAAGAATAGACACCCATTGCCGAGGATTGATGATCTTTTCGATCAGTTGGTTGGCGCTTAAGTGTTTTCTCAGTTGGACTTAGCCACGGGGTTTCATCAGTTGAGGGTGGCTGAGGATAGCATAGACAAGACTGCCTTTAGGACTCCGGATGGTTTCTATGAGTGGCTGGTGATGCCATTTGGGTTGACGAACGCCCCTGCATACTTTGTTGATTTAATGAGTAGGGTGTTCAGGGAGTTCCTTAATAAATTCGTGGTGGTCTTTGTGGATGATATCTTAGTATTTTCTAAGAGTGAAGAAGAGCATGCCCTACATCTTGGGGAGGTATTGAAGACTCTTCGAGCACATAGCCTTAAGGCTAAATTCTCTAAATGTCACTTCTGGAGGAGGGAAGTGCGGTTCTTGGGGCACGTGGTCTCCAAGGAAGGGATAGCTGTGGATCCCGCGAAGGTAGTATCAATTCAGGATTGGAAGGTTCCGAAGAATGCTACTGAAGTAAGAAGTTTCTTGGGGTTGGCGGGTTACTATAGGAAGTTTATCAAAGACTTCGCGAAGATATCAGCCCCATTAACCCGCTTAACGAAGAAGAATCTTGTTTTCGCATGGGACGTAGATTATGATGATGCGTTCCGACGGTTAAAGAGAGCTTTAACCACTGCTCCAGTTTTAGTGTTGCCAGATGGGAGCAAGCCATTTGTTGTTTATACCGATGCTTGTGGGACAGGACTTGGCGCAGTCTTAATGCAAGAGGGAAGGGTGATAGCCTATGGTGGAAGGCAGTTGAGAGTGCATGAGAAAAATTACCCTACCCATGATTTAGAGTTGCCCGCTATTGTTTTTGCGCTTAAGATTTGGCGCCATTATCTTCTTGGTGAGAGATTCGAATTGTTCACTGACCACAAATCATTGAAATACTTGTTTTCTCAGAAGGATTTGAATTTGAGACAGCAAAGGTGGATGGAATTCTTAGCATCCTATGATTTCGAGATAGCGTATACCCCTGGCAAGGGTAACGTGGTGGCGGACGCCTTGAGCAGAAAAAGGTTGTCCTTGAGTCCATTGTTCGTGGAACAACGAAGCTTGGAATTTATCTCGAAGTTTGATTTCAGACCTTCCATTGATTATGTACCCGGTTTGCTAGCTTCCTTGGAGGTTAGACCTACTCTTTTGGGGCGGATTGGAGAAGCACAGAGGGACGACCCACATTTGGTTGAGTTGGTGGAGAAGCTCATAAGGGGGAGTCATCCAGCCATTTGAGTAGATACACCCTAGACGATAGGGGGTGCTTGCGTAGAGACGGTAGACTTTGTGTACCGCAAGACGAGGGTTTAAGGAAGGTTATTCTTGATGATGCACACCGTTCTAGGATGACCATTCATCCCGGTGGGGACAAGATGTACCAAGACATGAAGAGGGTTTTCTTCTGGGCCGGTATGAAGAAAGATGTGGCCGAGTATGTCGCTCGATGCTTGGTGTGCCAGCAAGTGAAGGCGGAGCAAAAGAAACCAGGTGGGTTGCTTCACCCATTGGAAGTTCCGCAATGGAAGTGGGATAGTGTCTCGATGGATTTTATTGACGGGTTACCCAGATCGAGAAAGGGTAATACGGGAATTTGGGTTGTGGTAGACAGACTTACTAAGAGCGCCCACTTCATACCTGTGAAAAGCAAGAGGACTGCTCCATGGCTAGCTTCAGTATATCTTCGAGAGATAGTTCGATTGCATGGGGTACCCTCTAGCATAGTGAGTGATCGAGATCCTATCTTCACTAGCGAGTTCTGGAGAAGTTTGCAAGAAGCAGTGGGGACTCAATTGTGTCTGAGCACCGCATATCATCCTCAGACGGACGGCCAGACTGAGAGGGTGAATCGTGTTCTAGAAGACCTTTTGAGGCTTTGTATCTTAGATTTTGAAGGTACATGGGAAGAGCATCTTCCATTGGTGGAGTTCGCATATAATAACAGCTTTCAGTCCAGTATTGGTATGGCTCCTTTCGAAGCTCTTTATGGAAGGCCTTGTCGATCACCTGCATGTTGGTGGGAATCTACGGATAAGATTTTGCTTGGGCCTGATATGGTTAGGGAGACTTCTGAGAAGATTGACTTGATTCGAAGAAGGATGAAAGCAGCGCAGGATAGGCAAAAATCTTATGCGGACAAGAGAAGGACGGATCTTGAGTTTGAAGTTGGGGACAGGGTCTTTGTCAAAGTGTCTCCGTTACGAAATGTGGTTCGCTTTGGATCTGTTGGGAAATTAGCACCAAGGTTCGTGGGGCCGTTTCCTATTAAGGAAAGGATTGGACGGATGGCATATAGAGTGGAGCTACCCGACAGACTTAGTGGTGTACATGATGTATTCCATGTGTCCCATTTGAGGAAGTGCTTACATGAGACCGCAGAGGTGGTAGAGCCGAGCTTGCTTAAAGAAGTGGAAGTAGAGCGTGATGCGACTATTCGACGAGCTCCTACCCGCATCCTTGGGTCAGAGACTAGGAAGTTGAGAAACAGAGAGGTTCAACTAGTCAAAGTGCAATGGGGAGAAGATGAGAGCAACGCAACTTGGGAAACGGAAGCGAAGATGCGTTCATTGTACCCATTTCTTTTTGAGGGTATGTCTTTACTTTCTCCTCTATCGTTGTCTAGTACTTATCTTATCTTTAGTATATCCTCTCGTTAGTACTGTTTGACCTTTAGATAGGGTAAACCTATGGTTGAAACATGTGTTTGAGACATGTTATGGTTGATGGATGCAAGTGGATGCAAGTGTTTGCTAGTGGTTGCTCGTGGATGCATATACACACACTCTAGGCACTAGATCGGCTCAGTCACTTCATATTGCATATTGCATAAAATTGTGTGTAGGAAGCTATATTTATGGATGTATAATGATTGTGTTATCATATGGATGATGCATTTTGGTGAATGATTGTGCACTCATGTAGATATTGTATGTGTCGATAGGGTTCTCTCGCATACATAATGGATGCATGGCACTATCATGGTTTGCATATGTTCATACATTAGATAGGGAACATATTCACACACTTTTTGCATATGCTCATACATCATTAGAAATTGTTTTAAGGACAATGAATGCCCGTGTTTGATGGATTGAGTAGATGGTTGTTCGCATGATAGGATATGCATTCTCCTTAGCTTAGAGATTTCGGGGACGAAATCCTTTAAGGAGGGGAGAATGTAACACCCCGTATTTCAGTTAATGCTAAAATTCACTAATTGCAGAATAAATAATCTCAGATGTGAGAATTGGGGGAAACGGGCTGCGTCATTGCGTTCGTCTCGGAAAAATACGCAGAATAGAGTCCGAAATTTTGTAAATCGGAGTCCGTATGGCCCAGTTAAGGCCCAAAGAAGTTTTCAGAAAATTCAAAGTTAAAAACAGATTTAAAATTCAGTTCTAAAACAAGTTTGAAGCCAAAAGCGGAAAAGGCGGGAAAGTTCCCGCCTAGCCCCGTGTCAACAGGCATGTCGACAGGGGTGTCGACAGGCATGTCGACAGGGGTGTCGACAGCCCTGTCGACAGGGGTGTCGACAGCCCTGTCGACAGGGGTGTCGACACAGGGTGTCGGCCCTGTTGATCTGGGTGCACCAGATCTGATTTTTGGTTGAGTCTTGGGCTGGGTTCTAGAGATTTCCGAAATCTAAGGGTCCTAATCTAATCTAGGGTTAATCTAAGGGCCTAAAACACTCACCTAATCTATAAATACACCCTAAACCTACCCTAATCCATACTAAAAATAGAATTGAGGGCTACATGCCGCCAAATTAAATCTTAGAAGGAGCCTCCACTAATTTATGAAGAGGGTTGCAAGCTAATCACTCTCTAATCAACCTCTAATCCATTCTAAGCATCTAAATCTTCTTCATTTGGAGTGCAAATTTGCTAGTTGTGAGTTTCTATCACTTTAACATCAATTGCTAAAGTAAGTAGATTAGGGGTAATGAGACTTATGGTCTTGAATGCGGATTAGTGAGTTTGAATCATTTGTAATGATATGCTACTCTATGTTTTCCTAAGTTTATGCATATTTAACAAGTGGGTTTATGCATGTTTAATAAGTTGGTTTATGCATGTTTAACAAGTGGGTTTATGCATGTTTAATAAGTGGGTTTATGCATATTTAATAAGTGGGTTTATGCATGTTTAACAAGTGAGTTATGCAAGTTCATATGCAAGTTATGTGTATGATGTTATGTAAGTTATGTGTAGGTTGTTATGCAAGTTCATATGCAAGTTATGTATATGCTTAAATGCAAGTTTAACATGATATGCAAGTTATGCATGCTTATGCAAGTATGAGAATGCTTATGCAAGTTATGTATATGCTTAAATGCAAGTTTAACATGATATGCAAGTTATGCATGCTTATGCAAGTATGAGAATGCTTATGCAAGTTATGTGTATGCTTAAATGCATGTTTAACATGTTATGTAAGTTATGAGAATGCTTATATGCAAGTTCAACATGTTATGCAAGATATGTGTATGATAATATGCAAGTTCATATGCAACATGTTATACAAGTCATATGTATGATAATATGCAAGTTCATATGCAACATGTTATGCAAGATATGTGTATGATAATATGCAAGTTTGGGTTAAATGTAGTTGGGTTAATATATGCTCATATATGCAAGTTGACATCCTCTTAACCCATGACAAAGTTATATGCTAAGATTTGGTTAAACCCATGATATTTGTGATGGATCTTCCCTTTATTATGTCATGAAATGAGAACGATTTACGTGGGGAACGATGGGGTTAATAAATATGTTAATAAAAGTATGATTGGGTATGATTAAGCATGCCATAAAAATAAATTAACATAAGTGGGAATTTACCTATTGAGTTAGGTCTACCCCATGGGAATTTACCTATTGAGTTAGGTCTACCCATGTTATGAAAAATGTGTAATTAATTAGGGATAATTAATTATGGGGGTGATTAATTAGGTGTAATTAATCAACTAAGACACGAGGTTGGACCCTTTTGTAGCGGAAGTCTGCCCGGAACCGACCGGCCATCCAGCGGCTACAAATGATAGGCCCAATGTGAGAGGTCTTAGTCATAAATTAAATACGTGATTAAAGTAAAGACACGAGGTTAGACCCTTTTGATGACAGAAGTCTGCCCGGAACCAACCGGCATATCCAGCAGTCATAAAAGACGGTCTAATGTGAGAGGTCTTTATGAGGTCAGGATCTTAATTAATTAATTAAGAAACACTTAACCATATTAGCATGTAGAGGGACATGAGGGGTTAAGTGGGTGCCTTGGGTGGCATGTGGAAATCTAGTGGTTGCCTTGGGTGGCAATAGAAAATACGATTAGAATACTTAACCAAAGTGGAAACATGTAATTAAACATGATTAAAGGGTTAAGTGGGATGCACTAGAAAAAGGGACAAGCTTAGGTGGGTAGCTTGTGGGGGCCCATTTCAACCAGTAACCCATATGTATCTTATTGGGCTCGACCCATGTCGAGGACGGGACACGCGTACTGGGCTTGACTATAAGAGGCCAAAACGGGGTAGCGGTGGCAACGCAAGTCCAACGGGTTTCATATGCGTGTGTGGACCCGGGTTGGTAGGTAAGACGTTGTTGCATCGTGTAGATATAAGCCGTGCACCGTTTGTTGTATCGGGTTGCCACTTTGGGGAGTGATACACCCCACTGTGGGGCCGGCACGGGTATCTACGGTAGGGAGCCGATCATTTGGGAGTAGTGGTTACACCTAGTGGAGATAGGGGCAGACGGCACCTATGTAGTCAGCTAGGGGTATACGAGACTACTGGGAAATTTTCTAAGTCCTTGGGAGGGATCAACCTTTAAGTAGAAATGATTGGTGTGGTGCAGTGTAGTAATTATCCTTGGGTGGGTAAATGCGTCTTTACAGTTATCTTAGTTATCCTGTGTCTACCAAGCTGCTTAGTGTAGCCATTCATCCCCAGACATTACCGTATGTCAAGTTTATGTCTTCTCTGGTTACTTTAATGATTGTATTGTTAAAGTTATAGGACTCGCTCAGACTTATGTCTGACCCCGTTGTTTTTATCTTTTTCCTAACCCTCAGGTTCTCAGAGTGGGCCCAGCACGAGTGGGCTTTGATCAGGCTGCTTTTTATTACTCTCTTGGAGCTTGGACCCTAGATGTAGAGCTCAGTTTACCCTTTTCTATTATGGCTATCAGTTCATGTATTGGGATTATGTATTTTTATTTAGCAGGATGGATATTTGTACTTGACTTCTATTATGGTTTTGTGATGTAACCAGACCTGTTTTATTTTTCCGCTGCAATTGAAATGATGTTTTAAATTTTCAAAGTAATACTTATATCTGTCTTGCTGTAATTACTCTGTTCTATATTCACTCAAAATACTCCACCGATGTTATGGCATTCCCTTAGAGAGTGACCATAGCGGGCGTGGGGTGTTACATCACTCAAGTGAAATGATGGACTGGCAAAGTTTTAACTGGATGGGTGAAAAGCTTTGAAATTGGATCAGTAGATAACATTTGGGGCATGAAGTAGGAAAATGCAAACACTTTGTCATTTTAGGCTAAGTGCATGGATGGCTACCGGTCCATGAACGATGGACCAATATCGATCCATTATGATGAATGGCGGCCAAATTTTGTGAGCTTGGTTTGGATGGCTTATGGGGGTTGCTGGTGAAGTTTGGTAATGTATAGACTTCGGATGATTGATGTGCAACTCAATGATGGATGGTGCTTCCATTATGAACTCAAGATGGAGTGGTTGAAGCAGGACTGATGTGATATAGGTTGAGGGATGATGTACGATCCAAAAAGATGATAGATTAACTCAGGTGGGAGTTGATCGTGGATTATAATGGAATTGGTTTGAGAAGTCGCTCAAACTAAAGACGTGACCGCCGTAAAGAAGGGCTCGATAGATTTTGAAGTGCCAAGGAATCATTGGTTATAGAAGGTTCTAGTAGGCACAAAGCAGGGGTATTGTGAGGACGCCCTAGGATCAAGTAGGAACATGTTCTCTGGATCGAGCTTTGGGAGTGATCTAAGTTTCTCGGATGGAGGCAAACATACATACAAGATGGATTTATGGTAGTCTGACTAAAACCAGGGTTTCCCATCAGCCCTTGACGGACATCAATGATTGGTCATTCGATGATTGATGTGTTCAAGGCTTTAATCAGTGATAGCTAGGATATTGGAGTCTATGGATGATTTGATTGATTGTGCGCTCTCTTATCTGTTTTTTCTGGGTTGGCTATCATTGTAGGTCGTCGAAGAGAAGTCGGATTGAGGGATGTCCTTTCCTATTCTGGAGTGGCATATGATAGATGATTATCTGTGCTAATCCTTTGGTTGCTAAGATGAATCAGATGATTGAATCGTCTATACTCGTATATACTATATAATTGTTGTTAGTTATTTTATCGCTCACTAAGAATGTTGTATGACTTAAGGTTTTATGTTTTCCTCTTATTACCTTGGGCCGCTCATCAACATTGATTGGTGAGAAGACAAAGATAACATGTAGCAGGTTCTGGTGCCGATGATGCTACGTGGTGATGAGCAAGAGGCTGGCATATTACTACTGCCTGCTATATAGTTGTCTTGTTATTTCTGCTGTTTGTTGAGATTTTATGATACTCTGAGCGATATGTAGTAAGGCTTGATGTACAAATTACTCATTTTCATTGTAGTTTTGTATTGATGACTTTGAGATGTTATGAGGTTTGAGTTTCTATTTTGTTATGCTTCCCTACCATATCATATTGTATATTTTCTATTATATGTTATCTATGCGCTGTGAGTTATACGATAGGTTTACTTCGAGTTATTCCTCCTTGATGATTGTCTCATACAGGCATGGCACATCATACATCACACATTTTCCTTAGTTCGATGCATGCGGTATGGGGCTATCGTCAGACACTTCACTTAAAAACCTCATAGAATATGGTAAATTTGTTATTAATCAATAATACATTATTTATCAAAGATAAGACAACCTAATCAGTTGTTTTCTTCTTTCAACCATTGGTGCAAATTTGTTACCTTGGTTGATAGGATGTAAAAGCCCACATGATATATGGTCAATAATCGAAAAATATATCCAATACTCAATGTGCAACAAAAGTAACATACCATATAATTAGGGTCACTACAAAAAAAGTTGTATACAGCCGCAAAATTTTGCAGCGGAAAATTCTACCACTTTTCATGGAATTTGTAAGAGATAATATTTAGGATTTCATATTTCTATTTGTTTTAGAATATTATCGTCGTTTTTCATTATCCGTTGCTAAACCATTACAAATTGCATCATTTTACTATCGAAAAATTTTCGTCGCTAATTTCCACTGCAAAGGGAGACAATTTACCGATAAAGATTTGTTGAAGATATTCTACAGCAGATAGTTACGTTAATTTTTTGAAAATATGTTTTACTGTTATTTTTTATAATTATCAATAAGTTTTTGTATTTAATAATTGTTTTTATTAAATTTTCAAAAAATATATTTTATTAATTAAAAATTACTATTAAATAGTTAATATACTAAGTAATTATTAAAAAGGAAGTATTATACTTTCGTTCTAGCTTGGATGCTACCAAGATTAGGTCAGCATGAACAAAATAAAGATTATATGTGAGAATAAAACAGTTTTTTAAGTTCCATATGTAAAGTCAAAATAATAATTTATAATAAACAATTTTTGATAGTTAACCATTTTTTTTAATTAATAATCATATTTAATAATAATAATGTTTAAAAAATAATATATAATTGATATTTAAAAATTATTATAATTATTGGGTTATAGTCAATGATTCATAAACAATAACTTATAACTGAGGATTACATGCTATGAGTTGAAATGAACATAGACAACTTAATTTCTCCTTAAAAGATTTTCGATCCGTAGATTCTCTTGAGTTCAATTCAAAAAAGTTGAAATTAAAATTTATTACTTAGTTATTATAGTGAATGATTTTATTATTATTATTATTTGTAAACGGATAAGCCACGTGCTTAAGAAAATAAGATAAGACACTATAGCCAAAACATTGAAGCCCACTTATGTCGCCATTATAATTTTCATTGGCCTCTAAATCTTTTCCTCTGTAGCTGCTTATTTCGTCCTTTCAAATTCAAACATACTTCTAGCCGTTAAAACTTCGCTAAAAGCACTACAAGAAAAATATCTTATTGCGACTAGCTATTTGCAATTGGCGACACATGACAATTGCAATAAATGATATTTTGTATGAATTAATTTATAATTTGTGTTTGAAAGAGTTATTCTTATGAACCAATTACTTAATTGTTATTAGTAACTCATGATTTTTTTTTTTAAAGTATTTTTAAATTTATATCAAATTTATGTTTAAATTGATATAAAATTTTCTAAAAATTTATGTTTTCATATATGTTTAAAAATAATAATTGATAGATTTTTGGCTTCATTCCTTAAATTTTATGTTCCGTGTACAACCTGCAACATTTCCCCGTTAGTAATTTATTTTTTCTTGTACCGCCAGAAATTCGTTTCCCGCTCCCTATTTTCTCCAAATCCTGCTTCACGTTATCTGTTCGAACTCGACCCCCGTAATTCCTTATTCTCCGATGCCATACCTTCAGTTCTTCTCTATTCTTCCCAATCATCCCTCCAACAAATTCAATTTCCGCTCTTCTCCCATCATGCGAACAACGGGTTCACGGCTCCGATACTAATTCTATTCTAGGGTTTCACTGCCTCCTTCCGAGTCTGCTCAGGTAATTATTTTAGATCCAAATATATTTATGTTTTTTGAATCAGGATCTATGTTTGGTGACCGATTAAGACCTTGAATATATGATTTATTAGCTGACTGATCGACTGATTAAACTATGGTTTATTATATGAATCGATTTCAATCTAAAATCCGAACTTCCCAATTTACAACTTGAATCTGCTTCTCCTTGCGGAATTACTTCTTAAATCGATTCATATTTGAGACTTTCGAGCGTGATTAAGTAGATCCTGAGCCTTTTGCCAGCCATTTATTCATAGGTTTGGTAGCTCAGAATGGAAGGAGGATTTATAATTCTACGTCTTGTCAGACCTTTCCTTAGGAGCATGATGTGAAAGTTATTTACACTGTAATATCACTATTCATCTTTTTGGTTTGTAATTGGCTCCCTCTGTATTGCCTTCACTCGGCAACTGGAGTAAATCCATTTTACTATATGCGTGTAATTCTCGCTTCAAACCATGATTAAGTATTTTAGGAAGTGTTTTTACATTATCAAAATTTATAACTTTTCAAAATGTGAAAGTTAGCTTATTTTTCTGTCACCAATTAACTTGCGATTTCTGTTTGTTTGTTTGTTTATTTATTCAACAAAACATAATTATATGTTTTTGATACAGTGACTTTTCAAAAGTAAAAGATATTTGTAAACTTAATAGAAAATAAGAATGAAATACAAGAGCGTATCACACATGTGATCACGAATCCAAAAATGATTAGTTTATGAAGCCTTTCGGTTCCTGTTCCACAGCCTGTAACCTACTTATACTTGACCCATGTAGTTATTTAGTACTATAGTTTGTTCAGCTATACCAGTTAAACAATTTGTTAAATCGGGCCAAATCATAGATAAAGCCTACTCCAGTAGAAGAAGATACTGGTTACAAATATTAATCCTCAGGCAGTAAAATTTAAGGCCCATTTGGATTGTCTTCTTTTAATTTTATCTTTACGTAAACAGAAGTACTTATTTAAAATGTATTTTTCGAAAACAAATAATTTTGAAAAATGGAATTAAGATACAATATAAAAAATATATTTATTATATTTTTCATGCTTTGAAAGATAAGGCACAAAAAACAACTCATCATCTTCATCGTCCGTCGCTCATCGTAACAATTAAAATCTATACGTTTTATTTTCCAAATTATTTTTGTATTTCACAATGCAAGTTTAAACGAAATGTCAACTGTTTTACCAAAAATGCGAGATTACTAAAGTAGCATAAGGCCATATACATATACTAGTACAGATATTTTGTAATCTGTTAACATTTGTTGTTTCGTCTTTTAACCGAATGTGCAAATAACAAAATATGCAATATGATTTTCAGTTTTCCACTTGAGTTATACCACATGATATGAATGTTTTAGTTATAACACAGCACTAGGCGTCAATTTGGATTCATTATGCTGTAGTTATTTTCTAGTTCCTAGGCAAATTTGGACGATTGGATTGTGAGCCTTACGTAATCGATTACATATGTCAGGAATGGTGCTAAAAAATACTTGGTATTCTTATTGTTGTGAGGAAGTTGGATCTTCTGAGACGAGAGCGATCTGTTCGCGTTAGTTCCACATAGTATTTATGTACGGATGTGCACAACACTTACAGGAACAGTTTTTGAGAATATGCCTGATCCTAACAAGAAGTAGGTACTGCACATTTTATTCACGCAAATGTAGTACTATAAATGCTATACCTGGTCAACAATTGTCCATATGCAACATGACTAAAACCAGGTGAGTGCCCAGTACTGGAAGTAGTTTGCACACGATGAAAACATAACTAGTCATAAGAGGATTTTCCGCTATGATTGAGAGATGAGTGCGGAAGCACATGACAAGTCCCTTTACTTACATACAAGTCCCTTTACTTACGTATAATGTTTTCCCATTTCTGGAGTAGTGTGAGTTAACAAGAGATCTGATTTTAGTGACCGATAGTGTGTGGTTCACATCTGTTGATCAGGCCTTTGGAGTTAGATAATTTTCCACAGGTATTTGACCTTAGGAATGCACTGACACATTATATGCACCCATTGACACTTAGAATAGAATTAGAACCAACTACATTTAACCATGTTATCAGTAGTGTTTGCATTTACTAAAATTTGTTAAACTCGGTACACTTTTACCATTTTTTCCCAATTCTGGAGTAGTGGGCTTGTTTTTTTATTTGCTTGAAAAAACAGAAGTCGTTAATGTAGAGATGAGAACCGGAAATGTAGTTGAATCGGCCCAATTTATTTTGGATGCCATCTGCAAGTGCTTCGTCTTTTCCATCTACTTTTTATATTCTGTTATCGATCGACTACTTTCTTGGCATATTCTCTGCATCTTTTTATTTGTTCACTTGCAATATCTTGTATGCCCATGCAGTTGCAATCTTGCATGAGTTTCATCAATGTGTATAATTTATTTACCACAAATTGCCCAAAAAACTGGATTTTTATAACTTTGCCTTTTCGTTTGACGATTTTAGAAATCCATATCCTTAACTGCTTACACGATCGATCCTCACCCATTATTTGATGACAATCTTACACATTAAATTGTTTCGATGTACTCTATGGATTGTTAAAAACTTGGCAATTAGATACAACTATGTGCTTATTTTGAGCATCTAATTTCCTTTTCTCATAGTATTTTTGGCTTATTTGTAACAATTATGTTTTTATTAATTTCACTTTTAATGCAGCTTCCATCGTCTTCTTAACACTCAAAATGTCATTTGCTGGCAATGAAGATGGTGTTCATGAGCTACAAAAAAGCTGTCGAGGGGAAGTGCAAAGAGCTAGAGAATGAGAAAGTATAACGACTAAGGCTTGAGAGAGAGAGAGAGAGAGAGAGAGAGAGAGAGAGAAAGAGAGAGAGAAAGAGAGAGACAACGAGCGGGCTAAGAGTGATTTGGGTATGTTAAGGTTTATTTTGGTGTAAATATAACATTGTGGTTTTATTACTATTAAGAATGATATGTATATTTGTGTATGGGGTAATGTTAGCACGAGCTGAATGGTTGTTGTTCATAATTCAACTTGATGTATGAATTGAGGAAGAATTATGGATGCTGTTCTTTTTTGAACGTGATCATGGATGTTTTTTTTTTTTTTTTTTTTTTCACTTTTTTTTTTCTTATATGCTATTTATTTCACTGTTCACAGTTGAAAAATATTTGTTTGATATATATATACATACATACATACATACATACATATATATATATATATATATATGTGTGTGTGTGTGTGTGTGTGTGTGTGTGTGTGTGTGTGTGTGTGTGTGTATAAAAGAATATAAATATATAGGCAGATTAGAATGGGAATAGAGATAGATTACCGACAAAAAGGAAAGCCAAAATATAGACGTGGAAAGGGGAATAACGACAGAGTACCGACAAATTACCAGAAAGAATATGCTAAATAAAAAAATATTTTGTTGCAAATCGCTTGCTAACTAGCAAGGATTTACTGACGGTTATTTATAAATAATAATTTCTAAAAATTACTTATTCGTCGCTAAAACATAGATAAATAAAATTAAAATTAATTCAAAATTAAAATTTTACATTGAGTGAAATGACGGAAATGGTTGGGGAACTCACGCTAAAATCTATCGTAGAATTTTGACATAGATACCGTTTTGAAATTTACCGACCATCTAGTTCCTTCAGTAATCCGTCGCTAGGTCTTATATAACAACTGATTACCAGCGGATTACACCGCTGTAAAATCAGCTTTTTCTTGTAATGGGTGGATTCAGTTCGGTACTGGAACTTTATATTCAAAACCATTACCGTATCAACTTATATGGTAATATAAAATCATACCATTACTAGCTAAATAAATCGGTTATCAAGCGTTAAGTTTATGGTTGGTAATGGTTGACAGAGTTCGGTAATAAGTTTGTGCCGCTTACTAATATGATATTTTTTTGTTAACAATACTTCATGTTAAAAGATTAAATATTGAAATTGATTTTTTTTGTTATTATATTATTATTTATCTATTATTTATCTATTATTTTACATAGTTAAAGTACAAGAAAACATTAAGGATGAAGCTAAATATCATACAAATTGTACTGTTCCTAAGATATATGATAAAAATTAAATTCAGTCTTATATCATAATGGTATTTTTCTAGATATTTTATTAAATCATTACATACAAAAATTCGATGTAATGTAATTAACATACATGATGAATATAAGAATATACATATGTATTGTTAAGGTATGTGGTATGTATGGTAATTACCATTGTTAATGCTTAATTACCATTACCGTACCATATATTTTCATGTGGTTTGACATACTGTACTAATCAAATCGGTTACCATTTGTTCGATACTATTATTGTTGGTAGCGGTTGGTAATGGTTGGTAAATGGTAACATGGTAAAAATGTCTAGCCCTACTAATACTAGTTCAAAAACTAAAAAAAGGAAAACTTATCAGTGAGAGAGTACTTATCCATAGTTAAAGTCTTATGTTATCAATTAGCTTTAACAAGCCATAAAGTTTCTGACACTGAGCATAGCTTATCCGCACTAAGTGGATTAAATGCGGAATACAAAGAAGTGGTTGTAGTGATCTCAAAATAAACAACGTTCATAGTTTAATATGTCCAATCCTTGCTCATGAACGTAGAACAAAGTAAAAGAAACTCATATATCTGAATTTTCTACCGGCTATATCAGAAAAAAAAATCAATAAAGAAAATACAATAACAGCATTCGGCTTAATATTCAAAGAGGAGATCAATCTTTTAGGTCTAGAGGAAGAGGTGAAAGGCATGGTAACAAAAATAAAATCAGATGTCAGATATGTGAAAAGTATAGACATGTTGTAAACAAGTATTACTTCGAATTTGATGTAAATTATGTTCCGTCATAACAAGCCCTAAATATCTATGGATGCTTATTTCCCATTTGTTATTTCGGGTTATTCTGTTGATAAAAGGGATATAAAGTGTTGTGATTTGTGACATAAAATCACATACGTTGATAGAGACGTCTAAGCAGATTTATTGCTAGATTTTGACCCGGTTTTGCTGTGACTTATTCTGCAAGTATTGAGGGGATATATTCCTAATATATCTCTAAGGGGAAAATTGGATATTTTTCCTAAGCCTTCTATTCTCCTATAAAAGCAACATCCAGGGATGGATTAAAGAAAGGTGAGAGAGTGGAATTGAGACCGAGATAATTAATCCAAGGGATAGCCGTCGTTCTTCACTGTTCTTCTTCTCCATCAAGTGTAGTAGTCATCTAGATATTCTTACCATTTCTTAATAAGGTTATTGATTCTTATAATTTTGTTTGTTGTTGGTTTTGATCCATTGAGTGTAAATAAAATTTGTTTTTGTTGAATCAATAAAGAGGGTGGTTGGGTGGAATATCTTGTGTTTGCGCGTGTGATTTCGTATATGTCTTTGTTTCCATAGAAATTATCTTTAAGTAATTGGGTGAAGAAGATCCTAGTCTCTTCCGCAAAGGCGCAGTTTTCATAACAATTGGTATCGGAGCTTGTTAACCCTCTTTTTGGCAAGAGTCTCAACGAGCAGGACCGAAACCCAAACGCGCAACCAGATATAAGCCACGCTTTAGGAAGCCCAACAGAAAAACAGTCCGGAGCAATCACATATCGGCTCAAGTCAAGCCTAATCAGATTGACTGCTTACTCCAGAAGAATCGCTCTCTTAGTCGGCCGAGTATTTCGCTCCCAAGCAGAGCGCATCAACCGATTATCTCGGGCCAGCGTGGAAACCTTCTACAAAGTCAGTCCACCTAATATCCCGATTTTCAAAGAAGTAAAGGCGGTCAAACCATATGCGGACAAAGCTCTACTTTTGATATGCCTCTCCGTGGATGCTACGCCAGCCAAAACTTCTGAGGATACTATTTATGAATAGTGGAATCAGCCTTCCAGCCGTAATTCAAGCCAGTAGATGGATTCCACGTGTCCAGGCTTTCCCGAAATGGCCGGACCATACCGCAACAACCCAAGCAGCATTCTCCACCTATAAATACTTCTAAGCTTAAAGAAGAAAGGGACTTCTAGAGACTCTGGAGACTCTTGGTTTTCTCTTCAACTCCATTACATCCTATAGGAGTTTGCATCTCTCAATCTCTTACAAGAGGAAGGGAAAATAATCATCTTCTTTCTCTTCTTCAGAAAGCATTGTAATTGTAATAAAAAAAGAGAAATAATATTTAAAGTGGACGTAGGCATCGTCTTTGCCGAACCGCTATAAAAAATCCGTGTGTGCTCCCCGTTCTTTTACTTTTTATTGCTTTGTTGATCTTTATTCGTGTGTTGATCACACGATTGGGGGTTGATCGTCACTAGTAACCAACTTTTGACGTCAACACTTTGGCGCACCAGGAAGGGGAAGCGCACCGACATCGCCATCGAACTTCTGCTTATCTCATGTTATGGCAAACAAACGAAAGAAAGATGCAACATCCTCTCATCCCGCAAACGTCGATGCAGCCGACACTAATGCTGCAGAAGTAAGCCACGAAGTTTCCTCTCATGACGACATGTCTCGATTCCTTACTCGGGACGACATGGATAAAATCATGGTCGAACTCAGAGACCATATGACATCACAGGGTAAAGTCCTCGAACGACATTAGAAGTTGATGGATCACCTTCTCGGTCGATTGGAAACAGGGTTGAACGCTTCAACATCAATTCCTCCACAGGCCGAGATTGGGACAACAACTGACCCTCAGTTTACTCGAAATCAGGCCACCGATCGGGCTACACCTTTATTTCATCCTGGTTTGGTCCCACCAACTAATCCTTCACAACCAGGAATATCACTTGCAGCGACCAGCGCAGCTATAGCCACAGAATCTCAAGAGGCGGGCGATCAAGATCTAGATCGGTCGAACACCTTGTCTCCATTCTTAGGAACATCTCGACCTATCGAACCAGTCGAGCAACCTCCGGGCCCGTCAGAATCAACGCCATTCCCATTACAACCCGGGATCTTGCCATAGGCCAGTCTAACCACTCTTCCTTTTCAACGAAGAGTTGGAGTAACCTTACCTTCGAACGAGGGAAGCCAGCCAACCATGCCGGTCCTTACCGTGGCGGAAGAAAACGCTACCGTAGACCCTCCTAACCTCGCTCCAAACGGGGGCAACCCCGGGCTCCGAATATCACATGCTATCCTGGATCAGCCTAGACCCTTTGTTACGTGTATGGCACGACCCACGACTCGTCAGGTTCCAGAGGGGCCATTTTTCCTAGAACCACCCGTCAGATCTCACCTTCCCTCACACCTTCACTCAAATCTCGGAGGTCGAGCCCATCCAACGGCCACCCTTTCGAGCATGCTTTTGCCGGATCCTCGTGCAGAACCCTCTCAGGATGCAGAACTAAATTCATGGCAACGACTCCTCGGAGATGGGAGCTAGCTTGCAAGCATCGTCCGACGCTTCACTCGGGGCAACTCTTCGCAGCAAGACATAGACAATGTCAATCGCAGCCCCTTCGTTAGAGAAATTAAAAATTCTCGAAATCCTCCAGACTTCA
This sequence comes from Allium sativum, assembly GCA_030737875.1. Taxonomy (NCBI): domain Eukaryota; kingdom Viridiplantae; phylum Streptophyta; class Magnoliopsida; order Asparagales; family Amaryllidaceae; genus Allium; species Allium sativum. Next base: position 944,456,668 of record CM060909.1, on the reverse strand, counting down.
GGTTCCCGTCCATCGAGCCATACAATGGTCGCACTGACCCGACTATTCACCTCATGCGATACATGCGACATATGAAAGTACTTGGTGCATCAGACAGTTTATGGCTAAGTGCTTTCCTCTCTTTCTCATAGATATAGCTGGTATGTGGTTTCGGCAGCTAATAACGGAGTCGATCAGTAGCTGGAATACTCCGATCACCCGCTTCATCAAACAGTTTCGAGAGCATATCTCTCGACCGAAAAGTGTCATGTTTTTATTTACCATCAAGCAGCGATCCGGAGAGACGCTAAGATCCTTTCTCGAAAGATTCAACGCAGCTATAGCATCTGTCGATCGGCCCGAGCCATCGATGGTGCTGATGGCAACCATCGTGGGAGTTCAGAAGAGATCAGAATTCTCAAACTCCTTAACTAGAGATCCCCCAAAAGATATAGATGATTTTTACTTCGAGGCCGAGAGATTCCTCCAAAGAGGATGCCAACCTTGAAATGGAGAGCCTTGAAGTTTTAGTAGCCAAACAACAAGGTCCACTCAACGACAATGGCCAGAATAAAGTAGGAGGAAAGGCCCTGGAAAAGGATGAACGCAATGTGCGACCTCGAAATGAAAACAAATATGATCGATACACCGAGCTTAATTCTTCTTTACTCGATATCTACCTCGATGCACGCGAGTCCTTGCCTACTCCAAGACCACCTCGACGAGAACTGACTCGGATGGAACTCGATTCTGGCAAGCATTGTATATTCCACAACGTAGCTGGACATAATACAAATGATTGCCGACATCTGCGCGATCTCATCGAAGGACGAGTCAGTAAAGGGGAACTCGCTGAATATGTCAAAGATCGTGCCCCGGCCATGCCGCCGCGACCCTTTGCTCAAGCTCCTCAGGCTGGTCCGCGAGCTCCTAGAAACGGAAAGGACCCTGAGACTAGCACTCGCGGCATCACCATTAATTAGATTTTTTATCTTTTCTTTCGATGTATTTCTTTCAATAACAAGGACGCCTTGATTTTAGCTCTTGAGAATGCTTTGTAATCAATCACTGTCCTCGTAGAATTTCTTTTCTTTAGTTTCTTAGCAGTTATTAATTTTACTTTTTGTAAAAGTAGATCATGTTGTGAAATCTTTAAGCCAAGCATGGATAATACTCACCCCCTGCTTTGTGTGGTCAGCACGAAAGCCCACCACCATTTCAAACACCTACTCCTTCAAGTGAGTGAGGTCATATTTTCTAAATACGAAGTGTGGACAACTCTCTCTTCTTTACACCACGAGCATGCATAGCTCGCTAAACTAACCAACCTGGAATGAGTCGAGCATAAGAAACACTTGCCCTAAGCCGAGTATGGTTAATACTCGCCCTCTCGAAGCCGAGCATGGTTTATGCTCGCCCCTAAGTCGAGTATGGTTAATACTCGCCCTCTCTAAGCCGAGCATGGTTTATGCTCGCCCCTAAGCCAAGTATGGTTAATATTCACCCTCTCTAAGCCGAGCATGGTTCATGCTCGCCCCTAAGCCGAGCATGATTGATGCTCGCCACCCTCTAAAGCCAAGTAGGATAAAATGCTCGACCCATCGCCCTCCTCCAAAACGAGGATAGTTTGTTTTGTATTTGCAGGAACCAACTCTTGTACAAATGGCAATCATCATCTCGGCCTTAATACGGTTCCCGATGGTTGTAGGTTTTCTGGCCTTAATACGACCTGGCATGGTCGTCGGGTTTCCGGCCTTAATACAACATCAGACTGTTGGTTTTCTGGCCTCAATATGGTCCAGCATGACCATAGCAGCTCGAGCGTTTGTGCTTCAGTTCGGATTTCAGAACACATCTCCCTCTGTCGATGAAGATGCATTCTGAGGGGCCAAGTGTTAACCCTCTTTTTGGCAAGAGTCTCAACGAGCATGATCGAAGCCCAAACCTGCAACCAGATATAAGCCGCGCTTTAGGAAGCCCAACAGAAACATAGTCCGAAGCAGTCACATATCGGCCCAAGTCCAGCCTAATCAGATTGACTGCTTACTACGGAAGAATCGCTCTCTTAGTCGGCCGAGTATTTCGCTCCCAACAGAGCGCGTCGACCGATTATCTCGGGCTAGCATGGAAACCTTCTACAAAGCCAGTCCACCTAATATCCCGATTTTTAAGGTAGTAAAGGCGGTCAAACCATGTGCGGACAAAGCTCTACTTTTGATATGCCTCTCCGTGGATGCCACGTTAGCCACAACTTCCGCGGATACTATTTAAGAACAGTGGAATCAGCCTTCCAGCCGCAATACAAACCAATAGATGGATTCCACATGTCCAGGCTTTCCCGAAATGGCCGGACCATACCACAACAACCCAAGCAGCATTCTCCACCTATAAATACCTCTAAGATTAAAGAAGAAAGGGACTTCTGGAGACTCTGGAGACTCTTGGTTTTCTCTTTAACTCCATTACATCCTATAGGAGTTTGCATCTCTCAATCTCTTACAAGAGGAAGGAAAAATAATCATCTTCTTTCTCTTCTTCAAAAAGCATTGTAATTGTAATAAAAAAAGAGAAATAGTATATAAAGTGGACGTAGGCATCGTCTTTGCCGAACCACTATAAAAACACTGTGTGTGCTCCCCGTTCTTTTACTTTTTATTGCTTTGTTAATCTTTATTCGTGTGTTGATCACACGATTGGGGGTTGATCGTCACTAGTAACCAACTTTTGACGTCAACAGAGCTAGATCATCGCAAAGTTTAGAGTGATTTTGAATTGGAAAAGGTAATTTTTGTTTGAAAAAATTGATTTTTTTTGTTGAAAAAATTGTTTTTTGTTGAAAAAATTGATTCTTTTTATGTTAGATATGATGGCGTTTCCGAAGATGACTATTTCTAATGGAAGAAATTGGGGGATCTGGAAGCCAAAGATGGAGAATGTGCTTTACCTCAATGGTCTTCATGATCCGATAGATGGAGATGTAGAGAAGCCCTCAGGTGTGGATGAGAGAACGTGGAAGAAGATGGATAAAAAGGCGTCTGCCTTGATTCGACAATACCTTGATGATTCGATATTCCATCATGTGGCTAGTTGTGAATTCGCGAAGGATTTGTGGGACAAGTTGGTATCTTTGTATGAGTCGAGGAGTGCTACAAGTAAGGCTTTTTTGGTTCGAAAGCTTGTTCAACTTAGATTGGGAGAGGAGAGGTCTGTTGCAGAGCACCTGAATGAGTTTCAAGATGTGATCAATCAATTGGCAAATTTGAAGGTCAATTTTGATGATGAGTTGCATGCTCTTTTGCTGATGATTTCACTTTCAGAAAGTTGGGAGACTTTGGTTGTTTCATTGAGTTTCTCTAATCTTTGGAAACTGTACGAAGCAGTCTTCTGAATGAGGAACTAAGGAGAAAAGGGCCGAGTGTGAAATCAGTTCAAGGCGAGGCTATGGTGGCAAGGGACTCGTAGAAAGATATTAGAAGGAAGAAGAAAGGGGCTAGTGGTAAAGGTGTTATCATTTATCATTATTGTAATAAGGAAAGTCACATACATAAGAATTGTTATGCTTATCAAAGGGATAAAAAGAAGGTTGCAGAAGGTGATAGTAGTAATGAGACATAGGCTGATTTTGTTGTAGGTTCCATTAGTGATGCTTCTTGTGATGTCCTATTTAGCGAAGTTAATCCTTGGAAGAAGGATTCGCGAGCTAGTTTTCACATTTGTAGGGATATGAAGTGTTTTTCTTTTTATGAGAAGAATGTTGACGTGATTATAACAACCAATGAACTAGAGCTAACTGTTTGTGGTATTGGATCTATCCGATTTCATATGCATGATGGCGTGGTGAGGGAAGCTTCTGGAGTTAGACATGTACCCGCTAATTCGCATAACCTCATTTCTCTCGATCTGTTGGATCGTCGTGGTTGCACTTATGATATTTGAGGTGGAGTTTTGAGAGTGAAGAAGGGTGGTCGTGTTATGATGAGAGATGTCTTGGAGGCGGGAAACCTGTACAGATTGGTTGGTTCTGCAGTCGACTGTGGAAGGCAAGTGACGGCTGAAGAACCTAGTCCACAGCAAGGTGGAGAAGTTAATTTGGTCACTGCTGATGTGCTAGACAGGGGTCTTTATGTTGATGATGCTCAAAGGATCCGAGGTGATCAAGGAAGAAGCTCAGATCAAGTGGTAGATGGGTGTCGATACAAAAAATCCACAATGTGGAGATCCATATTCTAGCAACCCAGAATTTCTGAACCAATTTAAAATTTTAATTTTAGCTACTTTAATGGGTTTTTAATATTTAAAATGATTTATTTTAAATAATAACGATTTAAAATTTATTTAAATCGAAGCTAGAATGTATAAATTTAGTTTAATTATAAAACAAGCCTGAAATGGCGCGGTAGTTTGAAAATTCCGTTTTAAATTTCAATTGAATGTATAAGATTCAAATTAAATCGGATTTCAGTGAAACAAGAAACGTTGGAATATTTTGAATTGTAATTTTCTAACGAATGTAAGAAACTGAGAATACTTTATAAAGTGTAATTTATATTCAGTTTAAAATTCAAAATAGTCGCTATGGAACTTATATATATTTTAATATAAATTATAGCCCTTAAAAATAGTCATTTTGCAAACGACCTCCGTTTTCGACGAAACCACTTTTGTTGGATCTGAAATGTCAAATTATTGTTAGGTTCAAACTTCATAATTTTTGGAATTAATATGTGAGTGCAGTAAATTTAAACGTGTTTTGAATTTCAGTTGCTTTTGTCTCACGTCCCTATAAAAGTTTAAAATTAATACCCCATCCCCCCAAGCTTTAAATGTAAACCCGACCCCTAGAATTAGTGTCGTTCTCTTTTTATCCTCCCTTCCGCCTTCTCGTCCAGGCATTCCGCCTTTTACCCATTTTAACCCAAAAAAATGCGCCAGTGACTAAAAGAAAAAATTCTAAAAAATAGGAAATATTCCAAGAAACATTCGCAAGAAAAAAGAAGTTGCATACTTCTGTGCAACTATTGTCAACAGTAGCATACATACATGCATATATTTATATAGTGTTTTTCTGTTGAAAATCTGGACCACTATGCGCATACATGCACGCAACTATTACCAATAGTTGCATACATGTATGCATATAAAGCTGAACTGAGATGCATGTGTTACGATTGGTTGCATACATGAATGCAACTATTCTGTATATATGCATGCATGTGTGCAACAAATTTAAAAGGACGACGGCTTCTGAATATGCGCACGAATGCATGCATGTATTCAGTACAAGAGCATAATTGTGTGAAACAATGTGTGAAAACGACGAATGCTCGAAAAAACAGGTCAAATTTGAATATATGCATAAAAGAATGCGTATAATACTGTTTAACTGCATACGTGTATGCATTTATACTGCAGTTTAATGCAACGCTAAAATATAAGCATGAATGTATGCAACTATTTACGAATATGTGCATCTTTTGATGCGTAAACCTGCTGTTTCACTATTTTTGTGTTAATTTGGGTTTTGACGTGGTTTTTGATTGTTTTAACGAATGAATTTTTTGGCGTGCATATTTTTTATTAAATAATGAATTTTCGTGATTTTTTATATATTTTTTAATTTTTTTAAGGAATTTTCAAAAAATAGAGACCTAATTTACATTAAAAGTTTGACCAGATGTGAGCCTAATTAAGCTTTGTTCTAAGGATGTGTGCCAAATTTTCACTTACATTTAATCAACTAAAAGAAGGCCATTTTTCAAACGGTCTTCAAATTTGACGAAATTAGTTTTGTTAGGACCGTATCGTCAAAACATAGCTATTTTTTTTTCATAATTTTAGGAGTCAGTATGTGGCCCTGGAAAATTAAAATGTACGTTCAAATTCAACATTTACCATTATATTAATTTATATTTTGATGAAAACTGATCAAAACAGTCGAACTGGCTTACGAAACATATCCCATTGTGTCCGGAATGGAGGTTTTAGCGAGGAACAATAGTCATTGGCTTCGATTTGGAGTTCGTATCAATAAACAAGTATTTTTTGAATTAAGTATTATTATAAGTATATATATATATATTTAAACCCTAATCTTCATTCACATCAGGAGCCGCCGCCTCCAAAAGCGATTAAGGGCTGATATCGTTCAAAACTTCCCATTCAAATTTTGCAAAATCCATTCAATATTCAAATACTCCAAAAAAAAATCAAAGAGATTTCTGCGAGCTTTAATTCCATATGGCCATGATCAGTTTTCGTGGAGTTTTCTGCTCAAATTTCGAGCTGGAAGTGGTTGGGTTCACACGCAATTTGAGGCGCAAAGGGGGGCTCGAGTTCCAAGGTGCTTCCGGCGGTGGAGGAGCTGCTTAAGGTGGTTCATGTGGCATGGTCCGATGGTGGTCTCGAGCATGGAGGAGGCCGCGATTTTTAACCCTAAGGAGGGGCTTGGTTATGGTTTTTAACATATAAACAGCTGTAACTTGTTCATACAAAATCAGAATTAGACAAACCCGGATCCATTGGAATTGTGGGATCAATTAAATGCGCGTTTAATCTAGTTGAGAAACACAATGTTTAAATAAAGAATGGCAGAGTGGAAACGAATTTGAGAATTCTCTCACTAAAATATTTGTACAGTTATTTAATTTTATAATTGTAAATTTATAAAAATTGCAAGTGTTGATTTTTATCTATTGTATGTGACATTGCTTGAGTTCAACACATGAACTGTTCACGACTCATCTGCACAAGAAGCCTTGTTTGAATATCCAACACTCCGTGTTTCAAACAATGTGGACACACTTTGTGGTTGTTGAAATGTGATATAAATATCCATTTATAATTTGAACAGTGAAAATTTGTTATTAGAATTGGTTAAATTTATTAACCAATGATTTATTTAAATAGACTGTTGTTGTTTGAAAACCCCACACGGGTATTGGGATGATATTTGACATACACTAATCCCAATATTTAGTTGTATGTCGATTGATTGATTGACAGACTGTTGTAAGCGTTATTTATTTATTTTAATGCTTATACAATTATACAATGCACTCCGGATTATGTTTGAATGTTTAATGATTACTTGTCATCATTGTTGAATACAAGCGATGTATGTAATCCATATCACTGGAATTATATGGTAATTGATTTAGTCGCATTCTGATTCAGAATATGAACGAATATTTAAAATAATATTTAATGAAGAATTAAATTTTTATTTAAAATTGAAATGTAAAGCCGAGTTAAGTAGTAAATGACATTTTAACTCGAACGGGTTTAACGATCGATTTTATTTATTTTATAACGAATACGAAAAGGAAATAGATTTCAAAATCTAATATTTTGAAAATATTATCATTTTAATATTATAATGATATGGAATATTCAATTTTGATTAAAAATTGAAATGGAAGTTGGAATCATTTTTAAAACGAATTTATAAAATATGTTTTAAATAGAAATCGATGAAATATTATATATATATATATATATATATTTGGTTTGAATAGAACGCGCCGCGCAGCGACCGTTTGCGAACTTCAACCATTAACTTCAAATTGGCATAACGAGAGATCCGACCGTCGGATTCTCCTAAAACTGAAACCATTGGGTTTGTATCGAAAAGATCTTTCCAATGAATAAGGGATTTAAATTTGAACGATTAGATTTTTTATATGTCCAAATCAATTTCAGAAAAGGTCGCTATGAATGCAGTTCGGTGGACGTCATTGGAAACCGATATAAGAGCCTAAATAAAATTATTAAAAAGATGGGAAAATCATGTAAAATCAAAATAAATGATTTGGAAAGAGTTTGGATGAAAAATTCCAAGTTTGATAATATAAAAATATATTTTTATCAAAATGAACTAGTTAATAACTAGAATAATAATCCAATAATTTTTAGAAATAATAAATTGGATTTTTAAATGGATTTTGAAATAACCAGAATTTTCCAGCAAATAAAGTGGAAAGGATTTAAATGGAAATATTCTTCGGAATATTTCAATATTGGATTTCGTGATTATTCGGATATTGTTGGGGAATTTTGAAGATATATATATATATATATATATATATATATATATATATCGTTATTCCCAATACGATATCCGTTGGTTTCAGAATTTAATATTAAATATAAGCCAATATTAATTTCTATTCAGAGCCTTGTATTTAATATCCAATTGGATTTTGGGTTTGTCGTGAATGGTGTCTTTAATAGCACCGTTCTTAAACCCCGTTGAGATTAGAATAAATCTTGTAATTAAGATAAATGAAGTTTTCCACTTTATAATTATAAATTGTAATTGAATGGAAGATGATTTCGGGTTCATTGTGAACGATGTTTTAAATAACATTTGTTCTTAAAACCCAATTAGCAGTGAAGTTCGGATTTGGAATTTATAAACTTTTAATTAAGATTTAATGGAAATTTTCAAAAGTAAACTTTTCCAATTTAATATATTAAAATGGAATTGAATGGAATTCGATTTGGTAATAAACGATATGAGCTTCTGTAAAGGAAGATCGTTACTATATATGAAATTTTGAAGGCTTTGCCGTTATTCCATTTATATTACTTATCTGATACATAAATTTATATCAAGTATATATTGATGTGTTTTCCGTGAAGATTCCATAATTAAGTGGAAGTTGATTTGGGTTTATTGTGAACCGTGTTTTTAATAACATTGGTTCTTTAACCCAGTTAAAGACAAGATTAATTTCTTAAAGTTGAATAATCATAAAGTAATGATTTATGATATTAAAACCAAGTTGGAGTTTTAATGAATTTTTAATTAGATTGGAATGAGAATGGGATAACTAAATTTATCGAATTCATGAAATGATCAAGAATGGGGTATCACCAATTTTACTCAAATAAATAGTTAAATCTTTAATTTGATTTGAACGTGAAATGGTAATTAAGATTACCGATAGCACCGTGGGTGTTAGATAAGGAGTACTACCAGTTTTTCTCCATGGGATGAATAGATTGGGACGGGGTTAATAAAATAAATGGTTATGTGACGGCCCGCCCCGCACCAGCCGACATTTACTATGAAAGTGCGTTGTGCCGATATCCAACCAGCACGGGACGGTCGCCAAGGAAAGGAAAGGTAAGGAATTTGAACTAACGAGGAACCTGTAGAACGTCTCACAGCACATGGAATAAAATATAATAATAACATACTTGACATAAAACAGGCGAGACAGTGCATAAGCTGAAAACTAAACCATAATCATCATAGTAGCGAAAATCCAAAATATCGCTTATGATCCATAACCATTATTACAACTTCAAAATACTGTATCTAAAGCGAAAGAAAGGAGAGGTACACTACTAATGCCCAAAGAAGTGACCATCAACAACACAGAGAGAATATATGTAGATAATACGTAGGAGCCTCCTGCTCGTCTTTGGATCAGCTACTCGTGCATAACCAGCTAACCTGTCTCTAGTCTTCTCGTTTAAGAGCACCCAAAGTAATAAGAAGAGACATAAAACTCTGGGTCAAACAAAAGTCTTGTATGAGCGATAAGCAGCAAAACAGAATAATAACAGGTATACTAAACCATACCTGAACCTGGACCTGCAACTAAAGAGTTAGCACTACATACTGTACGATACTCTAAGGTTCCACTAACACATGGTGTAAAGAACACGGGGGTGGGGGTGTGCATGACATAGTGATGGCAAACAACCAATCATAGCAACCATCCTCACATTTCTCACTCAGTGCGTAAAGTATACGATATCCACCACTTTGACCACCGAATTCCTTGCTACGATCATTCTAACCCATGGAGTCGTAGCGACACTATTGCACTGATCCTTAGCCACTAGTACTTGCTATGTACACTCTGCCTCATGGAGTCTTGACGGATCCACTGCACTGGCTCATAGCCTTGCTACGATCCCTCTGCCCCATGAAGTCATAACAACTTCACTGCACTAATCCGTAGCCAATATCCGTCTTTTCGTGGTGAGTCAAAGCTATAGACATCGATAGCCCCTTAGCACACGTCCCACAGCAAAGCCCAACTCATGAAGTTAACCCGTTTATCCCATTTGGATCCTGGGTAATAACCTCCCATTTGGACTTCCCGTGCATCTTGGATTTTGGTTAGATTGGAGTTGGTCTTCAGAAGAGTCGTCGCAAAATCGTAGCTCCAATCCGGTTCGGTTCGGCCTCCAGATGCAGTTTGGTTTGGCATGCTTCAGTCAGTTCGATTCGAATACATCGCCCCTAGGCTTCCCGTTCGGTTCGGTGTTCCACTTCAGGTCGATTCGGTTCGGTGGTCTCCATCTGGTTCGGGTTGCCACCTTCCATTCATCTAGGTTTGAATACTCAAGTTGCTCTTGCCTCGTCCGATCCCATCCCCTAGCTCTAGCCCAATCCGATCCCCACGCCAAGCTTCAACTCCTTTTCTCCGATCCGATCAGCAGCCCCTTCCTTACTCCCTATCCGAACCCAACTCCAGCTCTTATGCAAATGGCATTCCTTCGTGCCAAGCCTCCTTTAGTGCAAAGTCCCGATCCGAATCGGATCCTCTTGCCCAGTTCTCTTATTCGACCCGAGCCCCCTAACCCGGTCAGATCAGAAACCCTGCACTACTTCCTACAACTTTTCCAGCGACTGTTTTACGCCATTCGATGGCATTTTTTGACCAATCTAACTTTTCTTATCAATCACAAAACATACCATACAGTCATAGAAACATATAGAGTTGACCACTAACACCAAAACGACAATTTGATAGGTTAAAACGGATCAAACATAGTAAAAATCCCATATTTTCCCCTAAGCATGTTTAAGCAAAACTAATGATAGGATTACTAAAACTTAACCAAACTAACCAAATTTTCTAATAGAGGCCTAAAACAATATTTCAAAATTTATAAATATTTTTCTAGATTTTTAACATGCATAATTTCGTTAATTAACACAAATCACCCTAATTAACAGTAATTAGTGTAAAAACATTGCTAATCACTCACCTTACCACAAACAAACTATAGATCTGAAATAATCTCTGATATATATCTAATTTCTATGCGTTCCAGCAGCTCTATTCCAAATTCTATGCTAATTCGCCTTGGTTTGATGTAGATTAAACCAATACTTGATTAAACGGTGATTAGGAGGTGTTTTAGATGTTGGAGGCCATTGCTAGGTTGAGAGGAATGATAAGTGGCAGCTGGAAAATGAGAAAAGGGTGTTCTCTAAACCCTAACAACCCTTAAATACTCCAAATCCCAAAATCCCCCTCTGGGCCTAGCTGTTAATTACCCAATTAAGCTCGATTAAGCTGTTTTTCACCTTCTAAACCTTAATTCATCCATATCTCCCAAAAGGTAAATCCATTACTCCATGGAAAGGTAAACCATCATCCAGACCTATTGGAAGTGGTTTCAGGTCAAAACTCCTTTCCAATCAAAAGTTATGGCTGAAACAAGATCAGCTAGGGGCAAAACGGTCATTTAAAAATCGACAAAAATCATGAACATGGGAAATGACCCCAATAGTCGTCTTCCAAAGTTGCATGGCTATACGACTTCATATAAGAAAGAAGTAAATATTCTACGATCCTCTGATGCATAGAATGCGGGTCGTTACATTCTTTCCCCCTTAAGAAATTTCTTCCCCGAAATTCCTTAACCCAAACCATACAAAGGATCCCGCATGCCTACCAATCATTAACAAAACAATAAAGCATACAAAACAACACAACAAGCCTATCCAAGCATGCGGTTTACTAACAAGGGAGTACTATACCGACATAAAAACCTTACCAAGCAAAGAGTTCTGGATACTTCCTCCTTATGTCCTCCTCTGTTTCCCAAGTACAGTCTTCCTCATCATCACCCCACTGAAGTTTGACTAGTCTCACCGCCTTCCTTCGAAGCTGCTTCATATCGTTCCCAACAATACGCATAGGCCTGCGGTTCCCAACGACCTCGGGTTCAACCTCGATATCATCTAACTGATCTGGTGAAATAGCTACACTAGGGTCGTGCACAAACTACCTTAACTGGGAAACATGAAATACGTTGTGAACTCCTGCCATTGTCTCTGGTAATTCAACTTTATATGCCAAATTCCCAATTTGATCAAGAACTGGGAATGGACCAACAAATCTTGGTGTTAAATTGCCTCTCCTGCCAAATCGAATCACGCTCCTCAACGGAGAAATCTTGACAAACACCAAGTCGCCAACGAAGAACTTCAAATCCTTTCGCCACTTATCGGCATAACTCTTCTGCCTATCTTGGGCAGCTTTCATTCGTTGTTGAATGATCTTAACCCTATCTGAAGTTTCTCTTATCACATCTGGTCCAAGCACAAACTTCCCACCAGTTTCTACCCAACATGACGGTGAGTTGCACGGTCTTCCGTAAAAAACTACAAATGGGGCCATACCAATACTGGATTGATAACTGTTATTATATGCAAACTCTACAAGATGTAAATGGTTATCCCATGATCCACCAAAATCTAATATGCAAGCTCTCAAGAGATATTCTGATATACGATTCACTCTCTCTGTTTGACCGTCGATTTGAGGATGATACGCGGTACTGAGATGTAGTTCTGATCCCAACGCCTCTTGTAAGCTCTTCCAAAACCCGCTAGTATACAACGGGTCTCGGTCACTCTTGCTTCCCAATGCCTCTTGTAAGCTCTTCCAAAACCCGCTAGTATACAACGGGTCTCGGTCACTCTTGCTTTAAGGTACTCCATGAAATCTCAGTACCCATTTCATATATAGCTCAGCTAACTTAGCTGTTGTTCTATTCGACTTGACGGGTATAAATCTTGCACTCTTGGTCAATCGGTCCACAATCACCCAAATGCTATCATGTCCTAACCTAGTCCTTGGTAACCCATCAATGAAATCCATTGAGACTTGTTCCCATTTCCATTCTGGAACTTCTAATGGTTTCAACAAACCACTAGGCTTCTTTTGCTCAGCTTTAACTAGCTGGAAATTCATGCATTTGTATATAACTTCTCAACGTCTCTTTTCATTCCTTCCCAGTAGTAGGCCTACTTCATGTCTCGATACATTTTATTACCACCGGGATGTATAGTCAGTTTTGAGTGTTGACATTCTCTAAGAACTTCATCTCTCAATCTACTGACATTGGGTACAACTAGTCTTCCATTCTTTCTAAGCCATCCATATCGATCAAGCTCATACTTGTTCATCTCTTTGTCGATTCCCATCTCTGACTTTGAGATGATTTCCAATTGGTTAGGGTCGTCCCTCTGGTTGGAACAAATCCGCTCAATCAAAGTGGGTCTGATCATCAAACTTGCTAATATTTCTGGATCCAATTCGCACTTTGGTCTGAAATCATACCTAGCGATGTACTCCAGTTGCTTCCATTCCAAAAACGTAGCCCATAAACTGGCATGTCTTCTACTCAATGCATCAGCTACCGCATTTCCCTTTCCTGGTGTGTATGCGATATCGAAATCGTAGGAAGCTAAGAATTCTAACCAACTTTGCGGTCAGAGATTTGGATCCTTCTGAGATAAAAGATACTTTAACGATTTATGATCAGTAAACAACTCGAATCTTTCTTCCAAGAGATAAAGTCTCCACATCTTCAACGCGAATACGATCGCTGCTAATTCCAAATCATGGGTAGGGTATCTTTTCTCATGCGGTTTCAGTTGCCGACTAGCATAAGCTACAACCCTACCTCCTTGCATCAATACAACACCTAGTCCGGTACCACAGGCATCTGTGTATACCATCATTTCTTCATTCCCTTTAGGGATGACTAACACTGGTGCACATGTCAACTTATCCTTTAGACTCTTAAATGCATTCTCGCACTTTTCGTCCCAGACGAAAGCTTGATTCTTCTTGGTCAACCGAGTCAACTGTGCTGCTATCTTGGAGAAGTCTTGGATGAACTTCCGATAATACCCAGCTAATCCCAAGAAACTTCTTACGTCTGTTGCATTCTTGGGCATAGACCAATCCTGTACCGTAGCCACCTTCGCAGGATCCACGACAATACCATTCTATGAAACAACATGGCCCAAGAATCTCACCTCCCTCCGCCAGAAGTGACACTTATAAAACTTTGCTTTCAATTGGTGTTTTCTCAACACCTCCATCACTATCCTCAAGTGTTCCTTGTGTTCTTCCTCTGTCCTTGAATAAACAAGTATATCGTCCACGAACACAAGAACAAACTTATTCAACTGATCTCTGAATACCCTATTCATAAGATCCACAAAATATGCTGGTGCATTGGTCAACCCAAATGGCATAACCAACCACTCATAAAATCCAGACGGCGTCCGAAAGGCCGTTTTAGCTATACTCTCAGCTTCCACTCTAAGCTGATGAAAACATGTCGCGAGATCTAACTAGAAGAACACTCTCGCGCCACTCAACTGATCAAACAAATCATCTATCTGCGGTAGTGGATACTTATTCTTCCTCGTCACCTTATTCAACTCATGGTAGTCCACACACAAACGAAGGGAACCACCTGCCTTGGTAGCAAACACAACTGGTGCTCCCCACTCAGAAACACTTCTTCTGATAAATCCCTTCCTCAAAAGATTGCTTACTTGCACCCCGAGCTCTCGCTGCTCCCTTGGCACCATATGACGAAGTGGCATCACTATAGGTCTGGCATCTTTCACTAAATCAATACGGAACTCAATCTCTCGGTGCGGTGGAAGTCCGGTCACTTCCTCGAAGACGTCCGGATACTAGCCACGGGCACACCTGACAACTCATCTTGCGGGATGTCGAGGGAATTTAGAAAACTATCCATTACCCCATCAATAGATAGACCACCAAACACTACCCTCCGCCCATCATCCGCTCTAACTGTCACCAAAAAGCTCTCACAGTCTACCACTACCCCGTATCTTTGGAGCCAATCGACTCCCATAATAATGCCAAACCCAGTAAAGCCCAAAACAAAGCAATCACAAACAAACATGCATCCATGACTCGATAAGACCACATTACGACACATCATACAAAGGCTAATCGATCCACCAATCGGGTTCGTCACTGCTAAAGGTCTATCGACTATCTCGGGTTCCTATCCCAACCTATCTACTAGGTCACTAGTTATGAAGGAATAGGAAGCCCCGGTATCAAACAATACTCAAACAGGAACACCATAAACAGAAAGCATACCTTGAATGACGATATTCTTTCCTTTCTCCGCCGCATTTGGGGCATTCAATGAAGAAGGAACACCATTGATAGCATATGCTTTTAGAATCTTCTTTTCCTTAGGGGGTTGCGGACACTTATCCTTGTGATGTCCCACTTAGCCACAGTTGAAGCACTTCCTATCCGCTGGCTTGGACCGAAATTCTTTGGCATAGTGGCCCTTCTTACCACAACTGAAGCACTCAACATCTTTCTTATTCTTTTCCTTTTGGCCATCCTTGGTCTGATTCTATTTTCTCTTATTATGAGAACCTTTCTTCCCTCCACCGCTTACTTGCGGCTTTGGCTCCTCTATAGATGCAACCTCAGTATTCGACTTAGGCTATAGACTCTCTGATCTAAAAGCTTTCCCCACAATCAATTCAAACATCTCATCGATGTGGTTTATAAGCCTTTCCCCAACTACTGATCTAAGCCTGTTACAAACTTTTCATTTTTCTTCTCGGCAGTATCGATAAGGGACAATCCATATTTCGATAGAGTATCGAACTCTGCAATGTACTCCGAGACTGCCCTACCATTCTGCTTAAGCTCCAGAAATTTCCTAAACAATTCTGACTTCTAGGCAGCTGGGATGAACTTATCACTGAATTAGGCCTTAAACTGATCCCACGTAACTTGATCCTATGGAGTAGCTGCCTTAATAGCATTCCACCAATTCATCGCCCATCCGTGCAGCTGACGGGATGCTAACTTCCTCTTCATCGCATCCCCGATACCCAAGTCTTCGAAGATACGCTCACAGCTATCCAACCAATCCTGAACTTCTATAGCCAATTCCGTTCCGTGGAACGACTTTCCACCAAGGCTAGTGTAATCCTTGCATTGCTTGGCGAAATCGACTCTAGGCACCTACACCGCTGCACCACCACCATTTGCAGCATTAGGAACTGCCCTCTGAACGTCCCTAAGCATCTCTCTCATGAAGTCAGTGAACATAGTCCTCATTTCAGGAGCATTCCCATTATTAGCTCCTGTACCAGCATCCCTCATATGTCGGCTCATCGTTCAATCTGTAAAGAGAAACGATTAACCATCCTCTTTGTGGTGTCAGTGCTGGGCGATTTCATACTTAGCCATACTAATAGTATATATATAGCTTTTGAAAACCAAAATAATCACAAATACGCGATCTCATATACGTATTATCTCTCTTTGGTGTCTTTCCCTATGTTAACTACGCAATCTAGAGCTCTGATACCAAATGTGATGGCCCGCCCCACACCAGCCGACATTTCCTGTGAAAGTGCGCTGTGCCGATATCCAACCAGCACAGGACGACCGCCAAGGAAAGAAAAGGTATGGAATTTGAACTAACGAGGAACCTGTAGAATGTCTCATAGCGCATGGAATAAAATATAATAATAACATACTTGACATAAAATAGGCGAGACAGTGCATAAGCTAAAAACTAAAATATAATCATCATAGCAGCGGAAATCCAAAATACAGCTTATGATCCATAACCATTATTACAACTTTAAAATACGGTCTCTAAAGAAAAAGAAAGGAGAGGTACACTAATAATGCCCAAAGAAGTGACCATCAACAACACAGGTAGAATATATGCAGATAATACGTAGGAGCCTCCTGCTCGTCTCCGGATCAGCTACTCGTGCATAACCATCTAACCTGTCTCTAGTTTGCCTTTTAAGAGCACCCGGAGTAATAAGAAGAGACATAAAACTCTGGGTCAGAAAAAAGTCTGGTATGAGCAATAAGCAGCAAAACAGAATAATAACTGGTATACTAAACCATACCTGAACCTGGACCTGCAACCAAAGAGTTAGCACTACATACTGTACAATACTCTAAGGTGCCACTAACACATGGTGTAAAGAATACGGGGGTGTGGGTATGCATGACATAGTGATGGCAAACAACCAATCATAGCAACCATCCTCACATCTCTCTTACTCAGTGCGTAAATTATACGATATCCACCACTTTGACCACCCAATTCCTTGCTACGATCACTTTGCCCCATGGAGTCGTAGCGACACCACTGCACTGATCCATAGCCACTCGTACTTGCTATGCCCACTCTGCCCCATGGAGTCATGATGGCTCCACTGCACTGGCTCATAGCCTTGCTACAATCACTCTGCCCCATGAAGTCATAACAACTTCACTGCACTGATCCGTAGTCAATATTCTTCTTTCCGTGGTGAGTCAAAGCTATAGACATCGATAATCCCTTAGCACACGTCCCGCAGCAAAGCCCAACTCATCAAGTTAACCCGTTGATCCCATTTGGATCCTAAGTAATAACCTCCCATATGGACTACCTTTGCATCTCGGGTTTTGGTTAGATTGGAGTTGGTCTTCAGAAGAGTCGTCGCGTAATCGCAGCTCCAATCTGGTTAGGTTCAGCCTCCAGATGTGGTTCGGTTTGGCGTGCTTCAGTCAGTTCGATTCGAATATATCGCCCCTAGGCTTCCCGTTCGGTTCGGTGTTCCACTTCAGGTCGGTTCGGTTCGGTGGTCTCCATCTGTTTCGGGTTGCCACCTTCCATTCGTCTCTGTTTGAATACTCCAGTTCCTCTTACCTCGTCCGATCCCATCCCCTAGCTCTAGGCCGATCTGATCCCCATACCAAGCTTCAACTCCTTTTCTCCGATCCGCAGCCCCTTCCTTACTCCCTATCCGAACCCAACTCCAGCTCTTATGCAAATGACCTTCCTTCTTGCCAAGCCTCCTTTAGTGCAAAGTCCCAATCTGGATCGGATCCACTTTCCCGGTTATCTTATCTGATCCGAGCCCCCTAACCTGATCCGATCCGAAACCCTACACTACTTCTTGCAACTTTTTCATCGACTGTTTTATGCCATTTGACGGCGTTTTCGACCAATCTAACTTTTGTTATCAATCACAAAACATACCATATGGTCATAGCAACATATAGAATTGACCACTAACACCAAAACGACAATTTGATTGGTTAAAACGGATCAAACATAGTCAAAATCCCATATTTTCCCTTAAGCATATTTAAGAAAAACTAATGATAGGATTAGTAAAACTTAACCAAATTAACCAAATTTTCTAACAGAGACCTAAAACAATATTTCAAAATTTATAAATATTTTTCCAGATTTTTAACATGCATAATTTCGTTAATTAACACAAATCACCCTAATTAACAGTAATTAGTGTAAAAACAATGCTAATCACTCACCATAGCCACAAACAAACTATAGATCTGAAATAATCTCTAATATAGATCCAATATCTATGTGTTCCAGCAGCTCTATTCCAAATTCTATGCTAATTTGCCTTGGTTTGATGTAGATTAAGCAAATACTTGATTAAACGGTGATTAGGAGGTGTTTTAGATGTTGTAGGCCATTGCTAGGTTGAGAGGAATGATAAGTGGCGGCTGGAAAATGAGAAGAGGGTGTTCTCTAAACCCTGGCAGCCCTTAAATACTCCAAATCCCGAAATACCCCTTTGGGCCTAGCTGTTAATTACCCAATTAAGCCCGGTTAAGCTGTTTTTCACTTTCTAAATCTCAATTCAGCCATATCTCCCAAAAGGTAAGTCCGTTTTTCACATATGACCACTCTACAGAAAGGTAAACTATCATCCGGACCTAATGGAAGTGGTTTCAGGTCAAAAATCCTTTCCAATCAAAAGGTACGGATGAAACAAGATCAGCTAGGGGCAAAATTGTCACTTAAATTTGGCAAAAATCATGAACATGGGAAATGACCCCAATAGTCGTCTCCCAAAGTAACATGTCTATACAACTTCGTATGAGAAAGAAATAAATATTCTACGATCCTCTGATGCGTAGAATGCGGGTCGTTACATGTTTACTTCAGTAAGGTTCGCTAATCCCGACTAGTTAATAAAATCATTTGAAATTGATATCCAAAGGAAGAATAAAGAATAAGTTTAAAAGAATTTATCTTTGATAAAATTAATGGGAACCTTTCCCTAAAGATTTGAATAAAAAGAATATTTTGAATTGGAATGAGGTATATGATGTGTTTTTATGGCACTTGATTATTAATTATAAAATACGCAAGTAATTCAGAAAGGTCGGGTTTATTCCATTCTGAATAACTAATATGACGACTAAAAGTCGACAGTGAAGACGGTGGTCAAAGACCAGAGATCTTCACATCGTTTGGATGATTATTAATGTCTTGATTGGGTTGTATACCAAAGACAAGGTAATAAGTTGTGATCGTCCAGACGTACTTGGAGATCGACTGGATATGGGAGGACCTCTCTCCTGTATTGGACATATGGGATGAGGAATAAGGTGCCTCCGGTTTCGTTCAGACCTAGAATGGACTTGTAAACGGATGTGTGTCTGAAATTGGATTCCATTCTATGTTGATTGATTTCTATTAAATATATATCTGTTTGGTGGAGGAGGATTTATTTTCTTGCTTAACACCATTCTCTGAGACGTACGAGCTTACAGGTTATATATTGATGGACACCAGTTGTATGGCATGAATTGTCAGTGTGGCATGCTGAGATGCAAATGATCAAGGTTTTCGTTAAAAAAGCAGAGTATTGTGGTTGATGATTAAAGAACAGCTTTAAATAGCATAGCTTTGTGTATAGCGTTCATTCGTGAGCCTCACACCTGGTATGGGTCAAAAACGGGATAGCGACCATAGGGGGTGCACGATGTTTCTTTCAAGCTAGGAGTGATGTCATGGTATGGAGCCCAGACATTTTTACTTATATGGATGATGTATTGCGAGGCGTCACTGATATTGAGTCCCTAGTGGCTCAGAGATAGGTCCGATAAGATCGGGAAACATGTTTTTAGGAATAAAACATCAACTAAAGTAAGTGTGGACCGGCCCTAAAGATCCAAGGGCTCGCCAGCGTCTGAGCCCTGAGGTATTTACTAGAGTGTCTCGAATCAAAGAGGAGCCATCCCTTGCCTGTAGATAGAATTCAATTTCCAACACGCAACTTTTCGGTTTTAGTTGTAAACCTATGTATGGCACCATAATATTTGGTACCTATGTCCTCTATGATTGATACATTTATATTTGAAGTTGATTTTTACACTATGCACTTATAGTAATATCAAAATGATTTGTTTCAGAATTACCAAGCATGTTTGGCTATTATAATGGAAAAATCTATCCTCCAGCATGCGTTGCATTGTATGATGGGACAAGCATTGCGTTGTTTTATTTTAAACTGAGATTCATGTGGAGAAAACCCGTTCCGTGTTATACAGCATGGTCCTATAATTTCCCAAGGTTTAAAATAAATATTTACTTGTTGTTTTAGTTCTCACGCCAGTCCCATGACTGATTCGGAGTTTATTGGTTCTACCTAAACTCTTGATGCTCATATTTTCCGCACAGGCAGTCAATAGTTATGGTTTTGTAGATTTCTTTTCATAGGACCCTGGCTTACAGCTGGAGCTATATTCGAAAAGCTTTGTATCTGTGTATTCCCTTCAGTTGTGTTAGTTGATGTTTTTCGCTGCACATTATACTTATGTATTATTTTTCCACTGCTTTGTAATTTAAAACTATGATATTTTTCTACTGTATATTATTTGAAATATGATATTCTTGTACTCTGATGTAAATTGTTGTAATAGCAGTGAAATGTTCTATTGTTTGTGTGCTGATGCGTTGTGTTCTCAAAGCAATCCGGGCTCCTCCGTCGCTTTGGGGATCGGTGAAGTCTAGGTCGTTTCAGTTTGGTATCAGAGATTTGGTTTTCAAAGCTAAAGAAAAAGGCACATTAGAACCAAATGAAAGAATTCATCCGAGTAGGATTAGTAATATCCTATAATAATGAGTCATTAGAAAAAGGGTTAGTAATACCCTAGAATGAGTACGAAGAGCATTATTTATTTAAAATGGATTTGGTTTTGAAATTATATCTTATTATACGTATTTGAATATTTTAAATTGATTTTGGAATATCGAGTATAGAAGATTTTGAATATACGCGTAATTAACGTATATTCGAAGTCTAAAATATGCTGGATAGATATAGAATCACACTCCAGTCGCCCGGGGATAATTCTAGTGATGCGGCCACATCATCAGTATTTATGTTCAAGTTTCGAAAGTGGCGTATCTATATGATTCCAATTGACTGGTATGAGAAGCAAACTTAGTTAGAGTTTATTGTTTATGATTTGACTTTGAAACTATGCTTTTGGGGTATATAAAAGTTATATATTTGAAAAGTTAACCAATTAATTTTTTACTGGTTGTGTGACATTAATTTAACTAATAAAACTGTTGGAATGATAAAACCAATAAAAGAATGAATGACAAGTAAATCCAAATAAAATATAATGTTGAACTAAATTGAAAGTTCGTTCGAATTGGATTTATATGCACAGATATACATACATATTGAGCAGGTTATGGGCTTAGCATTGAGTAAAGAAATAAATTGCGTGCCCGACAAACAAGTGCACCTTAATGTGTTGGTTGCGCAGTTTTATTAATATATCGACTCCTATGAATGAAATTGGATGCGTTGTGATGGTCGTTCTGTGTGAGATTATAAATAT
The DNA here is from genome assembly GCA_030737875.1 of Allium sativum. Lineage (NCBI taxonomy): Eukaryota > Viridiplantae > Streptophyta > Magnoliopsida > Asparagales > Amaryllidaceae > Allium > Allium sativum. The sequence continues at coordinate 944,434,940 of CM060909.1, read as the reverse complement.
ACGTCATAGGATAGTAATAAATAAGTTATGAGCTACACCACATGGCATACTACATGAAGACAACATATCATATCATATTCCATATAAGTATTTGGCGCTTATATGACGAGGTTTGGATGACCATACGGGTGAGATGCTTGTACGACGATGACTGAATTATAGGTTGAACAGAAGACTAATTATGGACTTAATTAAGTAATACATGTAACGGTGCTTGGGACAGGATTTAATAAAAACCCTACACAATTCTAGAGATGACAAAAATTCACGTCTCTCTTGTTGTTAATTAAGGCACACGGATTATTTTATTTCCAACGCTAGTGGAAGGTATGAGATTTTGACATTTTTACACGTCTCTCTTGGGATAGATAGGTCACAAAAATTGTGTATGCTCTTTATTGATTTATTGGGTCCCTAATACGACCCAATAAAATTTTCAAACCCTCCCCATACAAAGGAGGTTACGGCGATTTTTTTTAGAAATTTAGGGTGTTAGCCAAATTTTAGAGAAATTAGAAATTTCTTAGAGACTGAAAAGTTGAAGAATGAAAGCCATAATGAAAGTCTAGTTGGTTAGTTAAACAACTTTCATCTCCGTTCCTTTTCGACGACGAAAATATTTTAAGTGGGGGAGATTGTAACAACTTTGAATTTCTGAACCAATTTAAAGTTTTAATTTTATCTATTCATGAGTTTTGAATATATAAATGAGTTATTTTAAATAATAACAATTTAAAAATTTATTTAAATTGAAGTTAGAATGTATATATTTATTTTAATTATAAGACGAGCCTGAAATGGCACGATAGTTTGAAAATTCGATTTTAAATTTCAATTGAACGTATAAGATTCAAATTAAATCGGATTTCAGTGAAACAAGAAATGTTGAAATAATTTGAGCTGTAATTTTCTTATGAACGTAAGAAACTGAGATTTCACTTTATAAATTGTAAGTTATGTCCAGTTTAAAATTCAAAATAGTCTCTGTGGAATATATATATATATATTATTGTAAATTATAGCCCTTAAAAATAGCCATTTTGCAAACGACCTCCGTTTTCAATGAAACCATTTTTGTTGGATTCAGAATGTCAAATTATTATTAGGATTCAAATTTCATAATTTTTGGAATTAATATGTGAGCGCAATAAATTTAAACGTGTTTTGAATTTCATTTAATCAACCAGAAAAGACCATTTTCCAAATGGTCTCCAAATTTGATGAAATTAGTTTTGTTAGGATCGTATCGTCAAAATATAGCTAAATTTATTTTTTTAATAATTTTAGGAGTCAGTATGTGGCGCTGGCAAATTAAAATGTATGTTCAAATTTAGTTTGATCGTTATATTAATTTATGTGTTGATTTTGATGAAAAATGATCAAAACATTCGATTTTGCTTACGAAACATATCCCATTGTGTCCGGAATGGGAGTATTTAGCTAGGGGTGATAGTTGTTGGGTTGGAACCACCGACTCCAAAAGTGATTAAGGGCCGATATCGTTGAAAACTTCCCATTCAATTTTTGCAAAATCCATTTAATATTTTCAAAAACTCCAAAAACAAAAATCAAAGAGATTTCTGCGAGCATTAATTCCATATGGCCATGATAAGTTTTTGTGGAGTTTTCTGCCCGAATTTCGTGCTGGAAGTGGCCAGGTTCGCACGCAATTTGAAGCGCAAAAGGGGGCTCAAGTTCCAAGGTGCTAACGGCGGTGGAGGAGCTGCTCAAGGTGGTTTATGTGGCATGGTCCGATAGTGGTCTCGAGCATGGAGAAGGCCGCGGCTTTTAACCCTAAGGAGGAGCTTGGTTACAGTTTTAATCTGCTAAGCCTAGAGTAGAACAAGAAGAGGAAGATGTGGCTTAATTTTTGAATTAAGGTTAATTAACTTAATTAGTTAATTAATTATTTAAAGTATAATTATTAATCTATTTAACATATAAACAACTGTAACTTGTTCATACAAAATCCGAATCAAACAAACCCGAATCCGGTGGAATCGTAGGATCAAACTCTACAACATGGAACTGACCAGTATGAAAATGGAGCAAATTGGATTTTCAGCTAAATTAAAAGCGCGTTTAATCTATTTGAAAAACACAATTTTCAAATAAAGAATGGAGGAGTGGAAACGAATGTGAGAATTCTCTCACTAAAATATTTGTACAATTATTTATTTTATAAATGTAAATATATAGAAATTGCCGGTGTTGATTTTTATCTGTTGTATGTGAATTGCATGAGTTCAACACATGGACTATTCATGACTCATCTGCACAAGTAGTGTTGTTTGAATATTCGACACTCATATTTCAAACAATGTGGATAAACTTTGTGGTTGTTGAAATGTGATATAAATGTCCATTTATAATTTGAATAGTGAAAATTTGTTAAGTAGATAAATAATTCAAACCGAATTAGAATTGGTTATATTTATTAACTAATTATTTATTTAAATGGACCGTTGTTGTTGAAAACGCCATACGGGTATTGGGATGATATTTGACATATACTAATCCCAATGTTTAGTTATATGTCGACCGATTGATTGACAGACTGTTGTAAGCGTTATTTATTTATTTTAGTGCTTATACAGTTATACAATGCACTCCGGATGATGTTTGAATGTTTAATGATTACTTGTCATTACTGTTGAATACATGCGATATATGAAATCCATATAACTGAAATTATATGGTAATTGATTAAGTCACATTCCAATTCATAATATGAATGAATATTTTAAAACAATATTCAGTGAAGAATTAAATTTTGATTTAAAATTGAAATATGAAGCCGAGTTAAGTAGTAAATGACATTTTAACTCGAACGGGTTTATCGATCTATTTTATTTATTTTATAATGAATACGAAAAGGAAATGGATTTCAAAATCTGATATTTTGAAAATATTATCATTTTAATATTATAATGATATGGAATATTCAATTTTGATTAAAAATTTAAATGGAAGTTGGAATCGTTTTTAAAACGAATTTATAAAATACGTTTAAATAGAAATTGATGAAATATTATATATATATATATATAAATGGTTTGAATAGAATGCGCCGCGCAACGACCATTCATGAATTTCAACCATTAACTTCGAATTGGCATAACGAGAGATCTGACCGTCGAATTCATCTAAAACCGGGACCGCTGCGTTCATATCGAAAAGATCTTTCCAATGAATATAAGGGATTTAAATTTGAACTATTATATTTTTAAATATATCCAAATCAACTTTAGAAAAGGTCGCTGTGACTGCAGTTCGGTGGCCGTTATTGGAAACCGACTGTAAGGAGCTAAATAAAATTAGTAAAAATATGGAAAAATCATGTAAAATCATAAAAATGATTTGGAAAGATTTTGGATGAAAAATTCCAAGTTTGAAAAGATAAAAATATATTTTTATCAAAATGAACTAGTTAATAACTAGAATAATAATCCAATAATTTTTAGAAATATTAAGCTGGATTTGTAAACGGTTTTTGAAATAACCAGAATTTTCCAACGAATAAAGTGGAAAGGGTTTAAATGGAAATAATCTTTGGAATATTTCGATATTGCATTCCATGATTATATAGATTCTGTTGAAGAATTTGGAAGATATAGATATCGTTATTTCCAATACGATATCCTTGGTTTCAGAATTTGATATTGAATATAAGCCGATATTAATTTCTATTCAGAGCCTTGTATTTAATGCCCAATTGGATTTTGGGTTGGTCGTGAATGGTGTCTTTAGTAACACCGTTCTTAAACCCCGTTGAGAAAAGAATAAATCTTGTAATTAAGATAAATGAAGTTTTCCAATTTATAATTATAAATTGGAATTAAATGGAAGATGATTTTGGGTTCATTGTGAACGATGTTTTAAATAACATTTTTTCTTAAAACCCAATTATAGTGAAGTTCGGATTTGGAATTTATAATCTTTTAATTAAGATTTAATGGAAATTTTCCAAAGTAAAGTTTTCCAATTTAATATATTAAATTGGAGTTGAATGGAATTCGATTTGGTAATAATCAAGATGTGTTTTGTAAAGGAAGATTGTTACTATATATGAAATTTAAAAGGCTTTGCCGTTATTCCATTTATATTATTAATCTGATACAGAAATTTATATCGATTATATATTGATGTGTTTTTCGTGAAGATTCCATAATTATGTGGAAGTTGATTTGGGTTTATTGTGAACTGTGTTTTTAATAACATTGGTTCCTTAACCCAGTTATAGACAAGATTAATTTCTTAAAGTTGAATAATCATAAAGTAATGATTTATGATATTAAAACCAACATAGAGTTTTAATGAATCTTTAATTATATTGGAATGAGAATGGGATAATTAAATTTATCAAATTCATGAAATGATCGAGAATGGGGTACTACCAGTTTTACTCCAGGTAATAGCTAAATCTTTAATTAGATTTGAACATGAAATGGTAATTAAATTTACCGATAGCACCGTGGGTGTACTACCAGTTTGCTCTATAGGATGAATAGGTTGGGAGTGGGTTAATAAAATAAATGGTTACTTCGGCATGGTTCGCTCATCCCGACTAGTTAATAAAATCTTTTGAAATTGATATCCAAAGGAAGATTAAAGAATATGTTTAAAAGAATTTATCTTTGATAAAATTAACGGGAACCTTTCCCTAAAGATGTGAATATTTGAATAAAAAGAATATTCTAAATTGGAATGAGGCGTATGATGTGTTTTTATGGCACTTGATTGTTGATTATAAAATACGCAAGTTATTTGGAAAGACCGGGTTTACTCCATTCTGAATAACTGATACGGCGACTAAAAGTCAATGATGAAGACAGTGGTCAAAAACTGGAGATCTTCACATCGTTTGGATGATTACTGATGTCTTGATTGGGCTATACAACCAAGAAAAGATAACAAGTGGTGATCGTCCAGACGTACTTGGAGATCGACCGGATATGCGAGGACCTCCCTCATGTATTGAACATATGGAACGAGGAATAAGGTGCCTCTGGTTTCGTTCAGACCCAGAACAGACTTGTAAATGGATGTGTGTATGACATTGGATTTCATTCTGTGCTAATTGATTTCTATTAAATATATATCTGTTTGGTGGCGGGGAATTTATTCTCTTGCTTGACACCCTTCTCTTAGACGCACAAGCTCAGAGGTTGTATATTGATAGACATCAGTTGTATGGCATGAATTTTCAGTGTGGCATGCTAAGATGCTAATGATCAATGCTTTTGTTGAAAAGCAGAGTCTTGTGGTTGATGATCAAAGCACGGATTTAAATAGCATAGCTTTGTGTATAGCGTTAATTCGGAGCCTCGCAACCGGTATGAGTCAAAAACGGGATAGTGACTGCAGAGAGTGCACGATGTTTCTTTCTAGCTAGGAGTGGTGTCATGGTATGGAGCCCAGACATTTTTACTTATGTGGATGATGAGTTGCGAGGCGCCTTGGATATTGAGTCCCTAGTGGCTCAGAGATAGGTCTGATAAGACTAAAAAATGTGTGTTCATGAATAATTAATCCAATAAAGTAAGTGTGGACCGGCCCTGAAAATCCAAGGGCTCGCCAGCGTCCGAGCCTTGAGGTATTTGCTAGAGTGTCTCGAATTTAAGAGGATCCATCCCTTCCCCTGACTCATAGATGGAATCCAATTTCCAATATGCAACTTTTCGGTTTTAGTTGTAAACCTATGTATGGCGGCATAATATATGGTACCTATGTCGTCTATGATTCATACATTTATATCTGAAGTTGATTTTGACACTATACACTTATAGTAATATCAAAATGATTTGTTTTAAACGTACCAAGCATGTTTGGCTATCAAAAGGGAAACTCTATCCTCCGGCTTGCGTTGCATTATCTGATGAGACCTGAGTCTTATAATAGCTTCATTTTCCAAAAAGCATTGCGTTGTTTTGTTATAAACTTAGATTCATGTGTAGTAAACCCGTTCCGTGTTATACGGCGTGGTCCCACGATTTCCCAATGATTAACATAGCAATGTGTTTATTTATTTTATGCTCTTATATCTTATCTTTCCTATATAAATAAATAATACTTAGGTATCATTTTGTCAATTTTACAGATATGCTTATTAAGCCACATACGGTCAAAAAATGGAAAATAGGGAACAAATTGCTGTGTATATGCATTTGAAGACTTACGAATGAAGATCTTACATAAAATTGCTTTTTGGACAAGAAAATAACTGGTTGAAAGGCTATGTATATCACAAATCAATGAAGAATTATCAAGGAAGCAAGAAGAAAAGAAGAAAGGCCCGATTTTATTAGAATTAGCTAAGGCCCATTTGTGATTGTGTTAGGGTTTAGGCTGGCTATCTATCCTTTGAATACCCTATATTCTCATTGTAAATCATTATCCTGGAATTAATAAATTTTTTGCTTTGTCTCTTTTCTGCATTTTTTTTTTCTTAGCGATTAGTGTTGTCTACACAATTAGATTTGGTAGAGCACTATTTGTATTTTGCACTTATTTTCATTAGTGGTTAGCCATCTGATTAGATTCAGCGGTAATCCTAATTTTATTTCATGTTTGTTATTTTAATTTCTGCAATTTTAATTTCTGCAATTTTAATTTCTGCAATTTTAATTTCTGTTCTTTTTATTGCCTTCCTAGGTCATATTGGACTGAATATAGATTTGATTAGATTCGGATCTGATTCAATTCAATAATAGTTTTATTTGCAGTTTCAATTTTGTTTGTTTCAAAATCAACCTCCAAGATTTATCTAACTCGCCCAAGAAATATATAAATAATAAAATTTGAAATTCCTCCCTATGTTCGACCTGCATGTTACAGGATCTATATGCTTGCAGTTATTATAATAAATTCACGCTTTTCTAATTACTTAAAAAGCGTCGATTAAATCTTTGGCGCCATTGTCGGGGAGGCAACATTTAAATTTTATTATTTATTTAATTTCTGATTCGTGTTAATTTTTATTTTATTTTTCCTTTTGTTTTCTTGTATATATATATATATATATATATATATATCTTGATTGGACAGATTTGGTATTGTTCAATGATACCATGATTTTCCAAATAAAAAAAAATCTTGCTATTTTTTCCTTACTTCGTTCCTCTTTTCAACATCTTTTCCTTTTTGCTCCGTTTTTCCATCTATTTCTTTCCTTTGTACAATTTGTTTTCTTCTTTACAATAAAAAATCTTGCCAAATTTTCATTTATTTCTTTCCTTTTTTTCTTCCAATCGATTGCTTTACTTTTACAATATCTTTCCTCTTTTCACAAAAAAAAAAAATATTTCCTTTTTTCTAATTTTTCCTTCACTGCTATTTTTTGTCTCAACCATCCCTTGGACCGATCAACAAACTCCCCTTCAAGCCATACCATTGCCAAAATTCATCACCAAAATTTCATAAAGCCACCAATATCGACTTCATCTTCTTCACGTGAACAACCCAAACCCCACTTCGCACAAATCAACCCAACCATCCTCATCATGTTCAAACCAACATCAGACTGATCTTCCTATAATCCCACCTAAACTACTGCCACAAGCCTTTCTGCCATCTATCCCAATTTACCAAACAAACTCCTCCAGAGCAACAAAACCTTCTGACCATCTCAAACGCCACGTCAATAGTCGATCCCCTTTCATCCCATGTTCATCCTCACCATAAACCTCGTCAATGCAAATACCCCCATCCACCACTGTGCCAAGCCAACTTCCCACAGTCATCATCTACAACCAAAACCGCATACAAAGACACACAAACCCATCTTCCCTCCGACATACACCATCCTTCACAACAACTTAACACCATGATAAACCCTCCCCTTTGCATCCAACTCCAGGTCAAAGCACGGTTCTCAAAACAGCAACCGTTCATACACCAGATCCTCAACACAAAACAATCATCATTGTAAACAACCCTCTGAACACAACCGCAAAACCTCCTGAAACTGCAATCGCACAAGCTTGAACCATCTTCACCATAAGCAACGACAACCACCCACCAAAACCCTCACCTGAATCGAATTCCGCAATCCCTCAGTCAAATACACAGTTTGATTCATACTCAATTCAAACCCAAACCGCTTTAGATCGAAACCAAAACTGATTCGCAATTTCTTGTAAACAACCAAAAACCAATTCGAAATTTTACTCCCTTAATTGCGTGAGTCAATTGTGGTGTGATTGGTTTGTTTTGACTGTGTTTTGTGGGTTTTTACTGTTTCCTGTTTTCTCTTTTCTTGTCATTTTTCGAGGAAACTCTTTGCATGATTTGGTCTAATAAAAGTGTTATTTTAAAAGTTTTAATTGTTGGGACCAAGGTTGAGCACGTGATACTTGGACTGGGTTATCCATACGTTGATTGATAATCTCCTAATCAATAAAACACAATGTTGTATCATGTGTGGTGAGTTCGACAAAAATTGGTGCGTGAGTATTTTTATTTTGAGGTTGCCTTTTGAATTTTGAGTTAGTCTAATTATCTTTGTCTTAGTTTTTTTAGTTTGTTTTCAATTGCCATTTAGCTTTTCTTTTCTTTTGTTTTTATTTTTTTCCTGCTTCAATTATTTTCCTTTATTTGTAAAAAAAGAAGAGAAATCAAATCAATTCACAAGCAATAGAAAGTCAGAGGTCAAGAAATCTGCAAACAGTGAATTCTACTTGCTCTGGACGGACAACTACACTTCACTGTAAAATTTTCTAACTCTACAGGTACTGCTATTGCTTAAAAATATATAAAAATTGCTTCTAAAAATCTTCTGTAGGGGCAGCGGCTTGCTTGTACAATATTTTAATTTTCTGCAACTTATTATTATGTGACTGTTCTGTGACTGAATTTTCTGAATCTGTTTAGTTAGGAATTAATTTCCATAACTAAAATCGTCATACGCATTGGTTTTTAACCTTTAAAATTCATTAGACATTGGTTCTAGGAAAAATTCGAATGCATACAAAATAATATAATTGAAAAGTGGTGTTTTATGAAGTTGACTGTTTTGTATAATTAGATCGCGGATATATAGTAGTTCAATTTATTGAACTATTAGCAAAAATGGTTGCATACTACCAGTAAAATATTGGTCGTATTCCTTAGCATTTATACTATACGTGAACGACCATAAGACCCTCTTCCCCTTCTAATTGAGTCAATTAATTAATAGAGCACAACTCAGTATTTTATACTATTTTGAAGTGAGAATAATTTCTGTCTTGCCTTGACTTCATTCAAATGTCTGATTCAAATAAATTCTTAAGAGAATTGTGGGATAATAACCTGAGAAAGCATTCCCTGGACAAGTATGAGTATGAATTACAACTCATGAGGCAAAATTTTCCGAAATTTCGTGAGCCCAATGCCATCAATTTTCAAAATTTTCCAAATGACCAACATTTTCAAAATCATGGATATGATCGAAATTGCGATTTCAACTCAATTTCAATAATTTTGATTATGGGCCACATCCACATCAAAATAGCTTCCCAATATAGCTTTGACCAACATCAATATGGGGTTGTAAACCAAAATTCTCAAAATTTTAGCCCATATCAACATCTTGAAAATAAATGAAATTGCAATTTTCCCTTGAATTTCAACAATTTTGGTTACGAACATAATTTTTACGATCCAAACAATTTACAACATCATTGTCATTTTTTTGAAAATTCAAACAACCACCACATTAGAAATAATATTGATCATGAAATTGATGTGGACTATGATTTAGAAAATCAAGGAATCCAAAACGAGAGCTCTCAAATCAACGATGTTGAGGAATATCATCATAACATTCTTAGAGAGAGGGAAGAAAGACTAGATAAAAAGATGGACGAACTTCTTTCTTTAATGACATCTTTTGCAGAACAACGCGAGCAACAAAATCAAATGGGCACTGAATCAGAAAGTAATTAAATTTTTACTAACAACGAAGATTTTCAAATAACAACTTTGGAAATTGAGAATAACGATCGAAATGAAGTTGTTCAAAATTCAATAAATGAAACTCTTTTCAGGAAAAAGATTTAAGCTTAGATTTTGATCTTTCTCCTTCAAGTTGCGAGAACTTGAAATTTTAGAAATTGAACCAAATAAAAATGTTGAATTTTTCAAAAACTCAAAATTGGAGAAGGATTTTAATGAACATGAATTTTTTGGACTATATGAGGATGAGTTGCCAAATGAGAATGAAACAGAATCAAGCCACCAATCCAAGTTTGAAAATTTTGATTTTGAGGTTTCAAACGAACTTGAAATTTTCAGTGTCGAAAATACGTTGTCTAGTAATGAAATTGAGAAATGTGATCACATAGTCTTGAACAACACTCAGAATTTAAATTTCATGATTGCAACTGAGTTTATATACGATCACAAATTTTTGAATAATTACACTGATAAATTTGTTGAACACATGAATTATTTTTGGAATGTTAGCTTGCTTGAAAAACTTCATGTTAAGATGACACTGGACATTCATTTATTGGACTATAAATCTAGGTATAAAGATGAGATGGTTTTCAAAAACCTTTGCTTATTAGAAAACATGCAAAGACATAGAGGGAATGGGATTCATCGGGATGGAACCAAGTGCAGGGGAAAAAGTTGGTGCCATTCATTGCATCACATACATCGCAAACACGTATATCATTGTACATATTATCCATTCCTGCATATAGTTAAACTACATTTCATTTTACAAATAATTTTGCATCTAATCCATCTTTGGGTGCTATCTTTCACATTTAGAAAACGTGTTTACAATGTGGACGCCATTTTGTCGTGGGAGGGGAGGGGGAGTCTGCATTACATCCCTTTATTTTTCTTTAAAAAAAGATTCTTCTTTCTTTTCATATAGGACCATCATGCATTTTAGATCATTGTAATATGCCATTTTTTCTTTTTCTTGAAATGCATCTCATTTGGATTGATACAGCAAAATAAGTTAACAATTGTTAGTCAGTTGATAGTATTTTTTTCTCCCAACTACGATCGAATAAGAAATATAATGAAAAGTTGAATTACAAGTGATATTAGTGTGACCGGTACATAGGGAGATCTTTAGGTGATGACCATGAAGTTTATTCTAAATTGCAGTCTTTGTTTGATGAGTGGAGGACTTAAAATACTTATATTGGCTTTTCAAATCTTTGAAACTAAGTTGTGTTAAGATGAATTCGCGTAACTCTCTCTTGTTCTTATATTTTTCAATAATAATAGTAATCTAAGGGTATCCAACATTGCCTGTAAATCTAGCGTTGGTGCGCAAACCCGCCAAGCTCTATCCGACATGTTGTTGACAAAGTCAGCGTCGGTATATCTTGGTCTCATTTTATGAGATTGGACACCTAAGAATTACCGATATGTTGTTGACAAAGTCAGCGTCGGTCTGCAGAATCTGCAAAGCACTGTTCCATCTGTCATGGGTGGCATACCTTGGTCTTTAAGTTAGGTGCATGTAATTAATTATAAAACTTTATTTTTATAGAGATTGAAAATAAGCAATGATGCTCAAACACTTCTTGACCTTATTGATTTGACTAGCCATATACAAAGAAATGAAAATACCACTTTGCAAATTATGGCAAGCAAACTATGAATTTATTTCATGGCTACACTAGGTTATCAACCAAACCAACTGGCCAAACTAGAGTTTAACAGTGAAAACTTGGATTATGTTGAAAATTTGTGATAGGTTGAGGTATCTAAAATACAATCAACTGACTAGAAATTGTTAACTTAATTTGTTGTACCACTTTTCTGTAACAAGTCGTGTTTTCAAATTTTATTTTATTTTAATTTGCATTTGTCCATTGCACTCATGCAGTTGCATTAGAACCATGACATATTGCATTGGATTTTGTGGGTAGTATCCACTGAAACCCTCATGAGACACCAATCGTCCAACTAGGGACACCTAAAGGTTTAACGGCTTGTTGCATATGCTTAATTTAATCGTGTTTCCTATGAAAGTGTAACCTATCTAGTTAGTTTTTAATTTTTGTTTTACTCGAGGACGAGTAAAAGATAAGTGTGGAGGTATTTGATTAACATAGAAATGTATTTATTTTATGCTTTTATATCTTATATTTTGTATGTAAATAAATATTACTTGGGTATTGTTTTGTCACTTTTACAGATATGCTAATTAAGCCACATACAGTCAGAAAAATGGAAAATAGAGAACAAATTGCTGTGTATATGTACTCGAAGACTTACGGATGAATATCTTACATCAAATTGCTTTTTGGACAAGAAAATAACTAGTTGAAAGGCTATGTATATCACAAATCAATGAAGAATTATCAAGGAAGCAAGAAGAAAAGAAGAAAGGCCCAATTTTAATAAAATTAGCTAAGGCCCATTTGCGATTGTATTAGGATTTAGGTTGGCTATCTATCCTATAAATACCCATGTATTCTCATTGTAAATCATCATCTTGGAATTAACAAAGTTTCCTCTTTTTCTCTTTTCTGCATTTTTTATTTTCTTAGCAGTTAGTGTTGTCTACATAATTAGATTTGCTATAGCACTATTTGTATTTTGTACTTATTTTCATTAGTGATTGACCTTCTAGTTAGATTCAGTGGTAATCCCAATTTTATTTCCTGTTTGTTATTTTAATTTCTGCAATTTTAATTTCTGTTCTTTTTATTGCCTTCCTAGGTCATATTGGATTGAACATAGATTTGACTAGATTCAAATCTGATTCAATTTAATAATAGTTTTATTTGCAGTTTCAATATTGTTTGTTTCAAAATCAACCTCCAAGATTTTTCTAACTCGCCCAAGAAATATATAAATAATAAAAATTAAAATTCCTCCCTGTGTTCGACCTGCATATTACACGATCTACGCGCTTGCAGTTATTATAAAAAATTCATGTTTTACTAATTACTTAGAAAGCATCGATCACCCAAATTTTAAAGTAAAGATTTAATTGTTGTTTTAGTTATCACACCAGTCCCATGACTGACTCGGAGTTTATTGTTTCTACCTAAACTCTGGATGCTCATATTTTCTGCACGGGCAGTCAGTAGTTTTTGTTTTGCAGATTTCTTCTCATAGGACCCTGGCTTACAGCTGGAGCTATATTCAAAAAGCTTTGTATCCGTGTATTCCCTTCAGTTGTGTTAGTTAATGTTTTCTGCTGCACATTATACTTATGTATTATTTTTCCGCTGCTTTGTAATTTAAAACTCTGATATTTTTCTACTGTATATTATTTGAACTCTGATATTCTTATACTTTGATGTAAATAGTTGTAATAGCAATGAAATCTTTTATTGTTTGTGTGCTGATGCATTGTGTTCTCAAAGCAATCCGGGCTCCTCTGTCTCTTCGGGGATCAGGGAAGTTTGGGTCGTTTCAGGTTGGTATTAGAGCTTTGGTTTACAAAGCTAGAGAACAAGGCACATTATAACCGAATGAAAGAATTCATCAGAGTAGGATTAGTAACATCCTATAGAATGACTCGTTAGAGATATGGTTAGTAATACCCTAGAATGAGTATGAAGAGTATTATTTATTAAAAATGAATTTGGTTTTGAAAATTATAGCTTATTATACATATTTGAATATTTTATTTTAAATTGGTTTTGGACTATCGAGTATAGTAGATTTTGAATATACGCGTAATTAACGTATATTCGAAGTCTCAAATATGCTGGATAGATATAGAATCACACTCTAGTCACCCGGGGATAATTCTGGTGATGCAGCTACATCATTAGTATTTATGTTGGAGTTTCGAAAGTGGGGTACCTATATGATTACAATTGACTGGTGTGAGAATCAATCTTAGTTAGAGTTTATTGTTTGTAATTTGACATTGAAACTGTGAATTTTGGGTATGTAAAAGTAATATATTTGAAAAGTTAACCAATTAATTTATTGCTGGTTATTTTGTGTGATAATTAATTTAACTAATAATAATATTAGAATGATAAAATCAATAAAAGAATGAATGATAAGTAAAGACAAATCAAACATAATGTTGAACTGAATTGAGAATTAGTTCGAATTGGATTTATATGTGCGAACATACATATATATTGAGCAGGCTGTGGGCTTAGAATTGAGTAAAGAAATAAATTGTGTGCTCGACAAACAAGTGCACTTAATGAGTCGGTTGCACAATTTTATTATTATATCAACTCATGTGAATGAAATTGGATGCGTTGTGATGGTCGTTCTGTGCGAGATTATAAACATACTCTATATGATAGTAACAAATAAATTATGAACTACACCGCATGGCATGCTACATGAAGACAGCATATCATATCATATTTCATATGAGCATTTGGCGCTTATATGACGAGGTTTGGATGACATACGGGCGAGATGCTTGTATGGAGATGACTGAATTATAGGTTGAACAGAAGACTGATTATGGACTTAATTAAGTAATACATGTAACAGTGCTTAGGGTAGGATTTAATAAAAACCTACACAGGTCTGGAGATGACAAAAATTCATGTCTCTCTTGTTGTTAATTAAGGCACATGGATTATTTTATTTCCAACATTGGGGCAAGGTATGAGATTTCGACATTTTTACACGTCCCCCTTTGGCATAGATAGGTCCAAAAAATTGTGTATGTTTTTATTGATTTATTGGGTGCCTAATACGGCCCAATAAAATTTTCAAACCCTCTCCATACAAAAGAGGTTATGGCGATTTTTTTTAGAAATTTAGGGTGTTAGCCAAGTTTCAGAGAAATTAGAAAGTTCTTAGAAACTGAAAAGTTGAAGAATGAAAGCCATAACGAAAATTGAGTTGGTTAGTTAAATAACTTTCAGCTCCATTCCTTTTCGAGGACATAAAGATTTTAAGTGGTGGAGACTGTAACAACCCGGAATTTCTAAACCAATTTAAAATTATAACTCAGCTATTTGGAGTTTGTATTTAGCTAGGAACGATAGTCGTTGGGTTCGATTTGGAGTTCAGATCAGTAAACATGTATTTTTGGAATTAAATAATATTATAAGTGTGTGTGTATATATATATAAACCCTACTCTTCATTCACATCAGGAGCCGCCTCCTCCAAAAGCGATTAAGAGCTGATATCGTTCAAAACTTCCCATTCAATTTTTGCAAAATCCATTCAATATTTTCAAATTCTCCAAAAACAAAAATCAAAGAGATTTCTATGAGCTTTAATTCCATATAGCCATGATTAATTTTCGTGGAGTTTTCTGCTCGAATTTCGGGCTAGAAGTGGCCGGGTTTATTAGCAATTTGAGGCGCAAAGGGGGATCGAGTTCCAAGGTGCTTTCGGCGGTGGAGGAGCTGCTCAAGGCGGTTCATGTGGCGTGGTCCGATGGTGGTCTCGAGCATGGAGGAGGCCGTAGTTTTTAACCCTAAGGAGGAGCTTGGTTATGGTTTTAGTCGGCTAAGCCTGGAGTTGAATACAAAGAGGAAGACGCGGCTTAATTTTTGAATTAAGGTAAATTAACTTAATTAGTTAATTAATTATTTAAAGTATAATTATTAATGTATTTAACAAATAAACAGTCGTAACTTGTTCATACAAAATCAGAATCAGACAAACCCGGATCCATTGGAATCGTGGGATCAAACTCTATAACATGGAACTGACTAGAATGAAAACGGAGAAAATTGGATTTTCAGCTAAATTAAACGCGTGTTTAATCTTGTTGAAAAACACAATTTTCAAATAAAGAATGCCAGAGTGGAAACGAATGTGAGAATTCTCTCACTAAAATATTTGTACAATTATTTATTTTATAACTGTAAATATATAGAAATTTCCGGTGTTGATTTTTATCTGTTGTATGTGACATTGCATGAGTTCAACACATGGACTATTCATGACTCATCTGCACAAGTAGCATTGTTTGAATATCCGACACTCATATTTCAAACAATGTGGATACACTTTGTGGTTGTTGAAATGTGATATAAATGTCCATTTATAATTTGAACAGTGAAAATTTGTTAAGTAGAAAAATAATTCAAACCGAATTAGAAATGGTTATATTTATTAAGCAATGATTTATTTAAATGGACCGTTGTTGTTGAAAACTCCATACGGGTATTGGGATGATATTTGACATATACTAATCCCAATATTTAGTTGTATGTCGACCGATTGATTGACAGACCGTTGTAAGTGTTATTTATTTATTTTAGTGCTTATACAGTTATACAATGCACTCCGGATGATGTTTGAATGTTTAATGATTACTTGTCATTACTGTTGAATACATGCGATGTATGAAATCCATATAACTGAAATTATATGGTAATTGATTGAGTCGCATTCCAATTCAGAATATGAATGAATATTTTAAAACAATATTCAGTGAAGAATTAAATTTTGATTTAAAATTGAAATGTGAAGCCGAATTAAGTAGTAAATGCCATTTTAACTCGAACGGGTTTATCGATCTATTTTATTTATTTTATAATGAATACAAAAAGGAAATGGATTTCAAAATCCAATATTTTGAAAATATTATCATTTTAATATTATAATGATATGGAATATTCAATTTTGATTAAAAATTGAAATGGAAGTTGGAATCATTTTTAAAACGAATTTGTAAAATATGTTTAAATAGAAATTGACAAAATATATTTTATATATATATATATATATATATATATATATATATATATATGGTTTTAATAGAACGTGCCCGTAGCGACCATTCATGAATTTCAACCATTAACTTCGAATTGGCATAACGGGAGATCCGACCGTCAGATACTCCTAAAAGAAGAAGCGTTGGTTTCGTATCGAAAAGATCTTTCCAACAAATATAAGGGATTTAAATTTGAATTGTTAGATTTTTAAATATGTCCAAATCAATTTCAAAAAAGGTCGATATGGATGCAGTACGGTGGCTATTATTGGAAACCGACTATAAGGGTCTAAATAAAATTATTAAAAATATGGAAAAATCATAATAAATGATTTGGAAAGATTTTGGATGAAAAATTCCAAGTTTGAAAAGATAAAAATATATTTTTATCAAAATGAACTAGCTAATAAAAAGAATAATAATCCAATAATTTTTAGAAATAATAAATGGGATTTGTAAATGGTTTTTGAAATAACCAGAATTTTCCAACGAATAAAGTGGAAAGGTATTAAATGGAAATAATCTTCGGAATATTTCAATATTAGATTTCATGATTAAACGGATGTTGTTGAGGAATTTACAAGATATAGATATCGTTATTCCCAATACGATATCCGTTGGTTTCAGAATTTGATATTGAATATAAGCCGATATTAATTTCTATTCAGAGCCTTGTATTTAATATCCAATTGGATTTTGGGTTTGCTGTGAACGGTGCCATTAATAACACCGTTCTTAAACCTATTGAGAAAAGAATAAATCTTGCAATTAAGATAAATGAAGTTTTCCAATTAATAATTATAAATTGGAACTAAATGGAAGATGATTTTAGGTTCATTGTGAACAATGTTTTAAATAACATTTGTTCTTAAAACCCATTTAATAGTGAATTTAGGATTTGGAATTTATAATCTTTTAATTAAGATTTAATGGAAAATTTCCAAAGAAAAGTTTTCCATTTTAATATATAAATTGGAACTGAATGGAATTTGATTTGGTAATAATCGAGATGAGCTTCTGCAAAGGAAGACCATTATTATATATGGAATTTTAAAGGCTTTGCCGTTATTCTATTTATATTATTAGTCTGATGTGGAAATTTATATCAATTATATATTGATGTGTTTTCCGTGAAGATTCCATAATTAAGTGGAAGTTGATTTGGGGTTATTATGAACTGTGTTTTCAATAACATTGGTTCTTTAACCCAGTTAAAGACAAGATTAATTTCTTAAAGTTGAATAATCATAAAGTAATGATTTATGATATTAAAACCAAGTTGGAGTTTTAATGAATCTTTAATTAGATTGGAATGAGAATGGGATAATTAAATTTATCGAATTCATGAAATGATCGAGAATGGGGTATCACAAGTTTTACTCCAGGCGATAGTTAAATCTTTAATTAGATTTGAACATGAAATGGTTACTAAATTTACTGATAACACCGTGGGCGTTAGATATGGAGTACTATCAGTTTTTCTCCATAGGATGAATAGGTTAGGATTGAGTTAATAAAATAAATGGTTACTTCGGTAAGGTTCGCTAATCCCGAGTAGTTAATAAAATCTTTTGAAATTGATATCTAAAGGAAGATTAAAGAATAAGTTTAAAATAATTTATCTTTGATAAAATTAATAGGAACCTGAAACACCCCACCTTCGTTAAGGTCACTCACAAAGGGAATGCCTTAACTTCGGTGGAGCATTATAGGTAAAAGATACAGATAATTTACAAGACAGACATATAAACAGTGGAAAATGGAAATTTATTTCATAAGTACGTGGTTCAGTTAAAACATTACAACAACTGTCTCAAACCAACTTCCAAATTATTACAACAAAATCTCTGTCTTGAATTAAAACATAAAGAAGCATTAAAACAACAGTAAGGCAGCATAAATCACCACTAAGTGAGTATCCAAAGCCATAGCCCAAGGAAAGAGAATCCATGCAATACATCTACTCTCTTCAAGTTGGAAATGGTCTAAAATAAAACAAAGGTATTCCCTCCGTACGGACCTGGGGGGGGGGGGAACGGAAGAAAAGAAGACAAAAAAAATGGGACAGACATGAGTCTGGTAAGTCCAGTGATTATTTAGCATGTAAACAGGAAAAAGGATTATGACTTGAATAAACTGAACCTAGGACTGTACCCTAGAAATAAGATAATAAAACTGAATAGCTATCGCACCCATTTCTATTTCTCTACACCCACTTACAAGTGTTTCAGCAAGCACCATGTGTTCAAGTTAAATGATCCCCTTTATTGATTGGCTCCTACTCGTATACGTTTACCACTTGTGTCATTCGGCTCCGCTTGATTGTAGATACCTGTGCTGGTCCCATCATGGGATGTATCAAATCCTATGGTGGCAACCCGACACAATTCAAGATGCATAGTGTATGACTACTAACACCCAGTTCCTGCTTTTTCCACTCCGGAATACGTGCATGCCCGCACTCCGTCGGAACCTACACAAACGCACCACCCGCCATTGTTTTGACCATTTATAATCAGCCCAATAATCGTGCCCCACCCTGCCTAGTTCAGGGTACCATGATACATCTATGTGGGTTACTGCTGAAATGGGTCCTCGTTACTTGGGTTTCCTAATCAATATGTTAAAATGGTTATGTGTTCTCAAATTAACCTAACCCCACCCATCAGTTTAGTTTACATGTTGTATTGGTTAAGTGTTGCCTTAATTAACTTAATCCTACCATTCTTATCTTAGCTTTAATTCATTCATTAAAGCACCAACCACTTACATTAGATATGTATTGTTTCGATCGCTGGATGTGCCGGTCGGTTCCGGGCAGTCTTACACCGCAACTCAATCTAACCTCGAGTTCTTTTGGGCTTGATGCGCTAATCACTCACATTAGATCTATATTGTTACGGTTGCTAGATGTGCCGGGCGGTTCCGGGCAGTCTTACACCGTAACTCAATCTAACCTCGGGTTAGGCATATTCATCTTTTACTTAATTTACATATTTACCATTTTTATATATATGTAAATTATCCACAATTATTGCCATTCAAGTCATGCTCCATTTACCCTCTAAATCATATTCAAAAATTTTAGATACATAAATTATACCATTTTTGTGCCACTAATTATTCATATATTCATGGGACAAATTATGTCAATAATATGAAATTTAAGGTTTTCCCCCAATGTTACCCCCGTTATATGTTCGCAAAATTCACATAGATTTTTAGGCTGGCAACTTAGCCTAACTTATATACAAAAGGGGAAAGAAAGGAGCATGCACCATTCATAAAATAATAAGGATCTAACTTAACATGTGTCATGTAAATTTGGCATAAAACAATGAACTTGCATTTTTGGATCCAATTAACATGAGTCTTAAGCATATGAAATTACCCAAATCTAACTACGCATGTAAATGTAAACTTTTATTTTGGATCCAATAAACATGAATCTTAAGCATATTGAATTACACAAATCGAACTAGGCATGTGAATGTGAACGTTTATTTTGGATCTAATAAACATGAATCTTAAGCATATAGAATTACACAAATCCAACTGGGCATTTGAATGTGAACGTTTATTTTGGATCCAATAAACATGAATCTAAAGCATATAGAATTACACAAATCCAATTAGACATGTAGATATGAACTTGCATTTTGGATCCAATTAGCCATAACAGTGGAAAAGAGAGTCCAAACCATATTCTGGAAACAGAAATTAAGAAGCTACGCAATCGTGAAGTTAAGACAGTCAGAGCAATATGGAGTGAAGCTCAAGAAGATGCGACTTAGAAGACTGAAGACTAGATACGCACATCATACCTTTTTGATGGTATATCCTTGATCACTCTTTTTCTGTAAAGTTAATTTGCTAATCTTTATTTTTTAAGTATATCCTCTCGGTCCAATCCTCGATCCTTAGGTAGAAACCAATGGATGTAAACATGTATATGAAACATGTTATGATTGATGGTTGCAAGTGGTTGTTAGTGGTTGCTTGTGGATGCATATACACACACACACACACACTAGGTACTAGATCGGCTTAGTCACTTTCATATTGCATATGCATATATGTGTATATATATGGATTGAAACTTGATGTGTTATCATGTGGATGTTGCATTTGTATGAATGATTGAGCACTCGTGTAGAAGTTATAAAGTACGATTAGGAATAATTGCATACATGATGGACTCATAGCACTGACATAATTTGCATTAAGGAGGTCAACTGAATCAGTAGACCGTTTGATTTTGCATTAGATAAGGGCATGCACACACACTATGCATATGATCATGAAAGCATTAGAATTTTTTTAAGGATAATGGATGCCTGTGATTGATGATTGAGTAGATGGATGTTGAATATTAGGACACATTCTTGGAGATTTCGGGGACGAAATTCTTTAAAGGAGGGGAGAATGTAACACCCGTATTTACTGTGAATGTTAAAGTAATGATTTAAAGAATACTTAATTTTAAAAGTGGAAATATGCATATATATTATATACATAGATATATTTAAGAGAAAAATTAAACAATGACAATAAATATTTCATGTAATAAGTTAATTAAGTGCAATATATAAAATGGGAAGAAACGCATGCAAACAATTAAAAAGAAAAATTTGAAGGGCTTCAGGAATTTGGTCACGAAATTAGTGTCATTGCGTTCGTGGCGATTTTCTAGTCAATTTAGACCTATGGTTTGCAGAAAACCGATTTAAAATGAAGAAGATATCTTTAAATTAAATATTACAGCAAAACATGAAAAATAGGAATGTGAAAAGAATAATGTTTAGCATTGTCCTAAGGTTTATAAGCAAAACACTTAGTAGCTCATTTTGTTAGAACATGTGACGTGCATACAAAAGGTACAAAGTTCGATCCCCGCCCGCGCCATATTTTTGTTTTAGGGGAATGGCTAAAAAGTAGCTTAGTATGAACGCAATTCAAAAAGTGGTTTAGTGTGAAAAATGGTTAATTAGAACGATAGATAAAAAAAAAAAAATATAAATACATACATACATACATACATACATACATATATGACGTGTACGCATCATGTGGCACACATGCCACATTTTTGTTGGTCAAGGATTGTTTTTTTGAATGTCGCCTTCTCTGATTGGCCAATGATTGATTTCTGAGGTATTAGGGCATATGTGTCATGCTATTGTTGGCTGGATGACACATCTCTTTGGTTTGATGGCTCTGATTTCTCCTAGACTAACCTAAAGGCTAGAATTAAACCTAGATTTCTATATAATCACCCCAAACCTCAACCTAGAACTCATTCTATGAGGTCTTCATGCTGTTCGTCTACAAACTGGCCTAGCCTCCATTTATCTACCCCAAACTAGAGAATCAAATTCAAACTAGAAAGCAAGTTAGAAGCTACGAATCAAATCAAAATTAGATAGTCTACGTCAAGGGATTGCTTTCAATTTCAGAAAACAGATACCAGAAAACAAGACTTTCTTTTGTTTGTAAGTCCTATTATTATTTAGATGTGAACGATTAAAAGTTATGATTTGTAATAAAGTGAAGACTAGAGTTATCACTAGTTGTAAGATAATGGTGATGCTGATTCATGTCTATTCTTGTAACGATTCTATCATATATGCCTATGAGACTATTGTGGTTTATTGGATTTATTATGTTGATGTTAAACCAATCGTGTATTATGTAAATTTGGTGGCCTTTTCATGTTATGTTACATGCAAGTTGTTAGGCTAAGTTATATATATATATACACATATATATATATATATATGTTTAGATCTACATTCTCATATGTTAGATCTATGATTATTGGATCCAAAATATGAGAATGTAGATCTAAACATATATATAACTTAGCCTAAAAACTTGCATGTAACATAACATGAAAAAGCCACCAAATTTACATAATACATGTAATGACCCAAAATCCGGACCAATTTTAGCTGACCAAATAACACAAGTGCAACCCCAAATTGCACTGGAATCCAGGAAACTAATAGAAAGAAGACAGAGGGTGAGGAAAGATAAGATAGAAACTTAGAATAAAAGAAGAAGAAGAACACAACATCAGAGTAACACGAACCTCACAGCGGAACGAATAACATATAATAGATAACATATCTTTGAAATAAAAGATTGTACTTTAATATACATATCATCATCAAGTGCAACACTTACAACACAGCGGAAATAAACTATAACTATATGATCCTGAAGCCTCCTGCTCCAGCTCTTCAAGTATCTGTAAATTCCTGACTACTTGACTGCCCGTACAAAATTGGGCACCCAAGAGTTTAGGGAAAACAAAACACTGCGGATCAGTCGCGGGACTGGTATGAGTAAAACAATTTAAAACGGTTTGAACAAGTAAATGATATCTCATAAGACCACGCCGTATAACGGAACGGGTTTTCCCTTATGAGAATCCAAAATATCTTTATATCAAAAACCTTTTGATATTATAATAATGTCTATCAACCACAATATAATAATCATCAAGCAGAAACGCTTTCATCTCACGTTCTTCGTATATAGTATACAATCAAAACAGTAAGCACGTATTGGGTAATGGGTTTCCAACTATGACAAGGTATGGAACCACCTTTCGCTAGTGTACCTGTAATAACCCGAAAATCTGGGCCAGTTTAAAATTTTTATTTTGGCAATTTTAGTGAATTTTGAACATTTAAATTGAATTATTTTAAATAATATCGACGAGAAATTTATTTTGAATAGAATCGAACGTATATATTATATACGTCGTCGTTAGAATATAAATAATTATAAATAGAATTGAAAATGGCGCGGTAGTTCGATAATTCGATTTCAAACTTCAATTGAATGTACCGGATGCAAAACAATCCGGATTTTAGTGAAACCAAAAACATTAGGATCTAATTGGGAATATCTTTCCAACGAATCTGAAAAATTGAAATTTCATAGCGGGAATCAAAAGATATGTCCAGTTAAAAATTCTGAATAGTCGCTATGGAATTCAGGCCCTTAAAAATGGAAATTTTGCAAATGACCTCGGATTTCGACGAAACCATTTTTGGTGGATCCGTAATGTCAAATTATTGTTAGATTCCAAATTTCATAATTTTTAGAATCAATATGTGAGCGTGGCAAAGGAAAACGCGTTTGACCAGTTTCAGTTGATTTTAATCGACCAGAAAATGGCCATTTTTCCAACGGTCTCAGAATTCAATGAAACTAGTTTTGTTAGGACCGTGTCGTCAATATGAAGCCAGAAAATATTATTTGGGAATTTTTAGAGTTAGTACGTGACCCCGGTAAATTGAAATACGCATTCAAATTCAATATATAGAGTTATATGTTGATTTGGACGAAAACTGATCGAAACGATCGAATCAGCCTACGATACATATCCCATTGTGTTCGGAATGGGGGTAATTAGCTATGGACGACAGGCGGTGGGCCTCGTTTAGAGGTCGTATGTAAAAGTCAACTTTTTGAAATTAAAATAATAAATATAATATAATAAAATAAAACCCTTATTCCTTTATCTCAGGCCCCCCTCGATTCATTTTTCAAGTCAGAAAAAAAGAGAAAAAGGAAGGAGGAGCTGTCGCTCCTCCAAGCCGCCGCCGCCGCCCTTCTTCTTCCTCCCCCACCTAGCCGACCGCGACGCACCGACCCCCTCCTCCCTCGCCTCCCGTTCCTCCTTTCCCCCTCTCCTTATACGACCCCTCGAAGCCCCAAATCAACGAAGGGCGACACCGTGGGACCCCCTGGCCTCAACTTCGCCTGCTGCACCCCCTATCGCCATCCCCAGCCCCCTCCGTGCCCTCTTGAACCCTGCCGCACCCTCCCCCTTCACCTTGACCTCCTCCTTCAGCCATTGCCTCGCGAGAAACCCCCCCCCTTTTCCGCCTGAAGCCGCCCTGCCACCATCTCCACCCGCCTCCGACCGCACTCCCCTCCCCCTGTAAGTTTTTGTTTGTATTTATTTACTTTTATTTATATAAAGTAATTAGTTTTTTTATATAAATAAATCAGTTTTTATATAGCATTAAAAAAAGTTTATATTTTATAAAGGTATGATTTTTATAGTGTAAAAGCGAAAAGCTATGATTTTTGTTTAGGAAAGGTAGTGACTGTGAATGGGAAAGATCGTATTTTTAAACATAGAAAGATCGTATTTTTAAACATAGAAAGATCGTATTTTTAAATATAGAAAGGTCGGATTTTTATTGTTGAAATGGCGAAAAAAAATATATAATCTTCATATGATTTAGAAGAATAAAAATATGATTTTATATAATGTAGAGTAATAAAGATGTGATCTTTATAGTAGTAGCAATGTAAATATATGATTTTTATAGTATGGAAAGTATAAAAATACGATTTTTATATTATATAGATAGTAGAAATATCATCCTTATAGATATAGCGAAATAGAAATATTTATTTTTGAAAAGGCGAAATATTTATATTTGAAAAGGCGAAATATTTATATTTGAAAAGGCGAAATATTTATATTTGAAAAGGCGAAATATTTATTTTTGAGAAGGCGAAATCTTTATGTAGAGAATAGTGTGATAAAAATATAATCTTTATTATATGAACACCGGTATAAAAATAGAATTTTTATCTATATAGTAGCTGTGTAAAAATAGATTTTTTATCTATATAGTAGCGGTGTAAAAATAGAATTTTTATCTATATAGTAGCGGTGTAAAAATAGAATTTTTATCTATATAGTAGCGATGTAAAAATAGAATTTTTATCTATATAGCAGCGGTGTGAAAATAGAATTTTTATCCATATAGCGTGATTATAAAAATAGGATTTTTATATACATAGCAACAATATAAAAATGTGATTTTTATATATGTAGTGACTACGGGCAGCGAAAGTGACAAAAGGCGAGAACGACAAAGATTTCTATAAATGAAGTGTCGTGGAGTTAGGATAGCTATTGGTGAGAACTTCTCACTTTAAATTTCTTTTTCTAGTTATATATTTATACTAGGATGCAGACGGTGCTTAGTAGCACCCGACACCCTTCATCCACAGACCATGGATGGCTTGTTTGTTTGATTGATGTGTTGTGAAAATTTGTTTGTGATGTGGATGTGAAATCGATAATAAATTGTAGATGATTGAAATAAATTAATTATCGTTAAAAATATAATTTTTAACGTTAATGTGAATAAATGAATATTTATAAACAAATCGGCCGATTTGTTTATATACACTAATTTGACTGATATTGATTGGGTTGATAAATTTTACACATCGCCCAACTGCACAAATAAAAATATGTGTTTGTTGATTTGAAACCCCACACGGGTGTTGGGATGATATTTGAGTACACTAATCCCAATTATTTAATTGTATGTCGATCAATTGGTCGACAGGCTGTGTAAGCGTTAATTATTATTATTTGATGCTTATGCAGTTGTGTGGTGCACTTTGGATGATGGTTAATTGTTTATCGTTGCTATTATATACATGTGTTGGATGGAATCCATATAATTAACGTTATATGGTGATTGATTGGGCCTCATTCCAATCGGGAAAATAATGAATATTATAAAAGAAAATTCCTGTGTTGAATATAAAAATAGTCATGTATTGACGATGTTCATGTGTTGAAACTATTTATGTGTTGAGTAAAATATTTTAAATAATAAAATTTACATTTTATCATATTTAAAATTAGAACTATTTTACGGTGGAGTCTGATTGAAAATCAAACGATAGATACCAAAATTTTATAAAATATTTTACATAACAAAAATAGTGATGTGTTGACAGTACTCATGTGTTGAGATTAGTCGTGTGTTGAAAGAAATATAGATTCATGTGTTGAATAGAATAAATATTCATTTGTTGAGTAGAATAACGAATTTATTGAAAGATATAAAGCCGTGTTGATTAGAGTTGCGCCATTTTGACGTGAACGATATTTATATCGATTATATTCGTTTTTATAATGAATACAGAAAAGAAGTGATTTCAAAATATAACGTTTTGAAAATATTATCATTTATATAGTAATGATATGAAATATTCAATTTTGATTTGAAATTGAATATAGCGTTGAAATGGTTTTGAAAACGAATTTAAAACGATTTATAAAATACGTTTTAAAAAGGAAATCGACGAAATATATATATATATATTATATATATAATGGCCCGAATAGAACACGCCGTGCCGCGGTAGTTCGTGAATTTCGACCATTGACTTCGAATTGACGTTGCGGGAGATCAGACCGTCGGATTCTCCTAAAACCGGAACCGTTGGGTTCGTATCGAAAAGAGCTTTCCAATGAATATTAGAAATTTGAAATCTAACAGTTGGATTTGGAAATATGTCCAAATCAAATTTAGAAAAGGTCGTTGTAAGTGCAGTTCGATGGCCGTTGATGGAAATCGACTGTACGGGCCTTGATAAAATTATTAAAAATATTAGTAATTTGTGTAAAATCATAATATATGAATTGGAAAGAACTCGGATGAAAAATTCCACATTTGAAAGGATAAAAATATATTTTTATCGAAATGAACTAGTTTTGAACTAGAATTAAAATCATTTTATTTTTGAAATAAATAAATTGAATTTGAAAGTGATTTTAAAAATAATCAATATTCCCAATACGTGAGTTGGATTGGAGTTGAATCGAAATTATCTTCGGAATATTTCGATGTTGGATTTCGTGACTATACAAATATTGTTATGGGAATTTGAAAGATATATTCATATCGTTATTTCCAATACGATATTTGTTGGTTTCTGAATTTGATATTGAATATAAGCCGATATATTTTCTATTCAGAGCCTTGTCTTTAATATCAAATATGATTTGGGTTTATTGTGAATCGTGTTTTAGACGACATTGGTTCTATAACCCAGTTAAAGACAAGATGTTGATTTTTGAGAAGATTAAAACTAAGTGGAGTTTTAATGAATCTTTAATTAGTTTAAAATGTGAATTGATAATTTAAATTATCAAATCTGGAAGGTGATCGAGAATGGAGTGCCACCAGTTTTGCTCCAAAGCGATAGTTAAATCTTTAATTAGATTTGAACGTGAAATGGTAATTAATTTTACCGATAACACCGTGGTGTTAGGAATGGAGTATCACCAGTTTTGCTCCATGGGATATATAGGTTGGGATTGGGAAATAAAATAAATAATTACTTCGGTGTGGTTCGCTAATCCTGACTAGTTTGAAATGATATCCAATGGAAGATTAAAGAATAAATTTAGAAGAATTTATCTTGGATAAAATTAATGGGAACCTTTCCCTAAGAATGTGATTTTGTGAATAAAAGAATATTCTTATTTGGAATGAGGCGTTTGTTGTGTTTGTGTAACATTCGTTTATTATATACGTGGGTTATTCAGAAAGGCCGGGTTTATACCCATTCCGAATAACCGATTCGACGAGATGTCGAAGATGAAGATGGTGGTTGAAGCCCGGAAGTCTTCACATTGTTTGGGTGATTGCTGATGATCTTGATTGGGATGTACACCCAAGATGAGGGAAACAGTTGGTGATCGTCCAGACATACTTGGAGATGGATGGAAATGCGAGGAAAGTGCCTCCGGTTTCGTTCAGGTCCAGAACGAACTTGTAAATGGATTGTGTGTCTGACATAGGATTTTATTCTGTGTTGATTGATCTTTATTAAATACACATCTGTTTGGCGGCAGAGATTTTATTCTCTTGCTTAACGCCCTTCTCTGAGACGTACGAGCTCAGAGGTTGTATATCGATGGACATCAGTCGCATGGAGTGAATTGCCAGTGTGGCACGCGTAAGTGGCAATTGATCAAGGCTTCTGTTGAAAAGCAAAGTCTTGTGGTTGATGATCAAAGCACGGCCTGTGTGGCGTAGCTTTGTGTATAACGTGAATTCGCGAGCCTCACACCTCGGTATGAGTCAAAAACGGGAGACGAACCGCTGGGAGAGCACGACGTTTCTTTCTAGCTAGGGTGGTGTCAGTGACCTACCAGTCCTGACATTTATATAATTTTCACCTGTGTGGTTGTTGGAATGCGAGGCGCCTCGGATATAGGTCTGTAAGGACCGGGAAACGTGTGCTCAGGAATAACTAATCCTCCAAAGTTAGGTGAGGACCGGCCCAGCCAATTCCAAGGATCAAAGTGGGGTCCTGAGACATTTGCTAGAGTGTCTCGAACGGAGAGAAGCTTGCCCCTTGCCTCGAATCATGACGGAAATCCAATTTC
Source organism: Allium sativum (assembly GCA_030737875.1). Classification (NCBI taxonomy): domain Eukaryota; kingdom Viridiplantae; phylum Streptophyta; class Magnoliopsida; order Asparagales; family Amaryllidaceae; genus Allium; species Allium sativum. The sequence continues at coordinate 944,406,082 of CM060909.1, read as the reverse complement.
CAATACGTGATATTGCGGTTTTAATTGTAGAACTAGTATGGCGACCCTATATATGGTACCCATGCCGTCTATGATTGATATTTATGATTGAAATTGTTTTGACACTATGCACTTATAATAGTATCAAATGATTTGTTTTAAACGTACCAAGCATGTTTGGCTATTATAAGGGAAAACCCTATCCTCCGGCTTGCGTTGCATTGTGTGATGGGACCTGGGTCTTATAATTGCTTCATTTTTTCAAAGAGCATTGCGCTGTTTTGTTATATGCACTAGTATTCTTAGGAGGAAACCCGTTCCGTGTTATATGGCGTGGTCCCTTGAATCACTCTCATTTAAAAGTAAAGTTTTAAATAACTGTTTTAGTTCTCACACCAGTCACATTATTGACCTGGAGTTTATTGTTTTAACCTAAACTCTGGGTGCCCCTATTTTCGACACGGGCAGCTAGTAGTTTTGTTTTGCAGATTTATATTCATAGGATCCTGATTTACAGCTGGAACGATGCTCGGAAAGCTCTGTATCCATGCATTACTTCTAGTTGTGTTTTGTATATTTTTCCGCTGCAATGTAATTTATTGTAATCTATGATATTTATCATGGAATTTATTCATTCATACTCTATATATTCTTATATCTGATGGAATTGTTGTAATAAACAATGAAATGTTCTTCCGTCTGAGCTCTTTTGTGTGTTGTTCTCAAAGTATCCGCTCTTTCCTTCACGGGGAAGTTACGGGTCCTTACAGTGGTATCAGAGCTTTGGTTTACAGGGCTCGAGAACAATACACATTAGAACCATACGAAAGAATTCATCAGATATTGGATTAGTAATATCCAATTAGAATGACTCGTTAGAGATAGGATCAGTAGTATCCTAGAACGAGTGTGAAGAGTATATTTTTCAAATGAAAACAATTTTGTTTTGAAAATTTAAATCGCTTTATACGTATTTGAATATTTTTTTATTTTGAATATGGACAATCGAGTATTTAAAGATTTCGCGTATACGCGTCATGAACGTATATTCAAAGTTTTAATATACTGGATAGATATAGAATCACATTCTAGACACCCGGGGATAATTCTGATGATGTGGCCACATCATCAATATTTATTTTCGTGTTTTGAAGATGTGATATCTATATATTTCCATTAGGCTGGTGTGAGAACCAAAACTTATATAGATTGATTATTTGTTGTGAATTGGCATCAAAACATGATTTTTGTATATGTATCAAAATTATGAATTTGAAATAATAATTCACTAATTGATTGATGTTTGTGTTGGTTGTTTATTTGTTTGATAATTTTGAACCATCTAGCCTAATAGAAACAAATATTGAATTGTATTGAAAATTGGTCGCATTTGCTTGCATATACATGTACTTACATTGAACAGGTTATAACAAGGAGGCTAGAGCAGAGAATAAAATTTGTTTGCCCGACAAATAGGTACATATTTACTATAATTTACTGTTTTGTTTGGGTGATGATGATTTTATGAGCCTATTGGCTAGCTGCTTGGCTTTTTCTTTTTGAGATCAGAAGGCCTGTATGGCAATTTCGGGATTTTCCCGTGGCTCCCGGTGCAGGGGTGGTTATGGCGAAATTTTTCGAAAATTCCGGGTGTTAGACAAATTTTTGAAGAATTTGAAAATTCTCAGAAACTGAAAAGTTGGAGAATGGAAGCCAGATCGAACGTAGAGTTGATTAATCAAACCACTTTCGACTTTGTTCCTTTTCGGGGACGAAAAGTTTTAAGTGGGGGAGATTGTAATAACCCGAAAATCTGGGCCAGTTTAAAATTTTTATTTTGGCAATTTTAGTGAATTTTGAACATTTAAATTGAATTATTTTAAATAATATCAACGAGAAATTTATTTTTAATAGAATCGAACGTATATATTATATACGTCGTCGTTAGAATATAAACAATTATATATAATTATAAATAGAATTGAAAATGGCGCGGTAGTTCGATAATTCGATTTCAAACTTCAATTGAATGTACCGGGTGCAAAACAATCCAGATTTTAGTGAAACAAAAAAAATAAGGATCTAATTGGGAATATCTTTCCAACGAATCCGAAAAATTGAAATTTCATAGAGGGAATCAAAAGATATGTCCAGTTGAAAATTTTGAATAGTCGCTATGGAATTCAGGCCCTTAAAAATGGAAATTTTGCAAATGACCTCGGATTTCGACGAAACTACTTTTGTTGGATCCGTGATGTCAAATTATTGTTAGATTCCAAATTTCATAATTTTTAGAATCAATATGTGAGCGTGGCAAAGGTAAACGCGTTTGACCAGTTTCAGTTGACTTTAATCGACCAGAAAATGGCCATTTTTCCAACGGTCTCAGAATTCGACGAAACTAGTTTTGTTAGGACCGTGTCATCAATATGAAGCCAGAAAATATTATTTGAGAATTTTTAGAGTTAGTACGTGACCCCAGTAAATTGAAATACGCGTTCAAATTCAATATATAGAGTTATATGTTGATTTTGACGAAAACTGATTGAAACGATCGAATCAGGCTACGATACGTATCCCATTGTGTTCGGAATGGGGGTAATTAGCTATGGACGATAGGCGGTGGGCCTCGTTTAGAGGTCGTATGTAAAAGTCAATTTTTTGAAATTAAAATAATAAGTATAATAAAATAAAATAAACCGCTTATTCCTTTATCTCAGCCCCCCCGCCCCGATTCATTTTTCAAGTCAGAAAAAAAAGAGAAAAAGGAAGGAGGAGTTGTCACTCCTCCAAGCCGCCGCCGCCGCCCTTCTTCTTCCTCCCCCACCTAGCCGACTGCGACGCACCGACCCCCTCCTCTCTCGCCTCCCGTTCCTCCTTTCCCCCTCTCCTTATCTGACCCCTCGAAGCCCCAAATCGATGAAGGGCGCCACCGTGGGACCCCCTGGCCTCAACTTCGCCTGCTGCACCCCCTATCGCCATCCCCAGCCCCCTCCGCGCCCTCCTGAACCCTGTCGCACCCTCCCCCTTGACCTTGACCTCCTCCTTCAGCCACTGCCTCGCGAGAAAACCCCACCTTTTCCGCCTGAAGCCGCCCTGCCACCATCTCCACCCGCCTCCGACCGCACTCCCCTCCCCCTGTAAGTTTTTGTTTGTATTTATTTACTTTTATTTATATAAAGTAATTAGTTTTTTATATAAATAAATCAGTTTTTATATAGCATTAAAAAAAGTTTATATTTTATAAAGGTATGATTTTTATAGTGTAAAAGTGAAGAGCTATGATTTTAGTTTAGGAAAGGTAGTGATTGTGAATGGGAAATATCGTATTTTTAAACATAGCAAGATCGTATTTTTAAACATAGAAAGATCGTATTTTTAAACATAGAAAGATCGTATTTTTAAATATAGAAAGGTCGGATTTTTATTGTTGAAATGGCGAAAAAATATATATAATCTTCATATGATTTAGAAGAATAAAAATATGATTTTATATAATGTAGAGTAATAAAGATGTGATCTTTATAGTAGTAGCAATCTAAATATATGATTTTTATAGTATGGAAAGTATAAAAATACGATTTTTATATTATGTAGATAGTAGAAATATCATCCTTATAGATATAGCGAAATAGAAATATTTATTTTTGAAAAGGTGAAATATTTATTTTTGAAAAGGCGAAATATTTATATTTGAAAATGCGAAATATTTATATTTGGAAAGGCGAAATATTTATATTTGAAAAGGCGAAATATTTATTTTTGAAAAGGCGAAATCTTTATGTAGAGAATAGTGTGATAAAAATATAATCTTTATTATATGAACACCGGTATAAAAATAGAATTTTTATCTATATAGTAGCGGTGTAAAAATAGAATTTTTATCTATATAGTAGCAGTGTAAAAATAGAATTTTTATCTATATAGTAGCGGTGTAAAAATAGAATTTTTATCTATATAGTAGCAATGTAAAAATAGAATTTTTATCTATATAGTAGCGGTGTGAAAATAGAATTTTTATCCATATATCGTGATTATAAAAATAGGATTTTTATATACATAGCAACAATATAAAAATGTGATTTTTATATATGTAGTGACTACGGGCAGCGAAAGTGACAAAAGGCGAGAACGACAAAGATTTCTATAAATGAAGTGCCGTGGAGTTAGGATAGCTATTGGTGAGAACTTCTCACTTTAAATTTCTTTTTCTAATTATATATTTATACTAGGATGCAGACGGTGCTTAGTAGCACCCGACACCCGTCATCCACAGACCATGGATGGCTTGTTTGTTTGATTGATGTGTTGTGAAAATTTGTTTGTAATGTGGATGTGAAATCGATAATAAATTGTAGATGATTGAAATAAATTAATTATCGTTAAAAATATAATTTTTAACGTGAATGTGAATAAATGAATACTTATAAACAAATCGGCCGATTTGTTTATATACACTAATTTGACTGATATTGATTGGGTTGATAAATTTTACACATCGCCCAACTGCACAAATAAAAATATGTGTTTGTTGATCTGAAACCCCACACGGGTGTTGGGATGATATTTGAGTACACTAATCCCAATTATTTAATTGTATGTCGATCGATTGGTCGACAGGCTGTGTAAGCGTTAATTATTTATATTTGATGTTTATGCAGTTGTGTGGTGCACTTTGGATGATGGTTAATTGTTTATCGTTGCTATTATATACATGTGTTGGATGGAATCCATATAATTAACGTTATATGGTGATTGATTGGGCCTCATTCCAATCGGGAAAATAATGAATATTATAAAAGAAAATTCATGTGTTAAATATAAAAATAGTCATGTGTTGATGATGTTCATGTGTTGAAACTATTTATGTGCTGAGTAAAATATTTTAAATTATAAATTTTACATCTTTATCATATTTAAAATTAGAACTACTTTATGGTGGAGTCTGATTGAAAATCAAACGATAGATACCAAAATTTTATAAAATATTTTACATAACAAAAATAGTGATGTGTTGACAGTACTCATGTGTTGAGATTAGTCGTGTGTTGAAAGAAATATAGATTCATGTGTTGAATAGAATAAATATTCATTTGTTGAGTAGAATAACGAATTTATTGAAAGATATAAAGCCGTGTTGATTAGAGTTGCGCCATTTTGACGTGAACGATATTTATATCGATTATATTCGTTTTTATAATGAATATAGAAAAGAAGTGATTTCAAAATATAACGTTTTGAAAATATTATCATTTATATAGTAATGATATGAAATATTCAATTTTGATTTGAAATTGAATGTAGCATTGAAATGGTTTTGAAAACGAATTTAAAACGATTTATAAAATACGTTTTAAAAAGGAAATCGACGAAATATAATATATATATATATATATATATATATATATATATATATATATATATAATGGCCCGAATAGAACGAGCCGCGCCGCGGCAGTTCGTGAATTTCGACCATTGACTTCGAATTGATGTTGCAGGAAATCCGACCGTCGGATTCTCCTAAAACCGGAACCATTGGGTTCGTATCGAAAAGAGCTTTCCAATGAATATTAGAAATTTGAAATCTAACCGTTGGATTTGGAATTATGTCCAAATCAAATTTAGAAAAGGTCGCTGTAAGTGCAGTTCGATGGCCGTTGATGGAAATCGATTGTACGGGCCTTGATAATATTATTAAAAATATTAATAATTTGTGTAAAATCATAATATATGAATTGGAAAGAACTGGGATGAAAAATTCCACATTTGAAAGGATAAAAATATAATTTTATCGAAATGAACTAGTTTTGAAGTAGAATTAAAATCAATTTATTTTTGAAATAAATAAATTGAATTTGAAAGTGATTTTAAAAATAATCAATATTCCCAATACGTGAGTCGGACTGGAGTTGAATCGAAATTATCTTCGGAATATTTCGATGTTGGATTTCGTGACTATACATATATTGTTATGGGAATTTGAAAGATATATTCATATCGTTATTTCCAATACGATATTTGTTGGTTTCAGAATTTGATATTGAATATAAGACGATATATTTTCTATTCAGAGCCATGTATTTAATATCAAATATGATTTGGGTTTATCGTGAATCGTGTTTTAGATGACATTGGTTCTTTAACCCAGTTAAAGACAAGATGTTGATTTTTGAGAAGATTAAAACTAAGTGGAGTTTTAATGAATCTTTAATTAGATTAAAATGTGAATTGATAATTTAAATTATCAAATCTGGAAGGTGATCGAGAATGGAGTGCCACCAGTTTTGCTCCAAAGCGATAGTTAAATCTTTAATTAGATTTGAACGTGAAATGGTAATTAATTTTACCGATAACACCATGGGGTTAGGAATGGAGTATCACCAGTTTTGCTCCATGGGATATATAGGTTGGGATTGGGAAATAAAATAAATAATTACTTCAGTGTGGTTCGCTAGTCCTGACTAGTTTGAAATGATATCCAAAGGAAGATTAAAGAATAAATTTAGAAGAATTTATCTTGGATAAAATTAATGGGAACATTTCCCTAAGAATGTGATTTTGTGAATAAAAGAATATTCTGATTTGGAATGAGGCGTTTGTTGTGTTTGTGTAACATTCGTTTATTATATACGTGGGTTATTCAGAAAGGCCGGGTTTATACCCATTCCGAATAATCGATTCGACGAGATGTCGAAGATGAAGATGGTGGTTGAAGACCCGAAGTCTTCACATCGTTTGGGTGATTACTGATGATCTTGATTGGGCTGTACACCCAAGATGAGGGAAACAGTTGGTGATCGTCCAGACGTACTTAGAGATGGATGGATATGCGAGGAAAGTGCCTCCGGTTTCGTTCAGACCCAGAACGAACTTGTAAATGGATTGTGTGTCTGACATTGGATTTTATTCTGTGTTGATTGATCTTTATTAAATATACATCTGTTTGGTGGCAGAGAATTTATTCTCTTGCTTAACGCCCTTCTCTGAGACGTACGAGCTCAGAGGTTGTATATCGATGGACATCAGTCGCATGGAGTGAATTGCCAGTGTGGCACGCGTAAGTGGCAATTGATCAAGGCTTCTGTTGAAAAGCAAAGTCTTGTGGTTGATGATCAAAGCACGGCCTGTGTGGCATAGCTTTGTGTATAACGTGAATTCGCGAGCCTCACACCTCGGTATGAGTCAAAAACGGGAGACGGACTGCTGGGAGAGCACGACCTTTCTTTCTAGCTGGGGTGGTGTCAGTGACCTACCAGCCCTGACATTTATATACTTTTCACCTGTGTGGTTGTTGGAATGCGAGGCGCCTCGGATATAGGTCTGTAAGGACCGGGAAACGTGTGCTCAGGAATAACTAATCCTCCAAAGTTAGGTGAGGACCGGCCTAGCCGATTCCAAGGATCAAAGTGGGGTCCTGAGACATTTGCTAGAGTGTCTCGAACGGAGAGGAGCTTGCCCCTTGCCTCGACTCATGACGGAAATCCTATTTCCAATATGTGATATTGCGGTTTTAATTGTAGAACTAGTATGGCGACATGATATATGGTACCCATGCCGTCTATGATTGATATTTATGATTGAAATTGTTTTGACACTATGCACTTATAATAGTATCAAATGATTTGTTTTAAACGTACCAAGCATGTTTGGCTATTATAAGGGAAAACCCTATCCTCCGGCTTGAGTTGCATTGTGTGATGGGACCTGGGTCTTACAATAGCTTCATTTTTCCAAAGAGCATTGCGCTGTTTTGTTATATGCACTAGTATTCTTGGGAGGAAACCAGTTCCGTGTTATACGGCGTGGTCCCTTGAATTACTCTATTTTAAAAGTAAAGTTTTAAACAACTGTTTTAGTTCTCACACCAGTCACATGACTGACCTGGAGTTTATTGTTTTAACCTAAACTCTAGGTGCCCCTATTTTCGACACGGGCAGCTAGTAGTTTTGGTTTTGCAGATTTATATTCACAGGATCCTAATTTACAGCTGGAACGATGCTCGGAAAGCTCTGTATCCGTGCATTACTTCTAGTTGTGTTTTGTATATTTTTCCGCTGCAATGTAATTTATTGTAATCTCTGATATTTATCGTGGAATTTATTCATTCATACTCTATATATTCTTGTATCTGATGGAATTGTTGTAATAAACAATGAAATGTTCTTCCGTCTGAGCTCTTTTGTGTGTTGTTATCAAAGTATCCGCTCTTTCCTTCACGGGGAAGTTACGGGTCCTTACACTACCTCTAGAGAGGAATACACTGGGTTCAACAAGAACATCTTGCAACCCGGCAACACATGACCGACCACTCATTTCGCTTGAGTGTATCGAATGTATATCACCAACGGTTGGGATCAGCAACCGTTTCCCGAATGGGACAACATCAACAATAGATTTTTATAAATAAATGAAACTCTAGATCAGGTGATTACACACCCTAATAGGTGTGACCTACATAGCCATGCTACCTTCCCGATTTCTGTCATTTACCGATTGATGAGGCTTGAGGTTACGCTTTATCATCACATCAGATTTCACTTCGAATGCCACATTGTCAGATCCATCGAAAATCACTAATTGACGTCTACAACAGTACATTACATGTTAGCTAAAGAAGTTTCCTTATCCGCTTCCACTCTTGGTATGGTTGAAGAAATCAATGTACCTGACCTTTCTGGAAATACTCTATCAGACATCCATCTATACAAGTCATCCAAGAACAGGATGAACCGAAGGCACCATTCAGTACATCCGTCTTAGGCACTATTATCTAAGACTTATACAATAGCCCTTGCACTTTACTCCATCTTTAATTATCTTTGGCATATATGATTCGCAATGCTTATGCCAATACAGAGTGGTTCTTTAGATAATAATCCAACCGGTCTCTCCATATTAACAACGTTAAAATGGTCAAAAACTTCGATAGTCAGTGAGTTATCTATCAAAGAAAAACACGTGTGCAAACAACAATATTATTTCTAGATGGAAATTCTATCAATCAATCATCAATCATATATATATATATATGTTCATATTTCCTTATTTTCTATGTTTAGTGAATATACGTTAACACTAGAAAACATTTCCATTTCTAATCCATATTTCCAATTTTCAACATTTGATTATGTTTCTGATTCTATTTGGAAAATATTTCCAAATCTTCTTTACTTGGATTTAAACATATGTCTAAATCAACATTGCGACGACAACTCAAACCAATATACTTATTTACTAAAATCACTCAACCACTTTCACTCTCGAACCTTAACCATTTCTAAATTAAAAACGAAGCCAATCAAGTTAGGGTATAACTACCTCTCAGACCTTAACTGAACAACATTTCAAATCTCAAAATAGGGTAAGTTCATCTTTTAACTCTTTAACACTTCCTTACGAGCCCTCAGATTCTATTTATGAACCCCCTTCTTTTACAGGTTTACGTGATTATAACAATGTTGTAATAATCTCCTGCATCCGAAATATATTATCTTTAATATGACTTTTATTTCCTAACTCGAATAATATAACGACAACTAATTTATTTACTCCTATTTGGTTAACTTTAATCTATAACTCTTATTTTGAATAACTCCAACCTAATAACTCTTACTGGATTAACTCTTATTCGAATAACTTATATAAATAAATCTTATTCGGTTTAACTCCTATCGAATTAGTTGATTCGATCAACTCACTTCGAATATTTCTGATTCGATTATCTCACTTCGAATATCTCTGATTCGATTATCTCACTTCGAATATTTCTGATTCGATTTACTTCTTCGAATAACTAAATTCGATTAACTCATTTCAACTCTATTCGAATAAACTAAATTCGATTAACTCCATTTGAATAACTACAGTTCGGTTTAACTCTATCAATTAACTCTAACTGATTAACTCTAACTGTTTAACTTTAACTGGTTAACTCTAATTGGTTTAACTCTACGGTTTAACCTAACTGGTTAACCCTAATGGTTTTACTCTAACTGGTTAACCCTAATTGTTTTACTTTAACTGGTTAACCCTAATGGTTTTACTTTAACTGGTTAACCCTACTGATTAACTCTAACTGGTTAACCATAACTGATTAACTCTTTGTCCTTATTCAGTTTCAAACATCGATGTTGAAATCGATCCTTACTTCTTTATATAAGTCCTGACTTATATATTCCATTTATCAAATGATTATATTTAACTTAATTTATAAATCTCATTTATAAATCAGTCTTCTCCTTTTATCTGTTTACTTCTTCATATATACGTTCAGACTTATATATATATACATATATATATATATATCTATTTATCCAAGGATAAATATTTTCTTTATAATCTATTTGTTTCCTAAACAAATATTTCCTTTATAACCCTATTTGTTTCCTTGAACAAATATTTCCCCTTTTATTTTATTCGCAAAGAGTTTGCAAATATTCCCTTTATATTCTCTTATTTATTCCTTAATAAATATCTTCTTTAATGACTTAGTTCTAAGTGTTTCCTTTATTACCTTATTTATTTATTCTAAGTATTTCCTCTAAAAATATCTTATTTAAAACTTATTCAATTTCCTAAGTCAATATCCTTGTTTAACTTATACAATCCTTAAGTTAATATCCTTTGTTTAACTTATTCAATTCGTAAGTTAATATCCTTTGTTATTCAATTTCCTAAGTTAATATCCTTCGTTTAACTTATTCAATTCCTAAGTTAATATACTTTGTTTAACTTATTCAATTCCTAAATTAATATCCTTTGTTTAACTTAGTAAATTTCTAAGCTAATATCTCTTTATCTTAACCTATTACTTTAACAAATAAATAATTTATTCATCGTATCTTATTTATTTAACAAATAAATATCTCATTATCTTATCCTATATATTTTCTAAGTAAGTAATTCACTTTATAAATATTCTATTTACAAAGATTTCCTTCATTTATAATTTCCACTTAAACGTATTTCCTATTTATAAATATTCCATTTATAAATATTTTTATTCATAAATATTTTATTTATAAATATTCTCTTTTATAAAATCCTCTGATTTTATAAATATTATCTTTTCAGTATTCACTTTGACAAATTCCCCTTTTCTCCAAATCCCGATATGTTATGGTGATTAACATATCAAATTACGATGTCCAATATCGTCCACACACACAATCAACAACAGGTTATAATTCACATCATATATCAAAATATATGAAAAATAATAAAATAACTGTTGAGGAATCCAGTCGGATTCCTCCAACCTGTTTCCCTGCATCCACAAATGTTACACAATAAAATCAACATCACTTTCAGTTCCATATTATATATTCTGTTAAACAGAATCAATATAGAAATTCAACTAACTAACAAGCAGTTCAATCAAACAGTCAACACACAGTCAATCAGCCAATATTTAATAGTTCTAAAAATACAACATGAAATTATAACTGTTCAGAGTTAGTGAGATTTACTCACTTTGGCGTGTTAACCGTTAGATAATGGTTTGCGTTATTTGATTCAGTCGGACAATTTATTTTGCCATAAATTGTAACGAGCTCGGATTCACTCCTAGTCAGTCTCGTTTTGTTGCTCCTGTCCATACGGTCCCAACACAACTTACAGTTCATGATTCTTATTTCATATGACTAAGTTATAAAATTTAGAAGTTAATACAATTATTTTAAACTAAATAAAAGTTTAGAGATTTAATTATTATGGGCTCACCAATAAAAGAAGGCCCAACCCATTATCAAACCCACCAGGTCCACTACCTTTTCTCTCCCAAAACCACGAACCTGTTGCACCTCCGATGTCCACACCATTTCAGAAACTTCGACGTGATCCTGTGCCTTCATTCCTCAATGGAAATTCACGCGCCTAATGTCGTTCGACTCCTTGTCGAAAACTCTTCATCCCTGGCTCCATCAGGTGGAGCTCGAACTCCTCCTCTCAAAACCATCGCTCAGCCCCTTCCCTTCGCACTACTCAGAAAATGCGACACCTTCCTGCTCAGAAAATCCCCAAACTCCACCAATAAAACCCATTCGATCTCACTAACCCAACAACAAACCTGAATTCATTTATCGATGCACTAAATTTCCCTATAGTCGAACCCTAACTTCGTTGTGAAAATGTCGAGCTCGACAATCAGCGTTCGCACCCCACAAAGGAGACACCAAATCGAAGAGTACAGCTTCACGATCTCATATAAACCCATCTCGTGATTTAATGATTTTTGTTTCGATTGTTTTGATTTTTCAAAGGCGGATGTTTTTACTGTGAGATGGAAAATGAATGTGGCGGCTTAATGAGAGCGACTTTATAATGGGACGGGGTTGTTGTGTTATGTGGTAGAGAAGGATGATCGGTGGCTTTGCTTTTGACCACAGACCAAATTAGGATATTTTCATTTATTTATTTTATATCCATTTTTGCACTCTAAAAATCCGTGTGATCACACACGATACCCAAAAATCACGAAACTAGACATGCAGCTTCAGTTTGACATTACGGTCCCAACGAAACTGGTTTCGTCGAAATCCGACTTCGTATGCTCACACAACATATTTTTAACCATCGAAATACTGACTGTTTCTCACTCAAAAATCCGTATGACCACAAAGTGACTCTAAAAATCCCGAAACTGGAAATCTAACAACTATTTGACATTGTGGATCCAACAAAATTAGTTTTGTCGAATTCCGACTTCGTATGCAAAAGTGGCTATTTTTAAAGTCCCAAATAACCCATTTAAATATATAAATATATTTAAATATAATTAAAATAAATATTTATAAATTTATATTATCGTATATATTCATAGTGGAATACCATACAACTCTAGAATATTCCTATATGAATTTCTAACTTGATATTCACTTCTGGGTCAACCCCATATTCGATTTATATTGAAATTCCTTTTAAAAATATAAATAATTCCTTTATAAATTATAAAGGAGTTCCACAGCGACTTTTCTAAAATTTGATTTGGACATAAATCAAAATCTACATGACGAAATCCTGATTTTTCTCTTCCACTAGAAAGATATACTTCACCAGCTCCTAACGTTTCTTGTTTCACAGTAATCCGATTTAAAACGAACCCTGTACATTCAGTTGAAGTTCAAATCGCCAAATAGCGAACTGCCGCGCCATTTCGAGCTCGATTTTAATTATATTATAATTTATACATTTAACTGTCGTTTATATAATATATTCGTTATTCAAATTTAATTCTAAACTGAATTATATATTTTGAATTACCTCTTTCACATCATATCGCCATTTCCGCCAATTCTAATTATTTCAGAATTAAATATATTATTTAATTATTATTTTAATTAAATATTCAAAGTTATTTAATTCAACGACCATTACATACTCTTAATCACCTTTTAAATAATTAAATTAATTAATTATTGTACCACTGAAAAAGCAGGTCATTATATTCTTCCCCACTTAAAATAATTCCGTCCTCGAAATTGCTAAGGTAGTAAACAAACTATATCGACTGGTTAGAACTTATTTGTTCCTTCTTTACTTCAGTTTCAACTGAACCAATTTAATTTCAATTAAAATATTAATCAATTCATATCAATGAAAATTTTCAAAAATCCTGAAAATATTCTAATACCTTAACTTTTCGAAAAATTTCGCCAGCACCTCCTTTGCACTGGTCAATAGGTCAAACTCCATCTCGCCTCTCTGGGCCTTTTCCAACCCAAAAGAAAATCAAACAGCCAAGCGGCTTACCAATTCGGCTCATCAAATCTCATACTATATGAAATATAAACTTGTACCTTTTTGTTGGGCATATCAACTCTATCACTTCCATATGCTATCAACTCAGCATATACCAGTGTTATCCCAATCAGATTTTGAAATCACTTTTTATCTCAACACAACGATTCGCTTTTTACCAAGCCAAATTTTCATTTCAAACTCAAGTTTCGTTCTTGATCCCGAATCCTTAACTCACCAACACAATATCAATTCAAAACAATTTCTATTACCACTTAACTGGCTTTACTTTAATTCAAAATTTCTTTTAAAATTCCTATTTAATTTGTCTTAAATTAAACAAATCAAATTCTGGAAGTTCTAAACAAATTTGTTTTTCTCAAAACAATCCAAAAACAAATTCCTTTGGTAGTAATCTGTCACTTAACAACACGAAAATGAACACCGATGATGTCTAGCTCATCATCGGGATTATTTCCCAGCTATCGAAGTGAGTTCATTACTATATCATTTTCAAAATCAGTTTTAAACACTTTTATTTTGAAATCAATTCAAAATATCATTCACAATTTCTTGGAATACAATTTAAAATCTCCCAGGATCTTAAAATTTACATATATTTAATCCAAGTCTATTTACAACTCTGTTCCAAATTTCCAGGGTTTCAATTTCAATTCTGATTTAAATTTCAGATTTAATTCAATTCATTCTACTTATCTGAATTCTGATTGGTTATTTACATAACCATTTCACATTTTTATAATCTTATTCGATTATAATATCAACCAATATATCCAATATGTATCAAATATACTTTGGGTAAAATTATTTTCATTTACCCTCTTTCAAAACATATCGTGCCGACCCATCGTATTTGAGTGTCTATAAACTCCTACCGATACAGTGGATCAAACTGATCGACCAGAACTCACAAACTACTCAACCAATAAATCTTCACAATATAAAATTATTTTTATATCATCTACAAATACGTTCACTCGTATATATACACTCATACTCAATCTATGGTATTACTAACCCTATCTCTACCGAGTCACGCCACAAAGCCAAGGTAATTCACTTAACTTAAGCTCTGATACCAACTGTAATGACCCGAAAATCCGGACCAATTTGAGCTGACCAAATAACACAAGTCTAACCCCAAATTGCACTGGAATCCAGGAAACTAATAGAAAGAAGACAGAGGGTGAGGAAAGATAAGATATAAATTAGAATAGAAGAAGATGAAGAACACAACATCAGAGTAACACGAACCTCACAGCGGAACGAATAACATATAATAGATAACATATCTTTGAAATAAAAGATTGTACTTGAATATACATATCATCATCAAGTGCAACACTTACAACACAGCGGAAATAAACTATAGCTATATGATCATGAAGCCTCCTGCTCCATCTCTTCAAGTATCTGTAAATTCCTGACTACTTGACTGCCCGTACAAAATTGGGCACCCAAGAGTTTAGGGAAAACAAAATAAAATAAACTCCGGGTCAGTCGTGGGACTGGTACGAGTAAAACAATTTAAAATGGTTTGAACAAGTAAATGATATCTCATAAGACCACGCTGTATAACGGAACGGGTTTTCCCTTATGAGAATCCAAAATATCTTTATATCAAAAACCTTTTGATATTATAATAATGTCTATCAACCACAATATAACAATCATCTAGCAGAAACGCTTTCATCTCACGTTCTGCGTATATAGTATACAATCAAAACCGCAAGCACGTATTGGGTAATGGGTTTCCAACTATGACAAGGTATGGAACCACCTTTTGCTAGTGTACCTCTAGAGAGGAATACACTGGGTTCAACAAGAACATCCTGCAACCCGGCCACACATGACCGACCACTCATTTCGCTTGAGTGTATCGAATGTATATCACCAACGGTTGGGATCAACAACCGTTTCCCGAATGGGACAGCTTCAACAATAGATTTTTAGAAATAAATGAAACTCTAGATCAGGTGATTACACACCCTAATAGGTGCGACCTACATAGCCATGCTACCTGCCCGATTTTTATCATTTACCGATTGATGAGGCTTGAGGTTACGCTTTATCATCACATCAGATTTCACTTCGAATGCCACATTGTCAGATCCATCGAAAATCACTAATTGACGTTTACAACAGTACATTACATGTTAGCTAAAGAAGTTTCCTTCTCCGCTTCCACTCTTGGTACGGTTGAAGAAATCAATGTACGTGACCTTTCTGGAAATACTCTGTCAGACATTCATCTATACAAGTCATCCAGGAACAGGATGAACTGAAGGCACCATTCAGTACATCCGTCTTAGGCACTGTTATCTAAGACTTATACAATAGCCCTTGCACTTTACTCCGTCTTTAATTATCTTTGGCATATATGATTCGCAATGCTTATGTCAATACAGAGTGGTTCTTTGGATAATAATCCAACCGGTATCTCCATATTAACAACGTTAAAATGGTCAAAAACTTCGATAGTCAGTGAGTTAGCTATCAAAGAAAAACACATGTGCAAACAACGATATTATTTCTAGATGGAAATTCTATCAATCAATCATCAATTATATATATATATATATATATATTCATATTTCCTTATTTTCTATGTTTAGAAAATATACATTAACATTGGAAAACATTTCCATTTCTAATCCATATTTCCAATTTTCAACATTTGATTACGTTTCTGATTCTATTTGGAAAACATTTCCAAATCTTCTTTACTTGGATTTAAACAGATGTTTAAATCAACATCGCGACGACAACTCAAACCACTATACTTATTTACTAAATCACTCAACCACTTTCACTCTCGAACCTTAACCATTTCTAAATTAAAAACGAAGCCAATCAAGTTGGGGTATAACTACCTCTCAGACCTTAACTGAACAACATTTCAAATCTCGAAACAGGGTAAGTTCATCTTTTAACTCTTTAACACTTCCTTACGAACCCTTGGATTCTATTTATGAACCCCCTTCTTTTACAAGTTTACGTGATTATAACAATGTTGTTATAATCTTCTGCAATCGAAATATATTATCATTAATATGACTTTTATTTCATAACTCGAATAATATAACAACAAATAATTTATTTACTCCTATTTGGTTGACTCTAATCTATAACTCTAATTTTGAATAACTCCAACCTAATAACTCTTACTGGATTAACTCTTATTCGAATAACTTATTCGAATGACTTATATAAAATCTTATTCGGTTTAATTCCTATCGAATAACTAGATTCGATCAACTCACTTCGAATATTTCTGATTCGATTATCTCACTTCGAATATCTCTGATTTGATTATCTCACTTCGAATATTTTTGATTCGATTTACTTCTTCAAATAACTAAATTCGATTAACTCATTTCAACTCTATTCGAATAAACTAAATTTGATTAACTCCATTTGAATAACTCCAGTTAGATTTAACTCTATCGATTAACTCTAACTGATTTACTCTAACTGTTTAACTTTAACTGGTTAACTCTAACTGGTTTAACTCTACGGTTTAACCTAACTGGTTAACCCTAATGGTTTTACTCTAACTGGTTAACCCTAATGGTTTTACTTTAACTGGTTAAACCTAATGGTTTTACATTAACTGGTTAACCCTACTGATTAACTCTAATTGGTTAACCCTAACAGATTAATTCTTTGTCCTTATTCAGTTTCAAACATCGATGTTGAGATCGATCCTTACTTCTTTATATAAGTCCTGACTTATATATTCCATTTATCAAATGATAATATTTAACTTAATTTATAAATCTCATTTATAAATCAATCTGCTCCTTTTATCTGTTTACTTCTTCATATATAAGTTCAGACTTATATATATATATATATATATATTTATCCAAGGATAAATATTTTCTTTATAATCTATTTGTTTCCTAAACAAATATTTCCTTTATTACCCTATTTGTTTCCTTGAACAAATATTTCCCCTTTTATTTTATTTGCAAATAGTTTACAAATATTCCCTTTATAATCTCTTATTTATTCCTTAATAAATATCTTCTTTAATGACTTAGTTCTAAGTGTTTCCTTTATTACCTTATTTATTTATTCTAAGTATTTCCTCTAAAAATATCTTATTTAAAACTTATTCAATTTCCTTAGCCAATATCCTTGTTTAACTTATTCAATCCCTAAGTTAATATCCTTTGTTTAAATTATTCAATTCCTAAGTTAATATCCTTTGTTTAACTTATTCAATTTCCTAAGTTGATATCCTTTGTTTAACTTGTTCAATTCCTAAATTAATGTCCTTTGTTTAATTTATTCAATTCCTAAGTTAATATCCTTTGTTTAACTTAGTAAAATTCTAAGCTAATATCTCTTTATCTTAACCTATTACTTTAACAAATAAATAATCCATTCATCGTATCTTATTTATTTAACAAATAAATATCTCATTATCTTATCCTATTTATTTTCTTAGTAAGTAATCCACTTTATAAATATTCTATTTATAAAGATCTCCTTCATTTATATTTTCCACTTGAACGTATTTCCTATTTATAAATATTCCATTTATAAATATTTCTATTCATAAATATTTTATTTATAAATATTCTCTTTTATAAAATCCTCTGATTTTATAAATATTCTCTTTTCAGTATTCACTTTGACAAATTCCCCTTTTCTCCAAATCCCAGTATGTTATGGTGTTTAACATATCAAATTACGATGTCCAATATCGTCCATACACACACAATCAGCAACAGGTTATAATTCACATCATATATCAAAATACATGAAAAACAATAAAATAACTGTTGTGGAATCCATTCGGTTTCCTCCAACCTATTTCCCTGCATCCACAGATGTTACACAATAAAATCAACATCACTTTCAGTTCCATATTGTTGGATCTAGAATAACCCTAGAGGGGGGGGGGGGGTGAATAGGGTTTTTCACAGTTTTTAACTGAATTAAAAACTTAACGAGATATATAATAATAAACTGATCACAGAAAATAGCAGAAGCTGAAATGCAGAAAATAAATCACACACAGATATACCCAGCTTCGGCAAAACCCTGCCTACTGCTGCATTTCTAAGGTTTCTACTAGGTGATAGAACAGTTCCCGCATACAAGACCATGTACACTCGCAAACCCTGCTCCTATTCTAACCCTACGCTCAAAACCGTAGACTGATCGATATCCCCTCGATCAGATTTGCCGAATTACAACCCCGTAATCCGTATCCCAGAATTTTACAGACTCTGAAACTGACAGTCAACACCCTGACTGTTTTACCTAGACTTCACAGAACTAGACACCTGTTCGTTTGATTTTTTACAACACGAATTAAAAAGCAAGAAAAACAAAATAAAAAGAAATTAAACTCTTAAGGATTTAAAACAAAAGGGTCATCCCTTTATTAAAACACTTGGCAAGGTTTTAAGCCCATTAGGTCGGCCCCTTTCCTTTGCTTTTGCCCGATCTCCTTTTTGTTCTGAAACTCAAAAATGGCGGCGGCTCTGAACAAAAAAAAACTAGGGTTTCTCTTGTTCTTCCCCAAATCCGAATCGATGTTTAAAGAGATTGAGTTCGTGGTTCTCTGATTGCTTCACTTTGATGATGTAGGTTGATTTGCGATGCTTCCTGCTTCACTGATTTGGGATTCTATTGATCGAAAACCTTGTAAGTAAAATCTGATTTGAACCTATTTGCTCTCGAGATGATTTTTGGTTTTTCGATGGATTATTGTTTTATATTTTCGATGATCAATGCCTGTGATGAACTGGTTGTTAAAATAGGATTAGAAAATCCTATTATTGCTCTGATTTTATTGTATGCCTTGACTGATTTGCCTTGTGGTTTCCCCTTTTGATTTTGAAATATATATTCTCGGCTTTGATGGCTCTTGATTTCCTCTTGTGTTGAATTGTGTGATTGATGGCCATGATTTATTTGTGAACCTGATTTGTTAAACATTCATTGTTGCCCCTTTTGAATTGCTGTATAATAGTTGCCAAGAATTTCTCTTTTGGCTACCTTAAAAAGCTTGCGTGATTTCCATAGAAAAAAATCATTTCTTGAAAAAAAATGCCTTGCCATTGATTAATTGCCGAGATAATTTCTTCCCAAAATGAATTTCTGAAGTCTGGAAAAATATACTGATCTTGCCAAAAATATTCTCTTGATTGAATTGGGTTTAAATTGAAATTAAATGCTTATGATACTCCCATTTGATTCTCTTTCAAGAAAAGAAAAAAAACTTTTCTGGAAACTTTTAATACTGTGAGATAATCTTGCCAAATATGTTTCTTACCTCTGTTTTCTTTTGCAACAATGATCTGTCTTAAAGATTCACTGATTTATAGAAGCTTGTTCTTGCCTTGATTTGAGTTTAGTCTTTGCATTCTTCAAAAACCTGCTATCACTCAATTGCCAAATCTGGAAACAATTTCAACACTTGAATGTTAATTGATAACTTGCCAGAAAAGGTTTATTGATATTCATCACAAATATATTTCTTTGAAAAACATTGATGAATAAATCCAGAATTGCTTGCATTGAACTTGATTAAATCTGCTTAGAAATGATTTCCAAAAACTGATTTTCTGGAAAACAAAAATAGAATTGTTTTCATACCACACCCAAATCATGATTTACTGTGCATTTGCTGTTTTGCATGTATCATGCATCACCACTTTGCAAGCTTAACTTTGATGCACCATACATGAATATGTGCACTGTCCTGCTACTATGTCCACTGTTATTTTTGTAAAAACTGAACTGTTTGTCCCACCATATTACATGCAACTTTCTTGCACTTGCTATGTTGAAATTCATGACCACTCACAATGTTGAACAGATTCACTTGTGCTTGACCATGTTGACTCCATTTAGCTGCTGCTTAATTCTGAACACTGTATAGTTGTACATCACGCTCCATGTTCGTACATGCTTATATATGATTCTGTGCACAAACCATGTTGTCTTGAGCTGATCACTTCTGCCATGTACATTTAAAAACTGTCTTGATCTGTTTGTATGCTGCATGCCTTGCTTTATACTCTGGCTTGACCACTGAAAATGCTGAACCATATTTGTGATCATTTACCATACTGCTCGGCCATTTATTTTGAGTTGCGCCATTGAGTTGATTGACCATTTGATATGTATCCATTTGCATTAGAACTTTAGCTTGCATCCTCCTTGCATCTTTAATCTGTCTCGACCATGCTGACTTTGTTTTGCTTGACAATATGAAGTTGCCACATCACCTTGCATGTTTTAATCACTGCTGTACTCACATATTTTGCTGTTTTGACTTCATGTTGTATTGATTTTGGCTTGATCCATGCTTGGTAATTTTTCCCGAACTTGATACATACCATTTTGAACCTGTTGAACACTGTTTTTTTTTCATGCTGAGTTGTGCTACCCCTCGTGCTCGTACTCGGCCATTGATGTTGATATGCTGACTTGAATTCATTGATGTTTTTCTTTGCTGTTTGGGCTGAAATTTGTTTGCATTGAGTTGTTTTTCATGAATGCACTGAGTCGAGCAGGTCCAAGTGGCTACTCCTCAGTTGCGCGCTGATTGGCGAGGCAGTGCACACATGTATATTTGTACACGTGTGTATATGCAGCCATCAGTCAAGTTTTCCTGTCCCTGCACTGTAATATGTGTATATACATACACATGTATGTGTATACATGTATCGTGCTCATGCTATATTTATATATATATCAGATCAAGTCATGAAAAAGGATGAGAAACACACCAGAAAACTGAGGCACATAAAATTTTAAAAATAAAAATTTATATTTGCATGTGTTCAATTTTATTGTAGTATACTGTGTGTGTGTGTGTGTTTTATGTGACAGGTAAGCAGGTGATGACTGGACTGACTGAAGACTGACTAGAAGACTGTGAAGACTGGACTAACAATGAAGACCGAAGACAGTGTTGAGTGTCTGCATATGTGTCAATGTGAAAGAATGTATATATGAGTTGTGTAAACAAAGTAAGTGTTGTAGTGATGAATTGTACTGAAGTTTGTAATAAACAAATTTATTTGAAATAAAATATCATTTTATTGTTGTCAAACAAACTTGTCTATTATATTCTGTTTATATACAAGTACAATATACAGTGAAAGTTTAAATAGTGGAGTTATACAGAGTTGTACTGTTTGAATGTTAGAAATATAATATTCAATTCAAATATTATATTCCTATCTGTGTTGTATATATAAAACATTACAATAACAAACACATTTATAATAATATATATTTGTTTGTTATCATCAAACAAAAATCATATAATTGTGTATACAACTGCGTTATATACAACACATATGATATATTCTGTTAAATAGAATCATTATTGAAATTCAGCTAACTGACTAGCAGTTCAATCAAACAGTCAACACATAGTCAATCAGCCAATATTTAACAGTTCTAAAAATACAACATGAAATTATAAACTGTTCAGAGTTAGTGAGATTTACTCACTTTGGCGCGTTAACCGTTAGATAACGGTTTGCGTTATTCGATTCAGTCGAACAATTTATTTCGCCATAAATTGTAATGAGCTCGGATTCACTCCTAGTCAGTCTCATTTTGTTGCTCCCATCCATACGGTCCCAACGCAACTTATGGTTCGTGATTCTGATTTCATATGACTAAGTTATAACATTTAGAAGTTAATACAATTATTTTAAACTAAACAAAAGTTTAGAGATTTAATTATTATGGGCTCACCAATAAAAGAAGGTCTAACCCATTATCAAACCCACCAGGCTCGCTACCCTTTCTCTCCCAAAACCACGAACCTGTTGCTCCTCCGATGCCCACACCATTTCAGAAACTTCGACGTGATCCCGTGCCTTCATTCCTCAATGGAAATTCACGCGCCCAACGCCGTTCCACTCCTTGTCGAAAACTCTTCAGCCCTGGCTCCATCAGGTGGAACTCGAACTCCTCCTCTTAAAACCATCGCTCAGACCCTTCCCTTCGCACTACTCAGAAAGTGAGACACCTTCCTGCTCAGACAATCCCCAAACTCCACCAATAGAACCCATTCGATCTCACTAACCCAACAACAAACCTGAATTCATTTATCGATGCACTAAATTTCCCTATAGTCGAACCCTAACTTCGTTGTGAAAATGTTGAGATCGACAATCAGCGTTTGCACCCCACAAAGGAGAGACCAAATCGAAGAGTACTGCTTCGCGATCTCATATAAACCCATCTCGTGATTTAATGATTTTTGTTTCGATTGTTTTGATTTTTCAAAGGCGGATGTTTTTACTGTGAGATGGAAAATGAATGTTACGGCTTAACGAGAGCGACTTTATAATGGGACGGGGTTGTTGTGTTATGTGATAGAGAAGGATGATCGGTGGCTTTGCTCTTGACCACAAACCAGATTAGGATATTTTCATTTATTTATTTTATATCCATTTTTGCACTCTAAAAATCCGTGTGATCACACAGGATACCCAAAAATCACGAAACTGAACTTGCAGCTTCAGTTTGACATTATGGTCCCAACGAAACTGGTTTTGTCGAATTCCGACTTCGTATGCTCACACAACGTATTTTTAACCGTCGAAATACTGACTGTTTCTCACTCTAAAGATTCGTACGACCACATTATGACTCTAAAAATCACGAAACTGGAAATCTAACAATTATTTCACATTGCGGATCCAACAAAATTAGTTTCGTCGAATTCCGACTTCATATGCAAAAGTGGCTATTTTTAAAGTCCTAAATAACCCATTTAATTATATAAATATATCTAAATATAATTAAAATAAATTTTTATAAATTTATATTATCGTATATATTCATCGTGGAATACCATACAGCTCTAGAATATTCCTATATGAATTTCTAACTTGATATTCACTTCTGGGTCAACCCGATATTCGATTTATATTGAAATTCCTTTTAAAAATATAAATAATTCCTTTTTAAATTATAAACGAATCCCACAGCGACTTTTCTAAAATTTGATTTGGACATAAATCAAAATCTACACGACGAAATTCCAATTTTTCTCTTCCACTAGAAAGATATACTTCACCAGCTCCTAACATTTCTTGTTTCACAGCAATCCGATTTAAAACGAACCTTGTACATTCAGTTGAAGTTCAAATCGCCAAATAGCGAACTGCCACGCCATTTCGAGCTCGATTTTAATTATATTATAATTTATACATTCAGCTGTCGTTTATATAATATATTCGTTATTCAAATTCAATTCTAAACTGAATTATATATTTTGAATTGCCTCATTCACATCATATCGCCATTTCTGCCAATTCTGATTATTTCAGAATTAAATATATTATTTAATTATTATTTTAATTAAATATTCAAAGTTATTTAATTCAACGATCATTACATACTCTTAATCACCTTTTAAGTAATTAAATTAATTAATTATTATACCGCTGAAAAAGCGGGTCATTACAATACATGATTGGTTTAACATCAACATAATAAGTCCAATAAACCACAATAGTCTCATAGGCATATATGATAGAATTGTTACAAGAATAGACATGAAGCAGATCATTATTATCTTACAACTAGGGATAACTCTAGTTTTCACTTTATTACAAATCATAACTTTTAATCGTTCACATCTAAATAATAAAAGGACTTACAAATAAAAGAAAGTCCTGTTTTCTGGGATCTGTTTTCTGAAACTGAAAAGCAAGCTCTTGACATAGACTATCTAATTTTGATTTGATTCATAGATTTTAATTTGCTTTCTAGTCTGAATTTGATTCTCTAGTTTGGGGTAGATGAATGGAGGCTAGGCCAGTGTTTAGACGAACAACATGACGACTTCATAGAATGAGTTCTAGGGTTGAGTTTTGGGATGATTATATAGAAATCCAGGTTTAATTCTAGCCTTTAGATTAGTCTAGGAGAACTCAGAGCTATCAAACCAAAGAGATTGTCATCCATCCAACCGTAGCATGACACATATGCCCTAATACCTCAGAAATCAATCATTGGCCAATCAGAGAAGGTCAAGTTCAAAAAAACAATCCTTGATCAACAAAAATGCGCCACGTGCGCCACATGATGCGTACACGTCATATATATATATGTGTGTGTGTGTGTGTATATATGTATATATTTATATTTTTTTTTCTTTTTATCTATCTTCCCAATTAACCATTTTCATACTAAACCACCTTTTGAATTGCATTCACACTAAGCCACTTTTTAGCCATTCCCCTAAAACAAAAATATGGCACTGGTGGGGATCGAACTCTATACCTCTTGCATGCAAGTCACATATTCTGACTAAATGAGCTACTAAGTCTTTTGCTTACAAACCTTAGGACAATGCTAAACATTATTCTTTTCTCATTCCTCTTTTTCATGTTTTGCTGCAATATTTAATTTAAAGATACCTTCTTCATTTTAAATTGGTTTTCTGCAAAGCATAGGTCTAAATTGACTAGAAAATCATCACGAATGCAATGACGCTAATTTCGTGACCAAATTCCTGAAGCTCTTCAAATTTTTCTTTTTAATTGTCCGCATGCGTTTCTTCCCATTTCATGTATTGCACTTAGTTAACTTATTACATGAAATATTTATTGTCATTATTTAATTTTTCTCTTAAATATATCTATGTATATAATATATATGAATATTTCCGCTTTTAAAATTAAGTATTATTTAATTCGTTACTTTAACATTCACAGTAAATACGGGGGGTGTTACAGAACCTTTCCCTAAAGATGTGAATATTTGAATAAAAAGAATATTCTGAATTGAATGAGGCATATGATGTGTTTTTATTGCACTTGATTATTGAGTATAAAATACACAAGCTATTTGGAAAGACTGGGTTTATTCCATTCGGAATAACTGATACGGCGACTAAAAGTCAACGATGAAGACGGTGGTCGAAGATCGGGGCTCTTCACATCGTTTAGATGATTACTTATGTCTTGATTGGGTTGTACACCCAAGACAAGGTAATAAGTGGAGATCGTTCAGACGTACTTGGAGATCGACCGGATATGCAAGGACCTCTCTCCTATATTGGACATATGGGATGAGGAATAAGGTGCCCCTGGTTTCGTTCAGATCTAGAACGGACTTGTAAATGGATGTGTGTCTGACATTGGATTTCATTCTGTGTTGATTGAATTCTATTAAATATATATCTATTTGGTGGCGAAGGATTTATTCTCTTGCTTAACACTCTTCTTTGAGACGTACGAGCTTAGAGGTTATATATTGATAGACATCAGTTGTATAGCATGAATTGTCAGTGTGGCATGCTGAGATGAAAATGATCAAGGCTTTTGTTGAAAAGAAGAGTCTTGTGGTTGATGATCAAAGCACAGCTTTAAATAGCATAGCTTTGTGTATAACATTAATTCACGAGCCTTACACCCGGTATAAGGCAAAAACGAGATAGTGACTGCAGGGAGTGCAAGACATTTCTTTCTAGCTAGGAATGGTGTCATGGTATGGAGCCAGACATTTTTACTTATATGGATGACGGATTGCGAGGCGCCTCGGATATTGAGTCCCTAGTGGCTCAGAAATAGGTCCGACAGGACCGGGAAACGTGTGTTTAGGAATAATTAATCCACTAAAGTAAGTGCGGACCGACCCTGAAGAACCAAGGGCTCGCCAGCGTCCGAGCCCTAAGGCATTTCTAGAGTGTCTCGAATCGGAGAGGAACCATCCCTTGCCTCGACTCATAGATGGAATCCAATTTCCAATACGCGACTTTTCGGTTTTAGTTGTAAACATATGTCTGGCGGCATAATATACGGTACCTATGTCGTCTATGATTGATACATTTATATTTGAAGTTGATTTTGACACTATGCACTCATAGTTATATCAAAATGATTTTTTTAAATGTACCAAGCATATTTGGCTATTATAAGGGAAAACTCTATCCCCCAGCTTGCGTTGCATTGTGTGATGAGACCTGAGTCTTAAAATAGCTTCATTTTCTAAAAAACATTGCATTGTTTTAATTTAAAATGAGATTCATGTGGAGTAAACCCATTCCGTATTATACGGCGTGGTTCCGTGATTTCCCTACTTTTAAAGCACAACACCATATATGCTAATTAAGATGTGTTTTTAGCCGTATCTAAAGCTGTTAAACACGACAAAAAGCCGTATCAAAAAATGACATGTTAAATTTTTAGATACGACTATAAAACGTATCTCACTAGTGATAACATACGGCTTATAGACGTATCTAAATTGTATTCAGACACGGCCTTTGACCATATCTAATTATATCTGTGTGTGCACATATATATATACATGCATATATATATATATATGTATGTACATATATAAACAGAAACTGTATCACATATTTTTCATAACACAACATATATACCATAATTTATACACAAGAATAACACAATATATATATATATATATATATATATACTCAAAGCATTACACGATTTTTCATAACACGAACACAATGTATAACATACAAACATATACGAAGGAAACTATCAAAGATTGTCATAACAGTATGAACTAAAAAAAAAGGTAAAAACATATGATCAGCCTGATATAACTCCAGTCGAGGCCGGGAAGATTGAGCGTATGTGTTGATCATGCCGATGAAATCCATATGCTTGCTATAAATCAAAGCAGTATGAGAATAAGCTAGCTGATGATGATAAAGTTTTATAACAACAAATATATATATATATATATATATTATATATATATATACACACAGTTTAAAACAAAAGCTTAAAAGGCCAATCTGATGATTGGCAGTAAAACTGAATCGTGATAGCCAGCATGAGTTCCAGCAGCACAAAAGCACCAAAATCTATAGGAAAAAAAAGTAATTTTTGCCTGATTGCACACAAAATATCTGTCTTTGTGTTCATACTGATAACTAGAAAGTCGAGTAATCATCCATCTTCCCAGGTTTGATCTGCAAACCTGCTATTATATTTTCAGTAAACTTGTTATCTCTCAAAACAGAGTAAACATGTTATAAGACAACCTAATTTAAATTTCAAGCATAAGGCAAACAAACAATCAAATGACGATGAAATCATAGTTAAATATTGAACTATAGAATTATACATATGCTCAGTTTAAGAAATGGACAACTTTTAATTAGTTGCTAAATATTTAAACTATAAATCAGTGACCACTTGTACATGGATGTGATTACTACATTTCGGATTCAACATGGCAAGCGATCTAAAGAACATATCATCAAATGGCTATTGCAAATAGAATCAGGTTATGGACAATTGACATTAAACATCTTAACATTAGTAAAGGTTACTGCATCCTTATGACTAGCTCATTGTCATTTTTTTGTTTCATGGATATATATACCGCAATCTAAAATTATACCATACATGTTTCCAATAGCAATTCAGATGTTTTTCACATTATCATAAAACATGATTCAAATTTGATTTCTTTGATTCTAGGGTATAACAACCAACTAACACACTAGTACATACTAATTCAATTGAAAGAGCTAACACACTAACACAAAGTAGCAATCGGCTTACACACAAAGACTTCAACTTGTTCCCTAATCCCTACTATCAGGCATGCACGAAACAATTCAATTGAAACCGCTAACACACTAACACAAAGTAGCAATCAGCTAACACATAGAAAATTCAACTTGATCCCTAATCCCTACTATCAAGCATGCATAACACGATTCAATTGAAACAGCTAACAAACTAACACAAAGTAAGGGTCAGCTAACATACAAAGACTTCAACTTGTTCCCTAATCCATACTGTCAAGCATGCAAAACACAATTCAATTGAAATACATACCTGCGGTCAACGGAGGGCTACGGACTAAGAGTTGTTGTGTCGAAGGAGAGGGTTGTTCGTCTCTGTCGGTAGGGGAGATTCCAGAGAAAGGTAGAAGCACGATTTGGTAACTAAAAACCCTAACTTGGGTTTTCGGTCACTATTAAAGTAAAAACAGAGGGAAAAGGGAGCAGCCAAAATTTTAATTCTGAGTGCCTAATGAGGTGCACAATATGATACGCATTCGATTTGGCCAAAATTCGTATCAAATTAATTGATCCGGAGCTTCGTTGGTGGACGGTCAGATTTTGGGTGTTTGGGGTGGTGCAGATAGCAAAATTTCAGTCCAAGGAACCATATCTTGTGCGCATCCTTGTGTGTCAAATTGGCTGTTAAGGTGTAGTGAAGTAAAGATTTAATTATTGTTTTAGTTCTCACACTAGTCCCATGACTGACTATGAGTTTATTGTTTCTACCTAAACTCTGGGTGCCCATATTTTCCGCATAGCAATCAGTAGTTTTGGTTTTGCTGATATCTTTCCGCAGGACCCTGGCTTACAACTAGAGATATATTTGGAAAGCTTTGTATCCATGTATTCCTTTCCGTTGTGTTAGTTGATGTTTTCCACTGCACATTATAGTTATGTATTATTTTTCCGCTGCTTTGTAATTTAAAACTCTGATATTTTTCTGCTGTATATTATTTGAACTTTAATATTCTTGTACTCTAATGTAAATTGTTATAATAGCAATGAAATGTTCTATTGTTTGTGTGCTGATGCGTTGTGTTCTCAAAGAAACCCGGGCTCCTCCGTCTCTTCGAGGATCGGGGAAGTTTGGGTCATTTTAGTTCCTTGTGGTATTAGAAGCGCTTCTGGATCGTTAGTGTTGTGCAGTGCATCTTAAGGGGAAGACGCATCTTTTGCAGGAGGTGGGTTGTGTTTGTAATGTTTAATTGAGAGTAGGTGTCGTTGAAAGAGCTAGATGACTTGTGTGTTGGGAGTTTGCTTGATGATGTGATTTCATATCAAGATGGAGTGTTGTGATTTGTGACATAAAATCACATTATAGAGACGTCTGAGCAGATTTATTGCTAAAATTTGGCCCGGTCTTTCTGTGACTTACTCTGCAAGTATTTAGGGGATATATTCCTAATATATCTCTAAGGGGAAAATTGTATATTTTTCCTAAGCCTTCTATTCTCCTATAAAAGCAGCATCTAGGGATGGATTAAAGGAAGGTGAGTGAGTGGAACTGAACCGAGATAATTAATCCAAAGGCTAGCTGTCGTTCTTCATTATTCTCCTTCTCCATCAAGTGTAGTTGTAATCTAGATATTCTTTCCCTTTATCAATAAGGTTATTGATTCTTGTAATTTTGTTTATCATTGGTTTTATCCATTGAGTGTAAATAAAAATTGTTTTTATTTAATCAATAAAGAGGGTGGTTGGGTGGAATATCTTGTGTTTGCGCGTGTGATTTCGTATCTGTGTTTGTTTCCATAGAAATCATCTTTAAGTAATTGGGTGAAAAGATACTGGTTGTTTCCGCAAAGGCGCACTTTGCCATAACAATAGACATGTAGATTGTAATGGAATAATATTTATATCTATGTATGTTGTATTTGATAAAAAGATATTTGCATTCAGTAAGAAATATATAAAACACCATAGATGGTATACAATCTAAGAATTTCGCTATCAAAAATACTTGATCAGCTAGAAACGTTAGACGGAAACTCATCATAATTATCAATGCTCAATTCTAACTAAAGAAATCTACAGATCAAGCACATAGTGCTTAAAGATAAGCCAGGTCATGAGTAACTGTGGTTGAATCTTCTGTCCAACCATCACAACATGTAGGGACGAAGCTAGGAATCTGATTAAGTGAGGGGAGGGGAAGGGCGGATTCGAAGGGGGGTAAAAAAATATATCCCACTAACTTACCTAAAATTTTCTTGATTTCAACCTATAATGTCTCGTATTATTAAGTTTTAAACAAAAATATTGTGTAAATATTGATAAAAATGCCTTAAAAATAGTAATTTTTGTACTAACGAGGTTAAATACAAAAAAAAGTTGTAATAATATTTTAAAATCAAGGGGGGCACCACCCCTAATTGCCCCTGCCTTCGTACCTGACAACATGACACCCGCATGCAATCAAACTCATATCGACTATTAGATCATCTAATCGTAGAAGAATCAATAAGCAACATTGATCAACAACCTCGAAAAATCTACAGCAACATGTCATCACATAATAACGAGGGAAAAAATGGAATCTTTAAGCCAAAATCTTACAATATTGATATGCAGTCTAAAGATCCAATCAATCATCATGAAAATGTTCAAAATGAAAAATGAATAACAACAATGAAAGAAGAATATGATGCAATAATGAGAAATACGATATGGACTTTAGTTTTTATGCCTAAAAATAAGAATATTGTTGGATGCAATGCACTTATAGGAGAAGGAAAAATTCTAATGGTTCAGTCTCTGAGTAGAAGGAAAATTTAGTAGCAAAACGTTACTATAAAAAAATAGATTTGATTTTAATGAAACATTTTCACATATTGTGAAACCTTCCACTATTAGAATAATTCTTTATTGCCTTACATAGAGATTAGAGTACCAAATAACTAAATATAAATATTTCCTTTTTAAACGGTGTTTCGTAGAAAGAGGTGTACATGGACCAACCTTAGTGGTTTGAGTAAATAAACGATGGAAAATCTTGTATGCAAGCTTAACAAAGCAATTTATGAATTAAAGGAGGCTTCTAAAGTCTGGTTTGACAGACTAAAGTCAATCTTAATCAATTTGGGCTACAATAACAAATTTATTAATTCTTTATTTACAAAATTTAGCAAGCCTGCAATGACTTATATGCTAATTTATGTTGATGATTTTATTACTATAGGAAACAATGAGTCGGAGATTAGCAGGCTTACGTAGGAACAAAAAAAAAAAAAAGAATTTTTAGTCAAGGATCTAGGCTGCTTGAACTACTTCTTGGTAATTGAGGTTAGAATAATATCAAACACAAAATTCTTTTAAGTCAGGGAAGTAAACTTCAAACAATCTGGTCAAAGCCAGAATGGATAAAGCAAAGTAATTATCAACTCAAATGGCAAGTAACTTGTATTTATCCAAAAGCCAAGTGGAAGCAATATCAAATGGCAAACATTACAGGAGCACAATGGTGCATTACAATAAGAAAAAATAACCAGAATGGTTATTTCATTCAGTGTGAGTAAAAATGTTCATTTAATTCAAAACCCTTTACATCAACATTGGAAAGAAGTTAAAAAGATTTTAAGATACTTAAAAGGGACTATAAACCATGGATTAACATAGGAATCATGATAAAATATCAATATCAATGTATATGCTGATGCATATTGGGCTACAAATCCTAATGATAGATATCAACAATAAGGTATTGTACATTTTTGGCATTAATCCAGTTTCATGGTGCTAAAAGACAAACAACAACATCAAGATCTAATGCAAAAGCAGAGTGTCGAATTATTGCCGACTCTACTGCCAAGGTAATGTGAATTGAGTCGTTGTTGAATGAACTTTAAGCCAAGATTGATAGAAAAGCAATAGTATGATGTGACGATCTTGGTATAGTTTTACTTAGTGCATATCTTATTTTACACTTTAGAACTAAATATATGGGATTGAATTAATACGTCATAAGAAAGTAGGTAGCGAAATATGAACTAGATGTAAGTCACGTACGTGGGACTCGACAAATTGTAAATATTCTAACAAACCCACTTTCAAAGAAGAATTTCTTACTATTTAAGAAAACACCGAAAGTCAGTGAATCTTTAGTCAGCAGCAAGTCAATTCAACATCCCTATAATCTCAACTGGTATCTAAGAACAACATTCCTTGCACCAAAACAAAGAAAATACTATATTATCGCACCATCTCATCAATTTCGAAGCTTAAAATCTATATAAAAAAAACAACTTTGCTGAACACTCATCAAATCGGAGAAGATGTGAAATGTGTTAGTAATACTGAAGTAGACTGAAGTGAAATTTATTATCAATTAAATGAATTTTCGAATATTTTTATTATTGGGCTACAAATTGGGAATTCGCAAACCATAACTCTGAGAGCCGGGATTTAGGGGGAGTATGAAATGAATGGAAGTCACATTGTATATAATGTATATATCAAATAAGAAAGCAGGTATGATCTTCTTCTATTGGGCCACATCTCAACTCAATAACCAATCACTTTATATATATATATATATATATATATATATATATATATCATCTAATATGCTTCATATGCTACTATCAGTTTGACAAATAAATCCATATATGGAAAAGCTCAAGTATCAACAAATTTTTTAATACTTCTCAAACTTTGTTATAGGTGCTATGCTAACTTTCTTTTAAATATTTAAGTAATTCAATTCTTTGTATTTTAACATTTCTTTCAACTGTTAAAAGTTATCTTATTCATATTTTCCTTTGGTAGTTTTATAACAAACTATATAATTTTATTAGACCACTTTTAGAAAGTAGCATGTTCTTAGATCTTTTTCACCAGACCATGCTACAAAATTATTGAATGGTTATCTTCGAGTTATTTTGAGTGATGTCTAAGTAGCAATATAACACTTTGAATTTATTACATAAGATGAATGAAATGTTAACATAATTCTACTTCTCTATTTTCTATCGTTAAAACAATCCATAGTTCCTTAATGATATTTGCAAGATCCATATACCCACTAAATAATTTGAACCCATAAGATTTTTGTTTTTGTTTTAATATTTTATTATAAAGTTAAACCTTCCATATGTTGGTTTTGAAGTACCAAAAGGCTATCCTAGAGATCATTGTGTTATTCTTAGTAATTTTGTAGTAAGTGATATACCCTTTTCTTTCTTTTTTTAGAAAAAAGGAAATGAAAAAGTTTTTCCTATGGTCTAATTAGATCATATGAATGATAGACTATGAAGTTTCTTTATCTTTCCAATATGGTAACCAAAATATTTCATTTTTTCCATATCAGTATCAAGGCTTTTAAATTTTTTTTCATTAGTCTAAAGAATGTACAAATCCAGAGCTCGTGTTAGTGTTTGGTTTAAAAATTATTTTGTGTTTTCAGTTTCAACTAATATGTCAAAAATGAGAAGAGTGAAGTAATCACGAAGAGGATTGAAGAAAGTTGGTGGCTTTATTGCATCTTGCGATAATCCGATTGAGCTTTGTCTACTTATTCTGTAATGTTTGAAGAGACTGTGAAACAGCTTGGAGTGGTTTCATCAGTTTCATTGTGTTGGACTTCGAACGTAATATGTGTGTTGCATTTTCTGTTTCTAAGTCGCACCCAGTGCGGTGATATTCTAGTTTTATCAAGACTGTATCTGTTATGGCTTGCCACTCTAAAATGCTTGTAACAAGCAAGCAAACCACCTAATCTTCTGTATATTGTTGTTTTCATTATTTGTCGTAATGAAAAAAGTGTTCTAGATCACTATAAAAACCAGTTGGTCTTGCCCAAAGAAAACAATTCGATCATTAAAAATGCAAACATAAGTTTCAATTGGTCTACTCTAAGGTTGTAAATATCTTATTTCAATCACGCTTCGTTGGGGTTTTCATGCAAGTTGTCTTATATTAAATGAGATGAGATATAAAACAAGACAAGTGTACACCCCAATTGGCATCTAGGGCATTTTAACCATTTGAACTTCTATTGAATAATTTGCACCTAGTTTAATACTAGAAGCCTCCTTAGAGGTTACATTATAATTTTACAATTCTTATTTATACCTTGTGTGGCTAATAAAAGGTTAATATCACTAAGTGTTATTAACTATTGTTTCTAAATGATATATTTTAGATAAGTGCTTATAGAATGATTTTCATAAAGGATATTTATAATGTTTAATAAATAATTTTACAAAATATTTATTTATTAAATTTGGGGTATAAATTATTTTTTTGTTAAAATCTTAATCTAATTTGTTTTAAATTGAGACTTGAAATATACATTTGCTTAAATTTGGAATATAAAAATTAAATTAAATTCTGAACTTTAATTTGTTTTAAAGTGAAATTTGAAAATAGATTAAGCTGATGCTATGAACAACGAAACTATTTTACATTATATATATATGTGTGTGTGTGTTTAATTTAAATAATGATATTTTAAAGTAAGATGGTTTCCAATCCAATCTAATATTTTGAACTCCACTTCTTTTAAATCTTGATTCTTTATACTATACGGTCTTCAATAATCAATACTTGCATATATTTCTTGTATGCATATGTGTGTGTGTGTGCATTCTAGATAATAGCGTTAGTATATAGTTTTATAACAATAATAGTTAAAACAAGGTTGTCGTCATCAAAACCATCGTTATAACCATCTCATTCTTTAACAATCTCCCATTTGATGATAACAACCTTGGCATATAAAATATTCACACCTGACGTCTTGATTCTCCAGTTAACCCCGCTTACTCTATTAACTCCTTTTGAAACTACTAACCCACCTACTCTATGCCCTATTTTATAATTCCCCCTTGTCATAACAAAAATTGTATATTCCTAACTATAATACTCTCCTTAAAACTAAGACATGGTTCTAATAACTCAAACTAATATGGTTCTAATACTTTAAATTAATCAAAACTAGGGCAAGATCTAATATCTAAAGTCTAATATTCTAAGTAATGACTTGAATGAGTATAAACTAGATTAAAGTATAATTACGCAAACAAATTGATACATATAATCAATCAATTCAAACAATACAATTCAAACCAATTTAGTTATTTACAGATTATTGATTCAAATTTAAGTTTAGAAAAGTCCAAGCAAAACACACCAGTTTTATATACAAATTCATACATTTATTTGAACTTCTACCCATCCTTCACCACCGAAAATTGGATCAGCCATTATAACATCTCATTCTTCGTTGTCATTGGTGAGAGTTTCTCCTGTGATGTTGTTTACTTCGTCTTTGGTAAAAGAGGAAATCATCCATCAAAGTGCATTAAAATGATTTTCTTGTTGCTTTATCATCTGTATTGGATTAACTCTATGTGACGCTGGTTATGAAGGATAATAAAGAGAATATTCTTGAATGAATTGAGTGTTTCTTCAAGATTTTCACTTTAGTTATGAATTGAAGAAGCCAAGGATTTGATACTATTAAAGAATAATGAAAGAAATAAAGGAGGAATGAAGAAATGAGTTTTCTAGAAGAAATAGAAATATATATATATATATATATATATATATATAATCTCTAGAATTCATTTAAAATGAATGGACACAAGTTAGCTAAGGCAGTTTTTAATTTTAAACAAATTTAAAAATATTATTGTTATATGTCGACATATATACTTAGGTATGTCGACATACCTTCTGTAATCTTTATTTTCAAAGAATATTCTTTGCTTTGACTTATATATACTTGTTTTCATTATTTTAATGATTATTCCAGAGGTGTTTAAGAAAGAATTAACAAAAATATAGAATTTCATTGATACTAATGATAATGATACATAGGATTAATATATAGCACAAAATAACAATACAAAATTTGAAATATAAACTAGTACAACAAGATAATAAAGCAAGAATTCAGTAGAGGAGGATGAGGATGAAGATAAGCCCAAATTTCCCAAAGAACTTGGTCAATTTAGTGGACATTTTTCCATATTCTAACTAAATGACCTCTTTAACACCTTTTGATTTTTAGCAAGAATTTTTTGATTGACGAGGAGGATTTCCTTGGAAGGGATTTTGGTGTTAGCGGGATACTCTGTAGTTTCTAAGGAAGTATTTTTCATCTTCTTCCTCTTCTTCGATTTCCATTTGTTCACTCTCTTCTTGTTCTGTTCTTGCTTGTTTATCTGCAGTGGTTCATATGGTTGAAACACAAGTGGAATCTTCATACGAGATATGTTTGTAGAGTTAAAAACCTTTCTTGATATAAACTCTTCTCCTTTGAAATCCACTCCAAAATATTTGAAAATATGGGTAAGATAAATTCCATAATATAACGTATTTTCATTAAATGACAAATCCTTTGGAATAAATTCATTCAAAATCACTTGTGCCCAATTTGTGTCGTAATTTCTACAAATAACAATAATGAGCATTACAAACTTTCATTGTTGGGTTGTTGAAATTTCTCGAATGCGAAGTGATGGTATGTTAAAGAAGTAAGTTAACAATCCTTTACTTAGGACGAAAATAACAGTTTTTAAAATACAAATGCTCAACGCTCCCAAATGGTGAAAGGTTCATGACCAGTTTCATTGATCTTAAAATCTAAGAGATCCATTACCGTATTTTTACAACCCAAAATAGTACCACAATATCACAATTCAAAACAGTTTGTGTTTCTTTTACGCTACTCCAAATTTCACTTTCATTTCCTTAATAAAAATCACAATTCAAATTTGCATAAAACATTTTGACAAGATTCGGGTAGCAAACATCATAATTATCCGGAGAGTCAATAAAACTAAGAATACCATTTTGATGAAAAAGAGTTAGAAGATCATAAGAAGTAAAATCACTAAAAATGGAAAATTTTCTCGTGTCGACTTTACCATAATCGAAACACCCCACCTTCGTTAAAGTCACTCACAAAGGGAATGCCTTAACTTCGGTGGAGCATTATGGGTAAAAGATACAGATAATTTACAAGACAGACATATAAACAGCAGAAAAAGGAAATTTATTTCATAAGTACGTGGTTCAGTTAAAAAATTACAACAAATGTCTCAAACTAACTTCCAAATTATTACAACAAAATCTCTGTCTTGAATTAAAACATAAAGAAGCATTAAAACAACAGAAAGGCAACATAAATCCCCACTAAGAAAGTATCCAAAGCCATAGCCAAAGGAAAGAGAATCCAAGCAATGCATCTACTCTCTTCAAGCTGGAAATGGTCCGAACTAAGCTGAAGTGTTCCCTTCCTGCGGACCCAAAGGGGGGACGGAAGAAAAGAAGACATAAGAAAATGGGTCAGACATGAGTCTGGTAAGTCCAGTGATTATTTAGCATGTAAACAGGAAAAAGGATTATGACATGAATAAACTAAACCTAGGACAGTACCCTAGAAATAAGATGATAAAACTGAATATGCTATCGCACCCATTTCAATTTCTCTGCACCTACTTACAAGTGTTTCAGCAAGCATCATGTGTTCAAGTTAAATGATCCCCTTTATCGATCGACTCCTACTCGTATACGTTTATCACTTGTGTCATTCGGCCCCGCTTGATTGTGGGTACTTGTGCTGGTCCCACCATAGGGTGTATCAAATCCTATGGTGGTAACCTGACACAATTCAAGATGCACAGTGTATGACTGATGCCCAGTGCCTACTTTTTCCACTCCGGAGTTTGTGCACGCCCGCACTCTGTCGGAACCTACACTGATGCACCACCCGCCGTTGTTTTTGATCGCTTATAATCAACCCAGTAATCATGCCCCACCCTGCCTAGTCTAGGGTACCATGACACATCTATGTGGGTTACTACTGAAATGGGTCCCCATTACTAGGGTTTCCTAATCAACATGTTAAAATGGTTAAGTGTTCTTAAATTAACCTAACCCCACCCATCAGTTTAGTTAACATGTTGTATTGGTTAAGTGTTGCCTTAATTAACTTAAACCTACCATTCCTATCTTAGCTTTAATTCATTCAATAAAGTACCAACCAGTCACATTAGATATGTATTGTTGCGGTCGCTGGATGTGCCGGTCGGTTCCAGGCATTCTTACACCGCAACTCAGTCTAACCTCAGGTTCTTTTGGGCTTGATGCGCTAACCTCTCACATTAGATCTATATTGTTACAGTTGCTGGATGTGTCGGGCGGTTTCGGGCAGTCTTACACCGTAACTCAATCTAACCTCGGGTTAGGCATATTCGTCTTTTACTTAATTTACATATTTACCCTTTTTATATATATATGTAAATTATCCACAATTATTGCCACTCAAGTCATGCCCCATTTACCCTCTAAATCATATTAAAAAAATTTAGGTATATAAATTATACCATTTTTATGCCACTAATCATTCATATATTCATGGGCCAAATTATGCCAATAATACGAAATTTAAGGTTTTTCCCCAATGTTACCCCTGTTATAAGTTCGCAAAATTCACATAGAACGTTAGGCTCGCAACTTAGCCTAACTTATATACAAAAGGGGAAAGAAAGGAGCATGTACCATTCATAAAATAATAAGGATCTAACTAAACACGTGTCATGTAAATTTGGCATAAAACAATGAACATGGATTTTTGGATCCAATTAACATGAGTCTTAAGCATATGAAATTACGCAAATCTAACAAGGCATGTAAATGTAAACTTTTATTTTGGATCCAATTAACATGAGTCTTAAGCATATGAAATTACCCAAATCCAACTAGGCATGTAAATGTAATCTTTTATTTTGGATCCAATAAACATGAATCTTAAGCATATAGAATTACACAAATCCAACTAGGCATGTGAATGTGAACGTTTATTTTGGATCCAATAAACATGAATCTTAAGCATATAGAATTACACAAATCCAATTAGACATGTAGATATGAACTTGTATTTTGGATCGATCTAACATATGAGAATGCAGATCTAAACATATATATATAGCTTAGCCTAAAAACTTGCATGTAACATAACATGAAAAAGTCACCAAATTTACATAATACACTATTGGTTTAACATCAACATAATAAGTCCAATAAACCACAATAGTTTCATAGGCATATATGATAGAATCGTTACAAGAATAGACATGAATCAACATCACCATTATCTTACAACTAGGGATAACTCTAGTTTTCACTTTATCCCAAATTATAACTTTTAATCGTTCACATCTAAATAATAACAGGACTTACAAACAAAAGAAAGTCTTGTTTTCTGGGATCTGTTTTCTGAAACTGAAAAGCAATCCCTTGACGTAGACTATCTAATTTTGATTAGATTCGTAGCTTCTAACTTGCTTTCTAGTTTGAGAAGAAATGGTGGCTAGGCTAGGACGATCATGGACAGCATGGTGGCTCCTTGGACTGAAATTGTGTGATTTAGGTTGAGGACTAGGGTTGCTTTTATAGAGATTTAAACTTATGTGAGCCGTTAGATTATCCTAGGAGCAATCAAAACCGTCCAGACTAGATAGAGTTATCCAGAAATTGCCACCTATGCCCTAGTGACTCAGCAACAAGTCAGAAAAGACTCAGCAACAAGTCAGAAAATCGTCACTGTTTGGATCTGGGCTAGGGGGTTGACCCCTATAGGAGGGGTCGACACCCCAATCGACACACCTCTTAGGGGTCGACACCTATGTCGACCCCCCTGGGGGGAGTCGACCCCTATGAGCGGGATTTTTCCCGCCCAGCTGATTTTCGTGATTTTTGAAATTCGAACACTTTTGTTTTATTAATTATTTAATTATATAATTTTCTGTTTAAACATGAAATCTTTTGAACTCCATAACTTCTTCATATGGAGTCCGATTCATGCAAACTCGGACTCTATCTCAAGAAGAATTCCGAGACGAACGCAATGGCATAACCCGTTTCCCTTAATTCTCACTTTTACAATTAAGTATTCTATAATTCATTACTTTAATAAACATAGAAAATACAGGGTGTTACATTCTCCCCTCCTTAAAGGATTTCGCCCCCGAAATCTTCAAGTCACGAAAAATGTATATCCTATCATCCAATCATCCATCTACTCAACCATCAAACACCGGCATCCATTGTCCGTAAAAGATTTCTAATGCTTCCTTGATTGTATGAAGAGTGTGTGTGTATGTCCTTATCTAATGCAAAATCAGGCGGTCTACTAATTCAGTTGACCCCCTTAATGCAAATTATGTTAGTGCCATGAGTCCATTATGCATGCAATTTTTCCTAATCATACTTTCTACAAGAGTGCACAATCATCCATACAAATGCAACGTCCATATGATAACATTCCAATTTTCAATCCATATACAAATACATATATGCATATGCAACATGAAAGTGACTGAGCCGATCTAGTACCTAATGTGTGTGTGTGTATGCATCCACGAAAAACCACTAGCAACCACTTGCAACCATCAACAATAACATGTTTCAAATACCTGTTTACATCCATTGGTTTCTACCTAAGGATAAAGAATAGGACCGAGGAGATATACTTAAAAAGATAGATATAAGCATGCATAAACTTACGGAAAAACAGATCAAGGAGGTACCCTAAAAAATAAAAGGGTAGGCAACACGTATTTTTCTCTCAGTTTCCCAAGTCGCGTCTTCCTCAGCATCACTCCATTGAACTTTAACAAGCTTGACTTCACAATTACGTAGCTTTTAGATTTTCTTACCCAAAACACGAGTTGGAACTCTTCTCACAGTCGCTTCTCGTTCCACTTCTACTTCCTCCAGTATGCTTGGCTCCGCAACTTCCGCAGACTCATGTAAGTACTTTCGTAGTTGAGGAACATGAAAAACATTATGAACTCCAACCAGTCTCTCGGGTAGCTCTACTCTGTAAGCCATCGTCCTAATCCTTTCAATGATATGAAACGGTCCTACAAATCTTGGGGCCAACTTTCCTGCGGACCCAAAGCGAATGACATTCCTCAAAGGAGATACTTTAAGGAACACCCTATCTCCAACCTCAAACTCAAGGTTGGTCCTTCTTTTGTCTGCGTAGGATTTCTGTCTATCTTGTGTAGTCTTCATCCGTCTTCTTATTAAGTCCACCTTTTTTGAAGTTTCTCTAATCATGTCTGGCCTAAGTACGAGCTTGTCTGTAGACTCCCACCAACAATTTGGTGATCGGCATGGTCTTTCATATAAAGCCTCGAAGGGTGCCATGCCTATGGTGGCTTGGTAGCTATTGTTGTAAGCGAATTCCACCAAAGGAAGATGATACTCCCATGTTCCTCTAAAGTCAAGAATGCACAATCTCAAGAGGTCTTCTAGTACTCTGTTCACCCTTTTCTTCTGACCATCGGTTTGGGGGTGATAGGCCGTGCTTAAGCATAGTTGTGTGCCTACAGCCTCTTGCAAACTCTTCCAAAACTCGCTCGTAAAGATAGGATCTCGATCACTCATTATGCTGGAGGGTATCCCATAGATTCGAACTATCTCTTAAGATAAATGGATGCTAAGGACGAGGCAGTCCTTCTACTCTTAACAGGTATAAAGTGAGCGCTTTTAGTGAGCATGTCCATTATTACCAAAATACTGGTATTGCCCCTTCTTGACCTACGCAACCCTTCAACAAAGTCCATCGAAATGTTATCCCATTTCCACTGTGGGACCTCTAGAGGATGAAGCAGACCACCTGGCTTCTTCTACTCCGCTTTGACTTGCTGGCAAATCAAGCACTTAGCAACGAACTCAGCTACATCCCTCTTCATGACATTCCAAAAGAAAACCCTTTTTATGTCTTTATACATCTTGTCTCCACCTGGGTGTATGGTCAACTTGGAATGATGTGCTTCTTCGAGAACCGTCTTCACCAAATTCCTTGCTTGTGGGATGCATAGTCTTCCATCCTGCCTCAGCCAACCCTTATCATCGATGAAGTATCTATTGAGGTGACTAAAAGTCTCACCTCTAATTATCTTATCCACCACATCAACTAACTAAGGGTCTTTACGTTGCGTGGTTCCTATTGAGTCCAAAAAAGGAGGCCGCACCTCTAACGATGCTAACAAACCAGGTACAAATTAAGAGGAGGGTCTAAAGTCAAAGTTTGCTATGTACTCCAAACTTTGCCTTTCTACAAAGAGAGGACATAAGGTCAGCTTCTTTCTACTCAAGGCATCTGCTACTACATTGCCCTTGCCAGGGGTATAGGAAATCTCAAAATCATATGAGGCCAGAAATTCCATCCACCTTTGTTGTCTTAAGTTAAGATCTTTCTATGAGAAAAGGTACTTTAACGATTTATGGTCAGTAAACAATTCAAACCTTTCTCCTAGTAGATAATGACGCCATGACTTAAGATCGAAAACAATGGCAGCTAGCTCCAAATCATGAGTTGGGTAGTTCTTCTCATGTGCCTTCAACTGCCTTCCCCCATAAGAAACTACCTTCCTTCTTGCATCAAGACAATGCCTAATCCTGTACCGCATGCGTCTGTGTATACGGTAAACATTTTGCTCCCATCAGGCAATGTCAGAACTGGGGCTGTTGTTAAAGCCCTTTTCAAATGTCGGAAAGCAACATCGCAATCCAAATCCCAAACGAAAGTTAGGTTCATCTTTGTCAATCTTGTGAGTGGGGCTGAGATTTTCACAAAGTCTTTAATGAACTTTCGGTAAAAGCCCGCTAGCCCAAGAAAGCTTCGGACTTCGGTTGCATTCCGTGGAACCTTCCAATCTTGCACCGCAACTACTTTTGCGGGGTCCATAGATATCCCCTCTTTGGACACCACATGTCCAAGAAACCTCACTTCTTCTCTCCAGAAATGACATTTGGAGAATTTGGCTTTCAGCTGATGTGCACGAAGAGTATCCATGACTTCCCTTAAATGCAAAGCATGCTCTTCTTCATTCTTCGAGAAAATCAAAATGTCATCTACGAAGACCACCACAAACTTATTAAGGAACTCCCTGAACACCCTGCTCCTCAAGTCAACGAAATAAGAGGGTGCGTTTGTCAAACCATTCGAAGAAACAATCCGGGGTTCTGAACGCGGTCTTATCAATGCAGTCTTCAGCCACTCTTAGCCGATGAAACCCGGTAGCCAGATCTAGTTGGGATAAAATCGATGAACCTACAAGCTGATCAAACAAGTCGTTTATTCTTGGAAGTGGGTGCCTATTCTTCTTGGTCAGCTTGTTTATCTCCCTATAGTCAACGCATAGGCGAAGTGAACCATCCGCTTTGGTTTTGAATACTACTGGAGCACCCCATTTAGAAATACTCCGCCTTATGAACCCTTTTTCGAGCAGCTCTTTAACTTGCTTGTTGAGTTCTTTCCTCTCCCTTGGATCCATGTGTCTAATGGGTAGAGCTACGGGTTTTTCATTATCAACAAGGTATATGCGGAAGTCTATCTCCTGCTTCGGAGGTAAACACTTCACCTCTTCAAATACATCTGAGTATTCACGGACTACTCTAAAAGACTGCAAGTTTTCAACAGACGCATCAAGAGATTCTAGGTAGCTAAGCATAACAAAATGCATGGGATTACAAGAGATTTTGAGAGTGTTACCAAGGCGAGTCATAAGTCTAAGCACTCTCTTTTCACAATCGAGGATGGCACCATTACTGGAAAACCAATCCATGCCTAGAATCAACCCATAGCCCGTTAAGCCCAAAACATAGGCATTACATCCAAACCCAATGCTTAGTATTGTAATTTCCAAATCTAAACAAATCATTGACAAATAAGCCGATCCCCCAATTGTATTTGAAACAACCTAGGGATCCTCTACTATACTGGTGTCTAGGTGTAGATATTCAACTAAAGCAGTAGATATAAAAGAGTGCGATGCACCAAAATCAAAGAGTGTATGGACAGGATGATCAAAAAGATAAACTAAACTCTCAACAGAAATATTTC
Source organism: Allium sativum (assembly GCA_030737875.1). Taxonomy (NCBI): domain Eukaryota; kingdom Viridiplantae; phylum Streptophyta; class Magnoliopsida; order Asparagales; family Amaryllidaceae; genus Allium; species Allium sativum. The sequence goes on along the minus strand of CM060909.1, from coordinate 944,361,920 downwards.
TACCTCGTTCTTGCGGAGGTGCTATGAGAGCGTGAACCAGCCCTCCAGAAGTAGATCCATTCCTCTTCCCTTGCCCTTGCTTTATTGGGCAGTCCTTAGCCATGTGTCCTGTCTCGCCGCAGTGAAAACAACCACCCATCTTCCTCTTTTTCTTTCTGCAATCCTTAATCAAATGTCCAGGAATGCCACAAAAATTACACTTCCTCTTGTCATGGGGTTTGTTGTTCTTCCCTCCCTTCTTTGAGTCTGTCTTTTTATTCTGCGATCCCTCCACTTTATTATCTTGAGGTACTTCCACCTTTGCCTCTTTCTTGCCATCCTTGTCTTCCTCCTGTAACAGTGCCATGTCCACCAGTCTCTCATAAGTTGCACCCATAGGTATATGGGACATAGCTAGGCTGTGTAGTGGCTCATTCAACCCTTTTACAAAACGGAGAGCCTTATTATGGGGAGTGTTTACTAACTCTAGTCTGAATCTAGCCAGCTGGTTGAATTGGTTGACGTATTCCTTGACCGACATACTTCCCTTTTTGAGAGCTAAGAACTTCTCCATCTGTAGACTATGTTCAGCTTGTGAGAGAAATTTCATTTCAAACCTCATTCTGAAATCCTCCTAAGTTTCAACTGGTCTCTCTGCATTATTAACTTCCCACCAATAAGAGGCTTCGTCTTTAAGCAACCATACGGCCAACTGTATCTTCTGCCCATCGTCCACTTCAAAGATAACAAACAAGTCCTCTGTTTCTTTGAGCCAGTTCCTTGCTTCTACAAATGACTCAGTCCCATTAAAGTTCTTTCCACCCATGACTCGAAAGTCTCTACATATCTTTGAGAAAGCATTTGCATGAGGAGGAGGAGGAACAACTGCAACTGGGGGAGGAGGAACGTCTGCTGGGCCTACATCATTAGCCCTAGCCTTTAGGTACCTTCTGAACCAGCCAGGTACCGGTACGCCCTTTGGAAGGTTAAGATCCCCAGACATGCTGAAACGAAAAAGAAAAGATTCAAAACAAAGGATAGAAAGATAGTGCATATGGCTTTGGGGGATTATGCCTTTTAAAATAAAACAACACTTTTTCTTGAAAATGCTTCTTTAAACTTCTTTTTGAAAATTAGCTCCAAAATTTTAATCTGATCTGGCAACCATCAGCTTTGATACCAAGTGAAACATCCCACCTTCATTAAGGTCACTCACAAAGGGAATGCCTTAACTTCGGTGGAACATTATAGGTAAAAGATACAGATAATTTACAAGGTAGACATATAAACAGCGGAAAAAGGAAATTTATTTCATAAGTACGTGGTTCAGTTAAAACATTAAAAAAACTGTCTCAAACCAACTTCCAAATTATTACAACAAAATCTCTGTCTTGAATTAAAACATAAAGAAGCATTAAAACAATAGTAAGGCAACATAAATCCCCACTAAGAGAGTATCCAAAGCCATAGCCTAAGGAAAGAGAATCCAAGCAATACATCTACTCTCTTCAAGATGGAAATGGTCCGAACTAAGCTGAAGTATTCCCTCCCTACGGACGAGGGGAAGGGGGAACGGAAGAAAAGAAGAAGAAATAAAATGGGTCAGACATGAGTTTGGTAAGTCCAATGATTATTTAGCATGTAAACAGGAAAAAGTATTATAACATGAATAAACTGAACCTAGGACAGTACCCTAGAAATAAGATAATAAAACTGAATATGCTATTGCACCCATTTCAATTTCTCAGCACCCACTTACAAGTGTTTCAACAAGCACCATGTGTTCAAGTTAAAGGATCCCCTTTATCGTTTGTCTCCTGCTTGTATACGTTTATCACTTGTGTCATTCGGCCCCGCTTGATTGTAGATACCTGTGCTGGTCACACCATAGGGTGTATCAAATCCTATGGTGGCAACCTGACACAATTCAAAATACCAGTGTATGACTACTGATGCCCAGTGCCTTCTTTTTCGACTCCGGAGTACGTGCACGCCCGCACTCCGTCGGAACCTACACTAACGCACCACCCGCTGTTGTTTTGACCGCTTATAATCAGCCTAGTAATCGTGCCCCACCCTGCCTAGTTCAGGGTTCCATGATACTTCTATGTGGGTTACTACTGAAATGGGTCCTCGTTACTAGGGTTTCTTAATCAACATGTTAAAATGGTTAAGTGTTCTCAAATTAACCTAACCCCACCCATCAGTTTAGTTAACATGTTGTATTGGTTAAGTGTTGCCTTAATTAACTTAACCCTACCGTTCCTGTCTTAGCTTTAATTTGTTCATTAAAGCACCAACCACTCACATTATATATGTATTGTTGCGTTCGCTCGATGTGCCGGTCGGTTCCGGGCAGTCTTACACCGCAACTCGATCTAACCTCGGGTTCTTTTGGGCTTGATGCGCTCACCTCTCACATTAGATCTATATTGTTACGGTTGCTGGATGTGTCGGGCGGTTCCGGGCAGTCTTACACTATAACTCAATCTAACCTCGGGTTAGGCATATTCGTCTTTTACTTAATTTACATATTTACCCTTTTTATATATATGTAAATTATCCACAATTATTGCCATTCAAGTCATTCCCCATTTACCATCTAAATCATATTCAAAAATTTTAGGTATATAAATTATACCATTTTTATGCCACTAATAATTCATATATTCATGGGCCAAATTATGCCAATAATATGAAATTTAAGGTTTTTCCCCAACGTTACCCCCGTTATACGTTCGCAAAATTTACATAGAACGTTAGGCTCGCAACTTAGCCTAACTTATATACAAAAGGGGAAAGAAAGGAGCATGTACCATTCGTAAAATAATAAGGATCTAACTAAACATGTGTCATGTAAATTTGGCATAAAACAATGAACTTGCATTTTTGGATCCAATTAACATGAGTCTTAAGCATATGAAATTACCCAAATCCAACTAGGCATGTAAATGTAATCTTTTATTTTGGATCCAATAAACATGAATCTTAAGCATATAGAATTACACAAATCCAACTAGGCATGTGAATGTGAACGTTTATTTTGGATCCAATAAACATGAATCTTAAGCATATAGAATTACACAAATCCAATTAGACATGTAGGTATGAACTTGTATTTTGGATCCAATAATCATAGATCTAACATATGAGAATGTAGATCTAAACATATATATAACCTAGCCTAAAAACTTGCATGTAACATAACATGAAAAAATCACCAAATTTACATAATACACGATTGGTTTAACATCAACATAATAAGTCCAATAAACCACAATAGTCTCATAGGCATATATGATAGAATCGTTACAAGAATAGACATGAATCAGCGTCACCATTATCTTACAACCAGGGATAACTCTATTTCTCACTTTATTACAAATCATAACTTTAATCGTTCACATCTAAATAATGACATGACTTATAAACAAAAGAAAGTCTTGTTTTCTGGGATCTGTTTTCTGAAACTGAAAAGCAATCCCTTGATGTAGACTATCTAATTTCGATTTGATTCGTAGCTTCTAACTTGCTTTCTAGTTTGAGAAGAAACGGTGGCTAGGCTAGGACGATCATGGATAACATGGTGGCTCCTTGGACAGAAATTGTGTGATTTAGGGTTGAGGACTAGGGTTGCTTTTATAGAGGTTAAACTTATGTGAGTCGTTAGATTATCCTAGGAGCAATTAGAACCGTCCAAACTAGATAGAGTTAACCAGAAATGGCCCCATATGCCCTAGTGAGTCAGCAACAAGTCAGAAAAGACTCAGCAATAAGTCACAAAATTGTCACTGTTTGGATCTGAGCGAGGGGGTCGACCTCTATATGGGGGTTGACATCCCTCTTAGGGGGTTGACACCTATGTCGACCCTTCGAGGGGAGTCGACCCCTATAGGCGGGATTTTTCCCACCCAGCTGATCTTCATGATTTTTAAAATTCGAACACTTTAGTTTTATTAATTATTTAATTATATAATTTTCTGTTTAAACATGAAATCTTCTTCACTCAATAACTTCTTCATACGGAGTCCGATTCACGCAAACTTGGACTCTATCTCAAGCTGAATTCAGAGAGGAACGCAATGGCGTAACCCGTTTCCCTTAATTCTCACTTTTACAATTAAGTATTCTATAATTCGTTACTTTAATAAACATGGAAAATACAGGGTGTTACAAAAATTTACATAGCTTATGTAGTCTTTGATAGCATACAGGTTGTTGAAAAGAAAGCCTTTGGTGGGCTTGGGCAGCCTCATGGTGCTTGTGACACCCTCACATCCCTTAATGTCATCCATATGAGGATGCATTAAGTTTTGTGAAGTGCTAGGTAAACAGTAACTAAAATTCACAAGATAGATGTAAATATATAGTGGAAAAAGTAGCTTTTATTATTAAAGAAAATATCATTTCAAACCAATTATGTGACAACCCCAATTTCGATAGACCGGATTTTTTTTTCAAAATTCCAATCTATCGAAACTTGGATTGGTTTGCTCTGGTATCCTGCAGAAAAGACAGAGACATAAAACATGTCAGAGCTCAGAAAATATCTCATAGGGGAATGGATAAAATATAGTATAATCAAAACATAACCTTACCGTGTTATTAATATTACCTAACCAGTATCCGAAGCTATCATGTCTCCGCCACAAATCTAACCTATGGATATGTTATGAGGAGGGGGTCAGAACACAAGTTCTAGTGGCTGGATTTAAACTATACACTTTGGATAATCCTACATATACCGTTCAATCATATTTTCTTTTTTGTTAGGTTATTTGGATTAACAACACTCAAGGCTTACACATACGTTGCACTCATTTACTTCCCAGTGGATTAACCTATTACCATATATATGTAGCTTCCCCCAATATTGAGGTACACCCATGGTACCCCACTCGCAAGGTCTCCAATGTAACACCATCGGAATATACATAGTCCCTCGTCCTATGTCGTAGTGACGTACGGACAACTATATTACGTTCCGCATATATCTATCTTTACTATGCTATGCAAACATACAGACTGCTAGGGTGGCAATTAGACCTGACCCGATGGACCCGACCCGGCGGGTCTCGACTCTAGGCGGGTTGTATTTTGTCGGGTCTAAATTATACATTTGAAAAATCTGGACCCGACCCGACCCGAGCTTCGGTTCGGGTCGGGTCGGGTTGAAGCTCGGGTCGGGTCGGTTCGGGTCCGATTGAATAATAACACTAAAAATACATATATTTCAATGTTTTCTGGTTGGGTCTTTTGGGTCGGGTCTGTGCGAGTCGGGTTTGATCGGGTCTTGGTGGTATTTTTCATCACCTAGACCTGACCCGAGACCCATCGGGTTCGGTTCGGGTCTTTTCGGGTCGGTTCGGTTCGGGTTTTCGGTTTTCGGTTCTAATTGCCAGCCCTACGGACTGCCACCTTTGTTCCAATCAGACTCCATAACGGAGTAATGCGCTCAAGTCTATGATACACTGCCCAAAGCCAATATGCATGTACCTAGACTGTCCACCATACGTATCTTCATGTATAGCTCGATGCCTCAATCGCACGTTCTCTAATTTGCACCGAGTTCCATGGCAGGGCGATACAAGAAACACAGAACTCGGTCAGGAGCTTTTCCATATTTGTACAGGCCCGTCTTTAAAGAGACTCTAAAGATATACCTAGGGTCTGTTTTCATGGTGGCTATGACCCCACCTCGGCCCTTCCCTCTACTAGTAAAGACTACAAGAGCTTAGCAACCGCCCCTACATAAACAATCTAAACATCCATGGGGCGTCTCCCCTCAATCCCTTACCCCGATGTGAAGGGTGAAATGGTATCTTGGATTTATCTCTAGTCTTTCCTCATCCCACTGGCTGACGATGAAGGGTATCTGATGGTCTAATATCCTTGTTGGTCATGACCCTCTGCCTCCCTCTGCCTCCTCGTGAGGCAACAGCCGAACCACCTTGGTGTCACCTCGTCACAGCATTTTGACTGCATATCTATGTTTGTAATCCAGGCCCACCCACCTAGTAGTTGCACATAGACCCAACCTCTGTGGACACAGCCTAAGACATCTTCCGCCATATAGAGGACCACTAGGAGCAATTTACGTACCTTAGGAAGCCGCGTGCTTCCCCTTCTAGTCCTTCGGGGCAGTCAGAACAATCAGATGAATGTGCGCTCCCCCTCGTGCCTTATAACACCTCGATGATCTACCCCGTTGGGTTATTCACCCTCAACCGCACAGACTGGTCTAAGCGCCTTACTTTAGCATGTTGTTAGACCCTATGTCTAAACATTCTTTTATGCGCTTGCCTCACCTCATCAGGTTTCCAGTTAACTTGTTTATTCCAATTCATATTGAATTCTTATTCAAATTATCAAGTTTCTCTTGCTTATTAATTTCAGTCATATTGCTTAACCCATTTAAGTTCATTAATAAGCCCACAACATGTTATTCTCTAGATTGTGGTCCAAGGTCTGTGATCCACAATCCCTTATATTCTTGTTTGGTTTCATCATCAAAATAACATATTTTACTTAATATGTAATTAAGTATATCCCAATTCACATGTTTGCTAATTAATATGACACATACCATTTATGATTAAATATAACTTATTTTATTTCATAAGTTTTCCTCGTCTCTTCTCATTTAATCATAATTCCATTTTACATCGTCAATACAACTTATCGTTGTTTACTTATTAACTTAGTTCCACTAACTAAGGCCCATTAATAAGTTTCTCTGCCCGTTTATTATAACCTATGTTATAATTTCCACTTGTCCCTAGGACAAACCTAAACATTCTTATCAATGGGTTTCAGACTTCCAAGCTTATAAATTACTTAATTTATAATTTAGTACAATATATTTTACCCCTTTTCTAACTAGTTTCAGGTTTCCCCTTTATTGATTACTTAATTTACAATTAAGTGCCCCTTAACTCAATTCAGCAGCTATCTTATTCTCTTACTAACTTATTATAACCTAAGTTATAATCCCCACTTTTCCCTAGGACAAGTTTACCTGTTATACAACATTTTCATTAATGTTATTTATTTATAATAAGTGATTATCATTTCTACAAGTTATGCTTACCCTAAAGGTGTCTTTAATTACATAACTTTATTATTTCTACTATTTATGTATACCACTAGGTATCTTTAATTACATAACCTTGTCGGGCTAAGTTTGTTGGCCTATATGTAAATATTACCCACCCCCTCAGATTTGCTTAGCCCACCCACTGTCCAACCAATTTTACTTAACCCTAACTTTATTTCATATTCATACAATCCCTATGGATTAGATTAGGTTAAGTAGTCCAATTCATTACCATGTCCATTTATGGTTTATAATGGGCTAGACCTCCCACATTAGGCCTACAACTTGTGGATGTTGGATATGTCAGTCGAGTCCGGGCAGACTTCTTCCACAAGTTGGGCCAAACCTCGTGTCATAGCCCATCTCGTATTTTTGCACTTAGACCTCTCACATTAGGTTCAACATTAGTGACTGTTGGATATGTCGGTCGGGTCCGGGCAGACTTCCACCACTAATTCAACCTAACCTCATGTCATAAGTGCAATTACAATTTTAATTGTATTCCTAGGCATTCATTATTAATCAATTATTTAAACCTATGCCTTTATAGGTGTTGATTCCCATTTACCCAATTATATTCATGATGGATTATATGTTTAATTTTCTATTATTCAAATTATGCCAATTCATATTTTACATATGATCACATTTTCACCCAAATCATTTTTCTATACTTATGATCCAATTTAAGATCTTTTAACATAATTTGGTCGATGCCCCAAACCCTATTTATTTATTCAATTCTATGTTAACATGAATCCATATAATCGTATACTTACTCCAATTATTTCCTGTATATAATTGGGACAAATTTACGTGTAAACTTTTTGGCACTCCTACAAATTCAATATATGAATTATAACATGTAAACATTTCAACAATTCAACTGATTCAATATATGAATTATTCATATTAATAGTTTGAAGTTATATCATGCTAATCATTCCCACACGTCATTTAAACCACTTTAATTATTATTAGCATATGTTTAGGCATCTTAACATATTAACTAATTGAACATATTATCCATTTTAGCACAATAATGTACTTCATCAAACCAAACCTTCCAATATGTTCATTATTGGGAATGCCAAACGTTCGATGTACTATTATTCAAAAAGTATATTTTAAACCCACTCACCTGCATGATTTCCCCAAATTTTGGATCCGATCCTTTGTATCATCTATGGTTTCCCTTTTAATCGGATTTACAACCTATCGACCATGGATTTATTATTTTCAGGGAAAGAGAAGGGAAAGAGAAATAATTTAAATAAATTGGTCTTAGAAATTTATCTTGCTTTCAATAATCTTTTATTTACATTGACTCTCTCCTCCTGGTATAGATTCATAATCTTCCTAGGCTAACATTTTAGTTTCAGAATAGATTTGAGAAGAGAGAGAGAGAGAGCCATGGTAGAGTTTTGGCGCCACCTCAGAAATTATGAGGACGGAGTAAACCTAACCATCTTATTTATAGGTGTGCTAAATGAATTTGGTCATTTAGATTTAAATAAAACTCCATCAGAGCAAACTACGTCATACGATCAATAAGAAACGGCCATGTCGCAACAAAGATAAATGTTCACCAATCAAAATGCGCCACGTGTACTGAATGATGAGCAGGGGTAGACACCCCTGCTTGGGTGTCAACACATGTGTCGAAACCCCTATGGTGGTGTCGAAACCCCCGCCGTTTTTTTTTCAATTTGAAATTTGATTTATTTATAATACATATAATTCTTGCACATAAATCAAATTTCAAACATCCCTTTTGTTCGCGCGCAACCCTCCATTCGAATTATGTTTATTTATATTTAACTCTTATGCGTATTCTATGCTTTTTATGCGAACAATTATTTATTTTGTTCCCGTTTTATCTTGTTATACATACATACATACATACATATATATATATATATATATATATATATATATATATATATATATGTATGTATGTATGTATATATAAGCACTAGACCTCTTATTAACCCTTTTCACACTAAGCCACTTTTTAATTAAACTGCTTTTACACTAAGCCACTTTTAGCCATTTCCTTAAAACAAAAATATGGCGCTGGCAAGGATTGAACTTTGTATCTCTTATATGCAAGTCACATGCTCTAACCACTTGAGCTACTTAGGCTATTGTTAACAAGGCTTAGAACAGTGCTAGACATTATTCTTTTCTTAATCCTCTTTTTCATGTTTTGTTACAATATTTAATTTAAAGATATCTCTTTCATTTTAAATCAGTTTTCTACAACCCATAGGTCTAAATTGACCAGAAAATCGCCACGAACGCCATGATGCTATTCCTGTGACCAAATTCTGGAAGCTCTTCAAAATTTTCTTTTTGTTTTAAATGTTCGCATGCAATTTCAATTACATTGCATGCATTTCTTCTCATTTTATACATTGCATGTAGTTTCTTTTATTAATCTTCTTCTTTATCTCAATGCATGGACTTATTACATGCAATTATGTTATTATTTAGTTTTTCCTTTAAATATATCCATGCATATAATATATATACATATATGCATATTTTTATTTTTATTTGCATTTAAAATGCGGGGTGTTACATGTAACACCCCGTATTTCTATTAATAACAATGTTTACAAATTAAAGAATAATTAATTTCAGATTTGAGAATTAAGGGAAACGGGTTGCGCCATTGTGTTCGTCTCGGAATTATGGTTGAGATAGAGTTCGAGTTTGCGTGAATTGGACTTCGTATGAAGAAGTTATGGCCATCGGAAGTTTCAGAAAATTCAAAACAGCTTGCAGGAAAATTTAGAATTTCAAACTGAAAGTGTAGAAGCGGGCTAGGCGGGAAAATTCCCGCCCAGGCAGGTCGACTGGGGAGTTGACACTAGAGTCGACCTCCCCCCCCCCAGGTCGAATGTAGTGTCGACCTGGTCAAGTCGGCCAGGTTTGGCCTGAGCCCAATCTTCAGCTGCTGATGTGTCTTTAGGGCTGAGTTGGCTAATTTAATGGTTTAGGTTCATTCTGAGTTGATCGGACGGTCTAAACTAATCCTAAATTCTATATATACATGGGTAGTCTCTCATTCTAAAATCACATAAAAATAGAATAGCCGCCGTCATGCCGTCGCCATGGAACTCAGTATAGCCGCCGCCAACTAAAAAGGAAGGAAGCTAATCTAAAATCTAATTCTACTCAACTCTAAAGGAAATCAAGACTCTCTTTCTTATTGTGAGTATGATGATTTTAATAAGATTATTAGCAAACTAATTAGATTAAGTTGTTTTATGGATTATAAGAGGATGATGTGAATTATTGATTATATATGTTGTAAATCTTATGCTATCATGTATGTTGTAAATCCTATGTTATGTGATGATGATGTTATATATGTTGAAAGTTTCTATGCTAAGTTGCGATGTTACAAAGTCATGATGTTATTATTTATGTTATAGTTAGCTTATGCTTGATCAAATCATGATGTTGATTATATATATGTTTGGGCTATGATGATTCACATGATAAATCACATGTACCTTTGCAAGTTTAGATTGATTAGTATGTATAATCTCACATATCTTATGACATCTATTTAGATCTAAAATTAGGTTATAACATGTGTGAGTTCTATGGGTTAGATGCTAGTTTACACCATCATTATGTTGCATAAACCACATATGCAAGTTTATACATGAATTTGGATTATGATCATATTATGTAAATTGTGACATTTTACCAAATAAGTTGACACCTTTAGATCCATGACATGTGTAGCTTTATGCAAGTTTAGGTGTTGGACATCTATCACACATGCAAGTTTCACCCCGTTTATGATTAGATCTATTTTAGTTGTATATATGTTGTGATAATTTCTCTTTATGCTATGAGTTAGACTATTCGAGTCTAGCGTATATTTTACATTAAACGTACGAACGTACAATGTAGGGTAGGGGTAAAAATTAAGGATTTAATATTGAGAAAATTGGATGCAATTGATATGATTTTGCATGCCATAAAAGGATGCCCATAATTGAGTCAATTATGGACATCATTAAAATTGGAATTAATTAATAATTTAAATAGGGAAATTATTAAAACTGGGGTAAAAGATTATAAGTAATAATCAATGCTTAGGACACGAGGTTGGACTCGTTTGTGACGTAAACCTTCCCGGACCCAACCAGCAAATCCAGTAGTCACAAATGTCAGCCCAATGTGAGAGGTCCTAGGCCCAAATTAAAGCATAACAGTTGTAAAGACACGAGGTTAGACTCTTTTATGGTGTAAGACTGCCCGGACCCGCCCGGAAAATCCAGCTGCCATAAATGCCAGTCTAATGTGAGAGGTCTTTATAAGGTTATGGCCTTAATGAATTAAGAAATACTTAACCATATAAACATGTGAGGTGGGACATGGGGGTTAAGTAGGTGCCTCGGGTGGCATGAGGAATCTAGTGGGTGCCTTTAGTGGCATTTGAAATACGATTAGTAAGACTTAACCAAACACACATGTAAATGAACATGACTAAGAAGAGGGTTAAGTGGGATATACTAGTGGGGACAAGCTTAGGTGGATAGCTTGTGGTAAGTAATTGGGGGCCCATTTCAACCAGTAACCCAAACGTATCTTTGTGGGCTCGACACAAGTCGAGGACGGGACACGCATACTGGGCTTGACTATAAGAGGCCAAACGGGTTATCGGTGGCAACGCAAGTCCAACGGGTTTCATATGTGTGTGTGGACCCGGGCTGGTAGGTAAGACGTTGTTGCATCGTGTAGGTATAAGCCGTGCATCCTTAAGTTGTATTGGGTTGCCACTTTAGGGGAGTGATACACCCCACTGTGGGACCAGCATGGGTATCTATGAGTAGGGAGCCGATCGCAAGTGGGTAGTGGGGTACACCTAGCGGAGATAGGGTCATGCGGCACCTATGTAGTCAGCTAGGGGTACACAAAGCTATTTGTTTGATTTCTAAGTGAAGCAAGTGGGATCAACCTTTAGGGTGACTGGTGTGGTGCAGTGTAGTAATTATTCGTTAGTAATTATGTGTGCCTTTAACGTTATCTTTATCTGCTCTTCCATACCCAATAGTTCATAGACATTTCCTTATTTTCCAGCTTGTGCTTCAGTCTAATTATTTTGATAATAGTATTGTTAGAATTATTATACTCGCCAGACTTTATGTCTGACCCCCTCTATTTCTATCTTTTCCCCCCACCAGGTCCTCAGGGTGGGCCCAGCTTTAGTGAAGTTTGATTGGATTGCTTTATCTCTCTTTTGGAAAGCTTGGACCGCTGAAGTAAAGTCCAGCTTGTTATCTGATTTAATGGCTATTTTTGTAATGGGGTTATGTATTTTGTTTTATCAAGATGGATATTGTACTTAACTCTGATTTATGATTTTTATAATGTAACAAACATGTTTAACTTCTGCTACAATGAAATAAAGTTTTAAATTTCCAAGTACTACTTATATCTGTCTTGTTGTAATTTTTCTGTTCTATATTCACTTAAAACCTCCATGAAGTTAATGCATTCCCCTTGTGAGTGACATTAATGGAAGTGGGGTGTTACACGTGGTATCAGAGCTTAAGGTTACCAGAACAGATAATTTTTTTAGAAAAACTATTTTTCTATAGTATTTTTGGAAGAAGTGTTTTCAAAAACATGTCTTAATGAGTTATTTTAAGAGGAAAGTTTTTATGAAAAACATAATCCCCAATAGCCATATCCTTATCTTTCGAATTCTCCATTTTGAATCTTTCCTTTTTCGTTTCAGCATGGCTGAAGATCTTAACCTCCCGGAGGGTGTAACGATACCAGGATGGTATAGGAGGTTATTAGAGGCTAGGGCCGCTGCAGGTCCAGCCAATGTTCCTCCACTACCAGTTGCACCCGCTCCTCCTCCTCCCCCTCCTCGCGCTGATACTTTTGCAAAGACATGCAAGGAATTTAAGGCTATGGGTGGAAAACCTTTTCAAGGGTCAGAAACGTTTGTGGAAGCTAGAGATTGGCTTAAGGAGGTGGAAGAATTGCTAGAAATCTTTGAAGTAGAAGAAGGAAGGAAAGTCAAATTAGCAGCTTGGTTAATGAAGGGAGAGGCCTCGTTTTGGTGGGAGGTCACTAGTGGGGAGCGTCCTGTTGATTCTTGGGCGGATTTCAGACGTAGGTTTGAGGCAAAGTTTCTCTCAAGGGCAGAAGTGAATCTATACATGGAAAGGTTCTTGACATTGAAGCAGGGAAATCTATCAGTGAAAGAGTACGTCAACAAATTTAACCAATTGGCAAGGTTTGGCTTAGATTTGGTGAACACGCAGGAGAAGAAGGCTCTGAGGTTACTTAATGGCTTGAATGAGCCATTGCAGGGGTTGGCTATGACCCACATCCCTATGGGGGCCACCTTTGAGAAGCTAGTAGACATGGCACTCATGCACGAGGAGAAAGGCGCTAATGCTAATAAGGCACCCGAGAAGAAAGGGGATCAGAAGAAACCACAACAGCAAAACAAGAAGGGTGGTAAAGACAATAATGGCAAAGGAAAGAAAAGATTCTTTAACTGTGGGACACCAGGCCATCTCAGCAAGGATTGCAGAAAGAAAAAGAAGACTGGCTGTTTTCACTGTGGTGAAGCGGGACATCTAGTGAAGGACTGCCCAAAGAAGGAGCAGAGGGAAGGGTCTACCTCGGGAGGACAGGTGCATGCTCTTATGGCACCAGGGCAGGCAAGGGGACAAGTTCAGGCTCTCGCGGTCCCACTGCTGCAAGAACGACGTAGAACCATTTCTGTTGAAAGCTTATTTTTTCTGTTTGATCATCCTGTCCGTACCTTATTCGATTCGGGCGCATCGCATTCGTTTTTCTCTACATCATTAGTTGAATCACTGCACTTAAACACCAGTTTAGTAGAGGATCCCTTAGTTGTTTCGAATCCAATTGGGGGCTCAGCTTATTCGTCCATGATGTGTTTGGATTTGAAAATTTCTATACTTAGCATTGAGTTTAGATGTGATGCTTATGTTTTGGGCTTCACGGGCTATGGGCTAATTTTAGGAATGGATTGGTTATCCAGAAATGGGGCCGTTCTTGATTGTGAAAGGAGAGTAGTTAGGCTCATGACTCGCCTTGGCAACACTCTTGAAATCTTTTGTAATCCCATAAATTCCGTTATGCTAAGTTATCTCGAATCGTTTGACGCGTCTGTGGAGAATCTACGATCTGTTAGAGTGGTCCGAGAATACTCGAATGTGTTTGAGGAGGTGAAGGGCTTGCCTCCGAAGCGGGAGATAGATTTTCGAATATATCTTGTAGATAATGCAAAACCAGTATCTTTGCCAGTACGCCACATGGCTCCTCGTGAAAGGAGGGAACTCAATAAGCAAGTGAAGGAGTTGCTTGAGAAGGGGTTCATAAGACGAAGTATATCGGAGTGGGGTGCTCCAGTAGTATTTGCCACGAAGGCAGATGGGTCCCTTAGACTTTGTGTGGACTATAGAGACCTTAATAAGCTTATTAAGAAAAATAGACACCCACTGCCAAGGATTGACGATCTCTTCGATCAGTTAGTTAGCGCCTCAGTGTTTTCGTAGTTGGACTTAGCCATTGGTTTCCATCAGTTGAGAGTGGCTGAGGATAACATTGACAAGACTGCCTTTAGGACTCCGGACGGTTTCTATGAATAGCTAGTGATGCCCTTCGGTTTGACAAATGCCCCCGCATACTTTGTTGATTTGATGAGTGTGGTGTTTAGGGAGTACCTTAATAAATTCGTGGTGGTCTTTGTAGACGACATCTTGATCTTTTCTAAGAATGAAGAAGAGCATGCCCTACATCTTAGGGAAGTGTTGGAGACTCTACGAGCGCATAACCTTAAAGCTAAATTTACTAAGTGTCACTTCTAGAAGAGAGGAAGTGTGATTCTTAGGGCACGTGGTTTCCAAAGAAGGGATAGCTGTGGATCCCGCGAAGGTGGTGGCCATCCAAGATTGGAAGGTCCCTAAAAATGCTACCGAAGTAAGGAGTTTCTTGGTTGGCTGGCTACTATAGGAAGTTTATCAAAGACTTCGCAAAAATATCAGCTCCATTGACACACCTGACGAAGAAGAACCTAGTCTTCGCGTGGGACGTATATTGTGATGATGCGTTCCAACGTTTAAAGAGAGCTTTGACCACAGCCCCAGTCTTAGTGTTGCCTGATGGGAGTAAGCCATTTACTATTTATACCGATGCTTATGGGACAGGACTAGGCGCAGTTTTAATGTAGGAGGGAAGGGTAATAGCCTATGGGGGAAGACAGTTGAGAGCGCATGAGAAAATTTACCCTACACATGACCTAGAGTTGGCCGCTATTGTTTTCGCGCTTAAGTCTTAGTGCCATTATCTTCTTGGGGAGAAATTCGAATTGTTCACTGACCACAAATCGCTAAAATACTTGTTCTCTCAGAAGGATTTGAACTTAAGGCAGCAAAGGTGGATGGAGATCTTAGCGTCCTACGATTTCGAAATAGCATATACCCCTGGCAAGAGTAACGTGGTGGCAGATGCCTTAAGTAGAAAAAGGTTGTCCTTGAGTCCGTTGTTTGTTGAGCGGCGAAGCTTAGAATTCATTTCGATGTTTGACTTTAGACCTTCCGTTGACTTTATACCCGGTTTGCTAGCATCCTTAGAGGTCAGACCTACACTTTTGGGACGGATTGGTGAGGCACAACGAGATGACCCACAGTTGGTTGAGTTAGTAGAAAAGCTCATAAGGGGGAGTCGTTTAGCCATCTCAGTAGGTATAACCTAGATGATAAGGGTTGGTTACGTAGGGACGGTAGACTTTGTGTACCACAAGATGAGAGTTTGAGGAAGGCTATTCTTGATGATGCACATTGTTCGAAGATGACCATTCATCCCGGGGGGGATAAGATGTACAAAGACATGAAGCGAGTTTTATTTTGGGCCGGTATGAAGAGGGATGTGGCCGAGCATGTCGCTAGATGCTTAGTGTGCCAACAAGTAAAAGCGGAGCAAAGGAAACCCGGTGGGTTGCTTTACCCATTGGAGGTTCCACTATGGAAATGGGAAAGTGTCTCGATGGACTTTGTGGATGGATTACCAAGATCAAGGAAGGGTAATACGGGGATTTGGGTTATAGTAGATAGACTTACTAAAAGCGCCCATTTTATTCCCATGAAGAGTAAGAGGACTGCTCCATGGTTAGCTTCTGTATATGTCCGAGAGATAGTTCGTTTGCATGGTGTTCCTTCTAGCATAGTAAGCGACCGCGATCCTATCTTCGCTAGCGAATTTTGGAGGAGCTTACAAGAAGCGGTATGGACTCATTTATGTTTGAGCACCGCATATCATCCTCAGACGGATGACCAAACCGAGAGGGTGAATCGTATTCTAGAGGACCTTTTGAGGCTATGTATCCTAGACTTTGGGGGTACATGGGAAGAGCATCTTCCATTGGTGGAGTTTGCATATAATAATAGGTTTCAGTCCAGCATTAGCATGGCACCTTTCGAAGCTCTTTATGGACGACCTTGTCATTCACCTACATGTTGGTGGGAATCTACGGATAAGATCTTACTTGGGCCCGATATGATTAGAGAGACTTCGGAGAAGATTGATTTGATTCGAAGAAGGATGAAAGCAGCGCAAGATAGGCAGAAATCTTATGCGGATAAGAGGAGGACAGATCTTGAGTTTGATGTTGGGGACATGGTCTTTATCAAAGTGTCTCCATTACGGAACGTTGTTCGCTTTGGGTCCATTGGGAAATTAGCACCAAGGTTCGTAGGGCCGTTTCCTATTAAGGAGAAGATTGGACAGATGGCGTATAGAGTGGAGTTGCCTGAGAGACTTAGTGGTGTACACGACGTATTCCATGTATCACATTTGAGGAAGTGCCTACACGAGACCGCGGAGGTGGCAGAGCCGAACTTTCTTAGAGAGGTGGAGATAGAGCGTGATGCGACGATTCGACGAGCTCCTACATGGATTCTTGGGTCGGAGATCAAGAAGCTGAGAAATCGAGAGGTCAGACTAGTCAAAGTGCAATGGGGAGATGATGAGAGCAACGCTACTTGGGAGACAGAAGAGAAGATGCGTTCATTTTACCCTTTTCTTTTTGAGGTATGTCTTTTAATTTCTCCTTTATCGCTTATCTTTTACTTATCTTAACTTTAGAGTATCCTCTCGCTAGTATCCTTGACCTTTAGATAGGGTAATCCTATGATTGAAACATGTGTTTGAAACATGTTATGTATGATGGATGCATAGTGGATGCGAGTGTTTGCTACTGGTTGCTCGTGGATGCATATACACACACTTTAGGCACTAGATCGGCTCAGTCACTTGATATTGCATATTGCATATATATGGATGTATTTAGTCAAATGGATGTATGAGGATTTTTTATCATATGGATGCTGCATTCAGATGATGATTGTGCATGCATATAGAGATAATATGTAGCATTAAGGAACTTTTGCATACATAATGGACGCATGGCACTATCATGATTTGCATTAAGGAGGTCAACTGAATCAGTGGACCGCCTGATTTTGCATTAGATAAGGAACATATACACACACTTCTTGCATATGTTCATACAGCATTAGAAACTTTGTAAGGACAATGGATGCCAGTGTTTGATGGTTGAGTAGATGGTTGTTCGGATGTTAGGATATACATTCTCCTTAACTTGGAGATTTCGGGGGCGAAATACTTTAAGGAGGGGAGAATGTAACACCCCGTATTTCTATTAATAAAAATGTTTACAAATTAAAGAATAATTAATTTCAGATGTGATAATTAAGGGAAACGGGTTGCGCCATTGTGTTCGTCTCGGAATTCTGGTTGAGATAGAGTCCGAGTTTGTGTGAATTGGACTTCGTATGAAGAAGTTATGGCCATCGGAAGTTTCAGAAAATTCAAAACAGCTCGCAGGAAAATTTAAAAATTCAAACTGAAAGTGCAGAAGCGGGCTGGGCGGGAAAATTCCTGCCCAGGCAGGTCGACTGGGGAGTCGACACTAGAGTCGACCTCCCTCCCCAGGTCGACTGTAGTGTCGACCTGGTCAAGTCGGCCAGGTTTGGGCCGAGCCCAATCTTGAGCTGCTGATGTGTCTTTAGGGCTGAGTTGGCTAATTTAACGGTTAAGGTTCATTCTGAGTTGATCGGACGGTCTAAACTAATCCTAAATTCTATATATACATGGGTAGTCTCTCATTCTAAAATCACATAAAAAAATAGAATAGCCGCCGTCATGCCGTCGCCATGGAACTCAGTATAGCCGCCGCCAACTAAAAAGGAAGGAAGCTAATCTAAAATCTAATTCTACTCAACTCTAAAGGAAATCAGGACTCTCTTTCTTATTGTGAGTATGATGATTTTAATAAGATTATTAGCAAACTAATTAGATTAAGTTGTGATATGGATTATAAGAGGATGATGTGAATTATTGATTATATATGTCGTAAATCTTATGCTATCATGTATGTTGTAAATCCTATGTTATGTGATGATGATGTTATATATGTTGAAAGTTTCTATGCTAAGTTGCGATGTTACAAAGTCATGATGTTATTATTTATGTTATAGTTAGCTTATGCTTGATCAAATCATTATGTTGATTATATATATGTTTGGGCTATGATGATTCACATGATAAATCACATGTACCTATGCAAGTTTAGATTGATTAGTATGTATAATCTCACATATCCTATGACATCTATTTAGATCTAAAATTAGGTTATAATATGTGTGAGTTCTATGGGTTAGATGCTAGTTTACACCATCATTATGTTGCATAAACCACATATGCAAGTTTATACATGAATTTGGATTATGATCATATTATGTAAATTGTGACATTTTACCAAACAAGTTGACACCTTTAGATCCATGACATGTGTAGCTTTATGCAAGTTGTAGTTTTTGCCTATGCAAGTTTAGGTGTTGGACATCTATCACACATGCAAGTTTCACCCCGTTTATGATTAGATCTATTTTAGTTGTATATATGTTGTGATAATTTCCCTTTATGCTATGAGTTAGACTATTCGAGTCTAGCGTATATTTTACATTAAACGTACGAACGTACAACGTAGGGTAGGGGTAAAAATTAAGGATTTAATATTGAGAAAATTGGATGCAATTGATATGATTTTGCATGCCATAAATGGATGCCCATAATTGAGTCAATTATGGACATCGTTAAAATTGGAATTAATTAATAATTTGAATAGGGAAATTATTAAAACTGGGGTAAAAGATTATAAGTAATAATCAATGCTTAGGACACGAGGTAGGAGTCATTTGTGACGTAAACCTGCCCGGACCCGATCGGCAAATCCAGTAGTCACAAATGTCAGCCCAATGTGAGAGGTCCTAGGCCCAAATTAAAGCATAACAGTTGTAAAGACACGAGGCTAGACTCTTTTATGGTGTAAGACTGCCCGGACCCGCCCGACAAATCTAGCTGCCATAAATGCCAGTCTAATGTGAGAGGTCTTTATAAGGTTATGGCCTTAATGAATTAAGAAATACTTAACCAGATAAACATGTGAGGTGGGACATGGGGGTTAAGTAGGTGCCTCGGGTGGCATGAGGAATCTAGTGGGTGCCTTTAGTGGCATTTGAAATACGATTAGTAAGACTTAACCAAACACACATGTAAATGAACATGACTAAGAAGAGGGTTAAGTGGGATATACTAGTGGGGACAAGCTTAGGTGGATAGCTTGTGGTAAGTAATTGGGGGACCATTTCAACCAGTAACCCAAACGCATCTTTGTGGGCTCGACCCAAGTCGAGGACGGGACACACATACTGGGCTTGACTATAAGAGGCCAAACGGGTTAGCGATGGCAACGCAAGTCCAACGGGTTTCATATGCGTGTGTGGACCCAGTCTGGTAGGTAAGACGTTGTTGCATCGTGTAGGTATAAGCCGTGCATCCTTAAGTTGTATCGGGTTGCCACTTTAGGGGAGTGATACACCCCACTGTTGGACCAGCACGGGTATCTACGAGTAGGGAGTCGATCGCAAGTGGGTAGTGGGGTACACCTATCGGAGATAGGGGCAGGCGGCACCTATGTAGTCAGCTAGAGGTACACAAAGCTATTTGTATGATTTCTAAGTGAAGCAAGTGAGATCAACCTTTAGGGTGACTGGTGTGGTGCAGTGTAGTAATTATTCGTTAGTAATTAGGTGTGCCTTTAACGTTATCTTTATCTTCTCTTCCATACCCAATAGTTCATAGACATTTCCTTATTTTCCAGCTTGTGCCTCAGTCTAATTATTTTGATAATAGTATTGTTAGAATTATCATACTCGCCAGACTTTATGTCTGACCCCCTCTATTTCTATCTTTTTCTCCCCTCCAGGTCCTCAGGGTGGGCCCAGCTCTAGCGAAGTTTGATTGGATTGCTTTATCTCTCTTTTGGAAAGATTGGACCGCTGAAGTAAAGTCCAACTTGTTATCTTCTTTAATGGCTATTTTTGTAATGGGGTTATGTATTTTGTTTTATCAAGATGGATATTGTACTTGACTCTGATTTATGGTTTTTATGATGTAACAAACATGTTTAACTTCTGCTGCAATGAAATAAAGTTTTAAATTTCCAAGTACTACTTATATCTTTCTTGTTGTAATTTTTCTGTTCTATATTCACTTAAAACCTCCGTGAAGTTAATGCATTCCCCTTGTGAGTGACATTAATGGAAGTGGGGTGTTACATTACAAGACACAACATTATATTGTTTCTAAAACCAAAAACCTCAATTCAAGCTGTATGTATCATAACACCAAACATCAGAGTACAAAACTATAAAATCATATCCCTTCTCGAAAGGCATAACAAGATATAGCAATAATTAAAGCAATACATTAACCAAAAGAAGTCCATGTTCGAGAATAAGATCACGATCATGGCTATTGTCCGTCACCACTCTAAGAACCTAAGAAGGGAAATGAAGAGAGAGAGAGAAAGGAAGAAAAATAGGTCAGATATAAAGTCTAGCGAGTTCCAATGAATTTCAGCAATAGGATAAGATAGAAAATATCAAGACAGGTAAATAATGCTGAATATGAAACTACAATACAATAAATGAGATAACATGGTAATGATGTAACATGGTGATAAGATAGCAAGTCAAGGTAAAGGTCATATACACTTCTCATTCATTTCCTAAGAATAAAATTACTACACCATTAGTAAAATGTCAAGATTATGTGTTAACCTAATTACTACCTATGCGATCGGCTCCCTACTACACAAATATCTTGTGCCAACCACAACAATAGGGTGTATTAGTCGCTAACCTGATGACTTATAGGACACAGACCTATTTGTTGGTGTAACAGCATCTTAGTTTCCCTAATCGGATTCATGCGCGCTTATGACTCCACCGGAACACGTATATACCCACCTTCCACAATGAACCTTTTACAGTCTAAATCAGTAAATTGTGCCCTGGCCCCTCTCTAAGATAACAACATGGATACTGACTGATATGCATTCCACACAAAAAAATTGACACAATCCTCCTTTAGGCTTGTTCCTCTCCTTAAGATTTTAAGAGTCCCAAAACCAGATACCAACAAGAAGACCATGGGACCTCATTGCTTAATAATCAGCAAGTAATAACTTAAAAAGTTTAAGTTAGTTAATAAGCATGGTTGTAAATGAAAATTCTTACAAATGTTATTCTGTGTACAATCCATGTACCCAAATAGGTACCTACCCTGATGTATATATTAAGTTGCCTGTTTTACTTAATTACATCTGATGGTACCAACATACTCGAATTAATTATTAAATTAAGCTTAACCTACATGTTTTTTGCATATTATCCCAGTTTTACAATTGTTGGATTTCATGTTCAATATGACTAATTCTCCTTTTTACTGTCATTTTAAGTTATTCCAAGTTTTACCCAATTCATGCAATTCTAACGTGAATAGTCTAGGCATTAGATAGCCTAGGTACAATGAAAAATATAAAGGAAAAGGAGAAAAACATGAATCTAATTTACAAACACATAAACTGAATAAAATAGGCATAAGACTGTAAATAAACTTAAAATAGAAAAAGGGTAATAGGATATACAATAAAACAACTGAAACTGAATAGATATGTGATAGTAAAATAATAACACATGTAAAATCTCAAATTCAATTTCATTTACTGTCATAATATTGTTTAATTATCAAATATGAAAATAACTAAACTCACAATGGTTGGATTGAAGTTCAAAAAAATATTTCTTTTATATGTTATTGTTGTTGAAGAAAGTCCTCTTTTAGATTTGTTGTAGAAGAAATTAGAATTGTCCTTTCTAATCTATGTGTAGAGCATCTCAGCATCTTCAAATTTTTATTTTAGAATAGGGCTTGGAGGAAGAAGAAATGAAGAATAGTTTGTGTGTATATAACAACGAGGCTGTTGGCCTTTATATAGATTACCTAGGATAATTCCATACCGTTAGATTTTAGTTTTTCAAATCCAATCATACACCCAATGCTGAGTCAGCTACGTACATAGTTAAGAAATCAGTCTAAATACAGAGCCAAGAACTCTGCATGTAGGTGGGTCAACCCTTCTGTCGACACCAGGGTCGACCTGCCTTAGACATGGGCGACCAATGGGTTGACCTGATCAGGCTGGGTCGCCCTGTGACCATTGCTTTCTAAACGCTATTTATTTAATATATAATTTGTATATATTTTGATGCAATCTTATTAGGTCCATAACTTCTTCATATTAAATCTGATTTATGAAAAATAAGAGTCCGTCGGAACCAAATTTTCGTAACAGACGCAACAGTAAAGTACGTTTTAGCTAATTCTGAATATTTTATTAAGTAATATTCATTTTATTATCTCCATTATATAATTACTGTGTATAAAAATAAGGGGTGTTACAGTAATTGGTGTGCTTGAGGAAGCCATTAGAGAATTTCTATGAATAGTATATGATAATAAAGATAAAATTGAATTTTGTATTAAAGGTGGAAATAGATGATAGGAATAGATAGATAAATAGAGAATCTAAGGGCATGTTCTCTAGTCAAATGACACCTTTTTAGAACATCGGGTTTGGTGAAAAGGTAGAGGGAAATCCAAAACTCAAAATTTTGAATTTTGAATTTATGCGTATATGTCGACATATAAGTTTATGTATGTTGACATGTCTTTTGAATTTTTCAAAAGACGTTTGATTTTGACTTTTTGATTTATTCATATCTTATATTATTATTTAATTATTTCCCAGGATAATATTTATTACAATAATACTTCTATATTATTTTTTATTAAAATAATTATTATATTCTAACATTCAAAATTTGAATTTTGAGTTTGAAATTCAGATTTTCAAACAAAGCTATCAAACAAGCAATCTTTCAAACAAATTAACTAAAAATAATTATTATAAAGGCTTACCAATTTTTAGATCCGTTCTTCAATTTCTTCTGATTCAAGAATTGTTACATATTCAAATTGTTCGTTTCTTGCTCTTCGTTTACTATAAGCTGAATTAGAATCATCTAGAGTTGTTGCATATGCTATTGTTCTCTTCTTTGATGAATTATCATTTGACGGTTGACTCTATTTCTCCGAATACGAACAGAATCTTTTCAGATGGCCTGGTTTATCGCAGTTAAACACCAGACATTATTCAAAACCTCTTCATAGAATTTATTTTCTCACTTCTCTTAAAATTATTCCTTTTTCTATATCTTGAGAATTTTCTAAAATTCCTAATTATTAATGCTATCTCTTCACCATCGTTGCTGTTTGAGTCAAAATCTCTAGTTGTTGCATTAAATATTATTGATATCTTTTGATGACTTATTTTATTTCCTTCCTTGCATCTGAACTTTAGACGACATTAGATATCCGATTAATTCTTCTATTTTCATTGCACTGATATCATTGGCTTCTTCAATTGCAAGAGTCTTTTGATCCCAATTTACAGTTAATATGAATTCGGGATTTTTCTAACTGATTTTTCTTAGAATATATTTTTCCCAAAGCCATTGGTGAATGCACTATCTCTTGAAACCTGCAATATATATTAGAGATAGACTTATTCTAATTCATTTTAAATAATTCAAATAGATTGGATAACATAGATATTTTGGTCTTTTTAACTTTGTTTTTTCCTTTATGAGTCATTTGCAAATTTTCCAAATTTCATATACAGATTTACAAATAAATACCGTATTAAATTCCCTTTTATCTAGTTAACAGAATAAAATATTCATGGCTTTTGAATTATTTAGTGCAGTGGCTTTTTAATCATTATTCCATTGTGAAAAATTAATATTAGGTTCAACATATTCAGTTTATGTTATATTCCAACTGTTTAATCCTACCGACTGTAAATAAATTTTCATTCTACAAGCCCAATATGCATAAATATTACCATTAAATAGTGGTGGTCTAACAGTGGATTGACGCTCTACAAATGAAATATTAATATTGACAATACCAGTGTTGGTTGCCATTTAAACTTTACATAAATCAAGATTATGAAAACTTTGAAAACCAATGCTCTGACACAAATTGTTGGGGAATGTGGATTAAGGATCTTAAAACAAACTAAGCACTAGAGAGGGTGAATAGTGTTTTGATGAATTTAATAGATTCGTTGAATCTTTTTAAGTTTATCAGAATGTTATGCAAACCACATATATGAAGAATCACATAATCAAACACATATGTAGATAATAATTATAAAAAGCAGTAAAAGGGAAGAACACACTAGGATTTTATATTTGCTTAAAGTTACCCTACATCTGGTCTCACACAACACTGGGTTTATGTAGATTCCTTTTGAAATAATATTCAAATTAGAATCTTTGATTTCCAGGATACAAGGGAATACCCCAACTGTTTCCAAACCACAAAGAAACTCAGTTGATTTCCAAACCATAACCTACATCCAATTGATTTTTGGGATCCAATCACACCCAATCGATTTATACGGGACATGACCACACCTTTTCAGTATCAGTTTTTGTAGGATAGACTCGATTGAACTTGATCTTATGATCTTTGATTACAAAAATCTTATAACCCTTGAGTAGCACTTAAATCTTTGTGAGAGTCTGATAGAGGATTGAACTAGAAAGAGCTCTTTGAAAATCGGCAGAGTAGAAGTATATAATTTAAGAATCTAAGAGTATTGATGGAGAGAAGAGAAAGGAAGAAGAAGATAATGAAAAGTTAGTTACAAAAAAAATCAAATTTAGAGGCCTATTTATAGCCTTCCAACAGTTAAATCCTTGTAGAATAATTTAAAATTCAAAAAAAAAAAAAAACAGCTTTTCAAAATTTGAATTCTAAAACAAACGACCACTATGTTGAAATACATTTTTGCCTATATCGACATGCATTAGTAATTTTTCAAAAAATAAGCTCTTGAATTAAAGCAAATAATGGTTAAATAAATTATGGTGATTTTATTGGCAGCCGACCGATTTTTATAGTGATCCGTAACACTTATTATTACAAAAAATAATAATTACAATAGTTACAGGAGTTTAACAGATTGTCAGACTACTATTTCGGCTTTTAAAGTGGACTGTCCACAACGTACGACATTTATAGTGGGTCGTCTACTGTATCTTCTCTAGAATATAGTATTGGAGCTACCTTATGAACTAGACTACTGTTAATTACTTTACTCACCACACAAAGAGGCAAACAAACACATATGACATGATATAAGATTACATTTGTACATAGTCAATAGACAAGTACAACAATGACAGTTCTAGAGTCATATAAGAAGAAAAAGCAGCATGACCAAGGACAGGTGCCTGACACTTACCATCACCACATTTCATCTTGTACGAACATCACATAAAATTACCAATATCTTCATCTACCAAAAATAAAACTCTCAAGAATACCCAAGAGGAAATTAAGCATAGGACTGTAGAAAATAATTTTTTTGAACATGCCTTGCCCAAAGAGACCAACAACAGCAGTTTGACATTAAGCAACAACATCCTAATTCCATCAAAAGAAACTTGCATAGTAGCAGATGACTTTAGTTGACCTATCAGAAGAAATGCACAACCAAACATCTCCTCAGCAGTTTGAGACGAAGCTTCCATAGAGCTGAGGAAGACCAACAACACAAACTTTTAGCACGCAACACAAAACCAGTTGCCTACTCTAGAACCAACATTCCTTCCTCAACCATAACCATACAAAACAACTACCCACAAAGAAGACAAAAACACTGACTTATAAGATGATACAAAGCTAAACATACAATTATTGCCCAACATATACCTATCCACAACTTAGATACCAAAGAACTCCAATAGCTCATCAAGAAAGAGAATGTTACCAAAATTACATTGCATACTTGATTCATAAGAGAAGTAGCATACCAGGTAGAACATGAAAGTCACAAAACAACCAGGAAGTAAGTCCAAACCAAGAACTCCATGCAAGAAACAATGGCTACTTCACCATCGCAAGACGAAAGAAAACCAGATCTGTTGAATCCCTTCTTTACTATCACCACAGGAGCACCAGGTATACTAGATCAGTACACGACATAAGAACTGGAAAGAGAACAGACGAGAGATTGCCAAAAACAGAATGAACACCACTACACCAAAACGACCAATTTGACACACCAGGATTCAGAGATTTGATACAGCTTTAAGCCTTATCAAATTTGATTGGGCTCATAGCCATATCAAATTTCAGTTGCTACCCCTCAACCAATCCACACCTTCTTTAACCCTTAAAATCCAATCATTGATCTTAGAAGTTTGGATCAGTTCATATAATACGGTCTTTAGCCGTATCAAAATGCAATGATATTTTTCCTTATCACTTTTTTTCCCATTCCGCCCCTCCTCACTTCTTTGTTTAAGCCGAATTGAAAATTTTCCCCAAACCAAAAAAATGGCTTCCCTTCCTCTTCTTTTGTTTACGATTTAGATCTGTGGTTCACATCATCAGTTAGGCTTTGCACTCAGATCTGAGGTTCACATTAACAACTAGGGTTGGAGGCGGCATCACTGTTCACGTCTAGATATAAGGTTCATCGTTGTTCGAAATTTAGTGATCAAAACGACACTGATTTACCTCTCGCTCAACCAAAGGTAATATTCTTCTTATATCATTATATATTATGTGATTAGTTTCACTATTTCGCAGTAGGATTGCCTTTATTTAGGAGTCCAAAATTCTGTTTAGTCACGAGCACTTTTCAAAATGTGCATAGACTAAATGCAATTTGACATATTCAACTTAGTTAACAGGTTTCAAATATTAAATCCCTAATTTTTTGTATAATGTGGATCCTACATGTGTTTCCAGTTGGTTAATGTTAAATAGGACAGTCAGTTCTTCCAACAACATTGAGTTAAGTAGTGCAACTATGAACCGGATTATCCATGACTAATTCATGCGATAACCATATTCTTTCTTTACAAGATATCTTGAAATGTTTGATTTTTTTTGTAATGTTGAAGTGGAGCTTTAAGTGAAATTTCTTTAGGAATTCACTAATTTGAAGTACATTGCTTATGGATTTTTTTGATTACTTCGTACATAATGGGTCGGAATTTCAAGAAAATAGAGTTGAATGAATCAATCAGATATGCACCTGGTGATCCTATTGAATCATTGCTTAATGGTCTGCTTTGTTTGGATGTCACAAGCTGCATTCCAAGACTTAACAAGTAAGCAATAGTTTATTTTCCTCTTTGATCCAAGGCACATCCAAAGAGATGGATTGTCACATATCATATGTAAACAAAGCGGGCGCACCAAATTAATATTTCTTTGCCTAGGTTTTGTTTACATGATCAGATTAAAAAAATTAGAAAACTTTGGGTCAATCTTGCTTAGCCTTTACTTGACCATTATCCTTGGTGAGTATGGCACACACCCATCTCATATTATATTAAAGATAGTCAATGTGTGTGCGCGTGCGGCGTTGTAATAACCTGGAAATCTGAGCCAATTTAAAAATTTTATTTTGACAATTTTAGTGAATTTTGAATATTTAAAATGAATTATTTTAAATAATATCGACAAGAAATTTATTTTGAATAGAATTAGAATGTATATATTTGTATGCGTCGTCATTAGAATATAAATAATTATTTATAATTATAAAAGGAATTGAAAATGGCGCGGTAGTTCAATAATTCGATTTCAAATTTCAAATGAATGTACCGGGTGCAAAATAAGCCGGATTTAAGCGAAACCAAAAATATTTGAATCTAATTGAGAATATCTTTCCAACGAATCCAAAAAATCGAAATTTCATAGAGGGAATCAAAAGATACGTCCAGTTGAAAATTCTGAATAGTCGCTATGGAATTCAGACCCTTAAGAATGGAAATTTTGCAAACGACCTCGGTTTTTGATGAAACCACTTTTGTTGGATCTGCGATGTCAAGTTATTGCTAGGTTTCAAAATTCGTAGTTTTTCGAATCAATATGTGAGCGTGGCAAAGGAAAACGTGTTTGACCAGTTTCAGTTGATTTCAATCGACTGGAAAATGGCCATTTTTCAAACGGTCTCGGAATTTGATGAAATTAGTTTTGTTAGGATCGTATCCTCAATACGAAGCTAGAAATAATTTTTCTAGAATTTTTCGAGTTAGTATGTGGCGTTGGTAAATTGAAATGCGCGTTCAAATTCAATATATAGATTTATATTTTGATTTTGACGGAAACTAATCGAAACGATCGAATCAGCTTACGATACATATCCCGTTGTGTTCGGAATGGGAGTAATTAGCTATGGACGACAGTCGGTGGGTTCGATTTCGAGGTCGAAATAAAAAGTTGCTTTTTGGAAATTAATAAAATAAAATAAAAAAAACCCCTCACCCCTCTCTCCTATACCCTTAGCCCTCCCGTTATTCTTTAGAAAAAGACATTTAAATAAAAAAAGGGAAAGGAGCGATCGGGGGGGGGGGGGGGGACCGCCGCCGCTCCATCGCGGCCCCCTAGGTGGCACGCCGCCCCCATCGTCTTCTCCTCCCCCATCGTCTTCTCCTCCCCCTACCTCTCTCCTCTTGCCCTAGCCGCGCCGCAGATTCCCTCCCCCCATCAAACTTCTGAAGATCGACGCCCTCCAGCCTCCCCCTCCTTTGTACAAACCGCCGTTCCCCCTTCCAGAGCCGCCATCGATTAGAGATCCACCTCCTCAGCCTCGCCGAGCGCCGATGCCTCCCCCAGAACAACCACAAACCCTCCTTCCCCTTTGAACGTGAGTTTTTCTCCTTTTCTGAATTTTTTTTATATTAACATAGTTAAATCAGTTTATTTAAATAAATATAGAAATTATAAAATCTATAATATATATATTAGGATTAAAAATATAATTTTTATATAGTAGAAAGATTAAAGATGTGATCTTTATAGAAGTAGCCATGTAAAAATATGATTTTTATATTATATAGCTAATAAAAATTCGATCTTTGTTATGTAGGAGATATAAAAATATATTTTTTATTATATTACTAGCAAGATAAAAATATAATTTTTATCATGGAAGTAGCGTTGTAAAGGAGTGATTTTTACATATGTAGCAGAGATATAAATTTTTTTTTTTATTATATTACTAGCAAGATAAAAATATAATTTTTATCATGGAAGTAGCGTTGTAAAGGAGTGATTTTTACATATGTAGCAGAGATATAAAAATACGATTTTTATATAGAGAATGGCGAGAGAAAAATATAATCTTTATTATATGAACACCAGTGTAAAAAATTTTTTTTTATCTATATAGTAGCGGTGTAAAAAAATAGAATTTTTATCTATATAGTAGCGGTGTAAAAAAATAAATTTTTTATCAATATAGTAGCGGTGTAAAAATAGAATTTTTATCTATATAGTAGCGGTGTAAAAATAGAATTTTTATATATTAGGAAATATAAAAAGTGATTTTTTTTTATGTAGTGAACGAAATTGACAAAGGGCGAGCACGACGAAAATTTCCCACATATGAAGAGTCATGGCGTTTGGTTTAGCTTATCAGTGAGAACTTCTCACTTTTATTTTATTTCTAGTTGAAATATATACTAGGATGCAGACGGTGTTTAGTACCACCCGACACCCGTCGTCCACGGACCATGGATGACTTGTTTGTTTGATTGCTGTGTTGTAAAATTTGATTGTGTGGTGTAAAATGAAATAAAATATTTTATAGTTAAAAATATAATTTTTAACATGTGTATAAAATGAATATTTATAAACAAATCGGACGATTTGTTTATATACACTGATTTGACTGATAGTGATTGGGATGATAAATTTTACACATCGCCCGACCGCACAAATAAAATATGTGTTTGTTGATTTGAAACCCCACACGGGTATTGGGATGAGATTTGACGTACACTAATCCCGATTGTTTAGTTGTATGTCAATCGATGGATTGACAGACTGTGTAAGCATTAATTATTTATGTTTAATGCTTATGCAGTTGTGTGGTGCACTCTGGATGATGGTTGATTATTTATCGTTGCTATTATATACATGTGTTGTAGAAAATCCATATAATTAACATTATATGGTAATTGATTGGGCCTCATTCCAATATAGAAAATAAATTCATGCGTTGAATTGAAAATAAATTCATGTGTTGAATTGAAAAATATTCACGTGTTGAATAGAATAAACATTCATGTGTTGAATAAAAGTCGTGTTGATTAGATTGACACCATTTGACGTGAACGATATTTATATCGATTTTATTCATTTTTTCAATGAATATTGAAAGTGATTTCAAAACTCGAATTAAATTGAAATTCAAATTAAATTGAAATAAATTGAAATTCGAATTAAATTGAAATGAATTGAAATTCAAATTAAATTGAAATGAACTAAAATTCGAATTAAATTGAAATGAATTGAAATTCGAATTAAATTGAAATTGAATTGAAATCGATTTGAAATGAAATTAAAACGAATTTATATTGAAAAATTCAATCTTGATTTGAATTTGAAAAGGAAGTTGAAATCATTTTGAAAACGAATTTAAAACGATTTATAAAATTCGTTTCGAAAGGAAATCAATGAAGTATATATTATATATATAATATAATGGCCTGAATAGAACGCGCCGCGCCACGGCCGTTCGCGAATTTCGACCATTGACTTCGAATGGATATTGCGGGAGATTCGACCGTCGGATTCTCCTAAAACCGGAACCATTGGGTTCGTATTGAAAAGAGATTTCGAACGAATATTAGAGATTTGAAATCTAACAGTTGGATTTGGAATTATGTCCAAATCAAATTTGGAAAAGGTCGCTGTAAGTGCAGTTCGATGGCCGTTGATGGAAATCGACTTTACGGGCCTTGATAAAATGATTAAAAATAGTAATAATTTGTGTAAAATCATAAGAAATGATTTGTGAAGAATTGGAATGAAAAACTCCAAATTTGAAAAGATAAAAATTGATTTTTATCGAAATGAACTACTTTTGAACTAGAATAATAATTTATTTATTTTTAAATAAATAAATTGGATTTGAAATGGTTTTAACGTAACCAGAATTTCCAATAAGTGAATTGGAATGGAGTTGAATCGAAATTATCTTTGGAATATTTCAATGTTGGATTTTGTGATTACACAGATATTGTTATGGAAATTTGAAAGATATATTTATATCGTTATTTCCAATACGATATTTATGGGTCGTAGAATTAGATATTGAATATAAGCCGATATATTTTCTATTCAGAGCTTTGTATATAATATCAAATGTGATTTGGAGTTGTCGTGAATGGTGACTTCATTAACACTGTTCTTAAACCCAGTTGAAAAAAGATTAAATCTTTTATTTAGATTTAATGAAGTGCACCAATTAAATGGTATTTAATTGGAATTGAATTTGAATTGATTTTTGGGTTTATCGTGAATAGTGTTTTAAATAACACTTGTTCTTTAACCCGATAATTAATGGAATGTGATTTTGGGTTGTCGTGAACGGTGTCTTTAATAATACTGTTCTTAAACCGAAATGGAGTTAAGAAAATTAAGAACTAACTGGAGATCAGCTAAGAAGGATGGTTTCTTGGGATTGATCTTATGTTGGTTTCGGCCTTCGGGGTTAATATTTGGGGAATTGTTCTCTTACTAATTTACGGTTAGGGACTGATAGAAATGTGATGTGATTTTGAGGTTTATCGTGAACCGTGTTTTAAATGACATCGGTTCTTTAACCCAGTTAAAGATTAAAACTAAGTGGAGTTTTAATGAATCTTTAATTAGATTGAAATGATTGAGAATGGAGTATCACCAGTTTTGCTCCAGACGATAGTTAAATCTTTAATTAGATTTGAACGTGAAATGGTAATTGAATTTACCGATAACACTGTGATGTTAGATATGGAGTATTACCAGTTTTGCTCCTTGGGATGAATAAGTTGGGATTGGGAAATAAAATAAATAATTACTTCGGTGTGGTTCGCTAATCCCGACTAGTTTGAAGTGATATTCAAAAGAAGATTAAAGAATAAATTTAAAGAATTTATCTTTGATAAAATTGATGGGAACCTTTCCCTAAGAATGTAAAATTTAGAAACTGTAGGTTAGCTAAGAAGGATGGTTTCCTGGGTATTGATCTGATGTTGGTTTCGGCCTTCGGAGTTAATATTTGGGGAATTGTTCTCTTGCTAATTTACGGTTATTGGCTGATGAATTAGAATGAGGCGTATGTTATGTTTGTGTAACACCTGTTTATTATATACGCGAGTTATTCAGAAAGACCGGGTTTATCCCATTTTGAATAACTGATTCGACGTGGTGTCGAGGATGAAGTCGGTGGTCGAAGACCGGAGGTCTTCACGTCGTTTGGGTGGGTACTGATGATCTTGATTGGGTCGTACACCTAAGAGGAGGGAATCAGTTAGTGGTCGTCCAGACGTACTTGGAGATCGATGGATGTGCGAGGTACAAGGTGCCTCTGGTTTCGTTCAGACACAGAATGGACTTGTAAATGGACTGTGTGTCTGACATTGGATTTTATTCTATGTGATTGATTTCTATTGAATATATATCTGTTTGGCGGCGGAGAATTTATTCTCTTGCTTAACGCCCTTCTCCGAGACGTAAGAGCTCAAAGGTTATATATTGATGGATATCAAACGCATGGAGTGAATTGCTTGTGTGGGATGCCTAAGTGGCAAATGATCAAGGCTTTTGTTGAAAAGAAAAGTCTTGTGGTTGATGATCAAAGCACGGCCCATGTGGCATAGCTTTGTGTAGCGTTGATTTGCGAGCCTCACACCCCGGTTGTGAACCAGAAATGGGAGAGGACATCAGGGAGGCCATGCGTTTCCTTCTAGCTAGAAGTGGCGTTAGTGGTTTTACACGCCCTTACGAGTTTGACTTAAGTGGTTGTTGCTGTTGCGAGGTGCCTCAGATATATCGGTGACTATGTGGAGCCGATGGAGTCATTTGTTGGCTCATTTACGCTCCGTAGGGTGGGGAAACGTAGTGTTCAAGCATAATAATCCACATTGGTGGACCGGCCCTGACGATCCAAGGGGAAGTTGCGGCTGTTCCTGAGAGGCGGGCTAGAGTGTCTCGAATTCGGTAGAGGACGATCCCTTGCCTCAGTTCACAGATGGAAATCCAACTTCCAATATGTGACTTTGGGTTCTGATTGTAGAGCCTAGTATGGCGACATGATATATGGTACCCATGCCGTTTATGATTAGTATTTATGATTGAAATTGTTTTGACACTATACACTTATAGTAATAATAAAAGATGAAATTTAGCATATCAAGCATTCTTTGGCTATTATAAGGTAAAACCCTATCCTCCGGCTTGTGTTGCATTGTGTGATGGGACCTGGGTCTTATAATAGCTTCATTTTTCTTTATTTAGCATTGCACTGTCGTTTTATGCACTAGTATTCTTGGGAGGAAACCCGTTCCGTGTTATACGGCGTGGTCCCTTGATTTACCGAACTTTAAAATATAGATTAATAATTGTTTTTAGTTCCCACACCAGTCACATGACTGCTCTGTAGTTTATTGTTTTAACCTAAACTCTGGGTGCCCTTTTTTTCGACACGGGCAGCTAGTAGTTTTGGTTTTAAAGATTTATATTCACAGGATCCTGGTTTACAGCTGGAATGGTATTCAGAAAGCTTCGTATCCGTATATCTCCTTCAGTTGTGTTTTGTATTATTTTCCGCTGCTATGTAATGAATTGTAATCTCTGATATTTTATGATGTGTAATATTTATTCATACTCTGTATATTCTTGTATTCTGATGGAATTGT
The DNA here is from genome assembly GCA_030737875.1 of Allium sativum. NCBI lineage: Eukaryota > Viridiplantae > Streptophyta > Magnoliopsida > Asparagales > Amaryllidaceae > Allium > Allium sativum. The sequence goes on along the minus strand of CM060909.1, from coordinate 944,327,564 downwards.
TGTAATAAACAATGAAATGTTCTTCTGTTTGCGTTCCGATGTGGCTTGTCCTCAATTCAATCCGGGTTTTCCTTACCCGGGAAGTTCGGGTCGTCTCAGCTTGGTATCAGAGCTTTGGTTTACAGAGCTCGGAGAACAAGACACGTTGGAACCAAACGAAAGAACTCATCAGAGATTGGATTAGTAATATCCAATGGGAATGACTCATTAGAGATGGGATCGGTAGTATCCTAGAACGAGTGTGAAGATATATTTTTAGAATGAAAACAAATTTTGTTTTGAAATTTAAATCATTGTATACGTATTTGAATATTTATATAAAATTAATTTGGACAATCCAATATATAAAGATTTTGCATATACGCCTTGCAAATGTGTATTCGAAGTTTTAATATGCTGGATAGATATAGAATCACTCTCTAGTCGCCCGGAGATGGTTCTGATGATTGAAGCTTCATCATCATGATTTATGTTCGAGTGACGAAAGTGGGATTCCTGTATATTTCCAATTGACTGGTGTGAGAACCAAAACTAGATAGGGCTTATTGTTGTGATTTGGCATCAAAAATGTGATTTTTGACTGTTTATCAAAATTATGAATTTAAAAAGCTAATCAACTAATTGATTGCTGGGTGAGTTATTTGATTATTGTTTGATTAATTAAATGTTGAACCTTTAGCCAAATTGAACCAAATAGTGAATTGTATTGAAAATTTGTCGCATTTGCATACATACGCATGTACTTACATTGAACAGGTCATAGCAAGGAGGCTAGAGCAGAAGAATAAAATTGTTTGCCCGACAAATAGGTACATGTTTATTGTATTTATTGGGTTTTGGATGATTTTGTGAGCCGCTTGGCTTTTTCTTTTTCTTTTGGATTGAAGAAGGCCATGGGAGGCTATATGAAATATCCCGAAGTCCCCGGTGCAGGGGAGGTTATGGCGAAAATTTTCGAAAATTTAGGGTGTTAGCCAAATTTTTGAAATATTTGAAAAGTTCTTAGGAACTGAAAAGTTGAAGAACTTAAGCCATAAAGAAAATAATGAAAGTTGAGTTATTTTGTGAAACAACTTTCGGCTTCGTTCCTTTTCGGGGACGAAAAGTTTTAAGTGGGGGAGATTGTAATAACCCGGAAATCTGAGCCAATTTAAAAATTTTATTTTGGCAATTTTGGTGAATTTTGAATATTTAAAATTAATTATTTTAAATAATATCGACGAGAAATTTATTTTGAATAGAATTAGAATGTATATGTTTATATGCGTCGTCGTTAGAATATATATGTTTATTTATAATTATAAAAGGAATTGTAAATGGCGCGGTAGTTCTATAATTCGATTTGAAATTTCAAATGAATGTACCGGGTGCAAAATAAACCGGAATTTAGCGAAACCAAAAATATTTGAATCTAATTGAGAATATCTTTCCAACGAATCCGAAAAATCGAAATTTCATAGCGGGAATCAAAAGATACATCCAGCTGAAAATTTAGAATAGTCGCTATGGAATTCAGGCCCTTAAAAATGGAAATTTTGCAAACGACCTCGGTTTTCGACGAAACCACTTATGTTGGATCCGCGATGCCAAGCTATTTCTAGGTCTCAAAATTCGTAGTCTTTCGAATCAATATGTGAGCGTGGCAAAGGAAAACGCGTTTGTCCAATTTCAGTTGATTTCAATCGATTGGAAAATGACCATTTTTCAAACGGTCTCGGAATTTGATGAAATTAGTTTTGTTAGGACCGTATCGTCAATCCGAAGCTAGAAATAATTTTTCTAGAATTTTTCGAGTTAGTATGTGGCCCCCGTAAATTGAAATGCGCGTTCAAATTCAATATATAGATTTATATTTTGATTTTGATGGAAACTAATCGAAACGATCGAATCAGCTTACGAAACATATCCCATTGTGTTCGGAATGGGGGTAATTAGCAATGGACAACAGTCGGTGGGTTCGATTTCGAGGTCAAAATAAAAGGTTGCTTTTTGGAAATTAATAAAAACCCCTCACCCCTCTCTCCTATACCCTCAGCCCTTCCCGTTATTCTTCAGAAAAAGAAATTTAGATAAAAAAAGGGAAAGGAGCAAGGGGGGAGGGGGGAACGCCGCCCCAGCTCCATCGCGGCCCCCCAGGTGGCGCGCCGCCCCCATCGTCTTCTCCTCCTCCCGCCTTTCTCCTCTCGAGCCTCCCCTTCCTCTCCCTCTCCAATCGATCGCCCCCTCTTGCCCTAGCCGCGCCGCAAATTCCCTCCCCCCCAACTTCTGAAGATCGACACCCTCCAGCCTCCCCTTCCTCTGTACAAACCGTCGCTCCCCCTTCCAGAGCCGCCATCGATCAGAGATCCACCTCCTCAGCCCCGCCGAGTGCCGATGCCCCCTCAGCACAACCACGAACGCTCCTTCCCCTTTTAACATGAGTTTTTCTCCTTTTCTGATTTTGTTTTTTAATATTAACATAGTTAAATCAGTTTATTTAAATATATATAGCAATTATAAAATCTGTAATATATATATATTAGGATTAAAAATATAACTTTTATATTAGTTGAAGATTAAAAATATATTTTTTATATAGTAGAAAGATTAAAGATGTGATCTTTACAGAAGTAGCCATGTAAAAATATGATTTTTATATTATATAGCTAATAAAAATTCGATCTTTATTATGTAGGAGATATAAAAATATAATTTTTATTATATTACTAGCAAGATAAAAATATAATTTTTATCATGGAAGTAGCGTTGTAAAGGAGTGATTTTTACATATGTAGCAGAGATATAAAAATATATATTTTATTATATTACTAGCAAGATAAAAATATAATTTTTATCATGGAAGTAGCGTTGTAAAGGAGTGATTTTTACATATGTAGCAGAGATATAAAAATACGATTTTTATATAGAGAATGGCGAGAGAAAAATATGATCTTTATTATATGAACACCGGTGTAAAAAAAAAGAATTTTTATCTATATAGCAGTGGTGTAAAAAAATAGAATTTTTATCTATATAGTAGCCGTGTAAAAAAGTAGAATTTTTATCTGTATAGTAGCGGTGTAAAAATAGAATTTTTATCTATATAGTAGCGGTGTAAAAATAGAATTTTTATATACTAGGAAATATAAAAATATGATTTTTTTTATATGTAGTGAACGAAATTGACGAAGGGCGAGCATGACGAAAATTTCCCACATATGAAGAGTCATGGCGTTTGGTTTAGCTTATCAGTGAGAACTTCTCACTTTTATTTTATTTCTAGTTGAAATATATACTAGGATGCAGACGGTGTTTAGTAGCACCCGATAATTGTTGTGTTGTAAAATTTGATTGTGTGGTGTGAAATGAAATAAAATATTTTATGGTTAAAAATATAATTTTTAACGTGTGTATAAAATGAATATTTATAAACAAACCGGACGATTTGTTTATATACACTGATTTGACTGATATTGATTGGGACGATAAATTTTACACATCACCCGACCGCACAAATAAAATATGTGTCTGTTGATTTGAAACCCCACATGTGTATTGGAATGAGATTTGACGTACACTAATCCCGATTGTTTAGTTGTATATCAATCGATGGATTGACAGACTGTGTAAGCGTCAATTATTTATGTTAATGCTTATGCAGTTGTGTGGTGCACTCTGGATGATGGTTGATTATTTATCGTTGCTATTATATACATGTGTTGTAGAAAATCCATATAATAAAATTATATGGTAATTGATTGGGCCTCATTCCAATATAGAAAATAAATTCAAGTGTTGAATTGAAAAAAATTCATGTGTTGAATTGAAAAATATTCATGTGTTGAATAGAATAAACATTCATGTGTTGAATAAAAGCCGTGTTGATTAGATTGACGCCATTTTGACGTGAACGATATTTATATCGATTTTATTCATTTTTTCAATGAATATTGAAAGTGATTTCAAAACTCGAATTAAATTGAAATTCGAAACAAATTGAATCGCGAATTTCGACCATTGACTTCGAATGGATATTGCGGGAGATCCGACCGTCAGATTCTCCTAAAACCGGAACCGTTGGGTTCGTATCGAAAAGAGCTTTCAAACGAATATTAGAGATTTGTAATCTAACAGTTGGATTTGGAATTATGTGGAAAAGATCGCTGTAAGTGCAGTTCGATGGCCGTTGATGGAAATCGACTGTACGGGCCTTGATAAAATTATTAAAAATAGTAATAATTTGTGTAAAATCATATGAAATGATTTGTGAAGAATTGGAATGAAAAACTCCAAATTTGAAAAGATAAAAATTGTTTTTTTCCGAAATGAACTACTTTTGAACTAGAATAATAATTTATTTATTTTTAAATATATAAATTGGATTTGAAATGGTTTTAAACGTAACCAGAATTTCCAATAAGTGAATTGGAATGGATTTGAATCGAAATTATCTTTGGAATATTTCGAAGTTGGATTTCGTGATTATACAGATATTGTTATGGAAATTTGGAAGATATATTTATATCATTATTTCCAATATGATATTTGTGGGTCCTAGAATTAGATATTGAATATAAGCCAATATATTTTCTATTCATAGCCTTGTATATAATATCAAATGTGATTTGGGGTTGTCGTGAATGGTGTCTTCATTAACATTGTTTTTAAACCCAGTTGAGAAAAAGATTAATTCTTTTATTTAGATTTAATGAAGTGTACCAATTAAATGGTATTTAATTGGAATTGAATTTGAATTGATTTTTGGGTTTATCGTGAACGGTGTTTTAAATAACACTTGTCCTTTAACCCGATAATTAATGGAATGTGATTTTGGGTTGTCGTGAACGGTATCTTTAATAATACTGTTCTTAAAACCAAATGGAGTTAAGAAAATTAAGAACTAACTGGAGATCAGCTAAGAAGGATGGTTTCCTGGGTATTGATCTGATGTCGGTTTCGGCCTTCGGGGTTAATATTTGGGGAATTGTTCTCTTACTAATTTACGGTTAGGGACTGATAGAAATGTGATGTGATTTTGGGGTTTATCGTGAACCGTGTTTTAAATGACATCGGTTCTTTAACCCAGTTAAGGATTAAAACTAAGTGGAGTTTTAATGAATCTTTAATTAGATTGAAATGATTGAGAATGGAGTATCACCAGTTTTGCTCCAGACGATAGTTAAACTTTAATTAGATTTGAACGTGAAATGGTAATTGAATTTACCGATAACACTGCGGTGTTAGATATGGAGTATTACCAGTTTTGCTCCTTGGGATGAATAGGTTGGGATTGGGAAATAAAATAAATAATTACTTCGGTGTGGTTCGCTAATCCCGACTAGTTTGAAGAGATATTCTAAAGAATATTAAAGAATAAATTTAAAGAATTTATCTTTGATAAAATTAATGGGAACCTTTCCCTAAGAATGTGAAATTTAGAAACTGTAGGTTAGATAAGAAGGATGGTTTCTTGGGTATTGATCTGATGTTGGTTTCGGCCTTCGGGGTTAATATTTGGGGAATTGTTCTCTTGCTAATTTACGGTTAGTGGCTGATGATTTGGAATGAGGCTTATGTTGTGTATGTGTAACACTTGTTTATTGTATACGCGAGTTATCCAGAAAGACCGGGTTTATCCCATTCTGAATAACTGATTAGACATGGTATCGAGGATGAAGACGGTGGTTAAAGACTGGAGGTTTTCACGTCGTTTGGGTGGTTACTGATGATCTTGATTGGGTCGTACACCCAAGAGGAGGGAATCAGTTAGTGGTCGTCCAGACGTACTTGGAGATCGATGGATATGCGAGGTACAAGGTGCCTTCGGTTTCGTTCAGACCTAGAACGGACTTGTAAATGGACTGTGTGTCTGACATTGGATTTTATTTTGTGTGATTGATTTCTATTGAATATATATCTGTTTGGTGGCGGAGAATTTATTCTCTTGCTTAACGTCCTTCTCTGAGACGTACGAGCTCAGAGGTTATATACTGATGGATATCAAACGCATGGAGTGAATTGCCTGTGTGGCATGCCTAAGTGGAAAATGATCAAGGCTTTTGTTGAAAAGAAAAGTCTTGTGGTTGATGATCAAAGCATGGCCTGTGTGGCATAGCTTTGTGTAGCGTTGATTCGCGAGCCTCATACCACGGTTGTGAACCAGAAACGGGGGAGGACATCAGGGAGGGCATGCGTTTCCTTCTAGCTAGAAGTGGCGTCAATGGTTTTACATGCCCTGACGAGTTTGACTTCTGTGGTTGTTGCTGTTGCGAGGCGCCTCGGATATATCGGTGACTATGTGGAGCCGATGGAGTCATTTGTTGGCTCATTTACGACCCATATGGTGGGGAAACGTAGTGTTCAGGCATAATAATCCGCATCGGTGGACCGGCCCAGAGGATCCAAGGGGCAGTTGCGGCTGTCCTTGAGGGGCGGGCTAGGGCGTCTCGAATTTGGTAGAGGACGATCCCTTGCCTTGGTTCACAGATGGAAATCCAACTTCCAATACGTGACTTTGCGGTTTTGATTGTAGAGCCTAGTATGGCGACTTGATATATGGTACCCATGCCATCTATGATTAATACTTATGATTGAAATTGTTTTGACACTATACACTTATAGTAATAATAAAAGATGAAATTTAGCGTATCAAGCATTCTTCGGCTATTATAAGGTAAAACCCTATCCTTCGACTTGTGTTGCATTGTGTGATGGGACCTAGGTCTTATAATAGCTTCATTTTTCTTTATTCAGCATTGCGCTGTTGTTTTATGCCCTGATATTCTTGGGAGGAAACTCATTCCGTGTAATACGGCGTGGTCCCTTGATTTATCAAACTTTAAAATAAAGATTAATAACTGTTTTTAGTTCTCACACTAGTCACATGACTGACCTGGAGTTTATTATTTTAACCTAAACTCTGGGTGCCCTTATTTTCGACACAGGAAGCTAGTAGTTTTGGTTTTGCAGATTTATATTCATAGGATCCTGGTTTACGGCAGGAATGGTATTCAGAAAGCTTTGTATCTGTATATCTCCTTCAGTTGTTTTTTGTATTATTTTCCGCTGCTATGTAACGAATTGCAATCTCTGATATTTTATGATGTGTAATATTTATTCGTACTCTGTATATTCTTGTATTCTAATGGAATTGTTGTAATAAACAATGAAATGTTCTTCTGTTTGCGTTCTGATGTGGCTTGTCCTCAATTCAATCCGAGCTTTCCTTACCGGGGAAGTTCGGGTCGTCTCAGGCATGCATATATCAACCCTGTTCTATAACATGAGATTGATTTGTGTATATCGTTTGTTTTAACGAGTGAGCCAACACACACATACATTAATAAATACATACATAATAAAATACGGCATATGTATTGAAAGCATGTTCTCATGATGAAGTCATTTACTATAGGGAACTTCACACAATTAGTTGAAAGCATCTCGATAATCGATTGCTTGATTCCCTCATCCACCATGCTTGTTAATTCATGTAATTGTAACATGCATTTTGGTAAGGTTCCAAATCCCATATCATTAATTTTGAACCTAACATTTTCTCGACTTTGTTATGACAGTAATGGTAATGTTAATTAGGATGATTCACAAATACCATATTACATGTACGAATTAGTAATTTTGTTCGATATTCTTTTACCATTTTGGAAACTAAATTTGTTCGAGAAATATAATGATAGCAAAAATATTCCAAGATGCGCATTACTAGTACACAATACTATAGATCACGAAGTCATCTGTATGAGGTATCGTATATTAAAAATTTTATCAACGACCCTTCCGGACCCATGATCCAAGATTAGCATTGCTATATATATATACATGTATATAGTATTTATAAATAATCATGCTTAATTTAACGGTAAATGAAAAAAAACTGTAGAGATTACAGAATACTACATCAATCAGAAGTAAACATTTTTAAAGCTTCAGCAGAGATAAATCAGATAAAACCTTAATTTTTATTTTCTATGAATAAAGGTTAATAGAGAAGTTCTATATCTTCTGGTTATCTTTATCTTGGAAGGTTATTCAAGAAGTGCATAGAAGTCCTCAACAAGTTTTTGATGTTTGTTCTTGTTGGGTTATAGACATTTCAAGTGTCAGACTCAGTCACTGATATTTTTAGGAGTGCGTATGCTTCGTTGGTTGTTTAAATTATTATTTTATTCTATGTAGATTTCCTGGCCTTGAAATGTGCAACCTCTATTATGTATGTAGTGTCCCAAAATTGTGGTACAATTTGAGCTGACCAAATAAGAAAAGTCCAAACCCAATTGCACTGGAAACCAGAAAACTAATAGAAAGAAATTAGAGGGTGAGAATAGATAAGAGAGAAACTTAAAATAGAAGAAGAAGAACATACAACATCAGAGTAACACGAATCTCATAACGGAATGAACAACATATAATAGATAACAAATCCTTAAAATAAAATCAGTATATGTATACAGTAACATTATCAGAGTACAACACTTACAACATAGCAGAATAAACAATAGCTATATAATCCTGAAGCCTCCTTCTCCAAGCTCTCCAAGTATATCTGTAAAATCTTGACTAATTGACTTCCCGTACAAAATTGGGCACCTAAGATTTAGGGAAAAAAACAAAATAAAATCTGGGCTAGCCATGGGACTGGTGTGAGTAAAAAAATTTAAAACAATTTGAGTAATTAAACAATATCTCATAAGACCACGTCATATAACAAAATGAGTTTTTCCCTTATGAGAATCGAAAATAGTATTTATATCAAAATTCTTTTGATATTATATTAGTGTCTATCAATCACAATATAATAATCATCTAGCAGAAACACTTTCATCTCATGTTCTACGTATATAGTATACAATCAAAATCGCGAGCACTTATTGGATAATGGATTTCCGACTATGACAAGGTATGGAACCACCTTCCGATAGTGTACCTGTAGAGAGGAATACAGTGGGTTCAACAAGAACATCTTGCAACCCGACCACACATGACCGACCACTCATTTCGCTTGAGTGTATCGAATGTATATCACCAACGGTTGGGATCAACAACCGTTTCTCGAATGGGACAGCATCGAATAGATTAAAGAATGAAATGAATATCTCTAGATAGTTGATAATACACCCTAGTTGGCAGCCAACCACTTAGCCATGCTGCCTACCCGACTTTTGCCATTTCCCGGTTGTGAGGCTAGAGGCCAAGCTTATCTCTAGCAGATCGGACATTTATTCACTTGGAATGTCACATCGTCATACCCGCCAAATCACAAATTGATTTCCCCAAAAATACAACGAGTATGCACCTAAGAGAAACGAATTCCTCCGCCACCAAACGTACATACGTTTGCAGAGTTCAACTTACACGATCTGTTAAATATACTGTGTCAGACATTCTTCCATACAGGTTGTCCTGGGACTGGACAAACCGAAGGCACTATTCTATAAACAGGACAGCCCTTGCATAACTCTGTCTTCAATTATCTTCATTATATTTGATCGCCATCTTCATCATATTTGATCGCAACGCTAACGCCCATACATAGTGGTTTTCAGATAATGAATCTAATCCCGGGCTCTCCATATTGACAACGGAAAAATGGTCAAAAACTACGATAGTTGGTGAGTTAACTATTAAAGAAAAACACGTGTGCAAACAACGATATTATTTCCAGATGGAAATTCTATCGATCAATCATCATTTAACGTTTATCTCTTTAGTTCATTAATTTATTTATTTCCTATATATTCAACATTCCTTATTTTCTAAATTTATAAAATATACGTTATTGATCATTGGAAAACATTTCCATCTCTTTTTCACGTATCACTGTCATTCCAGTATTCTTTATCATCAAACATTTCATTTTCTATGATTAGAAAATATCTCTGATTATATTTGGAAAATGTTTCCAAAACTCATTCATTGGAATTAAACAGTTGTTTAAATAAAACATTGCTATTCCAACTCAAACCATTTCCTTCATCAACTAAATTCACTTAACCAACCTTTACTATCGAACCTTAACCATTCCTTAGTTAAAAATGAAGCCAATCAAGTTAGGGTATAACTACCTCTCAGACCTTAACTGAACAACATTTCTAACCTTACAATAGAAAAAGTTCCCCTTTAAATCTTTAACAAACTTCCTTACGTAACTCTCGAATTCTATTTACGAATCCACTTCTTTATTGAAACCATTGATTATAACTATAGCGTTATAATCCCTACTTCTGAAATAAAAATATAACTTTCATTTATTACTTTGGATAAATAAACAAACAACAGTTTATTAGTAAATAAATAAATCTTGATTAAAATGGAAAGTGAATAGTACTTTCCCAAATTCGATATGATCGAATTTCAACGTATAACTCTCTTTCGAAAAATCTCTATTCGATAACTCCTTTCGAATAAACTCTATTCGATAATTCCTTCCTTCTAATAAACTGTATTCGATAATCTTTCTTCGTATAAACTATATTCGATAATCTCTCTTTCAAATAAAGTATATTCGATAATCTCTCTTTCGAATAAACTATATTCAATAATCTCTCTTTCGAATAAACTATATTCGATTAACTCCTTTAACTCTATTTAAGTAAACTATATTCGATTAACTCCCTTTTGAATAAATTATATTCGACTAACTCAAATTCGATTAACTCTAGTTCGATTAACTCTAGTTGATTAACTCTAGTCGATTTACTCTAATCGATTAACTCTAACTTATTTACTCTGATTCGATTAACTCTAACTCTAATCGATTAACTCTAACTCTAATCAATCAACTCTAACTCTAATCGATTAACTCAAATTCTTATCGATTAACTCTAACTCTATTACTCTATTTGAATAACAAATCTTCGATTAACTCTATTCAAATAACTATATTCGATTAACTCATTTCGATTAACTCCCTTTGATTAACTCCTTTTGATTAACTTCTTTTGATTAAGTTCTTTTGAATAACTTCTTTTTGAATAAGCTATATTCAATTAACTCCTTTTCGAATAAATTATATTCAATTAACTCCTTTTGAATAAATTATATTCGTTTAACTCCAATTAATTAACCCTCTTTGATTAACTCTAATTGATTAACTCTATTCGATTAACTCTAATTTAATAACTCTATTTGATTAACTCTAATAAATTAACTCTCTTTGATTAACTCTAGTTGATTAACTCTATTTGATTAACTCTAATCGAATAACTCTATTTGATTTACTCTAATCAATTTACTCTATTTCCTGTTATAATCCTACTTACTTTCCAAATATTTCCTTTTTATGATATCTTATTTATTTTCTAAACGAATATTCCTTTTATCTCTCTATTTATTTAACAAATAAATATTTCTTTTATCTTTCTATTTATTTAACAAATAAATATTTTCCTTTTCAATTCTATTTATTTAACAAATAAATATTTTCCTTTTCAATTCTATTTATTCAACAAATAAATACTTCTTTTCAATTCTATTTCTTTAATCAATAAATATCCCTTTTCAGTTCTATTTATTTAACAAATAAATATTCCTTTTCAATTCTAATTATTAATAAACATTCCTTTTATATCTCCTTTGATTTTATAGTTAATTTCTTTTATAAAATCCCTTTTCATTTATATATAAAATCCATTAATTTTATATAAATAATTTATTTTCAAAATACACTTTGAAATCCCCTTTTCTACATCCCAGTATTTCTTACGGTATTTAAATTACCAATTAACAATGATCGATATCATTCAAACACACATAATTAATAACAGATTATACATCACAATACATGAAAAGAACAGTATTAAAAATATTGAGGAATCCAGTTGGATCCCTCCAACCTGTTTCCCTGGATCCACAGATGTTATACAATATAATAACATCGATTTCATTTCGATATGAAATATTCTGATAAACAGAACCAATATTTGATTAACGATTTATATATATATCGTTATCTATAATTTCAACTAATACATAAGCAGTTTAACCAAACAGTCAACACACGACAATCAGTCATCATTTATCTGTTCTAAATATACGTTATAAACATATGAACTGGTAGAGTTGGTGAGTTTTACTCACATTGGACGATCATCGTTAATAACGATAACCATCGCTTGATTTGATTCTGGCATTTTATTTCACTATAAATAGTAACGAGCTCCAATTCACTCCCAACCAGTTCCGTTGTGTAGCCCTCGTCCGTATGATCCCAACGTGACTAGTTTCGCTGAATTTCGTTCATGTATGACCATATGAATTATACAAGTTAACACATATTTAAATAGTTTAAACTTGGGTTTATATTTATAAATAGGCCAACCTTTTTCATTTAGCCTAACACAGTTTAAACCAAGCCCGCTTTAACCTTTCTTCCCCGATATGTGCTGCTCTGCTCATCATCATTTCCGTATGTACAAAACGCAAGTGCTCCTTCAACCAATACATAAGAATTCAAACCAAAAACTCCACACAACTCCTCATCTCGAGCTCCTTCGCCTCATGTCCGTTACATTCAACTCGTTACCATCCTCTTCACCGCGACTGGAGGACCCGCGCTACCCAACATAGGACCATCGAACTCACTTCTCACGTAAACAGTAAAACTCCACACTTAATGATTCCATAAACGGATTTCACTACGATGGTTCTCTTCGAATCTGCTTCGCAACCATCGACCTTTCATCAAACTTGACGTCCATCTCCTCGCCGTGACTTCAGAAATTCGCAGCTCCCCCATACAGTACATCGATGCAATACCTAACCGAACTTCACTAGAGTTTCATACATGATGCTCCTTTAAACCACAAATCCAAATATAAACTCCAAATCCAATATCGTTGCCTCAAATTCCATAATATACGAACCCTAAGTGTGCCACTGGAAACAATTGATGCCCCAAAATGTGAGTTGCGAACATCAACAGGGTATTGGGTTGAAGATAACCACATGCTATTCTTTACTAAATCAATTTCGAGATTTATTGTAATTTGTTTTGATTTATAGGAATTTTTCAATATCGGTTTTCCCTTTTGGAGTAAGAAAAACTAGTAGCGGATGTTTTGACTAAGGAAATGGTTTTGACTTAGGGTTAGGAAGGTAAGGGTATTTATAGAAGAGAAATATTATTTTTATATTCCTTACTTAATTTATATAAAGTATAACATTATTGGTATTCATCATCTAAAAATTTCTATGGTCACACATCACATCCAAAAATCACGAAAATGGACATACACTTTCAGTTTGACATTACGGACCCAACGAAACCGGTTTCGTCGAATTCCGACTCCGTTTGCTCACACAACGTATTTTTAACCGTTAAAATACTGACTATTTTTCACATTAAAGATCCATACGGCCACATACTAACTTCAAAAATCACGGAAATTGAAATCTAACAATAAATTAATATTGCGAATCCTACAAAATTGGTTTCGTCGAAAACGGAGGTTGTTTGCAAAACTGGCTATTTTTAAAGCTCTAAATAAACCCTTTTAAATATTAAATATATTTAAAAATAATTAAATTAAATATTTATAAATAAATATTATTGTACGTATTCACAATAGAATACCATATAGCTCCAATTGGATTTATAAATCGATGTTTCAAATCCCGATTAAATCGATATTCGATTTATAATGAAATTCCTTTTTATATATCGTTATAAATTATATATGAATTCCACAACGACTTTTCTAAAATTTGATTTGGACATAACTCAAAATCTACACGATGAAATCCCGATTTTTCTCTTCCATTAGAAAAATATACTTCACCATCTCCGAACGTTTCTTGTTTTACAGAAATCCGGCTTAAAACAGATTCTGTATATTCAATTGAAGTTCGAATCGCCAAATTGCGAACTACCGCGCCATTTCGAGCTCGATTATAATTATAATATAATTATACATTCAAACTTCATTTATATGATATATTCATGAATATAATTCTACTCTAAACTGAATTATATATTTTAAATAATACAAATTTCACAATATTGTGAATTCCACTATTTTTGATTATTTTTGAAATTAAATATATTATTCTATTATTTAATTTAATTAAATATTCACTATTATTTAACTCTACGACCATTCAAATCTCTAAATCACTATTTATATAATTAAATAAATTATTTATTATATCGCTAAAATGCGGGTCGTTCCAATGTAAACCACTTTTCTCTTACCACAAAGACACTGAAATATTTTTTACAGGTATTTAACTTTTGGAAGTAATAATTTATTTATGTTACATTATTATCTTTTGTATTACTATGGTGAGTTGCTGTCCCGACAAGATTTCCATATTTGCCCATTTGAGTTGTAACCTTAAGCATGGAACTGTGTTATATTTCTCTTTTACTTAAACGTGCATAACATATACATATTTTTTTTTGCAGTGAACGATGGCCCTTTATGTTGCGTCTCACTACAAAAATTCACCTAATGATTTTCAGTTGATGGTTGATGCTCTAACTCACCATTTAATCGTATTGCTTGGTATGGTCTTTATTCGGATATACATTTTTGTGTAGGCTATGTGGATATCTCAAAAAACGAGCTTTCGGAAATTTTATGTGCCATTTAGGTTTAGCACATCTTTTATTTATCAAATTGCGTTAAGATTCTTTTCAATTATCTTTTTCTTCTATTTACATTATTTTTTCTAAGCTTGATACATATGTGAAATGTGTAGCAATAATGAGGAGTTTGTCAACATTGATGAATTAGTATGTTTTTTTGTTGGGCACTTTTTGAATAGTTGGACCGATATATTTGATATCGATATTGCCAATATACAGTAGTGATGTTTTTGTTTTGTAAATCTTTGGTGTTAACTTTGGAATCTTGAAACTTCCCTTAATGGAGAAATACTATATCTATTAGGGTTTGTTGTAGGATGATATAATTTAAAGATCAAAAATTGCCTTATCATGATAATGGGAAGCAGAAAATTGAAGTTTGAATGTTGTTTCCTTTTTCTCTCCTAGCTAAACTTATATGATAAGACTATCATCCTCGTGCAATTTATATACATATGTTCCTTTCCCCATTTAACTGGAAAGTTAGCATTAAAAATAGTATAACTTACCATGGTTTTTAGCTTAACGTAACAGTGAGAGAAATCGTTTCTATGTAATTTAACAAATTTTGATTATGCTATAAGTTTATAAAGTTTCTTACTTATGATAAAAGCATTGTTTTTCATATTTTTGTTTTATTACTAATTAGCACCCCAATAACAATTTGTTTGTCCTCTATTTGCAGTTTTAAATGGATTCCCCTATCAGTGCCACATATTCGCAATACCGAGCATAGTAAAGAATCATCTAGACATATCCAGCCGGTAGACGCAAGGTAAGAGACCTACTATATTATGATTTTAATCAATTCAACTTGTACTGATATGGCAGTTTCAAACCGAAGTGTGAAAAAATATTAGTCTATTTTAAACTTTTTATTATGCTTTCGCAGTAATTTTGTTGTTATCACTTAAGCCAAACTTCTTTCTCCAGTTTTCTACTTCAACATATACAAATACGTGTGAAAAAAGTAATTTAAATATATGTATTGTAGCTAATTTATCCTAACTAGTATTCTAACTATCTTGGCTGAATTTAGACTTTTTCCTATTTTAAAAATTAAACTAAATATTGCACTATTATTTAAAAAAATAGAAATCATTAGTTAAGAACAGCAAAGCTTTTATTGGTTTTGCAAAAAGAATCATTAGTTCACTTCTTGTAGACGTTGTAATTAATGTAAATCTTTTTTCTGCTGAATTCAATTGAAATTAGTAAAATTGGAAGTGTGTTGCAATAATAAGAATTATCAAAATATTGATAGCATATCTGTATTAGTTTCGAATATTGTAAAAATGGACATTGACATATATAATAATGGCAATTTATTTTTCGTTTTTTTGACTTGATATGGTCACCAAAAATATCTGAAGTTTTCAGCTACTTAGCGCACTTGATTCTAACTTCATGGAAACGCCTTCTATGTTTGCATCCTTTGTCTCGTCGTTCTAAATGTCTCCTTTTTGAATGTTGCTACACTAAAGGAGTATTACAGGTACATGCCTTTTACTGCACTCAAATATAAATGCAAAAATATAAACTCAGTTCGAAGCTGAGTTTGCAAACTCAGTCCAAAACCGAGTTTGTAAACTCAGTCCACAACCGAGTTTGCAAGCTCAGTAGGAAAACTCAGTCCCGCTGAGTTTGCAAACTCAGTCCCGCTGAGTTTGCAAACTCAGTCCCGAACTGAGTTTGCAAACTCAGTTCCAAACTGAGTTTCCAAACTCAGTTCCAATGAGTTTCCAAACTTAGTTCCACTGAGTTTGCAAACTTAGTTCCAAATTGAATTTCCAAACCCAGTTCCAAACTGAGTTTCCAAACTCAGTTCGAAGCTGAGTTTGTAAACTCAGTTTGGAACTGAGTTAAAGTGCCATTGAGTCATTGATTTTTCTATATGGTACTTATATTTTAAATCGTAACAATTGAAATAATAATAGCATTAGTGTTCAATCATATTAGAGGTTAATAACACAAAAGGTTTATACACCAAAATTTGATTCTTGTCTACTTTCTTTTGAAGTACACAGAATTCTTGGTCTTTAAAGTTCCAATGAGTCTTTGATATCTCATATTAATGCAGTAGTTGGTACACCAAATAGTTCGGCTTATCTCTTTTTATGGATAATTATGTTGGGATTATGCGTTTTGTTTTATATACTCAGAAATTAATTTGTCAAAATGGATATTAAGTGTACTTGGTTTTACTGTTGATTTGGTGTTGTAACCAAACTATTTCTCCATTACAATGAAGTTGTTTTAGATTTTTAAAGTACCAATATATGTATCTATCTTGTTCTATTCTGTTCTATACACTTATAATACTCCATGAAAGTTAGTGCATTCCCTTAGTGAGTGACATTAATAGACGTGGGGTGTTACAGTTGGTTTTGTAGAATTGAGAAAAGACTTCTGATAAAATGCATAAATTGAAGAAACCTTAAAAGACCATAAAAATTCCGGGTTTCAGTAATTACAATATTAGTGATTGCAATATCAGTGATAATGTAGGTGTTGATTTTCTTGAGTCCAATGATGTTTTTATGTGTAATTAGGTTCCTATTTTAGTTTTCATTGAAGAGTGTCTGCGGTTTTTAAACTCGATTCAGAACTGAGTTTATAAACTCGGTTTTGAGTTAAACTCAAGCGTGATACCATGACATTAGAACTTACATCTGTAAAGAGTGGGATTCAATAAATATCAGCATGTGCGTTATGGGTATTTAATTAATGAAGAAGTTTATGAAACACCCCACCTCCGTTAGGGTCAATCTCAACGGGAATGCCCTAATTTTGGTGGAGGTTTATAAGTATAAGTCACAGATACACAAGACAAATATAAGAACACATATTTTTGAACAGCGGAAAACAACAACAATTTTTATTTCAACAAAATACGTGTTACACAAACCATATCATAATTTGTCTTACAACCCTTCCAAAAACATAAAATCATCATGACTTTCTTGATTACATTATTTAAAGTAGCATAAAAACATAAGTAAACTGCATAAGTCCCACAATTGCTGTCCAAAGCCATAGTCCAAAACGAAAAAGATCCAAGCAATACATTCTTTCTCTTCAAGCTGGATGTGAAAACTGGTCAAGCTGCGGTATTCCCTCCCTGTGGACCTAGGGGGGGGGGACGAAAGAAAAGAAGACGAAAGAAAAGTAGAGTCAGACATAAAGCCTGAGTAAGTCTAGGACTATTCAGTCTATGAATAAAGAATTGGGCATGATAAGTATAAACTGGAAATGGGAAAACACTATAAACTAGGTTAAGTTATCTAGAGTCGAATGTACTTATCGTACCCCATACTAATCTCTGCATCCATATTAACTAGTTCCCAACAGCCACCCCATTATCAGGGTGAAGTGATTTGTTTCTAATGATCGGCTCCTACTCACATAGTTACATGTGTCTTACGGCCCCCGATGTTGTAGTTACCTATGCTGGTCCCACCATGGGGTGTATCAAGTCCCATGGTGGCGGCCCGACACAATCCTAGAATGCACAGGTATGCTACTGGTGCCCAGTGCCTTATTTCTCTGCGCCAGAGTGTGTGCACGCCCGCACCCCGTTAGAACTTACACTGCTGCACCACCGCCGTCGATTTGACCTCTTACAGTCAGCCCAGCAATCGTGCCCCACCCTGCCTAGTTCAGGGTATCCTGATACACCTTATAGGGTTACTGCTGAAAAGGGTCCCCTGCTACTAGGTTTTCTATTTCTAGCCAACATGCTAAGTTGGTTAAGTGTTTTGTAAACCTAACCCCCAACCAATCTGTATAGTTTACATGTTCCATTTTGATTAAGTCTTAATTCAATTTACTTAATCCTATCAATCCTGACTCAGCCTTAATTGTCTTATTAAAGCCTCGACCTCTCACATTAGACAGGTATTGTTGTGGCTGCCTGTTGCCGGTTGGGTCCGGGCAGTCTTACGCCACAACTCAGTCTAACCTCGGGTCTTTATTGGGCTCCGTGTTTAACCACCCACATTGGATAGGTATTGTTGTGACTACTGGACAGCCGGGCGGTTCCGGGCAGGTTTACATCACAACTCAATCCAACCTCGGGTTAAACACATCGTATTTTCTACATTTACATATTTTGTCTCTTTCCTTTTTATATGTAAATATTTGCGGCCCATTATTCAAATTCATCTTTATTGGGTAAAATTAATTTATATCACTTAATTGTTTTTCAAGGTCGTTGGCATGCGTCAAACATGCCAACACACATGTTTTATATTTTAACCCAAACGTCATTACCCCCGTTTTATACGTTCGCTAAAATGTAACATATGTTGGGTTTAACAATTAAACCCAACTTAGCCATATGAAAAAGGGGAGGCTTAGAACATGGTGTTTATATATTCTAAGTAACACAAAAAGGGGAGTGTGAACGCATGAACTTGCAACATAACGATCTAATTAACATGAATTAGGCACATGTGAACTTGCATTGTAATAGCATATAATCATGGCATAAACATACTTAAAAACATGAATCATTCTATTCATATAATCATGGCATAAACATACCTAAACATGAACCATTCTATTCATATAATCATGGCATAAACATACCTAAATATGAATTATGGTTTTTAATCTATTCATGTAAACTTGCAATTGGGATGTAAGTCTAACTTAATTATGTGTCACATTTATCACCATATGATTTTGATTACAACATAGGCCTAAAACATATTTTCAACTAGGCATAACACCAAACATAGTTTAGTCATGTTCATAAAGATGTTTACTTTTGTCTCTAATACAAAAGTATGGTTTTACACTTGAATCACGATGCCAATTCCAACATAAATTCATATAAACCCTAGTACTTAGTTGAATCCAATTTCACACTAAAAGTGATCATAAAAGTATGTACATCATATTGGCATAATGGTGAGTCATATACTTGCATGAATCTCAAATAAACTACCACAACATATGGTCGTTAACATGAATCATATACTTGCATGAATCTAAATTAAACCACCACAAACATGTAGTTGTTAATTTCCAACATAAATCACATACTTGCAAATATCCAATCGTTATAAGACAACATTACCCAATCATTTTGAATCAAAGCAACATACAAATATAGATTATTATCACCACAAATCGAATACAATTCTATTTCTCATTTTACACAAATCAAAACATAATTATTTATTCACATCGGAAGAGCACTCTACTTACAACGTATGACGAATCTTCAATTCAGGAATCTGAAATCTGAATTTGGAGATGCTATCCTTTGTTGTAGGTGTTGTTTTGATTTTTAATTGACGTTGCTTTAAGCTTTCGAATTGTCTCCTAATTGTCTCTCAATTTCTAACGGCTATTCCTAGTCCTTCCTCAGCAGCATGACGGTCTCATCTCCATTTTTGTTTGTATGAATTAGGGTGAGTCTTAGGTCCTTTTTATAGAGTTTGTGATTTGATTAGGACCGTCGATGGAGCTTGGATCAATATTAGCCGTTCATTTCAAGGAGAGACCAATCAGGAGCTGACACCTAGCCCTAGTGACAAGGCAAGGCTCAAAAAATCGACCAAGCACAGACCAGGCCAGCCAGGGGGCTGGGTTCGACCTGGCTCAGGGGCTAGGTCGACCCCCCAGTCGACCCCCAAGTCGACTATGTAGTCGACCTGAGTGCCCCAGGTCGACTACCCAGTCGACCTGGGTAGCCCAGGTCGACTACCCAGTCGACCTGGGTGCCTTGGGCGGGAAAATTCCCGCCCTTGCCAATCCGGCCCGATTTTTGAATTTTAAATTTGTTTTCTAAGCTGTTTTGGTCTGTTTGAATTTTAAACTGAATTCTGAAACTTCCGGAGGCCATATCTCCCTCATTCGGAGTCCGTTTTACGCAAACTCGGACTCTATTTCAAGCAGAATTCCGAGATGAACGCAATGGCGTATCCTGTTTCCCTTAATTCTTTGATTTGAAATTAGTTATACTTTATTTTGTGAATTTTACTGTTATAGAATACACGGGGTGTTACATCCTCCCCCACTTAAAAGGATTTCGTCCCTGAAATCTTCAAGTTCAGGAAGAATGTATGTCCTAACATCCAAACATCCATCTACTCATCCATCAAACACGAGCATCCATTGTCCTTAAAAGACTTCTAATGCTTCGTGATCATATGCGAAGTGTGTGTACATGTACTTATCTAATGCAAAATCAGTCGGTCTACTGATTCAGTTGACCTCCTTAATGCAAATTATGTAAGTGCCATGGATCCATTATGTATGCAAATTTTCCTATTCATGATTCTACATGAGTGCACAATCATTCATATAAATGCAACATCCATATGACAACACATTAAACTTCAACCATATACAAATATAAATACATATATGCATATGCAGCATGAAGTGACTGAGCCGATCTAAAACCTAAATTGTGTGTGTATATGCAACCACGAGCAACCACTAGCAATCACTTGCAACCACTTGCAACCATCATCCATAACATGTTTCAATTACATGTTTTCATCCAAAGAGTTTCTACCTAAAAGATAAGGTCGAGGAGATATACCTAAAAAGATAGATAAAAGCGCAACTTAAGGAAAAAGAAAGATCAAAGATGTACCCTTGAAAAGAAAAGGGTAGGCTGCGCGTATTCTAGCTTCAGTTTCCCAAGTTGCGTCTCCCTCGGTGTCGCTCCACTGAACTTTGACGAGCTTGACTTCGCGGTTGCGTAGCTTCTTCACTTCCGTTCCTAATATGCGGGTTGGAACTTTCCTCACGGTTGCTTCGCGTTCCACTTCAGCTTCTTCTAGGATATTTGGCTCTACCACTTCAGCGGATTCATGTAGACATTTTCGGAGGTGCGAAACATGGAAAACGTTGTGAACTCCGGCCAACTTTTCGGGTAGCTCTAATCTATAGGCCATTTTCCCAATTTTATCAATAATAGGAAACGGTCCTACGAACCTTGGTGCTAGCTTTCCTGTGGTTCCAAAACGAACAACGTTCCTTAGCGGGGATACCTTAAGAAAAACTCTGTCCCCAACCTCAAATTCAAGGTCGGTCCTCCTCTTGTCGGCGTAGGATTTTTGTCTATCTTGGGCTGTCTTCATTCTTCTCCGTATTAAGTGTACTTTTTTTGAAGTCTCTTGGATCATGTCTGGTCCAAGTATGAGCTTGTCAGTAGACTCCCACCAACAAGTGGGCGATCGGCACGGTCTTCCATATAAAGCTTCGAAGGGCGTCATTCCGATGGTTGCTTGGTAGCTGTTGTTGTAGGCAAATTCTACCAAAGGAAGATGGTCTTCCCATGTCCCTCCGAAGTCAAGGACGCACAGTCTTAAAAGGTCCTCCAAAACTCTGTTCACTCTTTCTGTCTGGCCGTCGGTTTGGGGATGATAGGCTGTGCTCAAGCATAACTGTGTGCCTACCGCTTCTTGCAGACTCCGCCAAAACTCACTTGTGAAGATAGGGTCTCGGTCACTAACAATGCTGGATGGTATTCCATGGAGTCGAACAATTTCCATGAGGTAAAGAGATGTTAGCGATGAGGCAGTTCTTTTACTTTTGACAGGTAAAAAGTGGGCGCTTTTAGTAAGCCTATCCACTATTACCCAAATGCTAGTGTTGCCTCTTCTAGACCTAGGCAGCCCATCAATGAAGTCCATTGAGATGCTATCCCACTTCCACTGCGGGACCTCTAGAGGATGGAGCAGACCACCAGGCTTTTTCTGTTCTGCCTTAACCTGTTGGCACACCATACACTTAGAAACGAAATCTGCCACGTCCTTCTTCATGCCATTCCAAAAGAAAGTTCTCTTTATGTCCTTGTACATTTTATCTCCGCCTGGATGTATCGTCATCTTGGTGTGATGTGCTTCCTCGAGAACCTTCTTTACTAAATCCCTTGTCTGTGGGACGCATAATCTTCCGTCTCGCCTTAGCCAACCCTTGTCGTCAATGGAGTATCTGCTGAGGTGACTTGAAGTCTCACCCCTAATTAGCCTATCAATCGTCTCCACAAGCAGAGGGTCTTCGCGTTGTGCTGTCCCTATTGAGTCCACTAAAGTCGGGCGTACCTCGAGAGACGCTAGCAAGCCCGGTACAAAATCGGAGGAGGGCCTAATAAACTCTAGGCTTTGTCTTTCAACAAGCAGCGGGCTTAGGGTCAGTTTCTTTCGGCTCAATGCGTCTGCCACTACGTTGCCTTTGCCCGGAGTGTAGGAGATCTCGAAATCGTACAAGGCAAGAAACTCCATCCATCTCTGTTGCCTCAAGTTAAGGTCTTTCTACGAGAAAAGATATTTCAACGATTTATGGTCAGTGTAAAGTTCAAACTTCTCACCTAGGAGATAGTGTCGCCAAGACTTGAGTGCAAAGACGATGGCAGCTAACTCAAGATCGTGGGTTGGGTAGTTCTTTTCGTGCACTTTCAACTGTCTTCCACCATAAGCTACTACCCTTCCTTCTTGCATTAAGACAGTGCCTAGCCCTGTCCTACATGCATCTGTATAAACTGTGAACATCTTGCTTCCATCTGGCAACGTCAAAACTGGGGCTGTTGTAAGAGCCCTTTTCAGTCGTTGGAAAACAAATTCGCAATCCAAGTCCCAATTGAACACTAGATTCTTCTTGGTCAGCTTTGTGAGCGGAGCTGATATCTTTGCAAAGTCTCTGATGAATTTCTGATAGAAACCTGCTAGCCCGAGAAAGCTTCGGACTTCTGTTGCGTTCTTTGGTGTCTTCCAGTCCTGCACCGCTACTACCTTAGCCGGGTCCACAGCTAGCCCTTCTTTGGATACTATATGCCCAAGAAACCTCACTTCTTCTCTCCAAAAGTGGCATTTGGAGAATTTGGCTTTTAGCTGATGGACTCGCAGAGTTTCCATGATTGCCCTTAGGTGTTGAGCATGCTCTTCTTCGCTCTTTGAGAAGATCAAGATATCGTCTACGAAGACCACTACGAACTTATTGAGGAAATCTCTGAATACCCTACTCATTAGGTCCACGAAGTAAGCGGGTGCATTTGTCAAGCCAAAAGGCATGACAAGCCATTCAAAGAAGCCGTCTGGGGTTCTGAATGTTGTCTTATCGATACTATCTTCAGCCACCCTTAGCTGATGAAAACCAGTCGCCAAGTCGAGTTGGGAGAAAACAGACGCTCCTACAAGCTGATCAAACAGATCGTCAATTCTGGGGAGAGGGTGCCTATTATTTTTCGTTAACTTGTTGAGCTCCATATAGTCAACACATAGACGGAGTGAACCATCCGCCTTTGTGGCGAACACCACTGGAGCACCCCATTCTGAAATACTCCTTCTAATGAACCCCTTCTCTAGAAGCTCTTTAATCTGTTTACTGAGCTCCTTTCTTTCCCGTGGAGCCATGTGTCTAACGGGCAACGCAATGGGCTTTGCATTATCTACAAGATATATGCGGAAGTCTATCTCCCGCTTCGGAGGCAAGCCCTTCACCTCTTCGAAGACATCCGGATATTCCCGGACCACTCTAACCGATTGCAAATTTTCAACAGAGGCATCTAGCGATTCAAGATAACTAAGCATGACCGCGTACGAGGGATTACAAGTAATTTTCAGAGTGTTACCGAGTTGGGTCAGAAGCCTAACCACCCTTTTCTCACAATCCAGGATGGCACCATTACTGGATAGCCAATCCATGTCCAAAATCAAACCATATCCCGAAAAGCCCAAAACAAAGGCACTACATTTAAATTCTATGCTTAGAATAGAAATTTTCAATCCCACACAGATCATAGAAAAATGAGCTGGGCCCCCAATTGGATTTGAAACAATTAAGGGGTCCTCTACCATACTAGTTTCTAGGTGCAGAGATTCTACTGAAGCAGATGAGATAAAGGAGTGTGATGCGCCAGAATCAAATAAAGTGCGAACTGGGTGATCATAAAGATAAACTACACTTTCTGCAGAAGTATTTATACCTCGCTGCTGCAGAGGTGGCGCTTCTAGCGCATGAACTTGTGCCCCTGATGTGGATCCAACCCTCTGCCCCTGCCCTCGTTTCTTTGGGCAATCCTTAGCCAGGTGGCCTGTTTCACCGCAAGAAAAGCACCCACCATTCATCTTGGCCTTCTTTTTCCGGCAATCTTTCACCAAGTGCCCCACTTTGCCATAGAAATTGCACTTCCTTTTCTCTTTGTTGTCTTTTCCGCCCTTCTTAAAGTCTGTCTTCTTAGGCTGTAAACCCTCTTTTTTCCCTTGAGAGCTTTCTGCCTTTGTCTCCTTCTTGCCCTTATCCTCTTCGTTCAGCAATACCATCTGCACCAACCTTTCATACGTAGCTCCCATGGGTATATGGGTCATGGCCAAACTGTGTAATGGCTCATTCAACCCCTTGACAAAGCGGAGAGCCTTCTTGTGCGGGGTGTTGACTAGGTACTGTCCGAACCTAGCCAGCTGATCGAACTGATTAACATACTCTTTGATTGTCATATTCCCTTGCTTAAGAAATAAGAAATTTTCCAACTGAAGACTCCTTTCAGTTTCTGAGAGAAATTAAGCCTCAAACCGTGCCCTAAAGTCCTCCCATGTTTCCACCGGTCTTTCTGCATTGGTGACTTCCCACCAGTAGGAAGCCTCGCCTTTAAGTAGCCATACTGCCAGTTGTACCTTCTGCCTATCTTCTACCTCAAAGATGACGAATAAGTCCTTGGTTTCTTTCAGCCAATTTCTGGCTACCACGAAGGACTCGGTTCCATGAAAGTCCTTTCCTCCCATAGCTTTAAAATCTTTACATATCTTAGCAAAAGTATTTCCTCGCGAAGGAGGTGGAGGAAGAGGTGCTGCTGCAGCTGGATGATTTCCTGTAGCTGGGGGAGGAGGAACGGTAGGACCGGGCTGAGTGGCCCTTGCTTCTAAGAATCGTCTAAACCAACCAGGTATTGGTACACCCTCTGGCAAGTTAAGTTCTTCGGACATACTGAAAAAAAAGGATAGATTCAAGACGATGGATAAAAGATAATACCTATGGCTTTGGGGGGACTATGCCTTTCTAGAATAAAATAATATTTTATCTTTAAAAAAATGCTTCTTTAAATTTTCTTTTGAAAATAAATTTTCAAAACTTTTTATCCTATCTGGTAAACCTATGCTCTGATACCAAGTGAAACACCCCACCTCCATTAGGGTCACTCTCAACGGGAATGCCCTAATTTTGGTGGAGGTTTATAAGTATAAGTCACAGATACACAAGACAGATATACTAACACATATTTTTGAACAGCGGAAAACAACAGCAATTTTTATTTCAACAAAATACGTGTTACACATACAATGTCATAATTTGTCTTACAACCCTTCCAAAAACATAACATCATCATAACTGTCTTGATTACATTATTTAAAGTAGCATAAAAACCTAAGTAAACTGCATAAGTCCCACAATTGCTGTCCAAAGCCATAGTCCAAAACGAAAAAGATCCAAGCAAAACATTCTTTCTCTTCAAGCTGGATGTGAAAACTGGTCAAGCTGCGGTATTCCCTCCCTGCGGACCTGGGGGGGGGGGGGGGGGAACGAAAGAAAAGTAGAGTCAGACATAAAGCCTGAGTAAGTCTAGGACTATTCAGTCTATGAATAAAGAATTGGGCATGATAAGTATAAACTGGAAATGGGAAAACACTATAAACTAGGTTAAGTTATCTAGAGTCGAATGTACTTATCGTACCCCATACTAATCTCTGCATCCATATTAACTAGTTCCCAACAGCCACCCCATTATCAGGGTGAAGTGATTCGTTTCTAATGATCGGCTCCTACTCACATAGTTACATGTGTATTACGGCCCCCGATGTTGTAGTTACCTATGCTGGTCCCACCATGGGGTGTATCAAGTCCCATGGTGGCGGCCCGACACAATCCTAGAATGCACAGGTATGCCACTGGTGCCCAGTGCCTTATTTTTCTACGTCGAAGTGTGTGCACACCCACACCCCGTTAGAACCTACACTGCTGCACCACCGCCATCGATTTGACCCCTTACAATTAGCCCAGTAATCGTGCCCCACCCTGCCTAGTTCAGGGTATCTTGATACACCTTATAGGGTTACTGCTGAAAAGGGTTGTAACGACCCGTAAATCCGTACTATCTGAGCTGACTAACAACACACAGGTCCAACTCCAATAATACAGAAATACGAGTTATTAGGGTTAAAGAAAATAGAAAAGATAGAAGAAGAACAGAAATAACAATACAGAACCTCACAGTGGAACGAATAAAATATATTATATAACATAAGCTCTGAAGTACAAAACTTTATATCATATAGACATACCATCATCAGAGTATAATACAGCATTTGGTACAGCGGAAATAACTCTAAAATAACTAGCGGTGAAGCCTCCTGCTTCCAGCTTCTCCAAATGTATCTGTAAAGCCTGAAACACTTGACTGCCCGTACAAATTTGGGCACCCAAGAGTTTAGGGGAAAACAAAACAAAATAAACTCTGGGTCAGTCATGGGACTGGTGTGAGTAAACTCCAACCATTGGTTTAACTTTTTTTTTAATCCTTTCGAAAGAAAGGATAATCGTAAGACCGATCCACACATAAACACGGATGGTTTTTACCTTACGATAACCCAAAACATTTTGATATCAAAATCTGATGATATTATAATAGTGCATAAATCAAATAAATAGAATCTAGCGGAACGCTTGCATCTCACGCTCCATATATAATATTAAATCAAAAACCGCAGGGGCGCTTATTGGAGATTGGATTTCCAACTTGACAAGGTATGGGACCACCTGCCGATAGTGTATCTCTAGAGGCGAATACACTGGGTTCAATAAGAACATCTTGCAACCCGGCCCACACATGACCGACCACTCATTTCGCTTGAGTGTATCGAATGTATATCACCAACGGTTGGGATCAACAACCGTTTCCCGATAAGGGACAGCATCGATAGATTAAAGAAGCAATTGGAATTTCTCTAGATAGGTGGTTATACATCCTAATGGGTGCGACCCACATAGCCATGCTGCCTACCCGATTTTTGTCATTTCCGGGTTGTTGAGGCCTGAGGCTACGCATACTTACCATTCATTGATAACACAATCACTTTGAATGCCACATCGTCAGATCCGTTAAGCACTAGTTGAGTTTGCACAAATATTATGGATGTTATGCTAAGGGAATAAATCCGTTGCAACCATATATATTTTACAGACCAACTCATTTAATCAATGGAAATACTTTGTCAGACATTCGTCCATTTACGTTCGTTCTGGGATTGAACGAAACCGAAGGCACTATTTCTATTTAATAGAAAAAGTCCTTGCACTTTACTCCGTCTTCAATATATTCAGCATACTTGGTTCGCAACGCTTATGCCGATACGGAGTGGTTCTTCGGATAATAATCCAACCGGTCTCTCCATATTGACAACGATGGTCAAAACTTCGATAGTCTGTGATTTAACTATCGAATAAAAACAAGTGTTCATCCAAACATATCAAACAAATCACTGGGCTCTTTAATTAATATTTCATTAATTAAATCTCTTCTCCATTTCCTTATCAATATTTGTTAACCAAATATTTACAAGTATCGCATCCTTTTATTTTCTATAGTTAGAAAATATTATTGATTTTTAATTGGAAAACATTCCAATCACTTATCTCTTCAACGAACTCATTTAGTTCTATACTTAGAAAACAATTGTTATTTTATTTCCAAGTTTACATTTATTTGGGTTAAAACGGATGTTGTGTAAAACATCGTTACGACAACCCAAATATATACATTCAATTAAATCTCTTTAAACGTTGATCTTCGAGACTGAGTTTTGCTATTTATCGGTTGTTAATGAAACCAATCAAGTTAGCGTATAATTACCTCTCAGACCTTGACTGAATAACATTCATAATGTCAAAACAGACAAGACTACTTACTCGAATAATCAATACTATACAAACCGATTATCTATTTTTAAAACACGTATACATTTCCCTTGTTATTTTTAACAAATCTAAGTTATAGTTTTCCTTCTTGTTTCAAATATCCTATTTAAATTTGTTTCATTATCTAATTCTCTATATATATCGATATATGGATTTCTAGTTATCAAATTTTCTTAAAAATATTCTAACTCCTTAAATTTTCAGAAAAATTCGCCATAACCTCCCCTGTATCGGGAGCATCGGGAAATTTCAAATAGCTTCCCGGTAACTTCTCATCTCAAAAAGAAAAAGAAAAGGCCAAGCGGCTTGCCGATACGGCGCATAAAATCTCATATATGAATTAAACATGTACCTTATTGTCGAGCACGCTAATTATATACCTTCATCACTTTATCCCATAATTGTCTCCGGTATATCAATACCTGTACAATTCATTTCAGCTTCATACACTCGTTTTGACTCAATTCGTTAAAGTAACTCTTTAACTATCTCTTTGCCCATTTCGCTTGTATATATATGAATATAACACGTTTCAATTATATTTCAACTTACTTATCAACTAATTGAATTCAAATTTTAATTTAAGTTCTATATTCGATTTCAAATATATGTTTACAATTCAAAAAAATTCAATTTTCAAAGTTCGACTTCAATTCACCACTCGATTAACTAATTCTTCTTTGACTTGGTTAATTCTATTCAATAATCAAAAATATGATTATTGTTTCAAAAACCACTTTTCTTACTTCACTTGAGTTCACCTTTATGTTCTAACTCAAGACCAGGTTTTTAAATGGAAATTCGGATTTTTATTTGCTTAAAAATCCCTATATTTATTATATAAAATCCATTATGGTTTTAATGGTTTCTGGCGCTGCACTTTTAAAATTTTGATTTTGACATAACTCAAAATCTATTCGACGAAATCCAGATTTTTCTCTTCCATTAGAAAACTATTATTCAACCGGTCCTGACGATTCTTGTTTCAGAGAATTCCGACTTCAATTGAGTCCTGTATACTCAATTGAAGTTCGAATCGCCAATTTACGAACTGCAACGCTGCGGCGAGTTCGTTTTAAATATATATATATATATAAACGTTTTAAAACTTCGTTTATATAAATTCAACTCCATTTTAACTCTATTTGAATTTTCCTTGATTCAAACTCCATTTTCACTTTTATTTGATTTCTATATTCAAATTCCAATTTCACTTCTATTTGAATCCTCTATTCAAATTCCATATTTCAAATTCCATTTGAATTATATAGTTAAATCCCATAGTTTTAAATTCCATTTGAATGCTATATTCAAATCCTATAATTTAAATTCCATTTGAATTCCTTTTTGAATTCTACATTCAAATTCCCTATTCAATTCTCTACGAATTCAAATTCTATATTTATTTTATTTGAATTTCAAATATTCAAACTCCGATTCAATTCTATTTGAAATTTCAAATATTCAAACTCCTATTTAAATCCTCTTATTTAAATTCTATTTCAAATTCCCTTATTCAAATTCTATTTATATTCCTATATTCAAATTCTGTATCAAATTCCCTTATTCAAATTCTATATTGGAATTTCTTGAAAATTTCTGTATTCAACATCTATTTAAATTTCTATATTCGAATTCTATATTTGAATTCTCTTTGAATATCTAATATTCAAATTCTATATTTAAATTCTCTATTGAAATCCCGTTTGAATTTCTATATTCAAACTCCATTTAAATTCTATATTCAAATTTTATAGTTAAACTCCATTATTTTCAAATCTCTATATTTGAATTTCATTTGAACTTTCTTTATTCAAATCCATTTGAATTCCCTTTTGAATTCCAATCTATTTTCAAACTTCGTTTGGATTTCTATATTCAAAACTATTTCCAAACTCCATTCAAATTCTTTTTTTTTTGAAATTCTATTTCAAACTCTACTTAAATTTTCTATATCAAATTTCCAATTGAATTCTTATATTCAAACTCTTTAAACAAGTCTCGATTCAATTCCTTTTGAAATCGATATTTCTATTTTTTTGAAAATAAATTTCCTTTTTCAATTTCACACTTGTATTTTGATTTCTGAACTATCAAGTAATAATTCTTTTTACTTCATTTATAACTTCGTTATAAAAGAACTATTTATAAACTTTGTTTATAAAGGAACTACTTGTTTTATTTTTCGAAACAATTTTATATTTCTATTCCATTCAAATTTCAAAATTCTATTTAAAAATAGAATTTTCCTTTTTAGTCTCAAATACCCTTTTCATGATATTTCAAATAATTTAACACTTGGCCCAGTGATATTTAAAACAACCAAATCACCCAATTGTCAATCATTTTATTTTTCACTCGTCATATATGAATATATGAAATCAAGCAAACAAACAAACAGATAATATATTTTTGAGGAATCCAGTTGGATTTCTCCAACCTGTTTTCCTGCATCCACAGATGTTAGTCGACAGAAATAATACCCATCCTGCTTCGAGGCAGGATATCGCGGTATAAAAGGGAATCCACTTATTTATGTGGGCGTAGGGTCATCCGCTAATGATACTGCGGGCATCCGCTAATGAAACTGCGGGAATCCAACCAATCACCAAACCAATATATATAATAGCAAGCCTATATAACTAATATTTTTAAATCAACCAGAAAGCATTCAAAACAAGCATCAAACACTTATTTTTAACGAATAAAAATAATTTTAAATAGAAGGTGAGTGAGATTTACTCACCGTGATTTTCGGTTTGCTGAATATCCATAAATTTCCATATCATCGGCCACGAGTCTGCTCGAATGAAATTTATTTCGTACCTATCATTTATTTAAACACTTATTCAACATTTTGAACTATTTATTTAAACTACTTAAATAAACTATCTTAGACAAACTAACTAATTAAACATTTCTAAATAATTTAATTAACTTCTACAATGAATAAATAAATGATTCTATATCTTATTAAGTTTTGATTTAACAAACTTTCCTAATTTAGTTACACATTTTAATCGCCTGATTTATTATGTAATCTTTAAATTACCAGAGATTTTTTTTTGTACCTTACTACTCAATACCCTTGTTCCTTCTTTGTTTCAAATAGAGTCATCAATTCCTGTTTTTCCTCATTCCAGCATTAACACTTCACTGCACCCTTCCCAACATTATAGAACCGACCCCAACTTCCCACAAAACATGTCGCATAACTCCAGATCACCCCCTGAACCATCGAACTCCATATCCCACCCAAAATCACGTCAGACGTCGCACCACTTAGAACACACACAACTGTGTGCCTTATCGTTCCATAGAACCCCAATCGGAACCATTGCCGTACCCTTTGCTTCTTCGACACTGCCATGCTGCAGATGCGAACTTCTATGCTCCGATCACTCAATAACTCGCCCCCTCCAATCGAGCACAAGCTCGATGTCCTTGATTTCCGCATTGCCCAAATTTTCATAGCTCGAACTCCAGAAAATCGAACTACTTTCTGGACTCACGGCAATCCCCTTTCATCCATCGCGATGAGCATTGACCCCTAGCCCTAGTTCGAACTCCACCAGATCGCCCTTCCCAAAACAACGTTCGCACCCAAGACTGAAGCTATGGATTTAATGCTCTAATCCTTTGAAACTCGAAGAAACAACCCGTAGATTTTACAGTGATTTATTTCGATTTTCGAAAAGGGAATTCTCGGTATGATTTAGAGAGGGAGGCATATTTTAGTTCATGCTTGAGGAATGAATGAGTAAGAAAGGAGGACTCGCGACTTTATACAGAGGGGAAACTTGGTTGTTAAGGGGTTTAAAGTGTATAAAGTACATCATTATTAATTCCGATTTGATTTCGAGAGATTTTCACTTTATTTTAAATAAATATCGATTTGACTTCGATCCTATCCACAATCAGATATTTCGGGGTTCGCAACTTGAGATCGTGGACCGCTATTTTAACGCACTGACCGACATTCCAATATTACAGCGTTATTCTTAATTGAACAGTATATATATTCTGAAATTTAATTTTCAACGTATATACGTGATTAAATTAATATATATAATATAATTTAAATTCAAAACAAATAAATTCTCCAACAATAATTTATTATCATTGTCGTCTATATTCAAATATATATATTGATCATCTAAACTGATTCAATTCAGTTTTATCTCCGAATTGAATTATTTTAAATTCTCGTATAACGATGATTATCAAAATAAATCGTATTTCGATTATTTAATCTATAATTCAATATAAAAATTCTTTTCTATTATTAATTCAATATTTAAAACCATATTAAATATTTAAAATAAACTATTCAAAAATTCGGGTCGTTACAAGGGTCCCCCGCTACTAGGTTTTCTATTTCTAGCCAACATTCTAAGTTGGTTAAGTGTTTTGTAAACCTAACCCCCAACCAGTCTGTATAGTTTAGCATGTTCCATTTTGTTTAAGTCTTAATTCAATTTACTTAATCCTATCAATCCTGACTCAGCCTTAATTGTCTTATTAAAGCCTCGACCTCTCACATTAGACAGGTATTGTTGTGGCTGCCTGTTGCCGGTTGGGTCCGGGCAGTCTTACGCCACAACTCAGTCTAACCTCGGGTCTTTATTGGGCTCCGTGTTTAACCACCCACATTAGATAGGTATTGTTGTGACTACTGGACAGCCGGGCGGTTCCGGGCAGGTTTACATCACAACTCAATCCAACCTCGGGTTAAACATATCGTATTTTCTACATTCACATATTTTGTCTCTTTCCTTTTTATATGTAAATATTTGTGGCCCATTATTCAAATTCATCTTTATTGGGTAAAATTAATTTATATCACTTAATTGTTTTTCAAGGTCGTTGGCATGCGTCAAACATGCCAACTCACATGTTTTATATTTTAACCCAAACGTCGTTACCCCCGTTTTATACGTTCGCTAAAATGTAACATATGTTGGGTTTAACAATTAAACCGAACTTAGCCATATGAAAACGGGGAGGCTTAGAACATGGTGTTTATATATTCTAAGTAACACAAAAAGGGGAGTGTGAACGCATGAACTTGCAACATAACGATCTAATTAACATGAATTAGGCACATGTGAACTTGCATTGTAATAGCATATAACCATGGCATAAACATACTTAAAAACATGAATCATTCTATTCATATAATCATGGCATAAACATACCTAAACATGAACCATTCTATTCATATAATCATGGCATAAACATACCTAAACATGAATTATGGTTTTTAATCTATTCATGTAAACTTGCAATTGGGATGTAAGTCTAACTTAATTATGTGTCACATTTATCACCATATGATTTTGATAACAACATAGGCCTAAAACATGTTTTCAACTAGGCATAACACCAAACATAGTTTAGTCATGTTCATAAAGATGCTTACTTTTGTCTCTAATACAAAAGTATGGTTTTACACTTGAATCACGATGCCAATTCCAACATAAATTCATATAAACCCTAGTACTTAGTTGAATCCAATTTCACACTAAAAGTGATCATAAAAGTATGTACATCATATTGGCATAATGGTGAGTCATATACTTGCATGAATCTCAAATAAACTACCACAACATATGGTCGTTAACATGAATCATATACTTGCATGAATCTAAATTAAACCACCACAAACATGTAGTTGTTAATTTCCAACATAAATCACATACTTGCAAATATCCAATCATTATAACACAACATTTCCCAATCGTTTTGAATCAAAGCAACATACAAATATAGATTATTATCACCACAAATCGAATACAATTCTATTTCTCATTTTACACTAATCAAAAAACAATTATTTATTCACATCGGAAGAGCACTCTACTTACAACGTATGACGAATCTTCAATTCAGGAATCTGAATTCTGAATTTGGAGATGCTATCCTTTGTTGTAGGCATTGTTTTTATTTTTAATTGACGTTGCTTTAAGCTTTCGAATTGTCTCCTAATTGTCTCTCAATTTCTGACGGCTATTCCTAGTCCTTCCTCAGCAGCATGACGGTCTCATCTCCATTTTTGTTTGTATGAATTAGGGTGAGTCTTAGGTCCTTTTTATAGAGTTTGTGAATTGATTAGGACCATCGATGGAGCTTGGATCTATATTAGCCGATCATTTGAAGGAGAGACCAATTAGGAGCTGACACCTAGCCCTAGTGACAAGGCAAGGCTCAGAAAATCGACCAAGCACAGACCAGGCCAGCCAAGGGGCTGGGTTCGACCTGGCTCAGGGGCCAGGTCGACCCCCCAGTCGACCCCCAGGTCGACTATGTAGTCGACCTGGGTGCCCCAGGTCGACTACCCAGTCGACCTGGGTGGCTTGGGCGGGAAAATTCCCGCCCTGGCCAATCCGGCCTGATTTTTGAATTTTAAATTTGTTTTCTAAGCTGTTTTGGTCTGTTTGAATTTTAAACTGAATTCTGAAACTTCCGGAGGCCATATCTCCCTCATACGGAGTCCGTTTTACGCAAACTCGGACTCTATTTCAAGCAGAATTCCGAGATGAACGCAATGGCGTATTCTGTTTCCCTTAATTCTTTGATTTGAAATTAGTTATACTTTATTTTGTGAATTTTACTATTATAGAATACACGGGGTGTTACAGTTTATTTACAACCTGACATTCTATTTTGCATTACAGTTATCCGTAATGGGAAGGCTACAACAATTTGGTTGAAGAGTGTCCGCGGTTTTTAAACTCGGTTCGGAACTGAAAACTCAAGCGTGATACCATGACATTAGAACTTACATCTGTAAAGAGTAGGATTCATTAAATATCAGCATGTTCCTTATGGGTATTTAATTAATGAAGAAGTTTATATACAACTTGTCATTCAATTTTGCATTACAGCTATTCGTAATGGGCAAGCACCAACAATTTGGTTGAAGCAGCAATAATTTAGCTGAAAAGCTTTTGATCGATGTTGTGAGCTGTATTTTTCATGTGTACATTGGTACATTTAAATACTTGGTAATGATACATTTAAATATTTGGCAATGATCAATGCTGTGAGAAAATTGTATTTTATATGAGCAAAACAATTTTATTTAAGACTGTCTATTTGTACTGGTCAACAATCATGTGTAATATATATTGTATGAATTTGCAATCTATCATACTCTCTACTTTGCTGTACTGAATTTGCTATAGTGAAGCAACAAATTTTATTTTTTTTATTTGATACGGCTCATGGCCATATCTAATTTTCAAATAGATACGACCATGAGTCGTATCTCATTATCAATTAGATATGGCCATGAGCTGTACTAATTTGAAAATTAGATACAGCTCAAAGCCGTATCAATCCATGAATTTGATAAGGCTTTGAGCCGTATCAAACCATGAATTTGATACGGTTTTAAGCCATATTAATATATGGGTTTGATATGGGTTAAGTCCGTAACAAAATAACAAATACGCCATTTTTTGATACAGCCTAGAGCACTGCCAAATCGATTTAGATACGGCCATGAGCACAGCCTAATTGGCATTTTTGGTGTAGTGCACCTCGTAACGGCATAGCATCTTGTATGGAATAATGGGGAGAGGAAGTTCGTTATGATGGCAGAAGAAAAGGAGAAAACCGAAGTATGGGTTAGATCTATGGCTTGTTAAAATTTAGGCTTCGAGTTTTATCATGCTACGAAATCAGGGGTTGGGGAAGAGGAGAGGAGTGAATCGATCGAGGGAGAGGGGGAAAGAAGGACTATTTAGGAGTAGATACGAAGAGAATTGGAAGGGAGATAAATGCATGTCACCATTAACAGTAGAAACTCAAAGCCGAACCCTCTATAGTTCGAAATTATAGTGATTTTTGAGTTAAAACAACCTATATTCCTTTATATGAAAATAGGGTTTTTCAAGTATAAATGCATATTAAAAAATATTAAGATGATTTGAAAAACTATATATAAAATGATATTAAAGCATATATATAAAACTATGATTATAAGAAATACTTTAGAACTTAATATAAATGTAAGTAAGGAAATTAAAACTTAAGTAACTATAATGAAACTAAATATTTTGAATTAGAAGTTAAAAAGCATTTAGGAAATAAAATATATTTTAAAAAGAGGATTTAAAATAAAGTTAAGAATAAAGAAATATATTTAAGATAAGGAAGTAATTTTTAAATCGTTAAGATAGGAATATTTGAAAATAGTGAGAAAAGATTAAAATAAGGTTTCGGTGCTAACCGGAGTTTTAACAAGAAATCTAGACTCATTTAATTTTATTTCTTAAACTCTTGTTACTTATGAGTCTTATATCTTGAACTCTTCTTCTTTGTAATCTTGATTCTCTTAACTATACAGTCTTTCATAATCAATACTGCATATATTTCCTGTATGTATACATACATACATACAATATATATATATATATATATATATTCGAGGTAATCGTGTTAGTATATATTTCATAACAATATAGTTAAAACAAGGATGCTGTAATCAAAACAATCATTACAAGCATCTCATTCCCTAACATTAGTATGTAATGTAAAAAGTGAAGCAGCACCAAAAGAAAGGTTTTGCATATGTAGTTGGATTATTGCACCTTGTCTATACTTTTATTATTTAAATAATTATTCAAACCTAGGTTGCAAGTTTTATTTGTATATGTTGGTATTTTCCTTTTATCATTAAATATGAATATACATGCTTGGACCATGTTAATTGATATAGAAATTAACTTGTATACCTTAATTGTGTTATTAGGATTGACTTTTCAAACGCATTAGGTTGTTATTCACATGTGCTAAATTCACATCTATTTATTTATATATTTATAGCATAATAAACATAATACAAACGTGTACTAAATGCATTAAGATAGTAAACTATGAATGCAAATTACTCGTAGAAAATTTGTATGTGTGTGAGTTAATGACTTTTATTATAAACTAGTAACACATAGACACGAGGTTAACCATAGCCTGCAGTAGAAGTTTACCCAGAACTGACTAGCATATCCAGCATCTACAAGCAAGATTGGTTAATGTGAGAGGTCTAAATGTCATGGGTTATTATAATTATTACATAAAGATGCGAGGTTAAGCCCAATTTGTAGTAGAAGCATGCCCTGAACTGCCCGACAAATCCAGCATCTACAAGTGAATGGTTTAATGTGAGATGTCTTGTGTGTATACATATGTATGTGTGTGTGACGTAGGCATGCCTCTTTGAAGGTGTTAAGTGGTCGACCTGCCTGATTTGGGTATTAAGTGGTTAGGACTAGTTCTGTGACAACCCGGGTTTTCAGAACCAATTTAATTTTTTTATTTTAGCAATGTTAATGAATTTTGAATATTTAAAATGATTTAATTTAAATAATAACGACTAAAAATTTATTTTAAACGAAGTTAGAACGTATAAATTTATTTTAATTGTAAAACGAGCCTAAAATCGCGCGGTAGTTTGAAAATTCGATTTCTAATTTCAAATGAATGTACGGAATTCAGTATAAACAGAATTGGACGAAATAAGAAATATTTGAATCTATTTAATAATATCTTTCAAACGAATGTAAGAAACTGAGATTTCACTTTATAAATTGTAAGTTATGTCCAGTTTAAAATTCAGAATAGTCGCTATGGAATATATATATATATATATATATATTAATATAATATATAGCCCTTAAAAAAGGCCATTTTGCAAATGACCTCCATTTTGATGAAACCACTTCTATTGGACCCGGAATGTCAAATTATTGCTAGATACCAAATTTCAAAATTTTTGGAATTAATATGTGAGCGTGGGAAAAGAAAACGTGTTTTGTCAAGTTCAGTTGAATTGGATCGACCAGAAATTTGCCATTTTTCAAACAGTCTCCAAATTCAACGAAATTAGTTTTGTTAGGACCGTATCGTCAAAGCAAAGCCAGTTATAATTTTTCTGTAATTTTTGGAGTCAGTATGTGGCCCCGGTAAATTAAAATGTATGTTTAAATAAATATATATTGATTTATATTTTAATATAAAGAAAAACTGATCAAAACACTTGAATTGGCTTACAAAACATATCCTATTGTGTTCGAAATGGGGTTGTTTAGCTAGGGGTAACACTCGTTGGGTTTGATTTGGATTTCGCGGTGTTAAACTGATATTTTCGGATTTAAAATAAAATAAAAATAATTATAAAACCCTCATTTGCCAAGAAAAACCCTAGCCTCACTCATCGTTCCAGCTGCCACGAGCGATTTTGAATTGCCGAAAAGCTCGGATTTTTGAGCCCAAAAATCTCCAAATTTATACAATGAAATTCCAAACTCCTCAAACGAAAATCGTAGCCCTTTCTGCGATCTTTCAAATGATCTTGGGATGAGGAATTTTCGTGCCCCATGCTGCTCGAATTTGTCTGTCAACTACTTGTTGTTCGTCACCGTTTTCAGGCTGGGAGGCAGGCTCGAGTTTCGAGGCTGAGGGTGGAAGAGGAAGGCAACGCGGTGGCGTCCGATCATGGCCAAGCGGCCTCTAGTGGCGGCGGTTCTCGGTCAAAGAAGTCAACCGGGGTGGGGGGGGTGGGGGAGGTTCGAACGTGGCTTGGTTAATTGAAGAGGGAGAGGGTAATTAAATTTAATTAATTACCTTATTAATTATCTCCATAGAGTCATTATCCTTTATAACAGCGTATCTTCTTCATATGAGGTCCAAATCGCGCGAAACTGGATCCGTTGCGATCGTGGGGACGAGAGCTTCACAACAAGACTAACTGGGTCCAATTTGGAGCATGTTAGAATTTGGGGAAAATTCAAATCCAAACTGTTCAGAAATAAAACTGGCAGAGTGGAAATCGACAGTGAGAACTCTTTCTCACTCAGTTTATTTTCCAGTAAAATATATATTAGGATCATAGGATGCAGACGGTGCTTAGCAGCACCCAATATCATTTATTGTACAAACACTGATTGTTTGTTTGGATTGAATGGACTGTATTATGTTTCTTGATTGTATGTGTTGAATAAAATGTTAGAATGATAAAAATATCATTTTTATTGTATAAATGAACTGTAAAATATTCATGTGTTGAATAAAATATTTTATCATTAAAAATATAATATTAATGTATGTATGAACGACATCAAATTCTCTTGAAATGAAAATGAATATTCATTTACAAATCAGACAAATTGTTTATGTACACCTATTTAACTGACACGGATTGGGACGATAAATTTTACATATCGCCCAATTGTAGAAATAAAATCTGTGTTTGTTAATTGAAACCCCAAATGGGTATTGGGATGATATTTAACATACACTAATTCCAATTGTTTAGTTGTATGTCGACCGATTAGTTAACGGACTGTTGTAAGCATTAATTATTTATATTTAATGCTTACGCAGTTGTGTAATACACTCTGGATGATGGATGATTGTTTGTCATTGTTATTATATACATTTGTTGTATGGAATCCATATAAATAACATTATATGGTAATTGATTGGGTCTCATTCCAATCTGGAAAATAAAGAATATTTTAAAATAACATTCAGAAAAGGATTAAAAATATTCATGTGTTGAATAAAATATTCATGTGTTGAATAAAATATTTTAACAATAAAATATCATTTTCATTAAATCTATAAACCATTAAAAATATTCATGTGTTGAATAAAATAAAATAAGGAATATTCAAAAATAATATTCCGTAAAAGATCAAAACATGATTTTGATGTCCGATTTTGGATGGACACGAAAATATTGAAATATGTGAAGCCGTGTTTATTAGATATGCGCCATTTTGACATGAACGATATTTATATCGATTTTATTCATTTTTATAATGAATATCGAGAAGGAAGTGATTTCAAAATCTAATGTTTTGAAAATATTATCATTTAAATATTAATGATATGGAATATTCAATTTTGATTTAAAATTGAATATGAAGTTGAAATCGTTTTTAAAATGATTTATAAAATATGTTTTTAATGGAAATCGATGAAATATACATAATATATATTATATATATATAAATAGCCTGAATAAAACGCACCGCGCCGTGACCGTTCGCGAATTTCGACCATTGACTTCACATTGACATTACGGGAGATCCGACCATCAGATTCTCCTAAATCTAGAACCGTTAGGTTCGTATCGGAAAGAGCTTTCCAACGAATATAAGAGATTTGAAATCGAATTGTTGATTTGGAATTATGTAATGACCCGCATTCTACGCTTCGAAGGATCGTAGAATATTTATTTCTTTCACATACAAAGTCGTATGGTCATGTAACTTTGGGAGACGACTATTGGGGTCATTTCCCATGTTCATGATTTTTGCCTATTTTTAAATGACCGTTTTGCCCCTAGCTGATCTTGTTTTGGCCATAATTTTTGATTGGAAAGGAGTTTTGACCTGAAACCACTTCATTGGCTCCGGATGATGGTTTACCTTTCCGTACGGTGGTCACATTAACCAAACGAACTCACCGTTTAGGAGATATGGCTGAAACAAGTTTCAGAAGGTGAAAAACTGCTTAACCGGGCCAAATGAGGTGATTAGTAAATGGTCCCATAACCCATTTCGGGATTAGGGTTATGGCGAGGCTGAAATGAGTTATGTTGTCATTTCATTTCAGTTTTCCAACCGCCCACAAACCCTCTCTTCAACCTATCAATGGCCTCCAACATCTAAATACACCTCTAATCACTTCTTAATCAAGCTTTGGCTTAAACTACATCAAATTAAGGAGAGAAAGCACCAAAGCAAGGTTAGAGCTGCTGTGTTACATTGGGAACAGCGCCAAACAGGGGATCATTTTAGATTTGGTATTTTATTTATGGCCAAGGTGAGTGATTTGCATTGTTTTTCACTAATCACGGCTAATTAGGGGTGATTAGTGATAATTTGCGAAATTATAGCTCAGAAAAATATGGAAAATTCTAAAATGATATTCTAGGGCTCTAATAGCAATTTGGGTTAATTTGGTTAAGTTTTGCTAATCATATCATTAGTTGTTGTTAAACACGATTAAGGGGAAAACATGGGTTTTTGGGTATGTTTGATCCATATAAACATGTCATATTGTTGTTTTAGTGTTTGTGGATGATTATACATGTTGCTATGACTGTATGTTATGTTTTGTGATTGCATAGAAAAGTTAGAATGGTTGAAAACGCCGTCGTTTGGCGAAAATAGCTTGTTGGAAAAACTTGCAGCAAACCGGATAGGAGCACTCAGATTGGAGCATTCAGATAGGAGTATTCGGATAGGATCATTCAGATAGGAGCATCTGGATAGGAGCATTCGGATAGAAGCATTTGGATATGAGCATTCGGATAGGAGCAACCGGATAGGGGCATCCGATCCGAACCGGATAGGCGCATCCTATGCAAACCAGATAGGGGCATCCGATCCGAACCGGATAGGGGACTCCGACCCGAACCAAATAAGAGCATCCGAGCACCCGAACTGAACTAGAAAGGAGCATTCGAACCGAACCAAGCATGAGGGGGCGAACTGAATCGAACCGGAGGATCGAACACCAAGTAGACTAAACCCGAGATGCAAAGAAAGTCCAAATGAGGAGTTGTACCTCAGGATCCAGATGGGAACCAAGGAAGGAACTTCATGAGTTGGGCTTTGTTGCGGGACGTGTCCTAAGGGGTTGTCGATGTCTGTAACTTTAGATCACTATGTGTAGGGGTACGTGAACGGATTCAGGGCCACAGTGGCCTAGGTACGACTAAAGAGCTATAGACCAATGAAGTGGGGTCATTTGTAAAGATTTGGTCATGACTCCATGGGATAAGCTTGGTAGTAGCAGTAGTTGTACAAGTTGAACTCCGTCACTACTTCGATGGGTCTAGTGATTGACAGTGGTGGACATCGTATGCTTTACGCACTGAGTGAGAGATGTGAGAATGGTTGCTATGTTTGATTATTTGCCTTCATTATGACATACACACCCCCACCCCCGTATTCTTTATACCATGTGTTAGTGGCACCTTAGAGTATTGTACAGTATGCAGTGCTAACTCTTTGGTTGCAGGTCCAGGTTCAAGTATGGTTTAGTATACCTGTTATTGTTATGTTTAGCTGCTTATCGCTCATACCATATTTTTTGTCTGACCCAGAGTTTTATGTCTCTTCTTATTACTCTGGGTGCTTTCTCGAGCAGACTAGAGACAAGTTAGGTGGTATGCACTAGTAGTTGTACCGGAGATGAGCAGGAGGCTTCCACGTATGATATATATATATATATATATATATGTATGTATGTATGTATGTATATATAGACATTCTCCCTGTGTTGCTATGGTCACTACATTGGGCATTAGTGGTGTACCTTTGTTTCTTTTGTTTAGAGACAGTAATTTGGAAAGTTGTAATAAGCTGTATTTGGATTTCTGCTACTCTGATGATGATGTTGACGTTGGTTTTAGTTACCAGCTTATGCACTGTCTCACCTGTTTTATGTCGAGTACATTATTATTATATTTTGTTCCATGCGCTGTGAGACATTCTACAGGGTTTCCGATTAGTTCATTCCCTTCTTTCCTTTCTTTGGCGACCGTTCCGTGCTAGTCGGGCATGTGTATTATGGACTTTCAGAAGAAATGCCGGCTGGTGCGAGGCGGGCCGTCACACTTGGTATCAGAGCTCTAGGTTGCGTAGTTAACCTAGGGAAAGACACCAGGGAGAGATAATACGTATATGAGAGCGCGTATTTGTGATTATTTTGGTTTTCAAAAGCTATATATATACTATTAGTATATCTAAGGATGAAGTTGCACTGCACTGACACCACAAAGAGGATGGTTAATCATTTTCTCTTTACAGACTGAACGATGAGCCGATACGCACGAGGTGCCTGTAGAGGAGCCAA
This sequence comes from Allium sativum, assembly GCA_030737875.1. Lineage (NCBI taxonomy): Eukaryota > Viridiplantae > Streptophyta > Magnoliopsida > Asparagales > Amaryllidaceae > Allium > Allium sativum. Next base: position 944,284,171 of record CM060909.1, on the reverse strand, counting down.
TAATGGGAATGCTGCCGACATGAGGACGATGTTTATCGACCTCATGAGAGAGTTGCTTAGAGTTGTTCAGAGGGCAGCTCCCAATGCTGGTAATGGTGGTGGTCCAATAGTGCAGGCGCCTAGGGCCGATTTCGGCAAGCTGAATAAGGATTATACGAGTCTTGGTGGGAAGCCGTTCCATGGAACGGAGTTGGCTACGGATGTTCTGGATTAGTTGGATAGCTGCAAGCGTATCTTCGAAGAATTGGGTATCGAGGATGCGATGAAGAGAAGGCCAACATCCCGTCAGCTACAAGGACGGGCAATGAATTGGTGGAATGCTATAAAGGCAGCTACTCTCGAGGATCAGATTACTTGGGATCAGTTTAAGGCTCGCTTTAGCGAAAAGTTCATTCCAGTTGCTCAGAAGTCAGTGCTGTTTAAGAAGTTCTTGGAACTCAAGTAGAATGGTGGAGCTGTCTCGGAGTATATTGCCGAATACGATACTTTGTCGAAATATGGGTTATCTCTTATTGATACCGCCGAGAAGAAGAACGAGAAGTCCATAACTGGTGTGGATGGATACCTGGGAGAAAGGCTTATTAACCATATCGATTAGACGTTTGAATAGATTGTGGGGAAAGCATTGAGGTCAGAGAGTCTTTACCCTAAGTCGAACAATGAGGTCGCATCTGCAGAGGAGCCAAAGCCGCAAGCAAGCGGTGGAGGCAAGAATGGTTCTCAGAATAAGAGAAAGCAGAATCAGACCAAGGATGACCAAAAGAAAAAGAATAAGCAAGATGTTGAGTGCTTTCAGCTGTGGTAAGAAGGGCCACTATGCCAAAGAGTGTCGGGCCAAGCCAGCGGATAGGAAGTGCTTCAAATATGGCCAAGTGGGACACCACAAGGACAGGTGTCCGCAACCCCCTAAAGAAAAGCAGATGGTGAAAGCATATGCCCTTAATGTTATTCCTTCTTTGTCGATTGCCCCAACTGCGGTGGAGAAGGGAAAGAATGTCGTTATTCAAGGTATGCTTTCTGTTTATGATGTTCCTGTTAGTGTTTTGTTTGATACCGGGGCTTCCAGTTCTTTCATATCTAGTGACCTGGTCGATAGGTTGGGATTGGAGCCCGAGATTGTCGATAGGCCATTAGTAGTGACGAACCCGATTGGTGGTTCAACTAACCTTAGCATGATTTGTCGTAATGTGGTCTTATCGAGTCATGGATGCATGTTTGGTTGCGATTGCTTTGTGTTGGGCTTTACTGGGTTTGGCATTATTTTGGGAGTCGATTGGCTCCAAAGATACGGGGTGGTGGTAGACTGTGAGGGCTTCCTGGTGACAGCTAGAGCGGATGATGGGCGGAGGGTAGTGTTTGGTGGTCTACTCGGTGATGGGGTAATGGCTAGTTTTCTAAATTCCCTCGACATCTCGCATAGTGAGTTGTTAGAGTTGCCAGTGGTTGGCCTGTATCCGGACGTCTTCGAGGAAGTGACCGGGCTTCCACCACACCGAGAGATTGAGTTCCATATTGATTTAGTGAAAGATGCCAGACCTATAGTGATGCCACTTCATCGTATGGCACCAAGGGAGCAGCGAGAGCTCGGGGTGCAAGTCAGCAATCTTTTGAAGAAGGGATTTATCAGAAGGAGTTTTTCTGAATGGGGAGAACCAGTTGTGTTTGCTACCAAGGCGGATGGTTCCCTTCGTTTGTGTGTAGACTACCGCGAGTTGAATAAAGTGACGAGGAAGAATAAGTATCCTCTACCGTGGATAGATGATTTGTTTGATCAGTTGAGTTGCGCGAGAGTATTCTCTCAGTTGGATCCCATAACAGGTTTTCATCAGCTTAGAGTGGAAGCTGAGAGTATAGCTAAAACGGCATTTCGGACGCCGTCTGGATTTAATGAGTGGTTGGTCATGCCATTCGGGCTGACCAATTCCCCAGCATACTTTGTGGATCTTATGAATAGGGTATTCAGAGATCAGTTGAATAAGTTTGTCCTTGTGTTCGTAAATGATATTTTGGTCTATTCGAGGACAGAGGAAGAACACAAGGAACATTTGAGGATAGTGATGGAGGTGTTGAGAAAACACCAGTTGAAAGCAAAATTCTCTAAGTGTCACTTCTGGAGGAGGGAAGTAAGATTCTTAGGCCATGTTGTTTCAGAGAATGGTATTGCCGTGGACCCTGCGAAGGTGGCTATGGTAAAGATTGGTCTACGCCCAAGAATGCAACGGACATAAGAAGTTTCTTGGGATTATCTGGATATTATCGTAAGTTTATCCAATACTTCTCCAAGATAGCAGCACTGTTGACTCAGTTGACCAAGAAGAATCAAGCCTTCATCTGGGACGAAAGGTGCGAGAATGCATTCAAGAGCCTAAAGGAAAAGTTGACATGTGCACCAGTGTTAGTCATTCTTAAGGGGAATGAAGAAATGACGGTATATATGGATGCATGTAGTACCGGACTAGGTGCTGTAATGATGCAAGGAGGTAGGGTTGTAGCTTATGCAAGTCTGAAACTGAAACCGTATGAGAAAAGATACCCTACCCATGATTTGGAATTGGCAGCAATTGTGTTTGCACTGAAGATGTGGAGACATTTTCTCTTAGGAGAAAGATTCGAGTTGTTTACCAATCATAAATCGTTAAAGTATCTCTTCTCTAAGAAAGATCTAAATCCCTGGCAACAAAGATGGTTAGAATTCTTGGCTTCCTATGGTTTCGACATAGCATATACACCAGGAAAGGGCAATGCGGTGGCTGATGCATCGAGTAGAAGACATGCCAGTTTAGGGGCTATGTTTCTAGAATGGAAGCAACTGGAGTACATCGCTGGGTATGATTTCAAACCAAAGTGCGAATTGGATCCAGAAATGTTAGCAAGTTTGATGATCAAACCCACTTTGATTGAACGGATTGGTTCTAGTCAGAGGAACGATCCTAACCGATTGGAAATCATCTCAAAGTTAAAGATGGGAATCGACGGAGATAGGAACAAGTATGAGCTTGATCGAGATGGATGGCTTAGGAAGAATGGAAGACTAGTTGTACCCAATGTCAATGGATTGAGAGATGAAGTGCTTAGAGAATGTCATCACTCAAAACTGACTATACACCCCGGTGGTAACAAGATGTACCGAGACATGAAGCGGACCTACTACTAGGAAGGGATGAAAAGAGACATTGGGAAGTTTATATCCAAATGCATGTACTGCCAGCTAATTAAAGCTGAGCAAAAGAAGCCTAGTGGTTTGCTACAACCATTATAAATTACAGAATGGAAATGGGAACAAGTGTCAATGGATTTCATTGATTGGTTACCAAGGACTAGATCGGGTCATGATAGCATTTGGGTGATTGTGGACCGATTGACTAAGAGTGCAAGGTTTATACCCGTCAAGTCAAACAGGACGACAGCTAAGTTAGCGGAACTATATATAAAGTGGGTAGTGAGATTTCATGGAATACCCAAAGGCATTGTGAGTGACCGAGATCCGTTGTTCACTAGTGGATTTTGGAGGAGCTTACAAGAGGCGTTTGGATCAGAACTACATCTCAATACCACGTATCATCCTCAAACCGACGGACAGACAGAGAGGGTGAATCGAGTGTTAGAAGATCTCTTGAGATCTTGCATATTGGATTTTGGTGGATCATGGGATGACCATTTGCATCTAGTAGAGCTTGCATATAATAATAGTTATCAATCCAGTATTGGTATGGATCCGTTTGAAGTTTTGTACGGAAGACCGTGCAACTCACCGTCATGTTGGATAGAAACTGGTGAGAAGTTTGTGCTTGGACCCGATGTGATAAGAGAAACTTCAGACAAGATCAAGGTTATCCAACAGCGAATGAAAGCTGCCCAAAATAGGCAGAAGAGTTATGCTGATAAAAGGAGAAGAGAATTAAAGTTCTCCATTGGCGACTTGGTGTTTATCAAGATTTCTCCATTGAAGAGCGTGATACGATTTGGCAGGAGAGGCAAGTTAGCACCATGATTTGTTGGTCCATTCCCAGTTCTTGAGCAAATTTGGAATTTGGTATACAAAGTTGAATTACCAGAGATGATGGCAGGAGTTCACAATGTATTTCATGATTCCCAGTTAAGGAAGTTCATGCACGACCCAGACGTGCGTATTTCACCTGATCAGTTGGATGATATCGAAGTTGAACCCGAGGCGGTTGGGAACTGCAAGCCTATGCGTATTGTTGGGAACGATACGAAGCAACTTCGAAGGAAAGTGGTGAATCTAGTCAAAGTCCAGTGGGGCGAGAATGAGAATGACTGTACTTGGGAGACAGAGGAGAGATTAGGAAGACGTATCCAGAACTCTTTGCCTGGTAAGATTTTAACTTCGATTTAGTCTTTTCGCATGCTATGATAGGCTTGTTTGTTTGTTTTGCATGTTTGATTGTTGTATGTGGCTGGTAGGCATGCGGGATCCTTTGTATGTTTTGGCTTAAGGAATTTCGAGGACGAAATTTCTTAAAGGGGGGAGAGTGTAACGACCCGCATTCTACGTATCGAAGGATCGTAGAATATTTATTTCCTTCACATACGAAGTCGTATGGTCATGTAACTTTGGGAGACGACTATTGGGGTCATTTTCCATGTTCATGATTTTTGCCAATTTTTAAATGACAATTTTGCCCCTAGCTGATCTTGTTTTGTCCATAACTTTTGATTGGAAAGGAGTTCTGACCTAAAACCACTTCCATTGGCTTCGAATGATGGTTTACCTTTCCGTAGAGTGGTCACATTAACCAAACGGACTCACCGTTTGGGAGATATGGCTGAAACAAGTTTCAGAAGGTGAAAAACTGCATAACCGGGCCAAATGTGGTGATTAGTAAATGGGCCCATAACCCATTTCGGGATTAGGGTTATGGAGAGGCTGAAATGAGTTAGGTTTTCAATTCATTTCAGTTTTCTAGGCGCCACAAACCCTCTGTTCAACCAAACAATGGCCTCCAACATCTAAATACACTTCTAATCACTTCTTAATCAAGTTTTGGCTTAAACTACATCAAATTAAGGAGAGAAAGCACCAAAGCAAGGTTAGAGCCTCTGTGTTACATTGGGAACAGTGCCAAACAGGGCATCATTTCAGATCTGGTATTTTATTTGTGGCCAAGGTGAGTGATTTTCATTGTTTTTCACTAATCACGGCTAATTAGGGGTGATTAGTGATAATTAGCGAAATTATAGCTCAGAAAAAAATTGGAAAGTTTGTAAAATTCTAAAATGATATTCTAGGGCTCTGATAGAAATTTGGGTTAATTTGGTTAAGTTTTGCTAATCCTATCATTAGTTGTTGTTAAACATGATTAAGGGGAAAACATGGGTTTTTGGGTATGCTTGATCCATATAAACATGTCATATTGTTGTTTTAGTGTTTGTGGATGATTATACATGTTGCTATGACTGTATGGTATGTTTTGTGATTGCATAGAAAAGTTAGAATGGTTGAAAACGCCGTCGTTTGGCGAAAATAGCTTGTTGGAAAAACTTGCATCAGATATGAGCATTCGGATTGGAGAAATCGGATAGGAGCATTCGGATAGGAGCATCTGGATAGGAGCATCTGGATAGGAGCATTCAGATAGAAGCATTCAAATAGGAGCATTCGGATAGGAGCAATTGGATAGGGGCATCCGATCCGAACCGGATAGGGAACTCCGACCCGAACCAAATAAGAGCATCCGAGCACCCGAACTGAACTAGAAAGGAGCATTCGAACCGAACCAAGCAGGAGGGGGAGAACCGAACCATACCGGAGGATCGAACATCAAGTAGACCTAAACCCGAGATGCAAAGGAAGTCCAAATGAGGAGTTATACCTCAGGATCCAGATGGGAACCAAGGAGGGAACTTCATGAGTTGGGCTTTGCTGCGGGACATGTGCTAAGGGGTCGTCGATTTTTGTAACTTTAGATCACTATGTGTAGGGGGTACGTGAACGGATTCTGGGCCACAGTGTCCTAGGTACGACTAAAGAGCTATAGACCAATGAAGTGGGGTCATTTGTAAAGATTTGGTCATGACTCCATGGGATAAGCTTGGTAGTAGCAGTAGTTGTACAAGTCGAACTCCATCACTACTTCGATGGGTCTAGTGATTGACAGTGGTGGACATCGTATGCTTTACGCACTGAGTGAGAGATGTGAGAATGGTTGCTATGTTTGATTGTTTGCCTTCATTATGACGCATACACCCCCACCCCCATATTCTTATACCATGTGTTAGTGGCTCCTTAGAGTATTGTACAGTATGTAGTGCTAACTCTTTGGTTGCAGGTCTAGGTTCAGGTACGGTTTAGTATACCTGTTATTGTTATGTTTAGCTGCTTATCGCTCATACCAGACTTTTTGTCTGAACCAGGGTTTTATGTCACTTCTTATTACTCTGGGTGCTCTCTCGAGCAGACTAGAGACAGGTTAAGTGGTATGCACTAGTAGCTGTACCAGAGACGAGCAGGAGGCTTCCACGTATGATATATATATATATATATATATATATATATATATAGACATTCTCCCTGTTTTGCTGCGGTCACTACTTTGGGCATTAGTGGTGTACCTTTCTTTCTTTTGTTTAGAGACAGTAATTTGGAAAGTTGTAATAAGCTGTATTTGGATTTCCGCTACTCTGATGATGATGTTGATGTTGGTTTTAGTTATCATCTTATGGACTGTCTCACCTGTTTTATGTCGAGTACATTATTATTATATTTTGTTCCATGCGCTGTGAGACATTCTACAGGATTTCCGATTAGTTCATTCTCTTCTTTCCTTTCTTTGGCGACCTTTCCGTGCTAGTCGGGCATGTGTACAGCGCACTTTCAGAGGAAATGCCGGCTTGTGCGGGGCGGACCGTCACAAATTATGTCCAAATCAAATTGGGAAAAGGTCGCTTTAAGTGCAGTTCGATGACCGTTTATGGAAATTGACTGAAAGGGCCTTAGTAAATTGCTAAAAATATTAGTAATTTGTGTAAAATCATAGTAAATGATTTGGAAAGAATTGGGATGAAAAATTCCGTATTTGAAAAGATAAAAATATTTTTTTATAAAAATGAACTAGTTTATTAACTAGAAAAAAATAATCTAATAATTTTTAAATAAAATAAATTGGATTTGTGAATGGTTTTAATATAACCAGAAATTTTCAACGAATAAAGTGGAATGGATTGGAATGGAAATAATCTTCGGAATATTTTGATATTGGATTCCGTGGTTAAATGGATATTGTTATATGAATTTGGAAGATACAGATATCGTTATTCCCAATACGATATCCATTAATCTCAGAATTTGATATTGAATATAAGCAGATATAAATTGTATTCAGAGCCTTGTATTTAATATTGAATTGGATTTTGGGTTTGTCGTGAATGGTGTCTTAAATAACATTGTTCTTAAACCCTGTTGAGAAAGGAATAAATCTTTTAATTAAATTTTAGTGAAGATTTCCAATTAATTAATATTTAATTGGAATTGAATAAAAGAATTGGATTTTGGGTTTGCCGTGAATGGTGTCTTAAATAACACTATTCTTAAACCCCATGTGAAGAGAATAAATCTTTTAATTAAAATTATTGGAGTTTTCAATTATATTTAATAATTGGACTAAAATGGAATGTGAATTGGGTTTATTGTTAATGTGTTTTAACGACATTCATGCTTTAGCCCGATTAACAGTGAAATGTTGTAACACCTCACCTCCGTTAAGGTCACTCACAAAGGGAATGCCTTAACTTTGATGGAGCGTTCTAGTAGACAAAACAAAAATTTACAAGATAGATAAAACAGTACTTGAAAAATTAATAACTTTATTACAACAGAAACCGAAGTAAGTTTGGTTACATCTTTTCAAATCACAATATCAAAATTCAAGTATAAAATATCAGCCTTGTATAAAAGCCTTCATAATGCATAGTTTTTAAAATCATAATCCCCAACATAAACTGCCATGGAAAGATAGAGCCAAGGCCAAGCGGTACTTCAAGCAGAAAAAATCTGAATCAAGCTCCTATACTTCCACCATAAAAAACCTGGGGGAAACGAAAGAAAAGGGGCGAAAACAAGTAAGGTCAGACATAAAGTCTGGCAAGTCCAGTGACTTTCAGCATATGAACAGATAATAATATCATGACATGAAAATAAAGCTGGATAAGAGACGACAGCAATAGGAGTAACTGGTATACTTAAGCTAAACAGAAGAAACAGAATGATATAGCCCAAGTTATGCTTCTTACTTATATTTTACTTCTCTGCACTAATACTAGTATAACAGGATTAGGCGTTACCCTAATGTCCAAACTGAAATAGAAACGGAACAGAATAATCTATACATGAACATAATGCCAGTAACGGGGCTTTACCACCCCAATAGACAGAAGGTACATAAACGGAATCAGAGACGGAAACAGAATAATCCCTACAGAAACAGAATGTTAGAATTAGGTGTACACTAGTAAATGGGCCTTTACCACCCCAACAGACGGTACCACGCAGAAACAGACAGGTGTTACCACCCAACAGAAACAGACAAAACTAAGTGTACCCTAAATCTACCCCAAGCGATCGGCTCCCTTATACATAAATACCCTGTGCCAGCCCCACAGAAGGGTGTATCACTCCCCAAAGTGGCAACCTTTAAATGACACAGACTATTTACAGATGTCACGACGTCTTATATCCTCAGAGGCAGACTGAGATCCATGCATGCACATGACCCGGTTGGAACGCACCATCAACACCCCTCGCCATTATCAGAATGAACCACTTATAATTAGTTCAGTAAGCGTGATCGGACACTACCTACTGTTGGGTCATAGTTTTGATACCAGAAAGGGTTACTAACTAATATGGGTCCCAAACAACAGATGACACAAGTATTGTCCCTCCTAACCTTGTGTCCTCAAACTAACAGATTTCATATTAACTTGTTTACAAGTTTTAGGCCTACAGTGTTCAGAATCAACTAGTTAACAGACCAAAAAATCAAGTCAATAGGTTTTCAGACTAATGGATCAGATGTATAGTTTTAACAGACTTATAGATTGTCTAACTTTGTATTGGGCCTATAGATTCACGAAACAGGTTTATTAATTCATCAGTCCAGTTGGTTTAGCCTTATCTACCCAACACGTTTTAGACATCATATTTATCTCGGATTTGCATTAATTAAATATTAATGCGCAGACCTCTCACATTAGGTCGGTAGCTTGTGGCCGCTGGATAAGCCGGGCGGTTCCGGGCAGACTTCTGCCATAAGCCAGACCTAACCTCGTGTCTAAGCATATTTTAGTTATGCCTATGACCTCTCACATTAGACTAGCAGTTTGCGGTTGCTGGTTAAGCCGGTTGGGTCCGGGCAGGCTTCTACCGCAAACATGAGTCTAACCTCATGTCTCAGCATTTTTATTTTAACCAGTTTATTCCATTAGAAATTATACAAATATCAGACTAGTTATGTCAATTTAACAGATTTGGCTTCTTTTCAAGTCGCAGTAGATTAAACAAATTAACATGTTTTACACAAATTACAATCATTCAGCTTTTCAACAGATTTAGCAGCTCAGGCGGTTCAACAGATTTAGTAGATTAGGCAACTCAACAGATTTAGCAGATTAGGCAAAATTAGCAGATTAGGCGATTCAACATATGTAACAGTTTAGGCAATTCAATAGATTAAACAGGTAACAGGTTTAGCAGATTAGGCAAATTTAACATAATAAGCAGATAACAGTTTTAGCTAATTTAAACATTCCTTAAAGTCCTATTCACATATCTTGCCTAATTCATAAGGTAAGCCTAAACTTATATGCCCAAATTATGGTCATAATCCACCATATAACATATGTCCCAATTTTTAGTTAAACTTGCATAGTTCAGAATATTCTCCAAAAACCTTACATATAAATTATGCCAAATATAGCCATTGATTACAATGCATGTCATATATCCAAAAACTCCCCTTTACTTAGGTGTATTCACACTTAATAATTATCCAATCTTAACATGGATCTTCACATCTAAATTAAATGCAAATTAATTCTCTTTTTTCCAAATTTCAGACTATAATATATATAGTATGTCCAGATCTTGATCTTGAATTACAACTTGTACTATGCATCCAAATCAGTTACATGTTCACAGTTATACTTTACACCACAAATCCTAAGTCATATGTCCAATATTCTTTATGCCTCAAAACTCAAGACATATGTGAAATACACCTTATGTTTTAAATACAACATGCCCAATTATATGTCTCAGATTTATGTTCTAAGTTCAACCTATGTTCTTTATGTTCTAAGTCACAATAATCCTCTCCTTCCAAGTCACAGATCGTCTTATACAATATGCCTCAAATTTTTGTCCAGAATTACAACATGCGTTGTATCATCAAATTAGTTACAAATCAATTATGCCCAAATATGCCTCATTCGATATTCTTCCCAAATTTAGCGTTTATGCGTTCATCTCTTATGAGATCTGGCTCAGGCTCGTGGTAGCCTAGCTATCAAATAAAAATAAAGAAAGGAGGAAGAAATACAGAGCAAACAGAATAATAAAACAGAGGAACAGATCTGATAAATAGAAAAAGGGCATAATCTCAGATTCAGTTTTATAATTATGTCAAGATCATGATTAAAATTCATATCGGAAAGTAACTACACTTGCCTTGATTGGATTATAGAAGAAGAGTTGCAGTAGTTCTCTTTTAATCTTATTCAGATTTGGAAGAAGATGCACTAGTTCTAGTTTTGATCCCAGCAGAGTAGCGACGCCATTATTTTATTTATTTATTATAGAGGCAGAGTATAGGCAGAATGAAATTGTGTGGAGAGAAAGTGAGGTTTGGGGGTGTTTTATAGGAGAATACGGTGATTTAGAACCTTCAGATCAGTCCAGAAGTCATCAGAACCACTCGAAGACAGATCATCCAGCCACTCAGAAGAAGGCATGTCATCACAGAACACTCCAGAATTCTGTGCTGGATCGGTATGGGCGCACTTAGCAGGTGCGCCTGTGTATTTTTGTACTGGCGCACTTCACAAGTGCGCCAGTGTATTCTGGCTTGTTTCCGGTTTTTCTGCCTAACTTCGTTCGTCCATATCTTCTTCATACGATACCCGTTTTACGCAAACTCGGACTCTATCTCAAGCAGAATTTCGAGACGAACAGAATGGCGTAACCTGTTTCCCTTAATTCTTCTCCTAAAAATTAATTATATTTTAATTTGTTACTTATACGTTCACAGAAAATACGGGGTGTTACATTCTCCCCTCCTTAAAGGATTTCGTCCCCGAAATCTTCAACTTAAGAAGAATGTGTCCTACCATCCAATCATCCATCTACTCAACCATCATCCACAAGCATCCATTGTCCTTAGAAAACTTCTAATGTTATATGAACATATGCAAAAGTGTGTATATCTCTCTTATCTAATGCAAAGATCAGGCAGTCTACTAATTCAGTTGACCTCCTCAATGCGAGCCATGTTGGTGCCATGAGTCCAGTTATGTATGCAAGAAATCCTATTTGATACGCTTCATTTCTATATGAGTGCACAACCGCTCATTCATATGCAACATTCATGTGCTGAGTCACCCATTTTGCATCCATAAAAAAAATGCACGCACATCCATATGTAGTATGAGAGTGTTTTTGAGCCGATCTAGTGCCTATTGTGTGTATATGCATCCACGAGCAGTCACTAGCAACCACTTGCATCCACTTGCAACCATTAAACATAACATGTCTCAAACACATGTTTACACCCATTAGTTTCTACCTAAACGTCGAAGGATAAAGTCAAGTGATAGAAGCAAGTATAAAACTAAAGCTAGATTCCCATTAGACATCAGTTTAAGAGAATAACTTCTAAGTATCAACCCTGAAGACCGAAATCAACATCAGATTTATATTCATATAATCACTCTCATTAAACAAATGCCCAACCGGAAACCTATTTCACATTTTGAGTAAAAACTCCTATCCTTTTCACAAACCTACAGACTACTGATACAGATCAGATTACCAAATGATTCTTAGGAAACTAAGCATGATAAAAACTCAGAATGTATGCGTCACGCCCAACACAGATGCCCTCAAACCCCAACTTATTACAAACAGATGAGTCGTAACCCTCATGGGGTCTGAGACTAAAACGGAAATAGAAACAAGACTAGTATTAAAGTGCAGAGTTTCAATTACAGAATCAAAATGCCAGAATCAGAAAGAGTTTTTAACTCCTCAATCAGATATGGAAATTAAACCTTCTACATAAATTTTCTTATTTCTACCCTATCTACCAGTCACTTGAGCATTGGCCTGTCCTCCAGAAGTGGGTTCTGCCCTCTTCCCTTGCCCCCGTTTCTTTAGGTAGTCCCTTGTGAAGTGCCCCATTTTTCCACAGTTGAAGCAAGTGCCCTTCCTTTTTCTGCAATCCTTGTTCAGATGGGTCGAGCTTCCACAAGTAAAGCACTTCTTCTCTTTCTTATCTTCAGTCTTCTCATCCTTCTTTTGTGTTTCCTTTTTGGGCCCCGCCTTCTTATTCTGTGGTCCTTCAAGCTTTTCCTCTTGCTTTTTATTTCGGCTTCCTCTTCATGCGTTAACGCCATGTCCACCAATTTTTCGAAGGTTGCCCCCATAGGAATGTGGGACATCGCCAATCCGTGTAGCTGCTCATTCAAACCTTTAGCAAACCTTAGTGCCTTCTTATGCGGTGTATTTTCCAATTCTAAGCCGAATCTTGCCAATTGATTAAACTTGTTGACGTACTCTCTCACTGATAAATCCCCCTGCTTTAACGCTAAGAACCTTTCTACGTATTGACTCTCTTCCGCTCGTGAGAGAAATTTCATCTCGAACCTATGCCTGAAATCCATCCATCTCTCTGTCGGACGCTCTCCATTTGTGACTTCCCACCAAAAAGAAGCTTCGTCCTTAAGCAACCATACCGCCAATTGTACCTTTTGCCTATCGTCCACCTCGAAGATAACGAACAAATCCTCAGTTTCTTTGAGCCTGTTCCTCGCTTCCACGAAGGATTCAGTTCCATTAAAGTTCTTCCCACCCATGGCTCGAAAGTCTCTACATATCTTCAGGAAAGTATTCACGCGCAGAGGAGGAGGAGGAGGAACCGCTGCAGCTGGGGGAGGAGGGACGTTTGTTGGGCCCGCATCATTAGCCCTAGCTTCTAGGTACCTCCTGAACTAGCAAGGTATCGGTACGTCCTCCGGAAGGTTAAGATCCCCAGACATGTTGAAAAGAAAGAAAAAGGAAAGATTCAAAACAAAAGATAGAAAGATAGGCTATGGCTTTGGGGATTACGTTTTTCAAAATAAACTCTACTTTTGAAAATACTTCCTTTTTAAAAACCTTTTTGAAAATAGTTTTCCAAAACTTTTTATCAAATCTGGTAACCTTCAGCTCTGATACCAAGTGTAACACCCCACCTCCGTTAAGGTTACTCACAAAGGGAATGCCTTAACTTTGATGAAGCGTTTTAGTAGACAGAACAGAAATTTACAAGACAGACAAAACAGTACTTGCAAAATTAATAACTTTATTACAACAAAAACTGAAGTAAGTTTGGTTACATCTTTTCAAATCACAATATTAGAATTCAAGTACAAAATATCAGCCTTGTACAAAAGCCTTCATAATGCATAGTTTTTAAAATCAGAATCCCCAACATAAACTGCGACGGAAAGATAGAGCCAAGGCCAAGCGGTACTTCAAGCAGAGAAAATCCGAATCAAGCTCCTATACTTCCACCCTGAAAAACCTGGCGGGAAACGAAAGAAAAGGGGCGAAAACAAGCAAGGTCAGACATAAAGTCTGGCAAGTCCAGTGACTTTCAGCATATGAACAGATAATAATATCATGACATGAAAATAAAGCTGGATAAGAGACAACAACAACAGGAGTAACTGGTATACTTAAGCTAAATAGAAGAAACAGAATGATATAGCCCAAGTTATGCTTCTAATTTATATTTTACGTCTCTGCACTAATACTAGTATAACAGGATTAGGCATTACCCTAATGTCCAAACTAAAACAGAAACGGAACAGAATAATATATACAGGAACAGAATGCCAGTAATGGGCCTTTACCACCCCAATAGACAGAAGGTACATAAAAGGAATCAGAGACGGGAAACAGAATAATCCCTACAGAAACAGAATGTTAGAGTTAGGTGTACACTAGTAAATGGGCCTTTACCACCCCAATAGACGGTACCACGCAGAAACAGACAGGTGTTACCACCCAACAGAAACAGACAGAACTAAGTGTACTCTAAATCTACCCAAAGCGATCGGCTCCCTAATACATAAATACCCTATGCCAGCCCCACAGAAGGGTGTATCACTCCCCAAAGTGGAAACCTTTAAATGACACAGACCTATTTACAGATGTCACGGCATCTTACATCCTCAAAGGCAGACTGAGATCCACGCACGCACATGACCCGGTTGGAACGCACCATCAACACCCCTCGCCATTTTCAGAATGAACCACTTATAATTAGTTCAGTAAGCATGACCGGACCCTACCTACTGTTGGGTCATAGTTTTGATACCAGAAAGGGTTATTGACTAATATGGGTCCCAAACAACAGACGCCACAAGTATTTTCCCTCCTGACCTTGTGTCCCCAAACTAACAGATTTCAGATTAACTTGTTTACAAGTTTAAGGCCTTCAGAGTTCAAAATCAACTAGTTCACAGACCAGAAAATCAAGTCAACATGTTTTCAGACTAACGGATTAGATGTATAGTTTTAACAGACTTACAGATTGTCTAACTTTGTATTGGGCCTAAAGATTCATGAAACTGGTTTATTAATTCATCAGTCCAGTTTTTTAGCCTTATCTACCCAACACATTTTAGACATCATATTTATCTCAGATTTGCATTAATTAAATATTAATGCGCAGACCTCTCACATTAGGTCGGTAGCTTGTGGCCGCTGGATAAGCCGGGCGGTTCCGGGCAGACTTCTGCCACAAGCCAGACCTAACCTCGTGTCTAAGCATATTTTAGTTATGCCTACGACCTCTCACATTAGACTAGCAGTTTGCGGTTGGTGGTTAAGCCGATTGGGTCCGGGCAGGCTTCTACCGCAAACATGAGTCTAACCTCGTGTCTCAGCATTTTTATTTTAACAAGTTTATTCCGTTACAAATTATACAAATATCAGACTAATTATGTCAATTTAACAGATTTGACTTCTTTTTAAGTCACAGCAGATTAAACAAATTAACATGTTTTACACAATTTACAATCATTCAGCTTTTCAACAGATTTAACATATTTAGCAGCTCAAGCGGTTCAATAGATTTAGCAGATTAGGCAACTCAACAAATTTAGCAGATTAGGCAAAATTAGCAGATTAGGCGATTCAAAATATCTAACAGTTTAGGCAATTCAAAAGATAAAACAGGTAACAGGTTTAGCAGATTAGGCAAATTTAACATAATAAGCAAATAACAGTTTTAGCCGATTTAAACATTCCTTAAAGTCCTATTCACATATCTTGCCTAATTCATAAGGTAAGCCTAAACTTATATGCCCAAATTATGGTCATGATCTACCATATAACATATGTCCCAATTTTTAGTTAAACTTGCATAGTTCAAAATATTCTCCAAAAACCTTACATATAAATTATGCCAAATATAGCCATTTATTACAATGCATGTCACATATCCAAAAACTCCCCCTGACTTAGGTGTATTCACACTTGATAATTATCCAATCTTAATATGGATCTTTACACCTAAGTTAAATGCAAATTAATTCTCTTTTTTCCAAATTTCAGACTATAATATATATAGTATGTCCAGATCTAGATCATGAATTACAACTTGTACTATGCATCCAAATCAGTTACATGTTCACAGTTAAACTTTACGCCATAAATCCCAAGTCATATGTCCAATATTCTTTATGCCTCAAAACTCAAGACATATTAAATACACCATATGTTTTAAATACAACATGCCCAATTATATGTCTTAGATTTATGTTCTAAGTTCAACCTATGTTCTTTATGTTCTAAGTCACAATAATCCTCTCCTTCCAAGTCATAGATCGTCTTATACAATATGCCTCAAATTTATGTACAGAATTACAACATGCGTTGTATCCTCAAATTAGTTACAAAATTAGTTACAAATCAATTATGCCCAAATATGCCTCATTCAATATTCTTCCCAAATTTAGCGTTTATGCGTTCATCTCTTATGAGAACTAGCTCAGGCTCGTGGTAGCCTGGCTATCAAACAAAAAGAAAGAAAGGAGGAAGAAATACAGAAAAAGAGAATAATAAAACAGAGGAACAGATCTGATAAATAGAAAAAGGGCATAATCTTAGATTCAGTTTTATAATTATGTCAAGATCATGATTAAAATTCATATCGGAAAATAACTGCACTTGCCTTGATTGGATTATAGAAGAAGAGTTGCAGTAGTTCTCTTTTAATCTTATTCAGATTTGGAAGAAGATGCACTAGTTCTAGTTTTGATCCCAGCAGAGTAGCGACGCCATTATTTTATTTATTTATTATAGAGGCAGAGTATAGGCAGAATGAAATTGTGTGGCGAGAAAGTGAGGTTTGGGGGTGTTTTATAGGAGAATAGGGTGATTTAGAGCCTTCAGATCAGTCCAGAAGTCATCAGAACCACTCGAAGACAGGTCATCCAGCCACTCAGAAGAAGACATGTCATCACAGAACACTCCAGAATTCTGTGCTGGATCGGTATGGGTGCACTTGGCAGGTGCGCCAGTGTATTTTTGTACTGGCGCACTTCACAAGTGCGCCAGTGTATTCTGGCATGTTTCCGGTTTTTCTGCCTAACTTCGTTCGTCCATATCTTCTTCATACGGTATCCGTTTTACGCAAACTCGGACTCTATCTCAAGCAGAATTTTGAGATGAACGCAATGACGCAACATGTTTCCCTTAATTCTTCTCCTAAAAATTAAGTATATTTTAATTTGTTACCTATACATTCACAGAAAATACGGGGTGTTATAAATGTGATTTGGAATTTACAAATCTTTTTATTAAGATTTAATGGAAATTTTCCAAAGTGAAGTTTTCCTATTTAATATATTAAATTATAATTGAATGGAAGTCAATTTAATAATAATCGAAGTGAGCTTCTGTGGAGGAAGACTATTAATATATGTAGAATTTAAAAGGCTTTGTTGTTATTCAATTTATATTATTAGTCGGATATGGGAATTGATATCGATTACATATATATTGATTTGTTTTCCATGAAGATTCCATAATTAATGGAATGTGATTTTGGGTTTATCGTGAATGGGTTTTAAATGACATTGGTTCTTTAACCCAGTTAAAGACATGATTTATTTTCCTAAAGTTGAATAATCATTAAGTAATGATTTTTGAGATTAAAACTAAGTGAAGTTTTAATGAATCTTTAATTAGATTGAAATGTTATTGTGATAATTTAAATTATCAAATTTGGGAAATGATCGAGAATGGAGTATCACCAGTTTTGCTCCAAGCGATAGTTAAATCTTTAATTAGATTTGAACGTGAAATGGCAATTAATTTTACCGATAACACCGTGGTGTTAGATATGGAGTATTACCAGTTTTGCTCCATGGAATGAATAGGTTTGGATTGGAAAATAAAATAAATGATTTCTTCGGTAAGGTTCGTTGATCTCGACTAGTTTGGAAAACCTTAATTTGGTTTAAATAGTAAAAAAAATATTTGAATAAAAGAGTATTCTGGATTGGAATGAGGCGTATATTTTGTGTACCAAGCATATTTGGCTATTATAAGGTAAAACTCTATCCTCCGGCTTGCATTGCATTGTGTGATGGGACCTGAGTCTTGTAATAGCTTCATTTCTCCAAAAAACATTGCGTTGTTTGTTTTATGCACTGGTATTCTTGGGAGGAAACCTGTTCCATGTTAAAAGGTGTGTTCCCTTGATTTACTTTTTTTTAAGTAAAGATTTAAATAACTGTTTTAGTTCTCACACCAGTCCCATAACTGACCTCGAGTTTATTGTTTTAACCTAAACTCTGGGTGCCTCTATTTTCCACACGGGTAGCTAGTAGTTTTGGTTTTTTAGATTTCTTTTTATAGGATACTGGTTTACACCTGGAGTTATATTTAGAAAGCTCTGTATTCGTGTATTTCCTTCAGTTGTGTTTTGTAGTATTTTTCCGCCGTATTGTAATTTGTTAATCTCTGATGTTTATCAAATGTGTAATATTTATTCATACTCTGTTATATTCTTGTACTCTGATGTAATTGTTGTAATAGCAATGAAATGTTATGACGTTTGCGTTCTGATTTGTCGTGTTCTCAACTCAATCCGACCTTTTCCGTTTCTTCGGAGATCAGGGAACTTCGAATCGCTTCATTTTGGTATCAGAGCCTTGGTTTACAGAGGTCGAGAACAAGACACATTAGAACCGAATGAAAGAATTCATCAGAGATTGGATTAGTAATATCCAATAGGAATGACTCGTTAGTGATGAGATCAGTAGCATCCTAGAACGAGCGTGGAGAGTGTTATTTTTAAATAAAAATGAAAACAAATTTTGTTTTGAAATTTTAAATCTTATTATATGCATTTAAATATTTTATTTTAAATTGATTTGGATAATCAAGTATATAATTTTTTTGCATATACGTCTGATCCACGTGTATATGAAGTCTCAAATATACTGGATAGATATAGAATCGCACTTTAATCGCCCAGAGATGATTCTGATGATCGATATACCATCATCAGTATCTATGTTCGAGTTTTGAAAGTAGGACATCTATATATTTCCAATTGACTGGTGTGAGAATCAAAACTAGATAGGGTTATTTGTTGTGATTTGGCACAAAAAATATGATTTTTGAATATATTAAAGTTATATATTTGAAAAGATAATCAACAAATTGATTGATGTTTATATTGTATGATAATTAGTTTGATTGATTATAATGTTGGACCAATAAGAGAACAAAAGGTTAATTTAGCCAAGTTGAATGAAAATATTGAAATGAATTGAAATTTTATTGGAATTGGATACATGTACACATATATGTGTGAACAGGTCATAACATGGAAGCTAAGAAGAGGAATAAAATTGCATGCCCTAAAAATAGGTACATGTTTATTGTATTTCTTAGGTTTTGATGGTTTTATTAGCCGATTGGCTAGCCGCTTGGCTTTTTCTTTTCTTTTGGATTATTGAGGGCCCCGTGAGGTAAGTTGTGGTTTTAAATATCAACCCGTACAAAGGAGGTTATGGCGAAATTTTTAAAAATTTGGGGTGTTAGCCAAATTTTTGTAAACTTTGAAAATTCTTAGATATTGAATTGTTGAAGAATGGCAGCCAGAATGAAAGTTGAGTTGGATGGTTAAACAACTTTTAGCTTCGTTCCTTTCCGAGGATGAAAAGATTTTAAGTGGAGGAGAATGTAACAACCCGAATTTTCAGAACCAATTTAAAAAAAATTATTTTAGCAATTTTAATGAATTTTGAATATTTAAAATGAATTATTTTAAATAATAATGACTAAAAATTTATTTTAAATGAAGTTAGAATGTATAAATTTATTTTAATTATAAAACGAGCCTGAAATGGCGCGGTTGTTTTAAAATTCGATTTCAAATTTCAAATGAATGTACAGAATTTAATATTAATCAGAATTGGACGAAACAAGAAATATTTGAATCGGTTTAATAATATCTTTCTAACGAATGTAAGAAACTGATATTTCTCTTTACAAATTGTAAGTTATGTCCAATTTAAAATTCAGAATAGTCCCTATGGAATTTATATATATTTTAATATAATATATAGCCCTTAAAAATAACCATTTTGCAAATGACCTCCGTTTTCGACGAAACCACTTTAGTTGGATCCGGAATATCAAATTATTGCTAGATTCCAAATTTCATAATTTTTGGAATTAATATGTGAGCGTGGCAAAAGAAAACATATTTTGTCAAGTTCAGTTGAATTGGATCAACCAAAAAATGACCATTTTTCAAACAGTCTCCAAATTTGACAAAATTAGTTTTGTTAGGACCGTGTTGTCAAAACAAAGCTAGATTTAGTTTTTCTGTAATTTTTGGAGTCAGTATGTGGCCCTGATAAATTAAAATGTACGTTTAAATTAAATATATATTGATTTATATTTTAATTTAAAGAAAAACTAATCGAAACACTTGAATTTGCTTACGAAACATATCTCTTTGTGTCCGGAATGGGGTTATTTAGCTAGGGGCGACACTCGTTGGGTTTGATTTGGAGTTCGTGGTGTTAAACTGATATTTTTGGATTTAAAATAAAATAAAAATAATTATAAAACCCTCATTGGCCCAAAAAAAAACCCTAGCCTCACTCATCATTCCAGCCGCCACGAGCGATTTTGAACGGCGGGAAGGCTTGGATTTTTGAGCCCAAAAATCTCCAAATCTATACAATGAAATTCCAAACTCCTCAAACGAAAATCGTAGCCCTTTCCGCGATCTTTCAGTTGATCCTTGGATGAGGAATTTTCATGCCCCATGCTGCTCGAATTTGTCTTTCAACTGCTCGCTGTTCATTATCGTTTTCAGGCTAGGAGGCAGGCTTGAGTTTCGAGGCTGGGGGTGGAAGAGGAAGGCGACGCGAAGCTCTTCCAAGATGGCGGCGTCCGATCATGGCCAAGCTGCCTCTAGTGTCGGCGGTTCTTGGTCAAAGAAGTCAATGGGGGGTCGAATGTGGCATGGGTTAATTGAATAGGGAGAGGGTAATTAAATTTAATTAATTACCTTATCAATTATCTCCATAGAGTCATTAACCTTTATAACAGCGTATCTTCTTCATAAGAGGTCCAAATCGCGCGAAACTGAATCCTTTGCGATCGTGGGGATGAGAGCTACACAACAAGACTAACCAGGTCCAATTTGGAGCATGCTAGAATTTTGGGAAAATTCAAATCCAAACTATTCAGAAATAAAACTGGCAGAGTGGAAACCGATGGTGAGAACTCTTTCTCACACAATTTATTTTCTAGTAAAATATATATTAGAATGCAGATGGTGCTTAGCAGCACCCGACGCCATTTATTGCACAAACAAATTGTTTGTTCGGATTGAATGGACTGTATTGTGTTTCTTGATTGTATGTGTTGAATAAAATGTTAGAACAATAAAAATACCATTTTTATTGTATAAATGTACTATATAAAATATTCATGTGTTGAATAAAATATTTTATCGTTAAAAATATAATTTTAATGCATGTATGAACGGCATAAAATTCTCCTGAAATGAAAATGAATATGCATTTACAAATCAAATGATTTGTTTATATACACTCATTTAACTGACATGGATTGGGACGATAAATTTTACACATCGCCGAACTGCACAAATAAAATTTGTGTTTCTTGATTGAAACCCACATGGGTATTGGGATGATATCTGACGTACACTAATCCCAATTGTTTAGTTGTATGTCGACCGATTGGTTGACGGACCATTGAAACGTTAATTATTTATATTTAATGCTTACGCAGTTGTGTAATACACTCTGGATGATGGATGATTGTTTATCATTGTTATTATATACATGTGTTGTATGGAATCCATATAAATAACATTATATGGTAACTGGTTGGATCTCATTCCAATTTGGAAAATGAAGAATATTTTAAAATAATATTCAGAAAAGGACTAAAAATATTCATGTGTTGAATAAAATATTCATGTTTTGAATAAAATATTTAAATAGTAAAAATATCATTTTTATTGAGTGTATAAACCATTAAAAATAATCATGTGTTGAATAAAATATTCATGTGTTGAATAAAATAAAAAAAATAAGAGATATTTTAAAATAATATTCAGTAAAAGGTCAAAATATGATTTTGAAGGTCCGATTTTGGATGGACACGAAAATATTGAAATATGTGAAGCCGTGTTGATTAGATATGCGCCATTTTGATGCGAACGATATTTATATCGATTTTATTCATTTTGATTTAAAACATGATATGGAATATTCAATTTTGATATGGAATATTCAAAATCTAATGTTTTGAAATATTATCATTTATATATTAATGATATGGAATATTCAATTTTGATTTAAAATTGAATATGAAGTCGAAATCGTTTTTAAAACGAACTTAAAACAATTTATAAAATATATTTTAAATGGAAGTCGACGAAATATATACAATATATATATATATATATATTATATATATATTATATATATATATATATTAAATGGCCTAAATAAATCGCGCCGCGTAGCGACCGTCCGTGAATTTCGACCATTGACTTCGCATTGACATTACCGGAGATCCGACCGTTGGATTCTTTCTAAAACCGGAACCGTTAGGTTCGTATCAAAAAGAGCTTTCCAACGAATATATGAGATTTGAAATCTAACGGTTGGATTTGGAATTATGTCCAAATCCAATTTGGAAAAGGTCGCTGTAAGTGTAGTTCAATGACCGTTTATGAAAATCGACTGAAAGAGCCTTAATAAAATTATTAAAAATATTAATAATTTGTATAAAATCATAATAAATGATTTGGAAAGAATCAAGATGAAAAATTCCATATTTGAAAAGATAAAAATATGTTTTTATCAAAATGAACTAGTTATTAACTAAAAAAAAAAAAAAATTTAAATAAAATAAATTGGATTTATGAATGGTTTAAATATAACCAGAAATTCCCAACAAATAAATTGGAATGGAAATAATCTTCAGAATATTTCGATATTGGATTCTGTGGTTATACAGATATTATTACGGGAATTTGGAAGATACAAATATTGTTATTCCTAATACGATATCTATTGATCACATAATTTGATATTGAATATAAGCCGATATAATTTCTATTCAGAGTCTTGTATTTAATATTGAATTGGATTTTGGGTTTGTCGTGAATTGTGTCTTAAATAACACTATTCTTAAACCCAGTTGAGAAAAGAATAGATCATTTAATCAAGATTTAGTGAAGATTTCCAATTAATTAATATTTAATTGGAATTGAACAAAAGAATTGGATTTTGGGTTTATCGTCAATGATGTCTTAAATAACACTGTTCTAAACCCCATGTGAAAAGAATAAATCTTTTAACTAAGATTATTGGAGTTTCCAATTATATTTAATAATTGGAATAAAATGGAATGTGAATTTAGTTTATTGCAAACTGTGTTTTTAACAATGTTCGTTCATTAACCCGATTAACAGTGAAATGTGATTTGGAATTTATAATTTTTTTATTAAGATTTAATGGAAAATTTCCAAAGTGAAGTTTTCCAATTTAATATATTAAATTGGAATTGAATGGAATGCGATTTAATAATAATTGAAGTGGGCTTCTGTGGAGGAAGACTATTAATATATGTAGAATTTAAAAGGCTTTGTCTTTATTCCATTTATATTATTATTCGGATACGGGAATTGATATCAATTACATATATTGATTTGTTTTCCATGAAGATTCCATAATTAATGGAATGTGATTTTGGGTTTATCGTGAACGGGTTTAAATGACATTGGTTCTTTAACCCAGTTAAAGACATGATTTATTTTCCTAAAGTTGAATAATCATTAAGTAATGATTTTTGAGATTAAAACTAAGTGAAGTTTTAATGAATCTTTAATTAGATTGAAATGTTATTGTGATAATTTAAATTATCAAATTTGGGAAATGATCGAGAATGGAGTATCACCAGTTTTGCTCCAAGCGATAGTTAAATCTTTAATTAGATTTGAACGTGAAATGGCAATTAATTTTACCGATAACACCATGGTGTTAGATATGGAGTATTACCAGTTTTGCTCCATGGAATGAATAGGTTTGGATTGGAAAATAAAATAAATGATTTCTTCGGTAAGGTTCGTTGATCTCGACTAGTTTGGAAAACCCTAATTTGGTTTAAATGGTAAAAAGAATATTTGAATAAAAGAATATTTTGGATTGGATTGAGGCGTATATTGTGTGTTTATACATCACTTGATTATAACATACGCTGGTCATTCGGAAAAGCCGGGTTTATACCAGTTCTGAATAACTAATTCGATGATAAGTCAACGATGAAGACGGTGGTTGAAGACCAGAGATCTTCACATTGTTTGGATGATTACTGATGTCTTGATTGGGCTGTACACCTAAGACAAGGTAATAAGTGATGATCATCCAAACGTACTTGGAGTTCGACCGAATATGCGAGGACCTCTCTCCTTTAGTGGACATATGGGACGAGGAATAAGGTGCCTCCGGTTTCGTTCAGATCTAGAATGAACAAGTAAATGGATGTGTGTCTGAATTGGATTTTATTCTGTGTTGATTGGTCTACATTAAATATATATCTATTTGGTGGCGGAGAATTTATTCTCTATCTTAACACCCTTCTGTGAGACGTACGAGTTTAGAGGTTATATATCGACAGGCATCAATCACATGGCATGAGTTGCCTGTGTGGCAAGCTGAGATGCAAATGATCAAGGCTCCTGTTGAAAAGCAGATTCTTATGGTTGATGATCAAAGCACGACTTTAAATAGCATAGCTTTGTGTATTGCATAAATTCGCTAGCCTCACACCCCGGTATGAACCAAAAACATAAGAGGACTACAGGGAGAACATGCGTTTCTTTTTAGCTAGGAGTGGTGTCATAGTATGGAGCCCAG
Source organism: Allium sativum (assembly GCA_030737875.1). Lineage (NCBI taxonomy): Eukaryota > Viridiplantae > Streptophyta > Magnoliopsida > Asparagales > Amaryllidaceae > Allium > Allium sativum. Next base: position 944,259,460 of record CM060909.1, on the reverse strand, counting down.
ACATTTTTACTTATATGGATGATGGAAAGCAAGGTACCTCGGATATATCGGTCACTACGGGGCCGATGGATGGATATGGTTGACATACTGACCAGACTTACGCCCCATAGGGCGGGGAAACGTATAATTCAAGAATTACCAATCCTCAAACATAAGAGAGGACGGTCCTTGAAGATCCAAAGGTCACTCGAGCTCTAATCCGGAGGCTCGGGCTAGAGAGTCTCGAAATCGGTAAGGAAGATCCCTTGCCTTGGTTCATGATGGAAATCCAACTTCCAATATGTGATATTTTGGTTTTAATTGTAGAGCCTAGTATGGCGACATAGTCGGATGGGGTGCTATGCCATCTATGATTGATACGTTTATATTGAAGTTGATTTCATCGCTTACAGTAATAATAAAAGATAAATTTCGCGTACCGAGCATATTTGGCTATTATAAGGTAAAACTCTATCCTCCGGCTTGCGTTGCATTGTGTGATGGGACCTGAGTCTTATAATAGCTTCATTTTTCCAAAAAGCATTGCGTTGTTTGTTTTATTCGCTGGTATTCTTGGGAGGAAACTCATTCCGTGTTATATGGCATGGTCCCTTTATTTACTTTATTTTAAAGTAAAGATTTAAATAACTGTTTTAGTTCTTATACCAGTCCCATGACTGACCTGGAGTTTATTGTTTTGACCTAAACTCTGGGTTCCCCTATTTTCCACATGGGCAGCTAGAAGTTTTGGTTTTGCAGATTTCTTTTTACAGGATCCTGGTTTACACTTAGAGTTATATTCAGAAAGCTCTATATCCGTGTATTTCCTTCAGTTGTGTTTTGTACTATTTTTTCGCTGTATTGTATTAGTAAATCTCTGATGTTTATCATATGTGTAATATTTATTCATACTCTGTTATATTCTTGTACTCTGATGTAATTGTTGTAATAGCAATGAAATGTTCTGTCGTTTGCGTTCTGATTTGTCGTGTTCTCAACTCAATCCGGCCTGTTCCGTCTCTTCGGAGATCAGGGAACTTCAGATCGCTTCGAAGTTCACTCCTAAGTTTTATTCTTTGGTTTAGGGCCCAAGTCATGGGACCCGCCCTTTTTACATTTTAGGTGGTCATGAGGTCCGCCTTTCTCTAATATTCATGAGATATTAAATGGTCTTAGCGATTGTGTATGAGTAGGTAGTTCTCTGAAAGTTGTCTTCTTCCTCTGTGGGCTATGTGAGGGGTGACTTAGGGACGATTTATATAAGAAGCCTAACGAAATAATCGTCTAAAGGAAGTATTAGGTGGCTAGGAGTTCACTTACAGGGACAACTAGATAGTAACGAAGGGGTCCTCCAGGATGGTCTTAAATGGTGTCGTGCTCTTACCTAGACTTGGTATTAAGTGACTACTTACTATCTCTTGACCTACAAGGAGAGCACATATTTGATGACGTGGATGATTAAAGATGAGGTCTTAAGTAACTAGGGTCTGCCATAGGGTGTTAAGTGATAGCAGGAGTCCACCCTTAAATAAATCGAGGTGATGGCCTTAAGTGAACGGGTAGAGCCCACCTCATAGGGTATTAAGTGATTGTAAGGATGTCCACGCTTATATTAGCATGTAGGATATTAAGTGACTATAAGGATGTCTGCCATATTGTTGACATGTAGGCCTTAAGTGACTCTGAGGATGTCTACATCATGTGTTTAGTTGTGTGTGTTTTCTTGCATAGACATACTTGGTCAAACCCATACTGCCAAGTATTGGAAATAGTTTTTCCTTAACTCATGTGATTTCATTCACCATAACTTTATGTTCTGATCTCCCTCCTCTTCATATAAACAAGTTAGTCGGTGGAAACGCTTGGAACTAGTGATGCTTTAGAGATGGAGCACGATGATGGAGGCTTTTAGTTATTTATTGCAGTATCATTATTGTATTATTGGGATAACTATTGACGTGCCTTTTATTATTTCTTGAGACTCATTTTAACAGACATTTATGATGGTTTTATTTATGATATGCCTATTTTGAGATATTATATTTTATCTCTTTCACTGTGTGAGATTCTAGTTTCGTTTTAGATTGCTTTGTTATACCTATTTAAATATTTTCTTATAGAAACCAACAATCCGTTTAGAATGGCTCTAAGTTCTGATGGCCATTTTCTGGGTCAAAATTTAGGCCCATTTCGGATGGATTGTTAACTATACATATCCATGATTTTAGCTATGTCATTTATGACCATTTTGCCATTGTAAATTTTTGTTTCAACCATAACTATTGATTAGAGGCGGGTTGGATGCTTTTACTTGTCTCATTGCTTTGGTATGGTGGTTGACCATTCTGTAGAGTTGTCACATTAAGAAAATGGTTCAACAATTAGAGAGATACTGATGTTTTAAGTTTTTAATATCGCTGGAAAGAATTAGTGGATGCTAATGGGCTGAGACAAGCAAGCCTGTTAGTCTAGTCACCTTCAAGAATAAATAAGGGTTGAATGGAAATATTAGAAGCCTTCCCTCTCATTCTCAAATTAGGTTTGGGTTATGATCTGCTAGTTTTCTTCCAATCCCAAATCAATTCTTAGTTCCACATCAAATTATCTCCAATCATTAATTAAAAGCTAGTTATATATCTAAATATTAATTCCCACTATTTAGAGGTCGAATTCTGCATTTTCCTTGCAGTCCATGATAGATATTCATTCACCTTGATTGAATTACGAGATTAAATTAGTGATTATGGCCTCTTACATGTCTATATCAGATTATACGTTGTAATTACCCATTTATCAATTATATGTTAATTTAACCCTAAAATATGATCATATATGTTAGGTTCTAATCTAGAAACCCTAGGATAAACTAATTATGACATATGTTGATTAACTTGTTAGATCCAATATAAGTAGTGAGTAATTAGCCATGTAAAATGTTAGATCTATGATCGTATTCGATGAATTCATGTCTGTGCTTAATTATATACTTATGTATGATTGAAATCGGTTGAATTTTCTATTTGAATACTTGAATTAATTGTTATGCTTGATTTGTTTGTTTGTGCATGCTTAAAGTAGGACTTAGGTTGAAGACCGGATCATGTCGAGATCAAAGTCCATTGGATTTGCATAAATTAGAGCATAGGATTTGGAGGACAACAGGAAAACGCATGAGAAATTTCATTAAAAATCATGCTACATACATGGATTGGAACCGATCCATAAGGTGACGTCGATCCATGCAGAGATGTCCAATGGTGATGTGGCTTCTTGAAGAGGTTCTGGAACCTATTGGAGGCTATTATGAGGATATGGAGACGATTAAATAGGCTAAGTAGAAGATGGATGTTGGATCAATTATGATGGGATTCAACCATTGGATTTAGGTTTAGATGGTTGCAACATTATCTAAAACGTCAGAGAGAAGCTACGGAAGGATCCATTTAAGATTTAGTCAATTTGTGGCTAAGTAAATGGATCATTGTCATTCCACAAGGTATATATCAATGCCGCTGCATTAGGGAAAGCGATGAGCAGGTGCGAACCATTGTGGTGGCAGAGGACTTCATCAAGAACTTATGGGAACTTGTGGTTCATTGGTTGCTTCTACAGGAAGGACGTTATTTCTTGTTGAAGTTATGACTTTTCGATTGTGAATTTGGATGGGAGTAGTCAAAGGAGTATGATAGGCAGCTCGAGATGTAGCGAGGTTGCGAGGTAGTGGATTGGTTTGATTGGGACTTGGATCTAAAGGTAGAGTTCATTACAAGAAATTTGACATTTACCTACCATAAATATAGGTAGGTAAAGAGAACTTTTATCTACCAATATTCAATGGTAACATTTGTTGGTTGGTAAATATTGTTAATGTTTTAAAATTGTTGAAGGATGATTATCTACGCATATACAAAAGAAGAAGTTTTTTTTTTGTGATTAGCCCCTATATTTTTCTCATACCATTTTAAACTTTTGTTAAAAATAATGTTGAGTTGTGTGATGATGTGTCAAAAAAGTATATTCTAGCAATTTTTTTTAGTTAATGATTTTTTTTGCATATCCTAACAATGTGTTTTGTAAAATTATTTCTTTATTAATTATTAATAAATATTTTGAAATATGAAATAATAAACAGTCAATGAATTGATAAACAATAACTAAATTGTAAATAATTGATATTAAATAATCATTTGTTACTAACTTATCATACATTATTATTTTTTCCAAACAATTGATTACAAAAGTTTTAACTTTAAAAATGGTTCACAATTTCACACTAATAGGACATCATCTGAAATGACTAAAACATATTCTCTAGTTTATTGCAGAGAAGCTATCCATAACACCATCTCCGACTATAAATTTAATATCTTATTCTAAATCAAATCTACTGGTACAAATCTCAATCCACGTGATCTCTTTTGTGGCCTCAATCCACGTGATCTCTTTTGATTGGCCAGTGTATAAACCACAAAACTGCAAGTCACTACAAATAAATACCAATAATCTTGATGACAACTATTTATTATAATTACCATGTTTACATCCCTTTCTAAAACAAGCGAGGAATTATTGTTTTAGAACATAATTGATTTTCATCTCTTACTAAAAAAACGTTTCATGGAATCCGCCTTTTTATTCACACATGAATCTACACAATAATAACAAAAATTCATTTATTTCATTTCATTTAAATTTGAGGATTTTTCTATAAATGATTGCACTTAAAGCATTTTTGATTCTCATTTAATTGTAGATACGAGCTGTGAAAATTAAAAATGAGAGAAAATTTCTTGCTACAAATAATTTCAGAGATGTTTCGTGGATTATGTTTCTGGGAAGAGGATTTGACTCGTTTTGAAACTTTTGAAGGGTATTTGATGGAAATACCCTGATCTACACAATATTGTTTATGGATATCAGTTCTCTATCTAATATACTTAGTATTTATTCATGTAATATTAATTTTGGTGTTCAGATGAGTTTGATTTTCTTTTCCAAGCCTTTTTTGTAAAAGAAGAAGAATACATAATACAACTTAAATGAAATATTTTTTCTTGACATATTTAATAAATTAATTTTAGTTAAATATGTAAATATTTGCAACAAAACACTACCTACAAAATAATTTTCCGATTAAATTTCAGATACTTCCCTCTCATCTTTTTATTGTGTACGGAATGGCAAAATATCCGAATGGACCTTAATTTTTGAACTATTATTTTAATAATTAGGCAAAATCTGCTTTTTCAAATTTGATAACAGGAATCTGCAAATTGCATTTTTAATTGCCAAATTTCACGCTCTGCTCTTTCTCAGTTTATCCGCTCTTATTTTGTAACTTGTAAGCTCTTCAATTCGTTAATTTTTACTTTCTCTGCTCTCTACTTTCTGCTTTCTCTGCTCTTATTTTGGTAAAATCTTCAATTCGTTTTTTGATAAGATCTTCAACTGCGTTTTTAATTTCCAAAGTTCTCTCTATCCGCTCTTTCTAATTTCTCTGCTCAATTCATTATTTTGGTAAGATATTCAATCCGTTATTTTGGTAAGATCTTCAATCGCGTTTTTAGTTTCCAAAGTTCTCTCGGTTGGCAAATTCTATTAACACCCCTATATTTTCCTTTCCCACCCCATTAAAAACTAAAAAAAATAAAGTGTCAAATATACCCTTGTAAATCATTCAACTTATCTTGTTTCATTTTTCATTATGTTACTTTAATTATAAAATAAATACAATGATACTAATATATTTTAAAAGAGACGAATGATTCAGATTAAGAAAATAACATTTTTTTTCTTAAAAAAACGGTGTTTTGCTTTAAATTTACTCTTTTTCAACTTCTATTTCCTTTTTTTCTTAACATTGTTTAATTTTATGATTTCCAGTGTAATATATATTTCAAATATTTTTAAATTAAACCGAATTGTAACTTTTTATCGATTGCAAAACGAAAAAAATTAAATAAATACGGATTAATGCTTTATTGTTGTTATTTTTAGATTTATCTTTAATTTCTTTTCATTGTTAACGTACAGTTATTCGGTTGTGAAAATAAAAATTGAAGGGTGGTTCTGGTAATTCTTGGGATGTGAAAAGCAAAATATGGGATGAGATATTTTTTGTTTAAACAACGGGTGTGAAAGGCAAAATGTGAGGTGCAAATAGATTTGGCCCTCTCGGTTGGCTCTTTCTAATTTATCTTGGGGATTGTTAAAGGGACTCCACTTTTGGTTAAGGGGGGGGACATTTTTAAGGGGACTCCACCTTAAAAAAAAATTGTTAAGGGAGGGTTTTATTTTATTTTATTTTAAAATAAGCATGGACTAGACTGCCCCTCGTAACATTAATTAATTAGACATGCAATGATTAACTATATTTTAATTTGTTAATTACTTCTCATAATTCCAGCCTTAGTTTTGGATATGTTTGGTATTGACTTTCTTTGAATACTTGTATAAAATCATCTACGCTATTTATATCATTACCAAATATAAGGTGCATGCAACTGTAATTATCGTTTTTTTTCCGCAAGGCATGTAATTATCGTTTTTTTATTTTCTCTATTATTTATTTATTTATATATATGAGTGATAAAATCGTGATTTAAACTGGATTACTGAGAGGCTAATTCTATTTATACACCAAAAATTGCTAAATATATACCAAAAATTATAATAAACTACTATACACCGTGTATAACTTTACGTACATGTTTCTTTTACTAAATTATTCATGTTCTCATCTTCTTTTTCTTTCCTCTTTCGAACTTAAAACAAAATTACCCAAAATTAGAAATTATTTGCATCAAATTGAGTAAAATTTAACAAAATGAAATTTATTTCTTGTACTAATATTATAACTTTTATTGAAAAATTGAAAAAAAAAATCAGTTTCAACAAAATTACTGTGATTCTACAAAATAAATCAACACTTCTAAATTAGACATTATTTCTGAATGTTTTTTTAATAGAAATTTTAGACTTTGTGAATAAATAATTCATTAACATATCTAGTATGTATCATGTTTCAATATTTTTAAGAACAATTTGACTTTTTATATCCAGAAGTTTTAAAAATCAATTATGAGAAAAGGGTAATTTAGTAATAAAATTTTATAGAAAAAATAATGGTGTATGTTGAGGAATTTTCAGTGTATATATAGAATTTGCCTTATTGAGAATATGTGAACTTTGTTTGAATCAGGGAGAGTTGAAGGAGGTGGATCTTCGTTTAATTATTATTTCTTTTTATTTTCCTTTTAAGTTGAATTATAAAAGGTCACTGTATATTGTTTCTATATTTATTTTGCAATTTACAGAGTTAATTATTCATGTATCTTATTAGATCAAGAAATGTTAATAAGTGATGGTCTGACTCATGCTTAAGTGTTTGAATTCATGCAAGTAAGGTCTGACTTATGCTTAAGTGTTTAAATTTATATAGTTATTTGCAGGTGTGCGTTAGTTTTTCTCTGTTACAGGGATAGTACTTGAATTTTTAATTATATGGTTAAGGGGGGGCTAACTTATTTTTTCCTCCCCTTAACAATTCATCAAAAATTGAAATTTTGTCCCTCCCTTAACAAAAAATGGAGTCCCTTTAACAATCCCCTTTATCTTCTCTTTCTCTTCATATATTGGCCTTTTGAAGTCTACAACATGATCAATTACTTCTTGAGGAATAATCCATGCCCATTCTGCAAATTCTGGCTTTTCATTTCCATTGCATAGTAGATTGACTTCTTCATCGTTCCCAGTAAATTTAAACAGAAACCACTTCTGTGCTTGCCCTTTCCAGTTTGTCCCCCATTGATTGTTTAGCTTTACTTTCACTTCCGAGGGGAAATCATAATTTAGCCAGTGATGAACCTCGGCTAGAATCTCAGCCGACGTGACTCCAGTCTCTTCTTTCAATTCTCTGATTGCAGCGATTTTAGGATCTTCTCCTAAATCAACACTTCCCTGGGAATTTTCCATGCGCCTGGCATATCAATTCTTGATGCCAAGAATATCTTCTTAGACCAAGGATTGATGAGACAGATTCTGACGTTGATCTCAACGTCCCTCTCGACGATAACCTAACCAGTTATCATCACCGATGACACCAGGATCAGAGCCTTGCTAGCCATCTTGTAAATTTCTCGTTTTCTAAGTTTTTTATAATTAATTTTAAACATTTTTTCATTTCTGTTCGTAGAACAAAAGCTTTGATTTCCAGTCAGGGGAATCTTTAGCTGAATTATCGTAGATTATAAGCTTAGATCGATGTTGGTCTTCATCTAGATTACAAGTGAAGTGTTTTATGTTAATTTCTCGTTTATCGTCGAGTTAACCATAGGTATCATCAAACGCTCTCTAGTGATTCATTAGCTGGTAATCAACAACTTCAGTATTTACAGTCAATGGAAGAAACCCTAAGGTAATGTTTGGTTTACCATTTTGAGTTTTAAGTTTTCGTTCATATGAAAATACGCACGATATACCTATATTGTTGAAAATGATCGATTTAGAAAACAAAGTTAATATACAAAATAAAAACGTTTTTTCATTTCCATGTTTTGGAAAATAAGATAAGGATGAGACATAATTCATTCTTACATTACTCATACATATGCTTCGTGGTCCCCTCCGTCTTTCTTCAATCTCCCCCTCGTCATTACTCCACTCTTCTCATTTTTGACATATTAATTGAAAACCGAAAACACAAAATAATTTTTAAATCAAACACTACCTAAATTTAATAGTATTGTAGAACTGTTAATAGTACATTTTTGGTATACGGTATAACAATTTTATATGGAGATGCTTAAATCAGAAATCAAATGAGATTTTTGATTTGGATCCGGGTACTCCTGAACCAGTCTCCCTTTTCTTGTGCATTTACTGGTACTTAAAATGGACCAGAATTCAGTGAGTTATTGGATCTGTTGTTTTTATGCTCTGGATCATTGAATAGTAGAATATAAGTAAATTTTTTAGTAGAAAATAAAAATTGACAAACTTATGTATGTACTTTCTTCACTTGTTTGAATTATGAGGTATATAATAAACGTATTGTTATTAGCACACAAGTTTTTGCTTGTGGCCACCACAGGTGGTGGCTAACCACCATGCGAATCTTTCTTGGTTCGACGGTTATTATTAGTTCTATTATTGCAGAGTGATATTTTGATTTGTTACTCTCTCCAAGGTTGTCCTAAAGGTGTCACTCCTAAATACAACTTGAAACCCCTTGTTCCAAGGCTTTCTGAATTTCTTGGCGTCAATGTATGTCTCGCCATGCCATCATAAGTTTTTTAATAATGAAATATTGAAATAGGGTCCAACAGATCAACTTATTAACCCCTGCTTGTTGTTAGGTTGCAATGGCTAATGACTATATCAGTGAGGAAGTTGAGAAAATGGTGTCCTCACTACCTGGTGGTGGTATTTTGCTTCTTGAAAATGTTAGATTTTACAAAGAGGAAGAGAAGAATGAACCAGAATTCACTAAGGAGTTGGCATCTCTTGCTGATCTTTATGTAAACGATGCCTTCGGCACTGCTCACAGAGCTCATGCTTCAACTGGAGGAGTAACCAAATATTTGAAGCCCGTTGTTGTTGGATTCCTCATGAAAAAGGAGCTTGATTACCTTGTTGGAGCTGTATCAAACCCCAAAAAACCTTTTGCTGCAATTGTCGGTGGTTCAAAATTTTCATCAAAGATTGGGGTCATTGAATCACTATTGGAAAAGGTTGACATTATTTGCTTTCGGAGAACAACCCCCTTGCTGGTACCCAGGGCAAGGTAAGGAAGCAATGCAATGTTGCTAATAAGAGGGATTATGTCATTGTATAGATCCTTATGTTAGGTTTGTTTAAGAAATGTTTGTAAGTGGAATAAATGAAGTGATCAAGGGTGTATGATGTTAGGGAGGAGATGTTTTATGTAAGAGAAGCTGATGATTGTGTGATGTTCTTGTTTCATTTTAGTTGATCAATGGAATGATTATGTTGTTTCTGTTTTTTTTAAACTATATGAAGTTTTTTTAATTTTGGTTGGGGTAGCCTTAGAAGTTTAGCTTTATGACTTATTCTATTATTGAAAATTATATGGAATGTTGGCATTGAATATTTTATTATTGTATGTTTTTTCAGTTTATTTCCAAGAATAGGTACAAATAACTTTATTACCTTTTACTAATACATAACCATTCAATTTGACCAAAATATGAATCATCTAATAAAATTATGCCATGCGTGCTATTATAATAACGTAATGTGGTGCAATAACATTATATAATGTAGACCAATAACATAATGCCATGTGGCAAACCAAATAATGCTACATGGAGTAATCAAATAATGTCATGCAGCCTAAAAAATAATGTCATATGCACTAATCAAATGATGACACATGAACAAATTATTGTTTGACACATGAACCAACCATTAAATGCCAAGTGTATACTATTACGACAACCATGTCAGCAGCCATGTAGGATGACACATCATTAAACACATAAGCTAATGACTCATCATTTGAGTCATAACGTAGTGGGGTCCATTGGTTCTTTTATTTATCAATATCAATAAGTGTAGGTAAAAGTTCTTTCTCTACTAATCTTTACCTACCAATTCCTACCAATTCAATATTGGTAGCTAAAAAATATTACCCACCATTATGTTAGTTTTACCTACGCTTACAATTGGTAGGTAAAGACCCCATTTTCTTGTAGTGGTTGTGGATGCCTAGTATGCTTGGAAGCGCCAATGAATCATTGACAACTCAGAGTGTTATAAATGCAGGATCAAAGTAGAGGTACTGTGGGGACATCCATTAGGACTTAAAGAAATGGTCGTGTACCCTGAACCACTTGAGAAGTGGTTTAATATCGCTCGGGAAGGCAAATGTTCTTGACAAACATGGCAGTCCGATTGGAACCGGGGTTTTCTATTATCCATGGCATAAGTGAGGATGGTCATGCAGTTTACCAATGTATTCGAGGTTTTAGAAGGTGATAGTTAGGTTTTGTTTGATGGAACTTGTGGTTGTTATGGATGTTCTCTCTTTTCTTTATATGGGTAGGCTATCACCTGTAGAATATTGAAGTGAAGTGGGGTTGGGGAATAAAGAGATGAAAAAGGCTACTTAGATTCTTCTATTTTATTTTGTGTAGTACCTATTATTGTTGTTATTACAGTAGCATATATTACTTAGTTATTATGTGTGAACTCTTCGGTATGGGGGTAGGTTAGGTGTGAGACTTGAATCAGTATCATATTTTGCAATATAGCTATGGATATTCTTCCATCGCTCATACTAGACTATTATCTGACCAAAGGATTTGTGTTTCCTCTAATTATCTTAGGTGCTTATCGAGGATGCTGATAAGCAGAACAAATACGATGCTTTTGACTGAGGATGAGTTTAGAGGTTGACGTACTATTCTTTTATGTAGATTTTTTTTCTGTTGTACTAATTGATATACTCTGAGTGAAGCTATATGGGCATTGATGTATATAGAGATTTGTGACATCTTATACCAAATTCTGAGAACTTATGTAGAGATGGGATTTCTGCTTTATCCTGCTTCACTACTATTCTGAGAACTTACGTAGAGATGGGATTTCTTTTCCTTGATGATCATCCCATTACTATATCAACCTAGTATGAGTGTTAGTGCACTTCCGTTGACATTTTGGGCAGGTGGTATGGAGCAGTTATCACACCATTAATTGTACTATATGTATAAATTTTATTTTTTTCTTCTATGAAAAATGTTAAGGATTCTCATCCATAAAAATGTTTAGGAGGTGATCTATGATGTTATCTGTTGTTTGTTTTCTTATGAAAGAATCAAAATTCAGATTACTTGAAATTAGGATTGGATCCGTATTCGAAACCACTTCAAATCAACTTAAGCACTTAAATATGGAAGGTTATTATGATTTCTAGAATATAAGAAGTATCTCTTGAAGTGGATGGGTTATTTGCTACTGATCCCAAGGGTGATTCCATAATGGATGTTGTAAGAATAGTGCCTTCAGTATGTTCAGATCCATAATGACTTATATGGATAAATGTTATCAACAAACTATCATAGGAGGGCAACGAACATTCCAAGTGAAATATACCGAAGAAATGTAGTCGTTAGCCTTGAGCCTCATCAACTTGAAATGAATCAAAAGGATAAAAGTAGCATGGCTATGTGGTTCACTCCCATTAAGGTATTATCATTACCTATTATAGGTTCAATATTGAGCCTTTTATGTATGATTTCGTACAGTTGCTGATCACAAGCGCGGTGGTGCAATATTTCATACTATCTAATAAGGGGTAGATTGATCCTGCGTAGCTAGAGAGTAAGATGTTATTGTGGTCCCCAAATACATTTTCTAAGGGTGTATCATCCAGGAGGAAGTCCTTTACCTTGTCATTTCCTAGAATCGAAACTCCAATAAGCATTTCGCGGACTTAATTGTAAAAATAAAATGCTAAAATTTAATAATCGTAGCAATTTCGGCAGGATTGTAGACATTATTATAGTATTATTGGATTTTCTATAGAAAGTGTTTCGGTCATCATAAGGTAAAAACTCATTTGTTTTTATGCGCAACGTAATCTTACGACATACCTTTCATTTCAAAAGGCTTTATAAGATATATCAATAAAATTCTTTGTAATTTGAGTTTTTCTCATGCTAGTATTTCAGATTGACCTGATCCTTACAATTTGGTAATCCTCGGGTCAAATCAAGCATTTTTAATAGTTAGCTTTAGATGTTTGGAGCTTAAAGAAGGAGCTGGAGGCTTAGGACATACTTTTGTATTTTCTTTATCTTCCATTGTGCTTTGTTCTTAGTCTTCAGCATTTGTACAGACATGTTTTATTACTGTCCGGGCTAATAATACGTTAATGTTGCATTATGATGTGTATTTACATTGAAAGTTCGTTCTTTTGTAAATACTAATTCATATTATATGTTATTCGACACATTTTGCAAGATTCAATTATGTATTTTCTTCATCTTTCCCTAATGACATGCCTTTTATGCAGCCAAATACTCGACAGTCGAATAACAAAGATGTAACACTCGTAAAATACATCGTAATTAGACATAAAGAACTAAAATAATAACAATTAGATATGATAATAATAGGATAAACGTATATGTATATAATTCATAGAAATTTTGCCAAGAAAGTATCACCATTGTGTTCGTGGAGAGATTGTAATTTATTTTCATATTTTCTTTGTTTAAAATGGAATACATATGAAAAAGATATGAATAGAACATGTTATGAATTTAAAATAAATAAACATAAAGATTTGAATTTGAGTTTAAATTGGATAAGTAATAGAATAAATGAAATTGGCACAAAAGTATATTCCATTTTGAATTTAAAGTTTTGTGTGTATATATAAGAATAGGACACATTCCAAAAGATAACAACGAATTAATAGCTATGCACTAACATTAAAACAAAGATGTATGAAATAAATTCACCAAGCCCAAAATAGGAGGACAGTCAACTGCCCAATACAGGAGGTCAATTGCTGTGTGGGTTTATAAGTGGTGAAGGCTAGGGTTTACAAGTTAATTCTTTTAGACTCGGATGTTACAGATGGTTTATGTAACACCCCGCATTTTTAATGCAATTAAATATATTTATATGCATGGATATATAAATAATGGTGATACGCAGTTTAGATTAATACATACGTTGAAGAGAAGAAAAATTTGTACGATAACAATGTATGTAACAGAAAAAGATAATAAAATAAAGATACTTAATTTAATTATCAGGAATTAAGTAAAACGGACGTCATCATTGCGTTCGCCTCAAAATTCTTGAAAGAACCCGTAACTTCCCTGTGAAGGAAAGAGCGGATACTTTGAGAACAACACACAAAAGGACGCAGACGGAAGAACATTTCATTGTTATTACAACAATTCCATCAGATACAAGAATATACAGAGTATAAATGAATAAATTACATTCGATAAACATCAGAGATTACAATAAATTACATAGCAGCGGAAAATAATATAAAATACAACTGAAAGTGATACACGGATACAGAGCTTTCCGAGCATCGTTCCAGCTGTAAACCAGGACCCTGTGAATATAAATCTGCAAAACCAAAACTACTAGCTGCCCGTGTGGAAAATAGGTGCACCCAGAGTTTAGGTTAAAACAATAAACTCCAGGTCAGTCATGTGACTGGTGTGAGAACTAAAAACAGTTATTATTTTAACTTTAAAGAAGAGTAATTCAAGGGACCACGCCGTATGACACGGAACGGGTTTCCTCCCAAGAATACTAGTGCATATAACAAAACAACGCAATGCTTTTTGGAAAAATGAAGCTATTATAAGACCCAGGTCCCATCACACAATGCAACGCAAGCCGGAGGATAGGGTTTTCCCTTATAATAGCCAAACATGCTTGGTACGTCAAAACAAATCATTTGATACTATTATAAGTGTATAGTGTCAAAACAATTTTCAATCATAAATATCAATCATAGACGGCATGGGTACCATATATCATGTCGCCATACTAGTTCTACAATTAAAACCGCAATATCACGTATTGGAAATTGGATTTCCGTCATGAGCCGAGGCAAGGGGCAAGCTCCTCTCCGCGTTCGAGACACTCTAGCAAATGCCTCAGGACCCCACTATGATCCTTGGAATCGGCTGGGCCGGTCCTCTCTTACTTTTGAGGATTGGCAATTCCTGAACACACGTTTCCCGGTCCTTACAGACCTATATCCGAGGCGCCTCGTATCCAACAACCACACAGGTGAAAAGTATATAAATGTCAGGGCTGGTAGGTCACTGACACCACCCTAGCTAGAAAGAAACGTCGCGCTCTCCCAGCGGTCCGTCTCCCGTTTTTGACTCATACCGAGGTGTGAGGCTCGCGAATTCACATTACACACAAAGCTACGCCACACAGGCCGTGCTTTGATCATCAACCACAAGACTTTGCTTTTCAACAGAAGCCCTGATCATTTGCCACTTACGCGTGCCACACTAGCAATTCACTCCATGCGACTGATGTCCATCGATATACAACCTCTGAGCTCGTACGTCTCAGCGAAGGGCGTTAAGCAAGAGAATAAATTCTCCGCCGCCAAACAGATGTATATTTGATAGAGATCAATCAACACAGAATAAAATCCAATGTCGGACACCCAATCCATTTACAAGTTCGTTCTGGGTCTGAACGAAACCGGAGGCACTTTCCTCGCATATCCATCCATCTCCAAGTACGTCTGGACGATCACCAACTGATTCCCTCATCCTGGGTGTACAGCCCAATCAAGATCATCAGTAATCACCCAAACGATGTGAAGACTTCCGGTCTTCAACCACCGTCTTCATCTTCGACATCTCGTCGAATCGGTTATTCAGAATGGGTATAAACCCGGCCTTTCTGAATAACCCACGTATATAATAAACAAATGTTACACAAACACAATGAACGCCTCATTCCAATTCAGAATATTCTTTTATTCACAAAAATCACATTCTTAGGGAAAGGTTCCCATTAATTTTATCAAAGATAAATTCTTCTAAATTTATTCTTCAATCCTCCTTTGGATATCATTTCTAACTAGTCGGGATTAACGAACCACACCGAAGTAATTATTTATTTTATTTCCCAATCCCAACCTATATATCCCATGGAGCAAAACTGGTGATACTCCATTCCTAACACCACGGTGTTATCGTTAAAATTAATTACCATTTCACGTTCAAATATAATTAAAGATTTAACTATCGCTTTGGAGCAAAACTGGTGATACTCCACTCTCGATCACTTTTCAGATTTGATAATTTAAATTATCAATTCACATTTTAATCTAATTAAAGATTCATCAAAACTCCACTTAGTTTTAATCTTTTCAGAAATCGATATCTTGCCTTTAACTGGGTTAAAGAACCAATGTTATCTAAAACACGATTTACGATAAACCCAAATCACATTTGATATTAAGTACAAGGCTCTGAATAGAAAATATACCGGCTTATATTCAATATCAAATTCTGAAACCAACAAATATCGTATTGGAAATAACGATATAAAATATCTTTCAATTTCCCATAACAATATCTGTATAGTCACGAAATCCAACATCGAAATATTCCGAAGATAATTTCGATTCAACTCCAGTCCAATTCACGTATTGGAAATATTGATTATTTTCAAAATCACTTTCAAATTCAATTTATTTATTTCAAAAATAAATTGATTATAATTCTAGTTCAACACTAGTTCATTTCGATAGAAATCTATTTTTACCTATTCAAATGTGGAATTTTCCAGCCCAATTCTTTCCAATTCACATATTATAATTTTACACAAATTATAGATATTTTTAATAATTTTATCAAGGCCCGTACAGTCGATTTCCATCAACGGCCATCGAACTGCACTTACAGCGACCTTTTCTGAAATTGATTTGGACATAATTCCAAATCCAACCGTTAGATTTCAAATTTCTAATATTCATTGGAAAGCTCTTTTCGATACGAACCCAACGGTTCCGGTTTTAGGAGAATCCGACGGTCGGATCTCCCGCAATGTCCGTTTGAAATAAATGGTCGAAATTCACGAACTACCGCGGCGCGGCGCGTTCTATTCAGGCCATTATATTATATATATAATATATATAATATATATTTCGTCGATTTCCATTTAAAACGAATTTTATAAATCGTTTTAAATTCGTTTCTGAAACAATTCAACTTCTACATTCAATTTCAAATCGATTTGATTTCAATTCAATTCGAATTCTAATTCGTTTCAATTCAATTCAATTTGAATTCGTTTTAAATTGATTTCTATTCAATTTCAGTTCGTTTTAAATTTCAATTTCAATTTAATTCAATTTGAATTCATCTCTATTTTATTCGAATTCAAATTCACTTTCTATTTAATTCGAATCGAATTCATTTTCTATTCGATTCAAATTCATTTCAAATTGATTCAATAAAATTTCCATTTGAATTTTAATCTAATTCAATTTGAATTTCCTTTCAAAATATTAAATTTTGAAATCACTTTTCAATATTCATTATAAAACGAATAAAATCGATATAAACATCGTTCGCGTCAAAATAACGCATCTCTAATCAACACGGCTTTATATTTCAATAATTCGTTATTCTATTCAACAAATGAATATTTGTTCTATTCAACACATGAATCTATATTTCTTTCAACACACGACTAATCTCAACACATGAGTACTGTCAACACCTCACTATTTTTGTTATGTAAAATATTTTATAAAACTAAGGTATCTATCGTTTGATTTTTAATTAGACTTCTACTGAGAAGTAGTTCTAATTTTAAATATGATAAAGATGTAAATTTCATTGTATAAAATATTTCACTCAACACATGAACATCGTCAACACATGACTATTTTTATATTCAACACATGAATTTTCTTTTATAATATTCCTTATTTTCCGGATTGGAATGAGGCCCAATCAATCACCATATAATGTTAATTATATGGATTCCATACAACACATGTATATAATAGCATTGAAAAATAATCAATCATCAACCAAAGTGCACTACACTGTATAAGCATCAAATATAGATATCTGACGCTTATAACAGCCTGTCAATCGACCGATCGACATATTTAATCAATCAGGATGAGTGAACTTCAAATTTCATCCCAACACCCGTGTGGGGTTTCAAACAATCAAACACAGATTTTAGTTGTGCAGTTGGGCGATGTGTAAAATTTATCGACCCAATCGATATCAGTCAAATCAGTGTTCATAAACAAACCGTCCGGTTTGTAAATGAATATTTTATTTTATTCACTTCCACGTTAAAAATTATATTTTTAACGATAAAATATTCTATTTCAACACATGAATTTCTATTCAGTTCATTTATTCAATAAAATGATATTTTTATTTTTCTAACATATTTTAGAAAATTTCGGCGGCATAACGGCACGATACTAGAAACGGGACGAGGCCAAGCCTTATCCCCGGTCTAGTGAAGGCCCACGCCATTCACACATCAATCAATCCATTCCATTTCACCAAACAATTCAATTCAAACCAATAAACTAACCAACTACTCAACCAAACAATTTACAAACAAGCCATCCATGGTCTGTGGATGACGGGTGTCGGGTGCTACTAAGCACCGTCTACATCCTAGTATATATATATAACTAGAAAAAGAGAATTTAGAGTGAGAAGTTCTCACCGATAGCTATCCAACTACACGACACTTCATTTATAGAAATCTTCTTCATCCTCGCCTTTTTATCATCTTCTTGTGCCCGTAGTCACTACATATATAAAAATCACACATTTTTATATTTCGATGTCTTTAAAATAAAAATCACATTTTTATTTATTTACTTTCAATTTAAAAATCATATTTCTATAATCACCTCATATATATAAAAATCGAATTTTTACTATGCGATTCAATATATAAAAATCGAATTTTTTACTTCGCTATTCAATATTTAAAAATCGAAATTTTACTTTGGTGTCATATAGATAAAAATTCCATTTCAAAAATATTGATTTCGCCTTTATAAAAATAAAGTTTTCGCCTTTATATAAATAAAGTTTTCGCCTTTATATAAATAAAGTTTCCGCCTTTATATAAATAAAGTTTCCGCCTTTACTATTTTTAAAATATCGTCTTTTATGTTTTAAAAATATAGTCTTTTATGTTTTAAAAATATAGTGTTTTATGTTTTAAAATATAGTCTTTTATGTTTTAAAAAAAACAAATCTATTCTAATTTTAAAAATCAAATCTTTCCTATTTTAAAAATACACACAAAAACTGATTTAAATTAAACATAAAAACTGATTTAAATTAAATATAAAAACTGATTTAAATTAAATATAAAAGAAAGAACTTACTTTGATTGATTTCCTTAGGTGGGGGGTTTCTTGCGTGCTAACATGAGGTGGAGGGGATGCGGTTGAAGGAGAAGAGGGGATCGAGGTGGGGCGCCAGGCAAGGGGAGGTCGCGATAGGGGGTTGACTTCGGATTTTGGGGGGGGGGGGGGGGGTCTCGGCTGCGGAGGAGAGAGGAAGGGAGGAGAACGAAGCTGGAATAGTTTGGGGGGGGGGGGCGATCTCCCCTGGTGGCGGCGCTGGGGGCGCGCCAGCCTCCGTTGGCCGCGGCGCGGCGGAATTTCACAGTCCGCCCTAGACGCGGTTTTTCGTTTTTTTTTCCTTTTTTTATAATCCTGTTGAAATAATTTAGAACGGGGGGGGGGGGCAGAGGGTAATAAAGGGGAAGAAAGTTTTTTTTTTTAATTTCTTTATTTATTTAATTAATTTATTCACTAAAAGTTGACTTTTACATATGATCCCTGAACGAGGTCCACCGCCTGTCGTCTATAGCGTATTACCCCCATTCCGAACCCAATGGGATATGTATCGTAGGCTGATTCGACTGTTTGAATCAGTTTCCGTTAAATTTACATTTAAATCACTATATTGAATTTTAAACGTACATTTCGAATTACCGGGGTCACATACTAACTAGAAAAATTCCTAAAAAATATTTTCTAGCTTCGTATTGATGATACGGTCCTAACAAAACTAGTTCCGTCGAATTCTGAGACCGTTAGAAAAATGGCCATTTTCCAGTCGATTAAATTCAACTGAAATGGTCAAAACACGTTTTCCTTTACCACGCTCACATACTGATTCGAAAAATTATGAAATTTGGAATCTAGCAATAATTTGACACTGCGGATCCAACAAAAGTGGTTTCGTCGAATTCCGAGGTCATTTGCAAAATGTCCATTTTTAAGGGCCTGAATTCCATAGCGACTATTCAGAATTTTCAACTGGACCTATCTTTTGATTCCCACTATGAAATTTTGATCTTTCAGATTCGTTGGAAAGATATCATCAAATAGATCCTATTGTTTTTGGTTTCACTAAAATCCGGATTGTTTTGCACCCGGTATATTCAATTGAAGTTTGAAATCGAATTATCGAACTACCGCGCCATTTTCAATTCTATTTATAATTATATATAATTATTTATATTCTAACGACGACGTATATAATATATACGTCGAATTATATTCAAAATAAATTTCTCGTCGATATTATTTAAAATAATCTATTTTAAATGTTCAAAATTCGCTAAAATTGCCAAAATAAAAATTTAAAACTGGCCCAGATTTTCCGGGTTATTACAATTCTGGTTCAGATGGACACCAAGTTTGCGTAAAACAGATAACGTATGAAGAAATTGTAAGCCGCAGAAGCTTATATACGCATAAGATTACATATATATATATATATATATATATATATTATATGCATTGACATAATTAAGGAAAAAAAGTAATGTACAATAAGGAATGCGTGTTTAAAGAGGAGAATGGAAATAAATTCATATGCGCGTTCATTGTAGAAATTATTATGCACTTAAAAGGTTGAATGTATTTGAAAAGAAAGCATTAACTACTCTTTTTGCAACTGACCGAGGTTGAAATAAATGTGGCATGTTTTTTAGTATGAACATTGCTCGGTTTAAATGTTTAGAGACTAGATGCATGCACATGTGATTATTTATAGCAAATATGTAAATAAATAAAAAATGCATATTTATGACATTAACAAATTGGGTTGAGGTTAACTAAATGTTAAATATTTGGTATTGTGTGTGTGTGTGTTTGTGTACAAGAGGCAACACTAATTGAGATTAGGGGAATCTGTTTTAATGATAAGAAATGAAATTGGTAAATTAAAGATATTAATGTTATATTTAGGGATAATATAACGGTTACATTAAATATGGAAAAAAGAGTACATGTAGTAAATTCATTTAGGCATTTCAAATATGACATAAATAGAAAAATAATGAATAAATAGCCATCAATAATGGCTATGAGAAGGAAAAAAATAAAAAGATAATAAATTCTCTTTAGTAAAATAGTTAACAAATACTATATTTTCCTACGATTTAAAAATAAAGGCATAGTTGGATACCATATTTTATAAGAACATGAGTGTAAGTAAACGTATGGTATTTATTTACATAAATAAATAATAGTTGTATTAAAAGGGTAGAGAAAAATAAATTGTTGCCTTGTTTAAATAAAAGAAAAAGGGAAACAAATTTTATATGGTTAAGGTATAAACAAAGGAATAGTTTTGCTAAATAAGTCTTCATTAATGTTCTTTAACAAATAAAAGAGGGCATTTATAATTTAGTAGCGGAAGTTTCTGGAAACCTTAATCTAGTGGTCCGAAACGCACACAAAATACAATAAATACAGCCTTGGTTTGACATAATTTCTTTACTCAAAAATAAAAAAAAATATCCTCCATTTCGCTCTCTCTCTCACAAATATTTTATTCAAGAAAATAAAAGTATATATGTATACATTCAAAACAAAAAAGAGAGGCGTTTATACAAACTAGAAAGGAATTCTTTTAAAGAACCATGGCTACAATGAAGAAAAAGAATTCAGATGCCTAGATCCACGCTGTGCAAAAAAAAGGGAGAAAGCCATGGATCAGATCTAGAATTGAAGAACATACAAGTGAGTGGATTTAAAATACATTTTGGTATAATAATGGATCTATCGTTCACCATTCCCCATTTACACACATAATAAACCTATTGAAAGATCTAATCCGATAAAGTTCACCTGTGCCTAATAGTGTTAACATATGCTTAATTATGATCGGTTATTTTATGCCTACGTTGGGTTTCCTCCTCTAATTCTTCCCTTTTTATTTTTATAGCTAGTCTATCTTCGTGCCGATGTCAATTGTGGATTTATGCGATTGAACAATATTGAGAACAAAAGGGAAAAGGTTGATTTGGGTATTATATGTGATTGGGAGGTTTGGGGGCATAACTTATAATGGGGTTTTGGGAATAACTTTGATTGGAATTATGAATATAATTGTGGGTTTATGAATCAAATTGGAATTATAAATATAACTATGGGTATATGAATCAAATTAGAATTATGAATGTAAATTGGGATTATAACTTGAATTGGGATTATAAGCATAACCTATTGATGGAATTATAAGCATAAACATGAAATGGGGTTTATGGGTAATTGATATATATTATAATCCAAGGTTTGAATTATGGGTATAAGTTATAATAAGAACTTATATGTCCAATACACGAGGTTAGATTCGGATGGCGATATAAGTCTTCCCGGAACCAACCGGCGTATCCAGCAACCGCAATCTGGTAGTCTAATGTGAGAGGTCGAAGGCAGAAATTAGATGCGTAATAGTGCTAAGACATGAGGTTAGATTTGGATTGCGGTAGAAGTCTATCCGAACCCGCCCAGCATATCCAGCAACCGTAAGTAGTAATCTAATGCAGGAGGTCTTTCACAGTTATGGGTATAATGAATTAATAAATACTTAACCAAGATGAGACATGTGGGAAGACTTGGGAATAATAAAAGGGTTAAGTGGGTGACATGGGCAGGATGGATTACATAGGTAGCATGTATAAAATAAATAATATGCACTTAACCAAGATACGACATGTGGTAAGACATCTGAATAATAAAGAGTTAAGTGGGTACCATGGGTAGCATGGATAATTCATTAAATTGGAATACTTAACCTAATTAAATCTGTAGTGGTGTTACGAACCAATTCAATTGAGTAGGGGTTAAGTAAACGAAATGGGAAGGATTATGTTAATCTTAATTAATACCAAAATGGGGAATGATAATAACTTATTATCAATGAACTTGAATAAGAAAAGGAAAGATAATAGGTAGGCTTGTCCTAGGGACAAGTGGGACTTATAACTTATGTAATAAAGTAAGTTATAATGAACGATAAGGGAAGATGAAATAACTTATGTAATAAAGTTATACTTAATCGAAGATTAAGTAATTTGCGAGAATAAGAATAAATCTACCAATGAGGATAACATAAGTTATATGAATGAAAAGAGAAACTTATTGGTAAACCTTAGTTAATAAAACTAAGTTAATAAGCAAATTATGACAAATTGTAATGACAGTGTAAGACGAGATTATGATTAAATGAGAAAGAAGAAGGCAAACTTATGGAGATAAGTAAGTTGTATTAAATCATAAAAGTTAAATGACATGTTAATAGAAAACATGTAAATTGAGATGCACATAATTATGAATTAAGTAGAACATGTTATTGCAACTATGAGATGGGACAAAGAATAGTGTAAAGAGTATGAATTATGAATATTGAATTAAAATATAGAGAATAACATGTTGTGGCCTTATTAATGAACTTAAATGAATTAAGTTATGAATGAGGTTAATAAGCAAGAGAAACTTGGTAACTTGAATAAGAAGTCAAGGGAAAATGGGAACAACCAAACGGGAAATCTGTTGAGGTGGAGCAAGCGCGTAATTGATGATTAGACATAGGATCTAATGACACAGTAAACAGAGGCGCTTGGGACGGTCCGTATGTTAGAGGATGAAAAACCAAACGGGTTAGACCATCGTGGTGTCGTAAGGCACGAGGGGAGCACATGAACATTTGATTAGTTTATTAGCTCCAACGGACTGGAAAGGGAAGCACGTGACTTCCTAAGACATTAAAGGTGCTCCTGATAGTCCTCTGTGGTTGTTTAGCTTCGGTCTAGGATTACAGAGGTTGGGTCTGCGCATAACTATCAGGTGGGTGGGCCTTGACTGCACAAGTAGGGGGCAGTCAGAATGTTGTGACGTGGTGACATTAAGGGTAGCTCGGCGGCTGCCTCACTTCGGAGGCAGAGGGTCAGGACCGACATAATATAGGTCGTCGAGAACCTATCATCGGCAGCCAACGAGATGTGGAAAGACTAGAGTTAAATCCAAGAGGCCATCGACCTTTCACTATCGAGGCGGCGGTTATGGGTAGACGCCACACGGATGTTTAGATTTTTTGCTTAGGGGCTTGTCGCTTAGCTTTTGTAGTCTTTACTAGTTAAGGGAGGGGCCAAGGTGGGGCCATAGCTACCATAGAAAAACAAACCCTAGGGATATTTGTGTGTGAGACTCTTAAAGGAGGACCTACACAAATATAAGGAAAGCTCCCGACCGAGTTCCGTGTGTAGCCCTGCCACGGAACTCGGGCACACACATATGATAGGTGTGCGGGTTAGGCATCGAATACGTTTGGCGATACGTACTTGGGAAAGTCTAGGTACACACATGTCTGCTCTGGGTGGTGTATCGTAGACTAGAGGGAATTATTCGATGATGGCAATCATTACGCCTACGTAATATAGTTATAGTGGTTCCATGCAGACGTAGCGTCGTTATATACAGAGATCTGTATGTCACCCGGACATAGGATGAGGGACTGCGTACATTCCTGCGATGATACGGTGAGGACTATGCAAGTGGGGTACCATGGGGTGTACCTTAATTTGGGGGTAGCTACATATATATTATATTAGGTTAATCTACTAGGGAGTAGATGGGTACAACGAGTGTGTGTAAGCAAGGGGTACTGTTGACACCAATAACCTAATAAATAAGAAAATATAACTGAAAGGTATATGTAGGATTATCCAAAGTGTGTACTTTAAATTCATTCACACAGATCTTATGTTATGACCCCCTCCTCATAACACAGTTGTAGGTTAGGCTTGAGGCAGAGACGTTATAGCTTGGATACTGGCTAGGAAGTATTATTATTAAGGTAAAGCTACATTTTGATTATATTATATTTTGTTCCTTCCGCTGTGAGATGTTTTCCGAACTCTGACATGTTTTATGTCTCTGTCTTTTTCTGCAGGATACCAAAGCAAACCAACATGGGTTTCGATGGATTTGGTTTTTGAAAAAAAATCATTCTGTCGAGATCCTGGTTGTTACATTTGGTATCAAAGCGTTAGTTTAGAGATCTTAGGGAGATAATGAGTTAGCGTATTTGTATTTTCAAAAATATAAATATATATAAAACTTGATCCATAAGGAGCCCACTAAATAGAAGGAGTAAAATATGGAAAGAATTGGGATACTGATTTGTGCACTAAAGGAATGAACCTAGAAATTTTGAGACCCTTAGGTGGTTTAGTTAAAAGTGTACAATATGATTTGGTATTGGAAAAAGAAAGTATCCCATATGATAGAAACTGAAATGTTAATATTTCAGATTAGTGGGTTTAGAAGTGAAACCTTATAAATTAGAAAATGGATAAGGGATATATATAGTTGAGAGAATTGAATTCGGGGGGGGGGGGGGGGAGGGGGAGGGGGTGTCTAGGAAAGTCTAGGTAAGTTGGAAGCCCACTATGAGTCCAACCCATTTGTTAACTTTTAAGAACTTGAAATTGTAAAAGTTTTGGCAAAAGATTTTATGGTGTTTTTAAGTTTTAATCATAAAAGTATTTTTGATGTCTGAAAAAAGAGAGGTCAAACCATGTTTTGAAAAGAATGGAGTAGGTAAGGATTAGTGCCTAGAAAGAATGAGAAGAAATTTGAGGCAATGAAGTAAATAGCAAGTGGAAAATTCCCATAGAATGCATGAGCATTGTGAGGCCTAGAGTTGTTGCTTGAAAAAAAATATAGGCTAGTAATACACAGCAAGGACTAGTAGTGACAACTAGATAGTGGAAGGGCAAGTAAGCGTTGAGAGTTTGTGGTTGGAATTTTTCTTTAGTGAAATAGTCTTATGATTCTTGGCCCTTGGTAGTAGCTGTATAGGATGCTGAAAGATGGAAAGGCTTAATGAAAAAATAAGCTAAGAAAGAAAATAGCCTAACTAAGAAGAAAACAACAAATTAAGTTAAGCAACAAACGTAACGGGAAAAGAAAATGAAAATGTTAAGACAAATTGGATAAAAATGAAATTTTCCCAAGATAAGATGAAAAAAAAGAATGTTTTCTTATGTAGTTGTGCTTGGATAGGAAAGTAGGAAGTTTTTATAGAATAGTTATATAAATACCCAAGTGCAGTTAAAAAAGGTACATAAAAGAAAAACGGAAGATAAGAAATTTTCGTTTTATACCTTTTTGTAACATAAGAAATCGAATTTGAAAAATTAGATTTTTCTAAATTTCGAATTTAATAATGGTTAGTAGGGTTTTGGATGCAACAATTGGATGAACTATGCTCTTATTCTGTAAGAGTGTGGGAAATTTTAGGTGAAAAATGTTTTGAATTTTCAAAAATATTGTATTCAAATAGAACTGCAAGTATATTTAGGATGTGAGCATCATGTTTTGAAAGAGTTTTAAAAAATTTGCATACATATAGGTGGTACCAAATTAAGCATACATGCATTACTATGATGTATTTCACTTTGCACATGTGCACAATGTTTGCAAAAATTGGATGCACACATGATGGTTGGATATTATGCGAGGGATTATCTATTTTACCCCTATCGAATTTCGGGGACGAAATTCTTTATGTGTGGGAGAATGTAATACCCAGCATTTTTAATGTAATTAGATATATTTATATGCATGGATATATAAATAATGGTGATACGCAGTTTAGATTAATACATACGTTGAAGAGAAGAAAATTTTGTACAATAACAATGTACGTAACAGAAAAAGATAATAAAATAAATATATTTAATTTAAATATCAGGAATTAAGTAAAACAGACGTCATCATTGCGTTTGCCTCAAAATTCTGGTTCAGATAGACACCAAGTTTGCGTAAAACGGATAACGTATGAAGAAGTTGTAAGCCGCAGAAGTTTATATATACGTAGGATAAATTACATATATGTGTATATATATATATACACACACACACACACACATATATATATATATGCGCATTGACAAAATTATGGAAAATAAAGTAATGTACAATAAGGAATGCACGTTTAAAGAGGAGAATGGAAATAAATTCATATGCGCGTTCATTGTAGAAATTATTATGCACTTAAAAGGCTGAATGCATTTGAAAAGAAAGCATTAAGTACTCTTTTTGGAACTGACAGAGGTTGAAATAAATGTGGCATGTTTTTTTAGTATGAACATTGCTCGATTTAAATGTTTGGAGACTAGATGCATGCACATGTGATTATTTATAACAAATATGTAAATAAAAAAAAATGCATATTTATGATATTAACAAATAGGGTTGAGGTTGACTAAATGTTAAGTATTTGGTATTATATATATATGTGTTTGTGTGTGTGTGTGTCTATATATATACATACATATGTAAGAGGCAACACTAATTTGAGATTAGGGGAATCTGTTTTAATGGTAAGAAATTAAATTGGTAAATTAAAGACATTAATGTTATATTTAGGGATAATATAATGTTACAAATAATGGAAAAAGAGAGTACATGTAGTAAATGCATTTAGGCGTTTCAAATATGACATGGATAGAAAAACAATGAATAAATAGCCATCAATAATGGCTATGAGAAGGAAAAAATAAGAAACTATTAAATTCTTTTTAGTTAAATAGTTAACACATACTATATTTTCCTATGATTAAAAAATAAAGGAAGGCATAGTTGGATACCATATTTGATAAGAACATGAGTTTAAGTAAAGGTATGGTATTTATTTACATAAATAAATAATAGTTATGTTAAAAAGGTAGAGAAAAATAAATTGTTGCCTTGTTTAAATAAAAGAAAAAGGGAAACAAATTTTATACGGTTAAGGTATAAACAAAAGAATGGTTTTTCTAAATAAATCTTGATTGATGTTCTTTAAAAAATAAAAGAGGGCATTTATAATTTAGTAGCGGAAGTTACTGGAAACCTTAATCTAGTGGTCCGAAACACACATAAAATACTATAAATACAACCTTGGTTTGACATAATTTCTTTGCTCAATAATAAAAACCTATCCTGCATTTCGCTCTCTCTCTCTCTCTCAAATATTTTCTTCAAGAAAATAAAAGTATATATGTATACATTCAAAAAAAAAAAGAGCCGTTTATACAAACTAGAAAGGAATCCTTTTATAGAACCGTGGCTACAACGAAGGAAAAGAATTCAGATGCCTAGATCAACGCTGCGCAAAAAAAGGGAGAAAGCCATGGATCAGATTTAGAATTGAAGAACATACAAGTGAGTGTATTTAAAATACATTTTTGTATAATAATGGATCTATCGTTCACCATTCCGCATTTACACGCATAACAAACCTATTGAAAGATCTAATCTGATAAAGTTCAGCTTTGCATAATAGTGTTATCATATGCTTAATTATGATCAGTTATTTTATGCCTACGTTGGGTTTCCTCCTTTTAATCTTCCCTTTTTATTTTTATAGCTAGGCTATCTTCGAGCCTATGTCAATTGTGGATTTATGCGATTGAAAAATATTGAGAATAAAAGGGAAAAGGTTGATTTGGATATTATATGTGACTGGGAGGTTTGGGGGCATAACTTATTATGGGGTTTTGGGAATAACTTTGATTGGAATTATGAATATAATTGTGGGTATGTGAACCAAATTGGAATTATAAATATAACTATGGGTATATGAATCAAATTGGAATTATGAATGTAAATTGGGATTATAAGTTGAATTGGGATTATAGGCAAAACCTATTGATGGAATTATAAGCATAAACATGAATTGGGGTTTATGGGTACTTGATATATATTATAATCCAAGGTTTGAATTATGGGTATAAGTTATAATAAGAACTTATATGCCCAATACACGAGGTTAGATTCGGATTGCGATATAAGTCTGCCCGGAACCAACCGGCGTATTCAGCAACCGCAATCTGGTAATCTAATGTGAGAGGTCAAAGGCAGAAATTAGATGCATAATAGTGCTAAGACACGAGGTTAGATTTGAATTGCAGTAGAAGTTTGCCTGGAACCGCCCGGTATATCCAGCAACCGCAAGCAGTAATCTAATGTGGGAGGTCTTGCACAATTACGGGTATAATGAAATAATAAACACTTAACCAAAATGAGACATGTGGGAAGACATGGGAATAATAAAAGGGTTAAGTGGGTGACATGGGTAGCATGGATTACATGGGTAACATGGGTAGCACAGATAATTCGTTAAATTGGAATACTTAACCTAATTAAATCTGTAGTGGTGTTACGAACCAATTCAATTGAGTAGAGGTTAAGTAAACGTGTTAAAGAAGTGGGAAGGGTTAAGTTAATCTTAATTAATACCAAAACGGGGAATGATAATAACCTATTATGAATGAACTTGAATAAGAAAAGGAAAGATAATAGGTAGGCTTGTCCTAGGGGCAAGTGGGAATTATAACTTATGTAATAAGGTAAGTTATAGTGAACGATAGAGGAAGATGAAATAACTTATGTAATAAAGTTTTACTTAATCGAAGATTAAGTAACTAGCGAGAATAAGAATAAATTTACAAATGAGGATAACATAAGTTATATGAATGAAAAGAGAAACTTATTAGTAAACGCTAGTTAAGAAAACTAAGTTAATAAGTAAATTATGACAAATTTTAATGACGATGTAAGACGAGATTATGAATAAATGAGAAAGAAGAAGGCAAACTTATGGAGATAAGTAAGTTGTATTAAATCATAAAAGTTGAATGGCATGTTAATAGAAAACATGTAAATTGAGATATAAATTAAGTAGAACATATTATTGCATCTATGAGATGGGACAAAGAGTAGTGTAAAGAGAATGAATTATGAATATTGAATTACAATATAGAGAATAACATGTTGTAGGCTTATTAATGAACTTAAATGAATTAAGTTCTGAATGAGGTTAATAAGTAAGAGAAACTTGGTAACTTGAATAAGAAGTCAAGGAAAAATGGAACAACCAAGTTAACGGGAAATCTGTCAAGGTGGAGCAAGCGCGTAACTGATGATTAGACATAGGATCTAATGAAACAGTAAACTGAAGCACTTGGGACGGTCCGTCTGTTAGAGGATAAATAACCAAACGGGGTAGATCATCGTGGTATCGTAAAGAATGATGGGAGTGCACGTACATTTGATTAGTTTGTTAGCTCCAACGGACTGGAAGGGGAAGTGCGAGGCTTCCTGAGACGTTAAAGGCGCTCCTGATAGTCCTCTGTGGTGGTTTAGCTTCGGGCTAGGATTACAGAGGTTGGGTCTGCGCGTAACTATCTGGTGGGTGGGCCTTGACTGCACAAGTAGGGGGCAGTCAAAATGTTGTGATGTGGTGACATTAAGGGTAGCTCGGCGGCTGCCTCACTTCGGAGGCGGAGGGTCACGACCAACAAAGATAGTATAGGTCATCGAGAACTTGTCATCGGCAGCCAACGAGATGTTGAAAGACTAGAGCTAAACCCAAGTGGCCATCGACCTTTCCCTATCGAGGCGGTGGTTGAGGGTAGACACCACATGGATGTTTAGATTGTTTGCTTAGAGGCTTATCGCTTAGCTCTTATAGTCTTTACTAGTTAAGGGATGGGTCGAGGTGGGGCCATAGTCACCATAGAAAAACAGACCCTAGGGATATTTGTGTGAGAGTCTCTTGAAGGCGGGTCAACACAAATATAAAGAAAGCTCCCGACCGAGTTCCGTGTGTAGCCCTGCCACGGAACTCGGGCACGCACACATGATAGGTGTGCGAGTTAGGCATCGAATACATTTGGCAATACGTACGTGGGAAAGTCTAGGTACACACATGTCTGCTCTCGGTGGTGTATCGTAGACTAGAGGGCATTATTCGATGATGGCAGTCATTACGCCTACATAATATAGTTATAGTGGTTCCATCCAGACGTAGCGTCGTTATATACAAAGATCAGTACGTCACTCGGACGTAAGATGGGGGAATGCGTATATTCCTACGATGATACGGTGAGGACTGTGCGAGTGGGGTACCATGGGGTGTACCTTAATTTGGAGGTAGCTACATATACATTATATTAGGTCAATCTACTAGGGAGTAGATGGGTACAACGAGTGTGTGTAAGCGTAGGCGCTGTTCACACCAATAACCTAATAAATAAGAAAATATAACTGAACGGTATATGTAGGATTATCCAAATTGTGTACTTTAAATTCATTCACACAGAACTTATGTTCTGACTCCCTCCTCATAACAAAGTTGCAGGTTAGGCTTGAGACAGAGATGTTATAGCTTGGATACTTGCTGGGCAGTATTATTATTAAGGTAAAGTTATGTTTTGATTATATCATATTTTTTTCCTTCCGCTGTGAGATGTTTTCAGAACTCTGACATATTTTATGTCTCTGTCCTTTTCAGCAGGATACCAGAGCAAACCAACACGGGCTTCGATGGATTTGGTTTTTGAGAAAAAATTGGTCTGTCGAGATCCGGGTTGTTACAGTTTACGTTAAACAAACATCCTTATGAAGTTTCATAATAGAAAAAACTCCTTCCATTAAATAGATAAAAATTAGGTTCCTATTTTTAAACGCGACTCCGAAGATTCCATTTTCCCCTTTTTGTCTCCTTCAAACCCTCGACGCATGAAAACATCGATTATTTCATCATTTCTTCCACCAAATCGTTCTTCTTCATCACACGATCTACTAAAATAAACAAATTGAAAGCCGTTATATGACATTTTCAATCTCTTTGTCAAGAAATCTGCTTCAACTTCACCATTTTCGACATAAAAATACTCTAAATGGCACGAACTAAGGTATGTTTTCGAAATCTTTGTTTCATCTTCCCCCTTTGATAATCTATGCATAATACAGTTTCTAATAAGAGTAATCGACATATTTTAGGATGCATCGTAATTTATTTTTAAACAATTTAGCCTACGTAAACAATTGTATGGAAAAAAGCAAAAAACAGGTATAATTGTTTATTTCATACCAAGTATATCATAAAATTGCTGAAATAGCTGCAATAGTTACTGTTTTTAGTAAATTTCAGGCATGAGGTAATTATATTGAAAGAACCATAACAAATAGGCATAATTACTTATTTTTCAACAAATATTTGACAAGATTGCAATTGTTGAAATAACTGTAATAGTTAATGTTTTTAGTAATTTTTAACCACGGAGACGATTATATGGAAAAAAAGTACAATAATAGGCATAACCACTTATTTGTCAGTAACTATTTGACAAAATTGCTGAAAAATCTGCAATAGTTATTGTTTATTTATCAATTTTCAATCATGCAAACTATTAACGCCAAAAAATGGTCATCAATGGCCAAAAGTCATATTTGAGCATGATATATGAAGAAATATCAGAAAAAGCAAGACAACATCGTTTTTGTAGTGGTTCGGCGTTAATGAGGCTATGTCCACTTTATAATCTCATAATAATATCATAAAGTCAGAGATACAATGAATGAGATCATCAGGATCTTTATAACATAATCGTTTTTTGAGGAATATAACAAGTATTTCGTAATGAAAGTGGTTGGTAGTCATGATTGAGTCATGCATGGGCCAAAGAGTTAGGCTCTAATCTGAGCCGAAGAAGATCCCCTCTTTGTTGTATTGCTTGGTGTATTTATAGGAAGTAGCCTTCAATAATTGGAGGTGCCATGTGTCAGTTGATCCATGTGAATAGCAGATAATGGAGCTAAGTCTTGATTACGTGGAGAAGTTCCATCTAATATGTGGCAGCATAAACTTAGCTAGATCTGAGTTTAGAGGCTTTAGAATAGGTAGTTGGACCAAGTAAGTAGGCTATTAAATAGATCTCATGACCAAGTCATTGTTGTAGTGTAAGCTGATCTCAAGACCATTTAGCCTAGGTATTTTGAGCTGAAATATTTCGATCCAAGAGCCCTTGAGCCAAGGAGCTTCAAGCCATGAATGTCCGGGCTTGTCCAAGCCCATGCTCGAGCCCTGAGTGATCCTGTAATGGGTCCATAGGTTGACAGCCCTGCCAAAAGGCGGGTCAACACTTTGCCCCCCAAAGTACATCGTGTGGCATACATGATGTACTTTGAGTAAGTCAAACTGCATCTCTTTGGAATGCCATTCATCTTCGAGAAAGCAATGTTGAATTGTCATGTCTTTGGGAGTAGTCCCGAAGCTTGGATTCTTTTTTCTTTTCTCTATGGAAACATCATGTATTACACCACCATTTGTGGTACCTATCGAGCCAAAGTTCAAGACTGGAGTAGTTGAGATGAACAGGTAATCACTTATGCCTAGTTAAGTCAAGAGGTCGAATGATATCATCATAAGTCAAGCTGGGCCGCTGGCTTCTGCACATGGTCGTTCATAAATAGGTCATCGCCAAATGATGTTATCTTCTTATGTACGTCGAGAGCATGGTGAAGCGTAAGGTCAAGTCAGACAATTAGTCACACACAAGTCAGTGCATGATTTGGTTATCTAAGTCATGAGATAGTATAGGAAATCAAAAATGGCATGTGAATTTGACATCGCATATGGCTTTTTCCTTCTTGAGTCATTGGAATAGTAGGCTTGGAATCCATGATGCCACCGTATCTTACCAATATAAAGCCAGAAACCACGATCATTTCGAATCGTATTAACAAAAGGCCGTAAATCCATGGTCGCGTCAGACCATATTTAAAGAAATCCACAATCACTCTGGATCGTTTTTATGGTCCAACGATCACGTACGAGTCAATACGAGATATTGTTGAAATCATGTGAGTCGATGTCTAGTATGAGCATCAAAATCATAAGGCATTATAAAAGTTAGTCTCGCTCTTCATATAAATGTACTTGCGATTTGAGTCTTCCAAGTCATGTATAGCTCATAAGTTGTCTCGCTTGAATGAGTAACATAAGTCATGTCATAGTCTGAAAGTATAGTATATATCATTTGAATCATGTACCAAGTCAGGAACGTATTCAAAGTCAGTCTATAACTTGATGCTCATGCACCTAGCATCGTTGGGAGATAGGCGAGTTCAATGCTCATGCCCCCATCGTCGGTTGGGGTTTAGTTAAGTCAATCGGACGTCCAGTCCTTAAGTCTTTATATTCTCCGTCGTTGTTTCGGGTTAGAGTAGCAGGTCTAGCGATCTTAACCAACCTAAGTCGTTTTACTCTCTCTCGAGTCAGCGAGATTTAAAGTTGAAGACGCGAACAGTTGAATCTCATTTTCCTAGGCATCGTTCCTTTACTTTAGTCGGAAAGTGAGGATCGCCTCATCGAGCGCCGGTTAACTTAGTTGCTCTAATCATTCAGGCTAGTTAGGTAGAGCTCCTTTGTTAATGTTCCAGCATAGTCCAAAATGGTTATGACACTCTTGTTGAGCCTGTTCCTCATGCACGGTTCCTTTGCTTTAACAAATAAATTGTAGACTTGATCACTAAAATTGGTTCTCTCCGGAACCTCATATTCCTATCGTTCGAGATGACCATTGTCCTGGTCATTCTCCTGCCTTCCTCACGGGTTGTGGAGTGTTAGGAATTTGGATTCTGCGTATGCAATACCTACCAATCAGACCGGTCCTTTGATGCTCGATGATGATCTGTTGCTTAGATGCATGCGTGTTAATCTTGAGGAGTCATCCTTTTTTGCCGTAGTCTGTGATCCTATGGAACTCCGAGGAGAGTAAATGCGCATAGTGTAATCGGACGGTCAAATTATGTTTCTTGAAGCTTGAATCCCATGCCCCCAGTCACTGGGGTTTGGCTGAGTAGTAGAGGTCAAATCCATGTCTTTTCTTGCTTTATGCTCTCTCATCAAATCGTGAGTCAGAGTTGGGTACAAAACTAACTGTCAGCCCATAACAGTCTATAGTCTCTCATCCAGGCTCTGAGGATCGGAGTCATGTGGCCAAAGGTCAGTCTGTAGTCACCTCGAAAGCTCCCATTTGTCCCCTGTGTCAAGGGGAAAAGCCGAAGACAAAGTGGTTGCATCACACCCAATTGCTATATGGGATAGATGATTCATGTCCAACCTTATCTAAGCCTTTCAGTCCGGAAGTGGGTTAGAACAAGTCGGTGGATGGTCACTTTTCATTCGTTTCATGGTCCCTATGCAGTCCATTTCAAATTTAGACATGTATGCACAAAAAGGGCATGGCTTTCAAAGCTTATGTGATTGTGTTATCTAAGTGCTCGAGCCATATGCATTTTCCATTCAGTGTACTTGCAATGTGAAAACTTGTCGTTGCTCTTGGGCTATAGTCAGTCACTTATGGGTATATGTGTCGATTGTAGATATCACTCTCAAGGCCCTCTTTCAGTCATTGCCTTGGGTCGTGTGATGTGTTAATGAACCTCCCACTCTCAATGCCTCCTTTCAGTCGTTGCATTGAGTCATGTGGGAAGTTTAGAATTAGGAGTCGAAGTCATCCCTCCGAACATGACCCTTCGTTGGTGTATGTAAGTGTGGCCCTTGTGTCTTTGCTTTGTATCTGTACATAATCCTGCAATTGGAATAGAACAATTTGTTTAATTTGCAAATTAATAATTCAATCTTTATTTCACAAGCAAGTCTGGCTTGAAACAAAAACGTGTTAAGTGCTAAGCTATCTAGCACAAAACTATT
Source organism: Allium sativum (assembly GCA_030737875.1). Classification (NCBI taxonomy): domain Eukaryota; kingdom Viridiplantae; phylum Streptophyta; class Magnoliopsida; order Asparagales; family Amaryllidaceae; genus Allium; species Allium sativum. Next base: position 944,224,097 of record CM060909.1, on the reverse strand, counting down.
AAATGTTAAAGTGTCAGGTGTCAAAGGTTGGAGGTATAGTGCATGTAGCCTCCATTTAAATTTGAAACACGGGTCGCGTCCGAAGCGTGTTTGAAGTTAATTCAGATGTATATTCCTATGCCCCCAGCGTTGGTGGGAACCAAGTTAAGTCATTCGGACGTCCGGTCCGTAAGCCTTTTATAAACATGTCCTCAGCCGGAGGGCGATGGAGATTGCATGCATGTCGCAGCATTTTCCTTTATACTCTCTCCTAAGTCGTGAGAGTTAGAGTTATAGGTTTAGTGGTCTTTAGTCGTGGTGCACCATTCACACTAACCCAACAAATTTATAATCTCTCTTAAGTCGTGAGAGTTAGAGTTATGGACGTCGTGGCTTGTCCCTTATACCCTCTTAAAGTCAGTTTGGGTTAGAGTTGTGGACGTCGTTTGTTCGTCCTTTATACTCTCCCTTCGTCGGTCATGGTTAGAGTTGTGGATCAAGTGGTCTTAATTCTTGGCACGCCCATCACACTCGTCCTAGGTTTATACTCCTATCCAAGCTCTAAGGATTAGAGTCTGTTAGGAAAATAGCCGGGTCACATTTTCCTTGACATCGTCCCTTTGCTCCCACGTCAAGAGTAAAGGTCGCCATCAGAGATAGTCGATTCACTTCCCTATTGAGTTTATACTCCTCCCGTCGGAAGCATGGGAAAGAGTTAAAGATGTCGTTGGAGAGCGGTCGAGTCATACTCATCCTCGTCTTAACATTTCTCTTTTGCCCCCACGTCGAAGGAAAAAGTTATTATGTTGTTCATGGGATCGTGTCCCGATCATTATTGCACTCTTCCCGTCAAATCAATGGATGGAGTCATCGATCTGCTGGATTGTTATGTCACACCCGAATACATCTCTATGTCTTTTCTGGCGAATCGAAGGCTAGAGGATGAGGAAGCCTCATAAGTATGCCCATGTAAAAGTAACACATGTCGAACTCGTGTGCGTTTATTTTCTTGCCCCCTACGTCAACGGCAAAAAGTTAGTGAATGAATGATCAAACTTCATTATGTCAGATTGTTGGCGTCGGGCCAAGAGTAAGCAGGTGAATATTTGAATCACGTTCACCAAACTTTACATTCCTCCGATCAAACTATGGATGGGGTGATTGGAACCAAACCTCGGGTACCTGCATCATTCATATACGAATTTGAACGGGTTAGTCATGCCAATAACTCAAGAAGAAGGTAAAGAAAATCGCCTGATTGGAAAGTAAGTGTGTTGATGGGTGGTGATGCCTCCTTTATTTGGATTTATGTAATTCGATGGCATTAAGTGCAGGATCTAGTCATATGGACGGTTGAATCGCGTCCATCTGGAGTCAGATCTCAACTTTGAAATTGTAACACCCCGTGTATTCTATAACCGTGAAATTCATAAATTAAAGTATAATTAATTTCAAATCAAAGAATTAAGGGAAACGGGATACGCCATTGCGTTCGTCTCGGAAAAATACGCGAAATAGAGTCCGAGTTTTCGAAAATCGGAGTCCGTATGGCCAAGATATGGCCTCCGGAAGTTTCAGAATTAGGTTTAAAATTCGAACAGACGAAAACAGCTCAGAAAAACTAATTCAAAATTCAAAATCAGGCCCAATTGGCTAAGGCGGGAAAATTCCCGCCCAAAGCACCCAGGTCGACTTGGCAGTCGACCTGGGGCTAGCCAGGTCGACTGGGCAGTCGACCTGGGTAACCCGTGTCGACTGCCAAGTCGACACGGTGTCGACTGGGCTGTCGACCTGGCCCCTGAGCCAGGTCGAACCCAGCCCACCTTGGCTGGCCAGGTCTATGTTTGGTCGATTTTCTGAGCCTTGCCTTGTCACTAGGGCTAGGTGTCAGCTCCTGGTTGGTCTCTCCTTCAAACGAACGGCTATTATTGAACCAAGCTTCATCGACGGTCTAAATCAACTCACAAACTCTATAAAAAGGACCTAAGGCTAACCCTAATTCACATAAACTAAAATGGAGATGAGACCGTCATGCTGCTGAGGAGAGACTGAAGATAGACGTCAGAAATAGAGAGACAACTAGGAGATAATTCAAATTTTAAAGCAACATCAAATCAATCAAAGCAACGCCTAAAACAAAGGATAGCATCTCCAAATTCAGAATTCAGATTTCTGAACTGAAGATTCGCCATACGCTGTAAGTAGAGTGCTATTCCGATATGAATTAAATAATTGTGTTGATTTGTGTAATGTAAGAAATGGAATTGTGGCGATAATAATCTATATTTGTATGTTGCTTTGATGCAAAACGATTTGGGAATATTATGGTATACGATTGGATATTTGCAAGTACGCAATTTGCGTTGGAAACGAAATGGAATTGTGGCGATAATGACTTATATTTGTATGTTATTTTGATTCTAAACGATTTGGCAATACTATGGTGTACGATTGGATTCATACAAGTATATGATTTATGTTGACAACCACATGTTGTGGAATTTTAATTGGGATTCATGCAAGCATATAATTCATATTGAAAACTACATGTTTGTGGTAGTTATTTACAACACCCATTTGACCATTGCAAGTATATGATTCATGTTGAAAGTAACAACTATATGTTGTAATAGTTTATTTAAGATTCATGCAAGTACATGATTCATGTTAACAACTATATGTTATGATATTTTAATTGGAATTCATGCAAGTATATGATTCGTTATTATGCTAATATGATGTACATACTTTTATGACCACTTTTAGTGTGTAATTGAACCGACTAAGTACTATGATTTATATGAATCTATGTTGAAAATTGGCAAATCATACTTTTGTGTTAAGAACAAAAGTAAGCACCTTTATGAACATGACTAAACTATGCTCGTTATTATGCCCAATTGAAAAACATGGTTTTAGGCTCAGGTTGTTATCATAAGTTACATTAGAATTACATTCCTCTTGCAAGTTTACATAGATAAGAATGAAAACCATGATGTAAGTTTAGATATGTTTATGCTATAATTATATGAATAGAATGAAAACCATGATTCATATAAGAATTAGGTTGGGATAATTCTAGTTGAACCATACTTTTGTATTAGTGACAAAAGTAAGTACCCTTTTGTTAACATGTAGCGATTTTATGAAAAAGATTAGTTTATCCCTAAATAAAAATATAGGCTTATATTTCTAGTCAAGACCCTGTGCCAATAATAATGATATTTAATTTAGTTAGATTCTTAATTTCAAGTTTACATGGTTAGTTGAACCTATGATTCATGTTTAAGTATTGTTTATGCCATAATCATATGAATTGAATAATTCATGCTTAGGTATTGTTTATGCCATAATCATATGAGTTGAATAATTCATGCTTAGGTATTGTTTATGCCATAATCATATGAATAGAATAATTCATGTTTAGGTATTGTTTATGCCATAGTCATATGAATAAATGATTCATGTTTAAGTACTGTTTATGCTATAATCATATGAATAGATTGATTCGTGTTTAAGTATTGTCTATGCATTAACCATATGAATAGAATGATTCATGTTTAAGTATTGTTTATGCCATGATTATACGAATAGAATGATTCATGTTTAAGTATTGTTTATGCTATGATTATATGGATAAAATGATTCATGTTATGCCATGATTATAGGATGTTACAGTTGCAAGTTCACATGTGCCTATTTTATGTTAATTGAATCGTTCGTTGCAAGTTCATGCGTTCACACTCCCCTTTTTCATGTTATCTTATAAACATCATGTTATAAGCCTCCCCTTTTCATTTGGCTAAATTGGGTTTAAGTATTAAACCCAACACACCTTACGTTGGAGCGAACGTATAATACGGGGGTAATGACGTTTGGGCTAAAATATAGAACATATGTGTTGGCATGTTTAACGCATGCCAACAACCCTGAAAGAACAATTAAGTGGCATAAATGAAATTTAACCAATAAAGATGAATTTGAATAATGGGCCGCAAATATTTACATATAAAAAGAAAAGAGACAAAATATGTAAATGTAGAAAAATACGATGTGTTTAACCCAAGGTTGGATTGAGTTGTGATGTAAACCTGCCCGGAACCGCCCGGCTGTCCAGTAGTCACAACAATACCTATCCAATGTGGGTGGTTAAACACGGAGCCCAATAAGGACCCGAGGTTAGACTGAGTTGTGGCGTAAGACTGCCCGGACCCAACCGGCAACAGGCAGCCACAACAATACCTGTCTAATGTGAGAGGTCAAGGCTTTAATAAGACAATTAAGGCTGAGTCAGGATTGATAGGATTAAGTAAATTATATTAATACTTAATCAAAATGGAACATGCTAAACTAAACAGACTGATTGGGGGTTAGGTTTATAAAACACTTAACCAACTTAGCATGTTGGCTAGAAATAGAAAACCTAGTAGCGGGGGACCCTTTTCGCAGTAACCCTACAAGGTATCATGATACCCTGAAACTAGGCAGGGTGGGGCACGATTACTGGGATGATTGTAAGAGGTCAAATTGACGGCGGTGGTGCAGCAGTGTAGGTTCTAACGGGGTGCGGGCGTGCACACACTCCGGCGTAGAAAAATAAGCACTGGGCACCAGTAGCATACCTGTGCATTCTAGGATTGTGTCGGGCCGCCACCATGGGACTTGATACACCCCATGGTGGGACCAGCATAGGTAACTACAACATCGGGGGCCGTAAGACACATGTGACTATGCGAGTAGGAGCCGATCATCATAAAATGGATCACTTCACCCTGATTATGGGGTGCCTGTTGGGAACTAGTTTATATGGGTACATAGATTAATATGGGGTACGATAGTATATTCGACCCTAGACAACTTAACTAAGTTTATGGTGCTTTCCCATTTCTAGTTTATACTTATCATACCCAGTTCTTTATTCATAGACTGAATAGTCCTAGACTTACTCAGGCTTTATGTCTGACTCTACTTTTCTTTCGTCTTCTTTTCTTCTGTTTCCCCCCCAGGTCCACAGGGAGGGAATACCGCAGCTTGACCAGCCTTCATATCCAGCTTGAAGAGAAAGAATGTATTGCTTGGATCTTTTCGTTTTGGACTATGGCTTTGGACAGCAACTATGGGACTTTTGCAGTTTATTTATGTTTTCTTTATGCTTCTTTAAATAATGTAATCAAGACAGTTATGATTTTGGAAATATTGTAAGACAATTATGGCATGGTTTGTGTAACACATATTTTAATGAAATAAAAGTTATTATTTTCCGCTGTTCAAAAATATGTGTTCTTATATCTGTCTTGTATATCTGTGACTTATACTTATAAACCTCCACCAAAATTAGGGCATTCCCTTTGAGAGTGACCCTAACGGAGGTGGGGTGTTTCACTTGGTATCAGAGCATAGGTTTACCAGATAAGATATAAAGTTTTGAAAATTTATTTTCAAAAAGGAAATTTAAAGAAGCATTTTTAAAAGATAAAATATTATTTTATTTTAAAAGGCAAAGTCCCCCCAAAGCCATAGGTACTATCTCTTATCCTTCGTTTTGAATCTATCCTTTCTGTTTCAGCATGTCTGGAGACCTTACTCCCCAGCTGCTGACGCTTTCACTCCTCCTCCTCCACGTAAACCAGCAAGCGGAAGAGTCCCAGAGTAGGAAGACGAATAATAGTCAAACAAGAAAGGATCGTAACAGTAATAATAAGAAACGAGAAAAAAGGAAATGTAATTTTTGTGGTACGGAAGGGCACATAGCCAAGGATTGTAGAAAGAGGAAAAGAAAGCAAGGAGAATGTTTTCATTGTGGGGAGACTGGACACATCAGCATAGACTGCCCTGAGAAGACAGACTTTGAGAAGGGCGGGAAAGACAACAAGTCCCAAGAGAAGAGGAAGTGTAAATTCTGTGGCAAAGTGGGGCACTTAGTGAAAGATTGCCGGAAAAAGAAGGCCAAGATGAATGGTGGGTGCTTTTCTTGCGGTGAGACAGGCCACATGGCTAAGGACTGCCCAAAGAAACGAGGACAGGGGCAGAGGGCTGGATCCACCTCAGGGGCACAAGTTCATGTGCTAGAAGCGCCACCTCTGCAACAGCGAGGTATAAATACTTCTGTAGAAAGTGTAGTTTATCTTTATGATCACCCCGTTCACACTTTATTTGATTCCGGCGCGTCACACTCCTTTATCTCGTCTGCTTTAGTAGAATCTCTGCACCTAAAAACTAGTATGGTAGAGGACCCCTTAATTGTTTCAAACCCAATTGGGGGCCCAGCTCATTTGTCTATGATCTGTTTGGGATTGAAAATTTCTATTCTAAGCATAGAATTTCAATGTAGTGCCTTTGTTTTGGGCTTTTCGGGATATGGTTTGATTCTGGGCATGGATTGGCTATCCAGTAATGGGGCCATCCTTGATTGTGAGAAAAGGGTTGTTAGGCTCCTAACCTAGCTCGGTAATACTTTGGAAATTTCTTGTAATCCCTCGTATGCGGTTATGCTTAGTTATCTTGAATCGCTAGATGCCTCCGTTGAAAATTTGCAATCGATTAAAGTGGTCCGGGAATATCCGGATGTCTTCGAAGAGGTGAAGGGCTTGCCTCCGAAGCGGGAGATAGACTTCTGTATACATCTTGTAGATAATGCAAAGCCCGTTGCGTTTCCTGTTAGACACATGGCTCCACGGGAAAGGAAAGAGCTCAGTAAACAGATTAAAGAGCTTCTAGAGAAGGGGTTCATTAGAAGGAGCATTTCAGAATGGGGCGCTCCAGTAGTGTTCGCCACTAAGGCAGAAGGTTCATTTCGCTTATGCATAAGTCCTAAAGAATCACCTTAGTAAGTACATTTGGCAACATAGTTGACATTTGTTTATTTTCAAGAGATAATTCATCTATGTGGAATACCTTCTAGTAAGTGAATAAGATCCAAGATTCACTAGTGAATTTTGGAGAGCTTGCATGAAACCATGAGTACGCCGTTATGTTTGAGCTGAGTATACTAGAAGTAGAGTAAGTGAAAGAGGAACGAGAGGCAATAGTGAAATAGGTTCCAACTCATATTTTGGAAACAAGAATTAAGAAGCTACGAAATTGTGAAGTTAAAGACGGACAAAGCATAATGGAGTTAAGCTCAAGGAATGCGACTTAGAAGATTGAAGACTAGATTCGTGCATCATATCTCTTCTTAAGAGTATATCTTTGATCCCTCTCTTCCTGTAGAGCTTACTTGCATGCTATCTTTTGTGTATATCCTCTCGGTCCCCTTCTCAATCCACTTTCTGTTGCAAACCCCATAGGGAGTATGACTCATCTGTTAGTAACACATGTTGGGGCTGGAGGGTGTTCGTTGGTTTGACTAAACTTTTTTGGGTTTTATAGGATACGGGTTGGTCTTAGGGAGGGACTCCCTTGTGACCTAAAAGGAGTCCATCATGCTTAGTTTCCTAGAATCATATATAGTGGTTGGGTTGAGTAATTCTTTGGGTGTCAGTCTGATGTTGATTTCGGTCTTCGGGGCTGATGCTTAGAGAGTTCTTCTCCTAATCAATATATGTGTGGCATAGATTTCCAGTTTTGACATTGCCTAATGGGCACAAAGTTTTTACTTGCTTCTATCATTCGACTATACCTTTAGATAGGAACAATTTGGAAAATGGCCTATAGATTAGAGCTACCTGAAAGATTGGCCGGAGTTCACAACGTTTTTCATGTTTCACATCTCCGAAAATGTCTACATGAGTCTGCTGAAGTGGTAGAGCCAAATATCCTAGAAGAAGCTGAAGTGGAACGCAAAGCAACCGTGAGGAAAGTTCCAACCCGCATATTAGGAACGGAAGTGAAGAAGCTACGCAACCGCGAAGTCAAGCTCGTCAAAGTTCAGTGGAGCGACGCCGAAGGAGATGCAACTTGGGAGACTGAAGCTAGAATACGCGCTGCCTACCCTTTTCTTTTCGAGGGTACATCTTTGATCCTTCCTTTTCCTTAAGTTGCGCTTTTTATCTATCTTTTTTTTAGGTATATCTCCTCGACCCTATCTTTTAGGTAGAAACTCTTTGGATGAAAACATGTAGTTGAAACATGTTATGGATGATGGTTGCAAGTGGTTGCAAGTGATTGCTAGTGGTTGCTCGTGGTTGCATATACACACACAATCTAGGTTTTAGATCGGCTCAGTCACTTCATATTGCATATGCATATATGTTTGCATTCGTATATGGTTGAACTTTAATGTGTTGTCATATGGATGTTGCATTTGTATGAATGATTGTGCACTCATGTAGAATCATGAATAGGAAATTTTGCATACACAATGGATTCATGGCACCTACATAATTCGCATTAAGGAGGTCAACTGAATCAGTAGACCGCCTGATTTTGCATTAGATAAGTACATGTACACACACACTTCGCATATGATCATGAAGCATTAGAAGTCTTTTAGGGACAATGGATGCTCGTGTTTGATGGATGAGTAGATGGATGTTTGGATGTTAGGATATACATTCTTCCTAACTTGAAGATTTCGGGGACGAAATCTTTTTAAGTGGGGGAGAATGTAACACCCCGTGTATTCTATAACCGTGAAATTCATAAATTAAAGTATAATTAATTTCAAATCAAAGAATTAAGGGAAACGGGATACGCTATTGCGTTCGTCTCGGAAAAATACGCGAAATAGAGTCCGAGTTTTCCAAAATCGGAGTCCGTATGACCAAGATATGGCCTCCGCAAGTTTCAGAATTAGGCTTAAAATTCGAACAGATGAAAACAGCTCAGAAAAACTAATTCAAAATTCAAAATCGGGCCCAATTGGCCAAGGCGGGAAAATTCCCGCCCAAAGCACCCAGGTCGACTTGGCAGTCGACCTGGGGCTAGCCAGGTTGACTGGGCAGTCGACCTGGGTAACCCGTGTCGACTGCCAAGTCGACACGGTGTCGACTGGGCTATCGACCTGGCCCCTGAGCCAGGTCGAACCCAGCCCACCCTGGCTGGCCAGGTCTGTGTTTGGTCGATTTTCTGAGCCTTGCCTTGTCACTAGGGCTAGGTGTCAGCTCCTGGTTGGTCTCTCCTTCAAACGAACGGCTATTATTGAACCAAGCTTCATCGACGGTCTAAATCAACTCACAAACTCTATAAAAAGGACCTAAGGCTAACCCTAATTCACATAAACTAAAATGGGGATGAGACCGTCATGCTGCTGAGGAGAGACTGAAGATAGACGTCAGAAATAGAGAGACAACTAGGAGATAATTCAAAGCTTAAAGCAACATCAAATCAATCAAAGCAACGCCTACAACAAAGGATAGCATCTCCAAATTCAGAATTCAGATTTCTGAATTGAAGATTCGCCATACGCTGTAAGTAGAGTGCTATTCCGATATGAATTAAATAATTGTGTTGATTTGTGTAATGTAAGAAATGGAATTGTGGCGATAATAATCTATATTTGTATGTTGCTTTGATGCAAAACGATTTGGGAATATTATGGTATACGATTGGATATTTGCAAGCGCGCAATTTGCGTTGGAAACGAAATGGAGTTGTGGCGATAACGACTTATATTTGTATGTTATTTTGATTCTAAACGATTTGGCAATACTATGGTGTACGATTGGATTCATACCAGTATATGATTTATGTTGACAACCACATGTTGTGGAATTTTAATTGGGATTCATGCAAGCATATGATTCAAATTGAAAACTACATGTTTGTGGTAGTTATTTACAACACCCATTTGATCATTGCAAGTATATGATTCATGTTGAAAGTAACAACTATATGTTGTAATAGTTTATTTAAGATTCATACAAGTACATGATTCATGTTAACAACTATATGTTATGATATTTTAATTGGAATTCATGCAAGTATATGATTCGTTATTATGCTAATATGATGTACATACTTTTATGACCACTTTTAGTGTGTAATTGAACCGACTAAGTACTATGATTTATATGAATCTATGTTGAAAATTGGCAAATCATACTTTTGTGTTAAGAACAAAAGTAAGCACCTTTATGGACATGACTAAACTATGTTCGTTATTATGCCCAATTGAAAAACATGTTTTTAGGCTCAGGTTGTTATCATAAGTTACATTAGAATTACATTAGAATTACATTCCTCTTGCAAGTTTACATAGATAAGAATGAAAACCATGATGTAAGTTTAGATATGTTTATGCTATAATTCTATGAATAGAATGAAAACCATGATTCATATAAGAATTAGGTTGGGATAATTCTAGTTGAACCATACTTTTGTATTAGTGACAAAAGTAAGTACCCTTTTGTTAACATGTAGTGATTTTATGAAAACGATTAGTTTATCCCTAAATAAAAATATAGGCTTATATTTCTAGTCAAGACCCTGTGCCAATAATAATGATATTTAATTTAGTTAGATTCTTAATTTCAAGTTTACATGGTTAGTTGAACCTATGATTCATGTTTAAGTATTGTTTATGCCATAATCATATGAATTGAATAATTCATGCTTAGGTATTGTTTATGCCATAATCATATGAATTGAATAATTCATGCTTAGGTATTGTTTATGCCATAATCATATGAATAGAATAATTCATGTTTAGGTATTGTTTATGCCATAGTCATATGAATAAATGATCCATGTTTAAGTACTGTTTATGCCATAATCATATGAATAGATTGATTCGTGTTTAAGTATTGTCTATGCATTAACCATATGAATAGAATGATTCATGTTTAAGTATTGTTTATGCCATGATTATACGAATAGAATGATTCATGTTTAAGTATTGTTTATGCTATGATTATATGGATAAAATGATTCATGTTATGCCATGATTATAGGATGTTACAATTGCAAGTTCACATGTGCCTATTTTATGTTAATTGAATCGTTCGTTGCAAGTTCATGCGTTCACACTCCCCTTTTTCATGTTATCTTATAAACATCATGTTACAAGCCTCCCCTTTTCATTTGGCTAAATTGGGTTTAAGTATTAAACCCAACACACCTTACGTTGGAGCGAACGTATAATACGGGGGTAATGACGTTTGGGCTAAAATATAGAACATATGTGTTGGCATGTTTAACGCATGCCAACAACCCTGAAAGAACAATTAAGTGGCATAAATGAAATTTAACCAATAAAGATGAATTTGAATAATGGGCCGCAAATATTTACATATAAAAAGAAAAGAGACAAAATATGTAAATGTAGAAAAATACGATGTGTTTAACCCGAGGTTGGATTGAGTTGTGATGTAAACCTGCCAGAAACCGCCCGACTGTCCAGTAGTCACAACAATACCTATCCAATGTGGGTGGTTAAACACGGAGCCCATTAAGGACACGAGGTTAGACTGAGTTGTGGCGTAAGACTGCCCGGACCCAACCGGCAACAGGCAGCCACAACAATACCTGTCTAATGTGAGAGGTCAAGGCTTTAATAAGACAATTAAGGCTGAGTCAGGATTGATAGGATTAAGTAAATTATATTAATACTTAATCAAAATGGAACATGCTAAACTAAACAGACTGATTGGGGGTTAGGTTTATAAAACACTTAACCAACTTAGCATGTTGGCTAGAAATAGAAAACCTAGTAGCGGGGGACCCTTTTCGCAGTAACCCTACAAGGTATCATGATACCCTGAAACTAGGCAGGGTGGGGCACGATTACTGGGCTGATTGTAAGAGGTCAAATCGACGGCGGTGGTGCAACAGTGTAGGTTCTAACGGGGTGCGGGCGTGCACACACTCCGGCGCAGAAAAATAAGGCACTGGGCACCAGTAGCATACCTGTGCATTCTAGGATTGTGTCGGGCCGCCACCATGGGACTTGATACACCCCATGGTGGGACCAGCATAGGTAACTACAACATCGGGGGCCGTAAGACACATGTGACTATGCGAGTAGGAGCCGATCATCATAAAATGGATCACTTCACCCTGATTATGGGGTGCCTGTTGGGAACTAGTTTATATGGGTACAGAGATTAATATGGGGTACGATAGTATATTCGACCCTAGACAACTTAACTAAGTTTATGGTGCTTTCCCATTTCTAGTTTATACTTATCATACCCAGTTCTTTATTCATAGACTGAATAGTCCTTGACTTACTCAGGCTTTATGTCTGACTCTACTTTTCTTTCGTCTTCTTTTCTTCCGTTCCCCCCCCCCCCCCAGGTCCACAGGGAGGGAATACCGCAGCTTGACCAGCCTTCATATCCAGCTTGAAGAGAAAGAATGTATTGCTTGGATCTTTTCGTTTTGGACTATGGCTTTGGACAGCAACTATGGGACTTTTGCAGTTTATTTATGTTTTCTTTATGCTTCTTTAAATAATGTAATCAAGACAGTTATGATTTTGGAAATATTGTAAGACAATTATGGCATGGTTTGTGTAACACATATTTTAATGAAATAAAAGTTATTATTTTCCGCTGTTCAAAAATATGTGTTCTTATATCTGTCTTGTATATCTGTGACTTATACTTATAAACCTCCACCAAAATTAGGGCATTCCCTTTGAGAGTGACCCTAACGGAGGTGGGGTGTTTCAGAAATGCAATGACCGATGCACAATTGTCTTGAGTCATGCCACGCATGGGCCGAGTAGTAGATGATCATGTCAGATCCACCTTGAGTTGTATAACTTTCCTCGGACGGGGGGCATGGTTTTGTAAACGAGTGGTTCAGTCGGGCTCGTTATGGTAATGCCCTGTAGTTCTGAATGCAGGCGTTAGAAGTCTGATTATTACGAGACTCTGGGTACCTATATCATTCACACATAAATTTATATGAGTTAGTCAAATCAATAACTCATAAAGCATGCAAGGATAAGAGATATGGGTAAAAAATAATCATGTTAAAGTAATGAGTATTATTCGAAATGAGAATGGTGTCACATATCCTTTTCCAGTCCATTCCGATATGTCCCATCTCGGACAGGTGATGACCGCTGAAGTTCTAGTTGATGAAGGAAGCCTTTTCAACTCCTCATGGGGTGGCAATGCCAAGAACGATCAGAACTTGATCGGAGTATTGGGATAATAAAAGCAATCAGGCAGCCTTTGTGGGTGAATGATGATGGTGTGTTTCCTTTGAATCGCCTTCTTGCCCCTACGCCAAGGGCAAGCAATAAGGGTCAGGCAGTTAGATCAGAACCGCTAATGGTGGCATCTCACCTTGTTGATGCTAAGACGGTGATCGATAGGAGAGCAATGGATACATGCTTATAGAAATCTTGCCTTTTCCATGTCAGCAAGTGGGATACGGAAGCTAGGAATGTAGGCATGCCTTGTCCATCCATGGCTATGCCTTTGATCCCGCTTCGAGGAATGAGAGCTGATGTATAAATAATTAATCATCCAGATTGCTTGATTGTTTCAAACTTTTAACTCGTTAATCTTTGGGAAAGAATGAAGCCAATAGGGACTGAATAACATCAGTAAGTATGGGTGATAACTCTTGGAAGAATCCCAGTCGTTGCCATCTTACTATCGATATTCTTGGACCATCCATCGAATCTTGGATGATAAGTCTTTACGATTATTGTTGGCCAAAATATATGCCGAGACGAAGGCGAGCCGTCAAGCGGGCCGGGCGCGACGCCGGTGGGGGTCCGGGGCCCCACAATTTCGATGGAGATCGACTCATTTGATTTTGGAAGATCGATCCTTCTTTGAAACGATCAGAAAATTGCATTTTTTCAAAAATGACCCTGTCTCGTGTCGATGTGCAGGCTTTAAAAATGGCTAGTTGTATGGGTTGGTATATCTGGAAGAGTTGGTTGACCCGGAGAGTTTCATAAGAGTCGTTTGATCTGTAGTTGGTCGACCTGGGCTTGAACATCCTTATGACGATGGTTGTTCGAACCAGTCTCACCCCGACCCAATACCTGCTTCGGGACAAGCTGTATATTGGGAGCCTTCCAATGTGCATTTTCCATTGGCTGGTTGTCTGGTCGGGCTGATGTCGACCTGGGAAGGATCGACTCTACTAGGGTCGAACCCAAAATTGGTACATAATTGGTGTTTGCTGGCGATGCAGATTTTGCTGCTTCCTCTTTCCAAAGCATGTGCAGAATCATTGGAAACTAGGGCTACTGAAGATGACTGAAACCAGGATTTCGTCTTGGACTTGGTTATCCAAAAGTTGAGCAAAACCCTTAAGACGTTAAAAATTCATTTCTCAGTGAAAGCACCAAACTGTTGATGCCAAAAAGCAGTCATCAACGGCCAAAAGTCAAATTTGAGCATGATATATGAAGAAATATCAGAAAAAGCAAGTTAACAACGTTTTTATAGTGGTTCGGTGTTAAGGAGCCTACGTCCACTTTATAATCTCATAATAATATCATAAAGTCAAAGATACAATGAATGAGATCGTCAGGATCTCTATTACATAATCTATAATACCACATGTCCGTTAATATCACTCACAAAGGGAATGCATTAACTTCCACGAAGCATTATAAGTAAACAGAACAGAATATTACAAGACAAATACATAAAGTAGTACTTGAAAAATTTATAACTTTATTACAGCAGAAACAGAAGTAGGTTTGGTTACATCCTTCAAAACCACAATATCGGAATTCAAGTACATAAATATCAGTCTTGTACAAAGGCCTTCAGAGTACGTAATTTTAAAGCCATAATCCCCAACAGAAAATGCCATAAATAGGTAGAATCAAAGCCAAGCAATACATCAAGCATCTCTAGCACTTCAAGCAAAGAGAAATCTAAACAAGCTCCTACGTTCCCAACCTGAGTATCTGGGGGAGGGGGAGGGAAACAGAAGAAAAGAGGCGAAACAAACTAGGTCAAACATACGTTTGGTGAGTCCAGTGACTTTCAGCATATAAACAGATAATAGTAACATGACATGTAAATAAAACTGGGTGTGAGATAGCCGTAACAGGAGTAGCGGGTTAACAGAAGAAACAGAATGATATAGACTAAGTTATGCTTCTTACTATATCTTACTTCTCTGCACTAATACTAGTATAACATAATTAGGTGTTATCTTAATGTCTAAACAGAAAACAGGATGATCTCTTCAGAAACACGATGCTAGAAATGGGCCTTTACCACCCTAACAGAGATAGACGTTCAGAAACAGAATGCTAGTAATGGGCCTTTACCACCCGAACAGAGACAGACGGTACAGAAAAAGAATCAGGAACGGAATTGGAGGCAGAAACAAAATAATCCCTACGGAAACAGAATATTAGAGTTAGGTCTACACTAGTAATGGGCCTTTACCACCCCCAATAGACGGTACCGTACAAAAATAGACAGGTGTTACCACCCCAACAGAAACAGACGTTACCCCAACTGAAACAGACGGGAACTAAGTGTACCCTAAATTCTACCCCAAGCGATCGACTCCCTAATACATAGATACCCTGTGTCGGCTCCACAGAAGGGTGTATCACTCCCTAAAGTGGCAACCTATAGACACAGACCTATTTACAGATGTCATGATGTCTTACATCCTCAGAGCAGATCGGATCCATGCACGCACATGATCCGGTTGGAATGCGCCATCAACACCCCTCGCCATCATAAGAGTGAACCTCTTACAACTAGTTCAGTAAGCGTGCCCTGACCCCTCTTAGTGTTGGGTCATAGTTTTGATACCAGAAAGGGTTACTGACTAATATGCGTCCCAAACAACAGATGACACAAGTAAATACCCCTCCTAACTGTAATACCCCACCTCCGTTAAGGTCACTCACAAAGGGAATGCCTTAACTTTGGTGGAGCATTTTAGTAAACTGAACAGAATATTACAAGACAGATAAACAGTACTTGAAAAAACTTTAACTTTATTACAGCGGAAAACAGAAAATCAGTATGGTTACATCTTTACCAAAAACTCAAGTACATAAATATCAGTCTTGTTCAGAAAGTCATCAGAGTACAAAACTTTAAAATCATAATCCCCACGGAAGATGCCATAAGAAGTCAAGCCATACTTTAAGCACCTCAAGCACTTTAAGCAGAAGAGATCCGGATCAAACTAAAGTATTCCCTCCTTGAAAACCTGGGGGGAAACGGAAGAAAAGGGGCGAAAACAAACAAGGTCAGACATAAAGTCTGGCAAGTCCAGTGACATTCAGCATATGAACAGATAATATTAATTATGACATGAAAATAAGCTCGATAAGAGATAACAATAACAGGAACAACAGATATACTTAGGTTAAACAGAAGAAACAGAATGATATCTCTTTTCATTTCTCTGCACTAATACTAATATAACGGGATTAGGTGTTACCCTAATGTCTTAACTGAAACAGAAAGGAAACAGAATGATTTCCATAGAACAAAATGCTAGTAATGGGCTTTTACCACCCGAACAGAAGGTACAGAAACAGAAACAGATTAATCCCTATGGAAACAGAATGTAGAATTAGGTATACACTAATAAATAGGCCTTTACCACCCCAACAGACGGTACCACGCGGGAACAGACAGGTGTTACCACCCAACAGAAATAGACGGTACCCCACAGAAACAGACAGAGCTAAGTGTACCCTAAGTTCTACCCCACGCGATCGGCTCCCTAATACATAAATACCCTGTGCCAGCCCCACCGAAGGGTGTATCATTCCCTAAAGTGGCAACCTTTGAATGACACATTCCTATTTACAGATGTCACGGCGTCTTACATCCTCAGAGGCAGACCGGGATCCATGCACGCACATGACCCGGTTGGAACGCACCATCAACACCCCTCGCCATTATCAGAATGAACCGCTTATAATTAGTTCAGTAAGCGTGCCCGGACCCTACCTACTGTTGGGTCAAAGTTTTGATACCAGAAAGGGTTACTAACTAATATGGGTCCCAAACAACAGATGACACAAGTAATTTCCCTCCTAAGCTTGTGTCCCCCAGACTAACAGATTTTAGATTAATTTGTTTAGACATACAGAGCTCAGATCAACTAGTCATAGATCAGGCAAGTTTTCAGACTAACGGATCAGATATACGGAATTAATAGATTTACAGATTTGTCTAACTTTGTAATTGGGCCTACAGATTCACGAAACGGGTTTATTAGATTTATCAGTCCAATTGGTATAACCCTATCCACCCAACACGTTTTATACATCATATTTATCTCAGATTTTCATTAATGCTCAGACCTCTCACATTAGACTGACAGTTTGCGGCCACTGGTTAGGCCGGTTGGTTCCGGGCAGGTTTCTGCTGCAAACTGAGTCTAACCTCGGGTTTTAAGCATGTTATGACTAACTTCTCACATTAGAAACTATTGTTTGCGGCCACTGGAATGTGCCGGGCGGTTCCGGGTAGAATTACGCCGCAAACTCATTCTAACCTCGAGTTAGACATGTTTCATGTTTAACAAATGTGTTCATTCACAGATTTTAACAAATTAACTTCTTTACAAGTTACAGTAGATTATTCAAGGTTCTATTAACAAGTTTTGCTCAATTTTAAATCGAGCCTACAGGATTCCATACTTCAAATTTTAGCATTTCAGTTCCAACATATTACGCCATTCAACAGATTAAACAGATAACAGATCTTGTAGATTAGGCGATTTAGCAGATTAGGCAAATTTAACATAATTAGCAGATTAGGCAAATCAATCTAATTAGCAGTTTAGGCAATATAACATAACTAGCAGATTAGGAAATATAACAGATCTAGCAGATTTGGCAATATAACAGATCTAGCAGATTAGGCAATATAACAGATCTAGCAGATTAGGCAATATAACAGATCTAACAGATTAGGCAATATAACAGATCTAGCAGATTAGGCAATATAACGGATTTAATTATTCCTTAAAGTTTCATTGACATATCTTGCCTAATTATAAATTTGGCCTAAGTTTGCATGCCTAAATAATTGTCATGATTCATAAATATGATTATATACCAAATATAGCCATGCATGTCATATATTCAAAGATCTCCCACTTAGGTGTTATTCACATTTAACAGTTATCAAATCTTAATATAGATCTTTACACCTAAGTCATATTCTCTTTTTTTTAATCTCAAGTCATTAATCATTATATAAAAATATACCCAACAATCTAGAAATTTAAATTATGTCCTCTCAAAATCAGATCATAACTATTAAACATGCGTTATGTCCAATGTCTCAAGTCACATGTTAACATACAATGGTTCCTCTTCTTCCAACTCACAGAATATGCATAGATCTAGATCTAGTTTACAACATATGTCATTTTTCTTAAATCAGTCACAGATCAGTTATTTCCAATTATGCCATCATTCATTATTTGTCCCAAAGTTCAGCGTTTGTGCGTTAATCTCTTATGAGATCTGGCGCAGGCTCGTGGTAGCCTGGCTATAGAACAGAAAGAAGAAAGAGATACAGAATAAAATAGATCAGAACAGAACATACACAACTTCAAATTCAGATTTACAATCATGTCACAATCATAATTAAAGTTCATATCAGAAAATAACTGCACTTGCCTTGGTTGGATTCTAAAAGAAAAAGGTGTTGTAGCTGTTCTCTTTTAATCCTAATCAGAATTGAAGGAAGAAGAAGCACAAGTCCTAGCTTAGGTTTCAGCAGAGTAGAGACGCCATTGATTTATTTTTTTAGAGAGGAAGAGAGCAATGGAGGCTAGAGAATTGTACAAGAGATTTAGGTTTAGGTTAGGGATGTATATATAGGTGTAGGAAGTTATTTAGGACCATTAGATTAACCCTGAACCATGAGAACCAACCAGATGCAAAATCTGCATTTGAGCGAATCGGCCCACGGGATGACAGCCAAACACCCTGGATTAACCCCTAGTCGACCCAGCGGGGCTTGGGTCGACCTCAAAAATGGGCCGGTTTGGTTATTCTCCCTCCCAATTCGCTGTTTTAAACCTTTTTTGCATATTTATTTATTTAATTTTTATATATATCTATATATATTTCTTTCATATGCATACAAACTTCAAGGCTTAATAACTTCTTCATAATTAACCATTTTCACACTAAACCACTTTTTGAACTGCGTTCATACTAAGCCACTTTTTAGCCATTCCCCTAAAAACAAAAATATGGTGCTGGCGGGGATCGAATTCTATACCTCTTGTATGCAAGTCACATGTTCTAGCCAAATGAGCTACTAAGTCTTTTGCTTACAAACCTTAGAACAATGTTAAACATTATTCTTTTCTCATTCCTCTTTTTCAAATTAATTATTCTTTAATTTGTTATTTTAATATTCTCAGAAAATACGGGGTGTTACATTCTCCCCTCCTTAAAGGATTTCGTCCCCGAAATCTTCAAGTTAAGAAGAATGTATCCTAACATCCAACATCCATCTACTCAGCCATTCAATCACAGGCATCCATTGTCCTTAAAAGGTTTCTAATGCCGTATGAACATATGCAAAGTGTGTGTATATGTTTCTTATCTAATGCAAAATCAGGCGGTCTACTGATCCAGTTGACCTCCTTAATGCGAATCATGTTAGTGCCATGAGTCCAAATATGTTTGCAAGAAATACTTTTTGATACACATCATTTCTATATGAGTGGATAACCATTCATCCAAATGCAACATCCATGTGAGGAGTCAATCATTCTGCATCCACAAAAATTGAAAAATGCACACACATCCATATGCAGTATGAGAATGTTTTTGAGCCGATCTAGTGCCTAGTGTGTGTATATGCATCCACGAGCAACCACTAGCAACCACTTTCATCCACTTGCAACCATAAAACATAACATGTCTCAAACACATGTTTACACCCATTAGTTTCTACCTAAAGTTCGAAGATTCGATCGATAGGATATAGTCAAACGATGTAAGCGAGTACAGATAAAACAAAAACTTGGTTCCCATTAGACATTGGTTGAGAGAATAATTCCCCTAAGTATCAACCCCAAAGACCGAAATCAATATCATATTGACTCTCAGAGGATTACCCTCTTTAGACAATGTCAAAACTGGAAATCTTAACCTTATCAGAGATATTCAGATATTTACAGACTACTAGTACAGATCAGATTACCAAATGATTCTTAGAAAACTAAGCATGATAAAACCCAGAATGTATGCGTCCTACTTGACGCCTAACACAAATATCTCTCAAACCCCAATTTATCACAAGCAGATGAGTCATAATCCTTATGGGTTTGAGTCTACAGCGGAATCAGAAACAATACTAGTACTAAAGTGCAGAGTATCGATTACAGAATCAAAATGCCAGAATCAGAAAGAGTTTTAACTCAACAATCAGATGAGAAAATTAAACCTTCTACGGAAATTTTCCCTATTTCTATACTATCCACTAGCCTCAAGAGTGTTCGCCTGCCCTCCAACAGTTGGTCCTGCCCTCTTCCCTTGTTTCTTCGGGCAGTCCCTAGTGAAGTGTCCCATCTCACCACAGTTGAAGCAAGCGCCCTTCTTTGGATCCACTTTCTTATCGTGTGTCCTATCCATGTCTCCCATGTACGTTCTCCATTCATGACCTTCCACCAAAATGAAGCTTCATCCTTCATTAACCAAGCAGCTGGTTGAACCTTCCTCCCATCGTCTATCTCAAAGGTATCAACAAGTCCTCCACTCCGTTGAGCCAACTTCTAGCCTCGACAACTTCTCAGTCCCATAAAGCGGTTTTCCGCCCATCACACGGGAGTCCTTACATATCATAGAAAAAGCATCTATACGCGGAGGAAGAGATTCAAAAGGGAAAGAGGAAGGAACTCGAAACAAAGAATTGAAAGAAAGATATATGGCTTTTGGGGATTTTTTTTTTCAAAATAAGCTTTACTTTTGAAAATACTTCCTTTTTAAAACCTTTTTGAAAATAGTTTTCAAACACTTTTTATCAAATCTGGTAACCTTCAGCTCTGATACCAAGTGTAACACCCCACCTCCGTTAAGGTCACTCACAAAGGGAATGCCTTAACTTTGGTGGAGCATTTTAGTAAACAGAACAGAATATTACAAGACAGATAAACAGTACTTGAAAAAAACTTTAACTTTACTACAGCGGAAAACAGAAAATCAGTATGGTTACATCTTTACCAAAAACTCAAGTACATAAATATCAGTCTTGTTCAGAAAGTCATCAGAGTACAAAACTTTAAAATCATAATCCCCACAGAAGATGTCATAAGAGGTCAAGCCATACTTTAAGCACTTCAAGCACTTTAAGCAGAAGAGATCCGGATCAAACTAAAGTATTCCCTCCTTGAAAACCTGGGCCGGGGGGGGGGGGGGAACGGAAGAAAAGGGGCGAAAACAAACAAGGTCAGACATAAAGTCTGGCAGGTCCAGTGACTTTCAGCATATGAACAGATAATAATAATTATGACATGAAAATAAGCTGGATAAGAGATAACAGTAATAGGAACAACATATATACTTAGGTTAAACAGAAGAAACAAAATGATATCTCTTTTCATTTCCCTGCACTAATACTAATATAACGGGATTAGGTGTTACCCTAATGTCTTAACTGAAACAGAAAGGAAACAGAATGATTTCCATAGAACAGAATGCTAGTAATGGGCTTTTACCACCCGAACAGAAGGTACAGAAACAGAAACAGATTAATCCCTATGGAAACAGAATGTAGAATTAGGTATACACTAATAAATAGGCCTTTACTACCCTAACAGACGGTACCACGCAGGAACAGATAGGTGTTACCACCCAACAGAAACAGACGGTACCCCACAGAAACAGACAGAGCTAAGTGTACCCTAAGTTCTACCCCACGCGATCGGCTCCTTAATACATAAATACCCTATGCCAACCCCACCGAAGGGTGTATCATTCCCTAAAGTGGCAACCTGTGATAACATGGAAATTCCCACCCTCTGGATCGACCATAAACCACACAGGTCTGAACCAAAGAATGGAAATCTGCGGATACATCAACTTTGGGCATACAACACATCAGAACAAATACAGAAGACTTTTATAACATCATAATAAATGTTACATCAGAGTACAGAATATATATCAGAGTACATTGGATAATATTACAACGGAAGATAAATTACAAAAATTAATACATTTCAGCGGAACTAATCTCAATGGAAGGCTATCAACATTCTGGCCACAACTTCAGTCTTCAATCCAGGATCTTTGCTTAATATATCTGCCAAATGAGCTACTTTACTGCCCGTGTGGAAAGAGGGCACCCGAGTTTGCAAAGTGAAACAAACTACAGGTCAGTCGTGGGACTGGTGTGAGAATTCTTAACCTAAATTATCTAAATAGAAGGCTAATCCCAGGACCACGCCGCTAACGCGGAACGGGTTTACTCCATTGGATTGCCAGTGCATAACTAAAGTAAATCGTCAAATAACGCAATGCTTTTTAGAAAAATGAAACCATTATAAGACCCAGGTCCCATCACACAATGCAACGCACACCAGAGGATAGGGTTTTACCTTATAATGGTCAAGAAATGATAAATACGCAAAATACGATATTATTATTAGTGTGTATGTATTTTAATTAAAACATTTCAATCATAATATCAATCCTAGACGGCATAGCTACCATCTACTATGTCGCCGTACTAGTAATACAATCAAAACCGTAAAGGGGCGTATTGGAAATTGGGTTTCCATCACGAGTCAAGGCAAGGGAGGAAGTCCTTACCGATTCGAGACACTCTAGCAATGTCCCAGGATTCGGACGCTGGCGAAACCTTGGATCCTGCAGGGCCGGTCCACAACTGCTTTAGTGGATTAGTTATTCCGGAACACACGCTCCCCGGTCCTATTGAACCTATAATACGGCCGAGGGCGACCGCATAAATCCGAGGCCTCTAAAAATCCAACAACCACATAAGTAAATGTCTGGGTTCCATACCATGACACCACTTCTATCTAGAAAGAAACGTGCACACTCCCTGCGTTCCCTTCTCCCGTTTTAGACTCTACCGGGCTGTGAGGCTCGTGAGGTCACGATATACACAAAGCTATGCTTAAATAGACTGTGTTTTGATCATCAACCACAAGGCCTGCTTTTCAACAAAGCCTTGATCAATTGCATCTTAGCATGCCACATTGTCAGACTCTACCGTATCATTGATCATCTACCAATATATATATAACATCCATGCTCATACGTCTTAGAGAAGGGTGTTAAGTGAAGAATAAATTCTCCACCACCAAACAGAAATATATATTCGGTAGCGTTCAACAAATACAGTAGAAAAGAATACAATGTCAGACACACAATCCATTTACAAGTCCGCTCTGGGTCTGAACGAAACAACGTGTCCGTCGATCTCCAAATACGTTTGGACGATCATTACCAAATACCTTGCCTTGGAATGTACTGTCCCAATTCAAGATACCAGTCATCATCATCCCAACGATGTGAAAACCTTCGGTCTTCAACCACCGTCTTCATCTTCGACTCTTGATCGTCGTGATGATTATTCAGAATGGGTTAGACCCAGTCTTTCTGAATAACTTGCGTATTTTGTGATTAAAAATCAAATATTGGAAAATCACACATTATGTCACATTCCGACCCCGAATATTCTTTTAATAAGATATTCATATTAAAAGATTTTCATTAATTCTATCAAAGATAAATTAGTAAATTAAATCATAAATCTTCCTTAAAAGATTTATTAAAAATTCTAAATTTGATTTAAACACAAAAATCATTTTCACAGATCATTTATTTTAAAGAATAAATCTTCCTTTTAAACGGATTAAAGAACTAGTGTCATTTAAAACACAGTTCACGATAAACCCACAAATCAATTTCCAAAATATGGAATTCTACAGAAATCAATCAATACATAATCGATGTGAATTTCTGTATCGGACTAACAATATATATGGAATAACGGCAAAGCCTCTTAAATTACATATATAATATCAGTCTTCTATTACAGAATCCCATCTCGATTATTACCAATAGAATTTTCACTTAATTCCAATTTATTTTGATAAATTGGAAAACTAGATTTTTAGAAAATGCCTTTTTAAATCTATAAAATAGATTTATAAATTCCAAATAATAATTTCGATGTAAATTGGATTAAAGGACAAATGTCATTTAAAAACACCGTCCACGATAAATCCACTTCACGTCTCAATTTATTTCATATCATAAAATAAGATTGCAAATTCTAATAATCTTAATTAAAGGATTTCTCTTTAAATATTTATCATTATAACCCATATTTTAAAATAATCATTAAAAAAATTCTTTATATAAAAGATTCTAAATGGGAAGTATTCTTTATATTAAAGATTTTTATCTTTTACAAATATTCTTTGTTTTAACATATACTTGATTATAAATATATTTTTATATTAAAATATATTCTTTATATAAAAAAGAATTTCTAATATAAGAATATTCTTATTTAAAAGAGCACCTGAATCAAAATGCGACTCAAACATTTACCATATAATTTTGGATTATATGGATTTCACACATATCATATATATCAATAACAGTAAAATCATCCATTTCATCCAAAGTGCAAATTCCACTGCGTAAGCGTTAAAATTAAATAATAACGCTCATCGCAGCCTGTCGATCTAACGATCAACATACAACTAAATATTGGGATTAGTGTATGTTAATTTTCATCCCAACACCCGTGTGGGGTTTCAACCAGCAAACAAATAATAAATTATTTGTGCACTTGGGCGATGTGTGAAAATAATCGACCCAATCACATAAACAAGTCAGGTAACTTGTCTATGGTAGTGTAATCACAATATATAACACGACGATAAAAATGTCTCTTTTTATTTCTATCCTTTTTATCGTATGTAAAATGTCAATAAGAATGAATACTTTATTTCTATTCTTTTATCGCATCTAAAATGATGATAAAAATATAATCTTTTATTTCAATTCCTTTCATTATAAATAAATGTGAAGAAAGATATAATCTTTAATTCCATTTGTAATAGGGAATACAAATAATAACAAAAATATAACTTTTCATTTTATGCTTTATTTGCAATAGAGAATGCAAATAAAGATTCAGCTTTTTACTTTGATGTTTATTTACATAGAAGAATGTAAATAAAAATTGTATTTTTCATTTCATAATTTATTTGCATTAAGGATTGCAAATAAAAATATATCTTTTTATCCTCATGTTTTATTTGCGTTGAGTAAAGCAAATAAAAGTGTAATATTAAATTTCTAATTTTATTTACATCAATAAATGTAAATAAAAGAACAACTCTTTATTTTATGTTTATTTACATCAAGTGAAGTAAATAAATAATTAAAAATGTAACTTTTATTTTAATGCTTTGTTCGCATTTAAATATTTCAACAAAAATGTAACTTCTGTTTTTAATAAATTTGTTTGCATCTACATTTGCAAACAAAATGTAATTTTTGTCTTCTTGTTTGTTTGCAACTAAGGTTGCAAACAACAAATGAAATTTTATCTCTTTATTTTATTTGCACGATAGGATGCAAATAAAAATGTATTTTCTATTTTCTACATTTCGTTTGCATCGTAGAATGCAAACAATCCTTTTATTTCTAACTTACATTTTGAATGTAAATTTTTTTATTATTGTTTATTTACATCGAAATGTAAATGTCCCCTTTTTCATTGTTTATTATTAACAAATAAAAAATCTCATCTTCTATATTTATTCTTTTCAATGAAAGCAATTTTACATAAAAATGTAATTCTTTAATTCTATTCTTTTTATTGTCTCTAGAAAGACAAATAAAATGTTACACAAAAATATATTCTTTTTATCGCACCAAAAATGTCGATAAAATGCATCACTAACATTGTCTATTTTTATCGCACTAAAATGTCGATAAAAATGAATCACTAACATTGTCTATTTTTATCGCCCTAAAAATGTTGATAAAAATGAATCACTAACGTTGTCTATTTTTATCGCCCTAAAAATGTCGATAAAAATGACAACATTAACCATTCTATTTTCACCGCATTCAAAATGACAATAAAATATTCAACATTAACTATTCTATTTTTACCACATTCAATAATGACGATAAAATATTCAACATAAAGAAATGAAAGCAAAATGTTCTTTTAATGTTAAAAAGAAGAAGCGACAAAAATGGCCCTTTTCATGTTAAAAAGGAAAGGTGACAAAATATGCTTTTTAATTCTAAAAAGAAAAAGCGACAAAAATTATCTTTTTATTCTAATGCAATGTCTTTAACAAAAGTGTTATTTTAATATCAATGCGAATTCTCAATTTCTTACCACATATAAAAATGTAAATTTTATTTTACATTGTAAATTCATGTCCCAATTACATAAAGAGATGTAATTGTTATAATGCAATACAAATTCGTATTCTAATTACATTGAAAGGTGTAATTTTTATCATACAATGCAAATTTACATTTTTAATTACATAGAAAAAAAAGTAATTATTGTCATACGGTGCAAATTCATATATTAATTACATATAAAAATGTAATTTTACTCATGCGGTGTAAATTCATTCATAAATACCAAAATGAAATGTAATTAATTTCATAGGTGTAAATTCATTCATAAATAACATATAAAAATGTAATTTATTTCATACGGTGTAAATTCATTCTTTTACTTCATATGACAATGCAATTTATTTTACATCATAAAGTTTCATTCTTTTACCTACAATGTAAAAATATTCACTTTTATGTTACAATGTAAAGATGTCAATTTTTTCTTTTTATAATGTAAAAATATCAATTTCTATATTTTACAATGTAAAAATATCAACTTCTCTACTTTACAATGTAAAAATATTAACCTTTCTATTTTACAATGTAAAGATATTAACTTTTCTATTTTACAATGTAAAGATATTAACTTTTCTATTTTACAATGTAAAAACATGACCTTTTCTATTTTAAATATAAAAATATTGTCTTAAAAAAAAATCAACATAAAAAGATTGACTTTTTATTTTCAACATAAAAATATTGTCTTTTTATTTACAATATAAAAAGATTGTCTTTTTACTTTCAATATAAAAAGATTGTCTTTTTATTTACATCGTAAAATTTTCTTCTTTTTATTTTCAATATAAAAAGATGATCTTTTTAGCAACATCATAAAATTTTTGTCTTTATATTTTTTTTTATCCAACATTCTCATATCCAATTCCACCACAAACGATAAAATATCACATCATCAATTCAAATCTAGCGCTTCAAACTCAGATCTAATATCACATCATCTAAATACAAATCGAATTCACAACATAGAATAACATCCATCGCATAACGATTCATTTTCACCATTCAACGTTAAACAACAAAAGAATAATAATTAAATTAATAAATATTAAATTAAAAATAAATTCTCACCTTGCTTGTTTCTGAAATGAAAGTGGTTTCAATTAGATCTCGTGTTAGGAGTCACGGCGGTTTCGGATCTGAAAGATTTCAATTTGAAATTTAAGTAAAAATTAGAATTCTGGCTTTTAACAACTGTCGCAGTAACGGAAATAAGCGTGGCTAATTCTGAAATATTTATACCTTAATTTTCAGAATTGTTCAAATCTTCAAATGTGGATTTCGGGAGCTGTAGTCGACCATTTTACGAACGGTTTGCGGGAGAATGACCGCCTTAGAGAGGAGCACGCACGGCCAGAAGAAGGGGCGGTGCGGTTCAACGTGGTGGGCCCGACGGTGGGTTTTGTGCGCTGCGTTTGAGGGGGTGTGGCGGCGGCTACGGTCAACGAGAGGAGGTGATTCGGGTATAGAATCGAAGAGCTCGGAATTCTCTTCGAAACGTGTATTTACACGAAGGATATCGTTGAGAATTGGAAGAGAAATCGAAGAATGAAATTTTGAATGGTAATGGGTTCATACGGCTCAGCAAACGACGGGTTGAGGAAGCATGAACAGTGTTTTCGGAATTTATAATATTATATTAGGTTTTCCTAATCATTATTTAATAATTTAATTAGCCCGTTAAAGCCCGTTTTTGTCCGAACTCCGATTTGTGCCTGCTTACTGTCGATCGTAATGTTTTGAGGCCTTCTGAACGCGATGGGCTATGTCCCGGGCTCCAATTCTGATGTCTATAACGTTTTTTTGTTTTTAATTTAAAAATACAATATTAAATAAATAATTTAATTTCTACCGTACATTTAAATATGCCAGGGCCACATACGGACTCCGAAAATTCTAAAAAATATATTTTTGGCTTTCTTATGACGATACGGTTCTAACGAGACTAATTTCGTTGAATTCTGAGACTGTTTGAAAAATGGCCTTTTTCAAGTCGTTTAATTTTTACTGAAATTGACAAAACTGAAATCTTTTTGCCACGGCCACAAATTAATTCCAAAAATTATGAAAAATTAAACTTAACAATATTTTGACATTCCGGATCCAACAAAAGTGGTTTCGTCGAAAACAAAGGTCGTTTGAAAAATGACTATTTTCAAGGCCTATATATTTAAATATTAAAAATACATTTTTAAACAAATAATTTCTAAAACTCGAAATATATAAGTGTTTATACTTTTTAAATGCAAAAACATTATTCTGGGCTCAATGGAAGTGGTTTCGAGTCCAAATTCCTTCGTATGTGAAAAGTGCACTTTTGGGCCATATATATTATATATAATTAAATTCTACAACGACCCTTCTAAAAATTGAATTGGCCATAACTTTTGATTTTTAAAACGAAATTTCAGTTTTTCAGATTCGTTAGAAAGATATGATTAAACAGATTTAAATATTTCTTGTTTCATTCAATTCTGATTTATTTTGAATCCTGTACATTCAATCAAAGTTTAAAATAAAATTTTCAAACTACCACGCTATTTCAGGCTCGTTTAATAATTAAATTAATTTTATTCGTTTTAACTTCAATTAAAATAAAACCCATTATTATTTGAATAAATTATTTTATATTCTTAAAATTCATTAAAATTTTCTAAAATAAATTTTTTTAAATTGGTTCAGAATTTGCGGGTTGTTACACAACCTTTGAATGACACAGACCTATTTACAGATGTCACGGCGTCTTACATCCTCAGAGGCAGACCGGGATCCATGCACGCACATGACCCGGTTGGAACGCACCATCAACACCCCTCGCCATTATCAGAATGAACCGCTTATAATTAGTTCAGTAAGCGTGCATGGACCCTACCTACTGTTGGGTCAAAGTTTTGATACCAGAAAGGGTTACTGACTAATATGGGTCCCAAACAACAGATGACACAAGTAATTTCCCTCCTAAGCTTGTGTCCCCTAGACTAGAAGATTTCAGATTAATTTGTTTAGACATACAGATCTCAGATCAACTAGTTCACAGATCAGACAAGTTTTCAGACTAACGGATCAGATATACGGAATTAATAGATTTACAGATTTGTCTAATTTGTAATTGGGCTTACAGATTCACGAAACGGGTTTATTAGATTTATCAGTCCAGTTGGTATAACCCTATCCACCCAACACGTTTTAGACATCATATTTATCTCAGATTTTCATTAATGCTCAGACCTCACACTTTAGACTGACAGTTTGCGGCCACTGGTTAGGCCGGTTGGTTCCGGGCAGGTTTCTGCCGCAAACTGAGTCTAACCTCGGGTTATAAGCATGTTATGACTAACTTCTCACATTAGAACCTATTGTTTGCGGCCACTGGAATGTGCCGGGCGGTTCCGGCCAGAATTACTCCGCAAACTCATTCTAACCTCGGGTTAGCCATGTTTCATGTTTAACAAATGTGTTCATTCACAGATTTTAACAAATTAACTTCTTTACAAGTTACAGCAGATTATTCGAGGTTCTGTTAACAAGTTTTGCTCAATTTTAAATCGAGCCTACAGGATTACATACTTCAAATTTCAGCATTTCAGTTCCAACAGATTACGCCATTCAACAGATTAAACAGATAACTTGCAGATTAGGCGATTTAGCAGATTTATTGTAACAACCCGTAAAATGCGAGCCAGTTTGAAATTTTTATTTCGGCGATTTTAGCGAATTTTGAATATTTAAAATGAATTATTTTAAATAATATCGACGAGAAATTTATTTTGAATATAATTATAACGTATATATTATATACGTCGTCGTTAGAATATAAATATTTATATATAATTATAAATAGAATTGAAAATGGCGCGGTAGTTCGAAAATTCGATTTCTAATTTCAAATGAATATACAGAATTCAATATAAGTCAGAATTGAACGAAACAAGAAATATTTGAATCTGTATAACTATATCTTTATAACGAAGTTAACAAACTGAGATTTCATTTTAGAAATGATAAGATATGTCCAGTTTAAAATTAGAAATAGTCGCTGTGGAATTTATATATATTTTTATATATATAAGGCCCTTAAAAATGGACATTTTGCAAACGACCTCGGATTTCGACGAAACCAGTTTTGTTGGGTCCGTGATGTCGAGTTATTGCTAGATTCCAAATTTCATAATTTTTCGAATCAATATGTGAGCGTGGCAAAGGAAAACGCGTTTGACCAGTTTCAGTTGATTTTAATCGACTGGAAATTGGCCATTTTTCCAACGGTCTCAGAATTCGACGAAACTAGTTTTGTTAGGACCGTATCGTCAATACGAAGCTAGAAAATATTTTTCGAGAATTTTTAGAGTTAGTATGTGGCCCCGGTAATTTGAAATGTACGTTTAAAATTCAATATAAAGATTTATATTTTAAATTTTACGGAAACTGACTGTAACAGTCGAAATGGCTTACGAAACCTATTTCATTGTGTCCGGGATGGGGGTAGTTAGCTAGGGGCGACACTGGTTCGGTTTGATTTGGAGTTTAAATGAAAATTCCCTTTTTAAAAGAAAAAATAGAATTAAATATTAATTAAAATAATAATATATATATATATTTCTTCACAAACACCCCCCCCTCTATATTTTCTCTCCCCCGTTAAAATGAATTTCAGGAAAATAAAAATAAAAAAAAAAAAAAAAAACAAGGGCACGAAGCCCTAGCCCAGGCCGTCGCCGCGCGAGGCGCCGCCTCACCGTCGCTCCGCCCCAGGTGATGGCGCCCCCCCTCGATCCTTCCCCTTCTTCTTGTTCCCTCCTCTTCTAACGAAAAGACCAGAAACCACTCCTCCTCAACCGATGCCGCCGTTCCAGCCCCGCTTCGCCTCCTGACGCCGCCCTACCCTGCCGTCGAGCACCCCCACCATCAGCTCCGACCTGCTACCCCTCAGCCCCTGTAAGTTTTTTTAATTTATTTTATTTTTATTTTATTTAAAAACAGAAATGTTGAAAACTGATTATTTTAAAAATGTAAACCTGATTTTGTTTTAAAGTTTGAAAACTGATTATTTTATTTTTGTTTTGAAAACTGTTTTTTTAAGTTTTAAAACTGATTCTTTTTTTTTTTTTTTGAAGATTATAAACTGATTTTACTTTATGGTTTATAAATGAATTTGCTTTGAATAAAAAAACTATGGTTTTTAAAAATAAATTTGCTTTGAAAATATAAATTTTGTATTGTTTAAATCGAAATAAAAATATGATCTTTATATTGTTTACATAGAAGAAAATTTAGATCTTTATATATGAAAGCGAAGAATAAAAATTAGTTTTTTTTTATATTGAATGGCGAAATAAAAATTCGATTTTTATATATTGAACTTTGAAATAAAAATTCGATTTTTATATATTGAACTTTGAAATAAAAATTCGATTTTTATATATGGAACTTTGAAATAAAAATATGATTTTTATATATTGAGAAGCAAAATAAAAATATGATTTTTATATATTGAGAAGAAAAATAAAAATATGATTTTTATATATTGAATAACGAAGTAAAATTCGATTTTTACATATGTAGTGAAAGCGGACAACGAAAAGCAACAAAAAGCGAGTTGGCGAAGATTTCCTGCATTAGAAGAGCCGTGGAGCTAGGATAGCTAATCTGTGAGAATTTCTCACCTTTCAATTTTATTTCTAGTTATATATATATACTAGGATGCAGACGGTGCTTAGTAGCACCCGACACAATCGTCCACAGACCATGGACTTGTTTGTTTGGCTGTTTGGTTATTGATTGTGATATTGGTTTGAATGTGGTTTGTGGTGTGAAAAATCGAATCGATAAATTGGTTAGGATTAGACGTACGCCGTTATAAGGCGAAGGAGTAAGGCTAGGTTAGACTCTTACTCCAAATTTTGTGGTTTGCATAATGAAATTGATTTGATTGATGTGTGAATGGCGTGGGCCTTCACTAGACCGGGGATAAGGCTAGGCCTTGTCCCGTTTCTAGTATCGTGCCGTTATGCCGCCGAAATTTTCTAAAATATGTTAGAAAAAAATAAAAATATCATTTTATTTAAAGAATGAACTGAATAGAAATTCATATGTTGGAATAAAATGTTCTATCGTTAAAAATATAATTTTTAACGTGAAGTGAATAAAATAGAATATTCATTTACAAACCAGACGGTTTGTTTATGTACACCTATTTGAATGACATTGATTGGGTCGATAAATTTTGCACATCGCCCAACAGCACAAATAAAATGTGTGTTTGACTGTTTGAAACCCCACACGGGTGTTGGGATGAAATTTGAAGTTCACTCATCCTGATTTATTAATTATGTCGATCGGTTGATTGACAGGCTGTTTTAAGCGTTGAATATCTATATTTGATGCTTATACAGTGTAGTGCACTTTGGTTGATGGTTGATTATTTTTCAATGCTATGATATACATGTGTTGTATGAAAATCCATATAATTAACTTTATATGGTAATTGATTGGGCCTCATTCCAATTTGAAAAATAAAGAATATTATAAAATAAAGGTTCATGTGTTGACAGTACTCATTCATTGAGATTGGTCATGTGTTGAACGAAATATTTTGATAATAACAACTATTTTGGGAAAAGAAATATTTGAAATAGAATATTTGAAAATAAAGGAATATATGAAGCCGTGTTGATTAGATTGACGCCATTTTGACGTGAACGATATTTATATCGACTTTATTCGATTTCGAAATGAATTGAATTGAAAACGATTTCGAAATGAATTGAATTGAAAACGATTTCGAAATGAATTGAAAATAAAACTATTTCGAAATGAATTGAATTGAAAACGATTTCGAAATGAATTGAATTGAAAACGATTTCGAAATGAATTGAATTGAAAACGATTTCGAAATGAATTGAATTGAAAACGATTTCGAAATGAATTGAAAATAAAACGATTTCGAAATGAATTGAATTGAAAACGATTTCGAAATGAATTAAATTGAAAACGATTTCGAAATGAATTGAATTGAAAACGATTTCGAAATGAATTGAAAATAAAACGATTTCGAAATGAATTGAATTGAAAACGATTTCGAAATGAATTGAATTGAAAGCGAATAGAAATGAATTCGAATTGAATTGAAATTCGAATTGAATAGAAATGAATTTTAAAACGGAGTTATAAAGAAGAATTCAATTTTGCTTTGAATTGAAATGGAAGTTGAAATAGATTTTGAAACGAATTTTAAAACTATTTATATAATTCGTTTTAAATAGTAATCGACGAAATATATATTATATATATTATATATATAATATAATGGCCTGAATAGAACGCGCCGCGCCGCGGCAGTTCGCGAATTTCGACCATTTATTTCAAACGGACATTACGGGAGATCCGACCGTCGGATTCTCCTAAAACCGGAACCGTTGGGTTCGTATCGAAAAGGGCTTTCTAAAGAAGGTTAGAAATTTGAAACCTAACGGTTGGATTTGGAGATACGTCCAAATCAAATTCGAAAAAGGTCGCTGTAAGTGCAGTTCGATGGCCGTTGATGGAAATCGACTGTACGGGCCTTGATAAAATTATTAAAAATAGTAATAATTTATGTAAAATCATAAGAAATGATTTGTGAAGATTTGGGATGAAAAACTCCATATTTGAAAAGATAAAAATAGATTTTTATCGAAATGAACTAGTTTTGAACTAGAATTATAATTCTATTTATTTTTAAATAAATAAATTGAATTTGAAATGGTTTTGAAAATAACCAAAATTTCCAATGATTGCACTGGAGTGGATTTGAATCGAAATTGTCTTCGGAATATTTCGATGTTGGAATTCGTGATATTACAGGTGTTGTTATGGAAATTTGAAAGATATATATTTGTATCGTTATTTCCAATACGACATTTGTTAGTCGTAGAATTCGATATTGAATATAAGCCGATATATTTTCTATTCAGAGCCTTGTATTGAATATCGAATGTGATTTGGGTTTGTCGTGAATGGTGTCTTCACTAACACTGTTCTTGAACCCAGTTGAGAAAAGATTAAATCTTTTTATTTAGATTTAATGAAGTGTACCAATTAAATAATATTTAATTGGAATTGAATTGATATTGATTTTTGGGTTTATCGTGAACAGTGTTTTAAATAACACTTGTTCTTTAACCCGATAATCAATGAATGTGATTTGGGTTTGTCGTGAATGGTGTCTTCATTAACACTGTTCTTGGACCCAGTTGAGAAAAGATTAAATCTTTTTATTTAGATTTAATGAAGTGTACCAATTAAATAATATTTAATTGGAATTGAATTGATATTGATTTTTGGGTTTATCGTGAACAGTGTTTTAAATAACACTTGTTCTTTAACCCGATAATCAATGAATGTGATTTGGGTTTGTCGTGAATGGTGTCTTCATTAACACTGTTCTTGGACCCAGTTGAGAAAAGATTAAATCTTTTTATTTAGATTTAATGAAGTGTACCAATTAAATAATATTTAATTGGAATTGAATTGATATTGATTTTTGGGTTTATCGTGAACAGTGTTTTAAATAACACTCGTTCTTTAACCCGATAATTAATGAATGTGATTTTGGGTTTATCGTGAACCGTGTTTTAAATGACACTGATTCTTTAACCCAGATAATGATTAAAACTAAGTGGAGTTTTAATGAATCTTTAATTAGATTGAAAAGATCGAGAATGGAGTATCACCAGTTTTGCTCCAGGCGATAGTTAAATCTTTAATTAGATTTGAACGTGAAATTTAGAAACCAACTGTCGGTTAGCCAAGCAGAATGGTTTCCTGGATATTGATCTGATGTTGGTTTCGGCCTTCGGGGTTAATATTTGGGGAATTATTCTCTTGATTAATTTATGGTTAGTGACTAATGAATTGGAATGAGGCGTATGTTGTGTTTGTGTAACACTTATTTAAAATATACGCGAGTTATTCGGAAAGACCGGGTTTATCCCATTCTGAATAACTGATACGACGATAAGTCGAAGATGAAGACGATGGTCGAAGACCGGAGGTCTTCACGTCGTTTGGGTGATAACTGATGATCTTGATTGGGCTGTACACCCAAGAAGATGGAAACAGTTGGTGATCGTCCAGACGTACTTGGAGATCGATGGATATGCGGGGTACTAGGTGCCTCCGGTTTCGTTCAGGCCCAGAACGGACTTGTAAATGGACTGTGTGTCTGACATTGGATTTCATTCTGTGTGACTGAGATCGGTTGCATAGAGTGGTTTGCCTGTGT
Organism: Allium sativum; assembly: GCA_030737875.1. Lineage (NCBI taxonomy): Eukaryota > Viridiplantae > Streptophyta > Magnoliopsida > Asparagales > Amaryllidaceae > Allium > Allium sativum. Next base: position 944,188,608 of record CM060909.1, on the reverse strand, counting down.
GGCATGCTAAGATGCAAATGATCAAGGCTTCTGTTGAAAAGCAAAGTCTTGTGGTGATGATCAAAGCACGGCCTTTGTGGCGTAGCTTTGTGTAACGTTTACTTCGCGAGTTTCACACCCGGTATGAACCAAAAACGGGAGAGGACATCAGGGGGGACTTGCGTTTCTTTCTAGCTAGAAGTGGCGTCAGTGGTTTTACACGCCCTGACGAGTTTGACTTATGTGGTTGTTGCGGTTGCGAGGCGCCTCGGTTATATCGGTTTCGGCCGAATGCATTCTGGTCGGCTGACGGACCAGACTTACACCCCATAGGGTGGGGAGACGTATTGTTCAGGCATTATAATCCACTTCGTGTGGACCGGCCCTGACGATCCAAGGTACGGTTGCGGCTGTGCCTGAGACACGGGCTAGAGCGTCTCGAATCGGTTGAGGACTATCTTTTGCCTCGGTTCATAGACGGAAATCCAATTTCCAAATACGTGACATTTGCGGTTTATTTGTAAACCTATATATGGCGACATGATATATGGTACCCATGCCGCCTATGATTGATACTTATGATTTGAAGTTGTTTTATACACTATGCACTTATTATAGTATCAAATGATTTGTTTCAAACGTATCAAGCATTCTTTGGCTGTTATAAGGGAAAACCCTATCCCCCGGCTTGCGTTTGCATTGTGTGATAGGACCTGGGTCTTATAACAGCTTCATTTTTCTTTATTTAGCATTGCGCTGTTTGTTCTATGCACTGGTATTCTTGGGAGGAAATCCGTTCCGTGTTATACGGCGTGGTCCCTTGATTTACCTAATGATTTAAAATAAAGATTAACTGTTTTAGTTCTCACACCAGTCACATGACTGACCTGGAGTTTATTGTTTTAACCTAAACTCTGGGTGCCCCTATTTTTGACACGGGCAGCTAGTAGTTTCGGTTTTGCAGATTTATATTCACAGGATCCTGGTTTACAGCTGGAACGATATCCGGAAAGCTTTGTATCCGTATATCTCATTCTAGTTGTGTATTGTATTATTTTTCCGCTGCGATGTATTTAAATGTAATTTAAATCTCTGATATTTCTGTGTAATATTTATTCATTTATACTCTGTATATTCTTGTAATCTGATGCATTGTTGTGATATACAATGAAATGTTCTTCTGTATGTGTTCTGTTGTGGTTTGTTCTCGAACTATCCGACGCTTTCCTTTATGGGGAGGTTGCGGGTCTTCACATTTGGTATCAGAGCTTTGGTTTACAAAGCAGAGAACAAGGCACATTAGAACCATACGAAAGAATTCATCAGATATTGGATTAGTAATATCCAATTAGAATGACTCGTTAGAGATAGGATCAGTAGTATCCTAGAACGAGTGTGAAGAGTATATTTTTGAAAATGAAAACAAATTTTGTTTTGAAAATTTAAATCAATTATTCGTAGTTGATTATCTATTTATATTGATGTGGACAATCCAGTATATATAGATTTTACGTATACGTCTGATCCGCGTGTATTCGAAATTTTAATATACTGGATAGATATAGAATCACACTCTAGTCGCCCAGACATGATTCTGATGATGGCGCGCCATCACCAGTATTTATGTTTGTGTTTCGAAGGTGTGATATCTATATATTTCCATTAGACTGGTGTGAGAACCAAAACTTATATAGCTAGAACCCTTTGTTGTGAATTGGCATCAAAAACATGATTTTCTGTATATATATCAAAGTTATGCATTTGAAAAACTAATCAACTAATTGATTGATGGTTGTATTGTTTGATTATTGTATGAATAATTAAAATTTGAACCATTTAGTTCATTTGAGTCAAATATTGAATTTTATTGAAAATTGGTTGCATTTGCTTGCATATACATATATATCATTGAACAGGTCATAGCAAGGAGGCTAGAGCAGAGAATAAAATTTGTTTGCCCGACAAATAGGTACATGTTTACTACATAATTTCCTGTTTTGTTTGGGTGATGATGATTTTGTGAGCCTATTGGCTAGCCGCTTGGCTTTTTCTTTTTCTTTTTGAGATCTGAAGGACCGGGGAAGCTATTTGAAATTCCCCGATGCTCCCGGTGCAGGGGAGGTTATGGCGAAATTTTTCAAAAATTTAGGGTGTTAGCCAAAATTTTGAGATTTTGAAAATTCTCAGAAACTAAAGAGTTGGAGAATGGAAGCCAGATCGAATATAGGGTTGAATAATCAAACCACTTTCGACTTTGTTCCTTTTCGGGGACGAAAAGTTTTAAGTGGGGGAGATTGTAACAACCCGTAAAATGCGAGCCAGTTTGAAATTTTTATTTCGGCGATTTTAGCGAATTTTGAATATTTAAAATGAATTATTTTAAATAATATCGACGAGAAATTTATTTTGAATATAATTATAACGTATATATTATATACGTCGTCGTTAGAATATAAATATTTATATATAATTATAAATAGAATTGAAAATGGCGCGGTAGTTCGAAAATTCGATTTCTAATTTCAAATGAATATACAGAATTCAATATAAGTCAGAATTGAACGAAACAAGAAATATTTGAATCTGTATAACTATATCTTTATAACGAAGTTAACAAACTGAGATTTCATTTTAGAAATGATAAGATATGTCCAGTTTAAAATTAGAAATAGTCGCTGTGGAATTTATATATATTTTTATATATATAAGGCCCTTAAAAATGGACATTTTGCAAACGACCTCGGATTTCGACGAAACCAGTTTTGTTGGGTCCGTGATGTCGAGTTATTGCTAGATTCCAAATTTCATAATTTTTCGAATCAATATGTGAGCGTGGCAAAGGAAAACGCGTTTGACCAGTTTCAGTTGATTTTAATCGACTGGAAATTGGCCATTTTTCCAACGGTCTCAGAATTCGACGAAACTAGTTTTGTTAGGACCGTATCGTCAATACGAAGCTAGAAAATATTTTTCGAGAATTTTTAGAGTTAGTATGTGGCCCCGGTAATTTGAAATGTACGTTTAAAATTCAATATAAAGATTTATATTTTAAATTTTACGGAAACTGACTGTAACAGTCGAAATGGCTTACGAAACCTATTTCATTGTGTCCGGGATGGGGGTAGTTAGCTAGGGGCGACACTGGTTCGGTTTGATTTGGAGTTTAAATGAAAATTCCCTTTTTAAAAGAAAAAATAGAATTAAATATTAATTAAAATAATAATATATATATATATTTCTTCACAAACACCCCCCCCTCTATATTTTCTCTCCCCCGTTAAAATGAATTTCAGGAAAATAAAAAAAAAAAGAAAAAGAAAAAAACAAGGGCACGAAGCCCTAGCCCAGGCCGTCGCCGCGCGAGGCGCCGCCTCACCGTCGCTCCGCCCCAGGTGATGGCGCCCCCCCTCGATCCTTCCCCTTCTTCTTGTTCCCTCCTCTTCTAACGAAAAGACCAGAAACCACTCCTCCTCAACCGATGCCGCCGTTCCAGCCCCGCTTCGCCTCCTGACGCCGCCCTACCCTGCCGTCGAGCACCCCCACCATCAGCTCCGACCTGCTACCCCTCAGCCCCTGTAAGTTTTTTTAATTTATTTTATTTTTATTTTATTTAAAAACAGAAATGTTGAAAACTGATTATTTTAAAAATGTAAACCTGATTTTGTTTTAAAGTTTGAAAACTGATTATTTTATTTTTGTTTTGAAAACTGTTTTTTTAAGTTTTAAAACTGATTCTTTTTTTTTTTTTGAAGATTATAAACTGATTTTACTTTATGGTTTATAAATGAATTTGCTTTGAATAAAAAACTATGGTTTTTAAAAATAAATTTGCTTTGAAAATATAAATTTTGTATTGTTTAAATCGAAATAAAAATATGATCTTTATATTGTTTACATAGAAGAAAATTTAGATCTTTATATATGAAAGCGAAGAATAAAAATTAGTTTTTTTTTATATTGAATGGCGAAATAAAAATTCGATTTTTATATATTGAACTTTGAAATAAAAATTCGATTTTTATATATTGAACTTTGAAATAAAAATTCGATTTTTATATATGGAACTTTGAAATAAAAATATGATTTTTATATATTGAGAAGCAAAATAAAAATATGATTTTTATATATTGAGAAGCAAAATAAAAATATGATTTTTATATATTGAATAACGAAGTAAAATTCGATTTTTACATATGTAGTGAAAGCGGACAACGAAAAGCAACAAAAAGCGAGTTGGCGAAGATTTCCTGCATTAGAAGAGCCGTGGAGCTAGGATAGCTAATCTGTGAGAATTTCTCACCTTTCAATTTTATTTCTAGTTATATATATATACTAGGATGCAGACGGTGCTTAGTAGCACCCGACACAATCGTCCACAGACCATGGACTTGTTTGTTTGGCTGTTTGGTTATTGATTGTGATATTGGTTTGAATGTGGTTTGTGGTGTGAAAAATCGAATCGATAAATTGGTTAGGATTAGACGTACGCCGTTATAAGGCGAAGGAGTAAGGCTAGGTTAGACTCTTACTCCAAATTTTGTGGTTTGCATAATGAAATTGATTTGATTGATGTGTGAATGGCGTGGGCCTTCACTAGACCGGGGATAAGGCTAGGCCTTGTCCCGTTTCTAGTATCGTGCCGTTATGCCGCCGAAATTTTCTAAAATATGTTAGAAAAAAATAAAAATATCATTTTATTTAAAGAATGAACTGAATAGAAATTCATATGTTGGAATAAAATGTTCTATCGTTAAAAATATAATTTTTAACGTGAAGTGAATAAAATAGAATATTCATTTACAAACCAGACGGTTTGTTTATGTACACCTATTTGAATGACATTGATTGGGTCGATAAATTTTGCACATCGCCCAACAGCACAAATAAAATGTGTGTTTGACTGTTTGAAACCCCACACGGGTGTTGGGATGAAATTTGAAGTTCACTCATCCTGATTTATTAATTATGTCGATCGGTTGATTGACAGGCTGTTTTAAGCGTTGAATATCTATATTTGATGCTTATACAGTGTAGTGCACTTTGGTTGATGGTTGATTATTTTTCAATGCTATGATATACATGTGTTGTATGAAAATCCATATAATTAACTTTATATGGTAATTGATTGGGCCTCATTCCAATTTGAAAAATAAAGAATATTATAAAATAAAGGTTCATGTGTTGACAGTACTCGTTCATTGAGATTGGTCATGTGTTGAACGAAATATTTTGATAATAACAACTATTTTGGGAAAAGAAATATTTGAAATAGAATATTTGAAAATAAAGGAATATATGAAGCCGTGTTGATTAGATTGACGCCATTTTGACGTGAACGATATTTATATCGACTTTATTCGATTTCGAAATGAATTGAATTGAAAACGATTTCGAAATGAATTGAATTGAAAACGATTTCGAAATGAATTGAAAATAAAACGATTTCGAAATGAATTGAATTGAAAACGATTTCGAAATGAATTGAATTGAAAACGATTTCGAAATGAATTGAATTGAAAACGATTTCGAAATGAATTGAATTGAAAACGATTTCGAAATGAATTGAAAATAAAACGATTTCGAAATGAATTGAATTGAAAACGATTTCGAAATGAATTAAATTGAAAACGATTTCGAAATGAATTGAATTGAAAACGATTTCGAAATGAATTGAAAATAAAACGATTTCGAAATGAATTGAATTGAAAATGATTTCGAAATGAATTGAATTGAAAGCGAATAGAAATGAATTCGAATTGAATTGAAATTCGAATTGAATAGAAATGAATTTTAAAACGGAGTTATAAAGAAGAATTCAATTTTGCTTTGAATTGAAATGGAAGTTGAAATAGATTTTGAAACGAATTTTAAAACTATTTATATAATTCGTTTTAAATAGTAATCGACGAAATATATATTATATATATTATATATATAATATAATGGCCTGAATAGAACGCGCCGCGCCGCGGCAGTTCGCGAATTTCGACCATTTATTTCAAACGGACATTACGGGAGATCCGACCGTCGGATTCTCCTAAAACCGGAACCGTTGGGTTCGTATCGAAAAGGGCTTTCTAAAGAAGGTTAGAAATTTGAAACCTAACGGTTGGATTTGGAGATACGTCCAAATCAAATTCGAAAAAGGTCGCTGTAAGTGCAGTTCGATGGCCGTTGATGGAAATCGACTGTACGGGCCTTGATAAAATTATTAAAAATAGTAATAATTTATGTAAAATCATAAGAAATGATTTGTGAAGATTTGGGATGAAAAACTCCATATTTGAAAAGATAAAAATAGATTTTTATCGAAATGAACTAGTTTTGAACTAGAATTATAATTCTATTTATTTTTAAATAAATAAATTGAATTTGAAATGGTTTTGAAAATAACCAAAATTTCCAATGATTGCATTGGAGTGGATTTGAATCGAAATTGTCTTCGGAATATTTCGATGTTGGAATTCGTGATATTACAGGTGTTGTTATGGAAATTTGAAAGATATATATTTGTATCGTTATTTCCAATACGACATTTGTTAGTCGTAGAATTCGATATTGAATATAAGCCGATATATTTTCTATTCAGAGCCTTGTATTGAATATCGAATGTGATTTGGGTTTGTCGTGAATGGTGTCTTCACTAACACTGTTCTTGAACCCAGTTGAGAAAAGATTAAATCTTTTTATTTAGATTTAATGAAGTGTACCAATTAAATAATATTTAATTGGAATTGAATTGATATTGATTTTTGGGTTTATCGTGAACAGTGTTTTAAATAACACTTGTTCTTTAACCCGATAATCAATGAATGTGATTTGGGTTTGTCGTGAATGGTGTCTTCATTAACACTGTTCTTGGACCCAGTTGAGAAAAGATTAAATCTTTTTATTTAGATTTAATGAAGTGTACCAATTAAATAATATTTAATTGGAATTGAATTGATATTGATTTTTGGGTTTATCGTGAACAGTGTTTTAAATAACACTTGTTCTTTAACCCGATAATCAATGAATGTGATTTGGGTTTGTCGTGAATGGTGTCTTCATTAACACTGTTCTTGGACCCAGTTGAGAAAAGATTAAATCTTTTTATTTAGATTTAATGAAGTGTACCAATTAAATAATATTTAATTGGAATTGAATTGATATTGATTTTTGGGTTTATCGTGAACAGTGTTTTAAATAACACTCGTTCTTTAACCCGATAATTAATGAATGTGATTTTGGGTTTATCGTGAACCGTGTTTTAAATGACACTGATTCTTTAACCCAGATAATGATTAAAACTAAGTGGAGTTTTAATGAATCTTTAATTAGATTGAAAAGATCGAGAATGGAGTATCACCAGTTTTGCTCCAGGCGATAGTTAAATCTTTAATTAGATTTGAACGTGAAATTTAGAAACCAACTGTCGGTTAGCCAAGCAGAATGGTTTCCTGGATATTGATCTGATGTTGGTTTCGGCCTTCGGGGTTAATATTTGGGGAATTATTCTCTTGATTAATTTATGGTTAGTGACTAATGAATTGGAATGAGGCGTATGTTGTGTTTGTGTAACACTTATTTAAAATATACGCGAGTTATTCGGAAAGACCGGGTTTATCCCATTCTGAATAACTGATACGACGATAAGTCGAAGATGAAGACGATGGTCGAAGACCGGAGGTCTTCACGTCGTTTGGGTGATAACTGATGATCTTGATTGGGCTGTACACCCAAGAAGATGGAAACAGTTGGTGATCGTCCAGACGTACTTGGAGATCGATGGATATGCGGGGTACTAGGTGCCTCCGGTTTCGTTCAGGCCCAGAACGGACTTGTAAATGGACTGTGTGTCTGACATTGGATTTCATTCTGTGTGACTGAGATCGGTTGCATAGAGTGGTTTGCCTGTGTGGCATGCTAAGATGCAAATGATCAAGGCTTCTGTTGAAAAGCAAAGTCTTGTGGTGATGATCAAAGCACGGCCTTTGTGGCGTAGCTTTGTGTAACGTTTACTTCGCGAGTTTCACACCCGGTATGAACCAAAAACGGGAGAGGACATCAGGGGGGACTTGCGTTTCTTTCTAGCTAGAAGTGGCGTCAGTGGTTTTACACGCCCTGACGAGTTTGACTTATGTGGTTGTTGCGGTTGCGAGGCGCCTCGGTTATATCGGTTTCGGCCGAATGCATTCTGGTCGGCTGACGGACCAGACTTACACCCCATAGGGTGGGGAGACGTATTGTTCAGGCATTATAATCCACTTCGTGTGGACCGGCCCTGACGATCCAAGGTACGGTTGCGGCTGTGCCTGAGACACGGGCTAGAGCGTCTCGAATCGGTTGAGGACTATCTTTTGCCTCGGTTCATAGACGGAAATCCAATTTCCAAATACGTGACATTTGCGGTTTATTTGTAAACCTATATATGGCGACATGATATATGGTACCCATGCCGCCTATGATTGATACTTATGATTTGAAGTTGTTTTATACACTATGCACTTATTATAGTATCAAATGATTTGTTTCAAACGTATCAAGCATTCTTTGGCTGTTATAAGGGAAAACCCTATCCCCCGGCTTGCGTTTGCATTGTGTGATAGGACCTGGGTCTTATAACAGCTTCATTTTTCTTTATTTAGCATTGCGCTGTTTGTTCTATGCACTGGTATTCTTGGGAGGAAATCCGTTCCGTGTTATACGGCGTGGTCCCTTGATTTACCTAATGATTTAAAATAAAGATTAACTGTTTTAGTTCTCACACCAGTCACATGACTGACCTGGAGTTTATTGTTTTAACCTAAACTCTGGGTGCCCCTATTTTTGACACGGGCAGCTAGTAGTTTCGGTTTTGCAGATTTATATTCACAGGATCCTGGTTTACAGCTGGAACGATATCCGGAAAGCTTTGTATCCGTATATCTCATTCTAGTTGTGTATTGTATTATTTTTCCGCTGCGATGTATTTAAATGTAATTTAAATCTCTGATATTTCTGTGTAATATTTATTCATTTATACTCTGTATATTCTTGTAATCTGATGCATTGTTGTGATATACAATGAAATGTTCTTCTGTATGTGTTCTGTTGTGGTTTGTTCTCGAACTATCCGACGCTTTCCTTTACGGGGAGGTTGCGGGTCTTCACATTTAGCAGATGAGGCAAATTTAACATAATTAGCAGATTAGGCAAATCAATCTAATTAGCAGTTTAGGCAATATAACAGAACTAGCAGATTAGACAATATAACAGATCTAGCAAATTTGGCAATATAACTGATCTAGTATACTAGGGAATATAACAGATCTAGCAGATTAGGCAATATAACAGATCTAGCAGATTAGGCAATATAACAGATCTAGCAGATTAGGCAATATAACAGATTTAATTATTCCTTAAAGTTTCATTGACATATCTTGCCTAATTATAAATTTGGCCTAAGTTTGCATGCCTAAATAATTGTCATGATTCATAAATATGATTATATACCAAATATAGCCATGCATGTCATATATTCAAAGATCTCCCACTTAGGTGTTATTCACATTTAACAGTTATCAAATCTTAATATAGACCTTTACACCTAAGTCATATTCTCTTTTTTTTATCTCATGTCATGAATCATTGTATAAAAATATACCCAATAATCTAGAACTTTAAATTATGTCCTCTCAAAATCAGATCTTAACTATTAAACATGCGTTATGTCCAATGTCTCAAGTCACATGTTAACATACAATGGTTCCTCTTCTTCCAACTCACAGAATATTCATAGATCTAGATCTAGTTTACAACATATGTCGTTTTTCTTAAATCAGTCACATATCAGTTATTTCCAATTATTCCATCATTCATTATTTGTCCCAAAGTTTAGCGTTTGTGCGTTAATCTCTTATGAGATCTGGCGCAGGCTCGTGGTATCCTGGCTATAGAACAGAAAGAAGAAAGAGTTACAGAATAAAATAGATCAGAACAGAACATACACAACCTCAAATTCAGATTTACAATCATGTCACAATCATAATTAAAGTTTATATCAGAAAATAACTGCACTTGCCTTGGTTGGATTCTAAAAGAAAAAGGTGTTGTAGCTGTTCTCTTTTAATCCTAATCAGAATTGGAGGAAGAAGAAGCGCAAGTCCTAGCTTAGGTTTCAGCAGAGTAGAGACGCCATTGATTTATTTTTTTAGAGAGGAAGAGAGCAATGGAGGCTAGAGAATTGTACAAGAGATTTAGGTTTAGGTTAGGGATGTATATATAGGTGTAGGAAGTTATTTAGGACCATTAGATTAACCCTGAACCATGAGAACCAACCAGATGCAAAATCTGCATTTGAGCGAATCGGCCCACGGGATGACAGCCAAACACCCTGGATTAACCCCTAGTCGACCCAGCGGGGCTTGGGTCGACCTCAAAAATGGGCCTGTTCGGTTATTCTCCCTCCCAATTCGCTGTTTTGAACCTTTTTTGCATATTTATTTATTTAATTTTTTTATATATATCTATATATATTTCTCTCATATGCATACAAACTTCAAGGCTTAATAACTTCTTCATAATTAACCATTTTCACACTAAACCACTTTTTGAACTGCGTTCATACTAAGCCACTTTTTAGCCATTCCCTTAAAACAAAAATATGGCACTGGCGGGGATCGAATTCTGTACCTCTTGTATGCAAGTCACATGTTCTAACCAAATGAGCTACTAAGTCTTTTGCTTACAAACCTTAAAACAATGTTAAACATTATTCTTTTCTCATTCCACTTTTTCAAATTAATTATTCTTTAATTTATTATTTTAATATTCTCACAAAATACGGGGTGTTACACTAACCTTGTGTCCCCAGACTAACAGATTTTAGATTAACTTGCTTACAGATTTCAGATGTACAAATTCCAGATTAACTAGTCCTCAGATCAGACATACAAGTCAGCAAGTTTTCAGACTAACGGATCAGATATACAGATTAATAAGTTTTCAGACTAATGGATTAGATATACAGATTAACAAGTTTTCAGACTAATGGATCAGATATACAGATTAACAAACTTACAGATTGTTTCACCTAACCTTGTATTGGGCCTACAAATTTTCAAACGGGTTTATTAGATTCATCAGTCCAGTTGATTTAACCCTATCCACCCAACACGTTTTAGGCATCACCTTTATCTTAGATTTGCATTAATTAAATATTAGTGCACAGACCTCTCACATTAGGTCGGTAGCTTGTGGCCGCTAGATGTACCGGGCGGTTCCGGGCAGACTTTTGCCACAAGCCAGACCTAACCTCGTGTCTAAGCATCTTTATGCCTACGACCTCTCACATTAGACTGATAGTTTGCGGTTGCTGGTTAATCCGGTTGGGTCCGGGCAGGCTTCTACCGCAAACAGAGTCTAACCTCGTGTCTCAGCATTCCTATTTTTAGCTAAAATATTTATTCCCAAATTATGCCAATATCAGACTAATTATGCCAATTCAACAAATTAACTTCTTTACACGTTACAGCAGATTATTCAAAGTTCTATTAACATGTTTTTCTCAATTTTAGATCGAGTCTACAGATTTCATACCCAAATTACCGTATTCAGTTTTCAACAGATTTAGCAGATTAGGCAACTTAACGGATTTAATCATCCCCTGAAAATTCCATTGACATACCTCGCCTAATTATAAAATTAAGCCTAATTTTACATGCCCAAATTATGGTCATAACTCACAACATAACATATGCCCCAAACTTTGTTAAACTTACACAGTACAGAATATTCTCCAAAAACCCCAAATTCGCAACAATAATAATTATGCCCAAAACATTATTTATATGCCAATTTCATACTTTGTCGATCATGCCAATTCTAGGTTCAATATGTCAAGTTACATATTCCATATGTCAAATTACCCTAAATTGCATCCTAACAATCATGCCATACTACATGTTCCAAATTATAGCCTTTGATTTCAGCGTATGCCAAATATCCAAAAATCCCCGTTTAGGCGTACTCACATTTAATAATTATCCTATTATAATATAGATCTTTACGCCTAAGTCATATACAAAATAATTCTCCTTCTTCCAAATCACAAACTATCATATATATATATATATATATATATATATATATAGTATGCCCAGATCTAGATCTAAATTACAACTTATGTTGTGTTCTTAAATCAGTCACAAATCAGCCATGTCCAATAATGCATCATGCACTATTTTCCCCAAATTTAGCGTTCGTGCGTCAATCTCTTATGAGATTTGGCTCAGGCTCGTGGTAGCCTGGCTATAGAACAGAAGGAAGGAAGAGATACAGAATAGTTACAATGATATTTATAAGATAGATCTACACAGAAAAATGGATCTGATACATAATCTCCAATTCAGATTTATAACCATGTCAAGATCATAATTGAATTTCATATCTAAAAATAACTGTACTCACAAATCGTGATTTAAGAAAGAGAAGAATGATTCTGGGATCTGATTTCTGGAGTTGATTAGCTTTCCATTGATGTAGGCGTTGACTTGTTATCTTTATCTTCTCGCTTGAATTGATTGATTAGGGTGGAAGCTAGGTCACTTTAGGTTTTAGGAGCATGGAGGCACCATTCCTCTTTGTTAATGAATTAGGCTTGGGTCTTGCTATGTATTTATAGGTGTAGAGAGTGTTTTAGAGCCCTTAGATGAACTAGGAGACCATCAGAACCACCCAGCTCAAATACACATCATCCGGCCACTCAGAAGAAGACACATCATCACATAACACTCCAGGATTCTGTGCTGGATCGGTATGGGCGCACTTGGCAGGTATGCCAGTGCATTTTTGTACTGGCGCACTTGTGAAGTGCGCCAGTGCATTCTGGTCAACTTCCGGTTTTTCTGCCTAAATTCGTTCGTCCATATCTTCTTCATATGGTATCCGTTTTACGCAAACTCGGACTCTACCTCAAGCAGAATTCCAAGAGGAACGCAATGGCGTAACCTTGTTTCACCTAATTCTTCTTTTAATAATTAATTATTCTTTAATTATCTCTTATGTCCCGTTTTAAAATTACGGGGTGTTACATAATCGTTTTTGAGGAATATAGCAAGTATTTCGTGATTAAAGTGGTTGGCAACCATGATTGAATCATGCGTATGCCAAAGAGTTAGGCTATAATCTAAGCCGAAGAAGATACCCTCTTTGTTGTATTTCTTGGTGTATTTATAGGCAGTACACTTCAATAATTGGAGGTGTCATGTGTCAGTTGATCCATGTGAGTAGCAGATAATGGAGTTAAGTCTTGATTACGTGGATAAGTTCCATCTAATATGTGGCAGCATAAACGTAGCCAGATCTGAGTTTATAGGCTTTAGAATAGGTAGTTAGACCAAGTAAGTAGGCTAATAAATAGATCTCATGACCAAGTCATTGCTGTAGTGTAAGCTGATCTCAAGACCATCTAGCCTAGGTATTTTGAGCTGAAATATTTCAATCCAAGAGCCCTTGAGCCAAGAAGCTTTGAGCCATGAATGTCTGGGCTTGTCCAAGCCCATGCTCGAGCCCTGAGCGATCCTGTGATGGGTCCATAGGTTGACAGCCTTGCCAAAAGGCGTATAACGACCCAGGGTTTTTAGCCTCGAAAATCGACATAAATACCTTTACCGTAACTCATGCCGACTTTATAAACACCGAAAACACTGGAACGTTATTAGAAAGAATTTAGAAAGTGAGATAAGAAAGAAAGAAATATAAGAATAGAAGAAGAAGAAGAACCAACACAACACAGAATCAGAGTCTCACATCGCAGTGGAATAAAATATAATACAGAAATAAATCTTTATTGAGAGCTTTCAAAAATATTTACAGTATCAGAGTACATCAACACTGAGACAGTTATAAACCTGTTCCCATATACAACACACAACGGAATATTAGCTATATAATATCACACATCTGGACCCTTCCAGCTCGTCTCTTCACATCATTCAGTAACCTGAACCTGTAAACCCCGGGCTAACCCGAGCATTTACAAAACACCGGGTCAGTCTGGTGAACCAGAGTGAGATAAACTCGCACAGTATTAAGGTAACACACATCTTGATTTTAAAGTCAAAATCTTTTTAAAGAAAAGGATAATCGTAAGGCCAAATCCACACATAAACATGGACGGTTTTTACCTTACGATAAACCAAACCATTTTTGAAACCAATATATTGTCTGATATTATAATAATGTCTAAATACAAGTAAATAGCAATCTAGTAGAACGCTTGCATCTCACGCTCTACATATATAGTATACAATCAAAACCGCGGGCGCTTATTGGAGATTGGATTCCAACTTATGACAAGGTATGGGACCACCTGCCGATTGTGTATCTCTAGAGACGAATACACTGGGTTCAACAATAACGTCTTGCAACCCGACCCACACATGACCGACCACTCATTTTGCTTGAGTGTATCAAATGTATATCACCAACGGTTGGACTCAAACCACCGTTTCCCGAAAAGGGACAACATCGATAGATTAAAGAAGCAAAAGTAATTTCTCTAGATAGGTGATTATACACCCTAATGAGAGCGACCCACATAGCCATGCTGCCTGCCCGATTTTTGTCATTTCCCGGTTGATGAGGCTTGAGGTTTGAATTCCCTTTAGAACATCTGACCACCATTCACTTTGAATGCCACATCATCAGATCCTCCAGATATCACTAATTGACATCCCCAAACATACTCTATTTGGGAGCTACCCAGGTACGTTTGAAGAAATCAACGTACGTGATCCTTTGGAAATACTCTATCAGACATTCGTCCATACAAGTCATCCAGGAACAGGATGAACCGAAGGTACTCTCCTACTGCATCTCATATAGGAATCACCGCATGGATCAGTAGGAGAAGTCCTTGCAACCTGTAGATACCGACTACGACAGAACCATAGTACATCTCTGGCTGCAGATCAGAGATTATTATCAGTCCTTCCATTTATGAAAATCTACGGTCTTCAATGCTCTATCTCGATCATCTTCTAATATCTTCACGTATTTGCTGGTATGAATGGTTTTTCGAATATAAATTCGATCCTGGTCTTTACATACCAACAAACGTATTGGACAGATTTGATAGTCGGTGATTTAACTATCAAAATAAACAGTGTTTCAATCATGGCAAACAAAAGAGTTCACTGATTAAGTATTCAGCATCACTTGGCCTTTTAATTAAACATCATTATGAAATATCCTTTAATTATTACCCGACAGAACCCAGCGCTTATTCCTGTTGGATAAAACCCCAACTTTTACATTATTATTTCACTAATGGAAATAAATTATCACTAATCCCTTTTCCCATTACAAATAATACCACCCTTAGATAGTCCTGATGTCGTTCAAGTTGGGGTATTTCAATTACCTCTCAGACCTTGATCAACAACGTTCATACCTAATGATAGATACGAGTTGTAATAAAACTAACTTCTCATCTAATCTCCATACAACTTTCCTTTAACTATTTTATCCAAAAGTATGGTTTCACAAACCTTCTTCCCTTTTGAAAAACTCTTTCTCGAATACACCATTCGTTCTTAATTCACTAATTTCTAAAACATCACTTTTAACTCTGCTTCTTTAACCAACTCATTTTTTATAATTCAAATTTGATTACAAAATCTCACGATCCACTTCTTTTACCAAATCCACTTTTACTACCCATTTGACAATTCCGGCTTTGAAATCTTATTTTAATCCCCTTCCTTTTACTTAATCCATTATTAAGTAACTTTAGTGTACACTTAACACCTTTACACATTTAAAGTTTAGTTACAAAACCCTGATCTATTATAAATCTTTTTGATCAAAGTTTCTTTTCACTTAACTTAAATAATTAAGTAACTTCATTTTTAAGCTATCATCTTCGCTTAAAATTCCTTTTTATAACTTGGTCTACAAATTCGGGTTTTAAATATAAAACCCATTTATAATTCCCTTTCACCATTCAAATTGAATTCCACTAAATTTTCGAGTACTTTTTAAATGAATCTCAATCAAAAAGTATTTCTCTAAATTATTAAAATAATAATTTATTTTAGTAGTTAACAACTTTCATAGTTAGTTCCTTTATTTACTAAAACAAATATTGAATTTCCCTTTAATAAAAATCTTATTAAAATTAAACAATACCATTCGATTTATTTCTCATACTCGTACTTATAAATCTGATTAATCATCAGAGTTGCCTTTATAAAACTGATTAAAATAAATCAAATCTTAAATAAACAATTTATTTATTTTCCCTTTCTATAAACTTTATTTTAAAATAATATGTTCAAATCTATTCCCATTTGTAAAAATAAATTTTATAGGCCATATGTTGCCAGACACTCAACCAATACCGCCCATTGGTTTAAACTGCATAGATTTTGAACTTTCAGACAACAACCAAATCAATCATTCAGTTTCGCTTAACTGATAACAATAAATAACGACTATTTAACCTCAACCACAAGCAATTCAAACCATTCAACCAATTAAACACGTTTATTTTATAAACGTGACCAACAAGGTAAGTTACCTTTATTGGAACCAATCATTAGAATAATGATTTGGTATTTCGCTGAAATTAAACGACGGTTTAATTTCATCACTTCAATCAACCAATAATTATATGACTAACAAACAGTCAACCATCAGCAAGCAGAGCACACAAAATAAAAATCCAATTTATATAAAATATAAATGGGGAAAAAAACTGAGTGGGTGAACTCACCTGATTTTCCATTTTGTTCATTGTAGCGGTCTGATTACAGTTGAATTAAACCGCGTTTAATTTAAATACCAGCTGTTTCTATCTCTATATTTGTTCCTTATGATTGTGTTCTTCACCTCGATTTCGGTGTAACCCCATTTTGTTTGATTCTTTTAACGAATGCACGATTTGTGAAGCATAAATATACGATTTAACTAATTCAATTAATACCGTAATTAAAATGTTATTAAAATTAAATTAAATTAATTTACTCCGTCTGTACCTTCATGTGATGTCTTTGTTCATATGCAAACTTCACCGCGGTTTGCTCAACCCATGTTTGCTATTCAAATTGTCCGACCCTTATTTCAGCAATGCTTCTTTGATCCCAAATGAATTAGTGAATTACTGTGGAAGTAACAGCATCCGCACCGTCTACTTTCCCCATTGAATCCCATCCACAAATCTTAAGATCCGCACTTTTCACCGTAAATTTGTATTGTCCTTCTGTTTTACTGCTACTTTTTAGGAGGCCAATCCTTCACGTTATGAACTACATAAATATATTAATCAGGCCGAAACAGTACTTCACCATGGATTGAAAACATACTAGCTCGACCGTATTCATGCTCCTTCTCCCAAACATCAAGCACTGACTTCAATACAAACTTTCAGTCCATGCATGTGCTTCTTGCTTATTATACTCCATCCAGTTCATGCACAATAAACCCAAATGTTTTGCCTTATTTTATTTGCAAACCCGTAAGCCCACACAAAACCGTACAACAGCAGCTCATCCCCTTGCTTTGTTCGTTCTCCTCACATCAAACACACTCCCTGCTGCTTTAAGTAATTAGAACCCATCCACATACCTTTCTTTCTTCTTTTTTGGAAAGTTTACACCTGCTGCCACTTTATTATTTTGAACCTGTTCAAAACTCCATGAGAACAGCTACCTCATTCCATGACACCTGCTGCCAACGTTCACTGTTTCACAGCAACAACCCACCTCACCACCAGTTAACCCATATAATACCCCACCTAGACAAATGTTCGGCACAGTAAACATCACTGTACAAGCATATGCGCCCCACTTCATGAATACTTTCCTCCAAATCTTCCTGCACACCTTGCTGGTCCAAGATTTTCCTCACATCCTCTTCTTCTTTTTTTATTGATGGGTTCGGTTTTTTTATTGGGGAGGGGTTTCGGTTTTCAGATTTCTTCTGTAGAGGGATCGAAAAAAACGAATAAGACAAGGTGTTTATATAGGGAAGGAGTTTTGGGGAGCACGTTTCCTATACCTTGGCCATCACGGTTGCAGTTGTTTGGTTAGCACGGTATTGGGGTGTAGGGAGTAGGCTAGCTGTTTCATGTGTTTTCATTTCACTGAAAAGCCAATTCGAATTGAAAGTATAGGGGCTACCAGAAGAAGAGGGCTTGCGCAGTGTTATGTCTTCAGTCTAGTGACTAGCGCCCTTTATTTTAGAATAGGTAGGTTGCGTTATTGTTTTTTTTGTATGGTTTGTGTACAATTTTGCATGTGCTGTTACATTTGTTTTTAGGTTAATATGGTGTAGGCTGAAGTTACAGGCATGTGCGGTTTTAAACATTTAGGCTGTACATAGGTTAAGAGTTATATATAGGAGTGTTGGATCAATATTATATTATTATATGAAACTTCGTCCTAAAGTAGCGCGATAAAAGCCCTACTAATGACTTCTTTCTTCTGATAAAAAAGCTAGTCTTAGTGTAAAAAGGTATTCCGAACACAATGGGACCAGTTTCGTCGAAATCCGATATCGTCTGAAAAAAATTCCTTTATAAAACCAGAAATAAACACACGTTTAAATTTTCGACGGTCACTAGATAAATCAAATCAACTTGAAACCTTACAACCCTATAATAATTCTTCAATACGAACCCAACGGCACCAGTTTCATCGCATTCTGAGACTGTTTCCCCGGTAAGCTATTTTTCCGCGCACCGCAATGCCCTTCCGGACACCAAATTACACGGTCTCCAAAAATAATAAACTATATACTTATCCTGACTCTAATCGACGATACGAACCCAACAGAATTGGTTTCGCGGCCTAATTCGATCGTCTGTTCAAGTTATACCCAAATAACCCTTTATTAAATAAATTATGTGCTATAGAAATTTGAACGGGCGTTTATGGCTACCGTGGTCACATACGACATCGGTCTGCCACACAACTCAACATCGTACAATAATTTAATGATACAGTCCCAATGAAATTGATTTCATTGAAATCTGAGTCCGTTTGCAAAAATGGCTATTTTAAAGGCCTATATTTTAATAACGATTTCCACAGCGATTATTTTAAAATTTGATTTGACCATAATTAACAATCTATAACAAGAAATCTGAATTTTCCTATTTCATATGAAAATTAAAATCAACACGGTTCCAACATTTCTCGTTTCACAGAAATCCGACTTATATCGAATCCTGTATATCCAGTTGAAGTTCAAAATTCAATATTTCGAACTACCGCGCCATTTCGAGTTCGGTTTATAATTATATAAATTATAACGTTTAAACGTCGTTTTTAATAAACGAATTAAAATCCATTAATATTCCAAATATAATATTTAAAAATAATAAATATTCTAATTAAATGGCAGGAAAATCTGGGACGTTACATTCTTTCCCACTTAAAATAATTTCGTCCTCGAAATTGCTACGGTAGGAAAGGGCGTTACAAACCCATTACTTTCTAAATCAAATTTATTTTAAATCGAAAACAAATTCAATATAGTAAATAAATAATTTCAAAATCTAGCATGAAGCATTTATACGCAATATAGGACGGAATTATTTAACTTTAATCCATGTGATTACACTCTAGTTGACTATACTGGAATTTAATCATAATTCACCTTTTATTAAACTGTCGATGAATTTATATTCAAGCAATCTAACACCAAATCAATACCAATCAACCATTCATGCACAACCAATCTCAATCAAAATAATTGAATTTATGCTCAATTTAATATTTTACTTTGATTTCGCATATCTGAACATCAACCGGTTAATACCCGATTTATTTCTATTTCACTAATTCAAATTCCAAATTTAATTAATTTAATTAAATTTGACCAAGTTAAGTTTCAATTTAAATTTCAATCAAATTTGAATTTCATTCACATCAATCAAACACACAAAATTATTTCTTTTCTATACAAAATATAATTTGGGTAAAATTATTTCGTTTACCCTCTTTATAAAACAATACTGTATCGATTGTCAGTTCAACGCTTCTCAACACTTAAACCGATCAAATAACACAGTACAAATCATTTGTATATAAAATTTACAAGTACGCTCTCATATATATACACTCAATCTTGATCTAGGGTATTACTAACTCAATCTCTATCGAGTTACACCACAGAGCCAAGGTTATCACTAAACCAATAGCTCTGATACCACTATAACGACCCAGGGTTTTTCAGCCTCGAAAATCGACATAAATACCTTTACCGTAACTCATGCCGACTTTCCAAACACCAAAAACACTGGAACGTTATTAGAAAGAATTTAGAGGGTCAGATAAGAAAGAAAGAAATATAAGAATAGAAGAAGAAGAAGAAGAACCAACACAACACAGAATCAGAGTCTCACATCGCAGTGGAACAAAATATAATACAGAAATAAATCTTTATTGAGAGCTTTCAAAAATATTTACAGTATCAGAGTACATCAACACCGGGATAGTTATAAACCTGTTCCCATATACAACACACAGCGGAATATTAGCTATATAATATCACACGTCTGGACCCTTCTAGCTCGTCTCTTCACATCATTCAGTAACCTGAACCTGTACACCCCGGGCTAACCCGAGCATTTACAAAACACTGGGTCAGTCTGGTGAACCAGAGTGATATAAACTTGCACAGTATTAAGGTAACACACATCTTGATTTTAAAGTCAAAATCTTTTTAAAGAAAAGGATAATCGTAAGGCCAAATCCACACATAAACATGGACGGTTTTTACCTTACGATAACCCAAACCATTTTTGAAACCAATATCTTCTCTGATATTATAATAATGTCTAAATACAAGTAAATAGCAATCTAGTAGAACGCTTGCATCTCACGCTCTACATATATAGTATACAATCAAAACCGCGGGCGCTTATTGGAGATTGGATTCCAACTTATGACAAGGTATGGGACCACCTGCCGATTGTGTATCTCTAGAGACGAATACACTGGGTTCAACAAGAACGTCTTGCAACCCGGCCTACACATGACCGACCACTCATTTCGCTTGAGTGTATCGAATGTATATCACCAACGGTTGGACTCAAACCACCGTTTCCCGAAAAGGGACAACATCGATAGATTAAAGAAGCAGAAGGAATTTCTCTAGATAGGTGATTATACACCCTAATGGGAGAGACCCACATAGCCATGCTGCCTGCCCGATTTTTGTCATTTCCCGGTTGATGAGGCTTGAGGTTTGAATTCCCTTTACAACATCTGACCACCATTCACTTTGAATGCCACATCATCAGATCCGCCAGATATCACTAATTGACGTCCCCAAACATACTCTATTTGGGAGCTACCCAGGTATGTTTGAAGAAATCAACATATGTGATCCTTTGGAAATACTCTGTCAGACATTCGTCCATACAAGTCATCCAGGAACAGGATGAACCGAAGGTACTCTCCTACTGCATCTCATATAGGAATCACCCCATGGATCAGTAGGAGAAGTCCTTGCAACCCGTAGATTCCGACTACGACAGAACCACAGTACATCTCTGGCTGTTGACCAAAGATTATTAGCAGTCCTTCCATTTACGAAAATCTATGGTCTTCAATGCTCTATCTCGATCATCTTCTAATATCTTCAAGTATTTGCTGGTAGGAATGGTTTTTCGAATATAAATTCGATCCCGGTCTTTACATACCAACAATCGTATTGGACAGATTTGATAGTCGGTGATTTAACTATCAAAATAAACAGTGTTTCAATCATGGCAAACAAAAGAGTTCACTGGTTAAGTATTCAGCATCACTTGGCCTTTTAATTAAACATCATTATGAAATATCCTTTAATTGTTACCCGACAGAACCCAACGCTTATTCCTGTTGGATAAAACCCCACCTTTTACATTATTATTTCACTAATGGAAATAAATTATCGCTAATCCCTTTTCCCATTACAACTAATATCACCCTTAGATAGTCCTGATGTCATTCAAGTTGGTCTATTTCAATTACCTCTCAGACATTGATCAACAACGTTCATACCTAAAGATAGATAGGAGTTGTATTAAAACTAACATCTCATCTAATCTCCACACAACTTTCCTTTAACTATTTTATCCAAAAGTATGGTTTCACAAACCTTCTTCCCTTTTGAAAATCTCTTTCTCGAATACACCATTCGTTCTTAATTCACTAATTTCTAAAACATCACATTTAACTCTGCTTCTTTAACCAACTCATTTTTTATAATTCAAATTTGATTACAAAATCTCACGATCCACTGCTTTTACCAAATCCACTTGTACTGCCCATTTGACAATTCCGGCTTTAAAATCTTATTTTAATCCCCTTCCTTTTACTTAATCCATTATTAAGTAACTTTAGTATACACTTAACACCTTTACACATTTAAAGTTTAGTTACATAACCCTGATCTATTATAAATCTTTTTGATCAAAGTTTCTTTTCACTTAACTTAAATAATTAAGTAACTTCATTTTTAAGCTATCATCTTCGCTTAAAATTCCTTTTTATAACTTGTTCTACAAATTCGGGTTTTAAATATAAAACCCATTTATAATTCCCTTTCACCATTCAAATTGAATTCCACTAAAATTTCGAGTACTTTTTAAATGAATCTCAATTAAAAAGTATTTCTCTAAATTATTAAAATAATAATTTATTTTAGTAGTTAACTATTTCATAGTTAGTTCCTTTATTTACTAAAACAAATATTGAATTTCCATTTAATAAAAATCTTATTAAAATTAAACAATACCATTCGATTTATTTCTCATCCTCATACTTATAAATCTGATTAATCATCAGAGTTGCCTTTATAAAATTGATTAAAATAAATCAAATCTTAAATAAACCATTTATTTATTTTCCCTTTCTATAAACTTTATTTTAAAATAATATGTTCAAATCTATTCCCAGTTGTAAAAATAAATTTTATAGGCCATATGTTGCCAGACACTCAACCAATACTGCCCATTGGTTTAAACTGCATAGATGTTGAACTTTCAGACAACAACCAAATCAATCATTCAGTTTCGCTTAACTGATAACAATAAATAACGACTATTTAACCTCAACCACAAGCAATTCAAACCATTCAACCAATTAAACACGTTTATTTTATAAACGTGACCAACAAGGTAAGTTACCTTTATTGGAACCAATCGTTAGAATAATGATTTGGTATTACGCTGAAATTAAACGACGGTTTAATTTCATCAGTTCAATCAACCAATAATTATATGACTAACAAACAATCAACCATCAGCAAGTAGAGCACACAAAATAAAAACCCAATTTATATAAAATATAAATGGGAAAAAAAATTGAGTGAGTGAACTCACCTGATTTTCCATTTTGTTCATTGTAGTGGTCCGATTGTTGTTGAATTAAACAGCGTTTAATTTAAACACTAGCTGTTTCTGTCTCTATATTTGTTCCTTATGGTTGTGTTCTTCACCTCGATTTCGGTGTAACCCCATTTTGTTTGATTCTGTTAACGAACGCACGATTTGTAAAGCATAAATATACGATTTAACTAATTCAATTAATACCGTTATTAAAATGTTATTAAAATTAAATTAAATTAATTTACTCCGTCTATACCTTCATGTCATGTCTTTGTTCGTATGAAAACTTCACCGCGGTTTGTTACACCCATGTTTGCTATTCAAATTGCCCGACCCTTATTTCAGCAATACTTCTTTGATCCCAAATGTGTTAGTGAATTACTGTGGAAGTAACAACATCCGCACGGTCTACTTTCCCCATTGAATCCCATCCACGAATCTTAAGATCTGCACTTTTCACCATAAATTTGTATTGTCCTTCTGTTTTACTACTACTTTTTAGGAGGCCAATCCTTCACGTTATGAACTACATAAATATATTAATCAGGCCGAAACAGTACTTCACCATGGATTGAAAACATACCAGCTCGACCGTATTCATGCTCCTTCTCCCAAACATCAAGCACTGACTTCAACACAAACTTTCAGTCCATGCATGTGCTTCTTGCGTATTATACTCCATCCAGTTCACGCACAATAAACACAAATGTTTTGCCGTATTTTATTTGCAAACCTGAAAGCCCACACAAAACCATACAACAGAAGCTCATCCCCTTGCTTTATTCGTTCTCCTTAAATCAAACACACTCCCTGCTGCTTTAAATAATTATAACCCTTCCACATACCTTTCTTTCTTCTTCTTTGGAAAGTTTGCACCTGCTGCCACTTTATTATTTTGAACCCGTTCAAAACTCCATGAGAACAGCTACCTCATTCCATGTTACCTGCTGCCAACGTTCACTGTTTCACGGCAACAACCCACCTCACCACCAGTTAACCCATATAACACAAATGTTCGGCACAGAAAACATCACTGTGCAAGCATATGCGCCCCACTTCATGAATACTTTCCTCCAAATCTTCCTACACACGTTGCTGGTCTAAGCTTTTCCTCACATCCTCTTCTTTTTTTTGTATTGATGGGTTCGGTTTCGTTATTGGGGAGGGGTTTCAGTTTTCAGATTTCTTCTGTAGGGGGATCGAAAAAAAGAATAAGACAAGGTATTTGTATACGGAAGGAGTTTTGGGGAGCACGTTTCCTATACCTTGGCCATCATGGTTGTTGTTGTTTGGTTAGCACGGTATTGGGGTGTAGGAAGTAGGCTAGCTGTTTCATGTATTTTCATTTCACTGAAAAGCCAATTCGAATTGAAAGTATAGGGGTTACCAGAAGAAGAGGGCTTACGCAGTGTTATGTCTTCAGTCTAGTGACTAGCGCCCTTTATTTTAGAATAGGTAGGTTGCGTTATTGTTTTTTTTTTGTGGCTTGTTTACAATTTTGCATGTGCTATTACATTTGTTTTTAGGTTAATATGGTGTAGGCTGAAGTTACAGGCATGTGCGGTTTTAAACATTTAGGTTGTACATAGGTTAAGAGTTATATATAGGAGTGTTGGATCAATATTATATTATTATACAAAACTTCGTCCTAAAGTAGCGCGATAAAACCCCTACGAATGACTTCTTTCTTCTGGTAAAAAAGCTAATCTTAGTGTAAAAAGGTATTCCAAACCCAATGGGACCAGTTTCGTCGAAATCCGATATCGTCTGAAAAAAATTCCTTTATAAAACCAAAAATAAACACGCGTTTATATTTTCCACGGTGTGACGATCCCAAAACCCCGTGACACGGTGTTAAGGATAATCATTGGAATATAACACATTAATCATCATTAGCAGATCACAGATAATAGCATAAACAGAAAATAGAATAAGTTACACACATATGACAGCGGAATCATATAGATATCATCACATTAGAGAAGCACAGTACAGGATACAACTTAGTGCATAATGATACATAGTCAGTCACCATCGCCTGAGGCGAAATCATACATAAAGAGTACACAAAATAAATATCAGTCTACATCGCCAATGGCGGAATCATAATATAGATACAATAATGGCGGAGAAAATCCAAGTCAGCACGGTGTAGTCAAGCCTCGCCATGAGCCAAAAGGTGCGTCAGAAACCTGTAACTAGGCTGCCCGTGTGAAAATGAGGGCACCCGAGTTTGCAAGGTGAAACAAACTACGAGTCAGTCATGGGACTGGTATGAGAAATCTACATAACTTATTAACAACAATAATAAGGCAAATCAAAGGACCACGCCACTTTCGCGGAACGGGTTTACTCCAATGAGTGCTAGTGCATGAAATAAAGTAAATGATTAAATCATCGCAATGCTTTTTATAAAATGAAGCCATTATAAGACTCAGGTCCCATCACACAATGCAACGCAAGCCGGAGGATAGAGTTTTTACCTTATAATGGCCAAAAATGCTTCATACGAATAAAACAAAAGTGTTTGATATTATTACTAGTGCATATATGTTTCAAAAGCAAATTCAATCATAAATATCAATCCTAGGCGGCATAGCTACCATCTACTATATCGCCATACTAGTAATACAATCACGTCCGTAAATTTCGTATTGGTAATTGGGTTCCTTCATGAGTCGAGGCAAGGGGCAAGCTCCTCTCCGATTCGAGACACTCTAGCAAATGCCTCGGGATCGCACACAGTAATCCCTGGATCCTCCAAGGTCGGTCCTCCCTTACTTTTGAGGGTTAATTATTCCTGAACACACGTTTCCCGGTCCTTACAGACCTATAATCGAGGCGCCTCGTATTCCAACAACCACACAGGTGAAAAGTAGATATAAATGTCAGGGCTGGGAGGTCACTAACACCACCATAGCTAGAAAGAAACGTCGTGCACTCCTTGGGTCCTTCTCCCGTTTTTGACTCATACCGGGGTGTCCGGCTCGCGAATTCACGTTATACACAAAGCTACGTCACACAGACCAATCTTTGATCATCAACCACAAGACTTTGCTTTGCAACAGAAGCCTTGATCATATGCCACTCAGGCGTGCCACACAGGCAATCCACTCCATGCGACTGATTTCTATCAATACATAGCCTCTGAGCTCATACGTCTCAGAGAAGGGCGTTAAGCAAGAGAATAAATTCTCCGCCGCCAAACAGATATATTTAACAGAGATCAATCAGCACAGAACAAAATCCAATGTCAGACACACAGTTTATTTACAAGTCCGTTCTGGGTCTGAACGAAACCAGAGGCACCAATTCCTCGCATATCCGTACAACCAACAGTATGTTTGGACGGCTACTACTTCAGTTCCTTCATGGTAGCTACTCCAATCACGAGCATCAGTAGCGCCCATCCATCCAATGTGAAGATCGTCGGTCTTCAACCGTCTTCGACTCTTCGACTTCTCAACGTCGATCGATTATTTGAAATGAGATGAACTCGGCCTTTTCAAATAATCCACTTATATTTAGATTTTCAAATCAATTTATCACATGGTTGGACTATTCAACATCCACACTTCAGTTCTTTAGTTATAATTCTCATGTTAAATACATTCAACCATCACATATCAAGTAAACACAACGAAATGGGATTATTTCCACTCTATATCGTCTATAGTATTTTATAACGATATATCGCCATTTTTATTTATTTTAAAACGGCCATATTTAATTAAACGACGTTTCAGGTCGTGTCGATGCACTGGCGCTGCTTTTCACTAATTTTGTTTTACACATATATGAAAATCTAACCGTTGGATCTTCACAAATTTTATATCATTAGGAAGGTCATTTCAAAACGAATCCAACGGTTTCAGTTTTGGGAAAATTCGACGGTCGGATCTTCCACACTAGCCATTTGAAATTACGATTTCAATTTACGAACTGCAGCGTCATTATTCGATTTAATTTAATTATATTTATATATATATATAAATATAATCGTTTCTGGCGCTGTTTTTCTTCAGATTTGAATTAAACATTCCAGACAATCCACCCGTCGGATCTTCACAAATTTGGTGCCGTGGGAAAGATATTTCCAAGGCGAACCCAACGGTTGCGGTTTCGGGAAAATCCAATGGTCGGATTTCCCCCACTAGTCGTTTGAAATCACTGTTTCAAAACACGAACTGCACGGCCTCGTTTCGTTTTAATTTTATTTATATTTATATAAATATAGTTCATTCAAAAATTCCTATATCGTTTCCACTTCAAATATTTCACTAACGCCTTTAAATTTTGGAAAATTTCGCCATAACCTCCTTTGTATGGGAGGGGCTGGGAAAATTCCCAAATAGCCACACGGGCGTCTCATGTCAAAAAGAAAAAGGAAAAGCCAAGCGGCTAGCCAACAGGTTCATAAAATCATCACCCAAACAAAACAGTAAATGTGTACCTATTTGTCGGGCACAAAATTTTACTCCTCTTCTCTAGCCCCTTTGCTATAACCTGTTCAATAAATATGCATGTACATATATACAGTTCTTGTCACTTATCTTTTTCCATTTAACTTCATATTTGATTTACTTCGGTTCAAAAACACCGTTCATTCTAATGTTGCATGCATAGGCAAAAATCATATCATTAGCTAATTAATGTATATTTCAACTCATGCATATTTATTTGAATAAGTGGCTATTTTTAACACTACACATTTCAAAGATGTTAATTTTGGCGAACTAAAATATCAACACATGACTATTTTATTTAGTTCCTATGCATGTTAAAAATAATATTTCTTTCACAAATATTCATTTCAACGCTCGCATATCTTTAGCATATCACATATATGATAAAAATGATATTTTTATCATTTAAAACATTTATTCGACACATGAATGTTTTCAACACTTTATAATTTCAATAAAAATGTAATTTTTATTGTTCAATCTTTTTATTCAACACATGAACTTTTCCAATACACACACTTCTCAACACATGAGCACCTCCACACATGGATATTTAATATATGTTGTTCATATAGGAAAGATGGAATTTTTATTGTTGAAACTATTTATATTTAAGGCGAATATTTTTCCTACTTCATATATATTATAAAAATTTGATTTTTATTGTATAAACACTTCATTCATTCACAAATGAATTTAATTTTCACACATCACTTTTCAACACACAAACATTTCCACACATGGATATAGTTTCAGCGTATGACTTTAATTTCAACGCATGAAGATAATTTCAACATATGAAAATAATTCTAACACATAAATATTATTCAAAATTTCGGCAGCATAACGGCAGGGTAGTTAAAACCGGCACCGTCCCTAGTACGGCTCCTCGCTCTACCTTAAAACCTCGCAGTTTTTGACAATGGGGATTCATGCATCTAATTAGCAAGCAGGCGGCATGTTTTATTTTTATTTCTTCAAATATTTCCAATTCATTTCAATCACCAATGGGTATTTTTCAACCACAACCAATCAATATCAACCACAAACAATTATTCAACCATTCGCATTTTACACCCAATATTTCACACCAATTCACAACAATATATATATCGTCCATGGTTTGTGGACGAGGGGAGTATATATATATATATATATATATATATATATAATTGCTATATTTCACTTGCATTTCAACACATATATCAATTATTCTATGCATGTATAATTCATACTTCGCTTATATAGCTTACACCACGCATGTACATGAGGTATACGACACGTGTGTAATTTATATTTCGCTTATATAATTTATACCCGACATTTTCCATTCAAATCCATTTAATTTAGATTTCTCACATTGGTTTTCGGAGTGCTAAAAATCGTAGATGACTCAGAAAAATTCGTGGTCTCTTCTATGTGGTAGACAGCTTCCTTGCGGTCCCGATGTTTCCTGTTTCATCGAATTTCATCAACACACCAAAAAGATATGATTTTCCAAAGTGCAAACATCAAAAAGGACTCACCTTTCACGATGGTTCGAAACTAGGTTTGAGGTTTTCGCAAAATCCGTGGCACGTGGGGACGATCTGGGGTGCTGACGTGGAAGAGGAAGGAGAGGCGGTCATGTCGGTGGCGGTTTGGGGTGGCTCGGTGGTCGGTGGCGATTAGGGCGGCGGTGGGAGTGTTCGACTTTGGGTCGATGGTTCTGGCGAAGGAGGAGGCGATAGGGGTCGGGGTAGGGTCAGATTTGAAGAGGAGGAGGTGGCGCGTCGAGGTAGGGCGTGGCGCAGGCGGAAATCGCCTGTGGCGGCGGCGATTTGGGAGAGAAGCGGCGGACGATTTGAGTCGTCGATCGGGAGAGAGAAACGAGGGTTTCTGACTTTTTTTATTTTTTTAAAATAATGAATGGAAATTTCTGATTGGCCCATAATTTCAATAAATTTTTAAATAGTGTTTCTCCACACGGACACCAATTCAAACCCAACGACTGTCCCCCTAGCTAAATACCCCCATCCCATACACAATGGGATATGTTTCGTTGGCCAATTCGACTGTTACAGTCAGTTATTTTTCAAATTAAAGTATAAAACATTTAATTTTTAACTTTGAACGTACATTTCAATTTTCCAGGGCCACAAACTGGTTCGTAAAATTCCAGAAAAATAAATCTAGCTATGTTTTGACGCTACGGTCCCAACAAAACTAGTTTCGTCGAATTCTGAGATCGTTTGAAAAATGGCCATTTTCTGGTCGATCCAATTTAACAGAAATTGACCAAACACATTTTCTTTTGCCACGCTCACATACTAGCTTCAAAAATTATGAAATTTGTAACCTAGCAATAGTTTGACATCCCGGACCCAACAAAAGTGGTTTCGTCGAATTCCGAGGTCGTTTGCAAAATATTAATTTTCCAGGGCTATATATTCTATATTGCGACCTTTCTGAAAATTCATTCGGCCATAACTTTTGATTCCCGTTATGAAACTTCGATTTTTCAGATTCGTTAGAAAGGTATTGACTAACAGATTTAAATATTTTTGGTTTCGCTAAAATCCGTTTTATTCTCCACCCTGCACAGTCAGTCAAAGTTTGAATTCAAATTTTGAAGCTGACTCACTATTTCTAATTCACTATTTTATTGAAATTTTCTGTTTCAATTGTTCAAATTCCTTTGAAATCACCAATTTAAAAATTTTAAATTGGCCCGTATTTTCCGGGTTATTACAATCTCCCCCACTTAAAACTTTTCGTCCTCGAAAAGGAAACAACAGTAAAGTAGGAAACAAAATGTAAATGCAAAGTATCGTAAAGGTACCTTGCACCGAAGTTAGTAAGAGATATCCACTCTGCATTTGGGGTAAGCTTGTTTAATGCTTTCCTCAGTCTCCCAAGTACAGTCTCTAGGATCACTGCTCCACTGCACTTTAACTAAATGAACCTTTTTGCTTCTTAGTTCTCTAGTTTCTTTGCTAACAATCTTTAATGGCTCTCTTCTGAGTGCTAATTCTGGAGTTATGTCTATATCCTGTTGCGCTGCTTCTTCTACAACAATATCTGGATCATGCACATGTCTTCTAAGTTGAGATATGTGAAATACATCATGCACTCCAGGCAACCAATCTGGTAATTGAACCCTATAAGCAATAGTTCCAATTCGTTCGAGTATAGAAAAGGGACCAATAAATCTCAGTGCCAACTTCCCAGTTTTGCCAAATCTGATTACTCCTCTCATCGGAGAAACCTTCAAATAAACATGATCACCCACAGCAAATGTCAAATCTCTCCTTCTAGAATCTGCATAACTTTTCTGTCGGCTTTGTGCGGTTCTCAATCGCTTTTTGATGAAGTCGACTTTATCAGATGCTTCTCTAATCATATTGGGTCCTAACACAAGTCTTTTGCCAGGTTCTACCCAACATGCCGGAGATCTGCAGGGTCTGCCATATAATGCTTCAAATGGCGACATTCCCAAACTTTCTTGATAGCTATTGTTATATGAGAATTCTGCCAAATGCAAGTGATCTTCCCATGACCCACCAAAATCAATTATACAAGCCCGCAATAAATCTTCTAGAATTCTATTCACCCGCTCAGTTTGGCCATCTGTTTGAGGGTGATAAGCGGTGCTCATATTCAGTTTCGTTCCCAATTCTGTCTGGAAAGCCTCCCAGAATTTGCTAGCAAATATCGGGTCTCTATCACTGACTATGCTGATGGGAATTCCATGCAGCTTAACGATTGCTTTGAAATATATCTGTGCTAGACTTTGAGCGGTTCTATTGGATCTGACAGGTATAAAATGGGCAGTCTTCGTGAAGCGATCTACGATTACCCAAATGCTGTCATTACCTTTCCTGGTTCGCGGCAAGCCATCTATGAAATCCATGGAAATCTGTTCCCATTTCCAACCAGGGACTTCTAACGGTTGCAACAGTCCAGCTAGCTTCTGTTGGTCACTCTTGACCAATTGGTAAGTAGGGCATCTGCTAACATACAAAGAAATATCCCTTTTCATTGCCTTCCACCAGAAAGTGCGTTTGATATCGTTGTACATTTTACTCACACCAGGATGGATGAAAAATTTGGATTTATGGCATTCATCTAGCACTTCTCTTCGAAGGCCTGGAATATTTGGAATGCAAATCCTATTATTTAACCTGAGAACCCCCTTATTGTCAATACGGAAACTTGTGGTTTCACCTTCCTTGACCCTCTGACTGATTCTCTAAATGAATTCATCGTCTTTTTGAAGGGCTGAAATCTTATCAATCAATCCAGGCGTAATTATAAGATTGGCCATGATTGCGGTTTTCCTACTAAGCGCATCCGCTACAACGTTAGCCTTCCCCGGCGTATACAGGATATCAAGATCATACGCTGCAAGAAATTCTAGCCAACGCTGCTGTCTCAAATTCAGATCTTTCTGGGTGTATAAATACATCAATGATTGATGATCTGTGTACAGTATAAATTTCTCGCCCAATAAATAATGCCTCCAGAATTTCAAGGCAAAAACGATGGCTAGCAACTCAAGATCATGAGTCACATAATTCTTCTCATGCGGTTTCAGTTGGCGGCTTGCATAAGCGACTACTTGGCCTCTTTGCATTAACACTGCACCAAGACCTCTAATAGAAGCATCTGTCCAAACCGTTAAATCCTGATTGCCATCAATAATAGTTAACATTGGAGCAGTGGTCAGTTTCGATTTCAATTCCTAGAAAGCTTCTTCACAGTCGGAAGTCCACTAAACTTCTCATGTTTCTTCGTGAGCTTCGTTAACGGACCGGATATCTTCGAAAAATCCTTAACGAACTTTTGATAATAACTAGCCAACCCCATAAAACTTCTAACTTCTGTGGGAGTAGTGGGTTGTTTCCAGTCTTGAATCGCTGTTATTTTGCTCGCATCTACAGAAATCCCTTTCTCTGACACGACATGGCCAAGAAACTTCACTTCTTCTTGCCAGAAGACACATTTAGAGAATTTGGCTTTGAAGACGTTCTTCCTTAGAATCTCCAATACTTGTTCTAAGTGTTTTTCATGCTCGGGTTTTGATTTGGAGTAGATTAAAATATCATCGATGAATACGAGGACAAATTTATTCAGAACTCCCCTGAACACTCTATTCATTAGATCGACAAAGTATGCTGGAGCGTTACATAGGCCAAACGGCATTACCAACCATTCATAAAATATGTCTGGACCTCTGAAAGCTGTCAAAGGAACACACTCTTCTGCTATTCTCAATTGATGAAAACCTGTAGTTAGGTCCATTCGGGAAAAGACTTTCGCCCCATTCAATTGGTCAAGCATATCATCGATGCGGGGTAATGGATACATGTTTTTGAGCATTTGTTTGTTGAGGTCTCGGTAATAACGCATAATCGAAGAGTACCGTCTGACTTTGGGACAAACACAATAGCTGCACCCCAATTAGAAAAACTAGGTCTGATTAGACCCTTCCACAACAGTTGACGAGTTTGATCGCCTAACTCTTCTTTTTCCTTCGGAGTCATTCTGCGAATTGGATGTACCACTGGTCTGGCATTGGGAATTAGATCGATTCTGAATTCTATCTCTCTTTGCGGAGTTAAGTTTTCAACTTCTTCAAACACATCCGCATAGTTTCTAACAATCGGAATCTTTTCCAAGGAAGTGGGGATAACTTCTAATGCCGACCAAAATTCTTCTCTATTTGGATTTGAACCATGACAGGGTATATATATATATATATATATATATATATATATATATATATATATATATATATGTCCAAGCTTCGTTCGAATTTTATCGATTCTTTCCGCACAATTCACTTCGGCTTCGTATTTCGTTAACCATTCTAACCCAAGGATAACGTCGAATTCGGGAAAATCCATAACGATTAAATTAATGGGAAATTTGTAGAAAGAATAAGAGATTGTTACTCTACAACATTTACTGAGAGTAATAGAACCCCCTATCGGATTCTGTACTTCAACCGATTCTTTAGGCTTCCTTTGTTTTAACTTTAATTTGTGCATGGTGTTACTAGCAATAAAACTACGTGATGCACCCATGTCAAACAATACAGAAACATGAATATTTTTAATTGTAAGGGTACCTCCCAAAACATCGGGTTTAGCTGCCCCATCGGAAGCAGCTGGCGGGCTCGACCCGTCATACACGTGAGCTACTGTGGCCTTCTTCAGCAGAGGACAATCTTTGACTAGATGATCGGTGTTGCGACAATTAAAGCAGGAGCGAGGGTTTTGTGAACCTTGGCTTGAACCTTGCAAATTTGTCTTCTGCCTCTTCGGGGCTGTGCACACATTAGAGTAGTGCCCCACTTTGCCACAGTTAAAGCAACTCCCTCTCGGCGGCTTGCCAGTCTGAGGTTTTGAAGATGCTGCTTGGCTTGACTCGGCTTGATTCGCAGCAGGCTTGCGTTTGTTCTCGGCTTGGCTTCTAGCGCGATCCTGCTCCAGATGCCTATGGTCAAGGTCTTCGTAGTTGCATGTCATTTCCACCAGTTCGTTAAATTCCAGCTTGACATGGGCCGTGGCTCTATCATGGTACTGTCGCCATAGCCCAAGGATAAACCTCTTATTTTTGGACTTTGCAGTGGCGACGAGCTCCGGAGCATAGGGCGATAACAGTGCAAATTTATTCAGATAATCCTGCACGGAAAGATCCCCCTGCTGGAGGTTGGCGAAGTCATCGTGCATTCATTCCAGAGCTTGTTCTAGGACATATTTCTCCTTGAAGAGTTCTTTAAATCCATCCCATGTTCTTCCAGCTTCTCTATTCCCGGTGGTGAGAGATTCCCACCATAGTTCAGCTTGTTCCTGCATAAGCCAGGCGCCCATAATAGCTTTATCTTCGTCTCCAAGCCTTAGGCCTTCAAGAATTTTCTCGCATGTTTTGAGCCATGCAAGGGCCTCTATAACTGTGCCAGTTCCCGAGAAGGTCTTGCCTCCTAAGTTTTTGTATCTCTTAGCTACACGGTCTAGCTCGAAGTATTGAGCGGCCGGGGGTTGTATCAAAGGTCCTTCTTGAACTGGGGCTTCTCCCCGTCCTCGGCCTCGGCCGGCACGGCCTCCTCTAGCGGCGACTGCTCTGGTAGCCATTTGTCAAATTCTGTATAAGCAAGAAAAGAGTCAGCTAACAGAAATGATATTTTATTGCATAGTTAAGCAGAAAATTTACGGAAAGATAACGACGAACTGATCAAATTGTTTTTGCTATTCTGCTCAGCTCATTCTAGGACTTTACTAGTCCTATCTCTAATGAGCGACTCGCCTTAGAATACTACTGATTCTATTTTGACGAAGTGTTTAATGTGTTAGACTCCATAACTAAGGTTAACCAAAGCTCTGATACCAGCTGTGACGATCCCAAAACCCCGTGACATGGTGTTAAGGATAATCATTGGAATATAACACATTAATCATCATTAGCAGATCACAGATAATAGCATAAACAGAAAATAGAATAATTTACACACATATGACAGCGGAATCATATAGATATCATCACATCACAGAAGCACAGTACAAGATACAACTTAGTGCATAATGATACATAGTCAGTCACCATCGCCTGAGGCGGAATCTTACATAAAGAGTACAAAAAATAAATATCAGTCTACATCGACAATGGCGGAATCATAATATAGATACAATAATGGCGGAGAAAATCCAAGTCAGCACGGTGTAGTCAAGCCTCGCCATGAGCCAAAAGGTGCGTCAGAAACCTGTAACTAGGTTGCCCGTGTGAAAATGAGGGCACCCGAGCTTGCAAGGTGAAACAAACTACGAGTCAGTCATGGGACTGGTATGAGAAATCTACATAACTTATTAACAACAATAATAAGGCAAATCAAAGGACCACGCCACTTTCGCGGAACGGGTTTACTCCAATGAGTGCTAGTGCATGAAATAAAGTAAATGATTAAATCATCGCAATGCTTTTTATAAAATGAAGCCATTATAAGACTCAGGTCCCATCACACAATGCAACGCAAGCCGGAGGATAGAGTTTTTACCTTATAATAGCCAAAAATGCTTCATACGAATAAAACTAAAGTGTTTGATATTATTACTAGTGCATATATGTTTCAAAAGCAAATTCAATCATAAATATCAATCCTAGGCGGCATAGCTACCATCTACTATGTCGCCATACTAGTAATACAATCACGTCCGCATATTTCGTATTGGAAATTGGGTTCCTTCATGAGTCGAGGCAAGGGGCAAGCTCCTCTCCGATTCGAGACACTCTAGCAAATGCCTCGGGACCGCACACAGCAATCCCTGGATCCTTCAAGGCCGGTCCTCCCTTACTTTTGAGGATTAATTATTCCTGAACACACGTTTCCCGGTCCTTACAGACCTATAATCGAGGCGCCTCGTATTCCAACAACCACACAGGTGAAAAGTAGATATAAATGTCAGTGCTGGGAGGTCACTGACACCACCATAGCTAGAAAGAAACGTTGTGCACTCCTTGGGTCCTTCTCCCGTTTTTGACTCATACCGGGGTGTGAGGCTCGCGAATTCACGTTATACACAAAGCTACGTCACACATACCATGCTTTGATCATCAACCACAAGACTTTGCTTTGCAACAGAAGCCTTGATCATATGCCACTCAGGCGTGCCACACAGGCAATCCACTCCATGCAATTGATTTCTATCAATACATAGCCTCTGAGCTCGTACGTCTCAGAGAAGGGCGTTAAGCAAGAGAATAAATTCTCCACCACCAAACAGATATATATTTAACAGAGATCAATCATCACAGAACAAAATCCAATGTCAGACACACAGTCCATTTACAAGTCCGTTCTGGGTCTGAACGAAACCAGAGGCACCAATTCCTCGCATATCCGTACAACCAACAGTATGTTTGGACGGCTACTACTTCAGTTCCTTCATGGTAGCTACTCCAATCACGAGCATCAGTAGCGCCCATCCATCCAATGTGAAGATCGTCAGTCTTCAACCATCTTCGACTCTTCGACTTCTCAACGTCGATCGATTATTTTGAAATGAGATGAACTCGGCCTTTTCAAATAATCCACTTATATTTAGATTTTCAAATCAATTTCTCACATGGTTGGACTTTTCAACATCCACATTTCAGTTCTTTAGTTATAATTCTCATGTTAAATACATTCAACCATCACATATCAAGCAAACACAACGAAATGGGATTATTTCCACTCAATATCGTCTATAGTATTTTATAACGATATATCGCCATTTTTATTTATTTTAAAACAGCCATATTTAATTAAACGACATTTCAGGTCATGTCGATGCACTGGCGCTGCTTTTCACTAATTTTGTTTTACACATATCTGAAAATCTAACCGTTGGATCTTCACAAATTTTATATCATTAGGACGGTCATTTCAAAACGAATCCAACGGTTTCAGTTTTGGGAAAATCCGACGGTCGGATCTTCCACACTAGCCATTTGAAATTACGATTTCAATTTACAAACTGCAGCGTCGTTATTCGATTTAATTTAATTATATATATATATATAATCGTTTCTGGTGCTATTTTTCTTCAGATTTGAATTAAACATTCCAGACAATCCAACCGTCGGATCTTCACAAATATGGTGCCGTTGGAAAGATATTTCCAAGGCGAACCCAACGGTTGCAGTTTCAGGAAAATCCAATGGTCGGATTTCCCCCACTAGTCGTTTGAAATCACGGTTTCAAAACACAAACTGCACGGCCTCATTTCGTTTTAATTTTATTTATATTTATATATTTATATAAATATAGTTCATTCAAAAATTCCTATATCGTTTCCACATCAAATATTTCACTAACGCCTTTAAATTTTGGAAAATTTCGCCATAACCTCCTTTGTACGGGAGGGGCTGGGAAAATTCCCAAATAGCCACACGGGCGTCTCATGTAAAAAAGAAAAAGAAAAAGCCAAGCGGCTAGCCAACAGGCTCATAAAATCATTACCCAAACAAAATAGTAAATGTGTACCTATTTATCGGGCAAAAATTTTTATTCCTCTTCTCTAGCCCCTTTGCAATAACCTGTTCAATAAATATGCATGTACATATATACAGTTCTTGTCACTTAACATTTTCCATTCAACTTCATATTTGATTTACTTCGGTTTAAAAACACCTTTCATTCTAATGTTGCATGCATAGGCAAAAATCATATCATTAGCTAATTACTGTATATTTCAACTCATGCATATTTATTTGAATAAGTGGCTATTTTTAACACTACACATTTCAAAGATGTTAATTTTTGCGAACTAAAATATATTTCAACACATGACTATTTTATTTAGTTCCTATGCATGTTAAAAATAATATTTCTTTCACAAATATTCATTTCAACGCTCGCATATCTTTAGCATATCACATATATGATAAAAATGATATTTTTATCATTTAAAACATTTATTCGACACATGAATGTTTTCAACACTTTATAATTTCAATAAAAATGTAATTTTTATTGTTCAATCTTTTTATTCAACACATGAACTTTTCCAATACACACACTTCTCAACACATGAGCACCTCCACACATGGATATTTAATATATGTTGTTCTTATAGGAAAGATGGAATTTTTATTGTTGAAACTATTTATATATAAGGCGAATATTTTTCCTACTTCATATATATTATAAAAAAAATTATTTTTATTGTTTAAACACTTCATTCATTCACAAATGAATTTAATTTTCACACATCACTTTTCAACACACGAACATTTCCACACATGGATATAGTTTCAGCGTATGACTTTAATTTCAACGCATGAAGATAATTTCAACATATGAAAATAATTCTAACACATAAATATTATTCAAAATTTCGGCAGCATAACGGCAGGGTAGTTATAACCGGCACCGTCCCTAGTACGGCTCCTCGCTCTACCTTAAAACCTCGCGGTTTTTGACAATGGGGATTCATGCATCTAATTCGCACGCAGGCGGCATGTTTTATTTTTATTTCCTCAAATATTTCCAATTCATTTCAATCACCAATGGGTATTTTTCAACCATAACCAATCAATATCAACCACAAACAATTATTCAACCATTCGCATTTTACACCCAATATTTCACACCAATTCACAACAATATATAGATCGTCCATGGTTTCTGGACGAGGGGAGTGTGTATATATATATATAATTGCTATATTTCACTTGCATTTTAACACATATATCAATTATTCTATGCATGTATAATTCATACTTCGCTTATATAGCTTACACCACGATGTACATGAGGTATACGACACGTGTGTAATTTATATATCGCTTATATAATTTATACACCACATTTTCCATTCAAATTCATTTAATTTAGATTTCTCACATTGGTTTTCGGAGTGCTAAAAATCTTAGATGACTCAAAAAAATTTGTGGTCTCTTCTATGTGGTAGAGAGCTTCCTTGCGGTCCCGATGTTTCTTGTTTCATCGAATTTCATCAACACACCAAAAAGATATGATTTTCCAAAGTGCAAACATCAAAAAGGACTCACCTTTCACGATGGTTCGAAACTAGGTTTGAGGTTTTCGCGAAATCCGTGGCACGTAGGGACGATCGGGGGTGCTGACATGGAAGAGGAAGGAGAGGCGGTCCTGTCGGTGGCGGTTTGGGGTGGCTCGGTGGTCGGTGGCGATCAGGGCGGCGGTGGGAAGTGTTCGACTTTGGGTCGATGGTTCTGGCGAAGGAGGAGGCGATAGGGGTCGGGGTAGGGTCGGATTTGAAGAGGAGGAGGCGCGTCGAGGTAGGGGGTGGTGCAGGCGGAAATCGCCTGTGGCGGCGGCGATTTGGGGGAGAAGCGGCGGACGATTTGAGTCGTCGATCGGGAGAGAGAAACGAGGGTTTCTGACTTTTTTTATTTTTTTAAAATAATGAATGGAAATTTCTGATTGGCCCATAATTTCAATAAATTTTTAAATAGTGTTTCTCCACACGGACACCAATTCAAACCAAACGACTGTCGCCCCTAGCTAAATACCCCCATCCCGGACACAATGGGATATGTTTCGTTGGCCAATTCGACTGTTACAGTCAGTTATTTTTCAAATTAAAGTATAAAACATTTAATTTTTAACTTTGAACGTACATTTCAATTTGCCAGGGCCACAAACTGATTCGAAAAATTCAAGAAAAAAAAATCTAGCTATGTTTTGACGCTACGGTCCCTACAAAACTAGTTTCGTCGAATTCTGAGATCGTTTGAAAAATGGCCATTTTCTGGTTGATCCAATTTAACTGAAATTGACCAAACACATTTTCTTTTGCCACGCTCACATACTAGCTTCAAAAATTATGAAATTTAAAACCTAGCAATAGTTTGACAACCCGGACCCAACAAAAGTGGTTTCGTCGAATTCTGAGGTTGTTTGCAAAATACCAATTTTCTAGGGCTATATATTCTATATAGCGACCTTTCTCAAAATTCATTCGGCCATAACTTTTGATTCCCGTTATGAAACTTCGATTTTTCAGATTCGTTAGAAAGGTATTGACTAACAGATTTAAATATTTTTGGTTTCGCTAAAATCCGTTATATTCTCCACCCTGCATAGTCAGTCAAAGTTTGAATTCAAATTTTCAAGCTGACTCACTATTTCTAATTCACTATTTTATTGAAATTTTATATTTCAATTGTTCAAATTCCTTTGAAATCACCAATTTAAATTTTTTAAATTGGCCCGTATTTTCCGGGTTATTACACACGGTCACTAGATAAATCAAATCAACTTGAAACCTTACAATCCTATAATAATTCTTCAATACGAACCCAACGGCACCAGTTTCATCGCATTCTGAGATTGTTTCCCCGGTAAGTTATTTTTCCATGCACCGCAATGCCCTTCCAAACACCAAATTACACGGTCTCCAAAAATAATAAACTATATACTTATCCTGACTCTAATCGACGATACGAACCCAACAAAATTGATTTCGCGGCCTAATTCGATCGTCTGTTCAAGTTATACCCAAATAACCCTTTATTAAATAAATTACGTGCTATAGAAATTTGAACGGGTGTTTATGGCTACCGCGGTCACATACGACATCGGTCTGCCACGCAACTCAACATCGTACAATAATTTAACGATACAGTCCCAATGAAATTGATTTCGTCGAAATCTGAGTCCGTTTGCAAAAATGGCTATTTTAAAGGCCTATATTTTAATAACGATTTCCACAGCGATTATTTTAAAATTTTATTTGACCATAATTAACAATCTATAACACAAAATCTGAATTTTCCTCTTTCATATGAAAATTAAAATCAACACGGTTCCAACATTTCTCATTTCACAGAAATCCGACTTATATCCAATCCCGTATATCCAGTTGAAGTTCAAAATTCAATATTTTGAACTGCCGCGCCATTTCGAGTTCGGTTTATAATTATATAAATTATAACGTTTAAACGTCGTTTTAAATAAACGAATTAAAATCCATTAATATTCCAAATATAATATTTAAAAATAATAAATATTCTAATTAAATGGCAGGAAAATCTGGGACGTTACAAGGCGGGTCAAGACAAAAGATTATAAGGAAAAAAGTACCACAAGTAAACAACACATAGTTACTTAATTTTCAGCAAGTATTTGACAAAATTGTTGATAGTTCTGCAATAGTTACTGTTTTTAGCAATTTTTAAGCATGAAAACGATTATAAGGGAAAAAGCATCACAAGTAGATATAGTTACTTATTTTTCATCAACTATTTGACAAAATTATTGAAACTTATGCAATAATTACTGTTTTTAGCAATTTTTAAGCATGCAAATGATTATAAAGGAAAAGGCACCACAAATAGGCATAGTTGCTTATTTTTCATCAAGTATGTGACAAAATTTCTGAAACATCTGAAATATTTACTGTTTTCAAACAATTTTTAGGCATGGAAACGATTATACGGACAAAGCACCACAAATAGGTATAGTTGCTTAATCCTCATCAAGTATATTAAAAAACTGCTAAAATAACTACGATATATACTGTTAATTTTAACAAAGAGTTGCATACATATCTGCATTTATTTTGAATAGTTGCATATATATATTCTGAATAGTTGCATACATATATATAGATATTTTGAATAGTTGCATACATATATGCAAATAATTTAAATTGTTCCATACATGTCTTCATTTGTTATGTATAGTTGCATACATTTCTACAGATATTCTGAATAGCTGCTTTACATATATGCAGATATCATGAATAGTTGCATACATATCTACAGATATTCTAAATAGCTGCATACATATCTGTAGATATTCTAAATAGTTGCATACATACCTGCAAATATTCTGAATAGTTGCAAGCATATATGCAAATATTCTGAATCGTTCCATACATATCTGCATTATTATGTATAGTTACATACATATATGCATTTATTTTAAA
The DNA here is from genome assembly GCA_030737875.1 of Allium sativum. Classification (NCBI taxonomy): domain Eukaryota; kingdom Viridiplantae; phylum Streptophyta; class Magnoliopsida; order Asparagales; family Amaryllidaceae; genus Allium; species Allium sativum. Next base: position 944,146,381 of record CM060909.1, on the reverse strand, counting down.
TAGTTGCGTATATATCTGCAGATATTCTGAATAGTGGCATACATATCTGCATTTATTCTATATAATTGCATACATATATGCATTATTCTGAATAATTGCATATTTATATATATCTGCAAATATTCTAAGTAGTTGCATACATATATGCAGATATTTTGAATAGTTCATACATATCTACATTTATTCTGTATAGTTGCATAATATATATATATATATATATATATATATATATTCTGAATAATTGCATACATATCTGCAGATATTCTGAATAGTTACATACATATCTGCATTTATTCCATATAATTGCATACATATATGCATATATTTTGAATAATTGCATGAATATTTGCATATATTCTGAATAGTTGCATACATGTATGCAGATATTCTGAATAGTTCCATACATATATGCATTTATTCTGTATAGTTGCATAAATATCTGCATTTATTATATATAGTTGCATATATATATATATATATATATATGAAAATACTTTGAATATTTGTGTAACAACCCGCCATTTTGACCGCTTCAAGTCAGTAGTTAACCAACTCGAACCATTCAAAATGACAGATTAATATTAGCTTATGAAGTAAATAGAATAAATCATAGACACATATACAAAGCAATATAATATCTCGCAGCGGAAAATAAATAATACATGTAACGTCCCAGATTTTTGAACGTTAATTACGAATACGTAAATCTGTGTTAAATATCATTTTGGTGATATTAATGGATTATTTGTCAAATTTATTTATCAGAAAATGGAGTTCGGATTTATATATTTATAAATTAATTAAAACGAGCTCGAAACGATGCGGTAGTTCGTAATATTGAATTTTGAAAATTAGTTGAATGTACAGGATCCGATATAAGTCGGATTTCGGTGAAATAAGAATCGTCCAGATCGATTTGATTATAATTTTCTGATGAAAGAGAAAAATCAAGATTTCATCGGATAGATTGTAGGATATGTCCAATTCAAATTTTCAAATAGTCGCTATGGAATTTCGTTTATAAATTATAACGTTTATATAAATAATAAAAGAATTTTATTATGAAATTAATATCGTTTTAACCTAGAAGTTATTTTATATAATCCATAATAGTCAATTTTTGTTAAATTTCCAATTTCACGAGAATTGGAGTTATTTAGTGATTGTGCGTAGTGTACACGCATATAAATTAACCATTGGAAATAATATAATTATAATTAAAACAATGGTACCTTATCCCTGTGGTCAAGTTAAATATTGAAGTTTGTTCTAACGTAATCAGTATAACGGTTAAGCTAAAAAAGTTAGTTCGGTGTTTTATTTGGAACACGGAACTGGGAATTTTTATTAGTACCTCGTTCACTAAATCTTACTAAATGTATGCATACCCAAACAAATCTAGCGCAAATCCTTTATAAAATCTTTGGTACGTCCTAATCTTGCCTGGTTCGCAGTTACACCATTACTGTGTCCCAAGTGAAATATGACCCTAAAATCCCCGTTGCCTTCGTACTGTCTTTTCACAGCAAACAGTATACCTTTTTGAAAAGGAAACTTTCACGTAGTAATCTAAACCTATTCATGTTGCTCAAATCTTTTACCCAATCCATGAAGTCTTCGAAATATTGACAAACCCAAATAGAAAATCTCGACTGAAAGACAGGTAATAAAAGAATGGATTGTACGGCTGTGCCTATGCTGCCTGACTTAAAACCAATATATATTACGAAAATCTGAGCATGGCGTGGGCTCCAAGTTCAAGAATTTGCGGAACTTTATTTCCATTTGAACAGCTGTACGTACATACAATAAAATAAAAACTACCCTAAGTAAAATCTACTCTACAGCTAAATGAAACAAAACAACAGTGCACTAAGGGCAACTCCAACAGGGTTACGGGTCGTAACATTACGACCCATAACATATTGGGAGATATCTTTGATACCTCACAACAATTGCGCGCCGATTTTATCGGCTCGCAAGATTGTGCGCCGATAAAATCGACCCGCCGCCCCCTCGCCTATAATTGTGGCACGGAGGGGGGCCTTGGTTTGTATGTTTTCACCTTTTTCTTCATTTTTAATTTTTTAATTGATCTGGACGTCGGAATGCCGCCACGCATAATGAAGTTGGCAAGACGTATAGTTCAAGCTCAGCAGGATGACGCAACTGGTCCAGCGCACCTTCCTCCACCAGCAGGGACGACGATTGAGGACTTGCGTATCCTTCATGAGTTGCCAGTGGGGTACACGCACCGCTCGTTTACCGCGCTCGACACTGCTCCGGTATAAATTCTAATTTTATCATTTATAATTATTGAAATTCTGAATAGTGTAATAGTTATAGTATACTATATTAAGTAAGGACTGCTATAATTTAGTTGAATAGTCTAATAGAGAGCTTGATCTGTTGGTTTTACAGTTATAGTTTAATAATTTTACGTTATAATTTTTAGTAGTATGAAGTGTTGATTATACAGATACTGAACTGTTATGATTTTAACATTTACAGTTACTGTACGGGTGAATAGTTTACTATAGCATGTAAGGACTATTACAATTTAGTTCATTTACGTAGAGAGCTTGACCTGTCGGTTTTATAGTTATACGTTAGTTCATTTACGTTATAAATTTTAGTAGTATAAACTATTGATTATATAAATATTGAACTATTATAATTGTAACATTTAGGGCACTTACATATACCTTCGCGGTAGTTGGGCGAAGTTTAGCACACATGCTCTTGATATTATACCATTACATATTCGAGAGAGGCTACTTGCTAGTCTGTTCGGACTATTTTTATGGATTATACCTCCGCAGTCCTATGATCGACCTTTAGTAGAGGCCTTAGCAGAAAGATGGTGGCCTACGACACACACATTTCACTTCCCCGATTTTGAGCTAGGTATCACCCTAGCAGATTTTTACGTGCTTACTGTGATTGAGATTGGCTGCCCCGACAGAGTCTCCTGCCCATTCCATACCCGAGTTGTACCTGTAGTATTTTCCAGATTTGTCTACGGCTTATATATCCCATGGTGACGTTTCAGTCACATATTTACTTGAGTACATTACAGCGCATCTCGATGCAGTGGATTTCCATGACATAGCATCGGTTGACCATTTTATATCTCATTGGATCGACATTCTTTTCGAACCAAAAGAGTACGATTAGATTGGGTTACCTAGCGACATTAGTCCATTTAGATCAGCTGCATATGATTGATTGGGGCAGTGCTATTTTGGGGTATCTGTATTCCGCTCTTGACTCTTACGCTTTTGGAGCGGTTGCGCAGATGTTTGGATTTTGGTACATGTTGTCGTGCTGGTACTACGAGTACACATCCAACATGCGTCCACACATGTTGCCCACCGCCAGTCATACCGTCGAGTCCTTTTTCCCACGTATGCGTAGATAGGAGAGTAGTCGCCTAGTCCAACATGCTCCTTCTGGTGTAAGACACGATTTGATGGAGGCTCGTACTCAGTTAGATATGAGAGAGAGAGGAAACATATTACGAGCAACTTGGAACACATATTGGATGTTACTTTCAGCAGATGGCCCACTTCCTGATGACCACCCGTTTGTCATTGCATGTCGTTCATCTGTTCGTTGTGTCCTCTTGCTCCCACCGGCCCACCTTCCTTTTTGGTACTTGGGCGACCACTGTTATTATCAGGGCCCCAGCCAGATGCGTGTACCCGGAGATCCACTTATTCCCGATGATATGTTCGGGTCTCGTCATTCTATAGGGAGACAGTACATTCAGGGTATGAGACAGGGAGGATGGGTTGATACGACCGAGTTTTACATACCCGACGCAGAATTTGATACTTATTGGGTTCGGGTAGCTCATAGGCATTACTTATTGCCGGATTACGTGTGGCCGATCACATTGGTCCCCGATTGGTTACTAGTAGAGTTCATCCTCCACTGTTCACTTTTGACCCGACCCCTAAACAGATCTCCGACCAGCTTATGGATTTCGCTTTGGCCGATACATTTCAGACATTTGATCTAAGCGGTACATAGTTGTCCCTACCTATTGTCTACCCACCCGCTCACATGGTACACGGTGTCCCTACTGCTGGATTATATCCAGCACATGAGGTATTCTTCTTATTTGTGGATTTATTACCTTGTACTAAGTTTTAGAAACTAAAAATATATGTTCTATATTTGTAGTACGCACCTCGGCTAGACCAACATAGGATACATATTGTCGCAATTCAGGAGATGGCCCTGCTACATGCTCAGTCCTTATACCAGGAGCACCAGGCGATTGTGCAGGGATTGCAGGAGCAAATCAAGGAGTTACATGCCAGACTAGCGGCAGCAGGGGGTGGTGATACAGTAGGTTCAGGTACGATTGTAGGGTCACATGCTGGTGGAGGTTCAGGTGCTGGTGGAGGATCGGGAGGGGGCGGTGGATTAGGTGGTGATGGAGGTGTCGATGGTGGTGGAGGAGCGGGAGGGTGTGGAGGATTAGTTGGTGATGGAGGAGTCGGTGGGGGTGGAGGATTAGGTAGTGACGATGAGGATTTTCCTTCTTATGAAACTGATGGTAGCGGGGATGACATGGAGGAGGATGGTAAGGATCTGAGCACGATCATGATGATGATGCTAAGGATTTAGATTCACTTTCTTGAGGGTTGTGCTGATGATATTTTGTTTTTTTAATCATGATGTATATATGTGTACGACCCGATGTAGTGGACTTTACGTTATTCTTTCTTAACGTATATATGTGTATGTCACGTTGATGCATGTTGTACTATGCACTGGAACCTTTATTATCTATATTTTATGATGCTCTGTGTATTGGAACCTTTATTATCTATATGTGTATGTCACGTTGATGCATGTTGTACTATACTATCTACATTTCATGTTTATTACTATCGACAACTATATTTTATGATGTTCTATGTACTGGTACCTTTAATATCTATATTTTATGATGCTATGTGTAATGTTAAACGATGTTTGAAACGTTTAATTATAAAATGAAGTTTGAATCATTTCATTTATAATTAAATTTCAAAATGAACTGCAGTGGCGTGGTAGTTTGTAATATATCGTTTCAAATTTAATTGGTTGTACAGGATTCAATTTAAGTCGGATTCCTCCGAAACAAATAATGTTCAAATCAAATTGATAGTATTTTTCTAGTGGAAGAGAAAAATTGAGTTTTCATGTTGTAGATTTTGTTTTATGTCCAAATAAAAATTTCAAATAGTCGTTGTGGATGTCCTTTATAAACTATAACGTTTATTTAAATAAAATAAAGCGACGCACGACACGATGTACACTCCATTGGCTTTATATAGGTGGGGACGACCTTGTTTTTCGCTATATATAGTGGCTTCTCTGAAGCAGGCTAAACCCTCATTCTCAATTTATTTTCTTCCAGCCTCCTACTCCTCCCTCTTTTCCCATTCCAGAGTTCCACTTGAAAAGAAAAAAGTATAGTTGCCTTATTGGTGTATGTCAAAACAGGGAAAAGAAAGTTTAGGCTCTACCTCTGCCAACTTGGGAAATGACGATGAGGCGTTATCAAATCATCGACCTAGAAAAAAGGGTAGTTGAAGGGCGCGTTGTCGAGCCACTGGGTTCGGGTGGGCTTAACCCTTTATGTTGTTGTAGAGAAGAATCGGTGGTCGTTGTTTCGAAAACTAAAAAAAATGCTGGTCGTCGATTTTTCGGTTGTGAAGCCTACGAGAACCACAAGTTTTTCCTGATGAAATTGATTGTTGTTACTTTAAGGAATGGATTCACCCTCCGACGTGCGAATGTGGAGTTCAATATGCACTGGAAACGCAAGACGAAATTAGACGCTTGAACAAGAATGTTGCTGATGCAGCCAGAGCTGGATTTTTTCCCCGTCCATGGTAGGCTTACGTGGAAGCTATCTTATCGTGTTTTATTGTACTTTGAATTTGATGTTTATGTGTTCAGTTGTTGTGGTTCTTACGATTGTAGTTGGCATTTCTTAATGTTGTAATATTACAGTTCGGATGTTTATGTGGAAACTATCTTATTGTTGTGTTCGTTACTATAAAATGGGATACGTACAAATATGAACTTTAATAATAAAAATATTACGCATAGTATAATGCTCAGAACGTCCGTGATAGAGAATCTCCACTATGCACTAGTCACTGACCATTGTAGCCATGATAGAGAATCTACGCTATACATGGGCATTGGACACTGTTAATGTCATGAAAGAGAATCTACACTCTGCATTGCCCACTGTAGTTGTGATAGAGAAACGTTGAAAGCTAATTTATTTCTCAAAAAAATATAACGTGGACGACCCTACTTGTTAAATTCCATGGCTACATAACGTGGACGACCTTACACACATAAATTCCTAAGTAGCAATTACGTGGACGACCCTACACACTATGAAACACACCAAGACATGTATCGATATTGGAGCACTCGTACCAATAAGGTGGCATTATGTCCAATAAAGGGGCGCTCTGTCCAGTAAAGGGCGCTCTGTCTAGTAAAGGGGCGCCCAGCCAAATAAAGGGGCGCTCTGTCCAGTAAAGAGGCGCTCTGTCCATTAAAGGGGCGCCCTGTCCAATAAAGGGGCGCTCTATCCAATAAAAGGCGCTCTGTCCAGTAAATGAGCACACTCAACCCAACAACGCTACCCATTAATCAAGAATTCATACCTTATATACAACAACCACGTCGCAACCATATCTCATATCCAAACACATTCAAAAATAGAAATGGATTCAAATTTTATGACATGCATCATGGCTTTTAACAACTATTCGGAGGAAGAGGAAATCCTTCAAGAGGAAGCGAAAGAAATACCGGAAATACGAGACTTATACCATGAAGCCAACGACTCATCATCCACAAGTCGAGGAGGGTCGGTTCCTGGAAGGAGATTTATACGCCGAAATCATGATAAATACCATAAGTCTTTGATACAAGATTACTTCAATGACAACTGCACTTACGGGCCTGATATGTTTCGTAGAAGATTCAGGATGTGGAAATCTATTTCTTCGATATTGGCGGGTATTCATGGTAACAATGATTACTTTAAGTACAAACAAAATGCATCGAAGACGCAGGGATTGTCCGGTTTTCAGAAAATGACGGCCGCTATGCGAATGTCAGCTTATGGAACTCCTACTGATGCTTTGGGCGATGCAAACTGAATAGCAGAGAGCACATGTAACGATCCAGAATTTTTAACCAATTTAAAATTGGAATATTCGTTACTTAATTTGAATTTGAATTTGACATAAATATGTATGGTAATTTTGACAAGTTAAATGATAGATATAAATTTAAATATAATTGCAAAGATATGATAAGTAAGATTTGATAATATATTTTGTCAAAACAGGACTTTTGTCATTACGAGTTGTCATTATATTTTGTTGAATCAAATTTTGTTAACACAAATATAATAACATAGCAACACAAATAAGCGTTTAAAATTTGTGACTTAAATAAGTGTTTCAAGTAAGTAACACAAAATAAGTGTTAGAAATAATGTCGCAAATTGATTTAATATGAATGTAACATGTGTCCTAAAGAGGTGTCACCACCTTATTCACTTAAGGAATATGTGTTAACATGCATGAATCAAAAACATAAGGAAAGGACAAGTGTCCTATGAGGTGTAAGCTCCTTATACCTTTAAGTTTCCTATATAAACCCACCTTAATCCTCTCTTTTCACAATCCATCTCCATTTCTCATTTCTTCCATTTTCTTTCATCCTTCTCCCCTTCTTATCCATGGCTTCCTAAGCCATTCACCTCTCCTCTTCCTTTCACCATTTTGGCTTAGCCTTTTTCCTCCTCCTTCCTTTAAATTCGGCCTCCATCACCACCACCACCACTACCTTGCCAAAGTTCATCCTCCTCTTTTTATAAAGAGATAAGATTAATATATATATATATATATTGGCAAAGAAGACGGTTCACGGAAATACTGCCTAAGGGTTCGTTCAGCTAGGCTCGCCTACCGTGAAGATTTGGAAAGATGTTAGGTGAGAACTCTTTAACAATGGTTTATATATCTGATTAGTAGCTAGATTAATTTAAATATAGTGATGAATTATTATTGGTTAATGTTGATTGACATTTGTTGTGATGGATGATGGATGCGAAGTTTACAACACACACTATTAAGCGTTAGTGTTATAACGCTTGTGCACAATTATGATTTATTGAATCATGTTGATGATGGTTGTTATGGATGTTTAAATGGTTGTTGAGGTTGTTTTGCACACACTATGACACAACAATTATGGTATCACATTGGTGATTGAAAAATCTCCTTCATAATTAAAAGCAATATCATCATTAAAATTGAAGGTTAATAATTGGAAAAGACCATAAGTATGAATTCATATATATATTTAAAGTCCTTTAAATGAATAAATAAATACCGAAACATTCTAGGATGATAGAGAGAATAGTGTCTAGGCTTGGGTTTGAAAATGAAGTTTCCTGCTCTCCTTGGCTATCCCTAACTGATCCGACGAATGGGAAGGATAATTTGAAGTTATTTGAATTTAGAAATGAGTTGGAATTTATGAAAGTCGAATTTTAGATATAAAATAATTTGGAAAGTAAATTTAAATGATTTTAAAATGGTTATATAAGGATATAATGGTTTTCTTAGATATTTTGATGTATCATAGAATAATGGTTTTTAGGGTCAAAATAGAGCTTGTCGCATAACGACAATTTACGTACTTTAGATGCAAACTTTAAACGCTTATAACTTTTGCAATCTAAATCGGATTTCCATAAAATGAAAAACGTTTGATTTCCATTAACAAGAACTTTCAAATGAGTGAAAGTAGATTTTAAATTTGAGTTATAATTTTCAAGTTATGTTTGAAACCGTTTTGGAAAAGATCGATGTAAGAACAATTGTTGACCATAACTATGAACAACTATTTTTAAATGTTTTAAAAATATGGAAAATTTTTGTAAAATCACAATAAATTATTTAAAAGTGTTTTGAATTGTAAATTTTAAGTTTTGTCTATGATAAACGATGTTTTTATCAAAGTAGCTAAGATAACTGTTTCGTAACGCTTTTGTAACACTTTTGAAGCACTATTGTAACGCTTTCTTTGAAAACAACCTATTTTGAACCGCGAAATATTTTCTGAACTATAAGTAATCATTTGTAAATGATTTGTTGAATGTTTTCCAAGGTTTAAAAGTATTGAAATAATTTGTTTGGAATTTAAATTGATTTATTTAATAATTAAAATGTGTTTTTCAATTTTAAATAATTGGATATGGTTGGGATAAATCTTCGGATGTTTGATATTAACCCAGTAGATGATGATTCTTACTATTTGAGGAATTTAAAAGGTAGTTCACCATTATTCTTCTTATAGTGTGAGTTGGATATCGAGATTAATATTAAGTATAAGTTGATGGTATTTCTATCCAGATCTAATGTCAAAGAGTTGGATAAATCTTTTAATTAAGATGCGAGTTTCCTAAGTTGACTGGGATAAGTTGGATAGAAATAATCTTCAGATATTTGATATGAAATTATGCGATGTAAATGTATACTATTTGAGGAATTTGGAATATATTATTATATGATTATTCCACTTATAGTATTCATTGATTATGAGAATTGATATCGAATATAAGTAGATACAATTTCTGTGTAACTTATGTTCAATATCAATTGATTTGGGTTTTGTCGTGAATCATATCTTCAATAATATCATTCTTGAAAACCCATGAGATTGAGTTATGGAAATTTATATCGTAATTTGAGGATTTGATCTGATCTTTGATTTGAGGAAATTAAAAGTGAGGAATTGGAGAGAAAGTATAATCTTTTAGTTAAGATTAAAGAATGGAATGTTGGAAAATGAATTTAATTGGAAACTATGGTTGAAATGTGGATTATGGATTTTCAAAGGAAACTGGATTTTGATAACGAGTTATCAAACGGAAAACTAATAAAGGCTTTAATGCTAAATCATCTTTGATTTAAAGGATGTGTTTTAAAAGAGAAAGGTTAAATATGGATTTTGTAATAATTTGAGAATGGGTTTAAAGAAGTTTAATTTTGACAAAATCCAAGATGGAAGGAGATTGGTAGAAAGCCTGTGTGTTCTATAATTGTTTTTTTTAATTGCGCCTATTATTTGGAAAGACCGGGATCGGGATTATATCTGAAAACCATCCCAAGTAATAATACGACGTTGTGGAGCAATTGAAGACATTGGAGACGACATTGAAGACCGGGACCCTTCATGTCGTAAGGACGACTTGCTGAATGTCTCGAATGGGTCGCTCCCATTTGCAGATGGATTTTATACTAGTTAAGTGGAAAGAAGCCCGAACGTATGTGAAGGAATTCTGGATTGTGGTTTCGTTCAGACCCAGAACGGACTTGTATGGATTGTGTGTCTGACATTGTAATTGACTGTGTAGCACTGATCTTTGTTAAATATATATCTTCTTGGTGGCGGAGAATTTATTCTCTTGCTTAACACCCTTCTCTAAGACATATGAGCTTAGAGGTTATATATTGATAGAAATCAGTGTTGCATTGTGAATGGACAATGTGGCATACTTAAGTTATGTGGTGGGCTATAGATGATCAAAGCATGGCTTATTTAAGCGTAGCTTTGTGTATATCGTGACCTCGACGAACCTCACACCCCGGAATGATGGTAAACTGGTTGTAACGAACTGGGATTTTCGACTCCGAAAATCAACACAAACTACCATGTTGACTTTTCAGACATCGGAAATTCCTGATCATTAATAGAAAGAAGTTAGAGGGTGAGAATAGATAAGATAGAAAATTAGAGTAGAAGAAGAAGAAGAACACAATCAGAGTAAAACAAGAATCTCACAGCGGAACGAACAAAATATAATATATAACATAACTTTGCAATAAAATAGTATAATAACATTATCAGAGTACAACACTTACACACATCGGAAATAACAGTAGCTATATAATCCTGAAGCCTCCTGCTTCAAGCTCCTCCAAGTATATCTGTAAAGACCTGAACTACTTGACTGCCCATACAAATTAGGGCACCCAAGAGTTTAGGGAAAACAAAACAAAATAAACTCTAGGTCAGTCATGGGACTGGTGTGAGTAAACTCAAATCATCGGTTTAACTTTTCAAAATCCTTCTCAAAAGAAAAGATAATCGTAAGACTGATCCACACATAAACACGGATGGTTTTTACCTTACGATAACCCAAAACAATTTTTGAAAACCAATACTTTCTGCTATTATTGTAATGTCTAATCACAAGTAAATAACAATCTAGCAGAACGCTTGCATCTCACGTTCCACATATATAGTATACAAACAAAACCGCGGGCGTTTATTGGAGATTGGATTCCAACTATGACAAGGTATGGGACAACCTACCGATAGTGTATCTCTATAGGCAAATACACTGGGTTCAACTAGAATGTCTTGCAACCCGGCCCACACATGACCGACCACTTATTTCACTTGAGTGTATCGAATGTATATCACCAACGGTTGGTAGCTACCCACCGTCTTCCCGAAAAGGGACAACATCAAACATAGATAAAGAATGAAATGGATTTTCTCTAGATAGGTGATATACACCCTAATGGGAGCGACCCACTTAGCCATGCTGCCTGCCTGATTTCTGTCATTTCCCGGTTGATGAGGCTTGAGGTCATAACATATCTTTGACAGATCATACATTCATTTACTTTGAATGCCACATCGTCATACCCGTCAAATCACAGATTGATTTGCTCAAAAATACCACGGGTATAAAGCTAAGAGAAACGAATTCCTCCGCCACCAAACGTAAGTACGTTTGAAGAGATCAACTTACGCGATCCTTTAGATATACTCTGTCAGACATTCGTCCATTCATGTTTGTCCTGGGACTGGACAAAACGAGGGCACTATTCTGTAAACAGGATAGCCCTTGCATAACTCTGTCTTCAATATTTGATCACAACGATAACGTCCATACAGAGTGGTTTTCAGGTAATGCATCTGATCCCGGTCTCTCCTTATTGAAGACGAAAAAATGGTCAAAAACTTCGATAGTCGGTGATTTAACTATCAAAGAAAAACAGGTGTGCAAACAACGATATCATTTCCAGATGGAAATTCTATCGATCAATCATCATTCAAAGGTTTATTTCTTTTAATTAAATTATCATTAATTTATCCATTTTCCCTTTCAATATATTCGTAAATTCTAGATTTCTAAATTTGGAAAAAACATACTTTATAGATCATTTGGACCACATCACCATATTTGCTTCTATTTCTTATTTCCTATATTGGAAAAACATTTCCGATCCTTATTTGGAAAAAAATTCCAGACTCCTTCATTTGATTTAAACCGATGTTTAAATAAAACATCACCAAGCCAATTCTCACCATTTCACTCATTAACTAAATTGACTTAATCAACCTTCACTATCGAACTTTAACCATTTCTTAGTTAAAAACGAAGTCAATCAAGTTGGGGTATAACTACCTCTCAGACCTTGACTGAACAACATTTCTAACTTCGAAATAGACAAAGTTCACTTTCAAATCTTTAACAAACTTCCTTACATAACTCTCAGATTCTATTTACGAACCCACTTCTTTATTTCAAACATTGATTATAACTATAGCGTTATAATTCTTTTCTTCTTAAATATCCAACTTTCAAAATATAACTTTTATTCCTTAATTTAACTAAATAACTAAACCACTAATTTATTAAAAAATAAGTAAATCTTGATAAAACCGGAAAGTAAATATTACTTTACCGAATTCGATATGATCGAATTCAATGTATAATTCTCCTTTTTGAATACTCTCTATTCGATAACTCCTTTTCGAATACTATATTCGATAACCCTTTCTCCAAATAACTATATTCGATAAACTCTCTTCGAATGATTTACATTCGATTAATCTCCTTTCGAATAAACTATATTCGATAACACTTTCTTCGAATAACTATGTCTGTTTCAACTTTATTTTGAATGGCTAATATTCAATTTGACACCATTCGCTTGACTCTAGATCGCAATGATCACAATGGTTATGCCTGAGTCCCTCAGGAAACATCCGACCGCCGTAGGCTATCTGCAGCCCTGCGAATTACGCTAGCACTCGTACGAAATGACAACACATCCTAATTAAGTATGTTTAACTAACTCAATCTCAAATAACCATATTCGATCAACTCTAATTGAATAACTAATATTCAATTAATTCTAATTCTATTAACTCTATCTAATTAACCCTAACTGGTTGATTCCTTTGATTCACTCTACGTTAATTCAGTTTAAATATTGATGTTGAAATTGATTTTTACTTCTCTATATAAGCCCTGACTTATATAACCTATTTATACAATGATTAACATCTTATTTAATTTATAAAATATTATTTATAAATTTATTTTCTCAATCTATCAGTCAGAATAGATTCCATTTAAAATCTTTGCTTTAAATCCATATCATGTTGTACCCGTGTGCGAAGCATGGGTCTAAACCTTTCAAATGTAAAATTCTCCTTTTATACAGTTCTAGTCACTTTTTCAAGTATTTCCTTTTATAACCTATTTATTTACAAATAAATCGCTTTTTGATAATTCTATTTATTTATAAAATATTTTTTATTTATAAAATCTATTGATTTTATAAGTAATTCCTTTTTATAATCTAACTATTCCCTTTACACATGTTTCCCCTTTCTATTCTATTTATTTTTCAGATAAATATCCCTTTCAATTCAATTTGTAAATAGTTTACAGATATTTTCTTTTCAATTCCATCTATTTGATTAATAAATAAATATTCCTTTGTAATCTATTTATTTTCTAAATAAAGGGTTTTCTTTTTTATAAAATCTTTGATTTTATAAATATTTCTTTTTCAATAACACTGAAAATTCCCTTTTTAACATTCCAGTATTCTTTATGGTATTTAACATACCATACAACAATGATTGGCATCACTCAACCATACAAAGTCAACAACAAATTTCATATCACATCATATAATATATGAGAAACAGTAAAATAAATGTTGAGAAACCCAGTTGGGTACCTCCGACCTGTTTCCCTACATCCACAGATGTTAAACAATAAAATTAACATTAATTTCATTTCACTATGAAATATTCTGCTAAACAGAATCAATATTTGATTAACGATGTATATCTATATCGTTATATATATTTTCAATCAACTGACTAGCAGTTCAACCAAACAGCCAACACACAACAAACAACCATTATTTATAAATTCTAAGAATATTTTATAAAAATATAAAATAAGAAGAGTTAGTCAGATTACTTACATTGGATGGTTATTGTTAAATAACGATAATTGGTCATTGATTTGATTTAGGCGTTTAATTTTACCATAATTCCAAACGAGCTCCAATCTGTTCCTGGTCAGTTCCATTGCGGGGCTCTCGTCCATACGATCCCAACGGACCCTGTTTCGCTGAAAACCATTATCGTATGGATAAGATATTCAATTTACAATTTCATACTTTACTTGAATTATTTTAAACAAAACCTTATTTGGGCTTAACCTTTCCACTTCGGCCCAACTGGACAAACACCGGCCCCTATAAAACATTTCCTTCTTCCCCAAATGACTGCCGTGAGCTCCAGTATGCAACTCTACCATGACCGCACCTTCCCCCGATCCAAACTCCATCACCACCCCCATTTAAATTCAAACTAAATTCACCACAATTCTCCTCTTCTTCTGAGATTCCTCATCATACCCACAAAGTTCAACTCGGTCCTCTCTCTCCGTTTGCGTCATCGAGACACCAACAGTAAACACCAAACAACTTTTTCACCGAACCCTTCAAAAATTCACCACAAGCTGCCAAACAACTCACTAAAACTCAATACGGCATTAAAAAGCCAATCGATGCACCACAAAACCCAAATCACCCAACCCTAACTCAGTGAAGCAAAAACCCGAGCCATAAAACTTGCGTCGAACCAGTTGAAACTTATACGAGGTTGAAGAGAAACCCGTCGTGAATTCATATGTATAAAATTGAGGATTTATGGAAATTTACTTCCATTTCTTTTGATTTTTATAAGACCTTGTTTTGCTGTGTTTCTTCATTTATGTGGCGGCGTGGTTTATTGACCAAAGAAATGAAGTCGGTAGGGTTAAGGGATGGAAGTTAGATATTTATAGGGTAATATATTATTTTTATATTTAATTTATTTATTTTAAGCAATCGCTACTAGTGTTCATCCTCTAAAATTCCTATGATCACATACGATACCCAAAAATCACGAAACTGGACATGCAGCTATAGTTTGAAATTGCGGTCCCAACGAAACTGGTTTCGTCGAATTCCGACTTCGTATGCTCACACAGGGTATTTTTAACCATTGAAATACTGACTGTTTTTCACTTTAAAAATTTGTACGACCACATACTGACTTCAAAAATCATGAAAATTGAAATCTAGTAATAATTTAATATTGCGGATCCAACAAAATTAGTTTCTTCAATTTCTGAGGTCGTTCGAAAAACTGGCTATTTTTAAAGCTTTAAATAGCCCTTTTAAATATATAAATATATTTAAATACAATTAAATTTAATATTTAAAAATAAATATTATCGTATATATTCACAATATAATATCATACAGCTCCACTGGGATTTTTAACTCGATATTCCAAATCCAGTGTTACATCGATATTCAATTTATATTTAAAAATCCATTTTAAAATATAAATAAATCGATATAAATTATAAAGGAATTCCATAGCGACTTTTCTAAAATTTGATTTGGACATAACTAAAAATCTACACGACGAAATCTCGATTTTTCTCTTCCATTAGGAAAATATACTTCACCAGCTCCTAACGTTTCTTATTTCACAGAAATCCGTCTTAAAACGAATCTTGTATATTCAGTTGAAGTTCAAATCGCCAAATAGCGAACTGCAACGCCATTTTGAGCTCGATTATAATTATATTATAATTATACGTTCAAATTGTCATTCAAATAATATATTCGTTATTCTGATTCAATTTTAAACTGAATTGAATATCACAGATGATCCAATTCACATCATTTTGTGAATTCCACTATTTCTGACTATTTCAAAAATTAAATATATTATTATATTATTATATTAATTAAATATTCAATATGATTTAATTTTGGTCATTTTAAATAACCAAACCATTATTTAAATAATTAAATAAATTAATTATATCGCTGAAAAATGCGGGTCGTTACATTCTTCCCCCCTTAAAATAATTTCGTCCTTGAAATTGCTAAGGTAGAAGACATACCCTATTAACTAGTTTAAAAACTATTCGTTCACTTTTAACTTCAGTTTCAACTGAACCAATTTATTTCAATTAAATATTTAATTAATTCTTATCAACGAAAATTTTCTAAAATCCTGAAAATTTTCTAACACCCAAAATTTTCGAAAAATTCCGTCAGCACCTCCTTTGTACTGGTCAATAGTTCAAACCCCAACTCGCCTCTCTAGGCCATCTCCAATCCAAAAGAAAATCAAACAGCCAAGCGGCTTGCCAAATCGGTCCATAAATCACCAAATCCATAAAAATAAATGTGTACCTTTTTGTTGGGCATATCATTAAATCCTTTAATTCTGCTGCCAATTCAGCATATACCAAAGTCATCCCAATCAATCTCTGATCAATTTATCCTCAACACAGCTATTCGCTTAAACAAGCCAATTTACCATTTCAAACTCAAGTTTCATTCTCGATTTCAAACCCCAAAGTCATCAATCCAATACCATTTCAGATTCCTACCTCACAATTCAAAATCTGATTCCACTTGATATATTATATTCCAATTCAATTCCCAGTTAATTGATTTCAATTCAATTTATATTTGCTTTCTCAAATTTCTTAAATTTTGTTTTTAATTCATACTATCTTCCTAGGGATTTTAAACAGTTTAGTTTTTCTAAGATAAATTATCCCCTTTCGGGATTCAAAACAACTTTCTTTTCCAAAAATAATTCAAAAACAAAATCTTTGGTAGTAATCCGTCACTTAGGACTCGAAAATGAACACTGATGATGTGTCCAGCATCATTAGAGTTATTTTCCAGCTATCGAAGTGAGTTCATTACTATATCACTTTCAAAACCATATTAAACACTTTCATTTTGATATCTTTTTCAAAATATCATTCACGATACTTGTAAACAATTTAAAATCTCCCAGGATTTTAAAATTTTCTTATACTTAACTCAAATCCACTTACAAACACTTTCTCCCCAGTTTTCATAATTTTAATTTCAATTCTGATTTATTTCAGATTTAATTAATCTGCTTTTATATTATACGAACTCAAATTGGTTATTTATATAACCATTTTCATTGTGATCAACCAACACATCCATCAAACTATAATCATTTGAATATTAATATTTCCTTTATATCAAAATATACTTTGGGAAAAATTGTTTCCTTTACCCTCTTTCAAAACATACTGTGTCGGTTCATCGTATTGGAGCGTTTAGAAACTCCTACCGATGCAGTGGATCAAACTGATCGACCAGAATTCACAAATAACTCAACCAATAAATCTCCGCAATATAAAACAATTTTTTATAAAATCTACAAATACGTTCACTCGTATATATACACTCAAACTCAATCTAGGGTATTACTAAACCCATCTCTACTGGGTCACGCCATAGAGCCAAGGTAATCTCTTAACCTTCAGCTCTGATAACACTGTAACGAACTGGGATTTTCGACTCCGAAAATCAACACAAACTACCATGTTGACTTTTCAGACATCGGAAATTCCTGATCATTAATAGAAAGAAGTTAGAGTGTGAGAATACATAAGATAGAAAATTAGAATAGAAGAAGAAGAACACAATCAGAGTAAAACACGAATCTCACAGCGGAACGAACAAAATATAATATATAACATAACTTTGCAATAAAATAGTATAATAACATTATTAGAGTACAACACTTACACACAACGGAAATAACAATAGCTATATAATCCTGAAGCCTCATGCTTCAAGCTCCTCCAAGTATATCTGTAAAGACCTGAACTACTTGACTGCCCGTATAAATTAGGGCACCCAAGAGTTTAAGGAAAACAAAACAAAATAAACTCTGGGTCAGTCATGGGACTGGTGTGAGTAAACTCAATTCATCGGTTTAACTTTTCAAAATCCTTCTCAAAAGAAAAGATAATCGTAAGACCGATCCACACATAAACACGGACGGTTTTTACCTTACGATAACCCAAAATAGTTTTTGAAAACGAATACTTTCTGCTATTGTTGTAATGTCTAATCACAAGTAAATAACAATCTAGCAAAACGCTTGCATCTCACGTTCCACATATATAGTATATAAACAAAACCGCGGGCGCTTATTGGAGATTGGATTCCAGCTATGACAAGGTATGGGACCACCTGCCAAAAGTGTATCTCTAGAGGCAAATACAATGGGTTCAGCAAGAACGTCTTGCAACCCGGCCCACACATGACCGACCACTCATTTCACGTGAGTGTATCGAATGTATATCACCAACGGTTGGGAGCTACCCACCGTCTTCTCGAAAAGGGACATCATCGAACATAGATAAAGAATGAAATGGATTTTCTCTAGATAGGTAATATACACCCTAATGGGAGCGACCCACTTAGCCATGCTGCCTGCCCGATTTCTGCCATTTCCCGATTGATGAGGCTCGAGGTCATAACGTATCTTTGACAGATCATACATTCATTTACTTTGAATGCCACATCGTCATACCCGTCAAATCATAGATTGATTTCCTCAAAAATACCACGGGTATGAAGCTAAGAGAAACGAATTCCTCCGCCACCAAACATAAGTACGTTTGAAGAGATCAACTTACGCGATCCTTTAGATATACTCTGTCAGACATTCGTCCATTCATGTTTGTCCTGGGACTGGACAAAACGAAGGCACTATTCTATAAACATGATAACCCTTGCATAACTCCATCTTCAATATTTGATCGCAACGCTAACATCCATACAGAGTGGTTTTCAGATAACGCATCTGATCCTCGTCTCCCCGTATTGACGACAGAAAAATGGTCAAAAACTTCGATAGTCGGTGATTTAACTATCAAAGTAAAACAGATGTGCAAACAACAATATCATTTACAAATGGAAATTCTATCGATCAATCATCATTCAAAGGTTTATTTCTTTTAATTAAATTATCATTAAATTATCCATTTTCCCTTTCTATATATTCGTAAATTCTAGGTTTCTAAATTTGGAAAAAACATACATTATAGATCGTTTGGAGCACATCACCATATTTACTTGTATTTCTTATTTCCTATATTGGAAAAACATTTCTGATCCTTATTTGGATAACGTTTCCAAACTCCTTCATTTGATTTAAACCGTTGTTTAAATATAACATCACTGTAACAACCCGTATTTTCAATAACCTGTAATAACATAAATCGAGGCAGAATTTAATTCTAAAATGGGAATCAAGGGAAACGGGCTATGCCATTGTGTTCGTCTCGGAAAAATACGCGAAATAGAGTCCGAGTTTTCGAAAATCGGAGTCCGTATGACCAAGATATGGCCTCGCGAAGTTTCACGAAAATTCCCAAATTAAAGTATACTTAATTAAGTGAAATGGGTTGTGTAGATATATATATATATATATATTGATATATATATATATATATATAATTGAAAATTTAATAAATAAATATGCAAAAATGCTCAAAACAGCGAATTGGGAGAGGGGAATAACCGAACCGGCCGATTTTTGAAGTCGACCCGAGCCCGCTGGGTCGACTAGGGGTTAATCCAGGGTGTTTGGCTGTCAACCCGTGGGCCGATTCGCTCAAGTGCAGATTTTGCATTTGAATGGTTCTCATGGTCCATCTTTAATCTAAAGGCCCTAGATGGTTCCTACACTTGACTTCTTCCCCAAGACATGCTTTGATGGCTTGGATTGAATCTAGGGTTAATCCTATGGCCTAAAACACTTGCCTAATCTATAAATAAGACCCTAACCTACCCTAATTCATTCATAATTAAACCTAGTGACTAAACTATGGCAGAATGCTAGCTCTCATGGCCTCCACTAATTTTATGAAGAGGGTTGCATACTAATCACTCTCTAATCAACTTCTAATCCCTTCTTAGCATCTTAATCTTCTTCATTTGGTGTTCAAAGTTGCTAGTTGTGAGTTTCTATCACTTTGATGATCTTTTGGTAAACTAATTAGATGAGATGTGATGAGATTTATGGTTTTGTATGTGGGTTAATGAGCTTTGAATCATATGATATGATGTTAGCATTAATCTTATGTTTATGCATGTTGAGTATGTAAGCTTATGCAAGTTTAATATGATGTATGTTATGTTTGCATGATGCTAAATATGCAAGTTGTGGGCTATGTAATCATATGCATGTTATGCAAGTTCATGGTAATATGCTATGCAAGTTACATGTTTGTTAATATGCAAGTTACATGTTTGTTAATATGCAAGTTACATGTATGTAAATATGCAAGTTACATGTTTGTTAATATGCAAGTTACATGTTTGTTAATATGCAAGTTACATGTATGTAAATATGCAAGTTACATGTTTCTTTATATGCAAGTTACATGTTTGTTAATATGCGAGTTACATGTATGTAAATATGCAAGTTACATGTTTATTAATATGCAAGTTCATGATGACACATTATGCAAGTCTATAAGCTAATATGCAAGTTTGTTATGCAAAATGAATATGTAAGTTATGTGACATATTATATGCAAGTTATGTGACATGTTATGCAAGTTCATATGCAAGTTATGTGTTTGTTAATATGCAAGATGGCACCTTTGAAACATGTTCATTCATATGCAAGTTGACACCTTTTATATGTGTTATATCATGAACGAAATTACGTGGGAACGATGGGGTAATTAAATGCATAAGTTAATAAGATTGTGTGAAATTAATATAATTATGCATAACACAAAATAAATAAACATAGTATGGGAATTTGCCTATTTGGTTAGGTGTACCCATACTATGTGTTGGGAATTTACCTATTGAGTTAGGTCTACCCCATGGGAATTTACCTATTAAGTTAGGTCTACCCATGTTAAGAAAACTTGATTAATTAGGGATAATTAATATAAAATTATGAGGGTGATTAATTAGGTGTAATTAATTGACTAAGACACGAGGTTGGACTCAGTTGTAGCGTAAAACTGCCCGGACCCAACCGGCTTAACCAGTTGCTACAAATGTTAGCCCAATGTGAGAGGTCTTAGGCACAAACTAAATACGTAATTAATGTAAAGACACGAGGTTAGACTCTGTTATGACATAAGGCTGCCCGGACCCAACCGGCTTAACCAGCGGTCATAAAAGACAGTCTAATGTGAGAGGTCTTTACAAAGGTTACGTTCTTAATTAATTAATTAAGAAACACTTAACCACATTAGCATGTAGAGGGACATGAGGGGTTAAGTGGGTGCCTCGGGTGGCATGAGAAAATCTAGTGGTTGCCTTGGGTGGCAATAGAAAATACGATTAGAATACTTAACCAAAATAGAACATGTAATTAAAACATGATTAAAGGGTTAAGTGGGATATACTAGAAAAAGGGACAAGCTTAGGTGGGTAGCTTGTGGAGGCCCATTTCAACCAGTAACCCATACGTATCTTTGTGGGCTCGACCCATGTCGAGGACGGGACACGCATACTGGGCTTGACTGTAAGAGGCAAACGGGTTAGCGGTGGCAACGCAAGTCCAACGGGCTTCATATGCGTGAGTGGGCCCGGGCTGGTAGGTAAGCCGTTGTTGCATCGAGTAGATATAAGCCGTGCACCTTTAGTTTCATCAGGTTGCCACATTGGGGAATGATACATCCCACGGTGGGGCCAGCACGGGTATCTACGTTAGGGAGCCGATCGAATGGGAAGTAGTGTGTACACCTAGTGGATTGTAGGGCCCCGTGGCGCCTACTTGGTCACCTAGGGGTACGCAGGTACTAATTAGTAAATTTTATAAGTCCTTGGGTGGGATCAACCTTTAAGTTAGGAACGACTGGTGTGGTGCAGTTTAGTAATTTACCTTAGGGAGGGTAGATGCGTCTTTATCCTTTATCTTCGTTTAGTTGACTGCTTAGGGTAGCCATTCATCCCTATATGTTACCGTATATCAGTTTATGTCTTCTCTGGTTACTTTAACGATTGTATTGTTAAAGTTATAGGACTCGCTCAGACTTATGTCTGACCCTGTTGTTTTTATCTTTTTCCCAACCCTCAGGTCCTACGGTGGATCCTAGCAGTAGTGGAGCTTGATCGGATTGCTGTTCCAGTCTTTAGGAGCTTGGATAGATGTAAAGCTCCAGTTATCCAGTTATCTTTTCTTTTGTTTGGCTATTGTATGAGAGTGGGATTATGTACTTCTTTATTTTGATGGATATTGTACTTGACCTTTATTGTGGTTTTATGATGTAACCAGACATGTTTTACTTCCGCTGTTATGAGATGATGTTTTAAAATTTCAAGTACTATTTATATCTGTCTTGTTGTAATTTTTCTGTTCTATATTCACTAAAATACTCCACCGATGCTATGGCATTCCCTTAGTGAGTGATCATAGCGGGAGTGGGGTGTTACACGTGGTATCAGAGCTTAAGGTTACCAGAACAGATAAAATTTTTGAGAAAAACTACTTTCTAAGAGTATTTTCGAAGAAAGTATTTTTAAAAGCATGTCTTCTAAGAGAAAAAGTTTTTGAAAAAGAAAAGCATAATCCCCAATAGCCATATCTTTATCTTTCGGAATCTCCTTTTTGAATCTTTCCTCTTTCGTTTCAGCATGGCTGAAGATCTTAACATCCCGGAGGGTTTAGTTATACCACTATGGTATAGGAGGTTGCAAGAGGCTAGGGCCGCGGCTGCGGGTCCGGCCAATGCTACTACACCAGAGACAACCGCTCCTCCTCCTCAGCCTAGAGTGGATAATTTTGCTAAGGTTTGCAAGGAGTTCAAGGCTATAGGAGGAAAACCTTTTCTTGGTTCAGAGACTTTCGTAGAGGCTAGAGATTGGCTTAAGGAAGTGGAAGAGTTGCTAGATATCTTTGAAGTGGAAGAGGGAAAGAAAGTCAAGTTGGCGGCTTGGTTAATGAAGGGAGAGGCCTCATTCTGGTGGGAGGTCACTAATGGAGAACGCCCTGTTGACTCTTGGGCAGATTTTAAGCAAAGGTTTGGGGCTAAGTTTCTCTCAAGGGCGGAAGAGAATCTGTTTATGGAGAAGTTCTTGAATTTGAAGCAAGGGAATCTCACGGTGAAAGAATATGTCAACAAATTCAATCAATTAGCAAGGTTTGGCATAGAGTTGGTGAATACACCGGAGAAGAAGGCTTTGAGGTTCGTTAGAGGCTTGAACGAACCATTGCAAGGAATAGCTATGACTCACATTCCTATGGGGGCCACTTTTGAGAAGCTTGTCTACATGGCACTTATGCATGAGGATGATAAGAATTCTAAGGCACCAGAGAAAAAGGGGGATCAGAAGAAACCGCAACAGCAACAACAAGGCAAGGGCGGAAAAGGCAATGGTGACAAAAAGAAGACGAAGAAGAAGTGCTTCAATTGTGGAACACCAGGACACCTCAGTAAGGATTGTCGCAAAAAGAAGAAGACCGGTTGCTTTCATTGTGGTGAAGCAGGGCATCTTGTTAAAAACTGCCCAAAGAAGGGGCAGAAGACGGGGTCTACCTCAGGAGGCCAGGTGCAAGCTCTTATAGCACCACCTCAGTCAGGGGGGCAAGTTCAGGTTCTCTCAGTTCCACCGATTCAGCAGAGAGGTAGAACTATTTCCGTTGAAAGTCTGGTTTTTCTGTTTGATCATCCAGTTCGTACTTTGTTTGACTCTGGCGCATCGCATTCTTTTATCTCATCATCGTTAGTTGAGTCACTGCACTTAGACACCAGTCTAGTTGATGATCCCTTGGTTGTCTCAAACCCAATTGGGGGCTCCATATATCTGTCTATGATATGTTTGGGTTTGAAGATTTCTATACTTAGCGTTGAGTTTAGATGTGATGCTTTTGTATTGGGCTTCACGGGCTATGGGTTGATCTTGGGCATGGACTGGTTATCCAGTAATGGTGCCGTTCTTGATTGCGAAAGGAGGGTTGTCAGGCTCATGACCCGCTTGGGTAACACTCTCGAGATCTCTTGCAATCCCATGGAATCTGTTTTGCTAAGTTATCTTGAATCGCTCGATGCTTCGGTCGAAAGTTTGTGTTCTGTCAGAATAGTCCGGGAATATCCGGATGTGTTTGAAGAAGTAAAGGGTTTGCCTCCGAAGCGGGAGATAGATTTCCGAATTTATTTGGTGGATAATGCCAAACCAGTGTCTTTGCCAGTACGCCACATGGCTCCTCGTGAGAGAAGAGAACTTCATAAGCAAGTAGGGGAGTTGCTTGAGAAGGGGTTCATAAGGCGAAGTATATCGGAGTGGGGAGCTCCAGTAGTGTTTGCCACGAAGGCGGATGGGTCCCTCAGACTTTGTGTGGATTATAGGGAACTTAATAAGCTCACGAAGAAGAATAGACACCCATTACCGAGGATAGATGATCTCTTTGATCAGTTGGTTGGCGCGTCAGTATTTTCGCAGATGGACTTAGCTACAGGGTTTCATCAGTTAAGAGTGGCGGAGGACAGTATAGAGAAGACTGCTTTCCGGACTCCGGATGGTTTTTATGAGTGGCTAGTGATGCCATTTGGGTTGACAAACGCCCCCGCATACTTTGTTGATCTCATGAGTAGAGTGTTCAGAGAGTATCTGAATAAGTTTGTAGTAGTTTTTGTGGATGACATCTTGGTCTTTTCCAAGAATGAAGAAGAGCATGCCTTACATCTCAAGGAAGTGTTGGAGACTCTTCGAGCGCATAGTCTTAAAGCTAAATTCTCTAAATGCCATTTTTGGAGAAGAGAAGTGCGATTCTTAGGGCATGTGGTCTCTAAGGAAGGGATAGCTGTGGATCCCGCAAAGATAGTATCTATCCAGGATTGGAAAGTTCCTAGAAATGCTACCGAGGTAAGAAGTTTCTTGGGGTTGGCAGGATATTATAGGAAGTTCATCAAAGACTTCGCGAAGATATCAGCCCCATTAACCCGCTTGACGAAGAAGAATCTGGTTTTCTCATGGGATGTAGATTGTGATGATGCTTTCCGACGGTTAAAGAGAGCTTTGACCACCGCTCCAGTTTTAGTGCTTCCAGATGGGAGTAAGCCGTTTGTTGTTTATACCGATGCTTGTGGAACAGGATTAGGCGCAGTCTTGATGCAGGAGGGAAGGGTAATAGCCTATGGAGGGAGACAATTGAGAGTGCATGAGAAGAATTACCCTACCCATGATCTAGAGTTGGCCGCGATTGTTTTCGCACTTAAGTCTTGGCGCCATTATCTTCTTGGTGAGAGATTCGAGTTGTTCACCGACCATAAATCATTGAAGTACTTATTCTCTCAGAAGGATTTAAACTTAAGACAGCAAAGGTGGATGGAGTTCTTAGCATCCTATGATTTCGAGATAGCGTATACCCCTGGTAAGGGTAACGTGGTGGCAGACGCCTTAAGTAGAAAAAGGCTATCTTTGAGTCCATTGTTCGTGGAACGACGAAGCTTGGAGTTTCTTTCTTTGTTTGACTTCAGACCTTCTGTTGATTTTGTACCTGGTTTGTTGGCATCCTTGGAGGTTAGACCTACTCTTTTGAGACGGATTTGCGAGGCTCAGCGAGACGACCCACAGTTGGTTGTGTTGGTAGAGAAGCTTATAAGAGGGGAGTCGTCCAGCCATTTGGGTAGATACACCATAGATGATAAGGGATGGTTGCATAGAGACGGTAGACTTTGTGTACCGCAAGATGAGGGTTTGAAGAAGGCTATTTTGGATGATGCACATCGTTCAAGAATGACTATTCATCCCGGTGGAGACAAAATGTACCAAGACATGAAGAGAGTTTTCTTTTGGGCCGGTATGAAGAAAGATGTGGCCGAGTATGTGGCTAGATGCTTAGTGTGCCAACAAGTTAAAGTGGAGCAAAGGAAACCCGGTGGGTTGCTACACCCATTGGAAGTTCCACAGTGGAAGTGGGATAGTGTCTCGATGGATTTCATCGACGGGTTACCGAGATCGAGGAAGGGCAATACGGGAATTTGGGTTGTGGTAGACAGACTTACAAAGAGTGCCCATTTTATACCCGTAAAGAGTAAGAGGACCGCTCCATGGCTTGCTTCAGTCTATGTTAGAGAGATTGTTAGATTGCATGGCGTACCATCCAGCATTGTGAGTGATCGAGATCCTATTTTCACTAGTGAGTTTTGGAGAAGTTTGCAAGAGGCGGTAGGGACTCAGTTGTGTTTGAGCACCGCATATCATCCTCAGACGGACGGTCAGACCGAGAGGGTGAACCGTATCTTAGAAGATCTTTTGAGGCTTTGTATCTTGGATTTTGGAGGTACATGGGAAGAACATCTTCCTTTGGTGGAGTTCGCATATAATAACAGCTTTCAGTCCAGTATTGGTATGGCTCCTTTCGAAGCTCTTTATGGAAGGCCTTGTCGATCTCCTACATGTTGGTGGGAATCTACGGATAAGATCTTGCTTGGGCCGGATATGGTTAGAGAGACTTCAGAGAAGATTGATTTAATTCGAAAAAGGATGAAAGCAGCGCAAGATAGACAGAAATCTTATGCGGATCGGAGAAGGACGGATCTTGAGTTTGAGGTTGGGGACATGGTTTTTGTCAAAGTATCTCCATTGAGAAATGTTGTTCGCTTTGGGTCCGTAGGGAAGTTAGCACCGAGATTTGTTGGGCCGTTTCCTATTAAGGAAAGGATTGGACGGATGGCATATAGGGTGGAGTTGCCCGACAGACTTAGTGGTGTTCATGATGTATTCCATGTATCACATTTGAGGAAGTGCTTACATGAGACCGCGGAGGTGGTAGAGCTGAGCTTGCTTAGAGATGTAGAGGTAGAGCGTGATGCGACGATTCGACGAGCTCCTACTCGCATCCTTGGGTCAGAAACTAGGAAGTTGAGGAACAGAGAAGTTCAGCTAGTTAAAGTGCAATGGGGAGATGACGAAAGCAATGCTACTTGGGAGACGGAAGCAAAGATGCGTTCTTTGTATCCATTTCTTTTTGAGAGTATGTCTTTTAACTTCTCCTTTATTGCTTGTCTAGTACTTATCTTATCTTTAGTATATCCTCTCGCTAATACCTATGACCTTTAGATAGGGTAAAACCTATGGTTGAGACATGTGTTTGAAACATGTTATGGTTGATGGATGCATATGGATGCAATTGTTTGCTAGTGGTTGCTCGTGGATGCATATACACACACATTAGGCACTAGATCGGCTCAGTCACTTCATGTTGCATATTGCATAAATGGATGTGGTAGTTAGATTGATGGATGTATCATGGCTGTGTTATCATATGGATGATGCATTTTTGTGTATGGTTGTGCACGCATGTAGAAATTTGTATGTGTCAATAGGGTTTCGCATACATATTGGATGCATGGCACTATCATGGTTTGCATTAAGGAGGTTTACTGTATCAGTAACCGCCTGATTTTCGCATTAGGTAAGTACATATACACACACTTTTGCATATATCCATCCAGCATTTAGAATCTTGTAAGGACAATGATTGCTCGTGGATGATGCTTTGAGTAGATGGATGATTGGATGGTAGGATACGTTCTTCCTAACTTGAAGATTTCGGGGACGAAATCCTTTAAGGAGGGGAGAATGTAACAACCCGTATTTTCAATAACCTGTAATAACATAAATCGAGGCAGAATTTAATTCTAAAATGGGAATCAAGGGAAACGGGCTATGCCATTGTGTTCGTCTCGGAAAAATACGCGAAATAGAGTCCGAGTTTTCGAAAATCGGAGTCCGTATGACCAAGATATGGCCTCGCGAAGTTTCACGAAAATTCCCAAATTAAAGTATACTTAATTAAGTGAAATGGGTTGTGTAGATATATATATATATATATATATATATATATTGATATATATATATATATAATTGAAAATTTAATAAATAAATATGCAAAAATGCTCAAAACAGCGAATTGGGAGAGGGGAATAACCGAACCGGCCGATTTTTGAAGTCGACCCGAGCTCGCTGGGTCGACTAGGGGTTAATCCAGGGTGTTTGGCTGTCAACCCGTGGGCCGATTCGCTCAAGTGCAGATTTTGCATTTGAATGGTTCTCATGGTCCATCTTTAATCTAAAGGCCCTAGATGGTTCCTACACTTGACTTCTTCCCCAAGACATGCTTTGATGGCTTGGATTGAATCTAGGGTTAATCCTATGGCCTAAAACACTTGCCTAATCTATAAATAAGACCCTAACCTACCCTAATTCATTCATAATTAAACCTAGTGACTAAACTATGGCAGAATGCTAGCTCTCATGGCCTCCACTAATTTTATGAAGAGGGTTGCATACTAATCACTCTCTAATCAACTTCTAATCCCTTCTTAGCATCTTAATCTTCTTCATTTGGTGTTCAAAGTTGCTAGTTGTGAGTTTCTATCACTTTGATGATCTTTTGGTAAACTAATTAGATGAGATGTGATGAGATTTATGGTTTTGTATGTGGGTTAATGAGCTTTGAATCATATGATATGATGTTAGCATTAATCTTATGTTTATGCATGTTGAGTATGTAAGCTTATGCAAGTTTAATATGATGTATGTTATGTTTGCATGATGCTAAATATGCAAGTTGTGGGCTATGTAATCATATGCATGTTATGCAAGTTCATGGTAATATGCTATGCAAGTTACATGTTTGTTAATATGCAAGTTACATGTTTGTTAATATGCAAGTTACATGTATGTAAATATGCAAGTTACATGTTTGTTAATATGCAAGTTACATGTTTGTTAATATGCAAGTTACATGTATGTAAATATGCAAGTTACATGTTTCTTTATATGCAAGTTACATGTTTGTTAATATGCGAGTTACATGTATGTAAATATGCAAGTTACATGTTTATTAATATGCAAGTTCATGATGACACATTATGCAAGTCTATAAGCTAATATGCAAGTTTGTTATGCAAAATGAATATGTAAGTTATGTGACATATTATATGCAAGTTATGTGACATGTTATGCAAGTTCATATGCAAGTTATGTGTTTGTTAATATGCAAGATGGCACCTTTGAAACATGTTCATTCATATGCAAGTTGACACCTTTTATATGTGTTATATCATGAACGAAATTACGTGGGAACGATGGGGTAATTAAATGCATAAGTTAATAAGATTGTGTGAAATTAATATAATTATGCATAACACAAAATAAATAAACATATTATGGGAATTTGCCTATTTGGTTAGGTGTACCCATACTATGTGTTGGGAATTTACCTATTGAGTTAGGTCTACCCCATGGGAATTTACCTATTAAGTTAGGTCTACCCATGTTAAGAAAACTTGATTAATTAGGGATAATTAATATAAAATTATGAGGGTGATTAATTAGGTGTAATTAATTGACTAAGACACGAGGTTGGACTCAGTTGTAGCGTAAAACTGCCCGGACCCAACCGGCTTAACCAGTTGCTACAAATGTTAGCCCAATGTGAGAGGTCTTAGGCACAAACTAAATACGTAATTAATGTAAAGACACGAGGTTAGACTCTGTTATGACATAAGGCTGCCCGGACCCAACCGGCTTAACCAGCGGTCATAAAAGACAGTCTAATGTGAGAGGTCTTTACAAAGGTTACGTTCTTAATTAATTAATTAAGAAACACTTAACCACATTAGCATGTAGAGGGACATGAGGGGTTAAGTGGGTGCCTCGGGTGGCATGAGAAAATCTAGTGGTTGCCTTGGGTGGCAATAGAAAATACGATTAGAATACTTAACCAAAATAGAACATGTAATTAAAACATGATTAAAGGGTTAAGTGGGATATACTAGAAAAAGGGACAAGCTTAGGTGGGTAGCTTGTGGAGGCCCATTTCAACCAGTAACCCATACGTATCTTTGTGGGCTCGACCCATGTCGAGGACGGGACACACATACTGGGCTTGACTGTAAGAGGCAAACGGGTTAGCGGTGGCAACGCAAGTCCAACGGGCTTCATATGCGTGAGTGGGCCCGGGCTGGTAGGTAAGCCGTTGTTGCATCGAGTAGATATAAGCCGTGCACCTTTAGTTTCATCAGGTTGCCACATTGGGGAATGATACATCCCACGGTGGGGCCAGCACGGGTATCTACGTTAGGGAGCCGATCGAATGGGAAGTAGTGTGTACACCTAGTGGATTGTAGGGCCCCGTGGCGCCTACTTGGTCACCTAGGGGTACGCAGGTACTAATTAGTAAATTTTATAAGTCCTTGGGTGGGATCAACCTTTAAGTTAGGAACGACTGGTGTGGTGCAGTTTAGTAATTTACCTTAGGGAGGGTAGATGCGTCTTTATCCTTTATCTTCGTTTAGTTGACTGCTTAGGGTAGCCATTCATCCCTATATGTTACCGTATATCAGTTTATGTCTTCTCTGGTTACTTTAACGATTGTATTGTTAAAGTTATAGGACTCGCTCAGACTTATGTCTGACCCTGTTGTTTTTATCTTTTTCCCAACCCTCAGGTCCTACGGTGGATCCTAGCAGTAGTGGAGCTTGATCGGATTGCTGTTCCAGTCTTTAGGAGCTTGGATAGATGTAAAGCTCCAGTTATCCAGTTATCTTTTCTTTTGTTTGGCTATTGTATGAGAGTGGGATTATGTACTTCTTTATTTTGATGGATATTGTACTTGACCTTTATTGTGGTTTTATGATGTAACCAGACATGTTTTACTTCCGCTGTTATGAGATGATGTTTTAAAATTTCAAGTACTATTTATATCTGTCTTGTTGTAATTTTTCTGTTCTATATTCACTAAAATACTCCACCGATGCTATGGCATTCCCTTAGTGAGTGATCATAGCGGGAGTGGGGTGTTACAATCACTAAGCCAATTCTCACCATTTCACTCATTAACTAAATTCAGTTAATCAACCTTCACTATCGAACTTTAACCATTTCTTAGTTAAAAACGAAGTCAATCAAGTTGGGGTATAACTACCTCTCAGACCTTAACTGAACAACATTTCTAACTTCGAAATAAACAAAGTTCACTTTCAAATCTTTAACAAACTTCCTTACGTAACTCTCGGATTCTATTTACGAACCCACTTCTTTATTTTAAACATTGATTATAACTATAGCGTTATAATTCTTTTCTTCTTAAATATCCAACTTTCAAAATATAACTTTTATTCCTTAATTTAACTAAATAACTAAACCACTAATTTATTAAAAAATAAGTAAATCTTGATTAAACCGGAAAGTAAATATTACTTTACCGAATTCGATATGATCGAATTCAATGTATAATTCTCCGTTTTGAATACTCTCTCTTCGATAACTCCTTTTCGAATACTATATTCGATAACCCTTTCTCCGAATAACTATATTCGATAAACTCTCTTCGAATGATTTACATTCGATTAATCTCCTTTCGAATAAACTATATGTGACGGCCCGCCCCGCACCAGCCTGCATTTCCTCCGGAAGTGCGCTGTACACATGCCCGACTAGCACGGAACGGTCGCCAAAGAAAGGAAAGGGAAGAAGGAAATGAACATACAAAGAACCTGTAGAATGTCTCACAGCGAATGGAATAAAATATAATAATAACATACTTGACATAAAACAGGTGAGACAGTGCATAAGCTGATAACTAAAATCAACATCAATCATCTGAGCAGCGGAAATCCATATACAGCTTATTACAATTTTCCAAATTTACTGTCTCTAAACAGAAGAAAGCTAAAGTAGAAGATACACCACCAATGCCCAAGCAGTGATCTTCAACAACACAGGGAGAATATTATATATATATATATATATATATTATGTGGAAGCCTCCAGCTCGTCTCCGGATCATCTACCCGTGCATCACCAGCTAACCTGTCTCTAGTCTGCTCGTGTGAGCACCCAGAGTAATAAGAGGAGACATAAAACTCTGGGTCAGACATAAAGCCTGGTATGAG
This sequence comes from Allium sativum, assembly GCA_030737875.1. Lineage (NCBI taxonomy): Eukaryota > Viridiplantae > Streptophyta > Magnoliopsida > Asparagales > Amaryllidaceae > Allium > Allium sativum. Next base: position 944,114,220 of record CM060909.1, on the reverse strand, counting down.
CAATAAGCATCTAAACAGAATGATAACAGGTATACTAAACCATACCTGAACCTGGACCTGCAACCAAAGAGTTAGTACCACATACAATACTCCAAGGTGCCAAAATAAATAGTGTAAGAATACGGGGGTGGGGTGTGCATGTCACAATGATAGCAAACAAATCATCCATAGCAACCATCCTCACATCCCTCACTCAGTGCGTAAAGCGTACGATATCTACCACTTTGGAACACTAGACAAACTGAGGTAACGACGAATCCCGACTTATAGAAACCCTGCTATGACCAAGCTAAACATATGGAGTCATGACCAGACATTTCAATGACCCACTTCATTGGTTGTAGCCCTTGGTCCTACCGATGCCATAATGGCCCTGAATCCGCCTTCGTACCTCCTACCATAGTGGTCCAAAGCTATAGACGTCGATAACCCCTTGGCACGCGTCCTGCAGCAGAGCCCAACCATGAAGCGAACTCGTTGATTCCCATCTGAATCTTGAGCTCTAACTTCTCATTTGGACTTCCTTTGCATCTCGGGTTTGGTCGAATTGGAGTGGGTCTTCAGAAGAGTTGTCGCGCAGTAACAGTCCTAAAATTCGGTTCGGTTCGGTAGTCATCACCCTCGTCGGTTCGGGTCGGGTACTACGCTTCGGGTCGGGTCGGTGTCCTCATCCGGGTCGGGTCGGGTTGTTGTCCTCCTTCCAGTTTTCTCCGAACAGCTCCCTCGTTTTCCATCTACTCCGATCCGATCTGCTCCCATTCTCCATCTACTCCGATCCGATCCGCACTTGCTGTCTGATCCGCGTGACTTTCCCTCTTGCTAGTCCTCCAAAGAGTTTACTTCCGATCCGAGCCCTGCGTCTCCAAGTCGATCCGATCTGGCCCCCATTATTCTTCCGATCCGATCCCCTTTTTGTTCACTCCAACTCTAAGTAAACGACATTTCTTTTTGCCAAGTCTCCTATGTGCTAAACTCCAGTTCGGATCGGTTTTCTTGCCCAGTTCACATGTCCGATCCGAACCGGTTAGGAACCTGCACATTTCTGCAACTTTCCAGCGAGCTTTCTACACCATTCAACGACGTTTTCGACCAATTTAACTATTTTAATCAATCATAAAACATACCATAGAGTCATAGTAATATGTAATAGCAACCACAAACAGCAAACAACAATTCAAACGAATCAAAGTGGATCAAAAGTGACTAAAACTTCATATTTTCCCATAGCATGTTTAAGTAGAACTAATCATAGGGTTAGCAAAACTTAATCAAATCGAACCAAATTTCTAACAGAAGCATAAAATATTATTTACGAATTTCTAACCATTTTTCCAGAATTTATTAGTGTATAAATTCGCTAATCTTCACTAATTACCCTTAATTACCGTAATTAGTGCAAAAACTATGCAAATCACTCACCTTGGCCACAACTAAAACCCCAAAACTGAAATATTCTCTGATTTGGCGTTGTTCCCACTCTTACACAGCAGCTCTACCTCGGTTCTCGTGCTAATACTCCTTGATTAGATGTTTGCTAAGCCCAATCTTCAATTAGGAAGTGATTAAGAGGTGTTTTGAAGAGATTTAGAGGGTGGAGGCCATGGCTAGGTTAAGAGGAATGAATAGTGACGGCTGAAAAATGAGAAAAAGGTATTCTCCAAACCCTAACAGCCCTTTTAAACTCCTAATTCCGAAATTTCCCTTTGGGCCTAGCTGTTAATCACCCGGTTAAGCCCAATTAAGCTATTTTTCACCATCTGAAACTTGTTTCAGCCATATCTCCCAAATGGTGAGTCCGTTAGGCTAATGTGACCACTCTACGGAAAGAGAAACCATCATCCGAAGCCAATGGAAGTGGTTCAGGTCAAAATTCATTTCCAGTCAAAAGTTATGGCCAAAACAGTGCCAACAAGGGGTAAAATGGTCATTTAAAAATCGGGAAAAATCATGAACATGGGAAATGACCCCAATAGTCGTCTCCCAAAGTTACGTGACCATACGACTTCATATGTGAAATAAATAAATGTCCTACGATCCTATGATGCGTAGAATACGGGTCGTTACACTCTCCCCCCCTTAAGAAATTTCACCCCCGAAATTCCTTAACCCAAAACATACAAAGGATCCCGCATGCCTAACAACCACATACAACAATCAATCATGAAAAACAAGCAAACAAGCCTATCCTAGCATGCGGAAAACTAAATCGAAGTCAAAATCTTACCAGGCAAAGAGTTCTGGGTGTGCCTTCCTAATGTTCTCCTCTGTCTCCCAAGTACAATCATTCTCGTCCTCGCTCCACTGTACCTTGACTAGCTTCACCGCCTTCCTTCGAAGTTGCTTCATGTCGTGTGCGACAATACGGGCCAGCTTGCGGTTCCCAACCGCCTCGGGTTCTACTTCGAAGTCCTCTAACTGATCAGGTGAAATAGTCATATCTGAGTCGTGAACGAACTTCCTTAGTTGGGAAACATGAAATACGTCGTGAACTCCCGCCATCTTCTCTGGTAAGTCAACTCTGTATGCCAAATTCCCGACTAGTTCAAGAACAGGGAATGGACCAACAAATCTTGGTGCTAATTTGCCTCTCCTGCCAAATCGTATTACGCTCTTCAACGGAGAAATCTTGACAAACACCAAGTCACCAACAGAGAATTTTAGGTCTCTTCTCCTCTTATCAGCATAACTCTTTTTCCTATCTTGGGCAGCCTTCATTCGTTGTTGAATGATCTTGATCTTATCTGAAGTTTCCCTCACCACATCTGGTCCAAGCATAAACTTCTCGCCAGTCTCTATCCAACATGATGGTGAGTTGCACGGTCTTCCGTACAAAGCTTCAAACGGAGCCGTACCGATACTGGATTGGTAGCTATTATTATATGCAAACTCTACTAGATGCAAATGGTCATCCCATGATCCACCAAAATCCAATATACATGCTCTCAAGAGGTATTCCAAAATACGGTTCACCCTCTCCGTCTGACCGTCGGTCTGAGGATGATATGCGGTACTGAGATGTAACTCTGACCCTAGAGCCTCTTGTAAGCTCTTCCAAAACCCACTAGTGAACAACGGGCCTCGGTCGCTCACAATGCTTTTAGGTACTCCATGAAATCTCACTACCCACTTCATATACAATTCTGCTAACTTAGCTGCCGTTCTGGCCGATTTGACTGGTATAAATCTTGCACTTTTAGTCAGTCGATCCACAACTACCCAAATGCTATCATGTCCCGATCTAGTCCTTGGTAAACCATCAATGAAATCCATCGAGACTTGCTCCCATTTCCATTCGGGAATTTCTAAAGGCTGTAACAACCCACTAGGCTTCTTTTGCTCGGCTTTAACTAGCTGGCAATTCATGCACTTGGATATAAACTTCCCAACGTCTCTTTTCATCCCTTCCCAGTAGTAAGTCTGCTTCATATCTCGATACATCTTGTTATCACCAGGGTGTATAGTCAGCTTTGAGTGATGACATTCTCTAAGCACTTCATCTCTCAATCCATTGACATTGGGTACAATAAGCTTTCCATTCTTTCTAAGCCATCCATCTCGATCAAGCCCATACTTGTTCATCTCCTCATCGATATCCATCATTAGCTTGGAGATGATTTCCAATAGGTTAGGATCGTCCCTCTGACTAGAGCCGATCCGCTCAATTAAAGTGGGTCTGATCGTCAAACTTGCTAACATTTCTGGATCCAATTCGCACTTTGGTCTGAAATCAAAACCCGCGATATACTCCAGTTGCTTCCATTCAAGGAACATAGCCCCTAGGCTGGCATGTCTTCTACTCAATGCATTAGCCATCGCATTGCCCTTTCCCGGTGTGTATGCGATGTCAAAATCAGAGGGAGCCAAGAATTCTAACCACCTCTGCTGACGGAGATTTAAATCCTTCTGGGAGAATAGATACTTCAACGACTTATGATCTGTAAATAGCTCAAATCTTTCTCCCAAGAGATAGTGTCTCCACATCTTTAACGCGAACACGATCGCTGCCAATTCTAAATCATGGGTAGGGTATCTTCTCTCGTGCGGTTTCAATTGCCGACTTGCGTAAGCTACAACCTTGCCGCCTTGCATTAATACAGCACCCAATCCGGTACCACAGGCATCCGTGTATACCGTCATCTCTTCATCCCCCTTAGGAATGACTAACACTGGTGCGCTTGTCAACTTGTCCTTTAGACTTTTGAATGCATTCTCGCACCTTTCATCCCAGACAAAAGCTTGATTCTTCTTGATCAACTGGGTCAATGGTGCTGCTATCTTGGAGAAACCTTGGATAAACTTACGATAATATCCAGCTAACCCCAAGAAACTCCTTACATCTGTTGCATTCTTGGGCGTAGGCCAATCCTGTACCGTAGCCACCTTTGCCGGGTCCACGGCAATACCATTCTCTGATACAACATGGCCCAAGAACCTTACTTCCCTCTTCCAGAAGTGACACTTAGAAAACTTTGCTTTCAATTGGTGTTTTCTCAACACCTCCATCGCTACTCTTAAATGTTCCTTGTGTTCTTCCTCTGTCTCCGAATAGACCAAAATATCATCAACGAACACAAGGACAAACTTATTCAACTGATCTCTGAATACCCTATTCATAAGATCCACAAAATATGCTGGGGCATTAGTCAGCCCAAATGGCATAACCAACCATTCATAAAATCCAGACGGCGTTCGAAATGCCGTTTTAGCTATACTCTCAGCTTCCACTCTAAGCTGATGAAAACCTGTCGCGAGATCCAACTGAGAAAATACTCTCGCGCCACTCAACTGATCGAACAAATCATCTATCCGCGGTAGAGGATACTTGTTCTTCCTCGTCACTTTATTCAACTCGCGGTAGTCTACACACAAACGAAGGGAACCATCCGCCTTGGTAGAAAACACAACTGGTGCTCCCCATTCAGAAACACTCCTTCTGATAAATCCCTTCTTCAAAAGATCGCTGACTTGCACCTCGAGCTCTCGCTGCTCTTTTGGTGCCATACGACGAAGTGGCATCACTATAGGCCCGACATCTTTTACCAAATCAATACGGAACTCAATCTATCGGTGTGGTGGAAGTCCGGTCACTTCTCCAAAAACATCCGGATACTGGCCAACCACGGGCAAACCTGACAACTCACTATACGGAATGTCGAGGGAGTTTAGAAAACTAGCCAATACCCCCTTACTGGGTAGACCACCAAACACTATCCTCCGCCCATCATCCGCTCTAGCTGTCACCAAAAAGCCCTCACAGTCTACCACCACCCCATACCTTCAGAGCCAATCTACTCCCAAAATAATGCCAAACCCAGTAAAGCCCAAAACAAAGCAATCACAAACAAACATGCATCCATGACTCGATAAGACCACATTATGACAAATCATGCTAAGGCTAGTCGAACCGCCAATCGGGTTCGTCACTGCTAAAGGTCTATCGACAATCTCGGGCTCCAATCCCAGCCTATCTACCAGGTCACAAGATATGAAAGAACTGGAAGCTCCGGAATCAAACAAAACTCTAACAGGAACATCGTAAACAGAAAGCATACCTTGAATGACGACATTCTTTCCTTTCTCCGCCGCAGTTGGGGCATTCGACGAAGAAGGAATAACATTAAGGGCATATGCTTTCACCATTTGCTTTTCTTTAGGGGGCTGTGGACATTTGTCCTTGTGATGTCCCATTTGGCCACAGTTGAAGCACTTCCTATCCGCCGGCTTGGCCCGACAATTACTAGCATAATGGCCCTTCTTACCATAGCTGAAGCACTCAACATCTTGCTTATTCTTTTTCTTCTGGCCATCCTTAGTTTGATTCTGCTTTCTCTTATTCTGGGAACCACCCTTGCCTCCACCACTTGCTTGTGGCTTTGGCTCATCTGCGGATGCAACCTCAGTCTTCGGCTTAGGGTAGAGACTTTCTGATCTTAATGCTTTCCCCACAATCGATTCAAACGTCTCATCGATGTGGTTAATAAGTTTTTCCCCCAAGTACTGATCCAAACCAGTTATGAATTTCTCATTCTTTTTCTCGGCAGTACCAATAAGAGATAACCCATATTTTGACAAAGTGTCAAATTCAGCAATATATTCCGAGACAGCTCTGCCATTCTGCTTGAGCTCCAAGAACTTCTTAAACTGCACTGACTTCTGAGCAGCTGGAATGAACTTCTCGCTAAAGCGAGCCTTAAACTGCTCCTAAGTAATCTGATCTTCGGGAGTAGCTGCCTTTATAGCATTCCACCAATTCATTGCCCGCCCTTGCAGCTGACGGGACGCTAGCTTTCTTTTCATCGCATCCTCGATACCCAAATCCTCGAAGATACGTTCGCAACTATCCAACCAATCCTGAACATCCGTAGCCGACTCCGTTCCATGGAATGACTTCCCACTAAGACTAGTATAATCCTTATTCAGCTTGGCGAAGTCGACTCTTGGCGCCTGCACTATTGGACCACCACCATTTCCACCATTGGGAGCTGCCCTCTGTACATCTCTAAGCATCTCTCTCATGAGGTCAGTAAACATCGTCCTCATGCCAGCAGCATTCCCATTATTGGCCCCTCTACCGGTACCTCTAACATATCGGCTCATCGTTAATCTGAAAAAGGAAACGATTAACGACTCCATAGTGGTGCTAGTGCAGTACGACTTCATCCATATACTACTAATAGTATATATATATATAGCTTTTAAAACCAAAGTAATCACAAATACGTTCTCTCGTATAAGTATATTATCTCTCCCTGATAACTTCCCTAGGTTAATTACACAACCTAGAGCTCTGATACCAAGTGTGACGGCCAGCCCCGCACCAGCCTGCATTTCCTCCGGAAGTGCGTTGTACACATGCCCGACTAGCACGGAACGGTCGCCAAAGAAAGGAAAGGGAAGAAGGAAATGAACATACAAAGAACCTGTAGAATGTCTCACAGCGCATGGAATAAAATATAATAATAACATACTTGACATAAAGCAGGTGAGACAGTGCATAAGCTGATAACTAAAATCAACATCAATCATCTGAGCAGCGGAAATCCATATACAGCTTATTACAATTTTCCAAATTTACTGTCTCTAAACAGAAGAAAGCTAAAGTAGAAGATACACCACCAATGCCCATGCAGTGATCTTCAACAACACAGGGAGAATATTATATATATATTATGTGGAAGCCTCCTGCTCGTCTCCGGATCATCTACCGGTGCATCACCAGCTAACCTGTCTCTGGTCTGCTCGTGTGAGCACACAGAGTAATAAGAGGAGACATAAAACTCTGGGTCAGACATAAAGCCTGGTATGAGCAATAAGCATCTAAACAGAATGATAACAGGTATACTAAACCATACCTGAACCTGGACCTGCAACCAAAGAGTTAGTACCACATACAATACTCCAAGGTGCCAAAATAAATAGTGTAAGAATACGGGGGTGGGGTGTGCATGTCACAATGATAGCAAACAAATCATCCATAGAAACCATCCTCACATCCCTCACTCAGTGCGTAAAGCGTACAATATCTACCACTTTGGAACACTAGACAAACTGAGGTAACGACGAATCCCGACTTGTAGAAACCCTGCTATGACCAAGCTAAACATATGGAGTCATGACCAGACATTTCAATGACCCACTTCATTGGTTGTAGCCCTTGGTCCTACCGATGCCATAATGGCCCTGAATCCGCCTTCATACCTCCTACCATAGTGGTCCAAAGCTATAGACGTCGATAACCCCTTGGCACGCGTCCCGCAACAGAGCCCAACCATGAAGCGAACTCGTTGATTCCCATCTGAATCTTGAGCTCTAACTTCTCATTTGGACTTCCTTTGCATCTCGGGTTTGGTCAAATTGGAGTGGGTCTTCAGAAGAGTTGTCGCGCAGTAACAGTCCTAAAATTCGGTTCGGTTCGGTAGTCATCACCCTCGTCGGTTCGGGTCGGGTACTACGCTTCGGGTCGGGTCGGTGTCCTCATCCGGGTCGGGTCGGGTTGTTGTCCTCCTTCCACTTTTCTCCGATCAGCTCCCTCGTTTTCCATCTACTCCGATCCGATCCGCTCCCATTCTCCATCTACTCCGATCCGATCCGCACTTGCTGTCTGATCCGCGTGGCTTTCCCTCTTGCTAGTCCTCCAAAGAGTTTACTTCCGATCCGAGCCCTGCGTCTCCAAGTCGATCCGATCTGGCCCCCATTATTCTTCCGATCCGATCCCCTTTTTGTTCACTCCAACTCTAAGTAAACGGCATTTCTTTTTGCCAAGTCTCCTATGTGCCAAACTCCAGTTCGGATCGGTTTTCTTGCCCAGCTCACATGTCCGATCCGAGCCTCATCCGATCCGAACCGGTTAGGAACCTGCACATTTCTGCAACTTTCCAGCGAGCTTTCTACGCCATTCGACGACGTTTTCGACCAATTTAACTATTTTAATCAATCATAAAACATACCATAGAGTCATAGCAATATGTAATAGCAACCACAAACAGCAAACAACAATTCAAACGAATCAAAGTGGATCAAAAGTGACTAAAACTTCATATTTTCCCATAGCATGTTTAAGTAGAACTAATCATAGGGTTAGCAAAACTTAATCAAATCGAACCAAATTTCTAACAGAAGCATAAAATATTATTTACGAATTTCTAACCATTTTTCTAGAATTTATTAGTGTATAAATTCGCTAATATTCACTAATTACCCTTAATTACCGTAATTAGTGCAAAAACTATGCAAATCACTCACCTTGGCCACAACTAAAACCCCAAAACTGAAATATTCTCTGATTTGGCGTTGTTCCCACTCTTACACAGCAGCTCTACCTCGGTTCTCGTGCTAATACTCCTTGATTTGATGTTTGCTAAGCCCAATCTTCAATTAGGAAGTGATTAAGAGGTGTTTTGAAGAGATTTAGAGGGTGGAGGCCATGGCTAGGTTAAGAGGAATGAATAGTGACGGCTGAAAAATGAGAAAAAGGTATTCTCCAAACCCTAACAGCCCTTTTAAACTCCTAATCCCGAAATTTCCCTTTGGGCCTAGCTGTTAATCACCCGGTTAAGCCCAATTAAGCTGTTTTTCACCATCTGAATCTTGTTTCAGCCATATCTCCCAAATGGTGAGTCCATTAGGCTAATGTGACCACTCTACGGAAAGAGAAACCATCATCCGAAGCCAATGGAAGTGGTTTCAGGTCAAAATTCATTTCTAGTCAAAAGTTATGGCCAAAACAGTTCCAACTAAGGGTAAAATGGTCATTTAAAAATCGGAAAAAATCATGAACATGGGAAATGACCGCAATAGTCGTCTCCCAAAGTTATGTGACCATACGACTTCATATGTGAAAGAAATAAATGTCCTACGATCCTATGATGCGTAGAATACGGGTCGTTACACTATATTCGATAACACTTTCTTCGAATAACTATGTCTGTTTTAAGTTTATTTCGAATGGCTAATATTCAATTTGACGCCATTCGCTTGACTCTAGATCGCAACGATCACAATGGTAACGCCTGAGTCCCTCAGGAAACATCCGACCGCCGTAGGCTATCTACAGCCCTGCGAATTACGCTAGCAGTCGTACGAAATGGCGACACATCATAATTAACTATGTTTGTCTAACTCTATCTCAAATAACTATATTCGATCAACTCTAATTGAATAACTAATATTCAATTAATTCTATTAACTTTATCTAATTAACCCTAACTAGTTAATTCCTTTGATTCACACTACGTTTATTCAGTTTAAATATCGATGTTGAAATCGATTCTTACTTCTCTATATAAGCCCTGACTTATATATATCCTATTTATACAATGATAAACATCTTATTTATTTTATAAAATATTATTTATAAATTTATTCTCTCAATCTATCAGTCAGAATAGATTCCATTTAATGTCTTTGCTTTAAATCCATATCGTGTTGTACCGGTGTGCGAATCACGGGTCTAAACCTTTCAAATGTAAAATTCTCCTTTTATACAGTTCTAGTCACTTTTTCAAGTATTTCCTTTTATAACCTATTTATTTACAAATAAATCCCTTTTTGATAATTCTATTTATTTATAAAATATTTTCTATTTATAAAATCTATTGATTTTATAAGTAATTCCTTTTTATAATCTAATTATTCCCTTTACACATATTTCCCCTTTCTATTCTATTTATTTTTCAAATAAATATCCCTTTTAATTCAGTTTGTAAATAGTTTACAAATATTTTCTTTTCAATTCCATCTATTTGATTAACAAATAAATATTCCTTTTTAATTTATTTATTTTCTAAATAAAGGGTTTTCTTTTTCATAAAATCTTTGATTTTATAAATATTTCTTTTCAATATAACATTGAAAATTCCCTTTTTAAAATTCCAGTATTCTTTATGGTAATTAACATACCATACAACAATGATTGGCATCATTCAACCATACAAAATCAACAACAGATTTCATATCACATCATATAATATATGAAAAACAGTAAAATAAATGTTGAGGAACCCAGTTGGGTCCCTCAGACCTGTTTCCCTACATCCACATATGTTAAACAATAAAATTAACATTAATTTCATTTCACAATGAAATATTCTGCTAAACAGAATCAATATTTGATTAACGATGTATATCTATATCGTTATATATATTTTCAATTAACTGACTAGCAGTTCAACCAAACAGCCAACACACAACAAACAATCATTATTTGTAAATTCTAAGAATATTTTATAAAAATATAAAATAAGCAGAGTTAGTGAGATTACTCACATTGGACGGTTATCGTTAAATAACGATAATTGGTCATTGATTTGATTTAGGCGTTTAATTTTACCATAATTCCAAATGAGCTCCAATCTGTTCCTGGTCAGTTCCATTGCGGGGCTCTCGTCCATGCGATCCCAACGGATCCTGTTTCGCTGAAAATTGTTATCGTATGGATAAGATATTCAATTTACAATTTCATACTTTACTTGAATTATTTTAAACAAAACCTTATTTGGGCTTAACCTTTCCACTTCGGCCCAATTGGACAAACACCGGCCCCTTTAAAACATTTCCTTCTTCCCTAAATGACTGCCGTGAGCTCCAGTATGCAACTCCACCATGACCGCACCTTCCCACGATCCAAACTCCATCACCACCCCATTTAAATTCAAACTAAATTCACCACAATTCTCCTCTTCTCCTGAGCTTCCTCTTCATACCCACAAAGTTCAACTCGGTCCTCTCTCTCCGGTTGCGTCGTCAAGACACCAACAGTAAACATCGAACAACTTTTTCACCGAACCCTTCAAAAATTCACCACAAGCTGCCAAACTACTCGCTAAAACTCAATACGGCATTAAAAAGCCAATCGATGCACCACAAAACCCAAATCACCCAACCCTAACTCGCTGAAGCAAAAACCCGAGCCACAAAACTTGTGTAGAACCAGTTGAAACTTATACGAGGTTGAAGAGAAACCCGTCGTGAATTCATATGTATAAAATTGAGGATTTATGGAAATTTACTTCCATTTCTTTTGATTTTTTTAAGACCTTGTTTTGCTGTGTTTCTTCATTTTTGTGGCGACGTGGTTTATTGACCAAGGAAATGAAGTCAGTAGGGTTAAGGGATGGAAGTTAGATATTTATAGGGTAATATATTATTTTTATATTTATTTATTTTATTTATTTTAAGCAACCGCTATTTGTATTCATCCTCTAAAATTCCTATGATTACATACGATACCCAAAAATCACGAAACTGGACTTGCAACTACAGTTTGACAATGCGGTCCCAACGAAACTGGATTCGTTGAATTCCGACTTCGTATGCTCACACAGGGTATTTTTAATCGTCGAAATATTGACTATTTTTAACTTTAAAAATTCATACGGCCACATACTGACTTCAAAAATCACGAAAATTGAAATTTAGCAATAATTTAATATTGCGAATCCAACAAAATTAGTTTCATCGAATTCTGAGGTCGTTCGAAAAACTGGCTATTTTAAATTTTTAAATAGCCCTTTTAAATATTTAAATATATTTAAAAACATTTAAATTTAATATTAATAAATAAATATTATCGTATATATTCACAATAGGATATCATACAGCTCCACTGGGATTTTTAACTCGATATTCCAATTCCAGTGTTACATCGATATTCGATTTATATTTAAAAATCCATTTTAAAATATAAATAAATCGATATAAATTATAAAGGAATTCCATAGCGACTTTTCTAAAATTTGATTTGGACATAACTAAAAATCTACACGACGAAATCTCGATTTTTCTCTTCCATTAGAAAAATATACTTCACCAGCTCCTAACGTTTCTTGTTTCATAGAAATTCGGCTTAAAATGAATCCTGTATATTCAGTTGAAGTTCAAATCGTCAAACAGTGAATTGCAGCGCCATTTCGAGCTCGATTATAATTATATTACAATTATACGTTCAAATTATCGTTCAAATAATATATTCGTTATTCTGATTCAATTTTAAACTGAATTAAATATCACAGATGATCCAATTCACACCATTTTGTAAATTCCATTATTTCTGAATATTTCAGAAATTAATTATGTTATTATATTAATTAAATATTCAATATTATTTAATTCTGGTCATTTTAAATAACCAAACCTTTATTTAAATAATTAAATAAATTAATTATATCGCTGGTAAATGCAGGTCGTTACACTGGTGGTCAGTTTTTTATGTTCGTTTCGTATGTTCGGTGCACCCGGATGTGATGATGAAAGGTACTGCGAAGTCCCCAGTCTGGGACGCTATTTGTTGGGTACTCTGATTCATGTATGGTGGGTTAGTATAACGGAGTCCGAGTCTGGACGTTATTCGTGAGTACTGGGATGATGCACGCAAGAAAATTTGTGAGCCCACGAATGATCTTTCATACCCGGAACCATCATGTTTGAAACCCAATCTCCACTGCGAGCCCGTATGGTTTTGATTGTATAGCCTGCTGGTTACCAGTAGGATTGTCAGTATAATGAGATAGGGCATTATGCTGGCTAGGATTAATACATTTATTTGCGGAAAGGTTTTTCACACTATATATAATAGTAAAAGAGGGTTTTCACGTATGAATGCATTTTTTTTATCATAAGGCAAAACTCACCCATCTGGTGTGCGCTTGCATTGTGTGATGTGGGATGAGCTTATGAGAGCTTCATTTTTCAAAAAGTCATTGCGGATTTCTATGCACTAGTATCCACATGGAGTAAACCCGTTCCGCATTAGCGGCGTGGTCCGGTGAATTACCTAACTTTAAAATAAACCCTAAAAATAATTGTTTTGAGTTCTCACACCAGTCCCATGACTGACCTGGAGTATATTGTTCCCACACCTAAACTCTGGGTGCCCATAATTTTTACATGGGTAGCCTAGTAGTTTGGTTCGCAGATTTATCCTTGGAATTAGTTGGAGCAGGATTCTGGTTTTAGCTGAAGCTATTATGACGTGGAGCATTTGAATTCTTCCGTTGAGTTTAATATCTTTTCCGCTGTGTAATCTATGTACTCTGAGGTACCTCTTGTTACTCTGATTAATATTATTTTAATGATCATGGAAAAGTTGTTTTTATTTTGTGCAAATGTGTAAGTGCCCCTAACAATCTGTCTTTATGAACGGTTTTGGTTGGTTTAATTACCGACGAAAACCAAGCAAAAAGCCAGGTCGTTACATTTTTGGTATCAGAGCTTTGGTTTATACAAAGCAATGGGGTACGAAACATTTGAACAAAAGGAAAGACCCATCAGAGTTATATATCTCATTAGAGATAGGGTTAGTAATGCCCTAGAATGAGATTTTGGAGTATTATATTTGAGAGAGCGTATTTGAAAATACGAAATGAGTTTTGAAAAGTTATATTTTAAGAAAGAAACATATTTTGGAAATATATGGTTAATTATAACCTGGATACTTCATCAAATGATTAAGGTTAAGTTTACATTTTGTTATTATAATTACACATAAAATAATTCTTATGCCATGGTAATTAAGCCCCTTCCACTGATCGGGAAAATGATCCAAGTACAAATGCCTTTTGGATTTAATTTCACTATTGGGTAACATTTTGAAATATCGATAGACTTGGGTAAATTTGTTAAGGTAACTAATCAATATGGTTGGAAATTTAAAAAATTAGAGTTCGAGTATTTTATTTGATGTTGAGGTTGGACTATCAAGTATAAGAAGATTTTGCATATACTTCCGATCAACGTATATACGAAGTCTTAAGTATACTAGATAGATATAGAATCACACTCTAGTCACTTGAAGATGATTCTGTTGATGACTGCAGCATCATCAGTATTTGAGTTTCGAAAGTGGGATGACTATATGATTCCAATTAAAATACCAATATATATTTAAACCAATTTAATAAGTGTTTGAAATTGTTTGGTAAATTGATATAAACTTAAATAGAAAAGTGAAAATTTGATAAGTTGTAAGAATTATATCAGGTAAACCTGTAATAAGGATAAGCCAGTAAAGGGTATATGAGAAAGTGCATTTGTGATATATATATATATATATATATATATATATATATTTGTGTGTGTGTGTTTTGAAAAGATGTATAATTTGAAAACTCAAATCAAAATTTTGAGTAAGAATTGGCAGTTACTTTGAATTGATTTTGAAAGAATATATTTTGAATATAAAGGAAAAAGATCTTTTAAAATATTTGAAAATTAAAAACTTGGGCACGGACGTCTTGTGATTGGAATTTCTCAGTTGATTAAAAGACGTCTACGTAAAGTTGAAATTTACATAAGCAATCCAAGTAGTTTGGGAAATGATTTAAAGGCTAAGTTGGAATTAATTCATCAGGATATTTTATAATTAGTCCTCCCCAACTAATTAAATTTAAAATGCAAATATCTTGAGAATTCAACATGACAATATGATATTTGATGATATTTTCGTTAAGGACTACATTGGTTAAAGCTGTTTCTCTAAAGTTTGAAGGAAATAATTTTTGTAATCTTGAATTTAGAATAATTAATGAGGATAGCCAAACTTAAACAATATAAGGAATTAAAATCTGGAATTATCGGCGAATTTGGACAGTCGAAAAGTTTTAAAGTATACTGTGACAACAAAAGGAACTTTTAAAGTGAGCATGAATACCTTGTGAATTAAGTTTCACAATTTGATTAAAGGATATCTAGAAAGTGGGAATATTAAGAAGATATTACCTAAACTAAAACGTTTAGATAAGATGAGTTCTGAGATGATCGAGTTTTCCATATAAAGAATAATAGTAATTTTGGGGAACTGAAAAGGAATAAGTTTCATAACCTTTGTATTTGCAAGATAAGATCTAAGAGAATAAATCTATATCTCCGAATTTTTTTGAAAAAAGTAAATGGTTGAGTATAAGTAATTGGCCCAGTAAACCATGAATCGAATATAATGGGTAACTGGTGGTTATCATTGGAGGACATGTAGATATGGTTATCCGTAAATATGTGTGTTATAATATTTTACCTGGTATATCCATTATAAGAATAGGGAGCTTTGGTATAAAGAATCTTAATCTTGAATTTGTTGAATGAGTAGTTACGATTCCCTTTCCTTTTCGAGGATGAAAAGTTTTAAGGGGGGTGAATGTAACGATCCAGAATTTTTAGCCAATTTAAAATTGGAATATTCATTACTTAATTTGAATTTAAATTTGAATTTGAATTTGACATAAATATATATGGTAATTTTGACAAGTTAAATGATAGTTATAAATTTTAATATAATTGCAAAGATATGATTAGTAAGATTTGATAATATATTTTGTCAAAACAGGACTTTTGTCATTACGAGTTGTCATTATATTTTGTTGAATCAAATTTTGTTAACAAAAATATAATAACATAGCAACACAAATTAGTGTTTAAAATTTGTGACTTAAATAAGTGTTTCAAGTTAGTAACACAAAATAAGTGTTAGAAATAACATCGCAAAATGATTTAATATGAATGTAACATGTGTCCTAAAGAGGTGTCACCACCTTATTCACTTAAGGAATATGTGTTAACACGCATGAATCAAAAACATAAGGAAAGGACAAGTGTCCTATGAGGTGTAAGCTCCTTATACCTTTAAGTTTCCTATATAAACCCACCTTAACCCTCTCTTTTCACCATCCTTCTCCATTTCTCATTTCTTCCATTTTCTTTCATCCTTCTCCCCTTCTTATCCATGGCTACCTAAGCCATTCACCTCTCCTCTTCCTTTCACCATTTTGGCTTAGCCTTTTTCCTCCTCCCTCCTTAAAAACTCGGCCTCCATCACCACTACCTTGTCATCCTCCTCTTCTTATAAATATATAAGATTAATGCATTTATATATACATACATATATATATATATATATATTGGCAAAGAAGATGGTGCGTGGAAATACTGCCTGAGGGTTCGTTCAGCTAGGATCGCCTACCGTGAAGATTTGGAAAGCTATTAGGTGAGAACTCTTTAACCACGGTTTATATATTTAATTAGTAGCTTGACTAATTTAAATATAGTGATGAATTATTATTGGTTAATGATGATTGACATTTGTCGTGATGGACGGTGGATGCGAAGTTTAAAACACACACTATTAAGTGTTAGTGTTATAACGCTTGTGCACAATTATGATTTATTGAATCATGTTGATGATGGTTGTTATGGTTGTTTAAATGGTTGTTGATGTTTTTTTGCACACACTATGACACAACAATTATGGTATCACATTGGTGATTGAAAAATATTCTTCATAATTAAAAGCAATATCATTATTGAAATTGAAGGTTAATAATTGGAAAAGACCATATGTATGAATTCATATATATTGTTAAAGTCCTTTAAATGAATAAATAAATACCAGAACATTCTAGGATGACAGAAAGGATGGTGTCTTGGCTTGGGTTTCGAAATGAAGTTTCCTACTGACACAACCCGAACTTCCCCGTTAAGGAAAAAACGAATTGCTTTGAGAATAAGACGAATCAGAACACAAACAGAAGAACATTTCATTATTAATTATAACAATTCCATCAGAATACAAGAATATACAGAGTATGAATAAATATTACACATTAGAAAAATATCAGAGATTACAATACATTACACAGCAGCAGAAAAATAATGCAATACACAACTGAAGGTGATATATGGATACAGAGCTTTTCGGATATCGTTCCAGCTGTAAACCAGAATCTTGTGAATGTAAATCTGCAAAACCAAAACTACTAGCTGCCCGTGCGGAAAATAAAGGCACCCAGAGTTTAGGTTACAACAATAAACTCCAGGTCAGTCATGCGACTAGTGTGAGAACTAAAACAGTTATTTAAAACTTTACTTTGAAAGAGAGTAATTCAAGGGACTACGACGTATAACACGGAACGAGTTTCCTTCCAAGAATTCTAGTGCATAGAATAAACATCGCAATGCTTTTTGGAAAAAATGAAGCTATTGTAAGACTCAGGTGCCACACAATGCAACGCAAGTCGGATGATAGAGTTTTACCTTATAATAGCCAAACATGCTTGGTACATTTAAAAAAAATCATTATGATACTATTATAGTGTAAAGTGTACAAAACAACTTCAATTATAAATGTATCAATCATAGGCAGCATGGGTACCATATATCATGTCGCCAATACTAGGCTCTACAATCAAAACAGAAATGTCACGTATTGGAAATTGGATTTTTGTCTTGAGTCAAGGCCAGGGATGGCTCCTCACTGCTTCGAGACACTCTAGAAAATGCCTTAGGACTACACACTCTGGGTAACCCTTGGATCTTCAGGGCCGGTCCTCCGTTACGTTTGAGGATTAATTATTCCTGAACACATGTTTCCCGGTCCTATCGGACATATATCCGAGGTGCCTCGCAATCCAATAGCCACATAGGTAAAATAACAACGATGTCAGGGCGAGTAAAACACTAACACCACACATAGCTAGAAAGAAACGTCATGCACTCCTTGCAGTCATGATCCCATTTTTGACTCATATCGAGGTGTGAGGCTCGCGAATCAACGCTATACATAAAGCTACGCCACAAAGGTCATGCTTTGATCATCAACCACAGGAATCTTCTTTTCAACAAAATCCCTGATCACTGCATCTCAGCATGCTACATAGGCAATTCATGACATGCGACTGATATTTATCGATATATAACCTCTGAGCTTGTACGTCTCAGAGAAGGGCGTTAAGAAAGAGAATAAATTCTCTACCGCCAAACAAATATATATTTAATAGAAATCAATCAGCACCGAATAAAATCCAATGTCAGACACACAATCCATTTATAAGTCCGTTTTGGGTCTGAACGAAACTGGAGGCACCTTATTCCTCCCCCACATGTCCAGTATAGGGGAAAGGTCTCGCATATCCGTCGATCTCCAAGTGCGTCTGGACGATCACCACTTATTACCCCGGCTTGGGTGTACATCCCAAACAAGGCATCAATAATCATCCAAACTATGTGAAGACATCCGGTCTTCAACCACCATCTTCATCGTCGACATATCGTCGAATCAGTTATTCAGAACGGGCACAAACCCGGCCTTTCCGAATAACTCGCGTATATAATAAACAAGTGCTATAAACCACAACATACACCTCATTCCAATTCTGAATATTCTTTTATTCAAATATTCACATACTTTAGGAAAGGTTCCCATTAATTTTATCAAATATAAAATCTTTAAAATTTATTCTTTAATCTTCCTTTGGATATCATTTCAAACCGTATTCTTTCTTTAATTGGGTTAAAGAACTAATGTCACTTAAAACACAGTTCACGATAAACCCAAATCATATTCTATTCCATCAGCCTCTAACCGTAAATTAGCAAGTGAACAATCCCCTAAGTATTAACCCCGAAGGCCGAAACCAACATCAGATCAATACCCAGGAAACCATTCAACTTAACTAATCTCTAGTTAGTTTCTGATTATCTTAACTCCTTTGTTAATCGGGCTAAAGAACCAGTGTTATTTAAAACACCGTTCATGATAAACCCAAAGACCAATTTCAGTTCAATTCTAATTACATATATTAAATTGGAAAACTTTACTTTGGAAAATTCCCGTTAAATCTTAATAAAAAGATTTATAAATTCCAAATCTCATTTCACTGTAAATCGGGTTAAAGAACGAATATCGTAGATAACACAGTACACAACATACCCAAAATCCAATCAGTCTCTAGCCGTAAATTAGTAAGAGAACTATTCCCTAAGTATTAACCCCGAGGGCTGAAACCAACATCAGATCAATACCCAGGAAACCATTCAACTTAACTAATCTCTAGTCAATTTCTATTTTTCTTAACTACATTCGGTTTAAGAACAATATTATTAAAGATACCATTCACGACAAACCCAAAATCCAATTTGATATTAAATATAAGGCTCTGAATAGAAAATATATCGGCTAATATTCAATATCAAATTCTGAAACCAACAAATATTGTATTGGAATAATGATATATATCTTCCAAATTCCTCCGCAATATCCGTATAATCACGAAATCCAATATCGAAATATTCCAAGGATAATTTCGATTCAAATCCATTCCAACTCATATATTGGAAATTCTGGTTATTTTTAAAACCATTTCAAATCCAATTTATTTATTTTAAAAATGTTGGATTTATTATTCTATTTCAAAACTAGTTCATTTCGATAAAAATATATTTTAATCTTTTCAAATATGGAATTTTTCATCCCAATTCTTTCCAAATCATTTATTTTGATTTTACACAAATTATTGATATTTTTAATAATTTTATCAAGGCCAGTACAGTTGATTTCCATAAACGGTCGTCGAACTGCACTTACAACGACCTTTTCCAAATTTGATTTGGACATAATTCCAAATCTAGCTAGTAGATTTCAAATCACTAATAATATTTGGAAAGCTCTTTTCGATACGAACCCAACGGTTCCGGTCTTAGGAGAATCCGACGATTGGATCTCCCGTAATGTCCAATCGAAGTCAATGGTCGAAATTTGCGAACTGTCGCAGCGCGGCACATTCTATTCAGGCCATTATATTATATATATATATAATATATATTTCGTCGATTTCCTTTTATAACGTATTTTGTAAATGGTTTTAAATTTGTTTTCAAAATGGTTTCAACTTCATATTCAATTCCAAATCAAAATTGAATTTTCCATTATAAATTCGTTTTAAATTCGTTTCAAATTGATTTCAATTAAATTTCAATTTCAATTTCAATTCAATTCGTTTTGAATTCACTTTAAATCGATTTCAATTCATTTTCAATGTCAATTCAATTCGTTTTGAATTCACTTTCAATTTCAATTCAATTCGTTTTGAAATCACTTTAAATCTATTTCAATTCATTTTCAATTTCAATTCAATTCGTTTTGAATTCACTTTCAACTTCAATTCAATTCGTTTTGAATTCACTTTCAATTTCAATTCAATTCGTTTTGAATTCACTTTCAATTTCAATTCAATTCGTTTTGAATTCAGTTTAAATCGATTTCAATTGATTTTCAATTTCAACTCAATTCGTTTTGAATTCACTTTCAATTTCAATTCAATTCGTTTTGAATTCACTTTAAATCGATTTCAATTCATTTTCAATTTCATTATGAATTCATTTTTAAATCAATTTCAATTCATTTTATATTCATTTCAATTGATTTCAATTCTATTTCCATTTAATTTAATTCGAATTTCAAATTCATTTCAAAATATCATATTTTGAAATCCCTTTTCGATATTCATTATAAAATGAATAAAATCAACCAAATTTCCGTTCGTGTTAAAATAGCGTTTAACTACTTAACACGGCTTTACATTTCAATGTTTTCTGAATATTATTTTAAAATATTCGATAATTCTGAGCTGGAATCAGACTCAGTTAATTACCATATAATTTTATTTATATGGATTTCAACATCACATGTATATAATAATAACAATAAAAAATCATTAAAAATTCATACAACATCCAGAGTGCATTCTACAACCGTATAAGCATTAGAACAAATATTCAACGCTCATACAGCCTGTCAACCAATCGATCGACATACTGCTAATTATTGGGACTAGTGTATGTCATATATCATCCCAATACCCGTGTGGGGTTTCAATCAACAAATAACGGATTTTATTTGCGCAGTTGGGCGATGCGTAAAATTCATCGTCCCAATCAATATCAGCCAAATATGTGTACATAAACAAATTGTCCGATTTGTTTACAAATATTTATTTTATTCTTATACACATTAAAAATTATATTTTTAACTATAAAATATTTTATTTCCATTTATGAATATTTTATTTATCCATTCCACATCACAACCAATTTTCACAACAACATACAATCAAACAAACAAGCCGTCCATGGTCTGTGGACGATGGGTGTCGGGTGCTGCTAAGCACCGTCTGCATCCTAGTATATAAAAGTGAGAAGTTCTCAACTTTGGGATCCACTTCGTCATTCTTTCTTCTGAACGGTTCGGATATGCCCAAAATTCCAACGCGATCTTTTCCCGCTGTTGATAGTGAAAATCGGATTTTTAATATGATGTTTATTTTAAAAATCTCATTTTTATAATGGCACTTCATATATAAAAATCATATATTTCTATCGCTTCATTCCAATAAATAAAAATCATATTTTAGTTTCTATTTCATGTATTTTTACAGTGCTTCTTTCTATATAAAAATTATATTTTTACATTTCCACTTCTTATATAAAGATCGAATTTTTATTTTGCTACAAAATATATAAAAATCCCACCTTTCTATATATAGAAATATCGACTTTCTATAGTAAAAAAAATATTGCCTTCCTATATATAAAAATATTGAACTTTCTATAGTTAAAAATATCCCCTTTACTATGATAAAAATATAATCTTTACTATGATAAAAGTAATATTTTTACTTTGCTTCATATATGATAAAAACCACATTTTTATATTGTCACTTCATATATAAAAATTGTATTTTTATCCTATGGCTACATATATAAAGATCAAATTTTTATTATCTACATAATATAAAAATCATATTTTTAACATCATACATAAATAAAAATCTTGTTTTTCTCATCGTGATTATATTTTTAAAACCCTATTATACCCATAAAAATCAAAAATTTAAACAATTAAACTAAACAAAATAAAATCTTACATTTGGAATTGGGAGAACGGGGAGGAACGACGGCCTTTAAGTCGGAGGAGGGGGTTGAGAGTAGCGGCACCGGAGTTCGGTGGGTCGGAGGGTACTCACGCCGGAGGGTGCCGTAGGTGGCATCGCGTTGGTTCCAAGCTTATAAGGTTCGCAATTTAGGTTCGAGGAGAGGGGGGGGGAGGGGACACGACCGTGGATGAGAGGGGGCGATGCGCCTTGGAGGCGGCGGCGGTGCTTCCGAGAGTGCGGCGTCGACGGCAAAATGGGGGCTGGAGCGATGGCAGCTCCTCCTTCCTTTTCTTTTTATTTTATTTGATTATGTAAGAATGAACCGGGAAGGAGGGGTGTTGACCAGGTAAGTGGAGAAAGGAGGGGCTTGGGCCTAATTTATTTTATTATTTAATTTAATTCCAAAAAGTGACTTTTTATTTCAACCTCCAAATGAGACCCATCGCTTGTCATCCATAGCTAATTACCCCCATTCCAAACACAATGGGATATGTATCATAGGCTGATTCGATCGTTTCGATCAGTTTTCGTCAAAATCAAAATATAAATCTATATATTGAATTTGAACGCACATTTCAATTTACCGGAGCCACAAACGGAGTCTAAAAATTTCCGAAAAATATTTTCTAGCTTTGTATTGATGATACGGTTCTAACAAAACTAGTTTCTTCAAATTTGGAGACCGTTCGAAAATGGCCATTTTCTGGTTGATCCAAATTGACTGAAACTGTCAAAACACGTTTTCTTTTATCACGCTGGCATATTGATTTAGAAAATTACAAATTTTGGAATCTAGCAATAAATTGACATCCCGGATTCAACAAATGTGGTTTCGTCGAAAAAGGAGGTCGTTTGCAAAATTTCCATTTTTAAGGGCTATATTTTCCATAGCAACTATTCTGAATTTTCAACTGGGCATAACCTTTTATTCCCGCTATGAAATTTTAATTTTTTGGATTCGTTGGAAAGATATTTTCAAATAGATTCTAATACTTTTGGTTTCGCTAAAATTTGGTTTATTTTGAATCCTGCACATTCATTTGAAATTTGAAATCGAGTTTTCAAACTACCGCGCCATTTTTAATTCCTTTTATAATTTAAAATAAATATTTATATTCTAACGACGATTCAAATAAATATATACGTTCTAATTATATTCAAAATAAATTTCTCGTCGTTATTATTTAAAACAAATCATTTTAAATATTAAAAATTCATCAAAATTGCTAAAATAAAATTTTTAAATTGGTTCGGAATTCTAGGTTGTTACAATCTCCCCCACTTAAAATCTTTTCGTTCTCGAAAAGGAACGGAGCTGAAAGTTGTTTTACAAACCAACTCAACTTCCATTATTTTAATTATGGCTTTCATTCTTCAACTTTTTAGTTTCTAATAATTTTCCAATTCTTCAAAAATTTGGCTAACACCCTAAATTTTCGAAAAATTTCACCATAACCTCCCCTGTACGGAAGCACCGGGAAAATCCCAAAATTGCCATATAGGCATCTACAATCCAAAAAGAAAAGGAAACTGCCAAGCGGCTAGCTAGTTGGCTCATAAAATCATCCAAAACCCAAGAAATTAGTAAA
The DNA here is from genome assembly GCA_030737875.1 of Allium sativum. Lineage (NCBI taxonomy): Eukaryota > Viridiplantae > Streptophyta > Magnoliopsida > Asparagales > Amaryllidaceae > Allium > Allium sativum. The sequence continues at coordinate 944,090,438 of CM060909.1, read as the reverse complement.
CATGTACCTATTTGTCGGGCAAACAATTTTATTCCTCTGCTCTATTTGGATACACATGTATATGCATGCAATTTCAAACAATTTTCAATACAGTTCAATATTTGATACAATTTGGTTGTGTACCATTCTTTCACATAATGGTTTTATTAGATAACAACTAATCATACAACACAACCATAAATCAATTAGTCAATTAACGTTTCAAATTCATAATTTTGATACATATACAGAAAATCATGTTTTTGGTGCCAAATCACAACAATAGACCCTATCTAGTTTTGGTTCTCACACCAGTCAATTGGAAATATATAGATATCTCACTTTCGAAACTCGAACATAAATGTTGATGATGCGATCGCTATCATCAGAACAATGTCCGGGCAACTAGAGTGTGATTCTACATCTATCCAGTATATTAAAACTTCAAATATACGTTTGCAAGGCGTATATGCAATTTTTTATATATTGGATTGTCCAAATTCAATACTAATAAATATTCAAATACGTTGAATAAGGTTTAAATTTTCAAAACCAAAATTGTTTTCATTTTAAAAATATACTCTTCATACTCGTTCTAGGATACTACTGATCCTATCTCTAACGAGTCATTCTCATTTGATATTACTAATCCAATTTCTGATGAATTCTTTCGTTCTGTTCTAATATGTCTTGTTCTCGAGCTCTGTAAACCAAAGGTCTGATACCAAAATGACACGACCTGAACTTCCCCATTAAGGAAAGAATGGATCGCTTTGAGAACAAGATGAATCAGAACACAAACAGATGAACATTTCATTGTTAATTACAACAATTCCATCAGAATACAAGAATATACAGAGTATGAATAAATATTACACATTAGAAAAATATCAGAGATTACAATACATTACACAGCAGCGGAAAAATAATACAATACACAAATGAAGGTGATATACGGATACAGCGCTTTCCGGATATCGTTCCAGCTGTAAACCAGGATCTTGTGAATGTAAATCTGCAAAAACAGAACTACTAGCTGCCCGTGCGGAAAATAAGGGCACCCAGAGTTTAGGTTAAAATAGTAAACTCCAGGTCAGTCATGTGACCGGTGTGAGAACCAAACCAGTTGTTTAAAATTTTACTTTGAAAGAGAGTAATTCAAGGGACCACGCCGTATAACACGGAACGGGTTTCCTCCCAAGAATATTAGTGCATAGAATAAACAGTGCAATGCTTTTTGGAAAAAACGAAGCTATTATAAGACTAAGGTCCCATCACACAATGCAGCTGGAGGATAGAGTAAAGTGTACATTTAAAACAAATCATTTTGATACTATTATAGTGTAAAGTGTACAAAACAACTTCAATTATAAATGTATCAATCATAGGCGGCATGGGTACCATCTATCATGTCGCCAATACTAGGCTCTACAATCAAAACCGAAATGTCACGTGTTGGAATTTGAATTTCCGTCATGAGTCGAGTCAAGAGATGGCTCCTCACCGCTTTGAGACACTCTACCAAATGCCTCAGGACTACACACTCCGGGTAACCCTTGGATCTTCAGGGCCGGTCCTCCGTTACGTTTGAGGATTAGTTATTCCTGAACACATGTTTCCCGGTCCTATCAGACCTATATCCGAGGCGCCTCACAATCCAACAGCCACATAGGTAAAATAACAACAATGTCAGGGCGAGTAAAACGCTGACACCACCCATAGCTAGAAAGAAACATCGTGCACTCCCTGCAGTCACGATCCTGTTTTTGACTCATACCGAGGTGTGAGGCTCGCGAATCAACGCTATGCACAAAGCCACGCCACAAAGGTCGTGCTTTGATCATCAACCATAAGACTCTGCTTTTCAACAAAAGCCATGATCACTGCATCTCATCATGCCACACAGGCAATTCATGCCATGTGACCGATATCTATTGATATATAACCTCTGAGCTCGTATGGCTCAGAGAAGGCGTTAAGCAAGAGAATAAATTCTCCGTCGCCAAACAAATATATATATAATAGAAATCAATCGGCATAGAATAAAATCTAACGTCAGACACACAATCCATTTATAAGTCTGTTCTGGGTCTGAACGAAACTAGAGGCACATTATTCCTCCCCCACATGTCCAATATAGGGGAGAGGTCCTCGCATATCCGTCGATCTCCAAGTACATCTGGACGATAACCACTTATTACCTCGGCTTGGGTGTACAGCCTAATTAAGACATCAGTAATCATCCAAACAATGTGAAGACCTCCGGTCTTCAACCACCGTCTTCATCGTCGACATATCATCGAATCAGTTATTCAGAATGGGCATAAACCCGACCTTTCCGAATAACTCGCGTATATAATAAACAAGTGCTATAAACCACAACATACGCCTCATTCCAATTCTGAATATTCTTTTATTAAAATATTCACATACTTTAGGAAAGGTTCCCATTAATTTTATCAAAGATAAACTCTTTAAAATTTATTCTTTAATCTTCCTTTAGATATCATTTCAAATCGTATTCTTTATTTAACTGGGTTAAAGAACTAATGTCACTTAAAACACAGTTCACGATAAACCCAAATCATATTCCATTCCATCAGCCTCTAACCGTAAATTAGCAAGTGAACAATCCCCTAAGTATTAACCACGACGGCCGAAACCAACATCAGATCAATACCCAGGAAACCATTCAACTTAACTAATCTCCAGTTAGTTTCTGATTCTCTTAACTCCATTGTTAATCGGGTTAAAGAACCAGTGTTATTTAAAACACCGTTCACGATAAACCCAAAGACCAATTTCAATTCAATTCCAATTACATATATTAAATTGGAAAACTTTACTTTGGAAATTCCCGTTAAATCTTAATAAAAAGATTTATAAATTCCAAATCTCATTTCACTGCAATTCGGGTTAAAGAACGAATGTCGTTGAAAACCCAGTTCACAACAAACCCAAAATCCAATTAGTCTCTAACCGTAAATTAGTAAGAGAACAATTCCCTAAATATTAACCCTGAAGGCTGAAACCAACATCAGATCAATACCCAGGAAACCATTCAACTTAACTAATCACCAGTCAGTTTCTAATTTTCTTAACTACATTTGGTTCAAGAATAGTATTATTAAAGATACCATTCATGACAAACCCAAAATCCAATTTGATATTAAATACAAGGCTCTAAATAGAAAATATATCGGCTTATATTCAATATCAAATTCTGAAACCAACAAATATTGTATTGGAGTAACGATATATCTTCCAAATTCCTCCATAATCTCTGTATAATCACGAAATCCAATATCAAAATATTCCAAGGATAATTTCGATTCAAATCCATTCCAATTCATATATTGGAAATTCCGGTTATTTTTAAAACCATTTCAAATCCAATTTATTTATTTTAAAAATGTTGGATTTATTATTCTATTTCAAAACTTGTTCATTTCGATAAAAATATATTTTTATCTTTTCAAATATGGAATTTTTCATCCCAATTCTTTCCAAATCAGTTATTTTGATTTTACACAAATTATTGATCTTTTTAATAATTTTATCAAGACCCGTAAGTTGAATTCCATAAACGGTCGTCGAACTGCACTTACAACGACCTTTTCCAAATTTGATTCAGACATAATTACAAATCCAACCGTTAGATTTCAAATCACTAATATTCTTCGGAAAGCTCTTTTCGATACGAACCCAATGGTTCTGGTTTTAGGAGAATCCGACGGTCGGATCTCCCGTAATGTCCATTCGAAGTCAATGGTCAAAATTAGCGAACTGCCGCAGCGCGGCGTGTTCTATTCATGCCATTATACTATATATATAATATATGTTTCGTCGATTTCCTTTTATAACGTATTTTATAAATCGGTTTAAATTTGTTTTCAAAACAGTTTCAACTTCATATTCAATTCTAAATCAAAATTGAATTTTCCATTATAAATTGGTTTTGAATTCATTTAAAATTGATTTCTATTCAATATCAATTTCAATTCAATTCGTTTTGAATTCACTTTAAATCGATTTCAATTCATTTTCAATTTCAATTCAATTCGTTTTGAATTCACTTTCAATTTCAATTCAATTCGTTTTGAATTAACTTTAAATCTATTCAATTCATTTTCAATTTCAATTCAATTTGTTTTGAATTCACTTTCAATTCAATTCGTTTTGAATTCACTTTAAATCGATTTCAATTCATTTTCAATTTCAATTTAGTTCGTTTTGAATTCAATTTCAATTCAATTCGTTTTGAATTCACTTTATATCGATTTCAAGTTCAATTCAATTCGTTTTGAATTCACTTTCAATTTCAATTCAATTTGTTTTGAATTCACTTTAAATCGATTTCAATTCATTTTCAGTTTCGTTTTGAATTCATTTTTAAATCGATTTCAATTCATTTTATATTCATTTCAATCGATTTCAATTCTATTTCATTTTAATTTAATTCAAATTTCAAATTCATTTCAAAATATCATATTTTGAAATCCCTTTTCGATATTCATTATAAAATGAATAAAATCGACCAAATTTCCATTCGTGTTAAAATGGTGTTTAACTACTTAACACGGCTTTACATTTCAATGTTTTCTGAATATTATTTTAAAATATTCGATAATTCTGAACTGGAATCAGACTCAGTCAATTACCATATAAATTTATTATATGGATTTCAACATCACATGTATACAATAATAATGATAAACAATCATTAAAAATTCATACAACATCCAGAGTGCATTCTACAACCGTATAGGCATTAGAATAAATATTCAATGCTCATATAGCCTGTCAATCAATCGATCGACATGCAGCTAATTATTAGGACTAGTGTATGTCAGATATCATCCCAATACCCGTGTGGGTTTCAATCAACAAATAACAAATTTTATTTGTGCAGTTGGGCAATGTGTAAAATTTATCATCCCAATCAATATCAACCAAATATGTGTACATAAACAAATCATCCGATTTGTTTATAAATATTTATTTTATTCATATACACGTTAAATATCATATTTTAACTATAAAATATTTTATCTCCATTTATGAATATTTTATTTATCCATTCCACATCACAACCAATTTTCACAACAACATACAATCAAACAAACAAGCCGTCCATGGTCTGTGGACGATGGGTGTCAGGTGCTGCAAAGCCTCATTTACAACCTAGTATATATTTTAACGAGAAAATAAATTAAAAGTGAGAAGTTCTCACCTTTGGGATCCACTCCGTCATTCTTTCTTCTGAACGGTTCGGATATGCCCAAAATTCCAACGCGATCTTTTCCCGCTGTTGATAGTAAAAATCGGATTTTTAATATGATGTTTATTTTAAAAATCTCATTTTTATAATGGCACTTCATATATAAAAATCATATATTTCTATCACTTCATTCAAATAAATAAAAATCATATTTTAATTTCTATTTCATATATTTTTACAACGCTTCTTTCTATATAAAAATTATATTTTTATATTTCCACTTCTTATATAAAGATCGAATTTTTATTTCGCTACAACATATATAAAAATCCCGCCTTTCTATATACAAGAATATTGACTTTCTATAGTAAAAAAAATGTTGCCTTCCTATATATAAAAACATCGAACTTTCTATAGTTAAAAATATCGCCTTTACTATGATAAAAATATAATCTTTACTATGATAAAAATAATATTTTTACTTTGCTACATATATGATAAAAAACACATTTTTATATTGTCACTTCATATATAAAAATTGTATTTTTATCCTATCGCTACATATATAAAGATCAAATTTTTATTATCTACATAACATAAAAATCATATTTTTATCATCATACATAAATAAAAATCATGTTTTTCTCATCGTGATTATATTTTTAAAAGCCTATTATACCCATAAAAATCAAAATTTTTAAAGAGTTAAACTAAACAAAATAAAATCTTACACTTGAATTCGGGAGAACAGGGAGGAACGACTGCCTTTCAGTCGGAGGAGGGGGTTGAGAGGAGCGGCGTCGGAGTTCGGTGGGTCAGAGGGTACTCACGCTGGAGGGTGACGCAGGTGACATCACGGTGGTTCCAGGCTTCTAGGGTTCACGATTTGGATTCGAGGAGGGGGAGGGGAAACGACCGTGCACGAGAGGGGGCGATGCGCCTTGGAGGCGGCGGCGGTGCTCCCGAGAGTGCGGCGTCGACGACGAAAGGGGGACTGGAGCGACAGCAGTTCCTCCTTCCTTTTTTTTATTCGATTTTATAAGAATGAACCGGGGAGGGGGGATTTTGACCAGGTAAGTGGAGAAAGGAGGGGCTTGGGACAATTTATTTTATTATTTAATTTAATTCCAAAAAGTGACTTTTATTTCAACCTCCAAGCGATAACCACCGCCTGTCGTCCATAGCTAATTACCCTCATTCCGAACACAATGGGATATGTATCATAGGCTGATTCGATCATTTCGATCAGTTTCCGTCAAAATCAAAGTATAAATCTATATATTAAATTTGAACGCACATTTCAATTTACCAGGGCCACATACAAACACTAAAAAATTCCCAAAAAATATTTTCTATCTTCGTATTGACGATACGGTTCTAACGAAACTAGTTTCGTCAAATTTGGAGACCGTTTGAAAAATAGTCATTTTCTGGTCAATCCAAATTGATTGAAACTGTCAAAACATGTTTTCTTTTACCACGCTCACACATTGATTCAGAAAATTACGAATTTGGGAATCTAGCAATAACGTGACATCCCAGATCCAACAAAAGTGGTTTCGTCGAAAACGAAGTTCGTTTGCAAAATTTCCATTTTTAAGGCTTATATTTTCCTTAGCGACTATTCTGAATTTTCAACTGGGCATAACTTCGCTATGAAATTTCAATTTTTCGGATTCGTTGGAAAGATATTTTCAAATAGATTCTAATATTAAAATTCGGTTTATTTTGAATCCTGTACATTCATTTGAAATTTGAAATTGAATTTTCAAACTACCGCGCCATTTTTAATTCCATTTATAATTTAAAATAAATATTTATATTCCAACGATGACTCAAATAAATATATACGTACTAATTCTATTCAAAATAAATTTCTCATCGTTATTATATAAAATAAATCATTTTAAATATTCAAAATTCATCAAAATTGCCAAAATAAAAATTTTAAATTGGTTCGGATTTCCGGGTTATTACACCTGCTCTCCCTGGCTGTCCCTAAGTGATCCGGCGAATGGGAAGCTTAATTTGAAGTTATTTGAATTTAGAAATGAATTGGAATTTATGAAAGTTGAATTTTAGATCCAAAATAATTTGGAAAGTAAATTTAAATGATTTTAAAAGGGTTATATAAGGATATAATGGTTTTCTAAGATATTTCGAAGAATCGTAGAATAATGGTTATTATGGTCAAAATAAAGCTTGTCCCATAACGACAATTTACGTATTTTAGATGCAAACTTTAAACACTTATAACTTTTGCTATCTAAATCGGATTTCCATAAAATGAAAAACGTTTGATTTCCATTAACAAGAACTTTCAAATGAGTGAAAGCAGATTTTAAATTCGAGTTATAATTTTCAAGTTATGTTTGAAACCGTTTTGGAAAAGATCGATGTAAGAACAATTGTTGACCATAACTATAAACAGCTATTTTTAAATGTTTTAAAAATATGGAAAAATTTGTAAAATCATAATAAATTATGTAAATGTGTTTTGAATTGTAAATGTTAAGTTTTGGCTAAGATAAACGATGTTTTTATCAAAGTAGTTGAGATAACTGTTTTGTAACGCTTTTGTAACACTTTTGAAGCACTATTGTAAAGCTTTCTTTGAAAACAATCTATTTTGAACCGCGAAATAATTTCTGAACTATAAGTAATCATTTGTAAATGATTTGTTGAATGTTTTCAAAGGTTTAAAAGTATTGAAAATAATTTGTTTGGAATTTAAATTGATTTATTTAATAATTAAAATGTGTTTTTCAATTTTAAATAACTGGATATGGTTAGAGATAAATCTTCGGATGTTTGATATTAATCCGGTTGATGATGATTCTCACTATTTGAGGAATTTAAAAGGTAGTTCACCATTATTCCGCTTATATTGTGAGTTGGATATCGAGATTAATATTAAGTATAAGTTGATGGTATTTCTATCCAGATCTAGTATCAAAGAGTTGGATAAATCTTTTAATTAAGATACGAGTTTCCTAAGTTGACTAGGATAAGTGGGATAGAAATAATCTTCAGATATTTGATATGAAATTCTGTGGTGTAAATGTATACTATTTGAGGAATTTGTAAGATATTATTATATCATTATTCCACTTATAGTATTCATTGATTATGAGAATTGATATCGAATATAAGTAGATACAATTTCTGTGTAACTTATGTTCAATATCAATTGATTTGGGCTTTGTTGAGAATCATATCTTCAATAATATCATTCTTGAAACCCCATGAGATGAGTTATGGAAATTCATATCGTAATTTGAGGATTTGATCAGATCTTTGATTTGAGGAAATTAAAAGTGAGGAATTGGAGAGAAATTATAATCTTTTAGTTAAGATTAAAGAATGGAATGTTGGAAAATCAATTTAATTGGAAACTATGGTTGAAATGTGGATTAAGGATTTTCAAAGGAAACTGGATTTTGATAACGGGTTATCAGACGGAAAACTAATTAAGGCTTTAAAGCTAAATCATCTTTGATTTAAAGGATGTGTTTTAAAAGAGAAAGGTTAAATATGGATTTTGTAATAATTTGTGAATGGGTTTAATGAAGTTTAATTTTGACAAAATCCAAGATGGAAGGAGATTGGTAGAAAGCCTGTATGTTCTATAATTATGTTTTTTTTTAAATTACGCCTATTATTTGGAAAGACCGGGATCGGGATTAAGTCTGAAAACCATTCCAAGTAATAATACGATGTTGTGGAGCAATTGAAGACATTGGAGACTACATTGAAGACCGGGACCCTTCATGTCGTAAGGATGACTTGCTAAATGTCTCGAATGGGTCTCTCCCATTTGCAGATAGATTTTATATCAGTTAAGTGGCAAGAAGCCCGAATGTACGTGAAGGAATTCCGGATTGTGGTTTCATTCAGTCCCAGAACGGACTTGTATGGATTGTGTGTCTGACATTGTAATTGATTGCGTAGCACTGAGCTTTATTAAATATATATCTGTTGGTGGCGGAGAATTTATTCTCTTGCTTAACACCCTTCTCTAAGACGTATGAGCTTAGAGGTTATATATTGTTAGAAATCAGTAATGAGTTGTGAATGGACAATGTGGCATACTTAAGTTATGTGGTGGGCTATGGATGATCAAAGCATGGCTTATTTAAGCGTAGATTTGTGTATATCGTGACCTCGACGAACCTCACACCCCGAATTGATGGTAAACTGGTGGTCAGATTTTTATGTTTGTTTTGTATGTTCCGTGCACGGGGATGTGATGATGAAAGGGTACTGCGAAGTCCCCAGTCTGGGACGCTATTTGTTGGGTACTCTGATTCATGTATGGTGGGTTAGTATAACGGAGTCCGAGTCTGGACGTTATCCGCGAGTACTGGGATGATGCACGCAAGAAAATTTGTGAGCCCATGAATGATCTTTCGTACCAGGAACCATCATGTCCGAAACCCAATCTCCACTGCAAGCCCAAACGATTTTGTTTTTATTGTATAGCCTGCTAGTTACCAGTAGGATTGTCAGTATACTAGGATGGGGCATTACGCTGGCTAGGATTAATACATTTATTTGCGAAAAGGTTTTTCACACTACATATAATAGTAAAAGAGGATTTTCATGTATGAATGCATTTTTTGTTATTATAAGGCAAAACTCGCCCATCTGATGTGCGCTTACATTGTGTGATGTGGGACGAGCTTATGATAGCTTCATTTTTCAAAAAGTCATTGTGGATTTCTATGCACTAGTATCCACATGGAGTAAACCCGTTCCACATTAGCGGCATGGTCCGGTGAATTACCTAACTTTAAAATAAACCTTAAAAACAACTGTTTTGAGTTCTCACACCAGTCCCATGACTGACCTGAAGTTTATTGTTCTGACACCTAAACTCTGGATGCCCATAATTTTTACACGGGTAGCCTAGTAGTTTGGTTCACAGATTTATCCTTGGAGTTAGTTGGAGCAGGATTCTGGTTTTAGCTGAAGCTATTATGACTTGGAGCATTCGCATTCTTCCGCTGAGTTTAATAATCTTTTCCGCTGTGTAATCGATGTACTCAGATGTACCTCTTGTTACTCTGATGTAATATTATATTAATGATAATGGAAAAGTTGTTTTTATTTTGTGCAAATGTGTAAGTGCCCCTAACATTCCGTCTTTATAAACAGTTTATGTTGGTTTAATTACTGGTGAATACCGAGCAAAAAGCCGGGTCGTTACAGCACAGCACTTGTAATCGATGTACTCTGATGTACTTCTTGTTACTCTGATGTAATATTATTTTAACGATAATGGAAAAGTTGTTTTTATTTTGTGCAAATGTGTAAGTGCCCCTAACAATCCATCTTTATGAACGGTTTAAGTTGGTTCAATTACTGGCGAAAACTGAGCAAAAAGTCGGGTCGTTACAGCACAGCACTTGACACACTTGAAAAATTCTGTCAGGTTGTAGTGGACATCTAGGGAGAAGAATACTTAAGGTTTTCGAATGAAGCAGATGTAGTGCGAATCAGAGGGATGCACGAAAGCAGGGGATGGCCGGGAATGTGAGGGAGTCTGGACTATACGCACCGGGAATGGAAGAACTGACCTAAGGGACTACAAGGTGCGTACAACGGGAAGGAAAGACGACCAACCATCATTTTGGAAGCTCCGGCATAGTACGATCTGTGGATATGGAACGCTTTCTTCGGAATCCCCAGTTCGAATAATTACTTAAATGTTATAGAAAGATCCCATCTATTCAATGATCTTGCTCAAGGCCAGGAACTAGGTGTGAGCGTTTGGTAAGTTTGGTTTATCCGACGATGAAATTTGTCAAACCAAATTAAAACCAATAAAAATGAAAACCAAATTAAGTTTGGTTGGTTATCCAATTAAACCGAACTAAAAATATTTTACACTTTATGTTTAGAATGTTCACTATAATTTGAAATAAATTATAAATATATGATTAGAGTATGGTTATTTATGATTTTTATGTTTTATAATATCAATTTTGACACATAGATGATGATTAAAATTTACTTAAATAATTGAACTAATCTAAAATATTTATTATAATATCGGTAATTTTGAAAATATAGTAAAAGTTCGGTTAATTTGGTTAAACCTAACCGAACTTAATAATTTTCCGAGCCGATTAAAAAACAATTTAACTTGAAAACTAAATCAAACCATCCAAAATAAATTGGTTGGTTGGTTTATTTGGTTTAACTGAATAATGCTCACCCTTAGGCCAGGTACCTCCTTTAACATTTACCCTAGGCGTAAATACTTACGACCATGGCTATTACCTAGGTGACGACATTTACCCGAAATGGAGAACCGTTGTTAAAACATGTCCAAATCCATTGAATCCTAAATAAGTCAAATTCGCGGCGATGCAGGAGGGACAAAGGAAAGATGTAGAACGTGATTTCGGTGTTTTACAATCTAGATTTGCAATGATAAGTAATCCATGTCGGCTTTGGTCTAGGAAAAAAATGTCTACAATCATATTTGCCTGCATCGTTCTACACAACATGATTATAGAAGACGAAAGAGATATGGATGAAGGTCAACGCCACATTGAATATGAAGGTGCTTCACAACCACCGCATGTATTCCGACATAACACACTGATAATAGAAGACGACTTCAACATTCATTTGAGCCGTCAGGTTATGTTTAGAGATGCACAACTCCATATCCGGCTGTAGAAAGATCTTATGGATCATTTATGGAGCCAATATGGCAATAACTAGTTATGAATCTTGCTTGATTGTCCGAACTTGTGTTTTATTTTTTGATGGTCCTAGCTTATTGATATTTTATGAAATAATGATGTTGTAGTTTTTTATTTTACCCTAGGGGTTGTACTGTATTTCTACGGGTTCTTAACCAGCTATTTTTAAGTTTTGAATCTAAATTAGTTTATTTCGGTGTTTCTGAACATAACTATTGTGTAAAATAAAAACTATTATATTTTGTCATATTATAGTATAAGCTAGGGTAGAAAAATCAAATATTTTAAATCTAAATGTGTGGTGCGCTGACTTAATCGGCTCCTCATTTGATGAGCTGATTTTTTCTGCGCGCGCCGATAAAATCGGCTTGTCACATGAGGAGCCGATAATGTCGGCGCGCGAACCCAATTCAGGATCCTAAATTGATTCCTTAACATATGGCTGGATATTATGATAAAGAATTTTTGTTGGGGACCAAATCAACCCTAAATTACGAATTCAGCACATGAACGTTGTGCTATTGGAGTTGCTCTAACCTATATCTTAGCTTCGTTGTTTTTCAACTATGACCACACTTTGTGCCATACTTAAACCACCCCGTATTTCTGTTAACACTAAAGTAACAAATTAAAGAATAACTAATCTCAGATTTGAGAATTAAGGGAAATGGGTTGCGCCATTGTGTTCGTCTCGGAATTCAGGTTAAGATAGAATCCGAGTTTGCATGAATTGGACTTCGTATGAAGAAGTTATGGCCATCGGAAGTTTCAGAAAAATTTAAACAAATTTCAAAAATTCGAATTTCAGAGTCAGAATGGGATAGGCGGGAAATTTCCCGCCAGGGCCAAGTCGACCTACCCTCACCAGGTCGACCAAGGGGACGGCTTAGGGGTCGACCTGCCCCCAACCCCCCGGGTAGATTTGTTTAATAACCTTTTTATAACTGTATGCTGAGTCATTAGGGTTTCTGATCTGGTCTGAATGGCTGGGATTAATTCTAGGTTGATCGGACGTCCTAAATTAATCCTAAACTCTATAAAAACACATGTAGACTCAAACCCTAAAATCAAATAAAAATTAGAATCATGGCCTCCATGCCGTCACCTTGCTACCTAGAATAGCCGCCACCAATTAGAGAGGAAGAAAAGCTTATCAAATTCAATTCTAATCTAAACCGCAACAAATTGTCTTCTTCAAAGGAAAGCTAAATCAATTTCAGAACTCAAGACCTCTTTGAGTTGTGAGTTCGATTTCTTTAATAACATAATTAACGATTTAATTGGATTGAGCTATAATTTGGTTTATATGATTATGTTGTGAATCATTGACCGTATGTTATTATCTATGTTGTAAATTCTATGATGTTATCATCTATGTTGCAAATTCTATGATGTTATTATCTATGTTGTAAAGCTGTGATGTTATCATCTATGTTGTAAATCTATGATTCATAATGGTGTTTCATATGATAGTTTTGTTATGTTGTTGGAACTAATTCATATGTTAAATCATATGTATGTATGTATGCAAGTCTAGATGTTAATTTAGATCTGGATCATATGCAAGTTAATGAAAATTATGTACAACCTTACATATTTCATGACATCTATTTTATGTGTAAATTGGATCTAAAGTTAGGCTATGACATGTGTGAGTTATATGCTAGTATACAAATTCTATATGCTAGTTTACATGTTTAGATGTAAGTTTACACCATCGTTATGTTACATAAATCACATATGCAAGTATATATATATATATATATATATATATATTTGGAGTATGAATCATGTAATGTAAGTTTGTGGTTGTTGCCTATGCAAGTTTACACCTTATGATTAGATCTATGACATACATGGTTTATGCAAGTTTGTGACTATTACCTAAATAAGTTTACACCTTTAGATTTAGATCTATGACATATGTAGTTTTATGCAAGATTGTGACTTTCGCTTATGCAAGTTTTAGATGAAGAACCTTATTCACACATGCAAGTTCACGCCGTATGTTTAGATCTAGTTTTATTTCTAATATGTTGTGATGTTTTCTCTTTATTCCACAAGTTAGACTATTCGAGTCTAACGTATATTTTACGTTAAACGAATGAACATACAACGTGGGGGCAATGGGACAATATTAAAAGATTTAACATTGAGAATTGGCATAAATGCCTTAAATGCCATAAAATAAATTGATGACGATAATTGGTATAATTTTGCATACCATAAATAGATGGACATAATTGCGCCAATTATGGATATATTTAAATTTGGAATTAACTGATAATTTGAATAGGGAAATTAATTCAAATTGGGGGATAATTAATTTTGTGTAATTAATCGTCTAAGACACGAGGTTAGGCTCTTTTGTGGTGTAAGACTGCCCGGACCCGCCCGGCAAATCCAGCTGCCACAAATGCCAGTCTAATTGGGAGGTCTTAGGCATAAATTAAATGTGTTACAGTTGTAAGGACACGAGGTTAGGCTCTTTTGCGGTGTAAGACTGCCCGGACCCGCCCGGCAAATCCAGCTGCCAGTCTAATGTGGGAGGTCTTTACAAGGTTACAGTGTTAATGAATTAAGAAACACATAACCAGATAAACATGTAGTGGGACATGAGGGGGTTTAAGTAGGTGCCTTGGGTGGCATGTGGAATTTAGTGGGTGCCTTGGGTGGCATTTGAAATACGAGTAGAAACAATTAACCAAAAATTGAAACATGTAAGTGAACATGAATAAGAAGAGGGTTAAGTGGGATGTACTCGAGGGGAGCAAGCTTAGGTGGATAGCTTGTGTCAAGTAATGGAGGCCCTTTTCAACCAGTAACCCATAAGTATCATTGTGGGCTCGACCCAAGTCGAGGACGGGACACGCGTACTGGGGTTGACTGTAAGAGGCCAAAATGGGTTAGCGGTGGCAACGCAAGTCCAACGGGTTCATGTGCGTGTGTGGGCCCGGGCTGGTAGGTAAGACGTTGTTGCATCACGTAGGTATAAGTTGTGCATTGTTGGTGGTATCGGGTTGCCACTTTGGGGAGTGATACACCCTACTGTGGGGCCAGCACGGGTATCTATGAGTTAGGGAGCCGATCGCATGGGGGTAGTGGGTACACCTAGTGGAGATCGGGGCAGGCGGCACCTATGAAGGCAACTAGGGGTACACGAAACTACCATTATAATTATTAAAGTCTTGTAGGTGGGATCAACTTTTAGGGTGTTCGGTGTGGTGCAGTGTAGTAATTATCTTATAGCGACTAGGTGCGCCTTTAACGTTATCTTTGTTCATCTTATTTCCTTTAGTTTGCTCGGCCATACCCAATTGTTCACAGTCATTTCCTTATTTTCCAACTTATGCCTTAGCCTAGTTATTTTGGTAACTATATTGTTCAAGTTATCGCACTCGCCAAACATTACGTCTGACCCCCTTTGTTTCCACTTCTTTTCTTCCTTTCCCCCCACCCCCCCAGGTGCTCAGGGTGGAACTAGCACCAGTGGAGCTTGATTTTGGACAGCTGTATCTCTTGCTTTTAGAAGTTGCATGGATCGCTGAAGTAAAAGTTCAGCCTATCTTATTTATGGCTATTTTGTGTTGGGGTTATGTCTTTCAATTTATGTACTCTGATTTAGTCAAGACGGATATTATGTACTTTTACTCTGGTTTTTGATAATGGAATCAAACCTATGTGTTTACCGCTGCAATGAATAAATTTTTTAAGTTTTAAGTACTGTTTATATCTGTCTTGTTGTTAAGTTTCTGTTCTATACACACTTAAAACGATCCATAGAAGTTAATGCATTCCCTTTGTGAGTGACATTAATGGACGTGGGGTGTTACATGTGGTATCAGAGCTGAAGGTTACTAGAACAGATATGAATTTTGAAAAACTGTTTTTCAAAAACACTTTTATAAAGAAGTACCTTCAAAAGTATGTTTTAAGGAAAGTATTTTCAAGAGAAAAGCTTATTTTAGAAAGCATAACCCCAAGAGCCATATATCATTCCTTCGGTTCTTTTGTATTGAATCTTTCCTTTTTTGTTTCAGCATGTCTGGAATTCCCGAGATACCCGAGGGGATACCGATACCAGGATGGTTTAGGAGGTATTTGGAGACAAGGGCCACCACCGCAGGTCCAACAAATGTTCCTCCTCCTCCTCCCCCTCCCCCTCCTCATGTCGATACTTTTGCCAAGATATGTAAGGACTTTCGGGCAATGATTGGAAAACCTTTTCACGGGACGGAGACATTTGTTGAAGCTCGAAACTGGCTAAAGGAGGTGGAAGAATTGTTTGGGATCTTTGAAGTGGAAGATGGAAGGAAGGTCTAGTTGGCTACCTGGCTAATGAAGGATGAGGCCTCGTTTTGGTGGGTGGTCACTAATGGAGAGCGCCCAGTTGATACATGGCCAGATTTCAGGTAGAGGTTTGAGGCAAAGTTTCTCTCACGAGCTGAAGAGAATCTATACATGGAAAGATTTTTGGCGTTGAAGCAAGGGAATCTATCAGTGAAAGAATACATCAACAAATTCAATCAGTTGGCGATATTTGGCTTGGACTTGGTGAATACACCAGAAAAGAAGGCCCTGAGATTTGTTAAGGGTTTGAACAAGCCGCTTCATGGGTTAGCTATGACCCACATCCCCATAGGGCTACCTTTGAGAGACTAGTTGACATGGCACTTATGCATGAAGAAGAGAAGGGCGCCAATGCTAATAAGGCACCCGAGAAGAAAGGGGATCAAAAGAAACCACAATAGCAACAACAGAACAAGAAAGGTGGTAAAGGCAACAATGGTAAGGGAAAGAAAAGATGCTTTAACTGTGGACACCAGGCCATCTAAGCAAAAATTGTAGGAAGAAAAAGAAGACTGGCTGTTTCCACTGTGGCGAAGCAGGACATCTGATTAAGGACTACCCAAGGAAAGGGCAGAGGGCAGGGTCTACCTCGAGAGGACAGGTGCAGGCTGTTATGGCACCAGGACAGGCAAGGGGGCAAGTTCAGGCTCTCGTGGTCCCACCGCTGCAAGAACATGGTAGAATGATTTCCGTTGAAAGTTTAGTTTTTCTGTTTGATCATCCTGTCCATACTTTATTCGATTCTGGCGCATTACATTCGTTTATCTCTACATCATTAGTTGAAAAAATGCACCTAAATACTAGTTTAGTTACAGATCCCTTAGTAGTCTCAAATCCTATTAGTGGTTCGGCTCATCTTTCTATGATCTGTCGGTATTTGAGAGTGTCTATTTTGGGCGTTGGTTTCGAATGCAACGCCTTTGTTCTTGGCTTCATGGGCTACGGCTTGATTCTAGGTATGGATTGGCTAACTAGATACGGGGCCATCCTAGATTGTGAAAGAAGGGTAGTTAGATTGTTGACTCGTTGTGGAAAGTCCCTTGATATTTCTTGTAACCCTAGAGGTCTAGTAATGCTTAGCTACCTAGAATCCCTTGACGCATCCAATGATCATTTACATTCTGTTCGTATAGTCCATGACCATGTTGATGACTTTGATGAGGTGAGGGGTCTACCCCCAAAACGTGAGATAGACTTTCGAATATATCTAGTAGATAATGCAAAGCCAGTTGCATTGCTAGTGCGCCACATGGCTCCAAGAGAGAGAAGAGAACTCAAAAAGCAAGTGAAAGAATTGCTTGAGAAGGGATTCATAAGACGTGTAGTATATCGGAGTGGGGTGCTCCAGTAGTATTTGCCACGAAGGCAGATGGGTCCCTTAGACTTTGTGTGGACTATAGAGAACTTAATAAGCTTACTAAGAAGAATAGGCACCCACTGCCGAGGATTGATGATCTATTCGATTAGTTAGTTGGCGCCTCAGTGTTTTCGCAGTTGAATTTAGCCATGGGTTTCCATCAGTTGAGAGTGGATGAGGATAGCATAGACAAGACTGCCTTTAGGACTCCGGATGGCTTCTTCGAGTGGCTTGTGATGCCCTTCGGTTTGACAAACGCCCCCGCATATTTTGTTGACTTGATGAGTAGGGTGTTTAGGGAGTACCTTAATAAATTCGTGGTAGTCTTTGTGGACGACATCTTGATCTTTTCTAGAAGCGGGGAAGAGCATGCCCTACATCATAGGGAAGTGTTAGAGACCCTTCGACCGCATAGCCTTAAAGCTAAATTTTCTAAATGTCACTTTTGGAGGAAAGAAGTGCAATTCTTAGGGCACGTGGTTTCCAAAGAAGGGTTAGTTGTGGATCCCGCGAAGGTAGAGCCATCCAAGATTGGAAGGTCCCTAAAAATGCTACCGAGGTGAGGAGTTTCTTAGGGTTGGCTGGCTATTATAGGAAGTTTATCAAAGACTTTACAAAAATATCAGCCCCGTTAACACGCTTGACGAAGAAGAACTTAGTTTTCGCATGGGACGTAGATTGTGATGATGCATTCCAACGTTTAAAGAGAGCTTTGACCATAACCCCAGTCATAGTGTTGCCAGATGGGAGTAAGCCATTTACCGTTTATACCGATGCTTGTGGGACAGGACTAGGCGCGGTCTTAATGCAAGAGGGAAGGGTAATAGCCTATAGAGAAAGGAAGTTGAGAGTGCATGAGAGAAATTACCCTACACATGACCTAGAGTTGGCCGTTATTGTTTTCGCGCTTAAGTCTTGGCGCCATTATCTTCTTGGCGAGAAATTCGAATTGTTCACTGACCACAAATCGCTAAAATACTTGTTCTCTCGGAAGGACTTGAACTTAAGGCAGCAAAGGTTGATGGAATTCTTAGCGTCCTACGATTTCAAGATAGCATATACCCCTGGCAAGGGTAACGTGGTGGCAGACGCCTTAAGTAGGAAAAGGTTATCCTTGAGTTCGTTGTTTGTTGAGCAGCGAAGCTTAGAGTTCATCTCTACGTTTGACTTTAGACCTTCCATTGACTTTGTACCCAGTTTGCTAGCATCCTTAGAGGTCAGACATGCGCTTTTAGGACGGATTGGTGAGGCACACCGAGATGACCCACAGTTGGTTGAGTTAGTAGAAAAGCTCAAAAGGGGGGAGTCACCAAGCCATCTCAGTAGGTATACCCTAGATGATAAGGGTTAGTTACGCAGGGACGGTAGACTTTGTGTACAACGGGACGAGAATTTGAGGAAGGTCATTCTTGATGATGCACATCGTTCGAAGATGACCATCCATCCTAGCGGGGACAAGATGTACATGGACATGAGACAAGTTTACTTTTGGGCCGGTATGAAGAGGGATGTGGCCGAGTTTGTCGCTAGATGCTTGTTATGCCAACAAGTAAAAGCAGAGCAAAAGAAGCCCGGTGGGTTGCTTCACCCATTGGAGGTCCCACAATGGAAGTGGGAAAGTGTCTCAATGGACTTTATTGATGGGTCACCGAGATCAAGGAAGGGTAATACATGGATTTGGGTTATGGTAGACCGACTTACTAAGAGCGCCCTATTCATTCACGTGAAGAGTAAGAGGACTGCTCCATGGTTAGCCTCTGTATACATTCGAGAGATAGTTCATTTGTACGGTGTTCCTTCTAGCATAGTGAGCGACCGCGATCCTATCTTTACTAGCGAGTTTTGGAAGAGCTTGCAAGAGGTGGTAGTGACTCAGTAATGTTTGAGCACCGCATATCATCCTCAGACGGACGGCTAGACCAAGAGGGTGAATCGTATTCTAGAGGACATATTGAGGTTGTGTGTCTTAGACTTCGAAGGTACATGGGAGGATCATCTTCCATTGGTGGAGTTCGCATATAATAATAGCTTTCAGTCTAGCATTAGCATGGCACTATTCGAGGCTCTGTATGGATGGCCGTGTCGTTCGCCTACATGTTGGTGGGAATCTACAGATAAGATCTTGCTTGGGCCCGATATGATTAGAGAGACTTCGGAAAAGATCGATTTGATTCAAAGGAGGATGAAGACGGCACAAGATAGGGAGAAATCTTATGCGAACAAGAGGAGGACAGATCTTGAGTTTGATATTGGGGACATGGTTTTTGTCAAGGTGTCTCCATTACGAAATGTTGTTCGCTTTGGGTCCATTGGGAAGTTAGCACCAAGGTTCGTAGGGTCGTTTCCTATTAAGGAGAGGTTTGGACATATGGCGTATAGAGTGGAGTTGCCCGAGAGACTTAGTGGTGTACACGATGTATTCCATGTATCACATTTTAGGAAGTGCTTGCATGAGACCGCGGAAGTGGTAGAGCCGAGCTTGGTTAAAGAGGTGGAAATAGAGCGTGATGCGACAATTCGACGAGCTCCTACGTGCATTCTTGGGTCGTAGATTCAGAAGTTGAGGAATCGAGAGGTCAAGCTAGTCAAAGTGCAGTGGGAAGATGATGAGAGCAACGCTACTTGGGAGATGGAAGAGAAGATGCGTTCACTGTACCCCTTTCTTTTCGAGGGTATGTCTTTTAAATTTCTCCTTTATTGCTTAGATTGTACTTGTTTTATCTTTAGTATGTCCTCTCGCTAGTATCTTTGACCTTTAGATAGGGAAGTCCTATGGTTGAAACATGTGTTTGAGACATGTTATGTATGATGGATGCATGCGGATGCAAGTGTTTGCTAGTGGTTGATCGTGGATACATATACACACACTTTAGGCACTAGATTGGCTCAGTCACTTCATATTGCATATTGCATATAAATGTGTGTGCATATTTAAGTTAATGGATGTATAATGTTTGTACTATCATATGGATGCTGCATTTTGGTGAATGGTTGTGCACACATGTAGAAATAATATGTATCGATAGGATTCTTTCGCATACATAATGGACGCATGGCACTATCATGGTTTGCATTAAGGTGGTCAACTGAATCAGTAGACCGCCTGATTTTGCATTGGATAAAGAACATATACACACACTTCTTGCATATGTTCATACAACATTAGGAATTTTATAAGGACAATGGATGCTTGTGTAGATGGTTATTTAGATGTTAGGATATGCATTCTCCTTAACTTGGAGATTTCAGGGGCGAAATCCTTTAAGGAGGGGAGAATGTAACACCCCATATTTCTGTCAACACTAAAGTAACAAATTAAAGAATAACTAATCTTAGATGTGAGAATTAAGGGAAACGGGTTGCGCCATTGTGTTCGTCTCGGAATTTTGGTTGAGATAGAGTCCTAGTTTGCGTGAATTGGACTTCGTATGAAGAAGTTATGGCCATCGGAAGTTTCAAAAAAATTTAAACAGATTTCAAAAATTCGAATTTCAGAGTCAGAATGGGCTAGGCGGGAAATTTCCTTGCAGGGCCAGGTCGACCAGGGGGTCGAATTAGGGGTCGACCAGGGGGTCGACTTAGGGGTCGACCTGCCCCCCTCCCCCCCCCCCCCCCCGGGCAGATTTGTTTGATGACCTTTTTATGACTATATGCTGAGTCATTAGGGTTTCTGATCTGGTCTAGATGGCTGGGGTTAATTCTAGGTTGATCGGACGGCCTAAATTAATCCTAAACTCTATAAAAACACATGTGGACTCAAACCCTAAAATTAAATAAAAATTAGAATCATGGCCTCCATGCCGTCACCTTGCAACCTAGAATAGCCGCCACCAATTAGAGAGGAAGAAAAGCTTATCAAATTCAATTCTAATCTAAACCGCAACAAATTGTCTTCTTCAAAGGAAAGATAAATCAATTTCATAACTCAGATTTCAGAACTCAAGACCTTCTTTGAGTTGTGAGTTCGATTTCTTTAATAACATAATTAATGATTTAATTGGATTGAGCTATATTTTGGATTATATGATTATGTTGTGAATCATTGACCGTATGTTATTATCTATGTTGTAAATTCTATGATGTTATCATCTATGTTGCAAATTCTATGATGTTATTATCTATGTTGTAAAGCTGTGATGCTATCATCTATGTTGTAAATCTATGATTCATAATGATGTTTCATATGCTAGTTTGGTTATGTTGTTGGAACTAATTCATATGTTAAATCATATGTATGTATGTATGTATGTATGCAAGTCTGGATGTTAATTTAGATCTGGATCATATGCAAGTTAATGAAAATTATGTACAACCTTACATATTTCATGACATCAATTTTATGTGTAAATTGGATCTAAAGTTAGGCTATGACATGTGTGAGTTATATGCTAGTACACAAAATTCTATATGCTAGTTTACATGTTTAGATGTAAGTTTACACCATCGTTATGTTGCTTAAATCACATATGAAAGTATATATATATGTTTGGAGTATAAATCATGTAATGTAAGTTTGTGATTGTTGCCTATGCAAGTTTACAGCTTATGATTAGATCTATGACATACATGGTTTATGCAAGTTTGTGACACTTACCTAAAAAAGTTTACACCTTTAGATTTTGATCTATGGCATATGTAGTTTTATGCAAGATTGTGACTTTGGCCTATGCAAGTTTTAGATGAAGAACCTTATTCAGACATGCAAGTTCACCCCATATGTTTAGATCTAGTTTTATTTCTATGTATGTTGTGATGTTTTCTCTTTATTCCATAAATTAGACTATTCGGGTCTAACGTATATTTTACGTTAAACAAATGAACATACAACGTGGGGCAATGGGACAATATTAAAAGATTTAATATTGAGAATTGGCATAAATGCCTTAAATGGCATAAAATGGATTGATGATGATAATTGGTATAATTTTGCATACCATAAATAGATGGACATAATTGAGTCAATTATGGACATAGTTAAATTTGGAATTAATTGATAAATTGAATAGGGAAATTAATTCAAATTAGGGGATAATTAATTTTGTGTAAGTAATCGTCTAAGACACGAGGTTAAGCTCTTTTGTGGTGTAAGACTGCATGGACCCGCCTGACAAATCCAGCTGCCACAAATACCAGTCTAATGTTGGAGGTCTTAGGCATAAATTAAATGTGTAACAGTTGTAAAGACATGAGGTTAGGCTTTTTGTGGTGTAAGACTTCCCGGACCCACCCGGCAAATCCAGCTGCCACAAATGTCAGTCTAATGTGGGAGGTCTTTACAAGGTTACGGTATTAATGAATTAAAAAACACTTAAACAGATAAACATGTAGTGGGACATGAGGGGGTTAAGTGGGTGCCTTGGGTGGCATGTGGAATTTAGTGGGTGCCTTGGGTGGCATTTGAAATACGATTAGAAACACTTAACCAAAAATTGAAACTTGTAAGTGAACATGAATAACAAGAAGGTTAAGTGGGATGTACTAGAGGGGACCAAACTTAGGTGGATAGCTTGTGTCAAGTAATGGGGGGCCCGTTTCAGCCCGTAACCCATAAGTATCTTTGTGGGCTCGACCCAAGTCGAGGACGGGACACGCGTACTAGGCTTGACGGTAAGAGGCCAAAACGGGTTAGCGGTGGCAACGCAAGTCCAACGGGTTCATGTGCGTGTGTGAGCCCGGGTTGGTAAGTAAGATGTTGTTGCATCACGTAGGTATAAGCCGTGCATTGTTGGTGGTATTGGGTTGCCACTTTGGGGAATGATACACCCCACTGTGGGGCCAACACGGGTATCTACGAGTTAGGGAGCCGATCGCATGGGGGTAGTGGGTACACCTAGTGGAGATAGGGGCAGGCGGCACCTATGGAGGCAACTAGGGGTACATGAAACTACCATTATCATTATTAAAGTCTTGTAGGCGGGATCAACTTTTAGGGTGTTTGGTGTGGTGCAGTGTAGTAATTATCTTATAGCGACTAGGTGCGCCTTTAACGTTATCTTTGTTCATCTTATTTCCTTTAGTTTGCTTTGCCATACCCAATTGTTCACTGTCATTTCCTTATCTTCCAACTTATGCCTTAGCCTAGTTACTATGGTAATTATATTGTTAAAGTTATTGCACTCGCCAGACTTTATGTCTGACCCCCTTTGTTTCCACTTCTTTTCTTCCTTTTCCCCCCACCCCGCAGGTGCTCAGGGTGGAACTAGCACCAGTGGAGCTTGATTTTGGACAATTGTATCTCTTGCTTTTAGAAGTTGCTTGGATCGCTGGAGCAAAAGTTCAACCTATCTTATTCATGGCTATTTTGTGTTGGGGTTATGTCTTTCAATTTATGTACTCTAATTTAGTCAAGATGTATATCATGTACTTTGACTCTGGTTTTTGATGACGTAATCAAACCTATGTGTTTACCGCTACAATGATTTTTTTTAAAAGTTTTAAGTACTATTTATATTTGTCTTGTTGTTAAGTTTCTGTTCTATACACACTTAAAACGCTCCATAGAAGTTAATGCATTCCCTTTGTGAGTGACATTTATGGACGTGGGGTGCTACAATACTGAAATGAAAATACAAGCAGTTGTCCTTTTCAACATTAATAAGCACATACGCATATTTCTGCAAACCTCAAATGTAGCACATGGCTACATAGTACTAAAGGAAAAGGAATTTGTTTCTATCCCCACCTTTGCTCTTCTATAAATAAAAGCCCAATCTTCTTCCCAACAACAAAAGAAATAAAATGCAAACTCCTCCTTTCAATACAAACTAGACCTCCCTAATAGACGAAAGCTACATCCAAGTATATAATTAAACCGCTCAACCCTCTCAAATTTAGCTCACGAGGTCAGCAGTGGAGCGGGTTACTGGAAGTGGCGATATAGATAGGTTTGAGCATAAATATGAAAATCGAAAGCGCCATTACATAATATAAATCAAAACTAAAACATTCCCTTTTTGGATCTCATTTGCATCACCTGGAAACCCATGCATGTCAAAGCTGGGAGGGCGTCAATTGTTCCACGTGTCAGGAGAAGAGCAAGTGGCTATAGTGGAGCGTGGTGGGTATCATGGTGTTATTGAAGGAAGCATATATGAAGGGTAGGATTTTGGTGGTCTCTGGCAACCAGACGGTGAAGGATATTGGTGGGGAGTAGCTGAGTTGGAGAAAGCCTAAAGGAGTCTGGGCGAACTGTTTGGTAAAGGAGCCCATGTGGACCAGATGTGGTGTTGATGGTTTGATGTCCGACGAGGTGGTGACTAGATAGTGAGTTAGCATTTGTGGCGTTGGGTCTGGGAATGCATAGGCAACACGGTGGAGAGGGTTGTCTCGCATGGGAATATTTAAACTGGGGAGGAATATCGTTTAGAAGAAGGAAAAAAGGAAAGGAAGGAGTTACATGGAAGAGGATGGAACAATGAAAGGCGAACATCATAGGAGAGAAATATTGGAACAATACGTGGGATGGAAGATGAAAGAGAAGGGGAAAAAGACATGGTCTTTAAGGGTGTTAGCATGCAATGGCGTGGAAATGATGGAAGGGTAAGGGGCGTGGACCATATAAATTCATGGGCTTGCTTGGGTCTTCCCAAAAAAAAATTAGAAAAAGCAAAGCCTATGGATGGCGCTGGGTAAATTTTGGAGAGGCCGTGTTTCCTTTGGTCAAGAACTGGAAGGCTGACCGGGGTTTTCAGAATATGGTCAGGGATTTTGATCACCTACAGAAGAAAACACGTGAGCGTTGCTAACGTGGTATGACTAGTAATGTTTAAGGTAATAAACTAGTTTTCAATTATTTAAAATTTATATTATATTTAAAAACTAGTTAAAACTTGAAACGATCGTAATTTGTTCATCCATTATCAGAATTTAGTGAAATTGGGTTCATTGGAGTCGCAATGGAGAGCGCTACACTGCTGCGCTGGTTCGGAATGGATTGAAGCTATTCGGGATTTTCATTTAATTGTAAATGATAGTTTAAAATTAAATGGAATGACACGTGGATCGATTGTCAAAAGTAAGGTGAGTTAACCCTCACACTTTTCTGAAATATTTTGATGTGTTAAATTCATATAAAAATAGTTTATCGTTGATTGGATGATTGCATGCCTAGGTTGACTGGTTGTTTAATTATCGTTGATAAATTTTATTTATCGTATTGGATTATTTTGATTAAGTATTGTTTATATTATTATCTGTAATGCAGGGACGAACAAGTTGAAGGAATCTGATCGGATTCCTCAAATACATTATATGTTGTTTATAATATTTAAATATGAATTAATTACCCTATATGATGTTATAACCTATTTGGATTATTGATGGTTAAATGGATGTTTATCATTGAATTTATATTCAACTATTGTTATGTTTTAATCAATTAACAGTACTGACTAAGTGATTGGCAGCAGATGGCCTAATATCCATCATTTTAAGACATCGATTTGTCGTTAGGTAAATTAACGGAGCTTTTATGTTATAATAAATAATTTTATAACTAAATCAAAGTTTTTGAATTGATTTTATAAAATTTATTTAAAATAAAAGGTTTATAAAAATATTGTTATTTATAACTAGGTTTACAAAGAAAATTATTAATGGTTATATATATAACGAATCCTTAAATCGTTAATAAGATTGTATGAATAAAATTATAAATTAACCTACGGGTTATAAAATAAGAACAATTGTTTATTTAAACAACTAAGCAGTATTATTAAGTTAATTTAGTTGATAATTAACTTAAGAAGGTGGACTAGTATAAATCTGTTACTAATGTTTACAAGTTGACGAAATCAACTGGTTAATGAATATTGAACATTTGATTAATTTAATCTAATAGTCCTATGATCAGTCGTTAAATCTAACGAATGTTCTAAATAGTTAATTTATCTTTAATTAAATACGTTTAAAGTTGTTTAATTATTATATTAATATAGTATTATTATTTAATAACCTTTCTAATATTGAATTATTATTCTATGTTTAGTTAATAACGAAGTAAACTGCATTTACTTCAAATATGATGATAAAGTCATTTATTTAAGTGATTTACGTGTTAAAAGAATTCATTTAAGGAAACAAGCAAGAGTAGATTCTAGATTGAATCAAGTAAAAGGGAAATATAATAATCCCATGTTTTGTAACTATGTTGATAAAAAGAGTTGGAGTCGAATAGAATGCTTTTCAAATGAAATTTTACTTAATAACTAGATTAAGTAAGATGGTTATAAAATAGGAAAGATGGTAAATGGCCTTTGGGAACTAACACGAGTTAAGTTATAATAAGTTACTAAATATGGATTTGCATAATGATGTGGTGAATGAATTGTATAACAAGTCCAAATTTATAAACGGAGGTTTGTAAAAAGGTTTGTAAGCTAATATGAAGATTTAATAAGAATTTCCCTAGTTATGTATAATCAGTGCAAATGGAATGAGGATTGCAAAGAGATTGATTAATAAATTGGCATAAAGGATTCAGGTATTGGAACCCAAATTTAGTTTATTATACATGGTTTTGGGTAAAATATTAGTAAATGGATTATTGTAATATAATCCCAATGGAGTTGTATAAGAAGATTAAGGATAATGATATAAAGGATATTTAGAAGTAAATTAGATTTGTTTAGAGAGAGTTGACTTAATTAATGAATTAAGTAAAGGGAAGTAAAATATAAGGTGCGGTTTCCGAATGAAGAAAATGGTTTATAAAAACCATATTTAAATTATACGGTAAATGGAAATGGGGATAATATATTCAATGTTTTATTTTCAACTTTTATTATCTTAAGATATGAATGTTGTCGATCAAGGTCTGAGAGGTAATTATAATACTCCAACTTGAATGGCTTCAATATTATTGAGGGATGATATCAGATGGAAATGGTAAAGGATTTGGGATTAGCTTATTACATTGCAACATTGGCAAGTTTTTAATTAAACAATTTGGTTTAAAAATAAACAAATGTACAATTTAACATTTTTTTTGGCTCGAGTTTGAAGTGTAATGAAATATTATGGTTCAATATTAGAGGTATAGGATATGAAATGAGAATCGAGATAGGAACCAAAATGAATTGAAGTTGGTTGGGCGAATTAAGGCAAGGAGTCGATTTAAAATCGCGTATTTTAAACAAGAAATGGAGATTAGTTAAGATATAACCAAATTATGTCAAAGTAAGTTTTATTGAAGTTTTTATAATGAATTTGATTCATATTTGAATCATGGCTTATTTTAATGGTTTAAAAAGATATATAAAATGCGAGAGGAGTTGGACATAGTTTTATAGAAATTAAAACTCGTTGTACGTTAGTTGAGTTGGGTAACCTTCGATGTGTCAATCTGATGTTGGTTTCGCTCTTCGGGATTGATATTTAGAAATTTATTCACTTACTGATTTATAATGAGGAACTAATAGAATAGAAGTGAGACGATAATTAAAATATTCTTATATTAAACAAGAGCAGGGAAATGTTTTCCTAATATTGGAGATATTAAGGTTTTAAACTAATGTTTGGTAAATCAAAAAAGCCAAATAACGGTGAACACTGAACCAGTAAATTTATTTTATGGATGAATGTTTGTTTATTTGATAGCTAAATAACCGACTATCAAATTTGGCCAATTATCGATTGTTCGTTCGGAAAGACCGGGATCAAATTTATATTCGAAAACCATTATGACTAGCAGATGCATAATCGTGGAAGAAAGCAGATGATGATCGAGATGAAGCATTTAAAGACCATAGATCTTCATAAAGCGAAAGTATTGCTTATAATCTCTGGTTAGCTATAAAGGCCCATAAATCCGTACCCTTTGAGCCGACGAATTACAACCACGTCCAACCCAAAATGCACGAAATTACGAATCTTTAATAGAAAGAAATTAGAGGATGAGAAGTAGAGAGAAAGAAATATTAGAATAAAAGAATAAGAAGAACATCAGAATCTCATAGCGGAACGAATAAATATAATATATCAAATCTCTATATACAAAAAAAAATCTTTGTGTACATACTAATCATCAGAGTACATCATATATCAGACACAATGGAACTAAACTCCAGATAACTAACGATGAAGCTTCCTGCTTCCATCTCTTGGATTCCAAGCAAACCAAACCTGTAAATATACTCGGTCTGACCCAAGCACATTTGATTTAAAAAAATATTCACTCGGATCAGTCTGGAAAACTTTTCAGTGATAAATTCACAACAAACAACTTGTTTAACTTTGGAAATCCCTTTTTGAAAGAAAAGGATAATAGTAAGACCAACCCACACATAAACACGGACGATTTTTTACCATACTATAACCCAAAACATTTTTGATATATCAAAATCCCATGATATTATAATAGTGTCTATCAAACCACAAATAAATAATCATTTAGTAGAACGCTTGCATCTCACGCTCTACATATTTATTTTAAAATCGAAAACTGCATGGCACTTATTGGAGAATGGATTCCAACTATGACAAGGTATGGGACCACCTTCCGATCAGTGTACTCTAGAGGGGATACACCAGGGTTCAATAAGAACATCTTGCAACCCGGCTACACATGGCCGACCACTCATTTATCTTAAGTGTATCGAATATATTATCACTCGACAGTTTTATGGGGCCACTGTCCATCCATGGAGATACATAATCAAAAGAAGAACAAATAAGGATTTTCTCTAGATTGGTGACAATACACCCTACTTGGGTATGACCCACCTGGCCATGCTGCTTGCCTGATATTTGTCATTTTCCCGGTAGATGAGGCTTGAGGACATGTTTATCTTTCAGAGAGCATTTTGATACCTTTGAATGCCACATCGCCAGATCCGTCAAATAACTAATTGACGCCCACAAATACACTCTGGATGTTAAGCAAAAGAATTTCTCCACCACCAAAATTGGTATATTTGTAAAAATATATGTACATAACCTTCAGGAAATATTCTGTCAGACATTCATCCATACAAGTCATCCAGGAACAGGATGAACCGAAGGCACCCTCCTACCGCTTCCTAGGAATCACTCTATAGATCAGTAGTGAGTAGTCCTTGCAAAGATTTTTATCCCGACAGAACCACCATTTATCTTTGGGAGCGACCCAGAGATTATAAGTAGTTCTTCCGTTTCATGAAGATATACAGTCTTCAATGCTCCATCTTCAATTACTGCAGATTCGTTTCGTACGCAACGTTGGATCGAAGTGGTTTTGTGTGACGGCCCGCCCCATACAAGCCGGCATTTCCTCCGAAAATGCGCCGTACACATGCTCGACTAGCACGAAACGGTCCCCAAAGAAAGGGAAAAAGAGAATGAACTAATCAAGAACCTGTAGAATGTCTCACAGTGCAAGGAATAAAATATAATAACAACATACTTGACATAAAACAGGTGAGACGGTACATAAGCTGAAACTAAATATCATAACAGCGGGAAATCTAAATACAGCATATGTTCCACATCATCATTATTACAACTTTAAAACTGTCTCTAAAGCAAAAGAAAGGAAAGGTACACTACTAATGCCCAAAGTAGTGACCAGCAGCGACATAGGGAGAATATCTATATATATCATACGTGGGAGCCCCCTGCTCGTCTCCGGTACAACTACTCATGCTTCACCAGCTAACATGACTCTAATCTGCTCGTGAGAGCACCCAGAGTAATAAGAAGAGACATAAAACTCAGGGTCAGACAAAAATCTGGTATGAGCGATAAGCAATAAAACAGAACAATAACAGGTATACTAAACCATACCTGAACCTGGGCCTGCAACCAAAGAGTTAGCACTGCATACTGTACAATACTCTGAGATGCCACTAACACATGGTATAAAGAATACGGGGGTGGGGGTGTGGATGTCATAGTGATAGCAAACAATCAATCATGACAACCATATTCACATCTATCACTTGGTGCATAAAGCATACGATGTCCACCAATTCGATCACTAGACCCATCGAGGTAATGACAGAGTTCAACTTGTACGACTACTGCTACCACCAAGCTTATCCCATGGGATCATGACCAAACCTTTTCAAATGACCCCACTTCATTGGTCTGTAGCCCACTAG
The DNA here is from genome assembly GCA_030737875.1 of Allium sativum. NCBI lineage: Eukaryota > Viridiplantae > Streptophyta > Magnoliopsida > Asparagales > Amaryllidaceae > Allium > Allium sativum. The sequence goes on along the minus strand of CM060909.1, from coordinate 944,059,739 downwards.
TCGTACCTAGGCCACTGTGGCCCTGAATACGTCCATGTAACTCCCATACATAGCCAAAGTCATAGACATCGACAACCCTTAGCACACGTCCTGCAGCAAAGTCCAATCATAAAGTTAACTTATTGGTCCTCAACTGGATCCTGAGTACAAACTTCCCACTTGGACTACCTTTGCATCTTGAGTTTTGGCCTTCTCCATTTCACTTTGCTTCAGGTCGTGGTCATCAACATCGGATCGGGTTGGGCTCCATCCAAGTTGGTTCGATTCGTGATAACCACCATGCTTCAGATCAGTTCATCCATGCCTCCTTTGGTTCGGATCGTGAGCACCCACTGGGTTCGGGTCGCGCATGCTCCAAAGCATTAGGTCGTGGCGCTACATCGGTTCGGATCGTGCTCTCCCTTCGGATCGTGGCCAAGCTCCAGGTCAGTTTATGACCTCAACTCCAGGTCGTGAGCACCATTCGTGAGTGGTTCGGTTGGGAGGAGAGGCTCGTTGCACATGGGGGCGATCCGATCCGGGTCCTGTACAATTTCCTGCACTTCTTTCCAGCGACTGTTTTACGCCATTCGACGACGTTTTCGACCAATCTAACAATTCTAAGCAATCAAAAAGCATACCATACAGTCATAGCAACATGTAATATCTTTCACAAACACCAAAACAACAATCTAACATGGTAAAATAGATCAAACATAGCCAAAACCCCACATTTTCCCTTAAGCATGTTTAAGCAAAACTAATGATGCGATTACCAAAACCTAACCAAATTTTCCAAATTTTCTAATATAGGCCTAAAAAAATATTTCGAAATTTATGAATATTTTTCCAGAATTTATTAATGTATAAATTTGCTAATCAACACTAATTACCCTTAATTAACCATAATTAGTGAGAAACCTTGAAAATCACTCACTTTAGCCACAAACAAGTTACCAAATCTGAAATGATTCTCTGTTTGGCGTTGTCCCCCATGCTATACAGCAGTTCTACCTCGATTCTTATGCTAATCCTCTTTGATTTGATGTAGATTAGGCTTAATTAGCGATTAGGAGGTGATTTGGGGTGTTTTAGAAAGTGGAGGCCATGGCTAAACTTGAAGGAACAAAAAGTGGTGGCTGGAAAATGATAGAAACTGAATTTCCTAACCCTATCAGCCTCCCCATAACCCTAATCCTGAAATGGGTTATGGGCCCACTCACTAATCACCCAAATTAGGCTTGGTTAAGCTGTTTTTCACCATCTAAAACTTGTTTCAGCCATATCTCCCAAACGGTGAGTCTGTTTTGCTAGTGTGACCACTCTACGGAAAGGTAAACCATCATTCGGATCTAATGGAAGTGGTTTCAGGTCAAAACTCCTTTCCAATCAAAAGTTATGTCCGCAACAAGATCAGCTAGGGTAAAACGGTCATTTAAAAATCGGCAAAAATCATGAATATGGGAAATGACCCCAATAGTCCTCTCCCAAATATACATTACCATATGACTTTGCATGTGAAAGAAACAAATATTCTACGATCCTTCATTGCGTAGAATGCGGGTCGTTACACTCTCCCCCCTTAAGAAATTTCGTCCCCGTAATTCCTTAACCCAAAACATACAAAGGATCCGCATGCCTACCAGTCATGTACAACAATCAAACATGCAAAACAAATAAAGCAAACCTATCCTAGCATGCGGAAAAACTAAATCAAAATTGAAATCTTACCAGGTGAAGAGTTCTGGATACGTCTTCCAAATGCTCTCCTCTGTCTCCCAAGTACAGTCATTCTCATTTTCGCCCCACTGAACTTTGACTAGATTCACCGCTTTCCTTTGAAGTTGCTTCGTATCGTTCCCCACAATACGCATAGGCTTGCGTTTCCCAACCACCTCGGGTTCAAACTTCGATATCATCCAACTGATCAGGTGAAATAGTCACATCTGGGTCATGTACGAACTTCCTTAACTGGGAAACATGAAATATATTGTGAACTCCTGCCATCTTCTCTGGTAATTCAACTTTATATGTCAAATTCCCAATTTGCGCAAGAACTGGGAATGGACCAGCAATTCTTGGTGCTAACTTGCCTCTCCTGCCAAATCGTATCACGCTCTTCAACGGAGAAATCTTGGCAAACACCAGGTCGCTAATGCAGAACTTTAATTCTCTTCTCCTCTTATCAGCATAACTTTTCTACCTATCTTGGGCGGCCTTCATTCGTTGTTGGACAACCTTAATCTCAGTTGAAGTTTCTCTTATCACATCTGGTCCAAGCACAAACTTCTCACCAGTTTCTAAAACCAACATGACGGTGAGTTGCACGGTCTTCCGTACAAAGCTTCAAATGGAGCCATACCAATACTGGATTGATAACTATTATTATATGCAAACTCTACTAGATGCAAATGGTCATCCCATAATCCACCAAAATCCAATACACAGGCTATCAAGAGGTCTTCTAATATACAATTCACCCTCTCTGTTTGACCGTCAGTTTGAGGATGATACGCGGTACTGAGATGTAATTTTGATCCTAACGCCTCTTGTAAGCTCTTCCAAAATCCACTAGTGAACAACGGATCTCGGTCACTCACAATGCCTTTGGGTATTCCATGAAATCTCACTACCCACTTTACATATAGTTCAGCCAACTTAGCTGTCGTTCTATTCGACTTGACATGTATAAATCTTGCGCTCTTAGTCAATTGCTCCACAATCACCCAAATGCTATCATGGCCCGATCTAGTCTTGGTAACCCATCAATGAAATCCATTGAGACTTGTTCCCATTTCCATTCTGGAATCTCTAATGGTTGCAATAAACCACTAGGCTTCTTTTGATCAGCTTTAACCAGCTGGCAATTCATGCATTTGGATATAAACTTCCCAATGTCTCTTTTCATCCCTTCCCAGTAGTAGGTCTACTTCATGTCTCGATACATCTTGTTACCACCGGGATGTATAGTCAGTTTTGAGTGATGACATTCTCTAAGCACTTCATCTCTCAATCCATTGATATTGGGTATAACTAGTCTTACATTCTTCCTAAGTCATCCATCTCGATCATGCCCATACTTGTTCATCTCTCCGTCAATTCCCATCTCTAACTTTGAGATGATTTCTGATAGATTAGGATCGTTCCTCTGACTGGAACCAATCCGCTCAATCAAAGTGGGTCTGATCGTCAAACTTGCTAAAATTTCTGGATCCAATTTGCACTTTGGTCTGAAATCATACCCCGCGATGTACTCCAATTGCCTCCATTCTAGAAACATAGCCCCTAGACTAGCATGTCTTCTATTCAATGCATCAGCCACCGCATTGCCCTTTCCTGGTGTATATGCGATGTCGAAATCATAGGAAGCTAAGAATTCTAACCATCTTTGCTGTCGGAGATTTAGATCCTTCTGAGAGAAGAGATACTTTAACGATTTATGATAGGTAAACAACTCGAATCTTTCTCCCAAGAGATAATGTCTCCACATCTTCAATGCAAACATGATCGCTGCCAATTCTAAATCATAGGTAGGATATATTTTCTCATGCGGTTTCAATTGCCGACTTGCAGTAGCTACAACCCTACCTCCTTGCATCAATACAGCACCTAGTCCGGTACCACATGCATCTGTGTATACCGTCATCTCTTCATTCCCTTTAGGAATGACTAACACTGGTGCACATGTCAACTTTTCCTTTAGAATCTTGAATGCATTCTCGCACTTTTCATCCCAGACGAAAGCTTGATTCTTCTTGGTCAACTGAGTCAACGGTGTTGCTATCTTGGAGAAGTCTTGGATAAACTTACAATAATATCCAGCTAACCCCAAGAAACTTCTTATGTCCGTTGCAATTTTGGGCATAGACCAATCTTTTACCATAGCCATCTTCGCAGGGTCCACAGCGATACCGTTTTCTGAAACAACATGGCCCAAGAATATCACTTCCCTCCTCCAGAAGTGACACTTAGAAAAATTTGCTTTCAATTGGTGTTTTCTAAACACCTCCATCACTGTCCTCAAATGTTCCTTGTGTTCTTCCTCTATCCTTGAATAAACAAGTATATCGTCCACGAACACAAGAACAAACTTATTCAACTGATCTCTGAATACCCTATTCATAAGATCCACAAAATATGCTAGTGCATTGGTCAGCCCGAATGGCATGACTAACCACTCATAAAATCCAGATGGTGTCCGAAATGTCGTTTTAGCTATACTCTCAGCTTCCACTCTAAGCTGATGAAAACCTGTCGCGAGATCCAACTGGGAGAACACTCTTGCGCCACTCAACTGATCAAACAAATCATCTATCCGTGGTAGAGGATACTTATTCTTCCTCTTCAACTTATTCAACTCGCGGTAGTCTACACACAATCGAAAGGAACCATCTGCCTTGGTAGCAAATACAAATGGTGCTTCCCACTTAGAAACACATCTTCTGATAAATCCCTTCTTCAAAAGATTACTTTCTTGCACCTTGAGCTCTCGCTGCTCCCTTGGTGCCATACGACGAAGTGGCATCACTATAGGTCTGACATCTTTCACTAAATCAATACGGAACTCAATCTCTCGGTGTGGTGGAAGCCTGGTCACTTCCTCGAAGACGTCAAGATACTGGCCAACCACGGGCAAACCTGACAACTCATCATGAGGAATGTCGAGGGAATTTAGAAAACTAGCCATTACCCCATCACTAGGTAGACCACCAAACACTACCCTCCGCTCATCATCCACTCTAGCTGTCACCAAAAAGCCCTCACAGTCTACCACCACCCCCTATCTTTGGAGCCAATTGACTCCCAAAATAATGCCAAACCCAGTAAAGCCCAAAACAAAGCAATCACACACAAACATGCATCCATGACTCGATAAGACCACATTACGACAAATCATGCAAAGGCTAGTCGAACCACCAATCAGGTTCGTCACTACTAAAGGTCTATCGATGATCTCGGGTTCCAATCCCAACCTATCAACCGGGTCACTAGATATGAAAGAACTGGAAGCTCCGATATCAAACAAAACTCTAACAGGAACATCATAAATAGAAAGCATACCTTGAATAATGACATTCTTTCCCTTCTCCGCTGTAGTTGGGGCATTCGACGAAGAAGGAATAGTATTAAGGGCATATGCTTTCACCATCTGCTTTTCTTTAGGGGGTTGCGGACACTTGTCCTTGTGATGTCCCACTTGGCCACAGTTGAAGCACTTCCTATCCGCTGGCTTGGCCCGAAAATTACTAGCATAATGGCCTTTCTTACCACAACTGAAGCACTCAATGTCTTGCTTATTCATTTTCTTCTAGCCATCCTTGGTCTGATTCTGCTTTCTCTTATTCTAAGAACCATTCTTGCCTCTACCGCTTGCTTGCGGCTTTGGCTCCTCTGTAGATGCAACCTCAGTCTTCGACTTAGGGTAAAGACTCTCTGACCTCAATGCTTTCCCCACAACCAATTCAAACGTCTCATCGATGTGGTTAATAATCCTTTCCCCCAAGTACTGATCCAAACTTGTTATAAACTTCTCATTCTTCTTCTCAGGAGTGTCAATGAGGGATAATCCATACTTCGATAAAGTATCGAATTCTGCAATGTACTCCAAGACAGCTCTGCCATTCTGCTTGAGTTCCAAGAACTTCTTAAACAGCATTGACTTCTGAGCAGCTGGAATGAACTTATCGCTAAAGTGAGCCTTAAACTGATCCCAAGTAATCTGATCCTCGGGAGTAGCTACCTTTTTAGCATTCCACCAATTCATTGCCCATCCTTGAAGCTGACGGGATGCTAGCCTTCTCTTCGTCGCATCCTCAATACTCAAGTCTTCGAAGATACGCTTGCAGCTATCCAACCAATCCTGAACATCCGTAGCCGACTCCGTTCCGTGGAACGGCTTCCCACCAAGACTAGTATAATCCTTGTTCAGCTTGGAAAAATCGGCCCTAGGCGCCTGCACCACCACCATTAGCAGTATTAGGGACTGGCCTCTAAACGTCCCTAACCATCCCTCTCATGAAGTCGGTGAACATAGCCCTCATGTCAGGAGCATTCCCATTGTTGGCTTCTCAATCAGCACCCCTCGTATATTGGCTCATTGTTCAATCTATAAAGAGAAACAATTAACCATCCTCTTTGTGGTGTCAGTGCAGTGCGACTTCATCCTTAGCTATGCTAGTAGTATATATACATAACTTTTGAAAACCAAAATAATCAAAGATACGCGCTCTCATATACATATTATCTCTCCCTGGTATCTTTCCCTAGGTTAACTACGCAACCTAGAGCTCTGATACCAAGTGTGACAGCCCGCCCCATACCAGCCAGCATTTCCTCCGAAAGTGCGCTGTACACATGCCCGACTAGCACGAAACGGTCATCAAAGAAAGGAAAGAAGAGAATGAACTAATCCAGAACCTGTAGAATGTCTCACAGCGCAAGGAATAAAATATAATAACAACATACTTGACATAAAACAGGTGAGATAGTACATAAGCTGAAACTAAACATCATAGCAGCGGGAAATCTAAATACAGCTTATTTTCCACATCATCATTATTACAACTTTAAAACTGTCTCTAAAACAAAAGAAAGGAAAGGTACACTACTAATGCCCAAAGTAGTGACCAGCAGCAACACAGGGAGAATATATATATATATATATCATACGTGGGAGCCTCCTGCTCGTCTCTGGTACAACTACTCGTGCTTCACCAGCTAACCCATCTCTAGTCTGCTCGTGAGAGCACCTAGAGTAATAAGAAGAGACATAAAACTCTGGGTCAGACAAAAGTCTGGTATGAGCGATAAGAATCAAAACAGAACAATAACAGGTATACTAAACCGTACTTGAACCTGGACCTACATCCAAAGAGTTAGCACTATATACTGTACAATACTCTGAGATGCCACTAACACATGGTATAAAGAATACGGGGGTGAGGTTGTGCATGTCATAGTGATAGCAAACAATCAATCATGGCAACCATCCTCACATCTCTCACTCAATGCATAAAGCATATGATGTCCACCACTTCGATCACTAGACCGATCGAGGTAATGGCAGAGTTCGACTTGTACGACTACTGCTACCACCAAGCTTATCCCATGGGATCATGGCCAAACCTTTTCAAATGACCCCACTTGATTGGTCTATAATCAACTAGTCATACCTAGGCAACTGTGGCCCTGAATCCGTCCACGTACCTCCCATACATAGTGATCCAAAGTCATAGACATCAACAACCCCTTAGCACACGTCCCGCAACAAAGTCCAATCATGAAGTTAACTTATTGGTCCCCAACGGGATCCTCAGTACAAACTTCCCACTAGGACTACCTTTGCATCTCGGGTTTTGGCCTTCTCCATTTCACTTTGCTTCAAGTCGTGGTCATCAACATCGGATCGGGTTGGGCTCCATCCAAGTTGGTTCGGTTCGTGATAACCACCGTGCTTCAGATCAGTTCATCCATGCCTCCTTCGGTTCGGATCGTGAGCACCCACTGGGTTCGGGTCGCGCATGCTCTAAAGCATCAGGTCGTGGCGCTACATCGGTTCGGGTCGTGCTCTCCCTTCGGATCGTGATGGTTTGGATCGTGGCCAAGCTCTGGGTCAGTTTATGACTTCAACTCTAGGTCGTGAGCACCATTCATGAGTGGTTCGGTTGGGAGGAGCGGATCGTTGCACATGGGGGCGATCCGATACGGGTCCTGTACAATTTCCTGCACTTCTTTCCAGCGAACGTTTTACGCCATTCGACAAAGTTTTCGACCAATCTAACACTTCTAGGCAATCACAAAGCATACCATACAGTCATAGCAACATGTAATATCATTCACAAACACCAAAACAACAATCTAACATGGTAAAATAGATCAAACATAGTCAAAACCCCACATTTTCCCTTAAGCAAGTTTAAGCAAAACTAATGATGCGATTACCAAAACCTAACCAAATTATCCGAATTTTCTAATAGAGGCCTAAAACAATATTTAGAAATTTATGAATATTTTTCCAGAATTTATTAATGTTTAAATTCGCTAATCAACACTAATTACCCTTAATTAACCATAATTAGTGAGAAACCTTGCAAATCACTCACCTTAGCCACAAACAAGTTACCAAATCTGAAATGATTTTCTGTTTGGCGCTGTCCCCAATGCTATACATCCGTTCTACCTCGATTCTTATGCTAATCCTCTTTGATTTGATGTAGATTTGTCTTAATTAGCGATTGGGAGGTGATTTGGGGTGTTTTAGAAAGTGGAGGCCATGGCTAAACTTGAAGTAATAAAAAGTGGCAGCTGGAAAATGATAGAAACTGAAATTCCTAACCCTATCAGCCTCCCCATAACCCTAATCCCGAAATGGGTTATGGGCCCACTCACTAATCACCCAAATTAGGCCCGTTTAAGCTGTTTTTCACCATCTGAAACTTGTTTCAGCCATATCTCCTAAATGTGAGTCCATTTGGCTAATGTGACCACTCTACGGAAAGGAAAACTATCATTCAGATCTAGTGGAAGTAGTTTCAGGTCAAAACTTTTTTCCAATCAAAAGTTATGGCCGAAACAAGATCAGCTAAGGCAAAACGGTCATTTAAAAATCGGCAAAAATCATGAATATGGGAAATGACCCCAATAGTCGTCTCCCAAAGTTACATAACCATATGACTTCGCATGTGAAAGAAACAAATATTCTACGATCCTTCGTTGCGTAGAATGCGGGTCGTTACATTTTGGGTCTAGTTCCCATCCCGGTCTGTTCGAAACAACACGTCAAAAGGTCTAATAGAATGTTTCATTGATAGTCGGGTTTTTAACTATCAATCTTAATAATATTGTTAAGTACATTGGCAGTTCCGACCCTTTAATAAAAATCATTCTTTAAACCATTATATCGATTTAATATCGTTACAGTATCATAAGAACCTTCCATTTCTTTTATCTTTGAAGTATTACTTTATATTCTTCAAAATCCCCTTTTAACTTTACTTCGGAAAAAGACCGGTATGTTATCGACTTAATGGTATAACTCCAATTATTAATTCTCGTACGGCCAACACAATGTCAAGCGCCATTTTAGTTATTATATAACCCAATTGGTTTTATTAAACACAGACTTCAAATATTACTCTTAATTCAAGTCATTGTATAATTCGAATATTTAATTTTGTTTCCCATTCAAAATAACCATTTGCATTACTTCGGAAAACATTCGCTATTTACTTATTACTTAAAATAAGTGTATCTCGACCCATAATATTCCCTTTTACCCTTTTTATCAACCTAGTTGGTTTTGTCAACTTATAATTAGTTGATGGATTTACACTAATCCACTTTTTAAAATAAATTTATCAACTCCATTAAATCAATGAAATACTTAATTGTTTTAAATAAACAATTATTCCAATTCCCAAACCCATCGGTTAATTTATACATTCCTATTCATAAAACCTTAATAACGACCTAAAAATGCATTATATATAACGTTTAACAGTCTCTTTGTAAACGATTCTTATAATTAAAAATATATTTATAACCATTTTATTTTAAATAACTTTATATAACTTGAAAACTTTGATTCAGTTAACATGAAACTCCGTCAATTCGCATAATGGAAAACAACGTCTTAAAACAATGGGTATCAGGCCATCTGCTGCCAATAACTTAATCAATACCGTTCATTGATTAAAACACAACAATCGATGAATATAGGTTCAACGATTAACATCCATTCAGCCATCAATCATTTAAACAGGTTATAACATTGTTTAGGATAAACACTTCATGTGTGAATAATATAAACAACCAATAATATACAATTTTATTTGAGGACTCCGGTCGTATCCCTCCAACATATTCTTCCATGCATCATAGATCACAATATAATTAACATATGGAAAGTAAATTAAGCTAAAACATTTAATATAACATAAATATAATGTCGACAATCATTAAGCAAACAATCAGCAATCTTGGCATCCAAACACTCAGATTATATTATTAACGGTGAATTATAATTATATATGAATTTAGCACACCATAGCAGTCCAGAAAAGTGTGATAGTTAACTCACCATTTTTGTTTTTGGTTGACGGTCCACTTTGTTTCATATAATTTTTAAACATGCATTTAAAATTATATGGAATTCCAGTTGTCTCTGAATTACCCCATTCCAGCTCGTACGCGTAGTGCTCGTCGCCTCGATTCCAATGAAGCCAACTTCGCGTGATTCTGATAATGGGTTAACGAATTATGATTATTACAACGTTAAAATTTAATTTAAATATTATGACTTAACACAACTTTAAACATAATTAATTAAAATTACTCTTACCTTAAACTTTTAAATCCACGTCAGTTCACCCTCGTGCGATTCCCTATTCCAGACCAATCCTACCCCGACCGCCCCTTTCTTTGATACCAGCCCTGTTTTTAAAAACAAATATTATTTCCATTTTTAAAATAAACATTAGGCCCAAATCCCATGAGACCCAATCCCCCATCCTACCTACCCTCTTTTCTTCTTCCCCGCTTTAAAAGTAAAAACCACGTTCCTGATATTGAGGAAAAACGAACGGCTTCCACAAAGATGTAAATCTGACGCCTTATAGAAACAGAACTCCTCATTATTACTCAGATAACTTCCCTCTCTTAGTTTCTCTCCTCCCATTTGTCGTGATGACCACCGTAAAACTGCACATCCCACCACAAATTTATAGTTTTCCACTGAAAAGAATACGCCATGCACAAAACTCCATTGACCCCTTAAACAGCAGTTTAATTTAAAAGCTTGATCTACTATCTTTTTCTTCACTCGGTTTTACCAAATAACTTCTTCATTACTTAATTTAACATCTCCCTCTTCACGTTCCTTATCTTTCTTCCACTACCCCTACTATCCTATTCTATATTTATATTTTTCCCAACGTGAAGCCCATCCAAGACCAACATAAATCCATAGCCATCTTCCATCAACATACATCTTCCCACACTATTCCTAATACACCATGCCCAGCATGCACCGCCACCTCCATGATCCCTACCCTCATACTCCGGCCACGCTGCTCCTATGCAATCCGTTCTATCCTTCCTTACGAGATAAAACTGGAAGCCAAACACAGTATACATCGACTTCACCACACTCCCTCCTTCCCGTTTTCCATTCACTACACCGTCCGTTCAGCTCCACCGTGACGGATGTCGAATCCTGGGACTTCACAATGGTTTGCTAAATCGGAAACCGCCAACAATGGTGAAATCCACTACACCTCCCCTTCTTTCCGAGCGCTTCAGCATTAAGCTCAAACCCACCAGCAAAACATGGCTGTCATGTCAGCACCGTGCTACAGGGTGAAGTAGCGAACCCCAATCCAACATAACTGGCACGAGCGCCTTACCCCATGCAACCATTGCCTGTCGCATTCATCACCACTGATAAACATGTACTGCCTTCACCTAAGCAAACACCCACTCATTGAAAACTATCCCTGTCCACCTCTTTTCTCGTTCACTTTTTGCCTTTTCCCATCGACGGCAACTCCACCGGCTTTATTTTAGCAACATCCATTTTCGAATGAGTGGAAGATCAAAATAAAATAGCTGAGGTGGATTTTGCTTGCTATCGACATGGAAAGGAAGGAAGGGTATATATATATACATATATATACATATATATATATATTTAAATCTTCTGCGTTTGGAACAGAAAAAGAAACAGAGGCCAAGTTTTGTTACTGATCTCCAAACTAAAGAGGGAGATATGGTTATTTATATATAGACTCAGAGAAGCTTATAATGGAAGCAATCGAAGATTTGACTTGTCAGCTACGTACCATTGTACTAAAATTATGCAAGATTATATGGGATTTGTCGGAGATTTTTCCTTGAGAATTTGCTGGAACAGTTCATGTAAATATAGATGACATGTACGAAGATTTGAGATGATTTATGTGGCATGTGCTAAGATGATTTCTCCAGGATTCGGCTAAGATTTTACTTTAGTCCGACTTTACCGTGGTTAATTTTCACATGGTCTCGGTGTAGGAAACAGTATGGAAGTTTTACTTTTGATTCATTCAAATAGTGAGAAAATTTATTGAACCGTATCCTTGAGATTTCGGTCTGACTTTTGGGTGAGATTCTTTACTGTTTTTTTTCATTCATGTTGTTGATTTGAAGCCATGAAAAATATAGTCAACCATGTTAATTTCAACTGAGATTTGTAAGTACAGAATGAGGATTTGGCGGATTTTTCTCCAATAGCTAATCTTGACCTAGAGACGCAACAAGTCTTGTCCGAGATTTTCGAAGAGTTTTGAAAACACTTCATGTAGTTTCATGTAGATTTAATTTAGGGGTATATATTTTAAGGTATCGTGCTTTACAGATTTTGTCATTTAAGGACCACTATCGATAAAAATAAAAATACCGTTGTGTTGAGCAATGCTCCACGATCCCAAAAATATAATAACAAATACAACTTATCTTATATTGTGAAACCCCAAAATGCTGATATAGGGCGCAAAATAATTCAAATAAAAAGTCGTGTATTTTCCAAATTAAAAATTACAGTAAAATTCTAAAAATTTAATTATAACTATGTCTCAAAGATCTTGTCCAAATTCAAAATCAATATTTAATTATATTAAACTATCGTTATGGTTTATAAATGGTTCCATATTGATTTTTTGTAAATTTGAATTGGATGTATCTTAACATCTATATGATGGAATCTCGATTTTTTCTTTTGTTAGAAAATTATTATCTAATAGATTCAACCATTTCTTGTTTCATAGAAATCCGATTTCATTTGGATCTTGTATAACCAATTGAAGTTCAAAATGCTATATTACAAACTACCGCGCCGCTACAGTTCGTTTTATAATTAAATTATATATATATATATATATGTATATATTCAAATTCCATTTTAAATAAACAAATTCGATATAAAATTCATTTATATCACCATATCGATAATTAAAACCAATTTAAATATTCGTAATTAACATTCAAAAATCTGGGACGTTACATACTTCCACCCTTAAAAAATTTTGTCCCCGAAATTATAAGGTAAGAAGAATGCTACGAAACTAATTACTTTACAATAACCATTTTTGAATTATCATTAAAATAAATTTAAACTCTTTGAAATTTTTGAAAATTTCGCCAGCACCTCCTCTGCGTGGTTCGATCGGTACAACTACAACTGCCTCTTCGGGCCTCAAATTCTCCAAAAGAAAACCAAAACAAAATGACTACCCAACTCAGGGTTAAAATCAATCACCAATCAATAATTTATTAAGGCTTACCTTTTTATTAGAAACTCAACTCCAATTTCGACGTAACTATCTAACTACTCTTCCTTTAACCAATCTGTACTTCCATCTCTGTAACCAAATCAATTCCATAGCCTTCTGTAATCTACACTTATCTCAATTTACAACACAAATAATAGATACAGGTCTGAATAATTCAATTTCATTCATCACCATTTTTATTCCCAATTCATTACACTGGAATTTATTTCCATGCTTCCCATTTCATTCATTTTCTTATTAACTGTCAATAAATTCTATTAAACCAAACTAACGTCCAACCAATCGCAATATACAATTAACTTAATTATTTAAATTAAATTAAATTTGTTTGGTTAAATTCAATTATTTAATTCCATTTGACCAGGTTAAATTTCTTTCCATATTCAATTAACTAATTAGTTCAATTTTAATTCATAGTTCAATATCAGCTCTAACCATGTCAGTTAAATTCAATCATTCAAGTCATTCATTTCAAATATTTACATACCATTCGATTAACATAAATTTTATTTATAATCGTTTCTTAGCAATCCATTTGGATTTATTGTAAGTTCAATTTATTCATTCAAGATATCAAGTTTTATTCTTCAATCATACAATTAATAATTCAATCAAACAAGGCACAATCAACATAACCAAATCATTATGATTCATATTTACTTAAGTATCCACTTTGAACCCAAATTAACTTTTCATTGAAGTTTTTATTTTCGAATTTTATATTTCAAATTACCATTTGGTTAAATCATTTCAATTTTATGATCTGCTCTGAATTCTAATTCAACTCAACATTAGTTGATTAATATTATAATAATTTAAAGAATAATTACTTTTACAAAATACATTTGAGACGACCCCAAAACCCCATACGACGGTGGCAAGGGTAATCTTTGGAATATAACACATAAACAGATAACAACAGAACATAAATAATTAAATACACCAGATAATGCACAATAGAATACAACGGATAAACATAATAATCAGAGTTACATAGTATACAGGATCATACTTGGTACAAAATACAGTTCAGCTATACATAAATGTCTACAGCAGAAAATAAAACATAATATGTACAATAGGAGCTGAACAACAAAAAAGAGATAAATGATAGAATCCATCTTCAGCTCCAGCTATCCAGAAAGATCCTTCTAAAATATGAATACAAGGCTGCCCGTGTAGAAAAAGGGGCACCCGAGTTTGCAAGTGAAATAAACTACGAGTCAGTCATGGGACTGGTATGAGAAATCTACTTAACATATTTTATAATATGGCCAATCACTGGACCAAGCCACTTTCGTGGAACGGGTTTACTCCATTGGATTGCCAGCGCATCAAAATAAGTAAATCTTTTAAACATCGCAATGCTTTTTATAAAAATGAAGCCATTATAAGATTCAGTTCCCATCACGCAATGCAACGCAAACCGGAGGATAGAGTTTTACCTTATAATGGCCAAAATATGCTTGATACAAATAAAACAAAAGCATTTGATATTATTACTAGTGTTTATATGTTTCAAAAACAATTTCAATCATAAATATCAATCATAGACGACATTAATGCCCCATACCACTATGTCGCCATATATAGGTATACAATCAAAACTGCAAAGTCACGTATTTGGAAATTGGATTTCTATCATGAACCGAGGCAAGGGATCGTCCTCACCAAATTGGAGACGCTCTAACCCGCCCCTTAGGCAAGCGCACAGGCAAGCCTTGGATCGTCAGTGTCGGTCTACCGATGTGGATTATTATGCCTGAACACTGCGTTTCCCCACCCTTTGGGGCGTAAATGAGCCAAATGCCTCCATCGGCTCCACATAGTCACCGATATATTCGAGGCGCCTCGTAACAGCAATAACCACACAGGTGAAAATAATATAAATGTCAGGGCTGGTAGGTCACTGACAACACCCTAGCTAGAAGGGAACGCATTCCCTTCCTGATGTACTCTCCCGTTTCTGGTTCATACCGGGGTGTGAGGCTCGCGAATCAAAGTCATACACAAAGCTATGCCACACAAGCGGTGCTGTGATCATCAACCACAAGACTTTGCTTTTCAAAAAAAGCCTTGATCATTTGCCACTTAGGCGTGCCACATAGGCAGTTTATTCCATGCGATTGATCTCTATCGATATATAACCTCTGAGCTCGTACGTCTCGGAGAAGGGCGTTAAGCAAGGGAATAAATTCTCCGTCGCCAAACAGATATATATTTAATAGAGATCAATCAACACAGTACAAAATCCAATGTCAGACACACAGTCCATTTACTAGTTCGTTCTGGGTCTGAACGAAGCCGGAGGCACCTTATACCTTGCATATCCATCGATCTCCAAGTACGTTTGGACGATTACCACTTATTATCTATATTTTGGGATGCCTCCCAAGCAAGACATCTGTTATCATCCTACTGAGGTGAAGATCTCTGGTCTTCAACCACGGTCTTCATCATGGACTTCTTATCGCCGATCAATTATTTGAAATGAGATTTAACTCGACCTTTTCAAATAATTCACATATATTTAGAATTTAAATCAATTCATTTCAATGGTTAAATTATTCGACATCAATAATTCTATTCTTAAATGTAATTTTCATGCCAAATACATTCAACCATCAAATATCCAATAAACTGGGTAAATTCGGTTTGTTTCCATTCCATATCGTTTATAATATTTTATAACGATTTATCGCTATTTTTATTCCTTTAAAAATATCCAATTCATTCAAACGACGCTTCATGACATAACACGGGCATGGCGCTGTTTTTCTTCAGATTTGATTTACATATATTTGAAAATCTAGCTGTTGGATCTTTACGAATTTTATATCATTAGAAAGATCTTTTCAAAACTAATCCAACGTTTTCAGTTTTGGGAAAATCCGACGGTCGGATCTCCTTGTACAATTGTTTGAAGTTACGATTTCAAAATACGAACTGCAGCGTCGTTATTCGATTTATTTTAATTATAATTTTATATATATAATCAACTCTGGCGCTGTTTTTCTTCAACTTTTCAGTTTTTAAGAATTTTCAAATTCTTCAAAAATTTGGCTAACACCCTAAATTTTCGCTATAACCTCCTTTGCACGGGGAGGGATTTGGAAATTTATTGGGTCGTATTAGGTACCCAATAAATCCTAATAAGCATACACATATTTATAGTGATATATTCCGGTGTCCACAGGGGAGTGTGTATAGATTATAACTCCAGAGAATAAATTCTCGTCACCCTATAAATTGTTTTTGTGAATTAATGACCAGAGAGACGTGTTTATTGTCATCTCTAGACCCATGTGGGGTTTTTATTAATCTTGCAATTTACCGTTACATTTTATATGGTTCATATCAGTCATCAGTTCAACCTGTAATATATAGTCATCGCCATACAAGCCTCTCGCTCGTATGGTAAATCTTCAACCTCGTCATACAAGCCCCAAATGCTTATGTGGTATATGATGAAGTATGCCATGTAGTGTAGTTTATAATTAATTGTTACTATCCTATGGCGACATTTATTATTACACACAGAACAACCAACACTCCGCATCCAATGGCATTCACAGGAGTTGATATAATTATAAAATTGCGCATCTAACTCATTAAGGTTTACCTATTTGTCGGGCACGCAAATAAATTCTTTACTCAACAGCTAATCCATTTACTTGTTCAAATATACATAATGCACATGTATATACTTCTATCTATTTTTAAATCAGTTCAATACTTGATTTAATTGCTTAAATTTACCATCATTCTCTTATTAATTAAATTAACTATCGTTCTAATAATTTGGTTAATCAAACTCACAATCACACAACACAAACAACAATCAATTTGTTTTTAACTTTTCAAATATATATCTTTTATATATTCAAAAATCATATTTCTAAAACCAGACTGTATATATAATCACAAATACGTTATTTATAAACATATAACTCTCAACTCGTTCTGGGGCATTTCTAACCCCATCTCTAACGAGTTATTCTGATTCTGCTATACTCATACTAGGACATTACTGATCCTATCTATAATGAGTTATTCATCCTAGAACTCTAATAGTTCTATTTCTGACGAGTTCGTTAATATGTTATATTCCAGAGCCAAGATTAACCAAAGCTCTGATACCACGTTTGCAAAATGTCTATTTTCAAGGGCTATATATTCTCCATAGCAACCTTTCTGAAAATTCATTTGTCCATAAGTTTTGATTCCCACTATGAAACTTCAATTTTTCAGATTCGTTAGAAAGATATTCATTAACAGATTTAAATAGTTTTGGTTTCACTAAAATCCATTTTATTTTGATCCCGGTACAGTCAGTCAAAGTTTGAATTGAAATTTTGAAACTACCGCGCCAATTCAGGCCTTGTTTACAATTTAAAATAATTATATTTATTTTCAAACATCGATTCAAACATACTTTTCGTTGTTATTATTTAAAATATTTAAAATCCACTAAAATAGCCAATTTAAAAATTTTAAACTGGTTCAGATTTTCCGGGTTGTTACAACACTGGTCAAAATAGTTTAAAAATAATTTTATATAAAATCACAAATACGCTCTCTCATATATATACTCTGAACTAAATCTAGGGTATTACTAACCCCATCTCTATTGAGTTACGCCACAGAACCAGGGTTATCACTAAACCAATAGCTCTGATACCAACTATAAGGGCTCGTAAATTCGTACCCTTTTAGATGACGAATTACAACCCACGTCTAACCCGAATTGCATGAAATTACGAATCTCTAATAGAAAAGAAATTAGAGGATGAGAAGTAGAGAGAAAGAAATATTAGAATATTAGAATAAGAAGAACATTAGAATCTCACAGCGGAATGAATAAATATAATATATCAAATCTCTTTATACAAAAAAAAAATCTGTGTATACATACCAATCATCAGAGTACATCGTATATCAGATACAACGGAACTAAACTCCAGATAACTAATGATGAAGCCTCCTACTTCCATCTCTTGGATTCCAAGGGAAACCGAACCTGTAAGTATACTCGGTCTGACCCGAGCACATTTGATTTAAAACAAAATTCACCCGGATCAGACTGGAATACTTTTCAGTGATAAATTCACAACAAACAACTTGTTTAACTTTGGAAATCCCTTTTTGAAAGAAAAGGATAATAGTAAGACCAGCCTACACATAAACACGGATGGTTTTTACCTTACTATTACCCAAAATAGCTTTGATATATCAAAATCCTATGATATTATAATAGTGTCTACCAAACCACAAATATATAATCATCTAGTAGAACGCTTGCATCTCACGCTCTACATATTTATTATAAAATCGAAAACCGCATGGCGCTTCTTGGAGAATGGATTCCAACTATGACAAGGTATGGGACCACCTTCCGATCAGTGTACTATGGAGGGGATACACCAGGGTTCAACAAGAACATCTTGCAACCTGGCCACACATGACCGACCACTCATTTAGCTTGAGTGTATCGAATATATTATCACCCGACAGTTTTATGGGTCCACAGTCCATCCACGGAGATACAGAATCAAAAGAAGAACAAATAAGGATTTTCTCTAGATTTACAGCCTGCTTGGGTATGACCCACCTAGCCATGCTGCGTGCCCGATTTTTGTCATTTTCCCGGTTGATGAGGCTTGAGGTCATGTTTATCTTTCAGAGAACATTTTGATACCTTTGAATGCCACATTGTAAGATCCGTAAAATCACTAATTGACGCGCACAAGTACACTCTAGATGTTAAGCAAAAGAATTTCTCTGCCACCAAACTTGGTATACTTGTAAAAATCTACGTACAAGATCTTCAGGAAATACTCTGTCAGACATTCGTCCATACAAGTCATCCAGGAACAGGATGAACCGAAGGCACCCTCCTACCGCATCCTAGGAATCACCCTATAGATCAATAATGAGTAGTCCTTGCAAAGATTTTAATCCTGACAGAACCACAGTTTATCTTCGGGGGCGACCTAGAGATTATAAGTAGTTCTTCCGTTTCATGAAGATCTACGGTCTTCAATGCTCCATCTTCAATTAGTGCAAATTCGTTTCGTACGCAACGTTGGATCGAAGTGGTTTTGGGTCTAGTTCCCATCCCGGTCTCTTCGAAACAACATGTCAAAAGGTCCAATAGAATATTTCATTGATAGTCGGGGTTTTTAACTATCAATCTCAATAATATTGTTAAGTACATTGGCAAATCCGACCCTTTAATAAAAACCATTCTTTAAACCATTATATCAATGTAATATCGTTACTTTATCATAAGACCCTTCCATTTCTTTTATCTTGGAAATATTACTTTATATTCTTCAAAATCTGCTTTTAACTTTACTTCAAAAAAACAACGATATATTATCGGCTTAATGGTATAACTCCAATTATTAATTCTCGTACGGCCAACACAATGTCAAGCATCATTTTAGTTATTATATAACCCAATTGGTTTTATTAAATTCAGACTTTAAATATTACTCTTAATTCAAGTCATTATATAATTCGAATTCAAATATTAAATTTTGTTTCCCATTCAGCATAACCATTTCCATTACTTCGGAAAACATTCATTATTTACTTATTACTTAAAATAAGTGTATCTCGACCCATAATATTCTCTTTTACCCTTTTTATCAACCTAGTTGGTTTTGTCAACTTATAAACATTAGTTAATGGATTTATACTTATCCACCTTTTAAAATGAATTTATTAACTTCATTAACTCAATGATATACTTAATTGTTTTAAATAAACAATTATTCCAATTCCCTAACCCGTCGGTTGCTTTATACATTCCTATTCATAAAACCTTAATAACGACCTAAAATGCAATATATATAACGTTTAACAGTCTCTTTGTAAATGATGATTATAATTAAAAATATATTTATAACCCTTTTATTTTAAATAACTTTATATAACTCGAAACCTTTGATTCAGTTAACATGAAACTCCGTCAATTCTCCTAATGGCAAATGACACCTTAAAATAATGGGTATCAGTCCATCTACTGCCAATAACTTAATCAATACCGTTTATTGATTAGAACACAACAATCGTTGAATATAAGTTCAACAGTTAACATCCTTTCAGCCAACAATCATTCAAACAGGTTATAACATTGTTTTGGATAAACACTTCATGTGTGAATAATATAAACAACCAATAATATACAATTTTATTTGAGGAATCCAATCGGATCCCTTCAACCTGTTCTTCCTTACATCACATATCACAATATAATTTTATAACATATGGAAAATAAATTAAACTAAAGCATTCAATATGTCATAAATCTAATGTCGATAATCATCAAGCAAACAATAAGCAAACGGGGCATCCAAACACTCAGATTATATTATTAACGGTGAATTATAGTTATAAATGAATTTAGCACATCATAGCAGTCCAGAAAAGTGTGACAGTTAACTCACCATTTTTGTTTTCGGTTGACGGTCCACTTTATTTCATATAATTTTTAAACATGCGTTTAAAATTATATGGAATTCCAGTTGTCTCTGAATTATCCCGTTCCAGCTCATACGCGTAATGCTCGTCGGCTCAATTCCAACGAATCCAATTTTGCGTGATTTTGATAATGGTTTAACGAATTATGGTTGTTACAGCGTTAAAATTTAACTTAAATATTGTGAATTAACACAACTTTAAACTTAATTATTTAAAATTACTCTTACCTTGAACTTTTTAATCCACGTCAGTACACCCTCATGCGATTCTCTATTGCAGACCAATCCTACCCCGAACACTCCTTTCTTTAATACCAGCCCTGTTTTTAAAAATCAATATTGTTTCCTATTTTAAAATAAACATCAGGTCCAAAGCCCACGAGACCCAATCCCCCATCCCTCCTACCCTCTTTTCTTCTTCCCCGCTTTAAAATTAAAAACCACGTTCCTGATATTGAGGAAAAATGAATGGCTTCCACAAAGATGTAAATCCGATGCCTTATAGAAACAGAACTCCTCATTTTTACTCAGATAACTTCCCCGTCTTCATACATTAGTTTCTCTCCTCCCATTTGCTGTGATGACCACCGTTAAACTGCACATGCCACCACAAATTTATAGTTTGCCACTAAAAAAAATACGCCATGCACAAAACTCCATTGACCCCTTAAGCACCAGATTAATTTAAAAGCTTGGCCTATTATCTTTTTCTTCACCCAGTTTTACCAAACAACTTCTTCTTTACATAATTTAACAGCTCCCTCCTTACATTCCTTAGATTTCTTCCACTACCCCTACTTTCCTCCTCTATATGTATATTTTCCCAACGTGAAGCCCATCCAAGACCAATGTAAATCCACAGCCATCCTCCCTCAACATACATCTTCCCACACTGTTCCTAATACACCACGCCCAGCATGCCCCGCCACCTCCATGAGCCCTACCCTCATATTCCGGTCACGCTGCTCCTATGCAAACTTTTCTATCCTTCTTCACGAGGTAAAACCAAAAGCCAAACACAGTATACACCGACTTTACCACACGCCCTCCTTCCCGTTTTCCATTCACTACATCGTCCGTTTAGCTCCACCATGATGGATGCCGGCTCCTAGGACTTCACCATGGTTTGCTAAATCGAAAACAACCGACACCGGTGAACTCCACTCCACCTCCCCTTCTTTTTGAGCGCTTCAGCATTAAGCTCGAACCCACCAACAAAACACAGCTTTCATGTCAGCACCGTGCTATAGGGTGAAGTAGCGAACCCCAATCCAAAATAATTGGCTTGAGCGCCTTACCTCATGCAACCATTGCCTGTCGCATTCATCACCAGCAGAAAACATGCACTGCCTTCACCTATGAAAACACCCAGTCGTTGAAAACTGTCCCCGTCCACCTCTTTTCTCATTCGCTTTTTGCCTCTTCCCATCGATGGCAACTCCACCAGCTTTATTTTAGCAACATCCATTTTTGAATAATTGGAAGATCAAAAGAAAATAAATGAGGTGGGTTTCCGTTGCTATCGACATGGAGAGGAAGGAAGAGTATATATATATTTAAAGCTTCTGCGTTTAGAACAGAAAAAGAAATAGAGGCCAAGTTTTGTTACTGATCTCCCAACTAAAGAGGATGATATGGTTATTTATATATAGACACAGAGAAGCTTACAATGGAAGCAATCGAAGATTTGACTTGTCGGCTACGTACCACTATACTAAAACTATGCAAGATTATATGGGATTTATCGGAGATTTTTCCTTAAGGATTTGCTGGAACAGTTCATGTAAATATAGATGACATGTACGAAGATTTGAGATGATTTACGTGGCATGTGCTAAGATGTTTTCTCCAGGATTCGGCTAAGATTTTACTTTTGTCTGACTTTACTGTGATAAATTTTCACATGGTCTCGCTGCAGGAAACAGTATGGAAGTTTTACTTTTGATTCGTTCAAATAGTATGAAAATTTATTGAACCGTATCCTTGAGATTTCGGTCTGACTTTTGGGTGAGATTCTTTACTTTTTTTTTCATTCGTGCTGCTGATTTGAAGCCACGAAAAATATACTCAACCATGTCAATTTCAACCGAGATTTGTAAGTATAAAATGAGGACGATTTGGCGGATTTTCTCCAACAGCAAATCTCGACCTAGAGACACGGCAAATCTTGCCCAAGATATTCAAAGATTTTTGAAACCACTTCATGTATTTTTAAATAGATTTGATTTAGGGGTATATATTTTATGGTATCGTGCTATACAAATTTTGTCATTTAAGGACCACTATCGACAAAAATAAAAATACCGTTGTGTTGAGCAATGCTTCGCGATCCCAAAAATATAATTATATATACAACTTATTTTATATTGTGAAACCCCAAAATGCTGATATAGGGTGCAAAATACTCCAAATAAAAAGTCGTGTAATTTCCAAATTAAACATTAGAGTAAAATTCTAAAAATTTAATAATAACTACGTCTCAATGATCTTGTCCAAATTCAAAACCAATATTTAATTATATTAAACTATCGTTATGGTTTATAAATGGTTCCATAGCGATTATCTGCAAATTTGAATTGGATGTATCTTAACATCTATACGATGGAATCTCGATTTTCTCTTTTATTAGAAAATTAACATCTGATCAGTTCAACCGTCTCTTGTTTCACAGAAATCCGATTTCATTTGGAACCTGTATAACCAATTGTAGTTCAAAACCATATATTACAAACTACCGTGCCACTGTAGTTCATTTTATAATTAAATTATAAATATATATATTCAAATTCCATTTTAAATAAATAAATTCGACATAAAATTCATTTATATCACCATGTCAATATTTAAAACCGAATTAAATATTTGTAATTAACATTCAAAAATCTGGGATGTTACATTAGCTCCTAGAGATAAACTGTGATTATGTCGTGGTTGGAGTCTGTGGATTGCAAGGACTACTCGCTATTGATCTATAGGGTGATTCCTATGATGTGGTAGAAGGGTGGCTTCGGTTTTCCAGTCCCAGGACAACGTGTATGGACGATGTGGCATTCAAAGTGAATGATGGCCAGATGTTTTGGAAGAGATTAAAACCTCAAGCCTCACAACCAGAAAAATGACAAAAATCGGGCAGGCAGCATGGCTATGTGGGTCATTCCCATTAGGGTGTATTGTCACCATCTAAAGAATATTCGTATTTGTTCTTCTTTTGTTTCTGTATCTTCGGATAACGGTTATGTGGGCCCAAACGTAGGTGACAATATATTCGATACACTCAAGAGAAATGAGTGGTGGGTCATGTGTGGCCGGGTTGCAAGACGTTCTTGTTGAACCCAATGTATTCGTCTCTAGAGATACACTATCAATAGGTGAATCCATACCTTGTCATAGTCGGAATCCAATTTCCAACAAGCACCCGCGATTTTGATTGTATACTATATGTGGAGCGTGAGATGTAAGCGTTCTGCTAGATTCTATTTATTTGTATTTAGACACTATCATAATATCAGATAGGATATGATTTCAAAATATTTTGGGTTATATAAGGCAAAAACCATCTGTATTTATGTGCGGGCTAGTCTTACTATTATCCTCTCTTTCGAAAAGGATTTCTAAAGTTAAGCAAGTTGTTTGTTGTGAATTTACCACTGAAAGTATTCCAGACTAATCTGGGTGAAGTTTGCTTTGCTTCAAATGTGCTCAGGTTAGACCAAGTATATTTACATGTTAGGTTCCGCTTGGAGTCTAGGAGCTAGAAGCAGAAGGCTTCACTGTTAGTTATTTAAGGTTTATTTCTGCTGTGTCTGATATATGATATACTCTGATGATGGGTATGTATATATACAGTTCTTTTTGTATAAAGAGATTTGATATATTATATCTTATTCGTTCCCCTGTGATATTTTGATGTGTTCTTCGTTTTCTTCTATTCTAATATTTCTTCCTTTCTTATCTCACCCTCTAATTTCTTTCTCATAACGTTCCGGTATTTTCGGTGCTTGAATGTCGACATGTGTTTTTGTGTCGATTTTAGGGTCAAAAATCCCCGGATCGTTACAGTGGTATCAGAGCTATTGGTCTAGGAATAACCTTGGCTCTGTGGCGTAACTCAGTAGAGATAGAGTTAGTAACACCTTAGATTGAGTTTGAATATATATATATATATATATATATATATATATATATATATACACGAGAGTGCGTATTTGTAATTTGAACATAAAATTGTTTTTAAATTGTTTTATTAAGTGGGTAAATGAAATAATTTTTCCCAAATTATATTTTTGTATAAAAAGGAAATAATTTTTTAATATAGTATAGAATATTGGATATTTGGTTGTTTTACTTGATTTGATTGGAAATCGAATTGAATTAGGAATTAAAATTGAACGATTAGTTAATTGAATCCATAAAAGGAATTTAAGCAGGTTAAATGGAATTGAAGAATTGAAGTTAACCAAACAAATAAGATTTAATGATCAAGTTAATTGTTTATTGTGTTTGTTTGGACGTTAGTTTGGAATTTATTAACAGTTAATAAGAAATTGAATGAAATGGGAAGCAAGGAAATAAATTCTAGTATAATGGATTGGAATAAGATCGGTTATAAATGAAACTGAATTATTTAACCTTATATGGTTATTTGTATTATAAACTGAGAAAAGTACATATATTAGAAGGCCATGGGAGTTGATTTGGTTACAGAGATTGAAGTACAGATTGGAAAATGAAGAGTTGTTGGCTGATTTACTTCGAAATTGGAATTGAGTTGCCCAATAAATAGGTGAATCTTAATATATTATTGGTTGGTGATTAAGTTTATACCCCTGAGTCGGGTAGCTATTTGGCTTTTTGTTTTCTTTTGGAGGAGTTAAGGCCGGGAGAGGCACTTGTATCGATCGAGTTGCGCAGAGGATGTGCTGGCGAAATTTTCAGAAAGAAAAAAAATATCTGAATTTATTTTGGTAATAATTCAATAATTTATTTTAAAATAATTGGTTCGTGTCATTCTTCTTACCTTGTAATTTTGGGGACTAAATTCTTTTAAAAGGGGAAGAAAGTAATGTCCCAGATTTTTGAACGTTAATTACGAATACATAAATCTATTTTAAATATCTTTTTGGTGATATTAATGGATTATGTGTCAAATTTATTTATCAGAAAATGGAGTTCGAATTCATATATTTATAAATTAATTAAAACGAGCTAGAAACGATGCAGTAGTTCGTAATATTTAATTTTGAACTTTAATTGAATATACAGGATCCGCTATAAGTCGGAATTCGGTGGAACAAGAATCATCCAGATCAATTTGATTATAATTTCTGATGAAAGAGAAAAATCGAGATTTCATCGGATAGATTTAAGATATGTCCAATTCAAATTTTCAAATAGTCGCTATGGAATTTCGATTATAAATTGTAACTTTCATATGAATAATAAAAGAATTTTATTATGAAATTATTATCGTTTTAACCTGGAATTTATTTTATAAAATCCATAATAGTCAATTTTTGTTAAATTTCCAATTTCACGAGAATTGGAGTTATTTAGTGACCGTGCGCGGTGTACATGCATATAAATTAACCATTTGAAATAATATAATTATAATTAAAACATTGATTAAAATTTGATACCTTATCCCTATGGTCGAGTTAAATCTTGAAGTTAGTTCCAACGTAATCGGTATAACGGTTAAGCTAAAAATGTCGGTGTGGTGTTTTATTTGGAACATGGAACTAGGAATTTTTATTAGTACCTTGTTCACAAAATCTTACTATATGTATGCATACCCGAACAAATCTAGCGCAAATTCTTTATAAAATCTTTGGTACATCCTAAGCTTGCCTGGTCGCAGCTACACCATATGCATATTTACTGTGTCCTAAGTGAAATATGACCCTAAACCACCGTTGCCTTCGTACTGTCTTTTCACTGCAAACAGTATACCTTTTTGAAAACGAAATTTTCACGTAGTAATCTAAACCTATTCATGTTGCTCAAATCTTTTTACCCAATCCGTGAAGTCTTCGAAATATTGACAAACCCAAACAGAAAATCTCGACTGAAAGACAGGCATTACTTCAAATCTTGCAAATATAGCCCGAGATCTCCTCCGAGATCTCGTTTTGGGCTCCTTCCGAAACGAAACAGCAAATATCACTCTAAATCTCCTTTCGAATATATCGCCCGGGATATTCCAATATCAAACGATATATCGACCGAGACGAAATTCGGGAAAATCGTCTGAGATCTTAATTTTTTTTTGTTAAAATTTAAATTTATGCCTGAACTAGAATTATAATTAAAAAACTCAAATCTGGCCATATCAATCTTTTGTCATTTTACATTTTGCATGTTAAATGAATATATTGTATGTTCGTGTATGTTTTACAATGCTTATGATTTTCATATTCGTCTTTTTACATACATGTTACTTATGAAATTATGTATTTTATGGTCTATTTATGCTGAATTTTTTTAATGTTTTGGATCCTTTTAATGTTTCATGTCTAACAATATTCCTGTTTTAAGCATATTACGATTTATAGTATGAATGATCTTTCGCGAAGTAAAGGATAATAAAGTTATTTTTCATTTTAAGTTTAAGTTACTATGTTTTTGATAGCATTCATAAAAATCATTTTGTTAAAATATCATTTATAACATATCATGTACCCCAAGATTGTTCCGATAAGAACTTTCAGACCCAAGATGAAAATCCGAGACAAACTCCCTAGTTACACTCAACTCGTCCGAGATCTCCCTCGATACGAGACCAAGTATATAAAATCCCCAAGACAAAATGCGACCGATATCCAAGATTTAAAACCTTGAGGTAATAAAAGAATGGATTGTGCGGTTGTGCCCATGCTGTCTGACTAAAAACCAATATATATTACGAAAATATGAGCATGGCTTAGGCTCCAAGGTCAAGAATGTATGGCACTTTATTTCCATTTGAGTAGCTGTGCGTACGTACAATAAAATAAAAACTACCCTAAGTAAAATCTAATCTACAACTAAATGAAATAAAACAACAGCGTACTAACCTATCTTAGCTTCGTTCTTTTTCAAACTACGACCACACTTTGTACCATACTGAAATGAAAATACAAGCACTTGTCCTTTTCAACATTAGTAAGCACATACGCCTATTTCTGCAAACTCAAATGCAGTACATGGCTACATAATACTAAAGGAAAAGGAATTTGTTTCTATCCTCACTTTTGCTCTTCTACAAATTATAGCTCAATCTTCTTCCCAGCAGCAAAAGGAAAAAAATGTGAACTCCTCCTTTCAATACAAATTAGACCTCCCTAAACAGACGAAAGCTCCATCCAAGTATATAATTAAACTGCTCAACCCTCTCAAATTTAGCTCACGAGGTCAGTAGTGGAGCGGGTTACTGGAAGTGGCGATATATATGGGTTTGAGCATAAATATGAAAACTGAATGCACCATTACATAATATGAATCAAAACTTAAAACATTTCCTTTTTGGATCTCGTTTGCATCACTTGGAAACCCATGTGTATCGAAGCTGGGAGGGCGTTAGTTGTTCCACGTGTCAGGAGAAGAACAAGTGGCTATAGTGGAGCATGGTGGGAATCATGGTGTTACTGAAGGAAGCATATATGAAGGGGAGGAGTGCGGTGGTCTCTGGCAACCAGGCGGTGAAGGATACTGGTGGAGAGTAGCTGAGTTGGAGCAAGCCTGAAGGGGTATGGGAAAACTGATTGGTGACAGAGGACACATGGACCAGATATGGTGCTGATGGCTTGATGTCCGGCTAGGTGGTGACTGGACGCTGAGTTAGCATTTGTGGCGTTGGGCCTAGGAATGCACAGGTGGCACGGTGTAGAGGGTTGTCTCACATGGGAATACTTAAACTAGGGAGAAATATCGTGTAGAAGAAGAAGAAAAGGAAAGGAAGGATTTACATGGAAGAGGATGGAACGATAAAAGGCGAACATCATAGGAGAGAAATATTGGAACATTTCGTGGGATGGAAGATGAAAGAGAAGGGGAAAAAGAATTGGTCTTCAAGGGTGTTAGCATGCAATGACGTGGAAATGGTGGAAGGGTAAGGGACGTGGACCATATACATTCGTGGGCTTGCTTAGGCCTTCCAAAAAAATTAGAAAAAGCAAAGCCCAGGGGTGACGCTAGGTAAATTTTGGAGAGGCCGTATTTCCTTTGGTCAAGAACTGGAAGGCTGACCAGGGTTTTCAAAATAGGTTCGGGGATTTTGATCACCTACAAAAGAAAACATGTAAGCGTTGCTAATATGGTACGACTAGTAAAGTTAAAGGTAATAAACTAGTTTTCAATTATTTAAAAATTTATATTATATTTAAAAACCAGTTAAAACTTGTACCGGTCGTAATTTATTCATCCATTATCAGAATTTAGTGAAATTGGGTTCATTGGAGTCGCAGTAGAGAGCGCTACACTGCTGCGCTGGTTCGAAATGGATTGAAGCTATTCGGGATTTTCATTTAATTGTAAACACTAGTTTAAAATTAAATGGAATGACACGCGGATCGATCGTCGAAAATAAGGTGAGTTAACCGTCACACTTTCCTGAAATACTGTGATGTGTTAAATTCATATAAAAATAGTTTATCGTTGATTGGATGATTGCATGCCATGGTTGATTGGTTTTTTAATCATCGTCGATATATTTTATTTATTGTATTGGATTATTTGTTTATATTATTATCTGTAATGCAGGGATGAACATGTTAGAGGAATCCGACCTGATTCCTCAAATACATTATATGTTCTTTATAATATTTAAATATGAAATATTTAGCCTAAATGATGTTATAACCTATTTGGATTATTGATGGTTGAATGAATGTTAATCGTTGAATTTATGTTCAAAGAATACTATGTTTTAATTAATAAACAGTATTGATTAAGTGATTGGCAGCGGATGGCCTAATATCCATCATTTTAAGACATTGGTTTATCGTTAGGTAAATTGACGGAGTTTTTATGTTATAATAAATAATTTTATGACTAAATCAAAATTTTAGAATTGATTTTATAAAAGTTATTTAAAATAAAAGGTTTTTAAAAATAATTTTATTTATAACCAGGTTTACAAAGAAAATTATTAAAGGTTATATATAATGAATCCATTAGTCGTTAATAAGACTGTATGAATAAAAATATAAATTAACCTACGGGTTAGAAAATAAGAATAATTGTTTATTTAAACAATTAAGCAGTATTATTAAGTTAATTAAGTTGATAATTAACTTAAGAAGGTGGACTAGTATAAATCCGTTACTAATGTTTATAAGTTGACGAAATCAACTAGTTAATGAATATTGAACATTAGATTAATTTAATCTAATAGTCCTATGATCAGTCATTAAAATCTAACGACCGTTCTAAATAGTTAATTTATCTTTAATTAACTACGTTTAAAGTTGTTTAATTATTTATTTTAATACATTATTATTATTTAATAACCTTTCTAATAATGAATTATTATTCTATGTTTAGTTAATAATTAAGTAAAATACCTTTACTTCAAATATGATGATAAAGTTATTTATTTAAGTGATTTACGTGTTAAAATAAGTCATTTAAGGAAACAAGCAAGAGTAGATTCTAGATTGAATCAAGTAAAAGGGAAATATAATAATCCCAAGTTTTGTAACTATGTCGATAACAAGGGTTGGAGTCAAATAGAATGCTTCTCAAATGCATTTTTACTTAATAACTAGATTAAATAAGATGGTTATAAGAAAAGGAAAGATGGTAAATGGTTTTTGGGAACTAACACGAGTTAAGTTATAATAAGTTACTAAATTTGGATTTGCATAATGATGCGGTGAATGGATTGTATAACAAGTCCAAATTTATAAATGGAGGTTTATAAAAAGGTTTGTAATTTAATATGAAGATTTAATAAGATTTTCCCTAGTTAAGTATAATCAATGTACATGGAATGAGGATTGCAAAGAGATTAATTAATAAATTATCATAAAGGATTCGGGTAATGGAACCCAAATTTAGTTTATTATAGATGGTTTGGGTAAAATATTAGTAAATGGATTATTGTAATATAATCCCAATGGAGTTGTGTAAGAAGATTAAGGATAATGATATAAAGGATATGTAGAAGTAAATAAGATTTGTTCAGAGAGAGTTGTCTTAAATAACGAATTAAGTAAAGGGAAGTAAAATATAAGGTGGGGTTTCCGAATGAAGAAAATGGTTTATAAAAACCATATTTAAATTATATAGAAAATGGAAATGGGGATAATATATTTGATGTTTGAGTTTCAACTTTTATTATCATAAGATATGAATGTTTTCGATCAAGTTTGAGAGGTAATTATAATACCCCAACTTGAACAACTTCACTATTATTGAGGGATGATATCAGTTGGAAATGGCAAAGGATTTGGGATTAGCTTATTACATTGCAACATTGGCAAGTTTTTAATTAAACAATTTGGTTAAAAAATAAACAAATGTATAATTTAACATTTGTTTTGGGTCGAGTTTGAAGTGTAATGAAATACTATAGGTCAATCTCAGAGGTATAGGATATGAAATGAGAATCGAGATAGGAACCAAAATGAATTGAAGTTGGTCGGGCGAATTAAGGCAAGGAGTCGATTTAAAATCGCTTATTTTAAACAAGAAATGGAGATTAGTTAAGATATAACCAAATTATGTCAAAGTAAATTCTATTGAAGTTTTTATAATGTATTTGATTCATATTTGAATCATGGATTATTTTAATGGTTTAAAAAGATATATAAAATACGAGCGGAGTTGGATATAGTTTTATAGAAATTAGAACCCGTCCTATGTTGGTTGAGTTGAGTAACCTTCGATGTCTCAATCTGATGTTGGTTTCAGCCTTCGGGGTTGATACATAGAAATTTATTCAATTACTGATTTATAATGAGGAACTAATAGAGTAGAAGTGCAACGATAATTAAAATATTCTTTTATTAAATAAGAATAGGGAAATGTTTTCCTAATACTGGAAATATAAAGGTTTTAAACTAATGGTTGGTGAATCAAAGAAGCCAAATGATGGTGAACACTGAACCAATAAATTTATTTTATGGATGATTGTATGTTTATTTGATAGTTAAATAACTGACTATCAAATCTGGCCAATTATCGATTGTTGGTTCGGAAATACCGGGATCGAATTTATATTCGAAAATCATTCCGACTAGCAGATGCGTAATCGTGGAAGAAAGCAGATGATGATTGAGATGGAGCATTTGAAGATCATAGATCTTTATAAATCGGAAGTATTGCTTATAATCTTTGGTTAGCTCCCAGCGATAAATTGTGATTCTTTCATGGTTGGAGTCTGTGGATTGCAAGGACTACTGGCTACTGATCTATAGGGTGATTCCTATGATGTGGTAGGAGGGTGCCTTCGGTTGTCCAGTCCCAAGACAACGTGTATGGATGATGTGGCATTCAAAGTGAATGGTGGCCAGATGTTCTGAAAGAGATTAAAACCTCAAGCCTCACAACCAGAAAAATGACAAAAATCGGGCAGGCAGCATAGCTATGTGGGTCATTCCCATTAGGGTTATTGTCACCATCTAGAGAATGTTCATACTTGTTCTTCTTTCGTTTCTGTATCTTCGGATAACGGTTATGTGGGCCCAAACGTAGGTGACAACATATTCGATACAATCAAGAGAAATGAGTGGTCGGTCACGTGTAGCCGGGTTGTAAGACATTCATGTTGAACCCAGTGTATTCGCATCTAGAGATACACTATCAGCAGGTGGATCCATACCTTGTCATAGTCGGAATCCAATTTCCAATAAGCGCCCATGGTTTTGATTGTACACTATATGTGAAGCGTGAGATGTAGGCATTCCGCTAGATTCTATTTATTTGTATTTAGACACTATCATAATATCAGATAAGATATGATTTCATTATAATAAGGTAAAAACCATCTGTATTTATGTGTGGGCTAGTCTTACTATTATCCTTTCTTTCGAAAAGGATATCTAAAGTTAATCAAGTTGTTTGTTGTGAATTCACCGCTGAAAGTATTCCAGACTGATCAGGGTGAATTTTGCTTTGCTTCAAATGTGCTTGGGTCAGACCGAGTATATTTACAGGTTAGGTTCCGTTTGGAGTCAAGGTGGTGGAAGTAGGAGGATTACCATTAGTAATTTAGAGTTTATTTCTGCTATGTCTGATATATAATGTATTCTGATGACTGGTATTGTAACGACCTGCATTTTGGCCATCAAATATTTAATTTAATTTATTTAATTTAAATATTACATTGGGAATATTAATGGAATTTAATATTTAATTCGTTATTGAAACGAAGTTGAACGTCATATATTTATATATAATATAAAACGAGCTTGAAATATAGCGCTGCAGTTTGAAAATTCGAGTTCGAACTTCAACTGAGAATACAGGATTCGATATAAGTCGGATTTCTGTGAAACAAGACACGTTGGGACCGTATTGATGATAGTTTTCATATGAAAGAGAAAAATCCAGATTCCATGTTATAGATAGTAAGTTATGGCCAAATCAAATTTTGAAATAGTCGCTATGGAAAATCGTTATTTAATTATAGGCCTTTAAAATAGCCGTTTTGCAAACGGACTCAGATTTCGACGAAACCAGTTTCATTAGGACCGTAACGTTAAATTATTGCACGATGTTGAGTTGCGTGGCAAACCGATGTCGTATGTGGTCACGGTAGCCATAAATGCCCGTTCAATTTCTATAGCGAGTATTTAAATAAAATAAAGGAATATTTGAACGTAACTTGAGCAGACGATCGAATTAGGCCGCGAAACCAGTTCCGTTGAGTTCGTATCGTCGATTATAGTCAGGGTAGGTATATAGTTTGTTATTTTTATAGACCGAGAAATTTGGCGTTAAGAAGGGCAGTGCGGTGCGCGTTCAAAATAGCCTACCGGGGCAACAGTCTCAGAATGCGACGAAATTAGTGCCGTTGGGTTCGTATCGAAAAGTTATTGTTGATGTTCGCAGTTTCAAGTTGATTTGATTTATCTGGTGACCGTAAAAAAATAAAATGCGTGTTTATTTCTGGTTTCATAAAGAAATTTTTTTCATACGGCCTCGGATTTCGACGAAACTTGTCCCATTGAGTCCGGAATACCTTTTTACACTGAGATTAGCTTTTTTATCAGTAAACAGAAATCGTTTGTAGGGGTTTTTATTAATTACTTCACCGTAAAGTTTCACCAGTAATATTATATTATAAATTACACTATAAATAACCATCACAAAACGCACAGCTATGTTAAGTCCTTTTCCTTGCCTAACCTACCCCGTGCATTGGTCTCATCAAAATTTAAAACACACAACTGTAGCGCCTGTCCTACCCAATTAAACGTGAAGCCTTGCCGACCAAGGTCTTAAATTTCTCACCCACGTACACCCTACTATCGGCTACCCCTGTAAACCTATAAATGCGGTTCCTTGCATCCCACGACGCTCTCCCTTATAAATAACTCCATTTCTTCCTTTCGTGTTGTTTCAGCAGAAACAATTCAAACACAAACGAAAACACTCCATTTATAAAATAATTAGCTCCCTCGTCCATACTGCCAAACTATCAACACAAGAAGAAGATGGCGGATCCGTTTGTGGCCATTGGTGGTCAAGTACATACCGGAGGAGGGGCGGACAAACATGGATACGGGGAGGGGTGCTGTAGTGTTTTGGAGTGGAATATATGGTCTTGCGGATACTGTAGAAGGAGTAGAACGTCAAGCTTGGGGAAGGGAAAGAGAATGGCGTGAGCAAGGATTAGAAGGGTAAGGACAGAAGAAGGAGCAGGCGGTTGTTCAATTTCATGGGCTCACCGTGTACACTTAAACAAGAAGAACGAAGGGAGGAGCGGTATGTTTTCCTGTGTATTTCTTTGGGGAAGAAGCTTTTGCGTGTGTACAGAAGTTGGTGAAATGTTAGTGAATGAAGACGTGAAGAGAAACATGGTTTATGTGATGAGGATTAAAGTGGGAACAAAACAGACGCAGAAGTACTTGATGCATGATTAAAGTTTTCTACTGGGTCGGTATGCAAATACAAAGGCGTGAGGATCACAGATGTAAACGGACGGCCTTGCCTTTATAACAGTATAATTCTATCAACTAATTTATATATATTAACAAGATAATGATTTAAACTAACCATTGTTTTAGAATAGAATTATTTAGTGGGTTACTATGAATCTTTACAGATGGATTCGAAACTGTATAGAATGAAGAAAGGTCGGGCCATCCCTTTTTGATAGTAGGACTTGATAATTGTTTTTTTTCCACTTCAGAGAAGCATGAGGACTGGAACAAGGTGGGATGTTAGAACGAAGTAGTGAAGAATAGTAATCTACGAAATTAGAATTTGATTAATTATTTCGATTAACGAATTAATAACTATAATTAAAATGTATACTTATGTGATTGTATAACTTTGTATTACGTGATCAGAATGGAACACAGCAAAGGGCGCCGGGGCTGTATGAATGAGATTTACAGCCTGGAACAGAAACGGACGCAGTGGAACGCAGCTGGAGATTTCAGTTAAATTAAACGCGAGTTTAATTTAATCAAATCAGTTGTTATTGTAACAACGCAACTCAAGGTGAGTTAAACTCACTCAGTTACCCTTTTTATATTTTATATAAATTGGGTGTTTTTATTTTGTGTGCCCTGTTTGCCAATGGTTGACTGTTTTGCTAGTTATCTGCTTATCTGTTGATTTAACCGATGAAATTAAACTGTGTTTAATTTCAGTGAAATACCAAATCGTTATTTTAACGATTGGTCCCAACGGAGGTAACTCACCCTGTTGGTCACGTTTATTTATAAACGTGTTTAAATGGTTGAAATGTTTGAATTGCTTGTGGTTGATGTTGAATGGTTGCTATTTAGTGTTATCAGTTAAACAAAACTGAATGGTCGGATTTGAGATAACCATTGAATACAGGGAAGGACAGGTTGGAGGGATCCAACCGGATTCCTCAAATATATTATTTATTTTCATATGATCATATATGAACTGATCTATTTGTGTATTCAACATCTGTTTGGTTTAAACCAATGGGCGATATTGGTTAAGTGTTTGGCAGAGTATGGCCTTTAAAACCAATCGAGTTATAGATATTGATTCACCGACAGGTGAATCGATAGAGTTGAGGTTATAAAATTTACTTTATAACCAGAGTTAGATTTGAATTATATTATTTGAATAAAAGTTATTTAAGGGAAATAAATAAATATTTTATTTGTTTAAGCCTTGATTTGTTATGAATTTATTTTGCAAAGCAAATGCTGATGTTAATCAGATTTACCAATTGAAGAATAAGAAATGAATTAAATGATTAAACCTTGGAAAATTGTTTTGTAAGGAAAACAAATAATTAGAATCTATCTAAATTAATTATATTTTTAATTAATTTAAAGCGAGGATTGTTGAAATCGGTTAATGAGATAATCAAGTTTTTGTGTTAATTAAATCGACCGTTTGGGATTAGAATTGTTTATCAAGTTAATGTGGTTTGACTAAAATAGTTAAACGAATATTGTTTGAATTTAAATACGGATTTAAAAGGGATTTAATATGTAATTTAGTTAATAAAGGGATTAACTACTAAAGTAGTTAATGTTTGAAATAAGTTATTATTTTAATGATGAATTTAGGAATATATTTTTAAATGGGAATTCATTTAAAAAGTTACCGAATGTGAGATGCAAGCCAATTGAATGGTGAAAGGAAATAAACGTACTCAATTATATGAATTAAATGAAAGGAGATTACGATAAAAAGGGTTTATTATAAACCAGAGGTTTTAAGTGAGATTTAAAGTGTAAAGCGTTAACTTTACATTAACGTTACGTGAGAGTGAAATCAAGTGAAAATGGGACAAGGGAAATAAGATCTCCAAAGTGGATAAGGGTTGAAATAATTGAAAGGGGATCGATAGAAAGTGAAATTTGGGGATAAGGAAATGGGTCATAAGATTGTATAACTAAACCCAATTTATAAATGGGATTTGGTTTGAGACTGGGGTGGAATTTTGGTGTTGGATTACAACTGATATTTATCTGAAGATTTGAACGTTGTTGATCAAGGTCTGAGAGGTAATTAAAATACCCCAACTTGAACAACATCAGGATTATCTGAAGATAGTATTAGTTGGTAATCGTAAGTGACGTTAGTGGATATGTTTTGAAATCTAAACAGCGATTTTAGCGCTGTTATTATAATATATGTTTTGTAAATCTAATATAGCGATTGTAGCGCTTTTGCTATAGTAAATGGGTTGTAAACCTAAAAAGCGATTATAGCGTTGTTGTTTTGAAAATCTAAATAGTAATTATAACGCTATTGTTATAACATATGTGCTATAAATTTCTTTGTTAAAACTAATGGATTTCCGAATTTAAAAGATGATTTGGAAGAAGATTTAAGTGGGTAATTGAATATAGTTATTCAAGATAGAATTAGCCAAACATAATTATTCGGCTAAGTTGCCATTGCGTACGACTGCTAGCGTAATTCGCAGGGCTGCAGATAGCCTACGGCGGTCGGATGTTTCCTGAGGGAACCAGGCGTAACCATTGTGATCGCTGCGATCTAGAGTCGAGCGAATAGAGTAAGTCGAAGGTTAGTTAATTGAAATTAGAGTTATTCAAATATCATATTTTTGAATATTAAAAGAATTGGAAGTTTCAATTTAACAAAAAGGAAATTAGATTATCAAAGGCCAAATGATGCTAAATACTGAATCAGTGAACTCATTGGAGTGTCATGTTTGAAACACTGTATATTGTGATAGTTAAAACACCGACTATCAAATCTGACCAATACGAGTGTTGGTACGGAAAGACCGGGATCGAATTTATATTCGAAAACCATTCCGACCAACAAATACGTGAAGATCTCAGAAGAGGTTCAAGATGGAGCATTGAAGACCGCGGGTTTTCATAAACGGAAGAACCACTAATATTCTCTGCCTGGCAAGCAGAGGAAAGCTGTGATTCTGTCGTGGTTGGAATCAACGGGTTGCAAGGACTTCTCGCTACTGATCCATGGGGTGATTCCTATATTGGATGCAGTAGGAGAGTGCCTTCGGTTCATCCTGTTCCTGGATGACGTATATGGACGAATGTCTGACAGAGTATTTCCAAAAGATCACGTACGTTGATTTCTTCAAACGTGCTATGGTTGTTGGCGGAGAATTGCCGCTCTCTTAGCTTCCAGCTTGAGTATTTTTGTGGATATCAATTAGTGATATCTGATGGATTTGACGATGTGGCATTCAAAGTAAATGGTGACCAGATGTCAAGAGTTAATTCTGGCCTCAAGCCTCATCAAACGGGGAAATGACAAAAATCGGGCAGGCAGCATGGCTATGTGGGTCGCTCCCATTAGGGTGTATAATCACCTATCTAGAGGAAGTCCTATTTGTTTCTTAAATCTATGTTTCGATGCTGTCCCTTGTCGGGAGACGGTTGCTGATCCCAACCGTCGGTGGTATACATTCGATACACTCAAGCGAAATGAGTGGTCGGTCATGTGAGGGCCGGGTTGCAAGAAGTTCTTGTTGAACCCAGTGTATTCGTCTCTAGAGATACACTATCGGAAGGTGGACCCATACCTTGTCAAGTCGGAATCCAATTCCCAATAAGCGTCTGCGGGTTTTGATTGTATACTATATATGTGGAGCGTGAGATGCAAGCGTTCCACTAGATTCTATTTACTGGTATTTAGACATTATTATAATATCAGACAAGATATTGGTTTCAAAAATGTTTTGGGTTATCGTAAGGTAAAAACCGTTCGTGTTATGTGTGGATTTGGTCTTACGATTATCCTTTTCTTTGGAAAGGTTTTGAACTTTAAAATCATGATTGGATGGTTCACCCTTATTACTGTGCGAGTTTATCTCACTCTGGTTCACCAGACTGACCCGGTGTTTTGTAAATGCTCGGGTTAGACCGGGTTGTACAGGTTCAGGTTATCGACTGCTGTGAAGAGACGAGCTGGAAGAATCCAGACGTATGATATTATTATTCCGCTGTGTGTTATATGAGGACAGATTAGTATCACTGTCCAGATGTGTACTCTGATACTGTAAGTATTTTAAAGCTTTCAATAAAGATTATTTCGGTATTATATTTTGTTCCGCTGCGATGTGAGACTCTGTGTGGTGTTTCTTCTTCTTCTATTCTAATATTTCTTTCTTTCTATTCTCACCCTCTAATTTCTTTCTATTAATGTTCTGGAATGTTCGATGTCTGAATGATCAACACGGTAGTTTGATGTTGATTTTCGGAGTCGAAAACCCCGGTTCGTTACAGTGGTATCAGAGCTGAAGGTTAAGTAATTACCTTGGCTCTGTGGTGTAACTCAGTAGAGATGGGGTTAGCAATACCCTAGATTGAGTTTGAGTGTATATATATATGAGCGCGTATTTGTAAATTGATATAAAAACTGTTTATATTGTGTTGATTGGTTTGTCGAGTAGTTTATGAATTCTGGTCGATACAGTAATGCGAACTGTGTCGATAAGTGTTTCTAAACTCTTGAACAGAATAATTCGACACAGTATGTTTTTGAGAGTGGGTAAATGAAATAATTTTACCCAAATGATATTTTGATATAAAAGAATGATTAATATTTGAAGTATTATAATATATTGGATGTGTTGTTTGTTATTATAATCGAATGAGATTATAATTGAAATGGTTATGTAAATGACCAACCAGAATTCATATTAGTATAAAAATATGGAATCAGATGAATTAAATCTGAAATTAAAATCAGAATTGGAATTAAAATTCCTAAAAGTGGGAAAGCTGTTTGCAAATGAACCTGTATTGGATATGTGAGAATTTTAAAATCCTGGCAGATTTTAAATTGTTTTGCAAACATTGAGGTGGATATTTTGAAATTATTTTTAAAAGGAAGTGTTTAAATATGGTTTTGAAAGTGATATAGTATTGAACTCACTTCGATAGCTGGAAAATAGATTCCGATGATGTGCGCGCCATTATCGGTGTTCATTTTCGAGTTCTAAGTGACGGATTACTACCAAAAATCTTGTTTTGAACTGCTTTGAGAAAAAACAAGTTGTTTTGAATCCTGGAAAGAAATGTTTGATTTTTGAAAGAACTGAACTGTTTAAAAACTCCCAGGGAAAGTGTTTGAACAAGAACAAGATTAAATCGAATTTGTGAAAGCAAATATGAATTGAACAGAAACCGATTAACTGGAAATTGAATCAGGAGATAATATATCGAGTAGAATCAGATTTTGAAATTTGTGAGACAAGAATCTGAAATAGTGTTGGTTGGAATTGATGATGGATGGAAACTGAGTTAAGAATGGTATTTGGCTTGGATGCGTGAAGGATTTGGTTATGAGGATAAAGTTGGAATTTGGTTGGGAATGCAATTGTATATGCTGACAGGGCAGCAGATGGAAAGGATATAATGATATGCCCGACAAAAAGGTACACATTTATTTTCATATGGGTTTGGAGATTTATGAGCCTGTTTGGAAAGCCGCTTGGCTGTTTCATTTTCTTTTGGATTGGAGAAGGCCTAGAATGGCGAGTTGGAGATGTACCGATTGAGCCGTACAGGGGAGGTGCTGGCGAAATTTTTCGGAAATTTAAAGTATTAGAAAATTTTCAATATTTTTGGAATTATCTATATATAGTATTGAAATTGGTTTCTAATTTAATATAAAATTAGATTTGAAGTTAATGAATTTATAACGTTCTTTCTTACCTTAGCAATTTCGAGGACGAAATTATTTTAAGGGGGGAAGAATGTAACGACCTGCATTTTGGCCATCAAATATTTAATTTATTTAATTTAAATATTACATTGGGAATATTAATGGAATTTAATATTTAATTCGTTATTGAAACGAAGTTGAACGTTATATATTTATATATAATATAAAACGAGCTTGAAATATAGCGCTGCAGTTTGAAAATTCGAGTTTGAACTTCAACTGAGAATACAGGATTCGATATAAGTCGGATTTCTGTGAAACAAGACACGTTGGGACCGTATTGATGATAGTTTTCATATGAAAGAGAAAAATCCAGATTCCATGTTATAGATAGTAAGTTATGGCCAAATCAAATTTTGAAATAGTCGCTATGGAAAATCGTTATTTAATTATAGGCCTTTAAAATAGCCGTTTTGCAAACGGACTCAGATTTCGACGAAACCAGTTTCATTAGGACCGTAACGTTAAATTATTGCACGATGTTGAGTTGCGTGGCAAACCGATGTCGTATGTG
Organism: Allium sativum; assembly: GCA_030737875.1. Lineage (NCBI taxonomy): Eukaryota > Viridiplantae > Streptophyta > Magnoliopsida > Asparagales > Amaryllidaceae > Allium > Allium sativum. Next base: position 944,018,619 of record CM060909.1, on the reverse strand, counting down.
GTCACGGTAGCCATAAACGCCCGTTCAATTTCTATAGCGAGTATTTAAATAAAATAAAGGAATATTTGGACTTAACTTGAGTAGACGATCGAATTAGGCCGCGAAACCAGTTCCGTTGAGTTCGTATCATCGATTATAGTCAGGGTAGGTATATAGTTTGTTATTTTTATAGACCGAGAAATTTGGCGTTAAGAAGGGCAGTGCGGTGCGCGTTCAAAATAGCCTACCGGGGCAACAGTCTCAGAATGCGACGAAATTAGTGCCGTTGGGTTCGTATCGAAAAGTTATTGTTGATGTTCGCAGTTTCAAGTTGATTTGATTTATCTGGTGACCGTAAAAAAATAAAATGCGTGTTTATTTCTGGTTTCATAAAGAAAATTTTTTCATACGGCCTCGGATTTCGACGAAACTTGTCCCATTGAGTCCGGAATACCTTTTTACACTGAGATTAGCTTTTTTATCAGTAAACAGAAATCGTTTGTAGGGGTTTTTATTAATTACTTCACCGTAAAGTTTCACCAGTAATATTATATTATAAATTACACTATAAATAACCATCACAAAACGCACAGCTATGTTAAGTCCTTTTCCTTGCCTAACCTACCCCGTGCATTGGTCTCATCAAAATTTAAAACACACAACTGTAGCGCCTGTCCTACCCAATTAAACGTGAAGCCTTGCCGACCAAGGTCTTAAATTTCTCACCCACGTACACCCTACTATCGGCTACCCCTGTAAACCTATAAATGCGGTTCCTTGCATCCCACGACGCTCTCCCTTATAAATAACTCCATTTCTTCCTTTCGTGTTGTTTCAGCAGAAACAATTCAAACACAAACGAAAACACTCCATTTATAAAATAATTAGCTCCCTCGTCCATACTGCCAAACTATCAACACGAGAAGAAGATGGCGGATCCGTTTGTAGCCAGTGGTGGTCGAGTACATACCGGAGGAGGGGCGGACAAACACGGATACGGGGAGGGGTGCTGTAGTGTTTTGGAGTGGAATATATGCTCTTGCGGATACTGTAGAAGGAGTAGAACGTCAAGCTTGGGGAAGGGAAAGAGAATGGCGTGAGCAAGGATTAGAAGGGTAAGGACAGAAGAAGGAGCAGGCGGTTGTTCAATTTCATGGGCTCACCGTGTACACTTAAACAAGAAGAACGAAGGGAGGAGCGGTATGTTTTCCTGTGTATTTCTTTGGGGAAGAAGCTTTTGCGTGTGTACAGAAGTTGGTGAAATGTTAGTGAATGAAGACGTGAAGAGAAACATGGTTTATGTGATGAGGATTAAAGTGGGAACAAAACAGACGCAGAAGTACTTGATGCATGATTAAAGTTTTCTACTGGGTCGGTATGCAAATACAAAGGCGTGAGGATCACAGATGTAAACGGACGGCCTTGCCTTTATAACAGTATAATTCTATCAACTAATTTATATATATTAACAAGATAATGATTTAAACTAACCATTGTTTTAGAATAGAATTATTTAGTGGGTTACTATGAATCTTTACAGATGGATTCGAAACTGTATAGAATGAAGAAAGGTCGGGCCATCCCTTTTTGATAGTAGGACTTGATAATTGTTCTTTTTCCACTTCAGAGAAGCATGAGGACTGGAACAAGGTGGGATGTTAGAACGAAGTAGTGAAGAATAGTAATCTACGAAATTAGAATTTGATTAATTATTTCGATTAACGAATTAATAACTATAATTAAAACGTATACTTATGTGATTGTATAACTTTGTATTACGTGATCAGAATGGAACACAGCAAAGGGCGCCGGGGCTGTATGAATGAGATTTACAGCCTGGAACAGAAACGGACGCAGTGGAACGCAGCTGGAGATTTCAGTTAAATTAAACGCGAGTTTAATTTAATCAAATCAGTTGTTATTGTAACAATGCAACTCAAGGTGAGTTAAACTCACTCAGTTACCCTTTTTATATTTTATATAAATTGGGTGTTTTTATTTTGTGTGCCCTGTTTGCCAATGGTTGACTGTTTTGCTAGTTATCTGCTTATCTGTTGATTTAACCGATGAAATTAAACTGTGTTTAATTTCAGTGAAATACCAAATCGTTATTTTAACGATTGGTCCCAACGGAGGTAACTCACCCTGTTGGTCACGTTTATTTATAAACGTGTTTAAATGGTTGAAATGTTTGAATTGCTTGTGGTTGATGTTGAATGGTTGCTATTTAGTGTTATCAGTTAAACAAAACTGAATGGTCGGATTTGAGATAACCATTGAATACAGGGAAGGACAGGTTGGAGGGATCCAACCGGATTCCTCAAATATATTATTTATTTTCATATGATCATATATGAACTGATCTGTTTGTGTATTCAACATCTGTTTGGTTTAAACCAATGGGCGATATTGGTTAAGTGTTTGGCAGAGTATGGCCTTTAAAACCAATCGAGTTATAGATATTGATTCACCGACAGGTGAATCGATAGAGTTGAGGTTATAAAATTTACTTTATAACCAGAGTTAGATTTGAATTATATTATTTGAATAAAAGTTATTTAAGAGAAATAAATAAATATTTTATTTGTTTAAGCCTTGATTTGTTATGAATTTATTTTGCAAAGCAAATGCTGATGTTAATCAGATTTACCAGTTGAAGAATAAGAAATGAATTAAATGATTAAACCTTGGAAAATTGTTTTGTAAGGAAAACAAATAATTAGAATCTATCTAAATTAATTATATTTTTAATTAATTTAAAGCGAGGATTGTTGAAATCGGTTAATGAGATAATCAAGTTTTTGTGTTAATTAAATCGACCGTTTGGGATTAGAATTGTTTATCAAGTTAATGTGGTTTGACTAAAATAGTTAAACGAATATTGTTTGAATTTAAATAAGGATTTAAAAGGGATTTAATATGTAATTTAGTTAATAAAGGGATTAACTACTAAAGTAGTTAATGTTTGAAATAAGTTATTATTTTAATGATGAATTTAGGAATATATTTTTAAATGGGAATTCATTTAAAAAGTTACCGAATGTGAGATGCAAGCCAATTGAATGGTGAAAGGAAATAAATGTACTCAATTATATGAATTAAATGAAAGGAGATTACGATAAAAAGGGTTTATTATAAACCAGAGGTTTTAAGTGAGATTTAAAGTGTAAAGCGTTAACTTTACATTAACGTTACGTGAGAGTGAAATCAAGTGAAAATGGGACAAGGGAAATAAGATCTCCAAAGTGGATAAGGGTTGAAATAATTGAAAGGGGATCGATAGAAAGTGAAATTTGGGGATAAGGAAATGGGTCATAAGATTGTATAACTAAACCCAATTTATAAATGGGATTTGGTTTGAGACTGGGGTGGAATTTTGGTGTTGGATTACAACTGATATTTATCTGAAGATTTGAACGTTGTTGATCAAGGTCTGAGAGGTAATTAAAATACCCCAACTTGAACAACATCAGGATTATCTGAAGATAGTATTAGTTGGTAATCGTAAGTGACGTTAGTGGATATGTTTTGAAATCTAAACAGCGATTTTAGCGCTGTTATTATAATATATGTTTTGTAAATCTAATATAGCGATTGTAGCGCTTTTGCTATAGTAAATGGGTTGTAAACCTAAAAAGCGATTATAGCGTTGTTGTTTTGAAAATCTAAATAGTAATTATAACGCTATTGTTATAACATATGTGCTATAAATTTCTTTGTTAAAACTAATGGATTTCCGAATTTAAAAGATGATTTGGAAGAAGATTTAAGTGGGTAATTGAATATAGTTATTCAAGATAGAATTAGCCAAACATAATTATTCGGCTAAGTTGCCATTGCGTACGACTGCTAGCGTAATTCGCAGGGCTGCAGATAGCCTACGGCGGTCGGATGTTTCCTGAGGGAACCAGGCGTAACCATTGTGATCGCTGCGATCTAGAGTCGAGCGAATAGAGTAAGTCGAAGGTTAGTTAATTGAAATTAGAGTTATTCAAATATCATATTTTTGAATATTAAAAGAATTGGAAGTTTCAATTTAACAAAAAGGAAATTAGATTATCAAAGGCCAAATGATGCTAAATACTGAATCAGTGAACTCATTGGAGTGTCATGTTTGAAACACTGTATATTTTGATAGTTAAAACACCGACTATCAAATCTGACCAATACGAGTGTTGGTACGGAAAGACCGGGATCGAATTTATATTCGAAAACCATTCCGACCAACAAATACGTGAAGATCTCAGAAGAGGTTCAAGATGGAGCATTGAAGACCGCGGGTTTTCATAAACGGAAGAACCACTAATATTCTCTGCCTGGCAAGCAGAGGAAAGCTGTGATTCTGTCGTGGTTGGAATCAACGGGTTGCAAGGACTTCTCGCTACTGATCCATGGGGTGATTCCTATATTGGATGCAGTAGGAGAGTGCCTTCGGTTCATCCTGTTCCTGGATGACGTATATGGACGAATGTCTGACAGAGTATTTCCAAAAGATCACGTACGTTGATTTCTTCAAACGTGCTATGGTTGTTGGCGGAGAATTGCCGCTCTCTTAGCTTCCAGCTTGAGTATTTTTGTGGATATCAATTAGTGATATCTGATGGATTTGACGATGTGGCATTCAAAGTAAATGGTGACCAGATGTCAAGAGTTAATTCTGGCCTCAAGCCTCATCAAACGGGGAAATGACAAAAATCGGGCAGGCAGCATGGCTATGTGGGTCGCTCCCATTAGGGTGTATAATCACCTATCTAGAGGAAGTCCTATTTGTTTCTTAAATCTATGTTTCGATGCTGTCCCTTGTCGGGAGACGGTTGCTGATCCCAACCGTCGGTGGTATACATTCGATACACTCAAGCGAAATGAGTGGTCGGTCATGTGAGGGCCGGGTTGCAAGAAGTTCTTGTTGAACCCAGTGTATTCGTCTCTAGAGATACACTATCGGAAGGTGGACCCATACCTTGTCAAGTCGGAATCCAATTCCCAATAAGCGTCTGCGGGTTTTGATTGTATACTATATATGTGGAGCGTGAGATGCAAGCGTTCCACTAGATTCTATTTACTGGTATTTAGACATTATTATAATATCAGACAAGATATTGGTTTCAAAAATGTTTTGGGTTATCGTAAGGTAAAAACCGTTCGTGTTATGTGTGGATTTGGTCTTACGATTATCCTTTTCTTTGGAAAGGTTTTGAACTTTAAAATCATGATTGGATGGTTCACCCTTATTACTGTGCGAGTTTATCTCACTCTGGTTCACCAGACTGACCCGGTGTTTTGTAAATGCTCGGGTTAGACCGGGTTGTACAGGTTCAGGTTATCGACTGCTGTGAAGAGACGAGCTGGAAGAATCCAGACGTATGATATTATTATTCCGCTGTGTGTTATATGAGGACAGATTAGTATCACTGTCCAGATGTGTACTCTGATACTGTAAGTATTTTAAAGCTTTCAATAAAGATTATTTCGGTATTATATTTTGTTCCGCTGCGATGTGAGACTCTGTGTGGTGTTTCTTCTTCTTCTATTCTAATATTTCTTTCTTTCTATTCTCACCCTCTAATTTCTTTCTATTAATGTTCTGGAATGTTCGATGTCTGAATGATCAACACGGTAGTTTGATGTTGATTTTCGGAGTCGAAAACCCCGGTTCGTTACAGTGGTATCAGAGCTGAAGGTTAAGTAATTACCTTGGCTCTGTGGTGTAACTCAGTAGAGATGGGGTTAGCAATACCCTAGATTGAGTTTGAGTGTATATATATATGAGCGCGTATTTGTAAATTGATATAAAAACTGTTTATATTGTGTTGATTGGTTTGTCGAGTAGTTTATGAATTCTGGTCGATACAGTAATGCAAACTATGTCGATAAGTGTTTCTAAACTCTTGAACAGAATAATTCGACACAGTATGTTTTTGAGAGTGGGTAAATGAAATAATTTTACCCAAATGATATTTTGATATAAAAGAATGATTAATATTTGAAGTATTATAATATATTGGATGTGTTGTTTGTTATTATAATCGAATGAGATTATAATTGAAATGGTTATGTAAATGACCAACCAGAATTCATATTAGTATAAAAATATGGAATCAGATGAATTAAATCTGAAATTAAAATCAGAATTGGAATTAAAATTCCTAAAAGTGGGAAAGCTGTTTGCAAATGAACCTGTATTGGATATGTGAGAATTTTAAAATCCTGGCAGATTTTAAATTGTTTTGCAAACATTGAGGTGGATATTTTGAAATTATTTTTAAAAGGAAGTGTTTAAATATGGTTTTGAAAGTGATATAGTATTGAACTCACTTCGATAGCTGGAAAATAGATTCCGATGATGTGCGCGCCATTATCGGTGTTCATTTTCGAGTTCTAAGTGACGGATTACTACCAAAAATCTTGTTTTGAACTGCTTTGAGAAAAAACAAGTTGTTTTGAATCCTGGAAAGAAATGTTTGATTTTTGAAAGAACTGAACTGTTTAAAAACTCCCAGGGAAAGTGTTTGAACAAGAACAAGATTAAATCGAATTTGTGAAAGCAAATATGAATTGAACAAAAACCGATTAACTGGAAATTGAATCAGGAGATAATATATCGAGTAGAATCAGATTTTGAAATTTGTGAGACAAGAATCTGAAATAGTGTTGGTTGGAATTGATGATGGATGGAAACTGAGTTAAGAATGGTATTTGGCTTGGATGCGTGAAGGATTTGGTTATGAGGATAAAGTTGGAATTTGGTTGGGAATGCAATTGTATATGCTGACAGGGCAGCAGATGGAAAGGATATAATGATATGCCCGACAAAAAGGTACACATTTATTTTCATATGGGTTTGGAGATTTATGAGCCTGTTTGGAAAGCCGCTTGGCTGTTTCATTTTCTTTTGGATTGGAGAAGGCCTAGAATGGCGAGTTGGAGATGTACCGATTGAGCCGTACAGGGGAGGTGCTGGCGAAATTTTTCGGAAATTTAAAGTATTAGAAAATTTTCAATATTTTTGGAATTATCTATATATAGTATTGAAATTGGTTTCTAATTTAATATAAAATTAGATTTGAAGTTAATGAATTTATAACGTTCTTTCTTACCTTAGCAATTTCGAGGACGAAATTATTTTAAGGGGGGAAGAATGTAACGACCTGCATTTTGGCCATCAAATATTTAATTTATTTAATTTAAATATTACATTGGGAATATTAATGGAATTTAATATTTAATTCGTTATTGAAACGAAGTTGAACGTTATATATTTATATATAATATAAAACGAGCTTGAAATATAGCGCTGCAGTTTGAAAATTCGAGTTTGAACTTCAACTGAGAATACAGGATTCGATATAAGTCGGATTTCTGTGAAACAAGACACGTTGGGACCGTATTGATGATAGTTTTCATATGAAAGAGAAAAATCCAGATTCCATGTTATAGATAGTAAGTTATGGCCAAATCAAATTTTGAAATAGTCGCTATGGAAAATCGTTATTTAATTATAGGCCTTTAAAATAGCCGTTTTGCAAACGGACTCAGATTTCGACGAAACCAGTTTCATTAGGACCGTAACGTTAAATTATTGCACGATGTTGAGTTGCGTGGCAAACCGATGTCGTATGTGGTCACGGTAGCCATAAACGCCCGTTCAATTTCTATAGCGAGTATTTAAATAAAATAAAGGAATATTTGGACTTAACTTGAGTAGACGATCGAATTAGGCCGCGAAACCAGTTCCGTTGAGTTCGTATCGTCGATTATAGTCAGGGTAGGTATATAGTTTGTTATTTTTATAGACCGAGAAATTTGGCGTTAAGAAGGGCAGTGCGGTGCGCGTTCAAAATAGCCTACCGGGGCAACAGTCTCAGAATGCGACGAAATTAGTGCCGTTGGGTTCGTATCGAAAAGTTATTGTTGACGTTCGCAGTTTCAAGTTTATTTGATTTATCTGGTGACCGTAAAAAAATAAAATGCGTGTTTATTTCTGGTTTCATAAAGAAATTTTTTTCATACGGCCTCGGATTTCGACGAAACTTGTCCCATTGAGTCCGGAATACCTTTTTACACTGAGATTAGCTTTTTTATCAGTAAACAGAAATCGTTTGTAGGGGTTTTTATTAATTACTTCACCGTAAAGTTTCACCAGTAATATTATATTATAAATTACACTATAAATAACCATCACAAAACGCACAGCTATGTTAAGTCCTTTTCCTTGCCTAACCTACCCCGTGCATTGGTCTCATCAAAATTTAAAACACACAACTGTAGCGCCTGTCCTACCCAATTAAACGTGAAGCCTTGCCGACCAAGGTCTTAAATTTCTCACCCACGTACACCCTACTATCGGCTACCCCTGTAAACCTATAAATGCGGTTCCTTGCATCCCACGACGCTCTCCCTTATAAATAACTCCATTTCTTCCTTTCGTGTTGTTTCAGCAGAAACAATTCAAACACAAACGAAAACACTCCATTTATAAAATAATTAGCTCCCTCGTCCATACTGCCAAACTATCAACACGAGAAGAAGATGGCGGATCCGTTTGTAGCCAGTGGTGGTCGAGTACATACCGGAGGAGGGGCGGACAAACACGGATACGGGGAGGGGTGCTGTAGTGTTTTGGAGTGGAATATATGGTCTTGCGGATACTGTAGAAGGAGTAGAACGTCAAGCTTGGGGAAGGGAAAGAGAATGGCGTGAGCAAGGATTAGAAGGGTAAGGACAGAAGAAGGAGCAGGCGGTTGTTCAATTTCATGGGCTCACCGTGTACACTTAAACAAGAAGAACGAAGGGAGGAGCGGTATGTTTTCCTGTGTATTTCTTTGGGGAAGAAGCTTTTGCGTGTGTACAGAAGTTGGTGAAATGTTAGTGAATGAAGACGTGAAGAGAAACATGGTTTATGTGATGAGGATTAAAGTGGGAACAAAACAGACGCAGAAGTACTTGATGCATGATTAAAGTTTTCTACTGGGTCGGTATGCAAATACAAAGGCGTGAGGATCACAGATGTAAACGGACGGCCTTGCCTTTATAACAGTATAATTCTATCAACTAATTTATATATATTAACAAGATAATGATTTAAACTAACCATTGTTTTAGAATAGAATTATTTAGTGGGTTACTATGAATCTTTACAGATGGATTCGAAACTGTATAGAATGAAGAAAGGTCGGGCCATCCCTTTTTGATAGTAGGACTTGATAATTGTTTTTTTTCCACTTCAGAGAAGCATGAGGACTGGAACAAGGTGGGATGTTAGAACGAAGTAGTGAAGAATAGTAATCTACGAAATTAGAATTTGATTAATTATTTCGATTAACGAATTAATAACTATAATTAAAACGTATACTTATGTGATTGTATAACTTTGTATTACGTGATCAGAATGGAACACAGCAAAGGGCGCCGGGGCTGTATGAATGAGATTTACAGCCTGGAACAGAAACGGACGCAGTGGAACGCAGCTGGAGATTTCAGTTAAATTAAACGCGAGTTTAATTTAATCAAATCAGTTGTTATTGTAACAACGCAACTCAAGGTGAGTTAAACTCACTCAGTTACCCTTTTTATATTTTATATAAATTGGGTGTTTTTATTTTGTGTGCCCTGTTTGCCAATGGTTGACTGTTTTGCTAGTTATCTGCTTATCTGTTGATTTAACCGATGAAATTAAACTGTGTTTAATTTCAGTGAAATACCAAATCGTTATTTTAACGATTGGTCCCAACGGAGGTAACTCACCCTGTTGGTCACGTTTATTTATAAACATGTTTAAATGGTTGAAATGTTTGAATTGCTTGTGGTTGATGTTGAATGGTTGCTATTTAGTGTTATCAGTTAAACAAAACTGAATGGTCGGATTTGAGATAACCATTGAATACAGGGAAGGACAGGTTGGAGGGATCCAACCGGATTCCTCAAATATATTATTTATTTTCATATGATCATATATGAACTGATCTGTTTGTGTATTCAACATCTGTTTGGTTTAAACCAATGGGCGATATTGGTTAAGTGTTTGGCAGAGTATGGCCTTTAAAACCAATCGAGTTATAGATATTGATTCACCGACAGGTGAATCGATAGAGTTGAGGTTATAAAATTTACTTTATAACCAGAGTTAGATTTGAATTATATTATTTGAATAAAAGTTATTTAAGAGAAATAAATAAATATTTTATTTGTTTAAGCCTTGATTTGTTATGAATTTATTTTGCAAAGCAAATGCTGATGTTAATCAGATTTACCAGTTGAAGAATAAGAAATGAATTAAATGATTAAACCTTGGAAAATTGTTTTGTAAGGAAAACAAATAATTAGAATCTATCTAAATTAATTATATTTTTAATTAATTTAAAGCGAGGATTGTTGAAATCGGTTAATGAGATAATCAAGTTTTTGTGTTAATTAAATCGACCGTTTGGGATTAGAATTGTTTATCAAGTTAATGTGGTTTGACTAAAATAGTTAAACGAATATTGTTTGAATTTAAATAAGGATTTAAAAGGGATTTAATATGTAATTTAGTTAATAAAGGGATTAACTACTAAAGTAGTTAATGTTTGAAATAAGTTATTATTTTAATGATGAATTTAGGAATATATTTTTAAATGGGAATTCATTTAAAAAGTTACCGAATGTGAGATGCAAGCCAATTGAATGGTGAAAGGAAATAAACGTACTCAATTATATGAATTAAATGAAAGGAGATTACGATAAAAAGGGTTTATTATAAACCAGAGGTTTTAAGTGAGATTTAAAGTGTAAAGCGTTAACTTTACATTAACGTTACGTGAGAGTGAAATCAAGTGAAAATGGGACAAGGGAAATAAGATCTCCAAAGTGGATAAGGGTTGAAATAATTGAAAGGGGATCGATAGAAAGTGAAATTTGGGGATAAGGAAATGGGTCATAAGATTGTATAACTAAACCCAATTTATAAATGGGATTTGGTTTGAGACTGGGGTGGAATTTTGGTGTTGGATTACAACTGATATTTATCTGAAGATTTGAACGTTGTTGATCAAGGTCTGAGAGGTAATTAAAATACCCCAACTTGAACAACATCAGGATTATCTGAAGATAGTATTAGTTGGTAATCGTAAGTGACGTTAGTGGATATGTTTTGAAATCTAAACAGCGATTTTAGCGCTGTTATTATAATATATGTTTTGTAAATCTAATATAGCGATTGTAGCGCTTTTGCTATAGTAAATGGGTTGTAAACCTAAAAAGCGATTATAGCGTTGTTGTTTTGAAAATCTAAATAGTAATTATAACGCTATTGTTATAACATATGTGCTATAAATTTCTTTGTTAAAACTAATGGATTTCCGAATTTAAAAGATGATTTGGAAGAAGATTTAAGTGGGTAATTGAATATAGTTATTCAAGATAGAATTAGCCAAACATAATTATTCGGCTAAGTTGCCATTGCATACGACTGCTAGCGTAATTCGCAGGGCTGCAGATAGCCTACGGCGGTCGGATGTTTCCTGAGGGAACCAGGCGTAACCATTGTGATCGCTGCGATCTAGAGTCGAGCGAATAGAGTAAGTCGAAGGTTAGTTAATTGAAATTAGAGTTATTCAAATATCATATTTTTGAATATTAAAAGAATTGGAAGTTTCAATTTAACAAAAAGGAAATTAGATTATCAAAGGCCAAATGATGCTAAATACTGAATCAGTGAACTCATTGGAGTGTCATGTTTGAAACACTGTATATTTTGATAGTTAAAACACCGACTATCAAATCTGACCAATACGAGTGTTGGTACGGAAAGACCGGGATCGAATTTATATTCGAAAACCATTCCGACCAACAAATACGTGAAGATCTCAGAAGAGGTTCAAGATGGAGCATTGAAGACCGCGGGTTTTCATAAACGGAAGAACCACTAATATTCTCTGCCTGGCAAGCAGAGGAAAGCTGTGATTCTGTCGTGGTTGGAATCAACGGGTTGCAAGGACTTCTCGCTACTGATCCATGGGGTGATTCCTATATTGGATGCAGTAGGAGAGTGCCTTCGGTTCATCCTGTTCCTGGATGACGTATATGGACGAATGTCTGACAGAGTATTTCCAAAAGATCACGTACGTTGATTTCTTCAAACGTGCTATGGTTGTTGGCGGAGAATTGCCGCTCTCTTAGCTTCCAGCTAGAGTATTTTTGTGGATATCAATTAGTGATATCTGATGGATTTGACGATGTGGCATTCAAAGTAAATGGTGACCAGATGTCAAGAGTTAATTCTGGCCTCAAGCCTCATCAAACGGGGAAATGACAAAAATCGGGCAGGCAGCATGGCTATGTGGGTCGCTCCCATTAGGGTGTATAATCACCTATCTAGAGGAAGTCCTATTTGTTTCTTAAATCTATGTTTCGATGCTGTCCCTTGTCGGGAGACGGTTGCTGATCCCAACCGTCGGTGGTATACATTCGATACACTCAAGCGAAATGAGTGGTCGGTCATGTGAGGGCCGGGTTGCAAGAAGTTCTTGTTGAACCCAGTGTATTCGTCTCTAGAGATACACTATCGGAAGGTGGACCCATACCTTGTCAAGTCGGAATCCAATTCCCAATAAGCGTCTGCGGGTTTTGATTGTATACTATATATGTGGAGCGTGAGATGCAAGCGTTCCACTAGATTCTATTTACTGGTATTTAGACATTATTATAATATCAGACAAGATATTGGTTTCAAAAATGTTTTGGGTTATCGTAAGGTAAAAACCGTTCGTGTTATGTGTGGATTTGGTCTTACGATTATCCTTTTCTTTGGAAAGGTTTTGAACTTTAAAATCATGATTGGATGGTTCACCCTTATTACTGTGCGAGTTTATCTCACTCTGGTTCACCAGACTGACCCGGTGTTTTGTAAATGCTCGGGTTAGACCGGGTTGTACAGGTTCAGGTTATCGACTGCTGTGAAGAGACGAGCTGGAAGAATCCAGACGTATGATATTATTATTCCGCTGTGTGTTATATGAGGACAGATTAGTATCACTGTCCAGATGTGTACTCTGATACTGTAAGTATTTTAAAGCTTTCAATAAAGATTATTTCGGTATTATATTTTGTTCCGCTGCGATGTGAGACTCTGTGTGGTGTTTCTTCTTCTTCTTCTATTCTAATATTTCTTTCTTTCTATTCTCACCCTCTAATTTCTTTCTATTAATGTTCTGGAATGTTCGATGTCTGAATGATCAACACGGTAGTTTGATGTTGATTTTCGGAGTCGAAAACCCCGGTTCGTTACAGTGGTATCAGAGCTGAAGGTTAAGTAATTACCTTGGCTCTGTGGTGTAACTCAGTAGAGATGGGGTTAGCAATACCCTAGATTGAGTTTGAGTGTATATATATATGAGCGCGTATTTGTAAATTGATATAAAAACTGTTTATATTGTGTTGATTGGTTTGTCGAGTAGTTTATGAATTCTGGTCGATACAGTAATGCAAACTGTGTCGATAAGTGTTTCTAAACTCTTGAACAGAATAATTCGACACAGTATGTTTTTGAGAGTGGGTAAATGAAATAATTTTACCCAAATGATATTTTGATATAAAAGAATGATTAATATTTGAAGTATTATAATATATTGGATGTGTTGTTTGTTATTATAATCGAATGAGATTATAATTGAAATGGTTATGTAAATGACCAACCAGAATTCATATTAGTATAAAAATATGGAATCAGATGAATTAAATCTGAAATTAAAATCAGAATTGGAATTAAAATTCCTAAAAGTGGGAAAGCTGTTTGCAAATGAACCTGTATTGGATATGTGAGAATTTTAAAATCCTGGCAGATTTTAAATTGTTTTGCAAACATTGAGGTGGATATTTTGAAATTATTTTTAAAAGGAAGTGTTTAAATATGGTTTTGAAAGTGATATAGTATTGAACTCACTTCGATAGCTGGAAAATAGATTCCGATGATGTGCGCGCCATTATCGGTGTTCGTTTTCGAGTTCTAAGTGACGGATTACTACCAAAAATCTTGTTTTGAACTGCTTTGAGAAAAAACAAGTTGTTTTGAATCCTGGAAAGAAATGTTTGATTTTTGAAAGAACTGAACTGTTTAAAAACTCCCAGGGAAAGTGTTTGAACAAGAACAAGATTAAATCGAATTTGTGAAAGCAAATATGAATTGAACAAAAACCGATTAACTGGAAATTGAATCAGGAGATAATATATCGAGTAGAATCAGATTTTGAAATTTGTGAGACAAGAATCTGAAATAGTGTTGGTTGGAATTGATGATGGATGGAAACTGAGTTAAGAATGGTATTTGGCTTGGATGCGTGAAGGATTTGGTTATGAGGATAAAGTTGGAATTTGGTTGGGAATGCAATTGTATATGCTGACAGGGCAGCAGATGGAAAGGATATAATGATATGCCCGACAAAAAGGTACACATTTATTTTCATATGGGTTTGGAGATTTATGAGCCTATTTGGAAAGCCGCTTGGCTGTTTCATTTTCTTTTGGATTGGAGAAGGCCTAGAATGGCGAGTTGGAGATGTACCGATTGAGCCGTACAGGGGAGGTGCTGGCGAAATTTTTCGGAAATTTAAAGTATTAGAAAATTTTCAATATTTTTGGAATTATCTATATATAGTATTGAAATTGGTTTCTAATTTAATATAAAATTAGATTTGAAGTTAATGAATTTATAACGTTCTTTCTTACCTTAGCAATTTCGAGGACGAAATTATTTTAAGGGGGGAAGAATGTAACGACCTGCATTTTGGCCATCAAATATTTAATTTAATTTATTTAATTTAAATATTACATTGGGAATATTAATGGAATTTAATATTTAATTCGTTATTGAAACGAAGTTGAACGTTATATATTTATATATAATATAAAACGAGCTTGAAATATAGCGCTGCAGTTTGAAAATTCGAGTTTGAACTTCAACTGAGAATACAGGATTCGATATAAGTCGGATTTCTGTGAAACAAGACACGTTGGGACCGTATTGATGATAGTTTTCATATGAAAGAGAAAAATCCAGATTCCATGTTATAGATAGTAAGTTATGGCCAAATCAAATTTTGAAATAGTCGCTATGGAAAATCGTTATTTAATTATAGGCCTTTAAAATAGCCGCTTTGCAAACGGACTCAGATTTCGACGAAACCAGTTTCATTAGGACCGTAACGTTAAATTATTGCACGATGTTGAGTTGCGTGGCAAACCGATGTCGTATGTGGTCACGGTAGCCATAAACGCCCGTTCAATTTCTATAGCGAGTATTTAAATAAAATAAAGGAATATTTGGACTTAACTTGAGTAGACGATCGAATTAGGCCGCGAAACCAGTTCCGTTGAGTTCGTATCGTCGATTATAGTCAGGGTAGGTATATAGTTTGTTATTTTTATAGACCGAGAAATTTGGCGTTAAGAAGGGCAGTGCGGTGCGCGTTCAAAATAGCCTACCGGGGCAACAGTCTCAGAATGCGACGAAATTAGTGCCGTTGGGTTCGTATCGAAAAGTTATTGTTGATGTTCGCAGTTTCAAGTTGATTTGATTTATCTGGTGACCGTAAAAAAATAAAATGCGTGTTTATTTCTGGTTTCATAAAGAAAATTTTTTCATACGGCCTCGGATTTCGACGAAACTTGTCCCATTGAGTCCGGAATACCTTTTTACACTGAGATTAGCTTTTTTATCAGTAAACAGAAATCGTTTGTAGGGGTTTTTATTAATTACTTCACCGTAAAGTTTCACCAGTAATATTATATTATAAATTACACTATAAATAACCATCACAAAACGCACAGCTATGTTAAGTCCTTTTCCTTGCCTAACCTACCCCGTGCATTGGTCTCATCAAAATTTAAAACACACAACTGTAGCGCCTGTCCTACCCAATTAAACGTGAAGCCTTGCCGACCAAGGTCTTAAATTTCTCACCCACGTACACCCTACTATCGGCTACCCCTGTAAACCTATAAATGCGGTTCCTTGCATCCCACGACGCTCTCCCTTATAAATAACTCCATTTCTTCCTTTCGTGTTGTTTCAGCAGAAACAATTCAAACACAAACGAAAACACTCCATTTATAAAATAATTAGCTCCCTCGTCCATACTGCCAAACTATCAACACGAGAAGAAGATGGCGGATCCGTTTGTAGCCAGTGGTGGTCGAGTACATACCGGAGGAGGGGCGGACAAACACGGATACGGGGAGGGGTGCTGTAGTGTTTTGGAGTGGAATATATGGTCTTGCGGATACTGTAGAAGGAGTATAACGTCAAGCTTGGGGAAGGGAAGGAGAATGGCGTGAGCAAGGATTAGAAGGGTAAGGACAGAAGAAGGAGCAGGCGGTTGTTCAATTTCATGGGCTCACCGTGTACACTTAAACAAGAAGAACGAAGGGAGGAGCGGTATGTTTTCCTGTGTATTTCTTTGGGGAAGAAGCTTTTGCGTGTGTACAGAAGTTGGTGAAATGTTAGTGAATGAAGACGTGAAGAGAAACATGGTTTATGTGATGAGGATTAAAGTGGGAACAAAACAGACGCAGAAGTACTTGATGCATGATTAAAGTTTTCTACTGGGTCGGTATGCAAATACAAAGGCGTGAGGATCACAGATGTAAACGGACGGCCTTGCCTTTATAACAGTATAATTCTATCAACTAATTTATATATATTAACAAGATAATGATTTAAACTAACCATTGTTTTAGAATAGAATTATTTAGTGGGTTACTATGAATCTTTACAGATGGATTCGAAACTGTATAGAATGAAGAAAGGTCGGGCCATCCCTTTTTGATAGTAGGACTTGATAATTGTTTTTTTTCCACTTCAGAGAAGCATGAGGACTGGAACAAGGTGGGATGTTAGAACGAAGTAGTGAAGAATAGTAATCTACGAAATTAGAATTTGATTAATTATTTCGATTAACGAATTAATAACTATAATTAAAACGTATACTTATGTGATTGTATAACTTTGTATTACGTGATCAGAATGGAACACAGCAAAGGGCGCCGGGGCTGTATGAATGAGATTTACAGCCTGGAACAGAAACGGACGCAGTGGAACGCAGCTGGAGATTTCAGTTAAATTAAACGCGAGTTTAATTTAATCAAATCAGTTGTTATTGTAACAACGCAACTCAAGGTGAGTTAAACTCACTCAGTTACCCTTTTTATATTTTATATAAATTGGGTGTTTTTATTTTGTGTGCCCTGTTTGCCAATGGTTGACTGTTTTGCTAGTTATCTGCTTATCTGTTGATTTAACCGATGAAATTAAACTGTGTTTAATTTCAGTGAAATACCAAATCGTTATTTTAACGATTGGTCCCAACGGAGGTAACTCACCCTGTTGGTCACGTTTATTTATAAACGTGTTTAAATGGTTGAAATGTTTGAATTGCTTGTGGTTGATGTTGAATGGTTGCTATTTAGTGTTATCAGTTAAACAAAACTGAATGGTCGGATTTGAGATAACCATTGAATACAGGGAAGGACAGGTTGGAGGGATCCAACCGGATTCCTCAAATATATTATTTATTTTCATATGATCATATATGAACTGATCTGTTTGTGTATTCAACATCTGTTTGGTTTAAACCAATGGGCGATATTGGTTAAGTGTTTGGCAGAGTATGGCCTTTAAAACCAATCGAGTTATAGATATTGATTCACCGACAGGTGAATCGATAGAGTTGAGGTTATAAAATTTACTTTATAACCAGAGTTAGATTTGAATTATATTATTTGAATAAAAGTTATTTAAGAGAAATAAATAAATATTTTATTTGTTTAAGCCTTGATTTGTTATGAATTTATTTTGCAAAGCAAATGCTGATGTTAATCAGATTTACCAGTTGAAGAATAAGAAATGAATTAAATGATTAAACCTTGGAAAATTGTTTTGTAAGGAAAACAAATAATTAGAATCTATCTAAATTAATTATATTTTTAATTAATTTAAAGCGAGGATTGTTGAAATCGGTTAATGAGATAATCAAGTTTTTGTGTTAATTAAATCGACCGTTTGGGATTAGAATTGTTTATCAAGTTAATGTGGTTTGACTAAAATAGTTAAACGAATATTGTTTGAATTTAAATAAGGATTTAAAAGGGATTTAATATGTAATTTAGTTAATAAAGGGATTAACTACTAAAGTAGTTAATGTTTGAAATAAGTTATTATTTTAATGATGAATTTAGGAATATATTTTTAAATGGGAATTCATTTAAAAAGTTACCGAATGTGAGATGCAAGCCAATTGAATGGTGAAAGGAAATAAACGTACTCAATTATATGAATTAAATGAAAGGAGATTACGATAAAAAGGGTTTATTATAAACCAGAGGTTTTAAGTGAGATTTAAAGTGTAAAGCGTTAACTTTACATTAACGTTACGTGAGAGTGAAATCAAGTGAAAATGGGACAAGGGAAATAAGATCTCCAAAGTGGATAAGGGTTGAAATAATTGAAAGGGGATCGATAGAAAGTGAAATTTGGGGATAAGGAAATGGGTCATAAGATTGTATAACTAAACCCAATTTATAAATGGGATTTGGTTTGAGACTGGGGTGGAATTTTGGTGTTGGATTACAACTGATATTTATCTGAAGATTTGAACGTTGTTGATCAAGGTCTGAGAGGTAATTAAAATACCCCAACTTGAACAACATCAGGATTATCTGAAGATAGTATTAGTTGGTAATCGTAAGTGACGTTAGTGGATATGTTTTGAAATCTAAACAGCGATTTTAGCGCTGTTATTATAATATATGTTTTGTAAATCTAATATAGCGATTGTAGCGCTTTTGCTATAGTAAATGGGTTGTAAACCTAAAAAGCGATTATAGCGTTGTTGTTTTGAAAATCTAAATAGTAATTATAACGCTATTGTTATAACATATGTGCTATAAATTTCTTTGTTAAAACTAATGGATTTCCGAATTTAAAAGATGATTTGGAAGAAGATTTAAGTGGGTAATTGAATATAGTTATTCAAGATAGAATTAGCCAAACATAATTATTCGGCTAAGTTGCCATTGCGTACGACTGCTAGCGTAATTCGCAGGGCTGCAGATAGCCTACGGCGGTCGGATGTTTCCTGAGGGAACCAGGCGTAACCATTGTGATCGCTGCGATCTAGAGTCGAGCGAATAGAGTAAGTCAAAGGTTAGTTAATTGAAATTAGAGTTATTCAAATATCATATTTTTGAATATTAAAAGAATTGGAAGTTTCAATTTAACAAAAAGGAAATTAGATTATCAAAGGCCAAATGATGCTAAATACTGAATCAGTGAACTCATTGGAGTGTCATGTTTGAAACACTGTATATTTTGATAGTTAAAACACCGACTATCAAATCTGACCAATACGAGTGTTGGTACGGAAAGACCGGGATCGAATTTATATTCGAAAACCATTCCGACCAACAAATACGTGAAGATCTCAGAAGAGGTTCAAGATGGAGCATTGAAGACCGCGGGTTTTCATAAACGGAAGAACCACTAATATTCTCTGCCTGGCAAGCAGAGGAAAGCTGTGATTCTGTCGTGGTTGGAATCAACGGGTTGCAAGGACTTCTCGCTACTGATCCATGGGGTGATTCCTATATTGGATGCAGTAGGAGAGTGCCTTCGGTTCATCCTGTTCCTGGATGACGTATATGGACGAATGTCTGACAGAGTATTTCCAAAAGATCACGTACGTTGATTTCTTCAAACGTGCTATGGTTGTTGGCGGAGAATTGCCGCTCTCTTAGCTTCCAGCTAGAGTATTTTTGTGGATATCAATTAGTGATATCTGATGGATTTGACGATGTGGCATTCAAAGTAAATGGTGACCAGATGTCAAGAGTTAATTCTGGCCTCAAGCCTCATCAAACGGGGAAATGACAAAAATCGGGCAGGCAGCATGGCTATGTGGGTCGCTCCCATTAGGGTGTATAATCACCTATCTAGAGGAAGTCCTATTTGTTTCTTAAATCTATGTTTCGATGCTGTCCCTTGTCGGGAGACGGTTGCTGATCCCAACCGTCGGTGGTATACATTCGATACACTCAAGCGAAATGAGTGGTCAGTCATGTGAGGGCCGGGTTGCAAGAAGTTCTTGTTGAACCCAGTGTATTCATCTCTAGAGATACACTATCGGAAGGTGGACCCATACCTTTTCAAGTCGGAATCCAATTCCCAATAAGCGCCTGCGGGTTTTGATTGTATACTATATATGTGGAGCGTGAGATGCAAGCGTTCCACTAGATTCTATTTACTGGTATTTAGACATTATTATAATATCAGACAAGATATTGGTTTCAAAAATGTTTTGGGTTATCGTAAGGTAAAAACCGTCCGTGTTATGTGTGGATTTGGTCTTACGATTATCCTTTTCTTTGGAAAGGTTTTGAACTTTAAAATCATGATTGGATGGTTCACCCTTATTACTGTGCGAGTTTATCTCACTCTGGTTCACCAGACTGACCCGGTGTTTTGTAAATGCTCGGGTTAGACCGGGTTGTACAGGTTTAGGTTATCGACTGCTGTGAAGAGACGAGCTGGAAGAATCCAGACGTATGATATTATTATTCCGCTGTGTGTTATATGAGGACAGATTAGTATCACTGTCCAGATGTGTACTCTGATACTGTAAGTATTTTAAAGCTTTCAATAAAGATTATTTCGGTATTATATTTTGTTCCGCTGCGATGTGAGACTCTGTGTGGTGTTTCTTCTTCTTCTATTCTAATATTTCTTTCTTTCTATTCTCACCCTCTAATTTCTTTCTATTAATGTTCTGGAATGTTCGATGTCTGAATGATCAACACGGTAGTTTGATGTTGATTTTCGGAGTCGAAAACCCCGGTTCGTTACAGGTATGTATATATACAGTTCTTTTTGTATAAAGAGATTTGATATATTATATATTATTCATTCCACTGTGAGATTTTGATGTGTTCTTCTTTTTCTTCTATTTCTTTCTTTGTTATCTCACCCTCTAATTTCTTTCTCATAACATTCCGGTTTTTTCGGTGCTTGAATGTCGACATGGTGTTTTTGTGTCGATTTTCGGGGTCGAAAATCCCCAGGTCGTTACAATACAATAGTTGTTCATGAAGCTACTAAATAAGTAAAATAGAGTTTACATAAATAATACAAAGAAATTTAAATACAATGAATTTCCTAATACATAGATAAATGATACAATATGAAACAGGAACGACAAGAAATAGCCGAAATGGAATAACTGATTAGGTAGACACATGTGAGTGAAACCCAATATAAGCTCCCACTCTAAGGATGAATGTTGAAACTGGAATACTCGATCTGACCCGAGCAATAATGCAAAACAAAACAACTCGGATCAAGACTAATATTTTGAAGTAATTCAACTCAAATGAAATGCTCGATGAAATACAGTCAGTAACTTAAAGGATGCTTGGGATCACCATCCCCTAAGGATCCGTCAAACTAATACTATATACTACAATATGCTATATACAATAGTGTCTATCAGTAAAGTAAAAATATCAAAATAGTGAAAGCGGGATTACCATTATTACCCTTACACCATTTATATATTCCCATAGTATATACAGTACCGTAATTCCTCTGTAAACTGGAGGTTGATCATAGGGCACTCCATATAAAATAGTACAAAACAAAATCGTAGTGGGCTCGTGTAAGGCATGTGACAAGGCACACAAGGAATGCCAGAGTGGACTCACCGTTTGCATATCCGGACTAGTGGTAACGCATAACAACCACTACCTCCCACCTCGAGACAAACTCCCATAATCAAATGGGGGGTGGCCATCAAACACATCACAAAAGTAATAGAATGGTATCGAAGAAGTGCGCTCGATAGGAGGTATAACCTCACTTGGTCTTGGCATAGCTCCTGTTTTAGTCCCATCAAGCTGACTCAAGTTAGTCAGGGTCTCGTAATTAATATGAAATAGAAAATAGAGTTGTACGCCAAACCAACCTACTTCATTCTGGAAATCCACCGCGTACACAGTTGTTAAAGTGGTTTTCGGTATTGGCACAGAGTATGACAATAGCCCACCCAGTCTCTTTAACAACCAATCGTTTACATTTTCATACAATGGTCATTATTTTATAAATCACTTTATAAAATCATTTATATAATTCTCATATTCAAATTTGAAATCAAAATTAAATATCTAATCATGAAATATATTTAACTTTGAAACAACTCATTTAAATCGTGTTAATCAATCGATTTATAAATTCATATCATAAGGTTCTCAATATAGTATAACTATTACTATACTATTTAACTTCGGTTTTATTTAAATTCTGAAAATGTTCACATAATGACTTTCAATTTAAATCCAAAATCGACTTATATTTGAATTATAACTTAAAGAACTCAAGTCCCATTTAAATTGATACCAAAATATTTAACTTCAATAATATTTTGGTTTGGTTTATATTCACAAAAAATTAAGTTCAATACAATTCAAATGATTCAATTTTACCTTTTTAAGAAATTATTTCAAGTCTATTCGTATAAATTCAACATTTTGGCTTGTATTCGAAATCTACAATTCAAGTCAAAATCTTACATTTCAATTTTAAACAAAACATATCGTGGTTTGCAATTCAGGTAATAAAATTTGAAATCGTTATTTATAAATTCAATCAACCCATACATTCTAGTTTTCCTTTATAAAATTCGATTGAGTCGATTAGAAAATCCAATACTTAAGTTCAATATATAGCTAATATAAAAATCAAATCCTATGTTTCGATTTCAACAATTCATGTCATATTTACAATTCATGTCATATTTACAATTCAAGTTGACAATTTGAAATCGTTTGTAACACCCCGTAATTTTAATATTAATGTTAACAAATTTTAGAATACCTAATTTCAAATGTGGGAATTAAGGGAAACGGGTCACACCATTGTGATTGTCTCGGAATTCTGGTTGAGATAGAGTCCGAGTTTGCGTGAGTTGGACTTCGTATGAAGAAGTTATGGACATCGGAAGGTTCAGAAAATTCAAAACAGATTTCGAAAATTCAAAATTCAGAATCAGATGGGCTAGGCGGGAAAATTCACGCCCGGGCCAGATCGACTATAGGGTAGACCTGCCCTAACCAGGTCGACTATAGGGTCGACCTAGGGGTCAATCTGCCCCCCTCCCCCACCCCCCCCCCCCCCCCCCGGGGTTAGATTTGTTTAATGACCTGTTAGTGACTAGATGCTGACTCATTAGGGTTTCTGATCTGCTCTGATTGGTTGGGATTAATTCTGGGTTGATCGGACGGTCTAAACTAATCCTAAACTATATAAAAAGACATGTAGACTCAAACCCTAAAATCAAATCAAAATTAGATCAATGGCCGTAATGTTGCCACTCCAAACCCGAGAGTAGCCTCCACCAATTAGAAGCAAAGTAAAGCAACTCAATTCAAATCAATCAAGCCTAAAACTACAACAACGAAATTGTCTACAATAAGGGAACGCTAATCAATTACAGAATTTACATCCCAAAACTCAAGTCCCCTTTTTTGGAGAGTTCTAGTCACTTTTAGGTTTAAATAAATAAAAGTGAATCGTGGTAGACTATGATTTGGGTATATGTTGTTTGTAGTTATGCAAGTTTATTGTTGTTGTGGATCATGAAATTATGCAAGTTTATTGTTATTGTTGATCATAAAATTATGTAAGTTATTGTGTGATGAATTCATAAATCTATGCAAGTCGTTATCATGAATCTATGCAAGTCGTTATCATGAATCTATGCAAGTTGTTATTATGAATCTGTGCAAGTCGTTATTATGAATCTATGCAAGTTGTTACATGAATCTATGCAAATTGTTATGAGATCATGCAAGTTATTATTCCTAAAACTATGCAAGTTGTTATGTTGTGCAAGTGGTTAAACATGTTGTAAATCATGAATCTATGTAAGTTGTTAATTATGCTGTTAATTCATGAACCTATGCAAGTTGTTATGTTGCAAAATCATGAATCTATGCAAGTTGTTAATTATGTAGTGAATCATAATTATATGCGAAGTTATCATGTCATTTTCCCTAGTTGTCATGCTTATGCCAAAGTTGTACTGAAAACTATAACCTTGTCATTCCCTTTATTTTATTGTTATGGCGAGACTACTTTGTAGCCTCGATGACGCCAAAAACACAAACGGTCACGCTAGTTAAGAAACGGGGAAAAAGGGGAATTTGTAATAGGCATAGTGATTATGTAAATTGGACACATGATTCTAGTAGGGAAACATACAAATAATTACCTATTATGACATGGGTAAAATTGGATAAAAATGGTATAATTTGAATATGACCTTTTATGGATAGGAAAATTCAAATTGTTAATAAGATAGATATTGACACCTATAAAAAGGAAAGGATTAATTAGTTAACTTAATTAATCAAAAGAGGAATGTTTAAGCAATTGAAGTTTAAAGATTTAATTGGCATAAATGCCTTAAATGGCATAAAAATAAATTTGTGATGAAAATTGGTATGATTTTGCATACCATAAATAGATGGACATAATTGAGTCAATTATGGCCATTGTTAAAATTGGAATTAATTGATAATTTGAATAGGGAAATTAATTCAAATTGGGGAATGATTAATTAGGAGTAATTAATCGTCTAAGACACGAGGTTAGGCTCTTTTGTGGTGTAAGACTGGCTCGGCCCGCCCAGAAAATCCAGCTGCCACAAATGCCAGTCTAATGTGGGAGGTCCTAGGCATAAATTAAATGCGTAACAGTTGTAAAGACACGAGGTTAGATTCGTTTGTGGTGTAAGACTGCCCGGACCCGGCCGACAAACCCAGCTGCCACAAATGCGAGTCTAATGTTAGAGGTCTTTATAAGGTTATGGTCTTAATGAATTAAGAAACACTTGACCAGATAAACATGTAATGGGGTTAAGTGGGTGCCTTGGGTGGAATGTGGAAATAAGTGGGTGCCTTGGGTGGCATGTGAAATACGATTAGGTGTCTCAATAATTAATTAATGCCGATTAAAGACTACTTAACCTAACTTAATACATATGGACTGTATGATGATAGATATAAGTTAGGGTTAAGTAAAACGAATTGGATTGTGGGTGGGTTAAGTACAACTGATGGGTAGGTGGATAATATTAATATATATAGGCCCACAAACATAACCATTAAATAAATAGGATTAAATCGATGGGAGGGTCAAGTACAACTGAAGGGTAGGTGGGTAATATTAATACATATAGGCCCACAAACTTAACCGGATAAAAAGGGTTATGTAATTAAAGACATGTAATGGTATACATAACCGGGGCAAAATAGTAAAGTTATGTACTAAAGACACCCTTAGGGGTACGCATAACTAATGGGAATAGATAGGGTTATGTATTAAAGAAACCTATAGGTACGCATAACCGATAGGTAGAATAGGGGTTATGTATTAAAGACACCTACAGGTACGCATAACTGATTGAGGGCTATGTAATTAAAGACACCTTAGGGTATACATAGTCAGTAGAAAACCTAGTAGGGATACAAGACATAGGGGAGAACTTGTATCATGTTGTGTGGGACCCATTTCAATCAGTAACCCGGAGGGGTATCAAAGTAAAGAACTCCGTACTAGGCGGGGAAGGGGCACGCTTACTGATAAATTATAAGAGATCCAAAACGAGATGGATGGTGTGGGCGGCGCAAACCGACCGGGGACATGTGCGTGCATGGGCCGGGCAAAGGGGGACAAGACGACCGTGACACCAGTAGGTATAACTATGCACACCTTTGGTTGCCACTTTAGGGAAGTGATACCCCCTAGTTGTGGGCCCAGCACAGGATATCTAGAGAGTAGGGAGCCGATCGATTAGGGTAGTGGTTAGGGTATACCCAGACGTATGCCCTAAGTCTACCAATTTATAGTAGGAGGGTAGTGGGTACAGCTAGTTGAGATAGGAGCAGGCAACACCTATGACATCAGCTAGGAATACACGAAACTACCACCATCGTTATCATTAGCGGAAGGGATCATCCCATCTTGATTTGACTAGTAATAGTGCAAAGTAGTTAGTAGTTTGTAGTGAAGCGTACATCTTACCTTATTTGTCCTGTCATACCTGTCATATGTACGATGAATCCCCTTATCCACTTTGTATGCCTGTCATGTTTATTTTTATTTATTTACTAGCTAAAAGTTACTGGACTCACCAGACGTATGTCTGACCTAGTTTGTTTCGCCTCTTTTCTTCCGTTTCCCCCCCAGGTTCTCAGGGAGTAAACACCCAGGTTTAGTCAGGATTTGGATATCATCTTCTAGTAGCTACTTCTGAAGTATGGCTCGAGTCTCTGTCTCTCATGTGGCTTGCTCTTTAATATGGGGAATGATGTTTTTCTTTTAAATACCAATGTACTATGATGATGTAAGACAGAAGTGTTTTAATGGTTTTATGACTCATGGTATTATGTAACAAAGTATTTTGGTGATTTAATAAAGTTGTTTATTTTCCGCTGCAAAATTTTTATATCTGTCTTGTGATATTCTGTGTCTGTTTACCAAAAACGCTCCACTGAAGTTAAGGCATTCCCTTTGTGAGTGACCTTAATGGAGGTGGGGTGTTTCACTTGGTATGAGAGTTGAAGGTTACCAGATTAGATAAAAGCTTTGAAAATATTTTTCAGAAAGGTTTTAAAAGAAAGTATTTTCAAAAAGGAAAGCCTATTTTGAAAAACATTCCTCGAAAAGCCATATGTAGTATCTTTCGGTCCTTTTACTAAAATCTCTCCCTTTTTCTTCTTAGCATGTCTGAGGATCTTAACCTCCCAGAGGGTGTACCGATACCAGGATGGTTTAGGAGGTATTTGGAAGGTAGGGCCACCGCCGCAGGTCCAGCAAATGTTCCTCCTCCCCCAGCTGCACCCGTTCCTCCTCCTTTCCTCTCCTCGTGTTGATACTTTTGCAAAGATATGTAAGGACTTTCGGGCAATGGACGGGAAACCTTTCCATGGGTCGGAGACGTTTGTTGAAGCTCGAAATTGGCTAAAGGAGGTGGAATAATTGTTTGGAATCTTTAAGGTAGAAGATGGAAGAAAGGTCCAGTTAACTGCCTGGTTAATGAAGTATGAGGCCTCGTTTTGGTGGGAGGTCACTAATGGAGAGCGTCCAGTTGATACTTGGCCGGATTTCAGGCGTAGGTTTAAGGCGAAATTTCTCTCACGAGCAGAAGAAAATCTATACATGCAAAGGTTCTTGGCATTGAAACAGGGGGATCTGTCAGTAAAAGAGTACGTCAACAAGTTCAATCAGTTGGCAAGGTTTGGCTTAGACTTAGTGAACACACCTGAGAAGAAGGCTCTGAGATTTGTTAAAGGCTTGAATGAGCCGCTACGCGGATTGGCTATGACCCACATTCCCATGGGGGCCACTTTTGAAAAGCTGGTAGATATGGCCCTAATGCATGAAGAGGACAAGGGAGTAAAGAAAAAGGAAAAAGTTGAAGGGACATTGAAAAATGAGAAGGCGGGACCCAAGAAAGGGCAGCAACAACAGAAGAAAGGTAAGAAGGATGACAAAGGAAAGGATAAGAGGAAATGCCACTATTGTTGGAAAGAAGGTCACCTAGTCAAAGAATGTAAAAGTAGGAAGTTCAATTGCTTTAAGTGTGGAGAGGTCGGACACTTCTCCAAGGAATGCCCGAAGGCGCAGGGATGGCAAGGGACTTCTGGAGGGCAGGCGAATGCTCTCGTGGCAGATGGATAGGATAGAGATAGGAAAAATTTATGTAAAAGGTCTAATTTTCTTACGAAGTTAAGACTCTTTTGGATTCTGGCATTTTGATTTTGTAATTGAGACTCTGCACTTTAATACTAGTCTTGTTTCTGATCCCGTAGTTGTTTCAAACCACTTTTGTGGTTCGGCTCATTTATTGGTAAGGGTTTGAAATTATCTGTGTTAGGCATCAAAAATTTGAATGTGACATTTGTGTGCTCAAGTTTGTGGGCTATGGGTTGGTTCTAAATGGACCAGCTTTCTATGTAGAGGGCCGTTCTAGATTTTGAGAGGAGGGTTGTTAAGTTTCTAACTTGTCATGGGAAGACCCCCAAAATTTCTTATGACCCGCAAGGGTCTATTATGCTTAGCTTTCTGAGAATCATTCTGTAATCTGATCTGTACCAGTAGTCTGTAAGTATCTGGATATTTCTGAGGGATAGGGGTTTCTACTCGAAGCATGAAGTAGATCTCCAGTTTTGACATTGTCTAATGGGGGTAATTCTTTGGGTGTCAGTCTGATGTTGATTTCGATCTTCGGGGCTGAGACTTAGGGAATTATTCTCTTAACCGATGTTAAATAGGAACAGAGCTTTTGTTTTAGTTATATCATTCGTTTATATCCCATCGACCGGATCTTCGACCTTTAGATAGGAAATCCATGGATGTAAACATGTGCTTGGGACATGTTATGTTTGATGGTTGCAAATGGATGCAAGTGTTTGCTAGTGGTTGCTTGTGGATGCATTTACACATACATTAGGCACTAGATCAGCTCAAATCACTTTCATATTGCATATAAAAATGTGTGCATATTTAGGGTAATGGATGAACAATGGTTGTGTTATCATATGGATGCTGCATTTTGATGAATGGTTGAGCACACATGTAGAAATAACATGTATCGATAGGATTCTTTCGCATACATAATGGATGCACGGGACTATCGTGGTTTGCATTAAGGAGGTCAACTGAATCAGTAGACCGCCTGATTTTGCATTAGATAAGGAACATATACACACACTTCTTGCATATGTTCATACAGCATTAAAAATCTTTTAAGGACAATGGATGCCTGTGTTTGATGGTTGAGTAGATGGATGATTGTATGGTAGGATGCACATTCTTCTTGACTTGAAGATTCCGGGGACGAAATCCTTTAAGGAGGGGAGAATGTAACACCCCATAATTTTAATATTAATGTAAACAAAATTTAGAATACCTAAGTTCAAATGTGGGAATTAAGTGAAACAGGTCGCGCCATTGCGTTCGTCTCGGAATTCTGGTTGAGATAGAGTCCGAGTTTGCGTGAATTGGATTTCGTATGAAGAAGTTATGGCCATCGGAAGTTTCATAAAATTCAAAACAGATTTAGAAAATTCAAAATTCAGAATCAGTTGGGCTAGGCGGGAAAATTCCGACCAGGGCCAGGTTGACCATAGGGTCGACCTAGGGGTCGACCATAGGGTCGACCTGGGGGTCGACCTGCCCTAACCAGGTCAACCATAGGGTCGACCTGAGGGTCGACCTGCCCCCCTCCCCCCTGGGCAGATTTGTTTAATGACCTGTTAGTGACTAGATGCTGACTCATTAGGGTTTCTGATTTGCTCTGATTGGCTGGGATTAATTCTGGGTTGATCGGACGGCCTAAACTAATCTAACTCTATAAAAAGACATGTAGACTGAAACCCTAAAATCAAATCAAAATTAGATCAATGGCCGTCATGTTGTCACTCCAAACCCGAGAGTAGCCGCCACCAATTAGAAGCAAAGTAAAGCAACTCAATTCAAATCAAGCCTAAAACTACAACAACGAAATTGTCAACAAGGGAATGCTAATCAATTACAGAATTCAGATCCCAGAACTCAAGTCCCCTTTTTCGGTGAGTTCTAGTCACTTTTAGGTTTAAATAAATAAAAGTGAATCGTGGTAGACTATGATTTGGGTATATGTTGTTTGTAGTTATGCAAGTTTATTGTTGTTTTGGATCATGAAATTATGCAAGTTTATTGTTATTGTTGATCATAAAATTATGTAAGTTATTGTGTGATGAATTCATGAATCTATGTAAGTCGCTATCATGAATCTATGCAAGTCGTTATCATGAATCTATGCAAGTTGTTATTATGAATCTATGCAAGTCGTTATTATGAATCTATGCAAGTTATTATCATGAATCTATGCAAATTGTTATGAGATCATGCAAGTTATTATTCCTAAAACTATGCAAGTTATTATGTTATGCAAGTAGTTAAACATGTTGTAAATCATGAATCTATGTGCGTGGTTAATTATGTTGTTAATTCATGAACCTATGCAAGTTGTTATGTTGCAAAATAATGAATCTATGCAAGTTGTTAATTATGTAGTGAGTCATAATTATATGTGAAGTTATCATGTCATTTTCGCTAGTTGTCATGCTTATGCCAAAGTTGTACTGAAAACTATAACCTTGTCATTCCCTTTATTTTATTGTTATGGCGAGACTACTTTGTAGCCTCAATGATGCCAAAAACACAAACGGTTACGCTAGTTAAGAAACGGGGAAAAGGGGGAATTTGTAATAGGAATAGTGATTATGTAAATTGGACACATGATTCTAGTAGGGAAACATATAAATAATTACCTATTATGACATGGGTAAAATTGGGTAAAAATGGTATAATTTGATTATGACCATTTATGGATAGGAAAATTCATATTGTTAATAAGATAGGTATTGACGCCTATAAAAAGGAAAGGATTAATTAGTTAACTTAATTAATCAAAAGAGGAATGTTTAAGCAATTGAAGTCTAAAGATTTATTTGGCATAAATGCCTTAAATGGCATAAAATTAATTTGTGATGAAAATTAGTACGATTTTGCATACCATAAATAGATGGACATAATTGAGTCAATTATGGACATTGTTAAAATTGGAATTAATTGATAATTTGAATAGGGAAATTAATTCAAATTGGGGAATGATTAATTAGGAGTAATTAATCGTCTAAGACACGAGGTTAGGCTCTTTTGTGGTGTAAGACTGCCCGGACCCGTGCGGGAAATCCAGCTGCCACAAATGCCAGTCTAATGTGGGAGGTCTTAGGCATAAATTAAATGCGTAACAGTTGTACAGACACGAGGTTAGACTCGTTTGTGGTGTAAGACTGCCCGGACCCGCCCAGCAAATCCAGCTGCCACAAATGCCAGTCTAATGTGAGAGGTCTTTATAAGGTTACGGTCTTAATGAATTAAGAAACACTTAACCAGATAAACATGTAGTGGGGTTAAGTGGGTGCCTTGGGTGGCATGTGGAATTAAGTGGGTGCCTTGGGTGGCATGTGAAATATGATTAAGTGTCTCAATAATTAATTAATGTTGATTAAAGACTACTTAACATAACTTAATACATATGGACTGTATGATGATAGATATAAGTTAGGGTTAAGTAAAACGAATTGGATTGTGGGTGGGTTAAGTACAACTGATGGGTAGGTGGGTAATATTAATATATATATATATATATATATATATATATATATATATATATATAGGCCCACAAACTTAACCATTAAATAAATAGGATTAAATCGGTGGGAGGGTTAAGTACGACTGAAGGGTAGGTGAGTGATATTAATACATATAGGCCCACAAAATTAACCGGATAAAAAGGGTTATGTAATTAAAGGCACCTAATGGTATACATAACCGGGGCAAAATAATAAAGTTATGTATTAAAGATACCCTTAGGGGTATGCATAACTAATGGGAATAGATATGGTTATGTATTAAAGACACCTATAGGTACGCATAACCGATAGGTAGAATAGGGGTTATGTATTAAAGACACCTATAGGTACGCATAACTTATTGAGGGCTATGTAATTAAAGACACCTTAGGGTATACATAGTCAGTAGAAAACCTATTGGGGATACAAGACATAGGGGAGAACTTGTATCATGTTGTGTGGGACCCATTTCAGTCAGTAACCCGAAGGGGTATCAAAGTAAAGAACACCGTACTAGGCGGGGAAGGGGCACACTTACTGATTGATTGTAAGAGATGCAAAATGAGACGGATGGTGTGGGCGGCGCAAACCGACCGGGGACATGTGCGTGCATGGGCCGGGAAAAGGGGGACAAGACGACCGTGACACCAGTAGGTATAACTGCGCACACCTTAGGTTGCCACTTTAAGGAAGTGATGCCCCCTAGTTGTGGGACCAGCACAGGGTATCTACAGAGTAGGGAGCCGATCGATTAGGGTAGTGGTTAGGGTATACCCGGACGTATGCCCAAAGTCTACCTATTTATAGTAGGAGGGTAGTGGGTACGGCTAGTTGAGATAGGAGCAAACAACACTAATGACAGCAGCTAGGAATACACGAAACTACCACCATCGTTATCATTAGCGGAAGGGATCATCCCATCTTGATTTGACTAGTAATAGTGCAGAGTAGTTAGTAGTTGTTGTGAAGCGTACATCTTACCTTATTTGTCCTGTCATACCTGCCATGTGTACCATGAATCCCCTTATCCACTTTGTATGCCTGTCATGTTTACCTTTATTTATTTACTGGCTAAAAGTTACCGGACTCACCAGATGTATGTCTGACCTAGTTTGTTTCGCCTCTTTTCTTCCGTTCCCCCCCAGGTTCTCAGGGAGGAAACACCTAGGTTTAATCAGGATTTGGATATCATCTTCTAGGAGCTACTTCTGAAGTATGGCTGAGTCTCTGTCTCTCATGTGGCTTGCTCTTTAATACGGGGAATGATGTTTTTCTTTTAAATACCTATGTACTCTGATGATGTAAGACAGAAGTGTTTTAATGGTTATATGACTCATGGTATTATGTAACAAAGTATTTTGGTGATTTAATAAAGTTGTTTATTTTCCGCTGCAAAATTTTTATATCTGTCTTGTGATATTCTGTGTCTGTTTACCAAAAACGCTCCACTGAAGCTAAGGCATTCCCTTTGTGAGTTACCTTAATGGAGGTGGGGTGTTACATCATTATTTATGAATTCAGATTATATGATTTAGAACCATTCTTATAAATTCGATTTAACAAATTTCTTAATTCAAAGCAAACAACTTATTAAACCAATTCCATAAAATTTATATATTTCAAATTCACGCTTAGTCACTTTGATATCTAGTTCATTTCATATTGATTATAAATTCATAGTAAAATCAATTTACGCAATTAACGTTCATTCCTTTTAATTTCAAAACTATTTGAATTCAAATTCATATCTTATATGAGTTCATTTGTTAAGTCAAGTCTCGTCATACAAATTTAAATCTTAAATCTCAAATTCAAATTGCGAAAACTTTAACTTATCCATCTTTTAGTTTATTATCAAAGTTTGCAAAATATATATAAGAAAATTTAACATTGAAAATAGATATATATAAATATATAAGTTTATAGAATTCCAAAATTAATTAGAAAATAGATTATAAACAAACGTAAGTTTAAAATAATGTGTAAATAAGTTTAAAACGATTATCTATTATATAAAAGGTTTAAAATACTTATATAATTAAATTATATAATTTAAAATAAGTAAAATAAAATCTTAAATAAGTATTTAAAAATATATCTACTTATAAAAATCATTTTAAACATATAATTCAAAATTTAAATTTTAAAACCTTTAAAATATAAATATAAAATCTTAAGTTATTATTTTAAAATTAAATTTTCCAAATCAATTCATTTTAAAACATGACCAATGATGTCCATATATAGTTTTCTACCCTATGGTCAAGCGATACAGATATTTATCATTTCAATCCGCAATTTGTTAAATTTCCACAGGTCTATCATTTCAATCCGTAATCCCAAATTCAGTAAAAATCGTTCAGGTCTATCATTTCAACCCATAATGATTTTTTCTTAATCTAATGTCCTTCAGGTATGTATCAGTTCAACCCTTAGTAATTTTCTTAAACTGGGGAATCAATAACATAAACAAATCATTACATAGCATCAAACACATCGTAAGTCATTTATCATCAGTGCACCTGCATGTCATATATGAAAGTGTATGCATTAAACAAACAATTTCTACTAGCAATCCTATACATTTCATAATAGTTCATTTGTGCGGATCTAACATCCATGGAACAATGTAGGTCAAGTGTGAGATAAACTCACCTTTCGTGGTATGGATTAGATAGAGAAGTCGAATTGACACGGAATGGACAACGACTTCCAGGCATGATTCAGAATAGTTTCAACTTGATAATCAACTCAATATTTATTTTTATGAGAGTAGGCTATGGGATTTCTCGACTGATCGGTACAGTTATCGGGTATTGGGACGGGTTTCAAAACTCAACACCAAACTCGACATAAAATAAACATAATAAATTCTTTTACAAAAATATTATATATATTTTTATATATACATTACAGATTTTTTTTAAACACATATGTATTTAAAATTCAGCGCACACCAAAAGTGTATAATATTATAAATTATATAACACAACCAAAACCATTATAAAAACATATATTTATTCATATATAAACACATATACAAACCATATATCCATTTTATAAGTTATATAGACACCAAAAACCGCATATATATGTATATATATAGTACACAACACATAAATATACGTAAGAATTTAAATTCCCACATGGGCACACCAACTCTCTATATTAACACATGAACTCAAGCCACAACTCTCACTCAAGCTTACTGTAACAACCCGAAAATCAAAACCAATTTAAAATTTTTATTTTGGCAATTCTAATGAATTTTGGATATTTAAAATGGATTATTTTAAATAATAACGACAAGAAATTTATTTTGAATAGAATTAGAACGTATATATTTATATAAATCTAAATTAGAATATAAATATTTATTTTGATTATAAAAAGGAATTGGAAATGGCGCGGTAGTTTGAAATTTCGATTTCAAATTTCAAATGAATGTACAGGATTCAAAATAAACCAGATTTTAGCGTAACCAAAAATATTAGAATTTATTTGAAAATATCTTTCCAACGAATCAAAAAAATCCAAATTTCATAGCGGAAATAAAAAGTTATGCCCAGTTGAAAATTCAGAATAATCGCTTTGGAATTTTAGGCCATAAAAATGGAAATTTTGCAAACGACCTCCATTTTCAATGAAACCACTTTTGTTGGATCAGGAATGTCGAATTATTGCTAGATTCCAATTTTCGTAATTTTTGAAATCAATATGTGAGCGTGGCAAAAGAAAACGTGTTTTGTAGATTTCAATTGAATTGGATCGACCAGAAAGTGACCATTTTTTTCAAATGGTCTCAGAATTCGTCGAGATTAGTTTTTATAGGACTATATCATCAAAACATAGCCAGATTTATTTTTCTGCAATTTTTAGATTTAGTATGCGGCTCAGGTAAATTGAAATGTGCGTTTAAACTGAATATATAATTATTTATACTTTAATTTAAACGAAAACTGATTGTAACAGTCGAACTGGCTTACGAAACACATCCTATTGTGACCGGAATGGAGTTATTCAGCTAGGGGCGACATTCGTTGGGTTCAAATCAATGTTCGAATGAAAATCTAACTTCTTGGAAAAAATATATAATTAAATAAAATAATATATATTTATACCCTCCCTCACTCTCCCTCGGTCAACACACGGTTTTAAAAAGGAAAAAAATAATTAAAAACCCGATCCCCCTTCCAGGTCGCGCCGCCACCGCCGGAGGCTGAGCCATCGTTGTCGTCGCTTCTAACTGGCTGCCCCACCACCTTGCCGCAACCATCACCCACAAAGCCCCACCCCCTTTATCTTGAACGGGAAAACCCTATTCCCTCAAAGCAGCCGCCGTGGACAACCAGAGGGCCACCGTCGGCCACCAGAAGACCACCGCTACCTTAACAACTCCGGCGCCGCATCCCCACCCTCCTCCGATCGATCGATTGTGAGATTTTCTGATTTTATTTGTTTACGTAGAAAAAATATGATTTTTTTATGAAATGTCATGTAATAAAAATCATATAATTTTTGTTAATAAAAAGAGATATGATTTTTAGTCTATAGAAAGTTATGATTTCTCTTTAAATAAAAATATGATTTTTATTCATATGAGTAGCAAATAAAAATTTGGTTTTTTTTTATTTATATACAATAGCGAAGAAAAATAGATTTTTATATAGAAAAAGAATATATTTTATATAGATAAAGATTCGATTTTTATTATCTAGAGGTGTAGATAAAGACATGATTTTTAAAATGATAAAGATATGATCTTTAAAACAATAAAGGCATGATTTTTAAAACGGTAAAGAATGATTTTTAAAACGATAGAGACATGATTTTTAACATGGTAAAGATATAATTTTTATAATATAAACATCGGCATTAAAATGTGATTTTTATTATCCAGAGAGCACTATAAAAATTTGATCGTTATGTATATAACATTAGCACAAAAATGTGATCTTTATATATATATATATATATAGCGCTATAATAAAAATGCGATTTTTATTATATGTATAGCGATATAAAAATACAATTTTTATATACGAAGTGGCGATATAAAAATATGATTTTTATATATATTATGGTGTTATAAAAATATGATTTCTGTATAAAGTAGCGATATAAAAATGTGATTTTTAATGTAAACCACATGAAACAGACTGCGTTGGAAGCACGGTGAAGAATGCAATGCACTGGAAATAAATCCAAACCGTTCAGAAATAAAGAATGGAGGAGTGGATCCCAAAGGTGAGAAATTCTCACCTTAATTTAATTTTATTTTCTAGTTAAAATATATACTAGGATGCAGACGGTGCTTAGCAGCACCCGACACCCATCGTCCACAAACCATGGACGACTTGTTTGATTTGATTGTGTTGTAAAAATTGATTGTGAAGTGGAATGGAATCCATAAAATATTCATGTGTTGAAATAAATAGTTTATCGTTAAAAATATAATTTTTAATGTGTATATGAATAAAATAAATATTCATAAACAAATAAAACGATTTGTTTATGTACACACATTTGACCGATATGGATTAGGACGATAAAATTTTACACATCGCCCAACTGCACAAATAATATTCAGTATTTGTGGATTGAAACACCACACGGGTTTTCGGATGATATTTGACGTACACTAATCCTAACTATTTAGTTGTATGTCAATCGATAGGTTGACAGACCGTTGTAAGCATTAAAATATTTATATTTAATACTTATGCAGTCTAGAATGCACTCTGGATGATGGTTGATCGTTTATTATTGTTGTTCAATACATGTGCTGTATGAAATCCATATACATCACATTGTATGATAATTGACTGTGTCTGATTCCATTTCAGAAAGAAGGAATATTTTAAAATAACGACTATTTTAAAATAATGAATATTTTAAAGTAATATTCAGTAAAAGATCAAAATCTGATTTTGATGTCCAATTTTGGATGGACACGAATATATTTAAATATATAAAGCCGTGTTGATTAGATAATGCCATTTTGACATGAACGATATTTATATCGATTTTATTCATTTTTATAATGAATATCGAAAAGGAATTGATTTCAAAATCTAGTGTTTTGAAAATATAATCATTTATATATTAATGATATGGAATATTCAATTCTGATTTGAAATTGAATATGAAGTTGAATTCATTTTGAAAACGAATTTAAAACGATTTATAAAATACGTTTTAAATGGAAATCGACGAAATATATATAATATATATATATATTATATATTTAATGGCCTGAATAGAACGCGCCACGCCGCGGCAGTTCGCGAATCTTGACCATTGACTTCGAATGGACATTACGGGAGATCCGACCGTCGGATTCTCCTACAACCGAAATCGTTGGGTTCATATCGAAAAAAGCTTTCCAACCAATAAAAAGAATTTGAAATCTAACGGTTGGATTTGGAATTATGTCCAAATCAAATTTGGAAAAGGTCGCCGTAAGTGTAGTTCGATGACCGTTTATGGAAATCGACTAAACGGGCCTTGATAAATTTTTTAAAATTATCAATAATTTGTGTAAAATCATAATAAATAATTTAGAAATAATTGGGATGAAAAATTCCATATTTGAAAAAATAAAAATATATTTTTATCGAGATGAACTAGTTATGAACTAGAATTAGAATCCAATAATTTAAATAAATAAATTGGATTTGAAATGGTTTTAAAAATAACCGGAATTTCCAATATATGAATTAGAATGTATTTGAATCGAAATTATCTTCAAAATATTTCGATATTGGATTCCGTGATTATACGGACATTGTGGAGGAATTTGGAAGATATATACATATATATATCGTTATTCCAATACGATATTAGTTGATTTCAGAATTTGATATTGAATATAAGCCGATATATTTTCTATTCAGAGTCTTGTATTTAATATCAAATAGGATTTTGGGTTTGTTGTGAACGGTGTCTTCACTAACACTTCTTAAACCCAGTTGAGAAAAGATTAAACCATTTTATTAAGATTTAATGACGTTTACCAATTAATTAATATTTAATTGGAATTGAATTTAAATTGGATTTTTTGGGTTTATCGAGAACGGTGTTTTAAATAACGCTTGTTCTTTAACTCGAGGAATGAGATTTTGGGATTGTCGTGAATGGTATCTTTAATAATACTATTCTTAAACCCAATGGAGTTAAGGAAATTAGAAACTAACTGGAGATTAGTTAAGTTGAATGGTTTCCTGGGTATTGATTTGATGTTGGTTTCGGCCTTCCGGATTAATACTTATGGAATTGTTCTCTTACTAATTTACGGTTAGAGACTGATGGAATGGTGTCTTTAGTAACACGGTTCTTAAACTCCATGTGAAAAGAATAAATCTTTTAATTAAGATTATTAGAATTTCCAGTTATATTTAGTAATTGGAATAAAATGGAATGTGATTTTGGGTTTATCGTGAACCGTGTTTTAAATGACATTGGTTCTTTAAATCAGGTAAAGACAGGATTTATTTCCTAAGTTGAATAATCATTAATATTGATTTTTGAGAAGATTAAAACAAAATGGAGTTTTAATAAATCTTTAATTAGATTGAAAAGTGAAGTTGATAGTTAAAATTATCAATTCAAGGAAATGATCGAAAATGGAGTACCACCAGTTTTACTTTAGGCGATAGCTAAATCTTTAATTAGATTTGAACATGAAATGGTAATTAATATTTACCGATAACACCGTGGTGTTAGATATGGAGTATTACCAGTTTTTCTCCATGGAATGAATAGGCTGTGATTGGGAAATAAAAATAAATGATTACTTCAGTGTGGTTCGCTAATCCCGACTAGTTTGGATAAACCTTAATATGGTTTGAATTGATATTCAAGGGAAGATTAAAGAATAAATTTAAAAGAATTTATCTTTGATAAAATTAATGGGACCCTTTCCCTAAAGATATGAATATTTGAATAAAAGAATATTCTGGATTGGAATGAGGCGTATGTTGTGTTTTTATAACAACTGTTTATTATATATACGAGTTATTCGGAAAGGCCGGGTTTATACCCATTATGAATAACTGATTCGACGATAAATTGAGGATGAAGACGGTGGTTGAAGACCCAAGGTCTTCACATCGTTTGGATGATTACTGATGTCTTGATTGGGCTATTCACCCAAGACGGGGTAATAAGTGGTGATTGTCCAGACGTACTTGGAGATCGACGAATATGCGAGGGCCTCTCTCCTGTATTGGACATATGGGACAAGGAATAAGGTGCCTCCAGTTTCGTTCAGACCCAGAATGGAAATGTAAATGGATAGTGTGTGACGGTAAAGAATTTCGCTCGATCCGAATCAGTAGTTAAACCGATCTAGACCGTTCGAAACCCCTGATCATTTTTAGAACAGGACAAATCAGAACACAAACAGAAGAACATTTCATTGTTATTACAACAATTCATCAGATACAAGAATATACAGAGTATAAATGAATAAATTACATTCGATAAATATCAGAGATTACAATAAATTACATAGCAGCGGAAAATAATACAAAGCACAACTGAAGGTGATATACGGATACAGAGCTTTCCGGATATCATTCCAGCTGTAAACCAGGATCCTGTGAATATAAATCTGCAAAACCAAAACTACTAGCTGCCGTGCGGAAAATAGGGGCACCCAGAGTTTAGGTTAAAACAATAAACTCCAGGTCAGTCATGTGATTGGTGTGAGAACTAAAACAGTTATTTAAAACTTTACTTCAAAAGAGAGTAATTCAAGGGACCACGCCGTATAACACGGAACGGGTTTCCTCCCAAGAATACCAGTGCATATAGATAAACAACGCAATGCTTTTTCGAAAAATGAAGCTATTATAAGACCCAGGTCCCATCACACAATGCAACGCAAGCCGGAGGATAGGGTTTTCCCTTATAATAGCCAAACATGCTTGATACGTTTAAAACAAATCATTTGATACTATAATAAGTGTATAGTGTCAAAACAATTTCAATCATAAATATAAATCATAGACGACATAGCATCCCATGCTACTATGTCGCCATACTAGGCTCTACAAATAAAGCCGAAATATCTCGTATTGGAAATTGGATTTCCGTCATGAGTCAAGGCAAGGGGCAAGCTCCTCTCTGCTTCGAGACACTCTAGCAAATGCCTCGGGACTACACACTCTGGGCAACCCCATATTCGGCTGGCCCGGTCCTCACTTACGTTAGAGGATTATTTATGCCTGAACACACGTTTCCCGGTCCTTACAGACCTATAATCGAGGCGCCTCATTCCAACAACCACAAAGGTGAAAAGTATATAAATGTCAGGGCTGGTAAGTCACTGACACCACCAAAGCTAGAAAGAAACGTCATGCTCTCCCATCGGTCCGTATCCCGTTTTTAACTCATACCGAGGTGTGAGGCTCGCGAATTCACGTTATACACAAAGCTACCACGTAGGCCGTGCTTTGATCATCAATGAAGCGACCCGAACTTCCCCGGTCTCCGAAGAGATGAGAAAGAACGAATTACTGTGAGGACAAGACAAATCAAAACACAGACAGAAGAACATTTCATTGTTATTACAACAACTCCATCAGAATACAAGAATATACAGAGTATAAATGAATAAATTACATTTGACAAATATCAGAGATTACAATAAATTACATAGCAGCGGAAAAAAATACAAAACACAACTGAAGGTGATATACGGATACAGAGCTTTCCGGATATCATTCCAGCTGTAAACCAGGATCCTGTGAATATAAATCTGCAAAGCCAAAACTACTAGCTGCCCGTGCGGAAAATAGGGGCACCCAGAGTTTAGGTTAAAACAATAAACTCCAGGTCAGTCATGTGACTTGTGTGAGAACTAAAACAGTTATTTAAAACTTGACTTTAAAAGAGAGTAATTCAAGGGACCACGCCGTATAACACGGAACGGGTTTCCTCCCAAGAATACAAGTGCATATCAATAAACAACGAAATGCTTTTTCGAAAAATGAAGCTATTATAAGACCCAGGTCCCATCACACAATGCAACGCAAGCCGGAGGATAGGGTTTTCCCTTATAATAGCCAAATATGCTTGATACGTTTAAAACAAATCATTTGATACTATAATAAGTGTATAGTGTCAAAACAATTTCAATCATAAATATCAATCATAGACGGCATAGCATCCCATGCTACTATGTCGCCATACTAGGCTCTACAAATAAAACCGAAATACACATATTGGAAATTGGATTTCCATCATGAGTCGAGGCAAGGGGCAAGCTCCTCTCCGCTTCGAGAAACTCTAGCAAATGCTCAGGACTACACACTCTGGGCAATCCTGGATCTTCAGGGTCGGTCCTCTCTTACATTTGAGGATTATTTTATCCTGAACACACGTTTCCCGGTCCTTACAGACCTATAATCGAGGCGCCTCGCATTCCAACAACCACATAGGTGAAAAGTATATAAATGTCAGGGCTGGTAAGTCACTGACACCACCATAGCTAGAAAGAAACGTCGTGCTCTCCCTGCGGTCCGTATCCCGTTTTTAACTCATACCGAGGTGTGAGGCTCGCGAATTCACATTATACACAAAGCTTCGCCACAAAGGTCGTGCTTTGATCGTCAACCACAAGACTCTGCTTTTCAACAAAAGCCTTGATCATTGCATCTCAGCGTGCCACACAGGCAATTCATGCCATGCGACTGATGTCCATCGATATACAACCTCTGAGCTCGTACGTCTCAGAGAAGGGCGTTAGGCAAAATAATAAATTCTCCACCGCCAAACAGATGTATATTTAATAGAAATCAATCAACACAGAATAAAATCCAATGTCAGACACACAATCCATTTACAAGTCCGTTCTAGGTCTGAACGAAACCGGAGGCACTTTCCTCGCATATCCATCCATCACCAAGTACGTCTGGACGACCACCAACTATTTCCATCCTCTTGGGTGTACAGCCCAATCAGGATCGTCAGTAATTACCCAAACGATGTGAAGACTTCCGGTCTTCAGCCACCATCTTCATCTTCGACATATCGTCGAATCGGTTATTCAGAATGGGTATAAACCCGGCCTTTCCGAACAACCCGCGTATATTAAAAACAAATGTTACATGAACACAACATACGCCTCATTCCAATTAATATTCTCAAGGAAAGGTTCCCATTAATTTTATCCAAGATAAATTCTTTAAAATTTATCCTTTAATCTTCCTTTGGATGTCATTTCAAACCAAGTTATGGTTTTTCAAACTAGTCGAGATTAGCGAACCACACCGAAGTAATTATTTATTTTATTTCCCAATCCCAACTTATTCATCCCATGAAGCAAAACTGGTAATACTCCATATCTAACACCACAGTGTTATCGGTAAAATTAATTACCATTCACGTTCAAATCTAATTAAAGATTTAACTATCGCTTTGGAGCAAAACTGGTGATACTCCATCCTCGCTCAATTTCTAAATTTGATAATTTAAATTATTTATTCACATTTCAATCTAATTGCATATTCATTAAAAATTCCTTTTACTGGGTTAAAGAACTAATGTCATTTAAAACACAGTTCACGACAAACCCAAATCATATTCTATTTATTATCGGGTTAAAGAACAAGTGTCATTTAAAAACACCCTTCACGATAAACCCACAAATCAATTCTATTTACAACCCATTTCAAATCCAATTTATTTATTTAAAAATAAATGGGTTTTAATTTTAGTTCAAAATTAGTTCATTTCGATAAAAATCTATTTTTATCTTTCCAAATATGGAGTTTTTCATCCCAATTTTTCCCAAATCATTTCTTATGATTTTACACAAATTATTACTATTTTTAATAATTTTATCTAGGCCCATACAGTCGATTTCCATCAACGGCCATCGAACTGCACTTACAACGACCTTTCCCAAATTTGATTTGGACGTATCTCCAAATCCATCCGTTAGATTTCAAATTTCTAATATTCGTTAGAAAGCCCTTTTCGATACGAACCCAACAGTTCCGGTTTTTGGAGAATCCGACGGTCGGATCTCCCGTAATGCCCGTTTGAAATAAATGGTCGAAATTCACGAACTGCCGCGGCGCGGCACGTTCTATTCAGGCGATTATATTATATATAAAATATATATAATATATATTTCGTCGATTTCTATTTAAAACGAATTATATAAATAGTTTTGAATTCGTTCCAAAAACAATTTCAACCTTTATTTTAGATTCAAATCAAAATTTAATTTCCTATTATAAATCCTTTTTACTTTCATTTCTATTTGATTTTATTTCAAATCGATTTTAATTCGATTCGAATTCATTTCGTTTTCTATTCAATTTAAATTCAATTCGTTTTCTATTCAATTTGAATTCAATTCGTGTTCTATTCAATTTGAATTCAATTCGTTTTCTGTTCAATTCGAATTCAAATTGGTTTTCTATTCAATTCAAATCAAATTCGTTATATATTCAATTAAAATCAAATTTGTTTTCTATTCAATTCAATTCGAAATCGTTTTATATTCAATTCATTTCGAAATCGTTTTATATTCAATTCATTTCGAAATCGTTTCATATTCAATTCATTTCGAAATCGCTTCATATTCAATTCATTTCGAAATCGCTTTATATTCATTTCATTTCGAAATCGTTTTATATTCAATTCATTTCGAAATCGTTTTATATTCCATTCATTTCGAAATTGTTTTATATTCAATTCATTTCGAAATCGTTTTATATTCAATTCATTTCGAAATCGTTTTATATTCATTTCATTTCGAAATTGTTTTATATTCAATTCATTTCGAAATCGTTTTATATTCCATTCATTTCGAAATCGTTTTATATTCATTTCATTTCGAAATCGTTTTATATTCATTTCATTTCGAAATCGTTTTATATTCATTTCATTTCGAAATCGTTTTATATTCATTTCATTTCGAAATCGTTTTA
Organism: Allium sativum; assembly: GCA_030737875.1. Taxonomy (NCBI): domain Eukaryota; kingdom Viridiplantae; phylum Streptophyta; class Magnoliopsida; order Asparagales; family Amaryllidaceae; genus Allium; species Allium sativum. The sequence continues at coordinate 943,974,430 of CM060909.1, read as the reverse complement.
TATTCATTTCCTTTCGAAATCGTTTTATATTCAATTCATTTCGAAATCGTTTTATATTCAATTCATTTCGAAATCGTTTTATATTCAATTCATTTCGAAATATTCGATTACGAAATAACTTTTCAATATTCATTTAAAAATGAGTAAAATCGATATAAATATCGTTCACGTCAAAATGGCGTCAATCTAATCAACACGGCTTCATGTATTTCTATTTTCTAATACTCTATTTCAAATATTTCTTTTTCAAATATTTCTATTTCAAATATTTCTATTTTTAAAATAATTCGTTCAACACATGACTAATCTCAACGGATGAGTACTGTCAACACATGAACCTTTATTTTATAATATTCTTTATTTTTCAAATTGGAATGAGGCCCAATCAATCACCATATAATGTTAATTATATGGATTTTCATACATCACACGTATATAATAGCATTGAAAAATAATCAACCATCAACCAAAGTGCACTACACTATATAAGCATTAAATATAGATATCTAACGCTTATAACAGCCTGTCAATCAATCGATCGACATACAACTAATTATTGGGATTAGTGTATGCCGTATTTTATCCCAATACCCGTGTGGGGTTTCAAACAATCAAACACAGATTTTATTTATGCGGTTGGGCGATGTGTAAAATTTATCGACCCAATCAATATTAGTCAAATCAGTGTATATAAACAAATCGGTCGATTTGTTTATAAATATTTATTTATTCACATTCACGCTAAAAATTATATTTTTAACGATAAAATATTTTATTTCAACACATGAATTTCTATTCAGTTCATTTACACAATAAAAATGATATTTTTATTTTTCTAACATATTTTAGAAAATTTCGGCGGCATAACGGCACGATACTAAAAACGGGGCAAGGCCTAGCCTTATCCCCGGTCTAGTGAAGGCCCGCGCCATTCACACATCAATCAAATCAATTTCGTTTCACCAAACAATTCAATTCAAACCAAATAATCTAACCAACTACACAACCAAACAGTTAAACAAACAAGCCATCCATGGTCTGTGGATGACGGGTGTCGGGTGCTACTAAACACCGTCTGCATCCTAGTATATATATATATAACTAGAAAAGAAATTGAAGAGTGAGAAATTCTCAACAATAGCTATCCCAATTCCACGACTCTTCTTATGTAGAAAATCTTGTCGTTCTTGCCTTTTGTCATTTTCGCTGCCCTTAGTCACTACATATATAAAAATCACATTTTTATATGCTGATGTCCTTAAAATAAAAATCACATTTTTATATGTTCACTTTCAATTAAAAAATCATATTTTTATAATCACTTCATATATTTAAAAATCGAATTTTTACTTTGCTATTCAATATATAAAAATCGAATTTTTACTTCGCTATTCAATATATAAAAATCGATTTTTTACTTCGCTATTCAATATATAAAAATCTATTCTTTTCTATTCGAAAAATCTATTCTTTTCTATTAGAAAAATCTAATCTTTTCTATTTGAAAAATCTATTCTTTTCTATTCGAAAAATCTAATCTTTTCTATTTGAAAAATCTATTCTTTTCTATTCGAAAAATCTAATCTTTTCTATTTGAAAAATCTATTCTTTTCTATTTGAAAAATCTATTCTTTTCTATTCGAAAAATCTATTCTTTTCTATTCGAAAAATCTAATCTTTTCTATTTGAAAAATCTATTCTTTTCTATTCGAAAAATCTATTCTTTTCTATTCGAAAAATCTAATCTTTTCTATTTGAAAATTCTAATCTTTTCTATTTGAAAAATCTATTCTTTTCTATTCGAAAAATCTAATCTTTTCTATTCGAAAAATCTAATCTTTTCTATTTGAAAAATCTATTCTTTTCTATTCGAAAAATCTAATCTTTTCTATTTGAAAAATCTATTCTTTTCTATTCGAAAATTCTAATCGTTTCTATTTGAAAAATCTATTCCTTTCTATTCGAAAAATCTAATCTTTTCTATTTGAAAAATCTATTCTTTTCTATTTGAAAAATCTATTCTTTTCTATTTGAAAAATCTATTCTTTTCTATTTGAAAAATCTAATCTTTTCTATTTGGCAAATCTATTTGAAAAATCTATTCTTTTCTATTCGAAAAATCTAATCTTTTCTATTCGCTAAAAAAAATCAGATTAAACTAGCAAAAATATTTAAAATAGATTAACACCAAATAAAATAAATAAATAAAATAAAAAAAAGATGGAAGCTTACAGCGGATGGGGGAGAAGAGGGATCGGAGGGGGCTGGAGTTCGCCGGTGGTGGCGGGCGGAGCAGGCGACGGTCTTCAGGGTTATGGGGGTTTGCGGTCTCTTCGATCAAAAGGGGGGGTGCTGCGGTCAACTCGATCGAGTGGGGGGGGGGGGTTTGTGGGTTGCGTCGGGCTCGATCAGGAGGGGGGGTCTGGACGGAAATGGGGGCGCCTGGCAGCGCGGTGGCGCGCTGCTCGGAGGAGCGGCGGCGCTCCTCCCCGCTTCTTCTCCATTTTTTTCTTTGTAATCGATTCTGAAAATCGAAGAGGGGGGGGGGGGGGGGGGCAGAAGAGTTAAAGGGGGAGAGAGAGAAGATATTTTTTTTATTAATTTTAAATTCAAAAAGTTGACTTTTACATACGACCTCGAAACGAGGCCTACCGACTGTCGTCCATAGCGTTTTACCCCCATTCCGAACACAATGGGATATGTATCGTAGGCTGATTCAATCATTTCGATCCGTTTTCGTCAAAATCAACATATAACTCTATATATTGAATTTGAACGCGCATTTCAATTTACTGGGGTCACATACTAACTCTAAAAATTCCCGAAAAATATTTTCTAGCTTCGTATTGACGATACGGTCCTAACAAAACTAGTTTCGTCGAATTCTGAGACCGTTGGAAAAATGGCCATTTTCCAGTCGATTAAAATCAACTAAAACTGGTCAAATGCGTTTTCCTTTGCCATGCTCACATATTGATTCGAAAAATTATGAAATTTGGAATCTAGCAATAATTTGACATCACGGACCCAACAAAAGTGGTTTCGTCGAAATCCGAGGTAGTTTGCAAAATTTTCATTTTTAAGGGCCCGAATTCTATAGCGACTATTCAGAATTTTCAACTGGACATATCTTTTGATTCCCGCTATGAAATTTTGATTTGTCGGATTCGTTGGAAATATATTATCAAATAGATCCTAATGTTTTTGGTTTCACTAAAATCCGGATTGTTTTGCACCCGGTACATTCAATTGAAGTTTGAAATCGAATTATCGAACTACTGCGCCATTTTCAATTCTATTTATAATTATATATAAATATTTATATTCTAACGACAACGCGTATAATATATACGTTCGAATTATATTCAAAATATATTTCTCGTCGATATTATTTAAAATAATTCATTTTAAATATTCAAAATTCGCTGAAATTGCCGAAATAAAATTTTTAAACTAGTTCAGAATTTCGGGTTATTACAATCAACCACAAGACTTTGCTTTTCAACAGAAGCCTTGATCTATGCAACTCAGCATGCCACACAGGCAATTCATGCCATGCGATTGATGTCTATCGATATATAACCTCTAAGCTCGTACGTCTCAGAGAAGGGCGTTAAGCAAGAGAATAAATTCTCTGCCGCCAAACAGATATATATTTAATAGAAATCAATCAACACAGAATAAAATCCAATGTCAGACACACAATCCATTTACAAGTTCATTCTGGGTCTGAACGAAACCGGAGGCACTTTCCTCGCATATCCATCCATCTCCAAGTACGTCTGGACGACCACCAACTATTTCCATCCTCTTGGGTGTACAGCCCAATCAGGATCATGAGTAATAATCCAAAAGATGTAAAGACTTCCGGTCTTCAACCACCGTCTTCATCTTCGACATATCGTCGAATCGGTTATTCAGAATGGCTATAAACCCGGCCTTTCCGAACAACCCGCGTATATTAAAAACAAATGTTAGACAAACACAACATACGCCTCATTCCAATTCATATTCTCAGGGAAAGGTTCCCATTAATTTTATCCAAGATAAATTCTTTAAAATTTATCCTTTGATCTTCCTTTGGATGTCATTTCAAACCAAATTATGGTTTTCTAAACTAGTCGAGATTAGCGAACCACAACGAAGTAATTATTTATTTTATTTCTCAATCCCAACCTATTCATCCCATGAAGCAAAACTGGTAATACTCCATATCTAACACCACAGTGTTGTCGGTAAAATTAATTACCATTTCACGTTCAAATCCAATTAAAGATTTAACTATCGCTTTGGAGCAAAACTGGTAATACTCCATTCTCGCTCACTTTCTATATTTGATAATTTAAATTATCAATTCACATTTCAATTTAATTGTAGATTCATTAAAACTCCTTTTACTGGGTTAAAGAACTAGTGTTATTTAAAACACGGTTCACGATAAACCCAAATCACATTCAATTTATTATCGGGTTAAAGAACTGGTGTTATTTAAAACACAGTTCACAATAAACCCATGAATCAATTCTATTTAAACCCATTTCAAATCCAATTTATTTATTTAAAAATAAACGGAGTTTAATTTTAGTTCAAACTAGTTTGTTTCGATAAAAAATTATTTTTATCTTTTCAAATATGGAGTTTTTCATCCCAATTTCTCCCAAATCATTTCTTATGATTTTACACAAATTATTGATATTTTTAATAATCTTATCAAGGCCCGTACAGTCGATTTCCATCAACGGCCATCGAACTGCACTTACAACGACCTTTCCCAAATTTGATTTGGACGTATCTCCAAATCCAACCGTTAGATTTCAAATTTCTAATATTCGTTAGAAAGCTATTTTCGATACGAACCCAACGGTTCCGGTTTTGAGGAGAATCCGACGGTCGAATCTCCCGTAATGTCCGTTTGAAATAAATGGTCGAAATTTATGAACTGTCGCGGCGCGTTCTATTCAGGCCATTATATTATATATATATAATATATATGATATATATATCGTCGATTCCTATTTAAAATGAATTATATAAATAGTTTTGAATTCGTTTCAAAAACAATTTCAACCTTTATTTCAGTTCAAATCAAAATTGAATTCTTCCTTATAAATTCGTTTTAAAAATCATTTCTATTCAATTCAAATTTCAATTCAATTTGAATTCATTTCAAATTGATTTTTCTTCTGTTTCAATTCGTTTTCACTTCATTTTAATTCGAATTCGTTTTTTATTCAATTCAATTCAAATTGGTTTTCTATTCGATTCAGTTCGAATTCGTTTTCTTTTCAATTCAATTCGAATTCGTTTTCTTTTCGATTCAATTCAAATTCGTTTTCTATTCGATTCAATTCAAATTCGTTTTCTATTTGATTCAATTCAAATTCGTTTTCTATTCGATTCAATTCAAATTCGTTTTCTATTCGATTCAATTCAAATTCGTTTTCTATTCGATTCAATTCAAATTCGTTTTCGATTCAATTCAAATTCGTTTTCTATTCGATTCAATTCAAATTCGTTTTCTATTCGATTCAATTCAAATTCGTTTTCTAAACATTTCAATTCTATATTCAATTTCAAATCAAAATTGAATATTCCCTATCATTACTATATAAATAATAATATTTTCAAAACGTTATATTTTGAAATCACTTCCTTTTCAATATTCATTATAAAAACGAATATAATCGATATAAACATCGTTCACGTCAAAATAGCGCAACTCTAATCAATACGGCTTTATATATTTCAATAAATTCGTTATTCTATTCAACAAATGAATATTCATTCTATTCAATATGTGAATTCATATTTTTGTCAACACACGACTAATCTCAACGAATTAGTACTGTCCACATGTGACTATTTTTGTTGTTTAATATATTTTATGAAAATTAAGGTATCTATCATTTGATATTAAATCAGACTCCAACCGTAAATTAGTAAGAGAACGATTCCCTAAATATTAACCCCGAAGGCCGAAACCAACATCAGATCAATATCCAGGAGACCACTCATCTTATCTATTTTCCAGCTAGTTTCTAATTTTATATATGATAAAGATATAAATTTTATTGTTAAAATATTTCGTTCAATACATGACCAATCTCAACGGATGAGTACGGTCAACACATGAACCTTTATTTTATAATATTCTTTATCTTCTAAATTGGAATGAGGCCCAATCAATTACCATATAAAGTTAATTATATGGATTCCATACAACACATGTATATAATAGCAACGATAAATAATCAACCATCATCCAAAGTGCACTACACTGTATAAGCATCAAATATAAATATCTAACGCTTATAACAGCCTGTCAATCAATCGGTCGACATATAACTAATTATTGGGATTAGTGTATGCCGTGTTTTATCCCAATACCCGTGTGGGGTTTCAAACAATCAAACACAGATTTTATTTGTGCAGTTGGGCGATGTGTAAAATTTATCGTCCCAATCAATGTCCTTCAAATAGGTGTACATAAACAAACCGTACGGTTTGTAAATGAATATTTATTTATTCACAATCACGTTAAAAAATATATTTTTAACGATAAAACATTTTATTCAACCTATGAAAATATTCTATTCAGTTCATTTATTAAATAAAATGATATCTTTATTTTTCTAACTTATTTTAGAAAATTTCGACGGCATAACAGCACGATACCAGAAACGGGACAAGGCCTAGCCTTATCCCCGGTCTAGTGAAGGCCCACGCCATTCACACATCAATCAAATCCATTCCATTTCACCAAACAATTCAATTCAAACCAAATAACCTAACCAACTACACAACCAAACAAACATGTCCATGGTCTGTGGACGATTGTGTCGAGTGCTACTAAGCACCGTCTGCATCCTAGCATATATATATATATAACTAGAAAAAGAAATTGAAGAGTGAGAAATTCTCACCGATAGCTATTCCAACTCCACGGCACTTCATTTATAGAAATCTTCATCTTTCACGCCTTTTTATCATCTTCGTTGCCCGTAGCCACTACATATGTAAAAATCGGATTTTTTTTACTTTGCTATTCAATATATAAAAATCGAATTTTTACTTCGTTATTCAATATATAAAATCGAATTTTTACTATTTTAAAGATTTCGCCTTTTCGAATTTAACATTATAAAAATCACATTTTTATTTTGCTACACATATAAAGATGATATTTCTAATACTCCTATCATGTAAAAACTATATTTTTAATTCTCTACATAAACAAAATCATATTTTTACATCTTCTACATAGTAAAGATTATATTTTTAATACTTTAAAAATATAAAAATCATATTTTTATTTCTACAAATATAAAGATCATAGCTTTATCGGTATAAAAATCATAGCTTTATCTAAAATAAAGATCCGACCTTTCTATTATTAAAAATTTCACCTTTCTGTGCTAAAAATCCAATCTTTTCGTCTTTAAAAATCCTTTCTTTTCTCTCATGAAAATCAATGCTAGTTTTATATTCAACAGAAATATAAATTTTATATTAAATCAGAAAAGAAAATTAAATAAACAAATTAAACACTTACAGTAAAAAAAAAGGAGAGAGGGGGTGGCGGTTTGCGTCACTAGAGGGGGGACTGGCTGCTGGTGGTCGTGTGCATCGGTCAGTGGTGCGGTGGGGGTAGCCGAGGCGGTTCCCGGTGGTGGCTGCATCCAGGGGCGGTGCGGTTTCGTCTCGGTGTTGGGTGTCGTGCGCGGTCTTCAGATGAAGGAGGAAAGAGGGAAGATCGGAGCGAAGGGGGAGGATGTGGGGGGGGGGGGGGGGGGATGGGGCGGCGATCGCCAGGGGGTTGCGCGATTTCGATTTCCCTTTTTTTTCCGAATGAATCCTGGAAGAAGGGGGGCCAGAGAGAAGTTAAGGGGAGAGGAAAGAGTTTTTTTTTAATTTTTAATTTATTTAATTATTTTATTTTCACCAAAAAGCAACTTTTATTTTCGACATCAAAACGAGGCCCACCGCCTGTCGTCCATAGCGTTTTACCCCCATTCCGAACACAATGGGATATGTATCGCAAGCTAATTTGATCGTCTCGATCAGTTTTCGTCAAAATCAACATATAACTCTATATATTGAATTTAAACACGCATTTCAATTTACCGGGGTCACATACTAACTTGAAAAATTCCAGAAAAATATTTTCTAGCTTCGTATTGACGATACGGTCCTAACAAAACTAGTTTCGTCGAATTCCGAGACCGTTGGAAAAATGGCCATTTTCCAGTCGATTAAAATCAACTGAAACTGGTCAAACGTGTTTTCCTTTGCCATGCTCACATATTGATTCGAAAAATTATGAAATTTGGAATCTAGCAATAATTTGACACTGCGGATCCAACAAAAGTGGTTTCGTCGAAATCCGAGGTCGTTTGCAAAACTTCCATTTTTAAGGGCCTGAATTCCATAGCGACTATTCAGAATTTTCAACTGGACATATCTTTTGATTCCCTCTATGAAATTTTGATTTTTCGGATTCGTTTGAAAGATATTAACGAATAGATCCTAATGTTTTATGGTTTCACTAAAATCCGGATTGTTTTACACCCGGCACATTCAATTGAAGTTTGAAATCGAAATATCGAACTACCGCGCCATTTTCAATTCCATTTATAATTATATATAATTATTTATATTCTAACGATGACGTATATAATATATACGTTCGAATTATATTCAAAATAAATTTTTCGTCGATATTATTTAAAATAATTCATTTTAAATATTCAAAATTCGCTAAAATTGCCGAAATAAAATTTTTAAACTGGCTCAGAATTTCCGGGTTATTACAATCTCCCCCACTTAAAACTTTTCGTCCCCGAAAAGGAACAAAGTCGAAAGTGGTTTGATTAATCAACTCTACGTTCGATCTGGCTTCCATTCTCCCACTTTTCAGTTTCTGAGAATTTTCAAATTTTCAAAAATTTGGCTAACACCCTAAATTTTCGAAAAATTTCGCCATAACCTCCTTTGTACGGGGAGCACGGGAAAATCCTGAAATTGCCATACAGGCCTTCTGATCTCAATAAAGAAAAAGCCAAGCGGCTAGCCAATTGGCTCATAAAATCATCATCACCCAAACAAAACAGTAAATTATAGCAAACATGTACCTATTTGTCGGGCAAACAAATTTTATTCTCTGCTCTAGCCTCCTTGCTATGACCTGTTCAATGTAAGTATATGTATATGCAAGCAAATGCGACTAATTTTCGATACAATTCAATATTTGGTTTAATTAGGCTAAATGGTTCAAAATTATCAAACAAATAAACAAACAACACAAACAACAATCAATTAGTGGATTAGAGTTTCAAATCCATAAAATTTGATACATATACAGAAAATCATGTTTTTGATGCCAATTCACAACAATAAATCTATCTATATAAGTTTTGGTTCTCACACCAGTCTAATGGAAATATATAGATATCACACCTTCGAAACACGAAAATAATTACTGATGATGACGCGTCAATCATCAGAATCAGGCCCGTGCGACTAGAGTGTGATTCTATATCTATCCAGTATATTAAAACTTCGAATATACATTCATGACACGTATATGCAAAACCTTTATATACTGGATTGTCCAAATCAATACAAATAAAATATTCAAATACGTATAAAACGATTTAAATTTTCAAAACCAAATTGTTTTCATTTGAAAAATATACTCTTCACACTCGTTCTAGGATACTACTGATCCTATCTCTAACGAGTCATTCTAATTGGATATTACTAATCCAATATCTGATGAATTCTTTCATATGGTTCTAATGTGTCTTGTTCTCGAGCTCTGTAAACCAAAGCTCTGATACCAAATGTGACGGCAAGGAATTTCGCTCGATCCGAATCAGTCGTTAAACCGATCTAGACCGTTCGAAACCCCTGATCATTTTGAGAACAGGACAAATCAGAACACAAACAGAAGAACATTTCATTGTTATTACAACAATTCATCAGATACAAGAATATACAGAGTATAAATGAATAAATTACATTCGATAAATATCAGAGATTACAATAAATTACATAGCAGCGGAAAATAATACAAAGCATAACTGAAGGTGATATACGGATACAGAGCTTTCCGGATATCATTCCATCTGTAAACCAGGATCCTGTGAATATAAATATGCAAAACCAAAACTACTAGCTGCACGTGCGGAAAATAGGGGCACCCAGAGTTTAGGTTAAAACAATAAACTCCAGGTCAGTCATGTGACCGGTGTGAGAACTAAAACAGTTATTTAAAACTTTACTTCAAAAGAGAGTAATTCAAGGGACCATGCCGTATAACACGGAACGGGTTTCCTCCCAAGAATACCAGTGCATATAGATAAACAACGTAATGCTTTTTCGAAAAATGAAGCTATTATAAGACCCAGGTCTCATCACACAATGCAATGCAAGCCGGAGGATAGGGTTTTCCCTTATAATAGCCAAACATGCTTGATACGTTTAAAACAAATCATTTGATACTATAATAAGTGTATAGTGTCAAAACAATTTCAATCATAAATATAAATAATAGACGGCATAGCATCCCATGCTACTATGTCGCCATACTAGGATCTAGAAATAAAGTCGAAATATCTCGTATTTGAAATTGGATTTCCGTCATGAGTCGAGGCAAGGGGCAAGCTCCTCTCCGCTTCGAGACACTCTAGCAAATGCCTCGGGACTACACACTCTGGGCAACCCCGGATTCGGCTGGGCCGGTCCTCACTTACGTTAGAGGATTAGTTATGCCTGAACACACGTTTCCCGGTCCTTACAGACCTATAATCGAGGCGCCTCATTCCAACAACCACAAAGGTGAAAAGTATATAAATGTCAGGGCTGGTAAGTCACTGACACCACCAAAGCTAGAAAGAAACGTCGTGCTCTCCCAGCGGTCCGTATCCCGTTTTTAACTCATACCGAGGTGTGAGGCTCGCGAATTCACGTTATACACAAAGCTGCCACGTAGGTCGTGCTTTGATCATCAACCACAAGACTTTGCTTTTCAACATAAGCCTTGATCTATGCAACTCAGCATGCCACACAGGCAATTCATGCCATGCGATTGATGTCTATCGATATATAACCTCTAAGCTCGTACGTCTCAGAGAAGGGCGTTAAGCAAGAGAATAAATTCTCCGCCGCCAAACAGATATATATTTAACAGAAATCAATCAACACAGAATAAAATCCAATGTCAGACACACAATCCATTTACAAGTTCGTTCTGGGTCTGAACGAAACCGGAGGCTCTTTCCTCGCAAATCCATCCATCTCTAAGTACGTTTGGAAGACCACCAACTATTTCCATCCTCTTGGGTGTACAACCCAATCAGGATCTTCAGTAATAATCCAAACGATGTGAAGACTTCCGGTCTTCAACCACCGTCTTCATCTTCGACATATCGTCGAATCGGTTATTTAGAATGTTTATAAATCCGGCCTTTCCGAACAACCCGCGTATATTAAAAACAAATGTTAGACAAACAAAACATACGCCTCATTCCAATTCATATTCTCAGGGAAAGGTTCCCATTAATTTTATCCAAGATAAATTCTTTAAAATTTATCCTTTGATCTTCCTTTGGATGTCATTTCAAACCAAATTATGGTTTTCTAAACTAGTCGAGATTAGCGAACCACAACGAAGTAATTATTTATTTTATTTCCCAATCCCAACCTATTCATCCCATGAAGCAAAACTGGTAATACTACATATCTAACACTACAATGTTGTCGGTAAAATTAATTACCATTTCACGTTCAAATCCAATTAAAGATTTAACTATCGCTTTGGAGCAAAACTGGTAATACTCCATTCTCGCTCACTTTATATATTTGATAATTTAAATTATCAATTCACATTTCAATTTAATTGTAGATTCATTAAAACTCCTTTCACTGGGTTAAAGAACTAGTGTTATTTAAAACACGGTTCACGATAAACCCAAATCACATTCTATTTATTATCGGGGTTAAAGAACTGGTGTTATTTAAAACACAGTTCACGATAAACCCATGAATCAATTCTATTTAAACCCATTTCAAATCCAATTTATTTATTTAAAAATAAACGGAGTTTAATTTTAGTTCAAACTAGTTTGTTTCGATAAAAATTTATTTTTATCTTTTCAAATATGGAGTTTTTCATCCAATTTCTCCCAAATCATTTCTTATGATTTTACACAAATTATTGATATTTTTAATAATTTTATCAAGGCCCGTACAGTCGATTTCCATCAACGGCCATCGAACTGCATTTACACCGACCTTTTCCAAATTTGATTTGGATGTATCTCCAAATCCAACCGTTAGATTTCAAATTTCTAATATTCATTAGAAAGCTCTTTTCGATACGAACCCAACGGTTCCGGTTTTAGGAGAATCCGACAGTCGGATCTCCCGTAATGTCCGTTTGAAATAAATGGTCGAAATTTATGAACTGTCGCGGCGCGGTGCGTTCTATTCAGGCCATTATATTATATATATGATATATATTTCGTCGATTCCTATTTAAAACGAATTATATAAATAGTTTTGAATTCGTTTCAAAAACAATTTCAACCTTTATTTCAGTTCAAATCAAAATTGAATTCTCCTTATAAATTCATTTTAAAATTCATTTCTTTTCAATTCAATTTGAATTCATTTCAAATTGATTTTTCTTCTATTTCAATTCGTTTTCAATTCATTTTAATTCGAATTCGTTTTCTATTCAATTAAATTCAAATTGGTTTTCTATTCGATTCAGTTCGAATTCGTTTTCTTTTCAATTCAATTTGAATTCGTTTTCTTTTCGATTCAATTCAAATTCGTTTTCTATTCAATTCAATTCAAATTCGTTTTCTATTCGATTCAATTCAAATTCGTTTTCTATTCGATTCAATTCAATTTCGTTTTCTATTCGATTCAATTCAATTTCGTTTTCTATTCGATTCAATTCAAATTCGTTTTCTATTCGATTCAATTCATATTCGTTTTCGATTCAATTCAAATTCGTTTTCTATTCGATTCAATTCAAATTCGTTTTCTATTCGATTCAATTCAAATTCGTTTTCTAAACATTTCAATTCTATATTCAATTTCAAATCAAAATTGAATATTCCCTATCATTACTATATAAATGATAATATTTTCAAAACGTTATATTTTGAAATCACTTCCTTTTCAATATTCATTATAAAAACGAATATAATCGATATAAACATCGTTCACGTCAAAATAGCGCAACTCTAATCAATACGGCTTTATATATTTCAATAAATTCGTTATTCTATTCAACAAATGAATATTTATTCTATTCAATATGTGAATCTATATTTTTGTCAACACACGACTAATCTCAACAAATGAGTACTGTCCACGTGTGACTATTTTTGTTGTTTAATATATTTTATGAAAATTAAGGTATCTATCATTTGATATTAAATCAGACTCCAACCGTAAATTAGTAAGAAAACGATTCCCTAAATATTAACCCCGAAGGCCGAAACCAACATCAGATCAATATCCAGGGGACCACTCATCTTATCTATTTTCCAGTTAGTTTCTAATTTTATATATGATAAAGATATAAATTTTATTGTTAAAATATTTTGTTCAATACATGACTAATCTCAACGGATGAGTACGGTCAACACATGAACCTTTATTTTATAATATTCTTTGTCTTCTAAATTGGAATGAGGCCCAATCAATTACCATATAAAGTTAATTATATGGATTCAATACAACACATGTGTATAATAGCAACGATAAATAATCAACCATCATCCAAAGTGCACTACACTGTATAAGCATCAAATATAGATATCTAACGCTTATAACAGCCTGTCAATCAATCGATCGACATATAACTAATTATTGGGATTAGTGTATGCCGTGTTTTATCCCAATACCCGTGTGGGTTTTCAAACAATCAAACGCAGATTTTATTTGTGCAATTGGGCGATGTGTAAAATTTATCATCCCAATCAATGTCCTTCAAATAGGTGTACATAAACAAACCGTCCGGTTTGTAAATGAATATTTATTTATTCACATTCACGTTAAAAATTATATTTTTAACGATAAAACATTTTATTCAACCTATGAAAATATTCTATTCAGTTCATTTATTAAATAAAATGATATCTTTATTTGTCTAACTTATTTTAGAAAATTTCGGCGGCATAACGGCACGATACCAGAAACGGGACAAGGCCTAGCCTTATCCCCGGTCTAGTGAAGGGCCACGCCATTCACACATCAATCAAATCCATTCCATTTCACCAAACAATTCAATTCAAACCAAATAACCTAACCAACTACACAACCAAACAAACAAGTCCATGGTCTATGGACGATTGTGTCGGGTGCTACTAAACACCGTCTGCATCCTAGCATATATATATATAACTAGAAAAAGAAATTGAAGAGTGAGAAATTCTCACCGATAGCTATTCCAACTCCACGGCACTTCATTTATAGAAATCTTCATCTTTCACGCCTTTTTATCATCTTCGTTGCCCGTAGCCACTACATATGTAAAAATCGGATTTTTTTTACTTTGCTATTCAATATATAAAAATCGAATTTTTACTTCGTTATTCAATATATAAAATCGAATTTTTACTATTTTAAAGATTTCGCCTTTTCGAATTTAACATTATAAAAATCACATTTTTATTTTGCTACACATATAAAGATGATATTTCTAATACTCCTATCATGTAAAAGCTATATTTTTTATTCTCTACATAAACAAAATCATATTTTTACATCTTCTACATAGTAAAGATTATATTTTTAATACTTTAAAAATATAAAAATCATATTTTTATTTCTACAAATATAAAGATCATAGCTTTATCGGTATAAAAATCATAGCTTTATCTAAAATAAAGATCCGACCTTTCTATTATTAAAAATTTCACCTTTCTGTGCTAAAAATCCAATCTTTTCGTCTTTAAAAATCCTTCCTTTTCTCTCATGAAAATCAATGCTAGTTTTATATTCAACAGCAATATAAATTTTATATTAAATCAGAAAAGAAAATTAAATAAACAAATTAAACACTTACGGTAAAAAAAGGAGAGAGGGGGTGGCTGTTTGCGTCACTAGAGGGGGGATTGGCTGCTGGTGGTCGTGTGCATCGGTCAGTGGTGCGGCGGGGGTAGCCGAGGCGGTTCCCGGTGGTGGCTGCATCCAGGGGCGGTGCGGTTTCGTCCCGGTGTTGGGTGTCGTGCGCGGTCTTCAGATGAAGGAGGAGAGAGGGAAGATCGGAGCGAAGGGGGAGGATGTGGGGGGGGGGGGGGGGGGCGATCGCCAGGGGGTTGCGCGATTTCGATTTCCCTTTTTTTGCAAATGAATCCTAGAAGAAGGGGGGCAGAGAGAAGTTAAGGGGAGAGGAAAGAGGTTTTTTTAATTTTTAATTTATTTAATTATTTTATTTTCACCAAAAAGCAAATTTTATTTTCGACCTCAAAACGAGGCCCACCGCCTGTTGTCCATAGCATTTTACCCCCATTCCGAACACAATGGGATATGTATCGCAAGCTGATTTGATCGTCTCGATCAGTTTTCGTCAAAATCAACATATAACTCTATATATTGAATTTAAACGCGCATTTCAATTTACCGGGGTCACATACTAACTTGAAAAATTCCAAAAAAAAATATTTTCTAGCTTCGTATTGACGATACGGTCCTAACGAAACTAGTTTCGTCGAATTCCGAGGCCATTGGAAAAATGGCCATTTTCCAGTCGATTAAAATCAACTAAAATCGGTCAAATGCATTTTCATTTGCCACGCTCACATATTGATTCGAAAAATTATGAAATTTGGAATCTAGCAATAATTTGACAGTGCGGATCCAACAAAAGTGGTTTCGTCGAAATCCGAGGTCGTTTGCAAAACTTCCATTTTTAAGTGCCTGAATTCCATAGCGACTATTCAGAATTTTCAACTGGACATATCTTTTGATTCCCGCTATGAAATTTTGATTTTTCGGATTCGTTGGAAAGATATTCACGAATAGATCCTAACGTTTTTGGTTTCACTAAAATCCGGATTGTTTTGCACCCGGCACATTCAATTGAAGTTTGAAATCGAATTATCGAACTACCGCGCCATTTTCAATTCCATTTATAATTATATATAATTATTTATATTCTAACGACGACGTATATAATATATACGTTCGAATTATATTCAAAATAAATTTTTCGTCGATATTATTTAAAATAATTCATTTTACATATTCAAAATTCGCTAAAATTGCCAAAATAAAAAATTTAATTTGGCTCAGAATTTCCGGGTTATTACATAGTGTGTCTGACATTGTATTCTTATACTATATTTGTTAATCTCCGCTTAATATATATCTGTTTAGTGGCGAAGAATTTATTCTCTTGCTTAACACCCTTCTCTAAGACGTACGAGCTTAGATGTTATATATTGGCAGAAATCAGTGGTACGGTATGGATTGACAGTGTAGTGTGCTGAGTTGCATGGATCAAGGCAACTGTTGAAAATCAAAGTCTTGTAGTTGATGGTCAAAGCACAACTTTAATATAGTGTCGCTTTGTGTATAGCATTAATTTGCGAGCCTCACACCCCAGTGTGAACCAGAAACGGGAAGGACATCAGGGAAATGGACATATGCTGGTTTCTAGCTAGGAGTGGTGTCAATGTTTTGCAAGCCCTGACATTTTACTCATGTGGATGTTGCTTATTATTACTTGAAGGATAGAGAGGCGCCTCAGATATATCGGCTACTGCGGGAGCCGATGGATATGGTCGCGTTACTGACCATGTTTATGCCCCATAAGGCAGACTAGCATATAGTTTATGGTATTGCCAATCATCGACAGATGATCGGCCCTGACGATCTGGGTGTAGTTGTGACTGAGACCTGAGGCACGAGCTAGAGTGTCTCGAATTAGCACAGGATGATCCCTTTGCCTTGGTTCACAGATGGAATCCAACTTCTTCCAATACGACATTTTGTGGTTTTAATTGTATAACTAGTATGGCGACATAGTGGTATCAGACATTCATGCCGTCTATGATTGATACATTTATATTTGAAGTTGATTTCTTCACTTATAGTAATAATAAAAGATTAAATTTCGTGTTTCAAGCATTATTTGGCTATTATAAGGTAAAACCCTATCCTCCGACTTGCGTTGCATTGTGTGATGGGACCTAGGTCTTATAATAGCTTCATTGTTCTTTATTTAGCATTGCGCTGTTTGTTTTA
Organism: Allium sativum; assembly: GCA_030737875.1. Lineage (NCBI taxonomy): Eukaryota > Viridiplantae > Streptophyta > Magnoliopsida > Asparagales > Amaryllidaceae > Allium > Allium sativum. The sequence goes on along the minus strand of CM060909.1, from coordinate 943,957,162 downwards.
TGCACTAGTATTCTTGGGGTTAAAATACGTTCCATGTTATACGGCGTGGTCCCTTGATTTACCTAACTTTAAAATAAAGATTAATAACTGTTTTAGTTCTCACACCAGTCACATGACTGACCTAGAGTTTATTGTTTTAACCTAACCCCTAGGTGCCCCTATTTTCCACACGGACAGCTAGTAGTTGGGTTTTACAGATATTATATCATAGTATCCTGGTTTATAACTGAAGGGATATTCGGAAAGCTCTGTATATGTGTATTTCTTTCAGTTGTGTTTTGTACTATTTTTCCTCTGCTAATGTAATTTAAATCTCTGATGTTTATCTGATGTATATTATTCATTTATACTCTGTTATATTCTTGTATTCTTATGGAATTGTTGTAATAAGCAATGAAATGTTCTTCTGCCTATGTTCTGATTCGTCTTGTTCTCAAAGCAATCCGGGCTTTCCTTTACGGGGAAGTTCAGGTCGTTACACGTGGTATCGGAGCTTTGGTTTACAGTGCTCGAGAACAAGGCATATTAGAACCGAACGAAAGAATTCATTAGAGATTGGAATAGTAATATCCAAAAAGGAATGACTCGTTAGAGATGGGATCAGTAGTATCCTAAAACGAGTGTGAAGAGTAGTGTTTTAAAATAAAAATGAAAACAAATTTGTTTTTGAAAATTTAAACCTTATTCAACATATTTGAGTATTTATTTTAAATTGATTTGGACAATCGAGTATATAAAGATTTTTCATATATGCCTTGCAAACGTATATTCGAAGTTTTAATATACTGGATAGATATAGAATCACAATCTAGTCGCCCGGAGATGAATTTTGATGATGAGGCCTCATCATCAGTGTCTGTGTTCTAGTTTCGAAAGTGGGATTTTTGTATATTTCCAATTGACTGGTGTGAGAACCAAAACTAAATAGAGTTTATTGTTGTGAATTGGCATCAAAAACATGATTTTCTGTATATGTATCAAAATTATGAATTTGAAACGTTAATTCACTAATTGATTGATGGTTGTGTTGTGTAACAACCCAGAAAATACGAGCCAATTTAAAAAATTTAAATTGGATATTTTAAAGGAACTTGAACAATTGAAATAGAATATTTCAATAAAATAGTGAAGTAGAAATAGTGTGGCAGTTTGAAAAATTGAATTCAAACTTTGACTGACTGTACCGGGAGCAAAACAAAACGGATTTTAGTGAAACCAAAAATATTTAAATTGTTAGTGAATATCTTTCTATCGAATCTGAAAAATAGAAGTTTCGTAGCGGGAGTCAAAAGCTATGGCCAAGTGAATTTTCAGAAAGGTCGCTATATAGAATATATAGCCCTTGAAAATAGATATTTTGCAAACGACCTCGGAATTCGACGAAACCACTTTTGTTGGATCCGGGATGTCAAACTATTGCTAGGTTTCAAATTTCATAAATTTTGAAGCTGGTATCAGAGCTTTGGTTAACCTTAGTTCTGGAATTTAACACATTCAACACTTCGTCAAAATAGAATCAGAAGTATTCTAAGGCGAGTAGCTCATTAGAGATAGGACTAGTAATGTCCTAGAATAAGCTAAGCAGAATAACAAAAACAATTTGATCAGTACATCTTTGTCTTTCCTTAAGTTCTTCTGCTTTACCATACAATAAAATTATCATTTCTGTAGGCTGACTCTTTTCTTGCTTATACAGAACTTGAAAAATGGCTACCCGAGCAGCCGTTGGTAGAGGAGGCCGAGCTAGCCGTGGCAGAGGACAAGGAGAAGTCCCAGCTGAAGATGGACCCTTAATACAACCCCCGGCCGCTCAACAATTCGAGCTCGACCGCGTGGCTAAAAGGTACAAGAACCTAGGAGGCAAAACCTTCTCTGGAACGGGCACTGTAATCGAGGCCCTAGCATGGCTGAAAACATGCGAGAAGATATTAGGAGGTCTGAGGTTGGGTGATCAAGACAAAGCTTTCATGGGTGCTTGGCTTCTACAAGAGGAAGCCGAACTATGGTGGGAAGCTCTTACCACAACGAACAGAAATGCTGGTAGGACATGAGACGAATTCAAAGAATTATTCAAAGAGAAGTATGTCCCAGAGCAAGCCCTTGAGCGCATGCACTACGAATTCGCAAACCTCCTGCAGGGGGATCTCTCGGTGCAAGACTATCTGAACAAGTTTACACAATTATCCCGCTATGCTCCTGAGCTCATCGCCACCGCAAAGTCCAAGAATAAGAGGTTCATCCTCGGGCTGAAGCGACAGTACTAAGATAGGGCAATAGCACATCAAGTTGGCGTTTAATGAATTAGTGGAGATGGCGTGCAACTATGAGGACCTGGATCAGGATCGTGCTAAAAGCCAGGCCGGGAATAAACGCAAGCATGCTACAAACCAGCCAGAATCAAGCAAGATGGCGTCCTCGAATCAGCAGACTAGCAGGCCGCCAAAGGGAAGCTGCTACAATTGTGGCAAGGTGGGGCACTACTCAAATGTTTGCACAGCCCCGAAAAGGCAGAAAACCGACTCTCAAGGTTTAAGCCAGGGCTCTCAGAACCCTCGCTCATGCTTTAATTGCCGCAGGACAAATCATCTTGTCAAAGACTGTCCTTTGCATAAGAAGGCCGCGGTTGCTCACGTATATAACGGGATGAACCCGTAGGTTGCTTCCGAGGGAGCAGGTAAACCCGATGTTTTGGCAGGTATCCTTACAATTAAAAATATTCCTGTTTCTGTATTATTTGATATGGGTGCATCACGTAGTTTTATTGCTAGTAACACAGTTCACAAATTAAAGTTAAAACAAAGGAAGCTGAAAAAATCGGTTGAAGTACATAATCCGATAGGAGGATCTCTTATTCTCAGTTCATATTGTAGAGTGCCAGCCTCTTATTCTTCCTACAAATTTTCTTTTGATTTGATTACCATGGACTTTCCTGAGTTTGATATCATTCTCGGGCTTGATTGGTTAACGAAATATGAAGCTGAAGTAAAGTGTGCGGAAAGGATAGTAAAAATTCGAACGAAGCTTGGATATATTACTGTACCATGCCATGGTTCGAATCCAGATAGACAGGAGTTTTGGTCTGCGTTAGAAGTTATCCCCACTTCCTTAGAAAAGATTCCTGTTGTTAGAAACTATGCGGATGTGTTCGAGGAAGTTGAAAACTTACCCCCGCATAGAGAAATAGAATTCAGAATCGATCTAATTCCCAATGCCAGACCGGTGGTACATCCAATTCGCAGAACGACTCCAAAGGAAAAAGAAGAATTAGGCAATCAAACTCGTCAACTGCTATGGAAGTGTCTGATCGGACCTAGCTTTTCAAGTTGGGGTGCAGCTGTAGTGTTTGTCCCAAAGTCAGACGGTACTCTTCGATTGTGTGTTGATTACCGAGACCTCAACAAACAGACGCTCAAGAACAAATACCCATTACCCCGCATCGATGATCTGCTAGACCAATTAAATGGGGCGAGAGTATTTTTCCGAATGGACCTAGCTACGGGTTTTCATCAATTGAGAATTGTCGAAGAGTGTGTTCCTTTGACAGCTTTCAGAGGTCCAGACATATTTTATGAATGGTTAGTAATGCCGTTCGGCCTATGCAATGCTCCAGCATACTTTGTCGATCTAATGAATAAAGTGTTCAGGGGAGTTCTGAATAAATTTGTCCTGGTATTCATCGATGATATTTTAATCTACTCCAAATCAAAACACGAGCATGAAAAACACTTAGAACATGTATTGGAGATTCTGAAAAAGAACGTCTTCAAAGCCAAATTCTCTAAATGTGTCTTCTGGCAAGAAGAAGTGAAGTTCCTTGGCCATGTTGTGTCAAAGGAAGGGATTTCTGTCGATCCGAGCAAAATAACAGCAATTCAAGACTGGAAACAACCTACTACACCCATAGAGGTCAGAAGTTTTATGGGGTTGGCTAGTTATTATCGAAATTTCATTAAAGATTTTTCGAAGATATCCGGTCCATTAACAAAGCTTACGAAGAAGTACGAGAAATTTAAGTGGACTTCTGACTGTGAGGAAGCTTTCCAGGCATTGAAATCAAAACTGACAACTGCTCCAGTGTTAACCATTATCGATGGCAATCAGGATTTGATGGTTTGGACAGATGCTTCTATTAGAGGTCTTGGTGCAGTGTTAATGCAAAGAGGCCAAGTAGTCGCTTATGCAAGCCGCCAACTGAAATCACATGAGAAGAATTATGTAACTCATGATCTTGAGTTGCTAGCCAGCGTTTTTGCTTTGAAAATCTGGAGGCATTACTAATTGGGTGAGAAATTTGAACTATTTACGGGTCATCAATCATTGAAGTATTTATTCACCCAGAAAGATCTGAATTTGAGACAACAGCGTTGGCTAGAATTTCTTGCAGCGTATGATCTAGATATCCTGTATACGCCGGGAAAGGCTAACGTTGTAGCGGATGCGCTCAGTAGAAAAACTGCAATCATTGCCAATCTTATAATTACGCCAGGATTGATTGATAAAATATCTGTTCTTCAGAAAAACGACAATTTTGTTAAAGAGATGATTAAAAGGATTCAAAGGGGCGAAGGCTCCAGTTTCCAAGTGGATTGTGAGGGAGTTCTGAGACTGAATGGAAGAATTTGTGTTCCCGACATCCCTGAGCTCAAAAGAGAGGTGCTAGATGAATGCCATAAATCCAAACTTTGCATTCATCCTGGAGTAAGTAAAATATACAACGATATCAAACGCACTTTTTGGTGGAAGGCGATGAAGAGGGACATTTCTTTATATGTTAGCAGATGCCCTACTTGTCAATTAGTCGAGAGCAACTAACAAAAGCTAGTTGGATTGTTGCAACCGTTGGAAGTCCCAGGTTGGAAATGGGAACATATTTCCATGGATTTCATAGATGGTTTGCCCCAAACCAAGAAAGGTAATGACAATATTTGGGTAATCGTAGATCGCTTCACGAAGACTGCCCATTTCATACCTGTCAGATCCAATAGAACCGCTCTAAGTCTAGCACGGATATACTTCAAAGAAATTGTTAAGCTGCATGGAATTCCCATCAGCATAGTCAGTGATAGAGACCTAATATTTGCTAGCAAGTTCTGGGAGGCATTTCAGACAGAATTGGGAACAAAACTGAATATGAGCACCGCTTATCACCCTCAGACAGATGGCCAAAACTGAGCGAGTGAACAGAATTCTAGAAGATTTACTGCGGGCTTGTATTATTGATTTTGGTATGTCATGGGAAGATCACTTGCATTTGGCAGAATTCTCATATAAGAATAGCTATCAAGCAAGTTTGGGGATGTCGCCATTTGAAGCATTATATGGCAGACCGTGCAAATCTCCCACATGTTGGGTAGAACCTGGCAACAGACTTGTGTTAGGACCCGATATGATTAGAGAAGCATCTGATAAAGTCGACTTCATCAAGAAGCGATTGAAAACCGCGCAAAGTCGACAGAAAAGTTATGCGGATTCTAGAAGAAGAGATCTGGCATTTGCTGTTGGTGATCAGGTTTATTTGAAGGTTTCTCCGATGAGAGGAGTGATCCGATTCGGCAAAACTGGGAAGTTAGCACCCAGGTTTATTGGTCCCTTTCCTATACTAGAACGAATTGGAACCCTTGCTTATAGGGTTCAATTACCAGATTGGTTGCCTGGAGTGCATGATGTATTTCACGTATCACAACTTAGAAGACATGTGCATGATCCAGATCTTGTTGTAGAAGAAGCAGCGCAACAGGACTTGGAAATTACTCTAGAATTAGCAGTAAGAAGAGAGCCATTAAAGATTGTTAGCAAAGAAATTAGAGAGCTAAGAAGAAAAAAGATTCATTTAGTTAAAGTGCAGTGGAGTAGTGATCCTAGAGACTGTACTTGGGAGACTGAGGAGAGCATTAAGAAAGCTTACCCCAAATGCAGAGTGGATATCTCTGACTAACTTCAGTGCAAGGTACCTTCACAATACTTTGCATTTACGTTTTTGTTTCCTACTTTAATGTTGTTTCCTTTTCGGGGACGAAAAGTTTTAAGTGGGGGAGATTGTAACAACCCGGAAAATACGAGCCAATTTAAAAAATTTAAATTGGATATTTTAAAGGAATTAGAACAATTGAAATAGAATATTTCAATAAAATAGTGAAGTAGAAATAGTGTGGCAGTTTGAAAATTTGAATTCAAACTTTGACTGACTGTACCGGGTGCAAAATATAACGGATTTTAGTGATACCAAAAATATTTAAATCTGTTTATGAATATCTTTCTAACGAATCTGAAAAATAGAAGTTTCATAGCGCAAATCAAAAGTTATGGCCAAATGAATTTTCAGAAAGGTCGCTATATAGAATATATAGCCCTTGAAAATATATATTTTGCAAACGACCTCGGAATTCGATGAAACCACTTTTGTTGGATCCGAGATGTCAAACTATTGCTAGGTTTCAGATTTCATAAATTTTGAAGCTTGAGTGATAATCGCAGTAAGATGCACATGTCATGCATCTATCAACACTCTAGTTTGTGCCCTTCAACCAGCCAAACACTTCACGGCCCCCATTCGGGTCACGTGCTAGCATTACCTAGCTCATTGGAATATAATCATTGGAATATAACACATTAATCATCATTAGCAGAGTACAGATAATAGCATAAACAAGAAATAGAATAATTTACACACATATGACAGCGGAATCATATATATATCACCACATCAGATAGCACAGTGCAGGATACAACTTAGTGCATAACAGTACATAATCAGTCTACATCGCCTGTGGCGGAATCATAATACATATACAATAATGGCGGAAAAAGTCACAATCATCACAATGTAGTCAAGCCTCGCCATTAGCCCAAAAGTGCACCTCTACTGCGGTGCCAAGCCAAAATATGTCAACCACCTGTAACTAGGCTGCCCATGTGAAAATGAGGGCACCTGAGTTTGCAAGGTGAAACAAACTACGAGTCAGTCATGGGACTGGTATGAGAAATCTACTTAACTTATTAAACAATAGTAATAAGGCAAATCAAAGGACCACGCCACTTTCACCGAACGGGTTTACTCCAATGAATGCCAGTGCATGAAATAAAGTAAATGATTAAATCATCGCAATGCTTTTTATAAAAATGAAGCCATTATAAGACTTAGGTCCCATCACACAATGCAACGCAAGACGGAGGATAGAGTTTTACCTTATAATGGCCAAAAATGCTTCATACGTATAAAAAAAATGTTTGATATTATTACTAGTGCATATATGTTTCGAAAGCAAATTCAATCATAAATATCAATCATAGACGGCATAAATGACCCATACCACTATGTCGCCATACTAGTAATACAATCACATCCGAAATTTCGTACTGGAAATGGGATTCCATCATGATTCGAGGCAAGGGGCAAGCTCCTCTCCATTCGAGACACTCTAGCAAATGTCTCAGGACCGCACACAGCAATCCATGGATCTTTAGGGTCGGTCCTCTCTTACTTTTGAGGATTGGTAATTCCTGAACACACGTTTCCCGGTCCTTACAGGCCTATAATCGAGGCGCCTCGCATTCCAACAACCACACAGGTGAAAAGTGAATATAAATGTTAGGGCTGGTAGGTCACTGACACCACCATAGCTAGAAAGAAACATCGTGCTCTCCCTGCAGTCGCTATCCCGTTTTTGACTCATATCGAGGTGTGAGGCTCGCGAATCCACGTTATACACAAAGCTACGTTGCACAGACCATGCTTTGATCATCAACCATAAGACTTTGCTTTGCAACAGAAGCCTTGATCATATGCCACTTAGGCGTGCCACATAGGCAATTCACTCCATGCGACTGATTTCTATCGATATATAACCTCTGAGCTCGTACGTCTCTGAGAAGGGCGTTAAGCAAGAGAATAAATTCTCCGCCGCCAAATAGATATATATTTAACAAAGATCATCAGCACAGAACAAAATCCAACGTCAGACACACAGTCCATTTACAAGTTCGTTCTGGGTTTGAACGAAGCCGGAGGCACCATACTCCTCGCATATCCGCCCAATCAACAATACGTCCGGACGGCTACTACTTCAGCTCCTTCAAGGTAGCTACTCCAATCACGAGCATCAGTAGCGCCCATCCATCCAATGTGAAGATCGTCGGTCTTGAACCGTCTTCGTCTCTTCGACTTCTCACCGTCAATCGATTATTTGAAATGAGAATCCACTCGGCCTTTTCAAATAATCCACGTATATTTAGATTTTCAAATCAATTCTCCACATGGTTAAATTACTCAACATTCATATTTCAGTTCCTTAGTATAATTTTCATGTTAAATACATTCAACCATCACATATCAAGCAAACCAGCAAAATTGGTTTATTTCCACTCTATATCATTTATAATACTTTATAACGATATATCGCCATTTTTATTTATTTAAAAACAGCCATATTTAATTAAACGACGTTTTAGGTCGTGCGGTGGCACTGGCGCTGTTTTTCACTAAATTTGTTTTGCACATATAAGAAAATCTAACCGTTGGATCTTCACAAATTTTATTTCATTAGACAGATCTTTTCAAAACGAATCCAAAGGTTTCAGTTTTAGGAAAATCCGACGGTCGGATTTCCCATACTAGTCGTTTGAAGTAACGATTTCAAAATACGAACTTTAACATCGTTATTCGATTTAATTTAATTATATTTATATTTATATATAAATATAATCGATTCTGGCGCTGTTTTTCTTTAGATTTGAATTAAACATTCCAGAGAATCCAACCGTCGGATCTTTACAAAGTTGGTGTCATTGGAAAGATATTTCCAAGGCGAACCCAACGGTTGCGGTTTCGGGAAAATCCGATGGTCGGATTTCCCGCACTAGTCGTTTGAAATCACGGTTTCAAAACACGAATTGCACGCCCACGATTCGTTTTAATTTATATATATATATATATATATATATATATATATATATATATATATATACACAAATATAGTTCATTCGATGATTTCTATATCGTTTTCACTTCAAATATTTCACTAACGCCTTTAAATTTTGGAAAATTTCGCCATAACCTCCTTTGTACGGGAGGGGCTGGGAAAATTCCCAAATAGCCACACGGGCGTCTCATCTCAAAAAGAAAAAGAAAAAGCCAAGCGGCTAGCCAACAGGCTCATAAAATCATCACCCAAGCGAAACTGTAAACATGTACCTATTTGTCGGGCACACAATTTTATTCCTTTTCTCTAGCCTCTTTGCTATAACCTGTTCAGTAAATATGCATGTACATATGTGCAATTACTATCACTTATCATTTTCCATTCAACTTCATATCTGACCCAATTTGGTTTAAAATCACCATTCATTCTAATGTTGCATACATAAGCAAAAATCATATCATTAGCTAATTAATGAATATTTCAACTCATGCATATTTATTTGAACAAGTGGTTATTTTTAACACTTCACATTGCAAAAATGATATTTTTGGCGAACTAAAATATACTTCAACACATGACTATTTCAATTAGTTCCTATACATGTTAAAAATAATATTCATAGCAAACAAATATTTATTTCAACACTCGTATATTTTTAGCGAATCACATATATGATAAAAATGGTATTTTTATCATCCAAAATATTTATTCAACACATGAATGTTTTTAACGCTTCATAATTTCCATAAAAATGTAATTTTTATTGTTCGGTCTTTTATTCAACACATGAACCTTTTCAACACACGCACTTCTCAACACATGAGCATTCCCACACATGGATATTTTATATAGTTGGTACATATAAGAAAGATGAAATTTTTATTGTTGAAACAATTTATTTATAATGCGAATATTTTACATACTTCATATACAATATAAAAATGTGATTTTTATTGCTTAAACACTTTATTCATTCAACACATGAATTTAATCTTCAACACATTACTTCTCAACACATGACTTTAATTTCAACGCATGAAAATAATTCAACATATGAAAAATAATTCTAACATATGAATATTATTCAAAATTTCGGCAGCATAACGGCAGGATAGTTAAAACCGGCACCGTCCCGAGTACGGCTCCTCGCTCTACCTTAAAACCTCACGGTTTTTGACAGTGGGGATTTCATGCATCTAATTCGCACGTAGGCGGCATGTTTTATTTTCATTTCCACAATTATTTCCAATTTGTTTCAATCACCAATGGGTATTTTTCAACCATAACCAATCAATATCAACCACAAACTATTATTCAACCATTCGCATTATTCACCAAATTTTTCACACCAATTCACAAACAAAAAATATCGTCCATGGTTTTTGGACGAGGGTAGTGTGTGTATATATATATTATTTCTATATTTCTCTTGCATTTCAACACACATATCATTTATGCACTGCATGTATAATTCATACTTCGCTCATATAGCTTACACAACGCATGTACATGAGGTATACGACACGTGTATAATTTATATTTCGCTTATATAATTTATACATGACATTTCCATTCACATTTTCAATTTAGAATTCTCACATTGGTTGTCGAGGTGCTAAAAATCCTAGAGAGCTCAGAAAAATCCGCGGTCTCTTCTAAGTGGTAGAGAGCCTCCTTGCGGTCACGATGTTTCCTATTTCATCGAATTTCGTCAACACACCATAAAGATATGGTTTTTCAAAGTTTGCAACACTTAAAAGTGTTATTTTCAATTCAAATAAAATAAAGCCGATACCTTTCAGTTTGTTCAAAATTAGGTTTTCAATTTTCGCAAAAACCGAGGCTCGATACGATGATCGGAGTGTACAACGTGGAAGAGGGAGGAGAGGGCTTTAGGGGCGTGGCGGTTGGAGGCAACTCGGCGGCATCTATCAGAGGTGGCGGCGGTGAAAAGTTCGGGTCTTTGAGGGCTTGGTTCTCGAAGCACAGATGACGAGGGGGGCGAATCGGGTATGGATTTAAAGAGGGGAGGGAGGCGAACAAAAAACACAACTGGAGGTGAGGCTGAAAGTCGACATGGCGGCGGCGATTTGGTCGGTAAGTTCTGAGCAACTTCTGTCGTTCATCGGGGGGGGGGGGGGGGGGTAATCGGGTTTCTGATGTTTTTTTATTTTATTTTAATGAATGGAGAATTTTGATTGGCCCGTGGGTTTTATTAAATTTTAAAATAGCGTTTCTCCACACGAACACCAATTCAAACCCAACGACTGTCGCCCCTAGCTAAATACCCCTATCCCAGACACAATGGGATATGTTTCGTAGGCCAATTCGACTATTACAGTCAAAACTAGTTCTACTATTACACCAATTCAAACCCAATGTACATTTCAACTTTCCAGAGCCACAAACAGATTCGAAAAGTTCCAGAAAAATAAATCTAGCTATGTTTTGGCGCTACGGTCCCAACAAAACTAGTTTTGTTGAATTTTGAGCCCGTTTGAAAAATGGCCTTTTTCTGGTCGGTCCAATTTAACAGAAATTAACCAAACACGTTTTCTTTTGCCATGCTCACATACTAGCTTCAAAATTTATGAAATTTGAAACCTAGCAATAGTTTGACATCCCGGATCCAACAAAAGTGGTTTCGTCGAATTCCGAGGTCATTTGCAAAATATCTATTTTCAAGGGCTATATATTCTATATAGCGACCTTTCTGAAAATTCATTTAGCCATAACTTCTGATTCCCGCTATGAAACTTCGATTTTTCAGATTCGTTAGAAAGATATTCATAAACAGATTTAAATATTTTTAGTTTCTCTAAAATCCGTTATATTCTGCACCCGGTACAGTCAGTCAAAGTTTGAATTCAAATTTTCAAACTGTCACACTATTTCTACTTCACTATTTTATTGAAGTATTCTATTTCAATTGTTCAAAATCCTTTAAAATATCCAATTTGAAAATTTTAAATTCGCTCGTATTTTCCGGGTTGTTACATGTTGTATGATTATTTGTTATCAAATAAAACCACTATGTGAAAGAACGGTACATATAACCAAATTGTATCAAATATTGAACTGAATTGGTTGTTTGAGATTGCATGCATATACATGTATATACATTGAACAGGTCATAGCAAGGAGGCTAGAGCAGAGGAATAAAATTGTATGCCCGGCAAATAGGTACATGTTTACTAATTTATTGGGTTTGGATGATTTTATGAGCCGATTGACTAGCCGCTTGGCTTTTTCTTTTCTTTTTTGAGATGAGAGGGCCTATGTGGTGGTTTGGGGATTTTCCCGGTGCACCCCGTACAAAGGAGGTTATGGCAAAACTTTTCGAAAATTTAGGGTGTTAGCTAAATTTTTGAAAAATTAGAAATTCTTAGAAACTGAAAAGTTAAAGAATGAAAGCCAGAATGAAAGTTGAGTTGATTAGTAAAACATCTTTCAGCTCCGTTCCTTTTCAAGGACGAAAAGATTTTATGTGGGGGAGATTGTAACAACCTGGAAAATCATAACCAATTTAAAATTTTTATTCTGGCAATTTTAACGAATTTTGGATATTTAAAATGAATTATTTTAAATAATAATGACAAGAAATTTATTTTGAACAGAATTAGAACGTATATATTCATATAAATCGAAATTAGAATGTAAATATTTATTTTAATTATAAAAAGGAATTGAAAATTGCGCGGTTGTTTGAAATTTTGAAATCAAATTTCAAATGAATAGTATAGGATTCACAATAAATCGAATTTTAATGAAACCAAAAATATTAGAATCTATTTGAAAATATCTTTCCAACGAATCCGAAAAATCCAAATTTCATAGCAAGAATAAAAAGTTATCCCAGTTGAAATTCAGAATAGTCGCTATGGAATTTTAGTCCTTAAAAATGGAAATTTTGCAAACGACCTCCGTTTTCGACAAAACCACTTTTGTTGGATCTAGAATGTCAAATTATTGCTGGATTCCAATTTTCATAATTTTTGGAATCAATATGTGAGCATGGCAAAAGAAAACGTGTTTTGTCAATTTCAATTGAATAGGATCGACCAGAAAGTGACCATTTTTTTAAAATGATCTCAGAATTCGACGATATTAGTTTCTATAGGACCGTATCATCAAAACATAGCAAGATTTATTTTTCTGAAATTTTTAGATTTAGTATGCGGCTCTGGTAAATTGAAATGTGTGTTTAAACTGAATACATAATGATTTATACTTTAATTTAAACGAAAACTGATCGAAACAACCGAATTGGCTTACGAAACATATCTCATTGTGTCCGGAATGGGGGTATTCAGCTAGGGGCAACAGTAGTTGGATTCAATTCGGAGTTTGAATGAAAATCTAACTTCTTGAAAAAAAAAATTAAATAAAATAATATAAATATATATTTATACCCTCCCTCACTCTCTCTCAGTCAACGCATGGTTTTAAAAAGGAAAAAGAAAAAGAAGAAAAACCCGATCCCCCTTCCAGGTCGCACGCCACCGCCGGAGGCTGAGCCATCGCCGCCATCGCTTCTGACTGGTCGCCCCACCACCTCGCCGCTGCCATCACCCACAAAGCCCCACCCCTTTTATCTCGAACGGGAAAACCCTATTCCCCCAAAGCAACCGCCGTGGACCACCAGAGGGCCACCGTCGGCCACCAGAAGACCACCGCCAACTCAGCAACTCCAGCGCCACATCCCAACCCTCCTCCAATCGATCAACTATGAAATTTTCTGATTTTATTTGTTTATGTAGAAAAAAATAATTTTTTTAATGAAATGTCATGTAATAAAAATCATATGGTTTTTGTTAATAAAAAGAGATATGATTTTTAGTCTATAGAAAGTTATAATTTCTCTTTAAATAAAAATACGATTTTTATTTATATGAGTAGCAAACAAAATTATGTTTTTTTTATTTATATACAACAACGAAGAAAAATAGATTTTTATATAGAAAAAGAATAGATTTTTATATAGAAAAAGAATAGATTTTTATATAGATTAAGATTCGATTTTTATTATCTAGAGTTGTAAATAAAGACATGATTTTTAAAACGATAAATACATGATGTTTAAAACAATAAAGACATGATTTTTAAAATGATAAAGACATGATTTTGAACGATAAAGACATGATTTTTAAAACGATAGAGATATGATTTTTAACATGGTAAAGATATGATTTTTATTATATAAACATCGACATAAAAATGTGATTTTTATTATCTAGAGAGTGCTTTAAAAATTTGATCGTTATATATATAACATTAGCACAAAGGTGTGATCTTTATATATGTAGCGATATAATAAAAATGCGATTTTTATTATATGTATAGCGATATAAAAATATGATTTTATATATGAAGTGGCAATATAAAAATATGATTTTTATATATATTATGGCGTTATAAAAATATAATTTTTATATATATAGTAGCGATATAAAAATGTGATTTTTAATGTAAACTGCGTGAAACAGACTGCATTGGAAGCACGGTGAAGAACGCAATGCACTGGAAATAAATCCAAACCATTCAGAAATAAAGAATGGAGGAATGGATCCCAAAGCTGAGAACTTCTCACTTTAATTTTATTTTATTTTCTAGTTAAAATATATACTACGATGCAAATGGTGCTTAGCAGCACCCGATACCCGTCGTCGACAAACCATGGATGACTTGTTTGATTTGATTATGTTGTGAAAATTGATTATGATGTGTAATGGAATAAAAAAATATTCATGTGTTGAAATAAATAGTTTATTGTTAAAAATATAATTTTTAATGTGTATATGAATAAAATAAACTTTCATAAACAAATCGGACGATTTGTTTATGTACACACATTTGACTGATATGGATTGGGGCGATAAAATTTTACACATCGCCCAACTGCACAAATAATACTTAATGTTTGTGAATTGAAACCCCACACGGGTGTTGGGATGATATCTGACGTACATTAATCCCAACTGTTTAGTTGTATGTCAATCGATACTTTGACAGACTATTGTAAGCGTTAAAATATTTATATTTAATGCTTATGCAGTGTAGAATGCACTCTGGATGATGGTTGATCGTTTATCATTGTTGTTCGATACATGTGTTGTATGAAATCCATATAAATCACATTATATGGTAATTGACTGTGTCTGATTCCAGTTCAGAAAGAAGGAATATTTTAAAATAACGATTATTTTAAAATAATGAATATTTTAAAATAATATTCAGTAAAAATCAAAATCTGATTTTGATGTCCGATTTGGGATGGACACGAAAATATTTAAATCTATATAAAGCCGTGTTGATTAGGTTAACGCCATTTTGACGTGAACGATATTTATATCGATTTTATTCATTTTTATAATGAATATCGAAAAAGAATTGATTTCGAAATCTAGTGTTTTGAAAATATTATCATTTATATATTAATGATATGGAATATTCAATTTTGATTTGAAATTGAATAAGAAGTTGAAATCATTTTGAAAACGAATTTAAAACGATTTATATACATTTTAAATGGAAATTGACGAAATATGTATAATATATATATATATATATATATATATTATATGTTCAATGGCCTGAATAGAACATGCCGCGCCACGGCAGTTCACAAATTTCGACCATTGACTTCGAATGGACATTACGGGAGATCCGACCGTCGGATTCTCCTAAAACCGGAACCTTGGGTTTGTATTGAAAATAGCTTTCCAACGAATATAAAGAATTTGAATTCTAACAGTTGGATTTGGAATTATGTCCAAATCAAATTTGGAAAAGGTCATTGTAAGTGCAGTTCGATGACTGTTTATGGGAATCGACTGTATGGGCCTTGATAAAATTATTAAAAATATCGATAATTTGTGTAAAATCATAATAAACGATTTGGAAAGAATTGTGATGAAAAATTCCATATTTGAAAAGATAAAAATATATTTTTATTGAAATGAACTAGTTTTGAACTAGGATTATAATCCAATATTTTTAAATAAATAAATTGGATTTGAAATGGTTTTAAAAATAACTGGAATTTCCAATATATGAATTGGAATGGATTTGAATTGAAATTATCTTTGGAATATTTCGATATTGGATTCCGTGATTTTACGGACATTGTGGAGGAATTTGGAAGATATATATATATATCATTATTCAATACGATATTAGTTGATTTCAGAATTTGATATTGAATATAAGCCGATATATTTTCTATTCAGAGCCTTGTATGTAATATCAAATGGGATTTTGGGTTTATCGTGAACAGTGTCTTCACTAACACTGTTCTTAAACCCAGTTGAGAAATGATTAAACTTTTTTATTAGGATTTAATGAAATTTACCAATTAATTAATATTTAATTGGAATTGAATTTAAATTGGATTTTTTGGGTTTATCGTGAATTGTGTTTTAAATAACGCTTGTTCTTTAACCCAACTAACAATGGAATGAGATTTTGTGTTTGTCGTGAATGGTATCTTTAATAATACTGTTCTTAAACCCAATGGAGTTAAGGAAATTAGAAGCTAGCTGGAGATTAGTTAAGTTGAATGATTTCCCGAGTATTGATCTGAGGTTGGTTTCGGCCTTCGGGATTAATACTTAGGGAATTGTTCTCTTACTAATTTACGGTTAGAGACTGAAGGAATGGCGTCTTTAGTAACATGGTTCTTAAACCCCGTGTGAAAAGAATAAATCTTTTAATTAAGATTATTTGAATTTCCAGTTATATTTAGTAATTGGAATAAAATGGAATGTAATTTTGGGTTTATCGTGAACCATGTTTTAAATGACATTGGTTCTTTAAACCAGGTAAAGACAGGATTTATTTCCTAAGTTGAATAATCATTAATATTGATTTATGAGAAGATTAAAACTAAATGGAGTTTTAATGAATCTTTAATATAAAAAGTGAATTTGATAATTAAAATTATCAATTCAAGGAAATGATCGAAAATGGAGTACCACCAGTTTTACACCAGGCGATAGCTAAATCTTTAATTAGATTTGAACAAGAAATGGTAATTAATATTTACCGATAACACCGTGGTGTTAGATATGGAGTATTACCAGTTTTGCTCCATGGGAAGAACAGGCTAGGATTGGGAAATAAAAATAAATGATTACTTCAGTGTGGTTCGCTAATCCCGACTAGTTTGGATAAACCTTAATATGGTTTGAATTGATATTCAAGGGAAGATTAAAGAATAAATTTAAAAGAATTTATCTTTGATAAAATTAATAGAAACCATTCCCTAAAGATACGAATATTTGAATAAAAGAATATACTGGATTGGAATGAGGCGTATGTTGGGTTTTTATAACACTTGTTTATTATATATGCGAGTTATTCGGAAAGGCCGGGTTTATACCCATTATGAATAGCTGATTCAACGATAAGTCAAGGATGAAGATGGTGGTTGAAGACCCGAGGTCTTTACATCGTTTGGATGATTATTGATGTCTTGATTGGGCTGTACACCCAAGACGAGGTAATAAGTGGTGATCATCCAGACGTACTTGGAGATCAATGGATATATGAGGGCCTCTCTCCTGTATTGGACATATGGGACGAGGAATAAGGCGCCTCCGGTTTCGTTCAAACCCAAAACGGACTTGTAAATGGATATTGTGTCTGACATTGTCTTCCTTTATACTGTATTCGTTGATCTTTGCTAAATATATATCTTTTTGGTGGTAGAGAATTTATTCTCTTTCTTAACACCCTTCTCTAAGACATACGAGCTTAGAGGTTATATATTTGCAGAAATCAGTGGTACGGTATAGATTGACAGTGTGGCGTGCTGAGTTGCATGGATCAAGGCTTCTGTTGAAAATCAAAGTCTTGTGGTTGATGATCAAAGCACAGCTTTAATATAGCGCCTCTTTGTGTATAGCATTAATTCATGAGCCTCACACCCCGATGTGAACCAGAAACGGGAAGGACATCAGGGAATCAGACATATGTTGGTTTCTAGCTAGGAGTGGTGTCAGCATTTTGCAAGCCCTGGCATTTTACTCATGTGGATGTTGCTTATTATTACTTGATGGATAGAGAGGCGCCTCGGTTATATCGGCTACTGTGGGAGCCGATGGATATGGTCGCATTACTGACTAGGTTTATGCCCCAAAGGGCAGACTAGCATATAGTTTATTGTATTGCCAATCATCGATGGATGACCGGTCCTGACGATCTGGGTGCAGTTGCGACTAAGACCTGAGGCATGGGCTAGAGTGTCTTGAATTAGCACAGGATGATCCCTTTGTCTTGGTTCACAGATGGAATCCAACTTCCAATAAGAAATTTTGCGGTTTTAAATGTAGAACTAGTATGGCGACATAGTGGCATGGGACATTCATGCCATCTATGATTGATACATTTATATTTGAAGTTGATTTCTTCACTTATAGTAATAATAAAAGATTAAATTTCACGTATCAAGCATCATTTGGATATTATAAGGTAAAACCCTATCCTCTGGCTTGCGTTGCATTGTGTGATGGGACATGGGTCTTATAATAGCTTCATTGTTCTTTATTTAGCATTGCGCTGTTTGTTTTATGCACTGGTATTCTTGGGGCTAAAACCCGTTCCGTGTTATACGGCGTGGTCCCTTGATTTACCTAACTTTAAAATAAAGATTAATAACTGTTTTAGTTCTCACACCAGTCACATGACTGACCTAGAGCTTTGTTTTAACCTAAACTCTGGGTGCCCTTATTTTCCACATGGGCAGCTAGTAGTTGTGTTTTTCAGATATTATATTCACAGGATCCTAGTTTATAGCTGAAGGGATATTCGGAAAGCTCTGTATCCATGTATTTTTTCAGTTGTGTTCTGTATTATTTTTCCGCTGCTAATGTAATTTAAATCACTGATATTTATCTGATGTATATTATTCATTTATACTCTATTATATTCTTGTATTCTAATGGAATTGTTGTAATAAGAAATGAAATGTTCTTCTGTCTGTGTTCTGATTCGTCTTGTTCTCAAAGCAATCCAGGATTTCCTTTACGGGGAAGTTCGGGTCATTACACATACACCATGGACACCCAACCCAACTAATCCATAAGACTCACGCATAAATCCACATATACACACAGATACATAATATAACCCACACAGTTATATACATACATACATACATACATCTCATGCCATATACAGGCTAAACACTCCACAAATACTCCACGCACGAAAAGATCTCACACACACAAAACACTCATGTACAAACACCCAACAATACTCACACCACGCTGTAACGACCCGGAAAATCTGAACCAATTTAAAAATTTTAAGTTGGCTATTTTAGTGGATTTTAAATATTTAAAATAAATATTTTTAATAATAACGATGAAAAGTAAGTTTGAATCGACATTTGAAAACGAATATAATTAATTCTAATTATAAATAAGGCCTGAAATGGCGCGGTAGTTTCAAAATTTGAATTCAAACTTTGACTGACTGTACCGGGTGCAAAACAAAACAGATTTGAGTGAAACCAAAAATATTTAAATCTGTTAGTGAATACCTTTCTAACGAATCTGAAAAATCGAAGTTTCATAGTGGAAAGCAAAAGTTATGGCCAAATGAATTTTCAGAAAGGTCGCTATGGAGTTTATATAGCCCGTGAAAATGGCTATTTTGCAAACGACCTCGGAATTCGACGAAACCACTTTTGTTGGAACCAGGATGTTAAACTATTGCTAAGTTTCAAATTTCATAATTTTTGAAGTTAGTATGTGAGCGTGGAAAAGGAAAATGTGTTTGGTCGATTTCTATTAAGGGTGCGTTTTTTACAGGTCCCTGTTAAGGTTTTAAATTAGGCTCACATCCGGTCATAGTTTTCAATACACTTCCGCCCCCTGTTTTCAAATTTGCGCCTCCTACTTTATTGGATCCGCTTCCACCTTTTATGTTACGCCTGTTGCCTTTCTTCTTTTGCTCCTACGTATATTTCAAAAAAAAAAGTGCGGCCATGACTAAAAAAAAAAAAATTTGTAAAATCTGGAAATAATCCCAGAAGTCCACGCCAAGGGAAAAAAACTTGCATATATGTATGCAAGTATTACGTATAATTGCATACATGTATGCAATTATTGCACAAAGGAAATTATGCTACAGTTTTGCCTGCATATATGTTGCACACATATGTGCAAGTTTCGGATTTAATTGCACGTTTGAATGCAAATAAAAATGAACTAATTCAACAGCGGATGCAACACTGGAATACTTGCACATATATACGCAGGAAATTGAAATTCTTGCATAAAAAATGCATTTAACTGCATTTATTGTTGTTTTTTCTGTTTTAATTTATTTTTAGCATGTTTTTGAATTTTTTAAGTGAATTTATGATCGAATGAATAATTTATTTAAAAAATAGTTTCCATATTTTTTTTACTTTTTTTTTCTTTTTTTCGCAACTTTTGAAAAATAGGGACCTAATTTATAATAAGTTTATCACTGGATGTGAGCCTAATATTCACTTCTATTAAATTGGATCGACCAGAAATGGGCCATTTTTCAAACAATCTCAGAATTCGACGAAACTAGTTTTGTTGGGACCGTATTGTCAAAACATAGCTAGATTTATTTTTCTGGAATTTTTCGAATCAGTTTGTGGCCCTGGCAAATTGAAATGTACGTTCAAATTAAATATTGAATGTTCTATATATTAATTTGAAGGAAAATTGACTCAAACATTTGAATGGGCCTTCAAAACATAACCCATTGTGTTCAGAATGGGGGTATTTAGCTAGGGATGATAGTCGTTGGGTTTGGATTGGAGTTCGTATGGTCAAAGTGGTATTTTCCTATTTAAATAACCACGGGCCAATCAGAAATTATATAATCAATAAAAAAAACCTCGTTTTTCTCTCCCCGACCTGTGCTCCACACCAGAAACCTTCCCTTCCTTCTCTCCTCTCTAACTCCTCTGTTCCTCCACGAAACCCGGCGCCAACACCCACGTTTTGAAGCCCTCCTCGCAAGCTTTAAATCCATACCCTCCACGCCCAAAATCATTGACCATTTCTCATGTTGCGAGCCCAGGAAGAGGCCCACTTTCGAGCGCCGCCGTGGGTGACTGAAGCCACCGCACGTGACCCCACTTCCGGCGCAGGTGCTCCTCTCCGTCCTCTTCGACGCAGCGCCCTCCGATCCTCTTCATACTTCACGGATTGATCGCGATTCTAAAACCTAGTTTCGAACAGTGTTTGAAAAGGTACGGCTTCTCTTCTCTGAAGGGGTTTCGACAGTTTAAAACCGTCGCAAAGTTCGTTTATCGTTTAAAAAAATCATATCTTTTTCATACGATAATGAAAATTCGATGAAACAGGAGACATCGGCACCGTGAAGACGTCTTCTACATTCTAGAAGAGACCGCATATTTTTCTGAGCCTTCTGCTATTTTTGGTGGAGTGGAACCCAAAGTGAGATTTCTAAACTATAAACTGTATGGAAATGACGATGTATAAATTACATAGTCGATGTATGAGTTATATAAGTGTTGTACACCTCTTGAATAAGCGTTGTATAAGTTGTACGTTCGATATATAAGTTATATAAGCGTTGTAAAAATTATATATGTGTTGAAATAGAAGTGAAATGCTTATATATAAATATATATATAAATACGCCCCTCGTCCATAAACCATGGACGATATTTATTGGTTGTGAGTGGTGTGAAAATTGGTTGATTACGAATGGTTGATTAGAATTGTTTGTGGTTGAAATTGATTGATTGTGGTTGAAAAATACCCGTTTGTGGTTGAGAAATATTTGGTTGAAACCACATAGGATTAGTTTGTGGAATTAAAAAAAATACATGCCTCCTGCGTGCGAACTAGATGCATGATTCCCCATTGTCAAAAGCTGCGAGGCTTTAAGGTAGAGCGAGGTGCCGTACTAGGGACGGTCCCGGTTTTAACTACCCTGCCGTTATGCTGCCGAAATTTTGAATAATATTCATGTGTTAGAATTATTTTCCTGTGTTAAAACTATATTCGTGTGTTGAATAGAAAACCTTCATGTGTTGAATAGAAATTCACTCATTGAATAGAAATTCATGTGTTGAATGGTATTCGTGTTTTGAATAAATTGTTTTACCAATAAAAATCACATTTTTACTCTATATATACAAACTATAGAAAACCTTCATGTGTTGAATCGAAATTCATTCGTTGAATTGAAATTCATGTGTTGAATGGTATTCGTATTTTGAAAGAAATTGTTTTATAATAAAAATCCTATTTTTATCATCAATATGAACTATATAAAATAATCTTGTTTTGAAATAAATTGTTTTATAATAAAAATCATATTTTTATTACCTATATGAACTATATGAAATAATCGTGTTTTGAAATGAATTGTTTTACAATAAAAATCACATTTTTATTATATACATGAATTGTTAAAAATAGTGAAGTGTTGAAATAGAAGACAGTTAGATAAAAATATCATTTTTATCAAATGTATGAAAATCATATAGTTTTGAAATCGAAGAATCGATATATATATATATATATATATATATATATATAGAATTGAAATATATCGAATAACAAAGCTGCAGTTCGTATTTTGAAACCGTGATTTCAAACGATTAATGCGGGAGATCCGACCATCGGATTTTCCCGAAATCGCAACCGTTGGGTTCGCTTTGTAAATATCTTTCCAATGACACCAACTTTGTAAAAATCCAACGGTTGGATTGTTTGAATGTTTAATTCAAATCTGAAGAAAAACAGTGCTAGAATCGATTATATATATATAATTATATTAAATCGAATAATGACGCTGCAGTTCGTATTTTGAAATCGAAACTTCAAACGATTATACCGGGAGATCCGACCGTCGGATTTTCCCGAAACTGGAACCGTTGGATTCGTTTTGAAAAGATCTTTCTAATGATGTAAATTTTGTGAAGATCCAACGGTTAGATTTTCAGATATGTGTAAATCAAATCTGAAGAAAAACAGCGCCACGGCCGCGTTATGGCCCGAAGCGTCGTTTGAATAAATTGGCTATTTTAAAATAAATAAAAATGGCGATAAATCGTTATAGAATATTATAAATGATACGGATGTGAAATTTAGAAACTAACTGAAGGTTGGCTAAGTCGAATGGTTTCCTGGGTGTTGATCTGATGTTGGTTTCGGCCTTCGGGGTTAATATTTGGGAAATCGTTCTCTTACTGATTTACGGTTAGCGACTAATGAATTGAAATGATGCGTATGTGTATATGTGATGCACTTGTTTATTATATACGCGAGTTGCTCAGAAAGACCAGGTTTATCCCATTCTGAATAACTGAATCGACGATAAGAAATCGAAGATGAAGACGGTGGTCGAAGGCCAAAGATCTTCACCTCATTTGGATGGTAACTGATGTCCTGATTGGGAGGCATCCCGAAATATGGATAATGAGTGGTGATCGTCCAGACGTACGTGGAGATCGATGGGTTTGCGAGGTATATAGTGCCTCCGGTTTCGTTCAGACCCAGAACGGACTTGTAAATGGATGGTGTGTCTGACATTGGAATTTATTCTGTGTGATTGATAGCCAACAGTTACACGGTCTGAATTGCCTGTGTGGCATGCTAAGATGCAGTGATCAGGGCTTCTGTTGAAAAGCAAAATCTTGTGATTGATGATCAAAGCACCACCTGTGTGGCATAGCTTTGTGTATAACGTGAATTCGCGAGCCTCACACCCCGGTATGAATCAGAAACGGGAGAGGACATCAGGGAGGGCCTGCGTTTCTTTCTAGCTAGAGGCGGTGTCGGTGCTTAAACTGGCCGACATTTATATTATTTTCACCTATGTGGTTGTTGCGGTTGCGAGGTGCCTCGGATATACCGGTGACTATGTGAAGCCGAAGGAGCCATTTGTTGGCTCATTTACGCCCCATAGGGCGGGGAAACGCAGTGTTCAGGCATAATAATCCACATCGGTGGACCGGACTTGACGATCCAAGGGGCAGTTGCGGCTGTTCCTGAGGGGCGGGCTAGAGCGTCTCGAATTCGGTGAGGACGATCCCTTTCCTCGGTTCATGACGGAAATCCAATTTCCAAATACGTGATTGTGCGGTTTTGATTGTATACCTATATATGGCGACATAGTGGTATGGGGCATTAATGTCGTCTATGATTGATACTTATGATTTGAAATTGTTTTTGAAACATATAAACACTAGAAATAATATCAAATTCTTTTGTTTTATTCGTATCAAGCATATTTTGGCCATTATAAGGTAAAAACTCTATCCTCCGGTTTGCGTTGCATTGTGTGATGGGAACTGAGTCTTATAACGGCTTCATTTTTATAAAAAGCATTGTGATGTTTAAAAGAATTATTTGTTTTAAAGCACTGGCAATCCAATGGAGTAAACCCGTTCCACGAAAGTGGCGTGGTCCTGGGATTAGCCATAATTTAAATGTGTTGAGTAGATTTCTCATACCAATCCCATGACTGGCTCGTAGTTTGTTTCACTTTCAAACTCGGGTGCCCCTTTTTCTACACGGGCAGCCTTGTGTTCAGGTTTAGCAGGCTTTTCTGGATAGCTGGAGCAAAAGATGGATTCTATCATTTATCTCTTTTTATGCTGTTCAGCACCTATTGTACATATTTTGTTTGTTTTCCGCTGTAGACATTTATGTATAGCTGAACTGTATTTGTACTAAGTATGATCCTGTATACTGTAACTCTGATGATTACGTTTATCTAGTATATTCTATTGTGCATTATCTGGTGTATTTATTTAATTCTGTTCTGCTGTTATCTGTTTATGTGTTATATTCCAAAGATTACCCTTGCCACCATCAGTACGGGGTTCGGGGTCGCCACACACGCAGAACCATTTCATGAAATAAACTCACTCATGTACGCAATAATTCGACACACATAAATGCACCATCTCTCAACGTACACACATGCGTGCATGAAGACACATGGGGGGTTCAAGTGGCTGCCGGGAGACTCGAGAGAGGGGTTAGCCTTAGCTTTTGGTGCTTACATGGGCGAGGCACTGGGCTTAGAGGGGATGGCGGGGTCGGAGGAGGCTTCAGGTTCATGTCAGGCGATTTGCGGATGCGGAGGGAGGTGCGGCATTAGATAGGGACGTGGAAGGATGCAGGCTTAGCAGCGAGTTCAGTTTCAGAGAGAGTGAGAGGGTTGAGCGATTTCAAAGGAGAGAGGGAGGAGCTATGGGGTTGGTTTGTCGGAGATTCAGTGGTCAGGTGGAGCAGCTATTGCGATGGTGAGAGCATAGAAAATGGGAAGGGTGAGAATCGATAGTGGAAGGAAGAAATGAGGAAGCTGTTGTGACTTTATATTTCTGTTCGAGAATGGACTAGTGTGGAGAAGAAAATGATGGTGCAGCCATGTGTCTTCCCTTTATTTTATAATATAGGAAACGTTTATGTGTCCATCTGTTTTTTTATTTACACGAAGTGCTGCTTAGTAAAGAACAATTTCGGGGAAGAAAACAACAGACGGTTTAAAGAAGATGAACGAAGTGGTCAACCCTTTGAGAATATAAAACTTGTAGCTAATGGTTGGCACTATATAAGAAACAGTAAAATTAAAAAAAAAACGAACGGCTTAAATTTGAAAATAGTGAATGCATAATGGAAGGAATAATACTAGCAAATAGATGGATTTACAACGCAGACGAACACGAATGGTTTTAATTTGAATAGACAGAAACAGATTCTGACAAATAAAAGTTGAATGATGTTTGTAATAACAAATATCAAATCAACAAGAGAAATATTTTGAGATTAAATCAAAGATAAAATTAATTAATATTGTAAATAAACTATATAACAATACGAGTTTAAATATTTAAATAAAAATCTAAGAAGAATTCATATTTTAATAATATTAGTAAACCAAGTGTAATACGAATTTACTATTTAAATTTTAAATATAAAAATAAATTCAAATTCAAATAAATAAACATGATAAAAATTTATCAATAAGATTTGAAATTTCAAACATTGATTTGTATTAGTGAATTATATTTAAGTCGAAATCAAATTAATATAAAATCCAAAATAAACTTAGTTTTAAATCAAAATAATTATCTAAAAAATACAAATAAATTGAGTTCTAAATAAATAAAATAAAATAAAATAAAAATTTAAATTAAATAATTAAATAAAAATGTACTCGAAATTCTGGTCGTTACAATCTCCCTTACTCAAACCTTTTCGTCCCGGAAAAGGAATGAGGCAGGGAAATAGTAATTAAATAATTTATATATTTTAAATCAATGACTCATGTAATCTATTCTCATACCTATATATATAATTTGAAATATATATATATTTAAATCAGAAGTTAAAATATTTTTAAAATAATTTTAGGTATTCACTCGACGTTTCGATTGGCGATACATATCTATCCCACTTTCGAAACCTGAAAATAGATATCGATGATGTCGCTGTCATCACCAAATCATTTTCAAGCGACTAGAGTATGACTCTATGTCTATATAATACACACAAGATTTAATATATACGTTGATCAGATGTATACCCAAATCACTAAGTATTCGATCGGCCAACTTTAACGTCAAGTAAGTACTCAAAACATCTTTTCTATATTTGAATAAAATATATACCAAACTTTATAATAATATATTATAAATAATATATTTCAAACAATAAAATTTTAAGTAGGGAAAATTATATCTCTCCCTTACTCATTTATATATTAAAATTCAACCTCATTCTTAATACATATACTAACTATATTATTATTAAATCAAATACATAACATTTTTATTCTATACAATACCTATATATTTTCAAATCCAATTTATCAATATTCAAACTTATAAACTGGTTTATCATAAATTAAATCTATATAAACCAATTGGAATTTATAAATTATATAAAAACATATATATTTATTAACAATACCATATAGATTTCAACCAAGATAAAATCATATTCTTACAAAATCTACATCTTTAAATCTTATTCAAATATATAGTTTATAAATATAAAGTCTGAAAGTATAAACATCAAATCTTTCAAAATATTGGTATTACCAAAACATAATGTTATTTACAAATATACATCTTCCATGAATATAAATCAAAACTTCATAATATCAAGAAAACCATATATTCTAATATCTATTTCAAACCAATATTTGATGAGAATAACTTCGCTAGACAACTTATACTCTTCTTCTACTTCTTACCTTGTTATGGAAAGGATAAGTTGTAAAATTCCAGTGAAAAGCTGACCAAATGAAAGAACTTAATCAAAGAGAATCTACGAAGGAAGATGGATTCAAATGGAAAGGAAATTTCAGAAAAAGATTTAAATATCAAACAAAATTTTTATATCCAAAATATTTGTTTCAACATTTGAAAACCATTTTAAAACCGTTTATACTTTCAAAGTACGCTCTCTCTCAAGAAGAATTTTGCAACTTATTCCACTCATTCTAGGGTATCACTACCCTATCTCCAATGAGTTTTTACCCTATAGACTAAAGCTTCTGATAAACCAAAGCTCTGATACCCCCTGTAACAACCTGCCATTTTGACCGCTTCAAGTTAGTAATTAAACTAAGTCAAACCGTTTAAAACCACAGATTGTTATTAGCTTTTGAGGTGAATTGAATGAATCACAGAATCACACACACAGATACAAAGCAATATAATATCTCGCAGCGGAAAATAAATAATACAATAGTTGTTCATGAAGCTACTAAATAAAATTTTACAACATAGTTTACATTAATAATACAGAGGAAGTTAAATATAATGAATTTCCTAATACATAGATAAATGATACAATATGAAACAGGAACGACAAGAAACAGCAGAAATGGAACAACTGAATAGGTATACACAGGTGAGTGAAACCTACTATAAGCTCCAACTCTAAGGATGAATCTCGAAACTAGAATACTCGATCTGACCCGAGCAATAATACAAAACAACTCGGATCAGGACTAACATTCTCATTGAAGTAAATCAACTCAAATGAAATGTTCGATGAAGTGCAGTCATTAACTTAAAGGATGCTTGGGATCACCATCCTCTAAGGATGCGTCAAACTAATACTATATAGTACAGTACGCTATATGTAAGAACCCGTAACTTCCCCGTAAAGGAAAGAGCGGATACTTTGAGAACAACACACAAAAGGACGCAGACGGAAGAACATTTCATTGTTATTACAACAATTGCATCAGATACAAGAATATACAGAGTATAATTGAATAAATTACATTCGATAGATATCAGAGATTACAATAAATTACATAGCAGCGGAAAAATATACAAAATACAACTGAAAGTGATACACGGATACAGAGCTTTCCGAGCATCGTTCCAGCTGTAAATCAGGACCCTGTGAATATAAATCTGCAAAACCAAATCTACTAGCTGCCCGTGTCGAAAATAAGGGCACCCAGAGTTTAGGTCAAAACAATAATTCCAGGTCAGTCATGTGACTGGTGTGAGAACTAAAACAGTTATTTAAAACTTTACTTTAGAAGAAAGTAATTCAAGGGACCACGCCGTATGACACGGAACGGGTTTCCTCCCGAGAATACTAGTGCTTAAAACAAATGGCGCAATGCTAAATAAAGAAAAATGAAGCTGTTATAAGACCCAGGTCCCATCACACAATGCAACGCAAGCCGGAGGATAGGGTTTTTACCTTATAACAGCCAAAGCATGTTTGATACGTTTAAAACACATTATTTGATATTATTATAAGTGTATAGTGTCAAAACAATTTCAATCATAAATATCAATCATAGGCGGCATGAATGACCCATACCACTATGTCGCCATACTAGGTTCTACAAATAAAACCGCAATATCACGTATTGGAAATTGGATTTCCGTCATGAGTTGAGGCAAGGGGCAAGCTCCTCTCCGCGTTCGAGACACCGTAGCAATGCCTCAGGACCCCACTCTGATCCTTTGGAACCTCCAAGGCCGGTCCTCTCTTACTTTTGAGGATTGGTTATTCCTGAACACACGTTTCCCGGTCCTTACAGACCTATATCCGAGGCGCCTCGTATCGAACAACCACACAGGTGAAAAGTATATAAATGTCAGGGCTGGTAGGTCACTGACACCACCCTAGCTAGAAAAAAACGTCGTGCACTCCTTGGGTCCGTCTCCCGTTTTTGACTCATACCGAGGTATGAGGCTCGCGAATTCACGCTATACACAAAGCTACGCCACACAGGCCGTGCTTTGATCATCAACCACAAGACTTTGTTTTTCAACAGAAACCCTGTTCAGTTGCCACTTACGCGTGCCACACTGGAAATTCACTCCATGCGACTGATGTCCATCGATATACAACCTCTGAGCTCGTACGTCTCAGAGAAGGGCGTTAAGCAAGAGAATAAATTCTCCGCCGCCAAACAGATGTATATTTAATAGAGATCAATCAATGCAGAATAAAATCCAATGTCAGACACACAATCCATTTACAAGTTCGTTCTGGGTCTGAACGAAACCGGAGGCACTTTCCTCGCATATCCATCCATCTCCAAGTACGTCTGGACGATCACCAACTGTTTCCCTCATCTTGGGTGTACAGCCCAGTCGAGATCATCAGTAATCACCCAAACGATGTGAAGACTTCCGGTCTTCAACCACCGTCTTCATCTTCGACATCTCGTCGAATCAGTTATTCAGAATGGGTATAAACCCGACTTTTCTGAATAACCCACGTATATGATAAGCAAATGTTACACAAACACAACGAATGCCTCATTCCAATTCAGAATATTCTTTTATTCACAAAATCACATTTTTAGGGAATAGATTCCCATTAATTTTATCCAAGATAAATTCTTCTAAATTTATCCTTTAATCTTCCTTTGGATATCATTTCAAACTAGTCGGGATTAGCGAACCACACCGAAGTAATTATTTATTCTATTTCCAAATCCCAACCTATTCATCCCCTGGAGCAAAACTGGTAATACTCCATATCTAACACCACAGTGTTATCGGTAAAATTAATTACCATTTCACGTTCAAATCTAATTAAAGATTTAACTATCGCTCTGGAGCAAAACTAGGGATACTCCATTCTCGATCACTTTTCAGATTTGATAATTTAAATTATCAATTCACATTTCAATCTGATTAAAGATTCATTAAAACTCCACTTAGTTTTAATCTTTTCAAAAATCAATATCCTGTCTGTTACTGGGTTAAAGAATCAATGTCATCTAAAACACGATTCACGATAAACCCGAAACCACATTCAAATTCAATTTATTTATTTCAAAAATAAATTGTTTTTAATTCTAGTTCAAAACTAGTTCATTTCGATAAAAATCTATTTTTATCTTTTCAAGTGTGGAATTTTTCATCCCAGTTCCTCACAAACCATTTGTTATGATTTTACACAAATTATTATTATTTTTAATAATTTTATCAAGGCCCGTACAGTCGATTTCGATCAACGGCCATCGAACTGCACTTACAGCGACCTTTTCTAAATTTGATTTGGACATAATTCCAAATCCAACCATTAGATTTAAAATTTCTAATATTCATTGGAAAGCTCTTTTCGATACGAACCCAACGGTTCCGGTTTCAGGAGGATCCGACGGTCGGATCTCCCGCAACGTCAATTTGAAGTCAATGGTCGAAATTCACGAACTACCGCGGCGCGGCGCGTTCTATTCGGGCCATTTAATATATATATAATATATTTCGTCGATCTCAATGCAAAACATATTTATAATTCATTTTAAATTCGTTTTCAAAACGATTTCAACTTCATATTCAATTTCAAATCAAAATTGAATATTCCGCATCATCGATATATATCTTTTCAAAATGTTATATTTTGAAATCACTTCCTTTTCTATATTCGAATAAAATCAATATAAATATCGTTCGCGTCAAAATGACGCATCACTAATCAACACGGCTTTATATATTTCAATTAATTCGTTATTCTATTCAACAAATGAATATTTATTCCATTCAACACATGAATCTATATTTCTTTCAACACATGAGCACTGTCAACACATGACTATTTTTATTATTTAATATATTTTATAAAATTATGGTATCTATCGTTTGATTTTCAAATCAGACTCCAACTGTAAAGTAGTAAGAGAATGATTTTAAATATGATAAAGATGTAAATTTTGTTATTTAAAATATTTTTTTTCCAACACATGATAATTTTCAACACATGATTATTTATTCTATCCAACAAACGAATATATACTTCATTCTATTCTTTATTTTCCCAATTGGAATGAGGCCCAATCGATTACCATATAATGTTAATTATATGGATTCCATACAACACATGTATATAATCACAACAATAAATAATCAATCATCATCCAAAGTGCACCACACTGTATAAGCATAAAATATAGATATCTAACGCTTATAACAGCCTGTCAATCCATCGATCGACATACAACTAATCAATCGGGATGAGTGGACTTCAAATATCATCCCAACACCCGTGTGGGGTTTCACATCAACAAACACACATTTTTAGTCACACACACACGTTAAAAATTATATTTTTAACGATAAAATATTTTATTTCAACACATGAATTTTTATTCAGTTCATTTACACAATAAAATGATATTTTTATTTTTCTAACTTATTTTAGAAAATTTCGGCGGCATAACGGCACGATACTAGAAACGGGACGAGGCCTAGCCTTATCCCTGGTCTAATAATGGCCCACGCCATACATATATCAATCAAACTAATTTCAATTCACCAAACAACCAAATTTAGATCAAATAATCTAACCAACTACACAACCAAACAAACAAGTCCATGGTCTGTGGACAATGGTGTCGGGTGCTACTAAACACCGTCTGCATCCTAGTATATATTTTAAACTAGAAATGAAGATTTAAAGTGAGAAGTTCTCACCCAATCTAAACCAAACGCCACGACTCTTCATTTGTAGAAAATCTTTTCCACTCGCATTTTGTCACTTTCGTTGTCCGTAGTCACTACATATATAAAAATCACATTTTTATATCCTCTCTACTTCACGATTAAAATAAAGTTCAGATTTTTATTTTACTTCATATATTTACAACGCTTCTTTCTATATAAGAATTATATTTTTATATTTCTACTTCTTATATAAAGATCGAATTTTTATTATCTATATATTATAAAAATTATATTTTTATTACTCTACCTTAATAAAAACCATATTTTTAATACTATACCTAAGTAAAAATCATATTTTTAATATCTACATTATATAAAAATCTTATCTTTATATCTTCTATAAGTTAAAAATCGGATTTTTATTCTCTCTATAATATAAAAATCATATTTTTATTTACTTCATATGTCAAAAACCATAGAAGCTTTAAAGCGGAGAAAACTCACATTTTTTCTAACGCCCGGATTCGCTGTTCTGCTTCCAGAATTTGCAAACGAGCTTCAATCTTCACACAATCTTTTTTTCTAGCACAAGCACGTCATTCTGAACAACTTTCGCCTAAGAGACTTTTTGCCAAAAATGCTCTAATTCGCCAGAATTCGCGAAAGTACACGAATTTTACCGCTTTTGAACAGCAGACTTCGAACGCGTTTTCCCGACAACTCCGCAATGCAAAATAGGAATTATCATATACCAAATCGAAGAGAAAATCGTGTTCTTCGACTTTGGTCATGATTAACTTTGGCTAGAAACGCACGGTTTGGGAGTAATTCGCGAAATGGTGACAGGGTGTTATTTATAAAACGGGATTTTTGGTGAAAATGGATTTTTGGGTGTAGCGGGGCCCACGGCCGGACCTAGGCTGGGGGGTGGGCGGCGCCGGATCTGATTGGGCGTGGGGAGGGTGCTGGTGGGTGGTGGAGGTGGTGGAGGGGCCCACGGTGGTGGTGATTGGTGGTTGGGGCCTAGGGTTGCAAATTAGAAGAGGGAAAGAGGAGGAGAGAGAGAGGAGGAAGAAGAAGAGGAGGAGGAGGTGGCGCCGTGGGGAGGAAGAGCGGCGACGGTGGGTGGTGGCAGCAGGAGGAGGGGCGGCAGCGAGCTTTGGGAGGAGGTCTCCATTTTTGGAGAAAGAGGAAGAAAAGAGAGGTAAGAAAATAATGAAGAGAAAAGGAAGAGAAGTGGTTTAAATGCAAGTTTCTCGCCTACCGTCCGAACGCCGACGATATCCAATTGCCGCGGATTTCGTACATGACATAGTAGACGTGAAGACGAGTCCAACGAAACAAGTTTCGTCGAATTCCGAGTTCGTTTGACCGTCCGTTAAAAATCACAAAAATGCTCAGATAAGCTCTAAAATTGCGATTTTGGCGCACCTTTTCTTCTTGCACGCTCACATGCTAACTTCAAAAATCATGCCCTCATGGATTTAACCATTATTACACGATACGAATCCAGAAAAAAAAGTAGAATCGAATTCCGAGGTCGTATCGGTAATGTTCCTTTATAAAATGACTGCCCACTTTTGAACAAATGGTTTTGCTTCGCACGGCCACATACTAACTCCGTTCGACGCGCACTTTGAAACTCAACAATAATTTGTCATTGTGAATCCATAAAAATTTATCTCGTCGAATTCTGAGCTCATATGCAAAATTTCACTTTTTAAGGGCTATGTTTTGCTAACCGAAAAGCTCAAGCCAATTGCCACTATTCCGGATATCGGAATATATCAAGCTTATACTTTTCGGAGTTCTAAATGGAATTTTGAACTCAATTGAAGTGGTTTCGAGTCCAAATTCATCCGTATGCGAAATATGACTTTTTGGGCCATGTATAATTTCCATAGCGACTATTCTGAATTTTCAACTGGGCATAACTTTTGATTCCCGCTATGAAATTTCAATTTTTCAGATTCGTTGGAAAGATATTCTCAACTAGATTCTAATATTTTTGGTTTCACTAAAATACGGTTTATTCTGAATCTTGTACATTCATTTGAAGTTTGAAATCGAATTATCGAACTACCGCGCCATTTTCAATTCCTTTTATATTTATAAATAATATTTATATTCTAACGACGATCTATATAAATATACACGTTCTAATTCTATTCAAAACAAATTTCTCGTCATTATTATTTAAAATAATTCATTTTAAATATTCAAAATTCATTAAAATTTCCAAAATAAATTTTTTAAATTGGCTCAGAATTTCCGGGTTGTTACATTCTCCCCCACTTAAAACTTTTCGTCCCCGAAAAGGAACAAAGTCGAAAGTGGTTTGATTAATCAACTCTACGTTCGATCTGGCTTCCATTCTCCAACTTTTCAATTTCTGAGAATTTTCAAATTCTTCAAAAATTTGTCTAACACCCGGAATTTTCGAAAAATTTCGCCATAACCTCCTTTGCACCGGGAGCAACGGGAAAATCCCGAAATTGCCATACAGGCCTTCTGATCTCAAAAAAGAAAAAGAAAAATCCAAGCGGCTAGCCAATCGGCTCATAAAATCATCATCACCCAAACAAAATAGTAAATTATGGTAATCATGTACCTATTTGTCGGGCAAACAAATTTTATTCTTCTGCTCTAGCCTCCTTGCTATGACCTGTTCAATGTAAGTACTTGTATATGCAAGCAAATGCGACCAATTTTCAATACAATTCAATATTTGATACAATTAGGCTAAATGGTTCAAAATTATCAAACAAATAAACAAACAACACAACCATCAATCAATTAGTGGACTAATGTTTCAAATTCATAATTTTGATACATATACAGAAAATCATGTTTTTGATGCCAAATCACACAATAAATCTATCTATACTAGTTT
This sequence comes from Allium sativum, assembly GCA_030737875.1. NCBI lineage: Eukaryota > Viridiplantae > Streptophyta > Magnoliopsida > Asparagales > Amaryllidaceae > Allium > Allium sativum. The sequence goes on along the minus strand of CM060909.1, from coordinate 943,922,439 downwards.
TGGTTCTCACACCAGTCTAATGGAAATATATAGAAATCACACCTTCGAAACTCGAATATGAATACTGATGATGATGCACCATCATCAGAATCATCCCCGGGTGTCTAGAATGTGATTCTATATTTATCCAGTATATTAAAACTTCGAATATACGTTCATGACGCGTATACGCGAAATCTTTATATACTCGATTGTCCATATTCAAAATAAATAAATAATCAAATACGTTTTAAAATGAATTAAATTTTCAAAACAATATTGTTTTCATTTGAAAAATATACCCTTCACACTCGTTCTAGGATACTACTGATCCTATCTCTAACGAGTCATTTTAATAGGATATTACTAATCCAATATCTGATGAATTCTTTCGTATGGTTCTATTGTGTCTTGTTCTCGAGCTCTGTAAACCAAAGCTCTGATACCACTGTAAGAACCCGTAACTTCCCCGTGAAGGAAAGAGCGGATACTTTGAAAACAACACACAAAAGGACGCAGATGATAGAACATTTCATTGTTATTAGAACAATTCCATCAGATACAAGAATATACAGAGTATAATTGAATAAATTGCATTCGACAGATATCAGAGATTACAATAAATTACATAGCAGCGGAAAAATATACAAAATACAACTGAAAGTGATACACGGATACAGAGCTTTCCGAGCATCGTTCCAGCTGTAAATCAGGACCCTGTGAATATAAATCTGCAAAACCAAAACTACTAGCTGCCCGTGTCGAAAATAAGTGCACCCAGAGTTTAGGTCAAAACAATAAACTCCAGGTCAGTCATGTGACTGGTGTGAGAACTAAAACAGTTATTTAAAACTTTACTTTAGAAGAAAGTAATTCAAGGGACCACGCCGTATGACACGGAACGGGTTTCCTTCCGAGAATACTAGTGCTTAAAACAAACGGCGCAATGCTAAATAAAGAAAAATGAAGCTGTTATAAGACCCAGGTCCCATCACACAACGCAACGCAAGCCGAAGGATAGGGTTTTTACCTTATAACAGCCAAAGCATGTTTGATACGTTTAAAACACATTATTTGATACTATTATAAGTGTATAGTGTCAAAACAATTTCAATCATAAATATTAATCATAGGCGGCATGAATGACCCATACCACTATGTCGCCATACTAGGTTCTACAAATAAAACCGCAATATCACGTATTGGAAATTGGATTTCCGTCATGAGTTGAGGCAAGGGGCAAGCTCCTCTCCGCGTTCGAGACACTCTAGCAATGCCTCAGGGCCCCACTCTGATCCTTTGGAACCTCCAAGGCCGGTCCTCTCTTACTTTTGAGGATTGGTTATTCCTGAACACACGTTTCCCGGTCCTTACAGACCTATATCCGAGGCGCCTCGTATCCAACAACCACACAGGTGAAAAGTATATAAATGTCAGCGTTGGTAGGTTACTGACACCACCCTAGCTAGAAAGAAACGTCGTGCACTCCTTGGGTCTGTCTCCCGTTTTTGACTCATACCGAGGTGTGAGGCTCGCGAATTCACGCTATACACAAAGCTACGCCACACAGGCCGTGCTTTGATCATCAACCACAAGACTTTGCTTTTCAACAGAAGCCCTGTTCAATTGCCACTTACGCGTGCCACACTGGCAATTCACTCCATGCGACTGATGTCCATCGATATACAACCTCTGAGCTCGTACGTCTCAGAGAAGGGCTTTAAGCAAGAGAATAAATTCTCCGCCGCCAAACAGATGTATATTTAATAGAGATCAATCAACGCAGAATAAAATCCAATGTCAGACACACAATCCATTTACAAGTTCGTTCTGGGTCTGAACGAAACCGGAGGCACTTTCCTCGCATATCCATCCATCTCCAAGTACGTCTGGATGATCACCAACTGTTTCCCTCATCTTGGGTGTACAGCCCAGTCGAGATCATCAGTAATCACCCAAACGATGTGAAGACTTCCGGTCTTCAACCACCGTCTTCATCTTCGACATCTCGTCGAATCGGTTATTCAGAATGGTTATAAACCCGGCTTTTCTGAATAACCCACGTATATGATAAGCAAATGTTACACAAACACAACGAACGCCTCATTCCAATTCAGAATATTCTTTTATTCACAAAATCACATTTTTAGGGAATAGGTTCCCATTAATTTTATCCAAGATAAATTCTTCTAAATTTATCCTTTAATCTTCCTTTGGATATCATTTCAAACTAGTCGGGATTAGCGAACCACACCGAAGTAATTATTTATTCTATTTCCCAATCCCAACCTATTCATCCCCTGGAGCAAAACTGGTAATACTCCATATCTAACACCACGGTGTTATCGGTAAAATTAATTACCATTTCACGTTCAAATCTAATTAAAGATTTAACTATCGCTCTGGAGCAAAACTGGTGATACTCCATTCTCGATCACTTTTCAGATTTGATAATTTAAATTATCAATTCACATTTCAATCTGATTAAAGATTCATTAAAACTCCACTTAGTTTTAATCTTTTCAAAAAATCAATATCCTGTCTTTAACTGGGTTAAAGAATCAATGTCATCTAAAACACGATTCACGATAAACCCGAAACCACATTCAAATTCAATTTATTTATTTCAAAAATAAATTGTTTTTAATTCTAGTTCAAAATTAGTTCATTTCGATAAAAAAAACTATTTTTATCTTTTCAAGTGTGGAATTTTTCATCCCAGTTCTTCACAAACCATATCTTATGATTTTACACAAATTATTACTATTTTTAATAATTTTATCAAGGCTCGTACAGTCGATTTCCTTCAACGGCCATCGAACTGCACTTACAGCGACCTTTTCTAAATTTGATTTGGACATAATTCCAAATCCAACCGTTAGATTTCAAATTTCTAATATTCATTGGAAAGCTCTTTTCGATACGAACCCAACAGTTCCGGTTTCAGGAGGATCCGACGGTCGGATCTCCCGCAACGTCAATTTGAAGTCAATGGTCGAAATTCACGAACTACCGCGGCGCGGCGCGTTCTATTCGGGCCATTTAATATATATATATATAATATATATTTCGTCGATCTCAATGCAAAACGTATTTATAATTCGTTTTAAATTCGTTTTCAAAACGATTTCAACTTCATATTCAATTTCAAATCAAAATTGAATATTCCGCATCATCGATATATATCTTTTCAAAATGTTATATTTTGAAATCACTTCCTTTTCGATATTCGAATAAAATCAATATAAATATCATTCACGTCAAAATGGCGCATCACTAATCAACACGACTTTATATATTTCAATTAATTCGTTATTCTATTCAACAAATGAATATTTATTCCATTCAACACATGAATCTATATTTCTTTCAACACATGAGCACTGTCAACACATGACTATTTTTATTATTTAATATATTTTATAAAATTATGGTATCTATCGTTTGATTTTCAAATCACACTCCAACTGTAAAGTAGTAAGAAAATGATTTTAAATATGATAAAGATGTAAATTTTGTTATTTAAAATATTTTTTTTCCAACACATGATTATTTATTCTATCCAACACACGAATATATACTTCATTCTATTCTTTTTTTTCCCAATTGGAATGAGGCCCAATCGATTACCATATAATGTTAATTATATGGATTCCATACAACACATGTTTATAATCACAACAATAAATAATCAATCATCATCCAAAGTGCACCACACTGTATAAGCATCAAATATAGATATCTAACGCTTATAACAGCCTGTCAATCCATCGATCGACATACAACTAATCAATCGGGATGAGTGGACTTCAAATATCATCCCAACACCCGTGTGGGGTTACACATCAACAAACACACATTTTTATTCACACACACACGTTAAAAATTATATTTTTAATGATAAAATATTTTATTTCAACACATGAATTTTTATTCAGTTCATTTACACAATAAAATGATATTTTTATTTTTCTAACTTATTTTAGAAAATTTCGGCGGCATAACGGCACGATACGAGAAACGGGACGAGGCCTAGCCTTATCCCTGGTCTAGTAATGGCCCACGCCATACACATATCAATCAAACTAATTTCAATTCACCAAACAACCAAATTTAGATCAAATAATCTAACCAACTACACAACCAAACAAACAAGTCCATGGTCTGTGGACAATGGTGTCGGGTGCTACTAAACACCGTCTGCATCCTAGTATATATTTTAAACTAGAAATGAAGATTTAAAATGAGAAGTTCTCACCCAAGCTAAACCAAACGCCACGACTCTTCATTTGTAGAAAATCTTTGCCGCTCGCATTTTGTCACTTTCGTTGTCCGTAGCCACTACATATATAAAAATCACATTTTTATATCCTCTCTACTTCACGATTAAAATAAAGTTCAGATTTTTATTTCACTTCATATATTTACAACGCTTCTTTCTATATAAAAATTATATTTTTATATTTCTACTTCTTATATAAAGATCGAATTTTTATTATCTATATATTATAAAAATTATATTTTTATTACTCTACCTTAATAAAAACCATATTTTTAATACTCTACCTAAGTAAAAATCATATTTTTAATATCTACATTATATAAAAATCTTATCTTTATATCTTCTATAAGTTAAAAATCGGATTTTTATTCTCCCTATAATATAAAAATCATATTTTTATTTACTTCATATGACAAAAACCATAGAAGCTTTAAAGCGGAGAAAACTCACATTTTTTCTAACGTCCGGATTCGCTGTTCTGCTTCCAGAATTTGCAAACGAGCTTCAATCTTCACACAATCTTTTTTCTAGCACAAGCACGTCATTCTGAACAACTTTCGCCTAAGAGACTTTTTGCCAAAAATGCTCTAATTCGCCAGAATTCGCGAAAGTACACGAATTTTACCGCTTTTGAACAGCAGACTTCGAATGCGTTTTCCCGACAACTCCGCAATGCAAAATAGGACTTATCATATACCAAATCGAAGAGAAAATCGTGTTCTTCGACTTTGGTCTTGGGGAACTTTGGCTAGAAATGGACGGTTTGGGAGTTATTCGCGAAATGGTGACAGGGTGTTATTTGCAAAACGGGATTTTTGGTGAAAATGGATTTTTGGGTGTAGCGGGGCCCACGGCCGGAGCTAGGCTGGGGGTGGGCGGCGCCGGACCTGATTGGGCGTGGGGAGGGTGCTGGTGGGTGGTGGAAGTGGTGGAGGGGCCCACGGTGGTGGTGGTTGGTGGTTGGGGCCTAGGGTTGCAAATTAGAAGAGGGAAAGAGGAGGAGAGAGAGAGGAGGAGGAAGAAGAGGAGGAGGTGGCGCCGGAGGGAGGAGGAGCGGCGGCGGTGGGTGGTGGCAGCGGGAGGAGGGGCGGCAGCGAGCTTTGGGAGGAGGTCTCCATTTTTGGAGAAAGAGGAAGAAAAGAGAGGTAAGAAAATAATGAAGAGAAAAGGAAGAGAAGTGGTTTATATGCCTATTTCTCGCCTACCGTCCGAACGCCGACGATATCCAATTGTCGCGGATTTCGGACATGACATAGTAGACGTGAAGACGAGTCCAACGAAATAAGTTTCGTTGAATTCCGAGTTCGTTTGACCATCCGTTAAAAATCACAAAAATGCTCAGATAAGCTCTAAAATTGCGATTTTGGCGCACCTTTTCTTCTTGCACGCTCACATGCTAACTTCAAAAATCATGCTCTCATGGATTTAACCATTATTACATGATACGAATCCAAAAAAAAAGTAGAATCGAATTCCGAGGTCGTATCGGTAATGTTCCTTTGTAAAATGACTGCCCGCTTTTGAACAAATGGTTTTGCTTCGCACGGCCACATACTGACTCCGTTTGACGCGCACTTTGAAACTCAACAATAATTTGTCATTGTGAATCCATAAAAATTTATCTCGTCGAATTCTGAGCTCATATGCAAAATTTCACTTTTTAAGGGTTATGTTTTGCTAACCGAAAAGCTCAAACCAATTGCCACTATTCCGGATATCGGAATATATCAAGCTTATACTTTTCGGAGTTCTAAACGGAATTTTGAACTCAATTAAAGTGGTTTCGAGTCCAAATTCATCCGTATGCGAAATATGACTTTTTGGGCCATGTATAATTTCCATAGCGACTATTCTGAATTTTCAACTGGGCATAACTTTTGATTCCCGCTATGAAATTTCAATTTTTCAGATTCGTTGGAAAGATATTCTCAACTAGATTCTAATATTTTTGGTTTCACTAAAATCCGGTTTATTCTGAATCTTGTACATTAATTTGAAGTTTGAAATCGAATTATCGAACTACCGCGCCATTTTCAATTCCTTTTATATTTATAAATAAATATTTATATTCTAACGACGATCTATATAAATATACACGTTCTAATTCTATTCAAAATAAATTTCTCGTCGTTATTATTTAAAATTTTCAAAATTCATTAAAATTTCCAAAATAAAATTTTTAAATTGGCTCAGAATTTCCGGGTTGTTACACTATATACAATAGCGTCTATAAGTAAAGTAAAAATATTAAAATACCATAAGCGGGATTACCATTATTACCCTTATACCGTTTAAATATTCCAATAGTATATATAGCACCGTAATTCCTCCATAAAATGGAGGTTGATCAGAGGGCACTCCATATAAAACATTACAAAACAAAATTGTAGTGGGCTCGTATAAGGCATGTGACAAGGCACACAATGAATGCCAGGGTGGATTCACCGTTTGCAGATCTGGACTGGTGGTAACGCATAACAACCACTACAACCCACATTGAGACACACTCCCATTATCAAATCGGAGGATGGCCAGCAAACACATCACAAAAGTAATAGAATGGTATCGAAAAAGTGTGCTCGATAGGAGATATGACCCCACTTGGTCCCGGCATAGCTCCTGTTTTAGTCACATCAAGCTGACTCCAGGTATTCAGGGTCTCATAATTAATATGAAATAGAAAACAGAGTCATTCGCCTAACCATCCTACTTCATTCTGGAACTTCACCGCATACACAGTTGTTAGAATGGTTTTCGGTATTGGCAGAGAGTATGGCAATAGCCGATCCCGGTCTCTTTAACAACTAATTGTTTACTTTTTTCACACCATGGTCATTATTTTATAAATCACTTTATAAAATCATTTATATAATTCTCATATTCGAATTAGAAATCAAAATTAAATATCTAATCATGAAATATATTTAACTTTGAAACAACTCATTTAAATCGCTTTAATCAATCGATTTATAAATCCATATCGTAAGGTTCTCAATAAAGTATAACTATTACTATACTATTTAACTTCGATTTTATTTAAATTCTGAAGATGTTCACATAACAACTTTCAATTTATATCCAAAATCAACTTATACTCGAATCATAACTTAAAGAACTCAATTGCCATTTAAATTGATACCAAAACATTTAACTTCGATAATATTTTGGTTTGGTTTATATTCGCAAAAATTTGAGTTAAAAACAATTCAAATTATTCAATTTAACCTTTTTAAGAAACTGTTTCAAGTGGATTCATATAAATTCAACATTTTGGTTGTTTTCAAAATGTACAATTCAAGTCAAAAACTTACATTTCAATTTTGAACAAAACATACTGTGGTTTGCAATTCAAGTCATAAAATTTGAAATCATTATTTATAAATTCAGTCAACCCATATAATCCAATTTTCCTTTATAAAATTTGATTGAGTCGATTCGAAAATCCAATACTTAAGTTCAATATTTAGCTTGTATAAAATTCAAATCAAATCTTATATTTCGATTTAAAAAATTCATGTCATATTTACAATTCAAGTTGACAATTTGAAATCATAATTTATAAATTCATATCATACGATCTAAAACCATTCTTATAAATTTGATTTAACAAATTTCTTAATTCAAACCTAATGACTTATTAAATCAATTCCATAAAATTTAAATATTTCAAATTCATTCTTTGTCACTTTGATATCGAATTCGTTTCATATTGGTTATAAATTCAAAGTAAAATCAATTTACGTAATTAACGTTCATTCCTTATAATTTCAAACCAATTCGAATTCAAATTCATACCTTATATAAGTTCATTTGTTAAGTCAATCTCGTCATATAAAATTAAATCTCAAATTCAAATCACGAAAACCTTAACTTAACCATCTTTTAGTTTATTATTGAAGTTCATAAAATATATACAAGAAAATTTAACTATGGAAATATATATATATATATATAAGTATAAAAATTTATAGAATTCTAAAATTATTTAAAAAATAGACTATGAACATATATGAGTTTAAAATAATGTATAAATAAGTTTAAAATAATTATTTATTATATAAAAGGTTTGAAATACCTATACAATTAAATTATATAATTTAAAATAAATAAAACTATAAGTAAAATCTTAAATAAGTATTTAAAACTAAATTTACTCATAAAAATCATTTTAAAACATATAATTCAAAATTAAAGTTTTAAAACCTTTAAAATATAAACATAAAATTTTAAGTTATTACTTTAAAATTAAATTTTCCAAATCAATTCATTTTGAAACATGACCAATGGTATCCGTATATAGTTTTCTATCCTAAGGCCAAGTGATACGGATATTTATCATTTCAATCCGCGATTTATAAAATTTCTACGGGTCTATCATTTCAACCCGTAATCCCAAATTCAGTAAAAATCGTTCATGTCTATCATTTCAACCCATAATGATGTTTCCTTAATCTAATGTCCGTTCGGTTATGTATCATTTCAACCCCTTAGTGATTTTCTTAAACTAAGGGAATCAATAACATAAACAAATCATTACATAGCATCAATCACAACATAAGTCATATATCATCAGTGCACCTACGTGTCATATAAATATCATGTCATATATGAAAGTGTACATTTTAAACAAACAATTCCTACTAGCAATCCTATACATTTCATAACAATTCATTTGTGCTGATCTAACATCCATGAAACAATGTAGCTCAAGTATGAGATAAACTCACCTTTCGGGGTATGGATTGGAGAAAGCAGACGAACTGACATAGAATGGATGACGACTTCTAGGCACGATTCAGAATAGTTTCAACTTGACAATCAACTCAATATTTATTTTATTTTTATCAGAGCAGGCTATGGGATTTCTCGATAGATCGACACAGTTATCGGGTTTTGGGGCGGGTTACGGAACTCAACACCAAACTCAACAAAAAATAAACACAATAAATTCTTTTACATAAATATTATATATGTTTATATATACATATACAGAATTTTTTAAAACATGTATGTATTTAAAATTTAGCGAACACCAAAACTGTATAATATTATAAATTATATAGCGCAACCAAAACCATTATAAAAACATATATTTATTCGTATATAAACACATACATGAACCATATACAAGTTTTATAAAATATATAGACACCAAAAACCGCACATATATGTATATATATAATAACAAAACATAATTATACATAAGAATTTAAATTCACACATGGGCACACCAACTCTCTATATGAACACATGAACTCACGCCACAACTCTCACTCAAGCATACACCATGGACACCCAACCCAACTAATCCGTAAAACTCACGCATAAATCCACATATACACACAAAAACATAATATAATACACACAATTATATATACACACACACACACACATCTCATGCCACATATAGGCTAAACACACCACAAATACTCCATGCACGAAAAGATCTCACACATGCAAAACACTAACATACAAACACCCAGCAATACTCACACAACATAGAACCATTTAATGAAATAAACTCACTCATGCACGCAACATATCGACACATACAAATGCACCATCACTCAACGCACATACATGCGTGCATGAAGACACATGGGGGGTTCAACATGGCTGCTAAGGAGGCTCGAGAGAGGTGTTAGCCTAAGCTTTTGCTGCTTACATGGGCGAGGCGCTAGGCTTGGAGAGGATGGCCAGGTCGGAGGCGGCTTCAGATTCATGTCAGTGATTTGCGGATGCGGAGGGAGGTGCGGCTTTAGACAGAGATGTGGAAGGGTGCAGGCTCGACAGCGAGTTCGGTTTCAGAGAGAGGGAGAGGGTCGAGCGATTTCAGGGGAGAGAGGGCGGATATGCAGGGTTGGTTGTCGGAGACTCAGAGGTTTGGTGGAGCAGTTGTTGCGATGGGGAGAGGAGAGAAAATGGGAAGGTGAGAATCGGTAGTGGAAGGAAGAAATGGGGAAGCTGATATGACTTTATATTTCTTTTCGAGAATGGACTAGGGCGGAGAAGAAAATGAAGGAGCAGCCATGTTTTTTCCCTTTATTTTATAATATAGGAAATGCTTATGTGTCCATCCGTTTTATTTTAAATTTACATGAAGAGCTGCTTGGGAAAGAACAGTTTCGAGGAAAAAAAACAGATGGTTTAAAGAAGATGAACGATGTGGTCAACTCTTTGAGAATATAAAATGTGTAGCTAACGGTTGGCACTATATAAGAAACAGTAAAATTTGAAAAAAAAACAAACGACTTAAATTCAAAAATAGCGAACGCGTAATGGAAGGAATAATACTAGCAAATGGATGGATTTACAACACAGACGAACACGAATGGTTTTAATTTGAACAGACAGAAATGGATTCTAATAAATAAAAGTTGAATGATGTTTGTAGTAACAAATATCAAATCAACCAGAGAAATATTTTGAGATTAAATCAAAGATAATTGTAACGACCCGGAAAATCTGAACCAATTTAAAATTTTTAAATTGGCTATTTTAGTGGATTTTAAATATTTAAATTAAATATTTTAAATAGTAACGACGAAAAGTAAGTTTGAATTGACATTTGAAAATAAATATAATTAATTCTAATTATAAACAAGGGCTGAAATGGCGCGGTAGTTTCAAAAATTGAATTCAAACTTTGACTAGCTGTACCGGGTGCAAAACAAAACGGATTTGAGTGAAAGTAAAAATATTTAAATCTGTTAGTGCATATCTTTCTAATGAATCTGGAAAATCGAAGTTTCATAGTGGGAAGCAAAAGTTATGGTCAAATGAATTTTCAGAAAGGTCGCTATAGAATTTATATAGCCCGTGAAAATGGCCATTTTGCAAACGACCTCGGAATTCGACGAAACCGCTTTTGTTGGATCCGAGATATCAAATTAATGCTAGGTTTCAAATTTCATAATTTTTGAAGCTAGAATGTGAGCGTGGCAAAGGAAAATGTGTTTGGTCGATTTCTATTAAATTGGATCGACCAGAAAAGGGCCATTTTTCAAACGGCCTCAGAATTCGACGAAACTAGTTTTGTTGGGACCGTGTCATCAATACGAAGCTAGAAAATATTTTTCTAGAATTTTTCGAATTAGTATGTGGCCCCGACAAATTGAAATGTACGTTCAAATTAAATATTGAATGTTTTATATTTTAATTTGAAGGAAAACTGACCGAAACAGTCGAATGGGCCTTCGAAACATATCCCATTTTGTTCGGAATAGGGGTATTTTGCTAGGGACGTCAGTCGTTGGGATTGGATTGGGGTTCGTGTGTGAAAGGGGGTATTTTCGAAATTTAAAAATATAAAAATCTCATTCGTCCACATCATATTCTCTCTCCCCGACACCCTCACCTACGCACGACGGAAACCGCCCATTCCTTCTCTCCTCTTTTTCTTCTAATCCGCTCAATAAAAACCCATGCTCCTTTGGAGAATTTTGTAGTGCTCCTCACGATCTTCACATCCATATAAAGATTGGATTTTTTCGTGGCCTGTAGCCCCCGGATCAACGCCTAGAAGTTGGCGACTTCAACTCGCCGCCGCCACCTCCTGCCATGATCGAGTGGGCCCCCTCCACCACGCGACTGAGCGCCTCTCGACCCTCTTCGACGCTGCGTAGCCCGATCGTCCTATCGATTCACGGATTTCAACAGATCGCGTGACCTAGTTTCGAACCCTTCAGTGAGGTAACGACTGATTTTATATTAAACTATTTAATAGCACTTTAAAGCGCTACGGTTTTTGTTTTCACTGTAAAAATCATATCTTTTTCGTTTGTTGACATAATTTAGTGAAACAAGAGACATTGGACTCGTGTGGACGTCTTCTGCATTCTAGAAGAGATCGCATATTTTTCTGAGCCTTCTGCTATTTTTGGTGGAGTGGAACCCGATGTGAGATTTCTAAACTTTAAACGATATGGAAAACGACGATGTATAAATTATATAGTCGATGTATGAGTTATATAAGCGTTGTACACCTCATGTATAAGCGTTGTATAAGTTGTACGGTCGATGTTTATGTTATATATGCGTTGTAAAAATTATATATGTCTTGAATAGAAGTGAAATTTGCTTGTATAAATATATATATATATATATATATATATATACACACACCCCTCGTCCACAAACCATGGACGATATTTATTGGTTGTGATTGGTGTGAAAATTGATTGATAACGAATGGTTGATTAGAATTGTTTGTGGTTGAAATTGATTGATTGTGGTTGAAAAATACCCGTTTGTGGTCGAGAATTATTTGGTTGAAACCACATAGGATTAGTTTGTGGAAATGAAAAATATATACATGTTGCCTGCGTGCGAACTAGATGCATGAAATCCCCATTGTCAAAAGCTGCGAGGCTTTAAGGTAGAGCGAGGAGCCGTACTAGGGACGACCCCGATTTTAACTACCCTGCTGTTATGCTGTCGAAATTTTGAATAATATTCATGTGTTAGAATTATTTTCATGTGTTGAAACTATATTCATGTGTTGAATAGAAATTCATTCATTGAATAGAAATTCATTCGTTGAATAGAAATTCAGGTGTTGAATGGTGTTCGTGTTTTAAATAAATTGTTTTAACAATAAAAATCACATTTTTATTTTATATATACGAACTATAGAAAACATTCGTGTGTTGAATAGAAATTCATCCGTTGAATGGAAATTCATGTGTTGAATGGTATTCGCGTTTGAAATAAATTGTTTTATAATAAAAATCATATTTTTATCATCTATATAAACTATATAAAATATTCGTGTTTTGAAATAAAATTGTTTTATAATAAATATCATATTTTTATCACCTATATGAACTATATATAAAATAGTCATGTTTTGAAATAAATTGTTTTGCAATAAAAATCACATTTTTATTATATACATGAATTGTTAAAAATAGTGGAGTGTTGAAATAGAAGTCAGTTGGATAAAAATATCATTTTATCAAAGGTATGGAAAGAATATGGTTTTGAAATTGAAGAATAGATTATATATATATATATATATAATTTAAAAGAATCGAATAACGAAGCTGCAGTTCGTGTTTTGAAACCGTGATTTCAAACAATTAGTGCGGGAGATCCGACCATCGGATTTTCCCGAAACTAAAACCGTTGTGTTCGCTTTGGAAATATCTTTCCAACGACACCAACTTTGTAAAGATCCAATGGTTGGATTGTCTGGAATGTTTAATTCAAATCTGAAGAAAAACAACGCCAGAATCGATTATATATATATATAATTAAATTAAATTAAATCGAATAACGATGTTGTAGTTCGTATTTTGATATCGACACTTCAAACGATTGTACCGGGAGATCCGACCGTCAGATTTTCCCAAAACTGGAACCGTTGGATTCATTTTGAAAAGATCTTTCTAATGATATAAATTTTTGTGAGGATCCAATGGTTAGATTTTCAGATATGTGTAAATCAACTTTGAAGAAAAACAGCGCCACGGCCGCGTTATAGCCCGAAGCGTCGTTTGAATAAATTAGCTTTTTTAAAATAAATTAAAATAGCGATAAATCGTTATAAAATATAATAAACGATATGGAATGGGAAATTTAGAAATTAACTGAAGGTTAGCTGAGTCGAATGGTTTCTTGGGTTTTGATCTGATGTTGGTTTCGGCCTTTGGGGTTAATATTTAGGAAATCGTTCTCTTACTAATTTACGGTTAGTGACTGATGAATTGAAATGAGGCGTATGTTGTGTTTGTGTAGCACTTTTTATTATATGCGTGAGTTGCTCAGAAAGACCGGGTTTATCCCATTATGAACGACTGAATCGACGATAGGAAGTCGAAGATGAAAACAGTGGTTGAAGGCCAGAGATCTTCACCTAGTTTGGATGGTAACTGATTTCCTGATTGGGAGGCATCCCGAAATATGGATAATGAATGGTGATCGTCCAGACGTACATGGAGATTGATGGGTATGCGAGGTATATAGTACCTCCGGTTTCGTTCAGTCCCAGAACGGACTTGTAAATGGACTGTGTATCTGACATTGAAATTCATTATGTGTGATTGATAGCCATCAGTTGCATGGTGTGAATTGCCTATGTGGCATGCTAAGATGCAGTGATCAAGGCTTCTGTTGAAAAGCAAAGTCTTGTGGTGATGATCAAAGCACCGCCTGCGTGGCGTAGCTTTGTGTATAACGTGAATTCGTGAACCTCACACCCCGGTATGAACCAGAAACGGGAGAGGACCTCAGGAAGGATATGCGTTTCTTTCTAGTTAGAGGTGGTGTCGGTGCTTGAACTGGCTGACATTTATATTATTTTCACCTATGTGGTTGTTGCTGTTGCGAGGCACCTCGGTTATATCGGTTAATCCGGGACCGATGGAGTCATTCGTTGGCTCACTTACGCCCCAAAGGGCGGGGAAACGCAGTGTTCAGGAATTTTAATCCACATCGGTGGACCGGCCCTGACGATCCAAGGGCCCACCTAAGTCTGGGTCCTGAGGCTCGGGCTAGAGTCTCTCGAAGTAGGTAAGGACTATCTTTTGCCTTGGTTCATGATGGAAATCCAATTTCCAAATACGTGACTGTGCGGTTTTGATTGTATACCAATATATGGCGACATAGTGGTATGGGGCATTAATGTCGTCTATGATTGATACTTATGATTTGAAATTATTTTTGAAACGTATAAAAACTAGTAATAATATCAAATGCTTTTGTTTTATTTGTATCAAGCATATTTTGGCCATTATTAAGTAAAAACTCTATCCTCCGGTTTGCATTGCATTATGTGATGGGAACTGAGTCTTATAATGGCTTCATTTTTATAAAAAGCATTGCGGTGTTTAAAAGATTTATTTGTTTTAAAGCATTGGAAATCCAATGGAGTAAACCCGTTCCGCGAAAGTGGCGTGGTCCTGTGATTAGCCATATTATAAATGTGTTAAGTAGATTTCTCATACTAGTCCCATGACTGACTCGTAGTTTGTTTCACTTGCAAACTCGGATGCCCCTTTTTCTGCACGGGCAGCCTTGTATTCAGGTTTTATCTGGCTCTTTCTGGATAGCTGGAGCTGAAGATGGATTCTATCATTTATCTCTTTTTAATGCTTTTTAGCTCCTATTGTACATATTATGTTTGTTTCCGCTGTAGACATTTATGTATAGCTGAACTGTATTTGTACTAAGTATGATCCTGTATACTGTGTAACTCTGATGATTTCGTTTATCCAGTGTATTCTATTTTACACTATTTGGTGTATTTATTTATTTCTGTTCTGCTATTATCTGTTTATGTGTTATATTCCAAAGATTACCCTTGCCACCGTCAGTACGGGGTTTGGGGTTGTCACAATAAAATTTATTAATATCGTACACAAATTATATAATAATACGAGTTTAAATATTTAAATAAAAATCTATGAAGAATTCAGATTTTAATAATATTAGTAATCCAAGTATAATACGAGTTTAATATTTAAATTTTAAATATAAAAATAAATTCAAATTCAAATAAATAAAAATGATTAAAATTTATTAATAAGATTTGATATTTCAAACATTGATTTGTATTAGTGAATTATATTTAAATCGAAATCAAATTCATATAAAATTCAAAATAAACTTAGTTTTAAATCAAAATAATTATCTAAAAATACAAATAAATTCAGTTTTAAATAAACAAAATAAAATAGAAATCAAAATTTAAATTAAATAATTAAATAAAAATGTACTCGAAATTCCGGTCGTTACTATTTGCATACATTTATGCAAATAATATGTATAGTTGCATACATATCTGCAAATATTTTGAATAGACTACATACATATATGCGATTATTTTGAATAGTTGCATACATATATGTAAATATTCTGAATTGTTCCATACATATATGCATTTATTCAGTATAGTTGCATACATATCTGCATTTATTCTATATAATTGCATACATATATGCAAATATTTTGAATAGTTGCGTACATATCTGCAAATATTCTGCATAGACGCATACATATATGCAATTATTCTAAATAGTTGCATATATATATATATATATATGCAAATATTCTAAACAATTGCATACATATATGAATTATAAGCACCTAATCAATAAAAATGCTAATTTATTTTCAATTGTTCTTAGGCATGAAAATTTGCATGCAACCAAAAAACTACTGAAATAATTGCAATAATTTTACATAATTGCATCCATGTCTTCACTTTTGCATAATTGCAATAATTCTACCATGTCACTATAAAAAATGCAGTGGAAAACGAAGACGAATACAAAGCATCCAAGAAGTAAAATCATTAATTATGACAAACAAATCATCAACTTCAGTGCAAATCAGCAAAATGAGGAAGAGGGATGATGCTGAAAAATTGTTAAAAGAAAGGAAAACTATAGAAACAATCTGAGGCCAATCAGTGAACTGGTTGACAAATTAAGGAATGAAAATCTACTCAAAGTCAATCATACCAAATTTCTTGAAAAGTTGCCTCTCTTCAAATTCATAGATATGATATTAGATGGCGTCATTTCTACATCAGAGACCACAAAAAATTCAACAACGTTAGATCTTATCATCAAAAGTTACAAAAAAACTTGAAATAAATTCAATTGGTGATTTGATTCTTCCATTTACACAAGATGACATAGCAGAATTATTGGCTTTTCCAGTAGAAGGAGAAATAATCAAAACGACTGGCCATATGAAAAAAGGCGACAAGAGCAATGAAGAATATGCAACACTTATAGCCAGACATTTTAACGGTGAACCTTCTGTCAATGAAGAAAAAAAAAATATAGAGAGGTAGATTTTATCGACGATTCAACAAACAAAAAAAGAGGCAAAATTCGCTACGGCTAAACTTATACTTCTGCACTTAGCAGCCGCTTTTCTAGTATCCAACGCTAACTAAAGCATATCATGGAATATGATTCCATATTGCATATGAAACCAGAAAATAATGAAGATATCTTGGCCAAAAACCATACACAACAATCTGCTAACTAAAGTGGAAATGTACATTGAAACACCATGCAAGATCAATGCTTGCATGACAATACTAATGGTACTATTTTTAAACTTACATAAATATGTTTCTTATTAATTTATTGTACATATACTTAATGTTGGTTTTTTTTTTGCAGTGGTGGATTTGTGATAAAGCACATGTTATAAAAACACCAAAGATGGAGTACAGTGAAATACTTCCTCTAGCCGGAAAATAGGATATAACAAAACTCAAACCAATGATGCTAATGAATATAAAATATAAATCTATAAGTGTCATGTAAATTTGAATCATATTTCAGTTGTAGATACAACTTTTAAATATATTTTTACTGAAATGATGGCATTTTTATGTATAAGTGCTGACATTTCAGCAATTAATAAAGCATTGTATTGTTGGTATTAATAAGAAAACAAATAGTTGCATATATGTATACAAATATTCAGAATAGTTGCATACATGTCTGCAAATATTCTGAATAGTTGCATACATATCCGCAAATATTCTGAATAGTGCATACATATATGCAATTATTCAGATTAGTTCCATACATATTTGCAAATATTCTTAATAGTTGCATACGTATATGCCATTACTCAGAATAGTCGCATACATATCTACAAATATTCTGAATAGTTACATACATATGTGCGATTTTTTTCAAATAGTTGCATACATAACTGCAATAAGCCGTGGACAAAGATAAAGAATACGAAGCTGATTACAAAAAACAAGAAGAAAAATACATGCAATTAATAGCAAGGCTAGAACAAGAGAATAGACAGCTTCAAAATGAGAATTTAATGCTGAGAAAAAAAAATACAAGAATGTACCGAGGACTCCTCATCACCAAACTCTACACAAATAGAGTTCCCACTTCAAGAAGTAAGTGCAAACGAAAATGAGGATGACAATGAGAATGAGGGAAATGCAAATGATGATATTGATGAAAAGAAAGAAGATGATGGAAAGAATGATCGGAACAATAACGAGGAAAAGGAAGACAGTGATGAAAATAAAGTCAACAATGATTAAGATAAGAAAGATAGTGATGAGGATGGTGAAAAGGAAAAAGAGATGATGGTACGAATGAATATATGGATGACAATAAAAGCAAAGATGACAAAATGAAGGAGGCTAACGAAAAAGATGAAAAATAGGAAGAAAAAAATGACCAATAAAAGAAAATGATGACATGGGTGATGAGGAGCATAAGGGTGATGAGGAGGATAAAGGTGATGATTAAATGAAAGAGGATGATGGAAAAAAGGATCTGGAGGGAAAAAAAGATGATAGCAAGAGGGATGAAGATAAGGAAGATGGTAAGGATGATGCTAATAAGGGTAATGATATGCAAATAATAGGGGAGATGAAGGATGATGATAAGGGTGACGAGGCTCATAATAGGAAAGAAGAAGATGATGATAAGGACGATGATGATAAGGGTGAAGAAACGAAAGAGAAAGGGGAACAGGGGAAATATGAGAGTAAAAAAGAAGAGGAGGAAAAAATGAATTGGAAGAAAGAGGATTGGATGTTGATGGGGCACATAGCAACAAAGAGGAAGGGAAAAACAGGAAAAGGAATGTAACGACCCTATTTTCTGCCTATTTATTTGGATTATTTTAATTATTTTATTTATTTAAAATATGGGTTTAGATTTAAATAATCGAATTTAACGATTTTATTTGGAATATATTATTTAAATAAATAATAAAATACTATTTCAATTTCCAGAATATTGGAAAATGTGGAATTTGAAATATATTGTGATCAGGCAGTTTAAAGTGGTCAAATATTGTTTATGTTGAAATTATAGTGACAATTCATTTAGAAAACGATGACGGAATATATATAGTTTATAATTTAAATATAAATAGAGCTGCAGCGGCGCAGTTCGCGATTTGGCATTTTGAACTTTAAACAGCCGTACAGAATTCAAAATAAGTCGGATTTTCTCGAAACAAGAAACGTTGGAATCTTCTTGATGATATCTTTCCAATGGAAGAGAAAATTCGAGTTTTCATCATGTAGATTTTATTTTATGTCCAAATCAAATTTTGAAAAAAACGCTATGGAATTCCTTTACATATTTTATTGGTTTATTCTATAGATTTAAGGGGTTTTTAAATATTCTGAATGTCGAACTGGCCCGGAAATCAACCTGAGTTATTTTATTTTGAAATTATACGCAATTCTAGTCGGGTATGACCAATCGTGAAATTTTATTTATTTTATATTGAAGTATTTTAAAATTAATTTATTTTAATTCAAATTGGGCAGTTCAAAAGGGACTTTCTTCAAACGACCTTTGTTTTCGACAAAACAAATTTTGTTGGGACCGTAACAGTAAATTATTGGTCAAACTGCACGCAAAACTGTGTTATTCTGTGAGCGTGGCATGATAAAATGCAAAATAAAACGATCAATTTGGACGTGTACGAGCGCTATTTGAGGAAACGAACTCGGAATTCGACGAAACAAGTTTCGTTAGGACCGTATCGTCAAAATATGCTATGTCGTCCATTCACATCTCGAACGGGGCTTGTATGTGAGAGCAACAGCGAATAACAGCATTCAGAAAATGCGATAGACACAAAATAAAAATCGTTAGCCAACATGGATTGTCACGTCAACATAAAATATATTATTTACATATTATATAAACCCCTTTAGATCAGAATTTCCAGCCCAAGCCTCATTTTCATTAGCCATTTTGCAAAAAAGTCCCTCTTTACATTTTAATTTATTTCTTTGAATCCCACTACAACAAAAACATCATATTACAACTTTAATTTTACAACGGTGATAAACGCACCGTTGTAATAAATGGGTTTTTACAACGGTGGTAAAAGCACCGTTGTAATAAATGGTTTTTTTTACAACGGTGGTATAAACACCGTTGTAACTACAACAAAAACACCATATTACAACTTTAATTTTACAACGGTGGTTAAAGCACCGTTGTAATAAATGTTTTTTACAACTTTTTTCTAGAAAAGTTGTAATAAATTTATTTTTAACAACTGTGTTATTTTGACAGTTGTAACAAAAGCCTATCACAACTTTTATTTTTTGACTGTTGTAATATATGACTATATTATAATATTAATTATTTTCATTAAATAATTTTTAATAATTAATATTTACAACTAATTAGTAATTATTAATTAATAACCTGTATATTAATATTAAATATTTAATTAAAAATACTTCAATAAATAAATAATTCATGCTAATAATTAGTAATTGACAACCAATTAGTAATTATTAATCAATAAATACATATTAAATATTTAATTAAAAATACATCAATAAATAAATAATTCCTACTAATAATTACTAATTAACAACTAATTAGTAATTATTTAATAATAATCAATATATAAATATTAAATATTTAATTAAAAATAATTATTTATAACTACTTCATTATTAAGTACTAGTAATTAATTAGTAAGTAATAACTAATGAGCGGTTAATAATCAATTAATTAATAATCAACAAGTAAATAACAATTAATAAATATTTAATTTATAATTAATCATGACTATTAGTAGTAATTAATATTTAGTATATAATATTTTTTAACAAGTAATCGTTGTTGAAAGTTTTTCCAAAATCTTTTGTCAAATATGATCCCTACGGAAGGGGGGTCCGGGGGGTGCCAACCCCCCTAGGTAGGGGTGCGGGGGCAACACCCCCGCTAACGGGGTTCGACCTGCCCGGTCAGGTCGCGGGGGTCCAGGGGGCAGCGCCCCCGGCGGGGTGCGGGGCAATGCCCCGTCCGAAACGGTACATTTTGTGTACTGTTGAATTTGAATCTTACTCAAAATTTAACAACAATCGTTAATTAAGTAACAATTGTAAGTTAAAAATCAGTAGTAAATAATAATATTAATTTATAATTAACTAAAATAATAATTGAAATTAATGATAAAAACATATATTAAATAAGTAATAGCTCCGCGCTGCAGCTATTTTTAGGGACAGTTTAATAGTTCAATCCAAATTTTAAGCGGAAAACAAAAAAAATTGGCTCCAACTACTTCAAGTTTAAGCGGGAAACCGAAAAATTAGCACCGACCTACTTCGTATTTTTTTTAATAGTTGCATCCACCCATTCTTCCCCTAAATCAATATCGACCTGCCTCCAACCATTCGTTTCCCCAAATCAAAAACTAAAACGCAATCGAGCTTTCCTGTCCTACAATGGTGACTAGGGTTTCCGCCACCCCATTCTCTTCCTCAGTTTCCGCTCTTCTGCTCTTCTTTTCCTCGTCGTATCCCTTCCTCTTGTCCCCTCTCTTCTCCGTCCTCTAGCCCTAGCTTTCATCGTCGTGGGTAGGAGCTCGCCTTTCTTCCTCTATCTCTACTTAATCGGCCGCCTCTTTTCTGGTTTTCTCCTCTTAGTCGATCTGTTTTGTGGATCTGTTTTGGATTTGTTGAATATGGTAAGTTTTGGATTTGCTATTTCCCACCTTAAAAGTTTTGGGGGAACGCACGTCTTGGCCTTGTTCGTAGCTCACTAATCCTCTTTCAGATCTCGCAGTTACTATATGCTGTGGATTAAACTTATTCCAGTGTGCCAGATGTTGTCAATATCTTCATTGTACTGGAGCATCACTATTGGAATTTAAGGTATTGTGACTGTGGTGGCTTTTGTTGGTTTGTTTGTTTGACTTGGTTGGAACTTGGATATGTCATTTGTGCTGTGAGTGTTTTGACTTGGGTGTTAGTGTGGTCATTCTTGAGTTGTCTGTGCTTTGGTTAGATTTAGGATTTGTTGGTATTGCTTGGTGGTTTTGGGTTGCTGGTCGGTTGTGCTTTGTCGGAGTTCTTATTGATTGTCTTTGAAGTGTTAAATTGTGTTAAACTATTTCGATTTCATATTAGTCTTTGAAGTGTTAATATGTTTGTCTAGAACTATGTACCTCACTCTTAGTGAATAATACTTAGAAATAGATGGTTGCCAATTTTCCTTATCCTTATGTTCTTCATTGGTCCAAGTAACTAGCTTGTTTGTTTTGCGTAAATGCACTGTTGTTGACAATTTATAATTGTTACACATAACTCTTATGTCTGTATATTGGAATAGATAACGTTATCTAGGCCCGATAATTCTCCTTTGATCCCACTTTGGATTAGGAGTTGCAAAGATGTTAGTAGCATGCATCTAAGTATTGACAGGATTTCATTTGATTTTGATTCATGCTTATGATTAAATTAAATTTTGCTACCAACAAGTTTTAGCTGATGGAATATCCAGTTTTCAATATCTGATACCACTAATTCACTATCAAACGATATGTTGGGTTAGTAAATGTGTATAATATAGATCATGGTTCAGCTGAATAATTTGTGGGAACCATGTCAGACCATATTTTTAGCCGAAATTGCTGAAATAAAACGTTGATATCTATGCTTTATTGGTGCCATCTGTTGTTATTAATATGCGACTAATGCAAGGCAAAATGTTTTTTCTAATAGATACTCGAGTGGGAGTTAGCATGGAAAAAAGTATGAAAATTTCATTGGTTTGGCTGAAGAATCCAAGATCAAGTAAGGTTTCTACCTCAGAAATAAGGTTTTGCATGCTATTTTTTTTCCATAGTTCCGGGTAAAGTAGCAGTTTTTAGGCTATGTCTGTCCGGGAAGATATATAATTCTATCCACAAAACCGATAAATATATATATATATATATATATATATATATATATATATATATGTGTGTGTGTGTGTGTGTGTGTGTGTGTGTGTGTGTGTGCGCGCGCGCATGCATATATATATATATATATATATATAAATATGTATGTGTAACGACCCGCCTTTTTGCCCGATTCTCGCCGGTAATTAAACCGACTCAAATCGTTCATAAAGACGAATTGTTATGGGTACTTACATACATTGAACAAAAACAACAGAACTT
Source organism: Allium sativum (assembly GCA_030737875.1). Classification (NCBI taxonomy): domain Eukaryota; kingdom Viridiplantae; phylum Streptophyta; class Magnoliopsida; order Asparagales; family Amaryllidaceae; genus Allium; species Allium sativum. Next base: position 943,899,245 of record CM060909.1, on the reverse strand, counting down.
TTCATTGAATAATTCAATATTACATCAGAGTTACAATGAATATCAGAGTTACACATAAATATACACAGCGGAAGAAATAAAACTCTCAGCGGAAGAACATTATCTGATACAGCGGAAGCTCCAACTCTAGCGTGAACTCTAACTCCGGAAGCGTTCTGAATCTTCTCCAACGATCCATAACTGCAAAACTAAACACTAGCTGCCCGTGTGGAAATTAGTGGGCACCCAGAGTTTAGGAAGGAACAATAAACTCCAGGTCAGTCGTGGGACTGGTGTGAGAACTCAAAACAGTTATCATTTAGGTTTCATTTTTAAAGTTGGGTAATTCAACGGACCACGCCGCTAATGCGGAACGGGTTTTACTCCATATGAATTCCCGTGCATAGAGATACGCAATGACTTTTGAAAAATGAAGCTATCATAAGCTCGTCCCACATCACACAATGCAAGCGCACACCAGATGGGCGAGTTTGTCTTATGATAACCAAACATGATTTCATACGTGAAAATCCTCTTTGATATTATCATATAGTGTGGAAAACAAATTCGCCATTAAATGTATTAATCCTAGACGGCATGAGTGTCCCATACCACTATGTCGCCACATATAAATACAATCAAAATCGCATGGCTCGTATTGGTATTTGGATTTCTAACTTGATGATTCCTGGCACGAAAGATCAATCAGGGACTTGAGCGAAGTGTAAATCAACAAATCGCCAGGGCAGTATCTACGGTTTTCGACCAGACGCGGCCCCCCGAACATACCCCATCCCCAGTTCACAAGTGGTTTCCCACTGCTGCAGCACCCATCAAATCATATATATATACAGACCAAACCGCCAGTTTCTCATCATCCGGTGTGTGAGGTTTGTCGATGTCACGTCATACACAAAGCTACGTTCGATAAGCCATGCTTTGATCATCATTAACTCATATCATACTTGGGTATGCCACATTGTCAATATCTCCACATATCACTGATTCGAATTTATACTTATTCTCTAAGAACGTAACTTAGAGACGGAGATATTCAATTGCCACAAATCTGATATATATTCACACGAATCAGTGCTACGTGGTCAATTACGATGTCAGACACACCATCCATACAAGTCCGTTCTGGGTCTGAACGAAACACAATCCGAAAATCTCCAAATATACTCAGATCTCCTGCCACCCTCGTATCGGGTGTACGGCCCGATCCGAGATGTCAGCAATCGATCTAAATAATCTGGATATTTCCGGTCTTCATTTATCGATTCCAAATCTTGAATTGCTTCATAACGTCGTAATATTACTTGGAATGGTTTTCGGACCTATATCCGATCCCGGACTTTCCAAGTAACAACGTATCTTAAAACAATAGTTACAAATCACACGGGTTTCTCAATTCAAATCTCCTTTCCCAAATATTTGTGTTTTATTTTGAATTACGGTTGGATTCAATTCTCGGAACCGTTACCCTTTAATCCTTTTCTCAAATTCAACATTTGTTTTCCCCAAATTTCAAAACAACTTAATTAATTCGTCGACACTTGAATAACCAAATCTTTATTTGGATTTAGATTTCCATTTAAATACCTATATTTCACATATCAGTTCATATAGAATCAATCGTCTTATACTCGATATTGATTCACCGACTCAGGCAATATAATCAGAATCATGATATGAATACGTTTAATATTCTGATCGTATTTGTCTGCCACTGTAAATCCACATCGACTATCTGACGACTGATCCTAATCAAAACTCATTCTTACTTCAATTCAAATTTTATTTCAAATTTCCTATCCGATAGTTAAATTCATTTTCATTTTCAGATATTACATTTTTATTTGCAAAGTTCATATTTTCTATCGACGGAAAATCTCTTGTACTTTTCTCAAAATAGCACCACACTTCCGCTACGCACTCTGATTTGGCGTATCCCAGTTTCAACTAGTATTGTTTAATATTAACCAACCGAATGTATTCAAATTCCTTTGAACCAAATTCTCAAGTATATATATTCCATTTTCCAAATCTTCTTGCATACGATGGATTCAACATTTTATTTACTATGTTAATTCATTTCCAATGTGACATAGTATTATGAAACAACAACTCAAAAATTTATTTGTAAAATATTTCACTTTAATTCAAAATCATTTCACATTATAAATCTTCATTTCACATGAAAATACGGATCTCTATGGTTTTCAATTCTCAACAACATCAATTGGAATTGTCTTCTTTGATTAATTTTAAAACTTATTTTAAATTTAAAACAATTTATGAAAACAGAAGTTATTTCAAAAAAAAATACTTTTATTCGGAAAATTAACAATTGACATTCAATCATGTATACTACTTACGGCTTATAAACTTAAAATACAAGTTTACAATAGTTTCAGATATTCAAAATATATTTATACGCCGATATCCATTAAAGTATAAATTTGTTCAATCTCTTTCAAATTTCAAAAATTAAATTTTTACACCTTATATTCGAACAAATATTTTTTTTTTCTTCCAAACCATGTTCTATTATTTTAGTATTATCGATAATAAATTCAACGTTCAAAATTTTGGACCAAATCGAAGCTTGAAATTTGCCAACACCCCTTTTATACAAATTTATTCATCTAGGCTTTCAAACGGTTTTCCAATTGAATTCAACAAATTTCAAATCATTAAATAAAATATTTATTAGAATGAAAGGAGTATTTAAATCAGTCACCCGTGAAAAATCTGTAATCTACAGTGTGTGTGACTTCATTCAACCAGAACAATACCCTACGTAACCCAACAACAGACGTCATTCATCCATGACAACCACAAAATAAACCAACTGTGTATGGAGCGTTAATGTCAGTAACGCTCGGTGTTTACGGTGTTTATAATAGCATATGTATCCATCGATCAATCAGTGACAAACAACCATAATATTTCAAGCATCCACAACCACTGATTTTCCATCAATTATAATTAAAAATCATTTATAACTAATTAATTTCTACCAAAATAAAATAATAATCGTAGAGTTCTCACCCTAAGCTTTCCAATTTCCACTGTCAGAAATTCTGCATCAACTGCAATAATCACGGACGACCACACACAAAAGCTTGCGGACACTGCTACCATCTCGCACCGTCTCCTTTGTACTCACACACTTCATTTAAAACACTATGACTTGCGTCACCCTCTTTTCATAACATGCTCACACTACTAAACCATTCCAAAGCCCATGCAAACAAGTCGTTTCTCTCTCCTTTTTTTTTTTTTTTTTTTTTTTTTTTTTTTTTTAGACAAGAAAGCAACGCCTCACATGCTTGCGCATGCATGCAGTTTGTCAATTTCGGCACAAATATTCTTTTCATTTTTTTTCCCAGGTCCGCACCTTTTCCTCTTCTTCTCCTTTTTCTTCCATTCAAAGGAGACCGACAACACTTCCAGGAAGAAGAAGAGGAGGACTTGTGCATTGCGAACTGAAGTCGGTGGACACGAGGAACTGAAGCAACGGGTGGTGCATGAATGGTGGTGGAAGAATGCGGCGGAAGCTTGCATGCATGCAAGGGAAGTGATGGTGTTTGAGTTGGGTGTCCGGTCGTCGGCGCCGATGCCAGAGTGGTTGCATGTGGAACGGAGAAGGCGGAGAGGAAGCCATGGTTTTAACAAGTGGAAAAGGAAGAGGGGCGAGAGAGTGTGAAGCTTTGTATGAGCGGTTGGGATGGGGTGTGGCTGCAGAAGTTACATGCGGATGGATTCAAGAAGAGGGGAGAAAGGAATGGTTTAAGTGGTTTTACAAATGGAAGATGCAAATAGAAAAGGACAGCACGTGTCCAATATGCGAACAAGTGTTCACTTGCATGCCTCTAAACACGTACACGTTTTTTTTTTTTTTTTTTTTTTTCAAATGTATGTTGAGGACGCATGTCTTTATAATAGGATTTAGGGGTAGATTGGTCTTTAGAGCAAGGGACACACGTACATGCTAAATCACAAATTTTTGCATGCACCACTACACGTGTATACACGTGTCTCTTTTTATTCATGCATTAAGCCACCTCCACAAATGCAAACAATACATGCGTTGCCCTCTTCATGAACACATCCACCCATATTTTTAAGTCCAAATGTAGTGTATTATTATGTTCCACTTCCAATTTTTGATTTTTAGAGTTATTTACCGCGAGTTGTACTGAAATAAGACCATTATCGTAAACAACAACACGCTCTGATTCAAAAACAGCAATAAAACCGGTCTGATTGATCAATTCTGTAAAGCGTCTAAAGGACCACATTTATACCCAAAATACGTTGAAAAATTATCTACTTATTTTTCAAAATAAAAATTACAGAAAAATTCTAAAAATTATTTTAAAACAGCGCGTGCAGAAATCGGATGAATATTTTTAACTGATATTTAATTATAATTTATTTTCAAGTCAAACAATTATAAAAATTTAAAAATCCATATAAACTCCATATCTAATTGTTTAAATCTTTATATATCAAATATTTCCTCAAAATAAATCTTCAAATTAAAACATTTATATATATAAATACAAAATATCACTATCTATAAATATAAAACCCATTATGTAAATTTACGAAAATCATTTTTATACAAAATCTTTAAAATAAGTCTTATACAAAATAAAATTATTTATTTAAACTAAATAAAAAGAGATTTCAAATAATTTAAACCTTATCAAAAAATATATATATATATATATTCAGACAATCTCAAAATGTGTTACGAAATTCATATTTAAATTTAGAAAATTCTGGTTCGTTACATTCTTCCCCCCTTAAGACTTTTCGTCCTCGAAAAGGAAGATAGTAAATTTTAAACTTCTATATAAACTATAAATCAACTTTTCTATAAGCTTTGGAATAGGTCTTAAAACAACTAGATTTAAAATAGTGGGACACGCATATCATAGTCAGTCCAACATATCATATCATATCGATCTCTCAAGTTAGCATACAAAACGTATCTAACCTTTCCTGAGCACATACTACGCATTTGGGCAGTCAAAATGCAGTCATCAAAGGTGTACCTCAAAACCATACTAACCCAAAACAACTTAATGCATCTGGTACTTAAGATAACATATAAACACTATATATACAAGGTCCAGACTCATTGCAACTAAACCTCTGTCGACCCATCATCTGGTGGATCGGTCAAGCCAATCTCCTCGGGTTCTTCATCAGCTAATGGCTCTTCATCGTCTGCCATGAAGCCATCATCATCTACTCCCACGATAAATTTATCGTGCTCATTACCCATAAATCCATCTTCATCAGCCTTGTCCAAGAGCTGGCCCATATCCTCCATTTTCTCATTAACTCATCATCTCCCATTTCTGGAAGTAGGTCATCCTCGAATGTAGGTTATTCAAAATCACCCTCATCGGCTACAGCCTTATTATCGTCTACCCCGACATCATCACCATGTTGGGGTTTCTCCACTCTTTTCTATAACATCGTCAAATCCATCATTTCCCGCTTTTGGGAGTGGGTCGTCCTTAGCTATAACTGCTAGTTATCCCATTTCATGCATCAACCTTTCTAACTGCTCAACGAATACAGGATCTATAGGCCAATTAATGTCTTCTGGTGCAGTTTGTGCTAGTGCGGCGTTTCCTAACAACTGCTGATCCTCTGGTCTAGGATCTGCGCCCACAAAACTCTAACGTATCATTATTAGTCTTTTGGGAAATATTAAATCCAAAGTAGGTTGCTGCCTTATCCCATATCATCAAGTTAATAATCACGGGTCCTAGCACATACTCATACATTCTTACAGGGTCGTTCTACTGCAGGGTTGGGCTTTATTCCTAACACATCAAGATAAAAGATCAGAACTACTGTCCATGTTACTGTTGGGCACTTGGTCTGGTCCTGAATCAGGTTGGAATTTTGATGGAATCTCAATTATCCTATGGTTACCCCAGTTACAGGAAATGATTGAAATCTCGATTACCACTACCCTTAGGCTGGACTAAGCAAGTTATTATCGTACACTTAGCCGTTTACTTCCTTAAAGTTAAAAGTTTAAGCTCATGGGTCGTCCAAACCTACTCATCATTAACTTAACCAAAACGATTCACATTAAGTGCTTGTACCCAAAATTTCTCCTTTTAAGGTTCTTAAAATTTGCAAAGGGGTTTACCAAAATCAACAAATGGTCAAGGGTCCAAATCGGGTCATCTTAATTCCTACCAAACCAACAGAAATCATTTTTACACAAGGAGTTAGTGAAATTTACTTAAGTCTCAGTGTATTCCCACATTTTCTTAATTATTATTGTAAGAATTTCATACTCAAGTTATTCATCCAATTTTCTAGATTCATAAATATTCCCTACTCGTCCTGGTTCATTTGCGAACTACATTTATATTCTTCATTTAAGAAAATATAACCTATATTCATTCCTATTTCAAGTTACTATATCAGCTCTCACTTTAATTCATCAACAATTTAAAACACTTATGAAAATGGTTTCAAGTATTCTCGACGTTTAAATCGGAATCATATGGTCCTCCCATTTTCGAAACTCGAGAATAATCTCTGACGATGTCCGGATCATCAACAGAATTATCCTCCAGCGACTAGAATGGAATCCTATATCTATCTAGTACATATAAGATTTCTTATATACGTTGATCAGACGTATATTAAAAATCCTTACATGCTCGATAGTCCAATCATGAAGTCGAATAAAACACCCGAAATCCTTCTTTCAAATTATATTTCAAATAATCATCGTTTCAAAATGATTTACTTGTTCAAAAATGCCTTATATCGGTTTCAATAATATACGCTCTCTCGACATAATATTCCGAGACCTCATTCTAGGGTATTTTCTAACCCTATCTCTAATGAGATAATATAACTCTGAGGAGTCCTATTCCTTTGTCCAAATATGTACGTACCCAATAGCTTTGTATAACCAAAGCTCTGATACCAACTGTAACGACCCGCCTTTTTGCCCGATTCTCGCCGGTAATTAAACCGACTCAAATCGTTCATAAAGACGAATTGTTATGGGTACTTACATACATTGAACAAAAACAACAGAACTTTTCATTGAATAATTCAATATTACATCAGAGTTACAATGAATATCAGAGTTACACATAAATATACACAGCGGAAGAAATAAAACTCTCAGCGGAAGAACATTATCTGATACAGCGGAAGCTCCAACTCTAGCGTGAACTCTAACTCCGGAAGCGTTCTGAATCTTCTCCAACGATCCATAACTGCAAAACTAAACACTAGCTGCCCGTGTGGAAATTAGTGGGCACCCAGAGTTTAGGAAGGAACAATAAACTCCAGGTCAGTCGTGGGACTGGTGTGAGAACTCAAAACAGTTATCATTTAGGTTTCATTTTTAAAGTTGGGTAATTCAACGGACCACGCCGCTAATGCGGAACGGGTTTTACTCCATATGAATTCCCGTGCATAGAGATACGCAATGACTTTTGAAAAATGAAGCTATCATAAGCTCGTCCCACATCACACAATGCAAGCGCACACCAGATGGGCGAGTTTGTCTTATGATAACCAAACATGATTTCATACGTGAAAATCCTCTTTGATATTATCATATAGTGTGGAAAACAAATTCGCCATTAAATGTATTAATCCTAGACGGCATGAGTGTCCCATACCACTATGTCGCCACATATAAATACAATCAAAATCGCATGGCTCGTATTGGTATTTGGATTTCTAACTTGATGATTCCTGGCACGAAAGATCAATCAGGGACTTGAGCGAAGTGTAAATCAACAAATCGCCAGGGCAGTATCTACGGTTTTCGACCAGACGCGGCCCCCCGAACATACCCCATCCCCAGTTCACAAGTGGTTTCCCACTGCTGCAGCACCCATCAAATCATATATATATACAGACCAAACCGCCAGTTTCTCATCATCCGGTGTGTGAGGTTTGTCGATGTCACGTCATACACAAAGCTACGTTCGATAAGCCATGCTTTGATCATCATTAACTCATATCATACTTGGGTATGCCACATTGTCAATATCTCCACATATCACTGATTCGAATTTATACTTATTCTCTAAGAACGTAACTTAGAGACGGAGATATTCAATTGCCACAAATCTGATATATATTCACACGAATCAGTGCTACGTGGTCAATTACGATGTCAGACACACCATCCATACAAGTCCGTTCTGGGTCTGAACGAAACACAATCCGAAAATCTCCAAATATACTCAGATCTCCTGCCACCCTCGTATCGGGTGTACGGCCCGATCCGAGATGTCAGCAATCGATCTAAATAATCTGGATATTTCCGGTCTTCATTTATCGATTCCAAATCTTGAATTGCTTCATAACGTCGTAATATTACTTGGAATGGTTTTCGGACCTATATCCGATCCCGGACTTTCCAAGTAACAACGTATCTTAAAACAATAGTTACAAATCACACGGGTTTCTCAATTCAAATCTCCTTTCCCAAATATTTGTGTTTTATTTTGAATTACGGTTGGATTCAATTCTCGGAACCGTTACCCTTTAATCCTTTTCTCAAATTCAACATTTGTTTTCCCCAAATTTCAAAACAACTTAATTAATTCGTCGACACTTGAATAACCAAATCTTTATTTGGATTTAGATTTCCATTTAAATACCTATATTTCACATATCAGTTCATATAGAATCAATCGTCTTATACTCGATATTGATTCACCGACTCAGGCAATATAATCAGAATCATGATATGAATACGTTTAATATTCTGATCGTATTTGTCTGCCACTGTAAATCCACATCGACTATCTGACGACTGATCCTAATCAAAACTCATTCTTACTTCAATTCAAATTTTATTTCAAATTTCCTATCCGATAGTTAAATTCATTTTCATTTTCAGATATTACATTTTTATTTGCAAAGTTCATATTTTCTATCGACGGAAAATCTCTTGTACTTTTCTCAAAATAGCACCACACTTCCGCTACGCACTCTGATTTGGCGTATCCCAGTTTCAACTAGTATTGTTTAATATTAACCAACCGAATGTATTCAAATTCCTTTGAACCAAATTCTCAAGTATATATATTCCATTTTCCAAATCTTCTTGCATACGATGGATTCAACATTTTATTTACTATGTTAATTCATTTCCAATGTGACATAGTATTATGAAACAACAACTCAAAAATTTATTTGTAAAATATTTCACTTTAATTCAAAATCATTTCACATTATAAATCTTCATTTCACATGAAAATACGGATCTCTATGGTTTTCAATTCTCAACAACATCAATTGGAATTGTCTTCTTTGATTAATTTTAAAACTTATTTTAAATTTAAAACAATTTATGAAAACAGAAGTTATTTCAAAAAAAAATACTTTTATTTGGAAAATTAACAATTGACATTCAATCATGTATACTACTTACGGCTTATAAACTTAAAATACAAGTTTACAATAGTTTCAGATATTCAAAATATATTTATACGCCGGTATCCATTAAAGTATAAATTTGTTCAATCTCTTTCAAATTTCAAAAATTAAATTTTTACACCTTATATTCGAACAAATATTTTTTTTTCTTCCAAACCATGTTCTATTATTTTAGTATTATCGATAATAAATTCAACGTTCAAAATTTTGGACCAAATCGAAGCTTGAAATTTGCCAACACCCCTTTTATACAAATTTATTCATCTAGGCTTTCAAACGGTTTTCCAATTGAATTCAACAAATTTCAAATCATTAAATAAAATATTTATTAGAATGAAAGGAGTATTTAAATCAGTCACCCGTGAAAAATCTGTAATCTACAGTGTGTGTGACTTCATTCAACCAGAACAATACCCTACGTAACCCAACAACAGACGTCATTCATCCATGACAACCACAAAATAAACCAACTGTGTATGGAGCGTTAATGTCAGTAACGCTCGGTGTTTACGGTGTTTATAATAGCATATGTATCCATCGATCAATCAGTGACAAACAACCATAATATTTCAAGCATCCACAACCACTGATTTTCCATCAATTATAATTAAAAATCATTTATAACTAATTAATTTCTACCAAAATAAAATAATAATCGTAGAGTTCTCACCCTAAGCTTTCCAATTTCCACTGTCAGAAATTCTGCATCAACTGCAATAATCACGGACGACCACACACAAAAGCTTGCGGACACTGCTACCATCTCGCACCGTCTCCTTTGTACTCACACACTTCATTTAAAACACTATGACTTGCGTCACCCTCTTTTCATAACATGCTCACACTACTAAACCATTCCAAAGCCCATGCAAACAAGTCGTTTCTCTCTCCTTTTTTTTTTTTTTTAGACAAGAAAGCAACGCCTCACATGCTTGCGCATGCATGCAGTTTGTCAATTTCGGCACAAATATTCTTTTCGTTTTTTTTTTCCCAGGTCCGCACCTTTTCCTCTTCTTCTCCTTTTTCTTCCATTCAAAGGAGACCGACAACACTTCCAGGAAGAAGAAGAGGAGGACTTGTGCATTGCGAACTGAAGTCGGTGGACACGAGGAACTGAAGCAACGGGTGGTGCATGAATGGTGGTGGAAGAATGCGGCGGAAGCTTGCATGCATGCAAGGGAAGTGATGGTGTTTGAGTTGGGTGTCCGGTCGTCGGCGCCGATGCCAGAGTGGTTGCATGTGGAACGGAGAAGGCGGAGAGGAAGCCATGGTTTTAACAAGTGGAAAAGGAAGAGGGGCGAGAGAGTGTGAAGCTTTGTATGAGCGGTTGGGATGGGGTGTGGCTGCAGAAGTTACATGCGGATGGATTCAAGAAGAGGGGAGAAAGGAATGGTTTAAGTGGTTTTACAAATGGAAGATGCAAATAGAAAAGGACAGCACGTGTCCAATATGCGAACAAGTGTTCACTTGCATGCCTCTAAACACGTACACGTTTTTTTTTTTTTTTTTTTTTCAAATGTATGTTGAGGACGCATGTCCTTTATAATAGGATTTAGGGGTAGATTGGTCTTTAGAGCAAGGGACACACGTACATGCTAAATCACAAATTTTTGCATGCACCACTACACGTGTATACACGTGTCTCTTTTTATTCATGCATTAAGCCACCTCCACAAATGCAAACAATACATGCGTTGCCCTCTTCATGAACACATCCACCCATATTTTTAAGTCCAAATGTAGTGTATTATTATGTTCCACTTCCAATTTTTGATTTTTAGAGTTATTTACCGCGAGTTGTACTGAAATAAGACCATTATCGTAAACAACAACACGCTCTGATTCAAAAACAGCAATAAAACCGGTCTGATTGATCAATTCTGTAAAGCGTCTAAAGGACCACATTTATACCCAAAATACGTTGAAAAATTATCTACTTATTTTTCAAAATAAAAATTACAGAAAAATTCTAAAAATTATTTTAAAACAGCGCGTGCAGAAATCGGATGAATATTTTTAACTGATATTTAATTATAATTTATTTTCAAGTCAAACAATTATAAAAATTTAAAAATCCATATAAACTCCATATCTAATTGTTTAAATCTTTATATATCAAATATTTCCTCAAAATAAATCTTCAAATTAAAACATTTATATATATAAATACAAAATATCACTATCTATAAATATAAAACCCATTATGTAAATTTACGAAAATCATTTTTATACAAAATCTTTAAAATAAGTCTTATACAAAATAAAATTATTTATTTAAACTAAATAAAAAGAGATTTCAAATAATTTAAACCTTATCAAAAATATATATATATATATATATTCAGACAATCTCAAAATGTGTTACGAAATTCATATTTAAATTTAGAAAATTCTGGTTCGTTACAGTATGTGTATATATATATATATATGAATTGATTTTTTTCGACACAAAAATAAATGAAATGCAAAATATATATGCATTTGGGCATCACTGTACTCTTGAATGAATGACACAGAGTAATAAGGATATTTGACGATGAGCATGATGTTGAAATGGATGATCGATTGGGGATGCTGGAGCATAAAGACTTGGTGTATGTCAGTGTGTATGTATATTTATATGAAAGTGTGTATGTAACTGAGTGTATTGAGTGATCAGTTTGTAGTGAGGAATGTATGTGTTGTTATGACTGTATTATGTAAAAGTGAGTTGTACGATAGTGGATCAGAAAGTTGTACTAATTCAAATATTGAAATAAAATATTTAATTGATTATTTCAGATCAGTGTAGTATCATTTTATTCAATATAAATATTTATTTTTATATGAAATGTAATGTATAACGAAACAAAAATCATATTGTTATAATTAATTATAGTAGGAATTACTACAACGGTGGAAAAAAGTTGTAATATATATTACTGCAACGGTGCAAAAATGTTGTAATATGTATTACTACAACGGTGGAAAAAAGTTGTAAAATATACATATTACAACGGTGTTGCAACAGTGTAAAAACGTTGTAAAAGATATGAGTCTATTACAACTTCTTAATACACGACGGTTTGCCCACCGTTGTAAAATGTATATTACAACGGTGTTCCACCGTCGTAATAGGGTCATTTTGTTGTAGTGTCCGTGACGAATTTGAGGGGGGTTCCAAAGGGAAAGTGGTAGATCGGGGTGTTGTCTACCTACTGAGAAAAGCTGGGGGTGATCGGGCGACTGTGGTGGCCGGAATTCGCAATGAACAGCGAAGGACAGTTTTTTTTTTTTGGCCCAAATTACAAGGATTGGGTTGATTTGGGATGCCGGGACCTTGGAGGTTTTGTAGAGGAGAGTTTCAGCTTCGATTTGGCACTGGTCTCACGTCTTACGGTGGCCGGTGATCAGAGTAATTGGGAAATGAACGTGGGTGGTCAAATTTGGGTATTTTGAAAAGCAACGAACGGAAATTTACTAATTCCGACGCCGATATTAGTCGAGGGGAGAATCGGTCTGAAGGTTAAGGTGGCCTGATGGGTGGTGGTTCGATCTGAGGTGGTGGCATGGTCTCCAGTCAACTGTGGTCGGAGAAATCGGGTTCAGAACGAACTCCGTTCATCTAAGTTTTTGGGACGCCGGGGCTTGAACTGGGGTCGGGGATCACTGGCAAAGGGAGCTGGGGGTCTGGCGGTTCCAGCAGGGTCTTGGTGGCGGTCTCCGGTGAAGTGACGACGGCGCTAGGATAGTCCGACAAGATGGTGTTCGTGTATTGTAAATGGGGAAAACAGAAGGATCGGGGTTGAAGGAGGATACGAGAAGGAAAACGCGTCGTGAACAGTACAGGGGAGGATGACGTGGTGTTGAGTAAGCTAAGGTGATTAATTTTTTAATTTAAATATTAATTAGAGTTAATAACCGTAATTATACACCAAACTTTGAATTCGTGTATCTTTCACATACGTTGACGAAATCTGACGAAACTGGATCCGTTGGGATCGCAGGGACGAGGCCTAAGTGATGGCACTGACTAGACACTGATCTGACGCAGTTGAAATTTCAGCAAATTTTGAACGTTCGACTCAAATTAAAAGCAATAAACGCGTTAACCAGAACAAAATCAGGTGAGTTAATTCTCACACCTTCTGGAGTCTTGTGATGTGGTAAATCCATAGAAAAATATAATTCACCATTTACAGTATAAATTGGTTGATTGGATGTGATGGATGCAAACTGGTTGGTATTGTTTGATTGGTTGCAGTTATTTATTTATTTAATTCGTATATTTTTATCCAACTGTAATCTGTGATGCAGAGAAGGACAGGTTGGAGGGATCCAACCGGATTCCTTAAATAAGCTGTATTTATTTGGTTGTGCATATATATTAATTGATTATCCTGATTGACACCAAAACCTGTTCGAATGTTGATGGTTGAATATATATTCAACAATTTCGTGTTTAAAACCAATCGACAGTAGCTGATGAGGTAACTGGCAGTAAACGGCCTGAAATAGATTGTGTTAAATATTGGTCTATCGTCAGGTGGATTGACGTGATTTCAAAGTTATAAATTATTTTGTAACTTGATTAAAGTTCTTCAGTTAATTTATATAAACAATTAAATTAGAGATTTGTAAATAAATATTTTAAACCGATTTACAAATGGAATTATCGAAATAGTTTATACAGTCAAAAGCAGAAAGCCAAAGGATTTACCTATATGTTGGTAACGTGGAATAATTATTTTTAAAACAATTAGATGTAATTAAGCTATTTAATTAATTTAAACTAGGGAAATGACAAATGGTAACCAGTTAACTGCTAAGTGAGGTGTACGGTCGACAAGAATAAGCCGTCTTTGGTTGAAGTTGATAATTGGAATAAATTTGATTTAAATATTTTGAATATTCGTTAAAGTTTAACGAATGATGTAAAATAATTAGTTAATCTTCGATTAACTATAAATTAAGAAAATTATTGGATTATGTTAATGAAGTTGATTTTATTTAATAAGCTTTTCAAAACGATGATTATACTATCTTTAGTTAATGGCAGAAATTACCTATCTTTAGTATAGTAAAATTTACCATTTTTTTATAATTAAAATGATGAATTTAATTAGAATTAAACTAAGGAAGGGTTAAGTAGCGATAAAGGTAAATAAAAAAGGCGATAAGAGTTTTATGGGTGATTTTGATTCTAAATTAAGATATTATAAGCGAAATGATGATTTAAGTTAAAGATGGTGTTTTACTGGATATTTACTTAATCAAAGAATTAAGTAAAAGGATTTTGAGCGAAGATTTCAAATATAAGGAACGGTTTTATAAAACCCGATTTGAAATTAGAGGAAAAATGAGATTTTGAGGTTAGTGGTTAAACTAATATTATTCTGAGGTAAGAACGGGTTGATCAAGGTCTGAGAGGTAACTAAAATACCCCAACTTGATTTTCTTCAGTATTATCGAGGAATGGTAATATTTTGGAGCGAGTGAAGGTGTTGAAATTAGTTTTACTCTATGCGAGGAATATCGAACTATAATGCAGGGTCTTGGGAAATTAAATAATATTGCAATATTAGTTTCAAAAGAAATAAGAATATTGATTTCAAATTTTATTGAACATTTGTTATTCAATTAGAGTTGATCGAATATAGCATTTGAGATAGAGTTAGTCAAACATAGTTATTCAGGAAGAGTTGTCGTTGCGTACGACTACTAGCGTAATTCGTAGGGCTGCAGAAAGCCTACGACGGTCAGATGTTTCCTGAGGGAATCAGGCGTAACTATTGTGATCGCTGCGATCTAGAGTCAAGCGAATGGAGTAAGCCGAATATTAGTTAATCGATAGGAGTAATCAAGTCAAGTTAGTCCAGTTGAGTTAAAAAAGTCGAGTTAGTAAAGTTAGAGTTAATCGATCAAAGTAAATCAATCAAAGTTAATCAGAGGAAATTTGGTTTATATCATTAAGTACATACATATATGGATATCGTGAGTTGCTCGAATATAAGAAAAAGGGAAAAGGGTTTTAAAGAAATATATCGATATTCCCGACGGAAATGGAAAGCTGGGTAGGGATATATATATATATATATATATATATATATATATATATACGTACTCAAAATCATATAAACAGTTCTGTTATAATAGAATAAGGTTAAATCAAATATTTTGAATGTATTGGAAGATTTAAAGTTTTATTAACTATTGGGTTAAATATATTTTAAAGAAGCCAAGTTAGGTCAAGTGCTGAATCAGCAAACTCATGTTATTTACACAATTGTTATTTGATAGTTAAAACACCGACTATCAAAACTTACCAATATGATTATTGGTATGGAAAGACCGGGATCGAATTATATTCGAAAACCATTCTGACCAACAAATACGTGAAGATGTCAATTGGAGATGAAGAAATTGAAGATCGTGGATCTCCATTAGCGGAAGGATTACTTGACGAATATTCTCTGTGTTGCAACCAGAGTTATTCTGACGTGATTCGGTCGTGATTGGACGGATTGCAAGGACTTCTCGCTACTGATCCTTGGGGTGATTCCTATATAAGGTTGCAGTATGAGGGTGCCTTCGATTCATCCTGTTCCTGGATGACTTATATGGACAAATATCTGACAGAGTATTTCCCTAAAACCACGTACGTTGATTTTTACAAATATACCGAGTTGGTGGTAAAGAGGGGAACTTCTTTAATACCCATAGTATATTTGTGGACGTTAATCAGTGATTTGACGGATCTAATGATGTGGCATTCAAAGTGTATGATGACCAGATGTGTTCTGACCTCAAGCCTCATCAACCGGGAAATGACAAAAATCGGGCAGGCAGCATGGCTACGTGGGTCGCTCCCATTAGGGTGTATAATCACATATCTAGAGAAATTCCATTTGCTTCTTTAATCTATGTTCGATGCTGTCCCTATTCGGGAAGGCGGTTGCCGATCCCAACCATCGGTGATATACATTCGATACACTCAAGCGAAATGAGTGGTCGGACATGTAAGGGCCGGGTTGCAAGACGTTCTTGTTGAACCCTGTGTATTCGCCTCTAGAGATACACTATCGGCAGGTAGACCCATACCTTGTCAAAGTCAGAATCCAAATTCCAATAAGCGCCGCGGTTTTAATTGTATACTATATATGTGGAGCATGAGATGCAAGCGTTCCGCTAGATTGTTATCTATTTGTATCTAGACATTATGATAATATCGGAAAAAGGTTTGACTTCAAAAGTGGTTTGGGTTATAGTAAGGTAAAAATCGTCCGTGTTTATGTGTGGACTGGTCTTACTATTATCCTTTTATTTCAAAAGGATTTTCCAAAGTTAAACGAGTTGTGTGTACTGTGAATTTATCATTGAGAGTATTCCAGACTGACCTGGTGTATTTTGCTTTTCCTTAAATGTGCTCGGGTCAGACCGAGTGTATTTCTAGGTTAGGTTCGCTTAGAGTTTCAGGAGATGGAAGCAGGAGGCTTCACCGCTAGTTATATAAGGATATTTCCGCTATATGTTGAACTCTGATGATTGGCATGTATATACAATTCTTTTGTATAAAGAGATTTGATATTATATTTTATCTGTTCCGCTGTGAGATTCTGATGTGGTGTTCTTCTTCTTTCTTCTATTCTAATATTTCTTTCTTTCTTATCTCACCCTCTAATTTCTTTCTATTAACAATCTAGGGTTCGATACTCTTTCTATTAACAATCTGGGGTTCGATACTTGGGTTTTCCCGGGGTCGTTACAGTGGTATCAGAGCTATTGGTTTAATGATTAACCTTGGCTCTGTGGTGTGACTCAATAGAGATAGGGTTAGTAACACCCTAGATTGAGTCTGAGTATATATATGAGAGCGCGTATTTGTAATTTGATATAAAATATATTTTTGAAATTATTTTTGACCAATATATTTTGTAAAATAATAAAGGTGATGATTTCCATAAATAATTATAATATGGAAAATCAATTGGATTGTTGATTTGAATAATATGCTTGGATTGTGTTGTTGATTGCTTGGATATAAATCTGAAATGGATAGACTTGGTTGAAAACTAATGTGAAATAACAAGTTGAATAAATCAATTCAGATAAATTTGGATAGATAATTAAATAAATAAATCAAGTGACCATAAACAATTATAATCTCGTGTGAATAGAATTACGTGTGAATAATTGGTTGATATGTATGATATGGCTGTTTTGAACCTATTCGACATTTGTTTTGAAGACTAATGAATTCCTTTGAGTTGAGAACAGGTGCTGAAGTACCAATTCAGATTTAAAATCCATCCAAGAGAGAAATTCTGGAGTTATTTGAATCCAGTTTGAATAAAGCTGCAAAATAATTAAGCAAGCTCGAATAAAATATATCGCTTAATAACGCTCGCCAAAAGGTACGCTTACGCAAATATGAATTTTTGGATTTTGATTTGGGTTTTGATTTTGAATTTTGGATTTTCCGACCATGATGATCGATGTATATTTATTTCTTGATCCTACAATATTGCAGATGGTCCTCCGTGCAGGGAGACTCTGCCGAAATTTTTACAAAATTTATGGTGTTAGAAATTTTTTGAAATTTTTTGGGAAATTCTTTTATTTGAAATAAATTGGTTTTAAAACCAATTCGGTCAGTTTGGAAATAAATTCGAGTTTTAAAATTAATTAATTTTGGAAGGATAATGGGATTTAACATTCTTTCTACCTTAGCAATTTCGAGGACGAAATTATTTTAAGGGGGAAGGAATGTAACAACCCGTATTTTCTGCCTATTTATTTGGAATATTTTAATTATTTAAAATATGGGTTTGGATTTAAATAATCAAATTTAATGATTTTATTTGGAATATACTATTTAAATAAATAATAAAATACTATTTTAATTTCCAAAATATTGGAAAATGTGGAGTTTGAAATATATTGTGATCAGGCAGTTTAAAGTGGTCAAATATTGTTTATGTTGAAATTATAGTGACAATTCGTTTAGAAAACGACGACGTAATATATATAGTTTGTAATTTAAAAATAAATAGAGCTCCAGCGGCGCGGCAGTTCGCGATTTAGCGTTTTGAACTTTAAACAACCGTACAGAATTCAAAATAAGTCGGATTTTCTCGAAATAAGAAACGTTGGAATTTGTTCGACGATATCATTCCAATGGAAGAGAAAATTTGAGTTTTCATCGTGTAGATTTTATTTTATGTCCAAACCAAATTTTGAAAAAAAACACTATGGAATTCCTTTATATATTTTATTGGTTTATTCTATAGATTTAAGGGGTTTTTAAATATTCTGAATATCGAACTGGCCTGGAAATCAAGCCGAGTTATTTTATTTTGAAATTATACCCAATTCTGGTCGGGTATGACCAATCATGATATTTTATTTATTTTATATTGAAGTATTTTAAAATTAATTTATTTTAATTCAAATTGGCCAGTTCAAAAGGGACTTTCTTCAAACGACCTCTGTTTTCGACGAAACAAATTTTGTTAGGACCGTAATAGTAAATTATTGCTAGATTTTCAAACTGCACGCAAAACGATGTTATTCTATGAGCGTGGCAGAATAAAATGCAAAATAAAACGATCAATTTGGACATGTACGAGCGCTATTTGAGCAAACGAACTCGAAATTCGATGAAACAAGTTGCGTTAGGACCGTATCGTCAAAATATGCTATGACGTCCATTCGTATCTCGAACTGGGCTTGTATGTGAGCGCAACAACGAATAACAGCATTCAGAAAATGCGATAGACACAAAATAAAAATCGTTAGTCAACATCGCTTGTCACGTCAACATAAAATATATCATTTACATATTATATAAACCCCTTTAGATCAGAATTTCCAGCCCAAGCCTCATTTTCATCAGCTATTTTGCAAAAAAGTCCCTCTTTACATTTTAATTTATTTCTTTGAATTCGTGACGAATTTGAGGGGGGTTCCAAAGGGAAAGTGTTAGATCAGGGTGTTGTCTACCTACTGAGAAAAGTTGGGGGTGATCGGGCGACTGTGGTGGCCGGAATTCACGATGAACAGTGAAGGACAGTTTTCGTTTTTGGCCCAAATTGCAAGGATTGGGTTGATTTGGGAGGCCAGGACCTTGGGGGTTTTATAGAGGAGAGTTTCAGCTTCGATTTGGCACAGGTCTCAGGTTTTACGGTGGCCGGTGGCCAGAGAAATTGGGAGATGAACATGGGTGGTCAAATTTGGGTATTTTGAAAAGCAACGAATGGAAATTTGCTAATTCCGACGCCGATAGTGGTCGAATGGAGAAGCGGTATGAAGGTTGAGGTGGCCTGATGGGTGGTGGTTCGATCTGTGGTGGTGGCATGGTCTCCAGTCAACCGTGGTCAGAGAAATCGAGTTCAGAACGAATTCCGTTCATCTAGGTTTTTGGGACGCCGGGGCTTGAACTGGGGTCGGGGATCACTGGCGATGGGAGCTAGTGGTCTGGCGGTTCCAGCAGGGTCCTGGTGGCGGTCTCCGGTGTAGCGACCCGTACTTCCTCGGTCTCCGAAGAGAAGAGAAAGAATGAATTACTTTGAGTATAAGACGAATCAGGACCCAAACAGAAGAACATTTCATTGTTTATTACAGCAATTTCATCAGAATACAAGAATATACAGAGTATAAATGAATATTATACATACAATAAATATCAGAGATTACAATAAATTACATAGCAGTGGAAAAACAATACAAAACACAACTGAAAGCAATACACGGATACAGAGCTTTCCGAGCATTGTTCCAGCTGTAAATCAGGATCCTGTGAATATAAATCTACAAAACCAAAACTACTAGCTGCCCGTGTCGAAAATAAGGGCACCCAAAGTTTAGGTTAAAACAATAAACTCTAGGTCAATCATGTGACTGTGTGAGAACTAAAACAGTTATTTAAAACTTTACTTTAAAAGAGAGTAATTCAAGGGACCACGCCTTATAACACGGAACGGGTTTCCTTCCAAGAACACTAGTGCATATAACAAAACAGCGCAATGCTTTTTGGAAAAATGAAGTTATTATAAGACCCAGGTCCCATCACACAATGCAACGCAAGCCGGACGATAGGGTTTTCCCTTATAATAGCCAAACATGCTTGGTACGTTTAAAACAAATCATTTGATACTATTATAAGTGTATAGTGTCAAAACAATTTCAATCATAAATATCAATTATAGACGGCATGGGTACCATATATCATGGCGCATACTAGGCTCTACAAATAAAACCGAAATATCCCGTATTGGAAATTGGATTTCCGTCATGAGTCGAGGCAAGGGGCAAGCTCCTCTCTGCTTCGAGACACTCTAGCAAATGTCTCAGGACTACACACTCTGGGTAACCCTTGGATGCTTCAGGGTCGGTCCTCTCTTACGTTTGAGGATTAATTATTCCTGAGCACACGTTTCCCGGTCCTAACAGACCTAAAATCGAGGCACCTCGCATTCCAACAAACACATAGGTAAAAATAATATAAATGTCAGATAGTTTAAGCACTGACACTACCTCTAGCTAGAAAGAAACGTTGTGTTCTCCCTGCAGTCACTATCCCATTTTTTACTTATACCGAGGTATGAGGCTCGCGGATTCACGCTATACACAAAGTTGCGCCACACAGACCGTGCTTTGATCATCAACCACAAGACTTTGCTTTTCAATAGAAGCCTTGATCATTTGTCACTTAGGCATGCCACACAGGCAATTCACTCCATGCGACTGATGTCCATCGATATTCAACCTCTGAGCTCATACGTCTCAGAGAAGGGCGTTAAGCAAGAGAATAAATTCTCCGCCGCCAAACAGATGTATATTTAATAGAGATCAATCAACACAAAATAAAATCCAATGTTAGACACACAGTCCATTTACAAGTTCGTTCTGGGTATGAACGAAACCGGAGGCACTTTCCTTGCATCTCCATCGATCTCCAAGTACGTCTGGATGATCACCAGCCCAATCAAGATTATCAATAATCATCCAAATGATGTGAAGACTTCCGGTCTTCAACCACTGTCTTCATCTTCCACATATTGTCGAATAGGTTATTCATAATGGGTATAAACCCGGCCTTTCCGAACAACCCACGTATATAATAAACAAATGTTACACAAACACAACATACGCCTCATTCCAATTCAGCAGTCACTAACCGTAAATGTAACACTACACTTCCATTAATCTCATTCACAAAGGGAATGCATTAACTTCTATGGAGCGTTTTAAGTAAGTATAGAAAAGAAACTTAACAATAAGACAGATATAAACAGTACTCAAAGATTTAAAACTTTATTTCATTGCAGCGGAAAACACATATCTTTGCTTACATCATCAAAAACCAGAGTCAAAGTACATAATATCCATCTTGACTGCCAAAAGTACATAAACTGAAAGACATAATCCCCAAATACAAACTAGCCATAAATAAAAGAGAAGTTGAACTTTACTTCAGCGATCCAAGTAATCTTCTAAAAGCAAAGAAACAGCAGTCCAAAATCAAGCTCCACTGGTGCTAGTTCCAATCTGAGCACCTAGGGGGGGGGAAGGAAGAAAAGAGGAGGAAACAAAGGGGGTCAGACATAAAGTCTGGCGAGTGCGATAATTTTAACAATATAATTAACAAAGGGGGCCAGACATAAAGCCTAACCTCATGTCTTAGACGATTAATTACTCCTAATTAATCATTCCCCAATTTGAATTACTTTCCCTATTGAAATTATCAATCAATTTCAAATTTAACGATGTCCATAATTGACTCAATTATGTCCATCCATTTATGGTATGTAAAATCATACCAATTTTCACCACAACTTATTTTATGCCTTTTAAGGCATTTATGCCAATTAAATCTTTTAATATTATCCCCTTTACCCCACGTTGTACGTTTGTTCATTTAACGTAAAATATACGTTAGACTCGAATAGTATAACTCATGGAATAAAGAGAAAACATCACAATATACACATAATTAAAACATAGATCTAAATATAGGAATGAACTTGCATATGTGAATGATGTTCTACATCTAAAACTTGCATAGGCCAAAGTTACAACTTGCATAAACAACATATGTCATGGATCCAAATCTAAAGGTGTGAACTTGCATAAATCACGTATGTCATAGATCTACATCTAAAGGTGTAAACTTGCATAGGCAATAACCCCAAACTTGCATAACATGATTCATATCCCAAACTCATGTATTTATATAAACTTGCATATGTGATTTATGCATCATAGCAATGGTGTAAACTTGCATCTAACATGTAAAATACCATGTAGGATTTAGCATATAACTCACACATATCACAGACTAACTTTTAATCAAATTTTCACATAAACTAGATGTCATAACCATGTAAGGTCACATATAATTTTATCCAACTTGTATATGATTCATGTTTAAATAAAAATCTAAACTTGCATACATATGATTTATCATATGAATCAACACAACCAAACTTAGCATATGTACAACATGATGATTCAACTAGACATAGGCTAATCATAGAATTACAACATGGGTGATAGCATCATAACTTTACATCGTAAATGATAGCATCATAACATAACGTCATGGAGATTTCTACACAATTCCACAACATAATTACAACATATGATCAATAATTCACATCACATCCATACAATCCGCATCATAACTTAATCCAATTAAATTACTAATTATTTTATTAGAACTATCAAACTCACAACTCAAAAGTGGTCTTGAGTTCTGAATTCTGATTTCTGAAGTTGTATTAGCTCTCCTTTGAAGAAGATTCGCTGTTAGGGTTGAATAGAACTGATTTGATTTGCTATTCTTCCTCTCTAATTGGTGGCGGCTACTCTAGGGTTCAAGACGACAGCATGACGGCCATAGTTTTAGTTTTAATTCTGATCTAGGGTTTGAGTCTATGGGTCTTTTTATAGAGTATTGAATTAATTTAAGCCGTCGGATGATCTTAGGGTTAATCAAAACCATTCAGTCGGAATAGGGTGACACCTCAGCCCTAATGACTCAGCAAGGAGTCAGAAAGGACTCAGCAACATGGGTCAGCCTGAACCAGAAAGCTGTGCAGGCCTGCTGCCTCGGTTTGGGCGCACTTGGCAGGTGCGCCAGTGCAAATTTGTACTGGCGCACTTCCCAAGTGCGCCAGTGCAATTTATTTTATTTTTTTCTTTTCTTTTGCCATCAAACTTCGTTCGTCCATAACTCCTTCATCCGGTACCTGTTTCCCGCAAACTCGGACTCTATTTCAACCAGAATTACGAGACGAACACAATGGCGCAACCCCATTCCCTTAATTCTCACGTATGAGATTAATTATTCTTTATTTTAGTTAATTCTATTATTCAAAAATCTGGGGTGTTACATTGTCCCCTCCTTAAAGGATTTCGCCCCCGAAATCTCCAAGTTAAGGAGAATGCATATCCTACCATCCAAACAACCATCTACTCAACCATCAAACACGGGCATCCATCGTCCTTATAAAATTTCTAATGCTGTATGAACACATGCTACAAGTGTGTGTATATGTTCCTTATCTAATGCAAAATCAGGCTGTCTACTGATTCAGTTGACCTCCTTAATGCAAACCATGATAGTGTCATGCGTCCATTATGTATGCGAAAGAACCTTATCGATACATATTATTTCTACATGTGTGCACAAACGTTCACCAAAATGCAACATCCATATGATGGTGCAACCATTATACATCCATTACTTAAATATGTACACACATTTATATGCAATATGCAATATGAAGTGACTGAACCGATCTAGTGCCTAAAGTGTGTGTATATGCATCCACGAGCAACCATAACAAACACTTGCATCCACATGCATCCATCATACATAACATGTCTCAAACACATGTTTCAGCCATAGGACTATCCTACCTAAAGGTCAAAGATACTAGCGAGAGGACATACTAAAGATAAGATAAGTACAAGGTAAGCGATAAAGGAGAAATTAAAAGACATACCCTCGAAAAGAAAAGGGTATGATGAACGCATCTTCGCTTCCGTCTCCCAAGTAGCGTTGCTCTCATCATCTCCCCATTGCACTTTGACTAGTTTGACCTCTCGATTCCTCAACTTTTTAATCTCCGACCCAAGAATGCACGTAGGAGCTCGTCGAATTGTCGCATCACGCTCTATCTCTACCTCTCTAAGCAACCTCGGCTCTACTACTTCCGCGGTCTCGTGTAAGCACTTCTTCAAATGTGATACATGGAATACGTCGTGTACACCACTAAGTCTCTTGGGCAACTCCACTCTATACGCCATCTGCCCAATCCTTTCCTTAATAGGAAACGACCCTACGAACGTCGGTGCTAACTTCCCAACAGACCCAAAGCGAATGGCGTTCCGTAATGGAGACACCTTGACAAAGACCATGTCCCCAATATCAAATTCAAGATCTGTCCTCCTCTTGTCTGCATAAGATTTCTGCCTATCTTGCGCCGTCTTCATCCTCCTTCGAATCAAATCGACCTTTTCCGAAGTCTCTCTAATCATATCGGGCCCAAGTAAGATCTTGTCTGTAGACTCCCACCAACATGTAGGCGAACGACACGGCCTTCCATAAAGAGCCTCGAACGGTGCCATGCCAATGCTAGACTGAAAGCTGTTATTATATGCGAACTCCACCAACGGAAGATGTTCCTCCCATGTACCTCCGAAATCTAAGACACACAACCTCAATAAGTCCTCTAGAATACGATTCACCCTCTCGGTCTGGTCGTCCGTCTGAGGATGATATGCGGTGCTCAAACATAACTGAGTCCCTACCGCCTCTTGCAAGCTCTTCCAAAAATCGCTAGTGAAGATAGGATCGCGGTCGCTCACTATGCTAGAAGGGACACCGTGCAAACGAACTATTTCTCGAATGTATATGGAGGCTAACCATGGAGAAGTCCTCTTACTCTTCACGGGAATGAAATGGGTGCTCTTAGTAAGTCTTTTTACCACGACCCAAATCCCCATATTACCCTTCCTCGATCTTGGTAATCCGTCAACAAAGTCCATCGAAACACTTTCCCACTTCCATTGTGGGACCTCCAATGGGTGAAGCAATCCACCGGGCTTCCTTTGCTCTGCTTTTACTTGTTGGAACACCAAGCATCTAGCAAAAAACTCTGCCACATCCTTCTTCATACCGACCCAAAAGTAAACTCGTCTCATGTCCATGTACATCTTGTCCCCGCCGGGATGGATGGTCATCTTCGAACGATGTGCATAATCAAGAATGGTCTTCCTCAAGTTCTCGTCCTGTGGTACACAAAGTCTACCGTCCCTACGTAACCAACCCTTATCATCTAGGGTATACCTACGGAGATGGCTCGATGACACCCCTCTTTTGAGCTTTTCTACTAACTCAACCAACTGTGGGTCGTCTCGCTGTGCCTCGCCAATCCGTCCCACAAGCGTAGGTCTGACCTCTAAGGATGCTAGCAAAACGGGTACAAAGTCAACAGAAGGTTTAAAGTCAAATGTAGAGATGAACTCTAAGCTTCGCCGCTCAACAAACAACGGACTCAACGACAACCTTTTTCTACTTAAGGCATCTGCCACCACGTTACCCTTGCCAGGGGTATATGCTACCTCGAAGTCGTAGGATACTAAGAATTCCATGCTGCCTTAAGTTAAAGTCCTTCTGAGAGAATAAGTATTTTAGCGATTTGTGGTCAGTGAATAATTCGAATTTTTCGCCAAGAAGATAATGACGCCAAGACTTAAGCACGAAGACAATAGCAACCAACTTTAGGTCATGTGTAGGGTAATTTCTCTCATGTACTTTCAATTGCCTTCCACCATAGGCTATTACCCTTCCCTCTTGCATTAAGACTGCGCCTAGTCCTGTCCCACAAGCATCGGGATAAACGGTAAATGGCTTACTCCCATCTGGCAACACTAAGACTGGGGTTGTGGTCAAAGCTCTCTTTAAACGTTGGAATGCATCATCACAATCTACGTCCCACATGAAAACTAAGTTCTTCTTCGTCAAGCGTGTTAATGGGGCTGATATTTTTGCGAAGTCGTTGATGAACTTCCTATAGTAGCCAGCCAACACTAAGAAACTCCTCACCTCGGTAGCATTTTTAGGAACCTTCCAATCTTGGATGGCCACTATCTTCGGGGGATCCACAGCTATCCCTTCTTTGGAAACCACGTTCCCTAAGAATCGCACTTCCTTCCTCCAAAAGTGACATTTAGAAAATTTAGCCTTAAGGCTATGCGCTCGAAGAGTCTCCAACACTTCCCTAAGATGTAGGGCATGCTCTTCCTCGCTTTTAGAAAAGATCAAGATATCGTCCACAAAGACTACCACGAATCTATTAAGGTACTCCCTAAACACCCTACTCATCAAGTCAACAAAGTATGCGGGGGCGTTTGTCAAACCGAAGGGCATCACAAGCCACTCGAAGAAACCGTCTGGAGTCCAAAAGGCAGTCTTGTCTATGCTATCCTCAGCTACTCTCAACTAATGGAAACCAGTGGTTAAGTCCAACTACGAAAATACTGAGGCGCCCACTAACTGATCGAAGAGATCGTCAATTCTCGGCAATGGGTGTCTATTCTTCTTAGTAAGCTTATTAAGATCTCTATATTCCACACAAAGTCTAAGGGATCCATCCGCACGGCAAATACTACTGGAGAACCCCACTCTAATATACTACGTCTGAAGAACCCCTTCTCAAGCAATTCCTTCACTTGCTTACTGAGTTCTCTTCTCTTTCTTCGAGCCATGTGGTGCACTGGTTATGCAACTGGCTTTGCATTATCTACTAGATATATCCAAAAGTCTATCTCACATTTTGGGAGTAAACCCCTCACATCATCGAAGACATCAGCATATTCACGGACTATGGGAACAGAATGTAAATCATCATCGGCTGCGTCAAGGGATTCTAGGTAGCTAAGCATTACTGGACCTCTAGGGTCACAAGAAATATCAAGGGTCTTTCCAAAACGAGTCAACAATCTAACTACCCTTCTTTCACAATCTAGGATGGCTCCAGATCTAGTTAGCCAATCCATACCTAGAATTAAACCATAGCCCATGAAGCCAAGAACAAAAGCGTTGCACTTAAAATCAACGCCCAAGATATCCCGACAAATCACAGAAAGATGAGCCGAACCACCGATAGGATTTGAGACTACTAAGGGATCAGTAACTAGACTAGTATCAAGGTGCAGTGTCTCAACTAATGATGTAGAAATATACGAATGTGATGCGCCATAATCGAATAAAGTACGGACATGATGATCAAATAGAAAAACTAAACTTTCAACGGAAATTGCTCTACCTCGTTCTTGCAGCGGTGGGACCACGAGAGCCTGATCTTGTCCCCTTGCCTGCCCTGGTGCCATAAGAGCTTGCACCTGTCCTCCCATGGTATACCCTTCCCTCTGCCCTTTCTTTGGGCAGTCCTTAATAAGATGTCCCGCCTCGCCACAGTGGAAACAACCAGTCTTCTTTTTCTTCCTACAATCTTTGCTTAGATGGCCGGGTGTCCTACAGTTAAAGCACATCTTTTCTTTCCCTTAGCATTCTTTCCTTTGCCACCTTTCTTGTTCTGTTGTTGCTGTTGCGGCTTCTTTTGATCCCCTTTCTTCTCGGGTGCCTTATTAGCATTGGCGCCCTTCTCCTCTTCATGCAAGAGCGCCATGTCAACTAGTCTCTCGAAGGTAGCCTCCATGGGAATGTAGGTCATAGCTAACCCATGAAGCGGCTCGTTTAAACCCTTCACAAATCTTAGAGCCTTCTTTTCTGGAGTATTCACCAAGTCAAAGCCAAATCTTGCCAATTGGTTGAATTTGTGACGTACTCTTTCACCGATAGATTCCCTTGCTTCAGCGCCAAAAACCTTTCCATGTATAGATTCTCTTCAGCCCGCGAGAGAAACTTCGCCTCAAACCTCTGCCTAAAATCTAGACATGTATCGACTGGACATCCCCCATTAGTGACCTCCCACAAAAAAGAGGCCTCATCCTTCATTAGCCAGGCAGCTAGCTGGACTTTTCTTTCATCTTCCACTTCAAAGATTCTAAACAATTCTTCCACCTCCTTTAGCCAGTTACGAGCTTCAACAAATGTCTCCGTCCCGTGAAAAGGTTTTCCACCCATTACTCTAAAGTCCTTACATATCTTAGCAAAAGTATCGACGCGAGGAGGAGGGGGAGGAGGAGGAGGAGCATTTGCTGGACCGGCGGTGGCGGCCCTAGCCTCGAGATATTCACGAAACCAACCGGGTACATGAACACCATCTGGTATCTCAGATGCTTCAAACATGCTGAAACAAAAAAGGAAAGATTCAATATAATAGAACCGAAGGAAAGATATATGGCCCTTGGGGTTATGCTTTCTAAAATAAGCTTTTTTTCTTGAAAATACTTTCCTTGAAACATACTTTTGAAGGTACTTCTTTATAAAAATTGTTTTGAAAAATAGTTTTTTCAAAATTCATATTTGTTCTGGACCTTCA
The DNA here is from genome assembly GCA_030737875.1 of Allium sativum. Classification (NCBI taxonomy): domain Eukaryota; kingdom Viridiplantae; phylum Streptophyta; class Magnoliopsida; order Asparagales; family Amaryllidaceae; genus Allium; species Allium sativum. The sequence goes on along the minus strand of CM060909.1, from coordinate 943,870,302 downwards.
GCTCTGATACCACGTATAACACCCCTCCTCTATTAATGTCCCTCACAAAGGGAATGCATTAACTTCTATGGAGCGTTTCAAGTAAGTATAGAACAGAAACTTAACAACAAGACAGATATAAACAGTGCTCAAAGATTTAAAACTTTATTTCATTGCAGCGGAAAACACATATGTTTGCTTACATCATCAAAAACCAGAGTCAAAGTATATAATATCCATCTTGACTACCAAAAGTACATAAACTGAAAGACATAATCCCCAAATAGAAAATAGCCATAAATAAAAGAGAAGCTGAACTTTACTTCAGGGATCCAAGTAATCTTCTAAAAGCAGAGAAACAGCAGTCCAAAATCAAGCTCCACTGGTGCTAGTTCCAACCTGAGCACCTTGGGGGGGAGGAAGAAAAGAGGAGGAAACAAAGGGGGTCAGACATAAAGTCTGGCGAGTGCGATAATTTTAACAATATAATTAACAAAGTAACTAGCTAAGGCATAAGTTGGAAAATAAGGAAATGACCATGAACCACTGAATATGGCAGAGTAAATAAGGAAACAAGATGAACAACGATATCGTTAAAGCGCACCTAACCCACTGTAAGATACTTACCAAACTACACCAACACTATAGGATAATTGTTGTACTGCACCACCACTAGTCACCCTAAGGTTGATCCCGCCTACAGACTTAATAATGATATTGGTAGTTTCGTGCACCCCTAGCTGCCTTCATAGGTGCCACCTGCCCCTATCTCCCCAAGGTGTACCCACTACCCCCAAGAGATCGGCTCCCTAACTCGTAGATACCCATGCTGGCCCCACAGTGGGGTGTATCACTCCCCAAAGTGGCAACCCGATACCACCAACAATGCACGGCTTATACCTACACAATGCAACAACGTCTTACCTTCCATCCCGGGTCCACACACGCATATGAACCCATTGGACTTGCGTTGCCACTGCTAACCCGGTTTGGCCTCTTACAGTCAAGCCTAGTATGCGTGTCCCGTCCTCGACTTGGGTCGAGCCCACAAAGACACGTATGGGTTACTGGTTGAAATGGGCCCCCATTACTCGACACAAGCTATCCACCTAAGCTTGGTCCCCCTCTAGTACATCCCACTTAACCCACTTCTTATTCATGTTCAATTACATGTTTCAATTTTTGGTTAAGTGTTTCTAATTGTTTTTCCAAATGCCACCCAAGGCACCCACTAGATTCCACATGCCACCCAAGGCACCCACTTAACCCACTCATGTCCCATTACATGTTTATCTGGTTAAGTGTTTCTCAATTCATTAAGACCGTAACCTCATAAAGACCTCTCACATTAGACTGGCATTAGTGGCAGCTGGATTTGCTGGGCGGGTCCGGGCAGTCTTACACCACAAAAGAGCCTAACCTCGTGTCTTTACAATTGTTATGTATTTAATTTATGCCTAAGACCTCTCACATTAGACTGGCATTTGTGGCAGCTGGATTTGCTGGGCGGGTCCGGGCAGTCTTACACCACAAAAGAGCCTAACCTCATGTCTTAGACGATTAATTACTCCTAATTAATCATTCCCCAATTTGAATTACTTTCCCTATTGAAATTATCAATCAATTTCAAATTTAACGATGTCCATAATTGACTCAATTATGTCCATCCATTTATGGTATGTAAAATCATACCAATTTTCACCACAACTTATTTTATGCCTTTTAAGGCATTTATGCCAATTAAATCTTTTAATATTATCCCCTTTACCCCATGTTGTACGTTTGTTCATTTAACGTAAAATATACGTTAGACTCGAATAGTCAAACTCATGGAATAAAGAGAAAACATCACAATATAGACATAATTAAAACATAGATCTAAACATAGGAATGAACTTGCATATGTGAATGATGTTCTACATCTAAAACTTGCATAGGCCAAAGTTACAACTTGCATAAACAACATATGTCATGGATCCAAATCTAAAGGTGTGAACTTGCATAAATCATGTATGTCATAGATCTACATCTAAAGGTGTAAACTTGCATAGACAATAACCCCAAACTTGCATAACATGATTCATATCCCAAATTCATGTATTTATATAAACTTGCATATGTGATTTATGCATCATAGCAATGGTGTAAACTTGCATCTAACATTTAAAATACCATGTAGGATTTAGCATATAACTCACACATGTCATAGACTAACTTTTAATCAAATTTTCACATAAACTAGATGTCATAACCATGTAAGGTCACATATAATTTTACCCAACTTGTATATGATTCATGTTTAAATAAAAATCTAATCTTGCATACATATGATTTATCATATGAATCAACATAACCAAACTTAGCATATGTACAACATGATGATTCAACTAGACATAGGCTAATCATAGAATTACAACATGGGTGATAGCATCATAACTTTACATCGTAAATGATAGCATCATAACATAACATCATGGAGATTTCTACACAATTCCACAACATAATTACAACATATGATCAATAATTCACATCACATCCATACAATCCGCATCATAACTTAATCCAATTAAATTACTAATTATTTTATTAGAACTATCAAACTCACAACTCAAAAGCGGTCTTGAGTTCTGAATTCTGATTTCTGAAGTTGTATTAGCTCTCCTTTGAAGAAGATTCGCTGTTAGGGTTGAATAGAACTAATTTGATTTTTTGTTCTTCCTCTCTAATTGGTGGCGGCTACTCTAGGGTTCAAGACGACAACATGACGGCCATAGTTTCAGTTCTAATTCTGATTTAGGGTTTGAGTCTATGGGTATTTTAATAGAGTTTTGAATTAATTTAAGCCGTCGGATGATCTTAGGGTTAATCAAAACCATTCAGTCAGAATAGGGTGATACCTCAGCCCTAATGACTCAGCAAGGAGTCAGAAAGGACTCAGCAACATGGGTCAGCCTGAACTAGAAAGCTGTGCAGGCCTGCTGCCTCAGCCTGGGTGCACTTGGCAGGTGCGCCAGTGCAAATTTGTACTGGCGCACTTCCCAAGTGCGCCAATGCAATTTTTTTTCTTTTCTTTTGCCACCAAACTTCGTTCGTCCATAACTCCTTCATCCAGTACCCGTTTCCTGTAAACTCGGACTCTATTTCAACCAGAATTCCGAGACGAACACAATGGCGCAACCCATTCCCTTAATTCTCAAGTCTGAGATTAATTATTCTTTATTTTAGTTAATTCGATTATTCAAAAATCCGGGGTGTTACAGTAAATTAGTAAGAGAACAATTCCCCAAATATTAACCTCGAAGGGCGAAACCAACATCCGATCAATACCCAGGAAACTATTCTTCTTAGCTAACCTACTGTTAGTTTCTAAATTTCACATTCTTAGGGAAAGGTTTCCATTAATTTTATCGAAGATAAATCATTCTAAATTTATTCTTTAATCTTCCTTTGGATATAGTTTCAAACCATATTAAGGTTTTCGAAACTAGTCGAGATTAGCGAACCACACCGAAGTAATTATTTATTTTATTTCCCAATCCCAGCCTCTTCATCCCATGTTGCAAAACTGGTAATACTCAATATCTAACACCACGGTGTTATCGGTAAATATTAATTACCATTTCACGTTCAAATCTAATTAAAGATTTAACTATCGCTTCGGAGCAAAACTGGTGATACTCCATTCTCGATCTTTTCAATCTATTTAAAGATTCATGAAAACTCCACTTAGTTTTAATCTTCTCAAAAATCAATATCCTGTCTTTAACTGGGTTAAAGAACCAATGTCATCTAAAACACGATTCACGATAAACCCAAAATCACTTTCCCATTGTTGATCGGGTTAAAGAACAGGTGTTATTCAAAACACCGCTTACGATAAACCCAAAAACCAATTTAAATTCAATTCCAATTAATATTATTTAATTCGTACACTTCATTAAATCTAAATAGAAAGATATAATCTTTATCTCAACTGGGTTTAAGATCAGTGTTAATGAAGACACCATTCACGACAAACCCAAATCACGTTTGATACTAAATACAAGGCTCTGAATAGAAAATATATCGGCTTATATTCAATATCAAATTCTACGACCAACAAATATCGTATTGGGAATAACGATATAAATATATCTTTCAAATTTCCTTAACAATATCGGTTTCACCACGAAATCCAACATCGAAATATTCCAAAGACAATTTCGATTCAAATCCATTCCAATTCAATTATTGGAAATTCTGGTTACTTTTAAAACCATTTCAGATCCACTTTATTTATTTTAAAAATAAATAGAATCATAATTCTAGTTCAAAACTAGTTCATTTCGATAAAAATCTATTTTTATCTTTTCAAATATGGAGTTTTTCATCCCAATTCTTCACAAATCATTTCTTATGATTTTACACAAATTATTAATATTTTTAATAATTTTATCAAGGCCCGTACAGTCGATTTCCATCAATGGCCATCAAACTGCACTTACAGCGACCTTTTTCAAATTTGATTTGGACATAATTCCAAATCCAACCGTTAGATTTCAAATTTCTAATATTCATTAGAAAGCTTTTTTCGATACAAACCCAACCGTCTGGTTTCAGGAGAATCCGACGGTCGGATCTCCCGCAACGTCAATTCGAAGTCAATGGTTGAAAATTCGTGAACTGCCGCGGCGCGGCACGTTCTATTCAGGCCATTATATATATAATATATATATATTATACATATTTCGTTTATTTCCTTTTTCAACGTATTTTATAAATCGTTTTAAATTCGTTTTCGAAACGATTTCATCTTCATATTCAATTTCGAATCAAAATTGAATATTCCACATCATCGATATACAAATGACAATGTTTTCAAAACGTTATATTTTAAAATCACTTCCTTTTCTATAATCATTATAAAAATGAATATAATCGATATAAATATCGTTCGCGTCAAAATAGCGCATCTCTAATGTAATAACCCGGAAAATGTGAACCAATTTAAAATTTTTAAATTTGGTTATCACCAAAGAATTTGAATAAATGAAATAGCTTTAGCGATAAAAATCACATTTTTATATATATACAAACCATAGCGAATATTCATGTGTTGAGTTGCAATTCATTCGTTGAGTTGAAATTCATGTGTTGAATATTATTTGAATTTAAACAAATAGCTTTAGCGATAAAAATCACATTTTTATATATATACAAACCATAGCGAATATTCATGTGTTGAGTTGCAATTCATTCGTTGAGTTGAAATTCATGTGTTGAATATTATTTGAATTTAAACAAATAGCTTTAGTGATAAAAATCACATTTTTATATACATGCGAACTATATAGAATATTCATGTGTTGAGTCGCAATTCGTTCGTCGATTTGAAATTCATGTGTTGAATGTTATCGTATGTTAAAATAAAATGAATCGACAATAAAAACTACATTTTTATTGTGAATATGAAGTGTTAAAAACATTCACGTGTTGAATAAATATTTTTGACGATAAAAATATTTCTTTTATCATGTATATGCTTTGATAAAAATACACACGTGTTGAAATAAATAATAGTTTGCTAGAAATGTTATTATTAGCTTTGTTCTGCATATATATACATGTGTTGAACAGGAAAAATGGATTAGCTGTAGAGTAAAGAAATTATTTGCGTGCCCGACAAATAGGTAAGCCTTGATGAGTTGGCTGCGCAATTTTATTTTTATATCAACTCCTGTGAATGCCATTGGATGCGGAGTGCTGGTTATTCTGTGTGAAATAATAAACATCGCCATAGGATAGTAACAATTAATTTTGAACTACACTACATGGCATACATCTTGACGATAGGCATACTTCATCATATTCCACATAAGCAATTGGAGCTTGTGTGACGAGGTGGAAGATTTACCATACGAGCGAGAGGCTTTTATGGCGATGATTATATACTACAGGTTGAACTGATGACTAATATGGACTATATAAAATATAACGATAAATTGCCAGATTAATAAAAACCCCACACGGGTCTGGAGTTGACAATAATCACGTCGCTCTAGTTATTAGATACGGCACATGGACTATTTATTTCCACACGGAAACGGGGTGACGAGAATTTATTCTCTGGAGTGATTATCTATACATGCTCCCCCGTAAACACCAGGATATATCACTATAAATATGTTGATGCTTTTTAGGATTTATTGGGTACCTAACACGGCCTAATAAATTTCCAAACCCCTCCCCGTACAAAGGAGGTTATGGCGAAATTTTTCGAAATATTAAGGCGTTAGTGAAATAATTTAAGTGAAAACGAAGTTGAAAATATAGAATGAACTATAGTTGGAATTATAGAATGAACTATATTTATATATATAAATATAAATATAATTAAAAGGAATCGAAGCCGTGCAGTTCGAGTTTCGGAATCGTAATTTGAAACGATTAGTACGAGAGATCCGACCATCGGATTTTCCCGAAACCGCAACCGCTGGGTTCGCCTTGGAAATATCTTCCCAACGGCACCAACCTTGAAAAATCCAACGGTTGGATTATCCGGAATGTTTAATTCAAATCTGAAGAAAAACAGCGCCGGAATCGTTTATATTTATATATAAATATAAATATAATTAAATTAAATCGAATAATGACGCTGCAGTTCGAATTTTGAAACTGTAACTTCAAACGACTAGTGTGGGAGATCTGGCCGTCGGATTTTCACGAAACTGGAACCGTTGGGTTCGCTTTGGGAATATCTTCCCACTAATATAGACTTCGTAGAAATCCAACGGTTAGATTTTCCGATATGTGTAAAACAAATTAGGGGAAAAACAGCGCCAGTGCCACGGCATGACCTGAAACGTCGTTTAATTAAATATGGCCATTTTTAAATAAATAAAAATGGCGAAAAATCGTTATAAAATATTATAAGCAACATAGATTGCAAATAATCCAATTGGGCTTGAATTGTTTGATATTTGATGGTTGTATGTGCTTGACACGAAAATAACACTAAAGAACCGAAAGATGGATGTCGAATAATATAACCATGAAAAGAATCGATTTAAATTCTAATTACGTGAATTATTTGAAAAGGCCGAGCTAACCCTCATTTCAAATAATTTATCGAGCGATTCGAATTGGAAAAATGCAAAGACGATTCAAGACCGACGATCTTCGTATCTGTTGGATGGGCGCTGCTGAGGTTCCTGACCGGAGTAGCTACCGGAAAGGGACGGAAGTAGTAGCCGTCTGAACGTATGTGTTGATTGTACGGATATACGAGGAATTGACGCCTCCGGTTTCGTTCAGAACCAGAACGGACTTGTAAATGGACTGTGTGTCTGACATTGGATTTTGTTCTATATTGGCTGATCTCTGTTAAATATATATCTGTTTGGCGGAGGAGAATTTATTCTTTTGCTTAACGCCCTTCTCTGAGACATACGAGCTCAGAGGTTATATATCGATAGAAATCAATTGTATGGAGTGGACTGCCTATGTGGCATGCCAAGATGATGTGATCAAGGCTTCTGTTGGAAAGCAAAGTTTTGTGGATGATGATCAAAGCCCGGTCTACGTGGCCTAGCTTTGTGTATTTCGTAGATTCGCGAGCCTCACACCTCGGTATGAGTTAAAAACGGGGTACGAACCGCTGGGAGAGCACGACGTTTCTTTCTAGCTATGGTGGTGTCAGTGACTTACCAGCCCTGACATTTATATCTATTTTTCACCTATGTGGTTGTTGGAATGCGAGGCGCCTCGATTATAGGTCTGTAAGGACCGGGAAACGTGTGTTCAGGAATAACTAACCCTCAAACGTAAGAGAGGACCGGCCCAGCCGAATCCAGGGTTGCCTAGAGTGTGTAGTCCTGAGGCATTTGCTAGAATGTCTCGAAGAGGAGAGGAGCTTGCCCCTTGCCTCGACTCATGACGGAAATCCAATTTCCAATACGAGATAACGGATTCGATTGTAACTTATATATGGTGACATAGTGGGATGGGACGCTCATGTCGCCTATGATTGATATTTATGATGCTACTCGCTTTTGAAACATATATGCACTAGTAATAATATCAAATGATTTTTCTTTATATGTACCAAGCATATTTGGCCATTATAAGGTAAAACTCTATCTTCCGGCTTGCATTGCATTGTATGATGGGACCTGAGTCTTATAATGGCTTCATTCTTTTTAAAAGCATTGCGTTGTTTTAAAAGAATTTACTTTGTTTTAAATGCACTAGCAATCACTGGAGTAAACCCGTTCCGCGAAAGTGGCGTGGTCCTATGATTTTCTTATTGCTGTTGTTTAACTGTTAAATAGATTCCTCATACCAGTCCCCATGACTGACTCGTTGTTTGTTTCACTTTGCAAACGCGGGTGCCCTTATTTTCACACGGGCAGCCTAGTTCACAGGTGATAGGTTGTTTTTGGCTCTGCACTGTTGCATAGAGTGCATTTTGGCTCATGGCGAGGCTGACTTCACAGAGATGACTTTGACATTTTCCGCCATTACTGTACTTATATTATGATTCCGCCACGGGCGATGCAGACTGATTTACTTTCCGTACTTCTTATTGTATGTATATGTTCCGCCTTCGGCGATGTAGACTGATACCCTTATTATGTCTCACTGCATGTATGTATTCCGCCTCTGGCGATGATGACTGATCACTTCCCTTTTATTTACTAAGTTATATCCAACGCTATGCTATTCTGATGTTGTTACATGTTGTGATTCCGCTGTCATTTCCATGTAAAAATTATTCTATTTATTGTTTCTGCTATTATCTGTACTCTGCTATGATGATTAATGTGTTATATTCCAATGATTATCCTTAATACCACCCCTCGGATTTTGGGATCGTCACATCTAATCAACACGGCTTTATATTTTTCAATAACTTCGTTATTCTATTCAACAAATGAATATTTATTCTATTCAACACATGAATCTATATTTCTTTCAACACATGACTATTTATTTTCAATCACTCCACATCTCAATCAATTTTCACATCAATCAAACAAACAAGCCGTCAATGGTCTGTGGACGACGGGTGTCGGGTGCTGCTAAACACCGTCTGCATCCTAGTATATATTTTAACTAGAAAATTTAATTAAAGGTGAGAAGTTCTCACCGACTAGTTAAACCAAACGCCACGACTCTTCTTATGTAGAAATCTTCGTCGTGCTCGCCTTTTGTCAATTTCATTGTCCGTAGCCACTACATATATAAAAATCACATTTTTATAATCACTCTATATGGATAAAAATTCTATATTTATACCGCTACTGTATAGATAAAAATTCTGTTTTTATAATGGTGTTCATATAATAAAGATTATATTTTTATCACGCTATTCTCTATTTAAATTATATTTTTACATATACTTCTAATATAAAGATCGAATTTATATCAACGCTATAAAAATCACAATTTTGCTTCAACATATATATAATAAAAATCAGATTTTTATTTCGCTACATATATAAAGATCAAATTTTTATTAGTTAGATAATATAAAAATTGTATTTTTATTGTTTCTATGATATAAAAATCACATCTTTAATTTCAAAATCAAATCATTTCCTTATGTAAAAACCAAATCTCTATATAGTAAAAATCACTTCTTTATTCGATTAAAAATCCAACATTTACATCGCTAAAAATCTCGTCTTTACATAAATATAAATCCAATCTTTATATCAATAAAAATCTAACCTTTAGAGTAATAAAAATCCTATCGTTTCTATGATTAAAAATATAATCTTCCTTCGCTATTATATATAAATAAAACCATATTTTATAATATAAACAAATGAGCAAAAATTGAATTTTTACACCATTAACAAACATGTAAATTTCATATTTTTATTGCCTAAAACATATATAAATTTCGGATTTTTAAAACAATACATATTTATATATAAAAACTTACTCTAATTACTTTGAGGAGGGCGCTTCACGTTCGGATAGGGTGGGGGTGGCGCTGACGTTGGGGAGGTGGCAGGCGAGGTGAGGGCCACGGCGGGCTGGCAGCTAGGGTTTCATGGCGGAGGTATTGGGGGACTTCGATTTATGGGGAGGAAGGGGAGAGAAGAACGGAGGAAGAAGGAGGAGGGAGAAGAAGAAGGTGGAGGCGGCGCGCCACCTGGGGTGGGCGCGACATGATCGGCGGCGGCGGTATAGGGGGGGCGACGCGATTTCCCCCTTTGTTTTTTTATTCTTATGAACGAAAAGGAGGAGGGAGAGAAAGGATTGAGAGAGCCTTTATATAAATATATATATTTTATTATTAAATTAATTCTAAAAAGAAACTTTTATTTTCGACCTCGAAATCGAACCCACCAACTGTCGTTTATTGCTAATTACCCCCATTCCGAACACAATGGGATATGTATCGTAAGCTGATTTGATTGTTTCGATTAGTTTTCGTCAAAATCAAAATATAACTCTATATATTGAATTTGAACGCGCATTTCAATTTATCGGGGCCACATACGGGTTCTAAAAATTTCCAAGAAATATTTTCTAGCTTCGTATTGAGCCCTAACAAAACTAATTTCGTCGAATTTTGAGACCATTTGAAAAATTGCCATTTTCCAGTCGATTAAAATCAACTGAAACTAGTCAAAACACGTTTTACTTCGCCACGCTCACATATTGATTCAGAAAATTACGAATTTTGGAATCTAGCAATAACTTGACATCATGGATCCAACAAAAGTGTTTTCGTCAAAAACTGAGGTCGTTTGCATAATTTCCATTTTTAAGGGCCAGAATTCCATAGCGACTATTCTGAATTTTCAACTGGACATAAATTTTAATTCCCGCTATGAAATTTCAATTTTTCAGATTCGTTGGAAAGATATTCTCAATTAGATTCTAATAATTTTGGTTTCACTAAAATCTGGTTTATATTGCACCCTTTACATTCATTTGAACTTTGAAATCGAATTATCGAACTACCGCGCCATTTTCATTTCCCTTTGTAATTTAAAATAAATATTTATATTCTAACGACGATCTATATAAATATATACGTCTATTTCTATTCAAAATAAATTTTCCGTCGTTATTATTTAAAATAATTCATTTTAAATATTCAAAATTCACTAAATTAGCCAAAATAAAAAATTTAAATTAGCTCAGATTTCCGGGTTATTACAATCTCCCCCACTTAAAACTTTTCGTCCCCGAAAAGGAACGAAGCAGAAAGTTGTTTAACTAATCAACTCAACTTCCATTATTTTCACTATGGCTTAAGTTCTTCAACTTTTCAGTTTCTAAGAACTTTTCAAATTTTTCAAAAATTTGGCTAACACCCTAAATTTTCAAAAAATTTCGCCATAACCTCCCCTGCGCTGGGGACTTCGGGATATTTCATATAGCCTCCCATGGCCTTCTTCAGTCCAAAAGAAAAAAAGAAAAAGCCAATTGGCTCATAAAATCGTCCAAACCCAATAAATTTTTAAACAAGTACCTATTTGACGGCAAACAATTTTATTCTTCTGTTCTAGCCTCCTTGCTATGACCTGTTCAATGTAAGTACATGTATATGCATGCAATTGTAATCATTTTTCAATACAGTTCAATATTCGATTCAATTTGGCATAAGTTCACCGTTCATTCACATAATGGTTTAAAGGAATAATCATACAACACAACCATCAATCAATTAGTGAATTAACGTTTCAAATTCATAATTTTGATACATATACAGAAAATCATGTTTTGATGCCAAATCACAACAATAAGCCCTATCTAGTTTTGGTTATCACACCGGTCTAATGGAAATATATAGATATCATACCTTCGAAACTCGAACATAAATTCTGATGATGATCGATCAATCATCAGAACCATCTTCGGGCGGCTAGAGTGTGATTCCATATCTATCCAGTATATTAAAACGTCGAATATACGTTCATGACGCGTATATGCAAAATCTTTATATACCCGATTGTCTAAATTCAATACAAATAAAATATTCAAATACGTATAATTGAATTTAATTTTCAAAACAAAATTTGTTCTCATTTTAATTTGAAAAATATACGCTTCACACTCGTTCTAGGATACTACTGATCCTATCTCTAGCAAGTAATTCTTATCGGATATTGCTAATCTAATCTCTGATGAATTCTTTCGTATGGTTCTAATGTGTCTTGTTCTCGAGCTCTGTAAATGAAACACCCCACCCTCCATTAAGGTCACTCACAAAGGGAATGCCTTAACTTTGGTGGAGGTTTTTAAGTAAAATTCACAGATAAACACAAGACAGATGTATAAACACATATATATAAGCAGCGGAAAACAAACAGACTTTTTATTTCATAAATACGTGTTCATACTAAGACATTTCCATAACTATCACATAACAACTTCCAAAACATTACATCATCATTTTTGTCTTGGTTATTAAACAAAGAAGCATAAAAACATAATTAAAACTGCATAAATCCCCATAGAATGTGTCCAACATCCATAGCCAAGGAAAGAGAATCCAAACCGTGCATCTACTATCTTGAAGCTTTCAAAGAATCTGACTAAGATGGGTAATTTCCTCCCTGTGGACCTGGGGGAGGGGGAACGGAAGAAAAGAAGACGAAAGAAAATAGGGTCAGACATAAAGCCTGGTAAGTCTAGTGACTCTTCAGTATGAGAATAAGAAAAAGGACACGGTAAGTCTAAACTGGAAACAGGAAAGTATCATAAACTAAGGTAAAACAGTTTGAATCGAATATACTATCGCACCCCACACTATATCTCTGCATCTACATGCATTAGTTTTAAACTGGCACCCCATGCTGAGGGTGAAGTGATCCCCTTTCTCTAAAGATCGGCTCCTACTCGCATAATCATCTATGTCTTACGGCCCCCCAAAGATTGTAAATACCTATGTTGGTCCCACCATGGGGTGTATCAAGTCCCATGGTGGCGGCCCGACACAATCCTTAGAATGCATAGGTTATACTACTGGTGCCCCCAGTGCCCTGTTTGTCTGCTCCGAAGTGTGTGCACGCCCGCACTCCGTTGGAACCCACACTGTTGCACCCACCGCCGTCGCTTTTGACCGCTTACAATCAGCTCAGTAATCTTGCCCCACCCTGCCTAGTTTCAGGGTACCATGATACCTAATTAGGTTATTGCTGAAATGGGTCCCCGTTACTAGGGTTTTCTAGTCAAACATGTTAAGTGGTTATGTGTCTGTATTTACCTAACCCCACCCATAAGTTTAATTTAACATGTTGAATTGGTTAAGTGTTTTAGTTAACTTAACCCTACCATCCTGACTTGTCTGTCCTTAGCTTTTTAAAGCACTGACCACTCACATTAGATAGATATTGTTACGGTTAGTGGATGTGCCAGTCGGTTCAGGGCAGATTTACACCGTAACTCAGTCTAACCTCGTGTCCTTATTGGGCTCCATGCTTAACCACCCACATTGGATAGGTATTGTTGTGACTACTGGACAGCCGGGCGAGTCCGGGCAGGTTTACATCACAACTCAATCCAACCTCGTGTTAAGCATACTCGTATTTTCTAAATTTACATATTTGTCTTTATTACCTGTTATATGTAAATTTATCAACAATTAAATGTTGTGGCCCACTTTCCAAGTTTAACATTTTTGGTATAAGAATTTATACCGTTTAAATGCCACAAATTTTGGCATGTGACAAACATGCCAATTTCATATATTTTTATGTCAAGTTTTCCTATAATTACCAATTTATCCCAACGTTACCCCGTCTAAGTATTAGGCTAACAATCTTAGCCTAATTTTCGTTCCCGTGATTTTTAACATATAATATTAGGCTTAAAACTTAGCCTAATTTAGCGTACACAAAATTGGCATAAAGCAGTTCACTAATGTAACACCCCACCTCCGCTAGGGTCACTCACAAAGTGAATGCACTAGTTTTGGAGGAGCGTTATCGCGGTAAACAAACACAAAAATATTACAAGACAGAACATAGGTAAAACAGCGGAAGAATCAAAAGATAAATTTTGTTACTTTCAAAAAGAGTCAAAATCTTTTACATCAAATAGCCAAGGTCATTATTTTCCATTACAATACATTCTGTCTTGCACAAATAATGAAGCTTAAACTTAAAACATCAAAAGTAGCTTAATTCCCCAAAGGTAGCAGAAATTCAGCCATAGCATAGCTCAAGATCAAACCGTACATGAGCTGAACCAAAAGCAAGCAAAATCCAAGCTAAGTGCTAGAGTTTCCTCCTTGAGAACCTGGAGGGAAATGGAAGAAAAAAAGGCGAAAGAAAACGGGCCAATCATAAAGATTGGTAAGTCTAAGTGACTTTCAGCATAAAAACAGATAAAGGTAATATGACATGTATAAACTGAAAGTAAACATACGGATGATGACAAGATAAGCAAGATAGACTAAGATAACATGATAAATCAAGTATAGGATCACGTATTCAAGGTTTGCTGCATCAACTGCACTAGAATCCCAAAACCCATGTCTTATATTAATCATGAAATGATCCCTTGGCCCAATATCATAAAATGACCCATTTCTAGGTCCAACGAAATGATCTACTAGTCGATCGGCTTCCTACAAGTTCTAGCTCATCATGTGTCTGTGTCATACGGCCCTATCACGAATGTAGTCACTTGTGCTAGGTCCACCATAGGGTGTATCAAGCCCTAGGGTGCCAGCCACCGACATGAATCAAGAATGCACAGATAAACCTACTGATGCCCAATGCCTGCTTTTTCAACTCCAGACCACGTGCACGACCATAGCCCGCCTGAACCTACATTGGCGCACCAACACAGTCGTCGTTCTGGTCGCTTACAATCATCCCAGTAATCGTGCCCCACCCTACCTAGTTCCAGGGTACCATGATACATCTAGTGGGTTACTGCTGAAATGGACCGCGTAACTAGGGTTTCCGTCCAATAGGTTAAGTGTTGTCATTTAAATTCGTGACTTTACCCTTATCAGTTGTGATAGCCCGTAACTTCCCCATGAAGGAAAGAGCGGATTACCTTGAGAACAACCCACAACAGAACGCAGACGGAAGAACATTTTGTTGTTTATTACAACAATTCCATCAGAATACAAGAATATACAGAGTATGAATGAATAAATTACATTCGATAAATATCAGAGATTACAATAAATTACATAGAAGCGGAAAGTAATACAAAGCACAACTGAAGGTGATATACGGATACAGAGCTTTCCGGATATCATTCCAGCTGTAAACCAGGATCCTTTGAATATAAATCTGCAAAACCAAAACTACTAGCTGCCCGTGTCGAAAATAAGGGCACCCAGAGTTTAGGTTAAAACAATAAACTCCAGGTCAGTCATGTGACTAGTGTGAGAACTAAAACAGTTATTTAAACTTTACTTTAAAAGAGAGTAATTCAAGGGACCACGCCGTATAACACGGAACGGGTTTCCTCCCAAGAACACCAGTGCATATAATAAACAACGCAATGCTTTTTCGAAAAATGAAGCTATTATAAGACCCAGGTCCCATCACAGAATGCAACGCAAGTCGGAGGATAGGGTTTTCCCTTATAATAGCAAAACATGCTTGGTACGTTTAAAACAAATCATTTGATACTATAATAAGTGTATAGTGTCAAAACAATTTCAATCATAAATATCAATCATAGACGGCATAGCATCCCATGCTATTATGTCGCCATACTAGGCTCTACAAATAAAGCCGAAATATCACGTATTGGAAATTGGATTTCCATCATGAGTTGAGGCAAGGGGAAAGCTCCTCTCCGCTTCGAGACACTCTAGCAAATGCCTCAGGACTACACACTCTGGGCAACCCTTGGATCTTCAGGGCCGGTCCTCTCTTACGTTTGAGGATTGGCAATTCCTGAACACACGTTTCCCAGTCCTTACAGACCTAAAATCGAGGCGCCTCATCCAACAACCACATAGGTGAAAAGTATATAAATGTCAGGGCTGGTAAGTCACTGACACCACCAAAGCTAGAAAGAAACGTCGTGCTCTCCCTGCAGTCCTTATCCCGTTTTTAACTCATACCGAGGTGTGAAGCTCGCGAATTCACGTTATACACAAAGCTTCCACGTAGGCCGTGCTTTGATCATCAACCACAAGACTTTGCTTTTCAATAGAAGCCTTGATCAATTGCCACTTAGATGTGCCACACAGGCAATTCATGCCATGCGACTGATGTCCATCGATATACAACCGCTGAGCTCCTACGTCTCAGAGAAGGGCGTTAAGCAAAAGAATAAATTCTCCGCCGCCAAACAGATGTATATTTAACAGAGATCAATCAACATAGAGTAAAATCCAATGTCAGACACACAATCCATTTACAAGTCCATTCTGGGTCTGAACGAAACCAGAGGCACTTTCCACGCATATCCATCGATCTCCAAGTACGTCTGGACGATCACTAACTGATTCCCTCATCTTGGGTGTACAGCCCAATCAAGATCATCAGTAATCACCCAAACGATGTGAAGACTTTTGGTCTTCAACCACCGTCTTCATCCTCGACATATCGTCGAATCGGTTATGCAGAATGGGTACAAACCCGGCCTTTCCGAATAGCCCGCGTATATTAAAAACAAATGTTACACAAACACAACATATGCCTCATTCCAATTCATTAGTCACTAATCGTAAATTAGCAAGAGAACAATTCCCCGAATCTTAACCCCGAAGGCCGAAACCAACATCAGATCAATATCCAGGAAACCATTCTTCTTAACTAACCTACAGCTAGTTTCTAAATTTCATATTCTTAGGGAAAGGTTCCCATTAATTTTGTCCAAGATAAATTCTTTAAAATTTATTCTTTAATCTTCCATTGGATGTCATATCAAACCAAATTATGGGTTTCCAAACTAGTCGAGATTAGCGAACCACACCGAAGTAATTATTCATTTTATTTCCCAATCCCAACCTATTCATCCCATGAAGCAAAACTGGTAATACTCCACATCTAACACCACAGTGTTATCAGTAAAATTAATTACCATTTCACGTTCAAATCTAATTAAAGATTTAACTATCGCTTTGGAGCAAAACTGGTGATACTCCATTCTCGCTCAATTTCTAAATTTGATAATTTAGATTATCAATTCACATTTCAATCTAATTACAGATTCATTAAAACTCCTTTTATTGGTTGAAAGAACTAATGTCATTTAAAACATAGTCACGACAAACCCAAATCACATTCTATTTATTTATCGAGTTAAAGAAAAAGTGTCATTTAAAACACCCTTCACGATAAACCCACAAATCAATCCTATTTACAACCCATTTCAAATCCAATTTATTTATTTAAAAATAAATGGGTTTTAATTTTAGTTCAAAACTAGTTTATTTTGATAAAAATCTATATTTATCTTTTCAAATATGGAGTTTTTCATCCCAATTTTTCCCAAATCATTTCCTATGATTTTACACAAATTATTACTATTTTTAATAATTTTATCAAGGCCCGTACAGTCGATTTCCATCAACGGTCATCGAACTGCACTTACAACGACCTTTTACAAATTTTATTTGGACGTATCTCCAAATCCAACCGTTAGATTTCAAATTTCTAATATTCATTAGAAAGCTCTTTTCGATACGAACCCAACGGTTCCGATTTTAGGAGAATCCGACGGTCGGATCTCCCGTAATGTCCGTTCGAAGTCAATGGTCGAAGTTTACGAACTGCCACGGCGCGTTCTACTCAAGCCATTATATATATAATATATATATATATTATATATATTTCGTCGATTTCCCCTTTTAAATGAATTTTATAAATCATTTCAAATTTGTTTCAAAAACAAATTCAACTTTCATTTCAAATTCAAATCGATTTCAATTCTATTTCAAATTCGTTTTCTATTCGATTCAATTCAAATTCGTTTTCTATTCAATTCAATTCAATTCGAATTCGTTTTCTATTCAATTCAATTCGAATTCGTTTTCTATTCAATTCAATTCGAATTCATTTTCTATTCAATTCGAATTCGTTTTCTATTCAATTCGAATTCGTTTTCTATTCAATTCAATTCGAATTCGTTTTCTATTCAATTCAATTCGAATTCGTTTTCTATTCAATTCAATTCGAATTCCTTTTCTATTCAATTCGAATTCGTTTTCTATTCAATTCAATTCGAATTCGTTTTCTATTCAATTCAATTATAAAAACGAATATAATCGATATAAATATCGTTCGCGTCAAAATAGCGCATCTCTAATCAACACGGCTTTATATATTTCAAAAATTCTGTTATTCTATTCAACAAATGAATATTTATTCTATTCAATACGTGAATCTATATTTTTGTCAACACATGACTAATCTCAACAAATGAGTACTGTCCACGTGTGACTATTTTTGTTATTTAATATATTTTATAAAAATTATGGTATCTATCGTTTGATTTAAAATCAGACTCCAACCGTAAACTAGTAAGAGAACGATTCCCTGAATATTAACCCCGAAGGCCGAAACCAACATCAGATCAATATTCAGGAGACCACTCATCTTATCTATTTTCCAGTTAGTTTCAAATTTTATATGTGATAAAGATGCAAATTTTATCGTTTAAATGTTTCGTTCAACACATGACTAATCTCAACGGATGAGTACTGTCAACACATGTACCTTTATTTTATAATGATAAAGATGTAAATTTTATTATTTAAATATTTCGTTCAACACATGACTAATCTCAACGGATGAGAACGGTCAACACATGAACCTTTATTTTATAATATTTTTTCTTTAATTTCCCAATTGGAATGAGGCCCAATCAATCACCATATAGCGTTAACTATATGGATTCCATACAACACATGTATTTAATAGCAACGATAAATAATCAACCATCATCCAAAGTGCACTACACTGTATAAGCATCAAATATAGATATTTAACGCTTGTAACAGCCTGTCAATCAATCGATCCACATACAACTAATTATTGGGATTAGTGTATACCGTATTTTATCCCAATACCCGTGTGGGGTTTCAAACAATCAAACACAGATTTTATTTGTGCAGTTGGGCGATGTGTAAAATTTATCGTCCCAATCAATGTCCTTCAAATAGGTGTACATAAACAAACCGTCCGGTTTGTAAATGAATATTTATTTATTCACATTCACGTCAAAAATTATATTTTTAACGACCAAATTATTTTATTCAACCTATGAATATTCTATTCGGTTCATTCTTTAAATAAAATGATATATTTATTTTTCTAACTTATTTTAGAAAATTTTGGCGGCATAACGACACGATACTAGAAACGGGACAAGGCCTAGCCTTATCCCCGGTCTAATAATGGCCCACGCCATACATATATCAATCAAATCCATTCCATTTCACCAAACAATCAAATTCAAATCAAATAATCTAACCAACTACACAACCAAACAAACAAGTCCATGGTCTGTGGACGATTGTGTCGGGTGCTACTAAACACCGTCTGCATCCTAGTATATATTTATCACTAGAAAAGGAGAGTTAAAGTGAGAAGTTCTCACCGAGGGATCCACTCCGCCGTGCTTTGATTTTGAACTGCTGAACCGTCAGGATTCCTTTGAAATTCCAATTCAGTTCTTTTCATGCTGTTCAAATAAAAATTATATTTTTATTGCTTCATTCAATAAATAAAAATCATATTTTTATTTCATATATTTTTACAACACTTATTTTTATATGAAAATTATATTTTTATATTTCTACTTTATATATAAAGATCGAATTTTTATAGCTTCGCTATAAAAATCATATTTTTACTTCACTATATATATATATATATAATAAAAATCAGATTTTTATTTCATTGCATCTATAAAGATCAAATTTTTATATTCTCTATTATATAAAAATCGTATTTTTATGACATAAAAACCCAATCTCCTCGTCTATACAAATGTAGTCTTTTTAGTTATAAAAACCTAAATTTTCATGAATAAAAATCTCATTTTTATTTCGTTAAAAAAATTACATCTTCATAAGAAATTATCCTACATAAAAATCAACATTGCCCTATACAGTTTCTCAGTTTTGGGGGTTGGAGGAGGGAATGGGCGTCGCTAGTGGTGGTCAGAGGTGGCGGAGCGTGGGCCAGGTGAAGGGGGGCACGGCGTTCGATTGGGTTAGGGGGGGTGCGGGTTCTCGCGTGGAAGAAAGGAACAGGGGAGGAGGAGGTGAGCAGAAGGGGGAGAGAGGAGGAAGAAGAAGGAGAGGTGGAGGGGCGAGCTGGGCAGTGGTCGCGCTTGCGGCGCGGTGGTACCAACGGTGGCGGCTAGGGCTCCGCCCTTCTCTTTTTTTTTTGAATGAATCGAAGAACGGGGGGGGGGGGGGGGGGGGGGTCCTGAGAGATAAAGGTAGATAGAGAGGAGGGATTAATTTTAATTTATTAATTTATTTTAATTTCAAAAAGGTACTTTTATTTTCGACCTCGAAACGAGGCCCACCGCCTGTCGTCCATAGCTAATTACCCCCATTCCGAACACAATGGGATATGTATCATAGGCTGATTCGATCGTTTCGATCAGTTTTCGTCAAAATCAACATATAACTCTATATATTGAATTTGAACGCGCATTTCAATTTACCGGGGCCGCATACTAACTCGAAAAATTCCCGAAAAATATTTTCTAGTTTCGTATTGACGATACAGTCCTAACAAAATTAATTTCGTCGAATTCTGAGACCATTTGAAAAATGGCCATTTTCCAGTCGATTAAAATCAACTAAAACTGGTCAAACGCGTTTTCCTTTGCCACGCTCACATATCGATTCAAAAAATTATGAAAATTGAAATCTAGCAATAACTTGACATCACGGATCCAACAAAAGTGGTTTCGTCGAAATCCGAGGTCGTTTGCAAAATGGCTATTTTTAAGGGCCTGAATTCCATAGCGACTATTCTGAATTTTCAACTGGACATATCTTTTGATTCCCGCTATGAAATTTTGATTTTTCGGATTCGTTGGAAAGATATTCTCAAATAGATCCTAATATTTTTGGTTTCACTAAAATCCGGTTTGTTTTGCACCCGGTACATTCAATTGAAGTTTGAAATCGAATTATCGAACTACCGCGCCATTTTCAATTCTATTATAATTATATATAATTATTATATTCTATCAACGACGTATATAAATATATACGTCGAATTCTATTCAAAATAAATTTTTCATCGATATTATTTAAAATGATTCATTTTATATATGCAAAAATTATTAAAATTGCCAAAATAAAAAATTTAAACTGGCTCGCATTTCTGGGTTATTACATCAGTCTAGCATGTCAAGTTGGTTAAGTGTTGTCATTCAAGTTCGTGACTTAACCTGGCAACGTGTCATGTCAAATTTGACTAAGTATTGTCGTTCAAGTTCATGACTTAGCCCTACGAATCATGTATCAAGTTGGTTAAGTGTTGTCTTTCATGTTCATGACTTAACCCTATCACATGGCATTAATTCATTAATGCACCCCAACCTCTCACATCAGACCTGTTGTTGTGGTCACTAGATATGCTGGGCGGTTCTGGGCAGAATTACACCACAACTCAGTCTGACCTCAGGTTTTCAAGTGCGATATGACCAACTACCCACATTGGATCCTATTGTTTGCAGTAACTGGATTTGTCGGGCGGTTCCGGGCAGAATTACACTGCAAACTCAACCCAACCTCGAGTTGGCCATTTTCATGTTCATTCTAGTGTCATGTCTATGTTCAAGATTCATGTCAAGTTCGTGTCAAGTTTCAAGGATAAGTTTCATGCCAATTTTCCTTATAATTACCAATTTTTCCCAACGTTACCCCATACAAATATTAGGCTAACAATCTTAGCCTAATTTTCGTCCGCATGATTTTTGACATATAATATTAGGCTAAAAACTTAGCCTAATTTAGCGTACACAAAATTGGTATAAAGAAATTCATTAACATAAACGTGACATAGGTGTAAACTTGGCATTCTTGGAATAGTCAATATGAACACCATAGGTGTGTTCTTGCAAAAATAATCAACATGAATATCATAAGTGTGATCTTGCAACGTAGACTAAATCAACATACATATATGTGAATTTGCAACATAGGCTAAATCAGTTTACATATAAGTGAACTTGCAAATCAGTCACGAACATATGAATAAGTGAGAACTTGAAATATGACATAGGTTTAACATATACACATAAACATGTAGATCTAACATTTGGTCACATATGTTATACGATTTTACAACATAAAACTTGCATAACATGATAAACTACACAACTTGTCATAACAGGTTATATTCCAAGTTCATATACATATGAATAAACTTATTCATTAATTCCCAATTCAACATGATGATAGAACAGAACCACAGGCATAGATCAACATAATAAACATTGCTCTATTATCAATTTATTTCCAAGGCATGACCTAACTGAATAAATTGATTAAAACATCGCAGGCATAACATTATGAACATGAAAAGGTTTGAATGATAATCTAGATTCAAGAACACGGATAGATCTAACTTAAATAGAAAAATCCCCAAAATCAAGACAAATAAAGAAAATAGGTCTGAATAGAAAATCAAGCTTAGATCCAATTTCATAGTCATAACCCTAGGCAATAAGCTCATGGTCATGAATCATAGGTGATCAGCCACAAATGTCCTTGTCATAGTCATAGGCAATAGTCTTATGTTCATAGTCATAGGCGTAGGCATAGTCTTATGTTCACAGTCATAGGCATAGGCATAGTCTTATGTTCACAGTCATAAGCATAGTCTTAGGCCATTAACAATAGTTTCTACATCGTAGGCAATATTCCCAATAGTCAAGATCTAAGAAGAAAACAAGAATAGATATGAATCATACATAAATCAATTCCAATTTATAACATGCCCATATTAGATTTATAGTTTTTATCTAAAAGTAACTGGAACTTACAGATCGTGGTCTAAGAAATTTAGATGCATAAGTCAAGTCTAGAAATTTGTCGTTGAATCGTTGATTCTTGCTTTGATTGTAGAAGCAAATCCCCAATTCCTAGCCGTAGTATTCAAGAAATAATCTTCGTGTTTTATTTTTAATTTAATTTAATTTAATTTAGAGGAAGAAGAAGAAGCCATGATCATTAAGAGTTTGAGCACTATAAGGTTAGAGAAAAATGGTGTAAAGAGAATGAGGCTAGGAGGCTGTTTATATAGAATTTCAATTTAATTATAGCCGTCGATGAATCTAGAGTTAATCAAGGTCATCCATCTCAAGAGAAGCCAATCAGAAAGTGACAAGTTAGCCCTAGTGACATAGCAGAGCTCATAAATTCGACCAGAACCCGACCAGGCTAGCCAGGGCCAAACCAGAAAGTTGTGCAGGCCTGCTGCTCGGCCTAGGAGCACCTGTCAAGTGCGCCAATGCAAAATTGCATGGGCGCACTTCCCAAGTGCGCCAGTGCATTCTGGCCGGTTTCTAGTTTTTCTGCCTAACTTCCTTCGTCCATATCTTCTTCGTACGGTATCCATTTTACGCAAACTCGGACTCTATTTCAAGCAGAATTCCGAGACGAACGCAATGGCGTACCCCATTTCCCTTGATTCTTATTTTAAAAATTAATTCTTCCTTGATTTATGGCTTTAACACGTTATTAAAATTCGGGTTGTTACATTCTCCCCTCCTTAAAGGATTTCGTCCCCGAAATCTTCAAGTTAAGAAGAATGCATCCTATCATCCAATCAACCATCTACTCAACCATCATCCACAAGCAACCATTGTCCTTAAAAGATTTCTAATGCTATATGAACATATGCAGAAAGTGTGTGTGTGTGTTCCTTATCTAATGCAAATGATCAGGCCTGATTGATCTTCTTAATGCAAAATATGTTTAGTTCCATGAATCCAACATGTATGCCAATAGTCCTAGTCACATAAACGCTATATGTGTGCACAAACATTCATCCATATGCAACATTCATATGATAACACATTCAATTTCATCCAAAAACAAGTATAAACACTCATGCATATGCAAATGAAAATGTATCTGAGCCAATCTAGTGCCTAATGTGTGTTATGCAACCACGAGCAACCACTTCAACCACTTGCAACCATTTGCAAACATCAACCATAACATGTTTTCAAGCACATGTTTACATCCAAAGGGTTCTACCTAAGGTTCTCAAGATAGGGTTGAGGAGATAAGCAAGATAAAACAAAGCATCTAGGGGAAGAAGTTAAAGATGTACCCCCAGAAGGTCCTGCTTGCGGGGCTTGCCCTTGCTTCTTAGGGAAGTTCTTGCTGATATGTCCAGTTTCACCACACTAGAAACATGCTCCTATCTTCATCTTCTTCTTTCTACAATCCTGAGCTATATGCCCCTCAATACCATAGAAGTGGCATTTTCTTTTCTCGCGTGTCTTGTTACCATTCTTGTTGTTGTTCTTGCCTCCTTTCTCGGAGTCTACCTTCTTGTTTTGAGATTCATTCACCTTGACCACCTTCTTTCCATTCTTGTCTTCTTCACTTAAGAGCGCCATGTCTACTAGCTTTTTGTAAGTAGCCCCCATAGGTATGTGGGTCATAGCCAAGCTGTGAAGTGGCTCATTCAATCCTTTGACAAAACGGAGAGCCATCTTATGAGGGGTATTTACTAAGTCCAGTCCAAACCGAGCCAGCTGATTGAATTGATTGACGTACTCCTTGACTGTCATACTTCCTTGCTTAAGAGATAAGAATTTTTCCAGCTGTAGACTTCGTTCAGCTTGCAAGAGGAATTTCGTCTCAAACCTTGTTCTAAAATCCATCCATGTTTCAACCGGCCTCTCGGCGTTAGTGACTTCCCACCAATAGGAAGCTTCGTCTTTGAGCAACCATACCGCCAACTGTACTTTCTGCCTATCATCCACCTCGAAGGTAACGAACAGATCCTCAGTTTCTTTGAGCCAATTCCTCGTTTCTATGAATGATTCAGTTCCCTTGAAATCCTTTCCACCCATGGCCCTAAAATCTTTACAGATCTTCGAGAAAGCAATTGCACGAGGAGGAGGAATCGATGCAGCTGGAGGAGGAATATTTACTGGGCCTGCATCTTTGGCCCTAGCCTCTAAGTACCTCTTAAACCAGCCAGGTATTGGCACGCCCTTTGGAAAGTTAAGATTCCCAGACATGCTGAAATGAAAAAGAAGAGATCCAAACGAGGAAACAAAGGATAGTGCTAATGGCTTTTGGGGAATAGCCTTTAAATAAAACAAGTCTTTTCTTGAAAATTTCTTCTTTTAAACGGTTTTGAAAATAGTTTTAGAAGGTTTTAAAAACTTTTTCCCAGTCTGGTAACCTTCTGCTCTAATACCAAATGTAACACCCCACCTCCGCTAGGGTCACTCACAAAGGGAATGCACTAGTTTTGGAGGAGCGTTATCGCGGTAAACAAACATAGAAATATTACAAGACAGAACATAGGTAAAACAGCGAAAGAATCAAAACATAAATTTCATTACTTTCAAAAAGAGTCAAAACCTTTTACATCAAATAGCCAAGGTCATTATTTTCCATTACAACAAATTATGTCTTGCGCAAATAAAGAAGCTTAAACTTAAAACATCAAAAGTAGCTTAGTTCCCCAAAGGTAGCAGAAATGCAGCCATAGCATAGCTCAAGATCAAACCGTACATGAGTTGAACAGAAAGCAAGCGAAATCCAAGCTAAGTGCTAGAGTTTCCTCCCTGAGAACCTAGGGGGGAAACGGAAGAAAAAGAGGCGAAAGAAATCGGGTCAGTCATAAAGACTGGTAAGTCCAAGTGGCTTTCAGCATAAAAACAGATAAAGGTAACATGACATGTATAAACTGAAAGTAAACATACGGATGATGACAAGATAGGCAAGATAGACTAATATAACATGATAAATCAAGTATAAATCAAGTATAGGATCACGTTTCCAAGGTTCGCTACATCAACTGTACTAGAATCCCAAAAACCATGTCTTATATTAATCATGAAATGATCCCTTGGCCCAATATCATGAAATGACCCATTTCTAGGCCAATGAAACGATCCACTAGTCGGTCGGCTCCCTACAAGTTCTAGCTCGTCATGTGTCTGTGTCATACGGCCCTATCACGAATGTAGTCACCTGTGCTAGGTCCACCATAGGGTGTATCAAGCCCTAGGATGCCAACCACCGACATGAATTAAGAATGCACAGAAAAACCTACTGATGCACAATGCCTGCTTTTTCGACTCCGGACCACGTGCACGACCATAGCCCGCCTGAGACTACACTGGCGCACCAACACAGACGTCGTTCTATCGCTTACAATCAGCCCAGTAATCATGCCCCACCCTACCTAGTTTCAGGGTACCATGATACATCTAGTGGGTTACTGCTGAAATGGATCGCGTAACTAGGGTTTCCATCCAATAGGTTAAGTGTTGTCATTTAAATTCGTGACCTAACCCTTATCAGTCTAGCATGTCAAGTTGGTTAAGTGTTGTCATTCAAGTTCGTGACTTAACCTGCCTACGTGTCATGTCAAATTTGACTAAGTGTTATCGTTCTAGTTCATGACTTAGCCCTACGAATCATGTATCAAGTTGGTTAAGTGTTGTCTTTCATGTTCATGACTTAACCCTATCATGTGGCATTAATTCATTAATGCACCCCAACCTCTCACATCAGACCTATTGTTGTGGTCTTTGGATATGCCGGGCGGTTCCGGGCAGAATTACAGCACAACTCAGTCTGACCTCGGGTTTTCAAGTGTGATATGACCAACTACCCACATTGGATCCTATTGTTTGCAGTAACTGGATTTGTCGGGCGGTTCCGGGAAGAATTACACTGCAAACTCAACCCAACCTCGAGTTGGCCATTTTCATGTTCATTCTAGTGTCATGTCCATGTTCAAGATTCATGTCAAGTTCATGTCAAGTTTCAAGGATAAGTTTCCAAGTTTCCTTATAATTACCAATTTTTCCCATCGTTACCCCGTCTAAATATTAAGCTAACAATCTTAGCCTAATTTTCGTCCGCATGATTTTTGACAAATAATATTAGGCTAAAAACTTAGCCTAATTTAGCGTACACAAAATTGGCATAAAGAAATTCAATAACATAAACGTGACATAGGTGTAAACTTGGCATTCTCGGAATAGTCAATATGAACACCATTGGTGTGTTCTTGCAAAAATAATCAACATGAATATCATAGGTGTGATCTTGCAACGTAGACTAAATCAACATACATATATGTGAATTTGCAACATAGGCTAAATCAGTTTACATATAAGTGAACTTGCAAATCAGTCACGAACATATGAATAAGTGTGAACTTGAAATATGACATAGGTTTAACATATACACATAAACATGTAGATCTAACATTTGGTCACATATGTGATATGATTTTACAACTTAAAACTTGCATAACATGATAAACTACACAACTTGTCATAACAGATTATATTCCAAGTTCATATACATATGAATAGACTTATTCATTAATTCCTAATTCAACATGATGATAGAATAGAACCACATGCATAGATCAACATAATAAACATTGCTCTATTATTAATTTATTTCCAAGGCATGACCTAACTGAATAAATTGATTAAAACATCGCAGGCATAACATTATGAACATGAAAAGGTTTGAATAATAATCTAGACTCAGGAACACGGATAGATCTAACTTAAATAGAAAAATCCCTAAAATCAAGAAAAATAAAGAAAATAGGTCTGAATAGAAAATCAAGCTTAGATCCAATTTCATAGTCATAATCCTAGGCAATAGCCTCATGGTCATGAATCATAGGTGATTAGCCACAAATGTCCTTTTCATAGTCATAGGCAACAGTCTTATGCTCATAGTCATAGGCGTAGGCATTGTCTTATGTTTACAGTCATAGGCATAGTCTTATGTTCACAGTCATAGGCGTAGTCTTAGGCCATTAACAATAGTTTCAACGTCGTAGGCAATATTCCCAATAGTCAAGATCCAAGAAGAAAACAAGAATAGATATGAATCATACATAAATCAATTCCAATTTGTAACATGCCCATATTAGATTTATAGTTTTTATCTAAAAGTAACTGGAACTTACAGATCGTGGTCTAAGAAATTTAGATGCAGAAGTCAAGTCTAGAAATTTATCGTTGAATCTTGCTTTGATTGTAGAAGCAAATCCCCAATTCCTAGCCGTAGTCTTCAAGAAATAATCTTCGCGTTTTAATTTTAATTTAATTTAATTTAGAGGAAGAAGAAGAAGCCATGATCATCAAGTGTTTGAGCAGCATAAGGTTAGAGAAGA
This sequence comes from Allium sativum, assembly GCA_030737875.1. NCBI lineage: Eukaryota > Viridiplantae > Streptophyta > Magnoliopsida > Asparagales > Amaryllidaceae > Allium > Allium sativum. Next base: position 943,842,022 of record CM060909.1, on the reverse strand, counting down.
ATGGTGTAAAGAGTATGAGGCTAGGAGGCTATTTATATAGAATTTCAGTTTAAGTATAGTTGTCGATGAATCTAGAGTTAATCAAGGCCATCCATCTCAAGAGAAGCCAATTAGAAAGTGACAAGTTAGCCCTAGTGACACAGCAGAGCTCAGAAATTCGACCAGAACCCGACCAGGCTTGCCAGGGCCAAACCAGAAAGCTGTGCAGGCTTGCTGCTCGGCCTAGGAGCACCTTCCAAGTGCGCCAATGCAAAATTGCATGGGCAAACTTCCTAAGTGCGCCAGTGCAATTTTGTTCTGGCGCACTTCCCAAGTGCACAAGTGCATTATGGTCGGTTTCTGGTTTTTCTGCCTAACTTCGTTCGTCCATATCTTCTTCGTACGTTATCCATTTTACGCAAACTCGGACTCTATTTCAAGCAGAATTCCGAGACGAACACAATGGCGTACCCGATTTCCCTTTATTCTTATTTTAAAAATTAATTCTGCCTTGATTTATTGTTTTAACATGTTATTAAAATTCGGGTTGTTATAACTAACATAAACATGACATAGGTGTAAACTTGGCATTTTTGACATAGTCAATATGAACATCATAGGTGTGAACTTGCAAAATAGTCAACATGAATGTCATAGGTGTGAACTTGCAACATAGACTAAATCAACATACATGTGAATTTGCAACATAGCCTAATTCAACTTACATATATGTGAACTTGCATTGAAATAGGGATCAAACCAAATAGGTGTCACATAAATTAGCATATGTTTTAGACAACATAAGCCTAAACATGTTTTGGATCTAGGCATAACATCGAACATCACTAGCATATGACAAGAATATGACATTTTCATAAGTATGTATAAATTTTATGACAAGGGTGTGAACTAGATCCAATCATATATCTAATTACAACATGAAACATGTACTAAAGTGGATCTTGACATGGATCCAATCAGGAACTTGCAACTTTTGTATAAACACAGGAGCATGTATATGAACATAACCATTTAGGCATAAAGGTTCTAGCATAAAGTATATTCATGAGGTTCTAATCACAAATAGCCTATATAATCGCATAAACATGAACTATACAACTTACGTGTGATGTTGTTTTCATTCTAATAGTACAATAGGATCAACATCAACTCAATTATACCACAAACATCCCAATTCCATTCATAACATAATCATTTTAGTACAAAGATATGAATTAACATCGTCGTTACATAATAGCACAATTCCACTTCCAATTTACATCGAATCAAGTCTTAGTTTTATTCTCATCGGAAAAATTACTATACTTACAACGAACGACAAACTTGAATTCTGGATTCTGAGTTCTGAATTTTAAATGCTTTCCTTTGGGTGGACTAATGTTGTTTTGATTCATGTTTTACATTAGTATTGGCTTGTCTCTAAGCTTTCTAACTGACGGCCACTCCTAGTTTTTTTCCCAGCAGCATGACGGCTCTAGTACTATATTATTTGTGTGAATTTAGGTTTAGACTTGAGTTGTATTTATAGAATTTTAAACTGATTAGAGCCGTTGATGAAGCTAGAGTGAATCCAGACCATCCATCTCAAGAGAAGCCAATCAGAAAGCGACATGTAAGCCCTAGTGACAATGCTAAGCCTCAGAAATCGACCAGAACCCGACCAGGCCAGCCAGGGCCTGACCAAGCAGGTTTCTGCTCGGCCTGGGCGCACTTGACAGGTGCGCCAGTGCAAATTTGTCTTGCCGCACTTTCCAAGTGCGCCAGTGCAATTTTGTTCTGGTGCACTTCCCAAGTGCGCCAGTGCATTCTGGCCCGTTTCTGGTTTTTCTGCCCAACTTCGTTCGTCCATATCTTCTTCATATGTTATCTGTTTTACACAAACTCGGACTCTATCTCAAGTAGAATTCCAAGACAAATGCAATGGCGTAACCCATTTCCCTTAATTCCATCATTTAGAACTAATTATACTTTAATTTGTTAAGTAATAGTTAATAGGAAATTCAGGGTGTTACATTCTCCCTCCTTAAAGGATTTCGTCCCCGAAATCTTCAAGTCTAGGAGAACGTAAGTCCTAACATCCAACCGTCCATCTACTCAACCAGCAAACACAGGCGTCCATTATCCTTAAAAGATTTCTAATTGTAACACCCTACCTCCACTAGGGTCACTCACAAAGGGAATGCACTAGTTTTGGTGGAGTATTATTATCTAGGTAAACATACACAGAGATATTACAAGGCAGAACATAAATAAAGCAGCGATAGGAATTAAAAACCAAACTTTTATTACTTTCAAGTAAAGAGTCAAAACCTCATATATCTAAGGTACAAATTATTCCATTACATCAAGTTCCAAAATAAAGAAGCATAAAGATAACAAAAGTAAATTATTCCCCCATAAATAGCAGAAGCAACCATAGCATAGCCCAAGACCAAACCATACATGAGCTGTCAGAAAGCAAGCTAAGTCCAAGCTAAGAGCTAGTGTTTCCTCCCTGAGAACCTGGGAGGAACGAAAGAAAAAGGGGCGAAAGAAAAAGGGTCAGTCATAAAGACTGGTAAGCCCTAGTGACTTTTAGTATGAAAACTAGTAAAGGTAACATGATATGTGGAAACTAGAATTAAATATAAGGATGATAAGAGAACTGGTAGGGTAATTAAGATAACAGGATAAGTCATGTCTAGCATATTCAAGATTCGCTGCACCAACTGTACTAGTGTTCTAACCCATGTCAAGTATTAATCATGAAATGATCCCTTGGCTCAATATCATGAAGTGACCCATTACGGGGTCCTACGGTACGATCTACTAATCGATCGGCTCCCTACAAGTTCTAGCTCGTCATGTGTCTGTGTCATACGGCCCTATCCTGAAATGTAGTTACCTGTGCTAGGTCCACCATATGGTGTATCAAGTCCTATGGTGCCACCCACCGACACGAATTAAGCACACACAGTGTAAATCTACGGATACCCAATGACTGCTTTTTCAACTCCGGACTACGTGCACGACCATAGTCCGCTTGAACCTACAATGGCGCACCTACTCAGCTGTCGTTCTGGTCGCTTACAATCAGCCCAGTAATCGTGCCCCACCCTGCCTAGTCCCAGGGTATCGTGATACATCTAAGTGGGTTACTGCTGAAAAGGACCGCGTAACTAGGGTTTCTAATGGGTTAAGTGTTGTCATTCAAATTCGTGACTTAACCCTATCCAAATCATGTATCAAGTTGGTTAAGTGTATTCAAGTGGTTCATGACTTAACCCTATCATGTGGCATTAATTCATTAGTGCACTCAACCTCTCACATTAGACTAACTGTTGTGGTCACTGGATTTGCCGTGCGGTTCCGGGCAGATTTACACCACAACATAGTCTAACCTCGGGTTTTTCGTGCGATATGACCAACTACCCACATTGGATCCTATTGCTTGCAGTCACTTAATTTGTCGGGCGGTTCCGAGCAGATTTACACTGCAAACTCAACCCAACCTCGAGTTGGCCATTTTCAAGTTTATCTAATTGTCATGCCCACGTTAATCGAGTTTTCATGTCATGTGTAATAACCCGGAAATTCTGAACCAGTTTAAAATTTTTTATTTTGGCAATTTTAGCGAATTTTCTATAGTTAAAATGAATTATTTTAAATAATATCGACGAGAAATTTATTTTGAATATAATTCGAACGTATATATTATACGCGTCGTCGTTAGAATATAAATATTTATATATAATTATAAATAGAATTGAAAATGGCGCGGTAGTTCGATAATTCGATTTCAAACTTCAATTGAATGTACCGGGTGCAAAACAATCCGGATTTTAGCGAAACCAAAAACATTAGGATCTAATTGATAATATCTTTCCAACGAATCCGAAAAATCAAAATTTCATAGCGGGAATCAAAAGATATGTCCAGTTGAAAATTCTGAATAGTCGCTATGGAATTCAGGCCCTTAAAAATGGAAATTTTGCAAACGACCTCGGATTTCGACGAAACCACTTTTGTTGGATCCGCAGTGTCAAGTTATTGCTAGATTTCAAATTTCATAATTTTTCGATTCAATATATGAGCGTGGCAAAGGAAAACGCGTTTGACCAATTTCAGTCAATTTTAATCGACTGGAAAATGGCCATTTTTCAAACGGTCTCAGAATTCGACGAAATTAGTTTTGTTAGGACCGTATCGGCAATACGAAGCTAGAAAATATTTTTCTGGAATTTTTCGAGTTAGTATGTGACCCCGGTAAGTTGAAATGTACATTTAAAATTCAATATAGTGATTTAAATGTAAATTTAACGGAAACTGATTGTAACAATCAAATCAGCCTGCGATACATATCCCATTGTGTTCGGAATGGGGGTAAAACGCTATGGACGTCAGGCGGTGGGCCTCGTTTCGAGTTCGTATGTAAAAGTCAACTCTTTGCAAAGTAAAATATTAATTAAATATAAACCCCTCTTATACATAACCCCCCCCCTTTTCCATCGTTCAGAAAACCCGACCCCCCCCCCCCATTCTCAGAAAACCCGTCGCCCAACAGGCGGAGCCGCCACCTGCGTCGGCCAAGGCCGAACTCCGGCGAGCCTCTCCCCCACGCTGGCGCTCCCCTCCCCCTCTCGCTTTCCTCTCTCCTCTGTAGAAAACCCCAATCCCCCAAAAACCCTCGACCTCGCGTCGTCCACACTCAACAGCCGCCGCCGATGGGCCTGTGCCAACGACGCCTCCTCGACTGTAGTCCCCTCTCGCCTCTCTCCTCCTCTTCTTCTTCTCTCCGGCGCCCAAATCAGCGAAGACCTAAACCCCCCACCTCCGATGCACCAGTCCTTCGACGCGCTGCCGGACCTCACCCCCTACTGCAGCCATTTCGGCGAACCTTAGCAAAGCCCCCTCTTCAAATCAAAGTAAGTTTTGTTTTTTTTTAATTTATTTACATATATGTCAATTATCGTTTTTATTTAGTATTTAAAACAGTTTTCGTTTAAATATTATTTACATAGAAGAATACAATTTTTGTAAGTAGAAAAATATGATTTTTATATTTTTAAGGTTTAAAAATATGATTTTTATCTTTCTAAAGTATTAAAAATATAGTCTTTACTATATAGATGATATAAAAATATGATTTTGTTTACGAAGAGAAGTAAAAATATAATTTTTACATGATAGGAATGTTAAAAATAGCATCTATATATGTGTAGCAAAGTAAAGATTGATTATGAAAAGACGATATTTTAGATATGTAAAGACGATATTTTTAGATATGAAAAGACGATATTTTGAGATGAATAGTGAAGTAAAAATATGATTTTTACTTTGAGGAAAATATAATTTTTATATTATTGAAAGGCAAATCTATATTTAAAAAAAAAGGTGAAATCTTTTTATATAGCAAAATAAAAATTCGATTTTTATATATTGAATAACATAGTAAAAATTCGATTTTTAAATGTATGAAGCGATTGTAAAAATAGGATTTTTAAATTGAAAGTGAATAAATAAAAATGTGATTTTTATTTTAAAAGACATCAGTATATAAAAATGTGATTTTTACATATGTAGAGAATACGGGCAACAAAGGTGATAAAAATGCGACAACGATGAAGATTTCTATCAAAGAAGAGTCAAGATGATTGGATAGCTATTGGTGAGAATTTATCACCTTTCAATTTCATTTTCTAGTTATATACATATACTAGGATGCAGACGGTCCTTAGTAGCACCCGACACAATCGTCCACAGACCATGGACTTGTTTGTTTGATTGCAAAAAAAAAAGTTAGATTATTAGATTGAAATTGAATTGTTTGGTGAAATGAATGAATTTGATTGATGTGTGAATGGCGTGGGCCTTCACTAGACCGGGGATAAGGCTAGGCCTTGTCCCGTTTCTAGTATCGTGCCGTTATGCCGCCGAAATTTTCTAAAATAAGTTAGAAAAATAAAAATATCATTTTATTTAAAGAATGAATTGAATAGATATTCATATGTTAAAATAAAATGTTTTATCGTTAAAATATAATTTTTAACGTGAATATGAATATAGTGAATGTGAATAAATAAATACTCATTTACAAACCGGACGGTTTGTTTATGTACACCGATTTGACTGACATTGATTGGGACGATAAATTTTACACATCGCCCAACTGCACCAATAAAATCTGTGTTTGATTGTTTGAAACCCAACACAGGTATTGGGATGAAATTTGAAGTTCACTCATCCTGACTGATTAAATATGTCGATCGATTGATTGACAGGCTGTTATAAGCGTTATATATCTATATTTGATGCTTATGCAGTGTAGTGCACTTTGGTTGATGATTGATTATTTTCAATGCTATTATATACGTGTGATGTATGAAAACCCATATAATTAACATTATATGGTGATTGATTGGGCCTCATTCCAATTTAGAAAATAAAGAATATTATAAAATAAAGGTTCATGTGTTGACTGTACTCATCCGTTGAGATTAGTCATGTGTTGAACGAAATATTTTAAGAATAAAATTTACATCTTTATCAATATTATAAAGTAAAGGTTCATGTGTTTACTGTACTCATCCGTTGAGATTAGTCATGTGTTGAACGAAATATTTTAATAATAAAATTTACATCTTTATCAATATTATAAAGTAAAGGTTCATGTGTTGACTGTACTCATCCGTTGAGATTAGTCATGTGTTGAACGAAATATTTTAACAATAAAATCTACATCTTTATCATATATAAAATTAGAAACTGACTGGAAAATAGATAAGATGAGTGGTCTCCTGGATATTAATCTGATGTTGGTTTCGGCCTTCGGGGTTAATATTCAGGGAATCGTTCTCTTACTAATTTACGGTTGGAGTCTGATTTAATATCAAACGATAGATACCTAAATTTTCATAAAATATATTAAATAACAAAATAGTCACACGTGGACGGTACTCATTCGTTGAGATTAGTCGTGTGTTGACAAAGAGATAGAGTCGTGTATTGAAATAAAAATATTTTGAAATAGAAATATTTGAGATAGAGATATTTGAAATAGAAATATTTGAGACAGAGATATTTGAAATAGAATATTTGAAAATAGAAATATATGAAGCCGTGTTGATTAGATTGACGCCATTTTGGACGTGAACGATATTTATATCGATTTTATTCATTTTAAAATGAATATTGAAAAGTGATTTCGAAATCGAATATTTTGAAATGAAATTTGAATCAAATTTAATAGAAAACGAATTCGAATTGAATATATAAGGAATGGAATTCTAATTGAATATAAAACGAATTTGATTTCAATTGAATATATAATGAATTTGATTCAAATAGAAAACGGAAATGAATGGAATATAAAACGATTTCGAAATGAATTGAATATAAACCGATTTTGAATTAAATCGAATAGAAAACCAATTTGAATTGAATCGAATAGAAAACCAATTTGAATTGAATCGAATAGAAAACCAATTTGAATTGAATCGAATAGAAAACGAATTGAATTGAAAATAAAACGAATTCGAATCGAATTAAAATCGATTTGAATTGAAATCAAATGGAAATGAATGTAAGAAGAATTTATAATAGAAAATTCAATTTTGATTTGAATTTGAGATAAAGGCCGAAAATGTTTTTGAAACGAATTCAAAACTATTTATAAAATTCGTTTTAAATAGAAATCGACGAAATATATATTATATACATAATATAATGGCCTGAATAGAACGCGCCGCGCCGCGGCCGTTCATGAATTTCGACCATTTATTTCAAACGGACATTACGGGAGATCCGACCGTCGTATTCTCCTAAAATCGGAACCGTTGGGTTCGTATCGAAAAGAGCTTTCTAAAGAATATTAGAAATTTAAAATCTAACGGTTGGATTTGGAGATACGTCCAAATCAAATTTGGAAAAGGTCGCTGTAAGTGCAGTTCGATGGCCGTTGATGGAAATCGACTGTACGGGCCTTGATAAAATCATTAAAAATAGTAATAATTTGTGTAAAATCAGAAGAAATGATTTGGGAAAATTTGGGATGAAAAACTCCATATTTGAAAAGAGAAAAATGGATTTTTATCGAAATGAACTAGATTGAATTAAATTTAAAACCCGATTTGTTTTTAAATAAATAAATTAGATTTAAAAAGGGGTTTTAAATGATCGGAATTCCTAATATATTTGATTTAAATTGAACTAGAATTGATTTGTGAGTTTATCGTGAACTGTGTTTTAAACAACACTAGTTCTTTAACCCGAAAATAAATAGAATGTGATTTGGGTTTGTCGTGAACTGTGTTTTAAATAACACCTAGTTCTTTAACCCAGTAAAAGGAGTTTTAACGAATCTTCAATTAGATTGAAATGTAAATTTGTAATCTAAATTATCAAATTTAGAAAATGAGCGAGAATGGAGTATTACCAGTTTTTCTCCAAAGCGATAGTTAAATCTTTAATTAGATTTGAACGTGAAATGGTAATTAATTTTACCGATAACACCGTGGTGTTAGATATGGAGTATCACCAGTTTTGCTTCATGGGATGAATAGGTTGGGATTGGGAAATAAAATAAATAATTACTTCGGTATGGTTCGCTAATCTCGACTAGTTCAGAAAACCATAATTTGGTTTGAAACGACATCCAAAGGAAGATTAAAGGATAAATTTTAAAGAGTTTATCTTGGATAAAATTAATGGGAACCTTTCCCTAAAAATGTGATTTTGTGAATAAAACAATATTTTGAATTGAAATGACGCGTATGTTGTGTTTGTGTAACATTTGTTTTAATATACGCGGGTTGTTCGGAAAGTCCGGGTTTATACCCATTCTGAATAACTGATTCGGCGATAAGTCGAAGATGAAGACGGTGGTTGAAGACCGAAAGTCTTCACATCGTTTGGATAATTACCGACGATCCTGATTGGGCTGTACACCCAAGAGGATGGAAATAGTTGGTGGTCGTCCAGACGTACTTGGAGATGGATGGATATGCGAGGAAAGAGCCTCCGGTTTCGTTCAGGCCCAGAACGAACTTATAAATGGATTGTGTGTCTGACATTGGATTTTATTCTGTGTTGATTGATTTCTATTAAATATACATCTGTTTGGCGGCAGAGAATTTATTCTTTTGCTTAACGCCCTTCTCTGAGACGTACGAGCTCAGAGGTTGTATAACGACGGACATCAGTCGCATGGCATGAATTGCCTGTGTGGCACGCTAAGATGCAATGATCAAGGCTTCTGTTGAAAAGCAAAGTCTTGTGGTTGATGATCAAAGCACGGCCTACATGGCAGCTTTGTGTATAGCGTGAATTCGCGAGCCTCATACCTCGGTATGAGCTAAAAATGGGATACGGACCGCTGGGAGAGCACGACGTTTCTTTCTAGCTATGGTGGTGTCAGTGACTTACCAGCCCTGACATATATATACTTTTCACCTTTGTGGTTGTTGGAATGAGGCGCCTCAATTATAGGTCTGTAAGGACCGGGAAACGTGTGTTCAGGCATAATTAATCCTCTAACGTAAGTGAGGACCGGCCCAGCCGCATCCAGGGTTGCCCAGAGTGCGTAGCCCTGAGGCATTTGCTAGAGTTTCTCGAGCGTGGAGAGGATCTTGCCCCTTGCCTCGACTCATGACGGAAATCCAATTTCCAATACGTGTATCGCGGTTTTAATTGTAGAACTAGTATGGCGACATGATATATGGTACCCATGCCGTCTATGATTTATATTTATGATTGAAACTGTTTTGACACTATACACTTATTATAGTATCAAATGATTTGTTTTAAACGTACCAAGCATGTCTGGCTATTATAAGGGAAAACCCTATCCTCCGGCTTGCGTTGCATTGTGTGATGGGACCTGGGTCTTATAATAGCTTCATTTTTCGAAAAAGCATTGCGTTGTTTATTCTATGCACTGGTATTCTTGGGAGGAAACCCGTTCCGTGTTATACGGCGTGGTCCCTTGAATTACTCTCTTTTAAAGTCAAGCTTTAAATAACTGTTTTAGTTCTCACACCAGTCACATGACTGACCTGGAGTTTATTGTTTTAACCTAAACTCTGAGTGCCCCTATTTTCCGCACGGGCAGCTAGTAGTTTGGTTTTGCAGATTTATATTCACAGGATCCTGATCTACAGCTGGAATGATATCCGGAAAGCTCTGTATCCGTGTATCACCTTCAGTTGTGCTTTGTATTATTGTTCCGCTGCTATGTAATTTAATGTAATCTCTGATATTTATCAAATGTAATTTATTCATTTACACTCTGTATATTCTTGCATCTGATGGAATTGTTGTAATAGCAATGAAATGTTCTTCCGTCTGCGTTCATTTGTGTGTTGTTCTCAAAGTATCCGCTCTTTCCTTCACGGGGAAGTAACGGGTTCTTACAGTGGTATCAGAGCTTTGGTTTACAGAGCTCGAGAACAAGACACATTAGAACCATACGAAAGAATTCATCAGATATTGGATTAGTAATATCCAATTAGAATGACTCGTTAGAGATGGAATCAGTAGTATCCTAGAACGAGTGTGAAGAGTATATTTTTCAAAAGAAAACAGTTTTGTTTTGAAAATTTAAACCATTTTATACGTATTTGAGTATTTATTTATTTTGAATATGGACAATCTAGTATATAAAGGTTTTGCATATACGCGTCATGAACGTATATTCGAAGTTTTAATATGCTGGATAGATATAGAATCACATTCTAGTCGCCCGGACATGATTCTGATGATGGCGCGCCATCACCAGTATTTATTTTCGTGTTTCGAAGGTGTGATTTCTATATATTTCCATTAGACTGGTGTGAGAACCAAAACTTATATAGCTAGAACACTTTGTTGTGAATTGGCATCAAAAACATGATTTTTTGTATATATATCAAAATTATGAATTTGAAACTCTAATTCACTAATTGATTGATGTTTCTGTTGTTTGTTTATTTGTTTGATAATTTTTAACCATTATGCCTAATTGAACCAAATATTGAATTGTATTGAAAATTGGTCGCATTTGCTTGCATATACATATACTTACATTGAACAGGTCATAGCAAGGAGGCTAGAGTCGAAGAATAAAATTTTTTTGCCCGACATATAGGTACATGTTTACTACATAATTTACTGTTTTGTTTGGGTGATGATGATTTTATGAGCCTATTGGCTAGCCGCTTGGCTTTTTCTTTTTCTTTTTGAGATCAGAAGGCCTATATGGCAATTTCAGGATTTTCCCGTGGCTCCCGGTGCAGGGGAGGTTATGGCGAAATTTTTCGAAAATTTAGGGTGTTAGCCAAATTTTTGAAAATTTGAAAATTCTCAGAAACTGAAAAGTTGGAGAATGGAAGCCAGATCGAACGTAGAGTTGAATAATCAAACCACTTTCGACTTTGTTCCTTTTCGGGAACGAAAAGTTTTAAGTGGGGGAGATTGTAATAACCCGGAAATTCTGAACCAGTTTAAAATTTTTTATTTTGGCAATTTTAGCGAATTTCTATAGTTAAAATGAATTATTTTAAATAATATCGACGAGAAATTTATTTTGAATATAATTCAAACATATATATTATACACGTCGTCGTTAGAATATAAATATTTATATATAATTATAAATAGAATTGAAAATGTCGCGGTAGTTCGATAATTCGATTTCAAACTTCAATTGAATGTACCGGGTGCAAAACAATCCGGATTTTAGCGAAACCAAAGACATTAGGATCTAATTGATAATATCTTTCCAACGAATCCGAAAAATCAAAATTTCATAGCGGGAATCAAAAGATATGTCCAGTTGAAAATTCTGAATAGTCGCTATGGAATTCAGGCCCTTAAAATGGAAATTTTGCAAACGACCTCGGATTTCGACGAAACCACTTTTGTTGGATCCGCAGTGTCAAGTTATTGCTAGATTTCAAATTTCATAATTTTTCGATTCAATATGTGAGCGTGGCAAAGGAAAACGCGTTTGACCAGTTTCAGTCAATTTTAATCGACTGGAAAATGGCCATTTTTCAAACGGTCTCAGAATTCGACGAAATTAGTTTTGTTAGGACCGTATCGGCAATACGAAGCTAGAAAATATTTTTCTGGAATTTTTCGAGTTAGTATGTGACCCCGGTAATTTGAAATGTACGTTTAAAATTCAATATAGTGATTTAAATGTAAATTTAACAGAAACTGATTGTAACAATCAAATCAGCCTGCGATACATATCCCATTGTGTTCGGAATGGGGGTAAAACGCTATGGACGACAGGCGGTGGGCCTCGTTTCGAGTTCGTATGTAAAAGTCAACTCTTTGCAAAGTAAAATATTAATTAAATATAAACCCCTCTTATACATAACCCCCCCTTTTCCATCGTTCAGAAAACCCGACCCCCCCCCCATTCTCAGAAAACCCGTCGCCCAATAGGCGGAGCCGCCACTCCGGCGAGCCTCTCCCCCACGCTGGCGCTCCCCTCCCACTCTCGCTTTCCTCTCTCCTCTGTAGAAAACCCCAATCCACCAAAAACCCTCGACCTCGCATCGTCCACCCTCAACAGCCGCCGCCGATGGGCCTGTGCTCGCGACGCCTCCTCGACCGTAGTCCCCTCTCGCCTCTCTCCTCCTCTTCTTCTTCTCTCCGGCGCCCAAATCAGCGAAGACCTAAACCCCCTACCTCCGATGCACCAGTCCTTCGACGCGCTGCCGGACCTCACCCCCTACTGCAGCCATTTCGGCGAACCTTAGCAAAGCACCCTCTTCAAATCAAAGTAAGTTTTGTTTTTTTTTAAATTTATTTACATATATGTCAATTTCAGTTTTTTTTTTAGTATTTAAATCAGTTTTCGTTTAAATATTATTTACATAGAAGAATACGATTTTTATAAGTAGAAAAATATGATTTTTATATTTTTAAGGTTTAAAAATATGATTTTTATCTTTTTAAAGTATTAAAAATATAGTCTTTACTATATAGATGATATAAAAATATGATTTTGTTTACGAAGAGAAGTAAAAATATAATTTTTACATGATAGGAATGTTAAAAATAGCATCTATATATGTGTAGCAAAGTAAAGATTGATTATGAAAAGACGATATTTTAGATATGTAAAGACGATATTTTTAGATATGAAAAGACGATATTTTGAGATGAGTAGTGAAGTAAAAATATGATTTTTACTTCGAGGAAAATATAATTTTTATATTATAGAAAGGCAAATCTATATTTAAAAAAAAAAGGTGAAATCATTTTATATAGCAAAATAAAAATTCGATTTTTATATATTGAATAACATAGTAAAAATTCGATTTTTAAATGTATGAAGCGATTGTAAAAATAGGATTTTTAAATTGAAAGTGAATAAATAAAAATGTGATTTTTATTTTAAAAGACATCAGTATATAAAAATGTGATTTTTACATATGTAGAGAATACGGGCAACAAAGGTGATAAAAATGCGATAACGATGAAGATTTCTATCAAAGAAGAGTCAAGATGATTGGATAGCTATTGGTGAGAATTTCTCACCTTTCAATTTCATTTTCTAGTTATATACATATACTAGGATGCAGACGGTGCTTAGTAGCACCCGACACAATCGTCCACAGACCATGGACTTGTTTGTTTGATTGCAAAAAAAAAAAAATAGTTAGATTATTAGATTGAAATTGAATTGTTTGGTGAAATGAATGAATTTGATTGATGTGTGAATGGCGTGGGCCTTCACTCCACCGGGGATAAGGCTAGGCCTTGTCCCGTTTCTAGTATCGTGCCGTTATGCCGCCGAAATTTTCTAAAATAAGTTAGAAAAATAAAAATATCATTTTATTTAAAGAATGAATTGAATAGATATTCATATGTTAAAATAAAATGTTTTATCATTAAAAATATAATTTTTAACGTGAATATGAATATAGTGAATGTGAATAAATAAATACTCATTTACAAACCGGACGGTTTGTTTATGTACACCGATTTGACTGACATTGATTGGGACGATAAATTTTACACGTCGCCCAACTGCACCAATAAAATCTGTGTTTGATTGTTTGAAACCCCACATGGGTATTGGGATGAAATTTGAAGTTCACTCATCCTGATTGATTAAATATGTCGATCGATTGATTGACAGGCTGTTATAAGCGTTAAATATCTATATTTGATGCTTATGCAGTGTAATGCACTTTGGTTGATGATTGATTATTTTCAATGCTATTATATACGTGTGATATATGAAAACCCATATAATTAACATTATATGGTGATTGATTGGGCCTCATTCCAATTTAGAAAATAAAGAATATTATAAAATAAAGGTTCATGTGTTGACTGTACTCATCCGTTGAGATTAGTCATGTGTTGAACGAAATATCTTAAGAATAAAATTTACATCTTTATCAATATTATAAAGTAAAGGTTCATGTGTTTACTGTACTCATCCGTTGAGATTAGTCATGTGTTGAACGAAATATTTTAATAATAAAATTTACATCTTTATCAATATTATAAAGTAAAGGTTCATGTGTTGACTGTACTCATCCGTTGAGATTAGTCATGTGTTGAACGAAATATTTTAACAATAAAATCTACATCTTTATCATATATAAAATTAGAAACTGACTGGAAAATAGATAAGATGAGTGGTCTCCTGGATATTAATCTGATGTTGGTTTCGGCCTTTGGGGTTAATATTTAGGGAATCGTTCTCTTACTAATTTACGGTTGGAGTCTGATTTAATATCAAACGATAGATACCTAAATTTTCGTAAAATATATTAAATAACAAAATAGTCACACGTGGATGATACTCATTCGTTGAGATTAGTCGTGTGTTGACAAAGAGATAGAGTCGTGTATTGAAATAAAAATATTTTGAAATAGAAATATTTGAGATAGAGATATTTGAAATAGAAATATTTTGAAATAGAAATATTTGAGACAGAGATATTTGAAATAGAATATTTGAAAATAGAAATATATGAAGCCGTGTTGATTAGATTGACGCCATTTTGGACGTGAACAATATTTATATCGATTTTATTCATTTTAAAATGAATATTGAAAAGTGATTTCGAAATCGAATATTTTGAAATGAAATTTGAATCAAATTTAATAGAAAACGAATTCGAATTGAATATATAAGGAATTGAATTCGAATTGAATATAAAACGAATTTGATTTCAATTGAATATATAATGAATTTGATTCAAATAGAAAACGGAAATGAATGGAATATAAAACGATTTCGAAATGAATTGAATATAAACCGATTTTGAATTAAATCGAATAGAAAACCAATTTGAATTGAATCGAATAGAAAACCAATTTGAATTGAATCGAATAGAAAACCAATTTGAATTGAATCGAATAGAAAACGAATTGAATTGAAAATAAAACGAATTCGAATCGAATTAAAATCGATTTGAATTGAAATCAAATGGAAATGAATGTAAGAAGAATTTATAATAGAAAATTCAATTTTGATTTGAATTTGAGATAAAGGCCGAAAATGTTTTTGAAACGAATTCAAAACTATTTATAAAATTCGTTTTAAATAGAAATCGACGAAATATATATTATATACATAATATAATGGCCTGAATAGAACGCGCCGCGCCGCGGCCGTTCATGAATTTCGACCATTTATTTCAAACGGACATTACGGGAGATCCGATCGTCGGATTCTCCTAAAACCGGAACCGTTGGGTTCGTATCGAAAAGAGCTTTATAACGAATATTAGAAATTCAAAATCTAACGGTTGGATTTAGAGATACGTCCAAATCAAATTTGGAAAAGGTCGCTGTAAGTGCTGTTCAATGGCCGTTGATGGAAATCGACTGTACGGGCCTTGATAAAATAATTAAAAATAGTATTAATTTGTGTAAAATCAGAAGAAATGATTTGGGAAAATTTGGGATGAAAAACTCCATATTTGAAAAGAGAAAAATGGATTTTTATCGAAATAAACTAGATTGAATTAAATTTAAAACCCGATTTGTTTTTAAATAAATAAATTAGATTTAAAAAGGGGTTTTAAATGATCGGAATTCCTAATATATTTGATTTAAATTGAACTAGAATTGATTTGTGGGTTTATCGTGAACTGTGTTTTAAACAACACTAGTTCTTTAACCCTAAAATAAATAGAATGTGATTTGGGTTTGTCGTGAACTGTGTTTTAAATAACACCTAGTTCTTTAACCCAGTAAAAGGAGTTTTAACGAATCTGCAATTAGATTGAAATGTAAATTTGTAATCTAAATTATCAAATTTAGAAAATGAGCGAGAATGGAGTATTACCAGTTTTGCTCCAAAGCGATAGTTAAATCTTTAATTAGATTTGAACGTGAAATGGTAATTAATTTTACCGATAACACCGTGGTGTTAGATATGGAGTATCACCAGTTTTGCTTCATGGGATGAATAGGTTGGGATTGGGAAATAAAATAAATAATTACTTCGGTGTGGTTCGCTAATCTCGACTAGTTCAGAAAACCATAATTTGGTTTGAAACGACATCCAAAGGAAGATTAAAGGATAAATTTTAAAGAATTTATCTTGGATAAAATTAATGAGAACCTTTCCCTAAAAATGTGATTTTGTGAATAAAAGAATATTCTGAATTGAAATGACGCGTATGTTGTGTTTGTGTAACATTTGTTTTAATATACGCGGGTTGTTCGGAAAGTCCGGGTTTATACCCATTCTGAATAACTGATTCGGCGATAAGTCGAAGATGAAGACGGTGGTTGAAGACCGGAAGTCTTCACATCATTTGGATAATTACCGACGATCCTGATTGGGCTGTACACCCAAGAAGATGGAAATAGTTGGTAGTCGTCCAGACATACTTGGAGATGGATGGATTTGCAAGGAAAGAGCCTCCGGTTTCGTTCAGACCCAGAACGAACTTGTAAATGGATTGTGTGTCTGACATTGGATTTTATTCTGTGTTGATTGATTTCTATTAAATATACATCTGTTTGGCGGCGGAGAATTTATTCTTTTGCTTAACGCCCTTATCTGAGACGTACGAGCTCAGAGGTTGTATATCGATGGACATCAGTCGCATGGCATGAATTGCCTGTGTAGCACGCTAGGATGCAATGATCAAGGCTTCTGTTGAAAAGCAAAGTCTTGTGGTTGATGATCAAAGCACGGCCTACGTGGCAGCTTTGTGTATAGCGTGAATTCGCGAGCCTCACACCTTGGTATGAGTTAAAAACGGGATACGGACCGCTGGGAGAGCACGACGTTTCTTTCTAGCTATGGTGGTGTCAATGACTTACAAGCCCTGACATATATATACTTTTCACCTTTGTGGTTGTTGGAATGAGGCGCCTCGATTATAGGTCTGTAAGGACCGGGAAACGTGTGTTCAGGCATAATTAATCCTCTAACGTAAGTGAGGACCGGCCCAGCCGCATCCAGGGTTGCCCAGAGCGCGTAGCCCTGAGGCATTTGCTAGAGTGTCTCGAGCGCGGAGAGGATCTTGCCCCTTGCCTCGACTCATGACGGAAATCCAATTTCCAATACGTGTATCGCGGTTTTAATTGTAGAACTAGTATGGCGACATGATATATGGTACCCATGCCGTCTATGATTTATATTTATGATTGAAACTGTTTTGACACTATACACTTATTATAGTATCAAATGATTTGTTTTAAACGTACCAAGCATGTTTGGCTATTATAAGGGAAAACCCTATCCTCCGGCTTGCGTTGCATTGTGTGATGGGACCTGGGTCTTATAATAGCTTCATTTTTCGAAAAAGCATTGCGTTGTTTATTCTATGCACTGGTATTCTTGGGAGGAAACCCGTTCCGTGTTATACGGCGTGGTCCCTTGAATTACTCTCTTTTAAAGTCAAGCTTTAAATAACTGTTTTAGTTCTCACACCAGTCACATGACTGACCTGGAGTTTATTGTTTTAACCTAAACTCTGGGTGCCCCTATTTTCCGCACGGGCAGCTAGTAGTTTGGTTTTGCAGATTTATATTCACAGGATCCTGATCTACAGCTGGAATGATATCCGGAAAGCTCTGTATCCATGTATCACCTTCAGTTGTGCTTTGTATTATTGTTCCGCTGCTATGTAATTTAATGTAATCTCTGATATTTATCAAATGTAATTTATTCATTTATACTCTGTATATTCTTGCATCTGATGGAATTGTTGTAATAGCAATGAAATGTTCTTCCGTCTGCGTTCATTTGTGTGTTGTTCTCAAAGTATCCGCTCTTTCCTTCACGGGGAAGTAACCGGTTCTTACATCATGTTTCATGTCAAATCGTGTCAAGTTCATGTCCATATCCAGGTTCAAGTTATAATAATGTTCATGTTCAAAGCCAATTTATGATTTACCTAATCTACCCAAATCGTATTCCCATCGCACATAAGCTCGAATCGATACAAATAAGTCTAATTAGGGAATAACATAAAAAAGGGACGATTATAAGGTGGAAAAAGTGATTACTAGCATAGCATGGTATAACTTGAGATAAATGATATAACATTACTGGCATGTGGAATATTGGCTTCAAACATAAAGATTTCAAATCTAACGAAATATGGTACTAGTCAAGATAATAGTTGTCATAAGGTGATAGTATAGTCATGGTAACAATTGACATACGCTGGTAGTATAGTCGTGGTAACGATTGACATAAGGTGATAGTCATAAACTTGTGACTAATAGCAGATTCAACATGATAATATGAGTGGTTTTTCTTTTTGATTTACAACATGAATAGGCCCCAAATCAATGTCATAGTAATATATCCAAAAGTCAAGATCAAAGATGAACAAGAACGGACGTAAAACAGTCATCATAAATAGGTCCAATTTCAATTTACATCATATTCAGATTACATTTACAGTTTAAATCTAAAAATAACTAGGGCTTACAGATCGTGATTCGAGAATTAGAAAAAGAGATTCGACGTTGAATCTTTATATGCTTAGTCAAGTCCTAACAGAAATCCCCAAATCAACAACGTAGCTTTGCCGTAGAAGAAGTAGTCTCTATAACTTTTTAACCAGAATTAGAACAGCATGAGGTCAGAAAGAATTGTGTGTAGAGAGACTAGTGTTAGGGGCTGTATTTATAGGGTCAAGTCAACGAATGTAGACAGAAACGAGGCCAGATACATAAAAGTGAATCCAGCTTCAAAAGTGGACTCGGCCACCAGGTCGACCCCCAGGTCGACACTATGGTCGACCTGGTCTTGGGTAGGTCGACTACATAGTCGACCCCCAGGTCGACCTGGTCCTGGGTGGGAAATTTCCCACCCAGTCCATTCTGAGGTTTAAATTTCGAATTTTGAATTCGAATTGAGCTGTTTTGAACTTGAAAACTTCTGAAAACTTCGAATGGTCATAACTTGGTCATATGGGCTCCGATTTTCGAAAACTCCGACTCGTTTCCAAGAAGAATTTCGAGACGAACGTAATGGCATAACGCGTTTCCCTTGATTCTCATTTTAAAAATTAATTCTGCCTTGATTTATGGTTATTACACGTAAATAAAATACGGGTTGTTACATTCTCCCCCCTTAAAGGATTTCATCCCCGAAATCTCTAAATTAGGGAGAATATATCCTACCATCCAATAATCCATCTACTCAAAGCATCATCCACAGGCAACCATTGTCCTTAAAATATTTCTAGTGCTTTATGAACAATTGCAGAAAGTATGTGTATATGTACTTATCTAATGCAAAAGATCAGGCGGTTACTGATTCAGTAAACCTCCTTAATGCAAAATATGTTAGTGTAATGAATCCAATATGTATGCAAATTCCTAACATAGTTTATAATCTCTACATGAGTGCACAAACATTCATTCATATGAAACATCCAAGTGATAGCACGACAAGTTCCATCCATGTACAAGTATAAGCACTCATGCATATGCAACATGAAAATGTGACTGAGCCGATCTAGTGCCTAATGTGTGTCATGCATCCACTAGCAACTACTTGCAACCATTTGCAAACATCAACCATAACATGTTTCAATCACATGTTTACATCCATATGGTTCTACCTAAGGTTCTCAAGATAAGATCGAGAAGATAACGAGACAAACGTAGGTAGTAGAAGCATGATATGAAA
Organism: Allium sativum; assembly: GCA_030737875.1. Lineage (NCBI taxonomy): Eukaryota > Viridiplantae > Streptophyta > Magnoliopsida > Asparagales > Amaryllidaceae > Allium > Allium sativum. Next base: position 943,821,921 of record CM060909.1, on the reverse strand, counting down.
AGGTTCTCAAGTTTATAGGAAAAAGAGATCAAGAATGTACCCTCAAAAAGAAATGGGCAAAGCACGCGTATCTTCTCTTCGGTTTCCCAAGTTGCGTCTTCTTGGGTTTCACTCCACTGCACTTTAACTAGCTTGACTTCTCGATTCCTTAGCTTCTTAATCTCCGTTCCTAAGATACGAATCGGGACTCGCCTCAATGTTGATTCTTTTTCCACTTCTACGTCTTCAAGGATGCTTGGCTCAACCACTTCGGCTGACTCATGCAAGCACTTCCGGATATGCGAGACGTGAAAGACATTGTGTACCCCAGCCAGCTTCTCGGGTAAGTCTACCTTATAAGCCATCCGTCCAATCCTCTCAGTGATGGGGAACGGTCCTACGAACCTTGGTGCTAGCTTTCCAACTGCTCCAAAACGAACTACATTGTGTAACAGAGAAACTTTTATAAAGACCATATCTCCGACTTCGAACTCTAGGTCTTTCTTTCTCTGGTCCGCATAAGATTTCTGTCTATCTTGGGCCGTTTTCATCCGTCTTCATATCAACTCAATCTTCTCAGAAGTATCCCTTATCATTTCGGGCCCAAGCATAAGTCTGTCTGTCGTCTCCCACCAAAAAGATGGCGATTTGCACGGTCTTCCATACAGGGCTTCGAACGGTGCCATTCCGATGCTAGCTTGGTAACTGTTATTATATGCAAACTCCACGAGAGGAAGATGGTCTTCCCAAGTGCCACCAAAGTCAAGAATGCATAGCCTCAGGAGATCTTCTAGTACCCTATTTACCCTTTCGGTTTGTCCATCCGTCTGTGGGTGATAGGCCGTGCTCAAGTTCAGTCGTGTACCCATTGCTTCTTGCAGACTGTTCCAGAACTGGCTGGTGAAAATCGGGTCACGATCACTAACTATACTAGAAGGAACTCCATGCAACCGTACTATCTCTCGAAGGTAAATAGACGCTAGCCATGATGCGGTCCTCTTGCTTTTTACTGGAATAAAGTGAGCACTTTTCATGAGTCTATCAACTATGACCCATATGCCAGTATTTCCCTTCCTTGACCTAGGCAGTCCATACACGAAATCCATCGAGATACTCTCCCATTTCCATTGCGGAACCTCTAAAGGATGTAATAGCCCACTGGGCTTCTTCGACTCGACCTTTACTTGTTGGCACACCATGCACTTCGAAACGAACTCTGCCACGTCCTTTTTCATTCCAGTCCAAAAGAAAATGCGCTTCATATCTCTGTACATCTTATCCCCTCTAGGATGTATGGTCATCTTCGAGTGATGCGCCTCTTCGAGAGCTCTCCTTACTAAGTCTCCCACTTGTGGGACACATAGCCTTCCATCACGCCTTAGCCATCCCCTATCATCTATAGTGTACCTACTGAGGTGACTTGACGTCTCACCCCTAATCAGCTTGTCCATGATTTCGACTATCTGTGAGTCTTCCTTCTGTGAAGTCCCTACTTGATCTAGAAGTGTAGGTCTTAACTCAAGAGATGCTAACGTAGCAGTCAATGACTCAACAGCAGGTGTAAAATCAAAGGTTGCTATAAACTCAAGGCTTTTCATTTCAACAAACAAGGGGCTCAAAGTCAACCTTTTTCTGCTTAGCGCATCCGCCACCACATTACTCTTGCCAGGGGTATAAGCTATATCGAAGTCATATGATGCCAAGAACTCCATCCACCGCTGTTGTCTCAGATTCAAATCTTTCTATGAGAAGAGGTACTTAAGTGATTTATGGTCGGTATACAGCTCGAACCTCTCCCCTAGAAGATAATGGCGCCAAGCTTTAAGTGCAAAAACAATCGCGGCCAACTCCAAGTCATGCGTGGGATAGTTTTTCTCATGAACTTTAAGTTGTCTGCCCCCGTAGCATATTACTCTTCCTTCTTGCATTAGGACAGCGCCTAATCCAGTGCCTCACGCATCTGTGTACACCGTAAACATCTTACCTCCATCGGGTAATGCCAGAACTGGAGCTGTGGTGAGGGCTCTCTTAAGTCTCTGAAAAGCAGCGTCACATTCTATGTCCCATGTAAAAGCTAGGTTCTTCTTTGTTAACTTAGTAAGAGGGCTGAAATCTTAGCGAATCCTTAATGAACTTCCTATAGTAGCCCGCCAAACCGAGAAAGCACCTTTCCTCCGTTGCATTCTTAGGAATTTTCCAGTCTTGCACCACAACTACCTTTGCGGGGTCCATGGCTATGCCTTGCTTAGAAACTACATGTCCAAGGAACCGAACTTCCTTCCTCCAAAAATGGCATTTGGAGAACTTAGCCTTTAACTGGTGTGCTTTAAGCGTTTCCATGACTTCCTTGAGATGTCTAGCACGCTCTTCTTCATCTTTTGAGAAGATCAAAATATCATCCACGAAAACTACCACAAACTTGTTAAGGAACTCCCGAAACACCCTACTCATTAAATCTACAAAGTACGCGGGTGCATTCGTTAACCCAAACGGCATGACGAGCCATTCGACGAACCCATCTGGAGTCCTAAACGCAGTTTTGTCAATGCTATCCTAGGCCACTCTGAGCTGATGGAATCCTGTGGCTAGATCGAGTTGAGAGAAAACAGATGCTCCCACAAGCTGGTCAAACAAATCGTCGATTCTTGGTAGTGGGTGCGTATTTTTCTTTGTCATCTTGTTTAACTCACGATAATCTACGCACAGACGAAGCGATCCATCCGCCTTAGTAGCGAATACCACTGGAGCACCCAAATGCTTCGCCTTATGAAATTTTTCTCAAGCAACTCGTTAACTTGTTTACTGAGCTCCCTTCTTTCTCGCGGGGCCATGTGCCTAACGGGCAATGAAACTGGCTTGGCATTATCAACAAGATAAATTCGGAAGACTATCTCGCGTTTAGGAGGTAACCCCCTCACTTCATCAAAGACATCTGGATATTCTCGGACCACTCTTACAGATTGCAAATTATCGTCGGAGGAGTCAAGGGATTCAAGATAACACAACATGATCGGACCCTTAGGGTTACAAGAAATTTCAAGGGTATTACCAAGGCGAGTCATGAGCCTCACTACCCTTTGTTCACAATCAAGAATGGCTCCATAATTGGATAGCCAATCCATAACTAGGATCAAACCGTATCCCATAAATCTGAGAACATAAGCATTACACGTGAATTCTACGCTTAAGATAGAGATCCTCAAATCCACACACATCATAGATAAAAGGGTGGAGCCCCCAATTAGATTTGAAACTATAACGGGATCCTCAACCAGACTAGTACTTAAGTGCAGATTTTCAACAATATCAGAAGAAATAAAAGTATGCTGTGACGGCCGGGAATTTCGCTCGATCCGAATCAGTCGTTAAACCGATCTAGACCGTTCAAAACCCCTGATCGTTTGAGAATAGGACAAATCAGAACGCAGACGGAAGAACATTTCATTGTTATTACAACAACTCCATCAAATACAAGAATATACAGAGTGTAAATGAATACTATACATTCGATAAATATCAGAGATTACAATAAATTACATAGCAGCGGAAAATAATACAAAACACAACTGAAAGTAATACACGGATACTGAGCTTTCCGAGCATCGTTCCAGCTGTAAATCAGGATCCTGTGAATATAAATCTGCAAAACCAAAACTACTAGCTGCCCGTGCGGAAAATGAGGGCACCCAGAGTTTAGGTTAAAACAATAAACTCCAGGTCAGTCATGTGACTGGTGTGAGAACTAAAACAGTTATTTAAAACTTTACTTTAAAAGAGAGTAATTCAAGGGACCACGCCGTATAACACGGAACGGGTTTCCTCCCAAGAATACCAGTGCATGGAATCAACAACGCAATGCTCTTTTGAAAAATTAAGCTATTATGAGACCCAGGTCCCATCACACAATGCAATGCAAGCCGGAGGATAGGGGTTTCCCTTATAATAGCCAAACATGCTTGGTACGTTAAAAACAAATCATTTGATACTATAATAAGTGTATAGTGTCAAAACAATTTCAATCATAAATATCAATCCTAGGCGGCATGGGTACCATCTATCATGTCGCCATACTAGGCTCTACAAATAAAACCGAAATACACGTATTGGAAATTGAATTTCCGTCATGAGTCGAGGCAAGGGGCAAGCTCCTCTCCGCTTCGAGACACTCTAGCAAATGCCTCAGGACTACACACTCTGGGTAACCCTTGGATGCTTCAGGGCCGGTCTTCTCTTACGTTTGAGGATTGGCAATTCCTGAACACACGTTTCCCGGTCCTTACAGAACTAAAATCGAGGCGCCTCATCCAACAACCACATAGGTGAAAAGTATATAAATGTCAGGGCTAGTAAGTCACTGACACCACCAAAGCTAGAAAGAAATGTCGTGCTCTCCCTGCAGTCCTTATCCCGTTTTTGACTCATACCGAGGTGTGAGGCTCGCGAATTCACGTTATACACAAAGCTACGCCACAAAGTCCGCGCTTTGATCACCAACCACAAGACTTTGCTTCTCAACAGAAGCCTTGATCCATGCAACTCAGTGTGCCACACAGGCAATTCATGCCATGCGATTGATATATATTGATATATAACCTATAAGCTCGTACGTCTCAGAGAAGGGCGTTAAGCAAGAGAATAAATTCTCCGCCGCCAAATAGATATATATTTAACAGAAATCAATCAGCACAGAATAAAATCCAATGTCAGACACACAATCCATTTACAAGTTTGTTCTGGGTCTGAACGAAACCGGAGGCACTTTCCTCGCATATCCATCCATCTCCAAGTACGTCTGGACGACCACCAACTATTTCCATCCTCTTGGGTGTACAACCCAATCAGGATCGTCAGTAATTATCCAAACGATGTGAAGACTTCTGGTCTTCGACCACCGTCTTCATCTTCGACATATCGTCGAATCAGTTATTCAGAATGGGTATAAACCCGGCCTTTCCGAACAACCCGCGTATATTAAAAACAAATGTTACACAAACACAACATATGCCTCATTCCAATACATTAGTCACTAACCGTAAATCAGCAAGAGAGCAATTTCCCAAATATTAACCCCGAAGGCCGAAACCAACATCAGATCAATACCAAGGAAACATTCTTCTTAACTAACCTACAGCTAGTTTCTAAATCCCAATTCTTAAGGAAAGGTTCCCATTAATTTTATCCAAGATAAATTCTTTAAAATTTATCCTTTAATCTTCCTTTGGATATCATTTCAAACCAGATTACTGTTTTCCAAACTAGTCGAGGTTAGCGAACCACACCGAAGTAATTATTATTTTTATTTCCCAATCCCAACCTATTCATCCCATGAAGCAAAACTGGTAATACTCCATATTTAACACCACAGTGTTGTCTGTAAAATTAATTACCATTCCACGTTCAAATCTAATTAAAGATTTAACTATCGCTTTGGAGCAAAACTGGTGATACTCCATTATCGCTCATTTTCCAAATTTGATAATTTAAATTATAACACATTTCAATCTAATTACAGATTCCTTAAGACTCCTTTTTCTGGGTTAAAGAACTAATGTCATTTAAAACACAGTTCACGATAAACCCAAATCACATTCTATTTATTATCCGGTTAAAGAACAAGTGTTATTTAAAACACCCTTCACGATAAACCCACTAATCAATTCTATTTAAAACCCATTTCAAATCCAATTTATTTGTTTAAAAATAAATGGGTTTTAATTTTAGTTCAAAACTAGTTCATTTCGATAAAAATCAATTTTTATCTTTTCAAACATGGAGTTTTTCACCACAATTTTCCCCAAATCATTTCTTATGATTTTACACAAATTATTACTATTTTTAATAATTTTATCAAGGCCCGTACAGTCGATTTCCAACAATGGCCATCGAACTGCACTTACACCGACCTTTTCCAAATTTGATTTGGACGTATCTCCAAATCCAACCGTTAGATTTCAAATTTCAAATATTCGTTAGAAAGCTCTTTTCGATACGAACCCAACGGTTCCAGTTTTAGGAGAATCCGATGGTCGGATCTCCCGTAATGTCCGTTCGAAATCAATGGTCGAAATTCACGAACTACCGCGGCGCGGCGCGTTCTATTCAGGCCATTATATTATATATATAATATATATAATATATATCTCATTGATTTCTATTTAAAACAAAATTTATAAATAGTTTTAAATTCGTTTCAAAAACATTTCAACTTCTATTTCCAATTCAAATCCAAATTGAATTTTTCCCTATAGATTCGTTTTAAAATTCATTTAAATTCAATTCAAATTCGTTTTCTATTCTATTCAATTCGAATTCGTTTTCTATTCAAATTCGATTTCTATTCGATTATAAAAACGAATATAATCGATATAAATATCGTTCACGTCAAAATAGCGCACCTCTAATCAACACAGCTTTATATATTTCAATAATTCCGTTACTCTATTCAACAAATGAATATTTATTCTATTCAATACGTGAATCTATATTTTTGTCAACACATGACTAATCTCAACGAATGAGTACTGTCCACGTGTGACTATTTTTGTTATTTAATATATTTTATAAAAATTATGGTGTCTATCGTTTGATTTAAAATCAGACACCAACCGTAAATTAGTAAGAGAACGATTCCCTAAATATTAACCCCGAAGGCCGAAACCAACATCAGATCAATATCCAGGAGACCACTCATCTCATCTAATTTCCAGTTAATTTCTAATTTTATATATGATAGAGATGTAAATTTTATTGTTAAAATATTTCATTCAACACATGACTAATCTCAACGGATGAGTACAGTCAACACATGAACCTTTATTTTATAATGATAAAGATGTAAATTTTATTGTTAAAATACTTCGTTCAACACATGACTAATCTCAACGGATGAGTACGGTCAACACATGAACCTTTATTTTTTAATATTCTTTATCTTCTAAATTGGAATGAGGCCCAATCAATCACCACATAGCGTTAACTATATGGATTCCATACAACACATGTATATAATAGCAACGATAAACAATCAACCATCATCCAAAGTGCACTACACTGTATAAGCATCAAATATAGATATCTAACGCTTATAACAGCCTGTCAATCAATCGATCGACATACAACTAATTATTGGGATTAGTGTATGTCGTATTTCGTCCCAATACCCGTGTGGGGTTTCAAACAATCAAACACAGATTTTATTTGTGCAGTTGGGCAATGTGTAAAATTTATCGTCCCAATCAATGTCCTTCAAATAGGTGTACGTAAACAAACCGTCCGTTTTGTAAATGAATTTTTATTTATTCATATTCACGTTAAAAATTATATTTTTAACGAACGAATTATTTTATTCAACCTATGAATATTCTATTTGGTTCATTTATCAAATAAAATGATATCTTTATTTTTCTAACTTATTTTAGAAAATTTCGACGGCATAACGGCACGATACTAGAAATGGGACAGGGCCTAGCCTTATCCCCGGTCTAATAATGGCCCACACCATACACATATCAATCAAATCCATTCCATTTCACCAAACAATCAAATTCAAATCAAATAATCTAACCAACTACACAACCAAACAAACAAGTCCATTGTCTGTGGACGATGGTGTCGGGTGCTACTAAACACCGTCTGCATCCTAGTATATATTTATAACTAGGAAAGGAGAGTTAAAGTGAGAAGTTCTCACCGACTAGCTAAACCAAACGTCACGACTCTTCTTATGTAGAAATCTTCATCGTGCTCGCCTTTTTGCCAATTTCACTGCCCGTAGTCACTACATATATAAAAATCGAATTTTTACTTCGTTATTCAATATATAAAAATCGAATTTTTACTTCGCTATTCAATATATAAAAATCGAATTTTTACTTCGCTATTCAATATATAAAAATCGAATTTTTACTTCGCTATTCAATATATAAAAATCGAATTTTTACTTTGTTGCTATGTATATAAAAATCCTATTTTTATAATTACTCCATAGGGATAAAAATTCTATTTTTACATCGCTACAATATAGATAAAAATTCTATTTTTACATCGCTACTATATAGATAAAAATTCTATCTTTACTCTGCTATTCTCTATATAAAGATTTCGCCTTTTCTATTTTAAAAATCTAATCTTTTCTATTTTAAAAATCTAATCTTTTCTATTTTAAAAATCTAATCTTTTCTATTTTAAAAATCATAGCTTTTCTATTTTTAAAATGTCATCTTTCACTACATAAAAATATCGTTTTTTTATATCCTACCATATAAAGATCACATTTTTATTATCTATATAATATGAAAATTATATTTTCAATCTTTACATGCGATAAAAATTATATTTTTAACCTCTACATATAATAAAAATTATATTTTGAACTCTCTATAATATAAAAGATTATATTTTTATCCTTCTACAATATAAAAATTCAGATTTTTAATTGCAAAAATTAATTAAACAAGACAAAATAAATGAAAGGGCTTACATTGTTTTAAGGAGGAGCGGAGAGGGGCGTCAGGTGGTGGGTGGGGCGGAAGGAATCGGGCGTGGCTTCAATTGGGGGAGGGAAGAGGGGAGCGGAGGAGGGGGAGTGGCGCATTCGATTTGGGTAAAAAGGGGGGGCTCGTGGTCTTCGTTCGCGGAGGAGGTGAGAGGGAGGAAGAGGGATCGGGGAAGAAGGTGGCGACGGCAAGGGGGGTGCGGCGAGGCTCGCCGGAGCGCGGCGCGTTGGGCGCGATGCCCGATGTCGGCAGAGCGGGAGGGCGGCTGTAACACCCCACACCCGCTAAGGTCACTCACTAGGGGAATGCCTTAACTTCAGTGGAGTATTTTAAGTGAATATAGAACAGAAAAATTACAACAAGACAGATATAAATAATACTTGTTAACTAAAACATCATTTCATTGCAGCAGAAGGTAAACATGTTTGGTTACAAAACCATAAAACAAGAGTCAAGTACTAAATATCCATCCTGATAAAAACATAAGTACATAATCCCACTACATAACTAATAGCCATAATAGAAAAGATAAGCTGAGCTTTACATCAACGGTCCAAGCTCCAAAAGATAGATAAAGCAATCTGATCAAAGCCCACTAGTGCTAGGCCCACTCTGAGAACCTAAGGGTTGGGAAAAAGATAAAAAACAATGGGGTCAGACATAAGTCTGAGCGAGTCCTATAACTTTAACAATACAATCATTAAAGTAATTAGGGTATGATATAAACATGGTACGGTAACGACTGGGGATAAATGACTACACTAAGCAGCCAATTAGACATAGGAAGAACGAAGATAACGGTAAAGACGCATCTACCCACCCAAGGATAATTACTACACTGCACCACACCAGTCATTTCTAACTTAAAGGTTGATCCCACCCAAGGACTTAGAAAATTGAACTAGTAGTTTCGTGTACCCCTAGCTGACCACATAGGTGCCATCTGCCCCTATCTCCACTAGGTGTACCCACTACTCCCCAAGCGATCGGCTCCCTAATGTAGATATCTGTGCTGGTCCCACAGTGGGGTGTATCATTCCCCAAAGTGGCAACCCGATACCAACACTGATGCACGGCTTATACCTACACGATGCAACAACGTCTTACCTACCAGCCCGGGTCCACACACGCATATGAAACCCGTTGGACTTGCGTTGCCACCGCTAACCCGTTTTGGCCTCTTATAGTCAAGCCCAGTACGCGTGTCCCGTCCTCGACATGGGTCGAGCCCACAAAGATACATATGGTTACTGGTTGAAATGGGCCCCCACAAGCTACCCACCTAAGCTTGCTCCCTCTAGTGTATCCCACTTAACCCTTTAATCATGTTTAATTACATGTTTCCACTTTGGTTAAGTATTCTAATCGTATTTTCTATTGCCACCCAAGGCAACCACTAGATTTCCACATGCCACCCAAGGCACCCACTTAACCCCTCATGCCCTCACTACATGCTTATCTGGTTAAGTGTTTCTTAATTGATTAAGACTGTAACCTTTGTAAAGACGTCTCACATTAGACTGTCTTTTATGGCAGCTGGATTTGCCGGTCGGGTCCGGGCAGCCTTACGCCATAACAGAGTCTAACCTCGTGTCTTTACACTTGTCACATATTTAGTTTATGCCTAAGACCTATCACATTGAGCCAATCATTTGTAGCCACTGGATTTGCCGGTCGGGTCCGGGCAGTCTTATGCTACAAAAGGGTCCAACCTCGTGTCTTAGTCGATTAATTACACCTAATTAATCACCCCCATATTTTGAATTAATTTTCCCTAATTAATTCCAATTTAATGATGTACATAATTGACTCAATTATGTCCATCCACTTATGGTATGCAACATCATACCAATTTCACCACAATTTTGTTAACATGAATATTAACCCCATCGTTCCCCATGACATACTTAAAAGGGAAGATTCATCACAAATACAATGGGTTCAACTTAGCATAACATTAGCATCAACATGGGTTTTAAAGGTGTCAACTTGCATATATGACCATAGCATCAAACCCAACTAGCATAAATAATCAACCCAAACTTGCATGAATCACATATGTCATAAAGAGGGTAACTTGCATAGATGTTCATGTCATAGACCTATCATAAAGGGATAAACTTGCATACATGTCATAGGTCTAAAAAGGGATGAACTTGCATATGTTACTCATATCATAAAAAGGGGTAAACATGCATATATATGCATGACATACAAAGGGGTAAACTTGCATATGTATGCATATCATACAAAGGTGTAAACTTGCATATGTTACTTGCATATAATCAAAAACCAAACTTGCATAACATGTCATATATGAACTTGCATATAATCAAACACCAAACTTGCATAACATGTCATATATGAACTTGCATATAATCAAACACCAAACTTGCATAACATGGTGTCATAATGGATCAATGTTTATCATAGTGATTTGCATAACTAGCATCATGAACATATAGCATAAAACTTGCATAACTAGCATCATGGACATATAGCATAAAACTTGCATAACTAACATCATGAGCACATAGCATATGATAACATAACTTGCATTGATCCACATTCATAACCATAACCTCACTACATGCTATCATAATTAGTTTAGCAATTGCTTGCTAAAGGCATAGAAACTCACAACTTGTTGATTAACACTCCTATAAAGAAGATTTAGTTGCTAGAGTTGATTAGAAGTTGATTTGAGAAGCTATCTTCCTCTCTAATTTGTGGAGGCTCCTTCTAAGTTGCATTTTGACGGCATGATGACGTTGTATCTATTTTTAGTATGGATTAGGGTAGTCTTAGGGTGTATTTATAGATTTAGGATATAGTTTAGGCCCTTAGATTAACCCTAGATTAGTTTAGAGCCATCAGATCTCGTCACAAGCCCCAAAACACAGCCCAAACCCCTTCAAACTGCACCCAGGCCAACCTGGCCGAGTACCCAGGTCGACACCCGTGTCGACTGGGCAGTCGACATGTGTTGGGGCGGTGTCGACTGGGCAGTCGACACCCTTGCCGACTTGGCCTGCGCGGGAATTTTCCCGCCTTCCCCCTGTGTGTTGAATTTCGAATTTGGCTTTAGTTTTAAACTGTTTTTAAACTTGAATTTTCTAAAAACTTCGTTGGACCATAACTTGGTAATACGGACCCCAAATCTCGCAAACTCGGACTCTATCTCAACCAGAATTACGAGACGAACACAATGGCGCAACCCGTTTCCCCTAATTCCCACATATGGGATTAGTTATTCTTTAATTTGTGAATGTTAATATTAACTGAAATTCGGGGTGTTACATTCTCCCCTACTTAAAGGATTTCGTCCCCGAAATCTCTAAGTCAAGAAGAACGTATCCTACCAACCAAACAACCATCTACTAAACCATCAAACACTGGCATCCATTGTCCTTAAAGTTTCTAATGCTGTATGAACATATGCAAAAAGTGTGTGTATATGTTCCCTGTCTAATGCAAAATCAGGCGGTCTACTGATTCAGTTGACCTCCTTAATGCAAACCATGATAGTGCCATGCATCCAATATGTATGCGAAAGAACCCTATCGACACATACTGTCTCTACATGAGTGCACAATCATACACCAAAATGCATCATCCATATGATAACACAACCATTATACATCCATAAATATAGCTACCTACACATAATTATATGCAATATGCAATATGAAGTGACTGAGCCGATCTAGTGTCTAAAGTGTGTGTATATGCATCCACGAGCAACCACTAGCAAACACTTGCATCCACACGCATCCATCAATCATAACATGTCTCAAACACATGTTTCAACCATAGGTTTACCCTATCTAAAGGTCAAAGGTACTAATGAGAGGACATACTAAAGATAAGATAAGAACTAGACAAACGATAAAGGAGAAATTAAAAGACATACCCTCAAAAAGGAATGGGTACAGTGAACGCATCTTCGCTTCTGTCTCCCAAGTAGCGTTGCTCTCATCATCTCCCCATTGCACTTTGACTAGTTGAACCTCTCTATTTCTCAACTTCCTAATCTCTGACCCAAGGATGCGAGTAGGAGCTCGTCGAATCGTCGCATCACGCTCTACCTCCACTTCTCTAAGCAAGCTCGGCTCTACCACCTCTGCGGTCTCATGTAGGCACTTCCTCAAATGCGACACATGGAATACGTCATGTACACCACTAAGTCTCTCGGGCAACTTTACTCTATATGCCATCTATCCAATCTTTTCCTTAATAGGAAATGGCCCTACAAACCTTGGTGCTAACTTCCCAACGGACCCGAAGCGAACAACATTCCGTAATGGAGATACTTTGACAAAGACCATGTCCTCTACATTAAACTCAAGATCTGTCCTCCTCTTATCCGCGTAGGATTTCTGTTTGTCTTACGCCGCTTTCATCCTTGTTCGAATCAAATCAATCTTTTCCGAAGTCTCTCTAACCATATCAGGCCCAAGCAAGATCTTATCCGTAGACTCCCACCAACATGTAGGTGATCGACAAGGCCTTCCATAAAGAGCTTCGAAAGGAGCCATGCCAATACTAGACTGAAAGCTGTTATTATACGCGAACTCTACCAATGGAAGATGCTCTTCCTATGTACCTCCAAAATCCAAGATACATAGCCTCAAATGGTCTCCTAGAATACGATTCACCCTCTCGGTCTAGCCGTCCGTCTGAGGATGATATGCGGTGCTCAAACACAACTGAGTCCCTACCGCCTCTTGCAAACTCTTCCAAAACTCGCTAGTGAAGATAGGATCTCGATCGCTCACTATGCTCGAAGGTACTCCATGTAACCGAACTATCTCTCGGTGGTAAACTGAAGCTAGCCATGGGGCAGTCCTCTTACTCTTCACGGGTATGAAATGGGCGCTCTTAGTAAGTCTGTCTACCACAACCCAAATTCCCGTATTACCTTTCCTCGATCTCGGTAACCCATCAATAAAATCCATCGAGACGCTATCCCACTTCCATTGCGGTACTTCCAACGGGTGAAGCAACCCACCAGGTTTCTTTTGCTCTGCTTTCACTTGTTGGCACGCCAAGCATCTAGCGACATACTCGGCCACATCTTTCTTCATACCGGCCCAAAAGAAAACTCGCTTCATGTCTTGGTACATCTTGTCCCCACCGGGATGAATGGTCATCTTCAAACGATGTGCATCATCAAGAACAGCCTTCTTCAAACCCTCGTCTCGCGGTACACAAAGTCTACCGTCTCTACACAACCACCCCTTATCATCTAGGGTGTACCTACTCAAATGGCTGGACGACTCCCCCTTATGAGCTTCTCTACTAACTCAAACAACTGTAGGTCGTCCCGCTATGCCTCGCCAATCCATCCCAAAAGAGTAGGTCTGACCTCTAAGGATGCTAGCAAACCGGGTATAAAGTCAACGGAAGGTATGAAGTCAAACATCGAGATAAATTCCAAGCTTCGTCGTTCAACGAACAATGGACTCAAGGACAACCTTTTTCTGTTAAAGGCGTTTGCAACCACGTTACCCTTGCCAGGGGTATATGCTATCTCAAAATCATAGGATGCTAAGAACTCCATCCACCTTTGCTGTCTTAAGTTCAAATCCTTTTGAGAAAACAAATACTTCAAAGATTTATGGTCGGTGAACAATTCGAACCTCTCGCCAAGAAGATAATGGCGCCAAGACTTAAGCGCAAAAACAACAGCGGCCAACTCTAGATCATGTGTAGGGTAATTTTTCTCATGCGCTCTCAACTGCCTTCCCCCATAGGCTATTACCCTTCCCTCTTGCATTAAGACTGCGCCTAGTCCTGTCCCACAAGCATCGGTATAAACAACAAATGGCTTACTCCCATCTGGCAACACTAAGACTGGAGCTGTGGTTAAAGCTCTCTTTAACCGTTGGAACGCATCATCACAATCTACGTCCCATGTGAAGACTAGATTCTTCTTTGTCCAGCGAGTTAATAGGGCTGATATCTTCGCCGAGTCCTTGATAAACTTCCTATAGTAGCCAGCCAACCCCAAGAAACTCCTCACCTCGGTAGCATTCTTCGGAACCTTCCAATCTTGGATGGATACCACCTTAGCGGGATCCACAGCTATCCCTTCCTTAGAGACCACGTGCCCTAAGAACCGCACTTCCTTCCTCCAAAAGTGACATTTAGAGAATTTAGCCTTAAGGCTATGCGCTCGAAGAGTCTCCAACACTTCCCTAAGAAGTAGGGCATGCTCTTCTTCACTCTTAGAAAAGACTAAGATGTCATCCACAAAGACCACCACGAACTTATTAAGGTACTCCCTGAAGACCCTACTCATCAGATCAACAAAGTATGCAGGGGCGTTCGTCAAACCAAAGGGCATCACCAGCCACTCATAGAAACCATCCGGAGTCCTAAAGGCAGTCTTGTCTATGCTATCCTCAGCCACTCTCATCTGATGAAACCCCGTGGCTAAGTCCAACTGCGAAAACACTGAGGCGCCAACCAACTGATCAAAGAGATCATCAATACTCGGCAATGGGTGTCTATTCTTCTTTGTAAGCTTGTTGAGTTCTCTATAGTCTACATAAAGTCTGAGGGACCCATCTGCCTTCGTGGCAAAAACCACTGGAGCACCCCACTCCGATATACTTCGTCTTATGAACCCCTTCTCAAGCAACTCCCCTACTTGCTTATCGAGTTCCCTCCTCTCACGAGGAGCCATGTGGCGCACTGGCAAAGATACTGGTTTAGCATTGTCTACCAGATATATTCGGAAGTCTATCTCCCGCTTCGGAGGTAAGCCCTTCACCTCCTCAAACACATCCGAGTATTCCTGGACCACTCTAACAGATCGCAAACTCTCGACCGAAGCGTCAAGCGATTCAAGATAACTTAGCATAACAGAATCCATGGGATTACAAGAGATCTCGAGAGTGTTACCCAAGCGGGTCATGAGCCTAACAACTCTCCTTTCACAATCAAGAACGGCACCATTACTGGATAACCAGTCCATGCCCAAAATCAACCCATAGCCCGTGAAGCCCAAAACAAAAGCATCACATCTAAACTCAACGCTAAGTATGGAAATCTTCAAACCCAAACATTTCATGGACAAATAAGTGGAGCCCCTTATTGGGTTTGAAACAACCAAGGGATCATCTACTAGACTGGTGTCTAAGTGCAGTGACTCAACTAATGATGATGAGATAAACGAATGTGATGCGCCAGAGTCGAATAAAGTACGGACAGGATGATCAAACAGAAAAACCAGACTTTCAACAGAAATAGTTCTACCTCTTTCCTGAATCGGTGGAACTACGAGAGCCTGAACTTGCCCCCTTGCCTGACCTGGTGCCATAAGAGCCTGCACATGTCCCCCTGAGGTAGATCCCGTCCTCTGCCCCTTCTTAGGGCAGTCCTTCACTAGATGCCCTGCTTCGCCACAGTGGAAGCAGCCAGTCTACTTCTTCTTCCGACAATCTTTGCTTAGGTGGCCTGGTGTCCCGCAATTGAAGCACTTCTTCTTTCCCTTGCCACCGTTGCCTTTCCCACCCTTGTTTTGCTGTTGCTGTTGAGGTCTCTTCTGATCTCCTTTCTTCTCGGGTGCCTTATTAGCATTGGGACCCTTCTCTTCCTCATGCATGAGTGCCATATCTACTAGCTTCTCAAAGGTGGCCCCCATAGGGATGTGAGTCATAGCCAATCCATGCATCAGTTCATTCAAGCCCTTAACGAACCTCAAAGCCTTCTTCTCCGGTGTATTCACCATGTCTATGCCAAATCTTGCTAGCTGATTAAACTTGTTGACATATTCCTTCAGTGATAAGTTTCCTTGCTTTAGTGTCAAGAACCTTTCCATATACAGATTTTCTTCCGCACGTGAAAGAAACTTCGCCGCAAACCTTTGCCTGAAATCCGCCCAAGAGTCAACAGGGCGCTCTCCATTAGTGACCTCCCACTAGAACGAGGCCTCTCCCTTCATTAACCAAGCAGCTAACTTGACTTTCTTTCCTTCTTCCATCTCAAAGATATCTATCAACTCTTCCGTCTCCTTAAGCCAATCCCTAGCTTCCACAAAAGTTTCTGATCCTTGAAAAGGTTTCCCTCCCATAGCCTTAAATTCCTTGCAAGTCTTAGCAAAAGTATCCGCACGAGGAGGAGGAGGAGGAAGATCGGGTGCAACTGGTGGTGGAGGAACATTTGCTGGCCCCGCAGCGGCGGCCCTAGCCTCCATCAATCTCCTATACCATACTGGTATCGCTACACCCTCCGGAAAGTTAAGATCTTCAGCCATGCTGAAACGAAAAAGGAAAGATTCAAAACGGAGAATTCGAAAGATAAAGATATGGCTATTGGGGATTATGCTTTTCTTTCAAAAACTTTTCTCTTAAAAGACATATTTTTGAAAATACTTCTTCCAAAAATGTTTTTAGAAAAATAGTTTTTCTAAAAATTTTGTCTGTTCTGGTAACCTTCAGCTCTGATACCACGTGTAACACCCCACACCCGCCAAGGTCACTCACTAGGGGAATGCCTTAACTTCGGTGGAGTATTTTAAGTGAATATAGAACAGAAAAATTACAACAAGACAGATATAAATAATACTTGTTAACTAAAACATCATTTCATTACAGCAGAAGGTAAACATGTTTGGTTACAAAACCATAAAACAAGAGTCAAGTACTAAATATCCATCCTGATAAAAACATAAGTACATAATCCCACTACATAACTAATAGACATAATAGAAAAGATAAGCTGAGCTTTACATCAACGGTCCAAGCTCCAAAAGATAGATAAAGCAATCTGATCAAAGCCCACTAGTGCTAGGCCCACTCTGAGAACCTGAGGGTTGGGAAAAAGATAAAAAAACAACAGGGTCAGACATAAGTCTGAGCGAGTCCTATAACTTTAACAATACAATCATTAAAGTAATTAGGGTATGATATAAACTTGGTACGGTAACGACTGGGGATAAATGACTACACTAAGCAGCCAACTAGACATGGGAAGAATGAAGATAACGGTAAAGACGCATCTACCTACCCAAGGATAATTACTACACTGCACCACACCAGTCATTTCTAACTTAAAGGTTGATCCCATCCAAGGACTTAGAAAATTTAACTAGTAGTTTCGTGTACCCCTAGCTGACCACACAGGTGCCGTCTGCCCCTATCTCCACTAGGTGTACCCACTACTCCCCAAGCGATCGGCTCCCTAACGTAGATATCTGTGCTGGTCCCACAGTGAGGTGTATCATTCCCTAAAGTGGCAACCCGATACCAACACTGATGCACGGCTTATACCTACACAATGCAACAACGTCTTACCTACCAGCCCGGGTCCATACACGCATATGAAACCCGTTGGACTTGCGTTGCCACCGCTAAACCGTTATGGCCTCTTATAGTCAAGCCCAGTACGCGTGTCCCGTCCTCGACATGGGTCGAGCCCACAAAGATACATATGGGTTACTGGTTGAAATGGGCCCCCACAAGCTACCCACCTAAGCTTGCTCCCTCTAGTGTATCCCACTTAACCCTTTAATCATGTTTAATTACATGTTTCCACTTTGGTTAAGTATTCTAATCGTATTTTCTATTGCCACCCAAGGCAACCACTAGATTTCCACCTTCCACCCAAGGCACCCACTTAACCCCTCATGCCCCACTACATTCTTATCTGGTTAAGTGTTTCTTAATTGATTAAGACCGTAACCTTTGTAAAGACCTTTCACATTAGACTGTCTTTTATGGCAGCTGGATTTGCCGGTAGGGTCCGGGCAGCCTTACGCCATAACAGAGTCTAACCTCGTGTCTTTACAGTTGTCACGTATTTAGTTTATGCCTAAGACCTCTCACATTGGGCCAATCATTTGTAGCCGCTGGATTTGCCGGTCGGGTCCGGGCAGTCTTATGCTACAAAAGGGTCCAACCTCGTGTCTTAGTCGATTAATTACACCTAATTAATCACCCCCATATTTTGAATTAATTTTCCCTAATTAATTCCAATTTAATGATGTACATAATTGACTCAATTATGTGCATCCACTTATGGTATGCAACATCATACCAATTTCACCACAATTTTGTTAACATGAATATTAACCCCATCGTTCCCCATGACATACTTAAAAGGGAAGATTCATCACAAATATAATGGGTTCAACTTAGCATAACATTAGCATCAACATGGGTTTTAAAGGTGTCAACTTGCATATATGACCATAGCATCAAACCCAACTAGCATAAATAATCAACCCAAACTTGCATGAATCACATGTGTCATAAAGAGGGTAACTTGCATAGATGTTCATGTCATAGACCTATCATAAAGGGATAAACTTGAATACATGTCATAGGTCTAAAAAGGGATGAACTTGCATATGTTACTCATATCATAAAAAGGGGTAAACATGCATATATATGCATGACATACAAAGGGGTAAACTTGCATATGTATGCATATCATACAAAGGTGTAAACTTGCACATGTTACTTGCATATAATCAAAAACCAAACTTGCATAACATGTCATATATGAACTTGCATATAATCAAACACCAAACTTGCATAACATGTCATATATGAACTTGCATATAATCAAACACCAAACTTGCATAACATGTCATATATGAACTTGCATATAATCAAACAGCAAACTTGCATAACATGGTGTCATAATGGATCAATGTTTATCATAGTGATTTGCATAACTAGCATCATGAACATATAGCATAAAACTTGCATAACTAGCATCATGGACATATAGCATAAAACTTGCATAACTAACATCATGAGCACATAGCATATGATAACATAACTTGCATTGATCCACATTCATAACCATAACCTCATTACATCCTATCATAATTAGTTTAGCAATTGCTTGCTAAAGGCATAGAAACTCACAACTTGTTGATTAGCACTCCTATGAAGAAGATTTAGTTGCTAGAGTTGATTAGAAATTGATTTGAGAAGCTATCTTCCTCTCTAATTTGTGGAGGCTCCTTCTAAGTTGCATTTTGATGGCATGATGACGTTGTATCTATTTTTAGTATGGATTAGGGTAGTCTTAGGGTGTATTTATAGATTTAGGATATAGTTTAGGCCCTTAGATTAACCCAAAATTAGTTTAGAGCCATCAGATCTCGTCACAAGCCCCAAAACACAGCCCAAACCCCTTCAGACTGCACCCAGGCCAACCTGGCCGAGTACCCAGGTTGACACCCGTGTCGACTGGGCAGTCGACATGGGTTGGGGCGGTGTTGACTGGGCAGTCGACACCTCTGTCGACTTGGCCTGCGCGGGAATTTTCCCGCCTTCCCCGTGTGTGTTGAATTTCGAATTTGGCTTTAGTTTTAAACTGTTTTTAAACTTGAATTTTCTGAAAACTTCGTTGGGCCATAACTTGGTCATACGTACCCCAAATCTCGCAAACTCAGACTCTATCTCAACCAGAATTCCGAGACGAACACAATGGCGCAACCCGTTTCCCCTAATTCCCACATCTGGGATTAGTTATTCTTTAATTTGTGAATTTTAATATTAACTGAAATTCGGGGTGTTACAGCGGCGGGAAGGACTACGGGGGGGGGGGGGGGGGGGGTTCTTTTAATTTGTGATGGCTTTGACTGAAAATGGGAAAGAGGGGGTAGGGCTAGGGGTTTTTATAAAAAATCATATTATTTTTATTTATTCTCCACCAAAAAGTAACTTTTTTTTTCAAAGTCGAAATCAAGCCCACCGACTGTCGTCCATAGCTAATTACCCCCATTCCGAACACAATGGGATATGTATCGTACGCTGATTTGATCGTTTCTATCAGTTTTCGTCAAAATCAAAATGTAACACTATATATTGAATTTGAACGCGCATTTCAATTTACTGGGGTCACATACTAACTCCAAAAATTCCCGAAAAATATTTTCTAGCTTCGTATTGACGATACGGTTCTAACAAAACTAATTTCGTCGAATTCTGAGACCGTTGGAAAAATGGCCATTTTCTAGTCGATTAAAATCAACTGAAACTGGTCAAACGCGATTTCCTTTACCACGCTCACATATTGATTCGAAAAATTATGAAATTTGGAATCTAGCAATAATTTGACATCACGGATCCAACAAAAGTGGTTTCGTCGAAATCCGAGGTCGTTTGCAAAATTCCTATTTTTAAGGGCCTAAATTCTATAGCGATTATTCAGAATTTTCAACTGGACATATCTTTTGATTCCCGCTATGAAATTTCAATTTTTCGGATTCGTTGGAAAGGTATTATCAAATAGATCCTATTATTTTTGGTTTCACTAAAATCCAGTTTTTTTTTGCACCCGGTACATTCAATTGAAGTTTGAAATCGAATTATCGAACTACCGCGCCATTTTCAATTCCTTTTATAATTATAAATAATTATTTATATTCTAACGACGACGTATATAATATATACGTCGAATTCATTTCAAAATAAATTTCTCATCGAATTTATTTAAAATAATCTATTTTAAATGTTCAAAATTCGCTAAAATTGCCGAAATAAAAATTTTAAACTGGCCCAGATTTTCGGGTTGTTACAATCTCCCCCACTTAAAACTTTTCGTCCCCGAAAAGGAACAAAGTGGAAAGTGGTTTGATTAATCAGCTCTACGTTCGATCTGGCTTCCATTCTCCAAATTTTCAGTTTTTGAGAATTTTCAAATTTTCAAAAATTTGGCTAACACCCTAAATTTTCGAAAAATTTGGCCATAAACTCCTTTGTACGGGGAGCTCGGGAAAATCCCGAAATTGCCATACAGGCCTTCTGATCTCAAAAAGAAAAAGAAAAAGCCAAGCGGCTAGCCAATAGGCTCATAAAATCATCATCACCCAAACAAAACAGTAAATTATGGTAAACATGTACCTATTTGTCGGGCAAACAAATTTTATTCTCTGCTCTAGCCTCCTTGCTATGACCTGTTCAATGTAAGTACATGTATATGCAAGCAATTGCGACTAATTTCCAATAATATTCAATATTTGATTCTATTAGGCACAATGGTTCAAAATTCAATTAGGCAAACAATAATCAAATAACACAATCATCAATCAATTAGTGGATTAACGTTTCAAATTCATAAATTTGATATATAGTCAAAAATCACATTATTGATGCCCAATCACAATAATAAACCTATCTATATAAGTTTTGGTTCTCACACCAGCCTAATGGAAATATATAGATATCACACCTTCGTCACTCGAAAATAAATGCTGATGATGTTTCGAATCACCATCAGAACATCCCCGGGCTACTAGAGTGTGGTTCTATATCTATCCGGTATATTAAAACTTCGAATATACGTTCATGACGCGTATATGCAAAATCTTTATATATCGGACTGTCCAAATTCAAAATAAATAAATATTCAAATACGTTTAAAACGATTTAAATTTTCAAAACAATATTGTTTTCATTTGAAAAATATACTCTTCACACTCGTTCTAGGATACTACTGATCCCATCTCTAACGAGTCATTCTAATTGGATATTGCTAATCCAATTTCTGATGAATTCTTTCGTTCGGTTCTAATGTGTCTTGTTCTCTAGCTCCGTAAACCAAAGCTCTGATACAAAATGTGACGGCCGGGAATTTCGCTCGATCCGAATCAGTAGTTAAACCGATCTAGACCGTTCGAAACCCCTGATCGTTTGAGAACAGGACAAATCAGAACGCAGACGGAAGAACATTTCACTGTTATTACAACAATTCCATCAAATACAAGAATATACAGAGTATAAATGAATACTATACATTCGATAAATATCAGAGATTACAATAAATTACTTAGCAGCGGAAAATAATACAAAACACAACTGAAAGTAATACACAGATACAGAGCTTTCCGAGCATCGTTCCAGCTGTAAATCAGGATCCGGTGAATATAAATCTGCAAAACCAAAACTACTAGTTGCCCGTGCGGAAAATGAGGGCACCCAGAGTTTATGTTAAAACAATAAACTCCAGGTCAGTCATGTGACTGGTGTGAGAACTAAAACAGTTATTTAAAACTTTACTTTAAAAGAGAGTAATTCAAGGGACCACGCCGTATAA
This sequence comes from Allium sativum, assembly GCA_030737875.1. Taxonomy (NCBI): domain Eukaryota; kingdom Viridiplantae; phylum Streptophyta; class Magnoliopsida; order Asparagales; family Amaryllidaceae; genus Allium; species Allium sativum. Next base: position 943,799,386 of record CM060909.1, on the reverse strand, counting down.
CACGGAACGGGTTTCCTCCCAAGAATACCAGTGCATGGAATAAACAGCGCAATGCTTTTTCGAAAAATGAAGCTATTAAAAGACCCAGGTCCCATCACACAATGCAACGCAAGCCGGAGGATAGGGTTTTCCCTTATAATAGCCAAACATGCTTGGTACGTTTAAAACAAATCATTTGATACTATAATAAGTGTATAGTGTCAAAACAATTTCAATCATAAATATCAATCCTATGCGGCATGGGTACCATCTATCATGTCGCCATACTAGGCTCTACAAATAAAACCGAAATACACGTATTGGAAATTGGATTTCCGTCATGAGTCGAGGCAAGGGGCAAGCTCCTCTCCGCTTCGAGACACTCTAGCAAATGCCTCAGGACTACACACTCTGGGTAACCCTTGGATGCTTCAGGGCCGGTCCTCTCTTACGTTTGAGGATTGGCAATTCCTGAACACACGTTTCGCAGTCCTTACAGAACTAAAATCGAGGCGCCTCATCCAACAACCACATAGGTGAAAATTATATAAATGTCAGGGCTGGTAAGTCACTGACACCACCAAAGCTAGAAAGAAACGTCGTGCTCTCCCTGCAGTCCTTATCCCGTTTTTGACTCATACCGAGGTGTGAGGCTCGCGAATTCACGTTATACACAAAGCTACGCCACAAAGGCCGTGCTTTGATCATCAACCACAAGACTTTGCTTTTCAACAGAAGCCTTGATCCATGCAACTCAGTGTGCCACACAGCCAATTCATGCCATGCGATTGATATCTATCGATATATAACATCTAAGCTCGTACGTCTCAGAGAAGGGCGTTAAGCAAGAGAATAAATTCTCCGCCGCCAAACAGATATATATTTAACAGAAATCAATCAGCACAGAATAAAATCCAATGTCAGACACACAATCCATTTACAATTTCGTTCTGGGTCTGAACGAAACCGGAGGCACTTTCCTCGCATATCCATCCATCTCCAAGTACGTCTGGACGACCACCAACTATTTCCATCCTCTTGGGTGTACATCCCAATCAGGATCGTCAGTAATTATCCAAACGATGTGAAGACTTCTGGTCTTCGACCACCGTCTTCATCTTCGACATATCGTCGAATCAGTTATTCAGAATGGTTATAAACCCGGCCTTTCTGAACAACCCGCGTATATTAAAAACAAATGTTACACAAACACAACATATGCCTCATTCCAATACATTAGTCACTAACCATAAATAAGTAAGAGAGAAATTCCCCAAATATTAACCCCGAAGGCCGAAACCAACATCAGATCAATACCCAGGAAACCATTCTTCTTAACTAACCTACAGCTAGTTTCTAAATCCCAATTCTTAAGGAAAGGTTCCCATTAATTTTATCCAAGATAAATTCTTTAAAATTTATCCTTTAATCTTCCTTTGGATATCATTTCAAACCAGATTATGGTTTTCCAAACTAGTCGAGATTAGCGAACCACACCGAAGTAATTATTATTTTTATTTCCCAATCCCAACCTATTCATCCCATGAAGAAAAACTGGTAATACTTCATATTTAACACCACAGTGTTGTCGGTAAAATTAATTACCATTCCACGTTCAAATCTAATTAAAGATTTAACTATCGCTTTGGAGCAAAACTGGTGATACTCCATTATCGCTCATTTTCCAAATTTGATAATTTAAATTATCACACATTTCAATCTAATTGCAGATTCCTTAAGACTCCTTTTTCTGGGTTAAAGAACTAATGTCATTTAAAACACAGTTCACGATAAACCCAAATCACATTATTTATTATCGGGTTAAAGAACAAGTGTTATTTAAAACACCCTTCACGATAAACCCACTAATCAATTCTATTTAAAACCCATTTCAAATCCAATCTATTTGTTTAAAAATAGGGTACTTTTGTCTCACGTCCTTATTTAAGTTTTAAATTAAAGCCACGTCCAGCCAAAGTTTTCCATACGTTTCCGATCCCTAAAATTAGATGCCGCCCAAAATTTTTGATCCCTTCGCCTGCTCCTCATGTCCCCTTCGCCTTTTTCAATTTCTGGCCCAAAAAAAATGCCCTCATGCATAAAAAAAAAATATTCTAAAATCTGGAAATAATCCCAGGAGCCCACGCAAATCAAAAAAAAAAGTTGCATACATGTATGCAACTATTGCTGATAGTTGCATACATGTATGCAACTTTTTAAATACACATGCAAATAAAATCCACAAGCCTGCTGAATAACTGCATACAAGTATGCTGTTATTCAGAATAGCTGCATACTTGTATGCAGTAATGCATTGAAGGCCGGAGGCATGGCAATATGTGCATACTTGAATGCATATTTTCTGCATAACTGCATGCTCGTATGCACATATACAAGCATGCGTGCTTTTCATGCGGAAACCGAATACATGCATGAAATCATGCATGTATTTCAGAAAATCTGCATACATGTATGCATATATGCTGCTGTATGATGCGGAATTGAAATAGATGCATACATGTATGCAACTATTTGAAATATGTGCATGTTTTCATGCATTTTACTGCATTTTTCGCTGTTTTGTGTATTTTTTGATTTTGACGTGTTTGTTGATTGATTTTCCACCTGATTTTTTTGGCGTGAACATGTTTTATTTAATTATGAATTTACGTGATTTTTTTATATTTTTTTTATATTTTTTTATATGTTTTTGAAAAATAGGGACCTAATTTACAATAAGTTTAGGACCGGATGTGAGCCTAATTAAGTTTCGTTTTAGGGATGTGTGCCTAATTTTCACTTAAAAATAAATGGGTTTTAATTTTAGTTCAAAACTAGTTCATTTCGATAAAAATTAATTTTTATCTTTTCAAACATGGAGTTTTTCACCCCAATTTTCCCTAAATCATTTCTTATGATTTTACACAAATTATTACTATTTTTAATAATTTTATCAAGGCCCGTACAGTCGATTTCCAACAATGGCCATCGAACTGCACTTACACCGGCCTTTTCCAAATTTGATTTGGACGTATCTCTAAATCCATCCGTTAGATTTTAAATTTCTAATATTCGTTAGAAAGCTCTTTTCGATACGAACCCAACGGTTCCGGTTTTAGGAGAATCCGACGGTCGGATCTCCCGTAATGTCCGTTCGAAATCAATGGTCGAAATTCACGAACTACCGCGGCGCGGCGCGTTCTATTCAGGCCATTATATTATATATATAATATATATAATATATATTTCATCGATTTCTATTTAAAACGAATTTTATAAATAGTTTTAAATTCGTTTCAAAAACATTTCAACTTCTATTTCCAATTCAAATCAAAATTGAATTTTTCCCTATAGATTCGTTTTAAAATTCATTTAAATTCAATTCAAATTCGTTTTCTATTCAATTCAATTCGAATTCGTTTTCTATTCAAATTCGATTTCTATTCGATTATAAAAACGAATATAATCGATATAAATATCGTTCATGTCAAAATAGCGCATCTCTAATCAACACGGCTTTATATATTTCAATAATTCCGTTATTCTATTCAACAAATGAATATTTATTCTATTCAATACGTGAATCTATATTTTTGTCAACACATGACTAATCACAACGAACGAGTACTGTCCACGTGTGACTATTTTTGTTATTTAATATATTTTATAAAAATTATGGTATCTATCGTTTGATTTAAAATCAGACTCCAACCGTAAATTAGTAAGAGAACGATTCCTTAAATATTAACCCCGAAGGTCGAAACCAACATCAGATCAATATCCAGGAGACCACTCATCTCATCTAATTTCCAGTTAATTTCTAATTTTATATATGATAAAGATGTAAATTTTATTGTTAAAATATTTCGTTCAACACATGACTAATCTCAACGGATGAGTACAGTCAACACATGAACCTTTATTTTATAATGATAAAGATGTAAATTTTATTGTTAAAATACTTCGTTCAACACATGACTAATCTCAACGGATGAGTACGGTCAACACATGAACCTTTATTTTATAATATTCTTTATCTTCTAAACTGGAATGAGGCCCAATCAATCACTATATAGCGTTAACTATATGGATTCCATACAACACATGTATATAATAGCAACGATAAACAATCAACCATCATCCAAAGTGCACGACACTGTATAAGCATCAAATATAGATATCTAACGCTTATAACAGTCTGTCAATCAATCGATCGACATACAACTAATTATTGGGATTAGTGTATGCCGTATTTCGTCTCAATACCCGTGTGGGGTTTCAAACAATCAAACACAGATTTTATTTGTGCAGTTGGGCGATGTGTAAAATTTATCGTCCCAATCAATGTCCTTCAAATAGGTGTACATAAACAAACCGTCCGGTTTGTAAATGAATATTTATTTATTCACATTCACGTTAAAAATTATATTTTTAACGATCGAATTATTTTATTCAACCTATGAATATTCTATTTGGTTCATTTATCAAATAAAATGATATCTTTATTTTTCTAACTTATTTTAGAAAATTTCGGCGGCATAACGACACGATACTAGAAACAGGACAAGGCCTAGCCTTATCCCCGGTCTGATAATGGCCCACGCCATACACATATCAATCAAATCCATTCCATTTCACCAAACAATCAAATTCAAATCAAATAATTTAACCAACTACACAACCAAACAAACAAGTCCATGGTCTGTGGACGATGGTGTCGGGTGCTACTAAACACCGTCTGCATCCTAGTATATATTTATAACTAGAAAAGGAGAGTTAAAGTGAGAAGTTCTCACCGACTAGCTAAACCAAACGCCACGACTCTTCTTATGTAGAAATCTTCGTCGTGCTCGCCTTTTTGCCAATTTCACTGCCTGTAGTCACTACATATATAAAAATCGAATTTTTACTTCGCTATTCAATATATAAAAATCGAATTTTTACTTCGTTATTCAATATATAAAAATTGAATTTTTACTTCGCTATTCAATATATAAAAATCGAATTTTTACTACGCTATTCAATATATAAAAATCGAATTTTCACTTTGTTGCTATGTATATAAAAATCCTATTTTTATAATTACTCCATAGGGATAAAAATTCTATTTTTACATCGCTACTATATAGAAAAAAATTCTATTTTTTCATCGCTACTATATAGATAAAAATTCTATTTTTACTCCGCTATTCTCTATATAAAGATTTCGCCTTTTCTATTTTAAAAATCTAATCTTTTCTATTTTAAAAATCTAATCTTTTTTATTTTAAAAATCTAATCTTTTCTATTTTAAAAATCTAATCTTTTCTATTTTAAAAATCATAGCTTTTCTATTTTTAAAATGTCGTCTTTCACTACATAAAAATATCGTCTTTTTATATCCTACCATATAAAGATCACATTTTTATTATCTATATAATATGAAAATTATATTTTCAATCTTTACATGCGATAAAAATTATATTTTTAACCTCTACATATAATAAAAATTATATTTTGAACTCTCTATAATATAAAAGATTATATTTTTATCCTTCTACAATATAAAAATTCAGATTTTTAATTGCAAAAATTAATTAAACAAGACAAAATAAATGAAAGGGCTTACATTGCTTTAAGGAGGAGCGGAGAGGGGCGTCAGGTGGTGGGTGGGGCTGAAGGAATCGGGCGTGGCTTCAATTAGGGGAGGGAAGAGGAGAGCGGAGGAGGGGGAGTGGCGCATTCGATTTGGGTAAAAAGGGGGGGGGGCTCGTGGTCTTCGTTCGCGGAGGAGGTGAGAGGGAGGAAGAGGGATCGGGGAAGAAGGTGGCGACGGCAAGGGGTTGCGGCGAGGCTCGCCAGAGCGCGGCGCGTTAGGCGCGATGCCCGATGTCGGCAGAGCGGGAGGGCGGCGGGAAGGACTACGGGGGGGGGGGGGGGGGGGTCTTTTAATTTGTGAAGGCTTTGACTGAAAATGGGAAAGAGGGGGTAGTGCTAGGGGTTTTTATAAAAAATTATATTATTTTTATTTATTCTCCACCAAAAAATAACTTTTTATTTCAAACACGAAATCAAGCCCACCTACTGTCGTCCATAGCTAGTTACCCCCATTCCGAACACAATGGGATATGTATCGTACGCTGATTTGATCGTTTCTATCAGTTTTCGTCAAAATCAAAATATAACGCTATATATTGAATTTGAATGCACATTTCAATTTACTGGGGTCACATACTAACTCGAAATATTCCTGAAAAATATTTTCTAGCTTCGTATTGACGATACGGTTCTAACAAAACTAATTTCATCGAATTCTGAGACCGTTCGAAAAATGGCCATTTTCCAGTCGATTAAAATCAACTGAAACTGGTCAAACGCGTTTTTCTTTACCATGCTCACATATTGATTCGAAAAATTATGAAATTTGGAATCTAGCAATAATTTGACATCACAGATCCAACAAAAGTGGTTTCGTCGAAATCCGAGGTCGTTTGCAAAATTCCTATTTTTAAGGGCCTGAATTCCATAGCGACTATTCAGAATTTTCAACTGGACATATCTTTTGATTCCCGCTATGAAATTTCAATTTTTCGGATTCGTTGGAAAGGTATTATCAAATAGATCCTATTATTTTTGGTTTCACAAAAATTCGGATTTTTTTTGCACTCGGTACATTCAATTGAAGTTTGAAATCGAATTATCGAACTACCGCGCCATTTTCAATTCCTTTTATAATTATATATAATTATTTATATTCTAACGACGACGTATATAATATATACGTCGAATTCATTTCAAAATAAATTTCTCATCGAAATTATTTAAAATAATCTATTTTAAATGTTCAAAATTCTCTAAAATTGCCAAAATAAAAATTTTAAACTGGCCCAGATTTTCGGGTTGTTACAATGCGATGCGCCAGAGTCAAATAAGGTTCGAACAGGAAAGTCAGAAATGTAAACAAGGCTTTCTACGGAAATATTACTACCTCGGTCAGGAGCTGGAGTGGTGTTGAGAGCATGCAACTGCCCTCCAGAAGGTCCTGCTCGCTGGGTCTGCCCTTGCCCTTGTCCTTGCTTCTTAGGGAAATCCTTGTTGATGTGTCCAGTATCTCCACAATGAAAGCATTCACCCAACTTCCTCTTCTTCTTTCTACAGTCTTTAGCTAGATGTCCAGTAATACCACAGAAGTTGTAATTCCTCGTCTCACGTGGTTTGTTGTTGCTCTTGTTATTCTTTTTACCCCCTTCTTGAAGTCGGCTTTCTTACTCTGAGTCTCATTAGGCTTAACCTCCTTCTTGCTATTCTTGTCTTCCTCATGAAGTAGAGCCATATCCACCAAGCTTTCAAAGGTCGCCCCCATGGGTATATGAGTTATGGCCAAACTGTGTAGTGGCTCGTTCAATCCTCAAGCAAAGCGTGCAACCTTTTTCTGGACTGTGTTGCCCAAATCCAAACCGAACCGAGCAAGCTGATTAAACTTATTCACGTACTCCCTAACAGACATGTCCTCTTTCTTAAGTGCTAGGAACCTCTCCATCTGAAGGTTCTCTTCTGCTGACGATAAGAATTTAAGCCCAAACCACTCTCTAAAGTCTGCCCAAGTCTCAACTGGCCTGGTAGCGTTGGTGACTTCCCACCAAAATGCAGCTTCCTCTTTCAACAACCATGCTGCCAACTGAACTTTCCTATGGTCCTTCACATCAAATATAGTGAACAAGTCTTCAGTTTCCTTTCGCCAGTTTCGTGCCTCAACAAAGGTTTCAGTTCCAATGAAGTTCTTGTCGCCCATTGCTTTAAAGTATTTGCATATTTTGGCAAAGGCGGTACCAGGAGGAGGAGGAACCGCGGCCACTTGGGGAGGAGGAGGAGGGATGTCTGCCGGGCCCGCGCCGTTGGCCCTGGCTTCTAAGTAAGTTCGGAACCATCCAGGCATGGGTATTCCCTCAGGAAGGTTAAGATCAGCCATGCTGAAAAACGAAAAGAAAAGGATTCAAACGAGGAAACAAAGGAAAGTGCTAATGGCTTCTTGGGGAATTGCCTTTTTAAACATAAAACTTTTCTTGAAAATGCTTCTTTATAAATGGTTTTGAAAATAGTTTCAGAAGGTTTTTAAAACTTTTGCCCAGCCTGGTAACCTTCTGCTCTGATATCAAGTGTAACACCCCACCTCCGCTAGGGTCACTCACAAAGGTAATGCACTAGTTTTGGTGGAGTAATATCTAGGTAAACATACACAGAGATATCACAAGGCAGAACATAAATAAAGCAGCGGTAGGAATTAGAAACCAAACTTTTATTACTTTCAATTAAAGAGTCAAAACCCCATATATCCAAGGTACAAATTATTCCATTACATCAAGTTCCAAAATAAAGAAGCATAAAGATAACAAAAGTAAATTATTCCCCTATAAATAGCAGAAGCAGCCATAGCATAGCCCAAGAACAAACCGTACATGAGCTGTCAGAAAGCAAGCTAAGTCCAAGCTAAGAGATAGTGTTTCCTCCCTAAGAACCTGGGGGGGGGGGGGAACGAAAGAAAAAGGGGCGAAAGAAAAAGGGTCAGTCATAAAGACTGGTAAGCCCTAGTGACTTTCAGTATGAAAACTAATAAAGGTAACATGATATATGGAAACTGGAATTAAACATAAGGATGATAACAAAACTGGTAGGGTAATTAAGATAATATGATAAGTCATGTCTGGCATCGCATATTCAAGATTCGCTGCACCAATTGTACTTGTGTTCTAACCCATGTCAAGTATTAATCATGAAATGATCCCTTGGCTCAATATCATGAAGTGACCCATTACGGGGTCCTACGGTACGATCTACTAATTGATCGGCTCCCTACAAGTTCTAGCTCATCATGTGTCTGCGTCATACGGCCCTATCCTGAAATGCAGTTACCTGTGCTAGGTCCACTAAAGGGTGTATCAAGTCCTATGGTGCCAACCACCGACACGAATCAAGCACGCACAGTGTAAATCTACGGGTGCCCAATGCCTGCTTTTTCAGCTCCGGACTACGTGCACGACCATAGTCCGCCTAAACCTACAATGGCGCACCTACTCAGCCGTCGTTCTACTCTCTTACAATTAGCCTAGTAATCGTACCCCACCCTGCCCAGTCCCAGGCTAAGTGGGTTACTGCTGAAAAGGACCGCGTAACTAGGGTTTCTAATGGGTTAAGTGTTGTCATTCTAATTCGTGACTTAACCCTATCCAAATCATGTATCAAGTTGGTTAAGTGTGTTCAAGTGGTTCATGACTTAACCCTATCATGTGGCATTAATTCATTAGTGCACTCAACCTCTCACATTAGACTAACTGTTGTGGTCACTAGATTTGCCGGGCGGTTCCGGGCAGATTTACACCAAAACATAGTCTAACCTCTGGTTGTTCGTGCGATATGACCAACTACCCACATTGGATCCTATTGCTTGTAGTCACTGGATTTTCCAGGTGGTTCCGGGCAGATTTACACTGCAAACTCAACCCAACCTCGAGTTGGCCATTTTCAAGTTTATCTAATGTCATGCCCACATTCAAGTTTTCATGTCAAAATTCATGTCGAGTTTTCATGTCATGTTTAATGTCAAATCGTGTCAAGTTCATGTCCATATCCAGGTTCAAGTTATAATAACGTTCATGTTCAAAGCTAATTTATGATTTACCTAATCTACCCAAATCGTATTCCCATCGCACATAAGCTCGAATCGATACAAATAAGTCTAATTAGGGAATAACATAAAAAAGGGACGAGTATAAGGTGGAAAAAGTGATTACTAGCATAGCATGGTATAACTTGAGATAAATGATATAACATTACCGGCATGTGGAATATTGGCTTCAAACATAAAGATTTCAAATCTAACGAAATAAGGTACTAGTCAAGATAATAGTTGTCATAAGGTGATAGTATAGTCATGGTAACAATTGACATAAGCTGGTAGTATAGTCGTGGTAACGATTGACATAAGGTGATAGTCATAAACTTGTGACTAATAGCAGATTCAACATGATAATATGAGTGGTTTTTCTTTTTGATTTACAACATGAATAGGCCCCAAATCAATGTCATAGTAATATATCCAAAAGTCAAGATCTAAGATGAACAAGAACGGATGTAAAACAGTCACCATACATAGGTCCAATTTCAATTTACAACATATTCAGATTACATTTACAGTTTAAATCTAAAAATAACTGGGGCTTACAGATCGTGGTTCGAGAATTAGAAAAAGAGAGTCGACGTTGAATCTTTATATGCTTAGTCAAGTCCTAACAGAAATCCCTAAATCAGCAATGTAGCTTCGCCGTAGAATAAGTAGTCTCTCTAATTTTTCAACCAGAATTAGAGCACCATGAGGTCAAAAAGAATTGTGTGTAGAGAGACTAGTGTTAGGGCTGTATTTATAGGGTCAGGTCAACGAATGTAGACAGAAACGAGGCCAGATACATCAAAGTGAATCCAGCTTCAAAAGTGGACTTGGCCACCAGGTCGACCCCCAGGTCGACACTATGATCGACCTGGTCCTGGGTAGGTCGACTACATAGTCGACCCCCAGGTCGACCTGGTCCTGGGCAGGAAATTTCCGGCCCAGTCCATTCTGAGGTTTGATTTTCGAATTTTGAATTCGAATTGAGCTGTTTTGAACTTGAAAACTTCTGAAAACTTCGAAAGGTCATAACATGATCATACGGGCTCCGATTTTCGAAAAATCGGACTCGTTTCCAAGCAGAATTTCGAGACGAAAGCAATGGCGTAACCCATTTCCCTTGATTCTCATTTTAAAAATTAATTCTGCCTTGATTTATGGTTATTACACGTTATAAAAACACAGATTGTTACACTAATGCTTCATTGTCATATGCATAATGTGTGTATATGTCCTTATCTAATGCAAAATCAAGCGGTCTACTGATTCAGTTGACCTCCTTAATGCGAATCATGTAAGTGTCATGAATCTATTATGTATGCAAATTTTCTCTACTCATAATTCTACATGAGTGCGCAATCATTCATACAAATGCGACATCCATATGACAACATATCAAATTTCAACCACATATAAATATTAATACATATATGCATATGTGACTGAGCCGATCTAAAACCTAGGTTGTGTGTGTATATGCATCCATGAGCAACCACTAGCAACCACTTGCAACACTTGCAGCCATCAAACATAGCATGTTTCAATTACATGTTTACATCCAAAGGGGTTTCTACCTAAGGATAAAGGATAATATCGAGGAGATTATACCTAAAAAGATAGATACAAGCACAACTTAAGGAAAAAGAGAAATCAAAGATGGACCCTCAAAAAGAAAAGGGTAGGCCGTACGTATTCTGTCCTCAGTTTCCCAAGTCGCATCTTCCTCGGCGTCGCTCCACTGAACTTTAATGAGCTTGACTTCGCGGTTGCATAGCTTTTTTATTGCAGTTCCTACGATTCGAGTTGGAACTCTCCTCACAGTTGCTTCGCGTTCCACTTCGGCTTCTTCTAGAATGCTTGGCTCCACCACTTCTGCAGATTCATGTAGACATTTTTAGAGATGAGAAACGTGAAAGACGTTGTGAATTCCAGCCAATCTTCCAGGCAGCTCTACTCTATAAGCCATTTTTTCAATCTTCTCGATGATAGGGAATGGGCCTACAAATCTTGGTGCTAGCTTTCCTGCGGATCCAAAGCGAACGACGTTCCTTAAAGGAGATACCTTAAGGAAAACCCTGTCCCCAACCTCAAACTCAAGGTCGGTCCTTCTTTTGTCGGCGTAGGATTTTTGTTTGTCTTGGGCAGTCTTCATTCTTCTTCGTATCAAGTCCACTTTTTCTGAAGTCTCTCTAATCATGTCTGGCCTAAGTATAATCTTGTCAGTAGACTCCCACCAACAAGTTGGTGATCGGCACGGTCTTCCATACAAAGCTTTGAAGGGTGTCATACCGATGGTGGCTTGGTAGTTGTTATTGTAAGCAAATTCCACTAAAGGAAGATGATCCTCTCATGTCCCTCCGAAGTCAAGGACGCACAGTCTTAAAAGATCTTTTAATACTCTATTCACCCTTTCCGTCTGACCATCAGTTTGGGGGTGATGGGCCGTGCTCAAGCATAACTGTGTGCCTACAGCTTCTTGCAAACTCGGCCAAAATTCGCTTGTAAAGATGGGATCTCTGTCACTCACTATACTGGAGGGTATTTCGTGGAGTCGAACTATTTCCTTGAGATAAAGAGAAGCTAGAAACGAGGCAGTCCTTCTACTCTTGATAGGTATAAAGTGGGCACTTTTAGTGAGCCTGTCCACTATTACCCAAATGCTAGTATTGCCCCTCCTTGACCTAGGCAACCCATCAATGAAGTCCATTGAAATGATATCCCACTTCCATTGCGGGACTTCTAGAGGATGAAGCAGTCCTACAGGTTTCTTTTGTTCCGCCTTGACCTGTTGGCATGTCGTGCACTTAGAATCGAAATATGCCACGTCCTTCTTCATGTCATTCCAAAAGAAAACTCTCTTTACGTCCTTGTACATATTGTCTCCACCTGGGTGTATTGTCATCTTGGAATGATGTGCCTCCTCAAGAACCTTCTTCACTAAATCCCTAGCTTGTGGGACACATGGCCTTCCATCCCGTCTCAGCAAACCCTTGCCATCGATGGAGTACCTTTTGAGGTGACTGGAAGTTTCACTCCTAATTAGTTTATCAATCATATCCACAAGCTGAGGGTCTTCATGTTGTGCAGACCCTATCGAGTCTAAAAGAGTGGGCCGTACTTCTAGGGATGCCAATAAACCAGGTATAAAATCTGAGGAGGGCCTAAAGTCAAAACTGGCTATATACTCCAAGCTTTGCCTTTCTACAAAGAGATGGCTTAGAGTCAGCTTCTTTCAGCTCAACGCGTCTGCTACTACGTTGCCTTTGCCAGGAGTATAGGAAATTTCAAAATCATACGAGGCAAGGAATTCCATCCATCTTTGCTGCCTTAAGTTAAGATCTTTCTACGAGAAAAGATACTTCAATGATTTATGGTCAGTATATAATTCGAACTTCTCACCTAGGAGATAATGGCGCCAAGACTTAAGCGCAAAGATGATGGCGGCCAACTCAAGGTCGTGGGTTGGGTAGTTCTTTTCATGAACTTTCAATTGTCTTCCACCATAAGCTACTACCCTCCCTTCTTGCATCAGAACAGCGCCTAGCCCCGTACCACAAGCATCTGTATATACTGTGAACATCTTGCTTCCATCAGGCAAAGTTAGAACTGGGGCTGTTGTAAGAGCCCTTTTTAAGCATTGGAAAGCAATATCACAGTCCAAATCCCAAGCGAATGCTAGATTCTTCTTTGTTAGCCTTGTGAGTGGGGCTGAGATTTTCGCGAAATCCCTAATGAACTTTCGGTAAAAACCTGCTAGCCCGAGAAAGCTTCGGACTTCGGTTGCATTTCTTGGTGTCTTCCAATCTTGCACTGCCACCACTTTCACGGGGTCCACAGCCAACCCCTCTTTAGACACTATATGCCCCAGAAATCTTACTTCTTCTCTCCAAAAGTGGTACTTAGAGAATTTGGCTTTTAGCTGATGTGCACGGAGAGTATCCATGATCTCTTTCAGATGCTGAGCATGTTCTTCCTCATTCTTTGAGAAGATGAAAATATCGTCTACGAAGACCAACACGAACTTATTGAGGAATTCTCTGAACACCTTGCTCATTAGGTCTACGAAATAAGCAGGTGCGTTTGTCAAGCCGAAAGGCATGACAAGCCACTTGGAGAAACCATTTGGGGTTCTAAACACTGTTTTATCAATACTATCTTCCGCTACCCTTAGCTGATGGAACCGAGTAGCTAGATCAAGTTGGGAGAAGACCGACGCACCTACAAGCTGATCAAACAGACCGTCTATTCGAAGAAGCGGGTGTCTATTCTTTTTAGTCAGATTGTTTAGCTCCCTATAGTCCACACAAAGATGTAGTGAACCATCTGCTTTGGTGGCGAACACCACTGGAGCACTCCATTCCGAGATACTCTGCCTTATAAACCCCTTCTCGAGAAGCTCCTTAACTTGCTTACTGAGCTCCTTTCTCTCTTTTGGAGCCATGTGTCTAACTGGCAGAGCTACGAGCTTTACATTATCAACAAGATATATGCGGAAATCTATTTCCCGCTTCGGAGGTAAGCCTTTCACCTCTTCAAAGACATCCGGATATTCCCAGACCACTCTAACCAACTGCAAATTCTCAATAGAAGCATCAAGAGACTCTAGATAACTAAGCATAACAACATTCAAGGGATTACAAGAAGTTTCTAGAGTGTTTCCGAGCCGAGTCAAGAACCTAACCACTCTTTTCTCACAATCAAGAATGGCACCATTACTGGATAACCAGTCCATGCCTAAGATCAGCCCATATCCTGAGAAGCCCAAAACAAAGGCACTACATCTAAGTTCCACACTTAGAATAGAGACTTTCAAATCCAAGAAAACCATTGACAAATAAGCCGAGCCCCTAATTGGATTTGAAACAACCAAGGGATCTTCTACCATACTAGTGTCTAGGTTCAGAGATTCTACTAAAGCAGATGAAATAAAGGAGTGTGATGCACCAGAACCAAAGAGAGTGCGAACTGGATGATCATACAGATAAACCAAGCTTTCAACAGAAATATTTCTACCTCGTTCTTGTGGAGGTGCCACAAGCGCATGAACTTGTCCCTTTGAGGTGGATCCAGTCCTCTGTCCCTGCCCCGCTTCTTTGGGCAGTCCTTAGCCAAGTGTCTAGTCTCACCACAACTGAAGCAACCACTATTCATCTTTGCCTTCTTCTTTCTGTAGTCTTTTGCTATGTGTCCCACAATGCCACAGAAATTGCACTTTCTCTTTTCACGGGATTTGTTGATCTTCCCGCCTTTCTTGAAGTCTGTTTTCTTAGCCTGTAAACCCTGCTTCTTTTCTTGAGGCACTTCCGCCTTTGCCTCTTTCTTCCCTTTATCTTCCTCGTGTAGCAGCGCCATGTCCACCAAGCTTTCATAGGTCGCTCCCATGGGTATACGGGTCATTGCAAGGCTGTGTAGAGGCTCATTCAGACCTTTGACAAAGCGAAGGGCCTTCTTGTGTTGGGTGTTTACCAAATCCAGCCCAAATCTGGCCAGCTGATTAAACTGATTGACATACTCCTTGATCGTCATACTTCCTTGCTTAAGAGTTAGGAACTTCTCCATTTGCAGGATTCTTTCAGCTTGGGAGAGGAATTTCATCTCAAACCTCATCCTGAAATCTTCCCAAGTCTCCACTAGCCTCTCAGCATGGGTAACTTCCCACCAATGGGAAGCTTCATCTTTAAGCAACCACACTGCTAGCGGTATCTTTTGCCTGTCGTCAACTTCGAAGATGATGAACAAGTCCTCGGTCTCCTTCATCCAGTTCCTTGCTGCCACAAATGATTCAGTTCAATAAAAGTCCTTTCCACCCATAGCCTTGAAGTCTCCACACGTCTTAGCGAAAGTACTTCCACGAGGAGGAGGAGGAGGAACCGTTGTTGGAGAAGGGATGTTTGCTGGGCCCGCACCATTGGCCCTAGCCTTTAGGTACCTTCGGAACTAGCCAGGGATCAGTACTCCTTCTGGAAGTTTAAGATCTCCAGACATGCTGGAACAAAAGGAAAAGATTCAAGACAAAGGATAGAAAGATAGTGCATATGGCTTTTGGGGAATTACGCCTTTTAAAAATAACTCTTTTTCTTGAAAAAGATGCTTTTTTAAACTGCTTTTTGAAAATAGTTTCAAAAAATTTCATCTAGTTTGGTAAATCTATGCTATGATACCAAGTGAAACTCCCCACCCTCCATTAAGGTCACTCACATTGGGAATGCCTTAACTTTGGTGGAGGTTTTTAAGTAAAAGTCACAGATAAACACAAGATAGATATATAAACACATATATATAAGCAGTGGAAAATAAACAGACTTTTTATTTCATAAATACATGTTCATACAAAGACATTTCCATAACTGTCACACAACAACTTCCAAAACATTACATCATCATTTCTGTCTTGGATATTAAACAAAGAAGCATAAAAACATAATTAAAACTGCATAAATCCCCATAGAATGTGTCCAACAGCCATAGCCAAGGAAAGACAATCCAAAACGTACATCTACTATCTTGAAGCTTTCAAAGAATCTGACTAAGCTGGGTTGTTTCCTCCCTGTGGACCTGAGGGGGACGGAAGAAAGAAGACGAAAGAAAATAGGGTCAGACATAAAGCCTGGTAAGTCTAGTGACTCTTCAGTATGAGAATAAGAAAAAGGACATGGTAAGTCTAAACTGGAAACAGGAAAGTATCATAAACTAAGGTAAAACAGTTTGAATCGAATATATTATCGCACCCCACACTATATCTCTGCATCTACATGCATTAGTTCTAAACTGGCACCCCATGCTAAGGGTGAAGTGATCCCTTTTTCTAAAGATCGGCTCCTACTTGCATAATCATTTATGTCTTACGGACCCCAAAGATTATAGATACCTATGCTGGTCCCACCATAGGGTGTATCAAGTCCCATGGTGGCGGCCCAACACAATCCTTAGAATGCATAGGTTATACTACTGGTGCCCCCAGTGCCCTGTTTGTCTGCTCCGAAGTGTGTGCACGCCCGCACTCCGTTAGAACCCACACTGTTGCACCCACCGCCGTCGCTTTTGACCGCTTACAATCAGCCCAGTAATCGTGCCCCACCCTGCCTAGTTTCAGGGTACCATGATACCTAATTGGGTTACTGCTGAAATGGGTCCTCGTTACTAGGGTTTTCTAGTCAAACATGTTAAGTGGTTAAGTGCATGTATTTACCTAACCCCACCCATTAGTTTAATTTAACATGTTGAATTGGTTAAGTGTTTTAGTTAACTTAACCCTACCATCCTGACTTGTCTGTCCTTAGCTTTTTAAAGCACCGACCACTCACATTAGACAGATATTATTACGGTTACTGGATGTGCTGTTCGGTTCCGGGCAGATTTACACCGTAACTTAGTTTAACCTCGGGTCCTTATTGGGCTCCATGCTTAACCACCCACATTGGATAGGTATTGTTGTGACTACTAGACAGCTGGGCAGGTCCGGGCAGGTTTACATCACAACTCAATCCAACCTCGTGTTAAGCATACTCGTATTTTCTAAATTTACATATTTGTCTTTATTACCTGTTATATGTAAATTTGTCAACAATTAAATGTTGTGGCCCACTTTCCAAGTTTAACATTTTTAGTATAAGGATTTATACCGTTTAAATGCCACCAATTTTGGCATGTGACAAACATGCCAGTTTCATATATTTTAATGTCAAGTTTTCCTATAGTTACCAATTTATCCCAACGTTACCCAGTTTAAGTATTAGGCTAACAATCTTAGCCTAATTTTCGTTCGCGTGATTTTCAACATATAATATTAGGCTAAAAACTTAGCCTAATTTAGCGTACACAAAATTGGCTCAAAGCAGTTCACTAACATAAACATGACATAGGTGTAAACTTTGCATTTTTTACATAGTCAATATGAACATCATAGGTGTGAACTTGCAAAATAGTCAACATGAATGTCATAGGTGTGAACTTGCAACGTAGACTAAATCAACATACATGTGAATTTGCAACATAGCCTAATTCAACTTACATATATGTGAACTTGCATTGAAATAGGGATCTAACCATATAGGTGTCACATAAATTAGCATATGATTTAGACAACATAAGCCTAAACATGTTTTGGATCTAGGCATAACATCGAACATCACTAGCATATGACAAGAATATGACATTTTCATAAGTATGTATAAATTTTATGACAAGGGTGTGAACTAGATCCAATCATATATCTAATTACAACATGAAACATGTACTAAAGTGGATCTTGACATGGATCCAATTAGGAACTTGCAACTTTTGTATAAACATAGGGGCATGTATATGAACATAACCATTTAGGCATAAAGGTTCTAGCATAAAGTATATTCATGAGGTTCTAATCACAAACAACCTATATAATCACATGAACTATACAACTTGCATGTGATGTTGTTTTCATTCTAAAAGTACATTAGGATCAACATCAACTCAATTATACCACAAACATCCCAATTCCACTCACAACACAATCATTTCAATACATAGATATGAATTAACATCGTCGTTACATAATAGCACAATTCTACTTCCAATTTACATCGAATCAAGTCTTAGTTTTATTCTCATCGGAAAAATCACTATACTTACAACGAACAACGAACTTGAATTCTGGATTTTGAATTTGAAATGCTTTCCTTTGGGTAGACTAACGTTGTTTTGATTCATGTTTTACTTTAATATTGGCTTGTCTCTAAGCTTTCTAACTGACGGCCACTCTTATTTTCTTCCCAGCAGCTAGTACTATATTATTTGTGTGAATTTAGGTTTAGATTTGATTTGTATTTATAGAATTTTAAACTGATTAGAGCCGTTGATGAAGCTAGAGTGAATCCAGACCATCCATCTCAAGAGAAGCCAATCAGAAAGCGACATGTAAGCCCTAGTGACACAGCCAATCCTCAGAAATTGACCAGAACCCGACCAGGCCAGCCAGGGCCTGACTAAGCAGGTTTCTACTCGGCCTGGGCGCACTTGGAAGGTGCGCCAGTGCAAATTTGTACTGGCGCACTTCCCAAGTGCGCCAGTGCAATTTTGTTCTGGCGCACTTCCCAAGTGTGCCAGTGCATTCTGGCCCATTTCTGGTTTTTCTGCCTAACTTCGTTCGTCCATATCTTCTTTATACGGTATCCGTTTTACGCAAACTCGGACTCTATCTCAAGCAGAATTCCGAGACGAACGCAATGGCGTAACCCGTTTCCCTTAATTCCATCATTTAGAACTAAATATACTTTAATTTGTTAAGTAATAGTTAACAAATTCTGGGTGTTACAGTAAACCAGAGCTCTGATACCAAACGTAGCGACCCGTACTTCCCCGGTCTCCGAAGAGAAGAGAAAGAACGAATTACTTTGAGTACAAGATGAATCAGAACCCAAACAGAAGAACATTTCATTGTTTATTACAACAATTCCATAATAGTACAAGAATATATAGAGTATAAGTGGATATTATACATACGATAAATATCAGAGATTACAATAAATTACATAGCAGCGGAAAAACAATACAAAACACAACTGAAAGTAATACACGGATATAGAGCTTTCCGAGCATTGTTCCAGCTGTAAATCAGGATCCTGTGAATATAAATCTGCAAAACCAAAACTACTAGTTACCTGTGTCGAAAATAAGGGCACCCAGAGTTTAGGTTAAAACAATAAACCCCAGGTCAGTCATGTGACTGGTGTGAGAACTAAAACAGTTATTTAAAACTTTACTTTAAAAGAGAGTAATTCAAGGGACAATGCCATATAACACGGAACGGGTTTCCTCCCAAGAACACTAGTGCATATAACAAAACAGCGTAATGCTTTTTGGAAAAATGAATCTATTATAAGACCCAGGTCCCATCACACATTGCAACGCAAGCCGGAGGATAGGGTTTTCCCTTATAATAGCCAAGCACGCTTGGTACATTTAAAACAAATCATTTGATACTATTATTAGTGTATAGTGTCAAAACAATTTAAATCATAAATATCAATCATAGACCGCATGGGTACCATATATCATGTCGCCATACTAGGCTCTATAAATAAAACCGAAATATCTTGTATTGGAAATTGGATTTCCGTCATGATTCGAGGCAAGGGGCAAGCTCCTCTCCGCTTCGAGACACTCTAGCAAATGTCTCTGGACTACACACCCTGGGTAACCCTTGGATACTTCAGGGTCGTTCCTCCCTTACGTTTGAGGATCAATTATTCCTGAACACATGTTTCCCGGTCCTAACAGACCTAAAATCGAGGCGCCTCGCTTCCAACAACCACATTGGTAAAAATAATATAAATGTCAGCCAGTTTAAGCACTGACCTACCTCTAGCTAGAAAGAAACGTCGTGTTCTCCCTGTAGTCACTATCCCGTTTTTGACTCATGCCGAGGTGTGAGGCTCGCGGATTCATGTTATACACAAAGCTGCGCCACACAGGCCGTGCTTTGATCATCAACCACAAGGCTTTGGTTTTCAACAGAAGCCTTGATCATTTGCCACTTAGGCGTGCCACATAGGCAATTCACTCCATGCGACTGATGTCCATCGATATACAACCTCTGAGCTCGTACGTCTCAGAGAAGGGCGTTAAGCAAGAGAATAAATTTTCCGCTGCCAAACAGATGTATATTTAATAGAGATCAATCAACACAGAATAAAATCCAATGTCAGACACACAGTCCATTTATAAGTTCGTTCTGGGTTTGAACAAAACCGGAGGCACTTTCCTCGCATCTCCATCGATCTCCATGTACGTCTGGACGATCACCAACTGATTCCCTCCTCTTGGGTGTACAGCCCAATCAAGATCATCAATAATCATCCAAACGATGTGAAGACTCCCGGTCTTTAACCACCGTCTTCATCTTCGACATATCGTCGAATCGGTTATTCAAAATGGGTATAAACCCGGCCTTTCCGAACAACCCGCGTATTACACAAACACAACATACGCCTCATTACAATTCAATAGTCACTAACTGTAAATTAGTAAGAGAATAATTCCCAAATATTAATCCCGAAGGCCGAAGCCAACATCAGATCAATACCCAGGAAACTATTCTTCTTAGCTAACCTACAGTTAGTTTCTAAATTTCACATTCTTAGGGAAAGATTCCCATTAATTTTATCAAAGACAAATCCTTCTAAATTTATTCTTTAATCTTCCTTTGGATATCGTTTCAAACCATGTTAAGGTTTTCCAAACTAGTCGGGATTAGCGAACCACACTGAAGTAATTATTTATTTTATTTCCCAATCCCAACCTATTCATCCCATAGAGCAAAACTGGTAATACTCCATAATTAACACCACGGTGTTATCGGTAAATATTAATTACCATTTCACGTTCAAATCTAATTAAAGATTTAACTATCGCTTTGGGGAAAAAAATGGTGGTACTCCATTCTCGATCTTTTCAATCTAATTAAAGATTCATTAAAACTCCGCTTAATTTTAATCTTCTCAAAAATCAATATCCTGTCTTTAACGAGGTTAAAGAACCAATGTCATCTAAAACACGATTCACGATAAACCCATAATCACTTTCCCATTGTTGATCGGGTTAAAGAATAGGTGTTATTCAAAACACCGCTCACGATAAACCCAAAAACCAATTTAAATTCAATTCCAATTAATATTATTTAATTGGTACACTTCATTAAATCTAAATAGAAAGATTTAATCTTTTTCTCAACTGGTTTTAAGAACAATGTTAATGAAGACACCATTCACGACAAACCCAAATCACGTTTGATATTAAATACAAGGCTCTGAATAGAAAATATATCGGCTTATATTCAAATTCAAATTCTACGACCAACAAATATCGTATTGGGAATAACGATATTAATATATCTTTCAAATTTCCATAACAATATTTGTTTCATCATGAAATCCAACATCGAAATATTCCAAAGACAATTTCGATTCAAATCCATTCCAGTTCAATTATTGGAAATTCTGGTTACTTTTAAAACCACTTCAAATCCACTTTATTTCTTTTAAAAATAAATTGAATTATAATTCTAGTTCAAAACTAGTTCATTTCGATAAAAATCTATTTTTATCTTTTCAAATATGGAGTTTTTTATCCCAATTCTTTACAAATCATTTATTATGATTTTACACAAATTATTGATATTTTTAATAATTTTATCAAGGCCCGTACAGTCGATTTCCATCAACGACCATCGAACTGCACTTACAACGACCTTTTCCAAATTTGATTTGGACATAATTCCATATCCAACTGTTAGATTTCAAATTTCTAATTTTCATTAGAAAGCTCTTTTCGATACGAACCCACCGGTTCCGGTTTTAGGAGAATCCGACGGTCGGATCTCCCACAACGTCAATTCGAAGTCAATGGTTGAAATTCGCGAACTGCCGTGGCGCGGCGCGTTCTATTCAGGCCATTATATATATAATATATATAATATATATTATATACATTTCGTTGATTTCCTTTTTCAACGTATTTTATAAATCGTTTTAAATTCGTTTTCGAAACGATTTCAACTTTATATTCAATTTCGAATCAAAATTGAATATTCCACATCATCGATATACAAATGACAGTATTTTCAAAATGTTATATTTTGAAATCACTTCCTTTTCTATAATCATTATAAAAACAAATATAATCGATATAAATATCGTTCATGTCAAAATAGCGCAACTCTAATCAACACGGCTTTATATTTTTCAATAACTTCGTTATTCTATTCAACAAATGAATATTTATTCTATTCAACACATGAATCTATATTTCTTTCAACACATGACTATTTATGTTCAATCACTGCACATCTCAATCAATTTTCACAACACATAAATCAAACAAACAGGCCGTCCATGGTCTGTGGACGACGGATGTCGGGTGCTGCTAAACACCGTCTACATCCTAGTATATATTTTAACTAGAAAATTAAATTAAAGGTGAGAAGTTCTCACCGACTAGCTAAACCAAACGCCATGACTCTTCTTATGTAGAAATCTTCGTCGTGCTCGCCTTTTGTCAATTTCATTGTCCGTAGCCACTACATACATAAAAATCACATTTTTATAATCACTTTATATGGATAAAAATTCTATTTTTATACCGCTACTATATAGATAAAAATTCTATTTTTATAATGCTATTCATATAATAAAGATTATATTTTTATCACGCTATTCTCTATATAAAAATTATATTTTTATATCTACTTCTAATATAAAGATCGAATTTTTATATCAACACTATAAAAATCACATTTTTGCTTCAACATATATATAATAAAAATCAGATTTTTATTTCGCTAAATATATAAAGATCAAATTTTTATTAGTTATATAATATAAAAATCGTATTTTTATTCTTTCTATGATATAAAAATCACATATTTAATTTCAAAATAAAATCTTTTCCTTATGTAAAAACCAAATCTCTATATAGTAAAAATCACTTCTTTATTCGATTAAAAATCCAACCTTTACATTGCTAAAAATTTCGTCTTTACATAAATATAAATCCAATCTTTAGATCAATAAAAATCTAACCTTTAGAGTAATAAAAATCCTATCTTTTCTATGATTAAAAATATAATCTTCCTTCGCTATTATATATGAATAAAACCATATTTTATAATATAAACAAATGTGCAAAAATTGAATTTTTACAGCATTAACAAACATGTAAATTTTAGATTTTTATTGCCTAAACACATATATAAATTTCAGATTTTTAAAACAATACATATTTATATATAAAAACTTACTATAATTACTTTGAGGAGGGCGCTTCACATTCGGAGAGGGTGCTGCTGGGCGTGGCGCTGACGTTGGGGAGGTGGCAGGCGAGGTGGGTGCAACGGCGGGCTGGCGGCTAGGGTTTCACAGCGGAGGTATTGGGGGACATCGATTTGGGAGGAGGAAGGGGAGAGACGAACGGAGGAAGAAGGAGGAGGGAGAAGAAGAAGGTGGAGGCGGCGCGCCACCTAGGGGGGCGCGACATGATCGGCGGTATAGGGGGGCGACGCGATTTCCCCCTTTGTTTTTGTTTTTTTATTCTTCTGCACAAAAAGGAGGAGGGAGAGAAAGGATTGAGAGGGCCTTTATATAAATATATATATTTTATTATTAAATTAATTTTTAAAAGCAACTTTTATTTTCGACCTCGAAATCGAACCCACCGACTATCGTCCATAGCTAATTACCCCCATTCCGAACACTATGGGATATGTATCGTAAGCTGATTTGATCGTTTCGATCAGTTTTCGTCAAAATCAAAATATAACTCTATATATTGAGTTTGAACGCGCATTTCAATTTACTGGGGCCACATACGGACTCTAAAAATTTCCAAGAAATATTTTCTAGCTTCGTACTGACGATACGACCCTAACAAAACTAATTTCTTCGAATTCTGAGACCGTTTGAAAAATGGCCATTTTCCAGTCGATTAAAATCAACCGAAACTGGTCAAAACAAGTTTTACTTCGCCACGCTCACATGTTGATTCAAAAAATTACGAATTTTGGAATCTAGCAATATCTTGACATCATGGATCCAACAAAAGGGGTTTCGTCAAAAACCGAGGTCGTTTGCAAAATTTCCATTTTTAAGGGCTAGAATTCCATAGCGACTATTCTGAATTTTCAACTGGACATAACTTTTTATTCCCGCTATGAAATTTCAATTTTTCGGATTCGTTGGAAAGATATTCTCAATTAGATTCTAATATTTTTGGTTTCACTAAAATCCGGTTTATATTGCACCCGGTACATTCATTTGAACTTTGAAATCGAATTATCGAACTACCGCGCCATTTTCAATTCCCTTTATAATTTAAAATAAATATTTATATGCTAACGACGATCTATATAAATATATACGTCTATTTCTATTCAAAATAAATTTTCCGTTGTTATTATTTAAAATAATTCATTTTAAATATTCAAAATTCACTACATTAGCCAAAATAAAAAATTTAAATTGGTTCAGATTTACGGGTTATTACATCCGGTGAAGTGACGGCGGCACTAGGATGGTCCGACGAGGTGGTGTTCGTGTATTGTAAATGGGGAAAACAGACGGATCGGGGTTGAAGGAGGATACGAGAAGGAAAATGCGTCGTGAACAGTACATGGGAGGATGATGTGGCGTTGAGTAAGCTAAGGTGATTAATTATTTAATTTAAATATTAATTAGAGTTAATAATCGTAATTATACACCAAACTTTGAATTCGTGTATCTTTCACATACGTTGACGAAATCTGACGAAACTGGATCCGTTTGGATCGCAGGGACGAGGCCAAGGTGATGGCACTGACTAGACACTGATCTGACGCAGTTGAAATTTCAGCAAATTTTGAATGTTTGACTCAAATTAAAAGCAACAAACGCGTCAACCGTCAACCAGAACAAAATCTGGTGAGTTAATTCTCACACCTTCTGGAGCCCTGTGATGTGGTAAATCCATAGAAAAATATAATTCACCATTTACAGTATAAATTGGTTGATTCGATGCGATGGATGCAAATTGATTGTTATTGTTTGATTGGTTGCGGTTATTTATTTATTTAATTTGTATATTTTTATCCAACTGTTATCTGTGATGCAGAGAAGGACAGGTTCGAGGGATCCAACCGGATTCCTCAAGTAGGCTGTATTTATTTGGTTGTGCATATATATGAATTGATCACCCTGACTAACACCAAAATCTGTTCGAATGTTGATGGTTGAATATATATTCAACAATTTTGTGTTTAAAACCAATCGACAGTAGTTGATGAGGTAACTGGCAGTAAATGGCCTGAAATAGATTGTGTTAAATATCGGTCTACCGTCAGGTGGAATGGCGTGATTTCAAAGTTATAAATTATTTTATAACTTGATTAAAGTTCTTCAGTTAATTTATATAAACAATTAAATTAGAGATTTGTAAATAAATATTTTAAACCGATTTACAAATGGAATTATTGAAATAGTTTATACACGTCAAAAGAAAAAAGCCAAAGGATTTACCTATGTATTGGTAAAGTGGAATAATTGTTTTTAAAACAATTAGATTGCGTGTTTTAATTAATTAAGCTATTTAAATAATTTAAACCGGGGAAATGAAAAATGGTAACCAGTTAACTGCTAAGTGAGGTGTACAGTCGACAAGAACAAGCCGTCTTTGGTTGAAGTTAATAATTGGAATAAATTTGATTTAAATATTTTGAATATTCGTTAAAGTTTAATGAATGATGTAAAATAATTAGTTAATCTTCAATTAACTATAAATTAAGGAAATTATTCGATTATGTTAATGAATTTGATTTTATTTAATAAGCTTTTCAAAACGATGATTATACTATCTTTAGTTAATGGCAGAAGTTACCTATATTTAGTATAGTAAAATTTACCATTTGTTTATAATTAAAATGATGACTTTAGTTGGAATTAAACTGAGGAAGGGTTAAGTAGCGATAAAGTTAAATAAAAAAGGCGATAAGAGTTTTATGGGAGATTTTGATTCTAAATTAAGATATTATAAGAGAAATGATGATGTAAGTTAAAGATGGTGTTTTAGTGGACATCTACTTAATCAAAGAATTAAGTAAAAGGATTTTGAGCGAAGATTTCAACTATAAGGAACGGTTTATAAAACCCGATTTGAAATCAGAGGAAAAATGAGATTTTGAGGTTAGTGTTAAACTAATATTATTCAGAGGTAAGAACGGGTCGATCAAGGTCTGAGAGGTAACTAAAATACCCCAACTTGATTTGCTTCACTATTATCGAGGAATGGTATTAGTTTGGAGCGAGTGAAGGTGTTGAAATTGGTTTTACTCTATGTGAGGAATATCGAACTCTAATGCAGGGTCTGGGGAAATTAAATAATATTGCAATATTAGTTTCAAAAGAAATAAGAATATTGATTTCAAATTTTATTGAACATTTGTTATTCAATTAGAGTTGATCGAATATAGTATTTGAGATAGAGTTAGTCAAACATAGTTATTCAGGAAGAGTTGCCATTGCGTACGACTGCTAGCGTAATTCGCAGGGCTGCAGATAGCCTACGGCAATCAGATGTTTCCTGAGGGAATCAGGCGTAACTATTGCGATCGCTGCGATCTAGAGTCAAGCGAATGAAGTAAGTCGAATATTAGTTAATCTATAGGAGTAATCAAGTCAAGTTAGTCCAGTTGAGTTAAATAAGTCGAGTTAGTCAAGTTAGAGTTAATCGATCAAAGTAAATCAGTCAAAAGTTAATCAGAGGAAATTTGGTGTATATCATTAAGTATATACATATGTGGATATCGTGAGTTGCTCGAATATAAGAAAAAGGGAAAAGGGTTTTAAAGAAATATATTGATATTCCCGACGGAAATGGAAAGCTGGGTAGGGATATATATATATATATATATATATATATATATATATATACGTACCCAAAATCATATAAACAGTTCTGTTATAATAGAATAAGGTTAAATCAAATATTTTGAATGTATTGGAAGATTTAAAGGTTTATTAACTATTGGGTTAAATATATTTTAAAGAAGCCAAGTTATGTCAAGTGCCGAATCAGCAAACTCATGTTATTTACACAATTGTTATTTGATAGTTAAAACACCAACTATCAAACCTTACCAATACGAATGTTGGTATGGAAAGACCGGGATCGAATTATATTCGAAAACCATTCCGACTAACAAATACGTGAAGATGTCAATTGGAGATGGAGAAATTGAAGACCTTGGATCTCCATAAGCGGAAGGATTACTTGATGAATATTTTATGTGTTGCAACCAGAGTTATTCTGATGTGATTCGGTCATGATTGGAATCTATGGATTGCAAGGACTTCTTGCTACTGATACTTGGGGTGATTCCTATATAAGGTTGCAGTAGGAGGGTGCCTTCGGTTCATCCTGTTCCTGCATGACTTGTATGGAAGAATGTCTGACAGAGTATTTCCTTAAAACCACGTACGTTGATTTTTACAAATATACCGAGTTGGTGGCAAAGAGGGGCACCTCTTTAATACCCATTGTATATTTATGGAAATCAATTAGTGATTTGACGGATCTGATGATGTGGCATTCAAAGTGTATGATGACCAGATGTGTTCTGACCTCAAGCCTCATCAACCGGGAAATGACAAAAATCGGGTAGGCAGCATGGCTATGTGGGTCGCTCCCATTATGGTGTATAATCACATATTTAGAGAAATTCCATTTGCTTCTTTAATCTATGTTCGATGTTGTCCCTATTCGGGAAGGCGGTTGCTGATCCCAACTGTCGGTGATATACATTTGATACACTCAAGCGAAATGAGTGGTCGGTCATGTGAGGGCCGGGTTGCAAGACATTCTTGTTGAACCCAGTGTATTCGCCTCCAGAGATACACTATCGGCAGGTGGACCCATACCTTGTCAAAGTCGGAATCCAAATTCCGATAAGCGCCGCGGTTTTTAATTGTATACTATATATGTGGAGCGGGAGATGCAAGTGTTCCGCTAGATTGTTATCTATTTGTATCTAGACATTATGATAATATCGGAATAAGCTATGACTTCAAAAGTGGTTTGGGTTATAGTAAGGTAAAAACCATCCGTTTTTATGTGTGGACTGGTCTTACTATTATCCATTTATTTCAAAAGGATTTTCCAAAGTCAAACGAGTTGTGTGTACTGTGAATTTATCACTGATAGTATTCCAGACTTACCCGGTGTATTTTTCTTTTCCTCAAATGTGCTCGGGTCAAACCGAGTGTATTTCCAGGTTAGGTTCGCTTGGAGTTTCAGGAGCTGGAAGCAGGAGGCTTCACCGCTAGTTATATAAGGATATTTTCGCTGTATGTTGAACTCTGATGATTGGTATGTATATACAATTCTTTTGTATAAAGAGATTTGATATTATATTTTATCTGTTCCGTTGTGAGATTCTGATGTGGTATTCTTCTTCTTTCTTCTATTCTAATATTTCTTTCTTTCTTATCTCACCCTCTAATTTCTTTCTATTAACAATCTGGGGTTCGATACTTAGGTTTTTGGCAAGTAATACGGGTTTATGTATTGTTGTCGAAAATTCGAGCATCGAATTTTTTCCCTCGGTCGTTACAAGGAAAAAGGAAAAGATTGTGCAAATGATGGGAAACATGAACAACAAAGTTTGGAGAAGAAAAAAGATTAAAAAAACAAGCTTAATTCTAATGGTAATAATTTACATAATATCTAGTTTTCAGCAATACATAATAATTGCAGCATATTCTACAACTTATCACAAAAATTGTTGATATAAATGTTATTATTCCAAGAAATTTGCACATATTAATATAATAAACTACTGATATATCATTAACTTTGCTGATAATAATTGAAAAAAGTTTTCAATTTAATGATCCAACTTTGAAGGTGGAGTTCCAAAAACTTACTATCAAATGCTCATCAGATTTCAAATTGATCTCAACTACAGAGAAAAGAAAAATGAAAGAAATTGAACCAGTGAATGTTAAAGACTATAAGTCTTAACCAACATCATTGGAATTACATAAAGACGTAAATTGAAGATCGGAAAGTGTAAAAATGTTCGGTGTCTAGAAGAGCATAAAATCAAGCAGTCGGAGGAGTTTTTTTTCACATTCAGACTTCGGGTAAAATTAGTGCAGCATTATAAGAAATTTCGTAAATTTTCTACTAAGAGTTCAATTATTGCTGAAAATGAAGCAAAAAATTTCTAAATAGTTGCATACATATATGCAATAATTTAGAGTATCTGCATATATATATATATACATACATATATACATACATATATACATACATATATATATATGCAAATATTCAGAATTCTTACATACATGTATGCAATTATTCTGAACGGTTCCATACAAATCTGCAAATATTCTAAATAGTTGCATACATATATGCAATTATTCTGAATATTTTCATATAGTATACTACCAAAAGTCCAGATATTCTCTATTATCTTCCACAAATTAACAGTAAAAGTGCATATCTTAATGGTGATGATGACATCATAATTTCTGGAAATTCCCTTAGTGAATTTTTGATAGGAAGATTCCTTGATGGACTGGTATCACACATTTACTTACTGGTATATAAACAATAATTCCAGTTATCTTCGGAAATACCAACATATATTCGGTATATTTGCAATCCTGTTATCAACATATTTTTTCGTTATATCAGCAACATTTACTTTTATCTGCGGATTATTCTGCAAAAATAACAAGTGTCTAATCCGTTATTTTTCTGCTTTTAAATTACCACCAATTGCTTATAATTGCTTTTTATTCTGTAACAATTATAATCTACTAATTTTTGTAGATAATAGACTGGTTTGCACATGAGCTGCGTAAACATCATCTATAAATTTGTACTTCAAAATTTATGCTGTTGTATGTTTTTATTTATTTTACAGAAGAATTTCTTTATAACATAATAAATTATACTCACTAAATGAACGACTACAGACACTTTTAATGAACAACTCAAAGAAAGCAACGTAAACATTAATAGATGAACGTGTGGTAAAGGGATATGAGTATTGCACCAAAATGTTCTTTCAAATCCACCAAAAATCTCATTTCACATTACGAGAATTTTCAAAAGAAGAAAGATGGATACACTATGACTCAAGAAAACCACGACAAGAAGGTCTACACCAAAAAGTGGCAAGAAAATTTTTAAAATGCTAGAAGATTGGTATGTGAACTGTTGATAGCAATTTTTATCCTTTTTTTTTGCTTGTATAGAGGATTTATGTCACAGTACTGTTGAAAAAATAGAGAAGGACAATCATCAACCGTTCAGTCTTGTTTAATTTGCTAATTTCCCATAACAATGTCGAGACACGTAAGTACATAGCAACAAATAATGAAGAGAAAAGTTTATATTAACAATAATTATTCAAATAACTTGATGGTATTTTCCAATTATTGCAGGGTGGGCTGTGAAATATTCGTCATGAACATTATGCAAAAAAGAAGTGAAAACATACAAATTGACAACGATGATCCAATGTTCACTTCCGAGGCCACCTATCTGCAAAGGGTTGTGCTAGGACATCAAATCCTCAACTACAAACCATACAGTTGAACTTTAAAAGAGTAAAACCTAACTCAAAAGTACCTACGATCAGAAGCAAGCATAACTAATTAAACTAGGAAAAAATGGTGTTTAAAATTGTTATGTTAATATTTTGACTAACGTACATTGTTGGAATTACTGGGACACGCTTATCTAGTTTGTAGACAGCATTATTGTGGCATTCTATATATTGAATTAAGTTCCTTTGGTATTACATAATATTTCCAGAAATGTCTGCAATTACTATGTAGTGTTGTTGCAAAAGTAGCAATTAAAACTAAATATTTTAGCTTTATTGGAATTTTTTGCGGACATCACTACAACTAATACAAATAATTGTTGAAATATTCATATTTAAGAATTTTCAGCAATGGACGTGTTGCTCTTTTTTAGTTAAATTAATAGACACCGTAGCAACAAGATAGAATAATTGCAGATAAAACATAAATATTTACCAATAACGGCATAACATGTTAAGCTTCCAATAAAAATTCAGTTCCTTATAAACAGTAAGCACTAAACCAAATTTCATCAAAAAAAACATTAAAATGAAAAACAAAAACACAAAGTTAATTGTGTTTTGAAGAACAAGTCCTTTTGTTTTGACCCAACTTCTTGCACAAACCATATCTAATGGTCTTCGTCATTTCACCAATAGATTTTATCCTCTTAGAAGATGATGGATAACTAGACATTCTTCTACCTTTTGGAGGAGCTATAATTGCATCTTCAACAGAAACATTTTTGCCCATAAATTTTATAATAGGAATGATTGGATGAGAATAAGCTGACCGAAAATAAACAACTTGGAAATAATCTTCAATGTATTCACACACATTCAACTTGTCATAGCTCAAAATACATTTAACAACATGAGAGCAAGGAAATCCATTTATTTTCCATATGTTACCAGAACAAACTAGACTACATAAATCAACAGATTGACGGACCGAAGAATGTACTTCAAACACATATTGACTTGATTTGATAAAAAACCTTGAAGCTCCTTCCAAATGAAAACTTCTTGATCGATTTACATTCACGGGGCATAAAACACTATTCCAACTAGTAGCAATTTCATGACGATTAGACATAAGTTTCATCAACTTCAATCTAATTTTATCCAAACAAGCAGTAATTGGTAAATGTTTTTCTTACAAAATCCATTTGTTAAAACTCTCTGAATAATTTGATGACATTTCACCATAACAAAAAGCAGTGAAAAAACATTAGTAAACTTCTCAAAAGAGATCGAACTCAAAAAGTTTGCCATAATGGATTCACCAGCATCTTTAAAATTCTTCAATGCAATATTAAAATCAATCAAATTGGAAGCATAATCGACACGTGCAAACATATCTAACAACCACTTCTTCTTTGATTTGGAAAATTTAGATTTTAGAGCAACCTTTAAATTGTTGTTCAAATGATAAAAACAAGAACCAAGAACCGAATTTAGAAACACTTTTAGAATAGCAACGAGAATAGCAGGATGACGATCAGAAATGAAAACAAAATTTCTGTTATCATCCTTAAGAAAGTCTTTAAGTTGTTCACAATACCAAATCTTATTGTTTTCATCTTCACCAAACACAACAGCAATTACTATAGGGGAAAAACCTAATAAAAGAAGCAAACATATAATTAACTAAACAATAAAAAATAGAACAACAACAGTTAGAGAAAATTGCAAAAAAAAAAAAACAAGTATAAATCCTAAAAAAGTGTACAAAAATGAGAAATTATTGAAAAAATAAGAAAATAATGCTTATGAACTACTGCCAAAGTTTCAGTAAAAGTTGCATACGTATCTACAATTATTCTGAATAATTGCATAAGTATCTGCAATTATTCTGAGTAGTGACATAAATATATGCCATTATTCTGAATTATTGCATACATATCTACAATTATCTAGCAGTATTAATTGAACATGTGTTCATATCAGCAATTATTGCATTCATATCAGAAATTATTCATAATAATTGTATTCATATCAAAAACTATTTGTAAATATTACAGCAACTATTTGCAAATATTACAGTAAGAAAGTCGGATTTATACAGATATTGATGCTAAAAATAATTAAACCATGTAAACACCATACCTTTATTTCCATTTTTACCAGTAGCTGCCATCAAACAACCTTAAGCTCTTCCCCTTATAAAAGTAGCATCAACAAATATTAATGGCCGACAATATTGAAATCCATGTGCATAAGCTTCAAATTTAATAAAAACCCTCTCAAATTGATGTGTAGTATCATTACACTCCAAAACAATATTACTGTCACGATTAGTTGTGAGAATAGCATCACAAAGGGACTACAGATGGTGATAAGACATCATATCACTTCCATATAAACCTTCTAATGCTAAACTCATTCCACTATAAGCAAAATAACACTTCAAACTAACATTATACTTTGTTTGAAACATGTTAATAATGTCCTTGGTCTTCATTAATGGATTAGCTTGAATATGATCATAAACTAACAATTTAATCAATTTACTAGATACAGGAGGATTATTTACATCATGAATTCCAGCTTCATAAATATGTTCAGGTTGAAATCTCTTTAGAACAAAATAGCAAGGAAGATTAAACTTAAGAGAAGCATGAATCCTAAAACTACAAATTTTTTTAAACAGTCGTAACTCTTTCCTTATCATTCTTAACCAAACAAGCTTGTATCCAGTTTTCATACTATATACCATCACATTAAGCATAAATTCGGTAACACCTCCTAGAAATTGCTGACCAACAATGATAAAAATAGGTTGATTCGAATCACTTCTCAATAATTGCCTGAACTGAATGTTAGAATCAATGGTATTAGCAAAGGAGGAATCACTACCACAAGAAATATTATCTAACCTTACAGTGTTAACTGAAGAACTACTATGAATGATCTCAACAAAATAACCAAGTAATCCTCATGATTATGTGCAGCCCACAACAGAATAGATTGTAGATTGTAATTAGTTTCAATATTCCTTCTCAAACCATCTCTAATAAACTGATATAATTCAAATGACAATGGACTTAAATCAGTCCATTTATCACAAACAGCATTTCTGAACATAGCAACGAAACTATCAAAATGAACATAAAGAAAAGCTATCATGCCCAAACTTCAACAGTACCAGTACACTAACATTAGCAGAAACACTATTAAACATAGAATAAAATCAGCAATAATCAGGCAAAACTGAAGATATATCAGCAATATAAACCACTCCACGTATAATTCACACCAAATAATTGTGGATAAATAAGAAAAAAATGAGCTAAAATTGAACGTATATCAGCAAAAAAAGCAATAAACAACTAAAAGTGCACACTTTTTTTGAACATATGAGTACTTATATTACATTAAAAAACAAAATACAAAAGAGGAGAGAGCTGGTACAGAATGAAAACAACAAACAAAACAAATCATATACAACATACATACTAAACCAACTCAGTCCAACATCACACAATAAAACACACTGAAAGATCACATTACAGAGACAAGTCCACAATAGCATAAGGATAAAACATACAAATGTATAAGACGAGCCCAACTCCAGCTATTAGCCTATTCAAACCAGCATGCAAGCCGCAAATTACTGCCGCAGCTAAAGCTCCATGAAAAAACACCTTAACAAAGCCCTATCAATCAATTAACAAGCCCACTACAACTTAACTTCAACACAGTAATGTTGAAAGCCCAAAATGCAAGGCCCAAAACATAACAAAACTACAACAACAGACAACTAAAAACCATGCAACCAGAAATAAGACTTCAATCCATGCAAAACAGGAAATCAACAAAGCTATCACTTCATGCTAGCGAATCACTCTGAAATACAAACCAAACCTGGCTACATGAAGCATCAGTAACGAAGACAAAGCCAAATCACTCACCAGCGACCACACAAAAATACCCAAAACTATGCACTGACCAGTTACTTTTTGGAAATACCACCATTTAGAACTCCACTGGGATAACCACTCTCCTCTCTACTTTTCTTAGGTTTGGATCTCGTTTTGTCTTAAGAAACGATTTTTGTCCATTCTGGGTTCTCCTCTACTAAAGGCTCATTCCCAATAACTAAGTTATCTCTCTTTACCTTAGAAGGCTTATTTATATTACTTCTCCTCCTAAAACTGCTCGTAGAGCTATCTGAACCGTCCATCAATATATCATGTTGACTGGAGTTCTTCCTTTTTGCAGATCATATATAACATGATCACTATCCTTTGTCTTGACTCATCATATAATTCATTATTAATTCTATCTGCCCCAATAATATCCTCATTTTTACTTACCCTTTCTTGCGATAGTGCAAGAGCCTTTTCAACATCTACTAACTTGTCATGCACCCTCCCATTTCACTTATATTACCTTTGCTTACAGTTCCATCATTTTTTCCATCAATTTCAGATATATCAACAACCATATCATTCATATCCTGCATGCATAAAAAAAACTAAAAGTGCACACTTAATATCTTCTATAATTTATTGCTGAAAAACCAGAAATAATCCCCAAAAATTATACACATATCAACAGCTAAAAGTGGAAAAAAAATATTCTACAAATTATTATTGAAAAATCAGCAATAATCATAAAAAAATGCACACATATCAATAATAATTAGCTAAAAGTGCATACAAAATGTCTTCTACAAATTACGGCTAAAAATCATCAATAATCATCAAAAATTGAACACATATCAGATGATTTACAATTTTTTCTAGAAGTTAACTCAAATGAACAATACACCATATACCTGCAAAAAATATCAACAAGTATGAAAAATAAATATAATAACTAAGATTAATTTCCATCATCAATGGTTCTATGCCATCAATGATTCGAGTATGCAATAACTAAAATAACTACAAGTATACAAAATAACTAATCAAAATCGCATCAATGATTCAATGCCAACAAAAGCCGATCAACAATTTCCATCATCAAGAATTAACAACAAAAAAAACAAACTATAAAATTTCTTGGAAGAAGAAATATCCATTAAGACATTCGACAAAAGTCGAATTAAATTCCAAATAAAGTCGCGAGTCAAAGATCGAACAAATTCCAACAAAATCATGTAATCAAGACGCAATGAGCAATTAATATAAATGTTAATTTAAATGAGGGTATTTGTGGAAAAAAGAATAGCCGAAAAAAATGAGGATCAAAGAACAGTATTTTAGAGCGGGAGGAGTTGACATGGATTAAGTTTAATTATATGAATGTCGGCCTAATTTTCACTTATATTTTTTAATCTAACAATTCTTACACATTCTGGCATTTACAAATAGAACCCTAGACCTATACTCTCAACTCACAGTTTCCAAGGAATCTTCCTCTATTATTCCCCTTATTTGTTTTTGTTTAGATCCAATTCTTATGATAAGTTAGCTTCCTCCTCCTCTCTTTCTTCTTCTATTTTATTTTAGAAATTCTGGATCTAACTTCTACATGTGTATATGATTCTTTTCTAATTCTTATATATGTAATCTTAAAGGAAGAAGATTAAAAACGTTTGCGGGGCAACAATCTAGAAGCTAGAAAGAAACACAATTTTCTCTTTATCGGTCTGTGAGTGGGATCTTTATGTTTATCTTTGTTTCTCTATCTTGTTTAATCTAAAATTTTCGATCGTGTATGCCTAGGAGATTTGGGATTACAAGAACCAAACACAAAACCCCCCTAAAATATTTAATTTAATGGAAGTGTCAATTTAAATCAGGTTTGGATTATAAATGTAAATAAAAAAGGGATTTTGACACAGTTTCTCATTCTAAATCAAAATATGTATTTTTATTTCTTTCCTCTCTTATAACTAAAATTTAGATTTGTATGAAAATAATAGATTTATAGCATACTAAATCATACGAAAATAATGTATTTATGGTATAGTAAATCATACACAATTAAATCACTCTTTCATCTAAAAAATAGTAGATTTAAGTTCTATAAACTACATGGAACCCAAGTCCTTATTTCCGTATAAAAATTCACATAAAAATAGAAAGGATTTATTCAAAACTAAACCCATTTATTTACTGAAATATACTAGAATCAAGGATTACAAGTTTGCTTTTATGTGAGTTATTATTGTTGCCGTACTGGATATGGAAATCATATATTGGATTTTCTTGATATGATATGCACTATAGGGAATATGAATTGTAAATCTTTAGTTTGGGTGTGGGTTGACATTTCACATGATTAGTGCATTTCTCTACCTTTGTTTTTCTATGTGTGCTTTTTTACTGCATATTTATTGTACTAAATTTATTATTAGCGTAGTCAACGTATCTTAAATGTGGACTTAACGTGGCTAGAACTTCGCTTTTAGTACTAACTTGATAGTAACGTGGTAGTCCACGAAAAAGGCCTTAAATGGCTTACTATGACGCCTCACCTCTATACTCGTGTTAGCTAAGGACATTAACGAAGTAAAATTGCCAACTAACCCAAAGAATAAGGTTGCTGAGGAGCGACCATCTGTATAATAGTTTGGAACGAGTGTTAAACATGTCTAATAATATAGTCTTACTTTTTTATTTCAAGAAGAATTATGACGCATCTAATTCACGTTCAAACCAACTACACAATGGCTATACATAATTTGCAATCAATATAAAATAACATAACAATATAATCAAAGTTAGACACGTATATTCACATCATTAAAGCAGAGACAGATATGGATATAACACAAGAGTGTACACAAAGGTAGTGGTCATACTCGATCAACTATACAATAAAGAATAGTACAAGGAATACACAAAATAACGTGTATACAAAGGAGTCTCGATCTATGTAACACCCCGCATTTTATGACAATTTAATACTTAAATAATGCATATATATGCATAGACATAAATGTATATATGAAGAATAAAATAAAGATAATGCAAATAAAAATGTAATGCATGCAATAAAAGAATGAAATGATTGATTGCATACGGTGTAAATATGTTGCATGTACTGATTTGCAAATATTATGCAATAATAAAAGAGAAATAAATGAAAAAGATTAATGCAATGATTTAAATAATACATTGTAACAAATATGAAAAAGAGAAGTAAGAAGAGAACAATAATTAACATTGTTCTAAGTTTTGTTAACAATAGCCTTAGTAGTCCAGCTGGTTAGAGCATGTGGCTTGCATACAAAAGGTACAGAGTTTGATCGTTGCCGTCATATTTTTATTTCAAGGGAACGGCTAAATTAACACATGTCTATGAGAGAAAATATATATAAACTCACATATAAGGAAGTAAAGAAAATATATGTGTACATACATATATATATATATATATGAGCATATACATATATATATATGTATACATGTGCAGAAATATATATACAAGAGAGAAAATTCAAGATAAGGCTACAATCAATAAAATATGGCAAAAATCAAATAACGGTGCAACACTGTTTGAATTTTAAAACGAAATGAAAGTTATGCGTGTATATATACATATATGTGTGTGTGTGTGTGTGTAAAATGGTCATTAGAAGATTTGCATACAAATAAGAAAATTACATGTGAATATAACAGTTAAATAAATTCCAGAAATTCAAACATTCAAATTTTAAATTTCCACGCTAAAACAGCTCGTGGGACCTAGGGGGTCGACACCCCTGTAGGAGGTTGACATTGGGGTCGACACCACCCAGATCCAGCCAGATTCATTGATGAATCTGGACTGTTTTCTTAACGACGTTCAATGTTGACTCATCGTTGCGTTTACGATAAGATCCTGAACACCTATAAATAGACTAGCAGAGCCTAGCCTAAATCTCACATTCTTTGAGACAACGTCTAAGTTCTGCCATTCTTCCTCCTCCTCAAATCTCTTTAGAAAAATTAGATAATTAGTTTAGGAAAATTATGAATCGAGGTCTGGAGGAAAAGAATGAATATAAATTAGAAGGTGTTCAAAATCATATTCGATGTGAGATAATTTTCTAGATCTGGGCTATTCAATTTTCTTCCTCTTTCTTCCCTTTTTCTCTTAGTAAAAATTATGAATCCATGGTTGTTAGGTTCTGAGTCCAATCAGGGGAAAACCTTCGAATACTAGATTTGGACCAGATCCAGGATTTGGAAAGCAAGTGAGGTGAGTGGATTTAAGTTATATCATTTTTGATAATGATATATTATCGTTTAACATTCCCCGTAATTATGCAATTAAAAGTGATGAAATGCTAAATTGACATGTTGAGATACTAATATGTTAAAGTATTAGTACGTTAGAATCGAAATACATATGTTGAAATGTTTAATGTGCTAAAATGTTCACGTGTTGAAATATAAACTTGTTAATACATGTGTAGTGATTAAAGGTGTTCCAAATCCGCGTTAACTTGTGACATTTATATACCTGAACCATTAATTATAGAAATTGAGAAAATTACATGTTAGTTTGCTGATTTGGACAATCACATGATTAAAACGATTACATGTTAGAATAGAATTTATTGTATGTTAGAAAGAACATGTGACATAAAATGGGCTTAATATGATGACATGTAAAATATAAATTTGAAAGAATGGACACGCCTAAAATTATATAGCAAATTTATAGTAAACAGGAAACTGTAACAGTACTTAGACATGAGGTTAGATCACACTTGTGGTAGAAGTCTGTTCTGTACTGACCGGCAAATCCAGCATCCACAA
Organism: Allium sativum; assembly: GCA_030737875.1. NCBI lineage: Eukaryota > Viridiplantae > Streptophyta > Magnoliopsida > Asparagales > Amaryllidaceae > Allium > Allium sativum. Next base: position 943,759,965 of record CM060909.1, on the reverse strand, counting down.
GTGATAAATCTAATATGAGGGGTCTAAGTGCATAAATAAAACATGTGGTGGTGCTAAGACACGTGGTTAAGTCAACTTATGGTAGAAGTCTGCCCAGAACCGCCCGACAAATCAAGCATCCACAAGTGTAGGCTTAGTTTAAGAGGTATAGTGCATAAATATATAAATATATATAAATATATGTAAGTAGCAGGACTGACATGCATCATAAATTGTAATTAATGGAAATAAATGTAATTAAATGAAAGATACAACAGTAAAAGGATCGGAATAAACTGGCAATGATAATAACCTATTATAAATAAATTACATTAATGATAATGTTATATAATAGGTAGACTTGTCCTAAGGACAAGTGGATATTATAACTTAGGTTATAATAAACTAGTGAAAATATGATATAACTTGTGTAATTAGAAAAATGGTACTTAATTGTAAATTAAGTAATCAGCAAATGGGGGAAAATTTATGAAATGAAAGAAGTTGTACTTAATTATAAATTAAATAATTAGAAAGCTTGGAAATCTGAAATATGTTGATAAGAATAACATGTTAAGTCTTGTCCTAGGAATAAGAGGAAATTATAACATATGTTATAATAAATGGAAAGGAGACTTATCAGTTAACCTTAGTTAAGAGAACTAAGTTAATTAAGTAAACAATGATAAGTTATAGTGACAATGTAAGATGGAATTATGATTAAATAGGAAAGAGTGAGGCAAACTTATGAAATGAAATAAGTTATATTTAATCATAAATAATAAGCGACATGTTAAATAGACCACATGTGAATTGGGATATACTTAATTCGTATAAAGTAGAACATGTTATTGTAACCTTGAAATCAAACAAGAATATAAAGGGATTGTGTATTACAGACCTTGGATCACAATCTAGAGAATAACATGTTGTGGGCTTATTAACGAACTTAAATGGATTAAGCTATAAAACCGAAATTAATGAGCAAGAGGAATTTGGTAACTTGAATAAGAAGTCAATTTGTATGTGAATAACCAAGTTAAATGGAAACTTGGTTAGATAAAGCAAGCACATAAAAGAATGTTTAGACATAGGGTTTAATAACATATTAAAATGAGGTGCTTGGACCAGTCTGTACGTTTAAGGGTGAATAACCCAACGGGGTAGATCATCATGGTGTCACGAGGCACGATGGGAGCGCACGTTCATTTGATTATTCTATTGGCTTTGAAGGACTCGAAGGGGAAGCACACGACTTCCTGAGAAACGTAAGGTGCTCCTGGTAGTCCTCCGTGAGGTGGCAGATATTTAGGCTATGCTCGCAGAGGTTAGGTCTGCCCGTTACTACCAGGTGGGTGGGCCTTGACCGTAGAAGTAGTTTTGCAGTCAGAATGTTATGACGAGGTGACACTAGGGTGATTCGGTGGTCGCCTCAACAGGGAGGCAGAGGTCCGGACCAATAAGGATAGTAGATCGTCGGGTACCCATTAACGGCAGCCAGTGGGATGCGAAAAGACTAGAGCTAAACAGAATAGACCATTCACCTTTCACTATCGAGGTACGGTGGTTGAGGGGAGACGCCAACTGGATGTTTAGATTGTTTGTAAGGGGCAGGTCGCTTAGCACTTGTAGTCTTTACTAGTTGAGAGAGGGGCCGAGGTGGGGCCATAGCCTCCATGAAAAACAGACCCGAGGGATATCTGTATTTTGAGGCCCTTAAAGGTGGGACTGTATAGATACAGAAAAGCTCTCGACCGAGTTTCGTGTTTCTTTTATAGCCATGCCATGGAACTCGGTGCACATTAGAGGTTATGTGCGGTTAAGGCATCAAATATGATTGATGATACATACGTGGGAAAGTCTAGGTACATGCATGTCTACTCTCGGTGGTGTATCGTAGACTTGAAGGCATTACTCTGGTATGGCATTTGATTCGATCAATGGTGGCAGTCTGTACGTTTATGTAGCATAGTAATGACAGCTATATGCGGAACGTAATATTGTTATATAGAGATCCGTACGTCACTCCGGCGTAGGATGAGGGGCTGCGTATATTTCGGTGGTGTTACGGCGGAGACCGTGTGAGTGGGGTACCATGGGGTGTACATTAATATTGGGGGTAGCTACATATATACTGTATTTGGTTAATCCACTGGGGAGTAAATGGGTACGACGTGTGTGTAAGCCTTGAGTGCTATTAACCCAAGTAACCTTATAAATAAGAAAATGTGATTGAATGGTATATGTAGGATTATTCAAAGTGTATAATTTAAATCCTGTCATCAGAACTTGTGTTCTGACCCTCTCCTCATAACATACTTGTAGGTTAGATTTGTTGTAGAGATATGATAGCTTTGTTTATTGGTTTGGCTGTATTATTACTACGGTAAGGCTATACTTCGATTATATTATATTTTATCCATTCCACTGTGAGATATTTTCTGAGCTCTGATATATTTTTATATCACTGTATTTTTTACAGGATACCAGAGAAACCAACATGGGTTTCGATGGATTAGAATTTTGAAAAAAATTGGTCCGTCGGAATTCGGGTTGTTACATCTGGTATTAGAGCTTAGGTTTAGGATTCCTGTATAAATAGTGAATGAACGTATTTCCATTTGTAAATATAATATATATATATATATATATATATATATATTATATGCCTAGATCCATAGAGGAACCCACTAAATAGAAAGAATATAATGTGGTAAGAAATGGGATGTTTGCTTTGTATGCTAAAGGAATTAATTTGGAAATCTAAGATCCTTAGGTAATTTGGGTGGAAAGTGTACGATGTACTTTGTATGGAGGAAGGTGAATCCCATTTGATTAGTATTTTGGGTTAGTGGGTTTGGCGATAAAACCTTATAAATTGGAAAAGGTTAAAAAGAGAAATATGGATTAGGAATATATATATATATATATATATATATTTGAGAGAATTGACTTTGTGGGAGTGTCTAGGAAAGCCTAGAAAAATTGGAAACCCATTTTGACTCTAACCCTATTGTTAACTTTTAAGAACTTGAAATTGTAAAAGTTTTGGGAAAATGGTTTATGAAGTTTTCAAGTTTCAATCTTAAAAGTTATAGTTTTAAATATGTAAAGAAGTACATATTGGGTTTTGAAGTAAAATGGGGTATATTTTGGAAACAATGATTTCTTGCGAAATTTTTGTCTAAAGTAAAATTATCTTGGTAAAAGATGCATATTATAGAGCGTGTATAACTTGCTAGTTTTCTTGTTATATTTCATACAAGAATTTTTAATAAATAAAGTTTTGAAATCTCTATTCTTCTGGCAATCATTTTTGATAAATTGTTTTAAAAAAATTGTTGGATGTACAAAGTAAGTTGTAGAAATTAAAAATAGAGTAGATGTTGGCATATTGTAGGAAGTAATTGGACCGACCTTATAGGTAAGAACAAGTTATAAACCCAATTGAGAAATAGTTGTCCTTATCTACTCCAGTTTTTGTGATTTGAAAAAAAATGATTTACATTTTTTAAATAAAATGACATGTCTTATGGTTTGGCAAAAGTAAGTTTTCATGAGGAAGATAAAATTTTGACACTTCTAAGTTGTGGAAGAAATTTTGAATGAAATGGCCAAACCATGTTTTAAAAGTATGGAGTATGTAAGGATTAGTGCCTAGGAAAGACGGGAAAAGTTTTGAGGCTATAAAGTAAATAGTGAAAATTATCTTGGAATAATAGTAAGTTCCCATAGAATGTGTAAGCATTGAAAGGCCTAGGGTGTTGCTTGAAATAGTTGTTGGTACACAGCTGGGGCTAGTGGTGACCACTAGATAATAAAAAGGGAAAGTTAGTATTTAGATCATGTTGCTAATTTTCATGTTAGGGGTACAACCCGTCATTGCATTTCTATTGGGATCGTTCTGTTATTTTGTTCCTATTTGGTAGTTAGGGTAACATCTAAACCTGTCATTGATCCCGTGGTTCAAGCTTGTTGTCTGAGGGGGACGTATTCCCGAGATTCTTGGGCCTTAGTAGTAGCTATGTAGCATGTTTGTTTTCTTGTTTTAGTTGAAAGACTAGAAGGCTTATTTGAAACTAAACTTAGATCAGATGATTAAATAAGCTAAGAAAAGAGAAATGGTACAACTAAAAAGGAAATAGCAAATTCAGTAAAGCGGTAACCTTGTCAAATTCGAAGAAAAGATGAATAAGAGTAAAAAAAACCAAGATAAAACTAAAAAGAAAATCAGTAACAAGGAAAATTTTCTTATGTGGGCTTTGCTCAGATAGGAAAATAGGGAATCTAATATATTGTTACATAAAATCCAAGTATAGTTGGAAAAAATGGTATATAAAAGAAAAATAGAAGATGTGAAATTTTTCGTTTTCCACCTTTTTGTAACATAAGAAATCAAATTTAGAAAATGAGATTTTTCTAGAATTCTAAAAATAAAGTTGGTTGGTAGGATTTTGGATGCAGAAATTGGATGAACTACGATCTAGCTCAGTTTGAGTGCAGGAAAATTTGGATGAAAATATATTTTGATTTTCAAAATATTTCATTCATGTAGAACTGCCAGTATATTTAGGATGTGAGCATCATTTTAAAAAAAAAAAATTGAAAAATTTGCATACACGCAGGAGGTACCGCTTAGGCACACATGTATTATTATGTTGTATTTCACTTTGCACAAGTGCACAATGTTTGCAAAAATTGGATGCACACATGATGTATGTATATTATGCGAGGGGTTAATTGATTTTTACCCTTATCAAATTTCAGGGACGAAATTTCCTAAGGGTGAGAGAATGTAACACCCCGCATTTTATAACAATTTAATAATTAAATAATGTGTGTGTATAGATATATATGCACAGACATAAATGTATATATGAAGAATAAAATAAAGATAATGCAAATAAAAATGTAATGCATGCAATAAAAAAATGAAATGATTGGTTGCATGCGGTGTAAATATGTTGCTTGCACTGATTTGCAAATATTATGCAATAATAATAAAAGAGAAATAAAAGAAAAAGATTCATGAAATGGTTTAAATTAGACATTATAACAAATGTGAAAAAGAGAAGTAAGAGGAGAACAATAGTTAACATTGTTCTAAGTCTTGTTAACAATAGCCTTAGTGGTCCAGTTGGCTAGAGCATGTGGCTTGCATACAAGAGGTATAGAGTTCGATCCCTGCCGCCGTCATGTTTTTATTTTAAAGGAACGGTTAAAATTAACACATGTTCATGAGAGAAAATATGTATAAACACACATATAAGGAAGTAAAGAAAATATATGTATATATATGAGAATATATATATATGTATATATGTGCAGAAATATATATACAAGAGATAAAATTCAAGATAAGGCTACAATCAATGAATTATGGCAAGAATCAAATAACGGTGCAACACCGTTTCAATTTTAAAACAAAAAAAAGTTGTGCATATATATATATATATATACGTGTAAAATGAACACTAGAAGATTTGTATACATATAAGAAAAATACATGTGAATATAACAGTTAAATAAATTCCAGAAATTCAAACATTCGAATTTCAAATTCTACTCCAAAACAACTCGTGGGACCCTTGGGGATCGACCCCCTGTAGGGGTGTCGACATCGGGGTTGACATCGGGGTCGACATCCTTGAAGGGGGGTCGACACCCCCTAGATCCAGCCAGATTCATCGATGAATCTGGACTGTTTTCTTAGCGACGTTCAATATTAACTTAGCGTTGCGTGTACGATAAGATCCTGAACACCTATAAATAGGCTAGAAGACCCTAGCCTAAATCTCACATTCTCTGAGACAATGTCTAAGCTCTTCCATTCTTCCTCTTCCTTAAATCTCTTTAGAAAAGTGAGATAATTAGTTTAGGAAAATTCTGAATCAAGATCTAGAGGAAAAGAATAAATATAAATTAAAAGGTTTTTAGAATCATATTCGAAGTGAGGAAATTTTCTAGATCTGGTCTATTTAATTTTCTTCCACTTTCTTCCCTTTTTTTAGTAAAAATTATGAATCCATGGTTGGTAGGTTCTGAATCCAACTAGGGAAAAACCATGGAATACTAGATCTGGACCAGATCTAGGATTTGGAAAGCAAATGAGGTGAGTGGATTTATATTATCGTTTAACATTCCCCGTCATTATGCAATGAAAAGTGATGAAATGCTAAATTGACATGTTGAGATATTAATATATTAGAAATTCATATGATGAAACCTTTAATGTGCTAAAATGTTCATATGTTGAAATATAAACTTGTTAATACATGTGTAGCGAGTACTTTTGTTCCAATTCCACGTTAACCTGTGACATTTATGTACTTGAACCATTAATCGTAGAAACTGAGAAAACTACATGTTAGTTTTTTGATTTGAACAATCACATGAATAAAACGACTACATGTCAAAATAGAATTTATTGTATGTTAGAAAGAACATGCAACATAAAATGGGCTTAATATGATAACATGTAAAATACAAATTTGAAAGAATGGACACGCCTAAAATTGTATAGAAAATTTACAGTAAATAGGAAACTGTAACCGTGCTTAGACACGAGGTTAGATTACACTTGTGGTAGAAGTCTATCCGGAACCGCTCGGCAAATCCAGCATCCACAAGTGGTAAATCTAATGTGAGGAGTGTAAGTGCATGAATAAAACCTGTAGTGGTGCTAAGACATGGGGTTAAGTCAAATTGTGGTAGTAGACTGCTCGGAACTGCTCGGCAAATCCAGCATCCACAAGTGTAGGCTTAATGTGAGAGGTCTAGTGCATAGATATATACATATATTTAAATATATGTAAATAGCAGAACTGACATACAACATTAATTACGATTAACAGAAGTAAATGGAATTGAATGAAAGATACAACTATAAAAGGATTGGAATAAACGGGGAATGATAATAACCTATTATAAATAAATTACATTAATGAGAATGTTATATAATAGGTAGACTTGTGAGAGAATGAGATAACTTGTGAGAATGTTATATAACCTAGGGACAAGAGGATATTATAATTTAGATTATAATAAACTGGTGAGAAAATTAGATAACTTGTGTAATGAGAAAAATGGTACTTAATTGTAAATTAAGTAATCAGCAAATGGGGAAATTTTATGAAATGAAAGAAGTTATGCATAATTATAAATTAAGTAATTGGAAAGCTTGGAAATCTGAAATATGCTAATAAGTATAAAATGTTAAGGCTTGTCCTAGGGACAAGAGGAAATTATAACATAGGTTATAATAAATGGAAAGGAGACTTATTAGTGAATCTTAGTTAAGAGAACTAAGTTAATAAGTAAAAACTGATAAGTTTTAGTGACATTGTAAAATGGAATTATGATTAAATAGAAAAGAATGAGGCAGACTTATGAAATAAGTGATATTCAATCATAAATAATAAGTGACATGTTAGATAGAAAACATGTGAATTAGGATATACTTAATTAGATATTAAGTAGAACATGTTATTGTAACCTTGAAATAAAACAAGAATATAAATGGATTGTGTAATACAGACCTTGGATCACAATCTAGAGAATAACATTTGTGGGCTTATTAATGAACTTAAATAGATTAAGTTATAAGACCAAAATTAATAAGCAAGAGGAACTTGGTAACATGAACAAGAAGTCAATGTGTATGAGAATAATCAAGTTAAATGGAAACCTGGTGAATTAAAGTAAGCGCATAAAAGAATGTTTATACATAGAATCTAATAACATATTAAAATGAGGCGCTTCGACCAGTCCGCACGTTTAAGGGTGAATAACCCAGCAGGGTAGATCATCGTGCTGTCGTGAGGCACAAGAAGAGCGCACGTTCATTTGATTATTCTGTCGGCTTCGAAGGACTAAAAGGGGAAGCAGCAAATTCTTGAGAAACATAAGGTGCTCTTGGTAGTCCTCTGTGCAGTGGCAGATGTTTAGGTTGTGCTCGAAGAGGTTGCACCTGCGCGTTACTACCAGGTGGGTGGGCCTTGACTGTAAAAGTAGCTTTGCAGTCAGAATTCTGTGACGAGGTGACACTAGGGTGATTCGGCGGTCGTCTCAACGGGGAGGCAGAGGTCAGGACCAACAAGGATAGTATATTATCAGGTACCCGTCATCGGCAGCTAGTGGGATGCAAAAAGACTAGAGATAAACCCAATAGACCATTCACCTTTCACTATCAACGTATGGTGGTTGAGGGGAGATGCCAACTGGATGTTTAGATTGTTTGTTAAGTTTAAGTCGCTTAGCTCTTCTAGTCTTTACTAGTTGAGGAAGGGGCTGAGGTAAAGCCATAGCCACCATGAAAAATAGACCCGAGGAATTTCTTTATTTTGAATCCCTTAAAGGCGGGCCTGTACAGATACGGAAAAGCTCCGGATCGGGTTTCATGTTTCTTGTATAGCCCTGCCATGGAACTCGGTGCACATTTGAGGTTATGTGTGGTTAAGGCATCAAACACGATTGATGATACATATGTGGGAAAGTCTAGGTACATGCATGTCTGCTCTGGGTGGTGTATCGTAGACTTGAGGGCATTATGCTGGTATGGCATCTGATTCGGCCAAAGGTGGCAGTCCGTACGTTTACGTAGCATAATAATGGCAGATATATGGGGAATGCAATATTGTTATATAGAGATCCGTACGTCACTCCGGCGTATGATGAGGGACTGCGTATATTTCGGTGGTGTTACGGCGAAGGTCGTGCGAGTGAGGTACACTGGGGTATACCTTAATATTGGGGGTAGCTACATATATACGGTATTGGGTTAGTCCACTGGGGGTTAAATGGGTATGACGTGTGTGTAAGCCATGAGTGTTGTTAACCCAAGTAACTTAATAAATAATAAAATGTGATTGAACGGTATGTGTAAGATTATCCAAAGTGTGTAGTTTAAATACAATCACCAGAACTTGTGTTCTGACCCCCTCCTCATAACATACTCCCAGGTTAGATTTGTGGTAGAGATATGATAGCTTTGGATACTGTTTAGGCAGTATAATTACTACGGTAAGGCTATATTTTGATTATATTATATTTATTCATTCCGCTGTGAGATATTTTATGAGCTCTAATATATTTTTGTATCTCTTTCTTTTCTGTAGGATACCAGAGCAACCAACATAGGTTTCGATGGATTAGAATTTTGAAAAAAAACTCGGTCTGTCGGAATTCGGGTTGTTATAGTCTCATATACATAAAACTCAAAATCTACAACTTTAATGTAGTAAGCAAAAGGTCAAGAAATGGTCCTCGCCAGAAGTCAGTTGGAAGTACCTACAACAACTCGGTCTGACCTTGGTATTATCTATAAGAAAATAAATAATAAACGGATCGGTCCAATTGTACTTATTATAGCAAACTGAGATAGAAATAGAGACAAGAACTAATAATGACATATGAGTAACCATAACAATGGTCACATGTAAATGTGAAGTCTCAAAAATGACCATATAATATCTCAAGGAAATTCCAGCGCTATAAAAGAATTTCTCATTCTAAATTATACAGTTATTCACAAGAAATGGTATCACCTATCAAATCAATACAAAACCGATAACACATTATCAAAACACGAATTGATCACATATCAAAACACAATTTCTGTAAATCAATAGTAGACATGCAGAAAACCACAAGACGGGAGCCTGAAAACTTCGCAGGACTGGAGCCTGGAAACCCCATAAGATCAGAGCCCAGAAAGCCCATCAGTTTGAAGCCTGAAAACCCCATAAGATCCCAAAATTGGCTATAATTGATCCAAAGAAGTGTAAATTACTCCAAGCTAGTAAACATAAGAGTTGAGCTATATGTCCCGTAACAACTTTCTCTACTCGAATAATTACGAACAAGTGTTATATTGCACTAAAAACACAAAACAATCATTGCCACGGTTTTCAATCGAACAAGTTCAAGATTAAACCACCGAAGCAAACACATGTCTTTCATACCACCTGTTTTACTAAGGGGTTTAATTAAATTTCTCATAGAGTGATGAAAAGGATTATATAACTATGTATTAGTAGATTGGAAGAGAATATATAAAATGATCTTGTATGAAAAATAGCATTAGAAACCATTTTAATAAAAGATTGGGTATCTACTAAAAATATAAAACCTCTGTGTAGTTTGGGGTGGCAAATATCATAATATATCGATCATAATAACAATCGATCTCAAAATTATGTTTAATAACATAAATCAAATCTCATAAATATAAATCACAAGTTCCTTCACAATGAATAAATCAGAAATCCATAAAATCGAGTTATAGAAATTTGTGAATAAGAGAAACTGAAAAATCGTAAAGAAAGGGCCAATGGGGATGAAATTTGACCGTGAAGGAGCCTGGATGGACCTAAACCGTTGATTGTGGTCTTTACTGGTCAACAACAAGTTTTAGTTGACTTGATTGTATTAGATAATTAAAATAGTGTAGTTCAGAATTTAAGTCGACCGGCCCTTTTTATTCAATCGATGAATTCCAATTCAGTCGACTGGATAGAATTTCAATCGACGGAAATAGACACGGATTCATCCTGTGAGTATCTATCCAAATTCAGTTGACTTCCCCCTATGATTCAATCGACTAAATTAGACAAAAAATGCCAAATTGTGATTTTTAGGGTAAGGAAAGTCAATTTTCGATGGACTCGGATGATCGCTTGCAAATGGTGAAGACTTAGAGCATTGTATAAGTGCTAATGAAGCTTCTAAAGATCGCGGAATCCCTCACGACTCACACATTAGATCGTTCGTACAATCTACTTTAGAATTCCAATCTAACACAAACCAAAATTCAAAAATTGGATAAGCTATACCAACCTAAGTATTTCATAAAGCAAATGCACAACATAGAAATACTAAATTACACTTGCCAAGCATGAAAGCTTGATATTTAGATGTGAGTTCCCTAAAAAATCACCTTTGGTTATTAGAAGTAAGGAAGGCTCTAAAACCAAGCAAGGTCAACCACTTTTCAAACAATACTCTAGAATCTCCAATCTAAACCCATAAATACAAGAACCCTAAATGTTAGGTATTAGGGAGTCACAACAATTGAAGAGGACTTGAGTTGGTGAAGATAGAGATTGAGTTTACCTAAGCTTATCTTTGAATTAGCACTTGACTTAACAAGAATTGGATTCCTGAGATAAATCTTGGGCTTAGGAATTTTAACTTCTCATTCCCCTCTGCATTTCTATTTTCTTTAAGTGTTGGGTGCTCTTAGGGACATAAGAAGGGTTAAGGGTTTAAAAGGACAAAGGAGCTAATGGGTTATGTTTATAAGCCCAAGCCTTACCAGTAGTCCCAAATTTTCATTATATTCAAATTATCGATATTATAGTTTTTAATCACGCAAACAACATTTTGAAATCAATGGAAGTGGTCTCAAGTCCAAATTCATCTATATGGGAAAAGTGAATTTTTGGGCATACACTCGAATAACGATGTTATATTTAAATATATTATCGTGAAATGTACGTGTTATTACAGTCTCCCCACCTTAAAGAAATTGCATCCCCACAATTACTTAAGAACCCCCCTCTAAAAAAAAAGTAACAATCAAGCATCAACACAAGTTTACATAAAAATAGATTCAATCAAGAAATTCACTTTTCTTTTCTCATATAGTTTACCCTCCTTATGCTATCATCTATTATGAATAATTTCGTAATATTTTTACCTTTGAGTTATAAATCATTATATAACTTAAGGCTATACATGTATAATGTTCCAATAAAACTCATGAACATACACAAGCAACTAATTATTTTTCTCGTAAGTGTTTTCAACAAATTATAATTTCTTTACTTAAGTTCTAAATATTCTAAATCTCTATTTCATTAATTATTTTAATTTTAAATCGCAAACTACCACATTGAGATTTTTCTAAAAAAGTTATTTAGACTTTTCTCAAAATCAACAAGCTGAAATCTAAATCTTTCTCTTTCATTAGAAAATTATAATCCAACAGATTTGGATGATTCTTGTTTCCAAGAATTCCGACTTATATTAGATCATATACCCTCGATTGAACTTCAATTCATAAAATCACGAACCATCGCCACGCGACAAGCTTGTTTTAATTCAAATTTAATTATTCGTTTAACATTTAATAAGTTTATAAATTATAAACTTTATCTCTTATGTTTTCAACATAAACTTGTTTAACGTTGAAATTTAACTTGGATATACCGACAATCCAAAATCGTCAAATATTCAATCTTATTAAAAGATGAAATCATCAAACATCATATCAACTTAAGATGCAAAATTATATAATTCTAATATATAGGGCACATGTATCCATATCATACGCAGTTGAAAACTTCAGAATTGATCTTTTGAATTTTTATACTTTAATCTCATTTTCTAGTTTGAAAATAAGTTATACACATTTTTTGGTTTCTTTCCAAAATAAGATATATCAAACTTTATAGTTATATTACTAACTAACCGTGGTGTTCACAAATCATTGACTTATTTAAACCCTTAAGGAAAACCTAGGAATAAATGCTTTGGTATATTCCCATCGCGTTTTAGCTAGAAAATTTAACACTTAAATATTTCTCAAAAATATTCGAACTTAAAAGTTTTCTTGAAAAGGAAAAGGATGTATATGATGGTCATATTTATCCCTTTCACAAGGATTAGCGATCCCATTGGGGAAACAAGATCATGAAATAAAATCCGGTTTACACACCCCAAATTTGAAATATTAGCATGTCCTTTAATATTCCATAAGTAAATAAATTGGAATTTTAAATTTTAAATTAATCCCTAATATCTCAAATTTGAAATATCATCACATCCTATAATGTTTCAAAAACAATTTTTAAGTCACAAGAACATGATAAATGGTTGAAGTTGGAAGAATTTCACAAAACTTGAAAACCTTAATTTTCAAATACACAAGAATGTCACCAATAAAGATGAGGTCAAACCAATCGGGATATTACCTCGAATATTTGGTTCATTAAGGCTAACAAAATAAATTGGAATATTTGTTGACCTCAAATGATAAAATGAGGACAAAATGAAACCAAAGGAAGTCTATCCTTTTTCATCAAGAATTGGTGAAAATAGGTTGCTAAGTCCAAAAGCGAAAGGACTTAAGCACCACTAAACTATTAAACAGGTCATCAAGGAAAGGAATATATTAAGCTTGCCTTGGTATCACAAAACTTAAACGTTCCATCAGATTTCTCCACAAAAATAGCTCCCTTTTTGTTATCCTTAGTGGTCGGCCACTAAGGAGGATAAGTAAATAAACTGAGCAGTGAAAATAAAATTTAATTTTGAACTGTAACGACCCGGATTTTTGACCGTTTAAACCGACAATAAACCACACATGTCGACCCAAACGAATCGCCAACCCAGATAGTTATTTTGGGGAAAAAGAAGAAAAAGAAGAAAGGAAGAAAAACAATCACAGAACCTCACAACGGGAGGACAACATATAATAAACAAATAATATTTCAAAACATTTAAACATATACATTTGAGTTACAATATTCAAATCAATCAGAGTTATACACTTACATACACATAATGCAGCGGAAAATAGAATGTAGTGGATACATGTATATCAAACTCCGTCTTCGATCTCCAGGCAAGACAATCTTCATTAACTGCAACGTCTGCTGACCCGAGCATATTGCATAAAAGAAAACACAACAAACACTCGGATCAGCACTAAATCATCTCATATTAGTCAAATTAAAATACGAAATAATATCAGTGTCATGGTGCAGTAACTCAAGAGATGTTACGGGATTTTTCCATCTCTCAAGGATCCGTTAAACTAATACATACATAGTATAATACGCTATTACAATAGTGTTTATTCAGTAAAGTATAATATATCGAAAATAGCGTAAGCAGGATTCCATGGTCCCCTTACACCGTTTATACCATTGCCGTACAGTTTGCATATAACACACCAGTACGTCGGTGGATAGGGATGCGCCGTGATACGACAATGTTAAATCAAAATCGTAGGGGTTCGATCAGGATAATATGACAAGGCACTGAGGAAATACCCCGGTAGGATTCTACCGAATTGCGGACCCAGGCCGGTGGTAACGCATAGCCGCAACTACCGCCCACCTCGAACGACATTCCCATATTCAAAGGTGCACCCGAATCAATCACAACAGTAATAGAGATGGTTTCGAAGGAGCGCGTTCGATCAGAGATGCGATCTCATTAACCTGGGTATGGCTCCTGTTTTAGTCATTTCAATTATGACCCGAAGGTCAAGGCTAATCCATCATCGTTCTCTTTCTTCAAATCCAGTAATCGCCTCCATACCATCCTTCTTCGGTTCTGGAACTTCCACCGCGTGCACAGTTGTCAAGGTGGTATCGACACTGACAGAGAGTATGCCTTATGTCGACTCCGGTCTCCTTGCCAACCGACGTTTACATTTTTCACACCGGTCAGTGCTTTTATTTTTCCAAAGAAGTTCGTACTTCATATCGAAAATATCATGTTCAAAAATCATTTTCATATTCTAAACGGAATATTATTCAAATGGGATTTTCCATTTATTCATAACAACTCGATCTAATTCCAACATAAATAAAATTTGAATATCAAAATAATTAACAATATATTTAAATAGCTTAAAGGTATAATTGAAATAATTTGAAATAATAGTTTGTAATAAAAGTGGAGTTTGACAAAATAATTAAAACATTGAAATAATTCATAAAATAAATAATTAATAATTATAAAGTATTTTATTTAACTAATTTATAAAATAAATAGTTATAAGGAAATTTAATTTATTATCAAAATAGTTTGAAAAATAGTTTTGACATACTATAGTTGGAATTTAGCATCGTTTCGACCAGATTTCGTTTACACTTGCAGTGGTATTTCAACTTCAAGTAAATCAATTCAAAATTCACAATCCAATCAAATTTCATTTCAAATTTTCATTCATTTCAAATTCGCCAATTCCGTTCAGACGGTTAAACTCTAACCCGTATTCCCATCCCAACACTCTCAATTTATTTCGAATAAACCGAATTCGATTTCAGTCATTTCAATTTGTTAAAATTTCCACTTCCATACTTATTAAATTTCAATCCATTGAATCCCAAAACAACATTTGATTTCAAATCATATTCCCATTTCGAATATTCAATTTATAACAAAATTTGAATTTTGTTCATTTCCATCGTTTCAAAGGTTTAAATTTTCAACACATATCGAGTTTACAATTTCACCTTTAATTCAAATCAAGGTTGATTTAAAGTAAAACTCAAATCAGACACCACAGTTCAATTTCAACACATTCGATTTAAATAAATTCCACCCTCGATTTAACTATAATTCCAACACAAATTCATTTCCCTTTTATTTGTATTCTAATTTCAAATTCAAAGGAAAATAAATTATAAAACATCACTTATTGTCGTTAAACAATAAATTTCAAAATTCACAATTTCATTTAACCGACCGGTGTCCGTATATAATTTGCTATCCTATGGCCAAGTGAATAAATTAAATTTCTTGATATTCCGGGATGGATCTATCATTTCAATCCAAATCAGGGTCACAAAGATGTATCATTTCACTCTGTGTTCTTAATTCATTTATCGATAAATCCCGGGTTTATTCGATGCCCGCAACATCAAGGGTGAATGGGATTTATCGTCACATAGGCACACAACATTATATACTGCATAACAGAACAGTCCAAACAATATTCATCCAGAATCAAATCAATCAAGGCAGCCATCACATCGTTTTATTCAACAGAAAATTGGATCATTTTACTCGTCATCAAGTGTCGGAATTTCAATTTGAAACTTAAATTAAATTCAAATAACTAATTATCGATTTTTATTGCATGTAACACACTAGCATGTCAAATTCAAGCAATCATTCACCAAATCAAACACAAACATGCAACCAATTCATTTCATACTTTAATTCGATAAATATGGGATCAATTTAGTATTTCGTGAGTGAAGGAACACTCACCTTTGCGCTACAATTGCATCGGACGTCCAGAAAAGGCCCAAAATTTGACAGTCTCAGATCGCAACCAAACCAGCGCCCAAACGTCCGCAACTCCGCCACGATCCCAACGCAACAAACCGCGTCCAAATCCGAGTCCGTATGCAAAAGTTATTCACGTTTTAGCATTTGGAATTTAAAATATATAAAAATTATTAAATAAATTCCCACCCACCAGAAATTTGACACGTCAGCAGGGTCCCTGTTCCCTTCTTCCCGCTCGACCTGTGACCCGCGTTGACCGCCGAAAGACCCATCAGGTCCAAACTTTGACCGGCCGCCACTTCCACCTCCGACCAAATCAGGAAGCCCGCCACCCACCAACGCGAAGCTTTTTCCGAGGCGCATGCACCTACGCCGGAGCCATCAACTCCGGTCGCCTTCCCTGGCGGTGCGAACCCGATGAACGGCAACGTTTTTCCGGCTTTAAACTCGAATTCCCGTCGTTCTAGACCACAATAAATCACATGCATACCATCATTGAACTCGTATCGATCCCCTCTACAATACCCAGTTCCCCGATTTCGCGATTTCATCCCGAATCAAAACCCCCAAATTTCATGATTTAGGGTTACGAAATTGCAACTTTGACCGCGATTTCTGATCACCTGGAGC
Source organism: Allium sativum (assembly GCA_030737875.1). Taxonomy (NCBI): domain Eukaryota; kingdom Viridiplantae; phylum Streptophyta; class Magnoliopsida; order Asparagales; family Amaryllidaceae; genus Allium; species Allium sativum. The sequence continues at coordinate 943,743,324 of CM060909.1, read as the reverse complement.
GCTGCATGTTGAAACGAATTGTAGATCTGGCCTCTACTCATCGAGAGCTTCGAAATGATATATAATACGATGGGGTTTGGTGAAATTTCATTTTTGAGTTTGCATTTTATTTTGAACTAGGGTTTTAAATTTTATTCAGCCATGGAAATAGAGTTTAGATGGAGAAAAATGAAGTGTAGTGTAAATGGGCTGATGTAGTGGAGAGGAGATTTATTTATATAATTTATAGAAGGCCCAAATAAGAGAACAACCAATATTCTGTTTCACCGATTCAATTTCGCGATTTCTCCCGTACGGTCACATAACAAGTCCGAAAATTCTAAAAACTGGAATCTTGCAACAATTCACTGTTCCGGATCCAATGGCGCCAGTTTCGTCGAATTCCGAGACAGTTGCCAAAACCGCTAATTTCACAATTAAATAAATTAATAAAATATTCAATATTCAATTAACTGTTTAAAATTCAAATTTAAATATTTATAAATTCATATTTAAATCAAATTTACAATTTAGATAAATTTACAAATTTATTTCACATATATTTTATTCCATATTTAATTATTTTCTAATTTTCAAACTTGAATATCAAATTAAATATAAACAAATAAAATTCCAAATTTAACTTAACTTTCAACTTAAATACCCTTAAAATTCAATTTAAATCAATTTGAAATCTAAATAAAATTTTATAAATCAAACCCACATATTTTATATTCCATATATAATTATTTAAAATTTAACAAATCCGGAATTCAAATTTTTGAACCTCAACGCTTATCATTGCTTTACATAAATTCCATAGCGACCTTTCGAAATTTTGATTTAGTCATAACTTGCAATTTATTCATCGAAATCTCAATTTCTTACATTCTCTGGAAAGATATGATTAATTCGATCCTAACGTTTCCAGTTTTACCCAATTCTGATTTAAAATGAATTTTATAAAATTTTCCAAAGTTTGAAATCGAATTTTCAAACTACCGCGCCATTTCAAGCTCGTTATATAGATTAAAATAAATTTTATTCGTTTTCAACTTCAATTAAAATAATTTTCCCATCGTTATTAATTAAAATAAATTACTTTAAATATTCAAAATCCTATAAATTAACCAAAATGACATTTTCAAATTGGTTCGGATTTTCAGGTCGTTACATTCTCCCCCACTTACAATCTTTTCGTCCTCGAAAAGAGAACGAAACGATATGAAGCGCATATCCATTCAAATTCATATATAAAAATAATATTTTCAAACAAGTATAGTCGTAAAATCCGTAAATTTTTCTAACTCCCGAAATCACGGAAAATTTCGGCAGCATCTCCTTTGTACGGAGAGGTCCGGGAAAAATCCCAATATATATATAACCCAAAATACATCTCATCCAAATGATGAGGCATCCCAAAAGTGGGGAAAAACAAAATATAAAACCCTCAAATCCATATACCACAAGTACGTACCTCTTTTAGCGTTATATTGCATTTTTATTTACCTTGGCATTTAGCATTTCAGCGCAAGCGAGCTTCAAAGTCGTAGCGCACACTCCGTACACCTGCCAAATACTTACACATACATGAAAAATCAAACATATATACAATATATAGCAAGTGCATACAACATACATGTCAAAATTTTATCGTTTCAACTACAAAACCGAAATGTCCGTAGCAGGCCAGCGAATAAATCATTGATTATCTCGCATTACAAGTTGGAATTTGGCCAAAACATACTAGGCAAAATTTGTTGCTATCGTTTCAGGCTTTCCGAAATGTCCGGACTCATCGAATTCGGATAATCGGTTTAAAAGTTATGACAGTTTTACCGCAAGTGAACGTTTCAGCCCGAGCACTGAAAAAATGCAGGTCTGAATGTTCAGGTCAGTTTTCAGCCCTTTAAACCTTAAAATTTTACTTAGCACATTAAGAAAAAGTTTTAGCTTACACTCTGGCCTTTCCGAATTGTACTCGCACACTAAAATCCGACGTTTCGTTTGAGAGTTATGATCAAAACCATATCGATGTACACCTCTGTTTTCAAATTTCTGCACACACAACTATGTATAAACTTGAATTTCAGCATAGTAAACATGAGAATTTCAGCGGGCTCTATTAACGAAAGTTTTAACTCAATTTCTAAGGTTTCCAAAAAGTCCGGAGTTGTCAGATTCCGATCAGCCCATCAAAAGTTATAGTCATTTTAATTTCAGCTTATCGACTATTTTGGATTTTCTCATAACGTCGGTTTATTATTATTTTTTTATTTGAAATTTCAACCTTTCGATTCCAATCCTTTGTAAACCCTGAACACTTAACGTTGTTATCACCTCATTTTCAATAGTTGAATCTACATTCAATTGCTTACTTTATATTCGATATTCTTTCTATTCAATTTCCGGTTTTGTTTCAAGTATTATATTTTGATTAAACTTGAATTCTCTTTAAATTTTCGACGAACTGGATTCACTTGACCCCTATTCCATTAACCAAATTTATTTATTCGACGTACAAGTCATGATTTGAATTAACGCCTGTTTATGACTCAAATTCATACTAAATTTTCAAGCTATCATTATTCGATTCCTTCTACTAAAATAAAGCTATACTTCATCTGATAGAATATTTTACAATCCAAATTCAAGAGTTCCGTGACGACCCCTCATTTTTTTTAAGTCCATTTCAAATTTCGAAGTCTAAAATTTTCAACAAAACATGCATATTAACTTTGAATCAATGTCGTTAATCAGGACGAACTTAAGTGGCTTGATTCCGGTTTTTTTTTTTTTTTTTTTTTTTTTTTTAATCCTAAGTTCAAAATAACTTATATATTTATACTATTTTATAGAAGACATGACATATAAAATTTTAAACCCAAATCTTTAATTACTCAACATATAAAAATTTTCAAAATATGTTTACCTTAAATTTCAACTTTAAATAACATATTCTAATGCCTTAATCAAAATTCATAACATATGAACTTAAAATTTATACCATATGGGATTTAAATCCAAATCCTTTACTTAACAAATTATAATAACATTTGAGCAGTCTCCCCCACTTAGACTCTTCAGAATACATATCGATAATGCGTGCACTCATTACCGAGGTCGTTTCTACGGTCTAAGAAGGGATTACACTCATTTCGTTTAAAACCCTTTCAAAACTATTTCCAAAACAATTCTATAAAATAATAGTATTTCAAAACTTTGGTAAATCATTGTCAAAGCCCGGAATCAATTTCAAGTTCATTTCTACATTCATTAAATTTTTCTTATTTGATTTACGATTTAATCAACCATAATGGGTAATGACTTAACATTACCACATACTAACACAAATACATACATATTTGAACTCATAATATATATATAATATAATTTAAAATATAATCGAAAACCATATTATGTTAAGTCATTTTGTCCGAGCATTTAGAAATTCCTATCGATTCTATGGCGTCCCATATATCGACCAGAATCTATAATACTCAACAGAACAATTAACACAACATAAAATCATTTTATATCCAAAATACAAATACGCTCTCTCATATATTCACTCGAACTCATTCTAGGGCGTTACTAACCCCATCTCTAATGAGTTAATTCCCAAACAGAGCCAAGGTTATCGATAACCATCGCTCTGATACCAGCTGTAACGACCCGGATTTTTGACCGTTTAAACCGACAATAAACCACACATGTCGACCCAAACGAATCGCCAACCCAGATAGTTATTTTGGGGAAAAAGAAGAAAAAGAAGAAAGGAAGAAAAACAATCACAGAACCTCACAACGGGAGGACAACATATAATAAACAAATAATATTTCAAAACATTTAAACATATACATTTGAGTTACAATATTCAAATCAATCAGAGTTATACACTTACATACACATAATGCAGCGGAAAATAGAATGTAGTGGATACATGTATATCAAACTCCGTCTTCGATCTCCAGGCAAGACAATCTTCATTAACTGCAACGTCTGCTGACCCGAGCATATTGCATAAAAGAAAACACAACAAACACTCGGATCAGCACTAAATCATCTCATATTAGTCAAATTAAAATACGAAATAATATTAGTGTCATGGTGCAGTAACTCAAGAGATGTTACGGGATTTTTCCATCTCTCAAGGATCCGTTAAACTAATACATACATAGTATAATACGCTATTACAATAGTGTTTATTCAGTAAAGTATAATATATCGAAAATAGCGTAAGCAGGATTCCATGGTCCCCTTACACCGTTTATACCATTGCCGTACAGTTTGCATATAACACACCAGTACGTCGGTGGATAGGGATGCGCCGTGATACGACAATGTTAAATCAAAATCGTAGGGGTTCGATCAGGATAATATGACAAGGCACTGAGGAAATACCCCGGTAGGATTCTACCGAATTGCGGACCCAGGCCGGTGGTAACGCATAGCCGCAACTACCGCCCACCTCGAACGACATTCCCATATTCAAAGGTGCACCCGAATCAATCACAACAGTAATAGAGATGGTTTCGAAGGAGCGCGTTCGATCAGAGATGCGATCTCATTAACCTGGGTATGGCTCCTGTTTTAGTCATTTCAATTATGACCCGAAGGTCAAGGCTAATCCATCATCGTTCTCTTTCTTCAAATCCAGTAATCGCCTCCATACCATCCTTCTTCGGTTCTGGAACTTCCACCGCGTGCACAGTTGTCAAGGTGGTATCGACACTGACAGAGAGTATGCCTTATGTCGACTCCGGTCTCCTTGCCAACCGACGTTTACATTTTTCACACCGGTCAGTGCTTTTATTTTTCCAAAGAAGTTCGTACTTCATATCGAAAATATCATGTTCAAAAATCATTTTCATATTCTAAACGGAATATTATTCAAATGGGATTTTCCATTTATTCATAACAACTCGATCTAATTCCAACATAAATAAAATTTGAATATCAAAATAATTAACAATATATTTAAATAGCTTAAAGGTATAATTGAAATAATTTGAAATAATAGTTTGTAATAAAAGTGGAGTTTGACAAAATAATTAAAACATTGAAATAATTCATAAAATAAATAATTAATAATTATAAAGTATTTTATTTAACTAATTTATAAAATAAATAGTTATAAGGAAATTTAATTTATTATCAAAATAGTTTGAAAAATAGTTTTGACATACTATAGTTGGAATTTAGCATCGTTTCGACCAGATTTCGTTTACACTTGCAGTGGTATTTCAACTTCAAGTAAATCAATTCAAAATTCACAATCCAATCAAATTTCATTTCAAATTTTCATTCATTTCAAATTCGCCAATTCCGTTCAGACGGTTAAACTCTAACCCGTATTCCCATCCCAACACTCTCAATTTATTTCGAATAAACCGAATTCGATTTCAGTCATTTCAATTTGTTAAAATTTCCACTTCCATACTTATTAAATTTCAATCCATTGAATCCCAAAACAACATTTGATTTCAAATCATATTCCCATTTCGAATATTCAATTTATAACAAAATTTGAATTTTGTTCATTTCCATCGTTTCAAAGGTTTAAATTTTCAACACATATCGAGTTTACAATTTCACCTTTAATTCAAATCAAGGTTGATTTAAAGTAAAACTCAAATCAGACACCACCGTTCAATTTCAACACATTCGATTTAAATAAATTCCACCCTCGATTTAACTATAATTCCAACACAAATTCATTTCCCTTTTATTTGTATTCTAATTTCAAATTCAAAGGAAAATAAATTATAAAACATCACTTATTGTCGTTAAACAATAAATTTCAAAATTCACAATTTCATTTAACCGACCGGTGTCCGTATATAATTTGCTATCCTATGGCCAAGTGAATAAATTAAATTTCTTGATATTCCGGGATGGATCTATCATTTCAATCCAAATCAGGGTCACAGAGATGTATCATTTCACTCTGTGTTCTTAATTCATTTATCGATAAATCCCGGGTTTATTCGATGCCCGCAACATCAAGGGTGAATGGGATTTATCGTCACATAGGCACACAACATTATATACTGCATAACAGAACAGTCCAAACAATATTCATCCAGAATCAAATCAATCAAGGCAGCCATCACATCGTTTTATTCAACAGAAAATTGGATCATTTTACTCGTCATCAAGTGTCGGAATTTCAATTTGAAACTTAAATTAAATTCAAATAACTAATTATCGATTTTTATTGCATGTAACACACTAGCATGTCAAATTCAAGCAATCATTCACCAAATCAAACACAAACATGCAACCAATTCATTTCATACTTTAATTCGATAAATATGGGATCAATTTAGTATTTCGTGAGTGAAGGAACACTCACCTTTGCGCTACAATTGCATCGGACGTCCAGAAAAGGCCCAAAATTTGACAGTCTCAGATCGCAACCAAACTAGCGCCCAAACGTCCGCAACTCCGCCACGATCCCAACGCAACAAACCGCGTCCAAATCCGAGTCCGTATGCAAAAGTTATTCACGTTTTAGCATTTGGAATTTAAAATATATAAAAATTATTAAATAAATTCCCACCCACCAGAAATTTGACACGTCAGCAGGGTCCCTGTTCCCTTCTTCCCGCTCGACCTGTGACCCGCGTTGACCGCCGAAAGACCCATCAGGTCCAAACTTTGACCGGCCGCCACTTCCACCTCCGACCAAATCAGGAAGCCCGCCACCCACCAACGCGAAGCTTTTTCCGAGGCGCATGCACCTACGCCGGAGCCATCAACTCCGGTCGCCTTCCCTGGCGGTGCGAACCCGATGAACGGCAACGTTTTTCCGGCTTTAAACTCGAATTCCCGTCGTTCTAGACCACAATAAATCACATGCATACCATCATTGAACTCGTATCGATCCCCTCTACAATACCCAGTTCCCCGATTTCGCGATTTCATCCCGAATCAAAACCCCCAAATTTCATGATTTAGGGTTACGAAATTGCAACTTTGACCGCGATTTCTGATCACCTGGAGCGCTGCATGTTGAAACGAATTGTAGATCTGGCCTCTACTCATCGAGAGCTTCGAAATGATATATAATACGATGGGGTTTGGTGAAATTTCATTTTTGAGTTTGCATTTTATTTTGAACTAGGGTTTTAAATTTTATTCAGCCATGGAAATAGAGTTTAGATGGAGAAAAATGAAGTGTAGTGTAAATGGGCTGATGTAGTGGAGAGGAGATTTATTTATATAATTTATAGAAGGCCCAAATAAGAGAACAACCAATATTCTGTTTCACCGATTCAATTTCGCGATTTCTCCCGTACGGTCACATAACAAGTCCGAAAATTCTAAAAACTGGAATCTTGCAACAATTCACTGTTCCGGATCCAATGGCGCCAGTTTCGTCGAATTCCGAGACAGTTGCCAAAACCGCTAATTTCACAATTAAATAAATTAATAAAATATTCAATATTCAATTAACTGTTTAAAATTCAAATTTAAATATTTATAAATTCATATTTAAATCAAATTTACAATTTAGATAAATTTACAAATTTATTTCACATATATTTTATTCCATATTTAATTATTTTCTAATTTTCAAACTTGAATATCAAATTAAATATAAACAAATAAAATTCCAAATTTAACTTAACTTTCAACTTAAATACCCTTAAAATTCAATTTAAATCAATTTGAAATCTAAATAAAATTTTATAAATCAAACCCACATATTTTATATTCCATATATAATTATTTAAAATTTAACAAATCCGGAATTCAAATTTTTGAACCTCAACGCTTATCATTGCTTTACATAAATTCCATAGCGACCTTTCGAAATTTTGATTTAGTCATAACTTGCAATTTATTCAGCGAAATCTCAATTTCTTACATTCTCTGGAAAGATATGATTAATTCGATCCTAACGTTTCCAGTTTTACCCAATTCTGATTTAAAATGAATTTTATAAAATTTTCCAAAGTTTGAAATCGAATTTTCAAACTACCGCGCCATTTCAAGCTCGTTATATAGATTAAAATAAATTTTATTCGTTTTCAACTTCAATTAAAATAATTTTCCCATCGTTATTAATTAAAATAAATTACTTTAAATATTCAAAATCCTATAAATTAACCAAAATGACATTTTCAAATTGGTTCGGATTTTCAGGTCGTTACATGAACTCAGTTACCCATCAAGATAGTCATCCTATAATGGGTGTAAAGATCCCAAAAATTCAGGAGTATTGTGAATTATAGAAACACGCCTTCCTTAACGTCATTATCATAGTTATGAGAATTTTAGAAAACATAAGGAAGTTAATGAATCTAAATTAGATTCATTAAGAACAACAGAAATCTATCTCACAGATATGGGATGTCTAAGATGGATGAAACTCTCGAAAAATAAAATGCAGGCCTTAGAATGGTTAGGTCAGTCCATCCTGAAAATCAACATGAAAGTAGAACAATATAAATTTATATTTCTTATGTAGAAAAAACCAATATTAGAGAAAAATGGCGATCGCTTCTCATCTTCTTTCTAAATCTCTGCCAAAGTCAAAATTTTATGTTGATTCGGACCAAAGATCATAAGTTCTTCCTGATTCTAGTCCATCGCAGCAACATGCAAATCGTTTAGAATTCTCTTCTCAAGTTAATGTTAGAAGTCCATACTTAGATTTGAGACAAGACTTTCTAGACCTGGCTTCTAAGGATTGGTTAAGTAACTCCGAGGTTAGTTTTTCTCAACTGAAATCTTGGATCGAAGCAGTTAGAGATAATAATCTACATCCTAATGTTATTTAATTAAAATATTATGCGCCGTTATTCCAGGATAAACTTAGATTTGCGGTGATCGGTGATAATCTCGTCGTTAAAGCTAGAGAGAAATGAAAGAATTCCATAATATTCTATGTCTATGGTAGTAAGCCATATTATAATTTCATGAAAGACTACATAGATAGAAATTAGGGACTGAAAGGTAATTATCATATGTTTTCTAGAGAGAATGAATTTTTTATTATCAAGTGTGAATTAGTAGAAGATTGTGACAAAATCTTAGCTGTTGGGCCTTACTATTACAACAAAAAATTAGTGTCTATGAAAAAAGGGCAATCTGGAATGAGATTAACTTGTTAACTCCTCAATTCCATCCAAATTTGGATTAGATTTCCCAATCTTGAATTAGATTTTTGGTCAGTTGAGACGATATGTAGGATAGCTTCGATTTTGGGATATCTTATAAGGTTGGACAACATTACAAAGGATGTATATCGTATATCATTTGCTAGGATATTGGTTGAGGTGAGTATTGATTTTGAATTTCCTAAAAGGATATCCATTATGTATGAAAATGGTGAAGTAGTTTGGCAACAAGTACAATACGAATGGATCCCTAGTTCTTGTTCAAATTGTAGGGGTATTTAGTCACTCCTCTACTTTATGTAAGACATTGAAGATGTGGTTCCCTAAGAATAACTCCAATATAGTTAATGGAATGGAAATAGATGACACAATGGCTAGCCAAGATAGGTTTGTTAAAGAAGTTGAAGGTTCACGTGATACCCTTCAAAATAAGTTTACTGAAAAGGATACATCTTTTAATCAATAGTTGAAGAATGGAGATGAATGTGCATTGAATAACATGCAATTGGATGGTATGAACGTTTTGGTTAAAGATTGTAAAGAAAAGGAGTTTCTATCTAGTTACAGAGGCGGTAATGACAAGGTAAATTCAGTTTCCAATATTTATCAATTTAGCATACTTGATGGTCATGAAGTGGGTAATCAGGTTAAATGGGTTGGAGTTGAATAGAGGCGGTTCAATGCAATGCAGTAAATAGAGATATGGAAGATGTTATTGTGAGTGATAAGGCTGATAACATGGGATTTAGTGAGGATTATAATGATATGCAAGTTAAGGATGATGTAACACCCCGCATTTTTAACTTAAGATAAAAAAAATTAACTTAATTAAATATTCTGAATTAAGTAAAACAGATTATACCGTTGCATTCACCTCGGAATTCTGGTTCAGATAGACTTTGATTTTACGTAAAAAGGACATCATATAAAGAAGTTATGAGCTGCAGAAGTTGTTAGAGAAAACATGAAACAACCCAGATCAATTTTCGGCCTCTGGACACGGGAGTTGACCCCTTCAGGGGGGAACGACCCACATAAAGGTAGGTCGACCGACATGAAGGGAGGGTCGACGCCTTCAAGGTAGGGTCGACCTCCCTGCGGTAGATTTTGGTATATTAGGTTTTTTTTAGAATTGGACGTTTCTGATGGTTTTTGGTCAATCTGAGGGTCCTGGTTTCTCTGTTACACCTACAAATAAGAACTAAGACGTAACTTAAAACCTCATAATTCTGAGGCTATGCTGAAGCTCTGCCATACTCTCTTTCTCTCCTTAAATCTATTTAGAAATTTAGATTATTAATAAGAAGATTTTAGAATTCAAGATCTGGAAGAGAGAATCGACATTAATAAAAAGATTATTCAGAATCATGAAAAGCAAGGTAAAGTTCTAAATCCAATCCATTCAAATTCATACTCTTTCTTTCCTTTCTCTTTTAATGAAAATAAGCAATCCACAGTTATTAGGTTTCAAATCAAACTTAAGGGAAAAAACCATGGATGCTAAAACAGATCCAGAATTGGGGAAAGCATAAAAGGTGAGTGGATTTAAGCTATACAGTTTAGATAAGAATATGTTATCGTTTACTATTCCCTTTTATGTATAATTGAAGTACAATATGATGAAAAATGTAACATATGTTAATAACGCCTAAAGTGATGGGTACGAAGTAGGAATAATTAATATGCTAAATATTAAGTTTTTGGGATATGAACTTATCAAATCTTGTATAGTAATTACTGTTACTTAAATTTCATGTCAATAAGTGTAAATTATGTACGCAGGGCATTAACTGTAAGAATTGAGAATGGTACATATTGGTTTATGTGATTTAAACAATTATCTGATTAATTTATTACATGTTAGGATGTAATTGATTATATGTGAAGAATTATAATAGGCATGATACAATCACATGTGAATTATAAATTATAATGGATAATTAGAAGAAATAAACATGCATGGACTGTATAGAAGGTTTACGATAAATAAGAAATTTAACCGCTCTTAAACACGAGGTTAGATTTCACTTGTGATAGAAGTCTGCCCGGAGCCGCCTGGCATATCCAGCAATCACAAGTGTAAAATCTAATGTGAGAGGTCTAAGTGCAAAAATTAAAAACATGTAATGGTTCTAAGACACGAGGTTAAGTCAACTTGTGGTAGAAGTCTGCCCGGACCCTCCCGGCAAATCTAGCGTCCACGAGTGTAGACTTAATGTGAGATGTCTAGTGCTTATATATATAGATAGATATAAGTATATGTATATAACAAGATATGAATAAATGGCAATAATGGTAATTAAACGTCTAACTTAGAAAATAAGAAAGGAAGAGATATAATGGACCGAGTTAGTGTGATGCAAAGGAAAAGTGATGTATTTCCCTAGATGACCTAGTTCTGAGAACGTTGTTGCGAGTAAGCCACCGTAAATAAAGAGAAGTAAAGAAATTACTTGCTACCATGGATTTAGATGGGAATATGTTATGAAAATAAATCACTGATTCCTTATATCAAACTGATAAGGTGCATGAAGTGTTTTCCTTAATATGATAAGGAATATATATTACAGTGAATGAAGAATAATGGTTTACAACAGTAAATGGTTTAAAAAGGGAATGATAATCACCTATTATAAATAAATAACATTAATGAAATTATTGTATAATAGGTAGACTTGTCCTAGGGATAAGTGAAGATTATAACTTAGGTTATAATAAACTAATAAGGAAATTGGATAACCGGTGAAATGAGATAAGGGACACTTAATTGTAAATTAAGTAATCAGTAAATGGGGAAAGCCGGAAACTAGTTGAGAAAAGGGGGGAAATATATAAAATATAAGAAGTTGTACTTAATTATAAATTAAGTAAGCTATAAACTTGGAAGTCTGAAACCCGCTGATAAGAAAAACATGTTTAGGCTTGTCCTAGGGACAAGAGGAAATTATAACATAGGTTATAATAAATGGGTAAAGAAACTTATTAATGGGTCTTAGTTAAGAGAACTAAGTTAATAAGTAAACAATGATAAGTTTTAGTAATGGTGTAAAATAGAATTATGATTAAATGAGAAAGAATGAGGAAAACCTACGAAATAAGTTATATTTAATCATAAATAATGACTGACATGTTAAACAGAAAACATGTGAATTGAGATGTACTTAATTACATATTAAGTAAAACCTATTATTGTAATGATGAAATCAAACAAGAATATAAAAGAGATTGTGGATTACAGATCTTGGGCCACAATCTAGAGAATAACATGTTGTGGGCTTATTAATAAACTTAAATGGGTTAAGTTATATAACTGAAATTAATAAGCAAGAGAAACTTAGTAATTTGAATAAGAATTCAATGTAATTGGGAATAACCAAGTTAAATGGAAACCTGGTGAGGTAAGGTAAGTGCGTAAAAGAATGTTTAGACATAGGGTCAAACAACATATTAAAGTGAGGTGCTTGGACCAGTCCGCACGTTTGAGGGTGAATAACCCAACGGGGTAGATCATTGTGGTCATAAAGGCACGAGGCGAGAGCACATTCATCTGATTATTCTGTCGGCTCCGAAGGACTGGAAGAGGAAGCACGCAACTTCCTGAGATATGTAAGGTGCTCCTAGTAGTCCCCTGTGTGGTGGTAGATGTTGTAGGTTGTGCTTGCAGAGGTTGGGTCTGCGTGTAACTACTAGGTGGATGGGCCTTGATAGCAGAAGTAGTTATGCAGTCGGAATGTTGTGACGCGGTGACACCATGGTGATTCGGCAGTTTCCTCAATGGGGAGGCGAAGGGTCACAACCAACAAGTATAGTAGATCATCGGATACCCATCATCGGCAACCAGTAGGATGCGAAAAGACAAAGCTAAAACCAATAGACCATTCACCTTTCACTATTGAGGTATGGTGGTTTAAGGGAAGACACCAAATGGATGTTTAGATTGTTTTTCTTAGGGGCAGTCGTTTAGCTCTTGTAGTCTTTACTAGTGGAGGAAGGGGTCGAGGTGGGGCCATAGCCACCGTGAAAACAGACCCTAGGTATATCTGTATATAGAGGTTCTTGAAGACGGACCTATACAGATATGGAAAAGCTCCCGACCGAGTTTTGTGTTTCTTGTATCGCCCCGCCACGGAACTCGATGCACATTAGAGGACATGCGGTTAAGGCATCGAGCTACAATTGATGATACATATATGGGACAGTCTAGATACATGCATGTCGGCTCTGAGTGGAGTATCATAGACTTGAGGGCATTACTCTAGTATGGAATCTGATTTGATTGAAGGTGGTAGTCCGTACGCTTACGTAGCATAGAAATGATAGATATATGCGGAACGTTACGGTGTTATATAGAGATCCATACATCACTACAGCGTAGCACAAGGGACTGCGTATATTTCGATGGTGTTACGGTGGAGACCATGCGAGTGGGATATAATGGGGTGTGCCTTAATATTAGGGGTAGCTACATATATATTGTATTAGGTTAATCTGCTGGGAAGTAAATGGGTATGACGTGTGCGTAACCCATAAGTGTTGTTAACCCAAGTAACATAATAAATAAGAAAATATGATTGAATGGTATACGTACTGTTACCCAAACTGTATAATTTAAATCCAGTCACCAGAACTTGTGTTCTGACCACCTCCTCATGACATACTCGCAGGTTAGATTTGTGGCAGAGACATGATAGCCTTGGATACTGGTTAGGCAATATTATTTATACGGTAAGGCTATATTTTGACTATATTATATTTTATCCATTCCGCTGTGAGATATTTTCTGAGCTCTGACATGTTTTATGTCTCTGTCTTTTCTATAGGATACCAGAGCAAACCAATCCGAGTTTCAGTAGATTGGAATTTTGAAAAAAAAAATGATCTGTCGGAATTCAAGTTGTTACAGATGAGGTTGCTAGTAAGGATATCGTGTTAGATGAATCCAATAGTTCATCCAGTAGCTTTAAGAGGAGAAGATCAAAATTAAAAAATAGTAAGTTAAAAGAGAAAAATAAAGTGATTAATGGTGATCCCCTAGTTGAGACTAATCCGGAGTGGGTGAAACTTATTTCACAAATTCAAACAAGGTCAAATGCTAAGAAGGCAAAGGAGGATAATGGTTATACTACTAGTGGAATTATAAGTGGAGATATTTCTAAAAAATGAGTTTATGTTACTTGTTCTCCTGTCATCTCTTTTGTAGTGTTTATCTCTATTTTAACTTAGATGTTGGTTGTTCTTTCCAGTCGATTTGTGCTTTGGGTATTTAGCGTGTGGTGGTCTCCGGGTATCTTGGTTTTGATTTTTGAATGTTGCTGGAGTACATTTTTCCCTGTGCTTACCGGATGGTGATGCTTCTGTGGCTATGGTTTTTTTTCTATGGTCTTTGTAGTGTCTTTTTGCTAAGCTCATATTTATGTTTTTGGGCTTGTTGGTGTTGCATGGAATTACAATTCTGTTGATTGAAAGTGGACCTTGTTCTCGGGATTTCAGTGGTATTTCATTGTAGCATTAATGTGGGTTCAGTTGCTATAGGCTAGTTTGGAGATCTCAGGTGTAATGTGTTTGTTTTCTTTTGGCAGCAAGGTATGGTTTAGTTTGTGTTGAGTTATATGTCAGTTTGAGTTGGCAATTAGTTGTTTTTATAGTATTTGTTGGTTGGCTGTTGTATTTTGTTGCCAACCCAAACATATGTATCTTGTTTTATATTGTAATTAAGTACCCCTTTTTGTTCTAAAAAAACTAGAACAAATCAGACATGCAATTAAGAATGGAAATAATAGCCGCGTAAAGGAGAGCTCATCATTCATAAAAACATGATTTTAAAAATCCATCAAAGTTAGCCTCAAAGGTAATTCACAAAAGATTATCAACTTTTTGCAAAGCAGACCTATCGAAACCCCGGAGATCAAGAATCGAAATCCAAAAACAAGAGACTAAGTTCAATAAGTAAAACATACTTATTACTTTTCAGAAGAATATACAAGATAATTCTAAATGAAAACTCGAATCACCCAAATTTTAGAAATCACTTGAAGAAATCTAGAAAAATATAAATGGAAAGACACTTGAACCATAACAAGTGCCAGCGTACAAATCCAGAAACCACAATGCTATTCACAAATGGTTCTCATGACACCAAAATGGATGCACACAAAAGTCCACATAATATAAGCGAGCGCATGGCTCTACAAATGATCACGTACGCAATTCGTGTCATAAATAAATAAAGAGAACACACAAATCAATGAAATCACCATATATACGCAAACACTTCAATAACTTCGATAAAGAGAACAAACAAATCAATGACACCAAAATGGATGCACACAAATGATCACGTACGCAATTCAGTCGATTGAATAGTAGTCATCACGAAAATGGTGAAATCATAAACAACACAAAAAAACACATAAATAACATGAAGTGGATCCACACAGATACTCCTCTCCAAGTAGTTTCACCATGGCGGCAAGGCTATTGACACCTAATAGCCTCGACAAGGTCGCTGACACCTCCCAAAGCAGTTCCACCATAACGACAAGGTTTTTGACACCTACCCGAGCAGTATTGCCTGAAAGGACCAATTACAAAATTGATTTAAAACAAGCAAACATAAAAATTCATATTTTAACAATATGAATCCACTCAAAGAAAAATTGATATTCAATAAATCAAATAATTATCAACAGTCGATATATTCGAGCTATTGAAATTCACAAATTAGAGCAATTGAGTAAACACAAAAAAAGAACAAACAAGTCGAAACTTAGTTGGGAAGAATCCTGCATCAAGCTAATCTGTTGACCGTGGTCTCCACCGGTCAACAAAACAAAATAGGTTCAGTCGACTGAATGAAGACGTTCAGTCCACTAACCTGTACATAATAATGTGTACAATACATGTACAACAATTCAATCGACCGAGTTACTCCATTCAGTTGACTGAGTTACTCCATTCAGTAGACTGGTTGGAGATTCAATTGTTTGAATGGAATATTTCAATCGACTAAAACTGGTCCAAAATGAACCTAAGAGCAACCAATGATTCAGTCGACTGACCTTACCCCCATTTAGTCGACTGAACCTGCACAAAAATGCATATTTCATAGCTTTTAAGGAAAAATTCGATATCCGACGATTCTGGACGAGCACACATGAATGGTGAAGACTTAGAATAGTATCAAAGAGATAACGAAGCTTTTAAGACTCACTGAAACAGTTCATAGCACAGGAAATAAAACTCCACAAATGATCAAAAAATCAAAACAACAAAGTGATCATCAACGATCAACAATAATAGCTTAATTTACATTAAGCTAGTAAATAGGCTAGTTTAGCCAAACCTCCTATAACCACTGACTTAACTCAAATATTTATGAATAAATTGCAAAATATACTATAAAACACAAAATAATCATAGAAAAATTTGCAAAGGGCATAGCCCGAAGGTTACTCAAGATATTTCAAAATGGACATCATAGATAAGTATATGGAGAATGGAAACCAATTTAAACAATTCTTTCTTAGAAACTTGAAAATGAATGTCGGTGATGGTGTAGTTATCACCAACATTATTTTCTTTAAATATATCAAGATTAAACACTCGGTGATTGCAAATCAACAATCAATTTTTATGATTTTCCTCGCCATTTACTTATCTCAAATTACTAATGTTAAGGTTCAATAATGATGCACATCATTTATATTTAACACAAGTATTGTGTCAGAATTATCTCATCTATCTCATTGAGGTATTTAGAAACTCTTATTGATATTATGGCATCCCACGTCTTGATCAGACTTCCTAACGTACTCAATGGGCAACTTAACACAATAAAACAAACTACATCCATACAAGGATGCAACTTCATAAATAAATAATTAAAATGCAATTATTTATTCATGGATTAAATTTTCAATCATAAATAAATAAACAACCAATTCATATTACTTAGCAAAAAATAATTTATCTGCTTTGGCCTCGTAAAGCTAATCTCAAACGAATTAGTATTTTACTTGGCTAAAATTATTTTACTAAATTGTTTTGTAAAATAATTTAGAAATATTCTCAACTAAGTCCCAAAGGTTATTTCAACTCAAAAATAGGAAAATAATATGAATTCCTAGTCATAGAAGGGACGGGATTCTAGGTTTGTCTAGGCTAGTATTTCATAGAGATGAACTCAAATATATTTGATCGGTCAAACATAGGATAATAATATAAGGTAGGATATGACTGGTCCTAAGACTCGAGTTGAATCCTAAACATGATTTCCTAAGAGTGCTTAGGATAATGATCCTCGCCACAATATCATATATTGTTCCGAACTTGGCTCTGATACCAAGCTGTGATGCCCCAATGCTACACTTGTGTTAGCCAAGGACATTTGGAATTAATGTTGTCAATTAACCCGAAGAATAAGACTGTTGAGGAGCGACGATTTGTATAATAGATTTGAACGAGTGTTAAACATGTCGGATAATATAGTCTTACTTTTTTCTTTCAAGAGGAAAATCAATGCATCTAATTTCCAACTACAAGTGGTTATATATAATTCGAATCAATATAAAATAACATAACAATATAATCAGAGTTAGACATGTATATTCACATCATTAAGGAAAAAACAGATATGGATATAACACAAGATTGTACACAAAGGTAGTGGTCATACTCGATCCACTATAGAAAAAAGAATAAGTACAAGGGATACACAAAATAATATGTATACAAAGGAGTCTGTCTCATATACATAAAACCCAAAATCTACAACTAATGTAGTAGACAAAAGTCATGGAATGGTCCTCACTAGAAGTCAAGTGGAAGTACCTACAACAACTCGGTCTGACCCGGGTGTTATTTATAAGAAAATAAACAATAAACAAAGTAGTCTAACTGTACTTACCCTAATAAACTAAGATAAAATAGAAATAGAAACTAGTAATGACACATGAGTCAAATACCAATGGTCATATGTAAATGTGAAGTCTCAAAAATGTCCATACAATATCTCAAGGAAATCTCAACGCTATAAAAGAATATCTTACTAAATTATAAATTTGTTCACAAGAAATGATTTCACCTATCAAATCAAGACTTGATAACACGTTATCAAAAAACAAATTGGTATCACATATCAGAATACAAATTCCAGAAATCAATAGCAGAAATCCAGAAAACCACAAGACGGGAACCTGAAAACTCCACAGGACTGAGCTTGGAAAATTCATAAGATCAAAGCCTAAAAACCTCATAAGTTCAAAGCTTAAAAACCTCATAAGATCGGAGCTGAAAAACCCATTAGTTCAGAGCCTGAAAACACCATATGATCCCAAAATAGAACACAATTGGTCCAAAGTAGTGTAAATTACTCCAATCTAGTAAATATAAGAGTTGAGCTACATGTCCCATAACCACTCGCTCTACTCGAATATTTACGAACAAGTTGTATATTCCACTATATATGCAAAAAGATCATTGCCACACTTTTGAATTGAAGGAGTTCAAGAATTAACCGTTGAAGCAAATGAAAGCGCTTCAAACCACTTATTTTACTAAAGCGTTTAATTGGATTTTTCATATGAGTGAGGAAAAAGATTATATAACTATATATTAGTAGATTGGAAGATGATTTATAAAATGACTTTGTATGAAAAATTGCATTAGAAACCATCTTAATAATTTTTTTATCTGCTAATAATATAAAACCACTTTATAATTTGGAGTGGAAGATCTTGTAAAATATTGATCATAATAAAAATCGATCCAAAAATTCATTTTTTAATAACATAATTCAAATATCAATCACATATTCGTTCACAATGAATAAATCGAAGATCTATAAAATCGAGCTGCAAAAATCTGTGAATCAAAGAAATTGAAAAGTCATAGAAAAAGGCCAAACGGGTTGAAACTTGGCCAGGAAAGATCCTGGATGGACATAAACTACTGACCTTTGGTCTCCACTGGTCAACAACAGGTTTCAATTGATTGAACCATAGGGCTTAGTTGATTGACCTATAGTAGATAATTAAAATAGTGATAGTTCAGAATTTCAATCGACTGACCCCTTCTATTCAGTCTACTAAATTCCCATTCAGTCGACTGACCCCTTCTATTTAGTCGACTGAATTCCCATTCAGTCAACTGAATAGAAATTTCAATCAATTGAAATAGACAAGGATTCATCTCGGGAGAGACTGTCCAAATTCATTCAACTTCCCCTTTGTGGTTCAGTGGACTGAATTGGATAGAAATGTCCAATTGTGATTTTTAGGGTAAGGAAAATCAATTTTTGACAGGCTTGGACGATCGCATGCAAATGGTAATGACTTAAAGCATTGCATAAGTGCTAATGAAGCTTCTAAAGATCGTTGAATCCTTCATGACTCACGAATTAGATAGTTTGTACAATCTACTTTAAAAAAAATCTAACACAAACCGAAATTCAAAAATGGATAAGTTGTACTAACCTAACCATTTCACAAAGCAAATGCATAACATAGATATACTAAATTACACTTGCCAAGCATGCAAGCTTGATATTTAGATGTGAGTTCCATAAGAACTCACTTTTGATTATTATAAGCAAGGAGAGGCTCAAAAACCAAGCAAGATCAACCTGTCTTCAAACAGTACTCTAGAATTCCAATCTAAACACATATACACGAGAGTCCTAAAAGTTAGGTATTTGGAAATCATAAGAATTGAAGAAGAGTTGAGTTGGAGAAGATGGAGATTGATCTTACCTTAGCTTCTCCATGAATTAGCACTTGATTTCTACATAAATTAGATT
This sequence comes from Allium sativum, assembly GCA_030737875.1. Classification (NCBI taxonomy): domain Eukaryota; kingdom Viridiplantae; phylum Streptophyta; class Magnoliopsida; order Asparagales; family Amaryllidaceae; genus Allium; species Allium sativum. Next base: position 943,723,419 of record CM060909.1, on the reverse strand, counting down.
CCTAAGATTAATCTAGGGTTTAGGAATCTTATTACCCCTTCTCATTTCTATTTTCTTTAAGTGTTGGAAGTTATTAGAGAGATAAGGGAGGTTAGGGGTTAAAATGATAAATGGGCTAATGGGTTACGTTTATAATCACAAGCCCTACCTGAAGTCCCGAATTTCACTATCTCTAGACATTTTGATGTTTACAGTTGTTAATCATGCAAAAAAGACATTTTGAACTCAATGGAAGTGGTCTCGAGTCCAAATTCATCCATATCAAAAGTAACTTTTTATACATACACTTGATTAACAATGTTATATTTAAATATACTATCGTGAAATATAGTGGCTATTATAGTTAGTGTCTAACTAATCCCAGTCTTAAGTGGTTGCTTACTATCTCTCACAATAACTTAAGAGTATTTATAAATGTTCGTACGTCTACTAGGAAATGATTTCTTAAGTAACTAGGTCCGTCGTTAGGTCATAAGTAATCGTAAGAATCTACCCTATGGTATTCATTAGAATATACCCTTATTTTGATGGCCTTAAGTGACTGAAGGATTTGCCTCTTTCCTAGTAGACAAATAGATGAATAAATGTGCGATATCGCTTAGACATATCTTTTTGGTTTTACATTGCCCAAGTATAGGAAAAAGGGTTTTTAAGTTTAAAGATTTTATTCACCGGGACTATTGCTCTAACCCCCTCCTCTTAACAACATAGGTTAGGTTGGATGTCCTTGAGGAGCATGATGATGGATGATGGGCTTGGCTATTCTTATTTACTATTTTATGACATTTAATCTTTTGGTGTACCTTTGACCTTGAACCTATGACTTATGGTATTGATGTAGTTTGATATTATGGCGATTTTATGATATGGTACATCTATTATTTTATTATACTTTGTCCCTTCTGCTGTGAGATTTGATTTCATTATATTCTGGCTCTATTAGTTTGTTTCTTATAAAGCTTTAAGTTCTGATATGTCCGTTCTAGTTCAAGATTTAGAACCATTTTGTATGGGCTGTTATATTTGGTATCAGAGCTCAGGTTACCCGATTACGAAGAACACTTACATATGAGAGACATGGCACTACACCAAAATAGCTAATTTGACACACTAGGATTAAGAGATTTGATATGACTTTAAGCCGTATCAAATTTGATGCGGCTCATAGCCGTATCAAATTTTAGTTGCTACCCCTCAACCGATCCACACCTTCTTTAACCCTTAAAATCCAATTGTTGATCATAGAAGGTTTGGATCAGTTCATATTATAATATGGTCTTCAGCTGTATCAAAATGCAATGATATTTTTCCTTCTCACTTTTTTTTCGTCCCTCCCCTCTTCGCTTCTTTTTTTTAGCCGAATTGAAAAAAATTCCCAAACAATAAAAATGGCTTCCCTCCCTCTTCTTTTGTTTGCGATTCAGATCTATGGTTCACGTCGATGGTTAGGCTTTGCACTCAGATCTGAGGTTCACATTGGCAACTAGGGTTGGAGGCGACATCACTGTTCTCGTCTAGATCTTGGGTTCATCGTTGTTCGAATTTTATTGATCAAAACGACGTTGATTTATCTCCCGCTCAACCAAAGGTATTATTCTTCTTCTATCATTATATAATATGTGATTAGTTTCATTATTTTGTAGCAGGACTGCCTTTATTTTAGAGTCCAAAATTCTATTTAATCACGAGCACTTTTCAAAATGTGCATGGACTCAATGCAATTTGACATATTCAATTTAGTTAACAAGTTTCAAATATTAAATCCCTAATTTTTTGTATAATGTGGATACGTGTTTCTTGTTGGTTAGTGTTAAATAGGACATTCAGTTCTTCCGACACTACTGAGTTAAGTAGTGCAACTATGCTCCGGGTTAGTCATGATTACCCATGACTAATTCATGCGATAACCATATTCTTTCTTTGCAAGATATCTTGGAATGTTTGATTTTTTTTTTTTTTTTTTGTAATATTGAAGTGGAGCTTTAAGTGAAATTTTTGTAGGAATTCACTAATATGAAGTACATTGCTTACGGAATATTTTTGATTACTTCGTACATAACAGGACGAAATTTCAAGCAAATAGAGTTAAATGGATCAATCAGATTTGCACCTGGTGATCCTATTGAATCATGGCTTAATGGTCTACTTTTTTTGGATGTCACAAGCTGCATTCCAAGACTTAATAAGTAAGCGATAGTTTGTTTTCATCTTTGATCCAAGGCACTTCCAAAGACATGGATTGTCACATATCATAAGTAAATGAAGTGGGTGCACCAAATTAAGAATTCTTCACCCAGGTTTTGTTTACATGGTCAGGTTAATAATTAGAAAACTTTGGGTCAATATTGCTTGGCCTTTACTAGATCAGTATCCTTGGTGAGTTTGGCACACACCCATCTCATATTATATTAAAGAGAGTCGATGTGTGTGCACGTGCGGCATGCATATATCATCCTTGTTCTAGAACATGAAATGGATTTGTGTATATCGCCTGTTTTAATGAGTGAGCCAACACACACATACATTAATAAATACATACATAATAAAATATGTCATATGCTCTGTCATTGAAAGCATGCTCTCTTGATGAAATCATTTACTATAGGGAACTTCACACAATTAGTTGAAAGCATCTCGATAATCGATTGCTTGATTCCATCATCCACCATGCATGTTAATTCCTGTAATTGTAACATGCATTTTGGTAAGGTTGCAGGTGCCATATCATTAATTTTGAACCTAACATTTTTTCGACTTTGTTATGACAATAATGGTAATGTTAATTAGGATGATTTACAAGTACCATAGTACACGTACGAATTAGTAATTTTGTTTGATATTCTTTTACCATTTTGGCAACTAAATTTGTTCGAGAAATATAATGATAGCAAAAATATTCCAAGATGCGCATTACTAGTACACAATACTGTATATCATGAAATCATCTGTATGAGGTATCATATATTAAAAAGTTTATCAAAGACCATTTCAGACCCATGATCCAAGATTGGCATTGCTATATATATATATATATATATATATATATATATATATAGCCATGCTTGATTTAACGGTAAATGAAAAAATATTGTAGAAATTACATAATACAACATTAGTTAGAAGTAAGCATTTTTAAAGCTTCAGCAGAGATAAATCAGTTAAAAACTTAATTTTCATTTTCTAGTGAATAAAAGTTAATCGACAAGTTCTATATGTGTGACGGCCCGCCCCGCACCAGCCTGCATTTCCTCCGAAAGTGCGCTGTACACATGCCCGACTAGCACAGGACGGTCGCCAAAGAAAGGAAGGAAGAGAATGAACTAATCAAGGAACCTGTAGAATGTCTCACAGCGCATGGGATAAAAATATAATAATAACATACTTGACATAAAACAGGCGAGACAGTGCATAAGCTGATAACTAATAATCAATGTCAACATCAGAGCAGCGGAAATCCAAATACAGCTTATTACAACTTTCCAAATTTACTGTCTCTAATCAAAAGAAAACTAAAGTAGAAGATGCACCACCAATGCCCAAGCAGTGATCTTCAACAACACAGGGAGAATACTATATATATATATATATTACGTGGGAGCCACCTGCTCATCTCCGGATCATCTACCCGTGCATCACCAGCTAACATGTCTCTAGTCTGCTCGTGTGAGCACCCAGAGTAATAAGAGGAGACATAAAACTCTGGGTCAGACATAAAGCCTGGTATGAGCGATAAGCATCTAAACAGAGTAGTAACAGGTATACTAAACCATACCTGAACCTGGACCTGCAACCAAAGAGTTAGTACCACATACCGTACAGTACCCTAAGGTGCCATAATAAATAGTGTAAGAATATGGGGGTGGGGTGTGCATGTCATAATGATAGCAACCAAATCAACCATAGCAACCATCCTCACATCTCTCACTCTGTGCGTAAAGCATACGATATCTACCACTTTGAAACACTAGACAAACTGAGGCAACGACGAATCCCGACTTGTAGAAACCCTGCTATGACCAAGCTAAACATATGGAGTCATGACCAAACATTTCAATGACCCACTTCATTGGTTGTAGCCCTTGGTTCTACCGATGCCATAATGGCCCTGAATCCGCCTTCGTACCTCCTACCATAGTGGTTCAAAGCTATAGACGTCGATAACTCCTTGGCACGCGCCCCGCAGCAAAGCCCAATCATGAAGCGAACTCGTTGATTCCCATCTGAATCTTGAGCTCTAACTTCTCATTTGGACTTCCTTTGCATCTCGGGTTTTGGTCATCATCTTCATCCGGATCGGTCTTCATTTCCCCTCTTCACTTTGCTTCAGGTCGCCATCGTCAGCTTCTCAGTTCGGATAGTGGTCATCACCCTCGCTTGGGTCGGATCGCGACTCGCGGATCGCCCATGGTGTCAACTCGTGCTCCTTCCACTGGATCGGGTCGTGGTCACCTCAGATGGATCGAGTCGTGCTCTTCAGATCGTGACGTGTTCCTTCAGGCGGATCGTGACACCCAGGCTGGAACGGATCGTGGTCTTCAAGCATCGACGGATTGAGTCGTGCCATCGGTTCGGATCGTGGAAGATGGGGCGGATCGTGGTACATAGGGCGATCTGATCCGGTATATTTCCTGCACTTGTTTTCCAGCGACTATCTTACGCCATTCGACGGCGTTTTTGACCAATCTAACTTCTCTAATCAATCACAAAACACTCCATAAAGTCATAACAACATATAATAGCAACCACCAACACCAAACAACAATTCTAATGAAGCAAAATGGATCAAAAGTGGCCAAAACTCCTTATTTTCCCCTAAGCATGTTTAAGTAAAACTAATCATAAGGTTAACAAAACTTCATCAAATTAAACCAAATTTCTACCAGAGGCATAAAATATTATTTTCGAATTTCTAAATATTTTTCTAGAATTTATTAGTGTGTAAATTCGCTAATCTTCACTAATTACCCTTAATTACCGTAATTAGTGCAAAAACTATGCAAATCACTCACCTTAGCCACAATAAAACTTCCAAATCTGAAGTGAACCTCTAATTTGCACGAATTCCAATATATAACAGCAGCCCTACCTCAGTCCTTGTGCTAATCCTCCTTGATTTGATGCCTCTAAGCCTTAATCCTTGATTAGGAAGTGATTTTAGGTGTTTTAGAGAGATTTAGAGAGTGGAGGCCATGGCTAGGTTAAGGGAAATGAAAGTGGCGGCTGGAAAATGTCTAAAGAAATGTTTTCTAACCCTAATCAGCCCCTATATACTCCTAAACCCGAAATTCTCCTCTGGGCCTAGCTGCTAATCACCCGGTTAAGCCCAATTAAGCTGTTTTTCACCATCTGAAACTTGTTTCAGCCATATCTCCCAAACGGTGAGTCCGTTTGACTAGTGTGACCACTCTACGGAAAGAGAAACCATCATCCGGAGCCAATGGAAGTGGTTTCAGGTCAAAATTCCTTTCCAGTCAAAAGTTATGGCCAAAACAGTGCCAACTAGGGGTAAAATGGTCATTTAAAAATCGGGAAAATCATGAACATGGGAAATGACCCCAATAGTCGTCCCCCAAAGTTACATGACCATACGACTTCGTATATGAAAGAAATAAATATTCTACGATCCTATGATGCGTAGAATGCGGGTCGTTACACTCTCCCCCACTTAAGAAATTTCGCCCCCGAAATTCCTTAACCCAAAACATACAAAAGATCCCGCATGCCTAACAACTACATACAACAATCAATCATGCAAAACAAGCGAACATGCCTATCCTAGCATGCGGAAAACTAAATCGAAGTCAAAATCTTACCAGGCAAAGATTTCTGGGTGTGACTTCCTAATGTTCTCCTCTGTCTCCCAAGTACAATCTTTCTCGTCCTCGCTCCACTGTACCTTGACTAGCTTCACCGCCTTCCTTCGAAGTTGCTTCATGTCGTGCTCGACAATACGGGCCGGCTTGCGGTTCCCAACCGCCTCGGGTTCTACTTCGAAGTCCTCTAACTGATCAGGTGAAATAGTCATATCTGAGTCGTGAACGAACTTCCTTAGTTGGGAAACATGAAATACGTTGTGAACTCCCGCCATCTTCTCTGGTAAGTCAATCCTATATGCCAAATTCCCGACTAGTTCGAGAACAGGGAATGGGCCAACGAATCTTGGTGCCAACTTGCCTCTCCTGCCAAATCGTATTACGCTCTTCAACGGAGAAATCTTGACAAACACCAAGTCGCCAACGGAGAATTTTAAGTCTCTTCTCCTCTTATCAGCATAACTCTTCTGTCTATCTTGGGCAGCCTTCATTCGTTGTTGAATGGTCTTGATTTTATCTGAAGTTTCCCTCACCACATCTGGTCCAAGCATAAACTTCTCGCCAGTCTCTATCCAACATGATGGTGAGTTGCACGGTCTTCCGTACAAAGCTTCAAACGGAGCCATACCGATACTGGATTGGTAGCTATTATTATATGCAAACTCTACTAGATGCAAATGGTCATCCCATGATCCACCAAAATCCAATATACATGCTCTCAAGAGGTCTTCCAAGATACGGTTCACCCTCTCCGTCTGACCGTCGGTTTGAGGATGATATGCGGTACTGAGATGTAACTCTGACCCTAGAGCCTCTTGTAAGCTCTTCCAAAACCCACTAGTGAACAAGGGGTCTCGGTCGCTCACAATGCTTTTGGGTACTCCATGAAATCTCACTACCCACTTCATATATAATTCGGCTAACTTAGCTGCCGTTCTGGTCGATTTGACTGGTATAAACCTTGCACTTTTAGTCAGTCGATCTACAATTACCCATATGCTGTCATATCCCGATCTAGTCCTTGGTAAACCATCGATGAAATCCATCGAGACTTGCTCCCATTTCCATTCAGGAATTTCTAAGGGCTGTAACAACCCACTAGGCTTCTTTTGCTCGGCTTTAACTAGCTGGCAATTCATGCACTTAGAGACAAACTTCCCAACGTCTCTTTTCATCCCTTCCCAGTAGTAAGTCTGTCTCATGTCTCGATACATCTTATTACCACCGGGATGTATAGTCAGTTTTGAGCGATGACATCCTCTAAGCACTTCATCCCTCAATCCATTGACATTGGGTACAACAAGCTTTCCATTCCTTCTAAGCCATCCATCTTGATCAAGCCCATACTTGCTCATCTCCTCATCGATACCCATCTCTAACTTGGAGATGATTTCCAATAGGTTAGGATCGTCCCTCTGACTAGAGCCGATCCGCTCAATCAAAGTGGGTCTGATCGTCAAACTTGCTAACATTTCTGGATCCAATTCGCACTTTGGTCTGAAATCAAACCCCGCGATATACTCCAGTTGCTTCCATTCAAGGAACATAGCCCCTAAGCTGGCATGTTTTCTACTCAATGCATCAGCCACCGCATTGCCCTTTCCTGGTGTGTATGCGATGTCAAAATCATAGGAAGCTAAGAACTCTAACCATCTCTGCTGACGGAGATTCAGATATTTCTGAGAGAAGAGATACTTTAACGACTTATGATCTGTAAACAGATCAAATCTTTCTCCCAAGAGATAGTGTCTCCACATTTTTAATGCGAACACGATCGCTGCCAATTCTAAATCATGGGTAGGGTATCTTCTCTCGTGCGGTTTCAATTGCCGACTTGCGTAAGCCACCACCCTACCGCCTTGCATCAATACAGCACCCAGTCCGGTACCGCAGGCATCCGTGTATACCGTCATCTCTTCATCCCCCTTAGGAATGACTAACACCGGTGCGCTTGTCAACTTGTCCTTTAAACTTTTGAATGCATTCTTGCACCTTTCATCCCAGACAAAAGCTTGATTCTTCTTGGTCAACTGGGTCAATGGTGCTGCTATCTTGGAGAAACCTTGGATAAACTTACGATAATATCCCGCTAACCCCAAGAAACTTCTTACATCTGTTGCATTCTTGGGCGTAGGCCAATCCTGTACCGTAGCCACCTTTGCCGGGTCTACGGCAATACCATTCTCTAATACAACATGGCCCAAGAACCTCACTTCCCTCTTCCAGAAGTGACACTTAGAAAACTTTGCTTTCAATTGGTGTTTTCTCAACACCTCCACCACTACTCTTAAATGTTCCTTGTGTTCTTCCTCTGTCCTCGAATAGACCAAAATATCATCAACGAACACGAGGACAAACTTATTCAACTGATCTCTGAATACCCTATTCATAAGATCCACAAAATATGCTGGGGCATTGGTCAGCCCGAATGGCATGACCAACCACTCATAAAACCCAGACGGCGTCCGAAATGCCGTTTTAGCTATACTCTCAGCTTCCACCCTAAGCTGATGAAAACTGTCGCGAGATCCAACTGAGAAAATACTCTCGCGCCACTCAACTGATCAAACAAATCATCTATCCGCGGTAGAGGATACTTGTTCTTCCTCGTCACTTTATTCAACTCGCGGTAGTCTACACACAAACGAAGGGAACCATCCGCCTTGGTAGCAAACACAACTGGTGCTCCCCATTCAGTAACACTCCTTCTGATAAATCCCTTCTTCAAAAGATCGCTGACTTGCACCTCGAGCTCTCGCTGCTCTCTTGGTGCCATACGACGAAGTGGCATCACTATAGGCCTGGCATCTTTTACCAAATCAATACGGAACTCAATCTCTCGGTGTGGTGGAAGTCCGGTCACTTCTTCGAAAACATCCGGATACTGGCCAACCACGGGCAAACCTGACAACTCACTATGCGGAATGTCGAGGGAGTTTAGAAAACTAGCCAATACCCCCTTACTGGGTAGACCACCAAACACTATCCTCCGCCCATCATTCGCTCTAGCTGTCACCAACAAGCCCTCACAGTCTACCACCACCCCGTATCTTTGGAGCCAATCTACTCCCAAAATAATGCCAAACCCAGTAAAGCCCAAAACAAAGCAATCACAAACAAACATGCATCCATGACTCGATAAGACCACATTACGACAAATCATGCTAAGGCTAGTCGAACCACCAATCGGGTTCGTCACTACTAAAGGTCTATCGACAATCTCGGGCTCCAATCCCAACCTATCTACCAGGTCACTAGATATGAAAGAACTGGAAGCTCCGGTATCAAACAAAACTCTAACAGGAACATCATAAACAGAAAGCATACCTTGAATGACGACATTCTTTCCCTTCTCCGCCGCTGTTGGGGCATTCGACGAAGAAGGAACAGCATTAAGAGCATATGCTTTCACCATTTGCTTTTCCTTAGGGGGCTGTGGACACTTGTCCTTGTGATGTCCCATCTGGCCACAGTTGAAGCACTTCCTATCTGCCGGCTTGGCCCGACAATTACTAGCATAATGTCCCTTCTTACCACAGCTGGAGCACTCCACATCTTGCTTGTTCTTTTTCTTCTGGCCATCCTTAGTCTGATTCTGCTTTCTCTTATTCTGGGAACTACCCTTGCCTCCACCACTTGCTTGTGGTTTTGGCTCTTCTGCAGATGCAACCTCAGTCTTCGGCTTAGGGTAGAGACTTTCTGACCTCAATGCTTTCCCTACAATCGACTCAAACGACTCATCGATGTGGTTAATAAGCCTTTCCCCCAAGTACTGATCCAAACCGGTTATGAATTTCTCATTCTTCTTCTCGGCGGTATCAATAAGAGATAACCCGTACTTCGACAAAGTGTCGAATTCAGCAATATACTCCGAGACAGCTCTGCCATTCTACTTGAGCTCCAAGAATTTCTTAAACAGCACTGACTTTTGAGCAGCTGGAATGAACTTCTCGCTAAAGCGAGCTTTAAACTGCTCCCAAGTAATCTGATCTTCAGGAGTAGCTGCTTTTATAGCATTCCACCAATTCATTGCCCGCCCTTGCAGCTGACGGGACGCTAGCTTTCTCTTCATCGCATCCTCGATACCCAAATCCTCGAAGATACGTTCGCAACTATCCAACCAATCCTGGACATCCGTGGCCGACTCCGTTCCGTGGAACGGCTTCCCACCAAGGCTAGTATAGTCCTTGTTTAGCTTGGCGAAGTCGATCCTCGGCGCCTGCACTACTGGACCACCACCATTTCCACCATTGGGAGCTGCCCTCTGCACATCTCTAAGCATCTCTCTCATGAGGTCAGTAAACATCGTCCTCATGTCAGCAGCATTCCCATTATTGGCTCCTCTACCAGCACCTCTAGTATCTCGGCTCATCGTCAATCTGGAAAAGGAAACGATTAACGACTCCATAGTGGTGCTAGCGCAGTATGACTTCATCCTTATACTAGTAATAGTATATATATAGCTTTTGAAAACCAAAGTAATCACAAATACACTCTCTCGTATACGTATATTATCTCTCCCTAATAACTTCCCTAGGTTAACTACGCAACCTAGAGCTCTGATACCAAGTGTGACGGCCCGCCCCGCACCAGCCTGCATTTCCTCCGAAAGTGCGTTGTACACATGCCCGACTAGCACAGGACGGTCGCCAAAGAAAGGAAGGAAGAGAATGAACTAATCAAGGAACCTGTAGAATGTCTCACAGCGCATGGGATAAAAATATAATAATAACATACTTGACATAAAACAGGCGAGACAGTGCATAAGCTGATAACTAATAATCAATGTCAACATCAGAGCAGCGGAAATCCAAATACAGCTTATTACAACTTTCCAAATTTACTGTCTCTAATCAAAAGAAAACTAAAGTAGAAGATGCACCACCAATGCCCAAGCAGTGATCTTCAACAACACAGGGAGAATACTATATGTATATATTACGTGGGAGCCTCCTGCTCGTCTCCGGATCATCTACCCGTGCATCACCAGCTAACCTGTCTCTAGTCTGCTCGTGTGAGCACCCAGAGTAATAAGAGGAGACATAAAACTCTGGGTCAGACATAAAGCCTGGTATGAGCGATAAGCATCTAAACAGAGTAGTAACAGGTATACTAAACCATACCTGAACCTGGACCTGCAACCAAAGAGTTAGTACCACATACCGTACAGTACCCTAAGGTGCCATAATAAATAGTGTAAGAATATGGGGGTGGGGTGTGCATGTCATAATGATAGCAACCAAATCAACCATAGCAACCATCGTCACATCTCTCACTCTGTGCGTAAAGCATACGATATCTACCACTTTGAAACACTAGACAAACTGAGGCAACGACGAATCCCGACTTGTAGAAACCCTGCTATGACCAAGCTAAACATATGGAGTCATGACCAAACATTTCAATGACCCACTTCATTGGTTGTAGCCCTTGGTTCTACCGATGCCATAATGGCCCTGAATCCGCCTTCGTACCTCCTACCATAGTGGTTCAAAGCTATAGACGTCGATAACTCCTTGGCACGCGTCCCGCAGCAAAGCCCAATCATGAAGCGAACTCGTTGATTCCCATCTGAATCTTGAGCTCTAACTTCTCATTTGGACTTCCTTTGCATCTCGGGTTTTGGTCATCATCTTCATCCGGATCGGTCTTCATTTCCCCTCTTCACTTTGCTTTAGGTCGCCATCGTCAGCTTCTCAGTTCGGATCGTGGTCATCACCCTCGCTTGGGTCGGATCGCGACTCGCGGATCGCCCATGGTGTCAACTCGTGCTCCTTCCACTGGATCGGGTCGTGGTCACCTCTGATGGATCGAGTCGTGCTCTTCAGATCGTGACGTGTTCCTTCAGGCGGATCGTGACACCCAGGCTGGAACGGATCGTGGTATTCAAGCATCGAAGGATCGAGTCGTGCCATCGGTTCGGATCGTGGAAGATGGGGCGGATCGTGGTACATAGGGCGATCCGATCCGGTATATTTCCTGCACTTGTTTTCCAGCGACTATCTTACGCCATTCGACGGCGTTTTTGACCAATCTAACTTCTCTAATCAATCACAAAACACTCCATAAAGTCATAACAACATATAATAGCAACCACCAACACCAAACAACAATTCTAATGAAGCAAAATGGATCAAAAGTGGCCAAAACTCCTTATTTTCCCCTAAGCATGTTTGAGTAAAACTAATCATAAGGTTAACAAAACATCATCAAATTAAACCAAATTTCTACCAGAGGCATAAAATATTATTTTCGAATTTCTAAATATTTTTCTAGAATTTATTAGTGTGTAAATTCGCTAATCTTCACTAATTACCCTTAATTACCGTAATTAGTGCAAAAACTATGCAAATCACTCACCTTTACCACAATAAAACTTCCAAATCTGAAGTGAACCTCTGATTTGCACGAATTTCAATATATAACAGCAGCCCTACCTCAGTCCTTGTACTAATCCTCCTTGATTTGATGCCTCTAAGCCTTAATCCTTGATTAGGAAGTGATTTTAGGTGTTTTAGAGAGATTTAGAGAGTGGAGGCCATGGCTAGGTTAAGGGAAATGAAAGTGGCGGCTGGAAAATGTCTAAAGAAATGTTTTCTAACCCTAATCAGCCCCTATATACTCCTAAACCCGAAATTCTCCTCTGGGCCTAGCTGCTAATCACCCGGTTAAGCCCAATTAAGCTGTTTTTCACCATCTGAAACTTGTTTCAGCCATATCTCCCAAACGGTGAGTCCGTTTGACTAATGTGACCACTCTACGGAAAGAGAAACCATCATCCGGAGCCAATGGAAGTGGTTTCAGGTCAAAATTCCTTTCCAGTCAAAAGTTATGGCCAAAACAGTGCCAACTAGGGGTACAATGGTCATTTAAAAATCGGGAAAAATCATGAACATGGGAAATGACCCCAATAGGCGTCCTCCAAAGTTACATGACCATACGACTTCGTATATGAAAGAAATAAATATTCTACGATCCTATAATGCGTAGAATGCGGGTCGTTACAATATGTTCTGGTTACCTTTATCTTGGAAGATTGTTCAAGGAGTGCATAAAAGTCGTCTACAAGTTGTTGATGTTTGTTCTTGTTGGGTTACGGACATTTCAAGTGTCAGACTCGGTCATTGATATTTTTAGAGATGTGTATTCTTCATTGGTTGTTTAAATTATTTTTTTATTCTATGTAGATTTCGTGGCCCTGAAAAGTGCGACCTTTATTATGTAAACCACGACACACTGTTCTCTTACCACAAAGACATTGAAATATCTTTATAGGTATTTAACTTTTGGGAGTAATAATTTATTTATGTTACATTATTGTCTTTTGTATTACTATGGTGAGTTGCTATTCCGACAAGATCTCCATATTTGCCCATTTAAGTTGTAATCTTAAGTATGGAACTGTGTTATATTTCTCTTTTACTTAAAAGTGCATAACATATACATATTATTATTTTTGCAGCGAACGATGGCCCTTTATGTTGCGTCTCATTACAAAAATTCACCTAATGATTTGCAGTTGATAGCTGATGCTGCATCTCACCATTTGTTCGTATTGCTTGGTATGGTCTTTATTAAACACTTTATACCTTTTGATATCCTTGAATTAGACCATATTTTGATATATCTTTTTGTATAGTCCCTGTGGATATCTCAAAAACAAGCTTCCGGATATTTTATGTGTCATTCAGGTTTAGCACATCTTTTACTTATCAAATTGCATTAAGATTATTTTCAGTTATCTTTTTCTTCTGCTTACATTATTTTATTCTAAGCTTCATACATATATGAGAGGTGGAGCAATAATGAGGAGTTTGTCAACATTGATGAATTAGTACACTTTTTTTCGTTGGGCACTTTTTGAATAGTTGGACCGATATATTTGATACCAACATTGCCAATATACAGTAGTGATGTTTTTGTTTTGTAAATCTTTGGTGTTATTTTGGAATCTTGAAACTTCCCTTAATGGAGCAATACTATATTTATTTGGGTTTGCTGTAGGATGATGTAAATTAAAGATCAAAGATAGCCTTATCATGATAATGGGAAGCAGAAAGTTGAAGTTTGTATTTTGTTTCCTTTTTCTCTCTTAGCTAAACTTAAATGATAAGACTATCATCCTCGTGCATTTTCTATACATATGTTCCTTACCCCCATTTAACTGAGAAGTTAGCATTAAAAAATATTATAACTTACCATGGTGTTTAGCTTAACGTAACAGGGAGAGAAACTGTTTCTATATAATTTACCAAATTTTGGTTATGCTATAAGCTTCATAAAGTTTCTTGCTTATGATAAAAGCATTGTTTTTCATATTTGTGTTTTATTACTAATTAACACCCTAATAACAATTTGTTTGTCCTCTATTTGCAGTTTTAGATGGATTCCACCGTCAGTTCCATGTATTCGCAATACCGAGCATAATAAAGAATCATCTAGACATATCCAGCCGGTAGACGTAAGGTGAGAAGCCTACTATATTATGATTCGTATTTATGATTTTAATCAATTTAACTTGTACTGATATGGCAGTTTAAAACCGAAGTGTGAAAAATTATTAGTCTATTTTAAACTTTTTATTATGCTTCCACAGTTTTGCTGTTAACAGCTAAGCCAAACTTCTTTCTCCAGTTTGCTACTTCAACATATACAAATATACATGTGAAAAAGTCAGTTAAATATATGTATCGTGACTAATGTATCCTAACTAGTATTCTAACTATCTTGGCTGAATTTAGACTTTTTCCTATTTTAAAAATTAAACTAAATATTGCACCATTATTTTAAAAATAAAAATAGGAATCATTAGTTGAGAAGAAAAAAGCTTTTATTGGTTTTGCAAAAAGAATCATTAGTTCACTTCTTGTAGCCGTTGTAATTAAAGTAAAAAAAATTGCTGAAGTCAATTGAAATTAGTAAAATTGGAAGTGTGTTGCAATAATAAGAATTATCAAAATATTAATAGCATATCCGTGTCAATTTTGAATATTGTAAAAATGGACATTAACATATATAATAATGGAAATTTATTTTTCATTTTTATGACTTGATATGGTCACCTAAAATATCTAAAGTTTTCAACTACTTAGCACACCTGTTTCTAACTTCACGGAAATTGTGCTGAAAGATTCTGACTTCGTGGAAACACATGTATGTTTGCATCCTTTGTCTCATCGTTCTAAGTGTCTCCTTTTTGAATGTTGCTGCACTAAAGGAGTATTATAGGCACATGCCTTTTCCTACACTAAAATATAAATGCACAAATATAAACTCAGTTCGAAATTGAGTTTGCAAACTCAGTCCGAAACTGAGTTTGCAAACTCGGTCTGCAACTAAGTTCGCAAACTCAGTGGGAAAACTCGGTCCAGCTGAGTTTCCAAACTCAGTCCTAAACTGAGTTTCCAAATTCAGTTCCGCTGAGTTTGCAAACTCAGTTCCAAACTGAGTTAAAGTGCCATTGAGTCCTTGAATTTCCTATATGGTACTTATATTTTAAATCATAACAATTGAAATAATAATAGCATTAGTGATCGATTATATTAGATGTTAATGGCACAAAAGGTTGGTACTCTAAAATGTGACCCCTATCTATTTTCTTTTGAACAACACAGAATCCTTGGTCTTTAAAGTTATATAGTGTCTTTGATATCTCACATTAATTTAGTGGCTGGCGCTGGGTTTTTTTAATAAAATACTAACATGTAACATTGTTGTGAAAATCTTGAAATTGTTATGGTGGAACATTACTTTGATGTAACACCACGAAATTTTAAAATTAACAAATTTAAGGACACTTAAATTTTAGGAGAAGAATTAAGTGAAACCGGTTATGCTATTGCGTTCGTCTGGGAATTCTGCTTGAGATAGAGTCCGAGTTTGCGCAAATCGGGCTCTGTATGAAGAAGTTATGAAGCATAGAAGATTTCAAGTTTAAACAGAAATTAAATTAAAATAATAATTAATAATCTAAAACCTGTTTGAATTTCAAAACACTAGAATTGGGCTGAGCGGAAAATTTCCCGCTCAGGGGTGTCGACCTCCCTCCTCCCACCCCCTGGGGGGGAGTCGACCCCCTATAGGGGTGTCGACCCCCTATAGGGGAGTCGACCCCTGTCGGCCAGGTTGGGCTGACGTCTTCGGGTGACGATTTTTCTGATTTTAGGGCTTATGTGGCTTCGTTTGGTTGGCTAAGTGATGTGTCATTGTGAAATGGATGGTTTAGATTGATCCTAAACTAATCTAAGGGCTCTAATTAATCCCACACATCTATATAAACACCCATAAACCTATGCCCTAATCTAAACTAAATTCATTCATAAGCCGCCATGTTGATGCATCCTGAACTAAGCTAGTCTATTCTCCAACGAATTAAAGCTTAGGAATTGTGAAAAGGGATTTTAGAACAACAACGAACGAATCTATTCTTTCTTCTGTCACTGCGAGTACAGTTGCTTTCACAAGATAATTAATTAAAATAATTATAATAAGTTGTGATCTGGACTGTATGAATATGCCTGTTGAATCATATGCTGTTAGCATGTTCTGTTTTCATCTATTTTGTTAACATATGCCAGCTTGTTATCATATGTAATTAGATTCATTTTATGATGTTAATTCTTATGTCTAATTACATATGCTTGATTGGATTCATTCTATGCAAGTTATATTCTATGCAAGTTTATATGTAAGTTATGTTCATCTATGCAAGTTATGTTCATCTATGCAAGTTTATATGCAAGTTATGTTCATCTATGCAAGTTTATGCTTATATGTTTAGATCCATGCCAGTTCATATGTTTAGATCCATGCCAGATCATATGTTTAGATCTATGTCAGTTCACATTGCCTATGTTAACTGGATCCATCATATATGCTAGTTCACATTTATATGCTTAATTAGATTTATGTTGTTCTATGCCAAGTTTATGTTACACATGCTTAATTAGATCTCTATTGTTTTATGCCAGTGTGGATGGCATATGTCCCTTTCTTTTCCTTTTCCTATGAGTTAGGCTAACCGCGACCCTAACGTATTATGTGAATTATACGTACAAATGACGTGGGAATGTTGAGGAATTGTTTGGGAAATATTGGATATTATGTGATTGGCATAAATTGGTTAGTAACCATGTAATTAACTTGAGACATAAATTGGTATAGTTTATATACATGGAAAATTATGGACATAATTTAGATGGTAATTATGAATATAGTTTGAATTGGAAATTATGGACAATTTGAAATAGGGATATTTATTCAAATTGGGTGTGAATAATAAAATAAGATAATGATCGCCTAAGGCACGAGGTTAGACTTATCTCTTTTTATGGCTAATTATGTTAGGATTATGCTTTTTGTTTTTTGTACTCAGAAATTAATTTGTCAAGATGGATTTAATTTGTCAAGATGGATATTAAGTGTACTTGGTTTTATTGTTGATTTGGTGTTGTAACCAAACTATTTCTCCGTTGCAATGAAGTTGTTTTAGATTTTTAAAGTACCAATATATGTATCTGTCTTGTTATATTTTGTTATATACACTTATAATACTCCATGAAAGTTAATGCATTCCCTTAGTGAGTGACATTAATGGACGTGGGGTGTTACACGTGGTATCAAAGCTGAAGGTTACTAGAACATATAAAAGATTTTGAAAAACCGTTTTTCAAAAGCATTTTTATGAAGAAGTACTTTCAAAAACATGTTTTAAAGAGAGTATTTTCAAGAGAAAAAAATTATTATGAAAAACATAATCCCCAAAAGCCATATATCTTTCCTTCGATTCTCCGTTTTGAATCTCTTCCTTTTTCTTTTCAGCATGTCTGGGGAATCCGATATACCCGAGGGCGTACAGATACATGGCTGGTTCAGAAGGTATTTGGGGGCTAGGGCTAATGTCGCAGGCCCATCAGACGTTCCTCCTCCCCCAGCTGCAGTCGCTCCTCCTCCTCCTCCCTATTTAGATGCTTTTTCTAAGATATGCAAGGACTTTCGGGCGATGGGCGGAAAACCTTTTCATGGGACAAAGACGTTTGCTGAGGTTCGAAATTGGCTCAAAGAGGTGGAAGACTTATTTCGTATCTTTGAGGTAGATGATGGAAGCAAGGTTCAACTAGTTGCTTGGTTAATGAAGGATGAGGCTTCATTTTGGTGGGAGGTCACTAATGGTGAATGTGCGGTGGAAACTTGGATGGATTTCCGACAGAGGTTCAAGTTGAAATTTCTTTCATGAGCAGAGGAGATTTTATATATGGAGAGGTTCTTGGCTCTAAAAAGGGGAATTTCTCTGTGAAAGAGTACGTCAACAAGTTTAACCAATTAGCGAGGTTCGGCTTAGAGTTGGTGAATACACCGCATAAGAAGGCCCTAAGATTTGATAAGGGTTTGAATGAGCCGCTACACGGATTGGCTATGTCCCACATTCCCATGAGGGCTACCTTCGAGAGACTGGTTGACATGGTGTTGATGTATGAAGAGGAGAAAGGTGCTAATGTTGATAAGGCACAAGATAAAAAAGTGGACCCAAAGAAGGCACAACAACAAAACAAGAAAGGTGGTAAGGATAACAAGGGCCAAGGGAAGAAAAGATGTTTTAATTGTGGAACAGCGGGCCATCTAAGCAAGGACTGTAGGAAGAAGAAGAAGACTGGTTGCTTCCAATGTGGTGATGAAGGCATATGATTAAAGACTGCACAAGGAGGCGAGGACAAGGGCGAGGGAAAAGGAAAAGGGCATGACCTACTACTGGAGGGTAGGTTCAGGCTCTCATGGCACCGACACAGGCGAGGGGGCAGGTTCATGCTCACATGGCACCAGGACAGGAGAGAGGTAGAAACATTTTTGTTGAAAGTTTGGTTTTTCTGTTCGATCATCATGTTCGTACTTTATTTGATTCTGGCGCTTCGCACTCGTTTGTATCAGTTTCGTTAGTTGAAACACTGCACCTAAATACATTTAGTCATGGATCCCATTGTAGTCTCAAATCCTATTGGTGGTTCGGCTAACTTATCTATGGTTTATCGAGATTTGAGAGTGTCCATCTTGGGCGTTGTGTTTGAATGTAACGTCTTCGATCTTGGTTTCACGGGCTATAGCTTGATTCTAGGGATGGATTGGCTAGCCAGGTATGGTGCCATCCTAGACTGCAATAGGGGTGTAGTTAGATTGTTGACTCATTGTGGGAGGACCATTGATATTTCTTGTGACCTTAGAGGTCCGGTGATGCTTAGCTACCTAGAATCACTTGACACATCCATCGATGATTTGGAATCTGTTCGTGTAGTCCGTCAGTATGGTGACGTCTTTGATGAGGTTCGTGGTTTACTCCAGAGGCGCGAGATAGACTTTCGTATATACTTAGTAGATAATCCAAAGCCAGTTGCATTACCAGTGCGCCACATGGTTCCGAGAGAGAGAAAGGAACTCAATAAGCAAGTAAGAGAGTTGCTTGAGAAAGGGTTCATACGAAGAAGTATCTCGGAATGGGGTGCCCCAGTTGTTTTTGCTACGAAGGCTAATGGTTCGCTTAGATTATGCGTGGACTATAGAGAGCTGAATAAGCTCACGAAGAAGAACAGACACCCATTGCCGAGGATAGACGATTTGTTCGGTCAGTGGGTTGGTGCTTCAGTTTTCTCACAGTTGGATTTAGCTACAGGATTTCATCAGTTAAGGGTGGCTGAGGATAGCATAGATAAGACTGCATTTAGGACTTCCGATGGTTTCTTCGAATGGCTCGTCATGCCTTTTAGTTTGACGAATGCATCCACATATTTTGTGGACTTGATGAGTATGGTGTTTAGGGAGTTTCTAAACAAGTTCATAGTAGTATTTGTGGATGATATCTTAATTTTCTCTAAAAGCAAGGAAGAGCATGCCCTACATCTTAGGGAAGTCTTAGAGACCCTTCGAGCACATCAACTCAAAGCTAAATTCTCCAAATGTCATTTTTGGAGGAAGGAGGTGAGGTTCTTAGGACATGTGGTCTCTAAGGAAGGGATAGTAGTGGATCCCGCGAAGGTAGTTACAATCTAAGATTGGAAGATTCCTAAGAATGCAACAGAAGTAAGAAGTTTTCTGGGGTTGGCGGGCTATTATAGAAAGTTCATTAAGGACTTCGCAAAGATATTAGCCCCATTTACTCAGTTGACGAAGAAGAACTTGACTTTATCTTGGGATGTTGACTGTCATGATGCTTTCCAACATTTGAAGAGGGCATTGACAACAGCTCCAGTTTTAGTTTTGCCGGATGGGAGTAAGCCATTCACAGTTTATACAGATGCTTGCAGGACAGGTCTTGGCGCAGTTTTAATGCAAGAGGGAAGGGTGATTAGCTATGGTGGAAGGCAGTTGAAGGTCCATGAGAAGAATTACTCTACCCACGACTTAGAGTTAGCCGCTATATTTTTTGCGCTTAAGTCTTAGCGTCACTATTTGCTTAGTGAGAAGTTCGAGTTGTATACAGACCATAAGTCGCTAAAATACTTGTTCTCTTAGAAAGATCTAAATTTAAGGCAACAGAGGTGGATGGAGTTTTTAGCATCCTACGATTTTGAGATTGCATATACCCCTGGCAAGGGTAACATTGTGGCTAATACCTTGAGTAGAAAGAGGTTGACTTTGAGTCCTTTGTTCGTAGAGCTGCAGAGTTTGGAGTACATATCTACCTTTCACTTTAGACCCTGTATTGATTTTGTGCCCGGTTTGTTGGCATCACTAGAGGTGCAACCTACGCTTTTAGATCGGGTTGGAAAGGCACAGCGAGATGACCCACAGTTGGTTGAGATAGTAGATAAGCTCATAGGAGGGGAGTCTTCGAGCCATCTTAGTAGGTATGCTATAGATGACAAGGGTTGGTTGCGTAGGGATGGTAGACTTTGTGTATCACGAGACGAGAGTTTGAGGAAGACGATTCTTGAAGATCACATCGTTATAAGATGACCATACATCCCGGTGGTGACAAGATGTATAGAGACATGAGGCGAGTTTTCTTTTGGGCCGGAATGAAGAAGGATGTGGCTGAGTTCGTTTCAAGATGTTTAGTGTGCTAGCAAGTCAAGGCGAAGCAAAAGAAGCCTGGCGGTTTGCTTCACCCTTTAGAGGTTCCACTATGGAAATGGGAGAGCGTTTCCATGGATTTTGTTGATGGGTTGCCGAGATCAAGGAAGGGTAATACGGGGATTTGGGTAGTGGTAGATAGACTTACCAAGAGAGCCCATTTCATTCCCGTTAAAAGTAAAAGAACCGCGGCGTGGTTAGCATCTGTTTACCTTTGAGAGATAGTTCGTTTGCACGGCATATCTTCTAGTATTGTGAGCGATCGATATCCCATTTTCACTAGCGAGTTTTGGAAGAGCTTACAAGAGGCGGTAGGAACACAATTGTGTTTGAGCACTACTTATCACCCTCAGACGGACGGCCAGACCAAGAGAGTTAATCGGATTTTAGAAGACCTTTTGAGGTTATGCATCTTGGACTTTGGAGTGACATGGGAGGAACACCTTCCATTAGTGGAGTTCGCCTACAACAACAGCTATCAGTCTAGCATTGGCATGTGTAACAACCCGTATTTCGATAACATGATTAAGACGAGAATCAAGGCAGAATTTAATTTTAAATTCTGAATCAAGTAAAACGGGCTATGCCATTGCGTTCGTCTCGGAAAAATACGCGAAATAGAGTCTGAGTTTTCGAAAATCGGAGTCCGTATGACCAAGATATGGCCTCGCGAAGTTTCACGAAAAATTCCCAAATTAAAGTATACTTAATTAAGTGAAATGGGTTGCGCAGAGAAATATATATATTGATATATATATATATATATAATTGAAAATTAAATAAATAAATATGCAAAAATGTTCAAAACAGCGAATTGGTAGAGGGGAATAACCGAACCGGCCGATTTTTGAGGTCGACCCGAGCTCGCTGGGTCGACTAGGGGTTAATCCAGGGTGTTTGGCTGTCAACCCGTGGGCCGATTCGCTCAAATGCAGATTTTGCATTTGGATGGTTCTCATGGTTCATCTTTAATCTAAAGGCCCTAGATAGTTCCTACACTTGACTTCTTCCCCAAGACATACTTTGGTGGCTTGGATTGAATCTAGGTTTAATCCTATGGCCTAAAACACTTGCCTAATCTATAAATAAGCCCCTAACCTACCCCTAAACCCTCATTATTCATTCATGCAACTAAACTATGGCAAAATTGCTACTCTCATGGCCTCCACTCAACTATCCTAGCCTCCACTTCATTTCTATGAGAGGTTTCATTATCATGAGAGTATTAGAGAGTCCCTATGTTAGTATGAGAGCTTCTCAAGTTGATTTCAAGGCAAAAGCTTTGATCTTTGTTCATAAAGATGGTATTTTTGTTGATTTGGGGTGTTCATCTTTGGGTTTTTGGGTGATGGCATGCATAGGCTTCATCACAATCTTTGTTTTGCATTTCGATTTGTGCCTTCATAGCTATGTAAGCCCTTCCCTACTCTTAGATATTAACTATGAAGTTAAATGTTCATGTTGAAAGTTTGGGTTTGATTAATTAGAATGATGCATGCTATCATGTTATGCAAGTTTATGAAGTCATTATCTTGATCTTATGAACTAAAAGCCACAACCTTTATGTTGAAATGTTGCATTATGCAACATGAGAATCTTCATAATCATTATGTCAACTTGCATATGAAGTCATAATCCTTATATGATGATATATGCGAGTTTCTAGCCATCATTCCATGTCTTTTGTCACCATGATTCGCTTATGTACCAAGTTTGGGTTGATGCATGTTTTTGAGGCTTAAGAATGTAACATGCAAGCTAATGAACACATTTGTGCCTCATTTGCCACCATGATTAACTTGTGGCTTAATACCCATTTTTGTCATTCCTTTGCCAAGTCTCTTCTTTTAATCCATCACGTTGTTGTGAACGTATATGCTAGTTTAAAAAGCGTTGGGGTCACATTATGGGGAAACATAATGACATGAATATGACTTGGGTAAATGGGTATAAACATGACAACATGTAACGTTAAATATGACATGTGTTTATACTTGAAAACATGACTTGAAATATAACATGGAAGTTGACATGTAAGTATGCATAAAAACATAAGCTTGGGAATTTACCTATTAAGTTAGGTCTACCCATTGGGAATTTACCTATTAAGTTAGGTCTACCCAATTGCTTGAAAACTTGACTATGAACATGACACTAGACTAAACATGAAAGTGGCCAACTCGAGGTTGGGTTGAGTTTGCAACGTAAAACTACCCGGAACCGACCGGCCTAACTAGTAGTTGCAAACAATAAGACCCAATGTGAGAAGTTGGTCATGTTGTGCTTGAACCCGAGGTTAGACCAAGTTGTGGTGTAAAGCTACCCGGAGCCGACCGGCTTAACTAGTAACCACAACAAAGTCTAATGTGAGAGGTTGGGGTGCATTAAGTAATTAATGCCACATGATAGGGTTAAGTTAATTTGATTAATGACTCTTAACCAAATATGACATGGGTAAATGGGTTAAGTAAATAGGTTAGGCTAATGATACTTAACAAAACATGACAAGGTTGGGTAGGTTAAGTGATTTGATTTGCCTAATGACGCTTAACCATTTTTATACGACTAGTGGACGGGGATTAAGTTAACCAACACTTAATCAATCCAACATGATAATTTGGCAACGTTAAGTAAGTTTTCTTAATGACACTTAACCATACAAGATGATTAGGGGATGGGGTTAAGTAATTTGCACCTAACTAATCCGACACGGTAATTAGATGGGGTTAAGTAATCCACACTTAACTAATCTAAACACGGTAATTCGATGGGGTTAAGTTAAACACTTAACCAATTTAAACTCGGTAATTCAATGAGGTTAAGTAACCAATACTTAACCAACTTAACGTGATAATTTAATGGGGTTAAGCAACTTATACTTAACCAATTATACATGATGATTTGATGGGGTTAAGTAACTTACACTTAACCAATCTAATACGCGGACCTGATAAGGTTAAGTCACAAGACCTTTTTAGAATATACTTAACCATTGTAGTACGATTAGAGGATGGGGTTAAGTCAACCTATACTTAACCAATCCGACTCGATAATTTGATGGGATTAAGATAATCTATGCTTAATCGATCTAGCAAGATAATCCGATAGGATTAAGGTAAGCTAGTACTTGACCAATTTGACTTGATAGGGTTAAGTCATGAGCCTCTGGGTACACTTAACCAACTTGTGGGACTAAGTCTTGAACTTAAATACTTAGCCAATCTTTGATGTGATTCGTGGGCGGGTTAAGTCATGGACTTGAATGATAACACTTAACCCAATAGACAAACCCTAGCTAGAAGAACTAGGTAGAAAACCGTGGTCAATCAAGGATAACGGGAAAGGAAGCTAAGTGGTAAACCTTAGTTAAGGGTAACTAAGTAATAATTCTTAGCTAAGGACATAGGACTAATTCTCAAAACGATGAGTAACCTGATACGGTAGGTCATCGCTTAGTATACGAGGGGGAGCAAGTTATCTGACTTGGATAAAAGCTCCAGCGCACTGGGTGCCGAAGTGGAAGCTTCGGGGGACGTGAGGATATTCTTGGGATCCCTCTGTGGGCTGCCAGGTAATTATACTAGGCCCATGAGAGGTTAAGGTCTGCGTTAGAAGGACCAAGAGTATGCCTTGGTTGCTATGCGAGCAACCTAAAGACTGGGATGGATTAGCGTGGAGTCGACGATTCTTGTTTTTGCCCTGGATAGCGCATCGCCGACTACCTACCATCTTTAGTCAATCGTGTATGTGCGGAAAGGCAGGGAACCCCCAACAGACCATGTGCTTGCTATCGAGTCATGGGTGAGGTTGGCCCATAGGAAAGTGGGCTATAGTGGGGTCGTGGAGTGGTTCTTATACATGATTTTTCTTGGATTGCCTTTTAGTAGTTGAGGGAGGGGTCACGTGGGACCATAGCCACGGGTACAAAAACAGACCTTGATATCTGCATCGGTAGACGATTTAAAGCTCCCGACCGAGTTCCGTATTTCTTGATTTGCCCTGGCACGGAACTCGGATGGCACATTGGGGAACATGTGCATCTAGACATGGAAAACGATTCACGATACATACGTGGGATCAAGGGCGCGGTTGACGGGTGGCGTAATCCCTAGTGGTCCTAGGTGGCCAAAACCCAAACCGAGACACGGAAACGTTCATTAGGTAGCATAATCCCTAGCGGTCCTAGGTGGCATAAATCCTAAGTGGACGCGCGATAGTTCATGGTAAGGAAACACAACTAGATCAAGGGTTGCAGTCCAAAACAACTTCAAGGATAAACCGTTTACATGGGAAAGCCCGTACAGCCTACGACAAAGGACTGAACTTATACATGGAAAGAAACATATGAGTTGAGTAACCTATATATGCGGTATATTAGGTTGACATGGACCATTACACGACTTTTGAGTAAGGGTCATTCACGGATAACACGTAATACAGTTGGGGTACTAGTACGGTAGGTGCAGAACAGATATACAGGATAGATGCCATGGGACGTTATACGCGATAGATATCTTGGGATATTATACTTGATAGAAACCTGACATTGTGATACCTTGTTTTATCTTGACACCGTAGTTTATCACGACACCCTAGTTTATCTGAGTTCAGTAGTTCATCCTGTTATTTTGATTTAGCTTATCTATCTTGTTATCATGCTTATGTTCATCTCAGTTTCTCATGTCAGTTAACTTTACTAGTTTTTATACTAATAGTAGATAGGGCTTACTCAGTCTTTTTGACTGACCCGTTTTGTTTCGCCTCTTTTCTTCCGTTCCCCCCCCCCCATGTTACAGGGAGGAAACACTGCTGTTTAGTTCGGACTTCTTCTGCTTGAAGGTTATCATGGATGGCTTGGACTTTTCCTGGCTATGGCTACTTTACTGTTTTTATTTGGGGAATAATTTATGAAAAAGTCTTTATGCTTCTTTACTATTGCAAGACAGGTTTTGATGTACTCTGATGTAAAAGGCTTTAGACCTTATGTATTCATGTTTATGAAAGTTCGATTTTACTTCCGCTATTTTATATGTTCTGTCTTGTGATATTTCTGTGCATGTTTACCAATAATGCCCCTCTAAAGCTAGTGCATTCCTTTGCGAGTGACCCTAACGGAGGCGGGGTGTTACATTTGGTATCAGAGCAGAAGGTTACCAGACTGGGCAAAAGTTTTTAAAGACCTTCTGAAAACTATTTGAAAATCGTTTATAAAGAAGCATTTTTCAAGAAAATTTTCTTTTAAAAGAAAAAGGCTATACCCCAAAGGCCATTAGCACTATCCTTGTTTCCTTAATTGAATCTCTTTTCCATTCTTTCCTCCATCTGTAGTCACAGTGGTTTTAACTACGACTAGTCTTTTCTATCTACGAAAGTGCTTTCCATGCGATGGAGGTGGTTCTCGAGAGACCAGTGGCCGCGTTATAAGAAAGGATAGTGAGAAAGAGGATAAAGGATACGAGCTTAAGGATGAGCAACTGGTTGGTATGGCTTAGTCCTCAGAGGAGGGAGAAAGATGAACAATGAAACCCATGACGAGAGAGTACCTTTGGCATGGTAAAACGGGGTGGATAGTTAAGTATTATGGGACAAGGACAAGATCATCGGGAGGGTAATAGTATGCTCTTATTTCTAGGGTACCTCGGAAGGAGGGTAACGATCTTGTTAAAAGTTTAGCTCTTCTTTTCTATCATCCCGCCAAGACTTTGTTTTGATCCCCGCATCATTTAAGTTTGCTTCGATAGTTGAGTCTCTGCACCTTAAGTACTAGCGTAATAGAGAATCCCATTTTTGTCTCAAGTCCTGTGGAGAACCGGTCCATTTATTCATGACTTGTTTTGGATTTGAGAATAACATGCCTCGGTTATGGATGAAGTGGTTATCCAGTAAGGGGTGCCACTCTCGGTTTTGATAGGAGGGTAGTTAGACTCTTTGACTAGCCTTGGTAATACCCTCGAAGTCTCGTGTAACCTTTTTGGGTTCGGTCATGATTAATTACTTAGAATCCCTTGATGCATTTATTGGAAATTTGAAGCCCGATCGAGTGGTGTTCGCCGATAAGACGGATGGTTTATTTCACTTATGCACGGGTTATGGAAATCACCCAAGTAAGTGCGCTTGATAACCTGGTTGGCATCTGTTTACTTTCAAGAGAAAGTTCTTCTACGTGGAATACCTTGTGGTACGAGGTCCGAGATTCACTAGTGAATTTTGGAAAGCTTGCATGAGATCATGAGTACGCAGTCATGTTTGCGTCAAGTATTCTAGGAAAAGGATAAGTGCAAGTGGAACGAGAGGCGACGAAGAAATGAGTTCTAGCTCATGTTATGGAAACAGGAAATAAGAAGCTGCGAAATCGTGAAGTTAAAAGACGGTCAAGGCACGATGGAATTAAGCTCAGGAAAGACGACTTTGATGGTCAAAGACTAGATACGCGCATGATATCTCTTTTTGGGAGTATATTCTTGATCCCTGTTTTCGGTAGAGCTTACTTGTAGGCTATCTTTTGTGGACATCCTCTTGGTCCTATTTTCTGTTACAAACCCCGTAAGGAGTTTGTCTTGTTTATCTTCTCGACCCTGTTTCAGGGAATCCTAGGTAGAACCCTATGGATGTAAACATGTATTTGAAACATGTTATGATTGATATGGTTGCAAGTGGTTGCAAGTGGTTGCTCGTGGATGCGCGAATACACATTAGATACTAGCTCGACTCGGTCACATTTCATATTGCATATGCACGAGTATTTATACTTGTTTATGGATGAAATCGAATGTGTTATCATGCGCTTGTTGCATATGAATGAATGATTGTGCACGCATATAGTATCTATATGACTAGGACTATTTGCATACATGTTGGATTCATGGCACTATACATATTTTTCATTAGAAAGATTATTCAGGCCAGATCATTAGCATTAGCTAAGGAACATGTACACACACGTCTTGCATATATTCATACAGCATTAGAAATCATCTAAGGACAATGGTTGCTTGTGGATGATGTTTTGAGTAGATGGATGATGGACGGTAGGATATGTTCTTCCTAACTTGGAGATTTCGGGGACGAAATCCTAAAAGGTGGGGAGAATGTAACAACCCGTATTTCGATAACATGATTAAGACGAGAATCAAGGCAGAATTTAATTTTAAATTCTGAATCAAGTAAAACGGGCTATGCCATTGCGTTCGTCTCGGAAAAATACGCGAAATAGAGTCTGAGTTTTCGAAAATCGGAGTCCGTATGACCAAGATATGGCCTCGCGAAGTTTCACGAAAAATTCCCAAATTAAAGTATACTTAATTAAGTGAAATGGGTTGCGCAGAGAAATATATATATATTGATATATATATATATATATATAATTGAAAATTAAATAAATAAATATGCAAAAATGTTCAAAACAGCGAATTGGGAGAGGGGAATAACCGAACCGGCCGATTTTTGAGGTCGACCCGAGCTTGCTGGGTCGACTAGGGGTTAATCCAGGGTGTTTGGCTGTCAACCCGTGGGCCGATTCGCTCAAATGCAGATTTTGCATTTGGATGGTTCTCATGGTTCATCTTTAATCTAAAGGCCCTAGATGGTTCCTACACTTGACTTCTTCCCCAAGACATACTTTGGTGGCTTGGATTGAATCTAGGTTTAATCCTATGGCCTAAAACACTTGCCTAATCTATAAATAAGCCCCTAACCTACCCCTAAACCCTCAGTATTCATTCATGCAACTAAACTATGGCAAAATTGCTACTCTCATGGCCTCCACTCAACTATCCTAGCCTCCACTTCATTTCTATGAGAGGTTTCATGATCATGAGAGTATTAGAGAGTCCCTATGTTAGTATGAGAGCTTCTCAAGTTGATTTCAAGGCAAAAGCTTTGATCTTTGTTCATAAAGATGGTATTTTTGTTGATTTGGAGTGTTCATCTTTGGGTTTTTGGGTGATGGCATGCATAGGCTTCATCACAATCTTTGTTTTGCATTTCGATTTGTGCCTTCATAGCTATGTAAGCCCTTCCCTACTCTTAGATATTAACTATGAAGTTAAATGTTCATGTTGAAAGTTTGGGTTTGATTAATTAGAATGATGCATGCTATCATGTTATGCAAGTTTATGAAGTCATTATCTTGATCTTATGAACTAAAAGCCACAACCTTTATGTTGAAATGTTGCATTATGCAACATGGGAATCTTCATAATCATTATGTCAACTTGCATATGAAGTCATAATCCTTATATGATGATATATGCGAGTTTCTAGCCATCATTCCATGTCTTTTGTCACCATGATTCGCTTATGTACCAAGTTTGGGTTGATGCATGTTTTTGAGGCTTAAGAATGTAACATGCAAGCTAATGAACACATTTGTGCCTCATTTGCCACCATGATTAACTTGTGGCTTAATACCCATTTTTGTCATTCCTTTGCCAAGTCTCTTCTTTTAATCCATCACGTTGTTGCGAACGTATATGCTAGTTTAAAAAGCGTTGGGGTCACATTATGGGGAAACATAATGACATGAATATGACTTGGGTAAATGGGTATAAACATGACAACATGTAACGTTAAATATGACATGTGTTTATACTTGAAAACATGACTTGAAATATAACATGGAAGTTGACATGTAAGTATGCATAAAAACATAAGCTTGGGAATTTACCTATTAAGTTAGGTCTACCCATTGGGAATTTACCTATTAAGTTAGGTCTACCCAATTGCTTGAAAACTTGACTATGAACATGACACTAGACTAAACATGAAAGTGGCCAACTCGAGGTTGGGTTGAGTTTGCAACGTAAAACTACCCGGAACCGACCGGCCTAACTAGTAGTTGCAAACAATAAGACCCAATGTGAGAAGTTGGTCATGTTGTGCTTGAACCCGAGGTTAGACCAAGTTGTGGTGTAAAGCTACCTGGAGCTGACCGGCTTAACTAGTAACCACAACAAAGTCTAATGTGAGAGGTTGGGGTGCATTAAGTAATTAATGCCACATGATAGGGTTAAGTTAATTTGATTAATGACTCTTAACCAAATATGACATGGGTAAATGGGTTAAGTAAATAGGTTAGGCTAATGATACTTAACAAAACATGACAAGGTTGGGTAGGTTAAGTGATTTGATTTGCCTAATGACGCTTAACCATTTTTATACGACTAGTGGACGGGGATTAAGTTAACCAACACTTAATCAATCCAACATGATAATTTGGCAAGGTTAAGTAAGTTTTCTTAATGACACTTAACCATACAAGATGATTAGGGGATGGAGTTAAGTAATTTGCACCTAACTAATCCGACACGGTAATTAGATGGGGTTAAGTAATCCACACTTAACTAATCTAAATACGGTAATTCGATGGGGTTAAGTTAAACACTTAACCAATTTAAACTCGGTAATTCAATGAGGTTAAGTAACCAATACTTAACCAACTTAACGTGATAATTTAATGGGGTTAAGCAACTTATACTTAACCAATTATACATGATGATTTGATGGGGTTAAGTAACTTACACTTAACCAATCTAATACGCGGACCTGATAAGGTTAAGTCACAAGACCTTTTTAGAATATACTTAACCATTGTAGTACGATTAGAGGATGGGGTTAAGTCAACCTATACATAACCAATCCGACTCGATAATTTGATGGGATTAAGATAATCTATGCTTAATCGATCTAGCAAGATAATCCGATAGGATTAAGGTAAGCTAGTACTTGACCAATTTGACTTGATAGGGTTAAGTCATGAGCCTCTGGGTACACTTAACCAACTTGTGGGACTAAGTCTTGAACTTAAATACTTAGCCAATCTTTGACGTGATTCGTGGGCGGGTTAAGTCATGGACTTGAATGATAACACTTAACCCAATAGACAAACCCTAGCTAGAAGAACTAGGTAGAAAACCGTGGTTAATCAAGGATAACGGGAAAGGAAGCTAAGTGGTAAACCTTAGTTAAGGGTAACTAAGTAATAATTCTTAGCTAAGGACATAGGACTAATTCTCAAAACGATGAGTAACCTGATACGGTAGGTCATCGCTTAGTATACGAGGGGGAGCAAGTTATCTGACTTGGATAAAAGCTCCAGCGCACTGGGTGCCGAAGTGGAAGCTTCGGGGGACGTGAGGATATTCTTGGGATCCCTCTGTGGGCTGCCAGGTAATTATACTAGGCCCATGAGAGGTTAAGGTCTGCGTTAGAAGGACCAAGAGTATGCCTTGGTTGCTATGCGAGCAACCTAAAGACTGGGATGGATTAGCGTGGATTCGACGATTCTTGTTTTTGCCCTGGATAGCGCATCGCCGACTACCTACCATCTTTAGTCAATCGTGTACGTGCGGAAAGGCAGGGAACCCCCAACAGACCACGTGCTTGCTATCGAGTCAAGGGTGAGGTTGGCCCGTAGGAAAGTGGGCTATAGTGGGGCCGTGGAGTGGTTCTTATACATGATTTTTCTTGGATTGCCTTTCAGTAGTTGAGGGAGGGGTCACGTGGGGCCATAGCCACGGGTACAAAAACAGACCTTGATATCTGCATCGGCAGACGATTTAAAGCTCCCGACCGAGTTCCGTATTTCTTGATTTTCCCTGGCAC
Source organism: Allium sativum (assembly GCA_030737875.1). NCBI lineage: Eukaryota > Viridiplantae > Streptophyta > Magnoliopsida > Asparagales > Amaryllidaceae > Allium > Allium sativum. The sequence continues at coordinate 943,691,944 of CM060909.1, read as the reverse complement.
GGAACTCGGATGGCACATTGGGGAACATGTGCATCTAGACATGGAAAACGATTCACGATACATACGTGGGATCAAGGGCGCGGTTGACGGGTGGCGTAATCCCTAGTGGTCCTAGGTGGCCAAAACCCAAACCGAGACACGAAAACGTTCATTAGGTAGCATAATCCCTAGCGGTCCTAGGTGGCATAAATCCTAAGTGGACGCGCGATAGTTCATGGTAAGGAAACACAACTAGATCAAGGGTTGCAGTCCAAAACAACTTCAAGGATAAACCGTTTACATGGGAAAGCCCGTACAGCCTACGGCAAAGGACTGAACTTATACATGGAAAGAAACATATGAGTTGAGTAACCTATATATGCGGTATATTAGGTTGACATGGACCATTACACGACTTTTGAGTAAGGGTCATTCACGGATAACACGTAATACAGTTGGGGTACTAGTACGGTAGGTGTAGAGCAGATATACAGGATAGATGCCATGGGACGTTATACGCGATAGATATCTTGGGATATTATGCTTGATAGAAACCTGACAATGTGATACCTTGTTTTATCTTGACACCGTAGTTTATCACGACACCTAGTTTATCTGAGTTCAGTAGTTCATCCTGTTATTTTGATTTAGCTTATCTATCTTGTTATCATGCTTATGTTCATCTCAGTTTCTCATGTCAGTTAACTTTACTAGTTTTTATACTAATAGTAGATAGGGCTTACTCAGTCTTTTTGACTGACCCGTTTTGTTTCGCCTCTTTTCTTCCGTTCCCCCCCCCCCAGGTTACAGGGAGGAAACACTGCTGTTTAGTTCGGACTTCTTCTGCTTGAAGGTCATCATGGATGGCTTGGACTTTTCCTGGCTATGGCTACTTTACTGTTTTTATTTGGGGAATAATTTATGAAAAAGTCTTTATGCTTCTTTACTATTGCAAGACAGGTTTTGATGTACTCTGATGTAAAAGGCTTTAGACCTTATGTATTCATGTTTATGAAAGTTCGATTTTACTTCCGCTATTTTATATGTTCTGTCTTGTGATATTTCCGTGCATGTTTACCAATAATGCCCCTCTAAAACTAGTGCATTCCTTTGCGAGTGACCCTAGCGGAGGCGGGGTGTTACAGCATGGCACCTTTTGAGGCTTTATGTAGACGACCCTGCCAATCACCTACTTGTTGGTGGGAGTCTACGGATAAGATTTTGCTTGGGCCCGACATGGTTAGGGAAACTTCTGAGAAGATAGACTTGATTCGAAGGCGAATGAAGATAGCACAGAACCGGAAAAAGTCATACGCTGATAAGAGACGGACCGATCTTGAGTTTGATGTTGGGGACATGGTTTTTATCAAAATGTCACCATTGAGGAACGTAGTTCGCTTTGGAGCTGCAGGGAAATTGGCACCGAGGTTCGTAGGGTCGTTCCCCATTACAGAGGGGATTGGACAGATGTCATACAGAGCAAAGTTGCCAGAGAAGCTTAGTGGGATGCATGACGTATTTCATGTGTCGCATTTGAGGAAGTGTTTACATGATACCGCGAAACTGGTGGAGCTGAGCATGCTTAGGGAAGTGGAAGTGAAGCGAGATGCCACGATCAGACAAGCTCCTACATGCACCCTTGGATCAGAGGTCAAGAAATTACGCAACCGAGAGGTCAAGTTGGTCAAAGTGCAATGGGGAGATGATCAAGGAGACGCGACTTGGGAGACAGAAGATAAGATGCGTGCGTCGTACCCTTTCCTTTTTGAGGGTATGTTCTTAATTTCTCCTTTTTCTGCCGCTTTGTTTGTACTTGTTCTATCGTTTAGTATGTCCTCTCGATTACATCTTCAATCTTTAGGTAGGGAAATCCTATGGTTGTAAGCATGTGTTTGAGATATGTTATGTTTGGTGGATGCAAGTGGATGCAAGTGTTTGCTAGTGGTTGCTCGTGGATACATTTACACACATATTAGGCACTAGATCGGCTCAATCACTTTCATATTGCATATGAATAAGTGTGCATATTTAAATTAATGGATGTATATTGATTGTGTTGTAATATGATTGTTGCATTTGAATGAAATGATTGTGCATCATTAGGATTCTTTTGCATACATAATGGACATATGACACTATCATGATTTGCATTAAGGAAGTCTGAATCAGTAGACCTCCTAATTTTGCAATGGATAAGGAACATATACACACACTTTTTGCATATGTTCATATGACATTAGAAATATTTTAAAGACAATGGATGTCTGTAATTGATGGTTGAGTAGATATATGATTGGATGGTAGGATATACGTTCTTCTTGACTTGAAGATTTCGGGGACGAAATCCTTTAAGGAGGGTAGAATGTGACACCCCGTAATTTTAAAATATTAAAATTAACAAATTTAAGGACACTTAAGTTTTAAAAGAAGAATTAAGTGAAACGGGTTACGCCATTGCATTCGTCTAGGAATACTGCTTAAGATAGAGTCCGAGTTTGCGTAAATTGGGCTCCGTATGAATAAGTTATGGATCTTAGAAGATTTCAAGATTAAACAAAAATTAAATTAAAATAATAATTAATAATCTGAAACCTGTTCGAATTTCAAAACACCATAATAGGGCTGAGCGGGAAATTTCCTGCTCAGGGGTGTCTACCCCCTCCCCCCCCCCCTTGGGGGAGTTGACACAGGTGTTGAACCCCTATAGGGGTGTCGACATTGGTGTCGACCCCTGTCAGCCAGGTTGGGCTGTCGTGTTCGGGTAACGATTTTTCTAATTTTAGGGCTTATGTGGCTTCATTTGGTTGGCTGAGTGATGTGTCATTGTGAAATGGATGGTTTAGATTGATCCTAAACTAATCTAAGGGCTCTAATTAATCCTACACATCTATATAAACACCCATAAACCTAAACCCTAATCTAAACTAAATTCATTCATAAGTCGCCATTCTGCTGCATCCTAAAATAAGCTAGTCTCTTCTCCAACGAATTAAATCTTAGGAATTGTGAAAAGGGATTCTAGAACAATAACGAACGAATCTATTCTTTCTTCTATCACTGTGAGTACAGTTGCTTTCACAAGATAATTAATTAAAATAATTATGATGAGTTGTGATCTAGACTGTATGAATATGCCTGTTGAATCATATGCTATTAGCCGATTCTGTTATCATCTATTTTGTTAATATATGCCAGTTTGTTATCATATATAATTAGTTTCATTTTATGATGTTAACTCCTATGTCTAATTACATATGCTTGATTGGATTCATTCTATGCAAGTTATGTTCTATGCAAGTTTATATGCAAGTTATGTTGATCTATGCAAGTTTATATGCAAGTTATGTTCATCTATGCAATTTTATATGCAAATTATGTTCTTCTATGCAAGTTTATATGCAAGTTATGTTCATCTGTGCAAGTTTATGCTTATATGTTTAGATCCATGTCAGTTCATATGTTTAGATCCATGCCAGATCATATGTTTAGATCTATGTCAGTTCACATTGCCTATGTTAACTGGATCCATCTTATATGCTAGTTCATGTTTATATGCTTAATTAGACTTATGTTGTTCAATGCCAAGTTTATGTAACACATGCTTAATTAGATCTCTATTGTTTTATGCCAGTTTGGATGTCCTATGTCTCTTTCCTTTCCTTTTCCTATGAGTTAGGCTAACCGCGAGCCTAACGTATTATGTGAATTATACGTACGAACAACGTGGGAACGTTGGGGAATAGTTTGGAAAATATTGGATATTATGTAATTAGCATAAATTAGTTAGTAACCATGTAATTAACTTGAGACATAAATTGGTATAGTTTACATATATGGAAAATTATGGACATAATTTAGATGATAATTATGAACATAGCTTGAATTGGAAATTATGGACAATTTGAAATAGGGATATTAATTCAAATTGGGGTAAATAATAAAATGAGATAACGAACGCCTAAGACATGAGATTAGACTTGGTTTGCGGTATAAGACTGCCCGGAACCATCCGGCAAATCCAGCAACCACAAACAGTAGTCTAATGTGAGAGGTCAAAGGCATAAATTAAATGCATAATAATTGCAAAGACACGAGGTTAGATTCAAATTGCGGTATAAGACTGCCCCGACCCGCCCGGCAAATCCAGCAACCGCAAAGGGAATCTAATGTGGGAGGTCTTGCAAGGTTACGGTTAAAATGAATTAAAGAACACTTAACCAAGATAAGAAATGTAGTAGGACATGGGGTTTTGTGGGTGACATGGGTGACATGTGAAATTTAATTAGAAACACTTAACCAAGTTGAAACATGTAAGAAGACATGAATAAGAAGGGGTTAAGTGGGAAATCCTAGTGAGACAAGCGTAGGTGGAAAGCTTGTGTCAAGTGTGGGGACCCTTTTCAACTAGTAACCCATTCATTATCTAAGTGAGCTCGAACTAAGTCGAGGACGTGACACGCTTACTGGGATTGATTGTAAGAGGTCAAAACGGGTTAGCGGTAATAACGCAAGTCCAACGGGGTCATGAGCGTGCGTGGACCCGGGCTGATAGGTAAGACATTGTTGCATCGTGTAGGTATAAGTCGTGCATCTTTAGTATTATCGGGTTGCCACTTTGGGGAGTGATACACCCCACTATGGGACCTGCACGGGTATCTTCGAGTTAGAGAGCCGATCGAATGGGGAGGGTAGTGGGTACAACTAGTGGAGACAGGGGCAGGCTGCACATATGACAGCAGCTAAGGGTACACGAAACTACCATTATTATTATTATCATTATGATTAGTGAGAGGAATCAACTTTCAGAGTAAATATGGTTGGTGCAGTGTAGTAATTATCCTATAGTAATTAGAAGCGCAATCAACGTTTATCTTATTCATCTTGCTTACCTTGTCATACATGCTTATGTTACAATCATTTCTTACTTTCTAGTTTATGTTCTTATCCTGTTACTTTAATGATTATATTGTTAAAGTTACTGGGCTCGCCAAACTTTATGTCTGACCTCGTTTGTTTCGCCCCTTTTCTTTCCGTTTCCCCCTCCCCCCCATAGGTTCTCAGGGTGAGCCTAGTGGAGCTTGATTTGGATCTCTTTCTCTCTCTTTTGGAAGTGCTTGGATTGCTATAAGTAAAAGTTTGGCTTATCTCTTTTTATAGCTAATTATGTTGGGATTATGCTTTTTGTTTTTTGTACTCAGAAATTAATTTGTCAAGATGGATTTAATTTGTCAAGATGGATATTAAGTGTACTTGGTTTTATTGTTGATTAGTTGTTGTAACCAAACTATTTCTCCACTGCAATGAAGTTGTTTTAGATTTTTAAAGTACCAATATATGTATTTGTCTTGTTATATTATGTTCTATACACTTATAATACTCCATGAAAGTTAATGCATTCCCTTAGTGAGTGACATTAATGAACGTGGGGTGTTACAGTTGGTTTTGTAGAATTGAGAAAAGACTTGTGTTAAAACACATAAATTGAAGAAACCTTAAAAGACCATAAAAAATCTGGGTTTCAGTGATTACAATATAAGTGATTGCAATATCAGTGATAATGTAGGTGTTGATTTTCTTGAGTCCAATGATGTTTTTGTGGGTAATTAGGTTCCTATTTTAGTTTTCATTGAAGAGTGTCTATGGTTTTTAAACTCGGTTCGGAACTGAGTTTGTAAACTCAGTTTTGAGTTAAACTCAAGCGTGATACCATGACATTAGAACTTATATCTGTAAAGAGTGGGATTCAATAAATATCAGCATGTGCCTTATGGGTATTTAATTAATAAAGAAGTTTATTTACAATTTGACATTCGATTTTGCATTACAACTATTCGTAATGGGCAGGCAACAACAATTTGGTTGAAGCAGCAACAATTCAGCTAAAAAGCTTTTGATCGATGTTGTGAGATGTATTTTTCGTGTGTACATTGGTATATTTATATCTCGGTAATGATACATTTGAATATTTGGCAATGATCAATGATGTGAGCAAATTGTATTTTATATGAACAAAACAATTTTATTTAAGACTGTCTATATGTATTGGTCAAGAATCATGTGTAATATATATTGTATGAATTTGTAGTCCAGTCTTCTCTCTACTTTACTGTAATGAATTTGCTGTAATGAAGCAACTAATTGTATTTTTATTTTTTAAAATTTGATACGGCCCTGGCCGTATATAATTTTCAAATAGATACGGCTGTGAGCCGTATCTCACTATCAATTAGATATGACCATGAGCCGTATCAATTTGAAAATTAGATACGGCTCAAAGCTGTATCAATCCATGAATTTGATACGGCTTTGAGCCGTATCAAACCATGAATTTGATACGGTTTTAAGCCGTATCAATTTACGGATTTGATATGGGTTAAGTCCGTATCAAAGTAACAAAGACGCCATTTTTTGATACGACCTCGAGCACTGCCAAATCGATTTAGATACGGCCATGAACACTGCCTAATTGGCATTTCTGGTGTAATGTGTGTGTATATATATATGTATATGTTCACGTATGTATATATATATACCTTAAGACACACACATTTATACTAAACAATATTTGCTTCTTCCTTTTTTGCTTGGCCTTAAATACTCTTGGGAATTCCCACTTACAGATAGTAGAAATGGTTGATAATCAACCCAATCAAGGGAATACAGGGATACCTTATATTGTACTTGAATGGTTCTAACAGTATTTGAGGACTATAGAAAAAGTCCCCATCCCCCCTGCTATGACAGTAAAACCCATAGCCTTACCTATTGAAGTAGATTTCAATTTTCCTCGCCTATCCAAAGATGTCATCAATCTTGGAGGTAAAGCTTTTCATAGAATCAAAAGATTTCTAGGAGCCATGTCATGGCTAGTAGAGTGTAACTGTATTTTTGAGGCATTGAATAGAAGGACTGTCTAAAAAGAAGAATAACAACATGGCATCTGAAAGAAGATTCTTTAAAGTGATGGAATATGGTCTCGGAAGAGGACACATAGAGAATATTCACATGAAATGAGTTCAGAGTACATTTTGACATGAAGTTTCTACCAAATGCTAAAGCAGGTCTGTAGTTGGAGAGGTTTATACCGCTCAAGCAAGGGGAGTCATTTGTAACAATCTGGAAAATCAGAACCAATTTAAAATATTTTAAGGAAATTTTGTTAGAAAATGCGTCAGAATTTAAAAATTCCACTATTAAGTTAAAAAATTGAATTTAAAAAAAAAAGTTTTTAAATAAAATTATGATGTTAATAATGAGATTTATAAATATATGCTGATAGGTTGATTTAAAATAATATGTAGATTCTAAATGAATTAAATATGAAAACATACATGTGTATATCTTTAGCCATCCGCTTTAATACATTCCTTGTCTATCCAAAGTGTAACGTTTGTTAATTAATATATTTTAAATTTTGAATAGCTACATTTGTTTTAAGTGTCCTCCTTTCTTCATTAATATGCATTCGTTTCTTTCCTCTAATATAATAATTTCTTTCCCAACATTATATTTTCATGTGTCTTCTTTCGTATATATGTATGTATTTTCCTTATATTTTATATCATGTTGTTTATATTTAGAAGAAAAATAAAATATCATAGAACTTTTAACATCTATCTATACAAAATGTTTAATACATGATATGTAATATTATGTGTTTGAAATTTCAAAAGTTACATACTTTCTAGCATTTAGCATTAAACAATAAATTTTGCATTCATTACCTTCCGTTATTCTCTTTCCTTATGAAATTTTCTTTTGAATTTTGAATAAGACATAAATGCTGATTAGATTGACATGTCATGTCAATGAATTTATTTCATTTGTAACCTACTATATATGTAGAGACACAAGCGAGGACTAAAGTAAAATATATAACCAAATAAAGAAAAAAAGGGAAAGTCGCCTCATTCATAAAATAAATAAATAAAATTTGAAATCATATTCAATGGAAATTAAAGGCGTGTCATTCACTGCAAGAGGAAAAAAACATAATGATAATAATAATTGTTGCATGCGTTCCATTCATATCCTTTATTTCTTTTATGTTCTCTCTTCCATTCATATGCATATATGCCTTATTTTATGCCCTTTATAAATACAAGAAAAAAAAAGATAAGACAGACAATTATTAAATTAAATATTATTTAATATATTATTATATATAGGCATTTATCTCAAATAGAAACCCTAATTCTCATATCAAACAGCCGCCGTCAGAAGCTTTCCATGGCTGTGACGCTCTCCTTTTCTCCCTCATTTCTCTCTTAATCCAAGCATCAATTTCATAAACTTTCAACAGGAATAATGATCAACTCATCAAGCTCTTCCTCTTCAATGGTTATGATGGTGATTGGAGCTTCAAATCGACCGGAATTAGCCACAAAAGGGGCGCCGACGGGTCTTGATTGGAAAGGGGGTTCGGTTTTCTTAATTACCTGGAGCGATTAACAGAACATTGGGAGGGAAGGATTAAGGGTGAAAATTTGTTAACAATTTATTTAATTAATTATTTATGTAATTGAAGTATAAAATAACATAACTTTTTCAAACTGAAACGAAACTGAATGATTTCAGATGCGTTGGATTCGCCTTGACCGGATCTACACGATGAAACAGACCAAAAGAATTTTGGAGCTAGTTGATATTTTGATCAAATTAAACGTATTTAATTTGATTAAAATAATCGTTTTAATCGATTGCTGAAAGCGATCAAGGTGAGCACTCTCTCACTAAATTCTCTTGTATAGTTATTTATTTTCTATAAACTGCCATGATTTGAATCAGTATTTAATTATCACAAATATTTGTTCGCTAAAAATATTATTTTTAGCTTATATGTTAGATCACTTATTTAAAATAAAACTAATTATTATTGCATTTATATATATATATATATATGTTGATAAAATTCAGTTGTGTGTTGTACAAGATTTGAGTTGATTGATTTTGATTGTGGTGATCCGCTGGGTTGAATTGGATATCATATGTAACGACCCGTATTCTACGCATCATAGGATCGTAGAATATTTCTTTCTTTCACATACGAAGTCGTATGGTCATATAACTTTGGGAGACGACTATTGGGGTCATTTCCCATGTTCATGATTTTTGTCGATTTTTAAATGACCATTTTACCCCTACTTGGTACTGTTTTGGCCATAACTTTTGATTGGAAAGGAATTTAGACTTGAAACCACTCCCATTGGCTTCGGATGATGGTTTACAATTCCGTAGAGTGGTCACATTAGCCAAACGGACTCACCGTTTGGGAGATATGGCTGAAACAAGTTTCAGATGGTGAAAAACAGCTTAATTGGGCTTAATCGGGTAATTAGCAGCTAGGCCCAAAGGGGATTTCGGGATTGGAGATGTATAGGGGCTGATTAGGGTTAGAAAAAATTTCTTCCAGCCGCCACTTTCATTCTTGAACCCTAACAATGGCTGCCAAAATCTAGAAACATCCCCAAATCACTTTCTAATCAAGTTTTGGCTTAATCTACATCAAATTAAGGAGAGAAAACACAAAAGCAAGGTTAGAGCTGCTGTTAGACACCAGTATTCACCCAAATCGGCAAGGTTTCAATTCTGAGAATTTTATTTGTGGCCAAGGTGAGTGATTAGCATCGTTTTGACACTAATTACAGTTAATTAAGGGTAATTAGTGAAGATTAGCGAATTTATACACTAATAAATTCTGGAAAAATATCAATAAATTCGAAAATAATATTTTATGCCTCTGTTAGAAATTTGTTTTAATTTGGTTAAGTTTTATTAACCCTATGATTAGTTTTGCTTAAACATGCTTAAGGGAAAATATGGGGTTTTGGGTATATTTGATCCATTTTGACATGTAAATTCATTGTTTTGGTGTTTGTGGTTAGTTTGCTATGTCGCTACGACTATATGATATGCTTTGTGATTGATTTCAATAGTTAGAATGGTCGAAAACGTCGTCGAATGGCGTAAAACACTTGCTGGAAAAGTTGCAGGAAAAGTGCAGGTTCTGGACCGGATCGGATCGTATATGGGGGTCTGATCGGATAAGTTGAACTGGGCAAGGGATTCGATCGGATCGGAACTTGACACTTGAGAGAACTGGAAAAAAGGAAGGCCACGCTAATTGAACTGGGATCGGATCGGATAGAGGAGGAGAGATCGGATCGGAGCATGTGAAGAACGAGGGAGCTGATCGGAGCGGAAGCACGGACTGGATGGGAGATGGCAACCCGACCCGAACCGATGCAACGCTGTGGACCCGAACCGATGCAACGCTGTGGACCCGAATCGAACCACTACCGGAGAAGACTACGAACCGAACCAACTCAAAGTAGAGGACCCAACCCGAACCGATGACTAGAAGGGGAACCCGACCCGACCCAGTGTTGACCAATAACCCAAGATGCAAAGGTAGTCCAATATGGGAAGTTAGAGCTCAGGATTCAGTTGGGAACCGATGAGTTCACTTCATGTTTGGGCTTTGCTGCAGGACGTGTGCCAAGGGGCAGTCGATGTCTATGACTTTGGATCACTATGTATGGGAGGTACGTGAACGGATTCAGGGCCACAGTGGCTTAGGTACGACTAAAGGGCTATAAACCAATGAAGTGGGGTCATTTGTAAAGATTTGGTCATGACTCCATGTGGTAAGCTTGGTAGTAGCAGTAGTTGTACAAGTTGAACTCCGTCACTACTTCGATGGGTCTAGTGATTGACAGTGGTGGACATCGTATGCTTTACGCACTGAGTGAGAGATGTGAGGATGGTTGCTATGGTTGATTTGTTTGCCATCATTACGACATACACGCCCCACCCCTGTATTCTTCACACTATCTATTATGGCACCTTAGAGTATTGTACGGTATGTGGTACTAACTCTTTGGTTGTAGGTCCAGGTATGGTTTAGTATACCTGTTATTGTTCTGTTTAGATGCTTATTGCTCATACCAGGCTTTATGTCTGACCCAGAGTTTTATGTCTCTTCTTATTACTCTGGGTGCTCACACGAGCAGATTAGAGACATGTTAACTGGTGATGCACGGATAGATGATCCGGAGACGAGCAGGAGGCTTCCACGTAATATATATAGTATTCTCCCTGTGTTGTTGAAGATCACTGCTTGGGCATTAGTAGCGCATCTTCTACTTTAAGCTTTCTTTTGTTTAGAGACAGTAAATTTGGAAAGTTGTAATAAGCTGTATTTGGATTTCCGCTGCTCTGATGTTGATGTTGGTTTTAATTATCAGCTTATGCACTGTCTCACCTATTTTATGTCAAGTATGTTATTATTATATTTTATTCCATGCGCTTTGAGACATTCTATAGGTTCTTGATTAGCTCATTCTCTTCTTTCCTTTCTTTGGCGACCGTTCCGTGCTAGTCGGGTATGTGTACAAAGCACCTTAGGAGGAAATGCCGGCTGGTGCGGGGCGGGCCGTCACACTTGGTATTAGAGCTCTAGGTTGCGTAGTTAACCTAGGGAAGTTATCAGGGAGAGATAGTATACGTATACGAGAGAGCGTATTTGTGATTACTTTGGTTTTCAAAAGTTATATATATATATACTATTACTAGTATAAGGATGAAGTCGTACTGCACTAGCACCACTATGGGGTCGTTAATCGTTTCCTTTTACAGATTGACGATGAGCCGATATGCTAGAGGTACCGGTAGAGGGGCCAATAATGGGAATGCTGCTGACATGAGGACGATGTTTACTGACCTCATGAGAGAGATGCTTAGGGATGTGCAGAGGGCAACTCCCAATGGTGGAAATGGTGGTGGTCCAATAGTGCAGGCGCCGAGGGTCGATTTCGCCAAGCTGAATAAGGATTATACTAGTCTTGGTGGGAAGCCGTTCCACGGAATGGAGTCGGCTATGGATGTTCAGGATTGGTTGGATAGTTGCGAACGTATCTTCGAGGATCTGGGTATCGAGGATGCGATGAAGAGAAAGCTAGCGTCCCGTCAGCTGCAAGGGCGGGCAATGAATTGGTGGAATGCTATAAAGGCAGCTACTCCCGAAGATCATATTACTTGGGAGCAGTTTAAGGTCCGCTTTAACGAGAAGTTCATTCCAGCTGCTCAGAAGTCAATGTTGTTTAAGAAATTCTTAGAGCTCAAGCAGAATGGCAGAGCTGTCTCGGAGTATATTGCTGAATTCGACACTTTGTCGAAGTATGGGTTATCTCTTATTGATACTGTCGAGAAGAAGAATGAGAAATTCATAACTGGTTTGGATCAGTACTTGGGGGAAAGGCTTATTAACCACATCGATGAGACGTTTGAATCAGTTGTGGGGAAAGCATTGAGATCAAAAAGTCTCTACCCTAAGCCGAAGACTGAGATTGCATCTGCAGAAGAGCCAAAACCACAAGCAAGTGGTGGAGGCAAGGGTGGTTCCCAGAATAAGAGAAAGCAGAATCAGACTAAGGATGGTCAGAAGAAAAAGAATAAGCAAGATGTTGAGTGCTTCAGCTGTGGTAAGAAGGGCCATTATGCTAGTAATTGTCGGGCCCAGCCAGCGGATAGGAAGTGCTTCAACTGTGGCCAAATGGGACATCACAAGGACAAGTGTCTGCAACCCCCTAAAGAAAAGCAAATGGTGAAAGCCTATGCCCTTAATGATATTCCTTCTTCGTCGAATGCCCCAACTGCGGCGGAGAAGGGAAAGAATGTCGTCATTTAAGGTATGCTTTCTGTTTATGATGTTCCCGTTAGAGTTTTGTTTGATACCGGAGCTTCCAGTTCTTTCATATATAGTGACTTGGTAGATAGGTTGGGATTGGAGCCTGAGATTGTCGATAGACCTTTAGTAGTGACGAACCCGATTGGTGGTTCGACTAGCCTTAGCATGATTTGTCGTAATGTGGTCTTATCGAGTCATGGATGCATGTTTGTTTGTGATTGCTTTGTTTTGGGCTTTACTGGGTTTGCCATTATTTTGGGAGTAGATTGGCTCTAAAGATACGGGGTGGTGGTAGACTGTGAGGGCTTTTTGGTGACAGCTAGAGCGGATGATGGGCGGAGGATAGTGTTTGGTGGTCTACCCGGTGAGGGGGTATTGGCTAGTTTTCTAAAATCCCTCGACATTCCGCATAGTGAGTTGTCAGGTTTGCCCCTGGTTGGCCAGTATCCGGATGTTTTCGAAGAAGTGACCGGGCTTCCACCACATCGAGAGATTGAGTTCCATATTGATTTGGTAAAAGATGCCAGACCTATAGTGATGCCACTTCGTCGTATGGCACCAAGGGAGCAGCGAGAGCTCGATGTGCAAGTCAGCGACCTTTTGAAGAAGGGATTTATCAGAAGGAGTGTTTCTGAATGGGGAGCACCAGTTGTGTTTGCTACCCAGGCGGATGGTTCCCTTCGTTTGTGTGTAGACTACCGCAAGTTGAATAAAGTGACGAGGAAAAACAAGTATCCTCTACCGCGGATAGATGATTTGTTCGATCAGTTGAGTGGCACGAGAGTATTTTCTCAGTTGGATCTCGCGACAGGTTTTCATCAGCTTAGAGTGGAAGCTGAGAGTATAGCTAAAACGGCATTTCGAATGCCGTCTGGATTTTATGAGTGGTTGGTCATGCCATTCGGGCTGACCAATGCCCTAGCGTATTTTTTGGATCTTATAAATAGGGTATTCAGAGATTAGTTGAATAAGTTTGTCCTTGTGTTCGTTGATGATATTTTGGTCTATTCGAGGACAGAGGAAGAACACAAGGAACATTTAAGAATAGTGATGGAGGTGCTGAGAAAACACCAATTGAAAGCAAAGTTTTTTAAGTGTCACTTCTGGAGGAGGGAAGTGAGGTTCTTGGGTCATGTTGTTTCCGAGAGTGGTATTGCCGTGGACCCTGCGAAGGTGGCTACGGTATAGGATTGGCCTACGCCCAAGAATGCAACAGATGTAAGAAGTTTCTTGGGGTTAGCTGGATATTATCGTAAGTTTATCCAAGGTTTCTCCAAGATAGCAACACCGTTGACCCAGTTGACCAAGAAGAATCAAGCTTTTGTCTGGGATGAAAGGTGCGAGAATGCATTCAAGAGTCTAAAGGACAAGTTGACATGCGCACCAGTGTTAGTCATTCCTAAGGGGAATGAAGAGATGACGGTATACACGGATGCCTGTGGTACCGGACTGGGAGTTGTATTGATGCAAGGTGGTAGGGTTGTAGCCTACGCAAGTCGGCAATTGAAACCGCACGAGAGAAGATACCCTACCCATGATTTGGAATTGGCAGCGATCTTGTTCGCGTTAAAGATGTGGAGACACTATCTCTTGGGAGAAAGATTTGAGCTGTTTACAGATCATAAGTTGTTGAAGTATCTCTTCTCCCAGAAGGATCTAAATCTCCGGCAACAAATGTGGTTAGAATTCTTGGCTTCCTATGATTTTGACAACACATATACACCAGGAAAGGGCAATGCGGTAGCCGATGCGTTGAGTAGAAGACATGCCAGTTTGGGGGCTATGTTTCTTGAATGGAAGCAACTGGAGTAAATCGCTGGGTATGATTTCAGACCAAAGTGCGAATTGGATCCAGAAATGTTAGCAAGTTTGACAATCAGACCCACTTTGATTGAGCGGATCGTCTCTAGTTAGAGGGACTATCCTAACCTATTGGAAATCATCTCCAAGTTAAAGATGGGTATCGATGAGGAGGTGAACAAGTATGGGCTTGATCGAGATGGATGGCTTAGAAAGAATGGAAAGCTTGTTGTACCCAATGTCAATGGATTAAGAGATGAAGTGCTTAGAGAATGTCATCACTCAAAACTGACTATACACCCCGGTGGTAACAAGATGTATCGAGATATGAAGCAGACCTACTACTGGGAAGGGATGAAAAGAGACATTGGGAGGTTTATATCCAAATGCATGAATTGCCAGCTAGTTAAAGCCGAGCAAAAGAAGCCTAGTGGGTTATTGCAACCATTAGAAATTCTAGAATGGAAATGGGAACAAGTGTCAATGGATTTCATCGATGGTTTACCAAGGACTAGATCGGGACATGATAGCATTTGGCTAATTGTGGATCGATTGACTAAAAGTGCAAGATTTATACCAGTCAAATCGACCAAAACGGCAGCTAAGTTAGCAGAATTGTATATGAAGTGGGTAGTGAGTTTTCATGGAGTACCTAAAAGCATTGTGAGTGACCGAGACTCGTTGTTCACTAGTGGGTTTTGGAAGAGCTTACAAGAGGCTCTGGGGTCAGAATTACATCTCAGTATCGCGTATCATCCTCAGACCGACGGTCAGACGGAGAGGGTGAATCGTATATTGGAAGACCTCTTGAGAGCTTGTGTACTGGATTTTGGTGGATCATGGGATGACCATTTGCATCTAATAGAGTTTGCATATAATAATAGCTACCAATCCAGTATCGGTATGGCTCCGTTCGAAGCTTTGTACGGAAGACCGTGCAACTCACCATCATGTTGGATAGAGACTGGGGAGAAGTTTATGCTTGGACCAGATGTGGTGAGGGAAACTTCAGGCAAGATCAAGATCATTCAACAACGAATGAAAGCTGCCCAAGGTAGGAAGAAGAGTTATGCTGATAAGAGGAGAAGAGACTTAAAATTCTTCGTTGGTGACTTGGTGTTTGTCAAGATTTCTCCGTTGAAGAGCGTGATACGATTTGGCAGGAGAGGCAAGTTGGCACCAAGATTTGTTGGCCCATTCCCTGTTCTTGTACTAGTCGGGAATTTGGCATATAGAGTTGGCTTACCAGAGAAGATGGCGGGAGTTCACAATGTATTTCATGTTTCCCAACTAAGGAAGTTCGTTCATGACTAAGATATTACTATTTCACCTGATCAGTTAGAGGACTTCGAAGTAGAACCCGAGGCAGTTGGGAACCGCAAGCCGATCCGTATTGTCGAGCACGATATGAAGCAACTTCGAAGGAAGGCAGTGAAGCTAGTCAAGGTTCAGTGGGGCGAGAACGTGAATGACTGTACTTGGGAGACAGAGGAGAGTATTAGAAAGATGTATCCAGAACTCTTCGCCTGGTAAGATTTTAACTTCGATTTAGTTTTCCGCATGCTAGGATAGGCTTGTTTGCTTGTTTTGCATGTTTGATTGTTGTATGTGGTTGTTAGTCATGCGGGATCCTTTAAATGTTTTGGGTTAAGAAATTTTGGGGACGAAATTTCTTAAGGGGAGGGGAGAGTGTAACGACCCGTATTCTACGCATCATAGGATCGTAGAATATTTATTTCTTTCACATACGAAGTCGTATGGTCATGTAACTTTGGGAGACGACTATTGGGGTCATTTCCCATGTTCATGATTTTTGTCGATTTTTAAATGACCATTTTACCCTTAGTTGGTACTGTTTTGGCCATAACTTTTGACTGGAAAGGAATTTAGACCTGAAACCACTTCCATTGGCTCCGGATGATGGTTTATAATTCCGTAGAGTGGTCACACTAGCCAAACGGACTCACCGTTTGGGAGATATGGCTGAAACAAGTTTCAGATGGTGAAAAACAGCTTAATTGGGCTTAATCGGGTAATTAGCAGCTAGGCCCAAAGGGGATTTCGGGATTGGAGATGTATAGGGGCTGATTAGGGTTAGAAAACATTTCTTTCAGCCGCCACTTTCATTCTTGAACCCTAACAATGGCTGCCAACATCTAGAAACATCCCCAAATCACTTTCTAATCAAGTTTTGACTTAATCTACATCAAATTAAGGAGAGGAAACACGAAAGCAAGGTTAGAGCTGCTGTTAGACACCAGTATTCACCCAAATCGGCAAGGTTTCAGTTCTGAGAATTTTATTTGTGGCCAAGGTGAGTGATTAGCATCGTTTTGACACTAATTACAGTTAATTAAGGGTAATTAGTGAAGATTAGCGAATTTATACACTAATAAATTCTGGAAAAATATCCATAAATTCGAAAATAATATTTTATGCCTCTGTTAGAAATTTGGTTTAATTTGGTTAAGTTTTATTAACCCTATGATTAGTTTTGCTTAAACATGCTTAAGGGAAAATATGGGGTTTTGGGTATATTTGATCCATTTTGACATGTAAATTCATTGTTTTGGTGTTTGTGGTTAGTTTGCTATGTTGCTACGACTGTATGATATGCTTTGTGATTGATTTCAATAGTTAGAATGGTCGAAAACGTTGTCGAATGGCGTAAAACACTTGCTGGAAAAGTTGCAGGAAAAGTGCAGGTTCTGGACCGGATTGGATCGTATATGGGGGCTCGGATCGGATAAGTTGAACTGGGCAAGGGATTCGATCGGATCGGAACTTGACACTTGAGAGAACTGGAAAAAAGGAAGGCCACGCTAATTGAACTGGGATCGGATCGGATAGAGGAGGAGAGATCGGATCGGAGCATGTGAAGAACGAGGGAGCTGATCGGAGCGGAAGCACGGACTGGATGGGAGATGGCAACCCGACCCGAACCGATGCAACGCTGTGGACCCGAACCGATGCAACGCTGTGGACCCGAACCGAACCGCTACAGGAGAAGACTACGAACCGAACCAACTCAAAGTAGAGGACCCGACCCGAACCGATGGCTAGAAGGGGAACCCGACCCGACCCAGTGTTGACCAATAACCCGAGATGCAAAGGTAGTCCAATATGGGAAGTTAGAGCTCAGGATCCAGTTGGGAACCGATGAGTTGGGCTTTGCTGCGGGACGTGTACCAAGGGGCAGTCGATGTCTATGACTTTGGATCACTATGTATGGGAGGTACGTGAACGGATTCAGGGCCACAGTGGCTTAGGTACGACTAAAGGTCTATAAACCAATGAAGTGGGGTCATTTGTAAAGATTTGGTCATGACTCCATGCGGTAAGCTTGGTAGTAGCAGTAGTTGTACAAGTTGAACTCCGTCACTACTTCGATGGGTCTAGTGATTGACAGTGGTGGACATCGTATGCTTTACGCACTGAGTGAGAGATGTGAGGATGGTTGCTATGGTTGATTTGTTTGCCATCATTACGACATACACGCCCCACCCCCGTATTCTTTACACTATCTATTATGGCACCTTAGAGTATTGTACGGTATGTTGTACTAACTCTTTGGTTGTAGGTCCAGGTATGGTTTAGTATACCTGTTATTGTTCTGTTTAGATGCTTATCGCTCATACCAGGCTTTATGTCTGACCCAGAGTTTTATGTCTCTTCTTATTACTCTGGGTGCTCACACGAGCAGACTAGAGACAGGTTAGCTGGTGATGCACGGATAGATGATCCGGAGACGAGCAGGAGGCTTCCACATCATATATATAGTATTCTCCCTGTGTTGTTGAAGATCACTGCTTGGGCATTAGTAGCGCATCTTCTACTTTAAGCTTTCTTTTGTTTAGAGACAGTAAATTTGGAAAGTTGTAATAAGCTGTATTTGGATTTCCGCTGCTCTGATGTTGATGTTGGTTTTAATTATCAGCTTATGCACTGTCTCACCTGTTTTATGTCAAGTATGTTATTATTATATTTTATTCCATGCGCTGTGAGACATTCTACAGGTTCTTGATTAGCTCGTTCTCTTCTTTCCTTTCTTTGGCGACCGTTCCGTGCTAGTCGGGTATGTGTACAGCGCACCTTAGGAGGAAATGCCGGCTGGTGCGGGGCGGGCCGTCACATCATAGAATTTGTTATACAATAAAAATATTCTTTTTATCGTACATGTTAATGATAGAATTTGTTAGAAATTGTTATACAATTAAAATATTCTTTTTATTTTATATGTTAATGATAGATTTTGCTAGAAATTGTTATACAATAAAAATATTCTTTTTATTGTACATGTTAATCATAAAAAATGTGTATACAATAAAATTCCTTTTTATTTGTACATATGAAACATAGAGAATGTGTATACAATAAAAATATTTTTTTATTGTATATATATGGATCATAGAATTGGACAAAAATTGTTATACAATAAAAATACTTTTTTATTGTATATATATGAATCATAGAATTGGACAAAATTGTTATACAATAAAAATACTTTTTTATTGTATGTATATGAATCACAGAATTGGACAATATTATTTATACAAATAAATTACTTTCTTTTGTATTATATATATGATTCACAAATTTGACATGTTTAAGGAAAATTGTTGAAACATTAAAAATGATGATTTTTAATGTATATTTAGATTTATTATTAAAAAGGACATGTTTAGGGAAAATTGTTGAAACATTAAAAATGATGATTTTTAATGTATATTTAGATTTATTATTAAAAAGGACATGTTTAGATAGAATGTTGAAACTTTAAAAATGACAATTTTAATGTATGTTTAGATTCATTATTAAAAAGAGTCATGTTTAGAGAAAATTGTTGAAACATTAAAATTGACAATTTTAACGGATTCATTATTAAAAAGAGTCATGTTTAGAGAAAATTGTTGAAACATTAAAAATGACAATTTTAATGTATGTTTAGATTTATTATTAAAAAGAGTCATGTTTAGAGAAAATTGTTGAAACATTAAAAATGACAATTTTAATGTATGTTTAGGTTCATTATTAAAAAAGAGTCATGTTTAGAGAAAATTGTTGAAACATTAAAAATGACAATTTTAATGTATATTTAGATTCATTATTAAAAAGAGTCATGTTTAGAGAAAATTGTTGAAACATTAAAATTTTAATGTATGTCATGATTCATTATAAAAAATATGACATGTTCATTAGAAATTGTTTAAACATTAAAAAAGACATTTTTGATATATAATTAGTTTCATTAAAAATGATTCATTATTAAAAAAACTGACATGTTCATTAAAAATTGTTTAGATATTAAAAAGGACATTTTTAATGTATGATTAGTTTCGTTAAACATGATTCATTATAAAAAAATGATATATTCATTGGAAATTGTTTAAATATTAAAAAGGACATTTTTATGTATAATTAGTTTCATTAAAAATGATTCATTATAAAAAAAATGACATGTTCATTAGAAATTGTTTAAATATTAAAAAGGACATTTTTAATGTATGATTAGTTTCATTAAAAATGATTCATTATAAAAAAATGACATGCTCATTAGAAATTGTTTAAACATTAAAAATGACATTTTCAGTGTATGTTTTGATTAAATAGATAAAAAGAATAATATGTTAAAATAGGAGTTGCCATAAAAATGTTTTTTAACATGTTTATTTAGATAAAAAGGATTACATGTTAAAATAGGATTTGTAATCAAAAATGTTACATTTAACATGTTCATTTAGATTAAAAAGAATGACATATTAAAATGGACTTTGTCATTAACATGTTACATTTTACATCTTCAATTAGGTTAAATAGAATGACATATTAAAATAGAATTTGCCATAAAAATGTTACTTTTAATATGTTTTTTTAGATAAAAAAGAATCACATGTTTTAATTCATTAAAATGTAATCACTTACATGTTAGAAAAGTAGGAAAATGATTATATGTTAATATATGTTTTGTTTGTTTAAAGCATCACTTTTAACATGTTAGTGAAATCGTCGAACGATTTATATTTGTATATATATATAAATTAAAATTAAACGAATCGTGCGCGGTAGTTCGCATTTCGGAATCGTAACTTTAAACGATTATACCAAAAAATCTGACCGTCGGATTTTCCCAAAACTAGAACCATTAGATTCGCTTTGGAAAGATCTTTCCAACGATATTAAATTTGTTAAGATCCAACGGTTATATTTCGAGAAATGTGTAATTCAGATTTGGATAAAAACAGCGCCAGGGCCACGTAACGACCTGAAGCATCGTTCGAATTAAATGGGCCATTCTTATATAAATAAAAATAGTGATAAGTCATTAAAAATTAATATTAACGATATGAAATGATTTGAAATTATATATATTCGAGAATTATTTGAAACGACCGAGTTCAAACTCATTTCAAATAATTATACGACGATTTAAAATCAAAGACATTGAAGACGGTGGTTGAAGATTGGTGATCTTCACATCAAATGGATGACTATTGATGCCTTTGATTGGAGTTGTTGCCTTAAAAGAGTTACAGTGGTAGTTGTTCAGACGTACTTGTTGATTGTCCGGATATGCGAGAACCTCTCTTCCGTATTGGACATACAGGACGAGGAATAAGGTGTCTCCAGTTTTGTTCAGACCCAGAACGGACTTGCAAATGGATGTGTGTCTGACATTGAATTTTATTCTATGTGAATTGATTTCTATTTAATATATATCTGTTTGGTGGCGGAGAATTTATTCTCTTGGTTAACACCCTTCTCTGAGACGTACGAGCTTAGAGGTTATATATTGATAGATATCAGTCGCATGACGTGGATTGTCAATGTGGCATGCCAAGATGCAAATGATCAAGGCATTTGTTGAAAAGCAGAGCCTTGTGGTTGATGATCAAAGCACAGCTTTATTTAGCATAGCTTTGTGTATAGCGTTACTTCACGAGCCTCACACCCCGGTATGAGTCAAAAACGGAATGAGGACCGTATGGACGACTTGCGTTTCTTTCTAGCTAGAAGTGGTGTCATGGTATAGAGCCCAGACATTTTTACTTATGTGGATGATGGATTTTGAGGGCCCTCGAATATTGGTCGCTAGTGGCCAAGTGATAGGTCTAATAGGATCGGGAAACAAATTGTTCAGGCATAACTAATCCACTAAAGTATTTGTGGACCGGCCCTACCGCTAACTAGGGCTCGTCAGCGTCCGAGTCCTGAGGCATTTGCTAGAGTGTCTCGAAACCAGTGAGGATGATTCCTATAAGTGTGATAGTATATTGCTAAGTTTACAGAGCTATCAAAGTTTTGGAGAGGACTAGTGGATACACCTATGAAAAGGCATTAAGATTTGTTAAAGGATTAAATTCCCCCTTGAAAGAGACATTGTTGGCACAAGTACCATTTGGAGCAACTTTCAAGGTTTTAGTAGAGATTGTCATCCTTTATACTTCTGAAGAGGATAGTAAGGAGATCAAGGAGTAAAAGATTGACGATACTGTGAGACAAGGAAAGAATAAGAAGAAGGGATACTGGCAGAGGAAGATTAAATTGGGCAAGTTCAAGAGGGAAGCCCAAGCTTGGGCTACATGTCATAGAAAAGGCCATGATGCAAAAGACTATAACTGAGCTTGACTAGAGAGGGATTCAAGGGGAAGTGTTACAATTATCATGGGTAAGGACATCATATTAGGCAATGCCCGAAATTGGATAAGATCGGATCTAATGGGAAAATTTATGCTTTGGGACCAACACCCATTCATAAATCAATTACCTAGAGACCAAGGATAAGCTACGCTCGGAGATATCAGTTTTATTATAGGAACGTCCATCAATACCTTAATTGATTTTGGTGAATTCCATTCCTTCGTATCAAGGAACGTGGTAAATTTCTTGAAACGTCCTACTCCTATGGAAAGAAGTATGATAGTGGTTTCCAATCCCATCGAACGTGATACACAACTTTCTTTGATGTGTAAAGGACTAACAATAGATACTAGTGATGTTGATTTCTTTTACAACGTGTATGTGCTAAGATTTGAAGGTATGGGATTATTTTAAGAATAGATTGGCTATCATTTTATGGAGCCATCTTTGATTGTGATAGAAGAGTAGTTTGTTTGAGCAGGTGTAGAAGCCGTAATTCGGAAATCCCTTGTACTAATTAAAAATATGAGGGATGCGGCCCTATTACACTTCCTATCCTCAAATCTGGCTGAATCATCTTCAGTGCCTATTGTTTTTGATTTCTATGATGTCTTCAAGGAAGAGTCGGGTTTTCCACCCCACATAGAGATTGCATTTAGAACAGATCTCAGAAGGATGCCAGACTATTTGTTTTGCCATTGAGACATATGAAACCTGAGGAAATTAGGGAACTGGATAAGTAGTTTTCTGAGTTTCTACTGAAAGGATTCATCTGATGAAGCACCTCGAAGTGGGAAGAACATATGTTTTTTGCCACCAAAGCGATGGATCATTAAAGTTTTGCATGGATTATAAGGAACTCGATAAGCTGAATAAAAAGAATATGTATCTGTTTCCTAGGACCGATGACTTATTTGATCACTTGGTAGGTTCTGGAGCTTTCTCTCAATTGAATTTAGCAATCGGGTTCCATAAATTGAAGTTTTCTATGAAAACAAGATCCAAGATGGCATTTAGGTCACCTGATGGACTATTTGTGTGGGAGGGGATGCCATTTAGATTAACGAATTCCCTGCTTTCTTAGTAGACTTGATGAGCAGAGTGTTTAAGGGCATTCACAACAAAATTATCATGATGTTTATGGATGACGTTCTTATCTTCTCTAAGCACTATAAGAAATTTGAGAGTCACCTAGCGGAGGGTAAGGAATCTTGAGGAAGAATCAACCCAAAGCAAAATTCACTAAGTGCCATTTTTGGAAAGAGGAAGTTAAGTTTCTGGGACACATTGTCTTGTGAAAAGGATTGATTGTTGACCTCGTAAAATTGAAGCAGTTAATGAATGTAAGTTTCCAAGAGGCGCATTGGAGGTTAAGAGCTTTTTAGGGTTAAAGAGTCATTATCAAAATTTCACAAAAGACTTTTCATGGATCGCAGCCCTTATGAACCATTTGACAAAGAAAAATCTTGAGTTTCTTGGAATGAAAAATCAATAGAGCTTTTGAGAAATTAAAGGAGTCTCTCACTAGAACACCAATTCTTGTTGTTCCTAGTGGAACCAAGATATTACAATTTTTGGGATGCTTGTTGTATATTATTAGGGGCAGTCCTAATACAAGAAGGGAGAGTAGATGCCTATGCAAGTATACAACTAAACGATCACAAGAAGAGATATCATGTTTGTGATTTAAAACTAGCAATTATAATATTTTCCCTCAAATGTGGAGGCATTATCTGTTAGGGGATAAGTTTGAATTTTTACGGACCATAAATCTCTTAATTATATATTTTCTCGAAGTGATTTGAACTTTAGACAATAGAGGTGTATGGAGTATATAGCCTTATTTAATTTTGATATTCAGTATACTCCAGGAAAAGGTAACGTTGTCATAGATGCTCTGAGTAGGAAGCACACTATGCTAAGTGCAATTATTGATTTGATACAGTTAGAATTTATTTCCACTTTCAACCTTCAATTATCGTTAGAGTCTTCTCAGAGTTTTCTTGCTATTTTGGAAGTAAGAATGGCCTTATTAGATATGATTAAGTTTGAGAAAAGTGTAGGTGAAGAGTTGAGAGAATTGATAGGAAAGCTAAAACTTGGAGAATGCTTTCGTCATTTTGATGGGTATTAAGCGGATGGTGCTGGAAGCTTCAGCAGGGGCGAACATCTTTGTGTCCCTAGGACTAGGATTTGAGAGGTGAAATCCTTACGGAATGCCATCATTCAAGAATGACCATACATCTTGAAGGGGATAAGATGTATAAAGACATGAGGAGAATGAATGGTATGAAGAAGGACTTTGCTGAGTTTGTAGAAAAGTGCTTGATGTGTCATAAATTCAAAGATGAGCAAGGTAAGCCCGGAGGATTATTACTAACTTTGGAGGTTTCCACCTGGAAATGGGAACAGATTTCAATGGATTTCATTGATAATTTACCAAGAAGTCGAAAAGTGAATAAAGCAATTTGGGTTGTAGAGGATTGGTTAATGAAGAGCGCACACTTTATTCCAGCAAATGAAATCAGAACCATAACCCTATTGGCCCAACTTTATATTAAGCAGATAATTGGAATTCATGGAATACCTCTAGCATAGTTAGTGACCCATCCTCTATCCACAAGTGAATTCTGAATGAGCCTACAGACAGCTTTGGAAACAAAACTAAATCTAAGCCCCTCCTGCCACCCTCCAACCGACCGATAGACAGAGAAAGCCAACCAAAATCTTAAAGACTCATTGAGAGCCTGCACCACCAACTTTGGAGGATTATGGGAACAACATTTTTCTTTAGTTGGTTTTTTCAAGTGGCGATTGGTATGTCCCCTTCGGAAGCACTTTATGGGTAACCATGCAAATGCCAAGTTATTAATCAGAAATTACTAACAAAATCATACTCAGACATATCTTATCCACTAATCCATGGACAAAATTATTCTGATTAGGAAAAAAACGAAAGCTACCTAAGACCAGTAAAAATCTTATGCTGATACAAGGAGGAAAGAACTTAAACTTAACATTGATGATTTGATCATTATGAAAGTTTCTCTTTTTAGAAAAACTGTTAGGTTTGGTAAGGCCAGAAATTTAGCTCCTAGGTTCATTGGGCTATTCAAGATCTTAGAAAGAACTGGAAGACTGGCTTATTGAGTGTAATTCTCAGAGAAATTGGCGAGGGTCTATAACATTTTTTGTGTTTCTCATCTTCGGAAGTGCCTTCATGATTCTACCGATAGACCTGAGTTATATCAGAATGGGGACTTAGAAAGCTCAGAGATGGATTCAAAAGTTCCCTATGCCACCATGCATATTATGGAACATGAAACTAGAAATGTAGTCATAAATCTTGTTCGAGTACAACGGGGAGAGAACCATGTGGAAAGCACATGGAATATCGAGAAAAGGGTGAAGGAGGCTCATCCCGAGTTTTTCAGGGTAGTTATTTCTTCAGCAATTTAATTTATTGTTGCAATGTGATTGCTAGATTGGACGATAAAATTATTTTGCAACACAAATGCATTTTTTTACTCATATAGAAATTATATGCATTATAAGATATTTTACATACATGCAGCATCACAGATTACAGTTCCATGTTAGGATTGAGCTCACCTTAGTATGTCTGCAGTACATAATTACATTAAATTTGGTTGTTTAATGGATTTATAAGTAAATAACTTGGTTGTGTATCATATTTGTTAGAACTAGTTATGTTTTTCATCAATTCGAAAAATTTCGGAATGAAATCTCTTTTATGGGAGGGACAACACCCCTTAAAATACACTCAAATTAAACATAGAGAACTAAAATAATAGCAAATAAATTTTAATAATATTAGACTAAAAATACAAGTATTTAATATAAAGAAATTTGACCACGAAAGTATTGCTTTGTGTTCACGGCGAGATTCTGATCGATTTTCATATTTTATTTATTGAAAATGAAATCCATATGAAAAAGGTATTAATAAAAAAGTTCTGAAATTAAAATAAGTAAACATGTAGATTGGAATTTGAAGCTGAATTAGATAAGTGTGGGATGAGAATAAATGAAATTGTTATAAAAGAAGATTCCATATTTAAATTCAAAGTTGTATGTATGTGTGTATAAAGGAAGGGGACATGCTACAAAATATAACAATGAATTAATTACTATTTATTAATATTAAAACAAAGACATGTGAAATACACTCATCAAGCCTAGAATAAAAGGGTCGTCGGCAGTCCATCCTCTGTAGGAGCCGACTGCTAGCCAACCACGCTATAAGGGGAATGTCGACCGCTGTATAGGTGAATAGGTGGTGGCGGCTAGGGTTCTCCAGTTAATTCTTTTAGACTCGGATGCTATGGATGGATCAATTTTTGATTTTAAATTTGACGATTCTCACACATTTTAGCATCTATTAATAGGGCCATAGACCTATACTCTCAATACACATATTCTGAGGATGTCTTCTTCTCCTTCTTAGTCTCTATTTAGATCATGTTCTTGAGATCTGTTAGTTTCTTATGATATGTTAGCTTCTTCCTCCTCTCTTTCTTCTTCTATTCTATTTTATTTTAGAATTTCTTGATCTAACAACCATATGTGCGTATGATTCTTTACTAACTCTTATACATATGTAATCTTAAAGGAAGAAGAATTGAAACATTTTGATGACAACAATTTAGATACTAGTATGAAACACAACTTTACATTCATCGGTCTATGAGTGGGATCTTTATGTTTACCTTTGTTTTTGTATCTTATTTCATCTGAAACTTGGACTGTATATGCCTAAGATCTTGGATTTACGAAAACCAAACGCAAAACCTCCTTAAATCTCCAATTTAACGGAAGTGTTGGTCTAAATTGGGTTTGGACTAGGAATGTAAATAAAAAGGGGACTTTAATATTGTTTCTCATTCTGAATCAAAATAGTCTATTTTACTTTCTTTCCTTTTCTATTACTAAAATTTACATTTATACAAAAATAATGTATTAAACGTATAGTAAATCATACATAATTAAATCAATCTTTTATCAATAAAATAGTGGAATTGGTGTTATAAACTTATTGAAACTCAAGTCCTTATTTTTGTGAAAAAAATCACATAAAATAGAAAGGAAGTGAAGTTCGATAGAAATGAAAATATACATTTTTATTTAAAAATAGATCCCTTTATTTACTGAAATAATCCCAGAACCTAGGATTACAGTCTGCTTTTGTATGAGTTATTAATGTTCCCTAGTGGTTATGAAAATCATATATTGTATTGAATCTTCTACTATGATATGAATTATAGATAATATGACCTGTAAATATTTAATTTTAGGTGCAAGTTTACATTTCACACGATTAATGCATTTTTTCTATGTGCACTCTTTTATTTTTATTGCGTATTTATTGTACTATATATATATATATATATATATATATATTACAAGCATAGTCTACGTATCATAAGTACGTATTTAATGCTTCTTATTTAGGGTTTTCACATTAAATGTCCTCATTAGAAATTTGTGTGCTTGTGTGTGTTAATGCCTTTACTTAGTATTAAATGACATGTGGATACGAGATTAACTCCTCATAATAGTAGAAGTTTGTTCAAACAACCCGACTACTGACATCTACATGAAGGTAGGTTAATATGAGATGTCTTGTAATGTCCCGTATTTTTGTGGTATTATAATTAATTTATTTAATTATTTAAATAATGGTTTGGAGATTTAAATGGTCGTTGAATTAAATAATAGTGAATATTTGATTAATATAATAATTAAATAATATATTTAATTCTGAAATAGTCGAAAATAGTGAATTGACAATATAATGTGAACCGGACAATTTATAATATATATTTCAGTTTAAAATTGAAGTACGATAACGAATATATTTAAATAACGATAGTTTGAACGTATAATTATATTATAAATATATTCGAGCTCGAAATGGCGCTGTAGTTCGTAATTTGGCGATTCGAACTTCAATTGAATATACAGAATCCGTTTTAAATCGGATTTCTGTGAAACAAGGAATGTTAGGAGCTGGTGAAGTATATTTTTCTTGTGGAAGAGAAAAATCAGGATTTCATCGTGTAGATTTTGATTTATGTCCAAATCAAATTTTCAGAAAAACAGCGCCATACCCATTTAAAAACCATAACGGTTTATTTAGTTTTAAAAAGGATTTAAATATAAATCGAATATTGATTTAATACCGGATTTGGAATATCGAGTTATAGATCCCGATATGGAGCTGTGTGATATTCTATGTGAATATATATGATAATATTTATTTTTAAATATTTACTGTAATTATTTTTAAATATATTTATATATTTAAAAGGGTTATTTAGAGGTTTAAAAATAACCAGTTTTGCAACCGACCTCCGTTTTCAACAAAACTAATTTTGTTGGATCTGTAATATTAAATTATTGTTAGATTTCAAGTTTCGTGATTTTTAGAGTCACTGTGTGGCCATACGGATTTTTAATGCGAAAAACAATCATTATTTCAACGGTTAAAAATACACTATGTGAGAAAACGGAGTTGGAATTCGACGAAAATAGTTTTGTTAGGTCTGTAATGTCAAACTCTAGCTATATGTCCAATTTCATGAATTTTAGATGTTATAGGTGATCGTAGGAATTTTTAAACAGTTATTTAAGTAGCGCAGGCTTAAAAATAAATTAAATATAAAATTAATTAAACCATCCTATAAGTAGAACTTAACTTCTCCTAAACCTAAATTCCTCTTTCTCATTTTCCGCCGTTGTTTTCGTTTACACAACAAGAAAATGGCGAACAAAATCCTCAATCAAAAATCAAAAGAAAATCATGGAAAATTCTATAAGTAAATACATATATATATATATATATATTTGAAATCGTTACTCCAAACTCTTCCAATCGAGTATGCTGATACAGGGTGCGACGCTGATTTTGGGTTCAAGCAAAACGTCTGTGATACTAAGGTTCGAGATATTGAACGATTTAAGCATCGATTGGAGTTTTCGCTGTTGTATTTGAACTCGTAGTGGATAATAAAGTTCGTATGCAGTTTCTGGGTGATGTCGATGGCTGTTGCTAGGTTTTTCCGTGATACTGTCGATTGCAACATCGAGTTCGAGTTAAATGAAATGGAGGTAGAAGATGGAGCTCTCGCGGAGAGGAGGAGAGTGGTTGTTTCGGTTTTAGAAACCATGGTGAGTCGAGGTGGGTGGAGGGATTTTGGTCGTGTTCGATGAAGAGGAGCTGAGCGGATTTCTTAGTTGGAGAAGATGAAGGAAACGGGTTGGGTGAGCGTGAGATTTAAATGGGCTAAGGCCCAATTAATTTAAAATCAAATTTAAGTTAATTGTCAAATTTATAGCGTGCTAACTTGTAAATTGAATATCTTGCTCATACGTAATCAGAATTTGACGAAACTGGATCCGTCAGGATCGTATGGGCGAGAGCAACCCAATGGGACTAACTGAGAGTGAATTGGAGCTCGTTAGAATTTATAGCAAAATAAATTGTCCGTCTGAATCAGGAGATGGTTATCGTTATTTACGATGATCGTCAAATGCGAGTAAAACTCACCAACTCTACCAATTATATTTTTATAATGTATATTTAGAACTGATAAATGATGACTGATATATGTGTGTTGATTGTTTGATTGAATTGTTGGTTGATTGGTTGAAAATATAATTATAATTACATATATATATCGTTAATCAAATATTGATTTTGTTTATCGGAATATTTCATATTGAAATGAAGTTGATGTTAATTATATTGTTTAACATCTGTGATGCAGGGTAACAGGCTGCAGGGATCCAACTGGATTCCTCAATATTTATAATACTGTTTTTCATATATTGTAATATATGATGTGATATATAATCTGTGTTGATTATGTGTGTTTGAGTGATATTAATCATGGTTATTTGGTATTTTAAATACAGTAAGAAAAACTGGGATATAGAAAAGGGGAATTTCAAAGTGTTTTTTGAAAATAAATTATTTATATAAAATCAATGGATTTTATATATAAAAAAGAAAACGATTTTACAAAAGAAAATAATTATAAAATCGAAGAGTTAGAGAAAATGAAATATTTGTGAAACAAATAGAAAAGGAAGTATTTGTAAACCATTTACAAATAGAATAGAAAAGGAAGTAATTGTAAAACATTTACAAATAGAAGTGAAAAGGAGATATTTGTAAAACATTTACAAATAGAAGTAAAAAGGAGATATTTGGATAACATTTACAAGCAGAATAGAAAAAGAGATATTTGTAAAACATTTACAAATAGAATAGAAAAAGGAATAATTGTAAAACATTTACAAATAGAATATAAAAGGAAATATTTTATAAAATGAAAAGAATTTTATAAAAAAGGAAAACTTTACAATTGGAAAGTTTAAACCCGTGCTTCGCACACGGGTGTAACACGATATTGATTTAAAGTAAATATTTAAATAGAAATCTGTTTTGAACAGATAAATTGAGAAGATAGTTTATAAATAATATCTATAAATTAGAGTAAAATATTTATAATTGGATAAATGAAATCTATAAGTCAGGACTTATATAGAGAAGTAAGAATCGGTTTCAACATCGATAATTGAAACCGAATATGGGCGTAGAGTTAAATCAAAATGTGTTAATCAAAATGAGTAAACCAAAAGGTGTTAGTCAAAAGGTTTAATCAAAATGTGTTAGCCGAAAGGAGTTAATTAATAGAGTTAATCCAATAGAGTAATTTATTAGAGTTAATCAAATAAAGAAATTGATTAGAGTTGATCGATTAGAGTTAATCGAATTAGAGTTAATCGATTAGAGTTAATCGAGTTAAGTTAATTGAATAGAGTTAATCGAACAAGAGTTAGTCGAATATAAGTTATTCGAATAGAGTTAATTGAATTAGTTGAAAAAAGGAGTTATCGAATATAGTTTATTCGAATGGAGTTAAAGGAGTTATCGAATATTAGTTGTTCGAAAGGAGTTATCGAATATAGTTTATTCGAATGGAGTTAAAGGAGTTATCAAATATTAGTTATTCGAAAGAAGTTATCGAATATAGTTTATTCGAATAGAGTTAAAGGAATTATCGAATATAGTTTATTCTAAAGGAGTAAATCGAATATAGTTTATTCGAAAGAAGTTAAGTGATAAGAGTTAATGAATCAAAGTTAATCGAGTTAAAGTTAATGGAGTTAGGGTTAATTGATGTGAGTTAATCGAGTTATATTTTGAAGTTAGATATTTCAGAAGTAGGGATTACAACGTTATAGTTATAATCAATGATTTCTGTAAAAGAAGTGGATTCGTAAATAGAATCCGAGAGTTACGTAAGGAAGTTTGTTAAAGGTTTAAAAGGAGAAACTTGTCTGTTTCGAAGTTAGAAATGTTGTTCATTTAAGGTCTGAGAGGTAGTTATACCCCCAACTTGATTGACTTCGTTTCTAACTAAGGAATGGTTAAGGTTCGATAGTGAAGGTTGGTTAAGTGAATTTAGTTAATGAGGTAATGGTTAAGGTTCAATAGTGAAATTTTGGAAACATTTTCCAAATATATCAGAGATATTTTCTAATCATAGAAAATGAAATGTTTAATGATAAAAAAATACTGGAATGACAGTGATACGTGAAAAGAGATGGAAATGTTTTCCAATGATTAATAACATATATTTTCTAAATTTAGAAAATAAGGAATGTTAAATATATGGAAACAGGTAACTGAATAAATTAATAATAAATTAATTTAAAAAGGAGAAAAGGTTGATTGATGATTGATCTATAGAATTCCCATCTGGAAATAATATCATTGTATGTACACGTGTTTTTCTTTGATAGTTAACTCACCGTCTATCGAAGTTTTTGACCATTTCCGTTGTCAATGCGGAGAGACCGGAATCAGATATATTATCTGAAAACCACTCCGTATGGCATTAGCATTGCGATCAAATATAATGAAGATAATTGAAGAAGGAGTTATGCAAGGGCAGTCCTGTTTACGGAATAGTGCCTTCGGTTTGTCCAGTCCAAGGACGACCTAAATGGAAGAATGTCTGAGAGAGTATATTTGATGGATCGCGTAAGTTGATCTCTTCAAATGTATGTATGTTTGGTGGCAGAGGAATTCGTTTCTCTTAGCTGTATACCCATTGTATTTTTTGGGAAATCAATTTGTGATTTGGCGAGTATGACGATGTGACATTCAAAGTGAATATTGGGTGATCTGTCAGAGATAAGCATGGCCTCTAGCCTTACAACCGAGAAATGACAAAAATCGTGCAGGTAGCATGGCTAAGTGGTTGGCCTCCAATTAGGGTGTAATATCACTTATCTAGAGATATTCATTTCATTCTATAATCTATTGTCGATGCTGTACCGTTCGGAAAACGGTTGCTGATCCTAACCGTTGGTGATATACATTCGATACACTCAAGCGAAATGAGTGGTCGGTCATGTGTGGCCGGGTTGCAAGATGTTCTTGTTGAACCTAGCGTATTCCTCTCTAGAGGTACACTATCGGAAGGTGGTTCCATACCTTGTCATAGTTGGAAATCCATTACCCAATAAGTGCTCGCGGTTTTGATTGTATACTATATATGTGGAACATGAGATGAAAGTGTTCTGCTAGATGATTATTATATTGTGGATGATAGACACTATTATAATATCAACGAGTTTTGATGTAAAGATTATCATTTCTTTCAAAATTATTTGAAAGTTAAATCAAATTGATTTGGATTCTCATAAGGGGAAAACCCGTTCTGTTATACGGCGTGGTCTTATGAGATATCGTTTATTGCTCAAACTGTTTTAAATTGTTTTACTCACACCAGTCCCATGACTGACCCAGAGTTTATTTTGTTTTGTTTTCCCTAAACTCTTGGGTGCCCAATTTTGTACGGGCAGTCACGTAGTCAGGATTTTACAGATATACTTGGAGAGCGTGGAGCAGGAAGCTTCAGAATTATATAGCTATAGTTATTTCCGTTGTTTTGTAAGTGTTATACTCTGATAATGTTACTATATACATATACTGATTTTATTTCAAAATTTTGTATCTATTATATGTTGTTCGTTCCGCTATGAGATTCGTGTTACTCTGATGTTTTATGTTCTTCTTCTTCTTCTATACTAAGTTTCTTTCTTATCTATTCTCACCCGCGAATTTCTTTCATGGACTATCCGGTGTTTCTGATGCTTGAAGAGTTGACATAGTGTTGTATGGCGATATCTAGGATCACAAATTCCCTGGGTCGTTACAGTGGTATCAGAGCTTAAGGTTAAGCAATTACCTTGGCTCTGTGGCGTGACTCAGTAGAGATGGGGTTAGTAATACCCTGGACTAAGTTTGAGTGTATATATATGAGCGTGTATTTGCTATTTGATATAAAAATGGTTTTATATTGTGTAGATTTATTGGTTGAATTGTTTATGGGTTCTGATCGATCAGTTTGATCCACTGTATCGGTAGGAGTTAATAAACACTTGAATACGATGAACCGACATGGTATGTTTTGAAAAGAGGGTAAATGAAATAATATTACCCAAATATATTTTGTTATAAAAGGAATCTATATATTTGAGTTATTATAATATATAGGATGTGTTGGTTGTTATTATAATCGAGTAAGAATATAAATTAAATGGTTATGTAAATAACCAATCAGTATTCATATAAGTGTAGTATATGGAATTAGATGGATTAAATCAAATCAGAATTGAAATTAAAACCCTGGATGGTTATAAAAGTGTTGTAAATGAATCTGGGTTAAATATATGTGAATTTTAAAATCCTGGGAGATTTTAAATTGTTTTACAAGCATTGTGAGTGATATTTTGAAATGTATTTCAAAATAGAAATGATTCAGAAATGGTTTTGAAAAATGATATAGTATTGAACTCGATTCGATCGCTGGAAAATAGATTCCGGTGATGATCATGACATTATCGGTGTTCATTTTCGAGTTATAAGTGACGGATTACTACCAAAGAAATTGTTTTTGAATTGTTTTGAGAAAACAAGTTGTTTTGATATTCCAAAATGAATATTTTGGTTTTTGAGAAAAGCAAAGCTGTTTAAAATTCCCTGGGAATGGTTGTTTTGAATTAAAAACAAATTTAAAGGAAATTTGTGAAAGTAAATTTGAATTGGATTGAAACCAATTAACTGGAGATTGAATTGGAATATAACATATCAAGTAGAATCAGATTTTGAATTGTGAGATAGGAATCTGAAATGGTATTGGATTGGTGAGTTAGAGTTTGACATCGAGAATGGAACTCGAATTTGAAATGGAATTTGACTTGGATATAAGCAAATTATTCGGTTTGAAGATTAAAAAAAACTGATTTGGAGTTTGATTAGGATAACATGAGTTGATAGCATATGGAAGTGATAGAGTGGATATGCCCGACGAAAAGGTACAAGTTTATATTTGGTATAAGCATGAGATTTATGAGCCGAATTGGCAAGCCGCTTGACTGTTTGATTTTCTTTTGGGTTGGAGAAGGCCCAGAGAAGTGAGTTGTAGTTGTACCGATTAACCAATACAAAGGAGGTGCTGAAAAAAAAATTCGAAAATTTTCAAGAATTTTGAAAATTTTCGTTGATAAGAATTAATTAATATTTTAGTTTAAATTAATTGGTACAGTGAAACTGGAATTTAAGAATTTAACAAATAATTTTTAATCAGTTAGTAGGGTTGTTTTCTATCTTAGCAATTTCGAGGACGAAATTATTTTAAGGGCGAAAGAATGTAATGTCCCGTATTTTTATGGTATTATAATTAATTTATTTAATTATTTAAATAATGGTTTGGAGATTTAAATGGTCGCTGAATTAAATAATAGTGAATATTTGATTAATATAATAATTAAATAATATATTTAATTCTGAAATAGTCGAAAATAGTAAATTGATAATATAATGTGAACTAGACAATTTATAATATATATTTCAGTTTAAAATTGAAGTACAATAACGAATATATTTAAATAACGACAGTTTGAACGTTATATTATAAATAAAATCGAGCTAGAAATGGCGCTGCAGTTCGTAATTTGGCGATTCGAACTTCAGTTGAATATACAAATCCGTTTTAAATCGGATTTCTATGAAATAAGGAACGTTAGGAGCTGGTGAAGTATATTTTTCTGGTGGAAGAGAAAAATCAGGATTTCGTCGTGTAGATTTTGATTTATGTCCAAATAAATTTTCAGAAAAACAGCACCATAACCATTTAAAAACCATAACGGTTTATTTAATTTTAAAAAGGATTTAAATATAAATCGAATATCAATTTAACACTGGATTTGGAATATCGAGTTATAGATCCCGACATGGAGCTGTGTGGTATTCTATGTGAATATATACGGTAATATTTATTTTTAAATATTTAATGTAATTATTTTTAAATATATTTATATATTTAAAAGGGTTATTTAGAGCTTTAAAAATAGTCAGTTTTGCAAACGACCTCCGTTTTCAACGGAACTAATTTTGTTGGATCCATAATATTAAATTATTAGTAGATTTCAAGTTTCGTGATTTTCAGAGTCACTGTGTGGCCGTACGGATTTTTAATGTGAAAAACAATCAGTATTTCGATGGTTAAAAATACGCTGTGTGAGCAAACGGAGTCGGAATTCGACGAAACCAGTTTTGTTAGGTCTGTAATGTCAAACTCTAGCTATATGTCCAATTTCATGAATTTTGGATGTTATATGTGATCGTAGGAATTTTTAAACAGTTATGTAAGTAGCGCAAGCTTAAAAATAAATTAAATAATTGAGTATAAAATTTATTAAACCATCCTATAAATAGAACTTAACTTCTCCAAAACCTAAATTCCTCTTTCTCATTTTCCGCCGTTGTTTTCGTTTACACATCAAGAAAATGGCAAACAAAGTCCTCAATCAAAAATCAAAAGAAAATCATGGAAAATTCTATAAATATATATATATATATATATATATTTGAAATCATTACTCCAAACTCTTCCAATGGGGTATGCTGACACCGGGTGCGACGCTGATTCTGGGTTCAAGCAAAACGTCTGTGATACTAGGGTTCGCGATATCGAACGATTTAAGCATCGATTGGAGTTTTTGCTATTGTATTTGAACTTGTAGCGGATAATGAAGTTTGTATGCAGTTTCTAGGTGATATCGATGCCAGAAAATGTCGATGGTTGTTGCTAGGTTTTTCCGTGATACTGTCGAACGCAACATCGAGTTCGAGTAAAATGAAATGGGGCAGAAGATGGAGCTCTTGCGGAGAGGAGGAGAGTGGTTGTTTCGGTTTTAGAAACCATGGTGAGTCAAGGTGGGTGGAGGGATTTTGGCTGTATTCGACGAAGAGGAGCTGAGTTGTAGCAACCCGGGAATTTCGACACTCGAATCCAGACACTAACACAACCCGTGTCCAAACTCAAGTACCGAAAACCCAGAAAGCTAATAGAAAGAAGTTAGAGGGTGAGAGAAGAAAGAAAGAAATATTAGAATAGAAGAATAAGAAGATCAGAATCTCACAGCGGAATGGACAATATATAATAATCAATAATACTTTATCAAAGAATTGTATATCACAACATCAGAGTATACATTCAGATCAATACAACACACAACAGAAATAAACTAGTACCAGTATATATGGAATATGTCTCGACTTCAACTCCTCTTTTGAAGCTCCAAGCGATACCTAACCTGATAATATACTCGGTCTGACCCGAGCACATTTGATTTAAAACAAAATTCACCCGGATCAGTCTGGAATACTTTCAGTGATAAATTCATATAGCAACCAACTTGTTTAACTTTGAAATCCTTTTGAAACAAAAGGCTAATAGTAAGACCAGTCCACACATAAACACGGATGGTTTTTACCTTACTATAACCCAAATCGTTTTGAAATCAATATCTTCTTCTGATATTATCATAGTGTCTAAATACAAGTAAATAGAATCTAGCAGAACGCTTGCATCTCACGCTCCACATATATAGTATACAATCAAAACCGCAGGCGCTTATTGGAGATTGGATTTCCAACTATGACAAGGTATGGGACCACCTGCCGCTAGTGTATCTCTAGAGACGAATACACTGGGTTCAACAAGAACGTCTTGCAACCCGGCCCACACATGACCGACCACTCATTTCTCTTGAGTGTATCGAATGTATTGTCACCCTTTCGGCTTTTTGTCGCGACCACCGAAATCCCCGGGAGATACAGAAACGAAAAGAAGTAACAAATATGAATATTCTCTAGATGGTGACAATACACCCTAATGGGTGCGACCCACATAGCCATGCTGCTTGCCCGATTTTTGTCATTTCCCCGTTTGTCGAGGCTTGAAGTTATAAACGACTTTTGAAAACATCTGGTCACCATTCACATCATCCTTATATGTCATCCAGGTACAGGATGAACCGAAGGCACCCTCCTACCACATCCTAGGAATCACCCTATAGATCAGTAGCGAGTAGTCCTTGCAATCCGTAGATTCCAATCACGACAGAATCATCGTTAACTCTGGGGATCAGCCAGAGGTATTTAACAATAGTTCCTCCGTTCATGGAGACTTACGGCCTTCAATTGCTCCATCTCGATCAGCATCTTCGACGTATTCGTATTTATTGGTCGGAATGGTTTTCGAATATTAATTCGATCCCTGTCTTCCCGTGCCAATAACGTTGGGTCAGATTTTGATAGTCGGTTATTTAACTATCAAAATAAACAACCATAAAAATAAACAAATCCATTGATTTATACACAGCATCATTTGGCCATAACATTTCTTATTATCTTATCGAATCACTTATCATTCGTAAAAATGATTTTTACGACATCTTCTTTAGCTTCATATATGAATACCAAAACCAACACTCATTCTTTTAGAATAAACCCATTTAAATCTCCTTTCTTAACTTAGAAAAATATCGTTATATTTCCACCAACCTCCTTGTTATTTCTTTTATTATGGGAATACCATTTCATACCACCAATCCCCTTTTTTTTTTCTTTTACTTCGGAATAACAATATATATATATATATATATATTTCAAAATCCTTCAAGTAACGTTACACCTTTATTTTTCCCAAAATATTTTATTCTAACACTTTCACAATTACGACTAACATCATCCTTTGACAATCCTGAAGTTGTTCAAGTTGGGGTATTTTAATTACCTCTCAGACCTTGATCAACAACGTTCTTATCTTAAGATAGATATCAGTTGTAATAAAAACCGACACTCATTTCCCATATCACCAAAAATCCCATTTTTAAATTAATCACTAAACAAATAATTTTAAATAATCCCATTTGATTATTATTAAATAAATAATAATAATCATCCTTCAAACTTTCTATCAAAATAAACATGGTTTGGTTTTACCATTAACTGTCCTCATTAAACAAGTGAACTAAATAAACAATATCAGTTAACTCCGTTAACTGTTCAATTCTAAACACGACTAACCCGTTAGTCAATCATTATAAATCTTGCCAATTAAATTAATTAAAAATAAATAAATCTAAATATTTCTATTCACTTTGATTTTTATTAAATCAATACCAAAATAAACCATTCCAATAGTTACATCAATTCTGGTCACTTGGATTAGCTAAATCAGATCATTTAACAATCCCTTAATGAGCACGTGCTTCGCGCACGGTAGATTTTGGTTAAACCAAAACGACGATTAGTGGTTAAAACAAATCAATGTGTATATGTGATTTGATTTATTTTCTATTTAGAACTTCATTTAAAATAATATATTAAATAAAATCTATATTCGGTTAAAATTATATTCTATAATCTCATTTCTAACGATTCACCTAACGGTGAATTGATCTTCATAGATGGTGTACTTCTAGGCCATCTGCTATTTTTTTTTTCAACCAATTCTATATATATTGGTTCAAACTCAACCACATTTAACATCCAACAAGGTTTAAAGTCAAGGGGTTTTAAACAGTTCATAAAATATGAAATAACAGCATATTAAAGATTTGAGGAACCGGTTTGATTCCTCCTACCTGTTCTTCCCTACAACACAGATCATTATAATATTTCATATCAGTACATAGAAATATTTTAGTGACGATAATATAATTAACGTCAACCATGAAAGCAACCATAGGCATCCAAAGCATCCAATCAACCAATTAAATTAAATTATACGAATTTAGCACATCCTAGTATTTCAGAAATGTGTGAGAATTAACTCACCTTGTTTCGGTCGGCGGTTCGCGCGTTTTAACTGACGTTTAAAATTTAACTGAAACTTGACTGCTTTCGATTCTGTCTGAATCTGCTCAGCAACGCAGTACCCTTCGTTGTGATTCCATCGTTTCTGGTTTTTGCGCGATTCTCAACGGTTTGACGGCGTTTTCCTTTTTCCCTATCCTCGCTTTTAAAAACATACGCTCCACACTTTTTCTTAGTTCATCAACCTTTCGACTTAACCACCGTGTTGGTTCACCCATACACCGCTTTTTAGCCCAACAGTCCTTTTTTTTCTTTTTCTTTTTTTTTTCCTTTTTTTTTTCTTCTTCTACAATTTGTAACCACCATCTCCTGTAACCCAAAAAGAAACACACGCCCAGTCTTCAACATACATGAAACTTCCCACCACAACGCTCATGAACCCATTATCGCATTATTCTTCCCCTACCGCCAACAACAGCTCAACGCTGTCCTCAAGTCCCCCCCCCCCTTTTTTTTTTTTACTAAGACCGAACTCCTTTACCTCGTCAACGTCCTTCGGCTTCCGCATGCTCACCCTCTTCTTCACGTTATAACTTGCGCCAGTAGCAACAAGTCCATGTCCTCTTCTTAGCGTCCCCTGAATACCGCTGCGCCACCCATGAACCGACTCATGTCCATGTTTTAACATTCCATCTTCACCTTATACCCACCCATGTCCATGTTTAAACAAAATCTGTACACTTCTTCGCCATCGTCCCCTGTTCACAGCTTCACGCCGGCCCATTTCTTCCATTTGATTCACATCTACTTCACACGTTCAGTTAAGCACAAAGCCCCTACTTCCCTTTTTGCCTACTTCCCTCTCGCTTCAGTACACCATCCATATTTTTCTCCTTCCTTAATATTCTTCCCACTGTGAAAACTCTTTTTTTTTTTAATTTAACAAACCCCGCACTACCTCTCCATTTTTAGTCCCTTCTGTAACCACACTATTTGGCCAACTTGTCTCCTCCTGTTTGCGTTTTAGTTTTAAAGAGAGAAAAGAGTTTTGGTTTGTTTATGAAGAAAAGGTTGAGGCAGTAGTATGGTCAGAAGAAAGGAAAGAAGACATTTCATTTTCTACACTACAAACCAACAGAAGAAGGAGCTCCTATTTATAGTGTGAGACGCCTTGATCACCACGGAAGGAGTGTTGAAGGGCACGGCATTGTATGGGTAGGCAGGACTAGGTAGCTGGTGCAAATGTTTTAGGCTGTACATCCATTAAATGTTTATAGTACGTATGCGTGTTATCCCATTCCTTAGCATAGCGGGTGACGAGATTTTTTTTTTCCATGTAGGCCATGCATGCATTTAAATCAATCATATTTCAGTGATGTTTGATTTAGCAAGTATGCAAGGTGACAGCCGAACAGAACAGGGTATGCGGAAAATCTCTGTAGCTAGTTGATTTTACTTTACTTAAAGTATTTGCATAGAGATATAGGTAGGGGTCGAAAAAATGCATAGCTGTTGAAAATGTATGCTGATAGTTGTGTTTTGTCTTTTCAATTCACGTTAGGACCGGCGTGTACATGAGGTAGGTCTGCTTGGAATGGAGCTGGGCATGTGCTTCATTAATTTGATGAAGACTAGGTAGGTTACTGCATGACTTTTCTTTTCATATAGCCTGTACAAATTCTGAGTTTGGGTGAGTGGTGCTTCAGCAGTAAAGTATGAGGCACAGAATAGGATAGCTGTGCTACTGCACGGGATAGGGTAAAAATGTATGGGTTGGTTTCACGTTACACGGTCACCGCTATTTCATACTCTGTCTGTATACACGACGCGTTACCGACAGAAATAAATATACCGTCGCGTTCAGCAGTGTGCCACGATCATAAAAATATAATAATATCAGTAGATTAACTTGTATTTTGAAATCCCAAAATATTGATACAGGGTGTAAAATACTCCAAATGAAAAGTTGCTTATTTTGCGAATTAAAAATTACAGTAAAATTCTAAAAATTAAATTATAACTACGCCTCAAAGGACTTGTCCAAATTCAAAGCCAATATTTAATTATATTTAAATAAATCGTTATAGTCATGGCGCTGTTTTTCTGTATATTTGATTTAGACATATCTTGCAATATATAATCCGAAATCTCGATTTTTCACTTCTTTTAGAAAGATATTGTCAACTAGATTCAGACGCTTCTTGTTTCGCCGAAATCCGACTTAAAATGGATTCGGTATGATCAATTGAAGTTGAAATTCAATTTTACGAACTACCGCGCTGTTTCGAATTCTTTTTATATTAAATATAAATATAAACGTTCATTCATCGTTAAATAAATGAATTCGATATTAAATTCTGAAAAAAATTCAAATATAATATTTAAAATAGATTTAAATATTCTAAATCAAGTAGCCGAAAAATCCGGGTCGTTACATTCTTCCCCCCTTAAATAAATTTCGTCCTCGAAATTGCTAGGTAAAAAGGATGCTCCGAACTTGATTATTTTCAAAATAATTTATTTAAAACATTATCAAAAATGTTTCTAACTTTACGACTTTACGACAAGATTTGCCAGCACCTCCTCTGTACTGTTCAATCCAAACAACTTCACCTGCCACTCCGGCCTCACATGCCGATCCAAAGAAAATAAAAGCCAAACGGCCACCCATCTCAGGTATAAATTCAAGCACAAAATCAATAATATTAAGGTTTACCTTTTTGTCGGGCAACTTCATCCCCGTTTCGAAGCAAATCAACCAACAGCTCTTCATTTCCCAATCTGCTCTTCAATCTCTGTGATCAAGTCAATTATCATAGCCTCCTGGTAGTCTATCCTTTACTCAGCTTCCAATTCAAAAACTGATACTGGGTTATATCATATAATCCCATCCAAAAGTCGTTATGCTGGATTTCCTTTCTCACGAAATTACCACCGTTTGCCTATTCACAGACCCCGGCAGCTAGATGGAACCACCTCCTTCCAGTCGAGAGGAACCG
Organism: Allium sativum; assembly: GCA_030737875.1. NCBI lineage: Eukaryota > Viridiplantae > Streptophyta > Magnoliopsida > Asparagales > Amaryllidaceae > Allium > Allium sativum. Next base: position 943,649,631 of record CM060909.1, on the reverse strand, counting down.
CGGCCTTTCCCCATGCTAAATATATAGCTTGCTACCCGAACTCCTTGTTAATTCACGTTGTCCCCCTTCCAGTACATACAAATCAAAACCATTCATTTTCAGGTTTGTATAACCCTGGAAACTTTCCTTTCCTTTCAATCCATTCAATTTCTTAATTAACTGCTAATGGTTTCAATTTAATCCAATCCAAACAATTAAGCAACAATCACTTTAACCAAATCATTTTCCCTTTTATTTAACTTGTCTTATTTAATTCAATATTTCCAATACAAATTCATTTACTTGAATTTGTGAATTTCATTAACTTGAATTTTTTTTCAATTTATTCATGCCAAATCAAGCTCAAATCCATATTTATGCAATATATCTGAAACATACAATCCAACAAATTCCCCTTCATTCTGTTTGGATTCATTCACTTTTTATTTTACCCAACCCAAGTCAAATTCTGGTTGGCTTGTCTCAATTCCAATTCAAAAGATTCATTTTAACTCATACAAGTTAAAATTTATTCCCATTTCATATTTGAAATCTTTCCAACTTCATACAAGTTTGGATTGAATAATAATTTGAGAAAATTATAAAATTATAAATTTACCTTCTTATAAAATAATTTTGGTCGAAACAATATAAAAATAATTTTATATTCAAATTACAAATACGCACTCTCGTGTATATATATACACTCAACTCGACCTAGGGTATTCCTAGCCCAATCTCTATCGAGTTACACCGCAGAGCTAAGGTTATTCCTAAACCATTGCTCTGATACCAACTGTAGCAACCCGGGAATTTCGACACTCGAATCCAGACACTAACACAACCCGTGTCCAAACTCAAGTACCGAAAACCCAGAAAGCTAATAGAAAGAAGTTAGAGGGTGAGAGAAGAAAGAAAGAAATATTAGAATAGAAGAATAAGAAGATCAGAATCTCACAGCGGAATGGACAATATATAATAATCAATAATACTTTATCAAAGAATTGTATATCACAACATCAGAGTATACATTCAGATCAATACAACACACAACGGAAATAAACTAGTACCAGTATATATGGAATATGTCTCGACTTCAACTCCTCTTCTGAAGCTCCAAGCGATACCTAACCTGATAATATACTCGGTCTGACCCGAGCACATTTGATTTAAAACAAAATTCACCCGGATCAGTCTGGAATACTTTCAGTGATAAATTCATATAGCAACCAACTTGTTTAACTTTGAAATCCTTTTGAAACAAAAGGCTAATAGTAAGACCAGTCCACACATAAACACGGATGGTTTTTACCTTACTATAACCCAAAACACTTTGATATCAAATCCAGTGATATTATAATAATGTCTACATCAAGTAAATAACCCAAATAGCAGAACGCTTGCATCTCACGCTCCACATATATAGTATACAATCAAAACCGCAGGCGCTTATTGGAGATTGGATTTCCAACTATGACAAGGTATGGGACCACCTGCCGCTAGTGTATCTCTAGAGACGAATACACTGGGTTCAACAAGAACGTCTTGCAACCCGGCCCACACATGACCGACCACTCATTTCTCTTGAGTGTATCGAATGTATTGTCACCCTTTCGGCTTTTTGTCGCGACCACCGAAATCCCCGGGAGATACAGAAACGAAAAGAAGTAACAAATATGAATATTCTCTAGATGGTGACAATACACCCTAATGGGTGCGACCCACATAGCCATGCTGCTTGCCCGATTTTTGTCATTTCCCCGTTTGTCGAGGCTTGAAGTTATAAACGACTTTTGAAAACATCTGGTCACCATTCACATCATCCTTATATGTCATCCAGGTACAGGATGAACCGAAGGCACCCTCCTACCACATCCTAGGAATCACCCTATAGATCAGTAGCGAGTAGTCCTTGCAATCCGTAGATTCCAATCACGACAGAATCATCGTTAACTCTGGGGATCAGCCAGAGGTATTTAACAATAGTTCCTCCGTTCATGGAGACTTACGGCCTTCAATTGCTCCATCTCGATCAGCATCTTCGACGTATTCGTATTTATTGGTCGGAATGGTTTTCGAATATTAATTCGATCCCTGTCTTCCCGTGCCAATAACGTTGGGTCAGATTTTGATAGTCGGTTATTTAACTATCAAAATAAACAACCATAAAAATAAACAAATCCATTGATTTATACACAGCATCATTTGGCCATAACATTTCTTATTATCTTATCGAATCACTTATCATTCGTAAAAATGATTTTTACGACATCTTCTTTAGCTTCATATATGAATACCAAAACCAACACTCATTCTTTTAGAATAAACCCATTTAAATCTCCTTTCTTAACTTAGAAAAATATCGTTATATTTCCACCAACCTCCTTGTTATTTCTTTTATTATGGGAATACCATTTCATACCACCAATCCCCTTTTTTTTTTCTTTTACTTCGGAATAACAATATATATATATATATATTTCAAAATCCTTCAAGTAACGTTACACCTTTATTTTTCCCAAAATATTTTATTCTAACACTTTCACAATTACGACTAACATCATCCTTTGACAATCCTGAAGTTGTTCAAGTTGGGGTATTTTAATTACCTCTCAGACCTTGATCAACAACGTTCTTATCTTAAGATAGATATCAGTTGTAATAAAAACCGACACTCATTTCCCATATCACCAAAAATCCCATTTTTAAATTAATCACTAAACAAATAATTTTAAATAATCCCATTTGATTATTATTAAATAAATAATAATAATCATCCTTCAAACTTTCTATCAAAATAAACATGGTTTGGTTTTACCATTAACTGTCCTCATTAAACAAGTGAACTAAATAAACAATATCAGTTAACTCCGTTAACTGTTCAATTCTAAACACGACTAACCCGTTAGTCAATCATTATAAATCTTGCCAATTAAATTAATTAAAAATAAATAAATCTAAATATTTCTATTCACTTTGATTTTTATTAAATCAATACCAAAATAAACCATTCCAATAGTTACATCAATTCTGGTCACTTGGATTAGCTAAATCAGATCATTTAACAATCCCTTAATGAGCACGTGCTTCGCGCACGGTAGATTTTGGTTAAACCAAAACGACGATTAGTGGTTAAAACAAATCAATGTGTATATGTGATTTGATTTATTTTCTATTTAGAACTTCATTTAAAATAATATATTAAATAAAATCTATATTCGGTTAAAATTATATTCTATAATCTCATTTCTAACGATTCACCTAACGGTGAATTGATCTTCATAGATGGTGTACTTCTAGGCCATCTGCTATTTTTTTTTTCAACCAATTCTATATATATTGGTTCAAACTCAACCACATTTAACATCCAACAAGGTTTAAAGTCAAGGGGTTTTAAACAGTTCATAAAATATGAAATAACAGCATATTAAAGATTTGAGGAACCGGTTTGATTCCTCCTACCTGTTCTTCCCTACAACACAGATCATTATAATATTTCATATCAGTACATAGAAATATTTTAGTGACGATAATATAATTAACGTCAACCATGAAAGCAACCATAGGCATCCAAAGCATCCAATCAACCAATTAAATTAAATTATACGAATTTAGCACATCCTAGTATTTCAGAAATGTGTGAGAATTAACTCACCTTGTTTCGGTCGGCGGTTCGCGCGTTTTAACTGACGTTTAAAATTTAACTGAAACTTGACTGCTTTCGATTCTGTCTGAATCTGCTCAGCAACGCAGTACCCTTCGTTGTGATTCCATCGTTTCTGGTTTTTGCGCGATTCTCAACGGTTTGACGGCGTTTTCCTTTTTCCCTATCCTCGCTTTTAAAAACATACGCTCCACACTTTTTCTTAGTTCATCAACCTTTCGACTTAACCACCGTGTTGGTTCACCCATACACCGCTTTTTAGCCCAACAGTCTTTTTTTTTCTTTTTCTTTTTTTTTTCCTTTTTTTTTCTTCTTCTACAATTTGTAACCACCATCTCCTGTAACCCAAAAAGAAACACACGCCCAGTCTTCAACATACATGAAACTTCCCACCACAACGCTCATGAACCCATTATCGCATTATTCTTCCCCTACCGCCAACAACAGCTCAACGCTGTCCTCAAGTCCCCCCCCCCCTTTTTTTTTTTTACTAAGACCGAACTCCTTTACCTCGTCAACGTCCTTCGGCTTCCGCATGCTCACCCTCTTCTTCACGTTATAACTTGCGCCAGTAGCAACAAGTCCATGTCCTCTTCTTAGCGTCCCCTGAATACCGCTGCGCCACCCATGAACCGACTCATGTCCATGTTTTAACATTCCATCTTCACCTTATACCCACCCATGTCCATGTTTAAACAAAATCTGTACACTTCTTCGCCATCGTCCCCTGTTCACAGCTTCACGCCGGCCCATTTCTTCCATTTGATTCACATCTACTTCACACGTTCAGTTAAGCACAAAGCCCCTACTTCCCTTTTTGCCTACTTCCCTCTCGCTTCAGTACACCATCCATATTTTTCTCCTTCCTTAATATTCTTCCCACTGTGAAAACTCTTTTTTTTTTTAATTTAACAAACCCCGCACTACCTCTCCATTTTTAGTCCCTTCTGTAACCACACTATTTGGCCAACTTGTCTCCTCCTGTTTGCGTTTTAGTTTTAAAGAGAGAAAAGAGTTTTGGTTTGTTTATGAAGAAAAGGTTGAGGCAGTAGTATGGTCAGAAGAAAGGAAAGAAGACATTTCATTTTCTACACTACAAACCAACAGAAGAAGGAGCTCCTATTTATAGTGTGAGACGCCTTGATCACCACGGAAGGAGTGTTGAAGGGCACGGCATTGTATGGGTAGGCAGGACTAGGTAGCTGGTGCAAATGTTTTAGGCTGTACATCCATTAAATGTTTATAGTACGTATGCGTGTTATCCCATTCCTTAGCATAACGGGTGACGAGATTTTTTTTTTCCATGTAGGCCATGCATGCATTTAAATCAATCATATTTCAGTGATGTTTGATTTAGCAAGTATGCAAGGTGACAGCCGAACAGAACAGGGTATGCGGAAAATCTCTGTAGCTAGTTGATTTTACTTTACTTAAAGTATTTGCATAGAGATATAGGTAGGGGTCGAAAAAATGCATAGCTGTTGAAAATGTATGCTGATAGTTGTGTTTTGTCTTTTCAATTCACGTTAGGACCGGCGTGTACATGAGGTAGGTCTGCTTGGAATGGAGCTGGGCATGTGCTTCATTAATTTGATGAAGACTAGGTAGGTTACTGCATGACTTTTCTTTTCATATAGCCTGTACAAATTCTGAGTTTGGGTGAGTGGTGCTTCAGCAGTAAAGTATGAGGCACAGAATAGGATAGCTGTGCTACTGCACGGGATAGGGTAAAAATGTATGGGTTGGTTTCACGTTACACGGTCACCGCTATTTCATACTCTGTCTGTATACACGACGCGTTACCGACAGAAATAAATATACCGTCGCGTTCAGCAGTGTGCCACGATCATAAAAATATAATAATATCAGTAGATTAACTTGTATTTTGAAATCCCAAAATATTGATACAGGGTGTAAAATACTCCAAATGAAAAGTTGCTTATTTTGCGAATTAAAAATTACAGTAAAATTCTAAAAATTAAATTATAACTACGCCTCAAAGGACTTGTCCAAATTCAAAGCCAATATTTAATTATATTTAAATAAATCGTTATAGTCATGGCGCTGTTTTTCTGTATATTTGATTTAGACATATCTTGCAATATATAATCCGAAATCTCGATTTTTCACTTCTTTTAGAAAGATATTGTCAACTAGATTCAGACGCTTCTTGTTTCGCCGAAATCCGACTTAAAATGGATTCGGTATGATCAATTGAAGTTGAAATTCAATTTTACGAACTACCGCGCTGTTTCGAATTCTTTTTATATTAAATATAAATATAAACGTTCATTCATCGTTAAATAAATGAATTCGATATTAAATTCTGAAAAAAAATCAAATATAATATTTAAAATAGATTTAAATATTCTAAATCAAGTAGCCGAAAAATCCGGGTCGTTACATGAGTGGACTTCTTAGTTGGAGAAGATGAAGGAAACGGGTTTGGTGAGCGTGAGATTTAAATGGGCTAAGGCCCAATTAATTTAAAATCAAATTTAAGTTAATTGTCAAATTTATAGTGTGCTAACTTGTAAATTGAATATCTTGCTCGTACGTAATCAGAATTTGACGAAACTGGATCCGTCGGGATCGCATGGGCGAGAGGACTGACTGGGTGTGAATTGGAGCTCGTTACAATTTATAGCACAATAAATTGTCCGTCTAAATCAAGCGATGGTTATCGTTATTGTCGATGACCGTCCAATGTGAGTAAAACTCACCAACTCTATAAGTTATATTTTTATAACGTATATTTAGAACTGATAAATGATGACTGATATTAGTGTGTTGATTTTTTGATTGAATTACTGATTGATTGGTTGAAAATATAATTATAATTACATATATCTCGTCAATCAAATATTGATTCTGTTTATCAGAATATTTCATATTGAAATGAAGTTGATGTTAATTATATTGTTTAACATCTGCGGGGAAACAAGTTGGAGGGATCCAACTGGATTCCTCAATATTTATAATATTTTTTTTCATATATTGTATTATATGATGTGATATATGTTACACCCCATATTTTCTGAGAATATTAAATTAAAGAATAATGTTTAGCATTGTTCTAAGGTTTGTAAGCAAAAGACTAAGTAGCTCATTTGGTTGGAACACGTGACTTGCATACAAGGGGTACAGAGTTTGATCCCTGCCAGCGCCATATTTTTGTTTTAAGAGAATGGCTTGAAAATGGCTTAGTGTGAACGCAGTTCAAAAAGTGGTTTAGTGTGAAAATGGTTAATTAGGAAGATAGAAATATATATATAGATATATATATAAAAGTAAAATAAAATTCAACCTAAAATTTAAGAAAAGAATTCAAAACAGCGGAAGCGGGAAGGCAAAACACCAAACCGACCTATTTTATGGGTTGACCCAAGACCCGCTGGGTCGACCCCAGGGTCGATTCAGGAGGTTTGGAATTGGTCCCGTCGGCCCTAAATGCAAGTTTTGGGATGTTAAATCATATGTTATATATATGAATCTTATGCAAGTTTTGGGATGTTAAATCATATGTTATAAATATGAATCTTACGCAAGTTTTGGGATGTTAAATTATATGTTATATATATATATATGAATTTTATGCAAGTTTTGGGATGTTTAACCATGTGTTATATATATATATGAATCTTATGCAAGTTTTGGGATGTTAAATCATATGTAAATTTATGAATCTTATGCAAGTTGTAGGTGGAATATATATAGGTTCATATGTGATTTGTGGAGATACAAATGCTAGTTTATATGTAAACATGTGACCTTAATTTACATGCTTAGATCCATATGCAAGTCCACATCTTTTTAGATCTATATGCAAGTTCATATCTTTTTAGATCCATATGCAAGTTTACACCTTTAAGTCTAGAACTATGACATACATAGTTTAAGCAAGTTTACACCTTTATGTTGGATCTATAACATACATAGTTTATGCAAGTTTACACCTTTATGTTGGAATTATGACATACATTGTTTATGCAAGTTTGTGACAATTACCTATGCTAGATTGGGTGAAAAACTATATTCATACATGCAAGTTCACGCCTTTTAGATCTATGATTTTAGACCCTTGGCAATACAAAGTCTATGCAAGTTATGTTGTAATTCTTAATTGCAAGTTAGATGCAAGTTAGATCTATTTTGTGTGTTGTGCAAATTTGTGATGTTTTCCCCTTTTATGTGTTAGACTATTTAATAGTCTAATATATATATATATATATATATATATATATATCATGTTAAGCGAACGAACAATGCGGGGATAATGGGGGAATATTAAATATACACATATTGTGAATTAGCATGTAATGGCCTTAAAAGGCATATAATTAATTGGAGACACTAATTGGTATACTTTGCATAATGAAATCAGTGTAAATTGCCCTAAAGGCATAAAATTTAATTAAGGCATTAATTGGTAATTAATGTGCAATAATAGACATAATTTAAGTGATAATTATGGACATAAGCCTTAAAAAATGCATATAACTAATTGGTGATGCTAATTGGTATAATTTATATACCATAAATAGATGAACATAATTTAGGTGACAAATTATGGACATAAGTAAATTTGGAATTTACTGACAAATTTGAATAGGGATAATTAATCCAAATTTGGGGTGAAAAGATTATGTATAATAATCAATGCCTAAGACACGAGGTTGGACTCATTTGTGGTGTAAGACTGCCCGAACCCGCCCGGCAAATCCAGCAGCCACAAATGGTAGCCCAATGTGAGAGGTCAAAGGCCCAAATTAAATGCATAACGGTTGTATGGACACGAGGTTAGGCTCGTTTGTGATGTAAGACTGCCCGGACCCGCCCGGCAAATCCAGCAGCCACAAATGCCAGCCTAATGTGAGAGGTCCTACAGGGGTTATGGTAGTAATAAATTAAGTAACACTTAACCAAAGTAAACATGTAGTGGGACATAGGGGTTAAGTGGGTGACATGTGGGTGACATGAGGAAATACGATTAGTAGCACTTAACCAAGATAAACATGTAAGTAGGACATGGGGGTTAAGTGGGTGCCTGGGGTGGCATATGGAAATATGAATAGAAACACTTAACCAAATTTAAACATGTAAGTGGACATGAATAAGAAGGGGTTAAGTGGGATGTATTAGTGAGAACCAAGCTTAGGTGGAAAGCTTGTGTCAAGTAATGTGGGCCCGTTTCAAACCAGTAACCCATAAGTATCTTTGTGAGCTCGACTCAAGTCGAGGACGGGACACGCTTACTAGGCTTGACCATAAGAGGCCAAAACGGGTTAGAGGTGGCAACGCAAGTCCAGCGGGGTCATGTGCGTGCGTGGGCCCGGGCTGGTAGGTAAGACGTTGTTGCATCGTGTAGGTATAAGTCGTGCATCTTTTGTTGTATCGGGTTGCCACTTTGGGAAATGATACACCCCACTATGGGACCAGCACGGGTATCTACGAGTTAGGGAGCCGATCGAATAGGGAAGGTAGTGGGTACGACTAGTGGAGATAGGAGCAGGCGGCACCTATGACAGCAGCTAGGAGTACAACTACCATATTATAAATATTGTAATTAAAATGGGGTGGGTAGTAGGTGCAACTAGTGGAGCTAGGGGCAGGCGGCGCCTATGACAGCAACTAGGGGTACACGAAACTACCATTATCACATCTGTTATGTTCAGTAGGCGGGATCAACTTTTAGAGTGACTAGTATTGGTGCAGTTAGTATTAGTTCAGTATAACTTAGTAATTACCCTTAAGTATGTGGAAGCCCAACTTAACATTATCTTATTCCTCCTGTTTGACTTTGTCATTTGTTCCACAGTCATACCTTATCTTCTAGTTATAGCTTATCCTAGTTACTTTAAAAGTTATATTGTTAAAGTTATCATACTCGCCAGACTTTATGTCTGACCCCCTTTGTTTTCGCCTCTTTTCCTCCCCCCCCCCCCCCCCCCCCCCGCCCCCCTTCAGGTTCTCAGGGTGGGACTAGCACTAATGGAACTTGACTTGGATCTTTTCTGAAGTACTTGGATTGCTGAAGTGAAGTTCAGCTTATCTTTTAACATGGCTATTGAAGTTGGGATTATGCTTTTTATTTTTATATACTCTGATTTTGTCAAGGTGGATATTTTGTACTTGACTCTAGTCTTTGGTTTTGATGATGTAACCAAACGTATTTACCTTCTGCTGTAATAAATAGAGTTTTAAATTTTCAAGTACTACTTTATATCTGTCTTGTTGTGATTTTCTGTTCTATATTCACTTAAAATGCTCCATGGAAGTTAATGCATTCCTTTTGTGAGTGACATTAATGGACGTGGGGTTTTACACATGGTATCAGAGCTGAAGGTTACCAGAACAGATAGAGATTTTGAAAAACTGATTTTCAAAAGCATTTTCATAAAGAAATACTTTCAAAAATATGTTTTAAGGAGAGTACTTTCGAGAGAAAATTTTATTTTAAAAACATAACCCCCAAGAGCCATATATCTTTCTTTTGATTCTCCGTTTTGAATCTCTTCCTCTTCCCCTTTTTGAATCTCTTCCTCCGCGTATAGATGCTTTTTCTAAGATATATAAGGACTTTCGTACGATTGGAAGAAAACCGCTTCACGGGACTTAGATGGTTGTCGGGGCTAGACGTTGGCTCAAGGAAGTGGAGGACTTGTCTGTACCTTTAAGATAGACGATGGGAAGAAGGTTCAACCAGTTGCTTGGTTAATGGAGGATGAAGCTTCATTCTGGTGGAAGGTCACGAATGGAGAATGTGCAGGAGAGACATGGATAGGACTCATGATAAGAAAGTAGATCCAAAGAAAGGTGGTAAGGATAACAAGGGGCCAAGAGAAAAGGAAGGACCACACTTGTGAAATACCTGACTACTTTAAGAAAGATGTTAGGAAGAAGAAGGAGACTAGTTGTTATCATTACGGAGAGACATGACATCTTATTAGGGTTGTCCAAAGAGGCAAGGGTAAGGATAAAGTACAGGATCTTCTGGAGGGCAGATGCATTCCCTCACGGCTGGCATACCAGATAAAGGTAGAAAAAATCTTGGTTGAAATTTGAGTTTCTTTTTATCATCCTGTTCAAACCTTGTTTGATTCTGGCGCTTCACACTCTTTTGTATCTGTTTCATTAGTAGAAACGCTGCACCTAAGTACTAGTCTAGTTATGGATCCCATTGTAGTCCTGTTAGCCCACTTTGTGAACTGGGCAACACAAAGTCAAGATATGAAATATTGAAGAACTTGAAAAACTCTGAAGCGGGTCGGATCGGAGCAGGATAGCGGTTCGGATAGGGTAAAGTCTGCTGTTCGGATCGGTGAACTATTACTCTTGGAATTAAAGAAGCACAGCTATTCGGGTCGGAGGGGAATCTACTTCCAGTCGGATTGGAAAGCCACCCAATTGCTACAGAGATAGGTCGGAGCAGAGCAGAGTAAAAAGAAGAGAGAATTGGTCCTCATTTAATCTTGTTCGGATCGGAAGAGCCGATCCGAACCCCTGGAGACTACTCTTCCGATCCGAACCCATTCTTCATATCACTCCCCTGCATATGCGCCTGGATATCCGGATCGGCTATGACCAGTTCCTGCCCACAACGTCCATTACTCTGATGCGTTGTCAACATAGAAATGCATCCAAACCCGAGGCTGATGGGGTGGATGACACGTGGCTCCGATCCGGAATGGGTTCTGAGCAAATTCACACCTATAAATACCCCATCTGGAGACAAAGAAAAGGATCTTTTTTCTGGCACTTGGAGAGTTCAACCACCTTCATAACCCGAATTCCTGCAATCCCGGAAAATCCAAATCTTCTTTCATTATTTGTTTTCAAACAATTGAGTGATTGTAAGTGAGTTGTGAGAGAAATCGAGTGAATATATCATTGTACTTGCAACTAAATCAGTGAAAATAGTGAAAAACAAGTGGACGTAGGCATTTCTTCGCCGAACCACTATAAATCCTGTGTGTTCATTTTTATTTTTATCTCATTTCATTGTGCTTTTAATCGATTTGGGTGTTAGAACCACTTTTTGGTCCAACATTTTGGTGCTTTCACTGAGAACTCATCTGAATTCTTTGTTTTCTGGTATTATCATTCTACTTTTTGGACCGTTGAGTTCAAAGAAGTTAATCCTTAAGTTTCAACGCCCTTGGATATTTTTCGAAGTGATTGTCAAAGAACCATGGCCAAAGGAAAAGGCAAAGAAGTTCAATCTGTTCGAGGAAATGGAGCTGGCAAAGATCAGCAAAATGCGGTTGTAACAAGGTCTCGTGGGCAGAGTTCAGCAGCAGGACGAACCAATGCAGGAAATCCGAGCCGACTTCAGGGGGAAAGCTCCGACCCGATCCGGGTAGGAGATTCTGAAGCAGTGCATTCCCCCAATCTGAACCGACCCGAGCAGCTTGCCATGTACCGACCCGACCAGACTCCCCAGCTCCGAACCGACCCGACCTCCCATCTCCGATCCGATCCGACTCTTGGTGATGTTGGAACTTCTACTCGAGTCCCTACAAATGCTCTGATTCCAGCCGCCAGGGTCAGTGATCAGGTCAATCCATCTGCGCCCATTACTCAAGGAGATTTCTCGCGCCTACTTGATATGCTTGAAAGTACAAGGGAGGCTATGAAAGTCCACGAGCGCACTAATCTCATGATGCAGGAGAATATGAGGCTCATGAGTAGGGAGATTAGCGAACTCCGTCGACAGAGAACTCCATCACCGGTTCGCCACACACCAGTGGATCAGTCTTCATCTTCCGAGGAAGAGCGGCCCCGTGAACGAAGGCCGCTCGAACGACCTCAGAATGTGGAGCAGCTGACATTTGGATCTTTGGGATCTCATGAGGATATTGCATGAGCACTAGGAAACAATGACCCCACTCGGGGGCAAAGGCTCCAGTCCCCTCCTCCCGAGATCGACCGGGAGCGCAGGGAACGGAATAGAGCAGTAGCAGCTCGAAGAAGAAGGGCATTGTAACACCCCACTCCCGCTATGATCACTCACTAAGGGAATGCCATAGCATCGGTGGAGTATTTTAGTGAATATAGAACAGAAAAATTACAACAAGACAGATATAAATAGTACTTGAAATTCAAAACATCATCTCATAACAGCGGAAGTAAAACATGTCTGGTTACATCATAAAACCACAATAAAAGTCAAGTACAATATCCATCAAAATAAAGAAGTACATAATCCCACTCTCATACAATAGCCATGACAAAAGAAAAGATAACTGGGTAACTGGAGCTTTACATCTATCCAAGCTCCTAAAGACTGGAACAGCAATCCGATCAAGCTCCACTACTGCTAGGATCCACCGTAGGACCTGAGGGTTGGGAAAAAAAGATAAAAACAACGGGGTCAGACATAAGTCTGAGCGAGTCCTATAACTTTAACAATACAATCGTTAAAGTAACCAGAGAAGACATAAACTGATATACGGTAACTAATGGGGATGAATGGCTACACTAAGCAGTCAACTAAACTAAGATAAAAGATAAAGACGCATCTACCCTTCCAAAGGTAAATTACTAAACTGCACCACACCAGTCATTCCTAACTTAAAGGTTGATCCCACCCATGGACTTATAAAATTAACTTAATAGTTCTCGCGTACCCCTAGGTGACTAAGTAGACGCCACGGGGCCCTACAATCCACTAGGTGTACACACTACTCCCCATTCGATCGGCTCCCTAACGTAGATACCCGTGCTGGCCCCACCGTGGGGTGTACCATTCCCCAACGTGGCAACCTGATAAAATTAACGGTGCACGGCTTATATCTACACGATGCAACAACGTCTTATTTACCAGCCCGGGTCCACACACGCAGATGAAACCCGTTGGTCATGCGTTGCCACCGCTAACCCATTTTGGCCTCTTATAGTCAAGCCCAGTATGCGTGTCCCGTCCTCGACATGGGTCGAGCCCACTAAGATACGTATGGGTTACTGGTTGAAATGGGCCCCCAGCACAAGCCATCCCCCTAAGCTTGGCCCACACACTAGTGTTTCCCACTTAACCCTTTAATCATGTTTAATTACATGTTTCATCTTGGTTAAGTATTTTATCATATTTTCTATTGGCAACCACTAGCAATTTCCACATACCACCCAAGGTACCCACTTAACCCCCATGCCCCACTACATGCTTATCTGGTTAAGTGTTTCTTAATTGATTAACACCGTAACCGTGTAAAGGACCCCTCACATTGGACCGTCATTTGTAGATGCCTGGTTAAGCCGGTAGGTTCCGGGCAATCTTACAGTACAAACGGGTCCAACCTCGTGTCATTTACCCTTGTTACGTATTTAATTTATGATTAAGACCCCTCACATTGGACCGTCATTTGTAGATGCCTGGTTAAGCCGGTAAACTCCGGGCAGTCTTACACTACAAACGGGTCCAACCTCGTGTCTTAATCGATTAATTACTCCTAATTAATCACCCCCATAATTTGTGTTAATTATCATGTTTATTTTAGGAATATGGGTACACCTAACTTAATAGGCAAATTCCCAACTCCAAAGTGTGGGTACACCTAACTTAATAGGCAAATTCCCAACACATAGTATGGGTACACCTAACTTAATAGGCAAATTCCCATACTATGTTCATTTATTTTATGTTATGCATAATTATATTAATTTCACACAATCTTTTTAACATATGCATTTAATTAACCCCATCGTTCCCACGTAATTTCGTTCTCATGACATAACACATATAAAAGGTGTCAACTTGCATATGTATGAACATGTTTCAAAGGTGCCATCTTGCATATTAACAAACACATAACTTGCATATGAACTTGCATAACATGTCACATAACTTGCATATAATCTTGTATACCATGTCACATAACTTGTATATTAACTTGTATAACATGTCACATAACTTGCATATTAACTTGCATAACATGTTACATAAACTTACATATTAACAAATACATGACTTGCATATGAACTTGCATAATATGTCACATAACTTGCATATGAACTTGCATAACATGTTACATAACTTGCATATGAACTCATAAACTTGCATATGAACTTGCATAACATGTTACATACTTGCATATGAACTCATAAACTTGCATATGAAGAAACATACAACTTGCATAATTATCATACATGTAACTTGCATATTATCATACATGTAACTTGCATATTAACATACGATCACAAAGCACAAAACTTGCATAACCCACATACATTAGCAAACTAACATCATGTCATATGACTTAAAACCCATTAATCCCCAAACAAAACCATATGATCTCATCATATCTCATCTACTTAGTTTAGCAATTGATCATTAGAGTGATAGAAACTCACAACTAGCCAATTTGCACTCCAAATGAAGAAGATTAAGATGCTTAGAATGGATTAGAGGTTGATTAGAGAGTGATTAGCTTGCAACCCTCTTCATAAATTAGTGGAGGCTCCTTCTAAGATTTAATTTGGCGGCATGTAGCCCTCAATTCTATTTTTAGTATGGATTAGGGTAGGTTTAGGGTGTATTTATAGATTAGGTGAGTGTTTTAAGCCCTTAGATTAACCCTAAATTAGATTAGGACCCTTAGATTTCGGAACCTTCCAGAAACCAGCCCTAAGACCAAGCCCAAACCCCAAACCGGTGCACCCAACCACAGAACTCTCTAGAAACTGTGCAGGTTTCCTGTCCCAACATGGGCGCACTTCCCAAGTGCGCCAGTGTATTTTTGTACTGGCGCACTTCACAAGTGCGCCAGTGCATTTCTGGCCTGTTTCGGGTTTTTCTGCCTAACTTCGTTCGTCCATATCTCTTTCATACGTTACCCGTTTTATGCAAACTCGGACTCTATTTCGCGTATTTTTCCGAGACGAACGCAATGACGCAGCCCGTTTCCCCTGATTCTCACATCTGAGATTATTTATACTTTAATTACTAACCATTAGTGTTAATTGAAATTCGGGGTGTTACATTCTCCCCTACTTAAAGGATTTCGTCCTCGAAATCTCTAAGTCAAGAAGAACGTATCCTACCAACCAAACAACCATCTACTAAACCATCAACCACAAGCAAACATTATCCTTAGAAACTTCTAATGATGTATGAACATATGCAGAAAGTGTGTGTATATGTCCGTATACTAATGCAAAATCAGGCGGTCTACTGATTCAGTCGACCTCCTTAATGCAAACCATGATAGTGCCATGAATCCAATATGTATGCGAAACCCTATTGACACATACAATTTCTATATGCGTGCACAACCATACACAAAAATGCATCATCCACATGATAACCCAGCCATGATACATCCATCAATCTAACTACCACATCCATTTATGCGATATGCAACATGAAGTGACTGAGCCGATCTAGTGCCTAATGTGTGTGTATATGCATCCACGAGCAACCACTAGCAAACAATTGCATCCACATGCATCCATCAACCATAACATGTTTCAAACACATGTTTCAACCATAGGTTTTACCCTATCTAAAGGTCATAGGTACCAGCGAGAGGATATACTAAGGATAAGATAAGTACTAGACAAGCGATAAAGGAGAAGCTAAAAGACATACTCTCACAAAGAAATGGGTACAAAGAACGCATCTTCGCTTCCGTCTCCCAAGTAGCATTGTTTTCGTCATCTCCCCATTGCACTTTAACTAGCTGAACTTCTCTGTTCCTCAACTTCCTAGTTTCTGACCCAAGGATGCGAGTAGGAGCTCGTCGAATCGTCGCATCACGCTCTACCTCTACATCTCTAAGCAAGCTCGGCTCTACCACCTCTGCGGTCTCATGTAAGCACTTCCTCAAATGTGATACATGGAATACATCATGAACACCACTAAGTCTGTCGGGCAACTCCACCCTATATGCCATCCGTCCAATCCTTTCCTTAATAGGAAACGGCCCAACAAACCTCGGTGCTAACTTCCCAACGGACCCAAAGCGAACAACATTTCTCAACGGAGATACTTTGACAAAAACCATGTCCCCAACCTCAAACTCAAGATCCGTCCTTCTCCGATCCGCATAAGATTTCTGTCTATCTTGCGCTGCCTTCATCCTTCTTCGAATCAAATCAATCTTCTCTGAAGTCTCTCTAACCATATCTGGCCCAAGCAAGATCTTATCCGTAGATTCCCACCAACATGTAGGAGATCGACAAGGCCTTCCATAAAGGGCTTCGAAAGGTGCCATGCCAATACTAGACTGAAAGCTGTTATTGTATGCGAACTCCACCAAAGGAAGATGTTCTTCCCATGTACCTCCAAAATCCACGATACAAAGCCTCAAGAGATCTTCTAAG
Organism: Allium sativum; assembly: GCA_030737875.1. Lineage (NCBI taxonomy): Eukaryota > Viridiplantae > Streptophyta > Magnoliopsida > Asparagales > Amaryllidaceae > Allium > Allium sativum. The sequence continues at coordinate 943,632,668 of CM060909.1, read as the reverse complement.
ATACGGTTCACCCTCTCGGTCTGACCGTCCTTCTGAGGATGATATGCGGTGCTCAAACACAACTGAGTCCCTACCGCCTCTTGCAAACTTCTCCAAAACTCACTAGTGAAGATAGGATCTCGATCACTCATAATGCTGGATGGTACGCCATGCAATCTAACAATCTCTCTAACATAGACTGAAGCAAGCCATGGAGCGGTCCTCTTACTCTTCACGGGTATAAAATGGGCACTCTTGGTAAGTCTGTCTACCACAACCCAAATTCCCGTATTGCCCTTCCTCGATCTCGGTAACCCATCGATGAAATCCATCGAGACACTATCCCACTTCCATTGCGGAACTTCCAATGGGTGTAGCAACCCACCGGGTTTCCTTTGCTCCGCTTTAACTTGTTGGCACACCAAGCATCTAGCCACATACTCGGCCACATCTTTCTTCATACCGGCCCAGAAGAAAACTCTCTTCATATCTTGGTACATTTTGTCTCCACCGGGATGAATAGTCATTCTTGAACGATGTGCATCATCCAAAATAGCCTTCTTCAAACCCTCATCTTGCGGTACACAAAGTCTACCGTCTCTATGCAACCATCCCCTATCATCTATGGTGTATCTACCCAAATGGCTGGACGACTCCCCCCTTATAAGCTTCTCTACCAACTCAACCAACTGTGGGTCGTCACGCTGAGCCTCGCCAATCCGTCCCAAAAGAGTAGGTCTAACCTCCAAGGATGCTAACAAACCAGGTACAAAGTCAACAGAAGGTCTGAAGTCGAACAAAGAAAGAAACTCCAAGCTTCGCCGTTCCACGAACAATGGACTCAAAGATAGCCTTTTTCTACTCAAGGCGTCCGCCACCACGTTACCCTTGCCAGGGGTATACGCTATCTCGAAATCATAGGATGCTAAGAACTCCATCCACCTTTGCTGTCTTAAGTTTAAATCCTTCTGAGAGAATAAGTACTTCAATGATTTATGGTCAGTGAACAACTCGAATCTCTCACCAAGAAGATAATGGCGCCAAGACTTAAGTGCGAAAACAATCGCGGCCAACTCTAGATCGTGGGTAGGATAATTCTTCTCATGCACTCTCAATTGCCTCCCTTCATAGGCTATTACCCTTCCCTCCTGCATCAAGACTGCGCCTAATCATGTCCCACAAGCATCAGTATAAACAACAAACGGCTTACTCCCATCTGGAAGCACTAAAACTGGAGCGGTGGTCAAAGCTCTCTTTAACCGTCGGAAAGCATCATCACAATCTACGTCCCATGAGAAAACCAGATTCTTCTTCGTCAAGCGGGTTAATGGGGCTGATATCTTCGCGAAGTCTTTGATGAACTTCCTATAATATCCTGCCAACCCCAAGAAACTTCTTACTTCGGTAGCATTTCTAGGAACTTTCCAATCCTGGATAGATACTATCTTTGCGGGATCCACAGCTATCCCTTCCTTAGAGACCACATGCCCTAAGAATCGCACTTCTCTTCTCCAAAAATGACATTTAGAAAATATAGCTTTAAGACTATGTGCTCGAAGAGTCTCCAATACTTCTCTGAGATGTAAGGCATGCTCTTCTTCACTCTTGGAAAAGACCAAGATGTCATCCACAAAGACTACTACAAACTTATTCAGATACTCTCTGAACACTCTACTCATCAGATCAACAAAGTATGCAGGGGCGTTTGTCAACCCAAATGGCATCACAAGCCACTCAGAAAAACCATCCGGAGTCCGGAAAGCAGTCTTCTCTATACTGCCCTCCGCCACTCTCAACTGATGAAACCCTGTAGCTAAGTCCATCTGCGAAAACACTGAGGCGCCAACCAACTGATCAAAGAGATCATCTATCCTCGGTAATGGGTGTCTATTCTTCTTCGTGAGCTTATTAAGTTCTCTATAATCCACACAAAGTCTGAGGGACCCATCCGCCTTCGTGGCAAACACTACTGGAGCTCCCCACTCCGATATACTTTGCCTTATGAACCCCTTCTCAAGCAACTCCCCTACTTGCTTATGAAGTTCTCTTCTCTTACGAGGAGCCATGTGGCGCACTGGCAAAGACACTGGTTTGGCATTATCCACCAAATAAATTCGGAAATCTATCTCCCGCTTCGGAGGCAAACCCTTCACCTCTTCAAACACATCCGGATATTCCCGGACCACTCTGACAGAACGCAAACTCTCGACCGAAGCATCGAGCGATTCAAGATAACTTAGCAAAACAGATTCCATGGGATTACAAGAGATCTCGAGAGTATTACCCAAGCGGGTCATAAGCCTGACAACTCTCCTTTCACAATCAAGAACGGCACCATTACTGGATAACCAGTCCATGCCCAAAATCAACCCATAGCCCGTGAAGCCCAATACAAAAGCATCACATCCAAACTCAACGCTAAGTATAGAAATCTTCAAACCCAAACATATCATAGACAGATATATGGAGCCCCCAATTGGGTTTGAAACAACCAAGGGATCATCAACTAGACTGGTGTCTAAGTGCAGTGACTCAACTAACGATGATGAGATAAAAGAATGCGATGCGCCAGAGTCAAACAAAGTACGAACTGGATGATCAAACAGAAAAACCAGACTTTCAACGGAAATAGTTCTACCTCTCTACTGAATCGGTGGAACTGAGAGAGCCTGAACTTGCCCCCCTGCCTGAGCTGGTTCCATAAGAGCTTGCACCTGGCCTCCTGAGGTAGACCCCGTCTTCTGCCCCTTCTTTGGGCAGTCCTTCACAAGATGTCCTGCTTCACTACAATGAAAGCAACCGGTCTTCTTCTTTTTGCGACAATCCTTGCTGAGGTGGCCTGGGGTCCCACAATTGAAGCACTTCTTCTTCTTCTTCTTCCCCTTGTCACCATTGCCTTTTCCACCCTTGCCTTGTTGTTGTTGTTGCGGTTTCTTCTGATCCACCTTCTTCTTTGGTGCCTTAGAACTCTTATCATCCTCATGCATAAGTGCCATGTAGACAAGCTTCTCAAAGGTGGCCCCCATAGGAATGTGAGTCATAGCTATTCCTTGTAATGGTTCGTTCAAGCCTCTAACGAACCTCAAAGCCTTCTTCTCCGGTGTATTCACCAACTCTATGCCAAACCTTGCTAATTGATTGAATTTGTTGACATATTCTTTCACCGTGAGATTCCCTTGCTTCAAATTCAAGAACTTCTCCATAAACAGATTCTCTTCCGCCCTTGAGAGAAACTTAGCCCCAAACCTTTGCTTGAAATCTGCCCAAGAGTCAACAGGGCATTCTCCATTAGTGACCTCCCACCAGAATGAGGCCTCTCCCTTCATTAACCAAGCCGCCAACTTGACTTTCTTTCCCTCTTCCACTTCAAAGATATCTAGCAACTCTTCCACTTCCTTAAGCCAATCTCTAGCCTCTACGAAAGTCTCTGAACCTAGAAAAGGTTTTCCTCCTATAGCCTTGAACTCCTTGCAAATCTTAGCAAAATTATCCACTCTAGGCTGAGGAGGAGGAGCGGTTGCCTCTGGTGTAGTAGCATTGGCTGGACCCACAGCCGCGGCCCTAGCCTCTTGTAACCTCCTATACCATAGTGGTATAACTAAGCCCTCCGGGATGTTAAGATCTTCAGCCATGCTGAAACGAAAGAGGAAAGATTCAAAAAGGAAATTCCGAAAGATAAAGATATGGCTATTGGGGATTATGCTTTTCTTTTTCAAAAACTTTTCTCTTAAAAGACATGTTTTTGAAAATACTTTTTCCAAAAATAATACCTTTACTATTTTATTTTTTAAAAAAAAGTATTTTTCTCGAAAATTTATCTGTTCCGGTAACCTGGCTCTGATACCACGTGTAACGCCCCACTCCCGCTATGATCACTCACTAAGGGAATGCCATAACATCGGTGGAGTATTTTAGTGAATATAGAACAGAAAAATTACAACAAGACAGATATAAATAGTACTTGAAATTCAAAACATCATCTCATAACAGCGGAAGTAAAACATGTCTGGTTACATCATAAAACCACAATAAAAGTCAAGTACAATATCCATCAAAATAAAGAAGTACATAATCCCACTCTCATACAATAGCCATGACAAAAGAAAAGATAACTGGGTAACTGGAGCTTTACATCTATCCAAGCTCCTAAAGACTGGAACAGCAATCCGATCAAGCTCCACTACTGCTAGGATCCACCGTAGGACCTGAGGGTTGGGAAAAAAAGATAAAAACAACGGGGTCAGACATAAGTCTGAGCGAGTCCTATAACTTTAACAATACAATCGTTAAAGTAACCAGAGAAGACATAAACTGATATACGGTAACTAATGGGGATGAATGGCTACACTAAGCAGTCAACTAAAATAAGATAAAAGATAAAGACGCATCTACCCTTCCAAAGGTAAATTACTAAACTGCACCACACCAGTCATTCCTAACTTAAAGGTTGATCCCACCCATGGACTTATAAAATTAACTTAATAGTTCTCGCGTACCCCTAGGTGACTAAGTAGACGCCACGGGGCCCTACAATCCACTAGGTGTACACACTACTCCCCATTCGATCGGCTCCCTAACGTAGATACCCGTGCTGGCCCCACCGTGGGGTGTACCATTCCCCAACGTGGCAACCTGATAAAATTAACGGTGCACGGCTTATATCTACACGATGCAACAACGTCTTATTTACCAGCCCGGGTCCACACACGCATATGAAACCCGTTGGTCATGCGTTGCCACCGCTAACCCATTTTGGCCTCTTATAGTCAAGCCCAGTATGCGTGTCCCGTCCTCGACATGGGTCGAGCCCACTAAGATACGTATGGGTTACTGGTTGAAATGGGCCTCCAGCACAAGCCATCCCCCTAAGCTTGGCCCACACACTAGTGTTTCCCACTTAACCCTTTAATCATGTTTAATTACATGTTTCATCTTGGTTAAGTATTTTATCATATTTTCTATTGGCAACCACTAGCAATTTCCACATACCACCCAAGGTACCCACTTAACCCCCATGCCCCACTACATGCTTATCTGGTTAAGTGTTTCTTAATTGATTAACACCGTAACCGTGTAAAGGACCCCTCACATTGGACCGTCATTTGTAGATGCCTTGTTAAGCCGGTAGGTTCCGGGCAGTCTTACACTACAAACGGGTCCAACCTCGTGTCATTTACCCTTGTTACGTATTTAATTTATGATTAAGACCCCTCACATTGGACCGTCATTTGTAGATGCTTGGTTAAGCCGGTAAACTCCGGGCAGTCTTACACTACAAACGGGTCCAACCTCGTGTCTTAATCGATTAATTACTCCTAATTAATCACCCCCATAATTTGTGTTAATTATCATGTTTATTTTAGGAATATGAGTACACCTAACTTAATAGGCAAATTCCCAACTCCAAAGTGTGGGTACACCTAACTTAATAGGCAAATTCCCAACTCCAAAGTGTGGGTACACCTAACTTAATAGGCAAATTCCCATACTATGTTCATTTATTTTATGTTATGCATAATTATATTAATTTCACACAATCTTTTTAACATATGCATTTAATTAACCCCATCGTTCCCACGTAATTTCGTTCTCATGACATAAAACATATAAAAGGTGTCAACTTGCATATGTATGAACATGTTTCAAAGGTGCCATCTTGCATATTAACAAACACATAACTTGCATATGAACTTGCATAACATGTCACATAACTTGCATATAATCTTGTATAACATGTCACATAACTTGCATATTAACTTGTATAACATGTCACATAACTTGCATATTAACTTGCATAACATGTTACATAAACTTACATATTAACAAATACATGACTTGCATATGAACTTGCATAATATGTCACATAACTTGCATATGAACTTGCATAACATGTTACATAACTTGCATATGAACTCATAAACTTGCATATGAACTTGCATAACATGTTACATACTTGCATATGAACTCATAAACTTGCATATGAAGAAACATACAACTTGCATAATTATCATACATGTAACTTGCATATTATCATACATGTTACTTGCATATTAACATACGATCACAAAGCACAAAACTTGCATAACCCACATACATTAGCAAACTAACATCATGTCATATGACTTAAAACCCATTAATCCCCAAACAAAACCATATGATCTCATCATATCTCATCTACTTAGTTTAGCAATTGATCATTAGAGTGATAGAAACTCACAACTAGCCAATTTGCACTCCAAATGAAGAAGATTAAGATGCTTAGAATGGATTAGAGGTTGATTAGAGAGTGATTAGCTTGCAACCCTCTTCATAAATTAGTGGAGGCTCCTTCTAAGATTTAATTTGGCGGCATGTAGCCCTCAATTCTATTTTTAGTATGGATTAGGGTAGGTTTAGGGTGTATTTATAGATTAGGTGAGTGTTTTAGGCCCTTAGATTAACCCTAAATTAGATTAGGACCCTTAGATTTCGGAACCTTCCAGAAACCAGCCCTAAGACCAAGCCCAAACCCCAAACCGGTGCACCCAACCACAGAACTCTCTAGAAACTGTGCAGGTTTCCTGTCCCGACATGGGCGCACTTCCCAAGTGCGCCAGTGTATTTTTGTACTGGCGCACTTCACAAGTGCGCCAGTGCATTTCTGGCCTGTTTCGGGTTTTATTGCCTAACTTCGTTCGTCCATATCTCCTTCATACGGTACCCGTTTTATGCAAACTCGGACTCTATTTCGCGTATTTTTCCGAGACGAACGCAATGACGTAGCCCGTTTCCCCTGATTCTCACATCTGAGATTATTTATACTTTAATTACTAACCATTAGTGTTAATTGAAATTCGGGGTGTTACAGGCATCTCCTGAACAAGAGCCCAGAAGGAACTCGGATACTAGGGCCAGGGAACCTGAGCGGCCCCTAACTAATGTTGATGTACAGGCAATGGTTCGCCAGATCATGTCCGAGAGCCGGAACTATACAAATGAAGATTATGGCATTGAGCGAAGCCATACTCCTTTCACCGACAATATCCTCGACTTCCAGTTTCCCCGGCGCTTTAACTTGCCACAGATGGACAAGTACAACGGAAGGACTGATCCGGGACAGCATTTGATGCGATACTCGTGGCTCATGAATGCTGCTACTGCCCCTGATGAAGTGAAGTGCAAAGCATTCCCAATCTACTTAGAAGATGTGGCGTTGTTCTGGTTTACCCGACTTCCTCCTCGTTCGATTTCGAATTACAGGGAACTGAGCGAACGTTTTATGAACCAGTTCCGACTCCATGCCCGAAAGTCCAAAAGCGTTATTGAATTATCAAGAATCAAGCAGGCACCAGGAGAGTCTTTGAGGGCATATCTTGACCGTTTTAACTTAGCTGTGACTGAAGTTAGTGACCCGCATGAGCCCACCATTCCGATGGCATTAAAGGAAGGAGTCGATCCTGAATCTGAGTTCGGGGATTACCTTTCTGGGAAGACACCCTCCACAAGAGAGATATTCTATGAAAAACTGATATTTATTTAAGGCGAGAGGAGGCCAGGGCAAACCGAAAGAGAAAGTCTGAGGCGGCTTCAAAAGAAAATGTGCAGAGTAACGTCGCCGTGAAGCAGTCTGGGGAAAGTTCCGGCAAGGTTGAAGTAAATGTGGGAAACAAGGGTGGAAACAACAATGCTGGAAACGGGGGCAACAACAGTAACCGTAAGGCGAACGGAAACAGAAGAAATAGAAATAGGGGAAGTGATCCTAACAAAAGACCCCGATTCCAGACCTACGAGAATTATACACCATTGAACGACACCCTGGAGAATATTTACCTGGATACATACAACGTTTTGCAGTATAAAAGACCGCCACCTCGTGATTCGACCGAGAAAGAGATGGCGACAGGGAAGTTTTGTTTGTTTCATGGAACTCATGGGCATTCAACCAATGAATGTCGGCATTTGAGAGATGTGATTGAGAAGCTGCTGCGTGCAGGGAAGTTGGATGAATACAAGGATGCCTCGAGGGACAGGGGGCAAGGAGAGCAGGCTCCAAAACAGATTCTACCTGCTCCCAAGCCTACAGCGCAGCAGAAGGGTAAGGGAATTGTTATCAACTCCATAGTGGGCGGACCTCACCCGGCAATCCGTAGTTTCAGATCAATGGATCAATATGTAAATGCTGCCAAGCACCTAGATGTGACTGAAGGTGATGATTTGGAAGATATCACCCCCATAAAACAACAGAAGACCATGTTTGACGACGTGGTATTCCGCAGCCGAGATAATACTGGGATCCAATCACCCACTGATGATCCGTTGGTTATTACTACCACTATTGGGCCGGCCTTGGTCCATAAGGTATTAGTAGACAACGGGAGTTCTGTCAATATTTTATTTAAAAAGTCATTCGATCAGATGAAGCTTGAATCTGAAGATTTGAAGCCATGTGAAGGATGGATCAGAGGCTTCAACGGGGCGTCAACAGCTCCCATGGGATACATAGAGTTGCCCGTGACCTTGGGGCAAGGAGAACGCAGAAGAGTGTGGATGCTTCAGTTCGTAGTATTGGATGTAGATTCGCCTTATAATGCATTTTTGGGGAGGCCTGCCCTTGCTGAATTCAGAGTTTGTATCGCCCCCTGGTGTTTATTGCTCAAGTTCCCAACCGAAGCCGGAACTGGAGTAATGAGAGGGGATCAAGTTTCCGGACGGGCCTGCTATGTGGCCGAACTAAAGATGTTGATGAAAGGATTTAACATTGAGAGTAAAGATGCCTCGCCTCCCCCAAAGGGGGGCTCGGCATAGCAATTAGAGAAATCGACACCGAAGGAGTTGCCCAAAGGAACGCCTGAGGACCTGGATCCCAGAAAAGACGAGGAACCAGAGACTAGAAATGCAACTCCTAATGAAGCGACAGTGGAAATTCCCATTGACGAAACTGATCCGACAAAAGTTTTGAAGGTTGGTTCTCAATTGGATCCATGTCGAGCCAAAGAACTAATGGACTTCTTGAAGGCAAACTTGGACGTGTTTGCCTGGACCCATGCTGACATGTGTGGGATATCGCCATCCATTATAAGTCACAAATTAAATGTAAACCCGAAGCATCCGCCTGTGAAGCAAAAGAGACGTACGCTGGGCCTAGAGAGGTCGGCTGCTCTCAAAGAGGAAGTGGAGAAGCTGAAGCAGAACGGATTTATTTGAGATTCGACATATCCCGACTGGATATCGAATCCCGTCTTGGTAAAGAAGACGAATGGAAACTGGCGGACTTGCATTGATTTTTCAGATTTGAACAAAGCTTGCCCAAAAGATAGTTTCCCACTTCCCAGGATTGACCAGCTTGTAGATTCGACAGCAGGTCATGAACTTCTCTCTTTCATGGATGCATATTCCGGATATAATCAAATTCCTATGCACGTGCCAGATCAAGAGCATACGAGCTTCATTACGAATTTAGGGTTATATTGTTATGTTATAATGCCATTTGGATTGAAAAACGACGGAGCCACTTATCAGCGCTTGGTGAACAGAATGTTTAATAATCAAATAGGGAAGACTACGGAAGTTTACGTGGATGATATGCTTGTCAAATCGAAACAGTCCTCCAGCCATACGCAAGACTTGGCGGAAATGTTTGGTATCCTACGAAAATATCGGATGAAGTTGAATCCTCTGAAATGCTCATTTGGAGTGGCATCGGGAAAGTTCCTAGGTTTCATTGTGAGTTCCCGAGGAATTGAAATCAATCCTAGCCAGATAGCAGCGATTAGAAACATTGAAGAGCCGAGGAGAATTAAAGACGTCCAAAGTCTTGCAGGGAAAGTAGCTGCGCTGAGTAGATTCATCTCCAAAGCCACAGATAAATGCGTTCCGTTTTTTGATTTGATTAAAAGAGGAAAGAAGAACTTCGAGTGGACTCCGGACTGTGTTGAGGCCTTTCGAAATTTATTGGAACTGCTAGAAAAACCGCCGATTTTGTCAAAGCCAGTAGATCACGAAGAATTGTTTGTTTACTTGGCAGTCTCGGCTCACGCCGTTAGCACAGCCCTGGTTCGAGAACAAGACAAAGTACAAAGGCCAGTGTATTATGTAAGCAAGAAATTAGCAGCGGCAGAGCGCAACTACCCAAAGATTGAGAAGCTCGCTTACAGCCTCCTAATCGCATCCCGAAAACTTCGTCACTATTTCCAAGCTCATCCAATAACCATATACACTGACCAGCCCTTGAGGCAGGTGTTGCAGAGACCCGAAGCATCGGGAAGGTTGATCAAATGGAATATAGAATTAAGTCAGTTTGATTTGAATTTTCAACCACGAAAGTCGATCAGGGGGCAAGCTCTGGCAGACTTTATTGCGGATTTCACCATCCCAGAGGAGGAAGTAATCAATGACAGAGTGGTTAAGTCCGAGGATGAGTTAAAGATAGATCCGTGGAAACTATACACAGATGGAGCTAAGAACGACCGAAGGTCCGGAGCTGGAATCGTCTTAGTCACTCCTGAAGGATGGTCGTTATATTACGCTCTACGATTAGAATTTTCGGCGACTAACAATGACTCTGAATATGAAGCCCTGATTGCCGGGCTGAAGCTTGCTAAAGACCTCGGAATAAAAACATTGGACATATTCTGTGACTCAAAAATCGTTGTTTGCCAAGTGCGAGAGGAATTTGTGGCTCGGGGACCCCGACTTATCGCCTACCTCAGGAAAGTGAGGGAGCTATTGAGTAGCTTGGAGCGGTACGATATAACACACATCCCAAGTGCCGAAAACCAGAAGGCGGATAGGCTGGCAAAGCTGGCTAGTTCCGACAATCCAGAAGAGACTGAAATAATTCCAATTGAAACATTGGAATCGCCAAGCTTTGAGTCGATGGAAGTTGAGTTCGCTTTCGAAGCGGAACCGGAGAAGGAGTCGTGGATGACTCCAATTAAGAACTTCCTTAAGAATGGGACACTCCCATCAAAGAAGAGTGAGAAAAGGGCTGTAGTTCGCAAGGCTACCAGATATGTCATACAAGATGATACTCTTTATAGGTAAGGATTTTCTGTGCCCCTGTTACGATGTGTAGCACACGACGACATCAAGCGTGTACTAAGAGAAGTAAACGAAGGTGAGTGTGGAGATCATACAGGAGGTCAGACTTTAGCAAAGAAGATATTGCGATACGGATACTTCTGGCCTACAATTAATAAAGATGCAGCTGATTATTCATGACGCTGCGATAAGTGCCAGAGATTCGCCAAAATCCCCAGAGCACCGTCGACCCAACTTAAATCAATGGTGAGTCCTTGGCCATTTGCCACATGGGGAATTGATATCATTGGAGTTCTACCAATTGCTAAAGGAGGAGCTAAATATGCAATAGTGGCTGTGGACTATTTTACGAAGTGGGTGGAAGCTGAGCCCTTGACCAAGATCACGGCAAGAAAGGTGATAAGTTTTGTGGTCAGAAATATTATATGTCGATTCGGGATCCCAAGGACGATTATAACTGACAACGAAACCCAATTTGACAGTACTGAATTCAGAAATTTCTGCCAGAAGTATAAGATTGACAAGCGATATACAGCAGTTGCCTATCCGCAGTCGAACGGGCAAGTAGAGGCGATAAACAAAGTAATAAAATCCATCCTCAAGAAACGGTTAGAGCGTGCAAAGGCAAAATGGGTTGACGAATTGCCCCTAGCTTTGTGGGCATATCGAACAACATGTAAGACGGCCACCGGTCACACCCCTTTCTCTCTCTCCTTTGGTTCAGAAGCAGTAATTCCAGTTGAACTGGAAGTTCCTTCCCACAGGGTGACATATTATGACCCGATGACGAATCGGGCGCTTTTACTTGAGTCTCTTGATGAAGTCGAAGAAAAAAGGGACGAAGCAGATTTGCGTGCGGCAAGACATCGACGTCAGATGGCACGCTATTACGACAAAAAAGTTCGCCTCAGGACTTTTGAACCAGGAGATTTGGTGCTAAAGAGAGTCTTTCCATCCCTTCCTCACCTCGGTCCAAAGTGGGAAGGACCCTTTGTCCTCCAACGGAAACTTGAAAAAGGAACCTTCAAGTTAACGACCGTAGATGGCGAAGAAGTCCCTCGAGCATGGAATGCCCAACACTTAATGCGATATTTGGATTAGAAATGTTGTACTTTTTGTTATTTTTCTTATGAACTCTGTAATAAGGCACGACTTGCCTTGGGAAAATCTGACGATATGAATAAAGGACTATAAAGTGGATGTAGGCTACGACTTAGCCGAACCACTATAAAAATATTGTGTGTTACTTACTTTTATGCATTATATATATATTCATCGATTATTCTGTTGTGATTATGGAATACAGGATGATTCAAAACCTGAAAAGGTCGAAGACAGTTTAAACATATGAAAAAGCACAGCGACTATTTGTGTGACAAGACATAAAAGAATGATAAAACGACATTCTTAACTCTAACTCTCCAGAGAGAGAGAGTATAAAAGCGTCTCCGACTGAGCGCTGAAAAAGAAATTCTTCCCCTAACTCTAACTCTCCAGAGAGAGAGAGAGTATAAAGGCATCTCCGACTGAGCGCTGAGAAAGAAATCTTTCCCCGCTAAAAAACCGGGGAATGAAAAGATTGCTGAGCTCGAACTCTAACTCTCAAGAGAAAGAGAGAGAGTATAAAAGAAATGCCAGAAAAAACGACAGGTACTGACGACACTGGAAGTGCTGTCCTGTCAGAAAATCGGGAGCATTCAGATTGCTTGATTAAGCATTAAATAATTTGTGGGAATTGACTGGGGGCACATATGTATACGCATATTTCCTCCCTCCATAACTTCATTTCATAACTATAGACATGCATTTTTACATAAGTGCAGAACTACTAACAAACAGACATTGCAGAAAATGAGTTATTTTTTATTTACAAATGAATGAATTTGTACAGGAAAATAGCTAAAAAAGGAAGCGCAGGAGCCACTCTTGTAGCAGCAATTGTTGGTTCACTGGATGCTAAAATGATACAAGGTAATCCACTATTTAGGTTTTGAGTGAGCCTTGGACTTCTTGGCGGTTTTCTCCGCATCCTTTGCTTCTTTCTCTGCCTCTATCAAGATTCGTTTAGATTTCTGCTTTCCTGAAGATGCGGTGCTGGAACCGGTTGACTTCTTCCCAGAGGGCGGAGCGCTGGAATCAAGAGAAGCTTTTTTAGCGAGTTCCTCTGTAATAGATCTAGTTGAGAGCTTAACAACTAACCTTGATCCCGCATCCACAACTGCGAGGGGCTTGAGGGCTTCAGGGTCTAGTTCCTCGGCTTTTAATTGCAAGCGTTTATCTTGATCAGCTTTCATTGCAGCCAAGGTAACATCATCAGCATTTTTTGACTCCCCGACTATTGCAACTTCTGGTTCCTCTTCATGACCCCCGTCACCGCCATCATCCTTTAAAGCTGCTATCATTTCTTCATCATGGGGAGTGGCGACCTTAGTTGGCTCACTTCCTTCTCCCAAGTCTATAGGAGCATCCTTGTCCTCCCCTCTTTTGGCCTTTTTTGCGGGCTTTGCCCCGGCGGTGGCTCCCTGAGTCACATCTGTCTTTTCGGATGGCTCAACACCTACAGAATGAGAAGCAACAGTTATCAACTCAGGCAAAAACAATGGGTTTTTCATCGATTGCTCAATCACGTGGCGAAAGGTAGAAATAGCCTTGACAAATTGAGGAGAAAAGGTAGGGATACCTTCCGAAGACTTCTCGGCAGGGGTGACTGCTACCTCTGATGCTGTTTCAGGAATAGGGGATAGCAGAGTTGTTCGGGGAATTCCCGGATTTTCAGGATCATACCCCTCTACTTCAGAAGTCGCAGGGGCAGAAGAAGAGGAACCAGCTTCGAGAACATTCTTCTGTTTTAACTTACGTCTCTCTTCTTCCATGGCCTCAGCAATGAGGCGGCGCCCTTTAGCTAGGCGCTCCGGTTCATCATCTCTCAAGTATTTCTCCATTAGCTTATCTTCATCGATGGAATCGACCTTAAGTTCCTCTTTTTCCCACTCGACGATCTGATTCCATACTTGAACCAGAGTGGATGGATAATCCTCGATCCAAGAAATGTTTCGGCGACAGATGATATGTGCAAAGAATTCAATCATTAATTCGCCGAAACCCTGAATATCAGCTTCCGCCTCAGATAATTGTTTGCGGGCTTCCTCCGCAGATTTGATAGCACACTCAACATTGCCCTCAGCCAGGGCAGCTCTGTTCTCTGTCTCCAATAGCTTAGAAGCCAAGTCGGCATTCTTCTTTTCTAGTTCAGCACTCCTCTTTGCTAACTCGGCATTTTTCCGTTCGAGGTCAGCATAAGCAAGGCATGTCTTAGCAGCTTCTGACTTAGCCTCATCAGCTTACTTTTTTAACTCAGAACGCTCTTGAATGTGAGATTCAAGCAAGTCATGATAACGTTTTTGCATGTCCTCAAATTGTTGTTTGAAGTTAGAAGCGTCCCTTTGAGCGACAGCTAGCTGAGCTTGAGTGTCTTCCAAGTCTTTTCCTAGAGTTTTTAAAGCCTTGGCATCCTCCTCCGCGGTCTTTTGCATTGAGTCGGTATTTGTGATTAGAGTGCGGATGATTCTGGAAAGGTTGCGTGAATATTTAAACATCTCAGAATACTGTTTTTCCACCGCATCTATCTTTGCTTTGGCCTCGTCTGCCCACTTAGAAGAAATAGGTTCAAGGGCAGGTAAAAAAGTCAAAGTCTCGAAGTAGTGTTCGGGAAATTGCTCCTCCAAATATGCCCGCTTTATTGCAGCGTCCGCGTCTAGTGGGGGAGGAGCGGGGATTGTCAATTCAGTGTCCCTGTGTGAGGAGGATTCGGTAGTTTCTTTGTCTGTCCTAGGTCGTTTAGTAGCAGGGACCTTGTGCTTACTCCGAGACCCGGTTTCTTTCGGAGGACTTCTCTCTCTACTGCGCTTTTCATGGGAAGAAGTGGAGTCTTTAGATTGTGGTCTGTCCTCTTCCCTACAGCTTTGATAACCCTTGTATTTCTCTTGTTCCGGCCGAACTGGTGAGCGAGAACGTGAGGGTTGAGAATGATAGGGATCATAAGGCCTTCTCTCATCCCTACCACGATCATCACGGCGATCATACTCGACATCCTGAGGAGGATTGGACATGCTGCGGCGAAGCTTCCTGATATCATAGTAGGATCGAGACATCGTACCTGCACAATAAGACAAATGAAATTTAGAATTAATGGATTCACGGAGAAAGAGGTGCAATGAATGCTAATGCTGTTGTATAAAGTGTGTCCTTAATGGTGTGTTTCCCCCCCAACCAACCCGAGTCAGAAGCTAGACTAGTACGGGCAGGCTCTTTAGCCTTAGCAGGAGTGGTCTCTTCAGAAGAGGTGAAGACTAAAGGATCCTTCCTAAAATCCTCTGAAGTGTATATAGTTTCAGGTAAGGGGAGATCCCCCAAACCCTGAAATATTTGTTCATCAGTACTAGGGACATCCCCCTCGGAAGCATTAAGTGGCGACTCTTGGGAGGATGTTGACTTTTCCGGAGAAGTAGCCTCCTTGGGGGCAATATATCTTTCACGATGCTTTTCGGCCAGGTTAGCCAATTCGTCATCCTGAGTAGAAGATGGAGAAGGTGAAGTTTGAAGAGGCACTGTAGGAACTCCTGAGCCTTCTCCTATCTCTGGGACTACCTCCACCGGAGGAATATATGCGTATGGAGCCGTCCCATGACCAATGCTACGAAAAACGGATAACAGCCCATGAAAGTGAAGATATTCGTCTTTAAGGACTTCGTCGATAGTCAAGAATTTTTGATCGCCATTAAGAAGTTGATGCATCCGGTCAAAGAACACCTGATATGATATTTGTTTTGGATTGTCGACTGCAAACAAAAAGGAAAACAAGTTAAGGTGATAACTCGAGTGTATAGAGCCCGCATTTAGAAAATCAATGCTTTACTTGATTTCGTCCACCTCCTGGCACATCCAGGCTGTCGCTTCACATAGAACCATTCCAGTCTGGAGTCTCCAGCTTTACTGCTGAATGGCGCCGAGATTATCTTCCTCTTAGGAACAGACTCAAAATAGCAGAAAGATGGAGTCTCTCGAGTCCGATGCTTGAAGTTATAGAAGAAATGAACGTCATCGAACGTGAGCTCTATGCCTATGATCTCACGGTATGCTATGTACAAAGTATGCAAGTAGGCATAAGAATTGGGATGCAGCTGCATGGGGGCAATCCGCATTTGTCTTAGAAAGTCAATGATGAAAGGAGAAAACGGAGGGATAGCGCCGACCATACACATCAACCTAGTGACTGCCATATATCCTTTTGGAGGGTTGTGGGGACGGTCAGAGCTTGAAGGCACTAGAGTGTCCCTTTTCATTATCCCATACTTTAAGCAAATTCGAATAAGTCGATCGTTGTCGATTGTTGATTCAACGGAATCTGGAGGTGATTCCAATATAACGGCCGATTCAAATTCATCGGGGGCTCGATCGTCACCAATCCCTCCTTCCTCCTCAAAACCCAGAGAAACTTCATGTTCTGAAGAAACCTCGTTGCTTTCCCGATTTCCAACCCCGTAGTCTGGACCCTCATTGTCCCATTCTGGATCTGACGGAGAAGATATGTCCTCGAGAGTGATTTTGTTAGAGGTTTCCGGGGCTTCTTTCCTCTCAGCTAGCTTGGAAGAGCATCTGGGTCTCATGGTCATAGAACTATTGAAGAAGCAATAGTACAATTAGAGCAAATTAGCCCGTATCCCCCCGTGCGTGTGTGCAAACTAAAGTGTGAACAATGTATGCGGAAAGTGCAAAGTAAATGTTTAAAAGTGCGACGAAAAAGTTTGGCAAGATATAAAGAGTTGAAGTAATTCTTGATGTCCAGTTACGTTCACAAGGCACTATCCTAACTGTCCATAAGATTGAAGATTATGCCGAAGTTTGATTGGGCCAGTTAGACGAGTTTTTATGCGTTAAGATAGACTGTGCTTCGGTTCGGTTCGGATTCATTCATTGGGATCGGATCGAGGGCGTGACCTTAGGCTTGGAAATCTTATTAAAGCTCAAAAATTGAAGTCGGATCGGATCGGAGGCAAAGTCCCCTAACGGTTCGGATCGGATCATGTAGTTATATTTCTCTTCCATCATTTTTACGATCCGATCCAGTTTAGGAGGCTCCTTCCCTCCTGTCTTAAATGCTTGCTCCGACCCGATCCGATCACCTAGATTTCGTTTCTTTTTTCTTTCTGTGCTCGCCCCGACCCGATCCGACCTCCTGAATTTCCTTCCTTCTTCCTTTGTTTTTCACCTTCCATATCCTTCCGAACCGAACCGATTCTCCATCATCTTCTTCTTCTCCTTCACCCTCTTTCTTCCCTATCCGACCGCAGGGCCAATCTCGTGCCATTTCCGCAAGACAAAACCAAGCAATTACATGCTGGTGTATTCCACTACAGATCCTCGTTCCCTCCATTCCAACCTCAAGACGGCGACGCGTCTATTGATAACGATGACGAGGGGGAGGGTCACGGCGGCAAGGTCATCAGAGTTTTATGATTGAATTTTGAAGAATCCGACTCGAAAACGATTAAAGAAAGGATTGTTTAAAGTTTTATAACCTACCAGTGTGATTACTTCGAGAATTAAGAAGAATTTTGAAGTTTCACGAATTGAGTATTTTCTCTTTCGTTTTATAGAACTTCGCAAATGAAACAGTGAAAGTGAAAGGAGGAAGAAGGCGAAGTTTATATAGAAGAAGAAGGTAATTATTCGTCTCCCCATTCGGATCGGCAGCCCAATAGGAGAACCCCTGTTCGGATCGGATGGACAACCCAGAAGCGAAGCTTGGCCCAATACTCCAGTAAAAGATAGAGAGAAGAGGGGGTCTGTTCGGATCGGATTCCGAACCGAACCGAATTCTTTAGCTCAGCAGCAAACTGAATTGAAATTTGAAGAAAAAGATAAAAACGTAAGGAAAATCAAAAGAGAAATTACCTCGAAGAGTGCTATGCATCGATGGTCAAAGCATGCTCCGTTTCCAACAAAAGCATCCTTTGAGGGGGCAAAATGTTAGCCCACTTTGTGAACTGGGCAACACAAAGTCAAGATATGAAATATTGAAGAACTTGAAAAACTCTGAAGCGGGTCGGATCGGAGCAGGATAGCGGTTCGGATAGGGTAAAGTCTGCTGTTCGGATCGGTGAACTATTACTCTTGGAATTAAAGAAGCAAAGCTATTCGGGTCGGAGGGGAATCTACTTCCAGTCGGATCGGAAAGCCACCCAATTGCTACAGAGATAGGTCGGAGCGGAGCAGAGTAAAAAGAAGAGAGAATTGGTCCTCACTTAATCCTGTTCGGATCGGAAGAGCCGATCCGAACCCCTGGAGACAACTCTTCCGATCCGAACCCATTCTCCATATCACTCCCCTGCATAAGCGCCTGGATATCCGGATCGGCTATGACCAGTTCCTGCCCACAACGTCCATTACTCTGACGCGTTGTCAACATAGAAATGCATCCGAACCCGAGGCTGATGGGGTGGATGACACGTGGCTCCGATCCGGATCGGGTTCTGAGCAAATTCACACCTATAAATGCCCCATCTGGAGACAAAGAAAAGGATCTTTTTTCTGGCACTAAGAGAGTTCAACCACCTTCATAACCCGAATTCCTGCAATCCCGGAAAATCCAAATCTTCTTTCATTATTTTTTTTCAAACAATTGAGTGATTGTAAGTGAGTTGTGAGAGAAATCGAGTGAATATATCATTGTACTTGCAACTAAATCAGTGAAAAACAAGTGGACGTAGGCATTTCTTCGCCGAACCACTATAAATCCTGTGTGTTCATTTTTATTTTTATCTCATTTCATTGTGCTTTTAATCGATTTGGGTGTTAGAACCACTTTTTGGTCCAACAAGTCCCAAATCCTATTGGTGGTTCGGCTCATCTTTCAATGAATTGTCGGGATTTGAGAATGTCAATCTTGGGCGTTGGGTTTGAATACAACGCCTTAGTTCTTGGTTTCATGGGCTATAGCTTGATTCTAGGAATGGATTGGCTAGCCAGATACGGTGCCATCCTAGATTGTGAAAGAAGCGTAGTTAGATTGTTGACTCGATGTGGAAAGACCCTCGATATTTCTTGTGACCCTAGAGGTCCAGTGATGCTTAGCTACCTAGAATCTATTGACGCGTCCAACAATGATTTGGAATATGTTCGTGTGGTCCGTGAGTATGGTGATGTCTTATATGAAGTTCGGGATTTACCCCCGAGGCACGAGATAGACTTTCGTGTATACCTAGTGGATAATGCAAAGCCAGTTGCATTACCGATGCGCCACATGGCTCCGAGAGAGAGAAGGGAACTTAGTAAGCAAGTGAAAGAGTTGCTTGAGAAGGGATTCATAAGAAGAAGTATTTCGGAATGGGGGTGCTCCAATTGTTTTGCTAGTATCATCTCACGTAGATCATCTAAATTCGGAGGAGGTATTCCTTGGGTGCTTGTCTGATATTGGTTTAGGCCTTTGGGGCTTGTACTTGGGGGATGTCGAGTTCGACTAGGATGGTTTGTGTGAGAGATAAATAGCTGTGGTGATTTTTCATTGCATGATATCTTGGTTTACTCGAAGAGTGATGGGCAGCCGTGACATTATAAGACTATTCGATGGTATGGACTACCCT
This sequence comes from Allium sativum, assembly GCA_030737875.1. Lineage (NCBI taxonomy): Eukaryota > Viridiplantae > Streptophyta > Magnoliopsida > Asparagales > Amaryllidaceae > Allium > Allium sativum. The sequence continues at coordinate 943,613,028 of CM060909.1, read as the reverse complement.
GAGTTAGACTCAATAGGGTTATGAGATGACTCGTGTGGACTCGAGAAAGGTGTGAAGTAATGGATTGTTTAGGACCCTATGTTGATGCCATTTCTTTTAAGGAAGAAGGTGAGATTCTTAGGGCACATGGTCTCTACGGAAGGGATAGCTGTGGATCCCGCGAAGGTGGTGGCAATCCAAGATTGGAAGATTCCTAAGAACGCAATAGAAGTAAGAAGCTTTTTAGGGCTGGCTGGTTATTATAGGAAGTTCATTAAGGACTTCACGAATATATCAGCCCCGCTTACTCGGTTAACGAAGAAGAACTTGGCTTTTGCTTGGGATGTTGACTATGACGATGCTTTCAAACGTTTGGAGAGGGCTTTGACGACAACTCCAGTTTATCCAGATGGGAGTAAGCCATTCACAGTGTATACCGATGCTTGCGAGACAGGACTTGGAGCAGTTTTCGATGCAAGAGGAAAAGGTGATATGCAAAAGGCGGAAAGTACGGGCATCTCTTATCATCCAGAGACGGATGGATGGACAGAAAGGAGTGAATAAAATCCTTGAAGATCTTCTGAGGTTATGTATCCTAGATTTTGGAGGGAGATGAGAAGAGGCAACTAGATTAGTGGTGTTCATGACGTGTTTCACGTTTCATATTTGCGTAAATGTTTACATGATACGACGGAGGTGGTGGAGCCGAGCACGCTCATAGAAGTGGAAGTAGAGCGAGATGCCACGATCAGATGAGCACCTACACGCATTCTTGGATCGGAGGTCAAAAAGCTACGGAACAAAGAGGTCAAGTTGGTCAAAGTGCAATGGGGAGATGATCTTAGAGACGCGACTTAGGAAACGGAAGACAAGATGCGTACGCTGTACCCTTTTCTTTTTAAGGGTATGTTTTTTTAACTTCTCCTTTTCTGCCGCTTTGTTTATACTTGTCCTATCGTTTAGAATGTCTTTGCGATGACATCTTCGATCTTTAGTTAGGAACAATCCTATGGCTGTAAACATGTGTTTGAGACATGTTATGTTCGGTGGATGCAAATGTTTGCTAGTGGTTGCTCATGGATGCATTTACACACACATTAGCCACTAGATCGGCTCAATCACTTTCATGCTGCATATAAATATGTGTGCATATTTAAATTAATGAATGAATAATGGTTGTATTATCATATGGATGCTGCATCAAGATGAATGGTTGTGCACGCATATAGAATTAATATGTATCATTAGGACTCTTTTGCATACATAATTGACGCATGACACTATCATGATTTGCATTAAGGAGGTCAACTGAATCAGTAGACCGCCTGATTTTGCATTAGATAAGAATCATATACACACACTCTGCATATGTTCATATGGCATTAGAAATCTTTTAAGGACAATGGATGCCTATGATTGATGGTTGAGTAGATGGATGATTGGATGGTAGGATACACATTCTACTTAACTTGGAGATTTCGGGGACGAAATCCTTTAAGGAGGGGAGAATGTAACACCCCGTATTTTCTGAGAATATTAAATTAAAGAATAATGTTTAGCATTTTTCTAAGGTTTGTAAGCAAAAGACTTAGTAGCTCATTTGGTTGGAACACGTGACTTGCATACAAGGGGTACAGAGTTCGATCCCTGCCAGCGCCATATTTTTGTTTTAAGGGAATGGCTTGAAAATGGCTTAGTGTGAACGCAGTTCAAAAAGTGGTTTAGTGTGAAAATGGTTAATTAGGAAGATAGAAATATATATATATATATATAATAAAATTCAACCTAAAATTTAAGAAAAAAATTCAAAACAGCGGAAGCTGGTCTTAGGTCGACCCCAGGGTCGACTTAGGAGGTTTGGAATTGATCCCGTCGGGTCTATGACGAAATTTTATGTTTTAGGGCTTAGGTGGCGATTTCTGATTGGTCTGTTGACATCATTTCTTGGTTTCTAAGGCCTAGATGGATTCTAGAGTGATCTGACGGCTGTAAATAAATCTAACTCCTATATAAACACTCCAAAGCCTCATTCTAAAACCTAAATAAAATTGGAACCGTAGCCGTCATGCCACTGGAGTAGCTCATCTTTTCTTGAAGCTTAGGAAATTACAAATCAAAGATTCAAACAACAACGAACACACTATCTTCATCTCTAATCCGATTCATTGTGAGTATGATTTCATTGACAAGATAATTCTTAATTTAATTGTGATATGCTTATCTTTGGATTATGAGAATATGGTTGTGATTCATATGACTTGCTAATTTGTATTATTTATGATGTAAACGTAAAACAAGTTGTTAATCTATGTTAGTAGGTTGTTCCTTATGCTTAATCATACAAGTATAACCTGATTATGCTATGACATTAGAATTTTATTCAATTGAGATGATAGTCACATGCAAGTTCATTTTTGGATTATACGTAAATTTGTAAATGAATTTTATGCAAGTTTTGGGATGTTAAATCATATGTTATACGTATGAATCTTATGCAAATTTTGGGATGTTAAATCATATGTTATATATATGAATCTTATGCAAGTTTTAGGATGTTAAATCATATGCTATATAAATGAATTTTATGCAAGTTTTGGGATGTTAAATCATATGTTATATATATGAATCTTATGCAAGTTTTGGGATGTTAAATCATATGTTATATATATGAATCTTATGCAAGTTTTGGGATGTTAAATCAAATGTTATATATATATATATGAATTTTATGCAAGTTTTGGGATGTTTAACCATGTGTTATATATATATATGAATCTTATTCAAGTTTTGGGATGTTAAATCATATGTAAATTTATGAATCTTATACAAGTTGTAGGTGGAATATACATAGGTTCATATGTGAATTGTGCAGATACAAATGCTAGTTTATGTGTAAACATGTGACCTTAATTTACATACTTAGATCCATATGCAAGTCCACATCTTTTTTGATCTATTTGCAAGTTCATATCTTTTTAGATCCATATGCAAGTTTACACCTTTAAGACTAGAACTATGACATACATAGTTTAAGCAAGTTTACACCTTTATGTTGGATCTATGACATACATAGTTTATACAAGTTTACACCTTTATGTTGGAACTATGACATACATAGTTTATGCAAGTTTGTGACAATTACCTATGCTAGTTTGGGTGAAAAACTATATTCATACATGCAAGTTCACGCCTTTTAGATCTCTGATTTTAGACCCTTGGCAATACAAAGTCTATGCAAGTTATGTTGTAATTCTTAATTGCAAGTTAGATGCAAGTTAGATCTATTTTGTGTGTTGTGCAAATTTGTGATGTTTTTCCCCTTTTATGTGTTAGACTATTTACTAGTCTAATATATATATATATATATATATATATATATTTCAAGTTAAGCGAACGAACGATGCGGGGATAATGGGGGAATATTAAATATACACATATTGTGAATTGGCATGTAATGGCCTTAAAAGGCATATAATTAATTGGAGACACTAATTGGTATAATTTGCATAATGAAATCAGTGTAAATTTCTTAAAGGCGTAAAATTTAACTAAGGCATTAATTGGTAATTAATGTGCAATAATAGACATAATTTAAGTGACAATTATGGACATAAGCCTTAAAAAAGGCATATAACAAATTGGTGATGTTAACTAGTATAAGATATATACCATAAATAGATGAACATAATTTAGGTGAAAAATTATGGACATAAGTAAATTTGGAATTTACTGACAAATTTGAATAGGGATAATTAATCCAAATTTGGGGTGAAAAGATTATGTATAATAATATATGCCTAAGACACGAGGTTGGACTCATTTGTGGTGTAAGACTGCCCGGACCTGCCTGGCAAATCCAGCAGCCACAAATAGTAGCCCAATGTGAGAGGTCAAAGGCCCAAATTAAATGCATAACGGTTGTATGGACACGAGGTTAGGCTCGTTTGTGATGTAAGACTGCCCGGACCCGCCCGGCAAATCCAGCAGCCAAAAATGCCAGCCTAATGTGCGAGGTCCTACAGGGGTTACGGTAGTAATAAATTAAGTAACACTTAACCAAAGTAAACATGTAGTGGGACAAAGGGGTTAAGTGGGTGCCATGTGGGTGACATGAGGAAATACGATTAGTAGCACTTAACTAAGATAAACATGTAAGTAGGACATGGGGGTTAAGTGGGTGCCTTGGGTGGCATGTGGAAATACGAATAGAAACACTTAACCAAATTTAAACATGTAAGTGGACATGAATAAGAAGGGGTTAAGTGGGATGTATTAGTGGGGACCAAGCTTAGGTGGAAAGCTTGTGTCAAGTAATGGGGGCCCGTTTCAAACCAGTAACCCATAAGTATCTTTGTGAGCTCGACCCAAGTCGAGGACGGGACACGCTTACTGGGCTTGACTATAAGAGGCCAAAACGGGTTAGTGGTGGCAACGCAAGTCCAACGGGGTCATGTGTGTGTGGACCCGGGCTAGTAGGTAAGACGTTATTGCATCGTGTAGGTATAAGCCGTGCATCTTTTGTTGAATCGGTTTGCCACTTTGGGAAATGATACACCCCATTGTGGGACCAGCACGGGTATCTACGAGTTAGGAAGCCAATCAAATGGGGAAGGCAGTGGGTACGACTAGTGGAGATAGGAGCAGGCGGCACCTATTACAGCAGCTAGGAGTACAACTACCATATTATAAATATTGTAATTAAAATGGGGTGGGTAGTAGGTGCAACTAGTGGAGATAGGGGCAGGCGGCGCCTATGACATCAACTAGGGGTACACGAAACTACTATTATCACATCTGTTATGTTCAGTAGGCGGGATCAACTTTTAGAGTGACTAGTATTGGTGCAGTTAGTATTAGTTCGGTATAACTTAGTAATTACCCTTAAGTATGTGGAAGTGTGACTTAACATTATCTTATTCCTCCTGTTTAACTCTGTCATTTGTTCGACAGTCATACCTTATCTTCCAGTTATAGCTTATCCTAGTTACTTTAAAAGTTATATTGTTAAAGTTATCATACTCGCCAGACTTTATGTCTGACCCCCTTTGTTTTTGCCTCTTTTCTTCCTTCCCCTCCCCCCCCCCTCCTCAGGTTCTCAGGGTGGGACTAGCACTAGTGGAACTTGACTTGGATCTTTTCTGAAGTACTTGGATTGCTGAAGTGAAGTTCAGCTTATCTTTTATCATGGCTATTGAAGTTAGGATTATGCTTTTTATTTTTATATACGCTGATTTTGTCAAGATGGATATTTTGTACTTGACTCTAGTCTTTGGTTTGATGATGTAACCAAACATATTTACCTTCTGCTGCAATAAATAAAGTTAAAAATTTTCAAGTACTGCTTTATATCTGTCTTGTTGTGATTTTCTGTTCTATATTCACTTAAAATGCTACATGGAAGTTAATGCATTCCCTTTGTGAGTGACAACAATGGACGTGGGGTGCTATAATATATAATTTGTGTTGATTATGTGTGTTTGAATGATATTAATCATGGTTATTTGGTATTTTAAATGCCGTAAGAAATATTGGGATGTAGATAAGGGGATTTTTAAAGTGTATTTTGAAAATAAATTATTTATATAAAATCAATGGATTTTATATATAAAAAAGAAAACGATTGTATAAAAGAAAATAATTATAAAATCAAAGAATTAGAGAAAATGAAATATTTGTGAAACAAATAGAAAAGAAAGTATTTGTAAACCATTTCCAAATAGAATAGAAAAGGAAGTAATTGTAAAACATTTACAAATAGAAGTGAAAAGGAGATATTTGTAAAACATTTACAAATAGAAGTGAAAAGGAGATATTTGTAAAACATTTACAAATAGAATAGAAAAGGAGATATTTGTAAAACATTTACAATAGAATAGAAAAAGGAATAATTGTAAAACATTTACAAATAGAATATAAAAGGAAACATTTTATAAAATGAAAAGAATTTTATAAAAAAGGATAACTTTACATTTGGAATATTTAGACCCGTGCTTCGCACACGGGTGTAACACGATATTGATTTAAAGTAAATATTTAAATAGAAATCTGTTTTAAACAGATAAATTGAGAAGATAGTTTATAAATAATATTTTATAAGTTAGAGTAAAATATTTATCATTGGATAAATGAAATCTATAAGTCAGGACTTATATAGAGAAGTAAGAATCAATTTCAACATCGATAATTGAAACCGAATATGGATGTAGAGTTAAATCAAAAGGTGTTAATCAAAATGGGTAAACCAAAAGGTGTTAATCAAAAGGTCTTAATCAAAATATGTTAGTCGAAAGGAGTTAATTAACAGAGTTAATCCAATAGAGTAATTTATTAGAGTTAATCAAATAGAGAAAATGATTAGAGTTAATCGATTAGAGTTAATCGAATTAGAGTTAATCGATTACAGTTAATCGATTAAGAGTTAATTGAATAGAGTTAATTGAACAAGAGTTAGTCGAATATTAGTTATTCGAATAGAGTTAATTGAATTAGAGTTAGTTGAAAAAAGGAGTTATCGAATATAGTTTATTCGAATGGAGTTAAAGGTGTTATCGAATATTAGTTATTAGAAAGGAGTTAACGAATATTAGTTGTTCGAAAGGAGTTATCGAATATAGTTTATTCAAATGGAATTAAAGGAGTTATCGAATATTAGTTATTCGAAAGGAGTTATCGAATATAGTTTATTCGAATAGAGTTAAAGGAATTATCGAATATAGTATATTCTAAGGGAGTTAATTGAATATAGTTTATTCGAAAGAAGTTAAGCGATAAGAGTTAATGAATTAAAGTTAATCGAGTTAAAGTTAATGGAGTTAGGGTTAATTGATGTGAGTTAATCGAGTTATATTTAGAAGTTAGATATTTCAGAAGTAGGGATTATAACGCTATAGTTATAATCAATGATTTCTGTAAAAGAAGTGGATTCGTAAATAGAATCTGAGAGTTGCGTAAGGAAGTTTGTTAAAGGTTTAAAAGGTGAACCTTGTCTGTTTCGAAGTTAGAAATGTTGTTCAGTTAAGGTCTGAGAGGTAGTTATCCCCCAACTTGATTGACTTCGTTTTTGTAACAACCCGTATTTTTGAATAACATGTCATAACATAAACCAAGGCAGAATTAAACTGTAAAATCTGAATCAAGGGAAACGGGCTGTGCCATTGCGTTCGTCTCGGAAAAATACGCGAAATAGAGTCCGAGTTTTCGAAAAACGAAGTCTGTATGACCAAGTTATGGCCCAATGAAGTTTTCAGAAAATTCTAAGCCCAAAAACAGTTCAAATTCGGATTCAGATTCGAATTCAAACCAAAGCAGACAGGCGGGAATTTTCCCGCCCTAGGCAGGGTCGACACAGGGGTCGACACCCCTGTCGACCCCCCCCCCAATGGGTCGACACCCATGTCGACCCAGGGGTCGACACCCATGTCGACACAGGGGTCGACCCCCCCCCCCCCCCCGGTCGGACCAGTTTCTCTGGTGCACCAATTGTGACGTGTTGATTCTTCTCTAGAAGCTTCTGACGAGATTTGACGGACCTGATGTGTTTTAGGGTTAATCCTATGGTCTAAACTAACCTAAGCACCTATAAAAAGACCCCTAGACCTAGCCTAAACCCTCATTAATCATTCCTACAACTAAATGCTGCCCAAATGTTCACTAATCATGGCCTCCACCTTCTTCATGAGAGCATGAGTGTCTCAAATCAATCTATGTCATAAAAGAGCCATCTTTCTTAAGTAAAAGAGCCTTCTTTCTTTGTCATTGGAGTTATTACTTCTTGTTTCAAGGCGTTTAAGTGGAGCTTATTATTTTCTTTGCGGATTTTGCTTGTGGCTTCGTCTCAATCTTTATAATAAATATTCATTTGTGTCTTCATAGCATTGTAATCCCTTTTCTACTTTCTTTTTGAACCATAAAGTTAAATGAATGATGCAAGTTTGGGGTTGATCATTATGATATGCAAGTTTGGTTGATCATTATGTTATGCAAGTTGGTTCAATCATTATGTATGACACATGTTGCTATGCTATGCAAGTTTGGGTTGATCATTATACACATGTTATCATGTTATGCAAGTTAAACTTGAGTTTGTGAGCTTAAAGTTTCAAGCTTTATGTTAAAGGTTGCATTTTGGCAACATGGAAGTTATCATATCCCTTATGATAACTTGCATGTGAGGCTAAATGTGAACTCCTAGCAACTTCTACATGTCATTTGTCACCATGTATCACTTATATGCTAAGTTTGGTTTTATGCATACTTTTGAAGCCTAATAATGCAATATGCAAGTATATGAACATATGTACATTTCATATGCCACCATGTTAACTTGTGGCTTCAACACCTTTATGTCATGATTATGCCAAGTTCCCTATTTTATCCTTTATGCGTTGTTGCGATTATGTAAACGATGGGATTACATTGGGGTTGGGTAACATTATGACATGAACATGATTTTTATAACATGACATGATATGTTAGCTTGTAATTATGTTTTGGAAACATAATGGACATGACACTTAGAAAATATGAGTGTGGCCAACTCGAGGTTGGGTTGAGTTTGTAGCATAAATCTACCCGGACCCGCCCGGCTTAACTAGTGGCTACAAACAATAGGACCCAATGTGAGAAGTTGGTCATGTTGTGCTCGAACCCGAGGTTAGACCAAGTTGTGGTGTAAAGCTACCCGGACCCGCCCGGCTTAACTAGTAACCACAACAAGGTCTGATGTGAGAGGTTAAAGCACATTAAGTTAATTAATGCCTCCTGATTAGGGTTAAGTTATGGTCCACTTAATACTTAACCAATTTGGGCTTGATGGGTTAATCGGGGTTAAGTCATGAACCTTGGGTACACTTAACCAATTTAATCCACGTTTGGATCGGGTTAACCACATTTAACCCGTTAAGAAACCCTTGTTGCATGGTCCTTTTCAGCAGTAACCCTCTTGATAGTATCATAAGACCCTAGGGACTAGGCTAGGGTGGGGCACGATTACTGGGCTGACATGTAAGCGACCAAAACGACGGCTGAGTAGGTACGCCGGTGTAGGTCCAGGCGGACTATGGTCGTGCACATAGTCCGAAGTTGGAAAATCAGGCACGGGTACCAGTAGATCTAGACTGTGCATACTTGATTTGTGTCCGAGGTTGACACCCTAGGGCTTGATACACCCTAGGGTGGACCTAGCGCAGTTAACTACATTTCATGTTTGGGTCGTATGACACCGACACTTGACGAGTTAGGCTTATAGGGAGCCGATCAACTAGATGGTGTGGTTGGACCTTGATTTAGGTCACCTCATGATGTTGGGCCAAGCTTGGGCCAAGGGATCAATTCTTGTTTTTTTTACTTGACATGTTAGAATGTTAGTACACCCGTGGTGCAAAACTTAACCTTGATTATGCGATGACACCTTTATCTATCTTGTTAGTTAATCACCATGCCAGTATGTTGTTATCCTTATGTTCATCTTAGCTTCTCATCCCAGTTAACTTTACTAGTTCATGGACTGATAGTAGTTAGGGCTTACCGGTCTTTTTGACTGACCTGTTTTCTTTCGCCTCTTTTCTTCCGTTCCCCCCCCCCCCCTCAGGTCCTCAGGGTGGGAACATTGGAGCTTAGCTTGGGTGTTTATAGCTTGCTTACTGGATTTGCTCATGTACGGTTTTGGACATTGAGCTAGCTATGGTTTATCACTTCACTTTGGGGATAGTACTTTATGTATTTCAGTTTTACAGTTTATGCTTTTCTCTAGACTTTGTTTGTTGGAAAATAATGACCAAGTACTTTGTTGTAACTTAACTATGGTTTTGAAATGCTAGTTTTATCCGCTGCTTTACTACTCTGTTTTACTTATATGTTCTGTCTTGTGATATCTGCATGCTTGTTTACCTTGTTTAACGCCCCTCCAAAGCTAGTGTGCTTGCAAGAGTTACCCTGGCGGAGGTGGGGTGTTACATTTGGTATCAGAGCATAAGGTTTACAAGATTTGAGCAAAAGTGTTTTTGAAGCTTACCTTTTGAAAAACTATTTTCAGAACCAATTAAGTATTTTCCAAGAAAAGTCTAGTTATTTTAAAAAGGCTATTCCCCAAAAGCCATAGCACTATCCTTCGTTTCTTCGTTCTGAATCTATCTTTTTCCTTTTTTAGTATGGCCGATCTTAACCTTCCCGAGGGAGTGACCATTCCCGGATGGTTCTAGAGGTACTTGGAAGCTAGGGCCAACGATATGGGCCCAGCAAAAACCCCCAATATAACTGAGGTTCCTCCTCCTCCTCCTCAGAATCCGCAAGCAGATTTCGCTAAGATTTGCAAAGACTTTAAGGCGAAGGGTGGCAAGAACTTTATTGGGATGGAGACTTTTGTGGAGGCAAGAAATTGGTTGAAAGAAACTGAAGATCTCTTCGCCATCTTTGATGTGAAAGATCATAGAAATGTTTTATTGGCAGCATGATTATTAAAAGAAGAAGCTGCTTATTGGTGGGAGGTCACCAATGCTACGAGGCCTGTATAGACTTGGGCCGACTTTAGGACGAGGTTTGGGCTTAAGTTTCTATCATCAGCTGAGGCGAATCTGCAATTGGAGAAGTTTATATCTTTGAAGCAAGGGGACATGACAGTGAGGGAGTATGTGAATGAGTTTAACAAGCTCGCCCGATTCGGTTTGGACATGGTTAATACTCCCCAGAAGAAGGCTTTACGCTTTGCACGAGGGTTGAACGAGCCATTACAAGGTTTAGCCCTATCTCATATACCCATGGGAGCCACTTTTGAAGGCCTAGTGGACATGGCATTGCTTCAAGGAGACAATAAGAATAGCAAGAAGGAAGACAAGACTAATGAGACTCAAACCAAGAAGACAGACTCCAAGTGGGGAGGAAATCAGAGCAATCAGAACAACAAGAACAACAAGAACAACAAGGGCAACAAGGCCAAGGCAAAGGACCCAAGAAAATGCCACTACTGTGGGAATGTTGGGCACATAGCTAAAGACTGTAAGAAGAAGAAGAGGAAGCTGGGCGAATGCTTTCATTGTGGAGAGACTGGACACTTTAGCAAGGATTGCCCCAAGAAGCAAGGACAGAATCTGCGTGCAGGACCTTCTGGAGGGCAAGTGCATGCTCTCAATGCTGCTCCAGTTCAGGACCGAGGTAGTATTTCTGTAGAAAGTCTTGTTTATATTTCTGATTTTCCTGTTCGCACCTTATTTGATTCTGGCGCATCGCATAGTTTTATCTCTTCTGACATTGTTGAAAGTTTGCACCTAAGTACTAGTCTAGTTGAGGATCCCGTTTGTGTTTCAAATCCAATTGGGGGTTCCGCCCATCTATCTATGATTTGTGTGGATTTGAAGATTTCTATCTTGACCGTAGAATTCACGTGTAATGCTTATGTTCTCGGATTCACGGGATACGGGTTGATCTTGGGCATGGATTGGTTGTCCAGTTATGGAGCCATCCTCGGTTGTGAACATAGGGTGGTGAGGCTCATGACTCGCCTCGGTAATACCCTAGAAATTTCTTGTAACCCTAGAGGTCCCGTCATGTTATGTTATCTTGAATCTCTTGACTCGTCCATCGATGATCTGCAATCTGTAAGGGTGGTCCGAAACTATCCCGATGTCTTTGAAGAAGTTAATGGGTTACCCCCTAAACGAGAGATAGATTTCCGCATTTATCTAGTCGATAATGCCAAGCCAGTATCATTGCCCGTTAGGCATATGGCCCCTCGTGAAAGAAGGGAGCTCAGTAAGCAAATCAAGGAGTTGCTTGAGAATAATTTTATTAGGCGAAGCATTTCTGAATGGGGTGCTCCGGTGGTATTCGCTACTAAGGCGGATGGTTCACTTCGCCTATGTGTTGATTATCGAGAGTTGAACAAACTGACAAAGAAGAATAGGCACCCTTTACCGAGGATAGATGATCTCTTTGACCAGCTCGTTGGTGCTTCTGTTTTCTCTCAGCTTGATCTAGCCACCGGATTCCATCAGCTTAGAGTATCTGAGGATAGCATTGATAAAACTGCGTTCAGGACTCCAGATGGATTCTTTGAATGGCTTGTCATGCCATTCGGATTGACTAATGCACCCGCCTACTTCGTAGACTTGATGAGTAGGGTGTTCAGGGAGTTCCTTAACAAGTTCGTGGTTATCTTCGTGGATGATATTCTGATCTTCTCAAAGGACGAGGAAGAACATGCCAGACATCTCAAGGAAGTGATGGATACGCTTAGGGCGCATCAGTTGAAAGCCAAGTTCTCCAAATGTCATTTTTGGAGAAGGTAAGTTCGGTTTCTTGGGCATATAGTTTCTAAGCAAGGCATAGTGGTGGATCCCGCGAAAGTGGTTGTGGTTCAAGACTGGAAGACTCCTAGGAATGCAACCGAAGTAAGAAGCTTTCTCGGTCTGGCGGGCTACTATAGGAAGTTCATCAGGGACTTCGCTAAGATTTCGGCCCCTCTTACTAAGTTAACAAAGAAGAACTTAGTCTTTGCATGGGACTTGGAGTGTGAGCTTGCTTTTCAAAGGCTCAAGAGAGCCCTTACCTCAACACCAGTTTTGGCATTACCCGATAGTGGTAAGATGTTTACCGTGTACACCGATGCATGTGGCACGGGGTTAGGTGATGTTCTAATGCAAGAGGGAAGAGTGAAATGTTATGGGGGTAGGCGACTTAAAGTTCATGAGAAGAACTATCCCACTCATGATTTGGAGTTAGCGGCGATCGTCTTTGCACTCAAATCCTGGCGCCACTATCTTCTAGGCGAAAGGTTTGAGTTGTATACTGATCACAAGTCACTCAAGTACCTCTTCTCGCAAAAAGATCTGAATCTAAGGCAGCAAAGGTGGATGGAATTCTTGGCATCTTATGACCTCGAGATAGCTTATACCCCTGGCAAGGGTAATGTTGTGGCAGATGCACTAAGCAGAAGGAGGTTGACTTTGAGCCCCTTGTTCATTGAGATGAAGAACTTAGAATTCTTGGCAACCTTTGATTTCACGACGGCTGTTGAGTCGATGACGGGTTCATTAGCATCCCATGAGCTTAGACCCACACTTCTTGATCAAGTTGGGGCTTCACAGAAGGAAGATCCATAGATAGTCGAGGTCATGGACAAGTTGATTCGTGGTGAGACGTCTAGTCACCTTGCTAGATATACTATTGATGATAAGGGTTGGCTAAGGCGTGATGGAAGGCTATGCGTTCCACAAGTAGGAGACTTAGTGCATAAAGTTCTTGAAGAAGCACATCACTCGAAGATGACTATACATCCGGGAGGAGATAAGATGTATAGAGATATGAAGCGCATTTTCTTTTGGGCTGGAATGAAGAAGGATGTAGCAGAGTATGTTTCAAAGTGCATGGTGTGCCAACAAGTGAAAGCCGAGTCAAAGAAACCAGGTGGGCTATTACATCCATTGGAGGTCCCGCAATGGAAGTGGGAGAGTATTTCTATGGATTTTGTGGATGGATTGCCTAGGTCAAGAAAAGGGAACACGAGCATATGGGTCATAGTTGATAGACTTACGAAGAGTGCTCACTTCATTCCAGTAAAAAGCAAGAGGACCGCATCATGGCTGGCATCTATTTATCTCCGAGAGATAGTGCGGTTGCATGGAGTTCCTTCTAGCATAGTTAGCGATCGTGACCCAATTTTCACTAGCCAGTTCTGGAATAGTTTGCAAGAAGCGATGGGTACGCGATTGAATCTGAGTACAGCCTATCACCCCCAGACGGATGGCCAAACCGAAAGGGTGAATAGAGTGCTAGAAGATCTCTTGAGGCTTTGTGTTCTTGACTTTGGTGGTACTTGGGAAGACCACCTTCCTCTTGTAGAGTTTGCTTATAACAATAGCTATCAAGCCAGCATAGGGATGGCACCGTTTGAAGCTTTGTATGGGAGGCCGTGTAGGTCACCATCTTGTTGGTGGGAGACAACAGATAGGCTTATACTTGGGCCCGATATGATACGGGACACATCCGAGAAAGTTGAATTAGTGAAAAGGAGGATGAAAGCGGCCCAAGATAGACAGAAATCCTATGCTGACAAGCGAAGGGCAGATTTGGAATTCGAAGTGGGAGACATGGTTTTCGTGAAGGTTTCTCCTTTGCGTAATGTGGTACGTTTTGGAGCAGTTGGGAAGCTGGCACCAAGGTTCGTAGGACCCTTCCCTATCATAGAGAGAATTGGAAAGATGGCCTATAAGGTGGAATTGCCCAAAAAGCTAGCCGGAGTGCATAATGTCTTTCATGTCTCGCATCTCCGAAAGTGCCTACATGAGTCCGCTGAGGTGGTTGAACCAAGCATTCTTGAAGACGTGGAGGTAGAAAAAGAGGCAACCTTGAGGAGAGCTCCAATTCGTATTTTGGGAACAGAGATCAAGAAGTTAAGGAATCGAGAAGTCAAATTGGTGAAAGTTCAATGGAGTGAAGCCGATGAAGATGCAACTTGGGAAACCGAGGAGAAGATGCGTGGGATTTATCCATTCCTTTTTGAGGGTACATTCTCAATCTCCTTTCCTAAGTAGCATATCTTCCTTTTTGATATCCATGTTTATCCTGCTTATCTTGTTATCTCGTTAACCTTGTCATGAGAACCTTAGGTAGAAACCCTTTGGATGAAACATGTGTTTGAAACATGTTATGCTTGATGTTTGCAAGTGGTTTCAAGTGTTTGCAAGTGGATACTCGTGGATGCATGATACACGTTAGGCACCAAGATCGGCTCACACACTTTCATACTGCATATGCATGAGTGCTTATACTTATTCATGGATGAAACTTGTTATGCTATCACGTGGATGTTGCATATGGATGAATGTTATGTGCACTCATGTAGAGACTATGAGTTATGTTAGGAATTTGCATACATATGGACTCATTTCACTAACATACTTTGCATTAAGGAGGTTTACTGTATCAGTAACCGCCTGATTTTTGCATTAGATAAGTACATATACACACACCTTTGCATATGGTCATACAGTATTTAGAATCCTTTAAGGACAATGACTGCACGTGGATGATGTTTTGAGTTGATGGATGATGGATGGTAGGATACGTTCTTCCTAACTTGGAGATTTCGGGGACGAAATCCTTTAAGGAGGGGAGAATGTAACAACCCGTATTTTTGAATAACATGTCATAACATAAACCAAGGCAGAATTAAACTGTAAAATCTGAATCAAGGGAAACGGGCTGTGCCATTGCGTTCGTCTCGGAAAAATACGCGAAATAGAGTCCGAGTTTTCGAAAAACGGAGTCCGTATGACCAAGTTATGGCCCAATGAAGTTTTCAGAAAATTCTAAGCCCGAAAACAGTTCAAATTCGGATTCAGATTCGAATTCAAACCAAAGCAGATAGGCGGGAATTTTCCCGCCCCAGGCAGGGTCGACACAGGGGTCGACACCCCTGTCGACCCCCCCCAATGGGTCAACACCCATGTCGACCCAGGGGTCGACCCCCCCGGTCGGACCAGTTTCTCTGGTGCACCAATTGTGACGTGTTGAGTCTGCTCCAGAAGCTTTTGACGAGATTTGACGGACCTGATGTGTTTTAGGGTTAATCCTATGGTCTAAATTAACCTAAGCACCTATAAAACGACCCGTGGACCTAGCCTAAACCCTCATTAATCATTCCTACAACTAAATGCTGCCCAAATGTTCACTAATCATGGCCTCCACCTTCTTCATGAGAGCATGAGTGTCTCAAATCAATCTATGTCATAAAAGAGCCATCTTTCTTAAGTAAAAGAGCCTTCTTTCTTTGTCATTGGAGTTATTACTTCTTGTTTCAAGGCGTTTAAGTGGAGCTTATTATTTTCTTTGCGGATTTTGCTTGTGGCTTCGTCTCAATCTTTATAATAAATATTCATTTGTGTCTTCATAGCATTGTAAGCCCTTTTCTACTTTCTTTTTGAACCATAAAGTTAAATGAATGATGCAAGTTTGGGGTTGATCATTATGATATGCAAGTTTGGTTGATCATTATGTTATGCAAGTTGGTTCAATCATTATGTATGACACATGTTGCTATGCTATGCAAGTTTGGGTTGATCATTATACACATGTTATCATGTTATGCAAGTTAAACTTGAGTTTGTGAGCTTAAAGCTTCAAGCTTTATGTTAAAGGTTGCATTTTGGCAACATGGAAGTTATCATATCCCTTATGATAACTTGCATGTGAGGCTAAATGCGAACTCCTAGCAACTTCTACATGTCATTTGTCACCATGTATCACTTATATGCTAAGTTTGGTTTTATGCATACTTTTGAAGCCTAACAATGCAATATGCAAGTATATGAACATATGTACATTTCATATGCCACCATGTTAACTTGTGGCTTCAACACCTTTATGTCATGATTATGCCAAGTTCCCTATTTTATCCTTTATGCGTTGTTGTGATTATGTAAACGATGGGATTACGTTGGGGTTGGGTAACATTATGACATGAACATGATTTTTATAACATGACATGATATGTTAGCTTGTAATTATGTTTTGGAAACATAATGGACATGACACTTAGAAAATATGAGTGTGGCCAACTCGAGGTTGGGTTGAGTTTGTAGCATAAATCTACCCGGACCCACCCGGCTTAACTAGTGGCTACAAACAATAGGACCCAATGTGAGAAGTTGGTCATGTTGTGCTCGAACCCGAGGTTAGACCAAGTTGTGGTGTAAAGCTACCCGGACCCGCCCGGCTTAACTAGTAACCACAACAAGGTCTGATGTGAGAGGTTAAAGCACACTAAGTTAATTAATGCCTCCTGATTAGGGTTAAGTCATGGTCCACTTAATACTTAACCAATTTGGGCTTGATGGGTTAATCGGGGTTAAGTCATGAACCTTGGGTACACTTAACCAATTTAATCCACGTTTGGATCGGGTTAACCACATTTAACCCGTTAAGAAACCCTAGTTGTGTGGTCCTTTTCAGCAGTAACCCTCTTGATAGTATCATAAGACCCTAGGGACTAGGCTAGGGTGGGGCACGATTACTGGGCTGACATGTAAGCGACCAAAACGACGGCTGAGTAGGTACGCCGGTGTAGGTCCAGGCGGACTATGGTCGTGCACATAGTCCGGAGTTGGAAAATCAGGCACGGGTACCAGTAGATCTAGACTGTGCATACTTGATTTGTGTCCGAGGTTGACAACCTAGGGCTTGATACACACTAGGGTGGACCTAGCGCAGTTAACTACATTTCATGTTTGGGTCGTATGACACCGACACTTGACGAGTTAGGCTTATAGGGAGCCGATCAACTAGACCGTGTAGTTGGACCTTGATTTAGGTCACCTCATGATGTTGGGCCAAGCTTGGGCCAAGGAATCAATTCTTGTTTTTTTTACTTGACATGTTAGAATGCTAGTACACCCGTGGTGCAAAACTTAACCTTGATTATGCGATGACACATTTATCTATCTTGTTAGTTAATCACCATGCCAGTATGTTGTTATCCTTATGTTCATCTCAGCTTCTCATGCCAGTTAACTTTACTAGTTCATGGAATGATAGTAGTTAGGGCTTACCAGTCTTTTTGACTGACCTGTTTTCTTTCGCCTCTTTTCTTCCGTCCCCCCCCCCCTCAGGTCCTCAGGGTGGGAACATTGGAGCTTAGCTTGGGTCTTTATAGCTTGCTTACTGGATTTGCTCATGTACAGTTTTGGACATTGAGCTAGCTATGTTTTATCACTTCACTTTGGGGATAGTACTTTATGTATTTCAGTTTTTCAGTTTATGCTTTTCTCTAGATTTCGTTTGTTGGAAAATAATGACCAAGTACTTTGTTGTAACTTGACTATGGTTTTGAAATGCTAGTTTTATCCGCTGCTTTACTACTCTGTTTTACCTATATGTTCTGTCTTGTGATATCTGCATGCATGTTTACCTTGTTTAACGCCCCTCCAAAGCTAGTGTGCTTGCAAGAGTTACCCTGGCGGAGGTGGGGTGTTACAGTTTTTAACTAAGGAATGGTTAAGGTTCGATAGTGAAGGTTGGTTAAGTGAATTTAGTTAATGAGGTAATGGTTTGAGTGGCATAGCGATGTTTTATTTAAATATCTGTTTAAATACAATGAATAAGTTTTGGAAACATTTTCCAAATATATCAGAGATATTTTCTAATCATAGAAAATGAAATGTTCGATGATAAAAAAATACTGGAATGACAGTGATACATGAAAAAGAGATGGAAATGTTTTCCAATGATTAATAACGTATATTTTCTAAATTTAGAAAACAGGGAATGTTGAATATATGGAAACAGGTAACTGAATAAATTAATGATAAATTAATTTAAAAAGGAGAAAAGGTTGATCGATGATTGATCGATAGAATTTCCATCTGGAAATAATATCGTTGTTTGCACACGTGTTTTTCTTTGATAGTTAACTCACCAACTATCGAAGTTTTTGACCATTTCCGTTGTCAATACGGAGAGATATCCGGAAACCACTCCGTATGGCATTAGCGTTGCGATCAAATATGATGAAGATAATTGAAGACAGAGTTATGCAAGGGATGTCCTATTTACAGAATAGTGCCTTCGTTTGTCCGGTCCCAGGACGACCTGTATGGAAGAATGTCTGACAAAGTATATTTGATGGATCACGTAAGTTGATCTCTTCAAATTTATGTACGTTTGGTGGCGGAGGAATTCGTTTCTCTTAGTTGTATAACCGTTGTATTTCTAGGGAAATCAATTTGTGATTTGGTGGGTATGACGATGTGACATTCAAAGTGAACAATTGGGTGATCTGTCAGAGATAACCATGGCCTCTAGCCTCACAACCGGGAAATGACAAAAATCGGGCAGGCAGCATGGCTAAGTGGTTGGCCGCCAATTAGGGTGTATTATCACTTATCTAGAGATATTTATTTCATTCTATAATCGATTGTCGATGTTGTACCATTCGGGAAACGGTTGCTGATCCCACCGTTGGTGATATACATTCGACACACTCAAGCGAAGAGTGGTCGGTCATATGCGGCCGGGTTGCAAGATGTTCTTGTTGAACCCGGTGTATTCCTCTCTAGAGGTACACTATCGGAAGGTGGTTCCATACCTTGTCATAGTTAGAAATCCATTACCCAATAAGTGCTCGCGGTTTTGATTGTATACTATATATGTGGAAGGTGAGATGAAAGCATTCTGCTAGATGATTATTATATTGTGGATGATAGACACTATTATAATATCAATGAGTTTTGATACAAAGATTATCGTTTCTTTCAAAATGATTTGAAAGTTAAATCAAATTGATTTAGATTCTCATAAGGGAAAAACCCGTTCTGTTATACGGCGTGGTCTTATGTGGTATCGTTTTATTGCTCAAACTGTTTTAAATTGTTTTACTCACACCAGTCCCATGAGTTTATTTTGTTTTGTTTTCCCTAAACTCTTAGGTGCCCAAGTTTGTACGGGCAGTCAAGTAGTCAGGATTTTACAGATATACTTGGAGAGCATGGAGTAGGAGGCTTCAGGATTATATAGTTATAGTTATTTCCGCTATGTTGTAAGTGTTATACTCTGATAATGTTACTGTATACATATACTGATTTTATTTCAAAATTTTGTATCTATTATATGCTGTTCATTCCGCTGTGAGATTCATGTTACTCTGATGTTGTATGTTCTTCTTCTTCTTCTTCTATTCTAAGTTTCTATCTTATCTATTCTCACCCTCTAATTTCTTTCATGGACTATCCGGTGTTTCCGATGCTTGAATAGTCGACGTAGTGTTGTATGCCGATATCCAAGATCGCAAATTCCCCGGGTCGTTACACGTCTAATGTCATGAGTTGTTTAGAGTTGATGGGCCTACCTCGAGAGAAAGGTATTAAGTGATAGATCTTCCTTATAAGGTATTAAGTAGTTGGACTTGCCCCTCTCCTAATGGATTAAGCCTTAGGTTTCGGGCTGTGGTCATAAGACCCACCCTTATTCGGTATTAAGTGATCGATGAGTCCTTTTTCAGATTGATTTTTCAATAACTTATTGTAGGATCTTGAATTTCAGTACCCGTTGAGTCGACCTGATACAACACAAGTCAAATCAAAGTGCACTGAAACCCAGTTGCGAATAGAAAGAAATTAGAACGTGAGAATAGATAAGGTAGAAATTAGAAAAGAAGATGTACATGAATACACAGAGTCAGAGTAAACGAATCTCACAGCGGAATGAATAAAATATAATATATAATAGAATTAATTGACAAGAATAATCCAAAGTTTAATGTGTCCGCCCATATTAATCCCAAGTTTGCGTTATTTAAAAATAATCCCAAGTTTGAGGGGTGCCTTCCCATATTGATCCCTTCTACCATTTTAACTTAATATAGCTGGTAACTTTTCCAAACCACGTTAGAATCATTTCTTCCCCCAACCTGTGTTCTGATCTTGCTCACGTTCAAGCTCTTCATCTCTTCCTTCTGTAAATAATTTATTACCACTAACTTATTCTATCCTATTTCCCAAATCACAACTCCAGCTCCCTTGCCATTGCAGCTTCATTGAATCTCCATTGCACCTCAACCTCTCAACGAAATCTCAAATCAATTTTTTCCATAAACTTCTCATTTCAAACGCCGTCGTCTCCTCATCATCACTACACGTGCACACTCCATTTGGTTTTTGTGCTTTCTCCATGTCATGTGCTTTAGCGAGTTAGGTGTGACAAATGAAAACATTTATTTCTTTGTTCGTTGTTGTGAACTTTCCCAATTCTCAGCAAAATCCACTTGGAACTAACCAAGATCTCGCCGCCCGTATGCTCGTACATGGGAAACTAGCGTGTCAATAACCCGCTTCTAATAAGTCAGAAGAGGAAGGGGGCGAGGATCGCGGGAATGAAGATGAGTCAGGGGGCATTCGAGAAGGTTCTAGGCGAAGCCGATTGATTTGAAGGAGGGGTTTTGGGCGAACCGATTGATTTGAAGGAAGAAGAGTCAGGGGGCTTTCAAGTTGGCGGGTGAAGGGTATAATCTTGCAAACCCGATTGATTTGAGGGAGCGGTTTTGGGCGAAGCGTGGAACTAACAAGTTTGTGACTACCATGATCATCAATTGTTGGGTTAGTTGGAAGTGATCTCATCTGGGGGCTCTATGTATATATGTAACGACCCGGGGATTTTCGACTCCGAAAATCGACACAAATACCAATGTCGACTATTCAGACATCGAAAATACGGGATAATAGATAGAAGTTAGAGGGTGAGAATAGATAAGATAGAAAATTAGAGTAGAAGAAGAAGAAGAACACAACAACACCAGAGTAACCCGAAACTCACAGCGGAACGGAAAAATATATAGTATCTAAAATAACTTTAAACACAAATCTGTATTTTTATATTAGAGTACAACACTTACATCACAGCGGAAATAAACAATAGCTATAAAATGTTGCTGAAGCCTCCTGCTCCAAGCGCCATCTAGTGTATCTGTAAATCCCGACTACTTGACAGCCAATACAAATTTTGGGCACCCAAGAGTTTAGGTAAAACAAAACAAAATAAACTTTGGGCCAATCATGGAACTGGTGTGAGTAAACTTCAACCATTCGGTTTAACTTTTCAAAATCATTTTCAAAAGAAATGATAACCGTAAGACCAATCCACACATAAACACAGATGGTTTTTACCTTACGATAACCCAAAACTTTTTCAAAATCAATACTTTTCTGATATTATAATAATGTCTAATCACAAATATTTAACAATCTAGCAGAACGTTTTCATCTCACGCTCCACATATATATAGTATACAATCAAAACCATAGGCGCGTATTGGAGATTGGATTCCGACTATGACAAGGTATGGAACCACCTGCCGATAGTAAATCTCTAGAGAGGAATACACTAGGTTCAATAAGAACGTCTTACAACCCGGCCCATACATGACCGACCACTCATTTCCCTTGAGTGTATTGAATATATTGTCACCTACGGTTGCTAGCAATATAACCGTTCCCGGGAGATACAGAAGCAAAAAGAAGTAACAAATATGAATATTCTCCAGACGGTGACAATACACCCTAATGAGGGCGACCCACTTAGCCATGCTGCCTGCCCAATTTTTGTCATTTCCCGGTTGATGAGGCTTGAGGCCATAACATATCTTTTGATAGATGACACCTCCATTTACTTTGAATGCCACATCGTTATACCCACCAAATCACAAATTGATTTCCATAAAAATACCATGGGTATGAAGCTAAGAGAAAAGAATTCCTCCGCCACCAAACGTGGATACGTTTGAAGCAATCAACTTACGTGATCCATTAGATATACTCTGTCAGACATTCGTCCATACACGTTGTATTGGGTCTGGACAAACCGAAGGAATTATTCTGTAAATACATCATCGACAATTTCTACCTAGGATCGCCAAAACAGCCGTTGCACAACTCTATCTTCAATTATCTTTATCATATTTGATTCGCAGTGCTAATGCCCATATGGAGTGGTTTTCAGATAATAAATCTGATCCCGGCCTCTCCGTATTGACAATGGAAAATGGTCAAAACTTTGATAGTCGATGATTTAACTATCAAAGGAAAACATGCGTACAAACAACGAATTTATTTCCCAATGGAAATTTTATCGATCAATCATCAATCATCAATCAACAATTATCCCTTTAAATTAATTTATCATTAATTTATTCATTTCCCTATTTTCGTTTCCACATTTCGTAATTTCCTATTTTTGAAATTTAGAAATTATACATTATAAATCATTGGAAAACGTTTCCATATTTACTCTCATTTCTTATTTTCTATATTAGGAACATTTATGATTCTTATTTGGAAAACATTTCCAAAACTCCTTCATTGGATTTACACAGATGTTTAAATAAACATCGGTATGCTAAGTCGAACCATTCACACTTATTAACTAAATTCAATTAACTAACCTTCACTATCGAACCTTAACCATTCCTTAGTTAAAAATGAAGTCAATCAAGTTGGGGCATAATTACCTCTCACACCTTAACTGAACAACACTTCTAACTTCGAAATAGACAAAGTTCACATTCTAAATCTTCAACAAACTTCCTTACATAACTCTCGAATTCTATTTACGAATCCACTTCTTTTACAAAAATCATTTGATTATAACAATAGCGTTATAGTCCCATGCTTTCGAAATATAACAACTTAAACATAACTTTTATTTATTAATTTGAATAAATAAACAAACAACTAATTTATTAATGAATAAATAAATATTGATTTAAAAACAGAAAGTAAATACTACTTTCCTACATTCGATATAGTCGAATTTAATGTATAATTCTATCTCGAATAATCTATATTCGATAACTCGCTTTCGAATAACTATATTCGATAACTCTTTCTTTCGAATAAACTATATTTGTTAGCTCTTTTCGAATAAACTATATTCGATAATCTCTCCTCCGACTAACTTGTATTCGATTCACTTTATTCGAACAACTAATATTCGACTAACTCTATTTGATTAACTAATTTGATTAACTCTAATTCGATTCACTCTATTCGATTAACTAATATTCGATTAACTCTAGATGATTTAACTCTATTTGATTAACTCTAATCGATTTAACTCTATTTCAATTAACTAATATTCGATTAACTCTAATCGATTTACTCTAATTCGATTAACTCTAATCGATTCAACACTATTTCGATTAACTCTAATCGATTAACTCTATCTCATTCAAATTCCCATTTGAATTTCTATTTCAAAATCCTAATTTTTCTTTATAAATGTTTTAATTTATAAAATAACTATTTTAATCCATTATTCACATTGAATGTGAATAAAATTTCTTATATATATACCAATTCAGTTTGATTACATATTTAAAAATAATATTCCATTTCCAAAATCTATTTATACTTTTATTTGTATAATTATTTCTACAACTCCCCCTTCTAACTTCTAACGGTTAAAATCTCATTTAAATTCCCTTTTATAAATGTTGAATTCAAATTCTATTAACCTATCGGTCTTAAAACCAATTTCTACTTCGTTATATAAATTCAGATTTATATATTCAAATTATCCAACACTAAATATTTTTCTTAATTTATAAACATCGTTTATAAATTAACCTTCTTAATTTATCTGTTAAAAACAGATTTCCAGTTAATTATACTTTAAATAAATCTTTTCCCCTTATTCTCTTTTATAAAATTCTTTTCATTTTATAAAATACTTCCTTTTATAATACACTAATTATTTTCCAAATATTTACTTTTCTAATTATCCGATTTATTTTCCAATATTTCCTTTTCAATTTTATTGTAAATGTTTTACAAATATTTTAGCTTTTAATTCTATTTGTAAATGTTTTACAAATATTTCCCTTTCAATTCTATTAGTAAATGTTTTACAAATATCTCTATTTCACTTCTATTTATTTATATTTTACAAGTATTTCTATTTCACTTCTATTAATTTTACAAATAATTCTTTTTTATAAAATCCATTGATTTTATAAAATCCTAAAATTTAATATCCACTTTGAAATTCCTTTGTATATTTCTAATTATTTTCCTAATAAATATTCCTTTATGATTCTATTTATTTACTAAATATATATTCCTTTTATAACTCTATTTATTCTCTAAATAAATATTTCTTTTATAAAATTCTTCAATTTTATAGATATTCCCTTTTATAAAATCCTTTGATTTTATAAATATTCCCTTTTCAATATACACTTTGTAAATTTCCTTTCTACATTCCAGTATCACTTATGGTATTAAAATACAAATCAAAGGATCAATCATCATCCAACACACAAAATCAATAACAGATTATATACCACATCATATATCACAATATATGAAAAAACAGTATTATAAGTATTGAGGAAACCAGTTGGATCCCTCCAACATGTTTCCCTGCATCCACAGATATTAAACAATATAATTAACATCAATTTCATTTCCATATGTACTATTCTGATAAATAGAATAAATATTTGTTTAACGATATGTGTATATATCATTATCTGTATTTCCAAACAATAAATCAACAATTCAACCAAACAATTAACACACGGCAATCAACCATCATTTATCAATTTTAAAAATATGTTATAAAAATATAATTGAGCAGAGTTAGTGAGATTTAATGACATTGGACAGTTATCGTTAAATAACGATTAACTTCTTTGATTCAGACGGACAGTTTATTTTGCAATAAATTGTAATGAGCTCCAATTCACTCCCAGTCAGTTCCTTATTGTAACCGCCGTCCATACGATCCTAACGGATTTATTTTAGCTGAAAATGGTTAACGTACGAGCAAGTTATTGATGTATAAGTTTGTAACGTTATTTAAATTAAACTAACACTTAGATCATATTTACTTAAACCTTATTGGGCCTCACCCTTTTCATTCTTGGCCCATCGCTACACGTGCTCACACTTCTTCCTCTCCCTCTTTCTTAAACCCGCAATGTCCTGTATAACTCCATAGCCATTGCTGCTATTTCACCTTCCACGTTCTCACTCCCTGCTCGACTAAAATCAGTAACGACTTCACCATATCACCTCCTTCCCGAGCTCTCCCACCTTCACACCAGAACTTTCGACTCGCAATACCCAAGAGAAATCTGATTTCACCCATTTCCAATCGCATACAGTAAAAAGCATCGAACTCTTTTGATCCCAAATTGAACCAAAACTTCACACCTGAAACCTCTTAACCCATAAACACAACTACACACTTGAATTCACCAATTAAATACTCAAATGCACAAACGTTCCAACCCTAACTATCGTTGTAAAAACGTAAGAGAAAATGATGTTGTTCGAATGCTTTCAAACTCACCTAGGATGTCGAGAATGATCTAAGGAACATGAAAATACAAGTTTCAAGAATTATGGAATTTTATTTGGTTTTATTTGAATTTAGGAAGATCGAATTGTTTTATTGGAAGAACGAAAATCACGACGGATAATTTTGTTGACCAAAGAAATGAAATTTAGGTTTAGAGAGATGTGTATTGTATTTATAGGGGTAGATAGCTTCTAATGTAAGCTTCATATTTTATTTTATATTAATTTATATTGTTTCGCTCCTTGTATTAGTCTTCTAAAAATCCGCATGATCACACATGATATCCAAAAATCATGAAAATGGGCATGCCGCTACAGTTAGACATTACGGACCCAACGAAACTTGTTTCGTTGAATTTTGACTTCTTTTGCTCACATAGCGTATTTTTAAAGTCAAATTATTGACTATTTTTCAGATTAAAATCCCGTACGGCCACATAGTGACTCCAAAAATCACGAAAATTGAAATCTAACAATAAATTAGTACTGCGGATCCAACAAAATTAGTTTCGTCGAAAACGGAGGTCGTTTGTAAAACTAGCTATTTTTAAAGCTCTAAATAAACCCATTTAAATATTAATATATTTAAAAATAATTAAATTAAATATAAATTGTTGACATCAAAATTTGGTCACCAGCGACAGTCAATCCCCAATCATGCGGTGAACACAAGAATAAAGATTATAAAATGCAAAAGTAAAGTAAAAGAACGAGGAGCACACACAGAATTTTTATAGTGGTTCGACAAAGACGGTGCCTACGTCCACTTTATATATTATTTCTCTTTTTTGATTACAAGTACAATGCTTTTTCTATTTGAAGAAGAGGAAAAGATAGCTAACTCCTCTTCTCTTTGGGAGAGATTGAGAGAAAATGAACTCCAGAAATAAAGTGTAAAAGTGTAGAAGAAGTCCTCTTTTTTTGGTCCCTTTCCACTTTAAGCTCAGAGGTATTTATAGGTGTAAAATGCAGCAAATGCAGCTTGCGTTGTTGTAGTATGGTCCGGCCATTCGGGGAAAGCCTGGACACGTGGAACCCATCATTTGGTTTGAATAGCGGCGGGAGACTGATTCCATTGTTCAAAAATAGTATCCTCGGAAGTTGTGGCTGACGTGGCATCCACGGAGAGGTATATCAAATGTAGAGCTTTGTCCGGATATGGTTTAACCACTTTTATTGCCTTGAAAGTTGGGATATACATTGGAATTGCTCTGTAGAAGATTTCCACGCTAGCTTGAAATAATCGGTCGACGCGCCTTTTACGGAAGCGAGATACTCGGTTGACTGGGAGAGCGATTCTTCCGGAGTGATCTGTCAATTGATTATGCTGGACTTGGGTCGATATGTGACTGCTTCGGGTTGTGCGTCTGCTGGGCTTCCTGAAGTGCGACTTATATCCATTTGTGCATTTGGGCTTTGGTTTGGCTCGTTGAGACTCTTGCCAAAAAGAGGGTTAACACTTTGCCCCTCAGAATGCATCTTCATCAGTAGAGGGAGGTGTGTTCTAAAATTTGCACCGAAGCATAAACACTCGAACAGCTATGGTCATGCTGGACCATCTTAAGGCCAAAAAACAACGGTTCTGGTGTTGTTTTAAGGCCAGAAAACCGACGACCATACCAGGTCGTATTAAGGCCGGAAAACCGACAACGATCGGGAACCGTATTAAGGCTGAGATGGTGATCGCTATTTGTATGAGAGTTGGTTCCTGCAAATACAGAATAAACCTTTCTCATTTTGGAGAAGGCTAATGGGTCGAGCATTTTATTTCACTTGGCTTTGAAGGGTGGCGAGCATTAACCATGCTCGGCTTCGTGGCGAACGCTAACCAGGTTCGGCTTAGTGGCGAACGCTAACCAGGTTTGGCTTAGTGATGTGGCGAGCATTAACCATGCTTGGCTTAGAGAGAGGAGGCGAGTACTAATCATACTCGGCTTAGGGCAAGTGTTTTTTATGCTCGACTCATGTTAATTTAGTTTGTCCAGCGATCTATGAACGGTCGTGGTGTAAAGAGAAAAGGAGTATAATCTATACTTCGTATTTAGAAAGCATGAACTCACTAGGTTAAAGAAGTAGACATTTAGAAAAAAGGTGGTGGGCTTTTGCGCTGACCACATAAAACAGGGGGCGAGCGTTATTCATGCTCGGCTTAGAGGTGTTCAAACATGATCAATGTTTGCAAAAGAAAATGCATAACTACTAAATAATTATTACAAAGAAAAGAAACTCTAAGAGGACAGTGGTTGATTCCAGAGCATGCCTAGGAGCTAAATCCTAACCCCATACATGTGTGCATCAAGGTGTCCTTATTATTGAAAGGAATACATCAAAAGAAAAGAAATCTAATTAATGATAATGTTGTGAGTTCTAGTCTCAGGGTCCTTTCCGTTTCTGGGAGCTCAAGGACCGACCTGAAGAGCTTGGACAGATGGTCGCAGCGGCATGGCCAGGGCACGATTTTTGACATATTCGGGGAGCTCTCCTTTTCTGACTTGTCCTTCAATGAGATCGTGCAGATGTCGGCATTAATTTGTATTATGTCTAGCTACATTGTGGAATATACAATGCTTGCCAAAATCGAGTTCCATCCGGGTCGGCTCTTGTCTTGGTGGTCTTGGAGTTGGTAAGGACTCGCATATGTCGAGATAGATATCGAGCAAAGAAGAATTGAGCTCGGTGTACTAGTCGTACTTATTTTCATTTCGGGATCGCATATTGCGCTCGCTCTTCTCCGGGGCCTTTCCTCTTCCTTTATTCTGGCCATTACCATTGAATGAGCCTTGTTGTTTGACTACTAAAACTTCGAGGCTCTTCGTTTCAAGGCTGGCATCCTCTTGTCCGAGGAATCGCTCGGCCTCGGAGTAAAAGTCATCTATATCCTTAGGGGATCTCTGGTTAGAGAGATTGAGAATTCTGATCGATTTTGAACTCCTGCGATGGCGGCCATGAGCACCATCGATGGCTCAGGCCGATCGACAGATGTTATGGCCGCGTTGAATCTTTCGAGGAAGGATTTAAGCGTCTCTCCAGATTGCTGCTTGATGGTAGATAAGAACATGACACTTTTCGGCCGAGAGATATGCACTCGGAACTGTTCGAAGAAGCGGGTGACTAGAGTGTTCCAACTGCTATTGACTCCGTTGTCAGCTGTCGAAACCACATGTCGTCTATGTCTGTGAGAGAGAGAGTGGAAAGCACTTGGCCATGACGTTGGTCGATGTGCCAAGTACCTCCATATGTCGCATGTATCGCATGAGGTGGATGGTCGGGTCATTGCGACCGTTGTATTGCGCGATAGCTGGGAACTTGAAGTCCGGGGAGTTTCGAGAATTTCTGATTTTCCTAGTGAAGGGGCTGCGATTGACATTACCTATGTCTTTTTGCGAAGAGTTTCCCCGAGTGAAGCATCGAATGATGCTTGCGAGCTGACACCCATCTCCGAGGAGTCATTGCCATGAATTCAACTTTGCACTCGGAAGAGCTTCTTTGTGGAGACCTGGCAAAAGCTTGCTCGGAAGGGCGGCCATTGGTTGGGCTCGGCCTCCGAGAGTTGAGTGAAGGTGTGAGGGAAGGTGAGCCACAGTAGGTGGTTCTGGGCAGAATGGCCCCTCTGGAACCTGATGAGTTATGGGTCGAGCCTCACCCGTAACAAAGGGTCTAAGCTGATCCAGCATAGCATGTGATGTTCATAGTTCGGGGTCGCCCCCATTTGGAACAAGCTTAGGAGGGCCTATGGTAGCGTTTTCTTCCGCCACAGTGAGGACCGGTACAATAGGGTGGCCTCCCTCATTCAAAGGGAAGACTGCACCAGCTCTTCGTTGAAGGTGAAAAGTGATTGGCTGGTCTGTGGTAAGATTCCGGGTTGTAATGTGAATGGCGTTGGCTCTGAGGGACCCGGAGGTAGCTCGACTAGTTCAATAGGTCGAGCTATTTCCAAGAATGGAGGCAAATTTGCCAGACGACCTAGATCTCGATCGCCTTCCTTCTGAGGTTCTGTTGCTGCAGCTGCACTGGTTGCTAGAAGTGATACTCCTGGTTGTGAAGGATTGGTTGGTGGGACCAAACCGGGATGAAATAAAGGTATAGCCTGATCAGTGGCCTGATTCTGTGCAGACCGAAGATCAGTTGTTTCCCCAATCTTGGCTGGTGGAGGAATTGATGTTGAAGCGTTCAATCCTGTCTCCAGTCGACCGAGAAGGTGATCCATCAACTACTGCTGTCATTCGAGGAGTTTACCCTGAGATGCCATTTGTTCTCTGAATTTGACCATTATCTTATCCATGTCATCCCGAGTAACATGTCGAGATACATCTTCGTGAGAAGAAGCTTTGAGACTTGCTTCTATGGCATTGTTATCGCCACCATCAGTAGTCGTAGGGCGAGAAGATGTTGCGTCTTTCTTTCACTTGTTCGCCATAAGCAGAAGTGAGCAGAGGTTCTAACGGAATATCGGTAAAACTCCCCTTCCTGGCGCACAAAAGTGTTGACGTAAAAAGTTGGTCACCAGTGACAGTCAACCCCCAATCGTGCAGTGAACACACGAACAAAGATTATAAAATGCAAAAGTATACTAAAAGAACGAGGAGCACACACAGAATTTTTATAGTGGCTCGGCAAAGACGGTGCCTACGTCCACTTTATATATTATTTCTCTTTTTTGATTACAAGTACAATGCTTTTTCTATTTGAAGAAGAGGAAAATATAGCTAACTCCTCTTCCTCTTTGGGAGAGATTGAGAGAAAATGAACTCCAGAAATGAAGTGTAAAAGAGTAGAAGAAGTCCTCTTTTTTCCGTCCCTTTCCTCTTAAAGCTCAGAGGTATTTATAGGTGTAAAATGCAGCTTAGGCTGTTGTAGTATGGTCCGGCCATTCCGGGAAAGCCTGGACACGTGGAACCCATCATTTGGTTTGAATAGCGGCGGGAGACTGATTCCAATGTTCATAAATAGTATCCTTGGAAGTTGCGGCTGACGTGGCATCCACGGAGAGGTATATCAAAAGTAGAGCTTTGTCCGAATATGGCTTGACCACTTTTATTGCCTTGAAAGTCGGGATATACGTTGGAATTTCTCTGTAGAAGATTTCCATGTTGGCCCGAAATAATCGGTCGACGTGCCTTTTACCGGAGCGAGATACTCGGTCGACTGGGAGAGCGATTCTTCCGGAGTGAGCTGTCAATTGACAAAGATGGACTTGGGTCGATATGTGACTACTTCGGGCCGTGTGTCTGCTGGGCTTCCTGAAGCGTGGCTAATATCCATTTGCGCGTTTGGGCTTTGATCTGGCTCGTTGAGACTCTTGCCAAAAAGAGGGTTAACATAAATAAATTTGTATTTTCGTATATATTTCAATTTATATTGAAAAATTCATTTATAATATAAATAAATCGTTATAAATTATAAAGGAATTCCATAGCGACTTTTCGAAAATTTGATTTGGACATAAATCATAATCTATACGACGAAATCCCGATTTTTCTCTTCCATTAGAAAATTATACTTCACCAGCTTGAATGTTTCTTCTTTCATGGAAATCCGATTTAAAATGGGTTCCGCATATTCAATTAAAGTTTGAATCACCAAATTACGAACTACCGCGCCATTTCAAGCTCGATTATAATTATAATATAATTTATACGTTCAACCATCGTTAATTAAATATATTTGTTATCGTAATTCAATTTTAAAATAAATTATATATTTTGAATTGTCCAATTCGCACAATATTTGAAATGACCCGAACTTCCCCGTGAAGGAAAGCACGGATTGGATTGAGAACACGACAAATCAGAATACAAGCAGAAGAACATTTCATTGCTTATTACAACAATTTCATCAGAATACAAGAATATACAGAGTATGAATAAATATTACACATCAGAAAAATATTAGAGATTTAAAAGTTACAATGCAGCGGAAATAATACAAAACACAATTGAAAAGAATATACAGATACAGAGCTTTCCGAATATCGCTTCAACTGTAAATCAGGATCCTGTGGATATAAATCTGCAAAACCAAAACTACTACCTGCCTATGCGAAAAATAGAGGCACCCAGAGTTTAGGTTAAATCAATAAACTCCAGGTCAGTCATGTGATTGGTGTGAGAACTAAAACAATTATTAATCTGATTTTAAAGTTAGGTATATCAAGGGACCACGCCGTATAACACGGAACGGGTTTCCTTCCAAGAATACCAGTGCATAAAAACAACAGCGCTCTAAATAAAAAAACAATGAAGCTATTATAAGACTCAGGTCCCATCACACAACGCAACGCAAGCCGGAGGATAGAGTTTTTACCTTATAATAGCCAAAAATGCTTGGTACGTGAAATTTCATCTTTTATTATTACTATAAGTGTATAGTGTCAAAACAATTTCAATCATAAGTATCAATCATAGACGGCATAAGTTCCCCATACCACTATGTCGCTATATATTGGATTACAACTAAAACTGAAAAGTCCACTACTATAAAAGTGGGCATATTCGACACTAATTTTTGTGCGTTGCATGAAAAGTGTGGCGAAAGCTATGCTTTCTTTGATCTTCTGCGACAATATTCATATGTTGTTGCATTATACGTGAATGCACTGTTGCGGTGGGAATTCTAGCGTTTTGATGTGCAACTCCAGTTAAAAGCATAGCATTACGTATATACAATCCATCTCAGTGATCCGCGTTATCAATATATTAAAACCCCAACCGTAGATGCAAGATTATCCAATGGTTCAAACCATCTGTGGGTTTGATGGTCTTAACGTTAGCCATCATCCAATCATTGATAGCCACGTCAATGCATTCTTTTGACGAAATTTTGGTGCGATCTTCTCCCTTCATGAAATCGTTTTCCTCCTTTTTACTATTGACAAAAATTTGAACCTAAATTCACGTCAGTATCGCTCCTCTCCTCGACAACAAATTCTATTCCGAAACGATTGAAGCTTTGAAAAGATTTCTAGCTTTGATTGCTCAGGGCATTGACATCGCCGGTTTTTTCCCTCAGGTTCAGGTTGTATAGCACTGTGAATTAGTTGCGCTTATTATAGATTGGATTATGAGTAATTAGTAAGTAGTTCATTTGTTACATTTTGGAAAACCCATTTGCTTATGAGTAATTAGTTGCTTGGACATCCCAAACTTAGGAAAACCCGTTCGCTTATGAGTGATTAGTCGATGAAAGATTAGATTATGAGTAATTAGTTGCGCTTTGACCATTGATTTGGGATTTGGGATTTGGGATTATGCTGAGGTTTATTAAAAAATTATACCCAGCAATAAACCATGAGAACCGGGCTATTTGCATGAAAGGACATTGGTTTATTATAGAGGTCAAACTAGTTAAGGAATGGGGACTTTATAGTCGAAATTGATTTGCACTTTGCGTTCATTTACATTATCATATAATTGTATGCTTGAGGTTTTGTGATACAGATACATGTGTAGCACTGCGGTGTGTTTGCTTTGCGATGTGCTTGAGGCTACCAATTTCCCGATCTGGAAGAGTCATTCACCCGTATCATAAGGCACCACAGTGCATCAGTTCATACCATACACATCCAAAAAATGACATACAATTGTATGCTTGAGGTTTGCACTGCGGTGTGTTTGCACTGCGGTGTGTTTGCACTGAGGTTTTATGATACATGCACAGGTATACACGCACAAGTATACATGCATAAGCATACACGCACACACAAGTATCATAAGCATACATGCACAAGTATACATGCACAAGTATCATAAGTATACAAGCTCAAGTATCATAAGTATACACGCACAAGTATACACGCTCAAGTATACATGCACAAGTATACACACACACACACAAGTATACACACATAAGTATCATAAGGCAGCATCTGAAGACATGTACAAGTATACATGCACGCAAAAGTATACACGCACAAGTATCATAAGGTGCTTTGACCATTGATTTGAGTTTTCCACCAGGATTTAGGTTTCACCTAACTGAGTGGTACCTTTTTGGGCCATGAGAACCGGGCTATTGGCATGAAAAAGACATTGGTTTATTATAGAGGTCGAGCTAGTTAAGGAATGGGGAATTTACCGTCGAAATTGATTTGCACTTTGCGTTCATTTATACTGACATATAATTGTATGCTTGAGGTTTTGTGATACAGATACATGTGTAGCAATGCGGTGTGTTTGCACTGCGATGTGCTTGAGGCTACCAGTTTCTCGATCCGGACAAGTCGTTCACCCGTATCTAACACGCACAGGTATTTTCCATTTGATTTTGGAAACTACCAATTTCAATGTTTCGATTTTGGAAACATATGCTCAGTTTTGCATCGGTTCATACCATACACATCCAAAAAAATGACATACAACTGTATGCTTGAGGTTTTGTGATACAAATACATGTGTCGCACTGCGGTGTGTATGCACTGCAGTGTGTATGCACTGCGGTTTTGTGATACATATACCAGTATCTAACACGCTCGCACAAGTATCATAAGGCAGCATCGGTCCATACAGTATACATCAGTTCATACCATACACGCACAAGTATACACACACGCACAAGTATCATAAGGCAGCATCGATCAGTTCATACCATACACACACACGCACAAGTATCATAAGGCAGCATCGATCAGTTCATACCATACACATCCAAAAAATAAAATACACATCCACATCCAAAGGTATCAAAAAAGTTAACTTAATACATACACATCCAAAAATAACATTATAGTAGCATTTATTCATACCAGATCAGGGTTGTGGGGCTGTGGAACTTCCAACTGATTCGTTAGGGCTTTGCGGTTGTGGGAGAGTCGGTCTGAAGTGAGCTGCCGCATGTGATGGACCCGCAGCATCAAGACAAGGGGTGAGGTAGTTTGGCCAATCAAATTCCTGACCAACTTATATATCTACCCACTGATCATTCCTCTGGTTCATTGGGGCTTAGTTATCAACATGTATGTCATGGGCGGCTTTCAGAAATAAGCTTGGCAAGGGGGGTAGCTCAGCAGCTTCTTGCATCATTACATTAAATCTTTCATCCGAATCCATTTCCCATTCCCATCCATAATGATGCAAACATGGAACCACCTCTTCGTCCCTATTGCTCACAAAAAGAAGTTCAAGCCTTGTCCCAGGATGATCATGGGTACAGCGTTGAACCTTAATGAAGTAAACCTTGTTATTGATTTGAGCAGCAAAAGTATTGATATTGCCAATGCCTTCATAAAATTTCATTTTCAGGTAGAAAGATGTATGGTCATACTGAGACCAGCAGCAGTCGTCAATTGCAAGCACATGTCCCATTGGCTTCATTACTTCTTCAACAGCAGAAGCATAACCCTTTAGGAACTCGGGAAAGCCATCAACTTTAGCCCATGATTCCACTTCTAATGCTAGTGAGGGCTCAAATTCTTCATCAGACCATGGTTGCAAGTAAATAGCACCACCAAGTTTTGTAAAAACTTTCAACATTAGGGCATGATCATGCATACTGTATGATGGGCATGATACTAGAAAAGAGTTGTTGGGTATTACCCGTATAGGCCACGAATTATGATTGAGAGCCACCTTAAAAGCGTCTTGCACAGCTTCGAAATTCCAATGTCCCTTAAGAACAGTGGCTATGATGTATAGAGGCGAGTCCATTGTTTTTTTTTTCTTTTTAAAATTTCAAAGATTGGGGTTTTGGGGATATGGGGGAGATGATGTTCTGACGCTTGAAAGGATGTGCCAATGGATGGTGTCAGGCAGATATGTGAACTGGAAATGCTTGCACAGAAGACGAAGCACACTCAAATCTATTTCTGAGGTGGCACGTAGTGATCAATGCTGATTGGTCAACTGTTATAATTGTATGCGTAACTCACTAAGATTTATAAGTTAATTAGATGGCCAAATGCACAGATGCATGCACACAGCACATATGCACTTACCAAATAACTTGTAAATTCAAATTGCAGGATCTGAAATGACGAGGAGAGATACAACCGGCAAGTGGAGGACCTGAAATGACATAGAGAGATACAGTTTCTGGTTCATGGCATTGCAACTTTGTATAATGCACACAGATCGTATTTGTTGGCACTTGTATTGAAGGTGCTATGTGTTGGCACTCTTGCTACTTTTAAATTATGTATTTGATCGTATGTTTTATATATTTAAAGCGTTGAATTATGTATTTGATCGTATGTATTGAAGGTGGTATGTATTGAAGGTTTGAATGTGATGATGAATGTAACGGATGTGTTTCTTCTATGTACAAAACTGATATTGCAAAATTTATAATTAAATCGTTGTATTTGCCTTCTTTTACTGTTGCATTTGCTTTTTTCCTGATGTTGTATTTCAAGATAATGGTGTCGCATTCCATAATATAGTGGTGTTGCATTACATAAAATAGTAGTAAGTCCACATGGCACGTAAACGCCATAGCTGACGTGGCACGTGACACGTGTGCAGCTGACATGGAGATCTGACGTGTCGTGTGACACATAGGCAGCTAACATGGAAAGCTGACGTGGCCGCCGCTATCGTGACCTGGTACCCAGGATCTAACTAATTTTCAAGCAACGCTGAATATTGTTGCATTACGTACAAATAGTGTTGCATTACGTCTATAATGCAACACTTTCTTTCCGGAGCAGTAGATGTGCTAAATCGTTGCCTTAGAGTGCTAAGGCAACAGCCGCGGATGCCACGCCCACCCGGTGTTGCCTATTTGAAAAAAGGTGAAAATGCAACACTTTTTCGATCTAAGGCCACATAAAACTTGTGTCGAATATCCCCACTTTTGTAGTAGCGGTCGTATTGGAAGTTGGATTTCCATCTGTGAACCAAGGCAACAGATCGTCCTTCCACTTCGAGACGCTCTAGCCCGTGTCTCAAGCAAGTACTCTATCAAGCCTTTGGATCGTCAGGGTCGGTCTACTTGATGTGGATTAAAAGGCCTGAACATTACGTTTCCCCGCCCTATGGGGCGTAAATATGGTCTATATAAAGACCATCAATAGGCCCCAGAACGACCGATATAACTGAAGCGCCTCGCTATCCATTATCCACATAAGTAAAACGTCGGGGCTTGCAAAACGCTGACACCATTCCTAGCTAGAAGGAAACGCGTGCCCTCCCTGAGGTCCTCTCCCGTTTCTGGTTCATACCGGGGTGTGTGGCTCACAAATTAACGCTACACAAATCTATGATATATTAAAGTCATGCTTTGATCATCAACCACAAGACTCTGCTTTTCAACATAAGCCTTGATCATTTGCATCTCAGCATGCCACATAGGCAATTCACGCTATGCAACCGATGTATATCAATCACACAGAATGAAATCCAATGTCAGACACACATCCATTAACAAGTTCGTTCTGGATCTGAACGAAACTGGAGGCACCTTATTCCTTGTCCCGTATGTCCAATACAAGAGAGAGGTCCTTGCATATTCGGTCGATCTCCAAATACGTCTGGACGATCACCACTTATTACCTTGTCTTGGGTGTACAGCTCAATCAAGACATTAGTAATCATCCAAACGATGTGAAGACCTCCGGTCTTCAACCACCGTCTTCATCCTCGACATATCGTCGAATCAGTTATTCAGAATGGGATAAACCCGATCTTTCTAAATAACTCACGTATATAATAAACAAGTGCTATAAAAACACAACATACGCCTCATTCCAATCCAGAATATTTCTTTATTCAAATATTCTTATACTTTGGGAAAGGTTCCCATTAATTTTATCAAAGTTAAATTCTTTAAATTTATTCTTTAATCTTCCTTTGGATATTAATTCAAACCAAATTATGGTTTATCCAAACTAGTCGGGATTAGCGAACCTTACCGAAGTAATCATTTGTTTAATTTCCCGATCCCAACCTATTCATCCTATGAAGCAAAACTGGTAATACTTCATATCTAACACCACAGTGTCATCGGTAAATTCAATTACCATTTCGCGTTCAAATCTAGTTAAAGATTTAACTATCGCCTGGAGCAAAACTGGTAATACTCCATTCTCAATCATTTCAATCTAATTAAAGATTCATTAAAACTCCACTTGGTTTTAGTCTTCCCAAAAATCAATATTAATGATTATTTAACTTGGGAAATCATATCCTGTCTTTAACTGGGTTAAAGAACCAATGTCATTTAAAACCCAAAATCACATTCCATTCCATCTTCCTTTAACCGTAAATTAGCAAGTGAACAATTCGCTAAGTATTAATCCCGAAGGCCGAAACCAACATCAGATCAATACCCAAGAAACCATTCAACTTAACTAATGTCCAGTTAGTTTCTGATTTTCTTAACTCCGTTGGGTCTAAGAATAGTAGTATTAAAGATTCCATTCACGATAACCCAAAATATCATTCCATTAACAATGGATCTTCATGGAAATCAAATCGATATATAATCGATATAAACTTCCATATCCAACCGATAATATAAATGGAATAACGACAAGGCCTTTTAAATTCCATATATATTAACTGTCTTCCTCTACAGAAGCTTACTTCGATTATTACCAAATCGCATTCCATTCAATTCCAATTTAATATGTTAATTTGGAAAACTTTACTTTGGAAAATCTCCTTTAAATCTTAACAAGAGATTTATAAATTCAAAATCCAATTTCACTGTAAATCGGGTTAAAGAACGAATGTCGCTAAAAACACAGTTCACGATAAACCCAATTCACATTCCATTTTATTCCAATTATTAAATATAATTGGAAACTCTAACATTCTTAATTAAAAGATTAATTCTCTTCACATAGGGTTCAAGAACAGTGTTACTGAAGACACCGTTCATGACAAACCCAAAATCCCATTTGATATTAAATAGAAGACTCTAAATAGGAAATGTATCGGCTTATATTCAATATCAAATTCTGAACTCAACAAACATCGTATTGGAATAACGATATATATCTTCCAAATTCCTCCACGATGCCTGTAAAATCACGGAATACAATATCGAAATATTACGAGGATAATTTCGATTCAAATCCGTTCCAATTCATATATTGGAAATTCTGGTTATTTTTAAAACCATTTCAAATCCAATTTATTTATTTAAAACTAAATGGATTATAATTCTAGTTTATAACTAGTTCACTTTGATAAAATTCTATTTTTATCCTTTCAAATATGGAATTTTTCATCCCAATTCTTTCCAACCCATTTCTTATGATTTTACACTAATTATTGACATTTTTAATAATTTTATCAAGGCCTGTACAGTCGATTTCCATAAAAGGCCATCGAACTGCACTTACAACAACCTTTTCCAAATTTGATTTGGACATAATTCCAAATCCAACCATTAGATTTCAAATCTCTAATTTTCCTTAGAAAGCTCTTTTTGATACGAACCCAATGGTTCCAGTTTTAGGAGAATCTGACGGTCGGATCTCCCGTAATGTCCATTTAAAGTCAACGGTCGAAATTCACGAACTGCCGCAGCGAGGCGCGTTCTATTCAGGCCATTATATAATATATATAATATATATTTCATCGATTTCCATTTAAAACGAGTTTTATAAATCGTTTTAAATTCGTTTTCAAAACAATTTCAACTTCATATTCAATTTCCAATCAAAATTGAATATTCCATATCATTAATATTTAAACGATAATATTTTCAAAAAATCAGATTTTGAAATCAATTCCTTTCCAATATTCATTATAAAAAATGAATAAAATCGATATAAATATCGTTTACGTCAAAATGGCGTTAATCTACCCAACACAGCTTCATATATTTAAATATATATTCGTGTCCATCCCAAATCGGACATCAAAATCAGATTTTGATCTTTTACTTAATATTATTTTAAAATATTTATTATTTTAAAATATTCGTTATTTTAAAACATTCATTCTTTCTGAACTGGAGTCAGACACAGTCAATTACCATATAATGTTATTTATATGGATTTCACGCAACAATTGTGTATAACAACAATAATAAACATACAACCATCATCTAGAGGGCATTCTACACTTTATAAGCATTAAATATCAATATTTAACGCTTACACAGCTTGTCAACCAATCAATTGACATACAACTAAATATTGGGATTAGTGTATGTCCAATATCATCCCAATACCTGTGTGGGGTTTCAATCAATAAATAATGTATTTTATTTGTGTAGTTAGGCGTCAATCCATATCACTAAAATGGATGTTCATAAACAAATTGTCTGATTTGCAAATAAATATTTATTTTATTCATATACATGTTAAAAACTATATTTTTAACGATTAAATATTTATTCAATTCATTTACACAATAAAAATAATATTTTAATTGTTCTACATATATTAGAAAATTTTGGTGGCATAACAGGACGATATCAAAATCGGGTAATGTCTAGGATTACCCCTCTCCTGATATTGGCTCGCGCCATACACACATAACAATTCTAATCAATCCATTTCACCCAAACAAACAAATTCAACCAAATAATCTAATCAACCAAACCAAACAATCAAACAAGTCGTCCATGGTCTGTGGACGACAGGGAATAGTTCATATATGCAATTATAAAATAAATAACTGTATAAGAAAATTATAGTGAGGAGTTCTCACCTTTGGGATCCACTCCTCCATTCTCTGTTTCTGAACGGTCCGGGTTTCGTTTTAATTTCCGCCGATACCATCTCTATCTTTTCTCGTTGTTCATAGTAAAAATCACATTTTTAATACGATGTTTGTATTAAAAAAAATCATGTTTTTATATCGCTACTTCCTATGTAAAAATCATATTTTTATAACGATGTTTATACAAAAATTATACTTTTACAACGCTACTTTCCATATAAAAAATTATATTTTTTTATATCTTTATATATATATAAGATCATATTTTTATTTAACCATTCAAACAATAAAAATCATATTTTTACTTCGCTAACTAGATAATAAAAATCAGATTTTTAATTCGCTACCTATATAAAAATAATATTTTTATTTTCTCTATTATATAAAAATCATTTTTTTATTATCTCTGTAATATAAAAATCATATTTTTATTATCTCTACATTATAAAAATCATATTCTTATGATCTCTACATTATAAAAATCATATTTTTACAATTCTAATTATACATATAAGCTAAAAACCGAATTTATACAATGTAATTATATTAAAAACTGAATTTAAAATGAAATAAAACGGAGAAGCTCACTGTTTTCATCTTCAGAGGGAATGGAGGCGGACGGGGAGCGCAGGGGGTTAGAGATGGTCGCAGGTGGGGCTGAACTCGCCGACGGCAGCCTAGGGTTCGGGTATGACGGCTTTGGGACCGAATTTGGGGGAGCTTTGGATCGGAGAAGGAGGAGAGGAAGGAGGAGAGGAGGGGGGAGGTTGTCGGCGTTCACAGGAGGTTGGGGGCCGTAGTCGTGCCGGCGGTGTGCGATGGGGGGGCGCGACAAGGTCTCAGTGGTTTTAATTTTTTTTCTTTATTCGATTGAAATGAACGACGGGTGAGGGATGAGAGGTTAAGGGTTTGACTTAATTATTTATATATATTTTTAATATTTAATTTATTACCAAAAAGTAACTTTTAAATTCGAACTCCAAATCGAACCCAACGACTGTCGCCCCTAGCTAATTACCCTCATTCCGAACACAATGGGATATGTTTCGTAATCCAATTCGCTTGTTATGATCAGTTTCTATCAAAATTAAAATATAAATCTACATATTGAATTTGAACGCACATTTCAATTTATTTGGGGCTACATACGAACTCTAAAAATTCGTGAAAAATTATTTCTAGCTTCGTATTGACGATACGGTCCTAACAAAACTAATTTCGCCAAATTTGGAGACCGTTTGAAAAATGGCCATTTTCTGGTCGATCCAAATTGACTGAAACTATCAAAATCACATTCCATTCCATCAGCCTTTAAATGTAAATTAGCAAGTGAACAATTCCCTAAGTATTAACCCCGAAGGCTGAAACTAACATCATATCAATACCTAAGAAACCATTCAACTGAACTAATCTCCAGTTAGTTTCTGATTTTCTTAACTCTGTTGGGTCTAAGAACAGTATTATTAAAGATACAATTCATGACAACCCAAAATCTCATTCCATTAACAATGGAATCTTCATGGAAAACAAATCGATATATATATAACCGATATAAACTTCCATATCCAACCGATAATATAAATGGAATAACGACAAGGCCTTTTAAATTCCATATATATTAACCGTCTTCCTCAATAGAAGTTTACTTCGATTATTACCAAATTGAATTCCATTCAATTCTAATTTAATATGTTAAACTGGAAAACTTTACTTTAGAAAATCTCCTTTAAATTTTAACAAAAGATTTATAAATTCCAAATCCCATTTCACTACAAATCAGGTTAAAGAACGAATGTCGCTAAAAACACAGTTCACGATAAACCCAATTCACATTCCATTTTATTCCAATTATTAAATATGATTGGAAATTCTAACAATCTTAATTAAAAGATTAATTCTCTTCACATGGGGTTCAAGAACTTTGTTATTGAAGACACCGTTCAAGACAAACCCAAAATCCCATTTGATATTATATACAAGACTCTAAATAGGAAATATATCAGCCTATATTCAATATCAAATTCTGAACTCAACAAACATCATATTGGAATAACGATATATATGTCTTCCAAATTCCTCCACGATGCCTGTAAAATCACGGAAAACAATATCGAAATATTCCGAGGATAATTTCGATTCAAATCCATTCCAATTCATATATTGGAAATTCTGGTTATTTTTAAAACCATTTCAAATCCAATTTATTTATTCAAAACTAAATGGATTATAATTCTAGCTTATAACTAGTTCACTTCGATAAAATTCTATTTTTATCCTTTCAAATATGGAATTTTTCATCCCAATTCTTTCCAAAACATTTCTTATGATTTTACACTAATTATTGACAGTTTTAATAATTTTATCAAGGCCCGTATAGTCGATTTCCATAAAGGGCCATCGAGCTGCACTTACAGCGACCTTTTCCTAATTTTATTTGGACATAATTCCAAATCCAACCGTTAGATTTCAAATCACTAATATTTCATAGAATGCTCTTTTCGATATGAACCCAACGGTTTTGGTTTTAGGAGAATCCGATGGTCGGATCTCCCGTAATGTCCATTTGAAGTGTATGGTCGAAATTCACGAACTGCCGCAACGCGGCGCGTTCTATTCATGCCATTATATTATATAGATATATATAATATATATTTCGTCGATTTCCATTTAAAACGTATTTTATAAATCATTTTAAATTCGTTTTCAAAACAATTTCAACTTCATATTCAATTTCTAATCAAAATTGAATATTCCATATCATTAATATATAAATGATAATATTTTCAAAAAATCAGATTATGAAATCAATTCCTTTTCAATATTCATTATAAAATATGAATAAAATTGATATAAATGTCGTTCACGTCAAAATGGCATTAATCTACCAAACACGACTTCATATATTTAAACATATATTCGTGTCCATCCCAAATCGGACATCAAAATCAGATTTTTGATCTTTTACTTAATATTATTTTAAAATATTCATTATTTTAAAATATTCGTTATTTTAAAACATTCATTCTTTCTGAACTGGAATCAGACATAGTCAATTACCATATAATGTTATTTATATGGATTTCACACAACAAA
Organism: Allium sativum; assembly: GCA_030737875.1. Lineage (NCBI taxonomy): Eukaryota > Viridiplantae > Streptophyta > Magnoliopsida > Asparagales > Amaryllidaceae > Allium > Allium sativum. The sequence continues at coordinate 943,569,506 of CM060909.1, read as the reverse complement.
TGTGTATAACAACAATAATAAACAATCAACCATCATCCAGAGTGCATTCTGCACTATATAAGCATTAAATATAAATATTCAACGCTTACACAGCTTGTCAACCAATCGATTGACATACAACTAAATATTGGGATTAGTGTATGTCCAATATCATCCCAATACCCATGTTGGGTTTCAATCAACAAATAATGTATTTTATTTGTGCAGTTGGGCGATGTGTAAAATATATCGTCCCAATCCATATCAGTAAAATGGTTGTTTATAAACAAATCGTTTGATTTGCAAATGAATATTTATTTTATTCTTATACAAGTTAAAAATTATATTTTTAACGATAAAATATTTATTCAATTCATTTACACAATAAAAATAAAAATTTTATTGTTCTAACATATTTTAGAAAATTTTGGCGGCATAACGGCGCAATATCAAAATCGGGTAATGTCTAGCATTACCCCTCTCCTGATATTGGCTTGCGTCGTACACACATAACAATTCTAATCAATCCATTTCACCTAAACAACCAAATTCAACCAAATAATCTAATCAACCAAACCAAACAATCAAACAAGTCGTCCATGGTCTATGGACGACGGAGAACAGTTCATATATGCAGTTATAAAATAAATAACTGTATAAGAAAATTATAGTGGGGAGTTCTCACCTTTGGGATCCACTCCTCCATTCTCTATTTCTAAACGGTCCGGGTTTCGTTTTAATTTCCGTCGATACCATCGCTTCCTTTTCCCGCTGTTCATAGTAAAAATCACATTTTTAATATGATGTTTGTATTAAAAAAATCACGTTTTTATATCGCTACTTCCTATGTAAAAATCATATTTTTATAACAATGTTTACATAAAAATTATACTTTTACAACACTACTTTCCAATAAAAATTATATTTTTTTATATCGCTATATATATATATATAAAAGATCACATTTTTATTTAACCATTCAAACAATAAAATCGTATTTTTACTTCGCTAATTAGATAATAAAAATCAGATTTTTAATTCGCTACCTATATAAAAATAATATTTTTATACTCCCTATTATACAAAAATCATATTTTTATCATCTCTATAATATAAAAATCATATTTTTATTATCTCTGCATTATAAAAATCATATTTTTATTATCTCTAAAAATTATATTTTTTCAATGCTAATTATACATATAAGCTAAAACCCGAATTTAAACAATGTAATTACATTAAAAACTGAATTTAAAATGAAATAAAAAGGAGAAGCTCACTGTTTTCATCTTCAGAGGGAATGGAGGCTGACGGGGCGTGCAGGGGGTTAGAGATGGTCGCAGGTGGGGCTACACTCGCCGACGGCGGCTTAGGGTTCGGGTACGGCGGCTTTGGGACCGGATTTAGGGGGGTTTGGATCGGAGAAGGAAGAGAGGGAGGAGAGGAGGGGGGAGGTTGTCGGCGTTCATCGGAGGTTGGGGGGCCGCAGTCGCGCCAGCGGTGGTGCGATGGGGGGCCGTGACGAGGTCTCCGTGGTTTTAGTTTTTTTTTCTTTATTCAATTGAAATGAACGACGGGTGAGGGCTGAGAGGTTAAGGGGTTGACTTAATTATTTATATATATTTTAATATTTAATTTATTACCAAAAAGCAACTTTTAAATTCGAACTCCAAATCGAACCCAACGACTGTCGCCCCTAGCTAATTACCCCCATTCCGAACACAATGGGATATGTTTCGTAAGACAATTCACTTGTTACGATCAGTTTCTATCAAAATTAAAATATAAATCTATGTATTGAATTTGAATGCACATTTCAATTTGCTAGGGCCACATACGGAATCTAAAAATTCCTGAAAAATTATATCTAGCTTCGTATTGACGATACGGTCCTAACAAAACTAATTTCGTCAAATTTGGAGATCATTTGAAAAATGGTCATTTTCTGGTGGATCCAAATTGACTGAAACTATCAAAACACGTTTTACTTCGCTACACTCACATATTCACTCAAAAAATTATGAATTTTGGAATCTAGCAATAACTTGATATCCTAGATCCAACAAAAGTGGTTTCGTCGAAAACGGAGGTCATTTGCAAAATTTCCATTTTTAAGGGCTATATTTTCCATAGTGACTATTCTGAATTTTCAACTGGGCATAACTTTTATTCGCGTGATGAAATTTCAAATTGTCGGATTCGTTGGAAAGATATTTTCAAATAGATTCTAATATTTTTGGTTTCGCTAAATTCCGATTTATTTTGAATCCTGTACATTCATTTGAAATTTGAAATCGAATTTTCAAACTACTGTGCCACAATTCAATTCCTTTTATAATTAAAATAAATATTTATATTCTAGCGTCGATTCAAATAAATATAAAATTTTAATTCTATTCAAAATAAATTTTTCGTCGTTAAATTTAAAATAATTCATTTTAAATATTCAAAATTCACTAAAATTGCCAAAATAAAATTTTAAATTGGTTCTGATTTTCCGGGTTGTTACAATATTGCTATTTCAGCTAATTCTGATTATTTCAGAATTAAATATATTATTTAATTGTTATATTAATTAAATATTCAAATTTATTTAATTAAACAACCATTAAATCCTCTAAACCACTATTTAAATAATTAAATAGATTAATAATAATACCTTAAAATTACGGGACGTTACAATATACATGTTTCTTGCTCTTTGCAACTTTTGGGTTTTTTATTTTTATGTAGTTTGATTTGGACGCTTGTTAGAAGAATGATGACTTGTGTTCCATTGTTGCTGCTAGAATGTAAGTTATTTCTGATAATTCACAGTTCGATTGCTTGGTGAAAGTGGAAGTGAGGAGTTTGGTTATTAATGTTGTTGTTATGAAAGTGGAGTTCGATTGCTTGGTGAAAGCGAGGAGGAGAATTCGGTGATAATGGAGGTAGCAGCTCTGGTTAGTAGGCAAACGGTTTACACTGGGAGGAAAAAAATTAATTAGCAAATGTTATTAATTAGCAAATGATTAAAGTTTGAAACATGCTATAACAGGTCGTCGGGGAAACGGGATCAATACGGGAAGGCACCCCCCCAAACTTGGGATTATTTTTAAATAATGCAAACTAGGGATAATATGGACGGACACATTAAAGTTTGGATTATTCTTGCCAAATAATCCTATATAATATAAATACAAACTGTAATTGTACATAGACATATCAAGCATCAGAGTACAATAGCTTTCTCTGGAACAGTTATAACACCTGTTACTATATACATATAGTACACAACGGAGATAAACTCTAAATAACTAACGGTGAAGCCTCCTGCTCCAAGCTCCTTCAATGGTATTAGTAATTACCTAAACTACTTGATTGTCCACATAAATTTGATCACCCAAGAGTTTAGGGTAAAACAAAACAAAATAAACTCTGGGTAAGTCATGGGACCGGTATGAGTAAACTCCAACCATTCAATTTAACTTTCAAAATCCTTTTGGAAACAAAGGATAATCTTAAGACCGATCCACACATAAACACGGATGGTTTTTACCTTACGATAACCCAAACATTCTTTATATCAAAACTCTTCTAATATTATAATAGTGTCTAAATCAAATAAATAACCATCTAGCAGAATGCTTGCGTCTCACTCACTACATACATAGTATAAAATCAAAAACCATAGGGTGCTTATTAGAGATTGGGTTCCAACTATGACAAGGTATGGGACTTCCTTACGATCAGTGTACTCTAGAGGGGATACACTATGATTCAACAATAACATATTGCAACCCAGACTAAACATGAATGGACACTCATTTAGCTTGAGTGTACCAATCACCCAAGGTTGTCGGTCGTCCAACCATAATATGAAGATAAAGAAACGAAAGAAGAAACTAATGAATTTTCTCTAGATCGGGTGACAATACATCATGCTTGGGTACAACCCAACTAGCCATGCGACCTACACGATTTTTCTCATTTCCCTGCTGATGAGGCTTGAGGTCATAACTTACCTTTTAAAAGAGCGCATCTTCATTTACTTTTAATGCCACATCACCATACCCGTAAATCACAAATTGATTTCCCCAAAAATACTACAGGTATAAAGATAAGAGAAACGGATTCCTCTACCACCAATGTGAGTATGTTTGAAGAGATCAACTTACGCGGTCTATTTGGTATACTCTATCAGACATTCGTCCATACAAGTTGTCCTAGGATTGGACAAACCAGAAGCACCATTCCATCAATACATCTTGGGCAATTTCTACCTAGGATTAATAGAATAGCCGTTGTATATTACTCCATCTTCAATTATCTCCGGCATATTTATTTTGTAGTTCTTATGCCAATATGAAGTGGTTTCGGATAATAAATCGAATCGGTCTCTTCATATTAACCACGATAGTATTAACTTGACTAATGCTTCGATAGTCGGTTATTTAATTATTGAATAACAAACATTCGTCCAAAGGCTTTATTACCAAAAAGAAATAGTATTGGTTAGCATCAAACAAATCACCAGGCCCCTTTTAATTAATATTTAATCGTTTCCAATATTAATCTAAAATATCTTTATCGATATATTCTTTAAAGCCTTTCACAATTCTTGGATAATATTTCCATATATCTTAACTATTTATTTTCTATATTCCAGAAAATACCTCTTTAAACAATAGAAAAACATATCCATATATTCACAACTTCTATATTCAGAAACTAAACGTTATTAACATCGGAAACATTTCCATTTCCTAACTTCTTATTAACCGAATCATTTCATTTCTATATTAGAATTTTTTGATTTTATTTGGAAAACATTTCCAAAACTCCTTTATTGGATTAAAACATATGTTAAATAAAATACTGCTATGCCAACTCAAACTATTAACACTCATTAACTTACTTCACTTAATCAACACTCGTCGTCGAACCTTAACCATTTCTCAGTCAACAATGAAGTCAATCAAGTTGGGGTATAATTACCTCTCAGGCCTTAACTGAACAACATTATTAACTCCAAAATAGACAAAGTTCACAACTTCAAACTTTTTTTCTTCAGAAATCATTGATGATAACAATAGTATTATAATCCATGCTTTCAACATATAATAAACTTAAATATAACTTTTATTTATTAATTTGAATAGATAATCATTATATAATATAAACCAGTAAATAATTTAAATCTTTATTAAAAGCGGAAAGAAATAATACTTTTCTGAATCCAGCGTAGTCAAAATCCAATGAAAATTCTCTTTCGAAAAATCTTTATTCGATTAATATTCAATACTCCGGAATAATCTCACCTTTACATATCAACTCAAATTCTCTCATAACCGTTCCCATTCACAAAACATTAGCCTTTAAAACCTCGATTCACTTTTAAATGTGAATATCATTCCTTAATAGGAATCTGGACTTGCTATATCAAATCAATTTGATTTCATTTACAAAAAAATACCACTATAGGTTCAAATCCTGCTTATCGAGTCACTTTATAATTCTACATTCGCATTTCGATTCATTTCATGATCTCATTTACAATTCTACTTCTCGCTAATTATCTAACAAGTTTAAAACTTACTATCGACTTCATATTCGTTTATACATTTTTGTTCGAAACTAAATACAAATTATCTCATCAAGTACTGAACGATTTAAATAGATTATTTTAAAGAATTCGACATAGTCGAATTCCAGTTATAAATCCTCTTAGATTTATTTTAATTTAGTTTGTATTCCAAATATCAAAATAAAATATATCGTATCTATTCGAAAAAATTCTCTAATTTTCCCTTTACATTCAAATTTCCATTTGAGTTCTTAATTCCCACAACCTGATTCCCATTATAATATTCTCATTCACATATATTTGCTTTAATCCATTACTCACATCAAATGTGAATAATATTTCTTTTATACAATCAAAACAGTTTGATCTCGCATTTAAGAGTAATATCTTAAATACAAATTCTATATATACTTCTATTTATAGAATTATTCATACAAAATCCTATTTTGAAACATCCCACCTCCGTTAAGGTCACTCACAAAGGGAATGCCTTAACTTTGGTGAAGCAATATAGGTAAAAGACACAGATAATTTACAAGACAGATATGTATATAAGCATCGGAAAAACAAACTTTATTTCAAACGTGGTTCATAACAAAACATTACAGCAAACTGTTTCAAACCAACTTCCAAATCACTACATCAAAATCTCTGTCTTGATTATTACATAAAGAAGCATAAAACACAATAAAACTACATAAATCCCCAAGTAGTTCCAAGCTATACATCACAGAGTCTTCAAGCTTGGAAAGATGAATGGTCCAAATTAGGCTGAGTTATTCCCTCCCTGGGTACCTGGGGGGAAACTGAAGAAAAGAGAGCGAAAGAAAATGGGTCAGACATAAGTCTGGTAAGTCCAGTGATTATTCAACATGTAAACTGATAAGAGAACCATGAATTGAATAAGCTGGACATAGGACAATAATAAGGAAATAAGGTAACATAGGATAAGGTAAGCTAAACAGGACAAGATAAACAAGCCAAGATAAACTAATCATACTATCGCACTCATGTCCATATTCTCTGCACCTACTAGATATGTTAACCATTATCGTGAGTTCAAAACCCAGTGATCCCTTTTCCATTGACCGACTCCTACTCGTAGGTGTTCACCACTTGTGTCATACAGCCCCGCTCAATTGTAGATACCTGTGCTGGTCCCACCATGGGGTGTATCAAATCCTATGGTAGCAACCCGACACGATTCAAGATGCACAGTGTATAACTACTGATGCCCAGTGCCTGCTTTTTCCACTCCGGAGTACCTGCACGCCTGTACTCCATCGGAACCTACACTGATGCACCAACCGCTGTCGTTTTGACCTCTTATAAGCATCCTAGTAATCATGCCCCACCCTGCCTAGTTCAGGGTACCATGATACATCTATGTGGGTTACTGCTGAAATGGGTCCCCGTTACTATGGTTTCCTAGTTAGCATGTTAAATTGGTTAAGTGTCCAAGTTAACCTAACCCCACCCATCAGTTTAGTTAACATGTTGCATTGGTTAAGTGTTGCCTTAATTAACTTAACCCTACCATTCATGACTTAGCTTTAATTCATTTATTAAAGCACCAACCACTCACATTAGACAGGTATTGTTGCGGTTACTGGATGTGCCAGTCGGGTCCGGGCAGTTTTACATCGCAACTCAGTCTAACCTTGGGTTCCATAGGGCTTGATGCACTAACCTCCCACATTAGATATATATATTGTTATGGTTGCTGGATGTGCAGGGCGGTTCCGGGCAGTTTTACATCGTAACTCAATCTAACCTCGGATTAGGCATATTCGTCTTTTCTAAATTTACATATTTACTTCTTTATATTTATATGTAAATTATTGCCATTCAAGTCAAGTCCCCACTTTCCTTTTTTAAATCAAGGTCATAATTTTAGGTATAAAAAATTATACCACTTTATGCCATAAAACATTTTCATGTTCATGAGCCAAATATGCCAATTATATATATAATTTCATTTTTCCCCCAACGTTACCCCCGTTAAACGTTCGCATGAATCACATAAAATTTTAGGCTCGATACATAGCCTAACTTATACACAAAAGGGGAAAAAGAGGTACATGTAATAATTCCAACATCATAAAAATATGGATCTAACTACACATGTATCATATGAACTTGGCATAGAACAATATACATTCAATTATGAACTTGCAAATTTAGATCTACTTAACATGGATCATGAAATAGGGGTTTTACATAGAATTACATAAACTTAACATTCAGCATGTAATTATGAACTTTGCAAATTAGTTGGATCTAATCTAACATGAACCTAATCATATTAGCATGTAGTTTTTGTCATATATGTGAACGTGGTTGAACTTGCATAACCATAGCAAAATTACCAAATTGTCATATAACATATAGGTGTTATTATCAAATCATGCGACATGAAATGTCATTGCCAAAATTTACACAATGTGATATCCATCGCCAAATTATACAATATGGTTTGTCATTGTCAAACTACACAATATGATATTCCATCGCCAAATTATAATATGTCATCACCAATTTTTGTCATCACCAAGTATACAACATAATATGTCATCTCCAATTTATTCAACGTGATATGTCGTTGCCAAAGTATATATGTCACTGGCAAATTATACAACATATGGTTCCAAAGCATTTAACTTTGGTCATCAAATTACACACAACAAGATTCACAACATAGCATAGAAAGAATCATAGTCTCAATCAATTCAGTTTTAACAGAAAGGATAGGCATAGGTTTACATTAGGCGATGTTCTATATCTAGTTATTTAGTCACAATTCTAACATCGTTTAGGTCTAAATGATAACTGGACTTACAAAAAGGAGGCTAGTCTTGAGTTCTGGGATCTATATTCTGAATTTGTATAGCTCTCCTTTGTTGTAGACGTTGAATTCTCATAGTTGAATTAGATTTGATTTGCAATTCCTACTTGATTTCTAGTTGAATGAGAATGGCGGCTACTCTAGGTTGAGTGTTGACAGCATAACGGTCTTAGGAATATTTTTGTGTGGCTTTAGGGTTTAGATTTAGGTTGCTTATATAGACGTTTGATTTAATAGGAGCCATTAGATTAACCTACGGAAAATCAAAGCCATTCAAACCTAAAGAACCAACCAGAACGTGCCATGCAGCCCTAATGACACAGAAATTCGTCATAGGAGAAAACACGTCAGATTTTAGATCTGACCCGAGGGGTAGGTCGACCCCTAGGTCGATCTGTATGGGGGGAGGTTGACCCCCTGGTCGACCTGGCCTTGGGCGGGAAATTTCCCGCCCAACCGCTTCTGCTTCAGATTTTGAATTTTGAATTTCTGAACTATATTCTGAACTATTTATTTAAATTCTTGAATCTTCTGAAGGTCATGACTCCTTCATACGGAATCCGATTTACGCAAACTCGGACTCTATCTCAAGCAGAATTCCGAGACAAACGCAATGGCGTAACCCATTTCCCTTAATTCTTACATTTGAAATTATTTATTCTTTAATTCGTAACTTTAATGTTTACCGAAAATATGGGGTGTTACATTCTCCCTCCCCGAAATCTTCAAGTCAAGAAAAACTTATATCCTACCATCCAATCATCCATCTACTCAACCATCAAACATAGGTGTCTATTGTCCTTAAAAGACTTCTAATGCTTCATGATCATATGCATAGTGTGTGTGCATGTCCTTATCTAATGCGAAATCAGGCGGTCCACTGATTTAGTTGACCTCCTTAATACAAGTCATGTCGGTGTCATGCGTCCATAATGTATGCAATCTTCCCTAATCATATTTCCTACATGAGTGCACAATCATTCATACAAATGCAACATCCACATGATACACATCAAGCTTCAATCATATACAAGTACATATATGCATATGCAATATGAATGTGATTGAGCCGATCTAGTACCTAATGTGTGTGTATATGCATCCACGAGCACCACTAGCAATCACTTGCAACCACTTGCAACCATCAATCATAACATGTTTCAAATACATGTTTACATCCATTGGTTTCTACCTTAGGATCGAGAGCAACACTGAGGAAAAATACTAAAAAGATAGATACGAGCATGAACAAATTTAAGGAAAAAGATATCAAAGATGTACCCTCAAAAAGAAAAGGGTAGGTTGCGCGTATCTTGGCCTCAGTCTCCCAAGTCGCGTCTTCCTCAGCGTTACTTCTACTTCCTCTAATATGCTTGGTTCCACCACTTCCGCAGACTCATGTAAGCACTTTCATAAGTGAGAAACGTGAAAAACATTATGAACTCCAGCCAATCTTTCGGGCAGCTCTACTCTGTAAGCCATCTTCTCAATCCTTTTAATGATAGGAAACGGCCCTACAAATCTTGGTGCCAACTTTCCTGCAGATCCGAAGCGAACGACGTTCCTCAAAGGAGATACTTTAAGGAAAACCCTGTCCCCAACCTCAAACTCAAGGTCGGTCCTTCTTTTATCTGCGTAGAACTTCTGTCTATCTTGGGCAGTCTTCATTCTTCTTCGTATCAAGTCCACTTTCTCTGAAGTTTCTCTAATCATATCTGGTCTAAGTATGAGCTTGTCTGTAGACTCCCACCAACAAGTTGGTGATCGGAACGGTCTTCCATATAAAGCTTCAAAGGGTACCATGCCTATGGTGGCTTTGTAGCTGTTGTTGTAGGCAAACTCCACCAAAGGAAGATGATCCTCCCATGTTCCTCCGAAGTCAAGAATGCATAATCTCAAGAGGTCTTCTAATAATACTCTATTTACCCTTTCCGTCTGACCATCGGTTTGGGGGTGATAAGCCGTGCTTAAGCATAGCTATGTGCCTACAGCCTCTTGCAAGCTCTTCCAAAATTCGCTCGTAAAGATAGGATCTCGGTCGCTAACAATGTTGGAGGGTATCCCATGGATTCGAACTATCTCTTTAAGGTAAATGTATGCTAAATATGAGGCAGTCCTCCTTCTTTTAAAGGGTATAAAGTGAGCGCTTTTTGTGAGCCTGTCCACTATTACACAAATATTGGTATTTTCCCTTCTTGATCTAGGCAGCCCATCAATAAAGTCCATTGAAATTGTAACAACCCGGAAATGCGAGCCAATTTAAAAATTTTATTTTGGCAATTATAGCGAAGTTTGAATATTTAAAATGAATTATTTTAAATAATAACGATGAGAAGTTTATTTTGAATAGAAATAGAACGTATATATTTATATACGTCGTCGTTAAAATATAAATAATTATATATAATTATAAAAGGAATTGAAAATGGCGCGGTAGTTCGATAATTCGATTTCGAATTTCAAATGAATGTACTGGGTGCAAAATAAACCGGATTTTAGTGAAACCAAAAATATTAGAATCTAAATTTCATAGCGGGAATCAAAGGATATGTCCAGTTGAAAATTCTGAATAGTCGCTATGGAATTCAGGCCCTTAAAAATGGAAATTTTGCAAACGACCTCGGATTTTGACGAAACCACTTTTGTCGGATCCGTGATGTCAAGTTATTGCTAGATTCCAATTTTCATAATTTTCCGATTCAATATGTGAGTGTGGCAAAGGAAAACGTGTTTGGCCAGTTTCAGTTGATTTTAATCGACTGGAAAATGGCCATTTTTCAAACGACCTCAGAATTCGATGAAACTAGTTTTGTTAGGACCGTATCGTCAATACGAAGTTAGAAAATATTTCTCTGGAATTTTTCGAGTTAGTATGTGCCCCCGGTAAATTGAAATGTGCGTTCAAATTCAATATATAGAGTTATATTTTAATTTTGACGAAAACTGATCGAAACAGTCGAATCAGCCTACGATACATATCTCATTGTGTTCGGAATGAGGTAATTAGCTATGAACGACACGCGGTGGGCCTCGTTTTGAGGTCGAATAAAAAAGTTGCTTTTTGAGATTAAAAATAATAAAATAAATTTATATATAATATCCTTTCCTCTTTCTCCCTTCACCACCCCCCCCCCCCCCCCCCGGTTACTTCTCAGAATCAAATTAAAAAAAACCCGCAGATCAACAAATCACGCCCCTTTTTTCCCATCGACTGTGCCACCGTCGGGGGGTACGCCTCCACCGCCGCGCCCCTCTCTCCTTCGTCGCCCCCGCCTCCTCTCTTCTCAGCACCTCTCTCTCCCTCCAACTCGCTGAAACAAGAAGACCTAGCCTCCAAATTCGAGACCGCCGCCCTACCTCGTGGAGCCTCGCCCATCGACGACCGCTGCCCCTACCCGCTGCCTTACCCTTCGACGCGGACCCGCACGCCCCACCTCACCGCGAAGCCTCATCTCGACGAGCTCCAAACCTTATATCTGCAAACCGCGCCTACACCCCTCCCTTGCTCCAATGCAGCACGATGCCCCCCCTTGGGCAAATCTCCAATTCCTTCAGTGAGAGGTGAATTTTATTTTATTTTGTTTTGTTTAATTAATTTTTTTTGCAAATAAAAATCTGAATTTTTATATGAAGAAGGTTTACATTTTTATACGAATGAACTTGTTATAAAGACGAGATTTTTATAGTTGAGAAGACGAGATCTTTATACATGAAAAGGCGATATTTTTATTCATGAAAAGGATCGATTTTTATAATGTATAGATAATAAAAATTCGATCTTTATTATGTAGGAGATATAAAAATATGATCTTTATATAGTATAGATATTAAAAATATGATTTTTATTCATGTAGAGTACTAAAAGTATAATCTTTATAATGAGAGTAGCAATATAAAAATATAATTTTTATATTATAGAAAGGATAAAAATATAATTTTTATAATATAGAAAGATTAAAAATATAATTTTTATAAAGTAGAAGTATTGAAAATATAATATTCATATTTGAAAGGGCGAAATCTCTATATGAAGAATAGCGTGATAAAAATATAATCTTTATTATATGAACATCGGTGTAAAAATAGAATTTTTACCTATATAGTAGTGATTATAAAAATATGATTTTTATATACATAGCAACAATTTAAAAATGTTATTTTTATATATGTAGTGGCTACGGGCAACAAAAGTGACAACAGGTGAAATGGTGAAGATTTTCTACATAAGAAGTGTCGTGGAGTTGGGATAACTTTGGTGAGAACTTCTCACTTTATTTTCTTTTCTAGTTATATCTATATATATACTAGGATGCAGACGGTGCTTAGTAGCACCTGACACCCGTCGTCCACAGACCATGGACGGCTTGTATGCTTGTTTGATGTGTTGTGAAATTTGTTTGTGTTGTTGATGTGAAATAGATAATAAAATATATTCATGTGTTGAAATAAATTAATTATCGTTCAAAATATAATTTTTAACGTGAATGCGAATAAATTAATATTTATAAACAAATCGGCCGATTTGTTTATATACACTGATTTGACTAATATTGATTGGGACGATAAATTTTACACATCGCCCAACTGCACAAATAATATTCAGTGTTTGTTGATTTGAAACCCCACACGGGTGTTGGGATGATATTTGAGCACACTAATCCCAATTATTTAATTGTATGTCGATCGATTGGTCGACAGACTATGTAAGCGTTGATTATTTATATTTGATGCTTATGCAGTTGTGTAGTGCACTTTGGATGATGGTTGATTGGTTATCGTTGCTATTATATACATGTGTTGTATGGAATCCATATAATTAACATTATATGGTGATTGATTGGGCTTCATTCCAATTGGAAAAATAAAGAATACAAAAATAGTCATGTGTTGACGATATCCATGTGTTGAAACTATTCATGTGTTGAGTAAAATATTTTAACAATAAAATTTACATCTTTATCATATTTAAAATTAGAATTTACTTCACGGTGGAGTCAGATTAAAAATCAAACGACAGATACCAAAATTTTATAAAATATATTACATAACAAAAATAGTCCTGTTTTGACAGTACTCATGTGTTGAGATTAGTCGTGTGTTGAAAGAAATATAGATTCATGTGTTGAATAGAATATATGTTCATTTATTGAATAGAATAACGAATTTATTGAAATATATAAAGCTGTGTTGATTAGAGTTGCGCTATTTTGACGTGAGCGATATATATCGATTATATTCGTTTTTATAGTGAATATAGAAAAGGTAGTGATTTCAAAATATAATGTTTTGAAAATATTATCATTTATATAGTAATGATATGAAATATCCAATTTTGATTTGAAATTGAATATAGAGTTGAAATGGTTTTGAAAACGAATTTAAAATGATTTCTAAAATACGTTTTAAAAGGAAATCGACGAAATATATATATAATATATATATATTATATATAATGGTCTGAATAGAACGCGCCGCGCCGCGGCAGTTCGCGAATTTCGACCATTGACTTCGAATTGACGTTGCGGGAGATCCGACCGTCATATTCTCCTAAAATCGGAACCGTTGGGTTCGTATCGAAAAGAGCTTTCCAATGAATATTAGAAATTTGAAATCTAACGATTGGATTTGGAATTATGTCCAAATCAAATTAGGAAAAGGTCGTTGTAAGTGCAGTTTGATGGCCGTTGATGGAAATCGACTGTACGGGCCTTGATAAAATTATTAAAAATATTAATAATTTGTGTAAAATCATAATATATGAATTGGAAAGAATTGGGATGAAAAATTCCACATTTGAAAGGATATAAATTTTTTTTGTCGAAATGAACTAGTTTTGAACTAGAATTAAAATCAATTTATTTTTGAAATAAATAAATTGAATTTGAAAGTGATTTTAAAAATAATCAATATTCCCAATACGTGAATTGGACTGGAGTTGAATCAAAATTATCTTCGGAATATTTCGATGTTGGATTTCGTGACTATACAGATATTGTTATAGGAATTTGAAAGATATATTTTATATCGTTATTTCCAATACGATATTTGTTGGTTTCAGGATTTGATATTGAATATAAGCCGGTGTATTTTCTATTCAGAGCCTTGTATTTAATATCAAAATGTGATTTGGGTTTGTCGTGAATGGTGCCTTCCTTAACACTGTTCTTAACCCCAATAGAGAAAAAGATTAAATCTTTCTATTTAGATTTAATGAAGTGTATCAGTTAAATAATATTTAATTGGAATTGAATTTGAATTGGTTTTTGGGTTTATCGTGAGCGGTGTTTTGAACAACACCTGTTCTTCAACCCCATTAACAATAGAGTGTGATTTTGGGTTTATCGTGAATCGTGTTTTAGATGACATTGGTTCTTTAAACCAGTTAATGACAGGTTATTGATTTTTGAGAAGATTAAAACTAAGTGGAGTTTTAATGAATCTTTAATTTAATTGAAATGTGAATTGATGATTTAAATTATCAAAATTGGAAAGTGATCGAGAATCGAGTATCACCAGTTTTACTCCAAAGCGATAGTTAAATCTTTAATTAGATTTGAACGTGAAATGGTAATTAACTTTACCGATAACACCATGGTGTTAGATATGGAGTATTACCAGTTTTGCTCCATGGGAAGAATAGGTTGGGATTGGGAAATAAAACAAATAATTACTTCGGTGTAGTTCGCTAATCCCGACTAGTTTGGAAAACCATAATACGGTTTGAAATGATATCCAAAGGAAGATTAAAGAATAAATTTAGAAGAATTTATCTTTGATAAAATTAATGGGAACCTTTCCATAAGAATGTGATTTTGTGAATAAAAGAATATTCTGAATTGGAATGAGGTGTATGTTGTGTTTGTGTAACACGTGTTTATTATATATGCGGGTTATTTGGAAAGGCCGGGTTTATACCCATTCTGAATAACCGATTCGACGAGATGTCGAAGATGAAGACGGTGGTTGAAGACCGGAAGTCTTCACATCGCTTGGGTGATTACCGATGATCTCGATTGGGCTGTACACCCAAGATGAGGGAAACAGTTGGTGATCGTCCAGACATACATGGAGATCGATGGATATGCGAGGAAAGTGCCTCCGGTTTCATTCAGACCCAGAACGAACTTGTAAATGGACTGTGTGTCTGACATTAGATTTTATTCTGTGTTGATTGATCTCTATTAAATATACATCTGTTTGGCGGCAGAGAATTTATTCTCTTGCTTAACGCCCTTCTCTGAGACGTACGAGCTTAGAGGTTATATATCGATGGACATCAGTCGCATGGAGTGAATTGCCTGTGTGGCACGCGTAAGTGGCAATTGATCAAGGCTTCTGTTGAAAAGCGAAGTCTTGTGGTTGATGATCAAAGTATGGTCTGTGTGACGTAGCTTTGTGTGTAACTTGGATTCGCGAGCCTCACACCTCGGTATGAGTCAAAAACGGGATAGTGACTGCAGGGAGAGCACGACGTTTCTTTCTAGCTATGGTGGTGTCAGTGACCTACCAGTCCTGACATTTATATACTTTTCACCTGTGTGGTTGTTGGATACGAGGCGCCTCGGATATAGGTCTGTAAGGACCGGGAAACGTGTGCTCAGGAATTGCCAATCCTAAAAAGTAAGAGAGGACCGACCCTGAAGATCCAAGGATTGCTGTGTGCGGTCCTGAGACATTTGCTAGAGTGTCTCGAACGGAGAGGAGCTTGCCCCTTGCCTCGACTCATGACGGACATCCAATTTCTAGTACGTGATATTGCGGTTTTATTTGTAGAACCTAGTATGGCGACATAGTGGTATAGGTCATTCATGCCGCCTATGATTGATATTTATGATTGAAATTGTTTTGATACTATACACTTATAGTAATATCAAAATAATGTGTTTTTAACGTATCAAGCATGCTTTGGCTATTATAAGGTAAAAACCCTATCCTCCGTCTTGCGTTGCATTGTGTGATGGGACCTGGGTCTTATAATAGCTTCATTTTTCTTTATTTAGCATTGCGCTGTTTGTTTATGCACTGGTATTCTTGGGAGGAAACCCGTTCCGTGTTATACGGCGTGGTCCCTTGATTTATCGAACTTTAAAATAAAGATTAATAACTGTTTTAGTTCTCACACCAGTCCCATGACTGACCTAGAGTTTATTGTTTTAACCTAAACTCTGGGTGCCCCTATTTTCCACACGGGCAGTTAGTGGTTTTGGTTTTGCAGATTTATATTCACAGGGTCCTGATTTACAGCTGGAACGATGCTCGGAAAGCTCTGTATCCGTGTATCACTTTCAGTTGTGTTTTGTATATTTTTCCACTGCTATGTAATTTATTGTAATCTCTGATATTCATCGAATGTATTTTATTCATTCATACTCTGTATATTCTTGTATTCTGATGGAATTGTTGTAATAAACAATGAAATGTTCTTCTGTTTGTGTTCTGATTCGTCTTGTCCTCAATTTTATCCGTGCTTTCCTTCACGGGGAAGTTCGGGTCATCTCAGAAATGCTATCCCATTTCCACTGTGGACCTCTAGAGGATGAAGCAAACCACCAGGCTTCTTTTGCTTTGCCTTGACTTGCTGGCATACTAAGCACTTTGAGAATAATTCAGCTACATCCCTCTTTATGCCATCCCAAAAGAAAACCCTTTTTACGTCTTTATACATCTTGTCTCCACCGGGGTGTATGGTCAACTTGGAATGGTGCGCCTCTTCGAGGACCTTCTTCACCAAATCCCTTGCTTGTGGGACGCATAGCCTTCCATCCTGCCTCAACCATCCCTTATCATCGATGGAGTATTTATTGAGGTGACTAGAAGTCTCACCCCTAATTAGCTTGTCCATCACATCAACTAGCTGAGTGTCTTCACGTTGCGCGGTTCCTATTGAGTCCAAAAGAGTAGGCCGCACCTCTAGCGATGCTAACAAATCAGTCACATGATCACTAGAGGGTCTAAAGTCAAAACTGGCTATATACTCCAAGCTCTTCCTTTCAACAAAGAGAGGGCTTAAGGTTAGCTTCTTTCTACTCAAGGCCTCTGCTACTACATTGCCCTTGCCAGGGGTATAGGAAATCTCAAAATCGTAGGATGCCAAGAATTCCATCAACCTTTGTTGTCTCAAGTTAAGATCTTTCTACGAGAAAAGGTACTTCAACGATTTATGGTCAGTTTACAATTCAAATTTCTCACCTAGGAGATAATGGATCCAAGACTTAAGCGCAATGACGATGGCAACCAACTCTAGATCGTGGGTTGGGTAGTTTATCTCATGTACTTTCAACTGCCTGCCTCCATGAGCTACTACCTTCCCCTCTTGCATTAAGACATCACCTAGTCCCGTACCACATGCACCCGTGTATACGGTAAACATCTTGCTCCCATCCGGCAATGTCAGAACTGGGGCTGTTGTTAGAGCTCTCTTTAATCATTAGAAAGCAATATCGCATTCCAAATCCTAATTGAAAGTTAGGTTCTTCTTCGTCAACTTTATAAGCGAAGCTGAGATTTTCGCAAAGTCTTTGATGAACTTTCGGTAAAAGCCCGCTAGCCCGAGGAAGCTCCGGACCTCGGTCGTATTCCGTGGAACCTTCCAATCTTGCACCGCAACTACTTTACGGGGTCCACGACTAACCCTTCCTTGGATACCACATGTCCAAGAAATCTTACTTCGTCTCTCCAAAAGTGGAATTTGGAGAATTTGGCTTTCAACTGATGTGCTCGAAGAGTATCCATGACTTCTTTTAAATGCTGAGCATGCTCTTCCTCACTCTTTGAGAAAATCAAAATGTCATCTATGAAGACCACCACAAACTTATTGAGGGATTCCCTGAACACCCTGGTTATCAAATCAACGAAGTAAGCAGGTGCATTTGTCAGGCCGAAAGGCATGACAAGCCACTCGAAGAAACCATCCGGAGTTCTGAACGCGGTCTTATCAATGCTGTCTTCAGCCACTCTCAGCTGATGAAACCCGGTAGATAAATCTAGTTCGGAGAAAACCGATGCACCTACAAGCTGATCGAACAAGTCATCTATTCTTGGAAGTGAGTGCCTATTCTTCTTGGTCAGCTTGTTTAGCTCCCTATAATCAACGCATAGGCAAAGCGAACCGTCCGCTTTAGTTGCGAACACTACGAGAGCACCCCATTCATAAATACTCCGCCTTATAAACCCCTTCTCAAGCAACTCTTTAACTTGCTTGCTGAGTTCTTTCCTCTCCCTTGGAGCCATGTGTCTAACGGGTAAAGCGACGGGTTTTGCATTATCAACGAGGTATATGCGGAAGTCTATCTCCCGCTTCGGAGGTAACCCTTTAACCTCTTCAAAGACATCCGAGTATTCAGGGACTACTCTAACAGACTGCAAATTCTCAATAGACGCATCAAGAGATTCTAGATAGCTAAGCATAACAGAGTTCATGGGATTACAAGAAATTTCGAGAGTGTTACCGAGGCGAGTCATGAGTCTAACCACTCTCCTTTCACAATCAAGGATGGCACCATTACTGGATAGCCAATCCATGCCTAGAATCATCCCATAGCTCGTGAAGCCCAAAACATAGGCATTGCATCTAAACCCCACGCTTAGTATAGAAATTTCCAAATCCAAACAAATCATTGACAAATAAGTTGAGCCCCCAATTGGATTTGAAACAACCAAGGGATCCTCTACTAAACTGGTGTCTAGGTGCAGAGATTCAACTAAAGCAGTAGACATAAAAGAGTGCGATGCGCCAGAATCAAAGAGTGTACAAACAGGATGATCAAAAAGATAAACTAAACTCTCAACAGAAACATTTCTACCTCATTCTTACGGAGGTGCCATGAGAGCGTGAACCTGCCCTCCCGAAGTAGATCCAGCTCTCTGCCCTTGCTTTCTTGGGCAGTCCTTATCCATGTGTCCTGCCTCGCCGCAATGGAAACATCCACCCATCTTCCTTTTCTTCTTTCTGCAATCCTTAACCAGATGTCCAGGAATGCCACAAAAATTACACTTCCTCTTGTCACGGGTTTTGTTGTTCTTCCCGCCCTTCTTGGAATCTGTCTTCTTGCTCTGGGATCCTTCCCCTTTCTTATCCTGAGATGCTTCCACCTTTGTCTCCTTCTTGCCAACCTTATCTTCTTCTTGTAACAGTGCCATGTCCACCAGTCTCTCATAAATCGCACCCATAGGTATATGGGACATAGCTATGTTGTGCAGTGGCTCATTCAATCCTTTAACAAAGTGGAGAGCCTTCTTATGTGGAGTGTTCACTAACTCCAATCCGAACCGAGCCAGCTGATTGAATTGGTTAACGTATTACTTGACTGACATACTTCCTTGTTTGAGAGCTAAGAACTTCCCCATCTGTAGGCTTCGTTCAGCTTGTGAGAGGAATTTCATTTCAAACCTCATTCTAAAATCCATCCAAGTTTCTATTGGTCTTTCAGCGTTAATGACTTCCCACCAATAGGAGGCTTCGTCTTTGAGCAACCATACCGCCAACTGTATCTTCTGTCTATCATTCACTTCGAAGATATTGAACAAATCCTCGGTTTCTTTGAGCCAGTTTCTTACTTCCACGAAGGATTCATTTCCATTGAAGTTCATTCCACCCATGGCTCGAAAGTCCCAACATATTTTTGAGAAAGCATTTGCACGAGGAGGAGGAGGAGGAACCGCAGCAGCTGGGGGAGGAGGAACATCTGCTGGGCCTGCGGCATTAGCCCTAACCTCTAGGTACCTTCTGAACCAGCCAGATACCGGCACACCCTCTGGAAGGTTAAGATTCCCAAACATGCTGAAACGAAAAAGGAGAGATTCAAAACAAAGGATGAAAATATAGTGCATATGGCTTTGGGGGATTATGCCTTTTTAAAATAAAACATTTTTTCTTAAAAGTTGCTTCTTTAAACTTCTTTTTGAAAAAACAATTTTCAAAATTTTTATCTAATTTGATAAAACCTTGGCTCTGATACCAAGTGAAACACCCCACCTCTGTTAAGGTCACTCACAAAGGGAATGCCTTAACTTTGGTGGAGCATTATAGGTAAAAGACACAGATAATTTACAAGACAGATATGTATATAAGCAATGGAAAAACAAACTTTATTTCAAACGTGGTTCATAACAAAACATTACAGCAAACTGTTTCAATCCAACTTCCAAATCACTACATCAGAATCTCTATCTTGATTATTACATAAAGAAGCATAAAACACAATAAAACTGCATAAATCCCCAAGTAGTAGTGTGTCCAAAGCCATAGCTAAAGATAAGAAGTTTCACGCTATACATCACAGAGTCTTCAAGCTTGGAAAGATGAATGGTCCAAATTAGGCTGAGCTATTCGCTCCCTGGGTACCTGGGGGGAAACGGAAGAAAAGAGAGCGAAAGAAAATGGGTCAGACATAAGTCTGGTAAGTCCAGTGATTATTCAGCATGTAAACTGATAAGAGAACCATGACTTGAATAAGCTAGACACAGGACAATAATAAGGTAACATAAGATAAGGTAAGCTAAACAGGGCATGATAAACAAGGCAAGATAAACTAATCATACTATCGCACTCATGTCCATATTCTCTACACCTACTAGATATTTTAACCATTATCGTGAGTTCAAAACCCAGTGATCCCTTTTCCATTGACCGGCTCCTACTCGCATGCGTTTACCACTTGTGTCATATGGCCCCACTCGATTGTAGATACATGTGCTGGTCCCACCATGGGGTGTATCAAATCCTATGGTGGCAACCCGACACGATTCAAGATGCATAGTGTATACCTACTGATGCCCAGTGCTAGCTTTTTCCACTCCAAAGTACGTGTATGCCCGTACTCCATCGGAACCTACACTGACGCACCAACCGCTGTCGTTTTGACCACTTATAATCAGCCCAGTAATCATGCCCCACCTTACCTAGTTCAGGGTACCATGATACATCTATGTGGGTTACTGCTGAAATGGGTCCCCGTTACTTGGGTTTCCTAGTCAACATGTTAAATTGGTTAAGTGTCCAAGTTAACCTAACCCCACCCATCAGTTTAGTTAAATGTTGCATTGGTTAAGTGTTGCCTTAATTAACTTAACCCTACCATTCCTGACCTAGCTTTATTTCATTCATTAAAGCAACAACCGCTCATATTAGACAGGTATTGTTGCGGTTACTGGATGTGTCGGTCGGGTCCGAGCAGTTTTACACCGCAACTCGGTCCAACCTCGGGTTCCTTTGGGCTTGATGCACTAACCTCCCACATTAGATATATATTGTTACAGTTGTTGGATGTGCCGGGCAGTTTCGAGCAGTCTTACACCATAACTCAATCTAACCTCGGGTTAGGCATATTCGTCTTTTCTAAATTTACATATTTACTTCTTTATATTTATATGTAAATTATTGTCATTCAAGTCAAGTCCCCACTTTCATTTTTTAAATCAAGGTCATAATTTTAGGTATAAAAATTTATACCACTTTATGTTATAAAACATTTTCATGTTCACGAGCCAAATATTCCAATTATATATATAATTTCATTTTTTTTCCCCAATGTTACCCCCGTTAAACGCTCGCATGAATCACATAAAATGTTAGGCCCGATACATAGCCTAACTTATACACAAAAGGGGAAAAAGAGGAACATGTAATAATTCCAGCATCATAAAAATATTGATCTAACTACACATGTATCATATGAACTTGGCATAGAACAATATACATTCAATTATGAACTTGCAAATTTAGATCTACTTAACATGGATCATGAAATAGGGGTTTTGCATAGAATTACATAAACTTAACATTATGCATGTAATTGTGAACTTCGCAAATTAGTTGGATCTAATCTAACATGAACCTAATCATATTAGCATGTAGTTTTTGTCATATATGTGAACATGGTTGAACTTGCATAACCATAGCAAATTTACCAAATTGTCATATAACATATAGGTGTTATTATCAAATCATGCGACATGAAATGTCATTGCCAAAATTTACACAATGTGATATCCATTGCCAAATTATACAATATGGTTTGTCATTGCCAAACTACACAATATGATATGCCATCGCCAAATTATAATATGTCATCGCCAATTTATGTCATCACCAAGTATACAACATAATATGTCATCTCCAATTTATTCAACGTGATATGTCATTGCCAAAGTATAATATGTCATTGGCAAATTATACAACATATGGGTCCAAAGCATTTAACTTGATCATCAAATTACATACAACAAGATTCACAACTTAGCATAGAAAGAATCATAGTCTCGATCAATTCAATTTTAACAAAAAGGATAGGCATAGATTTACATTAGGCGATGTTCTATATCCAGTTATTTAGTCACAATTCTTCGTTTAGGTCTAAATGATAACTGGACTTACAAAAAGGAGGCTAGTCTTGAGTTCTGGGATCTGTATTCTGAATTTGAATAGCTCTTCTTTGTTGTAGACATTGAATTCTCTTAGTTGAATTAGATTTGATTTGCAATTCCTACTTGCTTTCTAGTTGAATGAGAATGGCGGCTACTCTAGGTTGAGTGTTGACAGCATGACGGTCTTAGGAATATTTTTGTGTGGCTTTAGGTTTTAAATTTAGGTTGCTTATATAGAAGTTTGATTTAATAGGAGCCGTTAGATTAACCTAGAGCAAATCAAAGCCATTCAAACCTAAGAGAACCAACCAGAACGTGCCATGCAAGCCCTAATGACATAGAAATTCATCACCGGAGAAAACACGTCAGATTTTAGATCTGACCCGAGGGGGAGGTCGACCCCCAGGTCGACCTATATGGGAAGAGGTCGACCCCCTGGTCGACCTCCTGGTCGACCTGGCCTTGGGCGGGAAATTTTCCGCCTTGCCCGCTTCTACTTCAGATTTTGAATTTTGAATTTCTGAACTATATTCTGAACTGTTTATTTAAATTCTTGAATTTTCTGAAGGTCATAACTCCTTCATACGGAATTCGATTTATGCAAACTTGGACTCTATATAAAGCAGAATTCCGAAATGAACGCAATGGCATAACCCGTTTCCCTTAATTCTTAGATTCGAAATTAATTATTCTTTAATTCGTAACTTTAATGTTTACCGAAAATATGGGGTGTTACATATTTATTTCCAATCACTTATAATCTCGTTTATAATTCCCTTTATAATTGCTAAGTTCAAATTCCATTAAAAATATCGATGTTAAAACTGATTTTTACTTCTCTATATAAATTCAGACTTATATTTTAATTTATCAAATGATAATTATTTTACTTGATTTATAACTATCGCTTATAAATAAATCTTCTCAATTTATCTGTTAAAACGGATTTCTATTTAAAATCAACTTTAATCTAGTCTTCTCCTAATTCTTTTATACCTCGCAACTCGCTTTTACAATTCTATTAATTTTCAAACAAAAAATCATATTCATTGCATATAATCCTTTATTTACTTCTTATTACTTTCATTCAGTATTTTCACAAAAATGACCTTTTAAACTTCCATATAACTATTAATAATTTTCTACAAAAGTTTCTTATTTAATTTCCAAATATTTCCTTTTATAAAATCCAATGACTTTATAGAATTCTCAAAATCGGTACCCACTTCAAAACTTCCTTTTTATATTCCAATATTACTTATGGTATTTTACACATAATCAATCATAGATTATATACCACATCATATAACACAATATATGGAAAACAACAATATAAATTTTGAGGAATCCAGTTGGATCCCTCTAACCTGTTTCCCTGCATCACATATGTTAAAAACATAGATAACACTAATTTCATATCAATATGAAATATCATAGCAAATAGGATCAATATTCGCACAACAACTTTATATATAACTATATATATCAACTTTTTACAAATTACTTGTAATTCATCCAAACAACCATCACACAGCATTCAATCATCATTTATCAATATTAAAATATGCTTATAAAATTATAAACTGGACAGAGTTAGTGAGTCTACTCACGTTGGTCATTTGTCGTTGAATAACGATAAACGATCGATTGATCTGATCAGGCATTTTCCTTTGCCATAAATTGTAACGAGTTCCAAATCTTTCTAAACTTCATGGGCTCGTAGTATTTCCGGACACGATTCCAAAGTGACTAGTTTCAACAGATTCTGATAACGTATGCATAAGATATGATTGTTATAATTTTTTATTTAAATTAAATAGTTTATAATTAACTAATGAAGTGATTAGTTTCCTTAACCACCTTGTTAATAAATTAACCGTACTAGTTCTCCTTCCCTGTTCAACAACACGCCTCCTCATTTCTTATTTTCATCCCAACTCCCTTTTCCATGAAACAAATGATCCCACCACAATCTTAAACACTATCCATCCATAAATCCGAAGATTAAAATGCCTATAATGACTTTTGCTTACTTATTCCCTATATAAAAACACTTCTTCCACTTTCTCCAGTAACAAAAACCCTCGCCTGAATCCCTATCCTTCCATGGCCGCATCTTGGAGCTTCCGTTCTCCATCCACACTTCATGACACTTCACAAGATAACAACTACAATTCTCCTTATAAGGCAATCTTCAATTCTATACCAAGCACATCAAGCTCGACTTCCTTGTCGCCATCACGTCACACGGTCGTCCATTGCACCCCCATAGAAACATCGACCAATATAAAATTGTAATATTTCCAAAAATTCAAAACTCCTTTGATTCTCACCCCGAATTCGAATACCTACTTCAATAGAGCTCAAAACACAAGGATTCGAAGAAAATGTCAACCCTAAAACACAATATACACGCTGGACATTTTTGCAGCAAACTAGAATAACTCTGAACCATTGAAAGCTCATACAGAAAGGAAGAGATTCACTCCACGAACTCAAAAATACTAGTTTCATAATTTTTGGAATTTTCTTTGATCTTTAATGAATTTCATAACCTATGATTTACTGTTTGTTGAAGACGATTGGCAGCGTTCTTGGTTTTTGACTGTGGAAAATATGAGTTAGGCTTAGGAGAGTGTAGGATGAATTTATTGTAAAATTCTAATATATTTTTATTATATTATTTTATTAATTTTTATTGAATCGTTACATCCATTCGATGTTTAAAAATCCGTGTAGTCATAAATGATACTCAATTTAAATGAAAATTGACAAACGACTATTGTTTAAAAATATAGAACCAATGAAACTTCTTTCGTCGATTTATTGATCCAATGATACTCAATTCTGAGTCCGTTTGCTCCAAAAACGCTAGTTTGAAGTCAATTTACTGATCGATTCACCTTTTAACATTGCACGACCACAAAACAACTTCTATTGGCGCGAAACTTGAAATCTAGCAACTATTAATCATTGCGGTACTCATTTCATCGAAAACGGAGGTCGTTTGCTAAAAGGTTATTTTAAGGCCTATATAATATTGGTAATATATTAATTAATTTAAAAACGATTCAATTTGATAATAATAACTTATTATTACCGTATATATTCAAATGGAATATCATATAGCTCCAAAATAAACATACTTGGATTTATAACTCGACATTTCAAAATCCATGTTAAATCTCGATATTCAATGTATATTGAAATCCTTTTATTTTGTATGATAAAACGTTATAGTTTATAAATGATTATACATTTATTTTTCTAGAAATTTAGTCTGGACATAACTTACAATCTTCAAGATGAAATCTCGATTTTCATCTTTATTAGAAAACTATAGTACAGCAGATTCAAATGTTTCTTGTTTCAAAGAAATCCGACTTATAACGAATCATGTATACTCGATTAAAGTTCAAATCACCACATTACGAACTACCTCGTCGTTGCATGCTCGTTTATAATTATATAATAAACTATACGTTCAAACTTTGTTTTATAAATGAATTCATTATTATAATTCGAATCTACACTCAATTAATTCTCTTATATTATCTGATTCACACAATATTGCAATTTAACTATTTCTGACTATTTCGGAAATTAAATATATTTATTGTTCCACTTATTTATATTAATTAAATATTCAAATCATTGAATATGAATCCTTTTAACTTCCCAAACCACTATTTAAATGAGTAAATAAATTAATTGTTCAATTGCTAATAATCTGGGGCGTTGCACTTATCTTGTATTAATTTAGGTAATTCTTTAGAAGTTGTCCACTTCCTTTAAGGGACTATAATGGGAATCTACCTAACTGATGGAACACATAAGAGTTTTTCCCATAAGGGGAGGGAAACTGTAATAACCCGGAAAATACGGGCCAATTTAAAATTTTTAAATTGGTGATTTCAAAGGAATTTGAACAATTGAAATAGAATATTTCAATAAAATAGTGAATTAGAAATAGTGAGTCAGTTTGAAATTTTGAATTCAAACTTTGACTGACTGTGCAGGGTGGAGAATATAACGGATTTTAGTGAAACTAAAAATATTTAAATCTGTTAGTCAATACCTTTCTAACGAATCTGAAAAATCGAAGTTTCATAACGGGAATCAAAAGTTATGGCCGAATGAATTTTCAGAAAGGTCGCTATATAGAATATGTAGCCCTGGAAAATTGATATTTTGCATACGACCTCGGAATTCGACGAAACCACTTTTGTTGGGTCCGGGATGTCAAACTATTGTTAGGTTTCAAATTTCATAATTTTTGAAGCTAATATGTGAGCGTGGCAAAAGAAAATGCATTTGGTCAATTTCTGTTAAATTGGATCGACCAGAAAATGGCCATTTTTCAAACGATCTCAGAATTTGACGAAACTAGTTTTGTTGGGACCGTAGCGTCAAAACATAGCTAGATTTATTTTTTTGGAAATTTTCGAATCAGTTTGTGGCCCTGGCAAATTGAAATGTGCGTTCAGAGTTAAAAATTAAATGTTTTATACTTTAATTTGAAAAATAACTGACTGTAACAGTTAAATTGGCTAACGAAACATATCCCATTGTGTCCGAGATGGGGGTATTTAGCTAGGGGCAACATTCGTTGGGTTTAAAAAGGAGTTCGTTGGAGAAAACACTATTTAAAAATTTAATAAAACCATCGACCAATCATATTTCTCCATTCATTAAAAATAAAAAAATAAAAAACTAAAAAAACCCTCGCTCTCGACGATCACCGTCGTTCCAACCTTCCAGCCCATTTTCCGTTCGCCTCCGCCGCTTCCAGCCTCTGCCACCCCTCGACGCGCCTCCGCCTCCCCTTCAAATCCGACCCCACCACGTCCCCGACTGACCACTCCTCTGCCCGAATCGAGCCCAGAAAGTCCCGACCTTCCCAGCGCCGCCACCGACGATCCCGACCACCGAACGCCACCAAACCACCACCGATAGGAAGCCCTCTCTTCCCTCTTCCACGTCCAACTCGCCGATCATCCCCTCATGCCCCGGTTCTCGCGAAAACCACAAACCTAGTTTTGAACCTTCGTGAAAGGTGAGTTCTTTATGATGTTTGCACTTTGAAAAATCATATCTTCTTGGTGTGTTGACGAAATTCGATGAAACAGGAAACATCGGGACCGCAAGGAAGCTCTCTACCCAATAGAAGAAGCCGCGGATTTTTCTGAGTCATCTACGATTTTTAGCACTCCGAAAACCAAAGTGAGAAATCTAAATTAATATGAATTTGAATGGAAAATGTCGTGTATAAATTATATAAGCGAAATAGAAATTACATACGTGTTGTATACCTCATGTACATGCGTAGTGTAAGCTATATAAGCGAAGTATGAATTTTACATGCATAGAATAATTGATATATGTGTTGAAATGCAAGTGAAATATAGTAATTATATTAAATATATATATATATATATATATATATACTCCCCTCGTCCACAAACCATGGACGATATTTATTGTTGTGAATTGGTGTGAAATATTGGATGGAAAAATACGAATGGTTAAATAATTGTTTGTGGTTGATATTGTTTGGTTGTGGTTGAAAATTACCCATTGGTGATTGAAATGAATTGGAAATATTTGTGGAAATAAAAATAAACATGCCGCCTGCATGCAAATTAGATGCATGAATCCCCATTGTCAAAAACCGCGAGGTTTTAAGGTAGAGCGAGGAGTCGTACTAGGGACGGTGCCGGTTTTAACTACCCTACCGTTATGCCGCCGAAATTTTGAATAATCTTTATGTGTTAGAATAATTTTCATATGTTGAAATTATTTTCATGCATTGAAATTAAAGTCATATGTTGAAACTATATCCATGTGTGGAAATGTTCATGTGTTGAAAAGTGATGTGTGAAAATTAAATTCATTTGTGAATGAATGAAGTGTTTAAACAATAAAAATCACATTTTTATAATATATATGAAGTATGAAAAATATTCGCCTTATATATAAATAGTTTTAACAATAAAAATTCCATCTTTCTAATATGAACAACATAAATAAAATATCATGTGTGGAAATGCTCACGTGTTGAGAAGTGTGTATAGTGGAAATGTTCATGTGTTGAATAAAAAGACTGAACAATAAAAATTACATTTTTATTGAAACTATGAAGTGTTGAAAACATCCATTTCTCAAATAAATATTTTAAATGATAAAAATATCATTTTTATCATATATGTGATATGCTAGAGATATGCGGACGTTGAAATAAATATTTGTGAATGAAATATTATTTTTAACATGCATAGGAACTAAATAAAATAGTCATGTGTTGAAATCTATTTTAGTTTGCCAAAATTATCATCTTTGAAATGTGACGTGTTAAAAATAGCCACTTGTTCAAATAAATGTGCATGAGTTGAAATATACATTAATTAGCTAATGAAGTGATTTTAGCCTATGCATGCAACATTAGAATGAATGGTGTTTTTAAACCAAAGTAAATCAAATATGAAGTGGAATGGAAAATGATAAGTGATAAAAATTGTATATATGTACATGCATATTTATTGAACAGGTTATAGCAAAGGGGCTAGAGAAGAGGAATAAAATTTTGTGCCCGACAAATAGGTACACATTTACTGTTTTGTTTGTGTGATGATTTTATGGGCCTGTTGGCTAGCCGCTTGGCTTTTTCTTTTTCTTTTTGACATGAGACGCCCGTGTGGCTATTTGGGAATTTTCCCAGCCCCTCCCGTACAAAGGAGGTTATGGCGAAATTTTCCAAAATTTAAAGGCGTTAGTGAAATAATTGAAGTGAAAACGATATAGGAATTTTTGAATGAACTATATTTATATAAATATAAATAAAATTAAAACGAAACGTGGCCGTGCAGTTCGTGTTTTGAAACCGTGATTTCAAACGACTAGTGCGGGAAATCCGACCACTGGATTTTCCCGAAACCGCAACGTTGGGTTCGCCTTGGAAATATCTTTCCAACGGCACCAACTTTGTGAAGATCCGACGGTTGGATTGTCTGGAATGTTTAATTCAAATTTGAAGAAAAACAGCGCCAGAAACAATTATATATATATAATTAAATTAAATCGAATAACGACGCTGCAGTTCGTAAATTGAAATCGTAATTTCAAATGGCTAGTGTGGAAGATCCGACTGTCGGATTTTCCCAAAACTGGAACTGTTGGATTCGTTTTGAAATGACCTTCCTAATGATATAAAATTTGTGAAGATCCAATGGTTAGATTTTCAGATATGTGTAAAACAAATTTAGTGAAAAGCAGCGCCAGTGCATCGGCACGACCTGAAACGTCGTTTAATTAAATATGGCCGTTTTAAATTAATTAAAAATGGCGATATATTGTTATAAAATACTATAGACGATATAGAGTGGAAATAAACCCATTTTGTTGTGTCTGCTTGATATGTGATGGTTGAATGTATTTGACATGAAAATTATAACTAAAGAACTGAAATGTGAATGTTGAATAGTCCAACCATGTGATAAATTGATTTGAAAATCTAAATATACGTGGATTATTTGAAAAGGCCGAGTTCATCTCATTTCAAATAATCGATCGACGTTGAGAAGTCGAAGAGTGGAAGACGGTTGAAGACCGACGATCTTCACATTGGATGGATGGGCGCTACTGATGCTCGTGATTGGAGTAGCTACCATGAAGGAACTGAAGTAGTAGCCGTCCAAACATACTGTTGATTGTATGGATATGCGAGGAATTGGTGCCTCCGGTTTCGTTCAGACCCAGAACGGACTTGTAAATGGACTGTGTGTCTAACATTGGATTTTGTTCTGTGTTGATTGATCTCTGTTAAATATATATCTGTTTCGTGGCGGAGAATTTATTCTCTTGCTTAACGCCCTTCTCTGAGACGTACGAGCTTAGAGGTTGTATATCGATGGACATCAGTCGCATGGAGTGAATTGCCTATGTGGCACGCGTAAGTGGCAATTGATCAAGGCTTCTGTTGAAAAGCAAAGTCTTGTGGTTGATGATCAAAGCATGGTCTGTGTGACGTAGCTTTGTGTATAACTTGGATTCGCGAGCCTCACACCTCGGTATGAGTCAAAAACGGGATTGTGACTGCAGGGAGAGCACGACGTTTCTTTCTAGCTATGGTGGTGTCAGTGACCTCCCAGCCCTGACATTTATATCTACTTTTCACCTGTGTAGTTGTTGGAATATGAGGCGCCTCGATTATAGGTCTGTAAGGACCGGGAAACGTGTGTTCAGGAATTGCCAATCATCAAAAGTAAGAGAGGACCAGCCTTGGAGGATCCAGGGGATTGCTGTGTGCGATCCCGAGGCATTTGCTAGAGTGTCTCGAACGGAGAGGAGCTTGCCCCTTGCCTCGACTCATGAAGGAATCAAATTTCCAATACGAAATATGCGGACGTGATTGTATTACTAGTACGGTGACATAGTGGTATGGGTCATTTATGCCGCCTATGATTGATATTTATGATTGAAATCGCTTTTGAAATATATATACACTAGTAATAATATCAAACACTTCTGTTTTATACGTATGAAGCATTTTTGGCCATTATAAGGTAAAAACTCTATCCTCCGGCTTGCGTTGCATTGTGTGATGGGACCTGAGTCTTATAATGGCTTCATTTTATAAAAAGCATTGCGATGATTTAATCATTTACTTTATTTCATGCACTAGCACTCATTGGAGTAAACCCGTTCCGCGAAAGTGACGTGGTCCTTTGATTTGCCTTAGTATTGTTGTTAATAAGTTAAGTAGATTTCTCATACCAGTCCCATGACTGACTCATAGTTTGTTTCACCTTGCAAACTCGGGTGCCCTCATTTTCACACGGGCAGCCTAGTTACAGGTTTCTGACGCACTTTTGGCTCATGGCGAGGCTTGACTACACCGTGCTGACTCGGATTTTCTCCGCCATTATTGTATCTATATTATGATTCCTCCATTGGCGATGTAGACTGATATTTATTTTGTGTACTCTTTATGTATGATTCCGCCTCAGGCGATGGTGACTGACTATGTATCATTATGCACTAAGTTGTATCATGTATTGTGCTTCTCTGATGTGATGATATCTATATGATTCCGCTGTCATATGTGCGTAAATTATTCTATTCTCTGTTTATGCTATTATCTGTGATCTGCTAATGATGATTAATGTGTTATATTCCAATGATTATCCTTAACACCGTGTCACGGGGTTTTGGGATCATCACAGAAACCATCTATCTAAGTGAAGTCTCAAATGGCTATAAGTTCTCCTTTAGTGCCAGCTATATAGTAACGAGGGTCCACTGGAGGGTATCATATGGCTTACCCAATCTTAAGTGAACCACTTACTATCTCATGCACTAACCTGAGGGTATTTATATGTATTTATATGTCTACTATAAAACGAGGTTTTGAGCGACTAGGTCCGCCATTGGGTGTTAAGTGATCATAGGAATCCACCGTAGTGTATTCGTTGGAACCTTCCCTTGTTTTGATGGCCTTAATTGACCAAAGAGTTTGCCACTTTCCTCTATATACATACTGGTAGACAAATAGGCATATAAATATATGATATCACTTAAACATACCTTTAATGGTTTTATACTG
The DNA here is from genome assembly GCA_030737875.1 of Allium sativum. Taxonomy (NCBI): domain Eukaryota; kingdom Viridiplantae; phylum Streptophyta; class Magnoliopsida; order Asparagales; family Amaryllidaceae; genus Allium; species Allium sativum. Next base: position 943,537,151 of record CM060909.1, on the reverse strand, counting down.
CCCAAGTATAGGAAAAAGATTTTTAAGCTTAAAGGTTATATTCATCAGAACTGTTTTTCTGACCCCTCCTCTTATTAGCACATGTTAGGTAGGATGGCTTTGAGGAGAATTTCGATCGATGATGGGCATGGCGGCAGTGACTATTATCTCATTTATTATTTTACGACATTTAGTATTTTGATGTACCTACCAATGGCATTATGGCATTAATGTAGTTTGACATTATTGTGATTTTATGATATGGTACATTTATTTTATTATTATACTTTGTCCTTCTGTTATGAGATCTAATTTCATTATAGTTTGGTTCTCCTAGTTTATTTCCTATAGAAACCAACAACCTATTTAGAGCGGCTTTAAATTCCGGTGGACCCTTGATGGGTCGAGATTAAGGCTCGTTCCGGGTGCGTTGTTACAAAAAAAAAATTAGGTACTGTCTTCTGTGATAAGAAAGATATATCATTACAGTAACAATTTCACAATCCATAAAGAATGATTTTATCACTGTATCATATTAAAATATTAATCAACTCAATAACGGTAACACACCAAAAGATGTACCTTAAATCGACATAGGACAATTAAATTTAAAATAAATGATAGTAATAAATAATAAATTAATGGGCCGAAAAATAGAATTTTGGGCAATTGAGAATTAGGCCATGTAAATATTACAGTTGTATTCATGGAAAGATTTTGATCCGTTTCTATATTTTATTTACTGAAAACTGATTCCATATGCATAAGTTATTAATAAAACAAGTTATACTAAATTGTTTGTACACATGATCTGAAATTCAAACTGATTAAATATAAATCTGGAATATATTTAATTACAGATTAACATAAAGGAATACTCCACAAAGGATTTGAATTTGTGTGTGTGTGTGTGTATGCACAGAGAGGGCAAGAATAATCAATAAACGAAAAGTAATTAATTCCATTAATCGAATAATTAATTTAAAAACAAATGTGTAATGATGACTTTGTTTTTCTTGGGTTTATGTATAGTTTTGCAACAACGTACTGACCAGAATAATTATAACTAATCCAACGGTCTATATACACATTTGCAACTATAAATAAGACCCTCTAGTCACTCACTAAACCCTACACCTAATTCTATTATGCGCCTCCACTTTGTCTCTCCATTTCTTAAATCCAGATTTTAGGTTAGCTTTCTCTTCTCTCTTCTAACCTGTATTCTATCTTTCTAAATCTAAATTCTTATAGTGGAAATTAGGTTAAAGGGCTTCTTTTTATAGGATAACAAATTTTAAGGACAACACTTCTTAATAATAAGTTTTAAGGACAATTTTGCATGAAAAAGATAAAAGCGGTTATCGTTTTAAGTTATATAGGAAAAAATAAAAGCGGTTATCTTTATTTCTGTATAACGTAAAAGAAACCGCTTTTATCTTTTTTGTAACGACCCGAAAAATCTGAAATGTACGTTCAAATTAAATATTGAATGTTTTATATTTTAATTTGAGGAAAAACTGTCTGAAACAGTTGAATGGGCCTTCAAAACATATCCCATCGTGTTCGGAATGGGGGTATTTAGCTGGGGACGATAGTCGTTGGGTTTGGATTGGAGTTCGTGTATGACAAGGGGTATTTTTTGAGAATTTAAAAATAAATAAATAAATAAAATATGATTGGTTGGCCTATTTTCTCTCTCCTGTCTTTTATATGGAAACCCACCCTCCCCCCGGCACGAACGACGGCAAGCGCTCCAACCTTCCCTCCCTTTTTCTGGCGAATCCAGGCCGAGTTAGACCCCCTTCCAGTTAAGCTTTTTGAAGCCCTCCTCGTCACATCCATAGCACTTTTACCCCTCCTCATTGCGAATCCAGCGAGATCCAAGCCCAAGAAGGCTGGAACTTTCGAGCGCCGCCACCATCGACTAGAGTCGTCGATCTGGGTCAAACCACCCTGCGTGGAAAGCTACTTCGAAGCTCAACGGAGTGGTGAGGACCGATTTTAACCAAGTGCAAAGGATTGGGATTAAAATCAAAACCTAGTTTTGAAAAGGTACAGCTGTTTTTAATATAAATTATATTATAGCAGTTTTAAGCGCTACGGTTTTTGATTCCATTGTAAAAATCATATCTTTTTCGTTTTTCGACGAAATTCGATGAAACAGGAAACATCGTGACCGTGTGGACGTCTTCTACATTCTAGAAGAGACCGCATATTTTTCTGAGCCTTCTGCTATTTTTGGTGGAGTGGAACCCAATGTGAGATTTCTAATTTATAAACGATATGAAAAACGACGATGTATAAATTATATAATCGATGTATGAGTTATATAAGCGTTGTACACCGCATGTATAAGCGTTGTATAAGTTGTACGTTCGATGTATAAGTTATATATGCGTTGTAAAAATTATATATGTGTTGAATAGAAGTGAAATGCTTATATATATAAATATATATATATATACACACCCCTCATCCACAAACCATGGACGATATTTATTGGTTGTGATTAGTGTGAAAATTGGTTGATTACGAATGGTTGATTAGAATTGTTTGTGGTTGAAATTGATTGATTGTGGTTGAAAAATATCCGTTTGTGGTTGAGAAATATTTGGTTGAAACCACATAGGATTAGTTTGTGGAAATGAAAAAAATATACATGCCGCCTGCGTGCGAACTAGATGCATGATTCCCCATTGTCAAAAGCTGCGAGGCTTTAAGGTAGAGCGAGGAGCCGTACTAGGGACGGTCCCGGTTTTAACTACCCTGCCGTTATGCTGCCGAAATTTTGAATAATATTCACGTGTTAGAATTATTTTCCTGTGTTGAAATTATATTCGTATGTTGAATAGAAAACCTTCATGTGTTGAATTGAAATTCATTCGTTGAATCATATTCATGTGTTGAATGGTATTCGTGCTTTGAATAAATTGTTTTAACAATAAAAATCACATTTTTAATCTATATATACAAACTATGGAAAACCTTCATGTGTTGAATCGAAATTCATTCGTTGAATTGAAATTCATATGTTGAATGGTATTCGTGTTTTAAATATAAAAATCACCTTTTTATCTATATATATAAACTATAGAAAACCTTCATGTGTTGAATCGAAATTCATTCATTGAATTGAAATTCATGTGTTGAATGGTATTCATATTTTGAAGAAGTTGTTTTATAATAAAAATCCTATTTTTATCATCAATATGAACTATATAAATTAATCTTGCTTTGAAATAAATTGTTTTATAATAAAAACATATTTTTATTACCTATATGAACTATATAAAATAATCGTATTTTGAAATGAATTGTTTTACAATAAAAATCACATTTCTACTGTACACAAGAGTTGTTAAAAATAGTGAAGTGTCGAAGTGAATGTTTGTTGGATATAAATATCATTTTTATCAAATGTATGAAAAGAATATAGCATTGAAATCAAAGAGTCGATATATATATATATATAAATAGAATTGAAATATATCGAATAACGAAGCTGCAGTTCGTATTTTGAAACCGTGATTTCAAACGATTAGTGCGGGAGATCCGACCATCGGATTTTCCCAAAACCGCAACCGTTGGGTTCGCTTTGGAAATATCTTTCCAACGGCACCAACTTTGTAAAGATCCAACGGTTGGATTGTCTGGAATGTTTAATTCAAATCTAAAGAAAAACAGCGCCATAATCGATTATATTTATATATATATATATATATATATATAATATAATATAATTATATTAAATCGAATAACGACGCTGCAGTTCGTATTTTGAAATCGAAACTTCAAACGATTATACCGGGAGATCCGACCGTCGGATTTTCCCAAAACTAGAACCGTTGGATTCGTTTTGAAAAGATCTTTCTAATGATATAAATTTTGTGAAGATCCAACGGTTAGATTTTCAGATATGTGTAAATCAAATCTGAAGAAAAACAGCGCCACGGCCGCGTTATGCCCCAAAGCGTCGTTTTGAATAAATTGGCTATTTTAAAATAAATAAAAATAGCGATAAATCGTTATAAAATATTATAAGCGATATGGATGTGAAATTTAGAAACTAACTGAAGGTTGGCTAAGTCGAATGGTTTCCTGGGTGTTGATCCGATGTTGGTTTCGGCCTTCGGGGTTAATATTTGAGAAATCGTTCTCTTACCGATCTACAGTTAGTGACTAATGAATTGAAATGATGCGTATGTTGTGTTTGTGTAGCACTTGTTTATTATATACGCGAGTTGCTCAGAAAGACCTGGTTTATCCCATTCTGAATAACTAAATCGACGATAAGAAATCGAAGATGAAGACGGTGGTTGAAGACCGGAAATCTTCACCTCGTTTGGATGATAACTGATGTCCTGAATGGGAGGCATCCAGAAATATGGATAATGAGTGGTGATCGTCCAGACGTGCGTGGAGACCGATGGGTTTGCAAGGTATATAGTGCCTCTGGTTTCATTCAGACCCAGAACGGACTTGTAAATGGATTGTGTGTCTGACATTGGAATTTGTTCTGTGTGATTGATAGCCATCAGTTGCATGGTGTGAATTGCCTGTGTGACATGCTAAGATGCAGTGATCAGGGCTTCTGTTGAAAAGCAAAGTCTTGTGATTGATGATCAAAGCATCGCCTGTGTGGCGTAGCTTTGTGTATAACATGAATTCGCAAGCCTCACACCCCGGTATGAACCAGAAACGGGAGAAGGACCTCAGGGAGGGCATGCGTTTCTTCCTAGCTAGGAGTTGTGTCAGTGTTTTTACACGGCCTGACATTTTACTTATGTGGATGATGGATAGCGAGGCGCCTCAGAAATATCGGTCGATCCGGGACTGATGGAGTCATTCGTTGGCTCATTTACGCCCCATAGGGTGGGGAAACGTAGTGTTCAGGAATTTTGATCCACATCGGTGGACCGACCCTGTCGCTCCAAGGGGCAGTTGCGGCTGTTCCTGAGGCTCGGGCTAGGCAGTCTCGAATTCGGTAAGGACTATCTTTTGCCTTGGTTCGTGGCGGAAATCCAATTTCCAAATACGTGACTATGCGGTTTTGATTGTATATACATATGGCGACATGATATATGGTACCCATGCCATCTATAATCGATAGTTATGATTCGAAATTGTTTTCGAAACCTATAAACACTAATAATAACATCAAATGCTTTTGTTTTATTCGTATCAAGCATATTTTGGCCATTATAAGGTAAAACTCTATCCTCCGGTTTGCGTTGCATTGTGTGATGGGAACTGAGTCTTATAATGGCTTCATTTTTATAAAAAGCATTGTGATGTTTAAAAGAAAGATTTGTTTTGAAGTACTGGCAATCCAATGGAGTAAACCCGTTCCACGAAAGTGGCGTGGTCTTGTGATTTGCCATATTATAAATGTGTTAAGTAGATTTCTCATACCAGTCCCATGATTGACTCGTAGTTTCACTTTCAAACTCGGGTGCCCCTTTTTCTACATGGGCAGCCTTGTATTCAGGTTTAGCTGGCTCTTTCTGGATAGCTGGAGCTGAAGATGGATTTTATTATTTATCTCTTTTTATGCTGTTCAGCTCCTATTGTACATTATGTTTGTTTTTCCGCTGTAGACATTTATGTATAGCTGAACTTTATTTGTACTAAGTATGATCTTGTATACTGTGTAACTCTGAGGATTACGTTTATCCAGTATATTCTATTGTGCATTACCTGGTGTATTTATTTAATTTTGTTCTGCTGTTATCTGTTTCTTGTCATATTCCAAAGATTACCCTTGCCGCCGTCAGTACGGGGTTCGGGGTCGTCTCATTTTTCGTGCAGAATTGTCCTTAAAACTAATTTTTCAGAAGTGTTGTCCTTAGCATTTATTACCCTAAACAAATTATCCCTTTAAGTGAAAATCCATATTCTTATATGTATAAACTCTAGACTAAGTTATATATATACAAGATACTAAACTTTGATTCTCTTGTATATGTATATATATATATATTAGGCAGAGTTGGAATACGTTGGTCCGAAGGCAGAAATCCATACTTTTAGTTATTCTAATTTATATTCCAGTAATCTCCCCCTTTATTTCCGATGAGTGGAATTTTCAAAAGTTAGCTATTTACTATATTTTAGTAGTGTAAATTGGGATTATTGTGCCTAAAAGGAATTTGGATTTATATGAAAAGAAAACATTATCAAATCCTCCAAATCCCTTATTATTTTTATTTGTTTACGGAAATGGTCAATCAATTGTATTTGTGTTTGGCTTATTGATGTAATGAAAGAAAAGGCATTTGAGTATTTATATAATTCTTGAGAATGATCTAATTCACTTCATTGTACATCTGCAAGGGTACTTTTAACACATGTCCTTAATAAGGTGTAAAATACATGAAAAGTCCTACATTAAATTTCAGTGTAAATTAGGTCCTTGTTTTTATCCTTGATTGTTGAAGACATATCAGCAACATTTCATAACAATTGCAGACATATCAGCAACTTTTCTGTACATGGTACAAAAATTTGCTGACATGTCAGCAATTATTTACAAAAGTTGTTGACATTTCAACAATAATTTTCACTTTATTGTACGTTGTATAAAAGTTGTTGACATATCAACAATAATTTTTCCTCTGTTTCTGGAAAACAAGGGGTGGATTTACAATGAAACTTTACCAGTGAAAGTTGCTAACATATCAGTAATTGTTTATAGAAGTTGCTAACATATCAACAAAAAATTTCTTTGTTTCTAGAAAATAGGGACCGGATTTACAATGAAAATTTGATAGGGACCGGATTTACAATATGAAAGTATAATAGGGATGCCTCCCTAATTCTCACAATCTGTAAATTCATATATATATATATATATGTGTTTTTCTTGCAAAAGCTTAAGAACTAGTGTTGTGAATTGAATAGGTTTAAGCGCCTATTTTCAAAATAGATTGTTTGAACGTATTATTTGCAAGCCACCAAAGTATTAAAAAAATTATATGAAAATTACGTAAAAAGTGAGTTAGTACCAAAAAAGGGATTTTACATATGCATTTGGAAATATTGCTCCTTGTCTTTACTTTGTTATTGAAATAATCATTTAAAACTTGGTTACAAGTTATGCTATGAATATTTGTTATTTCCCTGTTATTTAAATGTAAATATAAATTTTATGTTATTATTGGAGAGGTTAGAGGGATAAACTTATATACCTTTATTATGTTGTTGGGACTGACATTTCACACAATTTAAGACGTTTCTTTACGTACGCTTTATTTAGGCCTCAATTATTACTATATATTTATAACGTAATTAAACATAATATTAAGTGTAATAGGTATGTACTATACACGTTTAAATTAGGCATCTAGAAATTAGATGTCCATATAGGAAATTTGTATATGTGTGAGTTAATGGCTTAATTATATTAATGACACATAGACACGAGGTTAACCATTACTTGTAGTAGAATCTTGCACGGAAACGACTGGCATATCTAAAATCTACAAGTAAGACTGGTTAATGTGAGAGGTCTAGGTGTCATGGGCCATTATAATTATTACACTAAGACGCGAGGTTAAGCCCAACTTGTAGTAGAAGCCTTCCAGGAACCGCTCGACAAATCCAACACCTACAAGTGGTCGGTTTAATATGAGATGTCTACTATATGTTTGTATGTATGTATGTATATATATATGTATGTATGTATATATGTGTGTGTGTGAAGTAGGCCTTCCTTGAGAAGGTATTAAGTGGTCGACCTACCTTGTTAGGTATTAAGTGATTAGGACTAGGTCCTTCCTATGGTTCACTCCTTGGTTTTGGACTAGAGTCAAGGAACCTGCCCTTATTAGGTCTTAAACGGTCACTTGGTCTGCCTTTCTCTTATATAGTGTTAAATGGTCATAGTAAAGCGATGGCGTATGAGTAGGGTAGTTCTTCGGAAGTATCCACTTCTTATCTAGGGGCTAAGCGAGGGTTGACCTAGGGATGGGCTACTAAGAGTTCCGCCAATCATGTACAGGGACCGACTATCTAAGGGAGTATTAAGTGGCTAGAAGTTCACCCGTAATTCCAGCTAAATAGTAATGCATGGATACGCCGGAGGGGTCTAAAATGACAATGAGTGTCCACCTAAGTTTGGTATTAAGTGGCAGATTACTATTTCTTGTATTACAATGGGCAAAATATTTAATAGTGTTAACCATTATAAGTAAGGGTCTTAAGTGACCAGGGTCCGCCATAGGGTACTAAGTGGGTATTAAGTTATAGTGGAAATCCACCCATGAATAAATAGAAAGTGATGGCCTTAAGTGACCAGTGGTAGTCCGCCTCACAGAGTACTAAGTGATCATAGAGAATCCTCCCTTAAATAAGCAGTGTAGGCCTTGATTGACCGTAGGGTAGTTTGCCCCATAAATGAATATGACTGATTGTGTGTTGAACTACATGGATATAATGTGAAGAATTTATACTACTAAATATATGAAGTAGTTATTCCTTAAAATTTATGTGATATTCATTTACCATAACTTTATGTTCTGACCTCCTTCCTCTTAACATTATAACAGGTTAGTAGGTGAGATTACTTGCTTGATCGATGGAGTCGTAGGGCCAGACGTTGGAGAATCCATGGTTATTATTATTGTCTATAATTGGCAGTACATTTGTATTTGTGGGATAGTTATTAGTATTATTGTGATATACCTTTTTATAATTGTTGAGATATTAGTGTAAGTTGCATTATCGTGTGTTCTTTAATTTTACACCTATTTTTGATATTATATTTTATCTCTTCCATTGTGCAAGATTTCAATTTCGCTTAGTCTTCTCTATTATTTCTGTTTTAAATAATTCCTTATAAGAATCAACGGTTAATTTAGAATGGCTCTAAGTTCCGATAGGCCTTATCTAGGTCAGAATTTAGGCTCATTCTGGGTAGGTTGTTACATGTGGTATCAAAACATAGGTTACCCGATTAAGGGGAAATATATGTAGGAGAGACGTACTTGTTGTGTGAAAAGGTTTTTAATCTATATATATATATATATACTATACCCCAGAGACATAAGCAAAAATACTAGGCAATCTTTATCTTTCTTCCTTTTAGGCTTAAACTATCTTAGGAAAGACCACTATAGGGTTTTTCCTTTTTCAAATGGTAGAAATGGATGATAATCAGCCCGAGTAAGGGAACTCGGTAAGGTCTTGGTATTTGCCAAAATGGTTTCAAAGGTACCTTAAGGCCATGAAACAAGTCCCTACTGCCACTCCCACCCCAACGGAATGAGGAGCTTAACCCCGTGACGTGGTTTTCAATTTTCCTCGTCTCTGTAAAGATTTCGTAAATTTAGGAGGCAACCCCTTTTAGGAACCGAATGCTACCTTGAAGCTAAGTCATAGATAACCGAGTGTGAATGTATTTTCGAAGCTACATGATGAGAGGATCAGCTGAAGCATAGGGTAGCGACTTGGCATCTGAAAGGAGAAGCATTTGAATGGTGGAACATGATTTTCAAGGAGAACATGGGTAGAGTATTTACTTGGAAGGGGCTTAAAAACCATTTTGAAACTAAGTTCTTACCAAATGCTGAGATGAATCTATAAATGAAGAAGTTTATTCAGCTAAAGTAAGGAGAGTTAAGTCTGAGAGAGCATGTAGCAAGAATTTTGGAGTTATCCAAATTTGGGAGAGGAGTGGTAGACACCCCTATGAATAAAGCGTTATGGTTTGTTAAGGCATTGAATTCTCCATTGAGGGAAATGTTATTGGCTCATGTGACTTTTGGAGCTGTGTTCGAGGTGCTTGCTGAGATGGCCGTATTGTATATGATTGAGGAAAAGAAGTAAATAAAGAGTGAGGAAGGATAATTAAGGTGCTTCTGGATTCGAAAAAAAGAAGAAGAAATTTGCTGAAGAAGAAGGAAATTTAAGAAAGAGGCTAAAGTGTACAACAAGAAAGGCCATGAGGCCAATGTTTGTAGGGTGAACCTAGCAAAGCTTGAATTCAAGGAAAAGTGCTTTAATTGTTATGAGGAAGGACTGCTATAAGCTTAAAGGAGGACAGAGTTGGCAGAATTATGCTTTGGAGGTGGCACCGCTTCGAAGTCAACCCTATACTGACCAAGGACAGCCAGCTTTAAAAGGTATAATCTCTATTCTAGAAACTTTCTATATGTACACTGTTTGATTCAGGAGCGACCCATTCCTTCTTCGCTAGAAAGATTATTGGTTCCTTAAATCTTCCTTTGTCCATTGCTAGCAGTCTAATAAGGATGTCTAACCCTATCGGAGGAGCTAAGCAACTTTTGCTTACTTGTAAAAACCTAGTATTAAATATCAGCGATGTCGATTTCTTTTGCAATGCGTATTTATTAGATTTCATGGGGTATGGTCTCATATTAGGGATGGATTGGCTATCATTTTATGGTGTCATCCTTAATTGTGATAAGAGAGTAATTTACTTGAGAAGTCATGGAGGACGTATCTAATAGATCCCATATAGGATTGAGAATAAGGATTCAACCTTATTGCACTTTTTATCATCTGAATCGAGAGGGCCATCTTCAGTGCCCATTGTATGCAAGTTTCCAGATGTCTTCGAGGAAGTAATGAACTTTCACCCTCATAGAGAAATCTCATTCAGGATAGACTACGAGAAGGACGCGAGGCTAGTAGCATTGCCATTTAGTTACATGGCTCCTAGAGAAAGGAAAGAGTTGGACAAACAAATCTCTGAGTTATTGCAAAAAAGGTTTATTCGAAGGAGTATGTCTGATTAGGGGCCAGTAGCATTTGGGACCAAATCCAATGGATCGCTAAGAATGTGTGTGGATTATAGGGAACTCAATAAGCTAACCAAGAAGAATAGGTATTCCCTACCTAAGTAGATGACCTGTTCGACCATTTAGGAGGTTCCCAAATCTTTTTTGAGTAAGATTTGGTGATAGGATTTCATCAATTGAGGATTTCGAAGAGAGCAAACCTAAGTCAGCGTTTAGGATGCCAGACGAATTATATGAGTATGAGGTTATTCCCTTCGGTTTTATGAATGCCCTCGATTTCTTTGTGGATCTTATGAGTAGGGCGTTTGGGGGCATTCTGAACAAGATAGTATTGGTGTTCATAGATGACATTCTCATATTTTCCAAGGACATTAAGGAGCATGAGGATCACTTCAGGAAGGTCCTAGGAATTCTGAGGGAAAACCACCTAAAGGCGAAGTTACGAAATGTCAATTTTGGAAGAAAGATGTCAAATTTCTTGGACATGTCATTTCATTAGAAGGACTGGCCGTAGACCCCGCAAAGGTTAAGGTTGTTCAAGAGTGGAAGATACCCGGCAATGCGACGTAGGTTAGGAGTTTTCTTGGATTAACGGGCTACTTCAGGAAATTTATTGAGGACTTCGCAAGGATTGTTGCCCCTCTAACCTAGTTAACAAAAAAGAATCTCGAGCTTATATGGAGTGAAAAGCACGGTATTGATTTCGAAAGACTGAAAGAATCTCTTACGAGTGTGCCTATCCTTATTATTCCAGTTGGAATGAAGATGTTCATGGTTTTCACCGATGTGTGTGGAATTAGTTTAGGGGCGGCACCCATGCAAGAGGATAGGGTAGTTTCCTATGCAAGTTGACAATATAAGGACCATGAGAAGAGGCACCCTATCCATGACTTAGAGCTTGTAGTTGTGGTTTTCTCCTTAAAGATGTGAAGGCACTACCTTTTAGGAGAAAAGTATGAACTCATTACTGACCATAAGTCTCTTAAATACCTATCTTATCTGTGAAATTTGAACCTTCGACAACTGCGGTGGATGAAATACCTAACATCATTCAATTTTACTATTCAATATACCCCAGGGAAGGGTAATGTCCTTGTGGATGCTTTAAATTAGAGGCATGCTACCCTAAGTGCGATTGTCGAGTCGAAGCAGTTGGAGTTTCTTTCTAATTTCAATCTTCAGCCATCATTTGAGGCATCTCAAGGATTTCTCTGAGTTAAGTGAGACCAGTTTTAGTAGAAAGAATCAAGAGCGAGCAAGATCTAGATGATGAGTTGAAGATGTTACAGGAAAGGATTTCTAGAGGAGAACCTTTCTCTCATTCGAATAGATATTCTATTGATAGAAGTGGTAGTTTGAGAAGTGACAGTCAACCTTGTATCCTTAAGAATGGAGACTTTAGAAGGGAAGTTCTAGATGAGTGTCATTGGTCGAAGATGACCATACAACTCGGAAGAGATAGAATGTTCAAGGATATGAGGAGAAGACTTTATTAGGAAGGAATAAAGAAGGAAGTTGTAGAGTTTATAGTCTGATGTTTGACTTGTCAAAAGGTTAAGACAGAGCAAGTTAGTCCCAGAGGGTTGTTATCACCCTTAGAGTTTCCTACTGTAAAAAGGGAACACATTTAAATGGATTTCATTGATCAACTTCTAAGGAGTAATAAGGGAAATAAAGCCATTTGGGTCGTTATGGATCAGTTGAAGAAGAGCGCTCATTCTATCCCAATCAAGAAGAATATGACTACAACCTTATTTGCCCAGTTATACGTTAAGGAAATAGTTAAACTATATGGCATTCCAACAAGCATAGTTAGTGATAGAGTTCCTTTGTTTACAAGTGAACTTTGGAGGATCCTACAATTAGCTTAAGGGACGACGCTAATTTTGAGTACAGCCTATCACCCGTAGACCAACAGACAAAAAGAGAGAGTCAACGGAGTTCTTAAAGATCTACTTAGAGCCTGCATCATCGATTTTGGAGTTTGGAGAAACACTTGCTATTGGTGGAGATTTTGTTTAACAATAGTTATCAAGCGACGATTGGTATGTGTTACATCGAACAATTCTATGATTTTTTTTTGATGATAACAAGCATATATTTATTATTATAAATGTGTTGGTAATTGTATTGTTATAGTACATCACATATAGAATATAATATTTATATTTAAATAGAATATTAATGCACAAGAATTTAAATATTCAAACAGTATTTTATTTAAATATAACATTTTATTTCACCATCTCAACAGTACAAATTTATAACTTCACTATTAGTACATTTCGCTGAAATACAATATACTCACATTGAATTTCATATTTATACGTTTCTCCTCACTATAATCCACTCAGTTGTAGAAACACTCATATACATTGTTCCTCACTACATCACTCAATTACAGTTTCTCATACATACACGGACATAGTTTTGTCTTCTGTCTCTGACTTTACCATCAGTCTAGTCTTCATACTTCATTACTGTCAGTTCAGTCTTCTTACCTGTTACAAAAAGAAACACACACAGTTATATGGAACAAAATTATTTTAAATTCTAGCGGATATGATTTTATTTTAAAAATTTATTTGCCTTAGAATTTTGGTGTGTTTCTCATCATTTTTCATGACTTGATCTGATCTTTATGGACATCCATCTATGTCTATACAACTTGTGATACTCACAGTGATATAGTGTAAATACCGCAAGGTAGACATCATTTGTAGTGCTCGCACACACACACACACACACACATATATAATATATATTCATTCTCTGGACATACACTATACATGTATGCATATACAGTGTATCTATATACATATATTTCTGTGTAGGGACAATGCGGTCAAACAACGTGAATGAGCATGAACCAAGAAATCCAGTACATAAGAAAAATATATTTATATGTGTGTGTATACACAGTAGGAACAGTGGTTCAGAAAATTCAAAAGATCCAAGTGCACAAGTCAGTCCAAATATCAATGCAAATCGAAATGATCAAGTACATTCACAAGTACAACACTTAAGCATGTTTCAAGTTTGTGGACCAAAACAAACATGTGCTACCATGTATATATATAAAACAAGAAAACAGAAATATGGATAACTATATAATATATATATATGTGTGTGTGTGTGTGTGTGTGGTTCTGGAAAGTGCAACATTGCATGTATACATAGGGGTTCAGTCATCAAATCAATATGAACATGTCAAACCAGCAAGTCATTTGTGCAAGCAAATGTGCCAGCAACTAATGCGTGTCAAAAGGGAAATACTAGACATGGAGTTCAAAAAACAAGTGCACATGCAAATGGCAGATATTTCAATCTATAGCAAAGTAACTCAAGAATGTTATGCAACACATATAGCCACGATGGGATGCATAAGCTCATCAACAAAGCTAAGAAAAGCAAGCCATGTTTGAGGAAATACAAGCAATCAGCATGGCCGAGCAAAAGTAAATGCCAAGTATACTCAATAGTGAAACAAGGAAGTACTTGCTCACATACATATGCATATACAAAACTCACAAATTCATGGAGCCAAACAACAAGAAAGACAGGGCAGTTTATTTTTGGAAGCTCAAGTGCACACATGTCAAGGCTGTATGCAGTAGTACATGGCCGAGGTAAGACAATGGACAAACATGCAAGTGTGAAGCAATACTGTATGTACAAAACATTTATATAAAAGACAACGTCGTGCCATATGGTTAAGTGCTAGTTAATGCTCGAGCTAGCTCAAGAAAATCAAAAAGAAACAGCAAAAAGGAAAGCAAAGTGGCAAATTGTTCTTGGCAAAGCAAGAAATAATTTTCCAGCTTTCAACTGGATAAAACCAACATGCAAGTTTTTTTTATTGTATGGAAAAAATCAAATTCAAGTCAGCATGGTTTATGGGAAGGAGCAAACTACAGTATGCACAATATATGGAAAGTGTACAAATGGAAACTTCCTTTTATCAAATAAGAAGTCACGCATAAATTCAGGAATCAATCAACAATTTTGACAAAGAAATTTTTAGCAAGAAATTGACTACCAGAAAATTGACAGAAGATTCAAAACAAGAAAGAAATTACAAATCTGTATTTCTGAAAATCAGAAACAGGTTATTCATTTCTAGAAATCTACAATAAGTTTTTGGTTATGGAAATACATTTAATTGTTTCCTAAAATCAAAGTAATGTTTGGGAATTCATGTTTTTCAAATAAGCAAAGTTGTTTCCAGTTTTTCACACTCACGCAAGGGCCAAAGAATTTATTACCAAAATTCAACAGTTTATTAAGGCAAGAAAACCATTCCACGATTTCAACCGGAAAAGGATTCAAGGCTAGAACTATTTCCAGAAATGGAAAAAGTTTAGCAAGGCAATAATTTCAGAAATCACGTATGGGATAATATCAAGGGGACACAATCTGATTTATATTTGTTTCCAATTTTTCATCTCGGCTAAATTCATTCAAGGAAAGACAAAGGAACAAAATCAGGCAACAATCTTGGACAAGTCATATGAGTCATAATATGAAATCAGAGAAGTTTTAGGATTTAATTATCCTATATAATCACCTACATCATCACAGGCAAGTGTATTGAAACTACAACAAATTCAAGAGCAAAAAGGAATTGAAATCAGAAATCACTCACAAAGTTTTTGATCGCAAAAAGGGTTTCAATTCAATCGACGAACAAGCAACAAAGATTCGAGCTTCAGAGAATTTACAAAACATTCATCTTCATAATTGCAATTTAAATTGGAACCAGAACCCTAATATTTCAATTGGATCGGCCACCATTTTTAGAGAGAAAGAGGAATAGGGCTTAACAAATAAAAAAGTGGTCGGCCTTGTGTTATAATTTATAAAAAGTGGGTTTTTGGTTTTGTTTTATTTCTAAGTATATTTTTTTATTTGTTATGCAAATCATCGTTTTGTTTTCTTGTTTTTTTTTTTATAAAAACTAGATCATCTAGTTTAGGATTTTAACTAGCAGTTTTCTAGTGTCTATAATAACTAGGGGTTACTAGCTACGGGTTTGTAGCTAGGGGAAAATCTGATCTTGGGGATAAAGATCAGTCTAGGTTTTTGAGCGTAGGATTAGAATAGGAGCAGGGTTTGTAAGCGGGATCTATTTTAATACCTAGTAAAAATCTTAGAAATGCAGCAGTAAGCAGGGTTTGCCGAAGTTGGGTAAAATCTGTGTTATTTATTTCCTGCATGCATTCTATTTTCTCTGCTGCATTTTGTTATGTGATAATTTTTAATATCTCGTAAAACTCCAATAAACCCTATTCACCCCCTCTTGGGTTAATCTAGTCCAACAAGTGGTATCGTAGCATGTTCAGTCATGATAGGGAGTTTTCTCCTTGTGATCGATAATGTGTGTGGCGAAGCATTGACTCTTACCTCCACATACCCTAGGATTGGTTATTCCGTGTCGAGAATCCGAATGTAAAATCAGTGTCTGAGGTACACTAGTGTGCTACTATAGGCAATTAGAGCGCAAGTGGTATCAGAGCATGGTATTTTATTAACTCTAGAGGTGGTGTTCCCTAGTTGTCAGTATAGCGAGAGTTAGTCCAGTGATATTCCAATTATTTTCAATGGGACAGATTTTTTTATTTTGGAAATCGAAAATCGAATTCTATCTAAAATTTGTTAATTATGAATATTGGAATATTATTGTAAATATGGGAGATACGCTAGATAAGAAAAATAAAGTTGTTAATGCTCGTGTTATGTATATTCTGTATTCTTATCTCAGTAATAATCAGCGTAGACTTATCTCTCATTGTTTGACTATGCAGGATATCTAGAGAACTCTTGACAAGTTGTATGGGACGGATAACAACTGCTCAAAATCCCAGAATGTCAACTCATATTCATATATATGCTTAAAAGGAGAAACAGATGAAAATTCAGATGGATCAGACGATGGAGACTCAACAGATGATGAGATAGAAAAAATTTCTTATGAAGATTCGGTTTATATGTGTGCTGATTTAACAAAAACTGTTGATAATCTCCATCGGAAAAACAAATCTTTGAAATCCAAAAATCATGACTTAACTGGAAAAATTACTGTTTGGGATCAAAACTTTCAAATGTCATAAAATTAGAAAATTCTGATCACAAAAATTGTTTGAAATTGAAAATTGATCTTGTTCAACTTAATAAAAACATTCAAAGGTTTGAAGAGGAAATTCTGATTTTAAAAGATAGCGAGATTGAGCTAAAAAGTGCAAACAGTTTTTTACAAAAGGAATTTGAAAATTTCAAGATTGCCAAAAATTCCGAATATGAATTTTCTAAAAAAGAAAATTTGTTGAAAACTGATTTGATTTTGAAAAAGCTTGAAAATGAGATTGAAAAATTCAAAAAAATTGAAAAACTTGAATTTGAAAAGCTGAAATATTTTGAATTCAAAATTTCTAAGACCGAAGCCAAAATTAGATTACTTGAATCTAAAATTTTAGTTTTGAAATAACAAGATGCTAGAAGAAAGATCACTAATAATCGATGTTCAGATTTAATCAAATAAAATGGTGATCTTAAATCCAAAATTCAACGATTAGAATCAACTTTGGATAAATTTTCTAATAGGGAAAAATTGATGAATATGTTGTTACAAAACCAAGTTTCTATTGGAAATAAACGTGAGAAAAATATCTACCACTTGGATCTGGAACCTACATGCTGATGCTCACGATTTCGATAGTCATACCGGCGATTTGGAGGAGATCTCTCGAAAAGTATTTAGTGCTCATTTCGGTTAACTCTCTATTATCTTTCGGGTCGGGGGAAAGAATGGGAAAGACGATTTCACTATATTTTTGACCTGGAACAGGACCTATCACAAGAATATTTCAAATCTAAGAGAAATTCTAGATAATGTTTGTTACCCTGAAATTTTCTGGAAAGAAGAACCTATAATTAGCTTTTCGGGAAATTTCCAAACGAACATGATACAGAACAATGCAATCTATTCTCAATCGGCGAAGCCTCACTAAAAATCCGCCAGGTGCTACATCATAGGCACATTGGGAGCAGGTCAAGAAGGAATTCCAGGCTAAGGGAGGCAACCCGTCGACTTGAAGGCCGTGAAAGATGAATCGAGAGCGATAGGAGACGTGGAAGCTGCCTGCGCTAAATGCATGTTAGGTCTTTGAAACAGTTCGCAGTCTTTAGTCCAAGTTAACCATAAATTCTTCTAATTAAGAATATTGCTCCTCAATCTAAATTAATCTAATTTAACTTCACGCTACGCAGCTCCGTATCAAGGTCATCATCAATATCGTCACTATCATCAATATGGATATCGTCACTATCATCAATATCGATATCATCAATAAGATACTCTTTAGGCTTGTCATCCAGGAACTTGTTCGGAAATACCGGGAATATAGGAGTTTGCCGCTAGGTTTTTATTCGAAGAAGTAAGAGCAAAAGTAAGAACAAGAAAATTCTCTTCCACTCGCAATCCGAACTGAGGACGGGTTTTTGGAGTTAGCTCACCCTCGCGGGATCGTGCTTAACAAATGAAAGGAGAAGGCGGGAAGCGAAAGTCAAAGTTGATCTAATAGGGACCGGATCCATGAAACAACTCTCAGAAATCTTTTTCTCTTTTGGAAGATACAGGAGCGAAACAATCAATCTATTGATATTCGAAGACCAAAAAGATAAAACCTCAAAAGGATGAGTATCAAATGTAATATATAAAAAAAAGAAATGAAAGCAGCAGACCTACTGGTTGATGCTGCAGCATTCTTTCATGGTCACTCAGGTATTTGCAGGATTTTAGCTCGCCTCTCGTTGATCATGCAAGTCAAGTTTGGGGGGAGGCGGGCGTCGACCCTTTTTGAAAATGTTAATTCAAACAATTTTAAAAATCCCTCAAGTTGCATCAACAAGGATCGTTCTGAAAATTTGAACTTTGGAAATTTCAAATGTTTTTTGAATCACAAACGTGGTAAGAAATTGTTTGATAACAATTTATCTAACCCATTTTGGACCCCCAAAAGAAATAAAGTAAATTCATCTAAAATTCAAATAGATTTGGGTCCCTAAAGTAAATTTGGTAAATTCTGATGGATTGTTATACAAACAGATTTGGGTACCAAAACATAAGAAAACAACTGAGAGTGGCTTTAAAAAATTTATTAGACCACTCGATCCTTTAAATTGTTAGGTACCGAAGATGGCTGAGGAACTGCTTTGCTAAAAAGAGATTGTTTTCAAATTGTAACATATCTTTGTATCATTCTGTGTTCCTTGGCCAAGATTGTTGAGTTAGAGATTCACTTGCTTACCTCTATTTCAGGTATGATCTCTAAACTCATCTCAGTTAATATTATCTGTTTTTATTCTTTTATTTTATTCCTCCTTCTACCCCTTCTGTTTATTTTCTTTATCTCTTCTGTTTTTTATTTGACATTGCCATATTATTTTTTATTTTATTTTGAGTTTCTTAACTTCAAATTGCAGAATTCATGGTTTTATAGAAATTCGCTTTATCAGAATAAAACTCTCATGTTTTAATCATTTTCAGATATTGAATTCAAAATTGTAATTTTATGCAATTATTTTGAAGTTTAATTCTTTTTTGAATTCTTAACAGTGTCGAAGCATTCTTGTTATATCTTGAACATTGTTAATTAGAATTCTAAATTTTTGAAGAACTAAAAAAAATTAATGAAATTTCACACACCTTTGTTGTTTTGATTTTCTCCAAATTCTTTTGGAAAACTTAAAAAATTACACTCACTATAGCACACTACTATTTTTCAGTGGTGATAATTTCATTTATTTTTTGGATTGGCTTGAATATTTCTAATTTGAAAAACATTTGGCTTGATGGTATCGGAGCCAAGAATTTCTTTTTGGATCATGAATATCTCTCAAACTTTATGTAAATATTTTGAAAATTTCTCCTGTTCTTGTCAGAAATAATTGTGAAAAATTCATTGAGAAACTTATCTTGAAACTCACTGTTATTTCATGATCATTTGATTTGAATATTAGTTTTGTTTGAAATCATTTGAAATTATTAATTCGTGAATCTCACACAAATCTTGGATTTGAAACTTATAATCTGGTGTGATCGATTCATTGAATCTTGAGATTTTTTATATTTCTTCAAATGATTTAAAATAACTGTATTTTTAAATCTTGGGTCATGAATCATCTTCTGTGACTGTTAGAAATATTTTTTGTAACGACCAGGGGATTTTCAACCCCGAAAATCGACACACAACCACCATGTCGACATTCAAGCATCGAAAACACCTGAACGTTATGAGAAAGAATTTAGAGGATGAGAAAAGAAATAAGGAAATATTAGAATAGAAGAAAAGAAGAAGAACATCAGAATCTCACAGCGGAACGGATAAAGTATAATATCAAATCTCTTTATACAAAAAGAAACTGTATATATATACATATCAATCATCAGAGTACATCATATGTCAGACACAGCGAATATAAACTTTTAATAACTAACGGTGAAGCCTCCTGCTGCCAGCTCTCGAATCTCCAGCGATACCTAACCTGTTAATATACTCGGTCTGACCCGAGCACACTTGATTTAAAACAAAAATTCACCGGGTCAGTCTGGAATACTTTCAGTGGTAAATTCATAGCACAACAACTTGTTTAACTTTGAAAATCCTTTTAAAAGAAAAGATAATAGTGAGACCAGTCCACACATAAACACGGACAGTTTTTACCTTACTATAATCCAAAATATTTTTGAAATCAATATCTTTTCTGATATTATGATAATGTCTATCAAATCACAAATAAATATCAATCTAGTAGAACGCTTGCATCTCACGCTCTACATGTATAGTATACAATCAAAACCCACAAGCGCTTATTGGAGATTGGATTCCGACTATGACAAGGTATGGGACCACTTGCCGATAGTGTATCTCTAGAGGCGAATACACTGGGTTCAACAACAACGTCTTGCAACCCGACCCACACACGACCGACCACTCATTTCTCTTGACTGTATTGAATATATTGTCACCTCACGGTTGCGCAACTACCGTTTTTTCCCGGGAGATAAAGAAACGAAAAGAATTAACAAATATGAATATTCTCTAGATGGTGACAATACACCCTAATGGGCGCGACCCACATAGTCATGCTGCCTGTCCGATTTTTTTCATTTCCCGGTTGTGAGGCTTGAGGTTATAATCGACTTTTGAACCATCTGGCCACCATTCGCTTTGAATTCCACATCGTCATGTCATCCAGGAATAGGATGAACCGAAGGCACTCTCCTACTGCATCCTTATATAGGAATCACCCCAAGGATCAGTAGCGAGAAGTCCTTGCAATCCATAGATTCCAACCACGACAGAACCACAGTGTATCTCTGGGAGCTAACCAGGGATTATAAGTAGTTCTTCCGCTTCATAAAGATCTACGGTCTTCAATGCTCCATCTTCATTTGTTGCCAGTTAGTTTCATACGTAATGTTGGATCGAAGTGGTTTTGGGTCTAGTTCCCATACCGGTATCTTCGAAACAACACGTAAAAATGGTCCAGTAATATATTTATTGATAGTTGGGTTTTAAACTTTCAATTCACACAACACGGTATATTAGCAGCTCGAATCCTTAAATTCATTTATTAAAACTCTTTTTATCGATCCTTATAAATCGATTTCATATGCTCTAGTCACAAATCCATTATTAGTTATATTGAAAATGATAATATATCTTTATTTACCCATCTCCCTTTCATTTCCTTATTTCAAAACATTACTATATATTTGCTGAATCTCTTTTATTTCCTCTTTGCCTTGCGAAAATCATCTTATATTCTTAACTCAAGGTTAATGATAAATTTTCACAATCCAAACTTGAGTTAAACATCCATCAATTCAATAACATTTCAAAATCTTGTTAACGACGTCGCGATATTTCTCTTGTAGAAACAATAACCAAATTTCAACACTCCTATCATTTCAAACTAATATCATTCCTCGATAATTGTAAAGTCATTCAAGTTGGGGTATTTTAGTTACCTCTCAGACCTTGATCGTCAACGTTCTTACCTCCGAATTGATAAAGGTTTGAAACACCAAATTTATCACTCCATTTCCATCGATTCCATTTACCATTTTATTCAAACCATGGTTTTTAATAACCATTTCCTCATTTGGCATACTTAATCTTAAATAAATCTCTTTCACCTTTATTAAAAAAAACTTATTAAACGTAAACTCCTTTTTCTTTTAACCCTTTTAACGTAACACGTTATCACTTGGTTTTGTTGAAAAACTGTTTTACCAAGTCCTTTAGCCAATTCCCTTATTCTCACAAATAAAAGTGATTTACTTAATCTAATCCCTTGAGTAAGGTTTTATCAAAAATCATTTTCGAGTTTAAACTTCTTTATAAACCCGGTTTCAAATCTTGTATTCAATTTTACATCTCATAAATCTTCTTTCTTTGCACAACACTTTCCATTTACCTTTGTTTACTAATTTTAATAATTTAGCAAACGAAAATCTTATTTAAATCTTTTACTCCTCCTATATATATCGGAAACTTCTTCTGATCACTTCACTTATCCTTATTTAAAATTTTTAAGTAACATTTGTCCACAAACAACATATTAGTTTTCAGTATAAATCTTCCTTAAGATAATTCCTCAAGTTCTATTCCAACTTGATTACATCTTAATTGATCCCCATTATTTTAATTATTATTACAAACAATTAGTTTCATTTATAAATATCATCTTATTTTTAAAGCTTCGATTTTAAATAGAAATAGATTTTAAAACTTCACTTCAGTTATAAAATAAATTTTATAACTTCCATTTCGTAAATTCACCTAACGGCGATTTAACGTCTTAAAACATTGTTTCAGATCATTTGCCGCCAATAACCTAACCAATACCGTCTGTTGATTTCACATCAACGTTGAATTTCAATTCAACGTCCAATATAAAATCAACCATCAATATTCACACATGATATAATGTTGTTTGGGGGTAAACAGTTCATATCTGAATAATACGGGTAAACAAACAACATACAAAATATTTGAGGAATCCGGTCGGATCCCTCCAACCTGTTCTTCCCTGCATCACAGACAATAATAATATTTGACAATTATTTAAATAAATCATGCAATACGACATATTATAGATGTCGACAAACATTTAACACACCATAAGCAACCAAGGCATTCAATCAACCAATTTTTATGATTAACGATGAATTATATTTTAAATATGAATTTAACACATCATAGAATTCCAGAAATCTTGAGAATTAACTCACCTTGTGTTTCGGCGGTCAATTCGCGTGTTGTTTAATTTAAACTAGCGTTTAAAATTAAATAAAAATCCAGCTGCTTCCAATCTTGTCCGAACCTGCTCAGCAATGGAGTATTCTTCAGCGCGATTCCAACGAATCCAGTTTTGCGAATTTCTGACATCGTACGAACGAATTATTAGATTTACAAGTTTATAATTAAATTTGAGTAATATACTTTATTGATAAA
The DNA here is from genome assembly GCA_030737875.1 of Allium sativum. NCBI lineage: Eukaryota > Viridiplantae > Streptophyta > Magnoliopsida > Asparagales > Amaryllidaceae > Allium > Allium sativum. The sequence goes on along the minus strand of CM060909.1, from coordinate 943,513,888 downwards.
CTTTAATTAATTTTTAATAGTAATGTATTACCGTGATTACTTCTTAATCAAGTCATCAGCACGCGTTAATAATGCGTCTTCTACTGTTCCTTGCTGAAATTCCCGACTATTTTTTCCAATTTCCCATCTTCTTGTTTGAACAACATCCCATCTTCTTTCATATGTTCTTCTTGTGCAAACAAGGCCGTCTGTACCCCTTGTCTTCACAGTCTCCAGATTCTCCACCATCACGGTTGCCACTGGCCGCCAAATACACGTTGACTCATGACCAAACAGCTGCAACGTTTTGGGCGACAGTACATATTTTTTCCTTTTTAAAAAAAATAAATAGGCCCAATCCTAGATACACCTTCAGCCCACCAACGTGTGCACAGCCCTCTTTCCCTTCTTCCTATATTCTCCTCCCTTCTACTTTAAACTACGCTCCAGCCTTTCCCCTATTAATGCAAACAACTCCTACCTCGTCCCAATATTTAATCCTTTCCGGTCTCTTTCTTTCAATTTCTTTTTCTCTTTGCACAATCCCCTCCCATGCGTGAACACCACACCATCCCCATGCAGCGAGCCTCCCCATTGAAACCTCAGGATCTGTTCCGAACCCATAAAGCAACTCACGTCGGAAATGAACCCATATCCAAACACTAGATCATCTTCTTAAACTAAATTTCCTCTTCAGCTCGTTTTGATTTCAGAGCCCCTCTCCCCCCATGGGTATACAGATTGTCCATTTATTCTTTCTTTTTTTGTAAACATTTTGAAAAGTCCAAACCCTGGCATTAAGTTGGCCCGCCAAAACTCCTCCCCCGAGGTTCTCCATCACTGGTCTTACCGAACTGCCCTTCCCCATATAATACATGCGAGCTGCTCCTCAGTCCAACACCGGAGCTGACCTCGAGCTTCACCCAAGTCCAGCGACTGCCCGGGGTTCTACTGCCAATGAACATCTCCGCCTACCTAATATTGAACCCTCCACTTCTCCTTCCACCATCGTACTTCTTCCGCCGATGCTCACTGTTAAAGTACTTCTCAGCCTCAAGTCCTATGGCAGAGGTCCGAGTGCAGACACGAAGTAGTGTTGTGGTAAATGGAAGCTATGTCAAAGATAACATGGACGGTGAGGCAGAGGAGCATGGTTTTGTGAAGGTTGTCAGGTGTTGTGGAATACATAATTATGGAGGCAACCCATAGCCGTATTTATAGAAAAAGAGAAGGCTAGGGATAGAAACAACGTCACTCATGCATAGTATAAGGTAGGTCAGCTGTGCGGCTTCACGTCTAGGCCTGCTTGAGCTCTCAGTGTTTTTTCATTTTTTTTTTTTCAGTTGACGCAATTTGATTTGAAGATACAGGACAGAAGGACCGAGTGTATATTTCTTAGCCATGTGAATTAGAGGTATTAGTGAAGCAGTGATGTTTACTTAGGGATGCAAGGACGTACTCTTAGGTTATGCGGTTTCCAGTTGAAATAACGATGGGTAGTATATAGGGTAGGCATTGCTTGTGTTCCCATTTCTCCAGCTATATGCTTACACAGTATATAAACATATATATATTTAGGGAGGTAGGATGCATTAAAACTATGGCCGTATGATTATTAGATGTGAGAAATATCATGCCAGTGGACTTTCAGTTCGATGATGGGAGAAATATCATGGCAGCGAATCTACAGTGCATTGTAAAGAAGGTGTAGACTGAGATGAAATATATTTGGTAGGCTCCCTTGGAAAAGAACACATGTCATACTTGAAAAGAGTCTTGTAGGCCTACCGCTATTTAGGGGATGGAAAATATATATATCAGAAGACATGTGTAAACAGAAAACATAACATAGATACGTCGAAAAGAATATACAAGGTAGCGTATGTATTGTATAGGGTAGCTACTCCCCATCTCTTGTCTAAGTTACTTAGTTTGCAAGTCAAGTATATATATATTATTTGTTTGGTATAGTTAGATTTGTGGGGTATCCGTTACGTAGAATTCCGTTCATCTATAAAAGACTATGGACAGAAATAAAAATATTGTTGTGATCTGCAATGCCCCACGATCCCAAAAATATAATAATATCGGTAGGTTAACTTATATTGTGAAACCCCAAAATGCTGATATAGGGTGCAAAATACTCTAAATGAAAAGTGACGTATTTTCCAGATTAAAAATTACAACAAAATTCTAAAAATTAAATTAACACTACGTCTCAAAAGAACCTTGTCTAAATTCGAATCCAGTATGCAGTTATTTCAAATAAACTTTTATGGTCGATGAACGATTCTATAGCGATTATTTGAAAATTAGATTTGTACATATCTTGCAATGTATAAGATGAAATCTAGAATTTTCTTTTCCACTAGAAAAATATAATCACATAGATTCAAACGATTCTAGTTTCACTGAATTCCGATTTATATTGGATCCTGTATATTCAACTGAAGTTCAAAAATCAATATTTCGAACTACATTTCGAGCTCGTTTTAATTATATAATAAATTATATGAATTCGAATTTAAATTAATAAAATAAATTCGATATAAATTCCATTATATTACCAATATAATATATAAATAGATTTAAATATTCCCATTTAAATAACCGAAAATCTGGGATGTTACATTCTTCCCCCCTTAAAAGAATTTCATCCCCGAAATTACAGGGTAAGAAGAATGTACCGAACTCAATTATTTTAAAATAATTATTTTTGAATTATCGTCAAATAAATTCAAACTCTTAAAATTTTTCGAAAATTCCACCAGCACCTCCTCTGCACGGCTCGATCAGAATAACCACAACTGCCACCCTGGGCCTTAACTCCTCCAAAATAAAACCAAAGCCAAATGGCCATCCCACTCAGGGGTATAAAATCAATCACTCCAATCAATATATTAAGGTTCACCTGTTTGTCGGGCAGCTCAATTCCCATTTCGAACAAATCATCAACTGCTCTTCGTCTGTACTTCCAATCCGTTCTTCAATCCTGGTAATCCAGCCAATTCTCATTGCTTCCTAGTATCTGCACTTATCTCCACTTACAATGCCAGCAACAAATACAGGTTAAAATAATCCTGTTTTATTTCATAAATGATATTATTCCAATTCATTATACTCAATTCATCCAACTTTTTATTGACCCTTTGATGAATTTGACTTAACCAATCCAAATAACAATCGACCAAATTACTTGAATTATATTCATCCTTGATACTTACTGGTCTGTATAACTTGGTTTAACATATATTAACATCAATTTATTAATCCCGATGGATTTCCATTATTATCCACTTGATTTTCCAATATATATTCTTTTGACTTATGTCAATTTTTATCTCAATGTCCAGGTCAAATTTTGGTTCACATTTGAAATTCTTTCTTGGTTAATCTTTTCAATTTCATAATCAAACCAATTCAAATCAATCAATCAACATACAATCACACAAGGCACAATCAACAAATCATATCATTCTGATTCATATTTAACTTTAATATTAACTTTGATTCCAATTTAACTTTACATTGAAATTTTTATTTTCATATTCCATTCTAAATTATAATTCAAACTAACACTAGTCGATCAAATATTATAACAATTTGAAGAAATGATTACTTTTACAAAATACACTGGTCAAAACATTTTTTAAAAATAATTTTATATAAAATTACAAATGCGCACTCTAGTATATATACACTCATACTCAATCTAGGGTATTACTTACCCCATCTCTATTGAGTTACGCCACAGAGCAAAGGTTATTCCTAAACCATATGCTCTGATACCACTGCAACGACCAGGGGATTTTCGACCCCGAAAATCGACACACAACCACCATGTCGACATTCAAGCATCGAAAACACCTGAAAGTTATGAGAAAGAATTTAGAGGATGAGAAAAGAAAGAAGGAAATATTAGAATAGAAGAAAACAAGAAGAACATCAGAATCTCACATCGGAACGGATAAAGTATAATATCAAATCTCTTTATCCAAAAAGAAACTGTATATATATACACACATCAATCATCAGAGTACATCATATGTCAGACACAGCGGAAATAAACTTTGAATAACTAACGGTGAAGCCTCCAGCTTCTAGCTCTCGAATCTCCAGCGATACCTAACCTGTTAATATACTCGGTCTGACCCGAGCGCATTTGATTTAAAACAAAAATTCACCGGGTCAGTCTGGAATACTTTCAGTGGTAAATTCATAGCACAACAACTTGTTTAACTTTGAAAATACTTTTAAAAGAAAAGATAATAGTGAGACCAGTCCACACATAAACACGGATGGTTTTTACCTTACTATAATCCAAAATAGTTTTGAAATCAATATCTTTTCTGATATTATGATAATGTCTATCAAATCACAAATAAATATCAATCTAGTAGAACGCTTGCATCTCATGCTCTACATGTATAGTATACAATCAAAACCCACAGGCGCTTATTGGAGATTGGATTCCGACTATGACAAGGTATGGGACCACCCGCCGATAGTGTATCTCTAGAGGCGAATACACTGGGTTCAACAAGAACGTCTTGCAACCCGGCCCACACAAGACCGACCACTCATTTCTCTTGAGTGTATCGAATATATTGTCACCTCACGGTTGCGCAACTACCATTTTTTCCCGGGAGATATAGAAACGAAAAGAAGTAACAAATACGAATATTCTCTAGATGGTGACAATACACCCTAATGGGCGCGACCCACACAGTCATGCTGCCTGCCCGATTTTTGTCATTTCCCGGTTGTGAGGCTTGAGATTATGATCGACTTTTGAACCATCTGGCCACCATTCGCTTTAAATTCCACATCGTCATGTCATCCAGGAACAGGATGAACCGAAGGCACTCTCCTACTGCATCCTTATATAGGAATAGCCCCAAGAATCAGTAGCGAGAAGTCCTTGCAATCCATAGATTCCAACCACGACAGAACCACAGTGTATCTCTGGGAGCTAACCAGGGATTATAAGTAGTTCTTCCGCTTCATAAAGATCTACGGTCTTCAATGCTCCATCTTCATTTGTTGCCAGTTAGTTTCATACGTAATGTTGGATCGAAGTGGTTTTGGGTCTAGTTCCCATACCGGTATCTTCGAAACAACACGTAAAAATGGTCCAGTAATATATTTATTGATAGTTGGGTTTTAAACTTTCAATTCACACAACACGGTATATTAGCAGCTCGAATCCTTAAATTCATTTATTAAAACTCTTTTTATCGATCCTTATAAATCGATTTCATATCCTCTAGTCACAAATCCATTATTAGTTATATTGAAAATGATAATATATCTTTATTTACCCATCTCCCTTTCATTTCCTTATTTCAAAACATTACTATATATTTGCCGAATCTCTTTTATTTCCTCTTTGCCTTGCGAAAATCATCTTATATTATTAACTCAAGGTTAATGATAAATTTTCACAATCCAAACTTGAGTTAAACATCCATCAATTCAATAACATTTCAAAATCTTGTTAACGACGTCGCGATATTTCTCTTGTAGAAACAATAACCAAATTTCAACACTCCTATCATTTCAAACTAATATCATTCCTCGATAATTGTAAAGTCGTTCAAGTTGGGGTATTTTAGTTACCTCTCAGACCTTGATCGTCAATGTTCTTACCTCCGAATTGATAAAGGTTTGAAACACCAAATTTATCACTCCATTTCCATCGATTCCATTTACCATTTTATTCAAACCATGGTTTTTAATAACCATTTCCTCATTTGGCATACTTAATCTTAAATAAATATCTTTCACCTTTATTAAAAATAATCTTATTAAATGTAAACTCCTTTTTCTTTTAACCCTTTTAACGTAACACGTTATCACTTGGTTTTGTAAAAAAACAGTTTTACCAAGTCCTTTAGCCAATTCCTTTATTCTCGCAAGTAAAAGTGATTTACTTAATCTAATCCCTTGAGTAAGGTTTTATCAAAAATCATTTTCGAGTTTAAACTTCTTTATAAACCCAGTTTCAAATCTTGTATTCAATTTTACATCTCATAAATCTTCTTTCTTTGCACATCACTTTCCATTTACCTTTGTTTACTAATTTTAATAATTTAGCAAACGAAAATCTTATTTAAATCTTTTACTCCTTCTCCTATATATATTGGAAACTTCTATCGATCACTTCACTTGTCCTTAATTAAATTATTAAGTAACATCTATCCACAAACAGCGTATTAGTTTTCAATATAAATCTGCGTTAACATAATTCCATTAAGTTCTATTCCAACATGATTACATCTTAATTGATCTCCAATACTTTAATTATTACTACTAACAATTAGTTTCATTTATAAATATCGTCTTATTTTTAAAGCTTCGATTTTAAATAGAAATAGATTTTAAAACTTCACTTCAGTTATAAAATAAATTTTATAACTTCCATTTCGTAAATTCGCCTAACGGCGAATTAACGTCTTAAAACATTGTTTCAGATCATATGCTGCCAATAACCTAACCAATACCGTCTGTTGATTTCATATCAACGTTGAATTTCAATTCAACGTCCAATATATAATCAACCATCAATATTGACACATGATATAATGTTGTTTGGGGGTAAACAGTTCATATCTGAATAGTATGGGTAAACAAACAACATACAAAATATTTGAGGAATCCGGTCGGATCCCTCCAACCTGTTCTTCCCTGCATCACAGACAATAATAATATTTGACAATTATTTAAATAAATCATCCAATGCGACATATTATAGATGTCAACAACCATTTAACACACCATAAGCAACCAAGGCATTCAATCAACCATTTTTTATGATTAACGATGAATTATATTTTAAATATGAATTTAACACATCATAGAATTCCAGAAATCATGAGAATTAACTCACCTTGTGTTTCGATGGTCGATTCGCATGTTTTTTTAATTTATACTAGCGTTTAAAATTAAATAAAAATCCAGCTGCTTCCAATCCTGTCCGAACCTGCTCAGCAATGGAGTATTCTTCAGCGCGATTCCAACGAATCCAGTTTTACGAATTTCTGACATCGTACGAACGAATTATTAGATTTACAAGTTTATAATTAAATTGGAGTAATATAATTTATTGATAAACTATAATTAATTTTTAATAGTAATGTATTACCGTGATTACTCCTTAATCCAGTCACCAGCACGTGTTAATAACACGTCTTCTACTTTTCCTTACTGAAATTCCTAACTGTTTTTCCCAATTTCCCATCTTCTTGTTCGAACAAACATCCCATCTTCTTTCATACGTTCTTCTTGTGCAAACAAGGCCCTCTATACCCCTTGTCTTCGCAATCTCCGGCTTCTCCACCATCACGGTTGCCACTGGCTGCCAAATACACGTTGACTCATGACCAAAACTGCTGCAACGTTTTGGGCGACAGTACATATTTTTTCCTTTTTTTCTTTTTTTTTTAAATAGGCCCAAGCCCGGATACACCTTCAGCCCGCCAACTTGTGCACAGCCCTCTTACCCTTCTTCCAAAATTCTCCTCCCTTCTACTTTAATCTAACGCTCCAGCATTTCCCCCATTAGCACAAACAACTCCTACCTCGTCCCAATATTTAATCCTTTCCGGTCTCTTTCTTTCAATTTCTTTTTCTCTTCGCACAATCCCCTCCCATGCGTGAACACCACACCATCCCCATGCAATGAGCCTCCCCATCGAAACCTCAGGATCTGCTCCGAACCCATAAAGCAACTCACGTCGGAAATGAACCCATATCCAAACACTACATCATCTTCTTAAACTAAATTTCCTCTTTAGCTCGTTTAGATTTCAGAGCCCCTCTCCCCCCATCGTTATACAGATCGTCCATTTATTCTTTTTTTTGTAAACATTTCAAAAAGCCCAAACCCTGGCATTAAGTTGGCCCGCCAAAACTCCTCCCCCGAGGTTCTCCATCACTGGTCTTACCGAACTGCCCTTCCCCATATAATACATGCGAGATGCTCCTCAGTCCAACACCGGAGCCGACCTCGAGCTTCATCCAAGTCCAGCGACTGCCCGGGGTTCTACTGCCAGTTAACAGCTCTGCCTACCCAACATCAAACCCTCCACTTCGCCTTCCACCGCCGTACTTCTTCCGCCGATGCTCACTGTTAAAGTACTTCTCAGCCTCAAGTCCTATGGCAGAGGTCCGAGTGCAGACGCAAAGTGGCGTTGTGGTAAATTGAAGCTATGTCAAAGATAACATGGACAATGAGGCAGAGGAGCATGGTTTTGTGAAGGTAGTCAGGTGTTGTGGAATACATAATTATGGAGGCAACCCATAGTCGTATTTATAGAAAAAGAGAAGGCTTGGGATAGAAACAACGTCACTCATGCACAGTATAAGGTAGGTCAGTTGTGCGGCTTCACGTCTAGGCCTGCTTGAGCTCTCAATGTGTTTTCATTTTGGTTTTATTTTCAGTTAACGCAATTTGATTTGAAGATACAGGACTGAGTGTATATTTCTTAGCCATGTGAATTAGAGGTATTAGTGATGCAGTGATGTTTACTTAGGGATGCAGGACGTACTCTTAGGTTATGCGGTTTCCAGTTGAAATAACGATGGGTAGTATATAGGGTAGGCATTGCTTGTGTTCTCATTTCTCCAGCTATACGCTTACACAGTATATAAACGTATATATTTAGGGAGGTAGGATGCATTAAAACTATGGCCGTACGATTATAAGATGTGAGAAATATCATGGAAGTGGACTTTCAGTTCGATGATGGGAGAAATATCATGGCAGCGAATCTACAGTGCATTGTAAAGAAGGTGTGGACTGGGATGAAATATATTTGGTAGGCTCCCTTGGAAAAGTACACATGTCATACTTGAAAAGAGTCTTGTAGGCCTACCGCTATTTAGGGGATGGAAAATATATATCAGAAGATATGTGTGAATAGAAAACATAACATAGATATGTCGAAAAGAATATACAAGATAGCGTAGGCAGTGTACAGGGTAGCTACTCCCCATCTCTTGTCTAAGTTACTTAGTTTGCAAGTCAAGTGTGTATATATATATATATATATATATATATATATATATATATATATATTATTTGTTTGGTATAGTTAGATTTGCGGGGTATCCGTTACATAGAATTCTGTTCATCTATAAAAGACAATGGACAGAAATAAAAATATCGTTGTGATCAGCAACGCCCCACGATCCCAAAAATATAATAATCTCGGTAGGTTAACTTATAATGTGAAACCCCGAAATGCTGATATAGGGTGCAAAATACTACAAATAAAAAGTGACGTATTTTCCAGATTAAAAATTACAGTAAAATTCTAAAAATTAAATTAACACTATGTCTCAAAAGAACCTTGTCTAAATTCGAATCCAGTATGCAGTTATTTCAAATAAACTATTACGGTCGATGAACGATTCTATATCGACTATTTGAAAATTTGATTTGGACATATCTTGCAATATATAATACGAAATCTCGATTTTTCTTTTCCACTAGAAAAATATAATCACATAGATTCAAAAGGTTCTTGTTTCACTGAATTCCGATTTATATTGGATACTGTATATTCAACTGAAGTTCAAAAATCAATATTTCGAACTGTAGCGTCGTTTCGAGCTCGTTTTAATTATATAGTAAATTATATGAATTCGAACTTAAATTAATAAAATAAATTTGATATAAATTCCATTATATTACCAATATATATATATATAAATAGATTTAAATATTCCATTTAAATGACCGAAAATCTGGGACGTTACATTCTTCCCCCATTAAAAGAATTTCGTCCCCGAAATTACAAGGTTAGAAGAATGTACCGAACTCAATTATTTTAAAATAATTATTTTTGAATTATCGTCAAATAAATTCAAACTCTTAAAAGTTTTCGAAAATTCCGCCAGCACCTAATCTGCGCGGCTCGATCAGAATAACCACTACTGCCACCCGGGCCTTAACTTCTCCAAAATAAAACCAAAGCCAAATGGTCATCCCACTCAGGGGTATAAAATCAATCACTCCAATCAATATATTAAGGTTCGCCTGTTTGTCGGGCAGCTCAATCCCCATTTCAAACAAATCATCAACTGCTCTTCGTCTGTACTTCCAATCCGTTCTTCAATCCTGGTAATCCAGCCAATTCTCATTGCTTCCTAGTATCTGCACTTATCTCCACTTACAATGCCAGTAACAAATACAGGTTAAAATAATCCTGTTTCATTTCATAAACGACATTATTCCAATTCATTATACTCAATTCATCAAACTTTTTATTGACCCGTTTGATGAATTTGACTTAACCAATCCAAATAACAATCGACCAAATTACTTGAATTATATTCATCCTTGATATTTACTGGTCTTTATAACTTGGTTTAACATATATTAACATCAATCTATTAATCCCGATGGATTTCCATTATTATCCACTTGATTTTCCAATATATATTCTATTGACTTATGTCAATTTTTATCTCAATGTCTAGGTCAAATTTTGGTCCACATTTGAAATTCTTGCTTGGTTAATCTTTTCAATTTCATAATCAAACCAATTCAAAACAACCAATCAATATACAATCACATAAGGCACAATCAATAAATCATATCATTTTGATTCATATTTAACTTTAATATTAACTTTGATTCCAATTTAACTTTACATCGAAGTTTTTATTTTCTAATTTCAAATCCACTCTGAATTCTAATTCAAACTAAGACTAGTCGATCAAATATTATAATAATTTGAAGAAATGATTACTTTTACAAAATACACTGGTCAAAATAGTTTTTTTAAAATAATTTTATATAAAATTGCAAATGCGCACTCTAGTATATATACACTCATACTCAATCTAGGGTATTACTAATCCCATCTCTATTGAGTTACGCCACAGAGCCAAGGTTATTCCTAAACCATATGCTCTGATACCACTGTAACGACTAGGGGATTTTCGACCCCGAAAATCGACACACAACCACCATGTCGACATTCAAGCATCGAAAACACCTGAATGTTATGAGAAAGAATTTAGAGGACGAGAAAAGAAAGAAGGAAATATTAGAATAGAAGAAAAGAAGAAGAACATCAGAATCTCACAGCGGAACAGATAAAGTATAATATCAAATCTCTTTATACAAAAAGAAACTGTATATATATATATATCAATCATAAGAGTACATCATATGTCAGACACAGCGGAAATAAACTTTGAATAACTAACAGTGAAGCCTCCTGCTTCCAGCTCTCGAATTTCCAGCGATACCTAACCTGTTAATATACTCGGTCTGACCCGAGCACATTTGATTTAAAACAAAAATTCACCAGGTCAGTCTGGAATACTTTCAGTGGTAAATTCATAGCACAACAACTTGTTTAACTTTGAAAATCCTTTTAAAAGAAAAGATAATAGTAAGACCAGTCCACACATAATCACGGACAGTTTTTACCTTACTATAATCCAAATTTTTTTTGAAATCAATATCTTCTCTGATATTATGATAATGTCTATCAAATCACAAATAAATATCAATCTAGTAGAACAGTTGCATCTCATGCTCTACATGTATAGTATACAATCAAAACCCATAAGCGCTTATTGGAGATTGGATTCCGACTATGACAAGGTATGGGACCACCTGCTGATAGTGTATCTCTAGAGGCGAATACACTGGGTTCAATAAGAATGTCTTGCAACCCGGCCCACACATGACCGACCACTCATTTCTCTTGAGTGTATCGAATATATTGTCACCTCATGGTTGCGCAACTACCTTTTTTCCCGGGAGATACAGAAATGAAAAGAAGTAAAAAATATGAATATTCTCTAGATGGTGACAATACACCCTAATGGGCGCGACCCACATAGTCATGCTGCCTGCCCGATTTTTTTCATTTCCCGGTTGTGAGGCTTGAGGTTATAATCGACTTTTGAACCGTCTGGCCACAATTCGCTTTGAATTCCACATCCTCATGTCATCCAGGAACAGGATGAACCGAAGGCACTCTCTTACAGCATCCTTATACAGGGATCACCCCAAGGATCAGTAGCGAGAAGTCCTTGCAATCCATATATTCCAACCACGACAGAGCCACAGTGTATCTCTGGGGGCTAACCAGAGATTATAAGTAGTTCTTCCCCTTCATGAAGATCTACGGTCTTCAATGCTCCATCTTCATTTGCTGCCAGTTAGTTTCGTACGTAACGTTGGATCGAAGTGGTTTTGGGTCTAGTTCCCATCACGGTCTCTTCGAAACAACACGTAAAAAAGGTCCAATAATATATTTATTGATAGTTGGGTTTTTAACTATCAATTCACACAACACAGTATATTGGCAGCTCGAATCCTTAAATTCATTTATTAAAACTCTTTTTATCGATCCTTATAAATCGATTTCGTATCCTCTAGTCACAAATCCATTATTAGTTATATTGAAAATGATAACATATCTTTATTTACCCATCTCCCTTTCATTTCCTTATTTCAAAATATTACTATATATTTGCCGAATCTCTTTTATTTCCTCTTTGCCTTGCGAAAATCATCTTATATTCCTAACTCAAGGTTAATGATAAATTTTCACAATCCAAACTTAAGTTAAACATCCATCAATTCAATAACATTTCAAAATCTTGTTAACGACGTCGTGATATTACTCTTGTAGAAATAATAACCAAATTTCAACACTCCTATCGTTTCAAACTAATATCATTCCTCGACAATAGTGAATTCGTTCAAGTTGGGGTATTTTAGTTACCTCTCAGACCTTGATCGTCAACGTTCTTACCTCCGAATTGATAAAGGTTTGAAACACCAAATTTATCACTCCATTTCCATCGATTCCATTTACCTTTTTATTCAAACCATGGTTTTTAATAACCATTTCCTCATTTGGCATATTTAATCTTAAATAAATCTCATTCACCTTTATTAAAAATAATCTTATTAAACGTAAACTACTTTTTCTGTTAACCTTTTTAACGTAACACGTTATCACTAGGTTTTGTTAAAAATCTGTTTTGACAAGTCCTTTTGCCAATTCTCTTATTCTCGCAAGTAAAAGTGATTTACTTAATCTAATCCCTTGAGTAAGGTTTTATCAAAAATCATTTTCGAGTTTAAACTTCTTTATAAACTCAGTTTCAAATCTTGTATTCAATTTTACATCTCATAAATCTTCTTTCTTTGCACATCACTTTCCATTTACCTTTGTTTACTAATTTTAATCATTTAGCAAACGAAAATCTTATTTAAATCTCTCACTCCTTCTCCTATATATATTGGAAACTTCTTCCGATCACTTCACTTGTCCTTAATTAAATTATTAAGTAACATTTATCCACAAACAACGTATTAGTTTTCAGTATAAATCTGCCTTAACATAATTCCATTAAGTTCTATTCCAACTTGATTACATCTTAATTGATCTCCATTACTTTAATTATTATTACTAATAATTAGTTTCATGTATAAATATCGTCTTATTTTTAAAGCTTCGATTTTAAATAGAAATAGATTTTAAAACTTCACTTCAGTTATAAAATAAATTTTATAACTTCCATTTCGTAAATTCGCCTAACGGCGAATTAACGTCTTAAAACATTGTTTCAGATCATTTGTTGTCAATAACCTAACTAATACCGTCTGTTGATTTCACATCAACGTTGAATTTCAATTCAACGTCCAATATATAATCAACCATCAATATTCACACGTGATATAATGTTGTTTGGGGGTAAACAGTTCATATCTGAATAATACGGGTAAACAAACAACATACAAAATATTTGAGGAATTCGGTCGGATCCCTCCAACCTGTACTTCCCTGCATCACAGACAATAATAATATTTGACAATTATTTAAATAAATCATCCAATACGACATATTATAGATGTCGACAACCATTTAACACACCATAAGCAACTAAGGCATTCAATCAACCAATTTTTATGATTAACGATGGATTATATTTTAAATATGAATTTAACACATCATATAATTTCAGAAATCATGAGAATTAACTCACCCTGGTTTTCGACGGTCGATTCGCGTGTTATTTAATTTAAACTAGCGTTTAAAATTAAATAAAAATCCAACTGCTTCCAATCCTGTCCGAACCTGCTCAGCAATGGAGTATTCTTCAGTGCGATTCCAACAAATCCAGTTTTGCAAATTTCTGATATTTTACGAAAGAATTATTAGATTTACAAGTTTATAATTAAATTGGAGTAATATAATTTATTGATAAACTATAATTAATTTTTAATAGTAATGTATTACCGTGAGTACTCCTTAATCCAGTCATCAGCACGCGTTAATATCGCGTCTTCTACTGTTCCTTGCTGAAATTCCTGACTGTTTTTCCCAATTTCTGATCTTCTTGTTCGAACAAACATCCCATCTTCTTTCATACTTTCTTCTTATGCAAACAAGGTCGTCTGTACCCCTTCTCTTCGCAGTCTTCGGCTTCTCCACCATCACGGTTGCCACTGGCCGCCAATACACGCGGACTCATGACCAAAACTGCTGCAACGTTTTAGGCGACAGTACATATTTTTTCCTTTTTTTTGTAAACATTTCGAAAAGCCCAAACCCTGGCATTAAGTTGGCCCGCCAAAACTCCTCCCCCGAGGTTCTCCATCACTGGTCTTACCGAACTGCCCTTCCCCGTATAACACATGCGTGCTGCTCCTCAGTCCAACACCGGAGCCGACCTCGAGCTTCATCCAAGTCCAGCGACTGCCCGGGGTTCTACTGCCAATGAACAGCTCCGCCTACCCAACATCGAACCCTCCACTTCGCCTTCCACCGCCGATGCTCACTGTTAAAGTACTTCTCAGCCTCAAGTCCTATGGCAGAGGTCCGAGTGCAGAAGCGAAGTAGCGTTGTGGTAAATGGAAGTTATGTCAAAGATAACATGGAAGGTGAGGCAGAGGAGCATGGTTTTGTGAAGGTAGTCAGGTGTAGTGGAATACATAATTATGGAGGCAACCCATAGCCATATTTATAGAAAAAGAGAAGGCTAGGGATAGAAACAACGTCACTCATGCACAGTATAAGGTAGGTCAGCAGTGCGGCTTCACGTCTAGGCCTGCTTGAGCTCTCAGTGTGTTTTCATTTTGGTTTTATTTTCAGTTGACGTAATTTTATTTGAAGAAACAGGACAGAAGGACTGAGCGTATATTTCTTAGCTATGTGAATTAGAGGTATTAGTGAAGCAGTGATGTTTACTTAGGGATGCAGGGATGTACTCTTAGGTTATGCGGTTTCCAGTTGAAATAACGATGGGTAGTATATAAGGTAGGCATTGCTTGTGTTCTCATTTCTCCAGCTATATGCTTACACAGTATATAAACATATATATTTAGGGAGGTAGGATGCATTAAAACTATGGCCGTAAGATTATGAGATGAGAGAAATATCATGGCAGTGGACTTTCAGTTCGATGATGGGAGAAGTATCATGGCAGCGAATCTATAGTGCATTGTAAAGAAGGTGTAGACTGAGATGAAATATATTTGGTAGGCTCCCTTGGAAAAGAACACATGTCATACTTGAAAAGAGTCTTGTAGGCCTACTGCTATTTAGGGGATGGAAAATATATATATCAGAAGACATGTGTGAACAGAAAACATAACATATATATGTCGAAAACAATATACAAGGTAGCGTAGGTAGTGTATTGGGTAACTACTCCCCATCTCTTGTCTAAGTTACTTAGTTTGCAAGTCAAGTATATATATATATATATATATATATATATATATTATTTGTTTGGTATAGTTAGATTTGCGGGGTATCCATTACGTAGAATTCCGTTCATCTATAAAAGACTATGGACAGAAATAAAAATATCGTTGTGGTCAGCAATGCCCTACGATCCCAAAAATATAATAATATCGGTGGGTTAACTTATATTGTGAAACCCCGAAATGTTGATATAGGGTGCAAAATACTCCAAATAATTTCTAGATTAAAAATTACAATAAAATTCTAAAAATTAAATTAACACTACGTCTCAAAAGGACCTTTTCGAATCCAGTATTCAGTTATTTCAAATAAATTGTTACGGCCAATGAACGATTCTATAGCGACTATTTGAAAATTTGATTTGGACATATCTTGCATTATATAAGACGAAATCTTGATTTTTCTTTTCTATTAGAAAAATATAATCACATAGATTCAAATGGTTCTTGTTTCACTGAATTCCGATTTATATTGGATCCTGTATATTCAACTGAAGTTCAAAAATCAATATTTCGAACTGCAGCATCGTTTCGAGCTCATTTTAATTATATAATAAATTATATGAATTTGAACTTAAATTAATAAAATAAATTTGATATAAATTCCATTATATTACCAATATAATATATAAATAGATTTAAATATTCCCATTTAAATGGCCGAAAATTTGGGACGTTACATTTGTGAAAAAATCTCTTGACAGGTTTGCTTTAAAAATTGATTGTTGTGCTGCTCTGATAAAAGAAATTGTTTTGATAATGTTTTTAGATAACTGCTTGTTTTGGTAACATCTGCTATTTTGATAAAAAAAGGTCCAAAGATTTTCTGGTTGACTTAACTACCCTAAATTGAAAGTCTTTCTCGTGCTACATCCTGAAATTCATTCTGAAATCACGATCACTTACTTGGATATTGTTTTGTTTGAAATCATTTGATATTGTTTAATATCTTGAATATCACACTCCTTGGCTTTGGGATTAATAACCTTGTGTGATCGATTCATTGAATCTTGAAGTTTTCACATTCCTTCAAGTGATTTCAAATAAGTCGTTTCTTTCAATCTTAGATCATGATTTGTCTTCTTG
The DNA here is from genome assembly GCA_030737875.1 of Allium sativum. Lineage (NCBI taxonomy): Eukaryota > Viridiplantae > Streptophyta > Magnoliopsida > Asparagales > Amaryllidaceae > Allium > Allium sativum. The sequence goes on along the minus strand of CM060909.1, from coordinate 943,497,075 downwards.
GAATTGTTGAAATTTTTTTGAAAACTTATTCTGAATGTGTATTGTTGCTCTGATTGATGGAACTGGATTATTTGATTTAATTGCTTGGGCTTTATGATTGGATACCTTTGTCTGAGATATCTTTTTTTGTCACCAGGGTGGTATTAAAATCCCCGTTAGCAGAGACAACAAGTGGTATCCGAAATGTTTTGAAATTTTCTCCTCATCTATTTTGAACATTTATTCTGATCGTCATCTTGTATAAATCTTTAACTTTCCCTCTTGTAATTGATTTTTCATTTTTAAAATCATTTATTGATTGTTTATTCAAAAATTGAAGCCAATAACAAAAAAGAACTATATTTAGAACTCATCAAAATTATTATTAGATTTTTGAAATTGTGATGAGTTGTGACTATGATATATTTCACAATGAGAGCAGATTTTACTTAAATTTTCATGATGACTGAACAATTGTTATAATATATTTGAATTATGGGTTATTTCACAAACATTTCCTTTATCTACCATTATTCTGCCATCCATCATGATTTTATATAAATGTGGAGAGTTTAATATTTTTTAAACCATCTTGAATAAACAATGGAAATATTTATGATGGAATCGTGATTATATTATATTTCAGAATTAGTGATAATTGAAAATTTTCAAGAATCCCGGCATAGTTGAGCTTATTTCATAATGTGATTAATTTAGAAATTTATTTCACAAACCATTTATGTACCTACCATTTCTCTGTCATCCATATTGGTTTTATATGCTGAGGAGTTTTTCCTTTTTGAAATAGAAAATAATAAAAAATATAACATTCAGAAGTGTTTCTCTAACCTCATTTAAAAATCCAAGCTCTAGTCATGTATGGTTATGAGGTTACTTATTTTTAAGCTGCAATTGACCTCATTTACAAATCCAAGATCTGGTTATGCATTGCCAGTGTGCTCTTAAATAAAAAGAAAAGAAAATGGAAATAAATAAATTTTTATTTGAAATTCTCCTTGGTGTGTAAAAACCAGCCTATCAATCCATTTGCTAACTTGTAAAATGTGTTAATATTTTATGATATATTATGATTTGTTGGTTGATAGCTATTGGGATTTGAGATTAATTGATTGCATCACTTAAACTAAATTTGTAATTTTAGTCCAAATCCATCACTGTGTTTGTGCTCATTTCTATAAAAATACATTTTTTGAAAATAACTAGAAATCATTTGGTTTAAAACTCTCTCCATTTTTATAAATTCATCGTAAATCCATCATTCTTCAATGTGAAATTTGCCTCTAGTTCTTAGAATACTATGATTTTTGTTTGATTAATTGAGATTTATGATGAACGTTCCTCCTCTTAAGCTAATATTATATTTTAGTCAATTTTTCATCACTATTTTAATTTTTGTATACTTTTAATGATAACAAAAGGGGAAGAATGGGTTAAGATTTTGATCAACGAGTGGATATTCTTTGAATATTTTAATATTGTAAGTTCAATTATTGTTTTTCACTCTTGCACATATTTAGGGGGAGTTTCTGTTGTAGGGGCAGCATACAAATAGGGGGAGTTCAATAATTCATAGCCAAACACATTTATTATAATATTATATTCAAAATCTTATTTTATGTTTATCGTCATCAAAAGGGGGAGATTGTTGTATCTAATAATTCTATGATTTTTGTTTGATGATAACAAACATATATTTATTATTATAAATGTGTTGGTAATTGTATTGTTATACTACATCACATAAAAATATAATATTTATATTTAAATAGAATACTAGTGCACAAGAATTTAGATATTCAAATAGTATTTTAAGTATAATATTTTATTTCAACATCTCAACAGTACAAATGTATAACTTCACTATTTGTACATTTCACTGAATTACAGTACACTCCATTCAATTTCATATTTATACATTGCTCCTCACTACAATCCACTCAGTTGTAGAAACACTCATATACACTGTTCCTCACTACATCACTCAGTTACAGTTTCTCACACATACACTGACATAGTTTTTTCTTCTATCTCTGACTTTACTGTTAGTCCAGTCTTCATACTTCATCACTGTCAGTTCAGTCTTCTTACCTGTTACAAAAAGAAACACACACAGTTATCTGGAATAAAAATATTTTAAATTCTAGCGGATATGTTTTTTATTTTAAAAATTTATTTGCTTCATATTTTTGGTGTGTTTCTCATCAATTTTCACGACTTGATCAAATTTTTGTGGACATCCATCTTTGTCTATATAGCTTGTGATATTCACAGTGATACACTGTAAATACCACAACGTAGACATCGTTTGTAGTGCTCACGTATATATATATATATATATGTGTGTGTGTGTGTGTGTGTGTGTGTATACATATATATTCTCTGGACATATACTATGCATGTATACACATACAATGTATGTATATACACATATTTCTGTGCAGGGACAATGCTGTTAAACATCGTGAATGAGCATAAACCAAGAAATCCAGAACATATGCAACACAAACACACACATCTGTGCATATATATATATATATATATATACACATATATATATATATGTATGTATGTATGTATGTATGTATGTATGTATGTGCAATACTAAAGCCGACTTCTATCTCAACAATGGGGACTAGGTCTTCTTCATTCTTCCGCCGCCACACTCTCTCTTCTTAAACTTTCTTCTTCGCTTCACAATTCACTCACTGCCTTTCCCTTCCTAACCTAGCTTTCGTCGTTGTTGGTTAGATCGGCTTCTCTCCTTACCTGGTTCTGGTGATCTTTCCACTCACTGCTACTTATTGGGGAATTATTTTGGATACTGAGATTCAAGCCTATCTGGATTTGGGTTCCGACATCGTTGGCTAAACTGTTTTCAGTTCCATTTTCCAACAACCGATTTCTTTGTTTCTTCAAAATATGCTTCTCCGACGGTTTGCGGCTGTGAATGGGTAAGATTTCTGGGACAAAGGCGTAATTTTTTCTTTCGCTCTTTGGATTTTATCAAATTGATTTCTTGGAGATTGGGTTTCTCTGCCGGTCTCCCATAATTGAAACCTTTTATGGTTTCAAGCCAGTTCACATTTCACTATATACCAACATCAAACGAAGCTGTTGTGGCTTCAAGCCATTAACTTACCTACCTACAAAATCGATCCTCGAGATCTTTTCTCGGATCTTCTACTGCTCGACTTAAGCAACTGCATGATGGTTTGTGCTTTTTAATTCGAGCCATTCTACTGCCCATATTTTGGGACTTACTCGTGTTAATGAAGGTTTGCCAAATGTGGATTTCGGCAGCCACCAGGAGATTGATGATGACCGTTGCTCAAGCGTGATGGAGAAGTTTTGGAGGATATTTGTACTAAGTTTAGTTTTTAGTTATTTGTTTGTTTTGTTTATGTAATCCGGTTTTTATGCTAACCGTTATTATGTACTGCTTCATTTTATATAAGTTACCCATTTTCAAAAAAAATAAAATTGTATGTATGTGCATATACAGTAGGAACAGTGGTTTAGCAAATTCAAAAGAGCCAAGTGCACAAGTCAGTCAAAATATCAATGCAAATCAAAATGATCAAGTGCAGCACTTAAGCATGTTTCAAGTTCGTGGTCCAAAACCAGCATGTGCTACCATGTATATACATACACACACACACACACACACACACACACACATATATATATATATATATATATATATATATATAACAACAAAACAAAAATATGGACAACTATACACACACACACACACACACACACACACACATATATATATATATATATATATATATTTATATATATATATGCGTGGGGGAGGGGGGTTGGTTGGACAGTGCAACATTGCATGTATACATAGGGGTTCAGTCATCTAGTCAGTATGCACATGTCAAACCATCAAGTCATTTGTGCAAGCAAATGTGCCAACGACTAAGACAGGTCAAAAGGGAAGTACAAGACATGGAGTTCAAGCCAAAAACAAGTGTACATGCAAATGGAAGATATTTCAATCTATAGCAAAGTAACTCAAGAATGCTATGCAACACATATAGCCACAATGGGATGTACAAGCTCATCAACAAAGCTAAGAAAAGAAAGCCATGTTTGAGGAAATACAAACAGTCCTAGCATGGCCGAGCAAAAGTAAATGCCAAGTGGACTCAACAGTGAAACAAGGAAGTACTTGCACACATACATGTGCATATACAAAATTCAGCAGTTCATGGAGCCAAACAACAAGAAAGACAGGGCAGTTTATTTTTAGAAGCTCAAGCGCACACATGTCAAGGCTACATGCAGTAGTACATGGCCGAGGCAAGACAATGGACATACATGCAAGTGTGAAGCAATACTGTGTGTACACAACATTTATATAAAAGACAAGTCATGCCATAAGATTAAGTGTTGGTTCGAGCTAGCTTAGCAAGATCAAAAAGAAACAGCAACAATAAATGCAAAGTGGCAAATTGTTCCTGGCAAAGCAAGAAATAATTTTCCATCTTTCAACTGGGTAAAACCAACATGCAAGTTCTTTTTATTGTATGGCTAAAAACAAATTCAAGTCAGCATGGTTTATGGGAAGGAGCAAACTACACCATGCACAATGCAAGGCAAGTGTTCAAATGGAAACTTTCTTTTATCATCTCAGAAATCACGCATGAATTCAGGAATCAACCAACAATTTTGAAAAAGCAATTTTGAGCAAGAAATTGATTACCAGAAAATCAACAGGAGATTCAAAACAAGAAAGAAATTTCAAATCTGTATTTCTAGAAATCGGAAACAGGTTATTAAATTCCAGAAATATACAATAAGTTTTTGGTCATGGAAATACATTTAATTGTTTCTTGAAATCACAGTAATGTTTTTGGGAATTCATGTTTTTCAAATAAGCAAGTTGTTTCCAGTTTTTCACAATCATGCAAGGGCTAAATAATTTATTACCAAAATTCAACAGTTTACTAAGGCAAGGAAATCATTCCACGATTTTAACCAAAAAAGGATTCAAGGCTACAACTATTTCCAGAAATGGCAAAAGTTTAGCAAGGTAACAATTTCAGAAATCACACAAGGGATGATATCAAGGGGACACAATCTAATTTATATTTGTTTCCAACTTTTTCATCTTGACCGAATTCATTCAAGGCAACACAAAGGAATAAAATCAGGCAACAATCTCGGACAAATCAGATGAGTCATATTATGAAATCAGAGAAGTTTTAGGATTTAATTATCCTATATCATCACAGGCAAGTGTATAGAAACTACAACAAATTCAAGAACAAAAAGGAATTGATATCAGAAATTACCCACAACATTTTCTATCGCAAGAAGGACTAATTCAATCGACGAACAAGCAACAAAGATTTGAGCTTTAGAGAATTTCCAAAACATTCATCTTCGTAATCGTGATTAGAATCAAAACCAGGACCCTAATATTTCAATTGGATTGACTGCCATTTTTTAGAGAGAAAGAGGAATAGGGCTTGACAAATAAAAAAGGGACTGACCTTGTGTTATAATATATAAAAAGGGGTTTTTTTGTTTTGTTTTATTTTTAAGTGTATTGTTTTATTTGTTTTGTAAATCATTGTTTTGTTTTATAGTTTTTTTTTTTTGTAAAAACTAGGTCATCTAGTTATAGGATTTTAACTAGCAGTTTTCTAGTGTTTGTAATAACTAGGGTTATTGGCTACAGGTTTGTAGCTAGGGGAAAATCTGATCTTGGGGATAAAGATTAGTCTAGATTTTTGAGCGTAAGATTAGAACAGGAGCAGGGTTTGCAAGCTTACATGGTTTGTAAGCAGGATATGTTTTAATACCCAGTAAAAATCTTAGAAATGCAGCAGTAGGTCGGGTTTGCCAAAGCTGGGTAAAATATGTGTTATTTATTTCCTGCATTCTATTTTCTCTACTGCATTCTGTTATGTGATAAATTTTAATATCTCGTAAAATTCCAATTAACCCTATTCATCCCCCCTCTAGGGTTAATCTAGATCTAATAGTATGGCCCCTTAAGAAGCATGCAAATCACCAACTTGTTAGTGCAAACTGCTGACAAGATTTTACTCGGACCAGACCTTATCTGTAATTCTACAGAGAGAATCAATTTGATTCGGCAGAGGATGAAGGTTGCCCAAGACCGGTAGAAATCATATGCGGATAGAAGGAGGAAGGAACAAAAATTTAGGGTTGGATATTTAGTATTTGCCAAATTTTCCTTTCTTAGTAATGTAACGATTTGTCAGGAAAGAGCCATCGTAACTTAGAGCCATTCTAAACGGATCGTTGGTTCCTATAAAGAAGTACTAAACAGGTAACACAGAGTAGTATAAATGATAATCGTACATAGCATAAGGGATAAAATATAATAACATAAAATAGATGTATCATTATTTAAAAATCACAAATCAGATACAATAAGTCTCAAAGGTACAAGGAACATCAATTATTCATTATCCTAATTACATAACAACAACAATAAGGCTACTGCCACTATAACTAAGTCTTCGAGAGGATCCTCCTCCAAGCAATCAGCCATCATCCTCAATCAACAGTCTCACCTACTAACCTGTTAATGGTAAGAGGAGGGAGGTCAAAACATAAAATTCTGGTAAATGAAATGCATATGAGTTTAGAATAATGATTCCCTAAATTTGGCATTATAAACTCTTCATGTTATGTCTATGCGAACAAACATACACATAATCAAACATATATGGTGAACATCCTAATAATCACTTAAGGCGTATATGTAAATCTAAGGGCGAATGTACTTATGGTCACTTGATACCCACAAATTCATTTAAGGGCAAACATTCTTTATAGTCACGTAATACCCCACGAGGCGGGATATTCCTAGTCACTTAAGGTCGTTTAATTTATTAAGGGTGGACATTTGTATAGTCACTTAATACCCTATGGCGGACCCCTAAGCACTTAAGACCTCGTCTCTAATTTCAACCTCATAATGCATATACTCTATTTGTAGGTCAAGAAATAGTAATAGCCACTTACTAACGGGTTAGGGTCAGGAACTCACTTTAAGAGAACCCTCCCAACGGACCCTCTTATTACTATCTAGCTGTCCCTATGGGTGAACTCCTATCCACTTAATACTTCACTTAGACGGTGGTTCCTTTTTGGCCATATATATATACACCCCATCCCTAGGCCAGCTCTCACTATCCCCTAGATAAGAAGCGGACATTACTTGGAGAACCCAACTCACGTTATCGTCTAATAAGACCATTTAATACCTTTGTAGGAGAAAGGTAGACCCAACAACCATTTAAATCCTCGAAGAGAGGGTCCTATGACTTTGGTCCTAAACTAAGGAGTGAACCTTAGGAACGAACCTAGTCCTAACTACTTATTACCCAACAAGACAAAGGGCGGCCACTTAATACCTTTTTCCAAAGACATGCCTACCTTACTCATAATATATATACACACACACACACACTCACACACACATTAGACGTCTCATATTAAACCAGCCACTTGTAGATGCTGGATTTATCGGGCTATTTTGGGCAGACTTCTACTACTAGCAACGGTTAACCTTGTGTCTTTGTGTCATTATTTATCTAAGGCCATTAATGCACACACAAACATACATATTCTTATGGGGACATTAAATTCAAATTCCTAATTTAACCATATTTATCTTACACTTAATACATATTATTATTACATTGTTTATGCTATATATATATGAATTAAGCGAACACAATTAACGTCTTAGCCACGTTTTGAAAATGTCAATCCCTATTTCCAATTAGAGGTGTACAAGTTATTATTTCCCATATTTTCTTTAATTAAGGCATAAATGTACATATTAACATGTAACGATCAAAATGAGAAAAATAGCAATAACAATATAGTACATGCAACCTAGTTTTGACTTGATTATCAAATTAATAAAAGATAAACAAAGTGCATATACCCAATATATATAATTCATGTTTCATAACGGCTTCACTTTTATGTATGTTTACATACAAAGCCTTAATATTTGAATATCTTGTAAACAATACGTTCAAATACTCTATTTTACAAGATATAGAGATTTAAACCTATTCAAATTTATGATTCCATCTAAATCTTAAACTTTTGTACAAAAACCATACATATGAAATTGCATAAAAAAATAAGATGAATTTGACAAACATAGGGAATTATATAACACAATCAAGCTTCTCTTTTATTGATTCAATAATCCTGAAACCGCATATACAAATAGATTGACAATTTCTTTGTAAAAACGATAACAAAACGGAAGGCTTGAGGGGTTTTAATGTTGTGTTCTTTTTGTATGAACTCAATCCTAGGCACAACAATCCAAGTCTTAAACTAACAAATTATAGGAAAAATAACAAACTCAGATGGATTCCACTCACAGTGCTATTAGGGAGATAAATGAAAGGATTAATATAATAAGATTTGGATTTGGCCTTCGTAAACAAATGTGCTCCAACCTTTCAAATCTATATATATTATATATATGAATCTAGATTCTAGAATAAAACCAAATCTATATTATAATAGAATAAATGAGGTAGAATAGATAAGCGAGATAGAAGAAAGCCTAAACCCTTTTTCTTTTCCGGAATTAGAGATGGTAGAAAGGCATCATAGAGACATGAAAGATGAATGGTTGTAGGGTTTAGAATAAGGGTTTGAGGCCCTATTTGTAGTTGACATCGTGTATGTAGCCTTTAGATTCAATAGATTAAATCTAAGAGGTTCATTTGATAAAAACTATAAATAAGTCTGTATATAAAACAACCTTCACTGGGCTCCTCTAGAGAAGCGCGGTCGACCGCTCCTAGAGAAGGGCGGTCGATCCCCTTCCATGGAGCGGTTGACCCCCCTTCTTGGATCGAGCCCAGGAAATTTAATATTATGTACGTTACTTTTTATTCATTCATTGATTGATTTGGTTTATTTCTTGCCTTAATTAAATTATTCTTGTCCCCTACTATGTATAAATATATACACACAAGTTTGAATTCAAAAGGAATATTCTTTTCATGCTTATCCATATTAATATATTCCCAGGTTGTATATTTATTTGTTTGAAATTCAAACTTTGTACGTTAATATATATGCACAACTTTTTTATTGATATCTTTTGCGTACGAACTTCGTTTTTCAGCAAATAAAATATTAAACGGATCGGAATCTCGCCACGAACGCAACTACAATACTTGCATAGTCCAATTCCTAATTGTCCAAAATGGAATGTTCAGCCATTAATCTAATATTGATTATTATTTTTTATTTGAATTAAATTAACTTATGTATATTTTTATGGGGTGTTACATGCCCCCCCCCCCCCCAATTTGACATTTCGTCCAAAATATTTTAAAGGAGCAAAGAACACAACTCGCTCTAAGAAGCCATGTTGTACACCCATGTTATTTAGTAAACATCCATACACATCCGTAACTCACAGTGATTATGAGCTGTAGACTGCTAATAATGTTCCCAGTTCTAGTGTGTATGTGTAATAAGTGATGTAACATATATGCAAAACATCCTAATATGCATATATTTCTATATGAGTGCATTGTGCATCTGTGTTGCAGTCATCACCTACCATCCAATCCGGTAACCGCAATGCAACCAAAAAAGATAAATCAGGAGAAAATAATTACCCTAGAAAAGCTCTGGATGAGTAAGCCTAATCTTCTCCTCGGTTTCCTAGGTGCTTTCCGTATGGTTATCTCCCACTGAATTGGACTAGGCGAATTGACTTGTTGCAGAGTCGTTTGATTCCGTGCTCTATGATCATTGCGGTGGAATGAGGCACCATAGGCTCCAATTTGAAGCTTCATATGTCCCCAAAATCATTGAGCTTGAGTCTGTCGATTGAATTGTGAAGGCATTTGCGAAGATGAGAAACATAAAAAACATTATGGACCCCCGACAAACACCCAGGAAGCTCCACCCGGTAAGCCATCTTCCCAATCCTATCCAAAATCTGAAAAGGCCTAATAAACCTAGGAGCTAATTTTCTAGTCTTCCTAAACCGAACTATCTTCTTAAAAGGAGAAACCTTAACAAGTACCAAGTCTCCAACATCAAATTCCAATTCTCTCCTCCTCCTATCCGCATATGACTTCTACCGGTGTAAGGCATCCTTCATTCTCTGCTGAATCAAAACGACAGTCTATGTGGACCCTCAAATAAGGTTTGGTCCGAATAAAATCTTGTCGGTAGCTCCCCACCAACAAGTTGGCCATTTTGCAGGGACCCCCATACAAAGCTTCATAAAAGGACATACCAATCGTCGCTTGGTGATTGTTATTGTAAAAAAACTCAACCAAAGGCAAGTGTTACTCCTAAGCTATTCCGAAATTAATTGTGCATGCTCTGAGTAGATCCTTCAACACTCTATTAACCCTTTCTGTTTGGCCATCGGTTTACGGATGATAAGTTGTACTCAAACTTAGGGTAATTCCCAAAGCTTCTTGAAGATTCTTCAAGAATTCGCCAGTAAATAATGGATCTCTGCCACTGACTATGATAGTTGGAATGCCATGTAGTCCAATAATCTCCTTGACATACAATTGGCCTAATAAGGCGGCGGTTCTGATTTTCTTGACGGAAATAAAATGGGCACTCTTCGTTAACCAGTCCACTATTACCCAAATAGCTTCATTCTATTTCTTACTCCTAGGAAACCCATCAATAAAGTCCGTAGAAATGTGTTCCCATTTCCAAATGGGAATCTCGAGGATAACAAAAGTCCTCTAGGCTTCCCCTGTTCCGCCTTCACTCTTTGACAAGTCAAGCACCTTGAAACAAACTTTACAACGTCTTTTTTCATTCCTTCCCAATAAAAGCTCATCTTCATGTCTTTAAACATTTTGTCACCTCCGGGCCTAATGGTCATCCCTGACCTATGGTATTCTTCTAGAATCTCCTTCCTAAGATCCACTCTCCTAGTGTAACGACCCGGATTTCGAGCGACTTTGGTTATCGACATAAGCACGATGTTGATAACCAAAACGTCGAAAAATCCTGGTAATTAGTGAAAGAAATTAGAGGGTGAGGAAAGATAAGATAGAAACTTAGAATAGAAGAAGAAGAAGAACACAACATCAGAGTAACACGAATCTCACAGCGGAACGAATAAATATATTTCATATCATAACTTTGAAATACAAATCTGTACTTGCATATACATATCATTATCAAAGTACAGCACTTACAACACAGCGGAATAATAATAGCTATATGATCCTGAAGCCTCCTGCTCCAACTCTTCAATGTATCTGTAAATCCCGACTACTTGACTGCCCGTACAAATTTAGGCACCCAAGAGTTTAGGAAAAACAACAAAGTAAACTCCGGGTCAGTCATGGGACTGGTGTGAGTAAAACAGTTTAAAACAGTTCAAACAGGTAAACGATATCTCATAAGACCACGCCGCATAACGGAACGGGTTTTTCCCTTATGAGAATCCAAAATATCTTTTATATCAAAAACCTTTTGATATTATAATAATGTCTATCACCCACAGTATATATATAATCATCTAGTAGAAACGCTTTCATCTCACGTTCTACATATATAGTATACACCTCAAAACCGCAAGCACGTATTGGGTAATGGATTTCCAACTATGACAAGGTATGGAATCACCTTCCGCTTGTGTACCTCTAGAGAGGAATACACTGGGTTCAACAAGAACATCTTGCAACCCGGCCACACATGACCGACCACTCATTTCGCCTGAGTGTATCGAATGTATATCACCAACAGTTGGGATCAGCAACCGTTTCCCGAATGGGACAGCATCAACAATAGATTTTTAGAAGTAAATGAAACTCTAGATCAGGTGAATATACACCCTACTTCGGTGCGACCGACTTAGCCATGCTGCCTGCCCGATTTCTGTCATTTACCGGATGATGAGGCTAGAAGCTACGCTTTATCATCACATCAGATTCACTTTGAATGTCACATCGTCAAATCCATCAAATCACCGATTGACGTCCTCAACCATACATTATGTGTTAGCTAAAAGAAGTTTCCTTCTCCGCTTCCACTCTTGGTACAGTTGGAGAAATTAATATACGTGATCGTCTGGAAATACTCTGTCAGACATCCGTCCATACAAGTCATCCGGGAACAGGATGATCTGAAGGCACTATTCTGTAAACAGGATAGCCCTTGCATAACTCCGTCTTCAATTTCCTTTGGCATATATGATTTCGCAACGCTTATGCCAATACAGAGTGGTTCTTTGGATAATAATCCAACCGGTCTCTCCATATTAACAACGTTAAAATGGTCAAAACTTCGATAGTCTGTGATTTAACTATCGAATAAAAACAAGTGTGCAAACAATGATATTATTTCCAAATGGAAATTATATCGATCAAACATTATTTAACATTCATCTCTTTATTTCATTAATCTACTTATCTCCTGTTTCCCTATATTCAATATTTCTTATTTTCTAAATTTAGAAAATATACGTTATTAACAATGGAAAACATTTCCATTTCTTGTTTCTTTATTAGAAAACATTTCTGGTTTCTTACTTGAAAAACATTTCCAAAGCTTCTTTATTGGACTTAGGCAGATGTTTAAACAAACCATCGCGATGCCAACTCAAACCATTTCCTTTACTGCCGAACCTTAACTATTTCTTAGTTAAAAACGAAGCCAATCAAGTTGGGGTAGAACTACCTCTCAGACCTTAACTGAACGACATTTCTAACTTTGAAATTGGCAAAGTTCACTTTATATTTCTTTAACTAACTTCCTTACTTAACCCTCTTCGAATAACTATATTCGATTGACTCTTATCAATTAACTCTATTGGACTAACCCCTATCAATTAACTCTATTGGACTAACACTATTGGATTAACTCTATTTGACTAACGCTATTTATTTACTCATTTCACTTACTCCTTTCGAATAAACTATATTCGATTTACTTTTACTTTCTATTCGAATAACTATATTCGATTTACTCATTTGCTTCAACTCTAATCGATTAAACTAACATCGATTAGCTCCTTTGCTTTAACTCTAATCGATTAAACTAACATCGATTAGCTCCTTTGCTTTATCTCTAATCGATTAACTAACATCGATTAGCTCCTTTGCTTTATCTCTAATCGATTAAACTAACATCGATTAGCTCCTTTTACTTTATCACTAATTGATTTACTAACATCGATTAGCTCCTTTGCTTTATCTCTAATCGATTAACTAACATCGATTAGCTCCTTTTACTTTATCTCTAATCGATTAAACTAACATCGATTAGCTCCTTTTACTTTATCACTAATCGATTAACTAACATCGATTAGCTCCTTTTGATAAACTACGTTTTCCGTTACAACCATTTCCTTTTTATAACGTTTACTTACCGTTACAAATATTTCCTATTTATAACTTCTATATACCGTTACAAATATTTCCTATTTATAACTTCTATTTACCGTTACAAATATTTCCTATTTATAACTTCTATTTATTTTCTAAATAAATATTCCTTTTCTATTTCTATTTATTTTCTAAATAAATATCCCTTTTATAAAACCGTGTTCGTTTTATAAATAATTCCTTTTATAAAATCCTGTGATTTTATAAAATTCCTTTATTTCAATATACATTGAAATACTTCTTTTTACATCCCAGGGTCTTTTATGATATTTACAATATCGAATAACAATGATCAACATCATTTCAACACCCATAATCCATAACAGATTATATAACACATCATATATCACAATATATGAAAACAGTAAAATAAATGTTGAGGAATCCAGTTGGATTCCTCCAACCTGTTTCCCTGCATCACAGATGTTAAACAATATAGATAACATCACTTTCAGTTCTATATGATACATTCTGTTAAACAGAATCAATATAGAAATTTAACTAACTGACTAGCAGTTCAATCAAACAGTCAACACACAGTCAATCAGCCAATATCTAACAGTTCTAAAAATACAACATAAAATTTTAAACTGTTCAGAGTTAGTGAGATTTACTCACTTTGGCGCGTTAACCGTTGAATAACGGTTTGCGTTATTTGATTTCGACGGACAATTTATTTCGCCATAAATTGTAACGAGCTCAGATTCGCACTCAGTCAGCTTCATCGTGTAGTGCTCTTCCATACGATCCCGACGGATCAAACCGTTCGAAAATCTGATAACGCATGAAAAAGATATCGTATTACTAGCTTATTCATTATCTAAATTTAATTTAAACTTATATATAACTCGACTGGGCCTTACCATCATTTTTTCCCATTGGCCCATCACTCAAAACCAATCCCGTATTCCCTGTTTAACCAATACTCCCCTTCAGTAGAACGTTATATTCTTGAATCCAATTTTCTTTTTCTTTAAACTGGGCTTCTCATGATTTGAACGGCCCATCCTTATTGGTAAGAAAAGAAGAGAAACCAGACCCGCTTGTTACATGGCCCAAGCCCAACCAGATTAAAGCCCGTCCTCCCATTTCATTTTCTCCAAACCCTGGGAAGAAGTCCTGCTCCAATCATGTATATTTCGCCATTTCCACACGCATATGCATGGTACAGAGGTAAACAACACTTCGATTTATCAACTCCAAACTGACCTCCTCTACTTCCAGTAAAACGCCGCAACTTCCAGTATATATCGAATAACATTCATGGATATAACCACCCTCTCAAATTCCCATACCTTGAACACTCGCAACAGCACTTCACTCCCAACCTTCACGAAGTCACAAACTGAAATCGTCAGCCTCATCTCCTTCGCTAGTGCTCCGGTTCCATCACTGTTTTGTAAATCTCGACACCCCGATATGCGCTGCATCGCAACAGTACCAGACCACAAATGGTGACTACATCCTTCCAGATTCCCACAACCGAACCTCCAGCGTCCCCTAAAACTCTCGCAACCCAAAACTTAGCCAAGCGGTATGAAAGTCCATCCTCAGTAAATGTCGAACGCACCTAAAACAAAAGCCATCATGATGAAGCTCATGAGCATACAAGCTCAACCAATCCGAAGTCACTCCATTTCATTGAGATTTAAGCTCGATTTAATTACTTGAAGAATTGATAAAGTGGCGGCTCCTTTATTTGCTTTACAGAAGATGGCATTTTAGGTTATAACGAAGGGAGTTAAGTTGATTTTATAGGCATAGGAGTTAGATATTTTTAGTTATTTTATTTATTGTATTCGAAAAGGGTGTGGAGAATTGTGTGCAACGTGGTGTATAAGGTCTCAGACGTGGATGCTGTTAACCCCTGTTAGTCTTGCTCATCCCACTTATTTCGCATTATGGGTTACTTCTGTTTATTCAGTTCGTCTCGTTATGGGTGGTTCTATTTATTCCACTCATATTTATTATGTCGGTTTTCTAGCTTTATCCTTCTACTGAGATCTTGGCTTGTTTAGATTAATACCCTGCTCCAGCTGACAATGCCTGGAAGATTTTTTGATAAGGGTGTAGTTAAGTTATTTTCCCTTTTTGTTAGTAGTGGGTCCAAAAAATTTCAAATTTTCGGTTTACAGACCGCTATAGACAAAAATAAAAACACCATTGTGTTAAACAGCGTGCCCCGATCCCAAAAATATAATAATACCGGTAGATTAACTCATATTGTGAAACCCCAAAAATATTGATATAGGGTGCAAAATACTCCAAGTAAAAAGTGGCTTATTTAATTAATTAAAAATTACAGTAAAATTCTAAAAATTGAATTATCGTTATGTCCCAAGAGAACCTCGTCTAAATTCGAAACCGATATGCAGTTATATCCAATAAACCGTTACGGTCGATGGACGATTCTATAGCGACTATTTTAAATTTTGATTTGGACACAAATCAAAATCTACACGACGAAATCCTGATTTTTCTCTTCCTCTAGAAAGATATACTCCACCAGCTCCACATGTTTCTTGTTTCACAGAAATCCGATTTAAAACGAACTCTGTACATTCAGTTGAAGTTCGAATCGCCAATTAACGAACTGCAGCGCCATTTCAAGTTCGATTATAATTATATTATAATTTATACGTTCAACTATCGACGATTGAATATATTCGTTATTCAAATTCAATTCCAAGCTGAATTAAATATCACAGATGATCCAGTTCACACCATATCGCCATTTCGGCCAATTCTGATTATTTCAGAATTAAATATATTATTTAATTTATTATTTAAATTAAATATTCACCATTATTTTATTCCACGGCCATTAAATCCTATAAACCACCATTTCAATAATTAAATAAATAAATCATAATGCCCCTGCCAATGCGGGTCATTACACCTAGGGACACCAATATGGCATCTCTCCTCAAGCTACCACTACCATCAACAAAATACCTACTAGAATGAGGGAAAGATTCCCCCTTAGAAACTTTTTCCTTTAACACCCTTTACTCATCATCATGGTCTTGCTCACTCTTGATCCTTTCCGCCATAACTGGACTTATCTCCATAGCTCCAAAAAACCCTTGAGCTGCCTCATATGATGGTTGCAAACTGAAACTATAGAGAAACTCTAACTGACTCCATTCAGTGATTGCACTAAGGACAGCGTGCTTCCAATTCAAAAGCATTGGCGATGACGCTACCCTCCCTAAGGGTATACTAGATGGAAAAATCAAAAGATGCAAGGTATTCCATCCATCTCCGCTGTCGAAGGTTCTGATCTCTTTGAGAAAGCAAATACCTAAGAGACTTCTGATCAGTGAACAACTCAAACTTCTCTCTGAGAGGATAATGCCTCTACATCTTAAGAGCAAAACCCACTGTTGCTAACTCCAAATCATGGATGGGTGCCTTTTCTCATGGTCCTTGAGTTGTCTACTATTGTAGGCAATAACTGTTCAATCTTGAATGAGTACCGCTCCTGAACCAGCCATACATGCAACTGTACAAATAGTCAACATCTTAGTTACATCTAGGATAATAAGAATTGGTGCACTTGTGAGAGATTCCTTTGACCTTTCAAAAGCAATTCCACATTTCTCAGTCCACACAAACTGATGATCCTCTTTTGTCAATTAGGTTAGAGGGGTTGCAATCTTCACGAAATCCTTGATAAATTTCCAGTAGTAACCTGCTAACCCAAGGAAACTCTTTACCTCTATTGCATTTCGAGCTATCTTCCAACTTGGACTTCCTCTACCTTTGCTGGGTTTACTGCTAACCCCTTTCTCGAAACTACATACCCTGGAAACTTAACTTCTTTCTTCCAAAAGTGACATTTCAATAATTTGGCTTTAAGTTGGTTCTCTCTTAGAATTCCTAGGACCTTTCTCAAGTGATCCTCACACTCCTTATGGTCCTTGGAAAAGATAAGGATATCTTCCATAAATACTACCAAAATCTTATTAAGTATGCCTCGAAATACCCTACTCATAAGGTCTATAAAGAAAGCAGGGCATTCGTTAAACTAAAAGGCATAACCTCCCATTTGAATAGTTCATCGGGTGTCCTAAACGTTGTTTTGGGCTTAATCTCTCCTGAAATCCTTAATTAGTAAAGTCCAGTAGCTAAGTCGAACTGGGAAAATATTTGGGCTCCTCCCAAATGGTCAAATAAGTCGTCAATCCTTGGTAAGGGATATTTGTTCTTCCTAGTTAACTTGTTAAGTTCCCTATAGTCTGCACATAATCTTAAAGACCCATTTGACTTTGTGGCAAACACTACTGGTGCACCCCACTCAGAGGTCATCTACGAATAAACCTCTTCAGCAACAATTTCGAGATTTGATCGTCAAGTTCTTTCCTTTCATTAGGAGTCATTTGCCTCAAAAGCAATGCTACAATCCTCACATCCTTTTCAAGGCCTATTCTAAATGATACGCTGGGGTAGGAGTCCTACGCCCTCCTCAAAAACATCGGGAAACTCACATACTATCGATACTGAAGATAGTCCTTCAAAGTTAAAAAATAAGGAAAATAAAGTCAAATCTCTATTCCCTGTACTACAAGGAATCTCTAAGTTGTGGCCTCCGTGGTTTCTTAAACAAATCACTCTCCTATCGCAATTAAGGGCGACCCCCTAAAATGATAACCATTCCATTCCTAAAGTAAGATCATACCCCTTGAATTCAAGTACATACGCATAGAAAAAGAAGTCGACATCACCGATGTCCAATACCAGGTGTTTACAAATAATAGAAAGTTGCACAGTCTCTCTGATAGTGTTAGACACCTTTATCGGATGGCTAGAAAGGGATAAGGAAAGTTTCAAACAATCAACAATATTCCTAACAATGAAGGAATGGGTGGCTCCCGAATCAAATAAGGTACACAAAGAAATCCTTAAGATAAAAATTATACCTTCATACGCACGCTGTCCTTGATCCCTAGGGGGCTTACTTTGAATTGGCGCAATTTACAAAGCATGGTTTTGACCACTCTATACAACCTTCAGTTTTGGGCAGTTCCTCGCCAGGTGCCCATCCTCTTGACATTTAAAGCATTTTCCTTTGGATTTTGTCTTTGCTAGGTTCACTCTGCAGTCCTTCGCTTCATGCCCTTTCTTGTGGCATCTAGAACATGTGTTGGCTTCCCTCTTGAATTTACCTCCCCTCTTCTTCTTAAGTAAGAAGTTATTCTTGTTCTTCCAATTACTAGAAGTACCTTCTCCCTTATTAGTCTTAACATCCTTAACATTCTTGGTTGAATATAAGATAGCCACCTCAACCAGGGCTTCAAAGGTAGCTCCAAACGTAATTTGGGCCAAAAGAATTTCCTTTAATTGGGAAATTAATCCTTTAACAAACCCGAGAGTTTTTCCCATTAGAGTGTCCATTAATCCCCTACCGGACTTGGATAGTTCTATAAACTTTTCCACATACTCTTTCAGATCCATATCCCCTAACTTTAACTGGATAAACTTCTCTAACTGCAAACTCTTCTCAACAATAGTTAAGAACTTGGCCTCAAAACAATTCCTAAACTCTACCCAAGTAAATACTCTGCCTACATTCTCCTGTGAATCAAGTTCCACCACTCCAGGGATTCCCTCTTCAAATGTCAGACTGCTACCCTACACTTAAGTTGATCATCCCATAGGGTAGCTTCAAAGATCCTATCATGCTTGGAGATCCGTGCTTTAGCTCTAACAAAGTTCTCAGTTCTCGAAAATGACTTGTCTCCTAAACTTACAAAATCTTTGCAAAAGCGAGGGATGTTGAGGGGCCCTTCAAGGGGCTGAGATATTGGTTCCGATGGGAAAGGATTGGCAATAGGGACTTGTTCCACGGTCCTAAGAAAACATTGGAACCATTTGGCAAGTAACGAGGCCTTTCCGGGTTCCCCTGCTCGGGCCGATTGTCGGCCATTTCTACTATCCGTAAAAGAGAGAACCATACAGTGGGCTTCCTACGATAGTATCAAGGCCCAAAAGAAAGATAAGATTATCTAGTATAGATGTGTATTCTTTTAGGGTATATTATTTATATATCTTTACTAATAATACCAATACTTTCCTACGGAGAAGCTTTTTTGGACATCCACAAAAACCCTTCACACTACTACACACTCTTACCGTGTACCTCATTTCAAAGTAGGAAAAAATGGTCTTCAACCTCTCCCATTTCTTCTACCCACTATCTTCGGTTACCCAAAAAAACGTTCGCTTTTGTTTTTTCTTTTCGTTTTCTCTCGATTCTTCACGTCTTTTGTCTTCCTCATTTCTTCTTCACTACCGTAAACTAAGAAAATTTAGTTAATGGCATCAACCGTTTATTAGATCTCCCCTCAACTGTTACTTCCTCCTATTCTGATCGGAGACTATCTGCTACTTCAGGCTCACTAATCTCCTCTACACTGCCATTTACTTTTGCTTTTCTTTAGTTCTACCAGCGGTGAATCTGTCTTCTGCCTCGACATAGGCATGCTTTAGATATTGCTTCTTGGTTTTCTCTTCATGTCTTAATTCGACCAGTAAACCCGCTTTTTTTAGATCTACCAGCGGGTGAACCTATCTTCCACCTTGACGACAACATCCATGGTAAAATACTTTTCTAATTCCGGCGTTGCTACTGATTATAATAATTTAATCTTTGTTATTGTTGCAGGTTGCGCTTTACTAACCGACTAAAGGGTTAGTTCTTCAGATTTGGCATTCAAACAAACGATTAAGGTTAACATTAACTTTTTATTTTGTGTCACCATCGGTTGATGCCTCTACCACATGTATTTGTTTTAAATCACTTATAGTTTCTTTGAAGGATTCTGAAACTCGGGAGATTACAGTAATTAAAATTGGTTAGATGCTAAATTTTTACTAGCAAAATTCTGCATTTTAGTTCGTCCACTTATCATATTTATTTACTTTAAATTTTTTATGAATTTTTGGTTGAGGAATTTAGTTGACCATGTTTGTTGCTTTGATTTTTTTATTGTAATCAATATTTATTCTTAGTACCGAGTAATTAAAGGAAAATTATTACAATTAAGAGCATGTAGTATAATTATTTATGTTATTATAATGAAAATATGTATATAACATGGTTTAATTTGATATTTCGTTTATTTACATTTAATCCTAGATGGTTTGTTGAATTTATGTTTGTTAATGAATCATTAAACTTGTTTGTCCAAACTTTGGTATATACATGGAGCCCGAAATTCGTCAAGGCCTCGGTGACCAGAACAGCTTTATGGCTTATTGTCTTTAGATGGCCGATACATTCAGTTTGTAAAGGAACCGCATCCAATCTTCGATGAATATGGTTTACTTAGATATCAAGTTATACTCGTGGTACCATTGTTGTTCCGCAATTTTGTTGATTTTCTATATGTAGACACTGTTAGATTATTTGTCATTATAGATGTATTAGTGCAGCTTATATGTTTATTCCAGTAAGTTACACAAAATATAACTAACTCATAAAATATAAATAACAATTATTACGCTTTAGATATAAGATATTCAACTAGCACTAAACCACTTTTAACCTAATATATGCAATAAATATTTCTTTTGTGGTATGTTTACCCTGACAAAATATGTTGTATTTGGACCGATTTTGAAAGCATAGATATGACCGAAGATGGTTTTTCTACTCTCCATTTTAAGTTAATGATTTTGATATGTAAATATTATTTCTTTTGTATCCACATGATTCACTGGTGGATGGATCTATTTATAGTTCATTCTTCACATTTACTGTAGTTGAAGGATTTATATATAGTTTGTTCTTCACATTTTCAAATTATGTAAATTCTTTTTCTTTTTTTAATTATATCAATCTTAGGTTGGTCAGCACACAATTTTTTTAGGATTTCGTATAGCTTTATCAATGTATTTGCAGTTCTACCTAGGAGAAGAAAAGAAATGAGCTCATTAAAGAAGTATATAAATGATTATCGATACAGTTTGATCGTGATCAATTTTGATGACAAGGTTTGCTTGCATTATCTATATTTATTATTTATTTTGTTGGGTTTTACTTACATTAGTTTAACTAAAAATGTCGATTATGAGATGCAAGCACCAGCATATATTTTTATCACCATTTAACAAGTGTGAATTTTTTTTTCTTCATTTTTTATGCTTCTGTTATCAACATGTTTGGTTACTGTACTATCTATAGCTTCTTATTAATAAAATTTAGCTTTCTATAGATTTTGTTAATTCATATAATTGTAATTATTTTAGACTTGAATTTCAGATTTATTATTATAGGACAAACAATTTGAATTTATTACGTCATGCTCACATGTTGGTTTGTATATTTTATGAGTTATTGTCAAAATGAATTGAAATCCATAATTCAGCTTGCACATTTGAAGCTCTGCACATTTGAATCTCATGCTTACACATTGATTGTTGCATGCATTATGCATTTTTAGAATGAAACAGGCAGTTCAGGTTTTTGTTCGCTATTACAATACATTTTTTCAATTATAGGACTTTATAATATTTTATCTGTCTATTTTTATGTCCATATTTTCCTCATTTACTGATCATCTAAAGGATGATATTTTACAGTTGCAAAATTACCTATCAAACACATATATTGTCTTTGGCTATTAAATCAAAAAGTGATGAGTGCTATCCTCTTTAATGAATTGTTCTTTTACAAATAAAAACAATTTTTTTTTGTGAAAGAATACTAGAATTAGGCTTGCATTATAAATAAAAACAAATTCTCACCAAGGTTGTTAAGTACTCATACGCATTAGGTATGAAAACTAGAAATAGGCTTGCATTATTAAGTTTCTAATTCATTCTAATCAGTTCTAATAGTATTAAGAATAGCTTAGTGGTAAACCCACAATTTTATTTTTTTTCATTAGTCTGTTCTGTATCACATTTATGTTTATATAGTTATTTACTATTAACTCACACTATAACACCTAGCTTAAGCAAAGAATATGAAATTCATATCCAAGCTTCTATTCATGATTTCATATTTTCTTTGACATGATGAAGATTGGAACAGAAGGGAGGATGATGCCATGCTTGGAGCTGTATAGCTCCTACCCTATGTGCAGGTTTTAGATGCCTATGCAGCAGGTGAAGGCGACATCAACATGGGATATGGTTGTCGTCGGGAAGCATGGCGGGAGGGATGTATGCAAACATGCCTGTACGTTACGGAAGATGGCAACGATTTAGTTATTTATTTTCCCCTGAAATATTTACTTCAATGACTTGAATTCAATACAAATACATACTCAAAAAAATGTATGATGGTATTGTTTCAGGTTATAAATTTTTACGCATTGTTTCAAAATAGGCATAGTTCGCAATGTTTTTTTTTTCCATCCAATATCATAAGTAATCATTATACAACATCAGTTAATGATGTGCAGAAGTTGTATGGTCATGTTGTGCTCAGTATTTCGTTTTCTTAGTGACTTTGTTGTAAATAAAACTTGGAGCTGTTTTGTTTAGATATTAACTTGGTTGCTACTGTTCTTAATTTTCCACTTGCTGCACAAAAATAAAGCTTTAGTTTTTCACCTGCTTTTGTACAGAACAATGCTTTGCTTCAAATGTCTACGCATATGTCCAACGAATGTGCCAAAGTACCGGTATATATATAGTTTTGAAAACCTTTTCAAATAACAAACACGTCTCTCATATGTATATTTCCCCGTAATCGGGTAATCTATGCTCTAATACCAAATGCAACAACCCGCCCGGAGTGGGCCTAGATTCTGACCTAGAAAAGGACCATTGGAACTTAGAGACATTCTAAATGAATCGTTGGTTTCCATAAGGAAGTACTAAATAGGTATCACATAGCATTATAAACGATAATCAGAATCTCATACTACAAAAGGGATAAAATATAATACATAAAAATATATGTAACATTATTTAAAAACCACTAATTCAGATATAATAAGTTTTAAAGGTACAAGGTAAATCAATTATTCATTATCCCAATTGCAAAACAACAACAATAATATGACTACTGCCACTATAACTAAGTCTTCGAGAGGCTCCTCCTCCAAGCATTCATCCCTCATCATCAGTCAACAATCTTAACTAATAACCTGTTAATGTTAATAGGAGGGAGGTAAGAACACAAAGTTATGGTGAATGAAATACATATGAGTTTAGGAATTATTATTCCCTAAATTTTTCAGTATAAACTCTTCATGTTATGTTTACGCAAACAAACATACACACAATCAAACATATAAGGCGGACATCCTAATAGTCATTTAAGGCCTATATGTAAATCTAAGGGCAGACGTACTTACAGTCACTTAATACACACAAAATCATTCAAGGGCGGACATTCTTTATAGTCAGTTAATACTCCACGAGGCGGGATATTCCTAGTCACTTAAGGCCATTTAATTTATTAAGGGTGGACATTCCTGTAGTCACTTAATACCCTATTGAGGACCCCTAACCACTTAAGACCTCGTCTCTAACATCAACGTCATAATGTATATACTCTCTTTGTAGGTCAAGAAATAGTAATGGCCACTTACTTCCAGGTTATGGTCAGGAACTCCCTTTATGAGACTCTATTTTGTCTTCACTTCTTCTTTCCCCTAGGACATGTCTTTTGGACAACCAAATTACCGAAACATGAATAATGAAGATGTATTAAGTATTGTCTTTAGTGATAAGAATGATAAATTATTATAACGATAATTTCACAAATCCATAAAGAATGATTTCGTCATCGCATCATAGTAAGATGTTAACAAACTCAATACCAACAGTGAATCATTTATTTGATCCAATTAAGCATAAAAGAAAACATAAATCGTAAAAGTAAACAAATTGATCAATCAAATATATAGAATACTCAAATCAAATACTTGACCTTGAATCATTCAAAATATCCAAGTTCAATGTAATAATGATGAGAACAATAGAAACGCGTAATAAAATTTTTTTAAAATTAAATTAAGTATCCATGTAACTTCAAATGATTAAATACATATTTTCTTTAATAAAAATATATACATATTTTAAACTTATCGATCACAAAATTCACTTAAAGTGCTAAAAGTATCAATTAGAAAATATTTCTCATTTTCCTGAATTTACATAAATCTTCAAATAATTACTTAAACAAAATTTGGACTTTCTTTCGATAAATCAATAATTTTAAATATATCTAAATATTAAAAAAAAAATAAACTTTTCTCATAAAATCATATGTATATGTTTCATATATTCACATTTATTTTCATTGCAAACATAACTTATTTGTTATCAAAATATACACTTGCAAATAAGATAACATGAGACTCAAACTTGGGTGGGGTGGCTGGAGAACAAAGGTCTTGCCACTGTACCATACCCATTTTGGGTTAAGTAGACGTATCATCGGTTGACATTTAGTGGTCGACCGATTGATGCTTAAATGGTTGATCAATAGACCTACCGATCGAGCAACCCAAAAACAGATCATTTTGATCGAATTTCATCCATTTATCCTCCTCCTTGGTATAACCTTCATTAATTCAATGCATGCAGCCATATATCATCCAAGCATCAATCGAATATAATTATTCATATGGAATTTAACAAAGAAAAATTAGGTACGTAGGTAAAATTACTCGCTTGGAAGTAACAATAGTTAATATCTTGATCCTTCTAATTACTTTACCGTGATTCTTCCTAATCTCCGATTCTTAATCTAAACATGAATTTCTTCTTAACAACAGATGTAGGTCGATGTCAAGAAGTGTGTATGTATATTTGAAGATTTATGGATTTTCTTTTTGAATTTATATCAATTGATGATGTCATGGAATGGAGGTAGGAGGTTTGAACTTGATTAAAATATGAAGGAGCCTCCTAAAACAAATGTGATTTTATGTTTACATAAATGCAGTGAATCTTCTGAACTTGAATAACAGTAAATTCATGAAACAAAATTTGGCTAAACAAGTTTACTGATTTCATTTTCATTTCTCACTTCCTTTATGGAACACAATCCAACTTTATTTAAGCCCGCTTAATTACCAAATAAATTCAAGTACGTTTTCCCAACATCCACATAGCATTTGCAAAATTTTACTTATTTATTTTTATCAATTTGACTTATTTACTAATTAAATAAAAAATCTATCAAAATTATAAAATATTTTTTTCTAGTGTCCAAATAAATTTCAAACTTATTTATCCCAATTATTATTCATTATCAAATCTAATCAACCATTTCATTTTAAGTTGTTAATTTATCTCTAAAATTCTCTAAATAATTAAATTAATCACTAAATTAATATTCATCTCTTTTAAAGTTCTTACATATCAATAATAGTTTCTATTCATTTCAAAATCATTTCTATAATCTCACATTATCTCATTAAAACACATTTGATTAATTAATCTTCCTCAATAAATTTCCAATATTGTTTCTCAACAATAAGTTATTACGGTACATCCTTTTTGCCTTGATGATTTTGTTTGAAGAAGCATGCACAAATGTTATGGCTGTGCTTATTATGACAAGGAATTTGTTGAGCCAATTGGACAACAACATAATTAGTAACCTAATCCACAACTTAATTATGTTTCTAAATAAGGTATTGATCACTTTCTTTGGTATCCTCAAAATCATAATGAATATTTTCAGTAGATAACATGACTTGGTTGTTAATGGTTTATGGTTTAAAAGTATAAAATATTTTGATGAATATTTTGCATACAACTATGAAATGAGGTTTGAACTAGATACAATTTTATTAGTTTTGATGTGAATATTTAATACAAATATATTATGTATCACAAAAGTATATGAGTGTTAAATTTGCTCAAACAAGTTGTGATTGAAAGACAATACTTTTTATGTATTAATCAATGTGATAATTAAACACGAAAACTACAATAATCTTAGCCCACAAATTTTTTGTGTATAATCATCAAAATACTTCAATCATTATTGATTTTGAATGAATTTACGTGATTTGTAGCTGTCTATTTGCAGGGGTGGCCCTGTGGACAGCCCACCAACCCCATGGGTTAGGGCAACACACTATGGCCGGGGCAACAAAAAATAAAAAATTATTTGTATATATATATATATTTAATCTTGTTTATAGATTTCATACGTATTAGAAATATAAAACATGTGTTTGTTCAGGTATTTAGCATATGTTGATAATTGTTAAGAGTTAAGAGTTCAGTTCATGCTATTGTGATTTTTTATTATTTACATTTAACAAATATTTGAAGAATGAATTTGATTTTGATCTCAATGAACATTATTATAACAACTTCACATTGCATTGCATTGCATTGTTTTCTTATCGTTATGGAATATAGGTAACATTTAAAGAAATATTCATCAAACTTATTACACATGCCTTGAGATCAAGGATGTGTCCATAGGACCTCAACACATATTATAATTTAGTTTTATATCGATCGAGAATTCTTTAGAAAAGCATATGCATCTAATACCATTCCATAAATTACAAAAAAAAAAAAAAATCTTTAGACAATTAAAATATATTGTAAAATTATGTATTTTATGCTTATCATCAAATATGTATTTTAAAGCAAAATAAGAATCATGTCATATAAATATGTTGTACAAGTAGAATGATAACTTAACATTGTATTATAACATATTTTGAAGTTTCTAAAAAATGCAAATGCAAAGCAATTTTTACATTTTGTTTTAGATAATTAATAAATAGTTTTTATATATCCTAACCCTACTCCTTTTTTATTTCAAATACTTCAATAAATTACCATTTGTTTAAGAAAAATTTATGTGATGAGAAAATTTGTGAAAAATTCCCTCGAACATTAGAATTTGTCATTATGATTTATTTTTTTGAGAACAAACACTTGTTGATAATAAAAAATATAACGTAAAATACACATGTTTGTAGGTTTTGTTATAATATGATATTGTGGAACTTAATCGAATTTTTTCTCTATTAGCTAAATTAAGTTTTGAGTAGTGTTAACGGCACCTTGATTTGCACTTATTGGATTAGTAAGTTCAAATGTCGATGTCCTTAGCATCTCAGTCATACACAACGCCACACCTACAAAAATTTGCACTTATCAACCCTAATATTATTAAGCGTAAATCAAGATGTCTTTGACATCACATTGAATTTTTTGTATTAAAAGTTAGGGGCAACAAACTTTTTTTGGATTGAGGCAACCCACTTTATTGGGCCGCCAGTAGGAATGACAATAGGGCGGGTTTCTCATGCCCTAGACCCGCTCCGGACTTTTTAAACCTCGCCACAGACCCGTCCCGTAGATCTGATATAGGTTTGGAATTTTGCTCCATACCCGAAAATCGTACGGGTCAGGGTAAACCCGACCTACCCCATGACCTGGTGAGATTGTGTTCAAATGTACACAAATTTATATTCATATATTTTTTATCACTAAAAGATAAATTATATACAAATAATAATGTGTTTACAATGATAAGAGAATATAATAAAATGAGTTGTTAGATAATAGTTCAAAATGTATACATTTGTCATTGTATGATTATTACTGATACAACTTAAAACTATGAAAATGTTGCAGCTTGTTGATTGAAAGAATATAATATTCAAGTCATAACCACGTATTATTAAAAATAATAACAAGTGATAATTATAGTTACAATTTTTTTGATGATGTTTCAATCATGAAAGTCGGGTTGGGGCCGGTTAGCCATGCCCCAGACACGACCCTAGACCTGGATTTTCAAAAGCGGATCGCGGGTTTACCGCCCTGAAGACCGGGTCAAAACAGGGGCAGATCAATCGGGTTTGGACTCTAAACCCGTCCCATTGTCATTCCTAGTCGCCAGTGTCTATTAGACCAGAAACGTTCAGTCACAAAGAGGTGCACATAGTCATAAGGTTGGACCTGTGCAGCTTGGGCGGAAATGTCAATTGAAAGCGTTCTTCGTATTAATTGACTCACTCAATATTCGGTATTGATTATGTTTTGACTCGAATCCAGTCGTACGTCTTAAAAATTCCTCCTCTGCTTTCTCGGTGATCCGAGCGCCGCTGTTTCTTCTCCTTTTATCTTGCATCGCGGTCGGAACAGTGCTTTTCTACTCCATTGAAGCCGAAAATTACCAGCTTAACCTCACTTTATTTATTTCTTTTCCGCTGTGTACTGTATTGGATCTGTTTAAGCGAATCTAGGGCTACGGTATTGGCCTTTATTTTCTTGTTTTGTGGAGGAGATTGTTGTGGTCAAGAAGATAAACAGATTTACAATGATGTTTTCTTCACGTGGATGTCAAACGACCGAGATATCGAAAGGTACTTGATTTTTTGTTGTTGGAATTGTTGTGATATCGATCTTATTATTTCATGTTTATTTGATTGCTCAGAGTTGTATTAAGTTGTCTGTTTTAGTCACTGATATTTATGCAGCTAATTAACCTGTTGATAATTTTGATACTATATGCTTGAACATTGTAAAATGTTCTGTTAATGGCAATCGTACTATGTTTGAACTTTTTAAGGGGATGGGGGGTGGTGGGGTGGGGGGAGGGGTAAATGAATTCCCATGGAGAAGAAAATGCAAGGTGACTTTGACCTGGCAATTTCTGTATTCCCGCACTTGTTGACCTGAAGACTTGTCCAAATCTTGGGTGCACCATTATTCCCTTTTTAGTTCCCACTTTTCATACTGGTAACATGCGCTACCACATCACGATGAGAAGGCAAGTAAGCCAAGCTAAAACGCTAATTTGTGGGTTTTTTTTAGGAGAGCCATAATGGCTCTTTTGTTTTACCATTCTATACACTATAATAATTATCCCAAGTAAAAGGGAAGTGGCAACTGAAAAATAAAAAACAAAAAGCAGCCGGACATGATAGTTCCTTGAAGTATTTATCACTCCCCGTTCTGTATTAACCATTCAAGCTCTAGTGCAATTGGCAAAAAGCAGCCAAACATTCATGTTCCATACTTTAAAAAACACCCAATAAAAAGTAGTTCCATTTTTTTTGTTATATGTGTTCTGTTCAACACAAGTTTGAATGGTTTGCCATAGGTGTTAGATTTTGAGTATCACAGATTCAATATGGAAGATGAAATAAATAATAAATGTGTAAAATTCGAGTTGAAAAAACCAGTTCTTGCGTGGATATTATTTGCTTCATTACTATGATTTGTAGCCCAAGTGCTAGTTGCGGCTGTTGGAGTTGTAGACTGCTGCAATTAGTTGTTAGTAATTGACAAAAAAACAACTCTAAAGGAAAATGTTTATTTCAGGGGTTCAATTTTCAAAAACAGCAGTCACTTGCAAAATCAATATTGAATTTATTTTCACTTAATGAGCATTCTTGAATCTTGAGAGATAATGGGGAACTGAACACATTGGAAGATTAAGCTACTGCAAATCATATCTAGGGGTGGTCAACAATCATGTTTTAACTATTCACATTTTCACTATTGTATTATGATTTTTTTAGATGCGTCCTAATTGTAATTCACTAGTGATTCAGAACATACAGGTCACCACTACAATTTAAAGCATTAATTTCTACGATCCAAAATGTCCTTTTCAATCATTCGTTACATGGATTATGGAAATTTTATAAATAACATTAATATGCATTGATCATTAATAATTACTTATGAAAACATAGGTAAGTAATAAGAAATTATTTTGAAGTTCTCAATAATATAAAACTTAGGCTCATGCAACAAGAATAGTCATTATCTCTGATTGATGGACAAAGTAAAAAGCAACGTGTAAATTTGTAATAATTTTCAACTATTTAAGCTATAAAAATACGCACTAGTAAACAAATTGGAACTTGATGTTAGGCAACAATCCTTTAAGTGTGTAATTTTGCTTAATTTTAATTGCTATACGATATTATCTATAGCTGGCTGGTATTTAATGTTAATATCACTTCAATTTTGTTTGCTAAATTGTTTCTAAATCATGAGTGCTTTGGCACATGCATATGTAAATAATTAGGAATAGAAAATCATTTATGAGTAATTTTTTTTGAATATATTTACTAAAATTTAGTAAAATATATCAATGTTTTTAAGATGAGATTTATATCATAAATCGTAAATTTCAAACTTCAAATCGAAATGAGATTTAAACCGAAAACTATAGATTGAAAAGTTCCATATTTTAAAGTTTGTACATCCTCTAACATTGTTTATGATGTTTGAATTTCTATTTCTAAACTTAAAACATAATTTTATTCCATATTCCATTTTTAATTGATTTTGAAAACAATAGAATTGGAATTGTGAATCTAATAGAAATATGGAATATATAAGCATGGATTGTATGTGATTTCTCTCAATTTTGGTTTTATGCGAGTATGAATCATAACATAAATCGAATTGGAACAAGAGAGATCCAATCCAAAAAGAGATTTAAATAATAAGACTTTAAGATTTTTGATAACATTATCTTAGTAGAAATGGTTGGAAAGTATATTTATAAAATTAGCTTGAATTAGTACCTTAATGTACTAGTATGTAAGAATGTTAAACTATACATAAGTTTTTTGCAATTAAAAAGGAAGTAGTTGTTTTTCTTTTTTTGGATACACGTTAATTTTTACATGACTATCTATGATCCTGAATTTTTTTTGGTTTGTTTGATTGCTATCTCAGTCAAATTTGTAACTTAGTTGTTTCGTATTGAGATTTATTAATAATTCAAATTTTGGAACCTAGCTCATAAATTAGTATTATTGTCTTAGTAGGTTACAAGTCTTGCCTAGCGATTGCTGGTTGCATCTATATTTTTGCAAACTTAGTTGCATCTATATTTTCCCAAACATGCTTGAGAACTCAAATTCACATCTTATATGTGTAGTTCTTTTATATGAGTATATATTGTCACCCCAATTTTGCTTCAGATCATATTTTTGTTACAAAATATGAACGCAAATGTCATGCCATTAGACAACAAGATAATAGCATCTTCTTTTTCTACTACATGCACAGAAAAATGCACAACAAATGGCATATTAATTTCACATACCACGGTGCAAATTTGACATGTTTTTTCAACAGCTTTTTAACTGTGTTATCAAAGCGCGCGCTATAGCGACGAATAGCGCATAGCGCAGTGCTTGCGCTATTGTACTTATAATAGCGTAAGGGTACCCAATAGCACAAAAATAGCGCGCTATTTTATCATAGCGCAAAATAGCATGCTATTGTATTTATAATAACACATAGGAAAAAATGTTGTAGAGTATGACTCGAAAAAAGAAGAAATTGACGATCGTTTAAATAATGATTAGTGGTTATGATTTAGATGAAACTAGTGACTGTTGTAAAATTTTAGAAGCATCATACATTTTTTATGTTTCGTTATTGTACTCTTGAATCACGTTTAACTTTTGTTTATTTGAATCTTGTTATTATTGACTTCATATATTATTTTCATTTGATCTTATTTTTTACTTTACAATTTTTCCTATTTATAATTTTTTTCTTAGTACTTGTTAGTAGATTATTTTTTAAACATTTTGTACAAAAGTGTGTTTTCATGCATTTTTCTTAAAGTTTTATATCACCATAATTAATAAATAAAAATAAATTTCATTATAACTCGCAAGCATATGAATAAGTTTCAAATTTGTAAGACACAAATATATTATATCCGTAAATTATTTTGAATGTATAATATGAACTTATCAAATTTTCTGTAATATAATTACATTTTACATAAAAAAAAAAATCTAATACATGCATAAAAGTAGTGCTTGTATTCGGAGTCTTGAACGGTTTGGATATGACTAAAAATATGCATAAAAAATTCCAGTTAGGCAAAATATACTTGATTACTTTTTTTTTTAAATGAACGCAATAGCGCGCGCTATCGCGCATAGCGCAAGCCTTGCTCTATTTTGCGCTATGCGCTATAGACTACACTGCTTTTTAATATGTTATCTTTAATCTAATAATACATGGAAATTAACATCTGTTATGTCATAATATTTTCATTTTTTTTTCATTATTTTTTTCATTTTATAGGGAACCAGAAGTTTAATTGTCAATTTTGTTAACACTCGAAGACTCAGTTCTTGTAGCAGCTGTTGGTGAAAGTAAATTGTTTGTGTAAAATTTCCAAAACAAGTCTACGTGCTTTATTATTTAATATCATTTTTGTAGAGATTTATTATCATCTCGTCTTCTAAATGAACCAATCATAATTTTTCACAAATTAATTAACATTTGTGTTTACAAATAATTTTTCTAATGAGATACAAATATATTGATTGTTTTGGATTATTTATGTGATTGTTCATATAATGATACGACAATTTTCCTTTTACTGTTACAATAATTTGTCATTTATCTGTTTTTAGATAAATTGATATAAGGCTTGAACCATAGATTAATTGCAAAACAAAGAACACAACACAAACTAAATGTACTAGATTAACACGACACAAATTATATTAGTCGTATTTCACTGACTTATGATTCATGGTAATTGTTTTCCCCGCTTATATGCATAGTATTTTAGAAAGATGTGCATCATTCATCATGCTGTGTGCCAATTTCTCAAAATTTTGTTTGCCTCTTTTGGGGCTGTGCACACTGTAGACAACACTAACACCTTTACAGAAAAAGTAGTATCAAAATTGGATGAAGTACAAATTAATATGATGGAAATAAGGAAATGAGCCAAATCTCAACCCAAGCTTCCTTTGTTTAGAATTGATTTTATTGTTGAGAATGGAAAAAACATTCCTGTATTGCAATGGATCTTTACAGAACATAGTCTTGTAATGTAATGAAATAAATCGTTCTATTGAGTGCTTAATACATTTTGGAAATCTAAAGAATCTGGTCCTCTTCATAATCATAAATACCGAATAGTCGTGCTGACTGCTATAAGCATGTGCATATGCTATGTATAACAGAAACATCTAACCTACAATCAAAGCACATCAAATATACACATCTAAATATATACTTATATTGAAATGAAAGCTCAGGGAACAATGTCGTTATTAACGTTGCAAAAAAGCGCAATGCCTTTTTGGTTTCTGCATCATATGTTTCATGTATTTGCTTGCATTGTTTAACAATATTATGTAGATTTGCCTGTAAAAAGTTTTTCACTGAAATTCTATGTTACATTGTTACTACTAAATGTGTTTAAGTTTGACTAAGCGATCCAAGTTTGCTTACTTCTCCATGTTGTGTTCCACAATATGTAGCATTTTACATTTCTTCCTATTCTGCACATCACATCAAGCATGTACTAAGTAATTTAGATTAATA
Source organism: Allium sativum (assembly GCA_030737875.1). NCBI lineage: Eukaryota > Viridiplantae > Streptophyta > Magnoliopsida > Asparagales > Amaryllidaceae > Allium > Allium sativum. The sequence goes on along the minus strand of CM060909.1, from coordinate 943,463,377 downwards.
ATTTGAAATTTCAACAACCTGGTTTATAAACTAATATTATAGTATTTGTACCAGTCTTGGCTAGTGATTGCTAGTGCATCTATACGTTCTCCAGCATGCTTGAGAACTTAAATTCTTGTCCGTATATGTGTTTTGTATGAGAATTATCCCCGCAAGTTCATTTCAAATTTATGTTTATTAATTAAGAAACATAGTTGCAGAAGGCGTGACATGAGATATAGTGGAAATAGCATCTTCTTTTCCTATGAGGCACATACAAAAAATGCACATCAAATGGCACACAAAATGCACTTGACATACACAAAAATATTGCGCATCTTCCAACTATTTTTAATTAAATATTCTGTTTTATCTGAAGAGTCATACAAATTACTATTCACTACGTCACTGTGTTTTCAAATTTATTTTTCAATATTTTTTGCATGTTGCAGGGAACAATTTTTTTTATTATTGGTTTTCCTACTTCCGTAGTAACTGCTATAGAAACTAATTGTTTTTGCGTAATATTTTCAAAACAAGTCTATGTGCTTTATTGTTTTATCATGTAGCATATTATGATTATCATCATATATGGAGACTTTTTATCATTATATCTACCGTGAAGGTCTGAAGACTAATAAACGAATTTTTTTAAACCAATTAATTAACATTTTTGTTTATAGATATTTTTTACATGAGAAATGAATAATTGATTGTTTTGAAATAATTTATGTGATTATTCATATAATGATATAATTTTTTTAAACTTTTTTTTATTGATTTGATATTGGCCTTTTGTCTATTTTTGGACAAGTTGATACATTGCTTGAATTATTGTAAATGATTAAAAAAAAACAAAGAACACAAGTTACGCAACACATGCTAAACACACAAAAGTAAACATAATACAAATTATAAGCTTTATTTAATTGATTTATGATTCATTTTATTTTTCAAAAATGTGTTGTATTTTAGAAAGGCGTGTATCATTCATGATGATGTGCACCAAAGTTTCAAAATTTTGTTTGCGTGTTTGTGGACTGTGTTGTAGATAACGCTAGCACTGTCACAAAACAAGAAATAGCATCAAAACTGGGTGTAGTATGAATAGCCATGATGGAAACGACCTGAATCAAAACATTCTTGTATTGCAATGTGTGCATCTTCACAGAATAGGCTTTTGTAATGAAATGAAAGCAATTTTTACTGGATAACAAATCCATTGATAATCTGAAGAAAATGATTTTCGTAGTCCTCCCTCCATGCTGTAAATACTAAATGGGTAACTTTTATTAATACATGCGGATGCTATATATTCCAGAAACGTCTAACCTTCAACCAAAACACACATAATGTACACAGATTTAGTCACTTCTTCCAGATCTATGCTGAAACTGAGATGAAAGCTGAGTGCACAAATGAGATATAGTCCATGTTGGTTCATTCCATAAGGCACATATAACATAACCATAATTTCATCTCTTTTATTATTATTTTCCTAGTCATGCTTTGTTATCTGTGTTGGAACAAGGTTAGAATCCAAAGCTGAGGATGGCTACTTGCTATATTGTGGAATGGAAACGTGCATTAATAATTTTTATATCTATTGATCTTTGTCAGTAAAATTATAAGATTATCATGATATGTTAAAATTTATCGAGTTGGTGATTTCTTTGTCTAAACATCAAAAGCTAAATCATTTTCAAAGTTCAGTCACAACATTTTAAGCAAGTTAATTTGAGGGCATATTTTTCACCGATGTATCAAGTTTAAACATCTATATATTTAGAACCACATTTCTGAGTAAACATCATCGAATAAAGGATTTACTGAAATTTATTGGCATCTTAGGGTATACTGGCCTGTAAAGACCTCAGAAATAGACTTTGAAGTTGTCCTAGAAGATATTAAGTAAACTCTGTGGAGAAGACCATTTAATTATCTGATATTATGGTGGTTGGCAAAAGTAGTCGATTTACTTATTTGATGCAAATAAACATGTACATGTCGAATGCATGTGTGTGATTGTTTGCACTCAGGCAGTCAGATATCGTGAAATTCTTCACTGTCTCATAATTTCAAAGTCAAATAAGACTAAGCATAGCATTGGCTGAAATAGGCTGCGTGTTGCTGTATGTTGTACCTTCGTCAGTTCATCAATATGAGACCAGCGACATCACTGCATCTGCATATTGATAATTAAGTTTATTTCCCCGTTCTATGGAGAAACGCTCATGTAATTACGTTATGCCTGCATCTATCAGCTAAGCATATGGTTTGTCATTTTCATTTGTTGTGAGTACTAAAATACACGTGCATGTTATGCTATGCATTTATTGGTAGAATTATGGCAGGAAAGGTGAGGGACCATTACTAGGTAAATAGTAGCATAAGGGATTGCTTTTCTCTTTATGATATCCATTGTTGTGATTAATCCCTATACTCGTATCACGAGTTTACGACTACATTCGTGAACTTTACATGTAAATTTTCAATTTCGATCCCACACCCATTTTTCAGTCCCTCCTTGCTACCAGTGATAGATTCATAGCAGTCTTCAATGCTAAAAGATGTCTATGTTCAGTTTCCAGTGGTAATTTTTGTCATCAAGTCACAACACGCCTGGGTAAATATAATAATCGAAAACTCAGTGAAGTAATTGTTTATGTATAATATACTGATAATATCATGCACCAATGGTGATTATCTAATGCGCTATACTAGGAGCCCTTTTTGATTTTATTATCCTGTAGTAAAAAGAGAATCTAAAAATTAGCGTCTATATAGCATATTATGTTAGGTCAATGAATTGCAAGAATAATTTTTTACTCAGTTGCCTTTTTCCTAGCTCAAATTTCAGAATATCGTTTTCATTCAACACCCTTTAAGTTCTTTATATTTCGGTTTTCTGTACAGCCTGTTTTGGTATCTGGCAGTGAAGGGAGAATCTTAAAATCAGCTTCTATATCGTTTCTGGTCAATAATCTGTAAGTTTTCTTCTTCTGCTCAGCTGCTTCTTCCACATCATTTTTTGCTTTTATTTAACATTCTCAAGCAGTACATTATACATACATACATACATACATTGGGAAAATCTAAATGGACATAAAATGTTGACACAAAACTAAACACACAAAATCTGAGTCATTAGATCTCCCCTTGAATTCTACCTTTCAAATAAAGACAAACAAACCTTGTGGTTCAGATTTTGTGTACATAATTTTGTGTCCCTATAGCCGCTCCCTATATATATATATATATATATATATATATATGTGTGTGTGTGTGTGTGTGTGTGTGTGTGTGTGTGTGTGGCGAGCGTTCAATGGCACCCTAAACAGTGCAGCACCCCTAAATGCCCCCTGATTTCCACCACATATCCCGTTTCTCTCTCTCTCCACTCATTCTCACACCTCCCACTAACTTAAACTACTATAAATACTTGGTTTCTGTTGGGGGGCATTTGGGGTGCTCACTATTTGGGGTGCCATTGAATGCTCCTGTCTCTCTCTCTGTCTCTCTCTCTGTCTCTCTCTCTCTCTCTCTCTATATATATATATATATATATATATATATATATATATATATATATGGCTATTTAGACACAAATTGAGAGACACAGAGCCTTGACCATTGGATCATTTTGTCCTATGTGGAAGAGTGAGTTCATGGGGTGATCCAGTGGTGTAGAATTATTGTGTCATCGATTGTGTCAAAATTTTGTGTTAAAATAGGCTTTTCCATGTGTATAACATACAGCCAGTTATTTGCACCCACAACCGTCAAGCTATCTTGAATTTGTAAACAAGCAGTACAATATTCTCAAACCTTTTACTCTGGTCCACATATATTTCTGTTTTTCGATTTCTTTCGTGTGAGTACTGCAGAGCTGGGGTTTGCGGGTCTCAAGGGAGTCAATTAGAAATCAACGGATGGAGTGCTAGACTGTGTTGATGTAGCTGTTTATTTTACCTTCGTTGATTCTTAAGCAATACTGTAAAATTAAATAGGCAAATTTCAGTATTCAGGGCACAACAGACCTGATCTCCAGTAACGCAGTGACAATTCCGCTAGTTCCACACTGGAAATCTGATCTCCAGTCAGCAATTCAAGCACAAAAATTTCATCCGACACAATTTGACACTTCAAGGAAGTCCAGATGCAAAAATGCTTGTAAAAGGATCACCCCCAGATGTTTTTAGAGTCAGTATTTCCAGTGCCCCTAGCACTTCTAGTCACGGTTCTGCACAGGATGACTATGATACTTCCGGTGATGTATATGTTTGGGGTGATGTCATATGCGATAGCTCTGCAAAGGCCATAATAGCTAAAAATTCAGGTAAGTTAAGTTCAAGGACTGATGCCCCCTTACCAAGACCTGTAGAATCAGATTTAGTTTTGGATGTGCTTCATGTAGCTTGTGGAGTAAAACATATGGCTCTTGTTACAAGACAAGGAGAATTATTTACATGGGGCGAAGAATCAGGAGGTCGGCTTGGCCATGGAGTTGAGACGATTGCAACACATCCACGTCTTGTTGAGTCTCTAGCTTCATATAATACCGATTTTGTCGCCTGTGGTGAGTTTCATACTTGCGCTGTAACTTCAAATGGTGAATTGTATACTTGGGGAGATGGTACCCATAATGTTGGCCTTCTTGGAAATGGTACAAATCATAGTCATTGGATACCTAAGAGAGTTTCTGGTCCATTAGAGGGTATCCAAGTTTCATATGTTACTTGTGGCACATGGCACACTGCATTAATAACCTCAGCAGGTCAACTATTCACGTTTGGTGATAACACTTTTGGCGTTTTAGGGCATGGAAACAGAGAGAGCGTTTCATATCCTAGGGAAGTTGAATCTTTAATGGGGTTGAAAACAATAGCTGTTGCATGCGGTGTATGGCACACTGCTTCTATTGTAGAGGTCATGGTGACTCAGTCAAGTAGCACAAGCGTGTCATCTGGAAAATTGTTCACATGGGGGGATGGAGATAAGTATCGCCTTGGCCACAGTGATAAAGAGCCAAGATTGAAGCCTACTTGCGTGCCTTCACTTATTGACTATAATTTTCATAAGGTTGCATGTGGTCACAGTCTTACCATTGGGTTAACCACGTCAGGCCGTGTGTTGACTATGGGAAGCACTGTATATGGTCAGCTGGGTAATCCCCATTCTGATGGAAAATTCCCATGCTTAGTTGAGGAAAAGCTTGCTAATGAATCAGTTTCCGAAGTTTGCTGTGGGTCGTACCATGTTGCAGTGCTAACGTCTAAAGGCGAGGTTTATACATGGGGAAAAGGTGCTAATGGAAGATTAGGTCATGGGGATTTTGAAGATAGGAAAATACCAACACTAGTTGAAGCTTTAAAGGATCGCCCAATTAAAAAAATCGCATGCGGATCGAATTTCACAGCAGCTATATGCCATCATAAATGGGTGTCAGGTGCAGAACAGTCTCAATGTGCATCATGTAGGCAAGCATTTGGATTTACAAGAAAAAGACATAATTGTTATAATTGTGGGCTTGTTCACTGCCATTCTTGTACTTCAAGAAAGTCTTTTAAAGCTGCACTGGGTCCTAACCCCGGAAAACCATATCGAGTTTGCGATTCCTGTTATGTTAAATTAACTAAAGTTGCAGGGAGTAATAAGAATAATCGTAATAACGTCAATCCGCGACTTTCAGCTGAAAGCAAGGACAAATTTGACAGGGAAAACTCTCATTATGATTTGATTAAGAATCTGGATCAGAAGGCAGCCAAGAATGGAAAGAAAACCGAATCATTATCATTGGTTCGCAGTACTCAAAATCAAGGCTCTCAATTGATGCAATTAAAGGATGTTGCTTTTTCAAGCAGACTTTATCAGCATCGAGCAATTCCTAAAGCAGTTAAAACATCTACTCAATCTGTGAATTCATCAAGGGCAGTATCTCCATTTTCACGGAAGTCTAGTCCACCTCGTTCTGCAACCCCTATCCCCACAACTTCTGGCCTTATTTCTTCTAAATGCATCTCTGATGATTTAAGGAAAACAAATGATCTCTTGAAACTAGAAGTTCAAAAGTTTAGTGCTCAGGTACAATTGCAGTTAATCTTAAGTTGTAGTTTTACATAATAGTACTGACCAATTCTGATCCTGATAAATTTGTAGAAACCTGTAAGGCTGTAATACAATATTCTAAGGCTGTAATACAATATTCTGATATTTTGATAGATTGTCATATGAACTTCATATATAAAACCTTGAATTTGAAAATCCCTTCCAAATGATCAAACTGGTAATACTTAATACCACAGGTTTTAAATGATTAATTTTACATTAATTGCACAATAAATGTTGAAAAGACCCATCTCAGTTGTCTGGTAATCCTACTGCAGTTGGATTCAAAAGAAATTCTTTTAGTTTTATGTTTACTGGAGATTTGGAGTCACTATAGAATGTGTGTTAACCATCATTGAGCAAAGCCGGTTCCAGGGTTTATCATATCCAGTGCGATTTACTAATTGATACCCTTTGTTGTAATGTTTACACAAGTACACAATAAAATTGTTTTGCGTAATGAATCACAATTAGTAATTAAAAAATCAATAATGCTATTATGAACTAACATTGCAAACAAGATATATGAAAGTACCACCATTATTATGCAAAAAGTTTAACAATAGTAAGTCCTGATACGAAGAAATTTTACGTCCAAGGCTTGAAGTATTCCAGCTAGTAGAAACCATCACTTGCTTCATTTTTATCATTAAATATGCTTAACATTTCATATATATCTGCAAATTAAGATATGGGTAATATGGTTATTTATAGGGCAAATGTAACTGTGAAATAAGAGGATGTACCATTGTTTTTATAACAAATAATACAAGTAGTATTTGAAGAATATGACGTGCCTTTTTATCTTCATTGTTGTTCGCAAATATGACTAATAATTTCAATTCTGTAAAGTTTTGTTCTACAAACGCAACTGTCACAGGAAGAGTTAATAAAATCATATATACAATCGTAATATTTGAAAGCATCTCCATACCTTCCAAAACTTTGAGTCGTCCATTGCTTGTTTACATCATATGATTCACAAGGCAATGTAAGTTGTGGTATTTGTAGCTCCAAAAATCTCTCTCTCTCTCTCTCTCTCTCTCTTAATTAATTATGAAAGAGTAACATCTGCTAACACAATAAATCAATCGGTTCTAAACGAGTTTTCAACATATTGTTACTCTCTTTCAATGTTCACAGCTTCATTAATTTGATGTTTTTTTTTCAAACTAAACTATCACAATAAGACAATCAATATTCATTTAAGAAGCAAATCCATTTTCTTTACAGCTTCAAAAAAAAAAAAAAAAAAAAAAAGGAAAAAAAAGCAAAGATTTTACTGTGATATCAATGCGATTGTATTTTTTAGCAAACCATGTTAATAGTTGCTAATAACTGAACTTAAGATGAACTCAAAACTAGACAGCTTTTGATTTGTTAAAATTTCACCGTCTCGGTACAATTTTGCATAATCTCTTATCTCTGCTAATTTAAACAAGACATCTATAATTTAGGAAACTTGATGTAACATAGTTTTAACACTTTCTACATGACTTTCTTAACATGTAGTCGATAAAGATTCAAACACTGTCAGCATAATCTACACTCTACAGTAAAATAACCCACCGCTTAGAAGAGTTAACAAATATTGTATATATGCATTGACATGCTTCAAAAAAGTTTTTTCTTTAACAGAAGAGATTGTCATATCTCAATTTATTAAATTAGATAATGACAACTGCAAGGATTAATGTTAAGTAATCTTTTTTTTGTGTATTGTATTTTTTTTCCTTTCATATTAGAACAATTATCAAAGCATTGCCCTCTCATATTATTGTAATCAAGATCAAGCGAGTTTAATGCATTTTTAGCTTAATAAAAAGTTCTAATCCAGTCATTTTTGAAACGTTCAAAAACTCTAGAAAAAAACCTCTTCGATGGATTATTTGTCACATCTACACATCATATGATCAAAGCCGTGTTTGTTTTTTATTACTTGCATCAGGGATTCAGGAGTGCAGTCAAGTATAACCGGAGAACTATTTGCTTTTTTACTTTGAAACAATTACATTTCTTACTTAGATCATATAATCTCAATTCGTTCATTCTGTATTACATGGCGAAGATAATGATTTTTTTATCTTGAACAAGAAGAAAGTATTGTTGCATCACATGATCATATTCAGCAATAATTTTAACCAAGTTAAAAAAATTACCATTAAAGTTCTCATAAACTTTTTCATTTGTTTCATCAAATGCTATATTGTTAATGATAAGACATTCCATTACAACAATTATTCTAAGCCTAATCCTTTTCCAATGTGCTTTATTTGAATAAGATTGTATAAATTTATTGATTGTTTGATTATGTTGTAACATTTTTTCAATCCTGATATAATCGTTAATACTATATTATTTATTTCTTCCATGTCGTCTAAGTTTCTTACTAAGATGTCTTCAATCTCTAATTCGTTTTTTTTTTCTAATTGATTTTTAGAAGTCATTACATTAAACATATTATTGCAGAAACAAAATACTTTGTCCATTAATTTAGAATAAATAAATTATTCTCTATCATGGTACACTCCGTTATTCATTTGTTTCTTGTAGTAACTTGTAGAGAAATATCGATTTTTTTTCATTTTGAGGGTAAGTTAAATTATCTAATAGGATCGATTTAACGGGTAAATCTTTCTTATTCCCGCTAATGTTATCTCAAACTTCTGTATATATATATATATATATAAGAGGGCTCTAGGACACCCCTATTTTATATCATCCCTTTTGCATCTTAATGCAAGCCACTCATTTATTGTTAAATAAGTTAGTGGGAAGAGAGAGAAACGGGAATGTGGTGGAAATTAGGAGGACTATAGCAGTGTTGCACTGTTTGGAGTGCTCTTAATCCTACCACACATCCGGATTCTCTCTCCCTCCTATGATTCTCTCTCCCAACACTACCTTATTTTATTATAAAAGAAAGGTGGAAATAGGAGGGTTATTGTGGTGCTCTATTTTGGAGTGCTATTGAACGCTCCTCTACACACACATACATACATACGCACACACACACACATACATACACACATACATACGTACATACATACATACATACATACATATACACACATACATATATACATGTTTGTTTCATACAAATATTTGAAACAGTGGTCATCATTTTATTTACTATTGTTGCAGTGAAATCTCGGTATTGTGCACATTTCCTTCTATCATTAATTTGTTCATTCATCAGTCTCATTTTCTACTGTGTCATCAAAACCAATCCTTTGTTCAAAATCACAAGATTGATCTCAATTATCAACTAAATATGTCTTTTTGATAGGATATTTGTGACTTTTAATGATTTTGCTGTCTCTTCGTTTGTTTCTCTATCAGCTTCCCAATGGTTGTTTTCCTGGAAATATTGTGATATAGAAATGATTCGATGAAGATACTGTATATTCAATAATTTTCGAAATTGTACCTTGCTTTTATTTTCTTCAGTTTGAAAACATCAGTTTTGTGAAGCAAACTTTACGAATGCTTTGTTCATTAAAATTGTAAATTTTCAACATGATTAGAAATCTTAATATTTTATACAGCTAATTTGACATTCATATCTGAAACTCCAGCTTCCAAAATTCCTAATAATGTGAACTTTTATTTTCCCTTATTTGAAATCAGCTAAAAGAGAGCAATATAAAGATCAAGGTTCCATACTTGTAATCAACTTTTTCCTTCCCAAATTTTCTAATAGGAAAAAGTTGATTGACATAAAAGAGAACAAATTAGGAATTAAGGTTCATTATTTGAAGCCCTACTTGTTGAAGTCACATTTTTCCTTTCTTCACAATGTTTTTTGGGTTTCCTCCTTCCTCCTCATCAGCTACTAGCCGTGCCCTCCTCTTTGGACGCCAATGCACCTATTTTCTGTGAACCACATTTTTTTTTTAATTTCCCACCCGCGCTGCCCCCTTGAATTGCCTTCCCTTGTGATGCCCCAATTTGCAAGGACTTGAACCGGCTCTGTCATTGAGCTCTTTCAGAGTTACGTAACATCGTGGGTTTCAGTAGAATAATTATACGTACCTTAATTTCCCGATACATATGCAAAACACCAGCAACTGTTATATAGTTATCGTACTGTGGTTGGATTCAGAAATTCTTATGGTTCTATTTTTATTGGAGCTTTGGAGTCACTTTAGAATGTGACTAGTATGAACTGTTATTGAGCTATTTCATTTATGGGGTCCCTTTTTCATTGTAATGTCTATTGATATTTCTCTTTAATTTCCTATAAAAGTATCTCAGTATTTGTCTCTGTATTCTTGCGTATATGTTTTGTCCTACTGAAATTAACCAAATTTTAGGGGTTTGGATTAGAGTATCATTTATATTATCTTGTTTTGCATAGGTTGAGGCATTGAGGCAAAGATGTGAGCGTCAGGATTATGAGCTGCAGAAATCAGCAAAGAAAGTCCAAGAAGCAATGGCATTGGCTGCAGATGAATCAGCAAAATCCAAAGCTGCAAAAGAAGTTATAAAATCACTCACCGCACAAGTATGTACCATGCTTTCATACTATACGTATAATAATCCCTTTTTATGTTGTAAAATCACATCTATGGGTATGCTTTTAGTTATCTGAACTTGCGATCGTGTTAGTGTGTTACCATGGTAGAATGATTGGATGAACAATAACGTCATATATGATTTCCTAACTTTGTCAAATGATTTTGCATTGTTGGATGATGGATCATCTAAGATAATATTATTTTTGTTACGGATTGCATTCAGCCAACATATTAAGAATACCTTCCGGTGTATTGTGTGTGCTACGTTGGATGATGGTTCATCTAACATCTTTGTAACATGCTGATTTGGTCAGCGTATGAAGAATATTTTTGAAGTAAATGCATGTTTAATTTATGTATCCTTTCTTTCTTGAATCTCAAGCATGTCCCTGTATCTCCAGTCTCCATTAATGGGAGGTATAGGCAGGTAATTTTCTTTCTTCCCATGCTCATCTGATGTTGGCTCTTGTGTGGACGTTTTACCAGTATTCCCAGTACATGATGTTGATGGATTTTTTTTATTGTGTTTTTTTTTAACTTTGACTTTAGTCACTCAATTCTAATATTAATCCCAATGGGATTGTGTGCCACAAAAATCATTTGGTAAATGTAAAATTTGAAAGTAATTCATGGCTGTCCATGCTATACTACTCATTTATGTATGATGTCATATTTCATATGTATGTTCATCATCTCTGTGAAAGATCAAATTGTTTTTGACATACTGCACATCAATATCTATGCAAACAACATTGTTCTTATTCTAGTTTTGGTTTTGATTTTTTTCTTTTTCTTTTTGTAAGATCCTTTTCTTGATAGAAGTTATAAATTTGGACCATAATTATTTTTATTTTGTGCTAATTTTATATGACCTATGTATACACAATGAACCATGCCTTTATAGTCTATGTATTTTGAGTTCTCCTTGCTCATTCAATCATTTTAAAATCCCTCATCGACTTTTTCATATTTATGGACCTCATATAGGCAATATGTATAAAATCAAAGGAATGATAAGAAATTTCCGGCCCTTTCAGAGCCAATGGTCAAAATGAGCGTTTTCGATGATTTGCATTAACTTGTGATTTTGAATGATTCATACTTTCGAAATAAACTAAATCGTTTAGAAAAATTTCAAAGAACCGGTAAACTGTTTAAAAATATGTGTTGATGCCAGGACACAAACACGAAGTCAATTATGAGGTGATGTAGTGGTAGTTGACGTATACGGGGCACAGATATATGACTTGGTCAGCTGATTATGCTGCAACTGATTGTATAATGTCATATGGTTGAAACATAATAAACTTGGTATGATCTTGGTACATCATCATAATTTTCGAAGAATAAAGAAAGACGAGGGTTTTTATATGCTTCCTCATGTATATGTGTTTATGTGTGCGCGTGCATGCACACTCGCCCCTATTAACGTGCATCGTTATCTTCTGTTTGAAGAAGTCAATAGTTTCTTTGTTTGTTTTACAAACTTTTATATCAAATTCAATATTATTTTTAAGTATTAAGCGCATAGTTATATTCCTTAACGCCTTGAATATAACAGATCTATTGTTTAATGTAACTTTTAAAATCCAATCATATCATCTATTTTATGCTGCTTCTTGGCGCGTGCGTGTGGATATATCATGGACACCCAGTGCCAAAGGTGGATACCCAGTGCCAAAGGCTCCCGTACTCAAGCGCGAGAGGACTTCCCAGGTCAGTCTCCCATCCTGATACTATTCTCATGGCTTTCCGGGCTCTGGGGGTGATCGATTAGTGCGCACAGCCTTTCCCTCACGTATGTGAAGAGGCCGAGACTCGTACCTGCGCGCTCCAGATTACCAGCCGGGTAACCTTACCGCTGCGCCAGACACCACCTTAAGGACACCCCTTTAACGTTTATCTTTTTTCTGAGCAACATCTAATGACATAAAATTTTGTTGGTGTGTATTCATTATGGGTTCATTTGAATTTATCTAACATGATAAACTTGATATTTTAAGTTAACAATGGTTAATATTTGATTTGAAGGTAGAACTCAAAATGTCTAATTTTTAAAGATGATATTCATACATCTACGGTTTTGTAGCATCTGGATGGTGTAACTTAAAATACGATAGAGATGATAAATGTGTGCTATAATAGAGGATGTGACTGATTTCTCTATAGCATACATACATTGTACACACACACACACATATCTATATATGTACGAATATGTGTGTGTGTGTATATATATGTATATGTGTGTGTGTGTCTACATGCATGCTCAGTACACTTATATATTTATGTATGTATATGCGTGTGTGTAATCAATGTTTTTATACATTCAATCTTAAAAGAAACTAATAGCTAGTCAAGGGTTCTAGAGGTTACGAGTTTCGAAGCAAAAAAATAATCAAAATGAGTGCTCTAGTTAAATAAAGTACTATTCTTTCCATCAAAAGATAATTAATAACTATATTTAGTCTTAAAATTAAAACAAAATCATATTTTTTTTCTTCTCACCATTGTGTATGCATCTCTCTCATCGTACACAGACGTGTGCTTGCATGCATGTATTAATGCATGCACACACGTGGAAAAAGGGAAAGGGAAGGGGAGGGGGTATGCGTGCTTGTATATGTTATAGATGCGTCCATTTTGGAATAACACTAACTATTTGATAATATAAACATATCTTCAATCTGATTCTCTGTTTCTTTAATTTTCTTTTCTTATTAGAAGGGTATTATATTATTTGGTTTATTTTTTATTTATATGAGAGGCAAAGAAGAGAAAGCTTGTCAAAACTAAATTTATTCTTGTTAGCGAAACATATAAAGGTTACCATTGAATATTTTTTTTTGTCAAATTATCGATTTCTTTGTATGAATGTACGAATACCAAATATATCTTCAGACTGCATTTGATATCTTCCCTTGTCTTAGTGTTCCATAAGAAAATAATGACTATTTTCTTCCTTGCAATTTACCCAAAAGAAGTAGAAGAAGAATACACACACGCACATGCTTCCTTTCTTGATCAGTTTGATTATTTAAACCTGTAATTTCAATTTCTATCTTGATGCATACCGTTAATATTGCATGTCCTCTGATATTTGCAATTAGCTGATTACAAGACTCGATTTCTGCAGATAATGTCAATGTTCTTATTACTGTGTTGCCAATGACAAGGTCAATTAGTACATTTTTAAGAAACTCAAGGAACTACTAGTTTGCACATGAATTAAGATTGCAATCGTTACCGTTCGATGTAATCTATTGTTGCATCACTCCCTTGTGACGAAACTACGTTCTTCAACCTACCACCAAACTTTGATAAATGCTACTTGGTATGCACAGCTTATTTGATGAACTAAAGTCTAATGCTAATATAAAATACATGCGAACAAATATTTATTTCCAATAAGTCATTTCATCCCACAGAACTAAATCTGGTGAAAAAATGTTGCTTCACTAAACTGTTGATATTTTTAGCTCATTTGATAATTTCGGATGTCAGACATGATATAGCTCAAAGATATGGCAGACGGGTTCTCCTGATGTAATATATCAAATGCTAAAATGAGTACAATTCTAATAAACTATACAACACAATGGAGTGCAATAATTTATCTGCAATGTAGCTGTTTTACCCCTTGAAGAAATTCGTTCGTTTGTTTATTGGTGTCTCTGTTTATTTGTATAATTTGAAATGTTGGTCATGCTATACTGATTTCAAGACATTTTTATTATGCACAACATAGCTCAAAGATTTGGCTGAGAGGCTCCCTCCTGATGCCTATGAAAACGAAGAGAAAAAGACGGCTTACATATCTAATGGTGCCGAGACACCACTTACAGATCCTTCCAACTTAAATATTACCAGGGATCACCATTCAGATAATATGCCCAATGGCACAAGAACAACACCTCTAACTCAAACTAATTCTACTGATACGAATGGAGTATTTGCTCCAGAGACCACCTCATTACACAATAGCAAAGTAGACGATGCATATGAGCATTTAACTACAGAAGTTGGTGATAAAAATGGAGATATGACCTCACCTAGTGCACACATAAATAATAATGACAATCAAATGCCTGAAAATATCCGAGATGGAGAGAATGATTCGGAACCTAAAAGCTCTACTTCAAATGGCAATAATAATATTCAAGTTGAGGCAGAATGGATTGAGCAGTATGAGCCTGGTGTATATATAACCCTCATGGCACTTAGGGATGGAACAAGAGATCTGAAAAGAGTGAGATTCAGGTAAATATGTGCCTGATATTTCTTCTATTATTATTCATGATGTCAAAATTTCAATTCAGTAACTTAATTATAGGGGTATTGGTAAAGGGACTCCGATTTTGAGGGGGGGGGGGGGGGGGTAATTTTGAAGTTTCATAAAGCTGGTAAATGGTGTACCAAAAAAAGTTACCCTTAACAAAAATAAAATCCATAACTGTCGTCATTATTTTGACTATCCTCCATCGTTTTTTACGTTCTTTTTTATCAAACACCACCAAAAATAGTTTTCGATCTTTTCTTTTTCCATGGGGTTTTGCTGGATTTTGTTTTGCACGAGGGTAAAATATTAAATCATTTTAGTTGGTTCCATTTATCACAGGCACCAACCCCTATAACATTTTTTTCTTGGTGGAGTCCCTTTAAAATTGGCCCGTCCATCAAAAAATGGAGTCCTTTTAACAGTGCTTTATTTTATACTTCAAAGTATTGTTATTATTCTTTATTCCAACATTTCATGTTATAAATTCAATTCATCTTGTAAGATAAGAACCTGTTGATTCCTCTAAACATTTTTTTTCAAAAAAATAATCTTATTCACTTGCACTATGTTAAACTTACATGCTTGAGCACCAGATATTACTTTCATCAAAATATGTTGTTTAAGATAGATGCTTTTCAATGATTTGTAAACCGTAGCGGGAGTCTGGTGCATTATGTTCCCCTTTTAAATGCAAAAGTAGAAGAAAATTTCTCTTTTGGCTGCTTCCTGCAAGTGGTTAAGGAAAGCTTCATCTATTATGTATTGTTCAGTAGCCTTCTAATGCACATGCTATCTAATAATGTTTCTTCTGTATGAAGCCACAATTTTGTATGGATGAATTGTAATATCCGACTGTCTAGGCTCATGTATTTTGGAATCCTACCGGTTTTGTATCCAGTTAACAGACTATAAATACCTTTACCCTTTAGGATGCCTCGCCGAAATTGCTTATATATATTGATCAAGGATTGCATACAATCCTTCTAGGGAACACCTAACTAATCCATAGTTACCATAGAGCATGCTACAGTGCAGAACAGCCCATAGCGCAGGAGGTGTGCTGTTTAACATATAATATCGCATATGTCATCCATACTGTAAAATAACATGCTATTTTTGTCAAAGTGCAAAGTAATGAATAGCCCAAAATAGCGTGTTATTTTGTTTATTTATGTTGTTTTAAGTATATATTTTTAATTGAAGGCCGGTGATTTGAACCCAAAATTAAACACAAATGGTGACACAGAAGATATGTATCATTAGATAATTTTGTCCATATATGGAAAGTGAAATTTAAAGGGCAATCCAATGGTGAAGGCTACTGTGTCACTAAAGTTGTGTCCAAAAAGATTTTCTCTCTAAATAAGCCTGACTAAAATTGAATGACACAAACTAAGACATAGTTACACTAATCAATCATTTATCTTCAATAATAGATCAACATCATTTATTGAAGAATGACCACGATTCCTTCAAAATTGAATGTAGATATTTGGTATTGCATATCATACTCAAAACGTCAGGAAAAAGTTAAATACTTCTGTTTTTCTTTAGCTATGTTAGTAGGTAGAAACTTTATAACCTAAGTAATTCATTTTAAATTATCTAGTGATGCTATTTACCTTATGTAATTCTTTTTTTCTAAAAAATTAATTCATTTTACTAATCTGCAATATTGGTCTTTGTTGATAGTGAAAGCAAAAATATAATGGTAGAACATCCTTTTCTTTTCTGTTAAATTCTTTTGAATAAACTGTTGAAGGCAAAATTCTTTTGATAATTTCTCTTCATACATCAAATGTGCTAGTTGACAAATGCTTTGAAAACGACTTTATAGACTAGTATAGTTTGATTGTACAAGAAAAGCAGATACCAAATTTTGGTGCGTAATTAACGACTATATTTCCCAAGTTGTTTTCTATGGTTGTTTTTCGACATGGTAACAAATGCTTTAATTTATGATCTACCACTACAAAATCGATTCATATATGACCCAAGTCTCGTTTTCATACGATATATGTATACGTATGTGTGTGTGTGTCTATATATATATATATATATATATATATATATATATATATATATAAAAGGAGGGTTCTCCGCTACACCTCTTATATTGCACGCGAACTCTCCCCTTTAATCTCCACCACCCATTTCCCCACTCATTGTCTCTCTTCCTACTAAGAAGTAAGAAATAATATTGAAATGGGATATGTTACACTGTATATGTATATGCATATATATATATATATATATATATATATATATATATATATATATATATATATGTGTGTGTGTGTGTGTGTGTGTGTGTGTGTTTGTGTGTGTGTGTGTGTATGAACTCAACATCGAAAAATTATATAAAAATAATCTATAGATATTTCAAATTTAACAAAATTATGATTCAGCATAGAGATTTATGAAAAACAATAATGTAAATAGTAGGTCTCAGTTAGGGAAAAAAATTAAGATGATGAGGTTGATAAATCCTTGGAAACAACAAATGAATTGTCAATAACTTTTAACCATATTCTAGAGTTTTTAATTAGAAGGGACCAATTGACAATTACAATTTACAATGTAAATTACAATTCATAATTAAATTAGTGCAAAATTTATTAAAAAAATATGGATTTGATATTTATGTAAACATGGATCATGGCTATTTTAGTCTTATTTAGCATAATATAAAAAAAATGCAAAATTTAGAGAAGTGGATAAAACAGCACGCTCTATGCTGCATAGTGCAAAATAGTGCATAGTGTATGCCTGGCGCTATCTGCCACCGACTATCGTGAACTAATCTACATCTTACGAAGTACGATCTTAGGTTGAAGGCATCTCCAATGCTATGTATTAAGTTGAAAAATCCCAAGCAACATGTGATGTTGCACAAAAGACAACAGTGTTTGTTCTCAACAAAATTCTTAAATACTTTTTTTATGCAAAAATTATGTAATAAAAAGGACATTGTCAAGTAGAATTCAGTTGAAAATAATTATAACAAAGTGCATTGCAAAGCATGTTTTCCTCCCCCCCTCTCTCTTTCTGGTGACACATCACAGGGCACATTGGATTTTTTGAAAGTGGAGATGCCATGACTTTTGTGAGGTTGTACAAACTCTTACTATTTTGAATTATATCCGCGAATACAGGATGACTAGTTGGGATCCTTTGTTGTCCGTCCGTCCGTTTCATGCATCGTAATTAATGTCGAAAACTTAAAACATAAAATATAAAATAAACCAAAATGACCACTTAGTTTTTTGTTTATCAATTTGTTCATTTTGTTATCATTTGTATTGTAGTCCTAATAGTCCTAACACTAACAGAGCTCATACCGTGATTGACACCGTTTTCTTTGTTGGTACATAATAGTTGGCCTTTTGAAGTTAATTAATGCGAAAATTCTTAATTTGCCTATTATTAATGCAGCCGAAGAAGATTTGGTGAGCATCAAGCTGAGGCCTGGTGGTCTGAAAACCGTGAAAGGGTTTACGAAAAATACAATGTACGTGGGTCCGAAAGAGCTTCACCAGCACCTTCTTCAGCGAAAACGGAAAAATCAAGAATTTTGTAGTTGTTATGACCATCATGAATCATCCTCATGCTTAGCAAAAATTAATGCAAGCGAAGCATTAATATTTAAGTTTATAATTTATGTATAATGTTTCCATGTCCGTCAAAACTGTCGCTTTGCCTTTCCATTTTGTTTTGTAGCCTGTATATAAGATACATCCAGTTGAGATGAGATGGGGAAGGGCAGTTTGGTTAATATCAATGTATACACATTTTTTATTTTATTTTTGGTGGCAATTGATTGATACTTAAAATGATTTTTTTAATTTTACGTTAGTTTTTTGTATCAAATGATGGGGAAGGCAGTTCCCTCCTGGCCCATGTATTTACTCTAGCTGCTTTTCTTCAACCAAAACACGCATGCATGCACACCGTGTTAGATACTTTGCACGCTTCCAGTTTATATTACAAATACAACTCAATAAAATTCTTATTTTCAATAGATTCTCCCCTTTACAATCAGAAGACCAACGTGGTATTATTGTACCTTTTCCTTCCTCTATCGAGCTGCCCACAATCCTGTTACTCCTACCTCCTGTGGATATTACAAACACTAGAACTTCCCACCATCAATCCCATCCCATTTAGGGCTGTTATGGTAACGGTTACCGTTACCGTTTAGCAAATACCGTTACCGTACCGTTTTTACTGGTAAGCCAGAATTGCTTACCGTTACCGTTACCGATCGACTGGTATACTGATGATTGGTATACCGATAATCTGGTAACCGTTACACTGGTAATGGTAAATTACCGTTTGTCCAACGAAGTTTATATCTTAACATATTTTTTGTACATAGTGCATCTTTATTATACTATATGTAGTGTTAGTTTATAAAAAAACATAAATGAAAAAGAAAATAAGTGTATCTGGGATTATTTCATTTGATTATCGAACTAAATATAATCATTTATTTGGTTCTACGTGCATGTTATAAAGCATATCAGATGAGTATACTTAGGTTTTGAATTAACTGGTAAATTACCGTTACCGCTGGTATTGAAGAAACGTTACCGATAATTTACCGTTAAAAATGGTAAATTTACCGTTACCATACCGTTTTAACTGGTATACATATTTCAATTAAAAATGGTTACCGATCGACTGGTAATGGTATGGTAATGGTAAATTTACCGTTACCGTAACAGCCCTAATCCCATTCATACAAATTCGGCTAATGCCATGCATAACAACTGCCCAGCCTTTTTCACCATATAGCCATATCACTTCCTTCTTCGTATATCCAAAATACCCTCCTCAAAGTCTTTGATCCTCTATCAAATCTAGGGCTGTTACGGTAACGGTAAATTTACCATTACCATACCATTACCAGTCGATCGGTAAACATTTTTGATTAAAATCGGTATACTAGTTAAAACGGTATGGTAACGGTAAATTTACCATTTTTAACGGTAAATTATCGGAAATGTTTCTTGAATACCAGCGGTAACGGTAAATTTACCAGTTAATTCAAAACATAGGTATACTCATCTGATATGCTTTATTACAAGCACGTATAACCAAATGAATGATTATATTTGGTTCAATCATCAGATGAAATAATTCCAGATACACTTATTTTCTTTTTCATTTATGTTTTTTATAAACTAACACTACATATAGTATAATAAAGACGCACTGTGTACAAGAAATATGTTAAATATAAACTTTAATGGACAAACGGTAATTTACCATTACCAGTGTAACGGTTACCAGATTATCGGTATACCAGTC
Organism: Allium sativum; assembly: GCA_030737875.1. Classification (NCBI taxonomy): domain Eukaryota; kingdom Viridiplantae; phylum Streptophyta; class Magnoliopsida; order Asparagales; family Amaryllidaceae; genus Allium; species Allium sativum. Next base: position 943,443,178 of record CM060909.1, on the reverse strand, counting down.
ATTGGTATACCAGTCGATCGGTAACGGTAACGGTAAGCAATTCTGGCTTACCAGTAAAAACGGTACGGTAACGGTATTTGCCAAACGGTAACGGTAACCATTACCATAATAGCCCTAATCAAATCCACGGTCATCATTATCCTTGACCTGGCCATCTTATCCTCTTCCAACAACGTCTTCTGCCAATACCTCCGATCATATCCTCTTGAACTCCAATAATATCACTGTCAATCTAGACCAGACATCTCAATATACATTAAGGATGATGAACAAGAACATCAAAGACGGTTAATAAGAAAAAGGGAAAAAATGAAGAAGAAAAAGAACAAAACCCACAGCTCTTCGGATTGTGACTATGACAATGGTAAGAGTTACGTGATCAATCAACTCTCTAAAAGCCCAAGTGAAATGACCAGTGAAGAATGTTAACATATGCACTTTATCTTATGCAAGACGCACTGTAATAGCTATATGGGATTTTATCATTTCTGGGCTTTTTTTTATTTTATTCTTTTGCCCTTATAGTCGTTAGCTATTGCTATATATATCAGCAGGTTATTGCAGTGGAGAAGTTTTGATTCAAGACCGCTCAAATCAAAAATCCTCAATGCCGCGGAAAACGAGATCGTGGTAATAGTGCAAAAACAACCAATCGATATACCAAAACAATCTCAATCTTATCCAAGCCAATCACAATCACCAAACAATGGAAATAATAGAGCAATAACGAGAAACTAAATCACATAGGAATTTATAGTGGTTCCACCGACGTCTTATCAGTGTACGTCCACTTTGAGAGAGAAATCTTTATTAATATCAATAGAAGAGTACAAGAGATTTATTACAATGATCAAATTTACTAGAAAAAATTGATTTTGTGGAGAAAGGAATTGAAGAAGATTAGGATTGCCTAAACCCTAATTAGAATAAATTTTGATCTAATCTCTTGATTTTGTTGTACATCCTCCTTTTGGATCCGATGTAGCTTATATTGGCATAGGGAAATATATGGAAATTCCTAAAATTTCCTTTAAATCCGAAATATCCTCCAGATCCAAAATATCCTCCAGATCTGAAAATATACTCCAGATCCTAAATATCCGAAATATTCTTCAGATCTGAAAATATCCTCCAGATCATAAATATCCAAAATATCCTGAAATATCCTTCAGATCCGAAAATATCATCCACAATCTAACACATAGTATCACATACTTCAACGCTCCACCTCGATACTATATCCATCTACATCACAAACTTCAATGCACCCGAGCATTTCCTTCTATCTTCAATCAAGAAATCTTGAATGTTTCCCCAATGAACTCCGGCATAGTCACCGCCCATTGCACTTCACTAACGAGTTCAGGCATAGCCCCCACTCGTCAATGAAGTGTTGTAACATCCAACTCCTAAACTAGTCTCACCAAAAGACAATGTACTTGAGAGTGAAAAAGAGTACTTACCATATGAAGATAGAACACCAATCTCTCACCGATACTCTTCTACATCCAAGTTTCTCTCTCAATTGTGCCACCTCGTGGCACCTAGCATCTCTCCAAGCGAATTAAGTTCGAGCAATGCTCGAACTTCCCAACCGGCAATGTCTTAGTGAACATGTCCGCCGCGTTATCCTTTGTGTGCACTTTTCGAAGGCATACTTACTTGTCTTCATCCATGGCTACTAGAAATGACTCCCTCACTTCAATATGCTTCGTTCGTGAGCTAAACGCCAAATTCTCCGCCAAATGGATAACACTTTGGCTATTACATTGAACATCAACAATGTCATGTTCGAACCCTAATTCACACAACAATCGCTTCAAATAGAGTGCTTCTTTTGTTGCCTCTACCGCAGCTATCAACTCCGCTTCCGTAGTGGATAAAGCAACTACGGTCTGCAATCTCGATCTCCAACTTATGGATGTACCGCCAAGAGTGAAAACATATCCGGAAGTTGATTTTCTTCGATCCCTATCACCAGCGTAGTCTGAATCACAGTAACCAACCAACATGCAATTCTTCTCTTTACTACCCCAAAAACAAGGCCATGAGATGTTGTACCTTTCAAATATCTCAAGATAAGCTTCACTGCTTCCCAATGCGATTTCCCCGGATTAGCCATGAACCGACTAACCATCCCGACGACATTTGCAATATCGGGTCTTGTACACACCATGACATACATCAAACTTCCAACCGCGCTTGCATATTGCACTTTTGCCATATAAGCTTTGTCTTTCTCCTCGATAGGTGATCCCTTACTCGAAAGCTTTACATGCAAAGGTAAATGTGTATTTGATGCCTTTGCATCTTCCATGCTAAATCGGTAAAGCACTTTTCTAATGTATTCCTTTTGAGTTAATTTCAACTCAAAATGCTTTCGATCTCTTTCAGTTTCCATGCCCAAAATCTTCTTTGCTTCTCCAAGGTCTTTCGTCTCGAACTCCGACATTAATTTCTCTTTCAACTTGTTGATTTATGCCTTGTCCTTAGAAGCAATGAGCATATCGTCCACATACAAGAGTAAATACACCCAACAATCATTTCCTAACCTCTTGAAATAAATGCAAGCATCCTTGATGCTTCGATGAAAGCCACTTTCAAGCATGAAATGATCAAATCTCTTGTACCATCGCCTAGGTGATTGCTTCAAACCATATAGTGATTTTTTCAACTTGCAAACTAGTTTTGACTTACCTTCTACAACAAACCCTTCCAGTTGCTCCATGTAGATGTCTTCATCCAAGTCTCCATGCAAGAAGGCAGTTTTCACATATAGTTGCTCCAACTCTAAGTCGTGAATAGCAACTATGGCAAGTAATATCCGGATAGAAGATGCCTCACAACCGGTGCGAAGATCTCATCATACTCCTTTCCTTTCCTCTGTGCAAACCCCTTAGCCACTAGCCTAGCTTTGTATCTTCCATTGTCCTTCAACTTATATATCCATTTGCACCCAGTAGCACGGTTTCCATTAGGAAGTGGAACCAAATCCCAAGTTTGATTCTTCATTAAAGTTTGCATCTCTTCCTCCATGGCGCAAATCCACTTCGAGCTATCACACGAATCCATGACGTCATCAAGGTCCATCGGCTCATATTGGACTACATGAAGAGCATAGTCCAAATTCTCACAAAAGCTAAGATAGTTCAAATCACCATATCTTTCCGGTGACCTTATAGAACGACAACCAACCCGAGTAGCAATACCATCACCCAGTCTTCCTTCAGCTCCACCTTGAACTGAATCTTCTCTAGGCTCGTGCACACCACCAACACAACTAGAGGAATCCTGTGGACTACGCGATGTAACATCAGCCGCATTCTCCTCCCAAGCACCTCCAACAACTCTACTCTCTCTAGGCCTGAAAGTGGGAATAACTTCCTTCTCCTTTGATTCACCATGAACCAAATCTGGAACATCTGATGATCTCTCATTCTCCTTGAACATAGCTGACTCATCAAAAGTGACATGACGAGAAACCATATCCTTCTTCGTTTCCGGATTCCAAATCCGATAGCCTTTGACGCCATCCATATAATCGAGAAAAATTCCTTTTAAAGCTCTAGGTGAGAGCTTATCATTCCCCGGATCATGCAGATAAACAGGACTGCCAAACACACGAAGATAACTCAAGTCAATGCTCTTCCCTTTCCACACTTCCTCCGGAATTTTGTTACCAATAGCCGAGCATGGAATTCGATTAATATGCACCGCATTTAATAAAGTTTCGGCCCAAAATTCCTTAGACAAACCTGATGTCAATCTCAAGCATCGAGCTTTCTCTAGTAGAGTTCGGTTCATTCTTTTTGCCACTCCACTAGATTGCGGATCTCCCGGTGTAGTAAAATGCCTTCGAATACCATGATGCTTGCAAAAATTCAGAAATTCTCCAGAAACATACTCACCGCCATTATCGGACCTAAGAACCTTCAAAGTTTTTCCACTCTCATTCTCAACAAGAGCCTTCCATTCTTTGAATCTTGCAAATGCCTCTCATTTGGCCTTCATTACATACACCCAAATCTTCCGAGAGAAATCATCAATAAAAGAAATGTAATATCTTGCTCCTCCCATAGAAGCTACAGGCGCTGGGCCCCAAACATCCGTGTGCACATACTCAAGAATCCCTCTTGAATCATGTTTTCCTTCACCGAATGATACTCTAGTTTGCTTCCCCATGACACATTCCTCACAAAACTCCAACTTGTTGAAACTCTCACCATCAATCATCTCCCTTCGACGAAGAACATCTAAACTCTTCTCCGAGACATGACCCAATCTCAAATGCCACAGCCGTGTCGCATCTAAGCCACGAGAACTATCAACACTGATACAAGTTTCGCCTTCCACGGTCACTCCTTGAAGCAAATAAATACCATGAGTTCTAGCACCCTTCATAACCACAAGCGCACCCTTCGAAACCCTCAAGCTATCACTCTCAATAGTGATCTTGCAACCTAAAGAATCCAACTGTCCCAAAGAGATAAGAGACTTCCGTAGTCCCAGAACATAGCGCACATTAATGAGAGTACGAACCACTCCATCAAATATCCGAATTTGTACGGATCCAATGCCTTTCGACTTGCAAACTGCACCATTTCCCATAACAATTGATTTTCCTTCCCGATCAACATAAAAAGAAAAACAATTCCTATTAGGCGTCATGTGATATGATGCCCCCGAATTAAGCACCCATTCGTTGCCTAAAACATCTGATGCTACATCCGACAAAACATCTACGTCTTCCTCACCAACATCTCTCTCCACTGCAACTGATGAAGATTCTACTTCCTTCTTCCCCTTGTCTGGACAATCGTTCTTCCATTGACCAGATTTCTTACATATAAAGCACTTGGCATTTCTTTCTTTTGACTTTCCTCTTTCACCAGGAATCCTAGACTTAGAACGTCCCCGATTTCCCTTCTTCTCTGACTTTTCTTTCTTCACAAATAAACCTTGACCATTACCAACACCACTACTATCATCACTCAGCTCCTTCATCTGATCTCGCAATTCCTCACTAAGAAGACCCATCTTGACATCATTTAGATTCAATGTATCCCATCTATAAATCAAGCTGTTTGAGAATCCAGTATAGCGCTTAGGCAACGAACATAGCAATATCATCGCCTTCTGCTCCTCCTCAATTTTCAAATCTACCGCCTTCATCTTCATTAGAAAATCATCAAACACATTTAAGTGCGCCTTTAGCGAAGTTCCTTCCACCATCTTGTAGGTAAAGAAAGTCCGCAACAAGAACAGTCGATTTGTGAGTGACTTCTTCATATACAACTCCTCCAACTTGTTCCAAATACCTTTAGCAGTCGTCTCACCACTAATTTCGGAAATAACATTCTCCCCCATGGCAAGTTGAAGTGCAGTGAATGCCCACTCTTCCATTCCTTCTCTCTCCACATCTGAGACGTCCTTTGGCAATAAATGTGTATCAAACACCGCCCGATGTACCCGATTCCGCCTAAGAACCGCTTTCATCTTCCACTGCCACTTTTCAAAATCATTATCTCCGTTCCACTTGTCGATAACCAATTGTGAACCAACAGCTGCATACGACCCACGTACATAAGGAGCTACACCACTTGGACCAACTGTTGAGGCACTGTTTGAATCTGATTCCGGCATTTCTACAACTATCTACCAACACCAATGCTCCGATACCAAATGTTGTGGAGAAATTTTGATTCAAGACCGCTCAAATCAAAAATCCCCAACGACGCAGAAAACGAGATCGTGGCAATAGTGAAAAAACAACCAATCGATATATCAAAACAATCTCAATCTTATCCAAGCCAATCACAATCACCAAACAATGGAAATAATAGAGCAATAACGAGAAACTAAATCACATAGGGATTTATAGTGGTTCCACCAACGTCTTGTCAGTGAACGTCCACTTTGAGAGAGAAACCTTTATTAATATCAATAGAAGAGTACAAGAGATTGATTACAATGATCAAATTTACTAGAAAAATTTGATTTTGTGGAGAAAGGAATTGAAGATGATTAGGATTGCCTAAACCCTAATTAGAATAAACCTTGATATAATCTCTTGATTTTGTTGTACATCCTCCTTTTGGATCCGATGTAGCTTATATAGGCATAGGGAAGTATATGGAAATTCCCAAAATTTCCTTTAGATCCGAAATATCCTCCAGATCCAAAATATCCTCCAGATCTGAAAATATTCTCTAGATCCTAAATATCCGAAATATCTTGAAATATTCTTCAGATTTGAAAATATCCTCTAGATCCTAAATATCTGAAATATCCTGAAATGCCCTTCAGATTCGAAAATATCCTCCATAATCTAACACATACTATCGCATACTTCAACAGTTATGTACACTATCATCATAAATTTGAGTTTTATACATTTACATTCTGAATTCTGAAATAATACAAAGAGATTATTACAATCTTATTCTCCAAATTGAAACGACCCGAAATCCCCCTTACGGGAAATCCCGGATTGAGTCGAGAACAAGCCACAGAAGAACGCAGACGGAAGAACATTTCATCGTATATTACAACAATTCCATCAGAATACAAGAATATACAGAGTATAAATGAATAAAATACATTTGATAAATATCAGAGATTACAATACATTACATAGCAGCGGAAAATAACACAATACACAACTAGAAGAGATATACGGATACAAAGCTTTCCGGATATCATTCCAGCTGTAAACCAGGATCCTGTGAATATAAATCTGCAAAACCAAAACTACTAGCTGCCCGTGTCGAAAATAAGGGCACCCAGAGTTTAGGTTAAAACAATAAACTCCAGGTCAGTCATGAGACTGGTGTGAGAACTAAAACAGTTATTAATCTTTATTTTTAAAGTTAGGCAAATCAAGGGACCACGCCGTATAACACGGAACGGGTCCCCCCCAAGAATACCAGTGCATAAAACAAATAGCGCAATGCTAAATAAAGAAAAATGAAGCTATTATAAGACCCAGGTCCTATCACACAATGCAACACAAGCCGGGGGATAGGGTTTTTACCTTATAATAGCCAATAATGCTTGATACGTTTAAAACAAATCATTTGATACTATTATAAGTGCATAGTGTATAAAACAACTTCAAATCATAAGTATCAATCATAGACGGCATAAGCGCCCCATCCCACTATGTCGCCATACTAGGCTCTACAAATAAAACCGCAAATGTCACATATTTGGAAATTGGGTTATCATTTATTGTATGAACCGAGGCAAAAGATAGTCCTCTACCGATTCGACTCTCTAGCCCGAGCCTCAGGATCAGAGCTCGAGTGACCCTTGGATCGTCAGGGCCGGTCCACACGGAGTGGATTAAAATGCCTGAACAATACGTTTCCCTGCCCTTTGGGGGCGTAAACGAGCCAACGAATGACTCCATCGGACCTGGATCGTCCGATCAAACCGAGGCGCCTCGCAACAGCAACAACCACATAAGTCAAACTCGTCAGGGCGTGTAAAACCACTGACGCCACTTCTAACTAGAAAGAAACGCATGTCCTCCCTGAGGTCCTCTCTTGTTTTTGGTTCACCACCGAGTGTGAAACTCGCGAAGTAAACGTTACACAAAGCTACGCCACAAAGGCCGTGCTTTGATCATCAACCACAAGACTCTGCTTTTCAACAGAAGCCTTGATCATTCACCACTTAGGCATGCCACACAGGCAATTCACTCTATGCGTTTGTTATCCATCAGTATATAACCCCTGAGCTCGTACGTCTCAGAGAAGGGCGTTAAGCTAGAGAATAATTTCTCCGCCGCCAAATAGATATATATTTAATAGAAATCAATCACACAGACTAAAATCCAATGTCAAACACACAGTCCATTTACAAGTTCGTTCTGGGTCTGAACGAAACCGGAGGCACCTAGTACCCCGCATATCCATCGATCTCCAAGTACGTCTGGACGATCACCAACTGTTTCCATCCTCTTGGATGTACATCCCAATCAAGATCATCAGTAATCACCCAAACGACGTGAAGACCTCCGGTCTTCGACCACCGTCTTCACCTTCGACTTATCGTCGTATCAGTTATTCAGAATGGGATAAACCCGGTCTTTCCGAATAACTCGCGTATATTATAAACAAGTGTTACACAAACACAACATACGCCTCATTTCAATTCATCAGTCACTAACCGTAAATTAACAAGAGAATAATTCCCCAAATATTAACCCCGAACGCCGAAACCAACATCAGATCGATATCCAGAAAACCATTCTGCTTAGCTAACCGACAGTTAGTTTCTAAATTTCGCATTCATAGGGAAAGGTTCCCATTAATTTTATCAAAGATAAATTCCTTGAATTTATTCTTTAATCTTCTTTTGAATTTCGATTTAACTAGTCGGGATTAACGAACCTTACCGAAGTAATCATTTGTTTTAATTTCCCAATCCCAACCTATTCATCCCATGAAGTAAAACTGGTAATACTTCATATCTAACACCACGGTGTTATCGGTGAATTCAATTACCATTTCACGTTCAAATCTAATTAAAGATTTAACTATCGCCTGGAGAAAAACTGGTGATACTCCATTCTCGATCTTTTCAATCTAATTAAAGATTCATTAAAACTCCACTTAGTTTTAATCTTTGAATGGGTTAAAGAATCATTGTCATTTAAAACACGGTTCACAATAAACCCCAAAATCACATCACATTCAATCAGTCCCTAACCGTAAATTAGTAAGTGAGCAATTCCCTAAGTATTAACCCCGAAGGCCGAAACCAACATCAGATTAATACCTCTGCATTCAACTTAACTAATCTCCAGTTAGTTTCTGATTTTCTTAACTCCTTTAGGTCTAAGAACAGTATTATTGAAGATACCGTTCACGACAACCCAAAATCACATTCCATTAATTATCGGATTAAAGAACAAGTGTTATTTAAAACACTGTTCACGATAAACCCAAAAATCAATACCAATTCAATTCCAATTAAATATTATTTAATTGGTATACTTCATTAAATCTAAATAAAAAGATTTAATCTTTTCTCAACTGGGTTTAAGAACAGTGTGAATGAAGACACCATTCACGACAAACCCAAATCACATTTGATATTAAATACAAGGCTCTAAATAGAAAATATATCGGCTTATATTCAATATCAAATTCTACGACCCACAAATATCGTATTGGAAATAACGATATATATATCTTTCAAATTTCCATAACGATATCTGTATAATCACGAAATCCAACATCGAAATATTCTGAAGACAATTTCGATTCAAATCCATTCCAACATAATTATTGGAAATTCTGGTTATTTTCAATACCATTTCAAATCCAATTTATTTATTTAAAAATAAATAGAATTATAATTCTAGTTCAAAACTAGTTCATTTCGATAGAAATCTATTTTTATCTTTTCAAATATGGATTTTTTCATCCCAATTCTTCCCAAATCATTTCTTATGATTCTACACAAATTATTGATATTTTTAATAATTTTATCAAGGCCCTTACAGTCGATTTCCATCAACGGCCATCGAACTGCACTTACATCGACCTTTTCCAAATTTGATTTGGACATAATTCCAAATCCAACCATTAGATTTCTAATTTCTAATATTCGTTAGAAAGCTCTTTTCGATACGAACCGAACGGTTCCGATTTTAGGAGAATCCGACGGTCGGATCTCCCGTAATATCCGTTTGAAGTCAATGGTCGAAATTCGCGAACTACCGCGGTGCGTTCTATTCAGGCCATTATATTATATATAATATATAATATATACTTCGTCGATTTCCTTTTAAAACGTATTTTATAAACCGTTTTAAATTCGTTTTCAAAACAATTTCAACTTCTTTTCAAATTCGAATCAAAATTGAATTTTTTCCTTATAAATTCGATTTAAATTCATTTCAAATTGATTTCAATTCAAATTGATTTCTAATTCAATTTCAGTTCGTTTTCAATTCAATTCAATTTCAATTCGAATTCATTTCTATTCAGTTTCAGTTCGAATTTCAATTCTTTTCAAAATATCAGATTTTTAAATCACTTTCGATATTCATTATAATATGAATAAAATCGATATAAATATCGTTCACGTCAAAATGGCGTCAATCTAATCAACACGGCTTCATATATTTCTATTTTCAAATATTCTATTTCAAATATTTCTTTTTCAAATATTTCTATTTCAAAACTGGAATGAGGCCCAATCAATTACCATATAATGTTAATTATATGGATTTTCTACAACACGTGTATACAATAACAACGATGAATAATCAACCATCATCCAAAGTGCATTCTACACTATATAAGCATCAAATATAAATATTCAACGCTTATAACAGCCTGTCAATCAATCGATCGACATACAACTAAACAATCGGGATTAGTGTACGTCAAATATCATCCCAATACCCGTGTGGGGTTTCAAATAATCAAACACAGATTTTATTTGTGCAGTTGGGCGATGTGTAAAATTTATCGTCCCAATCAATATCAGTCAAATCAGTGTATATAAACAAATCTCCGATTTGTTTATAAATATTTATTTTATATACACGTTAAAAATTCTATTTTTAACTATAAAATATTTCTAACTATATAATATTTTATTTCATTTCACATCACATCACACAATCAGCTACACATCAAAGTCATACAAACAAGCATACAAGCTGTCCATGGTCTGTGGACGACGGTTGTCGGGTGCTACTAAACACCGTCTGCATCCTAGTATATATTTATATAACTAGAATATAAAATTAAAGGTGAGAAGTTCTCACAGAGGGTTCCACTCCGCCGTGCTTTGCTTCTGAACTGCTGAACCGTCTGGATTCCTTTGAAATTCCTATGCAGTCCTTGTCTCGCTGTTTATATAAAAATTATATTTTTAACCTTTCTATATTATAAAAATTATATTTTTATTATATCACTTCATGTACTGTAAATATTATATTTTTATTTCACTTCTCATATAATAAAAATTATAATTTTATTATACTACATATATAAAAATCATATTTTTGTTATTCTACATAAAAAACATATCATATTTTTATCCTTATATCATTCGTATAAAAATCACATTTTTTTAAAAAGAAGGTATTCAAATAAAAATCGCTTCTTTGCATAAAATAAAAATCACTTCTTTTCTATCTAGAAAAATCAACTCTTTCTCATATTGCTATCCTAAAAAAAAAACGAATTTTTATTTGGCTTTTCAATAAAAAGACTGATTTTTAATTTTGTTATAACATATAAAATTGATTATTCGTAAGAAATTAAACTAATTTAAAAATTTAAAATAAATTAAAACAAAACAAATAATAACAAAAATACCTCACAGCGAATCGGAGGGGAGGGGTTTCGTCAGCCGGAGACGGCGGCCTTTCAGTCGGAGGAGGGGGCGCCATTGGGGTTCAAGGGGTTTGAGGGGCTAGGGTGGTTCGATTTGGCCAGAGGAGTGGGGTGTGGTGCCATCCGTGGTGTCAGGGGCCATCGGGACAGGCGGAGGTCGGGATCGAGGCGGAGGAGGGTTCGATTTAGGTGGCTTCTTCGCGATTTGGGTGCGGTCAATTCAGAAGAAGAGGGAGAGTTCGGAGAGAGGGAGCCGCGCGAGAGGGGGGAGCTGGTTGCGCCTGAGGCGGCGCGAGGGGGGCGCGTCAGAGGTGGTTGCGCGACGAGGGGCGGTGGGTGGTTGGCTAGGACACGATCGATCCTCCCTCTTTTTTTATTTAATTATTTCTGAGCGTTGACTTCAAATAGAAGGGAGGGGGTGAGGTAGGAGAATATATATAATTATTTAATTTTAATTTTATTTTTTTAAATTTTAAAGTCCAAAAGTAACTTTTTATTTTGACCTCAAAACGAGACCCACCGCCTGTCGTCCATAGCTAATTACCCTCATTCCGAACACAATGGGATATGCATCGTACGCTAATTCGATCGTTTCGACCAGTCTTCGTCTAAATCAACATATAACTCTATATATTGAATTTGAACGCGCATTTCAATTTACCGGGGCCACATACTAACCAGAAAAATTCCAGAAAAATATTTTCTAGCTTCGTATTGACGATACGGTCCTAACAAAACTAATTTCGTCGAATTCTGAGACCGTTTGAAAAATGGCCATTTTCCAGTCGATTAAAATCAACTGAAACTGGTCAAACGCGTTTTCCTTTGCCACGCTCACATATTGATTCGAAAAATTATGAAATTTGAAACCTAGCAATAATTTGACATCGCGGATCCAACAAAAGTGGTTTCGTCGAGATCCGAGGTCATTTGCAAAATGGCCATTTTTAAGGGCCAGAATTCCATAGCGACTATTCTGAATTTTCAACTGGGCATAACTTTTTATCCTCGCTATGAAATTTCAATTTTTCTGATTCATTGGAAAGATATTATCAATTAGATTCTAATATTTTTGGTTTCGCTAAATTCCGGTTTATTTTGCACCCGATACATTCATTTGAACTTTGAAATCGAATTATCGAACTACCGCGCCATTTTCAATTCCTTTTATAATTTAAAATAAATATTTATATTCTAACGACGATCTATATAATATATACATTTGAATTCTATTCAAAATAAATTTCTCGTCGTTATTATTTAAAATAATTCATTTTAAATATTCAAAATCCACTAAAATTGCCAAAACAAAAATTTTAAATTGGCTTAAATTTCCGGGTTATTACACAAATCTTCTATGGTATTAGAGCTCTAACGCCAACTCTAAAAGACATTTTTCGTATTGAAGAGAGAGATGTGATTTGTTTGTCTCCTTAGAGTGTTTTTATCACCGGAGATCAACCTCTCTGATCGTGTAGTAGCTGTTCTCATCAGAAATTGTGCCATGCCAAGGCTGGAATCGAAATCCCACCGGTTGCAGTAGTTTCTGGCCATAAGAGATCATATATCTCATCATTTGTTTTTTCCGAGTGCAATATTGTGATTCTTGAATCTTTAGAAGAGACAAGAACCACAAATTACTCTTGTTCTTTCCCTCGATCGATTCAGTACAGGCTGCCACCTTTCGAGCAACGGTCTCGCCGTATACATCCTCATATTATATTCAGATCCAACCTGCTTTCAAACCATGACCGAAGGAAGCACAGAGCAGTCATCTGCCAATTCAAGATTTGGCAATATTGAACCCACAAATCCGCCACCAATCTTCATTAAATCAAAAAGCCAGGTGATTACTATTCCTCTTGACGAAGATAACTTTTTATTGTGAAAATTCCAGATTGAAACAACCTTGAAGGGTTATAACCTTCAAGATTATATCAAAGGAACAAAACCCACACCACCTACAATGATTGTTGATCAAAGTGATAGCATGATCAGTAACCCAACATATATTCACCACCAAAAACAAGACAGCTTATTGTCATCATGGCTTCTATCCTCAATTAGCACAATCAGTTATCACAGATTATAGGATGCAATTCATCGCATGAAATATGGTCCACTATTTAACAAATTTTTAATTTCCAATCATCAACCAGAATTATGCACTACAGGAGAGAATTTCAGAATGCAAGAAAAGGTGAAATGACTATGCGAGAATATATTTCTAAGGTAAAGACCTTATGTGATAAACTCAACACTGTAGGACATCGTATTTCCGATAGTGAGCAAGTCCTAACATTAATAAATGGTCTTGACGAAGAGTATGAGTCCTTAGTTACCTATATTGCTACTTAACCCGCTTTACCAGACATTCAATTCGTGTATTCGGCTTTATTAGCACATGAGGGAAGGGTAGAACAAAGAAAGGCTATTCAAAATGATTACAATGTAAATCTTGCATCAAATTCAAGAAACACAAGTCAAACAAGAAACATACCTGGCTATGGCTGAGGAAGTGCACAAGGACCAAGAGGCAATCCCAGTTCAAGAGGAAGAGGCAGGTTCAACAATGATAATCGAGTCAAATGTCAAATATGTGATAAACCTGGACATGCGGCAAATAGATGTTATTTCAGATTCAATACAGATGTCAATAATGCTCAGCAAAATCAATTTTGTCAAAGAGGACCAAATGTCAACATGGCTCAAGCCAATCAACAAAACAGGTCAAGTACAGAAAGTTCTTGTAACAACCCGTATTTTTATATGGTATAATAATTAATTTTTTATTTAATTATTTAAAATATGGTATGGTAATTTAAATGGTTTAAATTAAAATAACCATTGAATAATTAATTAAGGTAATAATTAAATAATATATTTAATTCTGAAATAATCAGAATTAGCTGAAATTGCAATATTGTGTGAACTGGACAATTCAAAATATATAATTCAGTTTAAAATTGAATTACGATAACGAATAGATTGTATAAACGAAGTTTGAACGTAGAATTATAATATAATTATAATCGAGCTCGAAATGGCGCGACAGTTCGCTATTTGGCGATTTGAACTTCAATTGAATATACAGAATTCGTTTTAAATCGGATTTCGGTGAAACAAGAAATGTTCAGAGCTGGGGAAGTATCTTTTTCTAATGTAAGAGAAAACTCGGGATTTCATTGTGCAGATTTTGATCTATGTCCAAATCAAATTTTAGAAAAGTCGCTATGGAATTCCTTTGAAATTTATAAGTATATATTTATATTATAAAAGGGTTTTTAATATAAATGGAATATTGATATAACTGGGAATTTTGAAATATCAAGTTATAAATCCTGGTGTATTTATTTTAGAGTTGTATGATGGTGTATGTGAATATATATGATAATATTTATTTATTAATATTAAATTAAAATGTTTTTAAATATATTTATATATTTAAAAGGGTTGTTTAGAGCTTTAAAAATAGCTAGTCTTGCAAACGACCTTTGTTTTCGACGAAACTAATTTTGTTGGATCCGCAATATTAAATTCTAGCAGTATGTCCATTTTCATGATTTTTGGATATATTGTGTGATTACAGGAATTTCTGGAAGACGAAGAAATTAGAAATGTCTTGAAGAAGATAATTTAAACTAATAGGAAAATATCTATAAGTTCTATAAGTACCTCTAACTTAATCCCTTAACATAATTTCCCATTTTCTCACGGTCAAAAAGGGACCACGCCATTTCCTTTCTTCCGTAGAAAACAAAAACATGGAAGTTCTTCATCCTCAAAACAATCAAAGGAAATCACCACAAATTCTATAAATACACAAATTCCACCCTTAAAAACTAATGCTATTTCCTCTCTAGTAAAAATGGAGTCGCCACGTTTTAGCTCAAACGATAAAACAAAAATCGCCACCTTAAATAAATCCAAAGAATTCAAAGAAAATTATACAAATCGAAATGGATATATATGTGGATTCGTGGGGTGCTTTCTCTTCATAATCGCACACTATTTTCTGAGTTTGATGTTCGTTTGGTGTATGGGTTTTCTGAAATCGCGGAGCAAGGAGCGAGCTCGAGTTGAGCTTGATGGTGGTGGAGTGATGGCTATTACGGTGAGGAGTTCGGTGGTGGTATTTGTGTGTGGATCGATGATGTTTTGGATTCGATGTTCGCCTGATGTCGGCGGAAAGGCTGTGCAATGCATTTGAAGTTGGGATGTCGATTTTGATGTAATTGGTATGATCAGGTGCGGTTTTGAATGAGGAGTACGATGGAAGTTGTTTGGGTTTAAATCGGGAAGCATTGAGGAGATGCCATAGAAATGAAGTTGGCGAAATGGTGATAAGGGAGCTGAGTTGGGTTTGACAGTATTGGGGAAGAAGATATCAAGAGTGGGTCTGTGTTATTGAAAACGGGTTTGGGCTTTAGGTGAATGGTGAGCCTAACTTATATTTAAAATTTAAGGTTTAATTTAATTCAAGTAATCATATAACTTGTATAAAGTATAACTTATCCGTATGTACTCAGTTTTGCGAACGGTTTGTCACGTTGGGTTCGTATGGACGAGGGCTACGAAATTGAACTAACTGGGAGTGGATTGGAGTTTGGTTGAATTTATGGCGAAATAAATTGTTTGATCTGAATCAAACAACAGTTTATCATTATTTAACGATGAACTGCCAAAGTGAGTAAAACTCACCAACTCTACCAGTTCATATTTTTATAACGTAATTTTTAAAACTGATAAATGATGATTGATTTATGTATATTGACTATTTGGTTGAACTGTTAAGTAATTGGTTGAAATTATAGTCTGGTTATGTGTTTTTTTTTTTATATATATATATATATATAAATTGATTATGTTTAGCAAAATATTTCATAATGAAATTAAATTGATGTTAATTATATTGTTTAACATCTGTGGATGCAGGGAAATAGGTCGGAGGAATCCAACTGGATTCCTCAACATTTATTTTACTATATTTCATATATTGTAATATATGATGTGATATATAATCTGTGTTGATTACGTGTGTTGAATAATATCGATCATTGTTATTAGGGTATTTTAAATACCGTAAGAAATACTGGAATGTAGAAAAGGGGGTTTTCAAAGTGTATTTTGAAAATAAAGTATTTATATAAAATCAATGGTTTTTATATATAAAAGGAAAAGGATTATATAAAAGGAAAATATTTTTGAAAACAAATAGAAAAGGAAATATTTGTGAAAACAAATAGAAAAGGAAATATTTTTGAAAACAAATAGAAAAGGAAATATTTGTGAAAACAAATAGAAAAGGAATATTTGGAAAATAAATAGATTATAAATGGAAATATTTATTTTGAAAATAAATAGAGTTATAAAAGGAAATATTTATTTATAAAATAAATAAGATTTTATAAAAGGAATATTTGGAAAATGAATAGAATTATTAAAAAGGAGATTTCAAATTATAAAAGAAATTTGAGATGATTTATTTAAATTGGATATTAAATAAAAATATGTTTTAACTTATGAATTGGGTGGAATAATTTATTAAAACATTTATCATTGGATAAATGAAATATATAAGTCAGGACTTATATAGAGAAGTAACAATCGATTTCAACATCGATATTCGAAACTGAATATGGACGAAGAATGAATCGAATATTACCTATTCAAAAAGGAGCTAATCAAATGAAGTTAATCCAATAAAGTTAAGTGATAAGAGTTAATCGATTAGAGTTAATCGAATTAGAGTTAACCAGCTAGAGTTAACCAGTTACAGTTAATCAGTTAGAGTTAATCAGTTAGAGTTAACCAGTTAGAGTTAGTCGAATAAAGTTAATTGAATTAGAGTTAATCGTATTGGAGTGAATCGATTAGAGTTAATCGAATTAGAGTTAGTCAATAAGAGTAATTGAATTGGAGTTAATCGATTAGAGTTAATCGAATTAGAGTTAGTCAATTAGAGTAATTGAATTGGAGTTAATCGATAAGAGTAATTGAATTGGAGTTAATCGATTAAAGTTAATCGAATTAGAGTTAGTCGAATAGAGTGAATTGAATTAGAGTTAATCGTATCGGAGTTAATCGACTAGAGTTAATCGATTAGTCGAATAGATTTAATCGAATTAGAGTTAATAGTATTAGAGTTAATCGATTAGAGTTAATTGAATTAGAGTAATTGAATTAGAGTTAATTGAGTATTAGTTATTCGAAGTGAGTTATCGAATATTAGTTATTCGAAAGGAATTAATCGAATATAGTTTATTCGAAAGGAGTAAATCGAATATAGTTTATTCGAAAGGAATTATCGAATATTAGTTATTCGAAAGGAGTTAATCAAATATTAGTTATTCGAAAGGAGTTAATCAAATAGAGTTATTTGAAAGGAGTTAATCGAATAGAGTTATTCGAAATAAGTTAATCGAATATTAGTTATTCAAAGAGAGTTAATCGGATATAGTTTATTCGAAAAGGAGTTATCGAATAGAGATTATTCGAAAGAGAGTTATATGTTGAAATTCGATTGTATCGAATTCGGAAAAGTACACTTTCTGTTTTTAATCAAGATTTAATGATTTATTTATAAATTGCCGATTTAGTTATTTAGTTAAATTAAGGAGTAAAAGTTATATTTTGAAGTGAGATATTTCAGAAGTAGGGATTATAACGCTATAGTTATAATCAGTGTTTTCAATAAATAAATGGATTCGTAAATAGAATCCGAGAGTTACATAAGGAAGTTGCTAAAGATTCAAAAGGCGAACTTTGTCTATTTCGAAGTTAGAAATGTTGTTTAGTTAAGGTCTGAGAGGTAGTTATACCCCAACTTGATTGACTTCGTTTTAACTAAGGAATAGTTAAGGTTCGATAGTAAAGTCCGGTCAAGTGAATATAGTTAATGAGTGTAATGTTTTGAGTTGGCATAGCGATGTTTTATTCAAACATCTGTTTAAATCCAATGAATGAGTTTTGGAAACATTTTCCAAATAAAATCAGAGATATTTTCTAATCCTAGAAAATGAAATGTTTGATGATAAAGAATGCTGAAATGGTAGTGATACGTGAAAAAGAGATGGAAATGTTTTCCAATGATTAATAACTATATTTTCTAAATTTAGAAAATAAGGAATGTTGAATATACGGAAACAGGAAATGAAAAATGAATAAACTAAAGAGATAAAGGTTCAATGATGATTGATCGATAAAATTTCCTTCTGGGAATAATATCGTCGTTTGCACACGTGTTTTTCTTTGATAGTTAACTCACCGACTATTGAAGTTTTTGACCATTTTTTCGTCGTCAATGCGGAGAGACCGGGATCGGATTCATTATCTGAAAACCACTCTGTATAGGTGTTAGCGTTGCGATCAAATATGATGAAGATAATTGAAGATGGAGTTATGCAAGGGCTGTCCTGTTTACAGAATAGTGCCTTCGGTTTGTCCAGTCCCAGGACGACCCGTATGGAAGAATGTCTGACAGAGTATATTTAATGGATTGCGTAAGTTGACCTCTTCAAACGTATTTACATTTGGTGGCGGAGGAATTCGTTTCCCTTAGCTGTATACCCGTG
Organism: Allium sativum; assembly: GCA_030737875.1. NCBI lineage: Eukaryota > Viridiplantae > Streptophyta > Magnoliopsida > Asparagales > Amaryllidaceae > Allium > Allium sativum. Next base: position 943,424,241 of record CM060909.1, on the reverse strand, counting down.
GTATTTTTGGGGAAATCAATTTGTGATTTTGCGGGTATGGCCATGTGACATTCAAAGTGAATAAGTGTGTGATCTGTCAGAGATAATCGTGGCCTCTAGCCTCACAACCGGGAAATGACAAAATTCGGGAAGGCAGCATGGCTAAGTGGTTGGCTGCCAATTAGGGTGTATTATCACCTATCTAGAGATATTCATTTCATTCTTTAATCTATTCGATGCCATCCCATTCGAGAAACGGTTGCTGATCCCAACCGTTGGTGATATACATTCGATACACTCAAGCGAAATGAGTAGTCGGTCATGTGTGCCCGGGTTGCAAGATGTTCTTGTTGAACCCAGTGTATTCCTCTCTAGAGGTACACTATTGGAAGGTGGTTCCATACCTTGTCATAGTTGGTAATCCATTATCCAATAAGTGCTCGCGGTTTTGATTGTATACTATATATGTAGAACCTGAGATGAAAGCGTTCTGCTAGATGATTATTATATTGTGGTTGATAGACACTATCATAATATCAATGAGTTCTGATATAAAGATCATCGTTTCTTTCAAAATGATTTGAAAGTTAAATCAAGTAGATTTGGATTCTCATTAGGAAAAACCCGTTCCGTTATACGGCGTGGTCTTATGAGATATCGTTTAATTGCTCAAACTGTTTTAAATTGTTTTACTCACACCAGTTCCATGACTGACCTGAAGTTTATTTTGTTTGGTTTTCCTTAAACTCTTGGGTGCCCAAATTTGTACGGGTAGTCAAGTATTCAGGATTTTACAGATATACTTGGAGGGCTTGGAGCAGGAGGCTTCAGGATTATATAGCAACAGTTATTTCCGCTGTGTTGTAAGTGTTGTACTCTGATAATGTTACTGTATACATATAATAGTTTCATTTCAAAGTTATGTATCTGTTATATTTTATTCGTTCCGCTGTGAGATTCATGTTACTCTGATGTTGTGTCTTCTTCTTCTTCTTCTATTCTAAGTCTCTATCTTATCTATTCTCACCCTCTAATTTCTTTCATGGACTATCAGATATTTCCGATGTTTGAATGGTCAACATAATGTAGTATGCCGATATCCAGGATCGCGAAAACCACGGGTCGTTATAGTGGTATCAGAGCTGAAGGTTAAGTTATTACCTTGGCTCTGTGACGTGACTCAGTAGAGATGGGGTTAGTAATACCCTAGATTGAGTTGAGTGTATATATACGAGTGAACGCATTTGTTATTTGATATAAAAATTGTTTTATATTGTGGAGATGCATTGGTTGAGTTGTTTATGGTTCTGGTCGATCAGTTTGATCCACTGTATCGGTAGGAGTTTCTAAACACTTAAATACGATGGGTCAACACGATATGTTTTGAAAAGAGGGTAAATGAAAATAAGTTTACCCAAAGTATATTTTGATATAGGGAAAATATATATATTGTAATTATAATATATTAGATATATTGGTTGTTATTATAATCGAGTAAGATTATAAATTAAATGGTAATGTAAATAACCAATCAGAATTTGTATAAGTGTTACGACATGAATTAAATCTGAAATTTAAATCAGAATTGAAATTCCCAAAATTTGGAAAAGTGATTGTAAACGCATTTGGATTAAATATATGAGAATTTTGATCCTGAGAGATTTTAAATTGTTTAAAGCATTGCAAATGATATTTTGAATTGATTTCAAAATGGAAGTGTTTAGAAATGGTTTTGAAAGTGATATAGTATTGAACTCACTTCGATAGCTGGAAAATAGATTCCGATGACGATCATGACATCGTTGGTGTTCATTTTCGAGTTGTAAGTGACGGATTACTACCAAAAATTTTGTTTTGGAAATGTTTTGCAAAAACAAGTTATTTGAATCTCGTAAAGGATTGTTTGATTTTTGAGAAAAGCGAAGCTGTTTGAAAACCCAGAAAGAGGTTGTTTGAATTAAAAACAAATTTAAATAAAAATTTGTGGAAATAAATTGGAATTGAATTGAAAACCAATTAAGTGGAAATTGAATTGGATTAGAATGATATCGAGAAAATTGGATTTGTGACATAGGAATCCGAAATGGTATTGGATTGATGAGTTAAGAATTTGAAAATCGAGAATGGAACTTCGATTTGAAATTGAATTTGGCTTGGATAAGCAAATGGTTGTGTTGGAGATAAAAGTGATAAAGTTGATATGCCCGGCAAAAAGGTACAAGTTTATATTTCTATTGGATATGAGATTTAAGAGCCGAATTGGTAAGCGGCTTGGATGTTTGATTTTCTTTTGGGTTGGAGAAGGCCCAGAGAGGCGAGTTGTAGTTGTACCGATTGACCAATACAAAGGAGGTGCTGGCGAATTTTTCAGAAATTTCGGGTGTTAGAAAATTTTCAGAATTTTTGAAAATTTCTGTAATAGAAACAAATTAATATTTTAATTGAAATTAATCGGTATATTGAAACTGAAGTTAAGAGGTAACGAATAATTTTTAGTCCAGTTAATAGGGTTTGTTTTCTACCTTAGCAATTTTGAGGACGGAATTATTTTAAGGGGGGAAGAATGTAACGACCCGTATTTTTATATGGTATAATAATTAATTTTTTGTTTAATTATTTAAAATATGGTTTGGTAATTTAAATGGTTTAAATTAAAATAACCATTGAATATTTAGTTAAGGTAATAATTAAATAATATATTTAATTCTGAAATAATCAGAAACAGCTGAAATGGCAATATTGTGTGAACTGGACAATTCAAAATATATAATTCAGTTTAAAATTGAATTACGATAATGAATAGATTATATAAACGAAGTTTAAAGGTAGAATTGTAATATAATTATAATCAAGCTCGAAATGGCGCGGCAGTTCGCTATTTGGCGATTCGAACTTCAATTGAATATACAAAATCCGTTTTAAATCAGATTTCTGTGAAACAAGAAACGATCGGAGCTGGGGAAGTATATTTTTCTAATGTAAGAGAAAAATCAAGATTTCATTGTGTAGATGTTGATTTATGTCCAAATTAAATTTTAGAAAAGTCGCTATGGAATTCCTTTGAAATTTATGAATATATATATTTGTATTATAAAAGGGTTTTTAAAATAAATGGAATATCGATATAACTGGGAATTTTGAAATATCGAGTTATAAATCCTGGTATATTTATTTTGGAGTTGTATGATGGTGTATGTGAATATATACGATAATATTTATTTGTTAATATTAAATTAATATGTTTTTAAATATATTTATATATTTAAAAGGGTTATTTAGAGCTTTAAAAATAGCCAGTCTTGCAAACGACCTCCATTTTCGACGAAACTAATTTTGTTGGATCCACAATATTAAATTCTAGAAGTATGTCCATTTTCAGGATTTTTGGATATATTATGTGATCACAGGAATTTCTGGAAGACGAAGAAATTAGAAATGGCTTGAAGAAGATATTTTAAACTAATAGGAAAATATCTAAAAGTTCTATAAGTACCTCTAACTAAATCCCTTAGCCTAATTTCCCATTCTCTCATGGTCAAAAAGGGGCCATGCCATTTCCTTTCTTTCACAGAAAACAAAAACGTGGAAGTTCTTCATCCTCAAAACAATCAAAGGAAATCCCCACAAATTATATAAATACACAAATTCCACCCTTAAAACCTAATGCTATTTCCTCTCTAGTAAAAATGGAGCCGCCGCATTTCAGCTCAAACGAGAAAACAAAAATCGCCACCTTAAATAAATCCAAAGAATTCAAAGAAAATTATACAAATCGAAATGGATATATATGTGGATTCGTGGGGTGCTTTCTCTTCATAAACGCACACTATTTTCTGAGTTCGATGTCCGTTTGGTGTATGGGTTTTCTGAAACCGCGGAGCAAGGAGCGAGCTCGAGTTGAGCTTGATGGTGGTGGAGTGATGGCTATTACGGTGAGGAGTTCGGTGGTGGTATTTGTGTGTGGATCGATGATGTTTTGGGTTTGTAACACCCCGCCTCCGCTAGGGTCACTCGCAAAGGAATGCACTAGCTTTAGAGGGGCATTATTGGTGAACATGCACAGAAATATCACAAGACAGAACATATAAAATAGCGGAAGTAAAATCAAACTTTCATAACATGAATAAATAAGGTCTAAAGCCTTTTACATCAGAGTACATCAAAACCTGTCTTGCAATAGTAAAGAAGCATAAAGACATTTTCATAAATTATTCCCCAAGTAAAAACAGTAAAGTAGCCATTAGCCAAGAAAAGTCCAAGCCATCCATGATGACCTTCAAGCAGAAGAAGTCCGAACTAAACAACAGTATTTCCTCCCTGTAACCTGGGGGGGGGGGGGGACGGAAGAAAAGAGGCGAAACAAAACGGGTCAGTCAAAAAGACTGAGTAAGCCCTATCTACTATTAGCATAAAAACTAGTAAAGTTAACTGACATGAGAAACTGAGATGAACATAAGCATGATAACAAGATAGATAAGCTAAATCAAAATAACAGGATGAACTACTGAACTCAGATAAACTAAGGTGTCATGATAAATTACGATGTCAAGATAAAACAAGGTATCACATCGTCAGGTTTCTATCAAGTATAATATCCCCAAGATATCTGTCACGTATAACGCCCCGTGATATCTATCCTGTATTTTAGCTCTGCACCTACCATACTAGTATCCCCACCGTGTCATGTGTTAACCAAGAATGACCCTCACTCAAAAGTCGTGTAATGGTCCATGTCAACCTAATATATCGCATATATAGGTTACTCAACTTGTATGTTTTATTCCAAGTAAATGTTCAGTCCCTTGCCGTAGACCATACGGGCTTTCCCATGAGATTATATATTACTTTAACATAGTTCCATGATCCTTAAGATCGGTTTGGACTGTTACCCTAAACCTAGCTAGGGTCTTCCAACATGAATTATTATTTGTACAACTAGGACTTATGCTACCTAGGGCTGCTAGGGATTATGCTTACCTATTGCACGTTTTCGTATCTCGGTTTGGGTTCAACCACCTAGGGCCACTGGGGATTACGCTAACCGCCAACCGCGCCCTTTTTCCCACGCATTCATCGTGAATCGCTTTTCCATGACTGTATGCACATGTATCACATCGTGCCATCCGAGTCCTGTCACAGGGCAAATCAAGAAATACAGGACTCGGTCGGGAGCTTTCGATTTATCTGCCGATGCAGATGCTAAGGTCTGTTTTTCTTATACGTGGCTATGGTCCCACGAGACCACTCCCTCAACTAGTGAAAGACAAGACAGGATAAATCCTGTATGAGAACACAACACTGGCCAACCCACATCCAAGCCTTACCGCAACCATAATTAGATAGCAATTATGGTCTTTTGGGTGTTCTCTACCTTTCCGTACGTACATGCTTGACCAAAGATGGTAGGTAGCCTGACGAAATGCTATCTAGGGTACGACCGTGTATCGTCGACTATCCCCTATCCATCCCCGTCTTTAGGTCGCTCGTATAGCAACCAAGGCATACTCTTGGTTCTTCTAACGCAGACCTTAACCTCTCATGAGCCTAGTATAATCACCTGGCAGCTCATAGAGGGATACCAAGAATATCCTCACGTTCCCCGAAGCCGCTGCTTCGTTACCCAGTTCGCTGGAGCCTTTATCTAAATCAGATACTTGCTCCTACTCGTATACTTAAACGATGACCTACCGTATCAGGTTACTCATCTATCTATGAACTGGTCTAAATTTCCTTGACTAAGAATCATTACTTAGTTATTCTTCAACTAAGGTTTACCACTTAGCATTGTTCCCGTTATCCTTGTTAACTACGGTTATCCACCTAATCCTCAGAACTAGGGTTTACATAATGGATTAAGTGTCACTTAAGTTCATGACTTAACCCGTCTACAAATCCTGTCAAAATTGGCTAAGTATCCAAGTTCAAGGCTTAACCCTACAAACCATGCTCAAGTTGGTTAAGTATATTAAGCAATTCACGACTTAACCTCGTCCAATTATCATTCTAGATTGGTTAAGTATATATTAACTTGACCCTATCAATTTACTTAGTCAAATCGGTCAAGTGTATTCAAGCGATTCGTGACTTAGCCTTATCATGTTTTCACGTTATATTGGTTAAGTATTGGTTAACTTAACCACAATAAATTAACGAGTTAGATTGGATAAGTATAGGTCACTTAACCACATCAATTCATCATGTTTAGATTAGTTAAGTGTTTAACTTAACCCCATTAAACTACCAAGTGGGATTAATTAAGTCTAGGCTAACTTAACCCCATCCGATTTCCATGTTTAGACTAGTTGAGTCTAATCTTAACCCCATTCGTTAACCGTATTTTTCGGTTAAGCGTCATTAAGAAAACTTACTTAACCTTACCAAGTTATCGCGTTGGATTGATTAAGTGTTGGTTAACTTAACCCCATCCACTAGTCATATAAAAATGGTTAAGTGTCATTAGGCAAATCAAGTTACTTAACCTACCCAACCTTGTCATGTTTTGTTAAGTATCATTAGCCTAATCAAATTACTTAACCCATTTGTCCATGTCATATTTGGTTAAGAGTCATTAATCAAATTAACTTAACCCTATCATGTGGCATTAATTACTTAATGCACCTTCACCTCTCACATTAGACTTTGTTGTGGTTACTAGTTAAGCCGGTCGGTTCCGGGTAGCTTTACACCACAACTCGGTCTAACCTCGGGTTCAAGCACAACATGACCAACTTCTCACATTGGGTCCTATTGTTTGCAACTACTAGTTAGGCCGGTCGGTTCCGGGTAGTTTTATGTTGCAAACTCAACCCAACCTCGAGTTGGCCACACTTATATTATCTAAGTGTCATGTCCATCATGTTTCCCAAAACATGTTACAAGTTTTCAAGCATTCGGGTAGACCTAACTTAATAGGTAAATTCCCAAAGGGTAGACCTAACTTAATAGGTAAATTCCCAAGCTTATGTTTTTATGCATACTTACATGTCAACTTCCATGTTATATTTCAAGTCATGTTTTCAAGTTGTATTTTCATGTCATTAGAAATTACCCATAACATAACCCAACGCTTTTAAACTCGCATATACGTTCGCGACAACGTAATGGATTAAAAGAAGAGACTTGGCAAAGGCATGACAAAAATGGATATTAAGCCACAAGTTAATCATGGTGGCAAATGAGGCACAAATGTGTTCATTAACTTGCATGTTACATTCTTAAGCCTCAAAACATGCATAAACCCAAACTTGGCACATAAGCGAATCATGATGACAAAAGATATGGAATGATGACTAGTAACTCGCATATATCATCATATAAGGGTTATGACTTCATATGCAAGTTGACATAAAGGTTATGAGGGTTCTCATGTTGCCTAATGCAACATTTCAACATAAAGGTTGTAGCTTTTAGCTCACAAGATCAAGATAATGACTTCATAAACTTGCATGACATGATAGCATGTATCATACTCAATGATCAAACCCAAACTTGCAACATGAACATTTAACTTCATAGTTAATATCTAAGAGTAGGGAAAGGGCTTACATTGCTATGAAGGCACAAAAGATATGACAAAGCCCTTATGCAATCAAATAGACCCAAAATGCAAGCTCTAACATAAAAACCCTTGAGCCAAAATGATCAAAACCCTTGCTTTATGATGCAAAGATAGAAACTTGACTTGAATGCAAGCTAATGACACTCATACAAGCTTGAAAACACTTGTATGCATGGAAAATCTCTCATAGAAACCATTTAGAAATTTTATGAAGAGAGTGGAGGCCATGAGAGGTAAAATTTTGCCATAGTTTAGTTGCATGAATGAATAATGAGGATTTAGGAATAGGTTAGGGTCTTATTTATAGATTAGGCAAGTGTTTTAGGCCATAGGATTAAACCTAGATTCAATCCAAGCCATCAAAGCATGTCTTGGGGAAGAAGTCAAGTGTAGGAACCATCTAGGGCCTTTAGATTAAAGATGAACCATGAGAACCATCCAAATGCAAGATCTGCATTTGAGCGAATCGGCCCACGGGTTGACAGCCAAACACCCTGGATTAACCCCTAGTCGACCCAGCGGGCTTGGGTCGACCTCAAAAATCGGCCGGTTCGGTTATTCCCCTCTCCCAATTCGCTGTTTTGAACATTTTTGCATATTTATTTATTTAATTTTCAATTATATATATATATATATCAATATATATATATATATATTTCTCTGCGCAACCCATTTCACTTAATTAAGTATACTTTAATTTGGGAATTTTTCGTGAAACTTCGCAGGGCCATATCTTGGTCATACGGACTCCGATTTTCGAAAACTCAGACTCTATTTCGCGTATTTTTCCGAGACGAACGCAATGGCATAGCCCGTTTCCCTTGATTCAGATTTTACAGTTTAATTCTGCCTCCATTTATGTTATAACAGGTTATTGAAAATACGGGTTGTTACATTCTCCCCACCTTTTAGGATTTCGTCCCCGAAATCTCCAAGTTAGGAAGAACATATCCTACCATCCATCATCCATCTACTCAAAACATCATCCACAAGCAACCATTGTCCTTAGATGCTTTCTAATGCTGTATGAATATATGCAAAACGTGTGTGTACATGTTCCTTAGCTAATGCTAATGATCAGGCCTGAATAATCTTTCTAATGCAAAATATGTATAGTGCCATGAATTCAACATGTATGCAAATAGTCCTAGTCATATAGATACTATATGCGTGCACAATCATTCATTCATATGCAACAACCGCATGATAATACATTCGATTTCATCCATAAACAAGTATAAATACTCGTGCATATGCAATATGAAATGTGATCGAGTCGAGCTAGTATCTAATGTGTATTCGCGCATCCACGAGCAACCACTTGCAACCACTTGCAACCATATCAATCATAACATGTTTCAAATACATGTTTACATCCATAGGGTTCTACCTAGAATTCCCTGAAATAGGGTCGAGAAGATAAACAGGACAAACTCCTTACAGGGTTTGTAACGGAGAATAGGACCGAGAGGATGTCCACAAAAGATAGCCTACAAGTAAGCTCTACAGAAAACAGGGATCAAGGATATACTCCCAAAAAGAGATATCATGCGCGTATCTAGTCTTTGACCATCAAAGTCGTCTTTTAACTTCGCGATTTTGTAGCTTCTTATTCCTGTTTCCATAACATGAGCTGGAACTCATTTCTTCGTCGCCTCTCGTTCCACTTGCACTTATCCTTTTCCTAGAATACTTGACGCAAACATGACTGCGTACTCATGATCTCATGCAAGCTTTCCAAAATTCACTAGTGAATCTTGGATCTCGTTTATATACTATAAGGCATTCCATGTAGAAGAACTTTCTCTTGAAAGTAAACAGATGTCAATTAGGTTATCATGCACACTTACTAGGGTGATCTCTATAACCCATGCATAAATGAAGTAAACCATCCGTCTTATTGGCGAACACCACTCGATCGGGCTTCAAATTTCCAATAAAGGCATCAAGGGATTCTAAGTAACTAGTCATGACAGAACCTCAAAAAGGTTACCCGATACTTCGAGGGCATTACCAAGGCTAGTCAAAAGGTCTAACTACCCTCCTATCAAAACCGAGAGTGGCACCCCCTACTGGATAACCACTTCATCCCTAGAATCCATCCATAGCTTATAAACATAAGCATTATTTCCAAACTCAACACTTGGCATAGACATTCCCAAATCCAAACAAGTCATGTATAAATGGACTGATTCTCCAATAGGACTTTGAGACAAAAATGGGATTCTCTATTACGCTAGTACTTAAGGTGCAGAGACTCACATATCGAAGCAGACTTAAATGATACGAACAACGAAGTCCTAACGGGATGATAGAGAAGAAAAGCTAAACCTTTAACAAGATCGTTACCCTCCTTCCGAGGTACTCTAGAAATGAGAGCATACTACTGCCCTCCCGATGATCTTGTCCTTGTCCCATAATACTTAACTATCTGCCCCGTTTTACCATGCCAAAGGTACTCTCTCGTCATGGGTTTCATTGTTCATCTTTCTCCCTCCTTTGAGGACTAAGCCATACCAAAAAGTTGCTCATCCTTAAGCTCGTATCCTTTATCCTTCTTTCTCACGATCCTTTCTTATAACGCGGCCACTGGTCTCTCGAGAACCACCTCCATCGTATGGAAAGCACTTTCGTAGGTAGAAAAGACTAGTCGCAGTTAAAACTACTGTGACTACAGATGGAGGAAAGAAAGGAAAAGAGACTCAATTAAGGAAACAAGGATAGTGCTAATGGCCTTTGGGGAATAGCCTTTTTCTTTTAAAAGAAAATTTTCTTGAAAATTGCTTCTTTGTAAACGGTTTTTTTTTTCAAATAGTTTTCAGAAGGTCTTTAAAAACTTTTGCCCAGTCTGGTAACCTTCTGCTCTGATACCACGTGTAACACCCCGCCTCCGCTAGGGTCACTCGCAAAGGAATGCACCAGCTTTAGAGGGGCATTATTGGTGAACATGCACAGAAATATCACAAGACAGAACGCATAAAATAGCGGAAGTAAAATCAAACTTTCATAACATGAATAAATAAGGTCTAAAGCCTTTTACATCAGAGTACATCAAAACCTGTCTTGCAATAGTAAAGAAGCATAAAGACATTTTCATAAATTATTCCCCAAGTAAAAACAGTAAAGTAGCCATTAGCCAAGAAAAGTCCAAGCCATCCATGATGACCTTCAAGCAGAAGAAGTCCGAACTAAACAACAGTATTTCCTCCCTGTAACCTGGGGGGGGGGGGGAACGGAAGAAAAGAGGCGAAACAAAACGGGTCAGTCAAAAAGACTGAGTAAGCCCTATCTACTATTAGCATAAAAACTAGTAAAGTTAACTGACATGAGAAACTGAGATGAACATAAGCATGATAACAAGATAGATAAGCTAAATCAAAATAACAGGATGAACTACTGAACTCAGATAAACTAAGGTGTCATGATAAATTACGATGTTAAGATAAAACAAGGTATCACATCGTCAGGTTTCTATCAAGTATAATATCCCCAAGATATCTGTCACGTATAACGCCCCGTGATATCTATCCTGTATTTTAGCTCTGCACCTACCATACTAGTATCCCCACCGTTTCATGTGTTAACCAAGAATGACCCTCACTCAAAAGTCGTGTAATGGTCCATGTCAACCTAATATATCGCATATATAGGTTACTCAACTTGTATGTTTTATTCCAAGTAAATGTTCAGTCCCTTGCCGTAGACCATACGGGCTTTCCCATGAGATTCTATATTACTTTAACATAGTTCCATGATCCTTAAGATCGGTTTGGACTGTTACCCTAAACCTAGCTAGGGTCTTCCAACATGAATTATTATTTGTACAACTAGGACTTATGCTACCTAGGGCTGCTAGGGATTATGCTTACCTATTGCACGTTTTCGTATCTCGGTTTGGGTTCAACCACCTAGGGCCACTAGGGATTACGCTAACCGCCAACCGCGCCCTTTTTCCCACGCATTCATCGTGAATCGCTTTTCCATGACTGTATGCACATGTATCACATCGTGCTATCCGAGTCCTGTCACAGGGCAAATCAAGAAATACAGGACTCGGTCGGGAGCTTTCGATTTATCTGCCGATGCAGATGCTAAGGTCTGTTTTTCTTATACGTGGCTATGGTCCCACGAGACCACTCCCTCAACTAGTGAAAGACAAGACAGGATAAATCCTGTATGAGAACACAACACTGGCCAACCCACATCCAAGCCTTACCGCAACCATAATTAGATAGCAATTATGGTCTTTTGGGTGTTCTCTGCCTTTCCGTACGTACACGCTTGACCAAAGATGGTAGGTAGCCTGACGAAATGCTATCTAGGGTACGACCGTGTATCGTCGACTATCCCCTATCCATCCCCGTCTTTAGGTCGCTCGTATAGCAACCAAGGCATACTCTTGGTTCTTCTAACGCAGACCTTAACCTCTCATGAGCCTAGTATAATCACCTGGCAGCTCATAGAGGGATACCAAGAATATCCTCACGTTCCCCGAAGCCGTTGCTTCGTTACCCAGTTCGCTGGAGCCTTTATCTAAATCAGATACTTGCTCCTACTCGTATACTTAAACGATGACCTACCGTATCAGGTTACTCATCTATCTATGAACTGGTCTAAATTTCCTTGACTAAGAATCATTACTTAGTTATTCTTCAACTAAGGTTTACCACTTAGCATTGTTCCCGTTATCCTTGTTAACTACGGTTATCCACCTAATCCTCAGAACTAGGGTTTACATAATGGATTAAGTGTCACTTAAGTTCATGACTTAACCCGTCTACAAATCCTGTCAAAATTGGCTAAGTATCCAAGTTCAAGGCTTAACCCTACAAACCATGCTCAAGTTGGTTAAGTATATTAAGCAATTCACGACTTAACCTCGTCCAATTATCATTCTAGATTGGTTAAGTATATATTAACTTGACCCTATCAATTTACTTAGTCAAATCGGTCAAGTGTATTCAAGCGATTCGTGACTTAGCCTTGTCATGATTTCACGTTATATTGGTTAAGTATTGGTTAACTTAACCACAATAAATTAACGAGTTAGATTGGATAAGTATAGGTCACTTAACCACATCAATTCATCATGTTTAGATTAGTTAAGTGTTTAACTTAACCCCATTAAACTACCAAGTGGGATTAATTAAGTCTAGGCTAACTTAACCCCATCTGATTTCCATGTTTAGACTAGTTGAGTCTAATCTTAACCCCATTCGTTAACCGTATTTTTCGGTTAAGCGTCATTAAGAAAACTTACTTAACCTTACCAAGTTATCGCGTTGGATTGATTAAGTGTTGGTTAACTTAACCCCATCCACTAGTCATATAAAAATGGTTAAGTGTCATTAGGCAAATCAAGTTACTTAACCTACCCAACCTTGTCATGTTTTGTTAAGTATCATTAGCCTAATCAAATTACTTAACCCATTTGTCCATGTCATATTTGGTTAAGAGTCATTAATCAAATTAACTTAACCCTATCATGTGGCATTAATTACTTAATGCACCTTCACCTCTCACATTAGACTTTGTTGTGGTTACTAGTTAAGCCGGTCGGTTCCGGGTAGCTTTACACCACAACTTGGTCTAACCTCGGGTTCAAGCACAACATGACCAACTTCTCACATTGGGTCCTATTGTTTGCAACTACTAGTTAGGCCGGTCGGTTCCGGGTAGTTTTACGTTGCAAACTCAACCCAACCTCGAGTTGGCCACACTTATATTATCTAAGTGTCATGTCCATCATGTTTCCCAAAACATGTTACAAGTTTTCAAGCATTTGGGTAGACCTAACTTAATAGGTAAATTCCCAAAGGGTAGACCTAACTTAATAGGTAAATTCCCAAGCTTATGTTTTTATGCATACTTACATGTCAACTTCCATGTTATATTTCAAGTCATGTTTTCAAGTTGTATTTTCATGTCATTAGAAATTACCCATAACATAACCCAACGCTTTTAAACTCGCATATACGTTCGCGATAACGTAATGGATTAAAAGAAGAGACTTGGCAAAGGCATGACAAAAATGGATATTAAGCCACAAGTTAATCATGGTGGCAAATGAGGCACAAATGTGTTCATTAACTTGCATGTTACATTCTTAAGCCTCAAAACATGCATAAACCCAAACTTGGCACATAAGCGAATCATGGTGACAAAAGATATGGAATGATGACTAGTAACTCGCATATATCCTCATATAAGGGTTATGACTTCATATGCAAGTTGACATAAAGGTTATGAGGGTTCTCATGTTGCCTAATGCAACATTTCAACATAAAGGTTGTAGCTTTTAGCTCACAAAATCAAGATAATGACTTCATAAACTTGCATGACATGATAGCATGTATCATACTCAATGATCAAACCCAAACTTGCAACATGAACATTTAACTTCATAGTTAATATCTAAGAGTAGGGAAAGGGCTTACATTGCTATGAAGGCACAAAAGATATGACAAAGCCCTTATGCAATCAAATAGACCCAAAATGCAAGCTCTAACATAAAAACCCTTGAGCCAAAATGATCAAAACCCTTGCTTTATGATGCAAAGATAGAAACTTGACTTGAATGCAAGCTAATGACACTCATACAAGCTTGAAAACACTTGTATGCATGGAAAATCTCTCATAGAAACCATTTAGAAATTTTATGAAGAGAGTGGAGGCCATGAGAGGTAAAATTTTGCCATAGTTTAGTTGCATGAATGAATAATGAGGATTTAGGATAGGTTAGGGTCTTATTTATAGATTAGGCATGTGTTTTAGGCCATAGGATTAAACCTAGATTCAATCCAAGCCATCAAAGCATGTCTTGGGGAAGAAGTCAAGTGTAGGAACCATCTAGGGCCTTTAGATTAAAGATGAACCATGAGAACCATCCAAATGCAAAATCTGCATTTGAGCGAATCGGCCCACGGGTTGACAGCCAAACACCCTGGATTAACCCCTAGTCGACCCAGCGGGCTTGGGTCGACCTCAAAAATCGGCCGGTTCGGTTATTCCCCTCTCCCAATTCGCTATTTTGAACATTTTTGCATATTTATTTATTTAATTTTCAATTATATATATATATATATATATATATCAATTTATATATATTTCTCTGCGCAACCCATTTCACTTAATTAAGTATACTTTAATTTGGGAATTTTTCGTGAAACTTCGCGGGGCCATATCTTGGTCATAAGGACTCCGATTTTCGAAAACTCGGACTCTATTTCGCGTATTTTTCCGAGACGAACGCAATGGCATAGCCCGTTTCCCTTGATTCAGATTTTACAGTTTAATTCTGCCTCCATTTATGTTATAACAGGTTATTGAAAATACGGGTTGTTACAGGGTTCGATGTTCACCTGATGTCAGCGGAAAGGCTGTGCAACGCATTTGATGTTGGGATGTCGAGTTTGATGTAATTGGTATGATCGGGTGCGGTTTTGAATGAGGAGTACGCTGGAAGTTGTTTGGGTTTAAATCGGGAAGCATTGAGGAGATGGCATAGAAATGAAGTTGGCAAAATGGTGATAAGGGAGCTAAGTCGGGTTTGACAGTATTGGGGAAGATGATATCAAGAGCGGGTCTGTGTTATTGAAAACGGGTTTGGGCTTTAGTTGAATGGTGAGCCCAACTTATATTTAAAATTTAAAGTTTGATTTAATTCAAGTAATCATATAACTTGTATAAAGTATAACTTATTCGTATGTACTCAGTTTTGCGAGCGGTTTGTCACGTTGGGTTCGTATGGACGAGGGCTACGAAATGGAATTAACTGGGAGTGGATTGGAGTTTCGTTGAATTTATGGCAAAATAAATTGTTTGATCTGAATCAAACAACAGTTTATCATTATTTAACAATGAACTGCCAAAGTGAGTAAAACTCACCAACTCTACCAGTTCATATTTTTATAACGTAATTTTTAGAACTGATAAATGATGATTGATTGCTATGTATTGACTGTTTGGTTGAACTGCTAAGTAATTAGTTGAAATTATAGTCTAGTTATGTGTGTGTGTGTATATATATATTGGTTCTGTTTAGCAGAACATTTCATAGTGAAATGAAATTGATTTTAATTATATTGTTTAACATCTGTGGATGCAGGGAAACAGGTCGGATGAATCCTACTGGATTCCTCAACATTTATTTTACTGTTTTTATATATTGTAATATATGATGTGATATATAATCTGTGTTGATTACGTGTGCTGAACGATATCGATCATTGTTATTAGGGTATTTTAAATACCGCGATAAATACAGGAATGTAGAAAAGGAGATTTTCAAAGTGTATTTTGAAAATAAAGTATTTATATAAAATCAATGGATTTTATATATAAAAGGAAAAGGATTATATAAAAGGAAAATATTTGTGAAAACAAATAGAAAAGGAAATATTTGTGAAAACAAATAGAAAAGGAATATTTATTTGGGAAAATAAATAGATTATAAATGGAAATATTTATTTTGAAAATAAATAGAGTTATAAAAGGAAATATTTATTTATAAAATAAATAAGATTTTGTAGCAGAAATATTTGGAAAATGAATAGAATTATTAAAAAGGAGATTTCAAATTATAAAAGAAATTTTAGATGATTAATTTAAATTGGATAGTAAATAAAAATATGTTTTAACAGATGAATTGATAGGAATAGTTTATTAAAACATTTACCATTGGATAAATGGAATATATAAGCCAAGACTTATATGGAGAAGTATGAATCGATTTCAACATCGATATTTGAAACTGAATATGGACGAAGAGTGAATCGAATATTACCTATTCAAAAAGGAGCTAATCAAATGAAGTTAATCCAATAAAGTTAAGTGATAAGAGTTAAACGATTAGAGTTAATCGAATTAGAGCTAATCAGTTAGAGTTAACCAGTTAGAGTTAACCAGTTAGAGTTAATCAGTTAGAGTTAACCAGTTAGAGTTAGTCGAGTAAAGTTAACTGAATTAGAGTTAATCGTATTGGAGTTAATCGATTAGAGTTAATCGAATTAGAGTTAGTCAATTAGAGTAATTGAATTGGAGTTAATCGATTAAAGTTAATCAAATTAGAGTTAGTCAATTAGAGTAATTAAATTGGAGTTAATCGATTAGAGTTAATCGAATTAGAGTTAGTCGAATAGAGTTAATCAAATTAGAGTTAATCGTATTAGAGTTAATCGATTAGAGTTAATTGTATTAGAGTAATTGAATTAGAGTTAATTGAATATTAGTTATTTGAAGTGAGCTATCGAATATTAGTTATTCGAAAGGAATTAATCGAATATAGTTTATTTGAAAGGAGTAAATAGAATATAGTTTATTCGAAATGAATTATCGAATATTAGTTATTCGAAAGGAGTCAATCGAATATTAGTTATTCGAAAGGTGTTAATCAAATAGAGTTATTAGAAAGGAGTTAATTGAATAAAGTTATTTGAAAGGAGTTAATCGAACATTAGTTATTCGAAGAGAGTTAATCGGATATAGTTTATTCGCGAAGGAGTTATTGAATAGAGATTATTCGAAAGAGAGTTATAAGTTGAAATTTGATTGTATCGAATTCGGTAAAGTTCACTTTCCATTTTTATCAAGATTTAATGATTTATTTATAAATTGCCGATTTAGTTATTTAGTTAAATTAAGGAATAAAAGTTATATTTTGAAGTGAGATATTTCAGAAGTAGGGATTATAACGTTATAGTTATAATCAGTGTTTTCAATAAAGAAGTGGATTCGTAAATAGAATCCGAGAGTTACGTAAGGAAGTTGCTAAAGATTTAGAAGGTGAACTTTGTCTATTTAGAAGTTAGAAATGTTGTTTAGCTGAGAGGTAGTTATACCCCAACTTGATTGACTTCGTTTTAACTAAGGAATGGTTGAGGTTCGATAGTAAAGTTCGGTCAAGTGAATATAGTTAATTAGTTTAATGTTTTGAGTTGGCATAGCGATGTTTTATTTAAACATCTGTTTAAATCCAACGAATGAGTTTTGGAAACATTTTCCAAATAAAATCAGAGATATTTTCTAATCCTAGAAATTGAAATGTTTGATGATAAAGAATATTGAAATGGCAGTGATACGTGAAAAAGAGATGGAAATGTTTTCCAATCATTAATAACGTATATTTTCTAAATTAAGAAAATAAGGAATGTTGAATATACAGAAACAGGAAATGAAAAATGAATAAACTAAAGAGATAAATGTTCAATGATGATTGATCGATAAAATTTGAATAATATCGTTGTTTGCACACGTGTTTTTCTTTGATAGTTAACTCACCGACTATTGAAGTTTTTGGCCATTTTTTCGTCGTCAATGCGGAGAGACCGGGATCAAATTCATTATCTGAAAGCCACTCTGTATGGGTGTTAGCATTGCGATCAAATATGATGAAGATAATTGAAGACGGAGTTATGCAAGGGCTGTATAGTTTACATAATAGTACCTTCGGTTTGTCCAGTCCCAGGACGACCAGTATGGAAGAATGTCTGACAGAGTATATTTAATGGATCGCGTAAGTTGATCTCTTCAAACGTATTTACGTTTGGTGGTGGAGGAATTCGTTTCTCTTAGCTGTATACCCGTGGTATTTTTGGGGAAATCAATTTATGATTTGGTGGGTATGACGATGTGAAATTCAAAGTGAATAAGTGTGTGATCTGTCAGAGCTAAGCGTGGCCTCTAGCCTCACAACCGGGAAATGACAAAAATCGAGCAGGCATCATGGCTAAGTGGTTGGTTGCCAAGTAGGGTGTATTATCACCTATTTAGAGATATTCATTTCATTCTTTAATCTATTCGATGTTGTCCCATTCGGGAAACGGTTGCTGATCCCAACCGTTGGTGATATACATTCGATACACTCAAGCGAAATGAGTGGTCGGTCATGTGTGGTCGGGTTGCAAGATGTTCTTGTTGAACCCAGTGTATTCTTCTCTAGAAGTACACTATCGGAAGGTGGTTCCGTACCTTGTCATAGTTGGTAATCCATTATCCAATAAGTGCTCGCAGTTTTGATTGTATACTATATATGTAGAACGTGAGATGAAAGCGTTTCTGCTAGATGATTATTATATTGTGGTTGATAGACACTATCATAATATCAATGAGTTTTGATATAAAGATTATCGTTTCTTTCAAAATGATTTGAAAGTTAAATAAAATAGATTTGGATTCTCATAAGAAAAAACTTGTTCCGTTATACGGCGTGGTCTTATGAGATATCGTTTAATTGCTCAAACTGTTTTAAATTGTTTTACTCACACCTGTCCCATGACTGACCCGGAGTTTATTTTGTTTTGTTTTCCCTAAACTCTTGGGTGCCCAAATTTGTACGGGCAGTCAAGTAGTCAGGATTTTACAGATATACTTGGAGAGCTTGAAGCAGGATGCTTCAGGATTATATAGCAATAGTTATTTCCGCTGTGTTGTAAGTGTTGTACTCTAATAATGTTATTGTATACATATAATAGTTTCATTTCAAAGTTATGTATCTGTTATATTTTATTCGTTCTGCTGTGAGATTCGTGTTACTCTGATGTTGTGTGTTCTTCTTCTTCTTCTATTCTAAGTTTCTATCTTATCTATTCTCACCCTCTAATTTCTTTCATGGACTATCCGGTATTTCCGATGCTTGAATAGTCGACATAGTATTATATGCCGATATCCTGGATCGCGAAAACTCGTGTCGTTACAGTTCTATAGTCAACAATGATGATCCAAACAAGGCTGAAGATATAAACAATGAAGATTGGTTTCCAGATTCAGGAGCAACCAATCACATCACAAATAATCTACAAAATCTCAATCTTGCTAACAAGAACTACTCAGGTACGCAAGTTATTCATACATGCAATGGTGAAACCAAGAACATATCTCATATTGGGGGCAGGTGTTGTTAAAGGTAAGTGAAAACTCTCCCTTAACAATTTATGCAGAGTTTCAAATGTCAAGAAAAATATTATCAGTGTATCCCAATTTGCCAATGATATAAGGTGTATTTTGAGTTTAACTCCAAATATTGCCTGATCAGAGACTTGCTAAATAAAGATATATTATTACAGGGTAGTTTGGACAATGGTTTGTACAAATTCAGCAACACGCAATCAAGATTGGGAAAAAGAAAATGACACTTGGTGTTGTAATTCTAGTATACATTTTTGTGATGATCATAATGAAATAGAGCCTGGCAATAATGACCGTAATGAAATCAAAAATGATATAGACTTTTGGCATTGTAAACTAGGACATCCTAGTTATCACCTTGTTATGAAAATATTGAAAGATAATAACATTTCCTACAATCACTAACACTTGTACACATTGTCAAGTTGGCAAAAGTCACAAGCTGCCTTTTAGCATATCTAAAATAGCATATACTAAGCCACTTGAATTTGGGACAGCAGACCTGTTGGGTCCCGCACCATTATGCTCAAAACAAGGTCACAAGTATTATCTATCCATTGTAGATGCATACACAAGATATACCTGGATTTTCTTTCTTAAGGCCAAATCAGACACGTATAATGTTATGCTACAGTTTATCAATTTTATTGAAAGGCAAATAAGCTATAACATAAAAATTATATAGATAGTGGGGGCAGTGAATTTTTTCCTTTAAAAGGTTTTCTTAATAATAAAGACATCATTCATAGAACCATTTGCCCTTATACATCTGGGAAAAATGGCATTGTTAAAAGAAACCACAAACATATAGTTGAAACAGGGTTAACCTTGTTATATAAAGCATCTCTGCCTATGAAGTATTGGTACGAGGCATTTAACCCAGCTGTATACTTAATAAATAAAATTCCAACTGAAATTTTGCAACACAAATGTCCTCATTAAGTGTTATATGGAAATAAACCCGATTATAACACTATGAGAACATTTGGATGCTTGTGTTATCCATGCCTCAGACCATACAACAAACATAAACTTTCCCTTAGATCCAGCCCATGTACCTTCTTAGGATATGCAAATAATCAAAAGGGGTACATATACATGGATGAAAAAGGAAAGATCATTATTTATAGACTTGTTGTTTTTAATGAGCGTGTTTTTCCTTTGTAGAAAGGAGAAACACAAATAATCAGAAACTGGATCAATGCCAAACAATAATGGGAACAATTCCAAAGCTGTCAGAATGGACTATGGATAAAATGAGGATGGACTGACACATCAAACACCAGCCACTCCAACTGTATCAAGCACTAGGTCTGGATACAGTTCCGGTGAACCAATGAGTGAAGATGATCGGCATTAAACATATGACATGAATGACAATGACAATCAGAAACATGGCCATGACAGTAACACATCAGAGGAGAGCAATCATGAAACAGAAGCACAACAACCACAAACAGGTCATCATATGACTACTCGAGCAAAGAGTGGCATGTTTAAGCCTAAATTTTACAATGCATTCATTAAAGACATTAACCCTACCAGTAAGCCAACTACATATGAACAGGCAATTAAACACAAGCAATGGTGTAAATTTATGGATGAGGAATATAAAGCATTGATGTAGAACAAGACATGGAGTTTGGTTGCTGATCCTAAGAACAAGAATGTTGTGGGGGTGTAAGTGGACTTACAAATTTGAAGAAAGGTGAAAGTGGTAATATTTCTACGTATAAAGCCAGATTAGTTGCAAGGGGTTTTACACAGCAATATGGGTTTAATTTTAATGAAACTTTTTCTCCAATAGTAAAACCCACAATCATTAGAGTTATTTTAACTATGGCATTGCATAATGGTTGGAATATAAGGCAATTAGATGTGTGCAATGCATTCTTGAATGGAGATCTAAGTGAGGAGGTATACATGCAACAACCTAAAGGTTATATATGCAAAGACAAAGAAGATTATGTTTGCAAACTTCACAAAGCAATATATAGGTTAAAACAAGCCTCCGAAGCTTGGTACATCAAGCTGAAACATACATTTGCAAGTCTTGGATATAAAGCAACAAGATCTGCTAACTCATTATACATCAAAAACACTAACCAAAGTGCTGTGTACATTCTGGTGTATACGGATGATATACCGATGACTGGAAATGATGATGCAGAAATCAACAAAGTGATAACTCAGCTAGATAAAACTTTTGGAATAAAAGACATGGGATAAGTAAACTATTTTTTGGGGTGCAAGTGCAAAGAAAATCACATTCAGAAATATTTCTTTCTCAAAGGAAATACATATCTGAATTTTTGGCAAGAGCAAATATGGACAAGGGAAAACCTCTCCCTACTCCTATGACTAGCAATTTACATATGTCCAAACATGAGGGTGATGCTATAGAAAATAGCAAACAACATCGAAGTATTATAGGGGCTTTACAATATCTAATTATAACAAGACCAAAGATCTATTTTAGTGTAATAAAGTTTGCCAATTTATGGCAAATCAATCATGTGAACACTAGAGAGCAGTTAAACGTATTCTACGTTACTTACAAGGCACACAAGAGCATTTTAGTCATCAAAGCCAGTAAAGATATTAATTTAAACACCTACGGTGATGCAGACTGGGCGAATGATCCAGATGACCGAAGATCTACATCTGGTTATTGTTTGTTCATGGGTCCAAATACCATCTATTGGTGCACGAAGAAATAGTCGACCGTGTCTTGATCAAGCACTGAGGCCGGGTATAGAGCCATAGCTTCAACAACAACAGAGATAATTTGGGTAGAATCCCTAATTAAAGAATTAGGGCTACAATTCACGAAAAATCCCGTGCTCTGGTGCGACAATCGAAGCACAGTATCAATCCCAATCAATCCAATACAACACTCAAGGACCAAGCACATTGAGATTGACCTCCACTTCGTCAGACAAAGGACAAGCGCAGGGAAGCTGATGATCAATCACATACCCGCTTTCTATCAGAAAGCCAATATGTTGACTAAAGCTCTATGGAGAAACAGTTTTGAGAGATTAAGAAATGACCTTAGGGTTTCAAGTGGCAGCGTTGAAGAAACTCGTGGAAAACCCTAGTTCATTTTGAGGTAGGGGTGCTAACATATGTACTTTATCTTATGCAAAACGCACTGTAATAGCCATATGGGCTTTTATCATTTCTGGGCCTTTTTATTCTTGAACCCTTATAGTCGTTAGCTATTGCTACATATATCAGCAGGCTATGTATATTATCATCATCAATTAGAGTATTATACATTTACATTCTGAAATAATACGAAGAGATTATTATAATCTTATTCTCCAAACCTTATAAAGAATCCACCAGAGTCTCCACTAGAACTAGAAAGTTGACTGCTTCAAAAACAGAAAAAAAGAAAAAAAAATCAAAATCAAAACACCATACTTGACTCCACAGCTACCTAGAATGTTAGAGGAGTTCATTTCACGATCAATCAAAATGAAATAAAGGACCTAATCTGTTAGTACCAGAATTATTTTATCTAGCATTTGGAGATAAATAAACAAGTGTTTGCAGCATGGAGAGAAGAAGAATCGTTTCGTCAAACACTACGATGACCGCCACATACCTCCTGCACTAACCGAGGAGAAGTGCACTGTATAATGTGCCAGGTCGATACGGGACGATCATCATGGTATAATAACACATGCGGAAACTTGTCGTATAACTCATAACGCATGTAGAAAATATAATAGAACATATACAACATGAGATAATAGTAAAGCATAACTGAGCAGAATTTTAAACTTTCATATCATCGTGAAAATACCCATACATCAAACTGGATTACATCAGAGTATGTACAGTAAGCCTCACTACAGGTTCACTCGGAGTAGCACTCAACATCAATAATAGCGAAAACAACTAGTATGAATAGTAAAAACTAATACGTAAACCTCTAACTCGTCGTCGCTTAGCGGCATCGTCCTCGTCAAGATCTACTACCTACTACCTAGTTTGTCCATCCACAACATGGACGAACTACCCAAGGTAATAAGAGGGAAGCATAAAACCTTGAGTCAGACAATAGTCTTAATGAGCGATAAAACAACTATCAACATCATCAATAAGGTATATGAGAAATAGGCAGATCAATCATCTGAACTACCAACACCTCAACAGTAAAGATACCCATGTTGTATCTAACAATTCTATGATTTTTGTTTGATGATAACAATCATATATTTATTATTACAAATGTGTTTGCAATTGTACTGTTATACTACATCACAGATAAAATATAATATTTATATTTAAATAGAATATTACTGCACAAGAATTTAAATATTCAAAATAGTATTTTTTTTAAATATAGTATTTTATTTCAATAGTACAAAATTTATAACTCCACTATTTGTACCTTTCATTGAAATACAATATATATATATATATATATATATATATATATATATATTCATCCCCAAATGTGAAAAACCTACTAGTGTAGCAGACTTCAGGCCTATTGCCTGCTGTAATGTCATTCACAAAATCATCAACAAGGTATTATGCAATGATTGAAAATGATCCTCCTAGGCCTGATTGATGAATGTCAAAGTGCAGTCATAAAAGGAAGAAACATTTCAGAGAACTCTCTACTTGCTCATGAATTGATCAAAAATTTCAATAAGAAGGGTGCTGAACATATTTGTCTAAAGGTGGACATACATAAGGCATATGATAAAATCAGTAGACACTTTATCATACATGTTGGCCAGCTTTTGGACCAAGCCACCAAGATTCATGCGCGAGTTCAAGATGAAGCTTTACTTGTGGAAAGGCCTGGACCAGATCGCGATCGCCCCCCAGCTAGCCCGATTCGACCCGCTCGTGTCAGCCTGATGCGATCCGACTTGCTCGTGTCAACCAGATTCGATCCGCTCCTCCTAGCTCGATCCAATCCCTCCATGAAAGCGTGACCTGATCCGAACTAGGAAACTAGATAAAAACCATGACCAAGTCTTTCACGCTCCGCAAACGCAGGATCCAGCGACACCTGTCCATAATGGCCATATTGACTATTTCTCCCTCAAGCTACGAACCAGCCCAAGATCTTCGGGATTTGTGCCACGTATGACCGTGATCCGCTTGCAAAAATCAGCTATAAATAACCCAGAACTTGGCATTTTTCAGGATCCTTTTGGCAATTCTGAGTTCTGAATCCACCATTATTACACCTCCATTATTATTATTCAGAGTTGTCTCGAAATTATTGAGTGAATCAACATTGTAAGAGTGAGATCAAGGGATAAATCATCGATTGTACTCTGATTCCAAGTATAATCATAGATATAAAGTGGACGTAGGCTCGTTAACGCCGAACCACTATAAATCTTGCGTCTTTTCTGTTTTTCTATTATTATTATTTTGATATTAATTTCTGTATAATTGAATAATTTGGGTGTTAGAGCCAATTTTGGATCTAACAACACACATGCTAAAATGTATGGAATTTCTATACAAAACTATTAAAATTATTAAAGAGTGCATTTCTACTCCTACTTTTTCTATTATCATTAATGGGGTGCCTAAAGGTTTCATAAGTAGTAACAGCGGTATTAGGCAAGGTGACCCACTATCACCTTACCTCTTTGCAATGGCAATGGAGTACTTTACATTACAAATGGAGATAGCATGTCACAAGTATTAGGTGCAGACTATTCACAACATCCAGCCCAGCATATCTCATCTACTTTATGCGGATGATTTACTTATTTGTATTAAAGAAAATGGGGCTGCAGCTGGACACATCAAAGACATCTTTGCCAATATGGAGGTACTTTGTGGTTTAAAAGTCAATAATTTAAAAACTAAATGCTCTTTTAATAAAACTTGCAGGAATTAGCTACATGTCCTTGAAGTGCTGAATGTACAAGAAGGGGAACTCCCAGTGAAATACTTGGGGGTGCCTCTTTCTTCGAACAAGATAACTGATAGGGAGTGTACAAGATTAATCACAAGCATTAGAGACAAACTGTATAGCTAGAGTTCAAGGCTTCTGTCATTTGCTGGGAGAATAGAGTTGGTGCATACTACCATTCATGCAAAGGTTAATTTTTGGCTCAAAACATTCCAGCTACCAGATGCTTCGATTGAGAAGATAGAGAACGTGTGTGCAGACTTTATTTGGCATGGGGGATTACACAAGATCAAATTTGAGGATCTTTGTAGACCCAAGGAGGAAGGTGGAGTGGGCTTAAGAAATATAAAGACAATGAGAGATGCATTCACCTTAAAACAAGCATGGAAAATCATCAGCAACTAGGGATTATGGGCTAGATGGATGAATACAAGATATGGCAGGGATAATTTTTGGGTTATGAAGGAAGATAACAATGCTTCGACCACTTGGAAGGTTATTCCGAGAATTCGAAGCACTTTGGCCAAACATTATAGAAAAGAAATTGCCAAAGGCAACGATACAAATTTATGGAAGGACCCCTGGATAAATGGAAAATCTCTCATGGATGCACATGGGTGGGTCACCTATTCAGCCTATTATTGCCCAAACGAAACAGTAAACTCCATCATAATGAACAACAAATGGAATGAGAATATTTCTTGTAATACTGAACAAAAAAGGGTAATTGAAAGCATGCAAATTCATGAGGATAGGCAGTATGACATATTGACATGGATGGGATCTGGATTTAATTTACAACGAACATGGAATGACATCAGACCCAAAACTATACATGTACTATACATGTATACACATACATGTATATGTATATACACATATTTTTGCAAGGATAAATATATCAAGGTGTGTTCAGGTGAAGCCTGATACACATGCTTAGTGCATAGTCAAGTATCCATGAACACACATGCACTTAAAAGCGGCCATGAAGACTAAGCTCGACTCAGTACAAGTGATCTCACAATGGCCATAACAATATATATATATATATATATATACACACACACACACAAAGGGTGGTGTATATTGTGGCATATACAAGCAATAAGGCAAGTAAAGCTCAAGTGATCAAAGAGGATGCAGCATGGAACTTTAGTGTTCAAAACTATTTAGATACAAAAGCATGGAACTGGACACAACTTGCTCGACCAGGATATATAAACAAATGGCCAAGCAGGTACGAAGTATCAGCATATACAAAATACACATGGAAAAGTGTGGAGCATGATGCTCAAACAAACTCAAGTTAGCACAATGCACAACAAGTCAGAACAATGAGAAGTGTGCACAGGATTATAATTAGCTATGTGGCATAATGATTGGTGAAGCACAAGATCTGTGCAGATTCTGCATACAAGACCATGCAGATCGGTATTTTCATGTACTCCCAGAAATGTATATTAGGCAAGTGCACACATGACACTATGCAAAACAGACATGTACAAGCTCTCAAATACGAACAAGTGCAAAAGATGTTGAGCACAAATCAATAGGTGGAAAATATACCAGACGCATGGCAGCAATATAATGGTACACACATGTACAGTTTTCATGTTCAAGCAACAAGAAGTAGTAAGAAGCAAGCTTAAGTCAAAATATTAATGCACAAGTCAGTGGCATCACAAACCACACAGGGCAAGCCATTTCAATTCACAAAGAAGAGTGATGTATGAAAGATGTCCACTTACATGTTTACATATACACAGTCGAGATAGATTGGAAAGTGAAACAACTGCATGAATATGTTTCATGTACACAAATTATATCAAGCTCAAGTGTTGGGAGATTTAAATTCAACATTGTTCTTTAGCAAGAAAACAATTACACAAAAACAATTATTGTTTCTAGAAAAGACTTTATCACAACAAAAAAAAGACCAGTTTTTTGTTACCAGAACTTTTTTTATTTCTTTTTAGAATATGGCAAAGCAGTGAACACATTTATTTTGTTTCCTGGAATCATTCCTTTTAAATTGGAAAAGATTCAAATTAGCATTTTGGAAAGTGATCAAGCCATCAATCTCAAGTATTTTGGGCAAGTGATTTTTAGAAAATATTAATTAAAATAATTTGGCAGGCGGACAAAATGTTTCTATGTTATCATCAGGAATTCACGGCAATGCAAGGGACTTATCAAGGGGCCACATGTACAATCAGTTTTTGTTTCCAGAAATTCATTGACAAGGCAACAAATTCAAACAAGGAAATCACGACAATTTACATAGCAATTCAAAGCCGATTCATTCAAAAATTTACAAAGCCAAAATCACGCAAACCATACAAATCAGATAGGGAAATCTGAGAGCAATTTATGGGATTTTATAATCCTCTATAATCACCAATTACATCACAGGCAAAAGAAATCGAACAGGACAAAAATTGGAAAGCAAATTGAAGAATAAATTCAGAGAAACTCACTTTTTTTCGATTGCAATAACCAAATCAATTAATCAAGAGCAGCAATAATTGGGGCCAAATCGAAGAACAAAATCAAGTAACCAGAAGTCGAATTGATTTGGGAGTTGAAAAAACCCTAACTTCATCGGCCGCCATTTTCTAAAGGGAAGAACGATCGGGTACAAGAAATGTAGAAGCGTTTTTAAAAGGGTCGACCTGTTTTCTATTTTGTTTAAGGCTTAGGGTTTTTAGTTTATTTTTATTTTATATTTGTTTTGGGTTTTAAACTTTTGTAAAATCATCCTTTGTTCTGTAAAAACCAGGTCATCTAGTTATAGTTTTAACTAATAGTTTTCTAGTGTCTGTAATAACTAGGGGTTGCTAGCTACGGGTTTGCAGCTAGGGTAAAATCTAATCTAGGGGATATAGATCAGTCTAGGGTTTTGAGCATAGGATTAGAACAAGAGCAGGGTTTGCGAGTTTATAGGGTTTGTAAGTGAGATCTGTTTTAGTACCTAGTAAAA
This sequence comes from Allium sativum, assembly GCA_030737875.1. Classification (NCBI taxonomy): domain Eukaryota; kingdom Viridiplantae; phylum Streptophyta; class Magnoliopsida; order Asparagales; family Amaryllidaceae; genus Allium; species Allium sativum. The sequence continues at coordinate 943,395,918 of CM060909.1, read as the reverse complement.
ATCTTAGAAATGCAGTAGTAGGTAGAGTTTGCCGAAGCCGGATAAAATCTGTGTTATTTATTTTCTGTATTTATTTTATCTGCTGCATTCTGTGCTGTGATATTCTTTAATATCTCGAATTAATTTAATAAACCCTATTTACCCCCCTCTAGGGTTAATCTAGATCCAACAAGTGTTATCAGAGCAGGTATTTCATTAACTCTAGAGTAATATTGTTCCCTAGTTGTTGGTCTTCTGAGAGTCAGTCCAGTCATATTCCAACTATTTTTAATGGTATAGAGTTTTTAAATTGTAAATTAGAAATGGAATCCTATTTAAAATCTGTTGATATTAAATGTTGGAATATTATTATAAATGGGTATGATATGGTTAATAGGAATGATATTGTGTTTAATTCTCGTGCTATTCATATTTTATATTCTTATTTTGATGATGTCCAATATAGCCTTATCTCCCATTGTTTAACTGCACAGGAAACCTCGAATACTCTCGATACGAAGTATGGAAGAATTGACAACAGCAGATCAAAACCCCAAAAAGTCAACATAGATTCAGATCTATGCTTGGAAGGAGAAACAGATGAAAATTCAAGTAGATCAGATGATGGAGACTCAACAAACAGTGAGACTGAAAGCTTCTCATAATAAGATTTGGTTTATATGTGTGCTGATTTAACAAAAACTATTGATAATCTTCATCAGAAAAACAAATCTTTAAAATCTAAAATTCATGATTTGTCCAGAAAAATTAACTGTTTGGAATCAAAATTTTCAAATGTCATGAAATTAGAAAATTCTGATTATGAAAATTGTTTGAAATTGAAAAATGATCTCGTTCAACTCAATAAAAATACTAAAAAGCTTAAAGAGGAAATTCTGACATTAAAAGATAACAAGATTGAGCTAAGAGATTCAAACAATTATTTGCAAAGGAATTTGAAAATTTTAAGACTACCAAAAAATCCAAACATGGAATTGCTGAAAAGGAAAATTTGCAAAAAACTGATTCAATTTGAATGAGCTTGAAAAGGAGATTGAAAATTTCAAGAAGCCTAAATTTGAAATACAATTAAATTTGAATCTGAAATCTTTGAGTCCAAGAGCAAAATCAAACTGCTTGAAAACGAAAATTTGATTTTGAAACAAAACGATACTGAAAGGAGAAAGATCAATAACATTTATCATTGTTCAAATTTGATAAAAGAGAAAAGTGATCTTAAATCCAAAATTCAATTATTTGAATCAACTTTGGATAAATTTTCTAACGGAGAAAATCGTTGAATATGTTGTTACAAAACCAAATTTCCGTTGGAAATAGAAATGGTCTTGTGTTTGGAAAAGGTAATAAATTTGTTTAAAAGCAAAATTCAAGTGATTTGAAAAACTCTTCAAATGACTTGGGGTGTAATCGAATTGAAAATTTGGGATTTAATGACTTTAAAAAACTGAATCCAGATGGTTTTACAAATTCTTCAAATTGTTTCGAAAAAGACCGTTTTGAAAATTTGTACTTTGAAAATTTCAAAGGATTTTTGAATCATAAAAGAAATGAGTATTTGTTTGGTAACAAACCATTAAACAATCTTGGATCCCAAATGGAAATAAAATGATTTTGACCAAATTCAAACAGATTTGGGTTTCTAAGTGTACAAAGGTAAACCCCAATGGGTTTTTATACAAATAGGTTTGGGTACTGAATGACGTGAACAAAATTGTGAGTGGTTTTTCTAATTTTGTTAGACCACTCAATCCTCTAAACAATTAGGTACCAAAGATGGCTAATGAACTGCTTTGTTAAAAAGAGATTGAATTCAAGTTGTTCCATATTTCTGTACCATTCAGAGCTCTTTAGCCTAAGATTGCCGAGTTAGAGATGCATTTGCTTACATTGAATTCAGGTATGATCTCTAAACTCATTTCTATTAATATTCTCAATTTTTTTATTGTTTATTCCTCCTTCTACCCCTTCTATTTTCTTTTGGCTATTTCTAATTTGTTTTGACACAACCACATTATTTTTCTTTTTATTTTGAGTTTCTTAACTTCAAATTGAAGAATTCATGGTTTTCTGGAAATTCGCTTTATTTTAATAAAACTCTCATGTTTTAGTCATTTCTAGATCTTGAATTCAAATTTGTAAATTTCTGCCATTATTTTGAAATTTAATTCTTTTCTGATTTCTGAATTCCTAACAGTACTGAAGCATTCTTGTTTTTTATTGAACACTATTAATTTCAATTCTAAATTTTTGAAGATCTAAAAAATTAATGAAATTTTACACACCACTGCTGTTTTGAGTTTCTCTTAACTCATTTTGGAAAGACTTGAAATATAATACTCATTACCATATACTACTATTTTTTAGTTGTGATAATTTCATTAAATTTTTGGATTGGTTTGATTATTTCTGAATTGAAAAACTTTTGATTTGAATCACATTGTCACATCATGAAATTCATCCTTATTCATGATCATCTTTGTTAATAATATGTTTGTTTGAAATCATCTGAAATTTTTGATATTTTGAATCTCACACACTTCTCAGATTTGAAATTATTAGTCTTGTGTGATTGATTTACTGTATCTCAAAATTTACATTTATTTAAGTGATTTCAAATAAATTATTTTTTAATTTTGGATCATGATTATCTCTCAAACTTAATGTAAATTTTCTAAAAATTTCTTTTGTGGTTATAAAAAAAACGATGAAAAATTCTTTGAAGATCTTGTATTGTAACTCACTGTTATTTCATGATCAATTTATTTGAATATTTGTTCGTTTGAAACCATTTGAAATTATTAATTCATGAATCTCACACATATCTTGGATTTGAAACTTATAATCTGGTGCAATCGATTCATTGAATCTTGGGATTATCATGTTCCTTCAAATGATTAAAAATAAACTGTATTTTTATTCCTGGATCATGGATCATTTTTTTTGTGACTATCAGAAATATTTGTGAAAAATTCACTTGTCAAGTCTGCTTTGAAATTGACTGTGGTGCTGCTCTAATAAAAGAAATCGTTTGGAAATATTTTTAGGTAACTGCTTCGTTTGGTATCATCTGCTGCTCTGATAAATGATTCAAAGATTTTCTGATTGACTTAACTACTCTTAATTGAAAATCTTTTGTGTTCTATAGCCTGAAATCCATTCTGAAATCATGATCATTGACTTGTTTGTTTTGTTTGAAATCGTTCGAATATGCTTAATATCTTGAGTCTCACACTTTTCTTGGATTATAAATTAAAAATATTGTGTGATTGATTCATTGAATTTTCAATTTTTAAGTTTTCACTTCCTTTTAGATGATTTCAAATAAACCCGTTCTTTAAAATGTTGGATCATGATTTGTCTTCCTAGACTTGTTGAAAATTTTATGAAAAACTTTCCTGTGAAACTTATTCTGAATTTGTCTTACTGCTCTGAAAATTGGAATTGAGTTGTTAAATTTTTGATTGGACCTTGTGAGTTGATACCGTTGTCTGAGATACCCTTGTTAGCCACCAGGGTAGTATTAAAATCCTCGTTAGCAGAGACAACGAGTGGTATCAGATGTTCGAGTTTATGCCCTAGAGGCAATCTGTTAGATGTGAATAATAATAACATTGTTGATGTTATGTTTTATTTGGAATAAAATGTTCTGTTATTTTATATTTACTGCGTAATATAAATATTAACATAATAGAAGTCCTTAGAATAATAATACGGAATTATATAGCTCGAGTAAGACTGAATTTGAGATTATATATTATGATAATTATTATAATTCTTAAATGTCCCTAGTCGAGTTTTATTGTTTATATAGGACAACAATAAAGCGTTGAGACTAGTATGTTGATTGACTGATGATCACATCTCATTGATCATTAATATACATGATATTAATGTCATAACATAAATACGTATTAAATAATAGTGTTTTGGGCTGACCCAACATTAGAATAACTACGTGGAATATAGTTAAAAGTATCATAAGTTATTCTCATAGTGACAGTGATGTAATGGTCCTCAGACATGAAATCGTTATAATTTTATTCAAAGATATTTGTGTTTTGATATCATCAAAAGTTACTCGTAATTGAGTTGACGATAACTGTGATTATTGGATACATCTCGAATTGAATAAAAATTATATACGATCTAGATGGAATTTAACACTACATATATATGTGTAGAATTATCCATGGGCCTCTTTATTGAGTGAGACTATGAAATGCATGGCCATGCTTAAATGTTGATTTGTTTATATATAGTCTACTCATCGATCAAGATAAACGAATTAAATTATAAAGAGAATGATACGTTACATGCCTTGAGTTTAATCCTGGATATATTGGTTAAAAGGATTATATTAAATTGGTACACTAATCACAGAAAGGTTGTATTGAATCATTAATATTATTATAGCTTGATTAACAGTGATGTATTACTAGATGTCACTCACTGTTTACAATTTAAATATTGTTTAAATTTTTGCCAATGCTATGATAACCTATAGGGTCACACATATAAACGTTGTATAAAGTGAGAATATTTAAGTAAAATGGTTTGACCATTTATTTTATTTAAATAAGGAAGAACGGGTTCTAAGGTTTATCTAGAAAATCGGTTCTAATGTTATAAATAAAGGGGCTGAATTTTTCCTTTAATATACATTACACAATCGACGTTCAGAAAAACCTATATTCCCAAAAATTAGCTAGCACCGATTCACCTTCCCTCGATTTGATTTTGAGAACGACGTTTGTGGATTACTAGTAGAGACGCTAGGATTCAGGCGTTCGATTCGATCCAACTACAAATTCAAATTTGTTGATTTCGTGATTTCAATTACAAGCCATTGTTTAATTCTTCGATTTGACAAGGTACATGTTTAAATTCAATTTTGGATTCAAATTTCATCTAAGAATGATTAAAATCAATAATATCCGCTGAGTCAAGATCCATAAAAATTCCTTCATTAGAAATGCTTTGAAATTTTCTCACCCATCTGCTATGATTCTTTATATACTGTTTTTTCATCTTATACAGTTTCTTCTTATCCTTCTTGCCTTGTATAAATCTTTTAAATCCCTCTTGTAATTGATTTTTCAATTTTAAAATCATTTATTGATTATTTGTTCAGAAATTGAAATCAATAACCGAATTGAACTATATTTAAAATTCATCAAAATTATTATCAGAATTTTGAAATTGTGATGAATTGTGACTACATATATTTCACAATAAGAGGAAGTTTTATTTAATTTTTCATGATGACTGAATAATTTTCATAATATCTTTGAATTGGCGGGTATTTCACGAACATCTCCTTTATCTATCATTATTATGCCATCCATCATGATTTTATATTAATGTGGAGAGTTTAATATTTTTTAAAATCATCTTGAATAAACAGTGGAAATATTTGTGATCGAAATGTGACTATATTATTTTTTAGAATTAGTGATAATTGAAAATTTTCAAGAATCCCGGTACAATTGAGCATATTTCAAAATATAATTAATTTGGAAATTTATTTCATAAACCATTTCTCTACCTACCGTATTTCTATCATCCATGCTGGTTTTATATACTGAGGAGTTTTTTTTCTTTTGGAACAGAAAATAATAAAAATATAATATTCATAAGTGTTTCTCTAACCTCATTTAAAAATCCAAGCTTTGGTTATGCATGGTTATGAGATTATAAGCTGCAACTGATCTCATTTAAAAATCCATGATCTGATTATGCGTGGTCAGTGTGCTCTTAAATAAAAAGAAAAAGAAAATGGAAATAAATAATTTTTATATGAAATTCTCCTTGGTAAGTGAAAACTAGCCTATCAATCCATTTTTCTAAATTGTGAAATGTGTTAATATCTTATGATATATTATGATTTGTTTATTGATAGTTATTGGGATTTGAGATTATTTTATTATGTCACTTAAATTGAATTTATAATCATAATCCAAATCCAATTTTTTTATGCTCAATTTTATGAAAACTCTCTTGAAAATATTTGGAAATCATATATTTTAAAACTCTCTCCATTTGTATAAATTTCATTGTAAATCCATCATTCTAAAATGTGAAAATTTCCACTAATTCTTAGATTATTATGATTTTTGTTCGACTGATTGAGATTAATGATGATCGTTCTTCCTCTTAGGATGATATTATATCTTTAGTCGTTTTACATCACTACTTTAATTTCGGTATCCTTCTGATTATAACAAAAGGGAGAGAAGGTGTTAAGATTTTGATCGATAATTGAATATTCTTTGAATATTTTAATATTGAAGTTTCAATCATTGATTTTCACTCATGCACATATCTAGGGGGAGTTAATGTTATAGGGGGAGCATTCAAATAGGGGGAGTTCAATAATTCACTATCAAACTCATTTATAATAATATTATATTCAAAATCTTATCTTATATTTGTCATCATCAAAAGGGGAGATTGTTGTATCTAACAATTCTATGATTTTTGTTTGATGATAACAAACATATATTTATTATTATAAATGTGTTTGCAATTGTACTGTTATACTACATCACAGAAAAAATATAATATTTATATATAAATAGAATACTACTGCACAAAAATTTAAATATTCAAACAATATTTTATTTAAATATAATATTTTATTTCAACATTTCAACAGTACAAAATTTATAACTCCACTATTTGTACATTTCACTGAAATACAATACGTACATATATATATATATATATATTCATTTTCATTTTTATACATTGCTCATCACTACATCACTCGGTCACTCAGCACATATATATTCGTACATTCACTCACTGACACATACTCTTGTCTTCTGTCATATGCCAGTCTTCATAGTTAGTCCAGTCCTCTGCTTACCTGTAACAAACAGAAACACGCACACAGTAATCCAGAACTAAAATAATTTTATATTCTAGCAGATATAATTTTTATTTTAAAAATTTATTTGCCTCAGAATTTTGGTGTGTTTCTCATCATTTTTCATGACTTGATCTGATTTATCTGTATATCCATCTGTGTCTAGACAACTTGTGATATTCACAGTGATACATTGTAAATACCACAAGGTAGACAAATCTTCTGTAGTGCTCACATATATATAATCTGCACGTGCACTATACATGTATACACATACATGTGTATGTATATACACATATTTTTGTAGGGATACATATATCAGGGTGTGTTTAGGTGAAGCCCGACACACATGCTCAATGCATAAGTCAGATATCCATGAACACACCATGCACTGAGGAGCGGCCATGAAGACCAAGCTCGACTCAGTACAAGTGATCTCACAATGGCCATGACAACATATATACAAGGGGTGGTGTATATTGGAGCATATACAAGCAATAAGTCATGCAAAGCTCAAGTGATCGAATAGGATGCAACATGGAACCAGTGTTCAAAACCGTTCAGATACAAAAGCATGGAACTGGATGCAACTTGCCCGACTAGGTTATATAAACACATGGCCAAGCATGTACAAAATACCAGCATATACAAAATACACAAGGCAAAAATATAGAGCATGATGCTCAAACAAACTCAAGTTAGCACAGTGCACAATAGGTCAGAACAATGAGAAGTGTGCACATGATTACAATCAGCTATGTGGCACAATGATTGATGAAGCACAAGATCTGTGCAGATTCTGCATACAAGATCATGCAGATCGACATTTTCATATACTTCCAAAGATGTATATTAGGCAAGTGCACACATGACACTATGAAAAATAGAGATGCACAAGCTCTCAAGTACAAACAAGTGCAAAAGATGATGAGCACAAATCAATAGGTGGAAAATAGACCAGAGTGCATGGCAACAATATTATGGTACACACATGTACAATTTTCATGTTCAGGCAATAGGAAGTAGTAAGAAGCAAGCTCAGGTCAAAATATTAATGCACAAGTCAGTGGCATCACAGACCACACATGGGCAAGCCATTTCAATTCACAAAGAACAGTGATGGATGAAAGATGTGCAATTACATGTTTACATACACACAGTCGAGATAGATTGGAAAGTGACACAACTGCATGAATATGTTTCATGTACACAAATTATATCAAGCTCAAGTGTCATGTTTGGGAGATTTAAATTCAATATTGCTTTTTTGGCAAGAAAACAATTACACAAAAACAATTATTGTTTCCAGAAAAGACTTTATCACAAAAAAACATAGACCGGTTTTTTTGTTGCCAAGAATTTTTTTATTTCTTTCTAGAATATGATAAAGCAGTGAACTAATTTATTTTGTTTCCTGGAATCATTCCTTTTAAATTGGCAAAGATTCAAATTAGCATTTTGGAAAGTGATCAAGCCATCAATCTCAAGTATTTTGGGCAAGTGATTTTCAGAAAATATCAATCAAAATAATTTGGCAAGTGGACAAAATGTTTCTAAGTTATCATCATGGAATTCATGACAATACAAGGAACTTATCAAGGGGCCACATATACAATCAGTTTTTGTTTCTAGAAATTCATTGACAAGGCAACAAATTCAAACAAGGAAATCACGGCAATTTACATAGCAATTCAAAGCTGATTCAATCAGAAAGTAACAAAGCCAAAATCACGCAAACCATACAAATCATGTAAGGAAATCAGAGAGCAATTTGTGGGATTATAATCCTATATAATCACCAATTACATCATAGGCAAAAGAGATCAAAAAGAACAAAAATTTGAAAGCAATTCAAAGAATATATTCAGAGAAACTCACTTTTTTCGATTGCAATAACAAAATCAATTATTCAAGAGCAGCAACAATCGGAGCCAAATCGAAGAACAAAATCAAGTAACCAGAAGTCGAATTGATTTGGGAGTTGAAAAAAGCCTTGCTTGATCGACCACCATTTTCTGAGAGGAAGAACAATCGAGAAAAAGAAACGAAGAAGCATTTTTAAAAGGGACAGCCTGTTTTCTATTTTGTTTAAGGCTTAGGGTTTTTAGTTTTTTTTTATGTTATATTTGTTTTAGGTTTTTAAACTCTTGTAAAATCATCGTTTGTTTTTTTCTATTTTTCTGTAAAAACTAGGTCATCTAGTTATAGTTTTAACTAGCAGTTTTCTAATGTTTGTAATAACTAGGGGTTACTAGCTATGGGTTGGAGCTAGGGGAAAATATGATCTAGGGGAGCCGGTCTAGGGTTTTGACCGTAGGATTAGAATTGGAGCAGGGTTTGCGAGTTTACAGGGTTTGTAAGCGGGATCTGTTTTAATACCTAGTAAAAATCTTAGAAATGTTGCCGAAGCTGGGTAAAGTATGTGTTATTTATTTTTTGTATTTATTTTATTTATTGCATTCTGTGTTATGATATTCTTTAATATCTCAAATTAATTTAATAAGCCCTATTCACCCCCCTCTAGGGTTAATCTAGATCCAATAACCCAAACCCGTCTCCTCCACAACTGACAGTGATAGCCTTTTCCAGAGAATTGGAGAAGAAACAAACAGTTTATCCATAGCAAATAATTATCAAGCGTAGACCATCCTAATCGAGCTCAACACCTCCCAAGAACAAACCCCGAAGTCCAAAACCAACATCATATAAGCATGCTAGAGATATGTCCCTCGATGTTGGACAATCCTCACAAAATGATACAAGCAAACAATAGCATCCATGACTTTGGCTATCACTGCTTGCTTTGCCTTAAAAACCATCGTTAATCATATGAATGGACCATCTTGCCATCCCTCAAGGGCTAACGGTAACCCCGGTTCTAGCAAAACTCCATAAGCCATCATGACTAGTATCTGGGCCCATCGTGACTGCCTAGGGTACTCGACTAATCTAATATTTGGGTTCACCCATTATACCCCTGCTTTGAGACCGCTGAAACCTCCGACTAACGATAATTCCTCGGCCTTCAATAACTCTAACCATCCACCTTGTTGACTATCCATAAGCTCAAGCGCCTTCTCGAGCGACCATTATCTACGAGCTCAAACATCCTTGAGTCATCTTCATAAATTCGTTGTATCACATCATGATCAATGAATACTTCACTTTGCTTCGAATATTCCATTTAAATTTACCCCAAAGCTAAAACCATCGTCGAACCAAAAATAAACGTCATATGGTTGTTATTAGATGGACCACACCTCTTTTGGATCACAACCGACCCATATGGATCGCTCACTGATCCATTAGTTCAGATTGACCCATCTTGTCTTCCCATGTTCCTGGATCGCACCACCGATCCATGCTTCATCACCGGTCCATCTTCGATCCATCAACCTTCCTGATCCTTCGACCTACCCGATTCATCCCTATGCGATCTAAGTCATTCACTGACCGATCCATGCTGCTTTGCACGTTAGGCCAACCCATCTTCCACATGAACGATCCATCATTCGAACCGATCCATCTCTTCGTGTGATCCAACTTTGCACTAGCCATTTCACCAAGCTTTGCACTCCACCCAATCCATATATGGATCGCCACCAATGCATTCATTTCTTGCGTCACACTCTAGGCGATCCACTTGCTTACCATCACCGAACCATTAATACGTATGATCCTGATCCAGATCCACTTTTTGTCGAATACGATCCAACGACGAACATCAATTCATCCATCTCATCCAAATCGACCAATTTCAACAAACAATCAATAACAATCATAAAAAAGTATTAGAACAATAATTAGTCATCATACAATCATATGAAACTCACCAAATCATGATAAATCGATAAAAAAACTAATAAATGGATCTAAACTTGCATAAACATAGATGTAGAATATGAATTTACCATTATAATCTTGCTAGATTAGATCCTATGCTGATCCGAATTAAATATATACTTACCTCCATTAGATCTAGGGGAAAATGACTCGAAATGATGAAATTAAGATCAAACAAACTCATATACTCGATTGAATCTTTGTGAGAGATGCTATCACCTACCAAATCCACAAAATAGCTTGAAATCAATGAATCTTTAATCTGGACAGCGAAGAACAGAGAAGAACAACCTCCGAATCAATAAATTCGATGCGATCTAACCTTGTTGATCTTCAATCTTATTATGTAAACCTACGGATTAAATGAAGTGGAGGTGTATTTGGTTGAGCTGGAGAATCACAGACACCCAACCAAATGAGAGAATGAAGAAACTAAACTATTCTCCTTATCCCTATCCTCCTCTTTATATCCAACAACCCTTAGCCTTAATGGGCCTCACTAATCAACCCACTAATGACTAATTAGTTTGTCCATAAAATTAGAACACTAAAACAACGATTCGTCCCAAACCGCTCAGCCAAAATTTAATGTGACCACCCTACGGGATTCGAAACACCATTTCCGATCTAATGAAATCGACCCAGCACCTGATTCGATTCCAGCCAAAAGTTATGCCCTAAACAAATATAATAAGGGCAAAATGGTTATAAATAAAATTGGTTAAAATCATGGACATATCCCACACCCCATGAACAACATATCAAAATATGAAATGGTCCGACCCTTGGGGAATTAAATAAAAATATTTTATGATTTTCCAATACGTAAAATGCTGGTCATTATATTCCCCCCTCCTTTAGGATTTTCACCCCCGAAATCATAGGCAAACATAAGCAACAAAAACCATTCTTCATGCCTAACATTCACGATCAACAAACCATGCATCCATAGCCTTAACCAAGCATGCATAACTCTGAAAATAGTATAAGCTACAATGGTATAAGAGTGACATGACATCAGTGGGTCATATCAATGAAAAATTCTGGATGGATCGTATTCATACTCTCTTCCGTTACCCAAATACAGTCATCATCATCCTCATTCCATTGCACCTTGACTAGCTTAACTACCTTCCTCCTAAGCTGTTTCGTGTCATTCCCAACAACACGAAGTGGCTTATTAGGTCTCAAAACAACAGACTCAAGTTTTAAGTTTCGTACCGGTCCGGAGATACCACCACATTCGAATCATGCACACAATTCAGTAGAAAAGACGTATGAAAACATAGTGCACACTCGACATCTTCTCAGGTATAACCAATCTATATGCGAGCTTTCCAATCTGCTCGACTATCGGAAATTGTCCAATGAACCTTGGAGCTAACTTTCCTTTATTTCTAAACCAAACAACATGCTTCAACAGTGAAATCTTCATGAAAACCATATCACCAACGTCGAACTTCAAATCTTTTCGACGCTTATCAGCATAACTCTTCTGACGATCTTGGACTATCTTCATTCGTTGCTGAATGACCTCAATACAATCCGATGTTTCTCTTATCATCTCAGGCCCAAGTACCAACTTATATCTAGTCTCTAACCAACATGCCGGAGAACTACACGGTCTACCATACAACGCCTCATATGGTTCCATCCCGATGCTCGATGGTAGCTATTGTTATATGCGAAATCAACCAAATAGAGATGGTCTTCCCACGATCCCCCAAAGTCTAGTACATAAGCTCTAAGGAGATCTACCAAAACTCTATTACCCTTTTGGTTTGGCCATCAGTCCTGGGATGATAAGCCGTACTCAAACATAGCTCGGTTCCCAAAGTCTCTTGCAAACTCTTCCAAAATCCAGTCGTGAATAATGGATCTCGATCACTCACTATGCTCTTTGAGATACCATGGAATCAGACTATCCATTTAATATATAGCTCAGCCAACTTCGGTGCTGTCCTGGTCAATCTGACAAGAATAAACCTCGCGCTCTTGGTCAAACAATCCACTATGAACCGAATTCCTTCATTTCCTGCACTAGTCCTAGGTAGTCCATTGATAAAATCCATCGATACTTGCTCCCATTTCCACGTAGGAACTTCCAATGGCTGAAGTAATCCACTCGGCTTCTCTTGTCTAGCTTTCACCAACTGACAGTACATGCATTTGGAAATAAATTTTCCAACATCTCTCTTTACCCCTTCCAAATAATAAGCTCGCTTCCTGTCCAAATACATCTTATTACCACCGGGATGAATCATCAACTTTGTATGATGACATTACCTCAGAGCCTCATCTCTCAATCCATCAATATTAGGTACAACTAGTCTTCCTTTCTTCCGAAGCCAACCATCTCGATCGACCTCGAATTCCTTATCCTTTTCTGATTCCGCTCTTGCTTCTAGCTTCTGGATGATCTCAAAAAGCTTTCCGTCATGCTTTTGGCTTTCTCCACTCCTTTCCATGAGAGTAGGTCTTATCGATAAGCTTGCCAACATTTCAGGCCCTAACTCGCACCTAGGCCTGAAATCAAATCCTGCCAAGTACTAGAGGTGCTTCCATTCCGAAAACATAGCTCCCAAACTTGCATGTCTTTTACTTAACGCATCTGCCACTGCGTTACCTTTACCAGGAGTATATGTAATACCAAAATCATAAGATGCCAAAAACTCTAACCACCGTTGTTGCCGAAGATTCAAATCCTTCTAGGAGAAAAGATACTTCAACGACTTGTAATCTGTGAACAACTCCAATTGAACTCCCAACAGGTAATGTCTCCACAACTTCAGATCAAACACGATCGCTGCCAACTCCAAATTATGAGTCAGATAATTCCTCTCATGCGGCTTCAGCTGTCGACTTGCATATGTCACAACTATCCTTCTGCATCAGCACTGCTCCAAGTCCAGTACCACATGCATCGTTGTATACCACCATTTCTTCATTCCCGCTCAGAATTGTCAAAACATGAGCATGTTAGAGATTACAGAATGGATCGTTGAGGCAAAACAAACACTAGAGGGGGTAAATAATGTTTTTGAGAATTTGAATAAAATCTAAAACTTGTGTGATATACTATACTAATCAAATACTACAGAAACAATCACAGATACAAAATCAAACACAAATGCAAAGATAAACAGAATTTAAGTACAGAAAGGGAAGAACACACCGGATTTTATACTGGTTCGGAATTGCTCCTACGTCCAGTCCCACGCAACGCTGGATTGCACATCGTTTTATTAATGTATCAATATCCAATTACAACCCTCTTTGATTTCACGACTACAAGGGATACCACCGATTCCACACATATACTTGATCAAGTATACCTTGATTTCACGGCTACAAGGATACCGCCAATTACCCGTCCTTGATTTCACGGCTATAAGGTGTACCACCGATTACATGTCCTTGATTTCATGGCTACAAGGGATACAACCGATTCCTTTACTCAACCCAAACAATTACAAACATCCCTATAACTCTTCAGTAGCACTTGATTCAGAGAGTAATGAGTAGAGAGTGTACAAAGAAGAAGATTAGTGAAAACAAAATTGAATTCGGTAGAGTATAGTTGTAGAAATCATAAAAATGATAAAGAATAATGGTGTAATGAAAGGAAATGATAATGGAGAAGAAGAAGTGATTAAAAATTCGAAATCAGCCGCTTTTAATAATGTGTGAAATGTTGCAACATCTTAGAACCGTCACAAATAGTGAAAAGACACTTCCTTTCAAATTTGAAAAAATGATAGTTATATGTCGACATGTATATATATGTATGTCGACATATATATATGTACAAAATTGAAATTTGAATATTTTTCAAGTGTTTTGATATATATATATATATATAATTTTGGAAATTCTTGAATTAAAATATAGTGTTATAAATACATATTATAAAGTAGAAAATCGTATGAAAACATAAATATAAACTATATAATGATATTTATAAAATTATAGAGTTTAAAACTATATAAATATATAAAAATTATATACTATAAACTTATAAAATTGAAGTTTAAAATCAAATAAAAATAGAAAGCAAAATAGAGAAGAAAGAGATTGAAGATAGAATTTGAAAACAGAATTTGAAAATCAGAATTTGAAATTATTTTGAATTTGAACCTGGAGTGCTATTCAGAGTTATTCTAGACTCTATAATTATATTTATCTTGAACTCTTAAAATCTTGAATACTCATGAGTCTTGAATCATCTCTGAACTTTGAATCTCTAACATCTTTAAACTGTACAGTCTTCAGTAATATTTCCTGTATATAAGTCTTGCATATGTGTGTGTGTATATATATATTCTAAACAAAAGTGTTAGTATATATTTTATAATCAATTAATATTGAAATAAGGTTGTTGTCATCAAAACTCCATTCTCCAACAGAGCACTCGTCAGTCTCTCTTTCAAGATTCCAAAAGATTGCTCACACTTCACGTCTCATGTGAACACTTGATTCTTCTTCGTCAATCTTGTTAGTGATGCAGCTATCTTCGAAAAATCTTTGATAAATCAATGATAATATCCCGCTAATCCAAGGAAACTCCTAACATCTGTCACCTTCTTAGGTCTATCACAATCCAGGATTACTACCACCTTAGCGGGTTTGCCACTAACCCACTCCAAAAACAACATGACCTAAGAACCTCACTTCATTCTTCTAGAAGTGACACTTCAAAAACTTAGTTGTCAGCTGATGATTTCGCAAGATTTTCAAAACAACTCGCAAGTTTGTCTTATTCTCTTCCTCATTCCGCGAATAAACCAGAATATCATCTACGAACACAAGCACGAACTTGTTGATCTCTGAACACCCTATTCATAAGATCCACAAAATACCCTGGTGCGTTAGTCAATCTAAATGACATCACCAGCCACTCAAAGAAACCAGATGGTGTCCTAAAAGCTATCTTCGGCACACTATCCTTTGCTACTCTCAACTGGAGAAATCCCGTCGCCAAGTCCATCTAAGAAAACACCTTAGCTTCATGAAACTGATCAAACAAGTCATCTATCCTTAGAAATGGATAATTGTTCTTCTTCGTGTTCAGCTCACAAGAAACCACACACAATCTCAAAGATCCATCAGCCTTGGTTGCAAACACAACCGGTGCACTCCATTCAGACACGCTCCGTAGAATGAATGATTCTTCCCAAAAGGTCGCTTACTTGCACCTCTAATTCTTGTTGTTGCTTAGGCGCCATCTGCCCAAGAGGTGTAACGATAGGTCTAGCGCCTTCGGCCGAATTGATCCTGAACTCAATCTTGCAATGCAGAGGCAAACCTTTGAGATCTTCAAAGACATCATCACACTCACTAGCGATTGACACAGATGACAAATTTTCCTATTGAATCACAAGCGAATACAAAAATATTACGAAGATCCCGTCTTTTGTCTTACATCGAATCATAACCATTCGCCCTTCCAGATTCCTGGCTGTCACCTCGAGCTTCTCGCAATCCACTTTAGCCGCATACCTCTTGAGCCAGTCCATACTCAAAATGATCCCAAATCCAGTGAAGTTCAGAACAATGCAACCACACATAAAGTAGCAATCATGACTCGATAACAATAGACCACGATAAAGCATACACAAACTGGACGAACCCCCTACTGGATTAGTCACAACCAATGGTCTATCACAAATCTCGGGTTCCAAACTCAATAGACACACAAGCTCATTGCAAATGAAAGAATGCGATGCTCTAATATCAAACAACACTCAAGATGAAACACCCCTAATAGAAAGCATACCTTGAACAACAACACTCTTCCTTTTCTCCTTCGTCGTAGGTGCCCTTGAAGAAGATGACACGACTTCCAAAGCATATGCCTTCACTATTTGCTTACCCTTCGATGGCTCTGAACAATCCTTCTTATTATTCCCAGGCTTCCCACAATTATAACACTTCCTTTTGACTTTCAGATTCTTACAATCCTTGAAAAAACGGTCCTTCTACTGGCAGTTGAAGCAAATCGGCTCGCTTTCCAGCTTCTTTTGGCCATCCTTTCTTTTCTGCTGTTGTTGCTTCCTCTTTTTGTTATTACCAATATGTTGTCGTTTCGGTACCTCTTTGTCTACAACAATAATTTCTTCCTTGGGAAACAAACTCTTATGCCTCAAAGCTTTATCAACCATCTTCTCATAAGGATCATCCAAATGATCAACCAACTGCTTCTCAAGATAGGTGTCCAAGCCCATGACAACTTCTCGTTCTTCTGATAAGGAGTCTCAATATACAAACGAGCATACTTGGATAAATCTTTAAAATCAGAAACATACTCCAACATTAGTTGACCATTCTTCTTTAGCTCAACAAACTTGTTGAACAAAACTGACTTCTGGGTAGTAGAAATGAACTTCATCTCGAACTTGACTCGAAACTAACCCCAAGTAATCTCATGATCAGGTGTCTCTAAAGTGACAGAGTTCCACCAGTCTATAGCTCTACCATGTAGCTGCCTTTATGCAAGATTCCTCTTAGTCGCATCATCAATACCCATGTCTCCGAAAATCCGAATGTAAGCATCGAGTCACCCTTGAATCTCTACACAGTTGGCTCTGTCCCCTTGAATGGCTTCACACCAAGAGAGGTGAAGTCCTTACACATCTTAGAAAAAACAACCACCCTAAGCACATGCACCTGAACCCCAACATCTACCCCGGCTGCTTCTAGAGCGTGTACCCTACTCATGATCGCTGCCACCATAGCCTCGAACATAGATGGTTAATCTGATGAACTACCATCTCCCTCTCTAGGAATAGGCTCTTTCCTAGCAGTATGCCTCGAAGATCGTCGACTCATTGTAAATCTGAAAATAGAATGATTAGTCCATACATGAGAAAACTGCAATGGAGTTCAAGTGCTACTATGCTATACACTATAATATAGTATTCATCCATTACAAAAGTACAAATACGTCTCTCGTACGTCATTACATCTATGAACTTTGGATAAAACCAATTAACCAAGGCTTTGATACCAAATGTGACGACTGCCCCATACCTCCTTGCATTAACCGAGGAGAAGTGCACTGTATAACGTGCCAGGCCGATATTGGACGATCATCAGGGTATAATAACACACACAAGATCCTGACGTATAACTCACAGTGCATAGAGAAAATATAATAGAACATATACAATAGGATATAACAACGATGCATAACTGAGAAGAATCTTAAACTTTTATACCATCATGAAAATATCCATATAACAAACTGGATTACATCAGAGTTTGTACAGTAAGCCTCACTACAGATTCACTCAGAGTAGCACTCAACGTCAATAACAACGGAAACAACTAGTATGTATAGTAAAAACTAATACGTAAGCCGCCATCTTGTCGTCGCTCATGGGCATCATCCTCATCAATATCTACTACCTGCTACCTAGTCCGCCCATCCACAACATGGATGAACAACCCAAGGTAATAAGAGGGAAACCTTGAGTCAGACAATAGTATTAACGAGCGATAAAACAACTATCAACATCGTCAATAATGTATATGAGAAATAGGCACAATCATCTGAACTGCCAACACCTCAATAGAGAAGAAACCCAAACCCATCTCCTCCACAACTGACAGTGATAGCCTTTCCAAGAGAATTCGAGAAGAAACAAATAATGCATCCATAACAACCAATTATCAAGCATAGACCATCCTAATCGAGCTCAACACCTCCCAAGCATAAACCCCGATGGCCGAAACCAACATCAGATAAGAACCCAAGAGAAATCTCCCTCGATGTCAGACAATGCACACAAGACGATACAAGCAAACAATAACATCCATGACTCTGGCTATCACCGCCTTCCTTGACTTGAAACCATCGTTAATCATATGATTGGCCCATCTTACCATCCGTCAAGGGATAATGGTAACCCGGTTCCAGCAAAAATCCATATGCCATCATGACTCGTATCTAAGCCCATCGTGATTACCCAGGGTATTCGACTCATCTAGTCTTTGGGTTCCTCCATTATACCCCTGCTTTGAGTCTTCTAGAACCTCCGACTAACAACAATTGCTTGGCCTATAATAACTCTAGACATCCACCTTGATGACTATCCATAAGCTTAAGCGCCTTCTCGAGCGACCATTATCTATGAGCTCAAACATTCTTGAGTCGTCTTCATAACTTCGTTGCATCACGTCATGATCAACGAATACTTCACTTTGCTTTGAATATTCCACCTGAATTTACTTCGAAGCTACGACCATCGTCGAGCCAAAAATAAACGTCATATGGTTGTTATTAGTTGATTCGCACCCCTCTTGGACAACAATCGATCCACTAGTTCAGACCGACCCATCTTGTCTTCACACATTCCTGGATCGCACCACCGATCCATGCTTCATCACCGGTCCATCTTCGATCCATTAACCTCCTCGATTCTTCGACCTGCCCGATCCATCCCTGTGCGATCTAAGTCATTCACCGACTGATCCATGTTGTTTTACACGTCAGGCCGACCCATCTACCACACAAAAGATCCATCATTCAAACTGATCCATCTCTTCGTGTGATTCAACTTTGCGCTAGCCTTTTCACCAAGATTTTCACTCGACCCTATCCACAGATGGATTGCCACTGATACATCCATTTCTTGCATCACACTCTAGGCGATCCACTTGCTTGCGATCTTCGATCCATCAATACGTGCGATCCAAACCCAAATCCACTTTTTGCTGAATAAGACCCATACGATCTATGCTTTAATGACATACATCTATGCATCCGTCTCATCAAAATCGACCAATTTCAACAAATAATCAATAGCAATCATCAACAAGAATTATCTCAATAATTAATCATCATACAATTATATGAAATTCACCATATCATGATAAAACGATAAACAAACCAATAATTGCATCTAAATTTGCATAAACATAGAATTAGCATATGAATTTACCACTATAATCTTGCTAGATTAGATCCTTTGGTGATTAGAATTAAATATATACTTAACTCCATTAGATCGAAATGATGAAATTAAGATCAAACAAACCCATATACTTGATTGAATCCATGTGAGAGATGTTTATCACTCACCGAAACCGCAAAATGACTTGAAATCAATGAATCTCTAATCCAGATAGCGAAGAACAGCCAAGAAAGGCCTCTGAATCAATAAATTTTGTGCGATCTAACCTTCTTCGATGTTGATCTTCAATCTTCTTATGTAATTCTATGAATTAAATGAAGTGGAGGTGTATTTGGTTGAGCCGGAGAGTCACAAACACCCAACCAAATGAGAGAATGAAGAAACTAAACTATTCTCCTTACCCCTACCCTCATATTTATAGCCAACAGCCGCTATCCTTATTGAGCCCGACTAATCAGCCCACAAATGACTAATTAGTCTGTCAAGAAAACTAGCAACACTAAAACAGTGATTCCTCCCGAACCGCTCAACCAAAACTTTAATACGACCATTCTACGGAATTGAGAACACCATTTCCGACCCAATGAAATCAATCCCAGAACTTGATTCGATCCGAATCAAAAGTTATTTCATAAACAAATATAACAGGGAAAAATGGTCACAAATGAAATTAGTAAAAATCATGGACTTGTCCTACATCCCAACGAACAACATATCAAAATATGAGAATGATCCGACCCTTGGGGAATTAAATAAAAATATTTTACAATCCTCCGATATTTAAAATGCGGGTCGTTACAAACACCTTTGAACGAAATATCAGTATCAAGGACATGTCATCACCAACACCAAGTGTAACACCCCGTAATTTTAAAATGGGACATAAGAGATAATTGAAGAATAATTAATTTTTAGAAGAAGAATTAATTGAAATTGGTTGCGCCATTGCATTCGTCTCGGAATTCCACTTGAGATAGAGTCCGAGTTGCGTAAAACAGATACAGTATGATGAAGTTATTGAGGTTGGAAGTTTGTATAAATAAATAAAATAAAATCAATTTAATTTCAAAAATATTCAAACAGCCAAGGTGGAAGGTGGAAACACGGAACCGACCACGTTTGGGGTGTCGACCCGAGACCGGCTGGGTCAACACCAGTGTCGACCCAAACACTTTGGGGTCGACACCGGGGTCGACATGGGTGTCAACACCGGGGTCGACATAGGTGTCGACCCCCTTGTAGGGGTTGTCCCCATCGGCCAGATCTGGACAGTGACAATTTTTGATGTGCTGGACGGACCTAATGGCTTCTACGGTGATCTAAAGGCTCTAAAACACTCTCTACACCTATAAATTAGTGCCTAGACCTAACCATGATTCATAATAATTCCTTATGACGCCTACATGCTGCTGAACTCTCAATTCTCTTAGCCGCTGCCTCTAAAACTTAAATCATGAAGTTCTTCATCAACAATCACCTTTGAGGTTTAATCAACATCAAATTAGAAGATTAGTTTTGCAACAACAACAACAACGATTCCATTACCTTATCTTAATCCTAGCAAAGTAAGTTCAGTTACTCTTCAGATTTAAATACCTAATTGTTATCCTGACATGTAATAGAGTGAATCTAGATCTATTCTTGATTATATGTTAATCCTTTCAGATTTTTTCCTTCCCTTTTATCAGATCTATGCCTGAGATGTTATTTTATCTACTTATTCAGACCTATCTTTTATTGTACACCGAATCTGTAGTCTTCTCATGTCCATGTTGTTATTTTGTTAGATCTATCAGATCTATAATCTTTTTATGTTCATGATATTGTAACACCTCGTAATTTTATAACATTAAGATTCACAAATTAAAGTATAAATATTTTTAGAAGAAGAATTAAGTGAAATGGGTTGCGCTACTATGTTCATCTCAAAATTTTGGGTCAAGATAGACATTTGGTTTGCATAAAACAGATAACTTATGAAGAAGTTATTAAGCCTTGAAGTTTGCATGCATATGAGAGAAATATATATATAATATTCAAAAAAAGTTCAAAACAACGAATTGGGAGGGGGAATAGCCGAACCACACCATTTTTGGAGTCGACCCGAGCCATGTTGGGTCGACTAGGGGTCGATAAGGGTGTTTGGCTGTCAACCCGTGGCCCGATTCGCCCTAAGGGATGATGTGGCATCTGAGTGGTCCTGATGGTTCGGGTTATCCCTAGGTTAATCCGACAGCTCTTATTAAATTAAATTTCTATAAAAACACTTCTAAACCCCTAACCCTAATCACATTAATTCATAACAAGAGCCGCCATTCCATCAATGGAGAACCTAGAGTAGCCGCCATACACTTTTAACCCTAAAGCAAGATAGAAGCTTGAATCAAAATCAAATCAAATCTAAAAAACGATTTGTCCACATCAAAGGCGAGCAATCCAGTTTCAGAATACAAATCCCAGAAAGACAAGACTATTCTTTTTAATTATGAGTATGATAGCTTTCACAAATTAATTAATTAATTTAATTATGATAAGATATAATGGGGATTATGAGAATATGCTTTTCAATCATGTGATGTAAATTATATGTATGTTTGTGGTGTTCAATCATATGTTAGTCTTATGCAAGTTGGATCATATGTTAGTTCTTATGTGAATCTTATGCAAGTTGAATCATATATCTTATGCAAGTTTGTGATGATTGGATCATATATTCATGTATGAATCTTATGTAAGTTTGGGTTGTTAAAATATATGTGAGACATGTATATGCATATGCTAGTTTATGTGACATTAACCTTTATGTTTAGATCCATATGCAAGTTTACATCTTTATGTTTAGACCCATATGCAAGTTTACATCTTTATGTTTAGATCCATATGCAAGTTCACACCTTTATGTTTGGATCTATAGCAGTACATAAGTTATGCAAGTTTATGCCCATTACCTATGCTAGTTTTGTATCATATGCTAGTTTGAATGAAATTCATATGCAAGTTATTGGCTATGTAATATTATGTCATGATCCTTAGATCTATTTTATGTGTTATGCGATGTTGTTTTTCTTTTTATAAGTTAGACTATTTGCGAGTCTAACATATGTCATATGAAAACGTACGAATAGCGTGGGGATAATGGGATAATATTGAATATACATAAATTGTGAATTGGCATAAAATGGCCGTAAATGGCATATAATTAATTTGAGACATTAATGGGCATAATTGGTATTTATGGATATAATTTTAAGAGACAATTATGGACATAAATAAATTTGGAATTTATTGACAAATTTGAATAGGGTTATTAATCCAATTTGGGGTTAAATAAAGATGTGTAATAATTAACCGCCTAAGACACGAGGTTAGACTCTTTTGTGGTGTAAGACTGCCCGGACCCGCCCGACAAATCCAGCAGCAACAAATGCCAGTCTAATGTGAGAGGTCAAAGGCACAAATTAAATGCGTAACAATTGTAAAGACACGAGGTTAGGCTCGTTTGCGAGATAAGACTGCCCGGACCCACCCGACAAATCCAGCAACCGCAAATGTCAGCCTAATATGGGAGGTCTTTACAAGGTTACCTTTCTAATGAATTAAGTAACACTTAACCAGATAAACATGTGGTGGGACATGGGGGGTCAAGTGGGTGCCTTGGGTGGCATGTGAAATTAAGTGGGTGCCTTGGGTGGCATGTGAAATACGATTAGATGCACTTAACTAAGATTGAAACATGTAAGAAGACATGAATAAAAATGGGGTTAAGTGGAGAAACCTTAGTGGGGACAAGCATAGGTGGAAGGCTTGTGTTAAGCATAAGGGCCCTTTTCAAACCAGTGACCCGTTAAGTATCTTTGTGAGCTCGACCCAAGTCGAGGATGGAACACGCTTACTGGATTTTATTGTAAGAGGTCAAAATGGGTTAGCGGTGGCAGCGCAAGTCCAACGGGGTCATGTGCATGCGTGGGCCCGGGCTGGTAGGTAAGACGTTGTTGCATCGTGTAGATAAAAGCTGTGCATGTTTGGTGGTATCGGGTTGCCACTTTGGGGAGTGATACACCCCACTGTGGGACCAGCACAGGTATCTATGAGTTAAGGAGCCGATCGAATGGGGGTAGTGGGTACAACTAGTGGAGATAGGGGTAGATGACACCTATGAAGGCAGCTAGGGGTACACGAAACTACCATTATCATTATTAAGTTCTGTAGGTGGGATCAACTTTTAGGGTGACTAGTGGTGGTGCGGTATACTAATTATCCTATAGTGATTAGGAACGGGATTAACGCCAGAATATTCTTCTTATTTGCTTTGTCATGCTCACTTGCTTCATGGTCATATCTTATCTTACTAGTTTATGCCTTATTCTAGTTACTTTAATAGTTATATTGTTGAAGTTATTATACTCACCAGACTTTATGTCTGACCCCCTTGTTTTCTCCTCTTTTCTTCCTTTCTCCCCCGGGTTCTCAGGGTGGGACTAGTACTAGTGGAGCTTGATCTCGGATCTCTTTCTCTCTCTTTTGGAGGTGCTTGGATTGCTGAAAGTAAAGTTTAGCTCATCTCTTTTATGGCTACTTGTGTTGGGGCTTATGATTTTTATTTTATGTACTATGAAACAATTTATCAAGTTGGATATTAAGTGTACTTGGTTTATGAAGTTGTTGTAATCAAACTATTTCTCCGCTCCAATAAAAGTTGTTTTAAAATTTTCAAGTACCATTATTTATATCTATCTTGTTATATTCTGTACTATACACTAAATACGCTCCATGGAAGTTAATGCATTCCCTTTGTGAGTGACATTAATGGACGTGGGGTGTTACATGTGGTATCAGAGCTGCAGGTTACTAGACCAGAAATGAATTTTGAAAATCTATTTTTCAAAAAACATTTTATAAAGAAATACTTTGAAAAGTATGTTTTATGGAAAGTATTTTAAAGAGAAAAGTTTGTTTTAAAAACATAACCCCCAAGATCCATATATATTTCTTTCTAATTCTCCGTTTTGAATCTCTTCATTTTCTTTTCATCATGTCTGGAATTCCCGAGATACCCGAGGGGATACCGATACCAGGATGGTTTAGAAGGTATCTAGAAGCTAGCGCCAATGTCGCAGGCCCAACAAATGCTCCTCCTCCCTTTCCTTTTCCTCCTCCTTCTCCTCCCCGTGTTGATACTTATGCAAAGATATGCAAAAATTTTAGGGCAATGGGCAGGAAATCTTTTCATGGATCAGAGATGTTTGTTAAAGCTCGAAATTGGCTTAAGGAGGTGGAAGATCTATTTGGCATTTTTGAAGTAGAAGATGGAAGGAAGGTCCAATTGGCTGCTTGGTTAATGAAAGACGTAGCCTCGTTTTGGTGGGAGGTCATGAACGGAGAGCGTCTGGTGGAGACATGGATGGATTTCAAGCGTAGGTTCGAAATGAAGTTTCTCTCACGAGCAGAAGAGAATTTATATATGGAAAGATTCTTGGCGTTGAAGCAAGGGGATTTATCAGTAAAGGAGTACGTCAACAAGTTTAATCAGTTGGCGAGATTTGGCTTGGAATTGGTAAACACACCTGAGAAGAAGGCCCTGATGAAGGTTTGAATGAGACGCTACATGGGTTGGTGATGACCCACATTCCGATGGGGGCTATCTTTGAGAAACTGGTTGACATGGCGCTTATGCATAAGGAAGAGAAAGGTGCGAATGCTAGTAAGGCACCGAAGAAGAAAGGAGACCAGAAGAAGCCACAACAGCAAAACAAGAAAGGGGGGAAGAACAATAATAGCAAAGGAAAGAAGAAGTGCTTTAATTGTGGGACACCAGGCCATCTGAGCAAAGACTGTAGGAAAAAGAAGAAGACTGGCTGTTTCCACTGTGGAGAGGCAGGTCATCTAGTTAAGGACTGCCCAAGGAAACAGATGCAAGGGCAAAGAACTTCTGGAGGGCAGCTTCAGGCTCTCATAGCACCAGGGCAGGCGAGAGGGCAGATTCAGGCTCTCATGGCACCAGGACAGGAGAGAGGTAGAAACATTTCCGTTGAAAGTTTAGTTTTTCTGTTTGATCATCCTGTTCGTACTTTGTTTGACTCTGGCGCTTCACACTCGTTTGTATCTGCTTCGTTAGTTGAAACACTGCACTTAAATGCTAGTCTAGTTACGGATCCCATAGTAGTCTCAAATCCTATTGGTATTTTGGCTCATCTTTCTATGATTTGTTGGGATTTGAGAGTGTTTATCTTGGGCGTTGGGTTTGAATGCAATGCCTTTGTTCTTGGATTCATGGGCTACGGCTTGATTCTAGGTATGGATTGGCTAACTAGATACGGTGCCATCCTAGATTGTGAAAGATGGGTAGTTAGATTGTTGACTCGTTGTGGAAAGACCCTTGATGTTTCTTGTGACCCTAGAGGTCCGGTAATTGTTTGCTACCTAGAATCCCTAGACGCATCCAATGATGCTTTGAAATCTGTTCGTGTGGTCCGTGAATATAGTGACGTCTTTGATGAAGTTCGAGGTTTACCCCCGAGGCGTGAGATAGACTTTCGAATATATCTAGTAGATAATGCAAAGCCAGTTGCATTACCAGTGCGCCACATGGCTCCGAGAGAGAGAAGAGAACTCAGTCAGCAAGTGAAAGAATTGCTTGAGAAGGGTTTCATAAGAAGAAGTATTTCGGAGTGGGGTGCTCCGGTCGTTTTTGCTAAAAAAGCTGGTGGTTCACTTAGATTGTGCGTGGACTATAGAGAGCTGAATAAGCTAACAAAGAAGAACAGGCACCCATTGCTGAAGATAGACGATTTATTCGATTAGTTGGTAGGTGCTTCAGTTTTCTCGCAACTGGATTTAGCTACAGGGTTTCATCGGCTAAGGGTGGCTGAAGATAGCATCAATAAGACTACCTTTAGAACTCCTGACGGTTTCTTTGAGTGGCTTGTCATGCCTTTTGGTTTGACGAATGCACCCGCATACTTTGTTGACTTAATGAGTAGGGTGTTTAGGGAGTTTCTAAACAAGTTTGTGGTAGTCTTTGTAGACTATATTCTGATTTTCCCTAAAAATGAAGAAGAGCATGCCCTACATCTTAGCGAAGTCTTAGAGACCCTACGAGCGCATCAGCTAAAAGCTAAGTTCTCCAAGTGCCATTTTTGGAGAAAAGAAGTGAGGTTCTTAGGACATATGGCCTCTAAGGAAGGGATAGCTCTGGATCCCACCAATGTGGTGGCAATCCAAGATTGGAAAACTCCTAAGAACGCAACAGAAGTAAGAAGCTTTTTAGGTCTAGCTGGCTATTATAGGAAGTTCATTAAGGACTTCACGAAGATATCAACCCCTCTCACTCGATTAACGAATAAGAATTTGACTTTTACTTGGGACGTTGAATGTGATGATGCTTTCCAACGTCTGAAGAGGGCTTTGACGACAACTCCAGTTTTAGTTTTGCCAGACGGGAGTAAGACATTCACTGTATATACCGATGCTTGCGGGACAGGGCTTGGCGCAGTTTTAATACAAGAGGGAAGGGTGATATGATATGGCGGAAGACAATTGAAAGCCCACGAGAAAAATTTCCCTACCCACGACTTAGAGTTGGCGGCCATAGTTTTAGCACTTAATTCATGGCGTCATTATTTGCTTGGTGAGAGGTTTGAGTTGTATACAGACCATAAGTCGCTAAAGTACTTATTCTCTCAGAAGGACCTAAACTTGAGGCAACAGAGATGGATGGAGTTCTTGGCATCCTACGATTTTGAGATCGCATATACCCCTGGCAAGGGTAACGTTGTAGCCGATGCCTTAAGTAGAAAGAAGTTAACTTTAAGTCCTTTGTTTGTAGAGCGGCAGAGTTTGGAGTATATATCTTCCTTTGACTTCAGACCCTCTGTCGATTATGTACCCGGATTATTGGCGTCGTTAGAGGTGCAACCTACACTTTTGGGTCGAGTTGGAGAGGCACAGTGAAATGACCCACAATTGGTTGAGATAGTAGGCAAGCTTATAGGAGGGGAGTCCTCGAGTCATCTTGATAGATATGCTATAGATAAGAGAGGTTGGCTACGTAGAGATGGAAGACTTTGCGTACCACAAGACGAGAGTTTGAAGAAGGCAATTCTTGAAGACTCACATCGCTCTAAGATGACCATACATCCCGGTGGTGATAAGATGTATAGGGATATGAAGCGAGTTTTCTTTTGGGCCGGAATGAAGAAGGACGTGGCCGAGTTCGTTGCTAGATGCTTAGTGTGCCAACAAGTTAAGGCGGAGCAAAAGAAGCCTGGAGGTTTGCTCCATCCCGTAGAGATTCCGCTTTGGAAATGGGAAAGCGTTTCCATGGATTTTGTAGATGGGTTACCAAGATCAAGGAAGGGTAATACAGGGATTTGGGTAATTGTAGACAGACTTACCAAAAGTGCCCATTTTATTCCCGTCAAAAGTAGAAGGACCGCTGCGTGGTTAGCATCTGTTTACCTTCGAGAGATAGTTCGTTTGCACGACATACCCTCTAGCATTGTGAGCGATAGAGATCCCATTTTCACAAGCGAATTTTAAAATTTTTACAAGAGGCGGTTGGAACACAATTATGCGTAAGTACCGCTTATCACCCTCAGACGGACGGCCAGACCGAGAGAGTAAATCGGGTTCTAGAAGACCTTTTGAGACTATGCATCCTAGACTTTGGAGGAACATGGGAAGAACACCTTCCACTAGTGGAGTTCGTCTATAATAATAGTTTTCAGGCTAGCATTGGCGTGGCACCTTTTGAGGCTCTTTATGGACGACCGTGCCGATCACCTACATGTTGGTGGGAATCCACTGCTAAGGTTTTGCTTGGACCCAACATGATTAGGGAGACTTCGGAGACAGTAGACCTGATTCGACGGCGAATGAAGACGGCGGAAGACCGACAGAAGTCATATGATGATAGGAGACGAACCAATCTTGAATTCAATATTGGGGACATGTTTTTTGTTAAGGTGTCACCGTTAAGAAACGTAGTCCGTTTTGGATTAGTAGGGAAGTTGGCACCGAGGTTTGCAGGACCCTTTCCAATTACAGAGAGGATTGGACAGATGGCGTATAGAGTAAAGTTACCAGAGAAGCTCAGCGGAGTTCATGACGTGTTTCACGTTTCGCATTTGCGTAAGTGTTTACACGATACGACGGAAGTGGTAGAGCCAAGCACGCTCGAAGAAGTGGAAGTAGAGCAAAATGTCACGATCAGACGAGCTCCTACACGCATTCTCGAATCGGAGGTCAAAAAGTTTCGCAACAAAGAGGTCAAGTTGGTGAAAGTGCAATGGGGATATGATCAAAGAGACGCGACTTGGGAGACGGAAGACAAAATGTGTACGCTGTACCCTTTCCTTTTTGAGGGTATGTTTTAATTTCTCCTTTTTCTACCGCTTTGTTGACACTTGTCCTATCTTTTAGTATTATCTTTGCGATGACATCTTCGATCTTTGGTTTGGAAGAACCCTATGGTTGCAAACATGTGTTTGAGACTTGTTATGTTTGGTGGATGCAAATGGATGCAAGTGGTTGCTAGTGGTTGCTCGTGGTTGCATGTACACACACATTAGGCACTAGATTGGCTCAATCATCTTCATGTTATATATAAGTGCGTGTGCATATCTAAATTAATGGATGTATAATGGTTGTGTTATCATATGGATGCTGCATTTTGATGAATGGTTGTGCACACATGTAGATATAATATGTATTGATAGGATTCTTTTGCATACACAATGGACGCATGGCACTATCATGATTTGAATTAAGGAGGTCAACTGAATCAGTGGACCGCCTGATCTTTGCATTAGTTAAGGAACATACACACACATTTTTGCATAAGTTCATATAACATTAGAAATTTCTTTAAGGATAATGGATGCTTGTGGATGATGGCTGAGTAGATGGATGATTGGTTGGTAGGATACATTCTTCTTAACTTAGAGATTTCGGGGACGAAATCCTTTAAGGAGGGGAGAATGTAACACCCCTTAATTTTACAACATTAAAATTCACAAATTAAAGTATACTTAATTTTTAGAAGAAGAATTAAGTGAAATGGGTTGCGCTATTATGTTCGTCTCAAAATTTTGGGTTAAGATAGACATTTGGTTTGCATAAAATGGATAATTTATGAAGAAGTTATTAAGCCTTGAATTTTGTATGCATATGAGAGAAATATATATATATATATATGTATATATATAATATTCAAAAAAAGTTCAAAACAACGAATCGGGAGGGGGAATAACCGAACTGCACCATTTTTGGAGTTGACCCAAGCCACGCTGGGTCGACTAGGGGTCGATCCAGGGTGTTTGGCTATCAAACCGTGGCCCGATTCGCCCTAAGGGCTGATGTGGCATCTGAGTGGTCCTGATGGTTCTGGTTATCCCTAGGTTAATCCGACGGCTCTTATTAAATTAAACTTCTATAAAAACACTCCTAAACCCCTAACCCTAATCACATTAATTCATAACAAGAGCCGCTATGCCGTCAATGGAGAACCTAGAGTAGCCGCCATACACTTTCAACCCTAAAGCAAGATAGAAGCTTGAATCAAAATCAAATCAAATCTAAATAATGATTAGTCGACATCAAAGGCGCGCAATTCAGTTTCAGAATACCGATCCCAGAAAGACAAAACTATTCTTTTTAATTGTGATGATGATAGCTTTCACAAATTAATTAATTAATTTAATTATGATAAGATATAATTGGGATTATGAGAATATGCTTTTGAATCATGTGATGTAAATTATATGTATGTTTGTGGTGTTGAATCATATGTTAGTCTTATGCAAGTTGGATCATATGTTAGTTCTTATGTGAATCTTATGCAAGTTGAATCATATATCTTATGCAAGTTTGTGATGATTGGATCATATATTCATGTATGAATCTTATGCAAGTTTGGGTTGTTAAAATATATGTGAGACATGTATATGCATCTGCATATGCCAGTTTATGTGACATTAATCTTTATGTCTAGATCCATATGCAAGTTTACATCTTTATTTTTAGACCCATATGCAAGTTTACATCTTTATGTTTAGATCTATATGCAAGTTTACATCTTTATGTTTAGATCTATATGCAAGTTTACATCTTTATGTTTAGATCCATATGCAAGTTCACACCTTTATGTTTGGATCTATAGCAATACATAAGTTATGCAAGTTTATGCCCATTACCTATGTTAGTTTTGTATCATATGCTAGTTTGAATGAAATTCATATGCAAGTTATTGGCTATGTAATCTTATGTCATGATCCTTAGATCTATTTTATGTGTTATGCGATGTTGTTTTTCTTTTTATAAGTTAGACTATTTGCGAGTCTAACATATGTCATATGAAAACGTACGAATAGCGTGGGGATGATGGGATGATATTGAATATACATAAATTGTGAATTGGCATAAAATGGCCTTAAAAGGCATATAATTAATTTGAGACATTAATGGGCATAATTGGTATTTATGGACAGAATTTTAAGAGACAATTATGGACAAAAATAAATTTGGAATTTATTTACAAATTTGAATAGGGATATTAATCCAATTTGGGGTTAAATAAAGATGTGTAATAATTAACCGCCTAAGACACGAGGTTAGATTCTTTTGTGGTGTAAGACTGCCTGGACCCGCCCGGCAAATCCAGCAGCCACAAATGCCAGTCTAGTATGGGAGGTCAAAGGCACAAATTAAATGCGTAACAATTGTAAAGACACGAGGTTAGGCTCGTTTGCGGCATAAGACTGCCCGGACCCGCCCGGCAAATCCAGCAACCGCAAACGTCAGCCTAATGTGGGAGGTCTTTACAAGGTTACGGTTCTAATGAACTAAGTAACACTTAACCAGATAAACATGTAGTGGGACATGGGGGGTTAAGTGGGTGCCTTGGGTAGCATGTGAAATTAAGTGGGTGCCTTGGGTGGCATGTGAAATTCGATTAGATGCACTTAACCAAGATTGAAACATGTAAGAAGACATGAGTAAGAATGAGGTTAAGTGGGGAACCTTAGTGGGGAACAAGCATATGTGGAAGGCTTGTGTCAAGCATAGGGGCCCTTTTCAAACCAGTAACCCATTAAGTATCTTTGTGAGCTCGACCCAAGTCGAGGACGGGACACGCTTACTGGATTTGATTGTAAGAGGTCAAAACGGGTTAGCGGTGGCAATGCAAGTCCAACGCGGTCATGTGTGTGCGCGGTCCCGAGCTGGTAGGTAAGACGTTGTTGCATCGTGTAGATATAACCCGTGCATCTTTGGTGGCATCGGGTTGCCACTTTGGGGAGTGATACACCCCACTTTGGGACCAACACAGGTATCTACGAGTTAAGGAGCCGATCGAATGGGGGTAGTGGGTACAACTATGGAGATAGGGGCAGACGACACCTATGAAGGGAGCCAGGGGTACATGAAACTACCATTATTAAGTTCTGTAGGTGGGATCAACTTTTAGGGTGACTAGTGGTGGTGTAGTATAGTAATTATCTTATAGTGATTAGGAACGAGATTAACGCCAGAATATTACTCTTATTTGCTTTGTCATGCCCACTTGTTTCATGGTCATATCTTATCTTACCAGTTTATGCCTTATCCTAGTTACTTTAAAAATTATATTATTAAAGTTATTATTGTAACACCCCACGCCCGCTATGGTCACTCACTAAGGGAATGCCATAGCATCGGTGGAGTATTTTAGTGAATATAGAACAGAAAAATTACAACAAGACAGATATAAATAGTACTTGAAATTTAAAACATCATCTCATAACAGCGGAAATAAACATGTCTGGTTACATCATAAAACCACGATAAAAGTCAAGTACAATATCCATCAAAATAAAGAAGTACATAATCCCACTCTCTCATACAATAGCCAGAACAAAAGAAAAGATAACTGGGTAACTGGAGCTTTACATCTATCCAAGCTCCTAAAGACTGGAACAACAATCCGATCAAGCTCCACTAATGCTAGGATCCACCGTAGGACCTGAGGGTTGGGAAAAAGATAAAAACAACGGGGTCAGACATAAGTCTGAGCGAGTCCTATAACTTTAACAATACAATCATTAAAGTAACCAGAGAAGACATAAACTTGACCTACGGTAATACCTGGGGATGAATGGCTACACTAAGCAGCTTGGTGGACTTAGGATAAACTAAGATAACCGTAAAGACACATCTACCCACCCAAGGATAATTACTAACTGCACCACACCAGTCATTCCTACTTAAAGGTTGATCCCTCCCAAGGACTTAGAAAGTTTCCCCAGTAGTTTCGTGTACTCCTAGCCCACTACATAGGTGCCGTCTGCCCCTATCTCCACTAGGTGTACTTAGAAATTTTACCCAGTAGTTTCGTGTACCCCTACATAGGTGCCGTCTGCCCCTATCTTTATTTGAGTGTACCCACTACTCCCCAGCGATCGGCTCCCTACCGTAGATACCCGTGCTGGTCCCACAATGGGGTGTATCATTCCCCAAGGTGGCCACCTGATAATTTCAACGGTGCACGGCTTTATATCTACACGATGCAACAACGGCTTATCTACCAGCCCGGGCCCACACACGCATATGAAACCCGTTGGACTTGCGTTGCCACCGCTAACCCGTTTTGGCCTCTTATAATCAAGCCCAATATGCGTGTCCCGTCACTCGACATGGGTCGAGCCCACAAAGATACGTTTGGGATATTGGTTGAAATGGGCCCCCACAAGCTACCCACCTAAGCTTGTCACTTATCTAGTGTACCCCACTTAACCCTTTAATCATGTTTAATTACATGTTTCACTTGGTTAAGTATTCTAATCGTATTTTCTATTGCCACCCAAGGCAACCACTTAACCCCTCATGTCCCACTACATGCTAATATGGTTAAGTGTTTCTTAATTAATTAAGACCGTGATCTCCCATAAAGACCTCCCACATTAGACTGGCTGTTATGACCGCCTGGTTAAGCCGGTAGGGTCCGGGCAGTCTTATGTCATAACAGAGTCTAACCTCGTGTCTTTACTTTAATCACGTATTTAATTTATGGCTAAGACCTCTCACATTGGGCTGACATTTGTAGCAACTGGTTAAGCCGGTTGGGTCCGGGCAGTTTTACACTACAAATGAGTCCAACCTCGTGTCTTAGTCGATTAATTACACCTAATTAATCACCCCCATATTAATTATCCCTAATTAATATCAAGTTTTTCATAACATGGGTAGACCTAACTCAATAGGTAAATTCCCATGGGGTAGACCTAACTCAATAGGTAAATTCCCACTTATGTTAATTTATTTTTATGGTATGCTTAATCATACCCAATCATACATTTATTAACATATTTACCAACCCCATCGTTCCCCACGTAAATCGTTCTCATTTCATGACATAATAAAGGGGAAGATCCATCACAAATATCATGGGTTTAGCATATAACTTTGTCACGGGTTAAGAGGATGTCAACTTGCATATATGAACATATATTAACCCAACTATATTTAACCCAAACTTGCATATTATCATACACATATCTTGCATAACATGTTGAACTTGCATATAAGCATTCTCATAACTTGCATAACATGTTAAACATGCATTTGAGCATACACATAACTTGCATAAGCATTCACATACTTGCATAAGCATTCACATACTTGCATAAGCATTCTCATACTTGCATAAGCATTCACATACTTGCATAAGCATGCATAACTTGCATATCATGTCATTTAAGCATATACATATCTTGCATAAGCATTCATATACTTGCATAAGCATGCATAACTTGCATATCATGTTAAACTTGCATTTAATCATATACATAACTTGCATATGAACTTGCATAACTCACTTTGTTAAACATGCATAAATCCACTTATTAAATATGCATAAACCCACTTGTTAAACATGTATAAACCAACTTATTAAGCATGCATAAACCAACTTATCAAACATGCATAAACCCACTTATTAATTATGCATAAACATAGGAAAACATAGAGTAGCATATCATTACAAATGATTCAAACTCACTAATCCGCATTTAAGACCATTAGTCTCATTACACCCAATCTACTTACTTTAACAAATAATGTTAAAGTGATAGAGACTCACCAAACCCAAGATTAGCAAACTTATGAAGTGGAATTAGTTGCTAAATATGAAGAGGATAATGATTAGAGGTTGATTAGCTTGCAACTTCCTTCATAAATTAGTGGAGGCTCCTTCTAAGATTTAATTTGGCGGCATGAGGCCATCATTTCTATTTTTAGTATGGATTAGGGTAGGTTTAGGGTGTATTTATAGATTAGGAGAGTGTTTTAGGCCCTTAGATTAACCCTAGGTTAGATTAGGTCCGTTAGATTTAGGAAATCTCTAGAACCCAGCCCAGCCCTAGCCAGAAAACCAGATCTAGTGCACCCAAGCACTCTGGTTTGACACGTCGTGTCGACAGGCAAGTCGACAGGCAAGTCGACTCCCCCTGTCGACAGGCCTGTCGACAGCCTTGTCGACATGGTCAAGGCGGGAATTTTCCCGCCTGGCCCCGCTGGTTCTAATTTGAAATCTGAATTTAAATTTCTAAATCTGTTTTTAACTTTGAATTTTCTGCAAACTTCTTTGGGCCATAACCGGGCCATACGGACTCCGATTCTCGAAAACTCGGACTCTATTCCGCGTATTTTTCCGAGACGAACGCAATAACGCAGCCCGTTACCCCCAATTCCCACATCTGAGATTATTTATCCTGTAATTAGTGAATTTTAGTATTAACTAAAATTCGGGGTGTTACAATTATACTCGCCAGACTTTATGTCTGACCCCCTTATTTTCGCCTCTTTTCTTCCTTCCCCCCCAGGTTCTCAGGTTGGGACTAGTACTAGTGGAGCTTGATCTCGGATCTCTTTCTCTCTCTTTTGGAGGTGCTTGGATTGCTGAAAGTAAAGTTCAGCTCATCTCTTTTATGGCTACTTGTGTTGGGGTTTATGCTTTTTATTTTATGTACTTTGAAACAATTTATCAAGATGGATATTAAGTGTACTTGGTTTATGAAGTTGTTGTAATCAAACTATTTCTCCGTTGCAATAAAATTTGTTTTAAAATTTTCAAGTACCATTATTTATATCTGTCTTGTTATATTCTGTTTTATACACTAAATACGCTCCATGGAAGTTAATGCATTCCCTTTGTGAGTGACATTAATGGACGTCGGGTGTTATAGATATTGTCAAGTCTATGATTTTATATGCCCACGAAGTTATTTTTTATTAGTTTATTTCAGATCCATCTTTGTTATACCTCAATTCTAACAGATCTGTAATCCTCTTAGGTCCATAATGTTATATTTGACAGATCTATCATTGTAACGCCTGTTTTATGCCTACTCTCATTTATGTTCCTTCTTTCTTCCCCTTTCTTGTTTTTATTTTATGAATACTAGGTTCATTCGGAACCGAGACTAAACTTGGTTATATGTGTGATTGGAATACGAAGGCATTGGGGAATAATCTATTTAGTAATAATGGAACATAATTTGTAACTTGTGATTTGGGGCATAATTGTTATTGTTACGAACTTGGGGTAAATTGAAATATTAAATCTAGATTGGGCATAAGCTGTAAATTGGAATATTAATCTAGATTGGGCAAAACTATTGGTCAGGACACCAAGCATAATGTATATTGTGATTTTGGGGCATGACTATTATTGCAAATTTGGGAAGATTGAGTGTTGAGTGATAATTTGAATTTGAATTTGTGGGGCATAACTTGTAATTGACTTGGTTGGGCATAACTTGAGAATTGGAACATGACTAGTTTGGTGAATTTGGGATAATTAGTATATAAGAATCTAGGTTTGGGCATATATGACAAATATGTAAAATGTGCTAAAAGATAAACATGCCTAACCCGAGGTTAGATTGAGTTGCGGTGTAAAACTGCCCGGAACCGCCCGACATATCCAGTAACCACAACAACACAGATCTAATGTGAGAGGTTAGCGCATTTAGCCCAAAACCCGAGGTTAGAATGAATTTGCGGTAGAAGTCTGCCCGGAACCGCCCGGCACATCCAACAACCGCAAACAACAGTTCTAATGTGAGAGGTTGGGGCATTAATAAATTAATTAATGCCAATAAACAGACATGCTAAGAATGGTAGGGTTAAGTAAATTTAGAACACTTAGCCGTTATAACATGTTAATTAGACAAGAAGGTGGGGTTAAATAAATTTAGAACACTTAACCATTATAACATGTTAATTAGACAAGAAGGTGGGGTTAAGTAAATTTAGGAACACTTAACCAATATGACATGATGAATGGGTAGGGTTAAGTTAAAACAAGAGAGCAACACTTGATCAATATAACATGATGCATGGAAGGGTTAAGTTAAAACAAGAGAGCAACACTTAACATATATAACCTGATGAATGGGGAGGGTTAAGTTAACACAAGTAGGCAACACTTAACCAATATAGCATGACAAATGGGTGGGTTAAGTTAACTTGAATTGATTGACGACACTTAACCAATACAACATGATGAACGTGTGGGGTTAAGTTAATAAGAAAGACTTAACCAATGTAACTTGATGAACGAATAGGGTTAAGTTAATGGGAAATACTTAACCAATATAACATGATGAATGAACGGGGTTAAGTTAATAGGAAACACTTAACCAATCCAACATGACGAGTGAGAAGGGTTAATAAGAAACACTTCACCAACATGACATGATGAGTGGGTGCGTTAAGTTAACATGAATGGACAACACTTAACCAATATGACATAATGTGTGGGAGGGTTAAGTACATATCGGGTTGGTGCGTAATATTAGTAAATATAGGCCCACAAACTTAACCATTAAGTAAACATGTTTGAATCAGTGGGAGGGTTAAGTACATATCGGGTTGGTGGGTAATATTAGTAAATATAGGCCCACAAACTTAACCAGTAAGAAACCCTAGTAACGGGGACCTATTTCAGCAGTAAACCACATAGATGTATCAAGGTACCATGAAATTAGGCAGGGTGGGGCACGATTACTGGGATGATTATAAGTGGTCAAAATAGCGGCAGGGTTACGTCAGTGTAGGTTCCGATGGATTACTTGCGTGCACGTACTTCGGAGTAGGAAAAAAGCAGGCACTGGGTACCAGTAGTAATACACTGTGCATCTTGAATCACGTCGGGTTGCTATCATAAGGATTGATACACCTTATGGTAGGACAAGCACATGTATCTACATGCAAGAGAGGGCCGATTGACACAGACACAAGGAAAATTAATATGAGTTAGGAGCCAATCGATCGGGTAGTAAGGGTACATCTAACATCTTCATGGAAATTAGGCTGATTGAGGTAAGATCCTCATACTAGATGTACACCTGAAGGATACCGTAATTGCGGGGATTGGGATCACGTTATCATATTTTCATTTTATACAGATTACTAGTTGGGACACTAGTTAGGTGGTGCAGAGATATAAAAATCAGAATAACAAGGTAGTAGCAAAGCAGAGAAAGAGTAGAAGTACATTCAGTTTATCTTGTCTTATCATATCTTGTGCTAATCTTATGTTATCTTGTCACCCTTGTTATTAGGTATTGTCATATATTTAGTTTATTCATGTCATGATGCTTTTGCCTATTTACCTGCTGAAAGTCACTGGACTTACCAGACTTATGTCTGACCTAGTTTGTTTCGCCTCTTTTCTTTCGTTTCCCCTCCAGGTACTCAAGGAGGGAATAACTCAGCTTAGTTTGGACCATTTCTCTTTCCAAGCTTGAAGATTAGTCGATGTATTTCTTTGGACTCTCTTTTCTGCTACTATGGATGGCTCATGTATTTCTGGGGAATATCATTGTCATTTTATGCTTCTTATGCATTTGGAAGTTTTTGAATCAAGACAGAAGTTTTATGCAATTCTTTTAAGTACGATTGAATCAATTGTTGTAAAAGCTTGACTTAACTACGTTGTTTATAAAATGACTTTATTTTTCCGCTTCTTTTTTTGTCTGTCTTGTAATTTATCTGCATCTTTTAACTATAATGCTTCACTGAAGTTAATGCATTCCCTCTGTGAGTGACATTAATGGACGTAGGGTGTTTCACTTAGTATCAGAGATGAAGGTTACCGGATCAGATAAAAGATTTGAAAAATTATTTTCAAACGGTTTTAAAAGAAGCATTTTCTAAAGAAAAAGTTTTGTTTTAAAGGCATATTCCCCAAAGCCATATGCACTATCTTTTGATCATCTGTTTGAACCCCTGTTTTCCTTCTTTACTGAGTCTCCGGGGGTCCTGGCTTTCTGGGAGGTAACCTCATCGTGGCATGGTTCCGTAGGCTTGATGAGACTATGATACCTGTCAAAGGGCGAAGAAGTGCCCAACTTCCATATAGCCGCAGTAGTTTCACCTGCGGCTAATTTTCTTTCAAGCTTCGTAGGGTTTTCCATGCGATCGAGGCAGCTTTCAAGAGACTTGTCAACAAGCCACACAAGGATGGCAAAGATGAGAATGAGGGAGTTTGGCTAAGGAGCACAACCCAAGGATGAGAAACTTATGGATATGGACTTGGTTCACAAAGGTGGAAAGAATAAAAATCTACGACAAGAGGAAGTGTCGTTATTATGGTATAACGGGTCATATAATTAAGGACAAGGGAAAAAACAAAGGACAGGATTTTCAGGACGGCAAACACATGCTCTCACCGGCACCGTACCTGAGAGAGAGGTAGTAAAGTTTCTGTTGAAAAAGTTTAGTTTTCTTTTGATCATCCTGTTAGTACTCTTTTGATTTTAGCGCTTCACACTCGTTTATATCTACTTCCATAGTTGAGTCTCTGCACCCTAGTACTTGTATAATAGAAGATCCCATTATTGTCTCAAATCTGGTTGGTGGTTCGGCTCGTTTATCTTTGGTTTGTAAGGATTTGAGAATAGCTATGTTAAGTGTTGAGTTTGAGTGTAATGCTTATGTTTTTGGTTTTATAGGCTATGGGTTGATTCTAGGCATGGATTGGTTAGCTAGTAATTGTGAAAGGAGGGTAGTTAGACTTTCGACTTGCCTCGGGAATACCCTCGAGATTTCGTGCGATCCTAAGGGATCAGTTTGTCTTAGCTACCTAGAATTACTTGATGCATCTATCGATGATTTGCGATCCGTTGGAGTAGTCCATGAGTACCCAAATGTTTTTGATTAGGTTTGGGGTTTGTCCCCTAAAAACGCGAGATAGACTTCCGCATATATCTAGTTGACAATGCAAAACCAGTTGCATTACCTGTACGACACATAAATCCAAGGGAAAGGAAGGTCTCAGTAAACAAGTAAAAGAGTTACTTTAAAAAGGGTTCATAAGGCGAAGTATTTCTGAATGGGGTGCTCCAGTCACTTTCGTTACAAAGGCGGATGGTTCACTTTGCTTGTTCATAAATGATATTTTGGAATGAGGAAGAACATGCTTTGCATCTAAGGGAAGTCTCAGATACCCTCCATGTGCATCAACTTAAGGCGAAGTTCTCCATAAATATCATTTTTGAAGAGAAGAAGTAAGGTTTCTAGGACATGTGGCACCCAAGGAAGGGAAAGTAGTAGATCCCGCAAAAGTAGTTGCGGTGCAGGACTGGAAGGTCCCAAGGAATGCAACAGAAGTAAGAAGTTTTCTTAGACTAGAGGGATAATATAGGAAGTTAATTAAGGACTTTATGAAGTTATCAGCCCCACTTACTAGATTGACGAAGAAGAATCTAATCATCTTAGTATATACACCCGGTAACATGGTTAGCATCTGTTTATTTTCAAGAGATAGTTCTGGGAATGTTAGCATGACACGGTAGAAGTTGTAGTGCCAAGTATACTATAAGAAGAAAAGGTGGAACGAGAGGCGACAGTGAAATGAGTTCCAACGCATATTCTGGAAACAGAAATTAAGAAGCTATGCAATCGTGAAGTTAAGACAGTCAGAGCAATAAGGAGTGAAGCTCAAGTAGATGCGACTTAGAAGACTAGATATGCGCATCATACCCTTTTTGAGGGTATATCCTTGATCTCTCTTTTTCTGTAAAGTTTATTTACATGCTAGTCTTTATCCCTTAAGTATATCCTCTCAGTTCTGTCCTCGATCCTTAGGTAGAAGCCAATGGATGTAAACATGTGTTTGAAACATGTTATGATTGATGGTTGCAAGTGGCTGCAAGTGTTTGCTAGTGGTTGCTCGTGGATGCATATACACACATTAGGCACTAGATCGGCCCCGTCACTTCCATATTGCATATGCATGAGTGAATTTTTGTATATATGGGTTGAAACTTGATGTGATATCATATGGATGATGCATTTGAATGGATGATTGTGCACTCATATAGAAGTTATAAAGTATGATTAGGACTAATTGCATACATGATGGACTCATGGCACTGGCATAATTCGCATTAAGGAGGTCAATTAAATCGGTAGACCGCTTGATTTTGCATTAGATAAGGACATGCACACACACTATGCATATAAACATGAAAGCATTAGAAATCTTTTTAAGGACAATGGATGCCTGTGATTGAATGTTTGAGTAGATGGATGTTGGATGGTAGGATACACATTCTTCTTAACTTGAAGATTTCGGGGACGAAATCCTTTAAGTAGGGGGGAATGTAACACCCCGTAATTTTAAAACGGGACATAAGAGATAATTAAAGAATAGTTAATTTTTAGAAGAATAATTAAGTGAAACCGGTTGCGCCATTGCGTTCGTTTCGGAATTCCACTTGAGATAGAGCCCGAGTTCGCATAAAACAGACACAGTATGAAGAAGTTATTGAGGTTGGAAGTTTGTATAAATAAATAAAATAAAATCAATTTAAATTCAAAAATATTCAAACAGCCAAGGAGGAAGGTGGAAACACGGAACAAGTACGTTTGGGGTGTCGAGTCGACACCAGCGTCGACCCAGACACATTGGGGTCGACACCGGGGTCGACATAGGTGTCGACCCCCTTGTAGGGGTCAACCCCTTCGGCCAAGTTTGGACAGTGACGATTTTTGATGTGCTGGACGGACCTGATGGCTTCTATCTAAAGGCTCTAAAACACTCTCTACACCTATAAATTAGTGCCTAGACCTAACCCTAATTCATAATAATTCCTTATGATGCCAATATGCTGCTGAACTCTCAATTCTTTTAGCCGCCGCCTCTAAAACTTAAATCATGAAGTTCTTCATCAACAATCACCTTTGAGGTTTAACCAACATC
The DNA here is from genome assembly GCA_030737875.1 of Allium sativum. Lineage (NCBI taxonomy): Eukaryota > Viridiplantae > Streptophyta > Magnoliopsida > Asparagales > Amaryllidaceae > Allium > Allium sativum. The sequence continues at coordinate 943,354,049 of CM060909.1, read as the reverse complement.
AAATTAGAAGATTAGTTTTGCAACAACAACAACGATTCCATGACCTTTTCTTAATCCTAACAATGTAAGTTCAGTTACTCTTCAGATTTAAATACCTAATTGTTATCCTGACATGTAATAGAGTGAATCTAGATCTATGCTTGATTATAAGTTAATCCTTTCAGATTTGTTCCTTCCCTTTTATCAGATCTATGCCTGAGATGTTATTGTATCTACTTATTCAGACCTATCTTTTGTTGTACATCGAATCTATAATCTTCTCATGTCCATGTTGTTATTTTGTTAGATCTACCAGATCTATAATCTTTTTATGTTCATGATATTGTCAAGTCTATGATTCTATATGCCCACGATGTTATTTTTTTATCAGTTTATTTCAGATCCATCTTTGTTATACCTCAATCTAACAGATATGTAATCCTCTTAGGTCCATAATGTTATATTTGACAGATCTATCATTGTAACGCCTGTTTTATGCCAACTCTCATTTATGCTCCTTCTTTCTTACCATTTCTTTTATTTTATTTTATGAATACTAGGTTCATTCGGAACCTAGACTAAACTTGGTTATACGTGCAATTGGAATACGGGGGTATTGGGGAATAATCTATTTGGTAATAATGGAACATAATTTTAACTTGTGATTTGGGGCATAATTGTTATTGTTGCGAACTTGGGGGTAAATTGAAATATTAAATCTATATTGGGCATAAGCTGTAAATTGGAATATTAATCTAGATTGGGCATAACTATTGGTCTGGACACCAAGCATAATGTTTATTGTGATTTTGGGGCATGACTATTATTGCAAATTTGGGAAGATGAGTGTAACTTATTTTGAGTGATAATTTGAATTTGAATTTGTGGGGCATAACTTTTAATTGACTTGGTTGGGAATAACTTGAGAATTGGAACATGACTAGTCTGGTGAATTTGGGATAATTAGTATATAAAAATCTAGGTTTGGGCATATATGACAAATATGTATAATGTGCTAAAAGATAAACATGCATAACCCGAGGTTAGATTGAGTTGCGGTGTAAAATTGCCCGGAACCGCCCGACATATCCAGTAACCGCAACAAAACACGTCTAATGTGAGAGGTTAGCGCATTTAGCCCAAAACCCGAGGTTAGAATGAGTTTGCGGTAGAAGTATGCCCGGAATCGCCCGGCACATCCAGCAAACGCAAACAACAGTTCTAATGTGAGAGGTTGGGGCATTAATAAATTAATTAATGCCAATAAACAGACATGCTAAGAATGGTAGGGTTAAGTAAATTTAGAACACTTAACCGTTATAACATGTTAATTAGACAAGAAGGTAGGGTTAAGTAAATTTAGAACACTTAACCGTTATAACATGTTCATTAGACAAGAAGGTGGGGTTAAGTAAATTTAGGAACACTTAACTAATATGACATGATGAATGGGTAGGGTTAAGTTAAAACAAGAGAGCAACACTTAATCAATATAACAGGATGCGTGGAAGGGTTAAGTTAAAACAACAGAGTAACACTTAACCTATATAACCTGACAAATGGGGAGGGTTAAGTTAACACAAGAAGGCAACACTTAACCAATGTAACACGACAAGTGGGTGGGTTAAGTTAACTTGAATTGATTGATGACACTTAACCAATACAGAATGATGAACGCGTGGGGTTAAGTTAATAAGAAACACTTAACCAACGTAATTTGATGAATGAATAGGGTTAAGTTAAGGGGAAATCTAACCAATATAGCACGATGAATGAACGGGGTTAAGTTAATAGGAAACACTTAACCAATCCAACATGACGAGTGAGAAGGGTTAATAAGAAACATTTAACCAACATGACATGATGAGTGGGTGGGTTAAGTTAACATGAATGGACAACACTTAACCAATATGACATAATGTGTGGGAGGGTTAAGTACATATCGGGTTGGTGCGTAATATTAGTAAATATAGGCCCACAAACTTAACCATTAAGTAAACATGTTTGAATCAGTGGGAGGGTTAAGTACATATCGGGTTGGTGGGTAATATTAGTAAATGTAGGCCCACAAACTTAACCAGTAAGAAACCCTAGTAACAGGGACCCATTTCAGCAGTAACTCACATAGATGTATCAATGTACCATGAAACTAGGCAGGGTGGGGAACGATTACCGGGTTGATTATAAGCGGTCAAAATAGCGGAAGGGTTACGTCAGTGTAGGTTCCGATGGATTACGGGCATGCACGTACTCCGGAGTGGGAAAAACGTAGGCACTGGGTACTAGTAGTTATACACTGTGCATCTTGAATTGTGTCGGGTTGCTATCATAAGGATTGATACACCTTATGGCGGGAACAACTCAGGGTATCTACATGCAAGAGAGGGCCGATTGACATAGACACAAGGAAAATTAATACGAGTAAGGAGCCGATCGATAGGGCAGTAAAGGTACATCTTACATCTTCATGGCAATTAGGCTGATTGAGGTAAGATCCTCATGCTAGAAGTACACCTGAAGGCTACCATAATTGCAGGGATTGGGATCACATTATCATATTATCATTTTATACAGATTACTAGTTGGAACACTAGTTAGGTAGTGCAGAGATATAAAAATCAGAATAACAAGGTAGTAGCAAAGCAGAGAAAGAGTAGAAGTGCATTTAGTTTATCTTGTCTTATCATATCTTATGCTAATCTTATGTTATCTTGTCACCCTTGTTATCACGATATTGTCTTATATTTAGTTTATTCATGTCATGATGCTTTTGCCTATTTACATGCTGAAAGTCACTGGACTTACCAGACTTATGTCTGACCTAGTTTGTTTCGCCTCTTTTCTTCCGTTTCCCCCTCGGTAGTCGGGGAGGGAATAGCTTAGCTTAGTTTGGACCGTTTGTCTTTCCAAGCTTGAAGATTAGTCGATGTATTGATTTGGACTCTCTTTTCCACTGCTATGGATGGCTCATGTTTTACTGGGGAATATCATTGTCATTTTATGCTTCTTATACATTTGGAAGTTTTTGAATCAAGACGAAAGTTTTATGTAATTCTTTTAAGTATGATTGAATCAATTGTTGTAAAAGCTTGACTTAACTACGTTGTTTATAAAATGACTTTATTTTTCCGCTGCTTTATTTGTCTGTCTTGTAATTTATCTGCATCTTTTACCTATAATGCTTCACTGAAGTTAATGCATTCCTTCTGTGAGTGACATTAATGGACGTGGGGGTGTTTCACCAAAGGATAGATGGCGGCATGGAATCAACAACGAAGATCCCTTCACAGGCATGAACACCAGACTCTGAACATAGCTTTGGATCAGATGTGCATATGCACACATGCATGTGTGTGCAACCGCCTGGTTAAAACTTGGTTATTCTTTTGCTGTATTTGGGCTTACAGGGGTAAGCCTATTAATAATTGATTTGTGATGAGTTGTATAAATACTAGGTATTCCCAGTGCTGCCAATGGGTCGGGTCGAGTCGTGTTCGGGTTGAGTTTGGGTCATGTCAACTCAACCCGTTTATTAAACGGGTCAGTTTCGGGTTGACCCATTTATAATCATGCGAGTTTCGAATTTGATTTGTGTAACCCATTAAGAAAAATATTTGTATAAAAAGATGAAAACATGAATGTAGGGCGTTGTCGTCGTTCACTTGTTGCAAGCTAAGATGAGACTAAAATTGAAAAAAGCTGTTAATGTGGGAATAAACAATAAAACGTGAAGGAGTGAATTAGTGAAGAGGTAGAACCGCAGAAATTAGAATGACTAAATGAGTGGCGGCTTGCAAATTGGTAAATTTGGGTAAAGCGGAAAATGGTTAGTGGACTGGGTTGAGCCTATGTTTTGTAGATTGTAGAGTAATAAAAATATGTTTTATATTAAACGGGTCATGACGGGTCAGAAATGGGTTCACGGGTCGGGTCGGGTCAACCCGTTTATTAAACGGGTCAGAGTGGGTGGACCCAAAATTGACCCGTTTATAAATGGGTTGGGTCGGTTTTTTTTGTGTGCAGGTTACGAGTTGTGTTTCGGGTCGTGTTAGAAATTGACGGCCCTTGGTATTCCCATGTATTTAGTGTGTTGAATTTATGTGATAAGTTTCCTCTTATTAAACTTCCTGCTACTTTCAACTTGCATGCAATAAAATCAAGAACTTACTTTTCTTGTGCATTGTTTCCTATCATTTCCTATTTTTATTTAATACCATTGTTTTATCTCTGCATTTTGTTCTGACACTTTCTACTGCAACAACCATCATGGCGTCAATGATCACTCAAAGCAAGGCAAACAAATCTGGGCATAACACATTGGTATCGGAGCCTAAAGCTTCCAGACAAAATCTGATAAACGCTTAAACTTAGGTCCACAGCAGGGAGTTAAAGGAATCGCATCAATAACTTAATGTTAAGGTGGAAACAATGCAAGAAACATTAAAATACCTTGTCAAAGAAATGAAGAATTAATAGGCTAACCCCCAAATTCCTTATATTCCTCCTGCACATAGAAATCAACCAGGGTATTTTCAAGAAACCACCACTTCACACCATCCAGCTCCTAACCAGAATGAAACCACTTTTGCGAATTCAACCAAACATACAACCATGGTAGCAGTAAAACCCTACAACACCATATCCAATCTCAAATAAATAACAATTGTAGTGGCTTACTTATCCCAATATGAACATCTACAAAGTATGTGTGATGCTTTACCAGACCAGTTCATGTTAGAAAAAAATGTAGATGGCCTTAAGGAAGAAATCAAATGCGATGTATTAGCACTGCAGCTTGTTGATTTCAAGCATGTCGTAAGCTTGGACAAGGTTTTCGAATTCAAAAGAACAAATAAAAGGAAGATTAAATTTGGTAAAACATTCAAGAACACTGGCAGGACAAATACAATTAAGGTAGAAGATAAGTCAGTTGTAACAACCCGAATTTTTATAACATGTTAAAACAAGAAATCAAGGCAGAATTAAATTATAAGTTAAGAATCAAATGGGAACGGGTTACGCCATTGCGTTCGTCTCGAAATTCTGCTTGAAAACGAGTCCAAAATTTCATAAATCGGAGTCCGTATGACCAAGTTATGGCACATAGAAGATTTCATAAAATTCAAAATTCAGCTCGAAATTCAAATTCAGCTCCAAACAGACTGGGCGGGAAAATTTCCCGCCCAACCCCAGGTCGACTGGGGTGTCGACTGGGGAGTCGACCTGCCCTAGCCCAGGTCGACTGCCCAGTCGACTTGGGTGTCGACCTGGGGGTCGACTTCCCTGGTCGGACCATGTTTGCCTGGTGCACCTGCTTGCTCCTTTGGGTCTGTTCAGCTGGCCTGTGACGGGATTTGATGGTTCAGATCTAAACTAGGGTTAATCCTATGGCCTAAATTTGTCTCTACTCCTATAAAAACACCCTAAGACCTAGCCTAAACCACCACAAATCATCCTAACCACTAAGTGCTGCCAAAATGCTCCCTAATCATGGCCTCCATCTTCATCTTGAGAGCTTCTAAGGCAAAGGAGCAATTTTTCTCCATCAAATCAAAGGAGCTACTTATTTCTCAAGGCTTTGTGTGGAGCTTATTATTGTTTGGAGAATGCTAGTGTTGCTACATCATTCCTAGAGCTTCTACAACGTCTCTATCTTGTTCTATTTTGCTCTAGTTCTCATAGCCACGATTTGTAAGCCCCATTCTACTCTTAGATTTAAACTATGAAATTAATATGAACATGTAGCAAGTTGAAATGGGATTTTTGTGTAATACTTGTTTTGGGTCTATCATTGTATGCATAGATCCATTCATGACTCTTTTGATCTATGATTGTGGAACTATCATGAACCTAGTACCGTTCATCTTGATTTTTGGGTAGAAAGCTATGAGCTTTATTTGGGGATTATGCATAATGCAACATAGAACCCCTCATAACCTTGATGTTAACTTGCCTATGATGTTGAACTACATGCTAGTCACAAGTTTATCACTCTATGTCAACTGTTACCATGTTATCACCTTATTTGCTAAGTTTGATGTCATACATGTTTTGAGGCCAATAATCCTATATGCTAGTTGTGATGAACACTTTTGCCTCAAATATCATCATGTTTAACTTATGACCAACTTTACCACCTTATGCCCATCTTGGTCATATTGTTATGTTCCCCTTCTTGATCTATATGTATTGATGCGAATTTACGTGCGATGGGAATACGTTATGGGTAGTTAGGCGAACTTGAAATGACATGAAAAACATTGCTTGAAATGTGACATGAAAATTGATTATGCTTGAAAACTTGAATGTGGTCATGACATGTAGAAAACCATAAAGTGGCCAACTCGAGGTTGGGTTGAGTTTATAGCGTAAATCTGCCCGGAACCGCCCGGCAAATCCAGTGGCTACAAACAATAGGGCCCAATGTGAATAGTTGGTCATATCGTGCTTGAAACCCGAGGTTAGACTAGGTTGTGGTGTAAAGCTGCCCGGACCCGCCCGGCACATCCAGTAACCACAACAAAGCCTAATGTGAGAGGTTGGGCGCATTAAGTTAATTAATGCCACATGATAGGGTTAAGTCATGAACCACTTGGATACACTTAACCAACTTGATACATGATTGGATAGGGTTAACCACACTTAACCCGTTAGAAACCCTATTTACGTGGTCCTTTTCAGCAGTAACCCTCTTAGATGTATCACGATACCCTAGGGACTAGGCTAGGATGGGGCACGATTACTGGGCTGATTGTAAGCGACCAGAAAGACGGCAGAGTAGGTGCGCCAGTGTACTTTCAGGTGGGCTATGGTCGTGCACATAGTCCGGAGTTGAAAAAAACAGACACGGGCACCAGTAGGTTTAGACTGTGCGTGCTTGATTTGTGTCAGTGGTTGGCACCCTAGGGCTTGATACACCCTAGGGTGGACCTAGCACAGTAGGTAGGACTTACCAGTCTTTATGACTGACCCTTTTTCTTTCGCCTCTTTTCTTCCGTTTCCCCCCCAGGTTCTCAGGGAGGGAACACTAGTGCTTAGCTTGGACATTTGGCTTGCTTTCTTGACAGCTCATGTACGGTTTGGATTTGAGCTTGCTATGGCTTCACCACATCTATTTTGGGGATAGTTTACTTTATGTTATTTTCAGTCTATGTTTCTAGATTGTGGTAGTTGGAAAATGATGACTAAGTATTTTTATGTAAGTTGACTTTGGTTTTGAAACGGTTAACTATGGTTTTTAAATTTCTACCGCTGCTTTACTTATTTATTTATCTATGTTCTGTCTTGTGATATCTCTGTGCATGTTTACCTAGACAACACCCCTCCAAAGCTAGTGCAATCACTCGTGAGTGACCCTGGCGGAGGTGGGGTGTTACATTTGGTATCAGAGCATGAGGTTTACTAGACCGGACAAAAGTTTTAAAAACCCTTTTGAAAAACTATTTTCAAAACTAATTAAGTATTTTTCCAAGGAGAGTCTAGTATATTTTAAAAGGCTCTTTCCCAAAAGCCATTAGCACTATCCTTTGTTTCCTCGTTCTAAATCTATCTTTTACTTCGTTTCAGTATGGCCGATAACTTTATCATCCCGGAGGGAATACCGGTACCTCTTTGGTTTAGGAGGTACATGGAGGCTAGGGCAAATGGAGCCGGCCCAGCAGACACTCCCACTCCTCCTCCCGTAGTTGAGGTTCCTCCTCAGCGTCCACAAGCGGATTTCGCGAAGTTTTGCAAAGACTTTAAGGCGATGGGTGGCAAGAATTTTGTTGGGACAGAGACTTTTGTTGAGGCAAGAAACTGGTTAAGGGAAACTGAAGACCTTTTTGCTATCTTTGATGTAGAAGATCGTAGGAAAGTTCTGTTGGCAGTATGGCTATTGAAAGAGGAAGCTGCTTATTGGTGGGAAGTCACCAACGCTACTAGGCCTATAGAGACTTGGGCCGACCTTAGGATGAGGTTTGGGCTTAAGTTTCTATCATCTGCTGAAGAGAATCTGCAAATGGAGAGGTTTATATCTTTGAAGCAAGGGGACATGACCATGAGGGAGTATGTGAATAAGTTTAACCAGCTTGCTCAATTTGGTTTAGACATGGTTAACACACCTCAGAAGAAGGCTCTACGCTTTGCTCGAGGATTGAATGAGCCATTGCAAGGTTTGGCCATGTCTCATATACCCATGGGGGCCACTTTTGAGAGCTTAGTGGATATGGCCTTGCTTCAAGGAGATGATAAGAATGGCAAGAAAGAAGTTAAGCTTAATGAGACTCAAACCAAGAAGGTGGACTCAAAATCAACATAAAATCACCGTGTCGACTATTCAAGCTTCGAAAACACTAGATTGTCAATAGAAAGAATTTAGAGGGTGAGAAAAGAAAGAATATTAGAATAGAAGAAAGAAGAAGAACACCACATCAGAATCTCACAGCGGAACGAATAAAATATAATATAACAAATCCTTTGTAGAAAGAAACTGTATATACATACCAATCATCAGAGTACAAAAATATCAGTCATAGCGGAAAATAACTTTATATAACTAACGGTGAAGCCACCTGCTTTCAGCTCCTGAAACTCCAAGCGAACCTAACTTGGAACATACTCGGTCTGACCCGAGCACATTTAAGGAAAAGCAAATTACACCGGGTCAGTCTGGAATACTTTCAGTGATAAATTCACAATACAAACAACTTGTTAACTTTGGAAAATCTTTTTTGAAATCAAAGGATAATAGTAAGACCAGCCCACACATAAACACAGACGGTTTTTTACCTTACTATAACCCAAAACATTTTTGATATCATACTTTGATATGATATTATCATAGTGTCTAAATACAAGTAAATAACAATCTAGAGGAACGCTTGCATCTCACGCTCTCCATATATAATATACAATCAAAACCGCGGGCGCTTATTGGATATTGGATTCCAACTTTGACAAGGTATGGGACCACCTTCGGACTCTGTATCTCTAGAGGCGAATACACTGGGTTCAACAAGAACTTCTTGCAAGCCGGCCCACACATGACCGACCACTCATTTCTCTTGAGTGTATCGAATGTATATCACCGACGGTTGGGATCAGCAATCGCCTCCCGATAAGGGACATCATCGAAATATAGATTAAAGAAGCAATTGGAATTTCTCTAGATAGGTGATCATACATTCTAATGGGACCGACCCACATAGCCATGCTGCTTGTTCGATTTTTGTCATTTCCCAGTTGATGAGGCTTGAGGCCAGAACTTAACTTTAAAACATCTGGTCATCATTCACTTTGAATGCCACATCGTCAGATCTGCCAGATCACACTGATTGATGCCCAAAAAATACTCTGTGGTTAACTAAGAGAAGGTGTACGGCCTCCTCCGCCATCAACAGAGATACGTTTGAAGAAATCAACGTACGTGACCCCTTTGGAAATACTCTGTCAGACACTCGCCCATACAAGTCATCCAAGAACAGGATGAACCGAAGGTACTCTCCTACTTCATCTCATATATGAATCACCCCATGGATCAGTAGCGAGTAGTCCTTGCAACCCGTAGATTCCAACCACGACAGAACCACAGTTTATCTCTGGGAGCTAACCAAAGATTATTAGCGGTTCTTCCACTTATGAAGATCCACTGTCTTCAATGCTCCATCTCGGACGTCTTCAAATATCTTCACGTATTTGTTGGTCGGAATGGTTTTCGAATATAATTCGATCCCGGTCTTTCCGTACCAACAATCGTATTGGTCAGGTTTGATAGTTGGTGATTTAACTATCAAATAACAAATGTGTCAATAAATGATTTCACTGATTCAGTGCTTGGCATTGCTTGGCCTCTTTACAACATATATATACTTAACCAAATGGTTAATCAACTTTTGAATCTTCGAATATAACTTAAACATTATCTTTATTCTAAATTCTTGTTATAACAAAACTATTTGATATGCTTCGAGTTGGTATATACATATATACCAAACCTTCCACTTCCTTTACTATAGGAAATATCATTATATTTATCAAAACCCTTATTTACACTTTCTTATATTCAATCATCTCGATATATACATATATATATACTTTAATGGTATGAAACAATTTGCCCATTCTAATTTGGTTAAAGTAAATGTCAATTATATAACTTAAAACCAGATATTCTTATTAATCTTGTAACTAACATTTTTATTCAAAACCCTGTACTCAATTCAATAATTCTTGTATGGAATAATTTACCGATTTCAACACTTTGCACTCACCACCAAACGAATGTCATTCCTCGATAATAGTGAAGTCGTTCAAGTTGGGGTATTTTATTTACCTCTCAGACCTTGATCGAAAACGTTCTTACTTTAGAATAATATTGGTTTGTCACTTAACCATTAACATCTCAGTTTCCCCTTTTGATTTCAAATCTGGTTTTATAAACCTTTTCTTACTTTTGAAATCTTTGTTCGATAACCTCTTTACTTAATTCCCTTAATCAAGTAAACAAAACTTCACGCATTATTTGACTTATAACATTTTGATTTATAATATAATCTCTCGTCCAATAATCCACTTCCATTTATTCGGGAATTCTTATAACAACTTCATATTGGATTTTTATAAATGAAATCCTCTTATCCTTTCTTTATAATAAAATCCCTTTTTGTCTTGGATTTTATTTTCTCAAAATCTATTTACTAATTCTTTACCAAAACCTCTATACGTATTTCCCTTTGCTTTTGAAACCTTTATTACAATTAAAAAGTTTTGTTTAAACAAGTCTTTAACTTTTTCAAAAGTATCATTTTGGTTTTACAACCCCTTTTATACCTCGCTTGGATTCCCTCTTAACTACTTATAATTTCTTAAGCTAAATTTAACAACTTCTTATTTTATTTTAAAACCATTATTACCATTACCATTCCCAGTCTATCACTAATATATTTATCATTATTCCATTTCAATTGTATTAACTCTACTTAATTAAGTGGAACCTATTTGCATTCCCACATTTACTTTCCAATTCAATTTACAAACCTCGTTTTGAAAACCTGGATTATGAATCCTTTATAAAGCTCTTATCGCCCTTTTCGATCAAACTATTTAAAATAATTCTTTTATAAACTCGATTAAAAATATTTATTTATCAATTTCTAATTTAATTACTCGTACAACATAAATGAAAACTTCAGTTTAGTTATAAAATAATTTATAACTTTAAAACTGTGTCGATTCACCGAACGGTAAAACCAACGTCTAAAACACACATTTTAGGCCATTCACTGCCAATTACCGAATCAACACTGTCGGTTGATTTTTAAACACAACACAGGTGAATATTTATTCAACCATCACGCTCTAACAGGTTTTTCTACCATATGGGGTTAAATCAGTTCAATTATCAGCAATATAAAACAAACAAACAACATATATAATATTTGAGGAATCCGATCGGATCCCTCCAACCTGTTCTTCCCTGCATCATAGCTCGTTATATATTTCATGATGATATATGAATTAAATTTCATATGATCTATTAATTTAAAACGATTAAATATAAATAACATCAATCAATCAAACAATAACAACCAGTAGCAACCAATCAACCAATTTATATTTTTTAAAGGTAAATTATATTTTAATATGAATTTACCACATCACAGGATTCCAGAAGGTGTGAGAATTAACTCAGCAGATTATTTCAGTCGATGGTTGACGCGTTTGTTCCTTTTAATCTTGAATGGACGTTCAAAATTTACTGAAATTTCAACAGCGTCAGATCTGTGCCTAGTCAGTGCCATCGTTTTGGCCTCGTCCCTGCGAACCCAATGGATCCTGTTTCGTGTAAATCCGACATCGTATGAATAAGTTATAGCTGTTTAAAGTTTGAATATACATACGATTAAATACTAAACTAATTAATTAATTAAAATATAATAATTACCTTAAATTTACCGTTAACCACTTTTAAATCTTGTCCACGTCAGCACCCTTAATCACTAATCCCACGCGTTTTTCCCCTGGCCAACATTTGAAACCCGACTTCTTCTTCCTTCTTCTTTTCTATGAACGGAAAAAAAATCACGGCTCCCTTCCTAAATCTCCACGCCATTGTCGCCTCTGTGCATCGGGACCCACCCCGATCATCCCCAGCTGACCGCCACCTCAGCCTACACCCACGCCTGAGACGCCGGACCCCAATTTCGCTCCGACCGCCGTAAATCACCATTACCCCAAATTCAGTTCAACCCCTAAATTCCACCACCTCCGATCAACTGACACAACGCCACCACCACCAATCGACGCACCATGCTTCGCCTGACCATTCCCCTTCAGACCATCCTCCCCTCATCGCCTCCTCCGCCGGAAAACAGACCAAGACCGAACGCCAGTTCAAAAAGTTGCACCCAAAAACCAGTCTCCATTCATCCCCCTTTTCACGCCACCACAGGCAACTTCAGCACCTCCGACCAAAGGCAAAAACCTAGCCCTAGTCTCCTCTACAAGTCTGCCCTTGGACCCCCTATCAATCGTCAACCCAATTTGCCACAAAACCCCTAAATTCGAAACAAGAAATCCATGGTTTCAGCTCAATTCCGGCCACCCCAGTCCATGAAACCTCGCCAACTTTTTACAGCAGCTTCTCCTCGACCCGATCTACAACTTCCGTTTGGATTTCCTTTGCCGATTCACTCCGGATTGGAAGAAATAAATTAAAATAGGTTTAGGGTGTTTTCTGTAAAAATGTTTTGCTGGAAAAATGTTTGGAGGGTGTTGTTCAGAAATATGGTTGAGGGGAAGTGTATTTATAAAGAAAAATAATATTTATTTAAGTCGATGTGACAAACGATATTTTATTTCGTGTCTATCGCGTTTTCGAACGTCGTTTATTCGCTCCTGTGCTCACATACAAACCCCGTTCGAGATGCGAATGGACGACATAGTATAATTTGATGATACGGTCCTAACGAAACTTGTTTCGTCGAATTCTGTGTCCGTTTGCTCAGATGGCGCTCGTGCACGTCCAAATTGATCGTTTTTATTTGTATTTTAATTTGCCACGCTCCCAAATTTACCCTGATTGACGCGCCACTTGAAACCTAGCAATAATTTACTGCTGCGGTTCCAATAAAATTTATTTCATTGAAAACTGAGGTCGTTTGAATAAAGGCCCTTTTATAACTGGCCAATTCAAATAAAATAAACCAATTTTAATATACCTCAATATAATATTATTAAAATATTGAAATTGGCCATATACGACCAGAATATCGTACACTACCACAATAAAGTATCCCGGGTTGAATTTGAAGCCAAATCGATATTATAAAAATTTAAAAACCATTTATTCTATATAAATAATCGATATAGTATATAAATATAAATTTCATAGCGACCTTTTCAAAATTTGATTTGGACATAAAATAAAATATACACGATGAAAACTGGATTTTTCTCTGCCATTGGAATGATATCGTCAAACCGGTCCCGACATTTCTTTGAGGAAATCCGACTTATTTTGAACCTGCTACAACCAATTCAAGTTCAAAACGCCAAATCGCGAACTGCCGCGCCGCTGCAGCTCGTTATTTAATTAAATTATAAACTATATCGCTCAACCGTCGTTAACGAATCGAAATCGTCACTATATCTTCAATATAACCAATATTTGACCACTTTAAACTGCCTGACCACAATATATTTCAAATTCCACATTTTCCAATATTCTGGAAATTAAAATAATATTTTATTATTTATTTAAATAATATATTCCAAATAAATCGTTAAATTCGATTATTTAAATCCAAACCAATATTTTAAATAATTAAAATATTTCTAAAAATTGGCCAGAAAACACGGGACATTACATTCCTTCCCCCTTAAAATAATTTCGTCCTCGAAATTGCTAAGGTAGAAAAGAATGTCACAATCCATTATCTTTATAATAATATTTAATTTAAAACTTTATTTTATTCCCAAAACAAATCTAATTGGTCGTAAACCAAATTAATTCCAATAAAAGAATTTTCCAAAATATTTCAAAAAATTTCAAACACCTTAAATTTCGGCAGAGTCTCCCCTGCACGGAGGACATAAACAATATCGCAGGTTCAAGAAATAAATATACCTCGACTCTCATGGTCGGAAAAATCAAAAACCAAACTCAAATCCCAAACAAAAACCAAAATTCATATTTTCGTAGGCGTACCTTTTTGCGTGCGTTAATACGCGATAAGCAGTATATTATACTCGAGCTTGCTTAATTAATTTGCAGCTCTATTCAAACTGAATTCAATCAACTCCAGAATTTCTCCTTTGAACTGATTAAAAACTGAATTGGTACCTCCGCACCTGTTCTCAACTCAAATCAATTTATTAGTCCACAAAACAATATCAATAAGGTTCAAAACATCAATATTATTCATATCAACTCATTATACACCCAGTTGAATTCATATGAGGTTACAAATATAATTATAACCAAGGTTATCCATCCAAATTTATTTGTCTGGATTGATTTATTCGAATTATCTATTTCATATTGGTTTTAACCAAGTCGATTCGGGTTCAGGTTCATATCCCTGAGATCGAGCACACATCCAAACATACCACACAATCAATATTAACAAATCCAAATAATTTGCCAATACTATTAACCTTTATTATTTTATAAATAAACAGGGCAAAAATAATTTCAAAAACAAATTTTAATATCAAATTACAAATACGCGCTCTTATATATACACACAAACTCAATCTAGGGTATTACTAACCCCATCTCTATTGAGTCACGCCACAGAGCCAAGGTTATCACTAAACCAATAGCTCTGATACCACTGTAACGACCCAATGCATTTTCGACCCCGAAAATCAACATAAAATCACCATGTCGACTATTCAAGCATCGAAAACACTGTATTGTCAATAGAAAGAATTTAGAGGGTGAGAAAAGAAAGAAAGAATATTAAAATAGAAGAAAGAAGAAGAACATCACATCATAATCTCACAGCGGAACGAATAAAATATAATATAAAAAATCCTTTATAGAAAGAAACTGTATATACATACCAATCATTAGAGTACAAAGGATATCAGTCATAGCGGAAAATAACTTTATATAACTAATGGTGAAGCCACCTGCTTCCAGCTCCTGAAACTCAAAGCGAACCTAACCTGGAACATACTCGGTCTGACCCGAGCACATTTGACGAAAAGCAAATTACACCGGGTCAGTCTGAAATACTTTCAGTGATAAATTCACAACACAAACAACTTGTTAACCTTGGAAAATCTTTTCTGAAATCAAAGGATAATAGTAAGACCAGCCCACACATAAACACGGACAGTTTTTACCTTACAATAACCCATAACATTTTTGAAATCATACTTTGATCTGATATTATCATAGTGTCTAAATACAAGTAAATAACAATCTAGAGGAACGCTTGCATCTCACGCTCCCCATATATAATATACAATCAAAACCGCGGGCGCTTATTGGATATTGGATTCCAACTTTGACAAGGTATGGGACCACCTTCCGACTGTGTATCTCTAGAGGCGAATACACTGGGTTAAACAAGAACTTCTTGCAACCCGACCCATACAAGACCGACCACTCATTTCTCTTGAGTGTATCGAATGTATATCACCGACAGTTGGGATCAGCAACCGCCTCCCGATAAGGGACAACATCGAAATATAGATTGAAGAAGCAATTGGAATTTCTCTAGATAGGTGATCATACATCCTAATTGAAATTCCAACCACGACAGAACAACAGTTTATCCCTGGGAGCTAACCAAAGATTATTAGCAGTTCTTCCGCTTATGAAGATCCATGGTCTTTAATGCTCCATCTCGACCATCTTCAAATATCTTCACGTATTTGTTGGTCGGAATGGTTTTCGAATATAATTCGATCCCGGTCTTTCCGTACCAACAATCGTATTGGTCAGGTTTGATAGTCGGTGATTTAACTATCAAATAACAAATGTGTCAATAAATGATTTCACTGATTCAGTGCTTGGCATTGCTTGGCCTCTTTACAACATATATATACTTAACCAAATGGTTAATCAACTTTTGAATCTTCGAATATAACTAAACATTATCTTTATTCTAAATTCTTGTTATAACAAAAACTATTTGATATGCTTCGAGTTGGTATATACATATATACCAAACCTTCCACTTCCTTTACTATAGGAAATATCATTATATTTATCAAAACCCTTATTTACACTTTCTTATATTCAATCATCTCGATATATACATATATATATATATATATATGTATATATATATATATACTTTAATGGTATGAAACAATGTACCAATTCTAATTTGGTTAAAGTAAATGTCAATTATATAACTTAAAACCAGATATTCTTATTAATCTTGTAACTAATATTTTTATTTAAAACCCTGTACTCAATTCAATAATTCTCGTACGGAATAATTTACCGATTTCAACACTTTGCACTCACCACCAAACGAATATCATTCCTCGATAATAGTGAAGTCGTTCAAGTTGGGGTATTTTATTTACCTCTCAGACCTTGATCGACAACGTTCTTACCTTAGAATAATATTGGTTTGTCACTTAACATTAACATCTCATTTTTCCCTTTTGATTTCAAATCTGGTTTTATAAAACTTTTCTTACTTTTGAAATCCTTGTTCGATAATCTCTTTACTTAATTCCCTTAATCAAGTAAACACAACTTTAACTTCACGCATTATTTCACTTATAACATTTTGATTTATAATATAATCTCTCATCCAATAATCCACTTCCATTTATTCGGGAATTCTTATAACAACTTCATATTGGATTTTTATAACTGAAATCCTCTTATCCTTTCTTTACAATAAAATCCCTTTTTGTCTTGGATTTTATTTTCTCAAAATCTATTTACCAATTCTTTACCAAAACCTCTATACGTATTTCCCTTTGCTTTTGAAACCTTTATTCCAATTAAAATGTTTTGTTTAAACAAGTCTTTAACTTTTTCAAAAGTATCATTTTGGTTTTACGACCTCTTCTATACCTCGCTTGGATTCCCTCTTAACTACTTATAATAATTCCTTAAGCTAAATTTAACAACTTCTTATTTTATTTTAAAACCATTATTTCCATTACTATTCCCAGTCTATCACTAATATATTTATCATTATTCCATTTCAATTGTATTCACTCTACTTAATTAAGTGGAACCTATTTACATTCCCACATTTACTTTCTAATTCAATTTACAAACCTCATTTTGAAAACCTGGATTATGAATCCTTTATAAAGCTCTTATCGCCCTTTTCGATCAAACTATTTAAAATAATTCTTTTATAAACTCAATTAAAAATATTTATTTATCAATTTCTAATTTAATTACTCGTATAACATAAATGAAAACTTCAGTTCAGTTACAAAATAATTTATAACTTTAAAACTGCGTCGATTCACCGAACGGTAAAACCAACGTCTAAAACACACATTTTAGGCCATGCACATCCAATTACCGAATCAACACTGTCGGTTGATTTTTAAACACAACACAGGTGAATATTTATTCAACCATCACGCTCAAACAGGTTTTTCTACCGTATGGGGTTAAATCAGTTCAATTATCAGCAATATAAAACAAACAAACAACATATATAATATTTGAGGAATCCGGTCGGATCCCTCCAACTGTTCTTCCCTGCATCACAGCTCGTTATATATTTCATGATAATATATGAAATAAATTTCATATGATCTATTAATTTAAAACGATTAAATATAAACAACAGCAATCAATCAAACAATAACAACCAATCAACCAATTTATATTTTTTAAAGGTAAATTATATTTTAATATGAATTTATCACATCATAGGATTCCAGAAGGTGTGAGAATTAACTCACCAGATTATTTCAGTCGATGGTTGACACGTTTGTTCCTTTTAATCTTGAACGGACGTTCAAAATTTACTGAAATTTCAACAGCGTCAGATCTGTGCCTAGTTAGTGCCATCGTCTAGGCCTCGTCCCTGCGATCCCAACGGATCCTGTTTCGTGTAAATCCGACATAGTATGAATAAGTTATAGTTGTTTAAAGTTTGAATATATATATATATACGATTAAATATTAAACTAATTAATTAATTAAAATATATTAATTACCATAAATTTACCGTTAACCACTTTTAAATCTTGTCCACGTCAGGACCCTTAATCACTAATCCCAAGCGTTTTTCCCCTGGCCTACATCTGAAACCCGACTTCTTCTTTCTTCTTCTTTTATATGAACGGAAAAAAAATCACAGCTCCCTTCCTAAATCTCCACGCCATCGTCGCGTCCATGCATCGGGACCCACCCCGATCATCCCTAGCTGACCGCCGCTTTAGCCTGCACCCACGCCTGAGACGCCGGACCCCAATTTCGCTTCAACCGCCATAAATCACCATTACCCCAAATTCAGTTCAACCCCTAAATTCCACCACCTCCGATCAACTGACACAGCGCCACCACCACCAATCGACGTGCCATGCTTCGCCCGACCATTCCCCTTCAGACCATCCTCCCGTCGTCGCCTCCTCCGCCGGAAAACAGAACAAGACCGAATGCCAGTTCAAAAAGATGCACCCAAAAACCAGTCTCCGTTCATCCCCCTTTTCACGCCACCATAGGCAACTTCAGCACCTCCGACCAAAGGCAAAAACCTAGCCCTATGTCTCCTCTACAAGTCTGCCCTTAGACCCCCTATCAATCATCAACCCAATTTGCCACAAAACCCCTAAATTCGAAACAAGAAATCCATGGTTTTAGGTCAAATCTGGCCACCACAGTCCACGAAACCTCGCCAACTTTTTATAGCAGCTTCTCCTCGACCCGATCTACAACTTCCATTTGGATATCCTTTACCGATTCACTCCGGATTGGAAGAAATAAATTAAAATAGGTTTAGGGTGTTTTCTGTAAAAATGTTTTGCTGGAAAAATGATTAGAGGGTGTTGATCAGAAATATGGCTGAGGGGAAGTGTATTCATAAAGAAAAATAATATTTATTTAAGTTGATGTGACGAACGATATTTTATTTCGTGTCTATCGCGTTTTCAAACATCGTTTATTCGCTCCTGTGCTCACATACAAACCCCGTTCGAGATGCGAATGGACGGGATAGTATAATTTTACGATACGGTCCTAAGGAAACTTGTTTCGTCGAATTCTATGTCTGTTTGCTCAGATGGCGCTCGTACACGTCCAAATTGATCGTTTTTATTTGTATTTTAATTTGCCACGCTCACAAATTTACCCCGATTGACGCGCCACTTGAAACCTAGCAATAATTTACTACTGCGGTTCCAATAAAATTTATTTCATCGAAAACTGAGGTCGTTTGAATAAAGGTCCTTTTATAACTGGCCAATTCAAATAAAATAAACCAATTTTAAAATACCTCAATATAATATTATTAAAATATAATATTATTAAAATATTGCAATTGGCTATATACGACCAGAATATCGTACACTACCACAATAAAGTATCCAGGGTTGAATTTGAAGCCTAATCGATATTATAAAAATTTAAAAACCATTTATTCTATATAAATAATCGATATAGTATGTATATAAATTCCATAGCGACCTTTTCAAAATTTGATTTGGACATAAAATAAAATCTACACGATGAAAACTGGATTTTTCTCTGCCATTGGAAAGAATCGTCAAACCAGTCCCGACGTTTCTTATTTCGAGGAAATCTGACTTATTTTGAACCCGGTACAACCAATTGAAGTTCAAAACACCAAATCGCGAACTGCCGCGCCGCTGCAACTCGTTATTTAATTAAATTATAAACTATATTGCTCAACCGTCGTTCTCGAATCGAAAACGTCACTATATCTTCAATATAACCAATTTTTGACCACTTTAAACTGCCTAACCACAATATATTTCAAATTCCACATTTTCCAATATTCTGGAAATTAAAATAATATTTTATTATTTATTTAAATAATATATTCCAAATGAATCTTTAAATTCGATTGTTCAAATCCAAACCAATATTTTAAATAATTAAAATATTTCTAAAAATTGGCCAGAAAACACGGGACATTACATTTGAAGTTCAAATTTTAAATTACGAACTGCCGTGACCTTATAAGCTCGGTTATATTTAATATATATTTTTGTACGTTCAATTTCGTTTTAATTAATATATAAATCCACTTATATTACGAATTCAATATTTAAACTGATTTAAATATTCAAATACAAACCGATAAAAATGTGGGACATTACATTCCTTCCCCCTTAAAATAATTTCATCCCCGAAACTACTAAGGTAGAAAAAAAATGCTATGATCTCTATTATAACCGGGTAAAAATCCTTTATTTAATTTCCAAAATTTAGTTTCAACTGGACCGATTAATTCCAATTAAAATATTAATTTCTTCTTATTAACGAATATTTTCGAAAATTCTGAAAATTTCCTAACAGCTTAAATTTTCGGAGATTTTCGCCAGCATCTCCTTTGCACAGCTCATTCGGTACCACTACAGCTTGCCTCTCTGTCTTTCTCTAATTCAACAAAAAATCAAACAGCCAAACGACTTGCTAAACAGACTCATAAAAATCTCATATTCGTGTAAAATATAACTATGAACATTTTTGGTTGGGCATCCAATTCTAACTCTTCCATTTGATATTCCATTAGCATATACCCATGCATTCCAAATATTGATCTCCAATTCACTTGTCCACATCCAATCACTCTCTAGTACCCAAACCAACTTCCAGTTCAAACTCCAATTCAAATTCCAATTCCAAATTCTTACTCAACAATTCAATCCCATAACCATATCCAGTTCTTCCAAAAATCTTATTTCACCAGTTCAATTACTTTGCCAAGTTAAATCCTATTCCACCTCGATTTCCACTTAATTGACTTCAATTCAATTCCAGTTTTATTTCAGTACCTTTTTCCATCAACTTTAATTTCTCCATAATTGTTTTTGTTAATCTCTATTTGCTTTGACAATCTGTACTTAATTTCTTAAGTGAAATTTATTTTCATTATTACAAATTCATCTTGTATGCATGTTTTAATTCAAAACAATATCGTCCTGGGAGTTTTTTAAATAGCTTTGCCTTTATAGAATAAATATTCCTTTTCAAGATTCAAAATATTTTTTTTCTCAAACAAATTCAAAACAATATCTTTGGTTGTAATCCGTCACTTTAGAAACTTAAAAATGAATACTAATGATGTGGCCATCCATCATCGGTATTATTTTCCAGCTGCTGAAGTGAGTTCAATATTATAACACATTCAAAATTTATTTTTCAAACACTTTTATCTTGAATTTTACTTCCAAATATCCTTTCCAAATGCTTGAAATACATTTACAAATCTCTCCCAGGATTTTAATTTTTTCATATATTCAATTCAAAATTAATTTACAACACATTTCCAAGTTTCTAGAGTTTTATTTCAATTGTGGCTTTAAATTCAGATTTAATCCATATGATTCTAGACATTATATTACAGTTATACGAATTCTAATTGGTTGTTTATATAACCATCTCAATTATAATCTTATGCGATTATAACAACCAACACATCCAATATATATAATAATGATTCCAATATATTTTACTTCTTTTTACATTAGAGTATATTTTGGGTAAAATTATTTCATTTACCCAGCTTTTTAAAACAATACTATGTCGAATTTCTTTATCCAAGCGTTTATAAATCCCTATTGACCACGTCAGCTAAACGCGTCGATCTCGAATTTATATACCACTCAACAGATCAATCAACACAATATATAACAGTTTTTATTCTAATTTACAAATACGCGATCATATATATATATACACACACACACACTCAAACTCAATCTAGAGTATAACTAACTCCATCTCTATTGAGCCACGCCACAGAGCCAAGGTAACTACTTAACCTTCAGCTCTGATACCAACTGTAAAGGCCCGTAAATCCATACCAATTTGAGCTGACTAATATCCTACATATTCAACACAAAATGCACGAAAATACAGATCTTTAATACAAAGAAATAAGAGGATGAGAAAGATAAAATAGAACTAATAGAATAGAAGAAGAAGAAGAAGAACACAACTGAACAGAATCAGAGTAAACACGAATCTCACAACAGAACGAATAACATATATTACATATTACATAGCTTTGAAATACAATTTGAATTTGTATATACATACCACATTAGAATATGACTCATATACATCACAGCGAAAATAATCTCTAATAACTAGCGGTGAAGCTTCCTGCTTTGAGCTCCTCTAAGTGATTCTGCAGAGCCTGAATACTTGATTGCTCGTACAAATTTGGGAACCAAATTGTTTAGGGAAAACACACAAAATAAACTCTGGGTCAATCATGGGCCTTGTGTGAATAAACTCCAACCAATTTGTTTAACTTTGAAAAATCCTTTGAAAGAAAAAGTAATAGTAAGACCAGCCCACACATAAACACCGACGATTTTTACCTTACTATAACCAAACCATCTTTGATATCAAAATCCAGTGATATTATAATAATGTCTAATCAAATAAATAACCAAATAGCAGAACGCTTGCATCTCACGCTCCACATACATAGTATAAAATCAAAAACCGCAGGGCGCTTATTGGAGATTGGATTCCAACTATGACAAGGTATGGGCCCACCTCCCAATCAGTGTACTCTAGAGGGGGTTACAATGGGGTTCAACAAGAACATTTTGCAACCTGGCCCACACATGACCGACCACTCATTTAGCTTGAGTGTATCGAATATATTGTCACCCATGGTTGTTGGCCCTCCAACCGTAATCCGTAAGATATAGAATCGAAAGAAGAATAAATTATGAATTTTCTCAAGATTGGTGACAAATATACCCTGCTTGGGAATGACCCACCTAGCCATGTTGCCTGCCCGATTTTTGTCATTTCCTGCTTGTGATGCTTGAGGCTACGTTTATCTTTTTAGAACATCTGGTCACCATTCACCTTTGAATGCCACATCTTCAAACCCAACAAATCACTAGTTGATCTTCCAAAATATTACGGGTATAAAAGCTAAGAGAAACAAATTTCTCCGCCACCAGACGTAATACCTTGAAAAGATCGTCTTATATGGCCGTTAGGAATACTCTATCAGACATTCGTCCATACAAGTTGTCTTGGGTCTGGACAAACAAAAAACACCATTCTCGAATAGAACGACCCTTGCATTTCACTCAGTCCTCAATTATCTTCAGTGTAATCTAATTCACAGCTCCTATGCCTATACAGAGTAGTTTTTCGGATAATATACCCAACCGATCTCTCCGTACTGACAACGATGGTCAAAACACTTCGATAGTCGGTTATTTAACTATCGAAGTAAAAACAAACGTCCATTCAAGTGTACAACAAATCATCACACAATCACTGATTCTTTATATATATATAAATATTTATTTTCTAGCTTCCCTTATTTTTGTAAACTCTTCTTTATTTCCCTTTTCTCGGAAGTATTACATCATATTTCAAAACTCCTTTAGCCTTCCTTTACTTCAGAAATAGCGATATATATGTATATAATTTATTCAATATTTGATTATCATTTCTAATATGACCTAAGACCAATGTCGAACGACATATTTTATCATTAATGTTTTTATCAATTTCCACACTTGAAGATTTCCCTTTAATGCGAGAAATATATTAAATCTCAATTATTCCTCTTTGTTCCCAACGCAACATAGCATTTCTACACCTCTTTGGAAAACACCATTACTTGCTTATTACTTAGGATAAGTGGATTTCAAACCAAAATGTTTCCATTCCTAGGGAATAGTGCTATATATAAAAACCACGCTTAAGCTTGGTCACAACGTTAATTTATCATTACAGTTCAAAAACTTGCAATACGCTGTAATATCCCCTTTATAACTAATCCTGACATCTCTTTCACTTACAAACTGATACCATTCCTCGATAATGGTGAAGTCGTTCAAGTTAGGGTATTTTAATTACCTCTCAGACCTTGATCAACAACATTCTTATCTTAGAATATATATAAGTTCGTAACTCTAACCGCTTATACTTTATAATCCATCAAATCGTATTCTTACTTTATTTTAAATATGGTTTTATGACGCTATATCCTTAATTTGAAAACTCGGTTGTTTACAACTATTTATTTAAATATTAACTCTTTGCTTCGTCGTCGTTATACAATTATATTTATAACTTCTTTTACCAAAATCCATTTACGTTCTTGGTCTCTTGAAATTTTACTTTTATTTGAGTCATTTTACTTAATGCAAGTAATATCTCATTACCAATTCAATAACATCTTAAATGAGGCCCCTTTAAGAAACAATTAGTTAATTAAAAATAATTAAATAATATTTGACTTCATCATTATTGAAGTAAACAGTTTACTTCATCAATAATCTAAAATAGATTGGTTTCTTATTTTATATAAACAATAACAAATTATATTGGTTCAATAATTATTTAATACCTCATTAACTAAAAGGGTAATTAATAAGGAATCTTATTAATTTTTGATCAGCTTTCCGCTAAGTTATTTTCATTAGATTAATTGAAGTCCAATTAATCTAATAATCATTTTCCAAATAAACAGTTGATTAAGTCAACTTCATTCCATCAGTAAATTCGTTAACTGATTGTAATAACTTCTTACCATTAGATTAATATAATTAATCTAATAATATTTCTTAACCGTTTTCCTTAAATAATTTTCCAAATTATTTTCTTATGGGATAATTACAGCTTCATATATTATTTAAATATCAAATAATAGTTTATAAACGAACTATAAAATACCAGTTTAGAATAGAACTTCTATTATATAATTTTTATAACTAACTTCATTGGTTTGCCTGACGGCCTATCATTTTCTTAACCAAACGATGGATTTATGGTCAGTTGCTGCCACTTTCTTAATCGAATTTGTCTATTGATTTAATCAATATCCATAACGGGTTTAAATGTCATTTGGGTTCAAACAGTGCATGTATAAAAATATAAAATAAATAGTACATATAAATATTGAGGAATTCAGTCGGATTCCTCCAACCGGCTTCCTGCATCCACAAATGTTAGTCAACACAACTAACACTGGTTCCATACTATGGAATATTATAATTGATGGAATCAGTATCAAACCAATGATGTGTACATATGCAACGATATATATATATATATATATATATATATATATATATATATATTATTCAACCAATTTAACTATAATCTACTTAAACGACCATCACACAACATTCAACCAATATTAAAATATAATTATAATATTTTAAAATAGATCAGAATTAGTGAATTTACTCACCTTTGTCCGTTAACCGTTGAATAACGATTTGCATCAGTTGATTATACCCAGCGCTCTGTTCTGCCATACATTCAACGTGCTACACATTGCTTCAAGCCGACTTCATAGTGTCGTCAGCTTCCGTGCGATTCCAAAGTGACGGACTGTTCGTCAAACTTTTTTTTTAAACCGGCCCATTACCCCTTTCATAGACTCACGCCCCCCCACTTATGTTGCTTCATACAGTCCACTAAAATAGCGTCTTCTACCAGTTGACAAACCCGTGAACTCCTTTTCTTCTTTATACATTTTTGGCCTTTATTTCAGTAGTCGGCCCATTCAAAAACAATCCGCATGTGAACAGTTGTGTCTCCTTCCTCCCAGTTACATGAGTGCCGCATGCTCTTCAATAATGAAATTTCGAGTAAACTATTTCGGTGTATTTTCTCCTATCCATCCTACACGTCATTGAACTCTTGCTCCAACTCTTCTTCTAAGACCACCTTAACGCAACCCTGCGTCCTTTTCATACTGGGCCTCCTACGCCAATCACATAGAGTGAGAAAAGTCATGCACCTCCCATGTGGTTTCACAAGAATCTCTCCAACCTTTCGCTTCTTCTTTCCCTCTTCACAACGCACCCCTCATATTTCCATCGCCATTTGCTGTGTGATTTTACCATCTGTTCTTCCTTCACTAGTAAAAGACGTACCTCCTATACACCATAATCTCCACCATCCGGTCCTCAAAACCAAGAACTCAATCTCCTCTTCAGATCTGCGTCAAAACCTCTCCTGTATACATCACGCATGGATGGACTTTTAAAAAACTCAGGTCTTCCATTTGCATTCTTCCTATTTTCACGCATGTATGCCCATGTACATATAACGTTGGCTCCATCCCAGTCCATGAAACCGACTGTTGCTAACCCGTGTAACTGCATTGGCAGTTGATCCTATATCCTCCTACTCCACTACGATTCTCCACGTTTAAACTTAAACTGCCCCTTTTATTTTCATGTCAACTTCTGTTCCCAGAAAATAACAACCCCCCTTTCGTTATATGCCATGATTCTCAAACTCCAAACCTCTCCCTATCACTGACTGCATTGACTCACGAATGCTAACACTCCACTTCAAATATATACCACCTTCTACAACCAAGCAAGCTCATTTAACTCCAGCTCGACATCCGATGACGGTCGCAACTCCAACCATCTCCCTCTTCTTTCTCTCTTACATTTTATTTGTTACTCCTGACGGGTTGATGAATAACAGAGTTGATTTCCTTTTTTATCCTGATTACTAATGATTCAAGAACTCGCATTTTTATTGGATGCAAAGGAAAGATGATGCAGTTTTTGTTTTCTTTTGCCATGAGAAGCTTACGGTGAAGTATTTTTAACTCGCAGAATGATATAACTGTGTGTATTTATACGGCTTGTTCCTTCGGCATGAAGGAGTAGCCAAGTATGTAGGCATTTGTAAATTTTCTAGGTATCCGGAGACAAAGATAGGACGACAGATGTGTAAACACAGGCAACAAAACTTAACAATGAAGTTATAGCAGAAAAATGGGTTTGTAGGACTGTGCTCTCATTTAATTTGAAAGGAAATAATAGACTAGCAGTTGTTGTAGCATGTGTATTTGAGGTAGATTATATTTTCCAACAGTCGGTTGTGACAAGAAATCTGTACATGCATAGTTCTTATATATATATATATTTAAGTATCTCTTCACCTAGAAGTAATATTAGGGGACATAGAGTAGGTTATGTTTTCAAAGTAAAGTATGGTCTGCATGTGCCTTTGTTTTAAGCTTGTGAAAGTAGGATGATGGAAAACACTGGGATTGGGGTCACTCACATGTCATGCATGCTACAGGTTTCGTTCCCCTTCCTATTTTCTTTTAAATTTAGTCAAAGATAAGGACACGCTTTTAATAAATGATTCGATGCAGTGTTACTGGTGCCATAATGTTGCTTGTATCGTTCAGTTAGACCTTCTCCAATGGCTACGACCATATTAACCTTTACTAAATATGACCTTTTACTTGTTCTAACCTATGCAAATTTATTAATCCCCACATAGCTAAGTAACAATGTATTTACATACAGACATTATTTAACTATGTTTTTCTTTCAAGAGCTTCTCATTATTGCCGTAAGAAAACAATATTAATTATTGTTTTACACATATATATGTTTGATCTATTTTATGTAGTACCGACTGTAAGGAATTTCTTTTATTTACGGACTGCTATGGACAAAAATGAAAAAACAGTCGTGTTGAGCGAGGTGCCACGATCCCGAAAATATAATAATATCATTAGGTTAACTCATATTGTGAAACCCTAAAATAATGATATAGGGTGCAAAATACTCCGAATAAAAAGTTGCGTATTTAATTAATTACAAATTATAGTAAAATTCTAAAAATTAAATTATAGCTGCATCTCAAAGATCTTCTCCAAATTCGAATGCAATATTTAATTATGTTCAAATAACCGTTTTGGCCAACAACGAATATGCCGCTGCTTTTCCTGAAAATTTAATTTAGACATAACACACAATCTATAATGTGTAAGTTACATTTTTCACTTCCATTAGAAAAATACGGTTTAACGGATTTGAAGGTTTCTTGTTTCGAAGAAATTCGACTAATAATGGATCCTATATAGTCGTTTGAAGTTCAAATTTTAAATCACGAACTGCCGTGACCATTGTTAGATCAAAATTTGGCTGTAACACCCAAATTGTTCTGATTCGTAGAGAATTATAACTGAAAAATGAGGAAAAAACAGAAAACACACACGGTTTATAGTGGTTCGGCGTTAATGAGCCTACGTCCACTTTATATGCTATTGATTATACTTTGGATGATAGTACAACCAATGATTTCTCTCAAACTCACTTTTACAACTACGATTCCTTTCAGTTATCTCGAAGCAAATCTAGTATGAAATAGTGGTATGACAGTAATGGTGGAATCAATCCTTAAAACTGCTAAAAGATCCTGAAAATTGCCCAGCTCTGGGCTATTTATAGCTGATTTTGTCAGGCGGATTGCGGTCATACGTGGCGCAAATCCCAAGAATATCGGATCGGATCGTAGCTTGATCAAGAATTGGTCAATATGGCAGTTGGTGATAGGTGTCGCGAGATCCAGACATCTCGGATCGTGATAGAATAGGTCATGGTCTTCGCTGCATCTTCTGGGCTTGGATCGGGTCGAGGTGGTATAGGCGGATCGATCTGCATAGGGGTTTAGCGACCCGGTAGGGCGATCCAAAAAGGGGCGATCCGACCTGAGGAAGGTTGAGCGACTGCGATCCGACTTCTCATGAACTAGAGGAATGAGACTTCATATTTTATTCTTGTGTGTGAACCTTGATGGCTTGGTCAAAAAACTAGCCAATATTTTGCCCCCTCGAAGTATTTTTTATCGAGGATAGAACATGCTTCGAAACTGCAGAGACATCTTTTCATAGGGAGATACAAATCAATGGTTGCGTCTGTCTAAAATGTCGTGTCACTTCTGAAAGTCACATTCCTTGATTGGTATAAATATCAGATAATTCCTCAATTATTTCTCTGTTTATCGGATAATTTCCATCTCTGGAATTCTTGGAAACGTCATTATCAAATTACCAGGTATACTTCTGAACTTTCCTTCTCCTCCTTTTTTTAACAAGTATTTCTGGAGATTTACTTTTACCCATCCTTAGTCAGCTCGGATCTCTCCAGTGTTCCATGATTCGTGGGAGTGTCCTTTGTCATGGTCCAGCGATACGACATGCTTGTTTCATTACAACCTTCGTGTGGGCTTTATGTATGGTGGGCCATCCCTCATAGCGAGTTGCCCCAGGGATCGACCTCTTTCTTCTTTGCTGGGCCCGATGGGCTTGCCTCCACGATCCACCGAAGCCCACGGTTCGAATAAGACGAAAAAGGGGAGACCAACGGACATCATTCGGTCTATATAAGCCGAACCCTCCTTTCCTTTTCCCTTTCTTCTTTCTTTCGCTGCCATCGAATCTCCTGAGTAAAACCCTAGTTTTCAAATTACCCCCCATCCATTCGTCTCTTTGATTTAGAAAGGTAATTACATATAAATAATGTCTTCGCAATCTCTCTCTCATTTTCCTTGTGTTTTTACTGGCTTGAGAGGGAAGGTGAAGGAATTTTGTGGCGTTCGAAGTTCTGGTGTTGAGGCGCCATGGATGTCAGTTGCTCGAGCTCAGCGATAGAGAAGAAGAAGAGGAGAGGAAGAAGAAGGAAAGGAGGAGAAAAAGGGCTGAGCAGATCGCGTTGTGAGCATGGTTAGGATACGGATTGGGTCGTGGACACGGAGGAGTAGAAGTTGAAGTATGGATCGGATCGTGGTGATGAGGTACCGGATCAAGCCGTGGAAATGCTTGGTATCTAAGTCAAGTGACGGATCGGGTCGTGGCTAGTCTATAATTCATAGGAGGAGGGAACGGATCATGGGTAGTCTTTGCGATCCGCTCCAGTTTCGCGATCCAACACTCTTCCACGACCTGGCGACTTCGCTGCGAGTCCCTGCTTGTCTCGTGATCCGATCATGCACTGCGACCCGAACCCTTCTATGCGATCCGAGTGATACGATGAACTTGTTAAATACTCAATGCAACTTAATTCTAACATACCAATGGACAGTTAGGTTAGAGCCCTTGAGATGAACTTTCTGGACTGACTAGCATCATGACTTAACAGTAAGCAATGACTAATATCTCGATGATTTTGTTGACTTTTATGCTTTTTCTTAATGCATGCACAGGCACACACCGACACTTGCACACATGGGGGGAAGGGTAGATATATTCTAATTTGTTATGTTTACTCGCCTAAACAGTAATGTCGGATAACCATTCCCCTTCAAGATCTGATACAGAGATGGATCCCGAGATGTCTGAGCACCACAACCCCGAGGTTCTTCCAATTAATCCAGAGGGTGAGGATTCTGGATCCGAATATGAGGCAGAAACGGAATCGGATTCATCTGAGAGTACCTCGCTTGATGAGGAGTCTGAAGTAAACGACCGATCTCCCGACGAGATTCCTGGTGCACTAGAAACAGAGAAATTCACTGACTCTTTAGCTTCCAAATTAGATGACATAAAGCTTAAGAAAATTTTCTTGAAACATGGGATCCCCTGGGATGATGTGAGAACACCTGGTAGCGAAGATAGACCTCATCTAACTCCGGAGGGGTATATGACAGTTAGCCGACTCATGTGCTGGGTAGGCGCTATTCCTCCGTTTCCTCAAATCGTCATTGAAACCTTAAAACGATTGGGTATCCCTCCGATGCAGCTTCATCCCAATGCCTACGCAGCCCTATACACTCTATACATCGCATATGCGGAAATCCTGCAAACTGAGCTCACGTTTAAAGATTTGAAATTCTATTACCTTTTCAAGCATCGCTCTACGGCAACCCCAAATTTTTCTTTCTTCGAATCAGTAGCAAATAGGAAGGTCTTATCTGACGGTTACAACAACATAGGGGATCCCAAGGCCGATTGGTTCTATATAAAGAGACAGGCTGGGTGCGCAAGAAGATGGCTTAAATCAAGTAAATTTTAAACCTTTGATTGAATAACCTGTTTAAGAAATCGAAGCGCTAACATGCTGCAACAGCCCACACCTCTGTTCGCGCAAGATATTGTCCCCAACTTAGCCACCATATAGATGTGGGGTTTTGTTCCTCAAAAGGCCTCGGCGTTAGTAGGAGATGGGCTCTACTATATAAGTCCACACTTCACACAAGCTTCCACGATGTGGGACTTAGGGGTGTTACATTCTCCCCTTCTATAGAGCCCAACGTCCCCGTTGGCTCACAAACACCTCACCCAGGCACTGTGGTCCACACAGAAGCCACAATTCCGGCTGGGTATTGGCTCTGATACCACTGTAACAGCCCACACCTCCGTTCGCGCAAGATATTATCCCCAACTTAGCCACCATATAGGTGTGGGGTTTTGTTCCTCAAAAGGCCTCGGCATTAGTGGGAGATGGGATCTACTATACAAGTTCACACTTCACACAAGCTTCCACGATGTGGGACTTAGGGGTGTTACACATGCTTCTTTTCTCTATGCAGATCACACCTTTCCAAAAACGGAAGGCTTGGTGTATAGTAATCGACTATCTCTCCTTCTGAAAAGCAAATCCGACTTCCTAAAGATCAAGAAATGTATTTCTGACGAGAATCTTTACAAGCACCGCCTTCTGAATATAAGATTTGGACTTGGCGCGGGTGACAAACCTTACAAATACGTGCCCCCGGCCGAGGGAGAAGGAACGTCACAGGCAGCAGAGACAACTAAACTTCATAAGAGTCCTTCGCCAATAATTAAATAGGACAACGAAGATTTAAATGTATATAGAGGAGATGAGGCCCGTGCTAACGAGTCTATGGAAATCCCAGCCTCTCTGAGGTGTTCCCCCTTAAGGGCCTCTCTACCGGTTGAACCTGCCGCTCCTGATGATTTAACAGAGGAGCAGTTATTTAAAGAATTGAGCAAGATTCCTATACCCGACGTTGTATATACACAGGAAGACTTCGAAGGGGAGCCATTTTTTCCTATCTCTGAGGAAACAACTGTTCCAGTTGAAGAACGAGAGACTACCCAGACGAGCCTAACTTCGGGCCCTGGTCTATTAGGGGGAATTATATGGGATGCACAAATCACATGCACTGTCTGACCCCACACGTTTATACCAACAGTATTCAAGGTTTTAATATGTACTTGTTTCTTTTGCAGGAAATATGTCTCGCAAACGATCTTATTCTTATCGCTCTCTTCGTGAAGGCACACCTAATCTTCATCCAAATCCTGAGCGTGCTCGTAGCAGCAGCCGAGGGGGAGACAGCCATTGGTCCCGGGATTCTCACAAGTCTCATTCTTCACGGTCCAGATCTCCATCAAAACAAACCTCTGGAAAGCCTCATAGTCATCTAGTGCCACCTACAGGGGGAAAACAACTTCCCAAAGACTTAACTCCTCCGAGGAGCACGACGTCTCACAGCAGATCATCCAAAAAACACCACGAGCCTAAGGATAAAAACAAATATCCAAACAAGGATTCTGAGAAGGAGAAAACTGACATCGTCCCCTCCAGTCAACAAAGTTTAAGTGCCCCTGGTGCGCGAGACTATGTCCATGGTCCTGAGGCTCAAGCTAAGCTGGGGAAATTACGAGAACAATTCCCCAATATCTTCTTCGAGAGGATGATGTTTGTTCCAGCTCTAGAACCAGTTCCTGGGAATTGGGATACTGAAGTCATCAGACATGTTCGCCATGTAGCCAAGCAATATGAGGCGATGAAGAAACACGCTGTCAACCTTTCAGACGTTATCCGAACGCTAGAAATGGAAGCGCACAGGTCCAAAGTAAGGATAGATAACAATGACAGGGCTAGGGTGAAAATGGAAAAGGACTTGGAAGATGCACAATCTCTTCTTGCCTTGGCTCAACGAGATGCTAAAAATTACAAAACAGAGCGGGAGGAGGCCAGGCAACGTTTTCATAATGAGCTCGATTCTAACAGCAAAGTGCGTGTGTTATTGAAGAAGGAGGTGGAAGATCTCAAGATGGCCAACACCGAACTGAAAACAACACAGGACCATTTCGAAGTTGAAAAAGCTACTTGGGAGAAAGAAAAGGCAAGCTTGAAAGACAGTTTAGCTCTGGCCGAAAAAGAGAGGGCGATTCAGAATGATCAACTCGCGCAAGCAGAGAAGCGCGCGGTTCTTGCTGAAAATAATGTGGAAAGTGCCATTGAAATGGCTACTGTTTCTAATGAAAAGCTCCTCGAGAGAGAGAAAGATATTGAAGGATTTGAAGAAATGTTGTTTGACTTCCTTGGCCAGGTCATCAAGACCCGTAACATCTCCTGGATCCTGGACTACCATGTCACTTTAGCCAACATATGGGATGCTATCGTCCAGGGTGAGAAACGGCGATTAGGAGTCGATGAGATTGATGAGAATTAGTTGATGCGGACCATTCTTAAGGATAACGAACCCGAGGATTTGGAGGAGGGGAGACGCCTAATTCGAGAAGAGGTGGAAAGGGAGAAGACTGAGGCTAAAGGTAAGAGCAAACTTGATGAGGGTTCAAGCCCAGCAGTGGAACTCAAGGCCTCCGAAGTTGAGGAATATAATCCTGATGACCCGTTAATTCCCTTATGCTCAACTCCTCCGACTGTCGAAGTTTCTGCTGTAGGCTTAGATGAAATATCAGCTGAAGGTATATCCATATTTTCCCCGCAATTCGCCAAAGCAGTTATGACTTTTCGCCGTTCTGCGGAGCAACCCATTGAGTTACTAACATGTGCCTTTCGCAATACAGGTGATACATTGACCGAGAAAAGGGGAGAAAAGAAAGCAGAGGCAGAGAAGGTTGATATCCCCTTAGGCACTGATGCTGAAATTTCTGAGACTTTAGAGCGAACTGTGGGTGATGAAAAAGTAACTATGGTATCTGTGGTACCCAACATTAATGTTCCTACAGATGCCGAGGTCACTGCTGCTTTGAACGACACGGAAGGTCGTCACGGGGACGAAGAGGATGATGTTGTTATTACAGACGAAATCAAGGGTGGTGGTGAAACCTTGGCTGATCAACAGGCTGAAGAGGAGAGGTAGTTGCTCCTTATGAAAGGGGAACATGATCTATTATATGTGCCCCCTATTTCCGAGATCGATCCCAAAACTGGGTTGGTCATAAGATTTTCCTCCCGATCAATAACTTCACAACTAGCCTCTCAATCCTCTAGTTCTTTGCCAGAGCCTCTTGTTGATAAGAGGAAGAGGAAAAAAGGTGATCGTTCGGATGTTGATAAGGAGTCGGGGAAGCAGAAGAAGAGCAAGAAGCCAACATAGCCCCCCCAGCATGAGTAGGATGTAGATATTAGTTCATATTTTGTCCTTAGGATTTTTAGGCTTTCCACTGGCCATGAAATGTAATTGTGAGAATGGCCCTCACTTTTGTTTAGGTTCCTCTTTATCTTGTAAGCTTGCAGTTTATGAATGAAAGTTTATTTCTTTTGCATCATCGTGTACCTGCATTCAATAAACTCTTCACACTTAGTCACAAGTCATTTGACTATAATCAAGTTGAAATTATATTACAAATCCTTCAAGCGACAGAAAAAATTTAAAAATTTCTATGCACGTTGCCCTCTATCTCTGAATACGCGGGACTTGGAATTTTTAGTTGGATTATAGTCCTTGAGACGCCAAATCTCCGGTACCTCTATACTTTCCTGATCCATCAGTGGGTTAAAGTTCGAACTCGTACCATGATCCGCTCTCCGATCCTTCAGCGGGGCAGAAATTCTGGGGGTGCTGAGTCTCCAGCATCCTTCTCAGCGCTTAATCATAGACGCCTTTATACTCTCCTGGCGGTCGCCAAGGTTAGAGTTCGAGCTCAGCTGTTCAGTCGCCCCCGATCCTTTAGCGGGGTAAGAGCTCTTTCTCAGCGCTTACTCATAGACGCTTTTATACTCTCCTGGCAGTCGCCAAGGTTAGAGTTCGAGCTCAGCTATTCAGTCGCCCCCCGATCCTTCAGCGGGGTAAGAGCTCTTTCTCAGCGCTTAATCATAGACGCTTTTATACTCTCCTGGCAGTCGCCAAGGTTAGAGTCCTGTCAAGGCGGTTCTTATCATGGTGCATCGCCTTGCCATGTGGACACTATTTTCGCGTCCTTTACGTTCTCTCTCGGCTCTGGAGAGTTAGAGTGCAATCAATTGTGTGATTCACTATATTGCACCTTCAGCGTTCTGGCTGTGGATTACTCTCCATTCTGATGGAAGGCACTTAGAATTACACGTTTCTGTGATCGCTATATGGTTTTACAGCAAACTTTATAAAGATAGAAGAGCAGATAAATAATAGTGCCAATAAAGGTAAACGACACACAATATTTTTATAGTGCTTCGGTCGAATCGTGACCTACGTCCACTTTATAATCCTTTGCTCAAAACATTGGACTATTCTAGGCAAGTCATGCCTTTTACATGGTCCTATGAAACAAAAGGATAAATCTGACAACTTTACGTCAGATAGGGCCGCAAATGTTGGGCATTCCACACTTTGGGGATTTCTTCTCCATCTACGGTTGCTAGCTTGAAGGTTCCATTATCAAGCCTTCGTAGAACGGAGTATGGTCCTTCCCACTTCGCACCCATATGAGTTGGTGGTGGAAAGATACGCTTCAGAACCAAGTCTCCGGGTTCAAAGGTTCGGGCTCGAACTCTTTTTTTGTAGTATCTAGCGACCTGTTGCTTGTGTCTCAAGGCACGCAGGTCTGCTTCATCCCTCTTCTCCTCTATTGTATCTAGGGATTCAAGGAGCAACTCGTTATTAGTCATCGGATCGTAGTAAGTGACTCGGTGAGATGGTACTTTTAGCTCAATCGGGATGACTGCCTCTGCTCCAAAAGCAAGAGAGAAGGGAGTATGGCCTGTCGCCGATTTATACGTTGTCCTGTAGGCCCATAATGCCAAGGGTAATTCATCGACCCACATGGCTTTGGCCCGCTTCAATCTTCTTTTGATAATGGACATAATCACTTTATTTGCTGCTTCGACCTGTCCGTTCGACTGCGGATGTGCCATAGAGGTGTACCGTTTCTCGATGTGGTACTTCTGGCAGAAGTCCCTGAACTCGTTGCTATCAAACTGGGTTCCATTGTCAGTTATGACGATCTTCGGGATCCCAAACCGGCAAATAATGTTCCTAACAACAAAATTAATCACTCGCTTGGTTGTGATTGTAGTTAACGGCTCAGCCTCGACCCATTTGGTGAAGTAGTCTACAGCTACAATAACGAATTTTGCCCCGCCCTTCGCTATAGGGAGGCTTCCGATGATATCAATTCCCCACATAGCAAAAGGCCATGGACTCACCATTGTCTTTAACTGGCCAGGAGGTGCCCTGGGAATTTTTGAAAATCTTTGGCATGCATCACAACGTCGTGCGTATTTTGCCGCATCTTTGTTTATGGTAGGCCAGAAGTAAGCATACCGCAACACCTTTATTGCCAATGTTTGTCCTCCAGTATGGTCACTACATTCACCCTCATGTACTTCCTGCAGTACACGCTTGATGCCGTCATGGGCTATACACCGGAGAAGAGGCATCGAAAATCCCTGTCTGTACAGGACTCCGCCTTGCAGAACGTATCGGGAAGCTTTACGGATTATTTTACGCCTCTCGCTCTTCTTGGTCGGAAGCGTTCCATTCATCAAGAAATTCTTTAGTGGGGTCATCCATGACTCCCTTTCTGGCTCAGTCTCTAGTATCAGATCAATTTCCATCTGACCTATGCTAGGGAACTGAAGTACTTCAACTGGAGCTAGCCCGACTTCTTCAGGATCGTCGGAACTAGCCATCTTCGCTAAC
The DNA here is from genome assembly GCA_030737875.1 of Allium sativum. Taxonomy (NCBI): domain Eukaryota; kingdom Viridiplantae; phylum Streptophyta; class Magnoliopsida; order Asparagales; family Amaryllidaceae; genus Allium; species Allium sativum. The sequence goes on along the minus strand of CM060909.1, from coordinate 943,317,304 downwards.
TTATCCGCCTGTTGGTTCTCTGACCGCGGAATATGAGATATACTGTAGTGATCAAAGCCAGTCAGCAACTCCTTCACATTCTCCAAATATGAAATCAATCTTGGGCTCTTAGCTCGGAATTTTCCAGTGACCTGATTTACAACCAACTTGGAATAACAAAATATGTCCAGCTTCGCGATCTCTAATTCCTTTGCGATCCTCAGCCCGGCTATTAGGGCTTCATATTCGGAGTCGTTGTTAGTGGCGTGAAATTCCAACCGGATAGCATAGGATATCAGTCGTTTCCCAGGAGTTTCAAGCACCACTCCGGCACTGGATCGTTTATCATTCCTAGCACCATCAGTATACAATTTCCATGAACTAGGATCGAGAAGTAGTTTTGGTGGGTCAGCCTCTTCGTTTACTATGTCATCCTCCAGGACAGTAAATTCTGCTATGAAATCTACCAGCACTTGCCCCCGTATCGATCGTCGGGGCTGAAAATTCAGATCAAATTGACTCAATTCAATATTCCATTTTAGCAGTCTCCCAGAAGCTTCTGGTTTCTGTAGATCTTGCTTGAGCGGATGATCAGTGTACACGGTGATAGGATGAGCTTGGAAATAGTGTCGAAGCTTCCTAAATTCAATCAATAAACTGTACGCCAGCTTTTCTATCCTCGCATAATTGCGCTCAACTGCCGCCAATTTTTTACTCACGAAGTACACTGGCCTTTGAACCTTGTCTTCTTCTCTCACAAATGCTGAGCTGATCGCGTGGGACGACACTGCTAAGTACACGAATAAATCCTCGTGGTCCACTATCTTAGACAGTATCGAAGGCCTCTCCAGATGATTCAACAGGTTCTGAAATGCTTCTATGCAATCAGGAGTCCATTTAAAATTGCGTTTTCCTCGCTTTATCAATTCAAAGAATGGAATGCATTTGTCTGTCGCTCTAGAGATGAATCTGCTTAATGCTGCTACTTTCCCTGCAAGGCTTTGCACATCTTTGATTTGTCTAGGCTCCTGAATGCCTCTGATTGCTGCGATCTGGTGTGGATTAATCTCAATCCCGCGCGAGCTGACAATGAATCCCAAGAATTTCCCGGAGGCAACCCCAAATGAGCATTTCGTTAGATACCAAACATCTCTGCCAAGTCTGTAGTGTGATTGGATGATTGTCTGGACTTAACCAACATGTCGTCAATGTATACCTCCATCGTTTTCCCAATTTGGTTATAGAACATTCTGTTCACTAACCGTTGATATGTAGCGCCTGCGTTCTTCAAACCAAAAGGCATTACCACGTAGCAGTATAATCCCAGATCCGTAATGAAGCTAGTGTGTTCTTGATCTGGAACATGCATAGGGATCTGGTTATATCCTGAATAAGCATCCATGAAAGAGAGAAGCTTATGACCCGCCGTTGAATCTACCAACTGATCAATTCTGGGTAACGGAAAGCCATCTTTTGGGCAGGCTTTATTCAAATCCGAAAAATCAATACACGTACGCCACTTCCCATTGGCCTTCTTTACCAAAACTAGATTTGAAATCCAATCTGGGTAGGTTGAGTCTCTGATGAATCCGTTACTTCTTAACTTTTCAACTTCTTCTTTCAATGCCGCGGACCACTCTGGGCCCAGCATTCGCCTTTTTTGTTTTACAGGGGGATGCTTTGGGTTAATGCTCAATGAGTGGCTCATGATTGATGGAGATATCCCACACATGTCCGCGTGGGTCCAAGCAAATACATCCAAGTTATCTTTCAGGAAATCCATCAGTTCTTTAGCTCGAACTGGATCCAACTGGGATCCAATCTTTAGGACCTTCTCTGGGTCACTATCATCGATCGGTACATCCACAGTCGTTTCGTTGGGAGCCGCCATTCTGCCCCCAGTCTCTTCGTCCTCTCTAGGATCTACATCCTCGGGCAATTCTCTGGGCGACTCACCCATAGTCATTCTCTTTAATTGCTATGACGTCTCCTCCCTTATGGGGGAAGAAGCGTCTTTAGTTTCTATATCTCTTCCTTTACGGAGTAGCTTTAGCTCTACAATGTAACATGCTCGTGCGGCAACCTGATCTCCTCTGACTATGCCAACACCAGCTTCCGTAGGAAACTTCAATAACAAGCACCAGGGGGCTATACAAGCTCTAAACTTTGCTAGGGCCGGTCATCCCAAGAAGGCATTATAAGGCGATTCAATACCCAAAACCACGAAGGGAAGAATTCTCACTCTCTGGCGTTCTCCTTCCCCAAGTGTTACCGGCAGCTCAACATATCCCATTGGAGCAGTTGAAGCTCCGTTAAATCCACAGATCCATCCTTCACACGGCTTTAAATCTTTCAATTCAAGGTTCATTTGATCGAACGTCTTTTTGAATAGAATGTTGACTGAACTCCCGTTATCCACTAAAACTTTATGAATAGTGGTCGGGCCAATAGGAACTGTGATCACAAATGGATCTTCGGTCGGAGCGTGGACTCCAATACTCTCTCGGTTGCGGAAAATGACGTCATCTGACATCATCTTTTGTTATTTTACTGGGACATTGTCCTCAGGGTTGCTACACTCTCCTGCCTCAAGATGCTGCTTTGCTGCGTTTACGTACTAATCCATCGCCTTGAAACTATGCCCGGCTAGGTGAAGCCCTCCGATTATGGTATTGATAACAAGATCCTTTCCTTTTTGCTGGACAGTTGGCCTGGCAGTAGGTTGATTCTGGTTTTGGTTCGAGGTCTGAATAGCTTTCCCCCTGTCTCTAGGAATCACCCTGTACTCATCCAACTTCCCTTCCCGGAGCAGCCTCTCAACTACGTATCTCAGATGACGGCATTCATTTGTAGAGTGGCCGTGAGTCTGATGGAAGAGACAAAACTTCCCCGTCTCACGTTCTTTCTCCGTCGAATCTCTTGGAGGAGGCCTTTTTTGTTGGAGAACGTTGTACGAGTCTACGAATATATTCTCCAAAGTATCATTTATTGGCGTATAATTTTCGAAAGACCTGGGACGGGTCCTTCTTTGGGAGTCATTCCCTCGATTTCTCTTCCGATTATTGCCATTACTGTTGTTACCATTGTTTCCTGACTGGTGGCCGCCGCCCTGGTTTCGGTTTCCAACATTGACTTCAACCTTCCCCGAGCTGTCTCCGGTTTGCTTGATGGCCACATTACTTTGGATTTCCTCCTTATTTGCCATTTTCATCTTCCGGTTAGCATATACCTCCTCCTGACGTAAGCGTACGTTTGCTTTCTCATAGAACAATTCTCTAGTATGAGGTGGCTTGCCGGCCAGGTATCTCCCAAATTCAGTATCTTTATCCACCCCATCAATCAGGGCTGCCACAACAGTTGGCTCATGGGGATCCTTGACTTCAGTGGCGGCTAGGTTGAAACGATCCAGATACACCCTCAAGCTCTTGCCTGGTCGTTGTTTGACAAGGAACAGATCAATCACACTCTTTGTCCTCTGTGCATAAATGCGGAACTGTTCCACGAACCTTTCACTCAACTCCCACAAACTAGAAATTGATCTTGCTGGTAAGCGAGTAAACCATAATAACGCTACATCCTCCAGGAATATAGGGAATGCTTTGCACTTTACAGCGTCAGAGGCCGCGGCAGCGGTCATTGACCAAGAATATCTCATTAGATGTTGGATTGGATCAGATCTACCCGCGTAACGGTTCATCTGAGGCATGTTGAAGCGCCTCGGGAATGTTACGTCTAGAATGTCATCAGTAAAAGGGGTGTGACTGCGGTCAATTCCCCAATCTTCATTCCTTTGTCCACAGCTATCCGCCAGGATTTGATGGACCATAGCTGCAACATTTGCTGGTCATCGGAGGCTCGGGATCAGCGCTTCTCGCTCAGTGGAATTCTTCGATCTCTCTTCTAGGAACAATCACGAAGTCCGGAGCTCGGATTGGGCTTCGTTGCCCCCTGTTACCATGAGTATTTGTACGGCGAAGGGGCTGAGGTGGTCTATTCTCAACAGGATTGTCCACAACTCGAGCTCTAGGAGTTGCGACACGATTATTCAAGTTGCGGTTTGAGGGTCCTACACTAAGTGTCTCTTCCTCTCGTGATGAAAAGGTTCCAAATCGGAGCTGCTCTATGTTTTCAGCCCTCTCATACGGTCGCCGCGGAGGTCTTGGCGATTCCTCTGACGAAGAAGAGTACTCTGGGGTGAGTGGGCGAACTGGGAGTGTTCTTTGTCTTGTGAGATCATCGAGCCTTCTATCCATAGCAGTTAAGTTCTGTCGCAGCACAGAGCTTTGCTACCTTTTAGCAGCTAATTCATCAAACAGCCTATCCCACATTTCAGAGAAGCGAGAGAGATCTCCTTCAGTGACCGGAGCAGAGGGGTCATATTGGTCATCAACATTTTCTCTTATGCGCAGGGAACTTGAGCCAGGTCGAACAGAGGTACCGGGACGGGAAGAGTGAGCCATAACCTCCTTTCCAGGTCGAGTTGTAGTCTGGTCATCACGTCGGATCGCTGTGGACCTATGTCTGTGGCTCGTAGCGCCCCCCTGGGGTCGGATCGTGGTAACATTAGGTGGAGGGTTCGCGGGGTTGTCGTGGGATCGAGTGACGACCCCTTCAGTTCAGATCGTGGCGCCCCCTTCAGACTGGTTCGTGACGCCACGTTCGGATCGGTCCGCTCCTATGTCACCGCGATCCGCGAGGCCCTCCTCGATCTGCTCATGTACACTTTCTTCAACTGCTTCATTCGCGACTTAAATCGCCTGTGAAGCTCGTACTTCCTTAGACTTCTTTTCGGCCATGATATCAGATGCCGCTGGAATCTTCAAAAATCTGAACAGTGAAGTTTCGGGACTGTTTCCTTTGGACTTGAATATCCAAACAACGGAGCAACAATCCAATATGCCGAGAAATCAATTCTCAGTGAAAGCACCAAAATGTTAGATCAAAATTTGGCTTAACACCCAAATTGTTCTGATTCGTAGAGAATTATAACTGAAAAATGAGGAAAAAACAAAAAACACACACGGTTTATAGTGGTTCGGCGTTAACGAGCCTATGTCCACTTTATATGCTATTGATTATACTTTGGATGGTAGTACAACCAATGATTTCTCTCAAACTCACTCTTACAACTACGATTCCTTTCAGTTATCTCGAAGTAAATCTAGTATGAAATAGTGGTATGACAGTAATGGTGGAATCAATCCTTAAAACTGCTAAAAGATCCTGAAAATTGCCCAGAGCCTGAAAATTGCCCAGCTCTGGGCTATTTATAGCTAATTTTGTCAGGTGGATCGCGGTCATACATGGCGCAAATCCCGAGAATATCGGATTGGATCGTAGCTTGATCAAGAATTGGTCAATATGACAGTTGGTGATAGGTGTCGCGAGATCCAGACATCTCAGATCATGATAGAATGGGTCATGGTCTTCGCTGCATCTTCTGGGCTCGGATCGGGTCGAGGTGGTATAGGCGGATCGATCCGCATAGGGGTTTAGCGACCCGGTAGAGCGATCCAAAAAGGGGCGATCCGACCTGAGGATGGTTGAGCGACTGCGATCTGACTTCTCGTGAACTAGAGGAATGAGACTTCATATTTTCTTCTTATGTGTGAACCTTGATGGCTTGGTCAAAAAGCTAGCCAACAACCTTATAAGCTCGATTATATTTAATATATATTTTTATATGTTCAACTTCGTTTTAATTAGTATATAAATCCACTTATATTGCGAATTCATATTTAAACCGATTTAAATGTTCAAATACAAACCGATAAAAATGCGGGACGTTACATTGTATGTATGCACTAACTGCCTCCTCGACGATTGTCTCGGCAACGGAGGGGATAGGCAATATGATATGTTGCTCTACTTGTTGCTACTCTTTTACTATGAGGCTATTCTCCATGTGCATGCCATGATTTTGTGCTAAGCTATTCTCTTTGGTACGTTGAGGAGAAGTTTCCTTTTGAAGACTCTGTGTTGGCCCACGCGTTAGGTTCAGCGATGTAATATGATAGAACTCTGTTTTGGTTTGTTGCTGCTACAGTGGAGCCGTGGTATCAATTGCCTATATCTAGTTAGGCAATGCATACCTATGTTGCTTATAATGTGTTGCGGTTCTTGCCAGGGAAAAGTCTTATGTCATATTTAACTCGATTGTGTTCTTTTGTTGATTTTGTCAGCAAATGTTATTTACTCCCTGCGTGGAGTTAGAATTTGTATGTAAATGTGTAGTCTAGTCATATTGACTAGCTCATATGCTGTAAGTTTGAATAGTTGTCGTGGTTGGACCACTCTAAAAATCGATAGCGGTGAAGGTCCACCTTAAAAACTGATAGTCGTAGTTAGGCGTCCTGTTTATCTCCTCTAATAATGTATTTATTATTTCTTATAATAAAAAGTGTTACAGCCCGCTCAAAAAACCTGTTGGCCTTACCAAAAATAATAATTAAATATAAATAATTATATGTTAAAATTTTATTTTCGTATTTTTCAAAATTCGTTGATCATGAAATATGGATAAAATTTTTGGTGAACTTTTGAATTAAATTATTATTTTTAATAATTAATGTATAGTTAATATATATACACTTTTGGCAATAATAATTAAATATTACATAAAAAAATTATAGTTTTAAATTTAAGGATCATGAAATACCGATTAAAAAACTATTTGGTAAACTATTTAATTTATTTATTATTTTTAATAATTAATAGGCTAAATCATCCCAAATAAAATAATTATTGAATTTTTTAGAAATTGCTGGAAATTTTTATTTTTTTCTCTCTTAGAGCCACTATAATGATGTATTGATTTTAAAAATTGTTAAACTTGAATTTCAACGCAATGAATATTTTATATATAATGAATAGTTTGAAAGTTAATAATTATTAACTTATATATATATATATATATATATGAAAAAATAGATTATTTGAAATTCATAACTCATATTATATATAAATAAGAGTAAGAAAATTTTGAATCAAATTTTGAAGCCATACATATACCTTATATATATGTATGCAATTATACAAGTGAAATATACACTAATATATATATACATATATATATTTGTATGTATGTGTGTGTATATATGTGAATTAATATATAAATATACATAAATTAATTATTATAAAAAAAATCAATTTTTATAGTTAAACAAATTTGTTTGCACTTAAATTATAGAATATAATGATCAATTCATGCACATAATTAAATTAATTTGTGACAAATACCTCTTATTTATAAAAATCTTACCTAAGTAAACATAAAATATAAATGGAAAGTTTGTCCTAGGTCCAATTTAGCTTTCAAAATACAAAAAAACTCCATGTCTTAAAACTGTATAAATTAGGTCCTTGTTTTTCGAAAATTAAAATCATAAAAAATCAACAAAATACAACATAGAAATTTACCAAACTTCCAAATTTTATTCAACATGTAATCATATTCATGCAAGAAAACTACAAAAAATGATTCAAAAATAAAACATATGCTCGTTCCAACGAATTTAAGCAATTTTCCGAAAAATTGCTAACATCGCAACAATAATATCAAAAAAATTGTTGATTTTCGTGTAACATTTGCTGATTTGAGTGAAAAATTCAAACCCAAAGTCTATACTTATTCAAACATTCGTTTATTGCAAAAAATATTAGCTGAAAAGTGATAAAAAATGCATACAAACGAAAAATATTTCATCTTCAGAAAATTGCAGCAAATTATGCAACTGTTTGCAATATTTTGCAGACATTTCTACAACTTTTTCACCTACTTACATCATTTTACACTACACTGTAGGATAATTGCTGATATAGCAACAATTATTTGTAAATAATTGTAGACATTGCTGCAATTATTCATCCGCCTTTCAACATATGCATATACCGTGTAAATATTTGCATAAATGTCTGCAATTATTTTCAATAATTGCTGATATTCTAGATTTTTTTGTGCAGAATTCTTCCGTGAATAATTGCAATTTTTAAATTCTTTTTTATGTAGTATAGCAAAAAATTAGGAAAACACATTGCTACAGGAAGTATGGACCCGCTTTACATACAAACTTACACAAGGATGCACAATGAATTAAAATTGGAAATAAGGATGCACACCTAATTCCACTAATATAAATGCATATTTACGTATACAAAAGTTCTCATTAAAAAATTATATAATATAATTTAACTTCCATAATATGTTGAATAATATCTGTAACAACCCGCAAATTCTGGACCAATTTAAAATTTTTATTTTAGAATTTTTTTATGAATTTTGAGGTTATAATATAATTTATATAAATAATAATGGCTAGAATTTATTTTAATCGAAGTTAAAACGTGTAAATTTAAATTAAAATATAAATGGAGTTAGAAATGGCGCGGTAGTTTGAAAATTTAATTTTAAACTTTAACTGAATGTACAGGATTCAAAATAAATCAAAATTGAGTGAAACCAGAAATATTTAAATATGTTTAATCATATCTTTCTAACGAATCTGAAAATTTGAAATTTCATAGCGGAAATCAAAAGTTATGGCCAATTCAATTTTTAGAAAGGTCGTTGTAGAATTTATATATATAATATATATGGCGTGAAGGGCTACTTTTCACATACGAAGGAATTTCGACTCGAAACCACTTCCATTGAGTCTGGAATGATGTTTCTGCATTTAAAAAGTATGAACACTTATACATTTTGAGTTTCAGAAATTATTTGTTTAAAAATGTATTTTTAATATTAAATATATTGGCCTTGAAAATAGTCATTTTTCAAACGACCTCCGTTTTCGACGAAACCACTTTTTTTGAAACTGGAATGTCAAATTATAGCTAGGTTTCAATTTTCAGAATTTATCGATTTAATATGTGAGCGTGGAAAAAGAAAATGTGTTTTGACTATTTTAGTTAAATTTAAACGACTTGAAAATAGCCATTTTTCAAACAGTCTCAGAATTCAACAAAATTAGTCTTGTTAGAACCGTATTGTCAGAAGAAAGCTAAAAATAATTTTTCTGGAATTTTCTGAGGTCATATGTGGCCCCGGCATATTTAAATGTACGGTCAATATTTAATTAATTAATTTTTAATGGAATTTTAAATAAATTTCTACAGATTTCGGAATTGGACCCTGAGACCTGTCCCATTGTGTTCAGAAGGCCTCAAAACGTTAAGATCGACAGTAAGCAGGCCCAATTCTGAGATAGTCCAGAAATCCGCCTTTATAACACATTTTTCAATGAATTTAATAATGTAAAAAAATAAAGAAAACCCTAACCCTAATGCGGCCGACGCCTACCCTTATAACAATGGCCAGAAATCTCCCAATTTCAAACGTTAATTTCTCTTAATCCGCTCTATGAAAATTTATAAACTATATATCAATTCGAAGAGATTTCCGAGAGCTATAAATCCATACGGTCAAGATCTGAAACCAAGCCACGGATTGGCCGAATTCTGGCCAGAAAGGCGGCGCGGTTGGAGGCGATTTGTTGGCGCTGGGGCCCACCGAGTTCGCCCTGGGGCTCGGCGATGGCGTGCGGTGGGCGGGGCTTCGGAGTGGCGGTGTCCGATCGGCAGTGGGTGGCTCGGTTTGGCGCGCGCAGGGAGGATTGGCGATGGGGAATTGGGTTCGGCTGTTACGTTGTAACGAAGAAGAAAGGTTATATTTTAATATTATTTTATTTATTTAATATTTAATTTATACAATCTTTAAAATTCGATAACTCTTTCATACGAGGGACGATTTATGAACCGTAAGTTGCATTGGACTCGTCTTTCCGAGATCTTCGCAATGGCGCAGACCAGAGCTGAATGCGAGACAGTTGAATTTTCAGCCATATCAAGGTGAGAATTCTGAATTTTATTATAAATTATTTTTCTTGCGTTAAAAATAATTGTATAATGATGTAAATTTAGATCTGAAATGTTCTGTGATTGATGAATTGTTGATGATTGCTTGTGGTATGTTTGGTTGTCATGTTATGCTAGATCCGCATTGAAATCTCATATATGGTTGAATTTTATTTGCGATTAGAAAAATAAATCTAAATTTAGATTTAAATCATATTTTATTCAGATCTAGTTATTCTAATTTATTTTAAAATATTAAAATATTATTTTTATTATTCTGAGATGAACAATAGAATCTGATTGACAAATAAAAACTTATTTTTATTTGTTTATATTACATTAGAAGTTGAAAGACAAATAAAAACTTTATTTTTGTTTATTTGTTTACTTTGCAACAGAAAATGAACAACAAATAAAACCTTATTTTTATTTGTTTACTTTGCAATAAGATTTGAACGACAAATAATATATTATTATTTTATTTGTTTATTTACAATAGAATATGAACAACAAATAGAACATATTTTCATTTGTTCCATTTCGACTGAATTTGGCTAACAAATAAAATCCTATTTTTATTTGTTTACATTTAGAACACGATTTATGGATTACAGTAAAATTCTTCTTTTTACTGTCACATTTAATCGTAAGATGTCCTAGGATTAGTATAACAATAAAATATTAAGTTTTATTGTTGATATTAAAACATTTTTATAAAATAAAACTATATTTACATTATATTTGTAAATTAAAGGTTATATTTGAAACCACCTTTTTGTTTACATTTTTATGTAAATAAAAAATCAGGTTTTGGAAATCACAATTTTGTTTACATTTTATATGTAAATAAGTAATTACTTTCAGAAGTTACATAGAAATTGGATAGATATTTTATTCGTGTTTTTCAACGCAAATATATACATAGAAATATAAGTTTTACTTTTTATTTGCATTCCACCATGCAAATAAAATGTTGGAAATAAAAGTACACATTTTATTTGCATTCTACAACGCAAATAAACATAGAAATTAAAAGTTTGCTTTTCATTTGCACTTTTCAATGCAAATATAGCATGAAATAAAATTCATTTTTCTTATTTGCATCTCACAATGCAAATATAACTTGAAAATAAAAAGTACATTTTTATTTGTGTTCGACAACACAAATAAAACTAGAAAATAAAACATATATTGAAAATAAAGTTTTGTTCTTTATTTTGCGTTCAAAAATGCAAATATATTTTGAAAATAAAGATTATTCTTTTATTTACATTCTCAAATGTAAATATACATTGAAAATAAAGTTTATTCTTTTATTTGCATTCTCTAATGCAAATATACATTAAAATATAAATTGTTCTTTTATCTGCATTCCCTAATGCAAATATATTTTGAAAATAGAGTTTTCCCTTTTATTTGCATTCACAAATGCAAATATATTCTGAAAATAAAATTTGTTCTTTTATTTGCATTCTTCAATGCAAATATACATTGGAAATAAAATTATTTCTTTTATTTGCATTCACAAACGCAAATATATATTGAAAATAAAATTGGCTCTTTTTACATTCACAAATGTAAATATACTTTGAAAATCAAGTTTATTCTTTTATTTGCATTCCACAATGCAATATAACATCAAAAATAAAAGTTACATTTTTATTTGCAAACATAAAAATGAAATAAACATCTTTGTTTAACTTGATTTAGTTAAAATGAAATAAACATTTTTGCCAAACTTGATTAGTTAAAATAAAATAATTACTTTTGTCAATTTATGCTGGTTGAAATAAAATAATCAATTTTATAAATTTATACTAGTGGAAACAAAATATGCATTTTTGTCAATTTATGAATAGTTGAGATGAAAATAACATTTTTGTCAATTATATTAGTTGAGAAAAAAATGTACGTCATGTCAACTTTAGATGGTTGAAAACAAAAAGGACATTTTTGTTAAATAAAAGAATTAAGCACAAATAGCATTTTTATAATTTATATGTAAATTTAATAATTGTCTTTATTTGCATAACATGTAGAAGAAATTATAAGCAAATATAAAAATCATTTCTTTATTTTACAAATTTACATTAGCAACTATATCTAAATATAAAAATCATATTATTGGTCAACACACACATTAGGATGTGTAGGTGAGTTAAAGTAACATCCTTTGCATACATTAGAATTTGTGTGCAATCTAAATTAAACATTTTATGTGCTAGGATATACCTTGAAAACATTTGCCAATAAGGCTGTTTCACTTATGTGTAAATGTTAAGAATATGTACATATAAATAAAAGAAAATAGAAAATTATCTTTTATTTGTCATCCACAGCAATGCCACATAAATAAATTATAGTTTATTTGACCTTAGAAATGTATAGGGAAATTATACGAATAAAAATACATTTTTATTCGGTATTAGAAATATTATAACATGTTAGTTCATTATCATCAACATGTTAATAGAATTAAATTGGTTGAATTCTTTAACCAATCATTTATTTTTATGAACTGTTATTGGTTGAAACCCCACACGGGTGTTGGGATGAAAATTTACATACACTAATCCCAATATTCAGTTGTATGTTGATCGTTAGATCGACATGCTGCGATGAGCGTTATTTTTTAATTTTAACGCTTACACAGTGGAAATTACACTTTGGATGTAGATGGATGATTTGATGATTATACTGTTATCATCTTATATATGATGTGTGTGAAATCCATATAATCCAAATTATATGGTAAATGATTGAGTCGCATTTCGATTCAGGTGTTCTTTTAAATAAGAATATTTTTACGTTACAAATCCTTTTTATATAAAGTATATATATTTTCATAAAATATATCAAGTATATGTTAAAACAAAGAATATTTGTAAAAGATAAAAATTTGTAATATAAAGAATACTTTTCATTTAGAATCTTTTATATAAAGAATATTTTTAATGATTATTTTAAAATATATGTTTTTTTTAAAGATTACTAGCATTTGCAATTATAATTTGTGATATGAAATAAACTGAGATGTGAAGTGGATTTATCGTGGACGGTGTTTTAAACGACATTTGTCCTTTAATCCAATTTACATTGAAATTATTATTTGGAGTTTATAAATCTATTTTATAGATTTAAAAAGGCATTTTCTAAAAATCAAGTTTTCCAATTTAATATATAAAATAGGAATTAAGTGACAATTCGATTGGTAATAATCGAAATGGGCTTTTGTAAAAGGAGACCGATATTATATATGGAATTTAAGAGGCTTTGCCGTTATTCCATTTATATTATTAGTCCGATACAAAAATTTATATCGATTATGTATTGATTTGATTTCTGTGAGATTCCATATTTTGGAAATTGATTTATAGGTTTATCGTGAACTGTGTTTTAAAGGACACTAGTTCTTTAACCTGTTTGAAACAAGATTTATTCCTTAAAATAAATGATCTTGTAATAATGATTTTTGATATCAAATAAAAATTGGAGTTTTAATAAATCTTTTAAGGAAGATTTAAGATTTTATTTTCAGAGTTTATCTTTGATAAAATTAATGAGAATCTTCTCATATGAATATCTTATTAAAAGAATATTCTGAGTTGGAATGTGGCGAAATGTGTGATTTTCCAATATTTGCTTTTTAATCACAAAATACGCGAGTTATTCAGAAAGACCGGGTTTAACCCATTCTGAATAATCATCACGATGATCAAGAGTCGAAGATGAAGACGGTGATTGAAGACCGATGGTTTTCACATCGTTGGGATGACGATGACTGGTATCTTGAATTGGGATTGGCCTTCCAAGGCAAGGTATTTAGTAATGGTCATCCAAACACATTTGGAGGTCGACGGACACATTGTTTCGCTCAGATCCAGAGCGGACTTGTAAATGGATTGTGTGTCTGACATTGTATTCCTTCCTACTGTATTTGTTGAACGCTACTGATTATATATTTCTGTTTGGTGGTAAAGAATTTATTCTTTACTTATCACCCTTCTCTAAGACGTACGAGCTTAGAGGTTATATATATATATATATATATATATATATATATATATATATATATTGGTAGATGATCAATAATATGGTAGGGTCTGACAATGTGACATGTTAAGATGCAAATGATCAAGGCTTTGTTGAAAAGCAGGCCTTGTGGTTGATGATCAAAGCACAGTCTCTTTAGGCATAGCTTTGTGTATATCGTGACTTCGCGAGCCTCACACACACCGGTTGAGTCTAAAACGGGAGAAGGGAACGCAGGGAGTGCACACGTTTCTTTCTAGCTAGAAGTGGTGTCGGTGCTTTAACACGGCCTGACATTTGCTTATGTGGTTGATGGAATTTTTGCGAGGCCTCGGTTTATTCTTATCGGTCGCCCTCGGCTGATTTGTAGGTCCAATAGGATCGGGGAGCGTGTGTTCAAGCATAACTAATCCACTAAAGTATTTGTGGACCGGCCTTGCTGTATCCAAGGGTTCGCAGGCGTCCGAATCCTGAGACATTGCTAGAGTGTCTCGAATCGGTCAGGAGCTCCTCCCTAGCCTTGACTCATGATGGAAACCCAATTTCCAATACGTTTCCTTGCGGTTTTGATTGTATAACTAGTATGGCGACATAGTAGATGGTAGCTATGCCGTTTAGGATTGATATTATATTTGAAATGTTTTAAATATATATATATATACACACACTAATAATAATATCGTTTTTACGTATCAAGCATCTTTTGACCGTTATAAGGTAAAACCCTATCCTCTGGTGTGCGTTGCATTGTGTGATGGGACCTGGGTCTTGTAATGGTTTCATTTTTCCAAAAAGCATTACGTTATTTGACGATTTACTTTATTTATGCACTGGCAATCCAATGGAGTAAACCCGTTCCGCGTTAGCGGCGTGGTCCTGTGATTAGCCTACTTATTAGATGAGTTAAGTTAAGAATTCTCACACCAGTCCCACGACTGACCTGTAGTTTGTTTCACTTTGCAAACTCGGGTGCCCTCTTTTCACATGGGCAGTCGAGTAGCTTTTTGCAGATATACTTTAAGCAGGATCCTGGATTGAAATCTGAAGCTGGGTCCAGAATATTGATGGCCTTCCGCTGAGATTAGTTCCACTGAAATGTATTTAATCTATTGTAATGTATCTTCCGCTGTATTATTTATCGATGTACTCTGATATATTCTGTACTCTGATGTAACATTTATTATTGATGTTATAAAAGTCTGTGTTGTTGTTCTGATGTTTTGTGTGCCCAAAGTTAACGTATGCGGAATTTGAACGGTCTTGATCGGTCTTGCGATCGATTGGGGTCGGGCAAAATCCGGGTCATTACAATATCAATTTACGATGCCTTTGAATCCACGTAGAAGCAATGGATTTCCATTTCAAGTTATTTATGATCCATTAGATTGCTACTCTAGAATCATCGACCTTTTACTATCGGATAATAAAATTAAAATAGAATTAAATTTACAATTTTGGAGCAGTGAGAGATAATGATTTCAACAATATTAAGATAAAGTGTAACGACCCACTATTTCTGTAACAACCCGGGATTTCAGAATTTAAAATTTTTATTTTAGCTATTTTAATGGATTTTGTATATTTAAAATGATTTATTTTAAATAATAACGATTTAAAATTTATTTAAATCGAATTTAGAACATATAAATTTATTTTAATGATAAAACAAGCCTGAAATGGCGCAATAGTTTGAAAGTTCGATTTCAAATTTAAAATTTCAAATGAATGTATATGATTCAAAATAAATTGGACTTCAGTAAAACCAGAAATATTTGAATCTGTTTAATTATATCTTTCTAATGAATATGAAAAATCCAGATTTCATCATATAAATTGAAAGTTATGTCCTGTTTAAAATTCAGAATAGTCACTATAGAATTTATATATATTTTAAATAATATATAACCCTTAAAAATAGCCATTTTACAAACGACCTCCATTTTCGATGAAACCACTTTTTTAAAACCAGAATGTCAAATTATTACTAGATTCCAATTTTCATAATTTTTGGAACTAATACCTAAGCGTGGTAAATTTAAACGTGTTTGGTAAATTCGGTTTGAATTCAATCGACTGGAAAATGATCATTTTTCAACGGTCTCCAAATTCGACGAAATTAGTTTTGTTAGGACCGTATCATCAAAACATAGCTAGATTTATTTTTCTGGAATTTTTGGAGTCAGTATGTGGCCCCGGTAAATTAAAATGTCTATTAAAATCTATTTTGAACGTTATATTAATTTATATTTTAATTTTGATGAAAACTGACTGAAACAGTCAAATTGGCTTAAGGGACATATCCTATTGTGTTCGGAACATGGGTAATCAGTTAGGGACGACAGTCAGTGGGTTCAATTTAGAGTTTAAATGGAAATTTTGCTTTTTATGGAAATATTATATATATAAATTTCAACCCTAGTTTTTATAAATAAAAAAATCCCCAAAAACCCATCGTCGAAACCGCTCCCCCTTTCCCATCGCCGTCGCCGCCATTCCAGGCGCCGCCTGCCCTAGTCAGCGTAGCCATCCCCCGACCTTCCTCCATCCCCCTCCTTCCTCCTCCGCCTCTCTTTTCTTTCTCCGTTTGAAAACCCTCCAAAAATCGCTGCTCCGGCCACCCCTGGCCCTACCACCACCACTGCACCTCCTTCCACCACCAGCACCCAACGTCGCACCTCCCTACCACCTAACTCCGACCGTGGGGTCCCCTTTGGCCAAAAACTCAATTTCCATAAAATCTCGTATTCAACCGAGCGCTTCTGGCCAAAACCGCATAGTGCCAAAGTCGAAAAGCACGATTTTCTCTTCGATTTGGATCTATTGAAGTCCTATTTTGGAATGCGGAGTTGTTCAGAAAGCATGTCCAAAGTCAGCAGTCTGATTTATGTCTTTTCGCAAATTCTGGCGAATTGGAGCATTTTCGAAAGAAAGACTGCTAGGCGAAAGTTGTCCGGAATGGTGCGTTTAAGCTAGAAAAAAAGACGACGTGAAGATTGGAGCTCACTTGCAAGTTATGGAACCAGAACAACAATTCGAGCGTCAGAAAATAACGGTGGAGTGGATCCCAATGTGAGAACTCCTTCTCACTCAAATCATTTATAAAGATTTAACGGAAATTTTCCAAAGTAAAGTTTTCCAGAGTAATATATTAAATTGTAGTGGAATGAAATTCGATTTGGTAATAATCGAAGTGAGCTACTGTGGAGGAAGACTGTTAATATATATGGAATTTAAAAGGCTTTGTCGTTATTCCATTTATATTATTAGTCGGATATGAAAATTGATATCGATTATATATTGATTTGTTTTCTGTGAAGATTTCATAATTAATGGAATGTGATTTTGGGTTTATCGTGAGCTATGTTTTAAATGACATTAGTGCTTTAACCCAGTAAAAGACAGGATTACATGTCTAACATTGTATTTCAAACTGTATTATTGATCTCTATTAAATATATATATCTATTTGGTGGCGGAGAATTTATTCTCTTGCTTAACACACTTCTCTGAGACGTATGAGCTTAGAGGTTATATATTGGCAGAAATCAATGGTTCGGTGTAGATTGTCGATGCGGCATGTTTGATTTCCCAAAGTTAAATAATCATTAAATAATGATTTATGAGATTAAAACTAAGTGGAGTTTTAATGAATCTTTAATTAGATTGAAATGTGAATGTGATAATTTAAATTATCAAATTTGGGAAATGATCGAGAATGGAGTACCACCAGTTTTACTCCAAGCGATAGTTAAATCTTTAATTAGATTCGAACGTGAAATGGTAATTAATTTTATCGATAACACCGTGGTGTTAGATATGGAGTGCTACCAGTTTTGCTCCATGGGATAAATAGGTTGGGATTGTGAAATAAAACAAATGATTACTTCGACAAGGTTCGTTAATCCCGACTAGTTTGGAAAACCCTAATTTGGTTTAAATTGTGAAAAGAATATTTGAATAAAAGAATATTCTGGATTGGAATGAGACCTATGTTGTATTTGTGTAGCACTTTTTTATGAGATACGTGAGTTATTCGGAAAGACCGGATTTACGCCCGTTCTGAATAACTGATTCGACGATAAGTCGACAACGAAGACGGTGATTGAAGACCGGAGATCTTCACATCGTTTGGATGATTACTGATGTCTTGATTGGGCTGTACACCCAGGACAAGGTAATAAGTGGTGATCATCTAGATGTACTTGGAGATTGACCGGATATGTGAGGACCTCTCTCTTGTATTGGACATATGGGACGAGGAATAAGGTGCCTCCAGTTTTGTTCAGACCAAGAACGGACTTGTAAATGGATGTGTGTTTGACATTGGATTTCATTCTATATTGATTGATTTCTGTTAAATATATATCTGTTTGGTAGCATAGAATTTATTCTCTTGCTTAACACCCTTGTCTGAGACGTATGATCTTAGAGGTTATATATATATAGACATCGGTTGCATGGCTTGAATTGTCAGTGTGGCATGCTGAGATTCAAATGATCAAGGCTTTTGTTGAAAAGAAAAGTCTTGTGGTTCATGATCAAAGCATGATTTTAAATAGCATATCTTTGTGTATAGCGTTAATTCGCAAGCCTCACACCCGGTATGAGTCAAAAACGGGATCGTGACTACAGGGAGTGCATGCGTTTCTTTCTAGCTATAAGTGTTGTCATGGTATGGAGCCCAGACATTTTTACTTATGTGGATGATGGATTGTGAGGCGTCTCGTTTTGAGTCCCTAGTGGCTCTAGATATTGGTCGCTATTGGCCAAGTGATAGATCCAATAGGACCGAGAAACGTATTGTCCAGGAATAACCAATCCATTAAAGTATGTGTGGACCGACCCTGAAGATCCAAGGGTTACCCATAGGTGTGATCCTGTGGCATTTGCCAGAGTTTCTCAAATCAGTGAGGAGCTATCCCTGGACTCGACTCATAAATGGAATCCAATTTCCAATATGTGACATTTCGGTTTTAATTGTAGAGCCAAGTATGGCGACATCATATATGGTACCCACGCCGCCTATGATTGATACATTTATATTTGAAGTTGATTTTGACACTATACACTTATAGTAATCAAAATGATTTTTTTTAAACGTATCAAGCAAGTTTGGCTATTATAAGGGAAAACTCTATCCTCCGGCTTACGTTGCATTGTGTGATGGGACCTGAATCTTATAATAGCTTCATTTTTACACTGGTACTTTTAGGAGAAAACCCATTCCGTGTTACACGGCGTGGTCCCTTGATTTACTTCATTTTTAAAGTAAAGTTTTAAATAACTGTTTTAGTTCTCACACCAGTCACATGACTGACCTGGAGTTTATTGTTTTAACCTAAACTCTGGGTACTCCTATTTTCCACAAGGGCAACTAGTAGTTGGGTTTTTGCAGATATTTCTTTTCTAGCATCCTGGATTTACAGCTGGAGTTATATTCGGAAAGCTTTGTATTAGTGTATTTCTTTCAGTTGCACTAGTGATGTATTTTCCGCTGTACATTTTATTCATGTATTTTATTTTCCGCTGCTTTGTATTTTAAACTCTGATATTATTTTTTCGCTGTTTAATATTTATTTATACTCTGGTATATTCTTATACTATGATGTAAATTGTTGTAATAGCAATGAAATATTCTGTTGTTTGTGTTCTGATGAGTCGTGTTCTCAAAACAATCCGCTGTTTTCCATCTCTTCGGAGATCGGGAGAGTTTGGGTCGTTTTAATTTTGAACCATTCAAATCGACAATAAATCCAAACATGTCAGATTTGAATCGTTCAAACAATAGATTATTAATTTAATTTGGGTAATTACAAATTGAATCATAGAATCATATAACATATCATAAACATAGAATATTTCATAGCTGAATAAATAAAACCATAGTGGTTCATGAAGCTACCACATAATACATAGTCTTAAAAACAAATACATAATACTGGAGTCATAAAAACAAATATAAACGAAATCCTAAATAAATAGATGGTCCACTAATGCATAGGAACCTGACAAGCAAATGATGGAAACAAAAATAACTGAAACAGAAATAGCAAATAGATAGTATAACAATGCTCGGGTCAGCAAAGTAATAGATATGGTATCAAAGAAGCGTGTCTGATAGGAGTAGCTAATTCACTTGGTCTCAGTGTATATCCTATTTTTATGACCCGAAGGTCAAGGCTATCCAGCATTTCTCTCATTTCATTCATGTAGCATTTTCCAAATCTACCCTACTTCGTTTTGGATTTTCCACCACGTTCATAGTTATTAAAGAGGTATCAGTATTGATAGAGAGTATCTTAATACTGACTCGGGTCTCTTTAATAATAATAGCTTATTTGACACCGTGGTCATTTTATAAAACATTATTTAAAATAAAATCATTAGTTATAACAAATTCAACTTCAAAATATCAACTTCAATATTTATTTAGAAATCATTTAACTTAAAGTAATTCATATTCGTTATTCTAAATTAAACTCAAATTATTAAATTTGTTATAAAATCAACAATTCAACTCACAAGTATATTTAAAATCATAGAGTAATAAATTTAATAAAATATTAAACTTAAATCTTATATTTATTGAAATTATTTGAATAAATCTTTGTATTAAACTAAATTTAAATTATATTTCTAAATAAAATTTTAAACTATTATTTTAAAATTTTAAAATTAAATACTTTAATAAATTATTTTATTAAATTAAATATTAAATTAAGTTATATAAATTAAATTTTACATTAAAATTAATTTTTTCTTAGTTAAATATTTATTTTATATTAAACTTTTAACTTTTACAACTGAATAAAATATTTCAAGTTAAATCTTAAAGTTAACTATTAATATATATATATATATATAAACTTAAAAAAACTTATTAAATCCTAGAAATTAAATTTATTTTTAATTTAAATAAAATTAGATATAAATTTTATTCCTCAAAATATTTCAAAATTGGCCAACGGTATCCGCATATAGTTTTCTATCCTACGGTTAAATGCTTATATATCATTTCAATCCGCATTAATTTAAATTTCGGTAGTATATCATTTCAACCCAACTCTCAAGTAAATTTAAAATTTCCTAAAATCTATATAGTCGTTCGAGTATGTATCATTTCAACCCATAGTGATTTTTCCTTAAGAAACTTGTAGTGCGAGAACATTTGAATAAAACATAATATAATAACATGTCATAAATTCATATAATGTCATTTATGTCAATAACATACACAACATATCATGTGTGTCGCAAGTGAACATACATTTCATGTTATAACAACGTATCACAATTCAAAATATATGCCAACACATCCTATATACATGCAAACATTTCAACTTAACGTTTCAATCTCTGTTATTTCACTTAGCATAAAATGTTAGACATGAGCGAGTAAAACTCACCTTTCATGGCTATGAAATTGATAACCAAAGTTGAATATATAAGAGAACTCAAACGAAACCATAAGCCATTGCACATGAACAAGCTTGAGAAAACCAAGCAACGGCTACAACAATAAACTCAACAAGCTTCAACACTCTTTTTTATTTTAAGAGGACGTAGATTGTCATAAATAGGGTTTGAGCAACTTGGGTTTGTTCTCGAGTTAGAAGATGGATGACTCGATAGATGGTCAGTAGGTTCAGGCATCAGTGGTGGTTGGTCTCAGGTGGCGTGTGTTGCAAATGTGGTCTGGTTTGGGTGAAAACAAGAGAGGTCCAACGGTTTTGGGTGCTAGAAAGTTTATGGTTTTGGAAAAAAGGGAGATGGTTGCGTTTTCAAGTGGCCGAGAGTTATAGGGGTGGTCAAAGCATAGGTGAGCGGTGGCGATGAGGTGGCAGTCGGTGGTGAGCAACAGGGTAGGGTGCAGCAGTTTTTAAAAATTTAGTGAAGAGATTTTTATTTTGGTTTCATGATTCGGAGAGGAAGGAGCAATGGCAATTTGTATAGAATATTTACAGAGAAGGAGAAATGAGAAGGAAGAAGGAAGAATACATGATTTTCTTCTATAGGTTTTGTTAAGGATGCAGATTAAGGATCTTAAGGAAAAACTAACACTAGAGTGGGGAGGGGGTTGAATAGTGTTTTAAAGAGACTATGGAAAATTTAAACAAACTTGAATTACTTTATGAACCACACAATGATTATCAAACCAGAAATGATCATAAACAGAGAAACAAACATAGGCACAGATATAAGTAAATATAAAATGCAGATAACAAAAGAACACATCAGATTTTATACTGGTTCGGATTACTCCTACATCCAGTCCCATGCAACCATGGATTGCGCAAAGTTTTATTATTATCAATATTCAAGTACAACACCCTTGATTTCATGGCTACAAGATTAACACCGATTCCACCACCCTTGATTTCACAGCTACAAGGTTAACACTGCTCCCTTTCCTTGATTTCCGGGCTACAAGGAACACACCCTTTCCCAAACAAATCCCAAATAATTTCAATAGCCCTAGAATTCTTCAATAGCACTTCAAACAGAGAGTAGTTGATAGAGATTGAGAAGAGAAGAAGAATGGTATAAATTTTGTTGAAATCGATAGTATAGAAATCAAGAATTTTATGTATGTTTATAGTGGTAAGTAAAGGGGTGAAGAAGGAGAAGAAAGAACGATTAAAAATTTGAAATCATCCCCTTTTCATAGTGTCCCAAATGTTGCAATGTTTCAGAAATGTTACAAATAGTGAAAAGACACTACCTTCGAAAATTGAAAAAATGTTAGTTACACGTCGACATGTCATTATGGGTATGTTGACATATGCCTTGTATATTTATTTTCTAAAATTAAAATTCAAGTGTTAAAAGCAATATATTTTCGGGAAATTCTTGAATCGAAACTAATGTTTCAAATGAAGTTTCTAAAGTATAAAAACATATATAAACATAATAGTATATAATTTATATGTATATATAAAATTATATGACATAGTGCTTTAAAAAATATATTATAAACATATATATATAGGAATTTATAAAGAGATATTTATAAACTATATAAACAAAAAGGTTATATGAAAAATTAGAGTTTAAATAAGAATATTTGAAATTATAATCAAATATGAACTTAGTAATATATATATATATGATTTAATAAAACTATAAAAATAAGAATTCTTATAAACTAGGAAATATATATTTGAAATCATAAGTTTGAAATCCTTAGGTGATTAAAAATCATTTCGAGAGAACTTTGAAATCAATTTGAAAATAGTTTAAAATCAATTTTGAATAGAGATAATTTGAAAACAGAGTTTGAGTGCTATTCAGAGTTTTACATAATTTCTACACTCCATTACCCTGATAGTCTTGGACTCTTGTTGATATCTTGATACTAATGAGTCTTGATTCTCATTCGAGATCTTGAATCTCTTAACTCTTGAAACTCTTAACTATATAGTCTTCAATATCTTATTACCTGCATTTAAATTCTGCATATATATATATATATGTATATATATATATATATATATATGTGTGTGTGTGTGTGTGTGTGTGTGTATGTGTGTGTGTGTATTCTGGATAAAAGTGTTAGTATATAATTTATAATCAATAATGATTGAAACAAGGTTGTTGTCATCAAACATCATCAACATTCCATTCTCCAACAATTTCCCCCCTTTGGATGATGGCAACCTTTGTTTATAAAATATTCGTACTTGATATTACCTGTTGATCTGCTTCCTTGATTACTCCCTTTTTCATTATGTGTAACGGCCCAGATTTTTAGCTATTTTATAATAAACATTTAAGTTTATTTTAAATGTTGAATTGGATATATAAATGAATTTTATATTGGATGTATAAATTAAATAATCGATATATGATATAATTTCGAATATATCGAGTTATTAGTAGACAATTTAATTTACAGTTAAAACTGAATTGAAAAACAGTTCAGTTGATTAATATAAATTCTGTTTGAAATTAGAACGATAATAATAATAATTTATTATCGGCGAATTTAATTGTTTAAAAATTGATTTATATTTTAAATCAAATTTAATTTAAATTGTTAATTAAATTGATACCTCTTCTATACAGTCGAATTGAATCTTAGAACCGATCACATTGAGTTCAGAATATCTTATAATTTTGGAAACATCGGTCGTTGCGACTAGATAACTGTTCAGGATTTCAGATTGAACGACCGCGAGATATTTTAATTATTTAATTATATAAATCCAATCAAATTCATTAGTCTCTTTTCAGCCGACTTGTCTCTATTAAATTCAGGCAGACATATTTCATCTTGAGCCAACAAATTTGTCGTTGATCTTCAAAATCAAGGAAACATCTGATTAATGGCGCGTACGGTTGTTTGCCTTCCTTCACTTATATAAACTATCGAGACACTCCCTTATCTGGTATTCACTTCTTTTCTTGTTCCCATTTTCCTCCATCAAGCCATGGAAGGAAATCGAAGTCCTAATTAATTTGATCAAAAAGATTGAAAGCTTCAATTGAAAAAATAGCCCATTCCATATGTTATCTTCGCTCTTAAAATTTTATAATCCAGGATTTTCCCCTTTTCCATCTCAAAATAAAAATCGACTTCCTTAGAAAAAGAATATATATATATATATATCAAATTCGAAAATCGAATTCAAATCCGAAATCCACTTCGAGGACAATCGAACAGGGATGTCGCGATGTCTACTGTCATGCTAGTAACAACTTTCGAAGATCGTACGCTGATTTTGGATTTTTGCGACTTCAGGAATGGGTGACTCTGGGTTTGGGTAATTCTGGAGAAGGTAGAGTCAGTTGCGCGGGTTTCTAGAGGTATTTGGGGTGTCAGGTTTAGTCGCGATGGGTGGAAAACTCTATCTGTTGGGGAACTAGAGTTCGATTTTTTTATGGAGATCTGGGAGTTCGATCTTTTCTTTTCAGTTCGATTACAGTTTGATGAGAAGGGTGGAATTTGCGAAATTTGCAATGTGGTATAATAAGGCATACGATTCTAGGATGTTAGTTTTGGGATAGTGAAGTTCGATAGTTAAACTGAGGAATGGCCTAACGGTGATCGGTCTTTGTTTTTGGAGGAGCGTAAATGCAGTCATGAGGAAAAGAAAATAAATTACAGTGAAGGAGTTTTGTCGAGGCAATATGGAGTTCGATCATTGAATTAAACTAGAGTTCGTTTTTCTGATGGTGGTCAACAAGGGTTGTTCTGAGATTTCCGAGTTGATTGAGTTGTGCGGATGGAGGAAGGTAAATGCGAGACAGGAAATTTATTTTAAATGGATGTGCTTGTCTGGTTATGGAGGTTAACAATTGAAGACATGGCAGTGGTGGTGTGCATTAGTAGGGCAGTAAGAGGAGCTGTCTTATAGAAGTGTTTGGTCCGGACATTTGAACGTCGACATAGTTGATGAAGCAGTGGCAGTGAAGAGATCAGTAAGCTACTGTGCGAAGGGGGAAGTTGCAATTTTCTTGTGAAGTGAAAGGAAGACGTTGATTATTGTGGAATTTTTTTTACTTGTGGTTGTTGTGAAGTTCGAACAAGATTTTGGTGGGGAAATTCAATCTATTTCTTTGTCAGTTTGTCTAAATAGTGAGGGCTGAAATTTAACCCATTCCAATGGCAATACAGAAGTTGTTAAAAAGGAAATCGAGCTTGAACGTGAGGTGTTCGGTGTAATGACAAAGTAGGGTAGGCTAGAGTTTCGGGCTGATTTCAATGGGAATGGTTCAATGATTTTTGAGGGGTTGCTTCATGGTTAGTCGAGGGCAGTAAGGTATATGTTATCTCAAAATTTAAATAATTTAATTATTATTTTTAGTTTAGTTAATTTAATAATAGTTTAATCGATAGATTGAATAAATAAATCATAGGTGCGAAGCAGATTTATTCGAGACGGTCTATAGCCTCGATGGGATGAAATTAACAAGATATTCAACAAATGAAATTAAGGTGAGTAAATCTCACTTAAAAATTTATTTTTGTCATTAAAAATAAATTTTTGGCTGTTTGGATGCATGCATGAATTATTGAATTACTATGGTTATACATATTAGTTATTTAGGCTTGATGATTATGGTTATTATATATATATATATATATATATATATATATATGTGTGTGTGTGTGTGTGTGTGTGGATTTCCCGCAGTATCATTAGCGGATGCCTGCAGTTTCATTAGCGGATGACCCTATCGCCCCACGATATATGAGTGGATGACCTTCTATACCGCGATATCCTGCCTTGAAGCAGGATTGGTATTATTTATGTTTTTTGACATCTGTGAATGCAGGAAAATAGGTTGGAAGAATCCAACTGGATTCCTCAAAATTTATTCTTGCTTATTTCCATGTATATAATCGTATGTGACGTGTTATAAACCCGTGATTGGAAATTGCGTGTTCTGAATGCTTTAATATCATTGGCTGTAGATGTTAATAATTATGTTAAATTGAAAAAGTGATATTCACTTTTTTAAAATAGAAATGGATATTCGAATGAATTAAGAAATATTAACTTGTTTTTTTATAATAAAACAAGAAGCTGAATTTATAAACGATGTTTTTAAATGGAAAGAAATATTAGCATTTGATAATATTGAATTTTTAAATTCAAGTTTGAATTTGAAAAGGAAAATTTATTTTTCCAAAGTGAAAATTGGTTTTTAAATAAAATTTGAATTAGAAACTGCTTTTAATATATAAAACCAGAAGTGAAATTTGTAAACGATGTTTATAAATAAAGAAGGGAAATTATCCATGGGTAATGTATAAATGTAAATTCAAGTATGAATTTCAAAATGGGGTTTATAATTTGGAATCGCTTCAAAAAGAGAAACGATGAAATTTATTTCGATGTTCGGAATGTAAACTAAATTCAAATAAATCCATAAGGATTTATGATTTCGAATTTAACTACGTCGAATAAAAATAAATAAATTAAAATATTTTAGAAGGAATATCGAAATTGTATTTATTAGAGGCAATAATCTAAATTAAATATGAAACAGATTCCATGTTTATACATATACAAGTTATAATTATTAAATATCTTCGAAGGTAAATGAAAAAGGAAATTTGCTTTCTACAAATTAGAATTTGGATTTCAAATGAATTTTTGAAAAGGACAACTTGTTTTAAGCAAGGAAGTTAAATTACAATTGATATTCATTATCGTTAGATAAATTGAAAGTTAATTCCAAATGATGTTTAAATATGGAAGTTTGCTTAATATAAAATAAGGAAGTCATTTATAAACCATGTTTATAAATGAAATAATTTTGAATGGATAAAATGGAAATAGATATTTCTAAATATAAGAACTGACATTTAAAAATCATATTTTTAAATGAGATAGAAAATGGGGATTTTTATGATAAAGAGATGTCAGTTTGTATTACAAACTCTTATCTATCTCAAGATAAGAACGTTGTCGATCAAGGTCTGAGAGGTAAATAAAATACCCTAACTCGTTGCTGGCTATGTGAGCTGGGTACGCATGATAGAGGGTTCTCGCTTCGCGTTAGGTGGCAGATGA
Organism: Allium sativum; assembly: GCA_030737875.1. Lineage (NCBI taxonomy): Eukaryota > Viridiplantae > Streptophyta > Magnoliopsida > Asparagales > Amaryllidaceae > Allium > Allium sativum. The sequence goes on along the minus strand of CM060909.1, from coordinate 943,289,915 downwards.
GAGACTCTTACCTCTACATGTCCCTCAAAAGTAATGGAGGTTGGTTGTGAAGTCGAAAGGCTGGCCGTAAAATGAGTTGGTGGGGTACCAGTGTAAGCCATGGTGGGATGATAGCCCGTTGACTTAGGGGTTGAGGGATGGTTGAAAAGCCTACCGAAATCGCCGGTACATCACAGTTGGTATCCGAGCTAGGTTGAGCGAACACCTAGGCTTTTGGTAGGGGTTTACTCATTAGAGATAGGGTCAGTAGTACCCTAGAATGAGTTGAGTGTATATATGAGGGAGCGTATTTGTAAGTTGATATTAAAAACTGTTTTATATTGTGTTGATTGGTTTGTCGAGTTGTTTATGAACTCAGGTCGATACAGTATGATCAACCGTATCGAGTGGTATTTATAAACACTTGAACATAGTAATTCAATACAGTATTGTTTTAAAAGCTGGGTAAATGAAATAATTTTACCCAAAATTCTATTTTGATATAGAAAGAATAATTTTCTAAAATTACTATAATATATAGTTATGTTGGTTGTATTATTATAATCAAATGAGATTATAAAATTGAAATGGTTATATATAACCATATAGAATTTTTACATGAATAATATATATAATTAAGATGAATTAAAATTGGATTGAAACATGAATTTGGAATTTAAATCCTGGATATTTGAAAAATATTTTCTCAAGTGTTATGTAAATATTATAGCTTGTTTCGGAAGGATTTCTGAATAAAAATCAGTTTAAATGGGTTTTTGAAAGTAATAAAGCATTGAACTCACTTTGGTCACTGGAAAACAATTCCGATGATGAACCGCAGCATCGTTGGTGTTCATTTTCGAGTTTCTAAGTGATGGATTACTACCATAGTAGGATTTCCAATGGAAGTTTATTGTAGATAACAAGTTGTTTAGAAAATTCAAATGTTTTGAATTTGAATAAATATATGATTTCAAAATCATTTGAAATAAAGACCAAGCATTTGAATTCTGGAATCTAAATTTAACTTAAGCAGGCTAAATAAATCGAAATGATGGAAACTAGTTAAATGAACTGAAATTAAATATTCCGATAAAAATTCAAAATTATATGGGACTTGAGTTATAAAATTCAAAATGCTGAGTTATAACAAAGTGGGCTTTTGGAACATTAACGGGTCTATAGCATTTCTTCTTCCTTAGTAATTACGGGGACGAAACTCTTTTAAGGGGAAGGAATGTAACAGCCCGGATTTTTAGCTATTTTATAATAAACATTTAAATTTATTTTAAATGTTGAATTGGATGTATAAATTAATTTTATATTGAATGTATCGATTAAATAATCGATATAGGATATAATTTCGAATATATTGAGTTATTAACAAATAATTTAATTCAAAGTTAAAACTGAATTGAAAAACAGTTCAGTTGATTAATATAAATTCTGTTTGAAATTAGAACGATGATAATAATTTATTATCGGCAAATTTAATTATTTAAAAATCGATTTATATTTTAAATCAAATTTAATTTAAATTGTTAATTTAAATTGATACCTCTTCTATACAGTCGAATTGAATCTTTGAACCGATTACATTGAGTTCAGAATATCGTATAATTTTGGAAACATCGTTCGTTGCAACTAGATAACGATTCAGGATTTCAAATTGAAGGACCGCGAGGTATTTTAATTACTTAATTATATAAATCCAATCAAATTCATTAGTCTCTTTTCAGCCGACCCGTCTCTATTAAATTCAGGCAGACATATTTCATCTTGAGCCAACAAATTTGTCGCTGATCTTCAAAATCAAGGAAACATCAGATTAATGGTGCGTACGGTTGTTTGCCCTCCTTCGCTTATATAAACCATCGCGACACTCCCTTATCTGGTATTCACTTTTTTTTCTTATTCCCATTTTCCTCCATCAGGCCACGGAAGAAAATCAAGTCCTCGTCAATTCGATCAAAAAGATTGAAAGCTTCAACTGGAAAAATGGCCCATTCCTTATGTTATCTTCCCTCTTCAAATTTTATAATCCAGGATTTTCCCCTTTTCCACCTCAAAATCAAAATCGACTTCCTTAGAAAAAGAAAAAATATATATATCAAATTCGAAAATCGAATTCGAATCATAAATCCACTTCGAGGACAACCGAAGAGAGATGTCGCGATGTCTACTGTCATGCTAGTAACAACTTTCGAAGATCGTATGCTGATTTGGATTCTTGCGACTTCAGGAATGGGTGAAGCTCAGTTTGGGTAATTCTGGAGATGGTAGAGTCAGTTACACGGGTGTCTAGAGGCGTTCGTGGTATCAAGGTTAGTCGCGATGGGTGGAAAACGTTGTCTGTTGGGGAACTAGAGTTCGATTTTTTTTATGGAGATCTAAGAGTTCGATCTTTTCTTTTCAGTTCGACTACAGTTTGATGAGCAGGGTGGAATTTTCAAAGATTCTCAATGTGGTATAATAAGGCATACGAGCCTAGGATGTTAGTTCTGGGATAGTGAAGTTCGATAGTTAAACTGAGGAATGGACTAAGAGTGATCGGTCTTTGTTTTTGGAGGAGCGTAAATACAGTCATGAGGAAAAGGAAATACATTACTGTGAAGGAGTTTTGTCGAGGCAATATGGAGTTCGATTATTGAATTAAACTAGAGTTCGTTTTTCTGATGATGGTCAACATGGGTTGTTCTGAGATTTCCGAGTTGATTGAGTTGTGCGGATGGAGGAAGGTAAATGCGAGACTGGAAATTTATTTTAAATGGAGGAGCTTGTCTGGTTATGGAGGTTAACAATTGAAGACATGGCAGTGGTGGTGTGCAGTATTAGGGCTGTGAGAGGAGCTGTCTTATGGAAGTGTTTGGTCCGGACATTTGAACGCCGACATAGTTGATGAAGCAGTGGCAGTGAAGAGATCAGGAAGCTGCCGTGCGAAGGTGGAAGTTGCAATTTTCTTATGAAGTGGAAGGAAGACGTTGATTATGGTGGAGTTTGTTGTACTAGTGGTTGTTGTGAAGTTCGAACAAGATTTGGGGGGGGGGGGGTTAGTCTATTTCTTTGTCAGTTTGTCTAGATAGTGAGGCCAGAAATTTAACCCATTCCAATGGCAATACAGAAGGTGTCAAAAAGGAAATCGAGCTTGACCGTGAGGTGTTCGACGTAATGACAAAGTAGGGTAGGCTAGAGTTTGGGGCTGATTTCAGTGGGAATGGATCAATGATTTTTGAGGGGTTGCTTCATGGTTAATTGAGGGCAGTAAGGTATATGTTATCTCGAAATTTAAATAATTTAATTATTATTTTTAGTTTAGTTAATTTAATAATAGTTTAATCGATAGATTAAATAAATAAATCATAAGTGCAAAGTAGATTTATTCGAGACGGTCTATAGCCTCGATGGGATGAAATTAACAGGATATTCAACAAATGAAATTCAAGGTGAGTAAATCTCACTTAAAAATTTATTTTTATCGTAAAAAATAAATTGTTGGCTGTTTGGATGCATGCATGAATTATTGAATTACCGTGGTTATATATATTAGTTATTTAGTCTTGGTGATTGTGGTTATTATATATATTGGATTTCCCGCAGTATCATTAGCGGATGCCTGTAGTATCATTAGCGGAAGACCCTACCGCCCCACGATATATGAGTGGATGACCTTCTATACCGCGATATCCTGCCTTGAAGCAGGAATGGTATTATTTATGTTGTTTGACATCTGTGAATGCAGGAAAACAGGTTGGAAGAATCCAACTGGATTCCTCAAAATTTATTCTTGCTTGTTTCCATATATATAATCGTATGTGATGTGTTATAAACCCGTGATTTGAAATTGTGTGTTTTGAAAGATTGAAATCACTGGTCCTAGATGTTAAAATAAAAAAAAAAGGATTGTTAAATTGAAAAAGGGAAATTCACTTTTTAAAATAGAAATGAAATTTCGAATGAATTAAGAAATATGAACTTGTTTTTGATAATAAAACAAGAAGCTGAATTTATACATGATGTTTTTAAATGGAAAGGAATATTATCATTTAATAATATTGAATTTTTAAATTCAAGTTTGAATTTGAAAAGGAAAATTTATTTTTCCAAAGTGAAAATTGGATTTTAAATAAAATTTGTAATATAAACTGGTTTCAATATGTAAAACCAGAAGTGAAATTTATAAACGATGTTTATAAATAAAGAAGGGAAATTTTCAATGGGTAACGTATAAATGTAAATTCAAGTATGAATTTCAAAAAGGGGTTTATAATTTGGAATCGCTTCAAAAAGAGAAACCATGAAATTTATTCCAATGTTCGGAATGTAAACTAAAATCAAATAAATCCATAAGGATTTATGATTTCGAATTCGACTATATACGTCAATTAAAAATAAATAAATTAAACTATTTTTAGAAGGAATATCGAAAATGTATTTATTAGAGGCTATAATCTAAATTGAATATGAAACAGATTCCATGTTTATACATATACAAGTTATAATTATTAAATATCTTCGAAGGTAAATGAAAAAGGAAATTTGCTTTCTGTAAAGTAGAATTTGGATTTCAAATGAATTTTTGAAAGGGAAAACTTGTTTTAAACAAGGAAGTTAATTTACAATTGATATTCATTATCGTTGGATAAATTGAAAGTTAATTCCAAATGAAGTTTAAATATGGAAGTTTGCTTAATACAAAATAAGGAAGTGGTTTATAAACCATGTTTATAAATGAAATAATTTTCAATGGATAAATTGGAAATATATTTTTCTAAATATAAGAACTGACATTTAAAAATCATATTTTTAAATGAGATAGAAAATGGGGATTTTTATGATAAAGAGATGTCAGTTTGTATTAGAAACTCTTATCCGTCTCAAGATAAGAATGTTGTCGATCAAGGTCTGAGAGGTAAATAAAGTACCCCAACTTGAACGACTTCACTATTATCAAGGGATGATATTAGTTTATAATGGTAAATAATGTTGAATTAATTGATTATTCCCATAAAAAGGAATTTATAATTGAAATTCGAGTATATCAAATTTTATAATTAATTTAAGGAATTGGAATTGAATATAGGAGTTGAGTTTTGATTAAATTCATAACTGAGTTATGAATGTGGCGTGAAGAAATCGACGAGTTGAATAATCTGAATCGTGAAGTTAGATTTGGGATAATGGGCTTAATTTACTTTTAATTTATTGAAATTGGAGTTGAATTATTTTATAAACGAAGATGTTAAACGTTTATATTAAATTATAAATTGAACCCCTGGAGTACATAATTAAATTGTTTGAAATTGATTTATATTTTAAAGCGAATTAAATTTAAATCGCTAATTCAAATTGCTATCTCTTCTATACAGTCAAATCTAATTTCAGAACATGTACCATTAAGTTCAGAATAGTGCTTTAACTTGGAGACATCGGTCGTTATTAATAGATATGGGTTCGGGGTTTGGAATTAAAGGAGCGCAAGATTTTTAGTTATTTAAAATAAAATCAAATAAAAAAAAGAGGGGGACAACCGACCTATATCAATTCTCTGACGCAGACCTATTTGTAACATCTGCCTTCTTTTTTCACTTCATACCGTAATGTTTCCCACTGCCAAAATCAAGCAAACATCGAATTTACTGGCATGGTACGTTTGTTTCCTCCGTTCTCTATATAAATTGAACCCCTGGCCTTTGTTCTTCCCATTCCAACTGAACTAAATAACTTCGAGTCTCTACCCCCCTTTGTTCTTTTCTTCTAATCGGATTGAAAAAATTTCCACCAAATATTTTTTTTTTTTGAAAATCCCGAATCAATCGAGATCGCGATAGGAGTCTGCACGATCGACTGAAGCACTCGTGATTTTGTGGTGCGCGATGTTGTCAGGGGGGTTCAGACTTTGTTGAAGCAGTGCGATGGGGTTTTCAAGTTTTCTGGAGCTTGATTATGGATAGGAGGAGCTTGCGTTGGATTTTTGGATATAGAAAGGAAAGTTTATTTTTTTGAAATAGAATTGAATTTTGGATTTGGCTAGAAAAATATTAGTTTATTTTAATAATAAAAACAGGTAGTTTTACTTACAAACAATGTCTATAAATTATCATCGGGTAATTTAGAATGTAAATTCAAGTATGATGTCAAAAAGGAAAACTTATGTTTCAAAAAGGGAAATTGGATTTCAAATGGAATTTGGAACCGGAAAATTGTTTTAATATTTGAATAGTAAATGAAATTTATAAACGATGGTTATAAATGGAAATGAATAATTATCATGGGAAATTGGATTATATAAATTCAAATATGAATTTAAAAAGGGGAATTGGGCATTGTTTTAAGAAGGAAACGATAAAATTATTTCCGATGTTTGGAATATAAATAAAATGGGAATAAATCCATACAGAGTTATGGTTTGAATTCGACTATGTCGAATATATGAAATAAATTGTTTTCAAAACAAATATTGGAATTTGTTTTAGATAAATACTAAAATATAATATTTTAAAAGGAAAATAGATGCTATGTTTTTTTATATAAATAAGCTATGATAATAAAATATCCCAAATAGGAGTTGAATTTAAAAATGGGTTTTTAAATGAAAGTTTGTTTTAAATTATAAAACAAGGTAGTTAATTTATAATCGATATTTATTGGCATTGGATAATTTTGAAGTTAGTTTCAAATGGAGTTTAAATATGGAAGTTTGTTTGATATAAAATAAGGAAGCGATTTATAAACCATGTTATAAATGAAATGAAGAAATTTTCATTGGATGGATTGGAAATAGATTTTCCAAATATAAGAACTAACATTTAAAAATCATATTTTCAAATGAAATAGAGGAGGAAATTTTTATGATCAGTAATAATAGTTTTTGTATTGCAAACTCTTATCCGTCTTAAGATAAGAACGTTGTCGGTCAAGGTGTGAGAGGTAATAAAATACCCCAACTCGAACGACTTCACTATTATCAAGGGACGATATTAGTTTGTAATGGTAAAGGATGCTGAATAAATTAATTCATTCCCGTAAAAGAAATTTACAAATGAAAATTCGATTATATAGAATTTTTGTCCAAGGAAATTGTGATTTAATATAGAAATTGAGTTGTAATATAAATTACAACTGGTTCGTGAATCTGAATGAAATAATCAATGATTTTGAATAAATCGAAGTTTTAAGATAAAGTTGGAAGCATGTTTTAATTTATATTAAGTTGTTGAAGAAAGGAATTCATTTAATAAACGTAGTTTTTAAACGTTTATAAAAACGAACTCGCCGCAGCGCGGTAGTTCGAAATTTGGCGTTTTGAACTTCAATCAAGTATATAGAACTCAATATAATTCGGAATTCAATGAAACAAGAAACGTCCGGACCTATTCAATGATAGTTTTCAAATGGAAGAGTAAAATATGGATTTTGTTTTATAGATTTTGAGATATATCAAAATCAAATTTCCAAAAAAGTAGCGCCCTAATCGTTTTAAAACTATAATGGTTTATTAAATAAAATAAAAGGATTTTGAATGAATAAAAATCCGAATTTTCGTCAGAAAAATCCAGATTGAAGTTATAAAATAAAAATGAACTCAAGTCGAGTAAATATATTAACTTTTGAAACAAAAATCAGATTTTTAATTATCGGATAAAGTTAACTAATTTCAAAAGAAATTAGTTAATATGGTTTTTGATCGAACTTAACATTTGTAAAGTAAACTGAATTTGTAAAATGAAATTGGGAATCGGGGTATGAAACGTGAAATAGAATTGGGAAGTGAGAACGGAATTTGAGTTTGATTGGTATACATGCGAATACCAATATATTTAAACGAGATATGTTCAAAGTAAATACAAATGAAACCAAGAAGTTATGTGACGACCCCAGAACCCATACTACGGTGTTAAGGGTAATCTTTGGAATATAACATAGAAACAGATAATAGCAGAATAGAAATAAATAAATACACCAGATAATGCACAATAGAATATACCGGATAAACGTAATCATCAGAGTTACACAGTATACAGGATCATACTTAGTACAAATACAATTCAGCTATACATAAATGTCTACCGCGAAAAACAAACATAATATGTACAATAGGAGCTGAACAGCATAAAAAGATATAAATGATGGAATCCATCTTCAGCTCCAGCTATCCAGAAAAGAGCCTGCTAAAACCTGAATACAAGGATGCCCGTGTAGAAAAAGGGGCACCCGAGTTTGCAAGCGAAACAAACTACGAGTCAGTCACGGGACTGGTATGAGAAATCTACTTAACACATTATAATTTGGCTAATCACAGGACCACGCCACTTTCGCGGAATGGGTTTACTCCATTGGATTGCCAGTGCTTTAAAACAAATAAATCTTTTAAACATCGCAATGCTTTTTATAAAAATGAAGCCATTATAAGACTCAGTTCCCATCACACAATGCAACGCAAACCGGAGGATAGAGTTTTACGTTATAATGGCCAAAATATGCTTGATACGAATAAAACAAAAGCATTTGATATTATTACTAGTGTTTACATGTTTCAAAAACAATTTTAAATCATAAGTATCAATCATAGACGACATGAGCGTCCCATACCACTATGTCGCCAAATATAGGTATACAATCAAAACCGCACAGTCACGTATTTGGAAATCGGATTTCCGTCATGAAGCAAGGCAAAAGATAGTCCTTACCGACATCGAGACAATCTAGCCCATGTCTCCGTCAAGCACGCAGGCAAGCCTTGGATCGTCAGGGCCGGTCCACCGATGTGGATAATTATGCCTGAACACTATGTTTCCCCGCCCTTTAGGGCCTAAATGAGCCAACGAATGACTCCATCGGTCCCGGATTGACTGATATATCCGAGGCGCCTCGCAACAGCAACAACCACATAGGTGAAAATAGTATAAATGTCAGCCAGTTTAAGCACCGACACCACCTCTAGCTAGAAGGAAACGCATGCCCTCCCTGAGGTCCTTCTCCCGTTTCTGGTTCATACCGGGGTGTGAGGCTCGCGAATTCACGTTATACACAAAGCTACGCCACACAGGCGATGCTTTGATCATCTATTACAAGACTTTTCTTTTCAACAGAAGCCCTGATCACTGCATCTTAGCATGCCACACAGGCAATTCATGCCATGCGACTGATGTCCATAGATATACAACCTCTGAGCTCGTGCGTCTCAGAGAAGGGCGTTAAGCAAAAGAATAAATTCCCCGCCGCCAAACAGATGTATATTTAATAGAGATCAATCGACACAGAATAAAATCCAATGTCAGACACACAGTCCATTTACAAGTTCGTTCCGGGTCTGAACGAAACCGGAGGCACTATATACGTCGCATACCCATCGATCTCCACGTACGTCTGGACGATCACCACTCATTATCCATATTTCAGGATGCCTCCCGATCAGGACATCATTTACCATCCAAACGGGGTGAAGAACTCCGGTCTTCGACCACCGTCTTCATCTTCGATTTCTTATCGTCGATTCAGTTATTCAGAATGGGATAAACCCGGTCTTTCTGAGCAACTCGCGTATATAATAAACAAGTGCAACACAAACAAAACATACGCATTATTTCAATTCATTAGTCGCTAACCGTAAATCAATAAGAGAACGATTTCCCAAATATTAACACCGGAGGCCGAAGCCAACATCAGATCAAAACCCAGGAAACCATTCGACTTAGCCAACCTTCAGTTAGTTTCTAAATTTCACATCCATATCGTTTATAATATTTTATAACGATTTATCGCTATTTATATTTGTTTTAAAATAGTCATTTTATTCAAACGACGCTTCTAGCCATAACGCGGCCGTGGCGCTGTTTTTCTACAGATTTGATCTACACATATATGAAAATCTAACCATTGGATCTTCACTAAATTTATATCATTAGAAAGATCTTTTCAACACGAATCCAACGGTTCCAGTTTTGGGAAAATCCGACGGACGGATTCCCCGGTATAATCGTTTGAAGTTTCGATTTCAAAATATGAACTGCAGCGTCGTTATTCGATTTAATTTAATTTTATATATATATATATAATCGATTCTGGCGCTGTTTTTCTTCAGATTTGAATTAACCATTCCAGACAATCCAACCGTTGGATCTTTACAAAGTTGGTTTCGTTGGAAAGATATTTCCAAAGCGAACCCAACGGTTTCAGTTTCGGGAAAATCCGATGGTCGGATCTCCCGCACTAATCGTTTGAAATCACGGTTACAAAACACGAACTGTAGCTTCGTTATTCGATATATTTTAATTATATTTAAATATATGAATACAAATATAATCGATTCTTTGATTTCAAAACTATTTTCTTTTCATACTTTTGATAAAAATGATATTTTTATCCAACCAACATTCTCTTCGACACTTCACTATTTTTCACAATTCATGTTTATAGTAAAAAATGTGATTTTTATTGCAAAACGATTTATTTCAAAACACGACTATTTTATATAGTTCATATATATGATAAAAATATGATTTTGATTATAAAACAATTTATTTCAAAACACGAATACCATTCAACACATGAATTTCTATTCAACGAATGAATTTCTATTCAACGCACGAATATAGTTTCAACACATGAAAATAATTCTAACACATGAATATTATTCAAAATTTTGGCAGCATAACGGCAGGGTAGTTAAAACCGGGGCCGTCCCTAGTACGGCACCTCGCTCTACCTTAAAGCCTTGTAGCTTTTGAAAATGGGGATTTCATGCATCTAGTTCGCACGCAGGCGGCATGTATATTTTTTTCATTTCCACAAACTAATCCTATGTGATTTCAACTAAATAATTCTCAACCACAAACGTGTATTTTTCAACCACAATCAATCAATTTCAACCACAAACAATTCTAATCAACCATTCGCTATCAATCAATTTTCACACCAATCACAATCAATAAATATCGTCCATGGTTTGTGGATAAAGGGTGTATATATATATATTTATATAAGCATTTCACTTCTATTCAACACATATATAATTTTTACAACGCGTATATAACTTATATATCGAATGTACAACTTATACAATGCTTATACATGAGGTGTACAACTCTTATATAACTCATACATCGACTATATAATTTATACATTGTCGTTTTCCATATCGTTTATAATTTAGAAATCTCACTTAGCTCTTTGCTTTGCTAAAAATAGATACGAGCTCAGAAAAATCCATGGACACTTCTAGAATGTAGATGAGGTTGCTACGAGTCCGATGTTTCCTGTTTCATCGAATTTTGTTAACACACGATAAAGATATGATTTTTCAAAGTTTGCAACACTTAAAAGTATAAAAACAGTTCAGAATTACATAGGCCATATACCTCAACGTTTTGCTCCAAACTAGGGTTCGATTTTTGGCAAAATCTGTAGCACTTCACTGAAATTGAATGGTACCACGACGAGGAGCTTCCGGAGATGCGCAGACTGGTGGGTCCCATATCCAGTTCGAACGCCTGAATTGGTGGCGGCGGCATCACGAAGTGGCGGACTTCGTGGAGCTCGACCTCGAAGACCGTGCAATGGGGAGAGGTGCAACTGGTATAGATTTGAAGAGGGGAGAGAGGGATTTCAAGATTGGGTGGTGGCGAGGTCTGGAGATGGACGGACCGACGGGAAAGTGGCCGGGAAGAAAGGAGCTCTGGCCGTCGCTTAATCGAGGGTTTCCTGGAGGTTTTCGTGGATTTTTGAAAATAAAAATAATGATGGGAAAAAATGATTGGCCCATACTTTATTAAATTTTAAAATAGTGTTTTCTTAAACGAACTCCTTTTCTAACCCAACGACTGTCGCCCCTACCTAATTACCCCCATCCCAGACACAATGGAATAGGTTTTGTAGGCCATTCCGACTGTTACAGTCAGTTATTCTTCAAATTAAAGTATAAAACATTTAATTTTAATTTTAAACATACATTTCAATTTGCCAGGGCAACAAAATGATTCTGAAAATTCCCGTAAAATAAATCTAGCTATGTTTTGACGATACGGACCCAACAAAACTAGTTTCGTCGAATTCTGAGACCTTTGAAAAATGGCCCATTTCTTGTTGATCCAATTTAATAGAAATCGACCAATCACATTTTCTTTTTCCACGCTCACATACTAGCTTCAAAAATTATGAAATTTGAAACCTAGCAATAACATCACATCCCGGATCCAACAAAAGTGGTTTCGTCGAATTCCGAGGTCGTTTGCAAAATGGCCATTTTCACGGGCTATATAATTTCTATAGCGACCTTTCTAAAAATTCATTTGGCCATAACTTTTGCTTCCTACTATGAAACTTTGATTTTTCAGATTCGTTAGAAAGGTATCCACTAACAGATTTAAATTTTTTTGGTTTCACTCAAATCCGTTTTGTTTTGCACCCGATACAGTCCGACGAAGTTTGAATCCAAATTTTGAAACTACCACGCCATTTTAGGCCTTGTTTATAATTTGGAATAATTATATTCATTTTCAATGTTTATTCAAACTTACTTTTCATCTATATTATTTAAAATAATTATTTTAAATATTTAAAATCCACTAAAATAGCCAATTTAAAAATTTTAAAGTGGTTCAGATTTTCCGGGCCGTTACAATCTCCCCCACTTAAAACTTTTCGTCCCCGAAAAGGAACAAAGTCGAAAGTGGTTTGATTAATCAACTCTACGTTCAATCTGGCTTCCATTCTCCAACTTTTCAGTTTTTGAGAATTTTCGAATTCTTCAAAAATTTGGCTAACACCCGGAAATTTCGAAAAATTTCGCCATAACCTCCTTTGTACGGGGAGGGGTTTGGAAATTTATTAGGCTGTATTAGGTATCCAATAAATCCTATAAAGCATACACATATTTATAGTGATATATTCTGATGTTTACAGGGGAGCGTGTATAGATAATAACTCCAGAGAATAAATTCTCGTCACCCTGTCAAAGCCTGAGGGAGTGTGTATTTTAATTGCTCCAGAGAATAAATTCTCGTCACCTCGTCCCGTGTGGGAAATAAATAATCCATGTGCCATACCTAATGACTAGAGGGACGTGATTATTGTCAACTCCAGACCCGTGTGGGGTTTTATTATTCTGGAAATTTATCGTTATAATTTTATATGGTCATATCAGTCATCAGTTCAACCTGTAAAATATAGTCATCGCCATACAAGCCTCTCGCTCGTATGGTAAATCTTCCACCTCGTCACATAAGCTCCAAATGCTTATGTGGTATATGATGAAGTATGCCTATCTTCGAGAAGTATGCCATGTAGTGTAGTTCAAAATTAATTGTTACTATCCTATGGCGATGTTTATTATTACACACAGAATAACCAGCACTCCGCATCCAATGGCATTCACAGGAGTTGATATGATAATAAAATTGTGCATCCAACTCATTAAGGTTTACCTATTTGTCGGGCACGCAAATAAAATCTTTACTCAACAGCTAATCCATTTACCTGTTCAAACATATATAATGCACATGTATATATTTCTATCTATTTTTAAATCAGTTCAATGTGTGATATAATCGAATAAATTCTACCATTCATTCTCTTATTGATTATATTAACTATCGTTCTAATAATTTTATTAATCAAATCTACTATCACACAACACAAACAACAATCAATTTGTTTTTAACTTTTCAAAAATATACTAATCAATTCCTATACTCTTTTAAAATCATTCAGACTATAGAATTAAAAGTGCACATCCATGGAAAGAAGATAAGAACAAGAGAACTAAATGGAAATATCAAAATATGGTAAATGTACCTTGCACCGGAGTCAATCAGAGATATCCACTCGACACTTTGGATAGACTTTCTGAATGCTCTCCTCAGTTTCCCAAGTACAATCTCGTGGATCTCCACTCCATTGCACTTTGACTAAGTGAACCTTCTTGTTCCTTAGCTCTTTGGTTTCTTTGCCAATAATCTTGAGCGGCTCTCTTCTCACAGCTAGTTCTGGAGTAATTTCAATATCCTGTTGCGCGGCCTCTTCCACAACCAAGTCTGGGTCATGAACATGCTTTCGAAGTTGAGATATGTGAAATACATCATGCACTCCAGGCAACCAATCAGGCAATTGAACCCTATAAGCAAGAGTTCCAATCCGTTCAAGAATAGGAAATGGACCAATGAATTTGGGCGCCAATTTCCCTGTTTTACCGAATCGGATAACTCCTCTCATTGTCGATACTTTCAAATATACATAGTCGCCAATAGCAAATGATATATCTCTTCTTCTCTTATCGGCATAGCTCTTTTGTCGGCTTTGAGCGACGAGTAATCGTTTCTTTACGAAATCGACTTTGTCGGCAGCCTCTCGGATCATATTAGGTCCCAATACAAGTCTATTACCGGGTTCGACCCAACAAGCAGGGGATCAACACGGTCTACCATACAATGCTTCGAATGGTGACATCGTCGGGCTCGCTTGGTAGCTGTTGTTATATGAGAATTCAGCCAAATGTAAATGGTCTTCCCATGATCCACCAAAATCTAGAGCACAAGCCTGCAATAGATCTTCTAATATACGATTCACCCTCTCAGTTTGACCATCTGTCTGAGGATGATAAGCGGTGCTCAAGTTCAGCTTCGTTCCCAGCTCTACTTGAAATGCCTCCCAGAATTTGCTAGTGAATATTGGATCTCTATCACTCACTATACTGATCGATACTCCGTGTAGTCTAACAAATTCCTGGAAGTATATCTGCGCCAGTCTCTGAGAGTTCTGTTTGATCTGACAGGTATGAAATGGGCGGTCTTCGTGAAGCGATCTACGATTATCCAAATATTGTCATTCCCTTTTCTGGTTCTGGGCAAACCATCTATGAAGTCCATGGAAATATGTTCCCACTTCCAACCTGGAACTTCCAGCGGTTGCAACAATCCAGCCAGTTTCTGTTGGTCGCTTTTGACTAGCTGGCAAGTAGGGCATCGGCTAACATATATAGAGATGTCTCTTTTTAACGACTTCCACCAGAATGTCCGCTTGATATCGTTATACCTTTTACTCACACCCAGATCGATACTGAGCTTAGATTTGTGGCATTCATCAAGCACATCTCTTCCGAGTTCAGGAATTTCTGGAACACAAATTCGTCCTTGTAACCTCAGAATCCCTTCGCTGTCGAGATGGAAATCCGAAGCATTGCCTTCACGAATTCGCTGACTCATTCCTTTAATAAATTTGTCGTCTCTTTGGAGAGCAGATATCTTGTCAATCAAAGAAGTCGCAATGATAAAACTGGCGATCATAACATTCTTTCTACTTACCGCATCGGCCACGACATTGGCTTTCTCTAGAGTGTATAGAATCTCAAAGTCGTATGCTGCAAGGAACTCCAGCCAATGTTGCTGTCTCAGATTCAAGTCTTTCTGTGTGAACAGATACTTTAACGACTGATGGTCTGTAAACAGCTCGAATTTCTCTCCCAGAAGATAGTGTCTCCAGATTTTCAAAGCAAATACTATAGCCAACAACTCAAGATCATGAGTTACATAGTTCTTTTCATGTGGCTTCAGCTGACGGCTAGCATAAGCAATAACTTGACCCCTTTGCATTATACTGCGCCAAGGCCTACTCAAGAGGCATCTGTCCAGACTTTCAAGTCCTGATTGCCGTCAATTATCGTTAACACTGGAGTCGTTGTTAACCTTAATTTTAGCTCTTCAAAAGCCTCCTCACATTCCGCAGTCCACTTGAATTTTGAGTGCTTCTTTGTAAGCTTCGTTAAATGATTAGATATTTTCGAAAAATCTTTAACGAACTTCCGGTAATAACTAGCCAATCCGAGAAAACTGCGGACTTCTGTAGGAGTACTAGGCTGTTTCCAATTTTGAATAGCTGTGATTTTACTTGGATCCACAGCAATTCCTTCTTTCAATACGACATGGCCAAGAAACTTCACTTCATCTTGCCAGAATATACATTTGGAAAGTTTAGCTTTCAATACATTTCTTCTGAGAATTTCTAGAACTTGCTCCAAATGTTTTACATGTTCGGCCTTTGATTTAAAGAAGATTAGAATATCATCGATAAAAACCGGAACAAACTTATTCAGGACTCCTCTGAACACTCGATTCATCAAATCGACGAAGTATGCTGGAGCGTTACATAGGCCGAACGGCATTACTAACCACTCGTAGAATAAGTCTAGACCTCTGAATGCTGCCATAGGAACGCACTCTTCGGCAATACGAAGCTGATGGAAGCCTGTAGCTAGGTCCTTCCTTGAAAATACTTGTGCTCCATTCAGACGATCCAATAAATCATCGATTCGCGGCAATGGATATTTATTCTTTATTTTCTGTTTGTTCAAATCATGATAATCCACACATAGTCGTAGAGTACCATCAGATTTTGGGACAAACACCACTGCTGCTCCCCAATCGGAGAAAATAGGCCTGATCAGACCCTTCCATACAAGCTGTCGTGTCTGATTGTCTAGTTCTTCTTTCTCCTTTAGGGTCATCCTCCGAATGGCGTGCACTACTGGCCCTTCGGAATTAAAGCAATTTTGAAATCAATTTCTCTCTGCGGAGGTAAGCTGTCAGCTTCTTCGAACACATCTGCATAATTCTTTACAACAGGAATATCTTTGATGAGGTCGGGAATATTCTCTGTGACTACAGGGATATTTTCTATCTGAGCAGGAGAAACATCCAAAGCTGCCCAAAAGTCTTTTCTATTAGAATTCTGACCTTCACAGGGAATGGTTATATAATCTCCTGATTTAATCTTCGCCTTAACGACTCTGTCGGCGCATTTAACCTCAGCTTCATATTTGGTCAACTAGTCTAACCCCAAGATAAGATCAAACTCTGTAAAATTCATGACGACCGCGATGGTAGGGAATCGATAACGAGAAAAAGAAACCGGCACTCCACATACCCAACTGAGATCGAGGAACCCCCGACCGGATTATGGACAGTCATTGGTTCTTTGAGTTTCTTCAAATTCAAATCCAGTTTCTTCACCGCATTCTTTGTAACAAAGCTTCGCGACGCGCCTGTGTCAAACAGTACTTTAATTGGAATATCTTTGACAGTAAGTGTGCCTTCTAAAACATCTGGCGTTTCCAGATCAGCTGAGGGCTCAGAAGTTTCTGCTTCTTCATTTACCTGAGCCTCTTTGGTCCTTTTTAACAGCCAGCAATCTCGCTTTATATCACCGGCCTGATGACAAAGATTGCACTCTCGAGTTACAGGAAACTTGCTCTTAAATTTAGGTTCACTCTTCTTTAGTTTCTTTAAAGATCTGCATTTTCCTTGCAAATGCCCTTACTTATGGCAGTGATTGCATACGGCGGTCGTTACTGGTTCTTTCTCAGATCTGGCCCTTTTCCTATTGACTTTGGGCTTTTTACTCACGTCAGACATCGTACTGGCCTCAGGACGATCAGTTTTAGACTCACCTTTATTACAAGAACCGACTTCCTCTTCGTGACGCAACATACCTTTCTTGTCGAGATCCTCATACTGGTAAGCCATGTATATCATTTTAGAAAAAGGAAGCTTCAAATTCCTCATTACACTATTCTGATATTTCCTTTGCAGGCCATGAATAAACCTCAGACTCTTCCTCTTTGGATCTTTAATCAGATGAGGGGCAAAGTGAGAAAGTTCATTGAATTTCTTATGATATTCTGGAATGGTCATATCTCCTTGTATCAGATAAGAGAATTCATCACATAATCGCTCAGTCGCTTCGGGAGGAGTAAATCTTTCCAGGAAAATCACTTTGAATCTATCCCAGGTGATATCACCTTCTGGATTATCCTTAATAACCGAATCCCACCAGAACAAAGCTTCGTCTTTTAGTGCCCAGGATGCTAGTAATCTTTTCTGGTCATCCCTCAGTTTAAAACCGTCAAAGATCTTCTCAGCAGAACAAATCCAAGCTCGTGTTTTCATAATAGATTCTTCGCCAGAGAATGGTATTCCACCCATATTTCGATACTTGATTAATAGAGCCTCAATATCCGGTTCTGCATTCCTTCTGTTTCTGACACTCATTTTCTAGTACTTATGCAAATAGCAGATCAAGTGTCAGGTCACAGAAAAGATATTTTAAATCATAGAAACATATACTTGAATGTAAATGCATCTATCGAGGTGTTATCTCATTCTGCTATACTCATACTAGGATATTACCGATCCTATCTGTATTGAGTTACCCGTCCTAGAACACTACTGGTTCTATTTCTGACGAGTTCGTTAATATGTTATATTCCAGCACTAAGCTTAACCAAAGCTCTGATACCACGTTGTGACGACCCCAGAACCCATACTACGGTGTTAAGGGTAATCTTTGGAATATAACAGAAACAGATAATAGCGGAATAAAAATAAATAAATACACCAGATAATGCACAACAGAATATACTGGATAAACGTAATCATCAGAGTTACACAGTATACAGGATCATATTTAGTACAAATACAGTTCATCTATACATAAATGTCTACAGCGGAAAACAAACATAATATGTACAATTAGAGCTGAACAGCATAAAAAGAGATAAATGATAGAATCCATCTTCAGCTCCAGCTATCCAGAAAAGAGCATGCTAAAACCTGAATACAAGGCTGCCCGTGTAGAAAAAGGGGCACCTGAGTTTGCAAGCGAAACAAACTACGAGTCAGTCACGAGACTGGTATGAGAAATCTACTTAACACATTATAATTTGGCTAATCACAGGACCACGCCACTTTCGCGGAACAGGTTTACTCCATTAGATTGCTAGTGCTTTAAAACAAATAAATCTTTTAAACATCGCAATGCTTTTTATAAAAATGAAGCCATTATAAGACTCAGTTCCCATCACACAATGCAACGCAAACCAGAGGATAGAGTTTTACGTTATAATGGCCAAAATATGCTTGATACGAATAAAACAAAAGCATTTGATATTATTACTAGTGTTTACATGTTTCAAAAACAATTTCATATCATAAGTATCAATCATAGACGACATGAGCGTCCCATGCCACTATGTCGCCATATATAGGTATACAATCAAAACCGCACAGTCACGTATTTGGAAATTGGATTTCTGTCATAAACCAAGGCAAAAGATAGTCCTTACTGACTTCGAGACAATCTAGCCCATGTCTCCGGCAAGCGCGCAGGCAAGCCTTGGATCGTCAGGGCCGGTCCACCGATATGGATTATTATGCTTGAACACTACGTTTCCCCGCCCTTTGGGGCATAAATGAGCCAACGAATGACTCCATCGATCCCGAATCGACCGATATATCCGAGACGCCTCGCAATAGCAACAACCACATAGGTGAAAATAGTATATGTCAACCAGTTTAAGCACCGACACCACCTCTAGCTAGAAGGAAACACATGCCCTCCCTGAGGTCCTTCTCCCGTTTTTGGTTCATACCGGGGTGTGAGGCTCGCGAATTCACGTTATACACAAAGCTACGCCACAAAGGCGATGCTTTGATCATCTATTACAAGGCTTTGCTTTTCAACAGAAGCCCTGATCACTGCATCTTAGCATGCCACACAGGCAATTCACGCCATGCGACTGATGTCCATCGATATACAACCTCTGAGCTCGTGCGTCTCAGAGGAGGACGTTAAGCAAAAGAATAAATTCTACGCCGCCAAACAGATGTATATTTAATAGAGATCAATCGACATAGAATCCAATGTCAGACACACAGTCCATTTACAAGTTCGTTCTGGGTCTGAACGAAACCAAAGGTACTATATACCTCGCATACCCATCAATCTCCACGTACGTCTGGACGATCACCACTCATTATCCATATTTCGGGATGCCTCCCAATCAGGACATCAGTTACTATCCAAACGAGGTGAAGAACTCCGGTCTTCGATCACCGTCTTCATCTTCGATTTCTTATCGTCGATTCAGTTATTCAGAATGGGATAAACCCGGTCTTTCTGAGCAACTCGCGTATAAAATAAACAAGTGCAACACAAACACAACATACACATCATTCTAGTTCATTAGTCACTAACCGTAAATCAATAAGAGAACGATTTCCCAAATATTAACCCCGAAGGCCGAAACCAACATCAGATCAAAACCCAGGAAACCATTAGACTTAGCCAACCTTCAGTTAGTTTTTAAATTTCACATCCATATCGTTTATAATATTTTATAACGATTTATCGCTATTTTTATTTATTTTAACATAGCCATTTTATTCAAACGACGCTTCGGCTATAACGCGGCCGTGGCGCTGTTTTTCTTCAGATTTGATTTACACATATCTAAAAATCTAACCATTGGATCTTCACTAAATTTATATCATTAGAAAGATCTTTTCAGCACGAATCCAACGGTTCCAGTTTAGGGAAAATCCGACGGTCGGATTCCCCGGTATAATCGTTTGAAGTTTCGATTTCAAAATACGAACTGCAGCGTCGTTATTCGATTTAATTTAATTATATATATATATATATATATGTATATATATATATATATAATCGATTCTGGCGCTGTTTTTTCTTCAGATTTGAATTAAAGATTTCAGACAATCCAACCGTTGGATCTTTACAAAGATGGTGTCGTTGGAAAGATATTTCCAAAGCGAACCCAACAGTTTCAGTTTCGGGAAAATCCAATGGTCGGATCTCCCGCACTTATCGTTTGAAATCACGGTTTCAAAACACGAACTGCAGCTTCGTTATTCGATATATTTTAATTATATTTATATATATGAATATAAATATAATCGATTCTTCGATTTCAAAACTATTTTCTTTTCATACTTTTGATAAAAATGATATTTTTATCCAACCAACATTCACTTCGACACTTCACTATTTTTCACAATTCATGTTTATAGTAAAAAATGCGATTTTTAATGCAAAACGATTTATTTCAAAACACGACTATTTTATATAGTTCATATATATGATAAAATTATGATTTTTATTATAAAATAATTTATTTCAAAACACAAATACCATTCAACACATGAATTTCTATTCAACGAATGAATTTCTATTCAACACACGAATATAGTTTCAACACATGAAAATAATTCTAACACATGAATATTATTCAAAATTTCGGTAGCATAACGGCAGGGTAGTTAAAACCGGGGCCGTCCCTAATACGGCTCCTCGCTCTACCTTAAAGCCTCGCAGCTTTTGACAATGGGGATTTCATGCATCTAGTTCGCACGCAGGCGGCATGTATATTTTTTTCATTTCCACAAACTAATCCTATGTGGTTTCAACCAAATAATTCTCAACCACAAACGGGTATTTTTCAACCACAATCAATCAATTTCAACCACAAACAATTCTAATCAACCATTCGCTATCAATCAATTTTCACACCAATCACAATCAATAAATATCGTCCATGGTTTGTGGACGAGGGGCGTATATATATATATATATATATATATATATATATATATATATATATATATATATATATATAAGCATTTCACTTATATTCAACACATATATAATTTTTACAACGCATATATAACTTATATATCGAACGTACAACTTATACAATGCTTATCTATGAGGTGTACAACGCTTATATAACTTATACATCGACTATATAATTTATACATCGTCGTTTTCCATATCGTTTATAATTTAGAAATCTCACATAGCTCTTTGCTTTGCTAAAAATAGATACGAGCTCAGAAAAATCCACGAACACTTCTAGAATGTAGATGAGGTTGCTACGAGTCCGATGTTTCCTGTTTCATCGAATTTCGTTAACACACGATAAAGATATGATTTTTCAAAGTTTGCAACACTTAAAAGTATAAAAACAGTTCAGAATTACATAGACCGTATACCTCAACGTTTTGCTCCAAACTAGGGTTCGATTTTTGGCAAAATCTGTAGCACTTCACTGAAATCGAATGGTACCACGACGAGGAGCTTCCGGAGACACGCAGACTGGTGGGTCCCACGTCCAGTTCGAACGCCTGAATTGGTGGTGGCGACATCACGAAGTGGCGGACTTCGTGGGGCTCGACCTCGAAGACCGTGCAATGGGGAGAGGTGCAACCGGTATAGATTTGAAGAGGAGAGAGAGGGCTTTCGAGATTGGGTGGTGGCGAGGTCTGAAGATGGACGGAGCGACGGGAAAGTGGCCAGGAAGAAAGGAGCTCTGGCCGTCGTTTAATCGAGGGTTTCCTGGAGGTTTTCGTGGATTTTTGAAAATAAAAATAATGATGGGAAAAAATGATTGGCCCATACTTTATTAAATTTTAAAATAGTGTTTTCTTAAACGAACTCCTTTTCTGGCCCAACGACTGTCGCCCCTAGCTAATTACACCCATCCCGGACACAATGGAATAGGTTTTGTAGGCCATTCCGACTGTTACAGTCAGTTATTCTTCAAATTAAGTTATAAAACATTAATTTTTATTTTAAACGTACATTTCAATTTGCCAGGGCCACAAACTGATTCTAAAAATTTCCAAAAAATAAATCTAGCTATGTTTTGACGATATGGTTCCAACAAAACTAGTTTCGTCGAATTCTGAGACCGTTTGAAAAATGGCCCATTTCTGGTCGATCCAATTTAATAGAAATCGACCAATCACATTTTATTTTTCCACGCTCACATACTAGCTTCAAAAATTATGAAATTTGAAACGTAGTAATAACTTCAAATCCAGGATCCAACAAAAGTGGATTCGTCGAATTCCGAGGTTGTTTGTAAAATGGCCATTTTCACGGGCTATATAATTTCTATAACGACCTTTCTGAAAATTCATTTGGCCATAACTTTTGTTTCCTACTATGAAACTTCGATTTTTCAGATTCGTTAGAAAGGTATCCACTAACAGATTTAAATATTTTTGGTTTCACTCAAATCCATTTTGTTTTGCACCCGGTACAGTCCGGCGAAGTTTGAATCTAAATTTCGAAACTACCGCACCATTTCAGGCCTTGTTTATAATTAGGAATAATTATATTCATTTTCAATGTCGATTCAAACTTACTTTTCATCGATATTATTTAAAATATTTAAAATCCACTAAAGTAGCCAATTTAAAAATTTTAAATTGGTTCAGATTTTCCGGGTCGTTACAAGTTAATTAGGAAATTTAATTATAAAATGGGAAGCAAGTTATGGAAAAATGGAGAATTGATTAAAATGAATTGGAAATGGCCATGTATATTTTAAACAAGTATGAAATGAAGATAACAAAGAATACATATTGAGTGCCCGACAAAAAGGTACATGTTTAAAATTTCCCTATGAGATTTTATGCGCCGAATCGGCAAGCCGCTTGGCTTTTTTATTTTCTTTTTGAATGGAAAGGGCCTAGAGGGGTGAGTTGGGGTTTGAACGATTGATGGGTACAAAGGAAGTGCTGGCGAAATTTTCCAGAAATTTAAGGAGTTAGAATATTTTTAAGAAATTTTGAAAATAGAAATCAATATGTCGATATATACAGAATTTGATAACGGATTTGGTGAATAGTTAATGAATGAAAAGGGTCGGTGATTGTTTGACTGTCCAAATGAATGTTTTGTTTTCCTTTGATAGTTAAATCACCGGCTATCAAAATTTTTTGGGCGTGTGTTGTTTAGTCAGCTCAGATAGTATGGATTTTGGGCCTTTACAGTTGGTATCAGAGCTTAGGTTGAGCGAACACCTAGGCTTTGGTGGGGGGTTATACTCATTAGAGATAGGGTCAGTAGTACGCTAGAATGAGTTTGAGTGTATATATGAGAGAGTGTATTTGTAAGCTGATATAAAAATTGTTTTATATTGTGTTGATTCGTTTGTCGAGTGGTTTATGAACTCCAGTTGGTACAGTATGATCAACTGTATCGAAAGGTATTTCTAAACACTTGAATAGAGTAATTCAACACAATATTGTTTTAAAAGCCGGGTAGATGAAATAATTTTGCCCAAAATTATATTTTATTATGAAAAGAATAATTTCTAAAATTATTTATATATGAATGAGTTGGTTGCTACTAATTGATATTATAAATGGGTGTATATAACCAAATAAAATTTAGTGAATATTAGGCTCACATCCCTATTTTGAAACTTAATTAGGCTCACATCCGGTCATAAACTTATTGTAAATTAGGTCCCTATTTTCTGAAAAGTCATCAAAAAAATATAAAAAAATTACGTAAATTCGTATTTAAATAAAACATATAAACACTAAAAAATTCAGAACAAAAAACCATCAACGAAGGCGTCAAAAATCAAAAAAACAAAAGAAAAACGAAATTTCTAGTTAAATGCATAATAGTATGCACATATATCACTTTCCTGCATACATCCTTGCATATTTTTCACTACATACATCTTCGTTGATTTTTATTCATGCAAATAAATGCATACATGTGCGCAAAAATTTCAAATACTTGCATACATTTGTGCAGGTTTATTTTCAGATTTTAATCTGAAAACAGCTTACAGAAAAGTTGCATACACATATGCAATTATCAGTAATAATTGCATAAATGTATGCAACTATTTTTTTTCGATTTCCGTAGATTCCTGACATTATTTCCATATTTTAGAATTTTTTTTTATGAACGTACGCACATTTTTAAAAAAAAATACAAAAAGGCGGAAAAAATAAAATAGGGGGCGGGTTTAAAAAATTTCAGAACTTTGTTTTTTTTTTTATAAATTAGGTCCCTACTTTTTATCCTATAAAAATGTTGCACACATGTGTGCATTTTTTTGAGAAATTTTCACATTTGGATGCAAATAAAAATGAACTGAAAAATTATGTTAAATCTATCCGCTGGAAGAACTGCAATAATTGCATATATGCATGCAATAAAATCAAAAAGGTGCATAATATTATGCATTTAACTGCAGTTTTTTCTGTTTTTTTGCTGTTTTCTTCTTTCTGACATTATTTTTGTTGTTTTTTGAACTGAATTTTTTTTATAATGCGTAATATATTTTATTACTAATTTACGATTTTTTTATTTTTTTTAATTATTATTTTATAAGTTTTGAAAACAGGGACCTAATTTACAATAAGTTTATGACCGGGTTTTTTTTATATTTTGAAACTTAATAGGGACCTCTAAAAAACGCACCCTAAAATTTATATAAAAATGAAATATATATAAACGAGATGGATTAAAATTGGATTGAAACCACAATTTGGAATTTAAATCCAGGATGTTTGGGAAAATATTTTTTGAAATGTTATAAAATAATATAGCTTTGTTCTGAAGAGATTTTTGAATAAATTTCACTTTTGAATTGATTTTTGAAAATGATAAAGCATTGAATTCACTTCAGTCGATGGAAAATAACTCTGATGGTGACTGCAGCAACATCAGTGTTCATTTTCGAGTTCTAAGTGATGGATTGCTACCTTAGAAAAGTTTTTGATGAAATTTGTTTGAAAGAAAACAAGTTGGTTTATAAATTCAAATGTTTGAATTTGAGATGATTATAATTATATTTATATGATTTCAAAAGGTTTGAAATAAATACTAGGTATTTGAATTCTGAAACTTAACTTGTACAAGTTAAATGGATTAAAATGAATAAATTGAATTTGAATTAAATTGAAGTGGGTTTTTGAAAAGTTAATGGGTCTGTAGCATTTTTTCTGCCTTAGTAAGTTCGAGGACGAAATTCTTTTAAAAGGGAAGGAATGTAACATCCCTGATTTTTAACCATTTAATATTGAATATTTAAATTTATAATAATATTGAATTAAAAATATAAACGAATTTTTTGTATTGAATTTAAAGATTTAATAATCGATATATGATTTAATATCGAATATATTGAATTGTCATAATATAAATACAATCAAATTTGGTTGCAGAACTTGTTCTAATGTATTCAGAATGGTGGTTAAACCCTAGAGGGGTCGGTCACTACGCTAAAAATGGAGTTCGAAATCAACGGGTATTTTAAGTTAAATAAATTCGTATTAATTAAAATAATAAAAAAAATAAGGTAATAAGTTCACATAAAAAGGGCCACCATGTTTTACATCGAATTAAATTGCGCAGCTGTCTTCTTCTCGAGCAGTAAAATTTGTTTCTCATTTTTAATATCAAGCCAGCATAATTTTAATGGTTGTGTACTCATGTTCCCTTGTACACGCCTATAAAAAACCAACTCAAGTCTTCATATTTCCCCATTCATAATTCGTTCCATTCTTCACTCTTCACATCAGAAAAATGGAAGCCTTATACTATGAAATCCACTCCACTCAAAATTGAATTTTTTTTTGAAACAATTTAAATACTCAACCAAAAATCATTATTTCAGATCCAGTGAGCTTATATGCTTGAGTGCTTCAATTCTACGTGCTCAAATCTCATTGTGATTAACTCCCGCGAAACTCGATTTCATAAATCGCGATTTAGGGTTCATGGTGCTCAAGGTGGGAGAGGTGTTCGTGGCTTGGAAGGGATCAATTTCCGGTATGGGGTGCGGAAATGGAGGCAGATGCACTGGCAATGACTCGTGGGATTTGTTGATGATAGTAGTGATAGGAATAGGGTTTGATGGTAGAGTTCGAATTCGAGAATGATGCGATTTTCTGATGTTGGGTTTGACTGTCGGATGGAGGCATGAATCATCTGTGAGGTTCAAGGATTATTGGAGTTAGGCGGTCAATACTATGGATGATGGATGACTGGGTGATTGGTGTTTTGGTGGTATAGTGGATGAGGGGTTCGATCTTTGTTATTGTGAAATGCTGACCAAAAATGGGATTAGTTGAACTGGCTGCGGAAATGGAAGATTGGGAAGTGCGTGTCCATGACTTGTGAATGGTGCGAGGTCTGGTAGTGTAACATGGGAGTTTGGAGGATCGACAATTTAATGTTTTGAAGTAGGGTGAGTTTGTTACTGATAGTGGCAAACCGTGTAACTAGGTGAATGCGGGTGATGGAAATAGGGTCTGTAAATGGGCGGAGTTTTGATCTGCGAACTTGGGGATGGTGGATGCTCAGCAACGTATTGAGTATAAAAGGAGGGAGAGTGGAAGACAATGAGCTGATGAGGTTGATGAATGGTGAGGGGCTGTCAGTATTGGAAGTTGGGGCTGTATTTTTTTGTGACTGTATGATTTTTGATTAATGGAAGGGGTGTTGAAACTGGGAAGATGAAAATGACTTGGTGGAGTTGAAACAATTCAACAGTTGACTGATGGAGTTTGAAGCATTGTGGTGGCATTAAAGAGGTGATTTGATGTTGATACAATGGTAAGGATGGTTCGGGAAAAGTCACGGTGATAGGGACTGAAAATTTGCATGGTGGTAGTGGTGTATGATTTTGCTGCCAACATTGTACAGCGATGTTCGGAGCAGTCAGAACTTGGAACGATGGAGGAGAGTAATGTGTGGTAGCAACAAGGCACTAAGGTATACATGTTTTACAAAAATTAAATATACATAGGATATTTATTTATTTATATTAGTAATTCAATTTAAATTAAATAAATGGCTAACCGATAATAAAAATAAATTATCATAGGTACAAAATAAAATGTATTTAAGACAATTTGAGTAGATTCACAGCTGCGATGATACAGAAATTAACGGGATATTCGGTGTAAATAAACCAGGTGAGTAAATCTCACTTAAAAAAATTACTTTTATTATTAAAATGAATTGTTGGCTGCTTGGCTGCTTTTATAAATTGTTTATCATTGTGGTAATTATATATATATTAGTTATTGAGGCATGGTGGTTGTGGCTATTATATATATATATATATATATATATATATATTGGATATTTCCCGCAGTATCATTAGCTGATGACCCTATCGCCGCATGATATATGAGTGGATGACCTTTTATACCGCGATATCCTGCCTAGAAGCAGGATTGGTATTATTTATGTTGTCTGACATCTGTGGATGCAGGAAAACAGGTTGGAATAATCCAACTGGATTCCTCAAATTTATTTACTGTTGTATATATGTGTCTGATGTGTGAATTGAATGGATGATTGGTGTGTTTGGATATTAGAATATCACTGGCCTAGATATTAATATTTAAAAATATTATACAAAGGGATTTTTTTTTATTTAAAAAGGGAAACTTAATTTCCGAAATAGAAATGAAATTTCAAATCGGTTAGGAAATATTTACTTGTTTTAAATAATAAAAACAAGTGATTGAATTTATAGTCATAAAGGGGAATAAATATTATCGTTTGATAATATTAAATATTTTAAGTATGAAGTTAAAAAGGAAAATTTATTTTCTGAAATAGAAATTGGATTTTGAATGAAATTTGAAATAGAACTGGTTCAAAATTAAGAATCGGAAGTGAAATTTAAAGAGGGTGTTTATAAATAAAGGAAGGAAATTTTTAGTGGATAATTTATAAATTTAAATTCAAGTATGAATTTAAAAATGGATTTATAATTTGGAATCGTTTCAAAAAGAAACGGTGAAATTTATTCTGATGTTCGGAATGTAAACTAAAATTAAGTAAATTCATACAAATTTATGGTTTGAATTCAACTATGTCGAATATATAAAAATAAATTATTTTCAGAAAGAATATTGGAGTTTGTTTTAGATAAATACTAAAATATAAGATTAAAAAGGAAAATAGATGCTATGTTTATATATACGTATATATAAGCTATGATAATAAAATATCACAAATAGGGGTTGAATTTAAAAATGAGTTTTTAAACAAAATCTTGTTTTAAATTATAAAACAAGGAAATTAATTTACTATCGATATTTATTATCGTTAAATAACTTGGAAGATAATTTCATTGGAGTCTAAATATGGAAGTTGTTTAATATAAAACAAGGAAGGGATTTATAAACCAAGTTTATAAATATAATGAAGTGGTTTTCATTTGGTAAATTCGAATTTT
The DNA here is from genome assembly GCA_030737875.1 of Allium sativum. Classification (NCBI taxonomy): domain Eukaryota; kingdom Viridiplantae; phylum Streptophyta; class Magnoliopsida; order Asparagales; family Amaryllidaceae; genus Allium; species Allium sativum. The sequence continues at coordinate 943,261,081 of CM060909.1, read as the reverse complement.
TTTTTCCAAATATAGTGATGACATTTAAAAATCATATTTTCAAATGGGATAGGAAAGGATATTTTGTTGATAAGTAATGGCGATTTTGTATTACAAACTCTTATCCATCGCAAGATAAGAACGTTGTTGGTCTAGGTTTGAGAGGTAAATAAAATACCCTAACTTGAAAGACTTCACTATTATCAAGGGATTGATATTAGTTTGTAACGGCAAAGGGTATTGAATAAATTGATTTTCTCCATAAAGGAAATTTATAATCGAAATTCGATTATATCGAATTTTATAAATTAATTTATATCCGAGGAAATTGGAATTGAATATAAAATTTAGTTTTGAATTAATTCATAACTGAGTTATGAATGTGGCATAAAGAAATCGACGAGTATTGAGAAATCAATTTGGATAATTGGTTTTTTTTTAAATATTAAAACGAAGTTGAAATTTATTTATAAACAAAATTTAAACGTTTATATTTAATTTAATTAAAACGAACTCGCCGCAGTGTGGTAGTTCATAATTTGGCAATTCGAACTTCAATTGAGTATACAAAACTCAATTTAAGTTGGAATTCGATAAAATAAGAGACGCCCGGACTGATTGAATATAATTTTCTAATAGAAGAGAAAACCTTGATTTCGTCGTATAGATTTTGAGTTATGTCAAAATCAAATTTTCAGAAGAAAAAAACAGCGCCATAATCATTTTAAACCATAACGGTTTATTAAAATAGAATAAAAGAATTTTAGTGATTAAAAATCCGTGTTTCAAATAATACAAATCCAGATTTGAATTTAGAATTGACTATGAACTCAAATGGAGTAGATGAGATGATTTTTGGAACAAAAACGGATTTTTAATTATTGAATGAAGTTAACTAATTTCTTTGAAATTAGTTGGTAGAGTTTTGGCCGAACTTAACTTTGTTAAGTAATTTGAAATTATTAATGGAATTTGGAAATCCGAGTTGGAACTTGAATTAAGTTTAGGAATTTGACATGGAGACTGAATTCAACTTATATATATATATATATATATATATATAAGCGAATAAAAGAATATTTGAACGTGAGAAGTTCAAATTGAAAATGGATTAAGTAAAAGGGGCGAACTGGTAATAAAATGGTAAAGCGAATATGATTGAAATCTTAAAATTGAAATGAACCAGAATTGGATAAATACATGATAGACAGGTATTGGATAAAGCTAAGAGTAGAAAGAGAGTCTGAAGATTTATAATTTATGTACTCGACAAAAAGGTACATGTATAAATTTCTATATGAGATTTTATGTGCCGGATTGGCAAGCCGCTTGGCTTTTTGATTTTCTTTCTGAATGAAAAGGGCCTAGAGAGGCGAGTTGGGGTTTGAATGATTGACCGGTACAGGGGAGGTGCTGGTGAAATTTTCCAGAAAGTTAAGGAGTTAGAATAATTTTAAGAAATTTTGAAAATAGAAATCAATATATCGAAATATATAGAATTCAATAAGGAAATTGGAAATATAGTTAATGAATGAATATTAATTAAAAGGGGCAAGTGATTGTTTGATTGTTGATGGATGTTTGTTTTTCATTTCATAGTTAAATCACCGGCTATCAAAGATTTTTGACCATCGTTGTCAATACGGAGAGACCAGTTGGATTTAATATCCGAAAACCACTCCGTATAGGCATAGGTGTTGCGAATTAGATTTTGCTGAAGATAATGGAGACGGAATAAAATTCAAGGGCTGTTATGTTTGTCCAGGCCCAGGATAACTTGTATGGTCGAATGTTTGATAAAGTATTTCTAACAGATCACACAAGATGATCTTTTCAGGGTATTACGTCTGGTGGCGGAGGAATTCGTTTCTCTTAGCTTTTATACCCGTACTATCTTTGGGAAAATCAACTAGTGATTTGATGGGTTTGACGATGTGACATTCAAAGTATATGGTGACCAGATGTTCTAAAAAGATAAATGTAGCCTCAAGCCTCATCAACCAGGAAATGACAAAAATCGGGCAGCCAGCATGGCTAGGTGGTCATACCCAAGCAGGGTATATTTTTCACCAATCTAGAGAAAATTCAATTATTTATTCTTCTTTTGATTATGTATCTTAGGGAGTACGTTAACTCTTAAATATCTAACGGTGAGGCTGTCTGCTTCAAACTCCTCCAAGTGTATCTGTAAAAGCATGAAACACTTGACTGCCCGTACCAATTTGGGCACCCAAGAGTATAGGAAAACCAAAAAAAATAAACTCTGGCTCAGTCGTGAGACTGGTGTGAGTAAACTCCAACCATATTGTTTAATTTTGAAAATCCTTTTGAAAGAAAGGGTAATAGTAAGACCAGTCCACACATAAACATGGACGGTTTTTACCTTACTATAACCAAAACATTTTGATATCAAATCCGGTGATATTATAATAATGTCTAATCAAATAAATAAACAAATAGTAGAACGCTTGCATCTCACGCTCTACGTATATAACATAAAATCAAAAACCGCAGGGCGCTTATTGGAGATTGGATTCCAACTATGACAAGGTATGGGACCACCTCTCGATCAGTGTACTCTAGAGGGGATACACTGGAGTTCAGCAAGAACGTCTTGCGACCCGGCCACACATGACCGCCCACTCATTTAGCTTGAGTGTAGCGAATATATTGTCACCCGCGGTTGTTGGCCATCCAACCGTAACCCGTAAGATACAGAATCGAAAGAAGAACAAATAATGAATTTTCTCTAGATCGGTGACAAATATACCCTGCTTGGGTATGACCCACCTAACCACGTTGCCTGCCCAAATTTTGTCATTTCCAGGTTGTGAGGCTTGAGGCTACGTTAATCTTTCAGAACATCTGGCCTCCATTCGCTTTGAATGTCACATCGTCAAAACCGTCAAATCACTAGTTGATCTTCCCAAAATATTACGGGTATGAAAAGCTAAGAGGAACGAATTCCTCCGCCACCAGACATAATACTCGAAAAGATCGTCTTATGTGATCTGTTAGGAGTACTCTGTCAGACATTCGTCCATACAAGTTGTCCTGGGTCTGGACAAACAAAACAACCCTTGCAAGTTACTCCGTCTTCTATTTATCTTCAACATAATCTAATTTGCAGCTATGCCTATACGGAGTGGTTTTCGGATAATAAGTCCAACCGGTCTCTCCGTATTGACAACGATGGTCCAAAAATCTTTGATAGTTGGTGATTTAACTATCAAAGGAAAACAAAACATCCATCAACAAATCACTGGCCCTTTTTGATTAATATTCTATTCTAAGTTTTCTTATCGAATTCTATATATTGATATATCGATTTATATTTTCAAAATTTCTTAAAAATATTCTAACTTCTTAAATTTCTAGAAAATTTCGCCAGCACCTCCCCTGTACCGGTCAATCGTTCAAACCCTAACTCGCCTCTCTAGGCCCTTTCCATTCAAAAAGAAAATCAAAAAGCCAAGTGGCTTGCCCATAGGGCTCATAAAACCTCATATCGAAATTTAAACATGTACCTTTTTGTCGGGCACTAAAAATATAATCTTCATTCTCTTTATGTTCGTATTCACTTATACTCAATCCCCTTGATCGTTCCTAATTTTTAATCCAAATTTTATATTCGAATTTCCAATCCCGACTAACAAATTCAATTCATTTAAACTAAGTTAAATTCAAATCAAAACTTTATTAACTAATCCCTTGGAAATTAGTTAACCTCATTCGATAAATAAAAATCTGATTTTTGTTCCAAAAAAAATCACTTCATATATTCTGCTTGAGTTCATATTTAATTTATAACTCAAATCTGAATTTTACTATTGGAAATTTGGATTTTTATTTCACTCAAAATCCTTTATTTCATTAAATAAACCGTTATGGTTTAAAAACGATTATGGTGTTGTTTTTCTGAAAATTTGATTTTGACTTAACTCAAAATCTATAAGATGAAATTTAGATTTTTCTCTTCCATTAGAAAACTATTAATCAATAGGCCCATCTGTTTCTTGTTTCATCGAATTCCGACTTATATTGAGTACTATATACTCATTTGATGTTTAACACCAAATTACGAACTACCGTGCTACGGGAAGTTCGTTTTAATAATAAATTAAATATAACGTTAAACTTCGTTTAGAAAATAAATTTCAATTCCACTTTCAATATTTTAAAACAAACCTATTATCCAAATCAATTTCTCAAACTCGTCGATTATTTTATTCTATATTCAGTTAAAAACTCCGATTTCTATATTTCAGTCTAATTCACATAAAATTAGGTTATATCGATATCCTCGAATTTCAATTATAATTTTTCCTTTATACAAATAATTAATTAATTCAACATCTATTGCCATTACAAACTAATATCATCTCTTGATAATAGTGAAGTCGTTCAAGTTGGGGTATTTTTTTACCTCTTAGACCTTGACCGACAACGTCCTTATCTTGATACGAATAAGAGTTTGTAAAAAAAATCCCCTCTTTTACCTCACTTAAAAATATGATTTTTAAATGCCAGTTCTTATATTTGGAAAAATCTATTTCCAATTCATCCAGTGAAAATTACTTCATTTCAGTTATAAACATGGTTTATAAATCACTTCCTTATTTTATATCTTTTAAAACCAATTTCCAGTTTAAACTCCATTTGAAATTAACTTCCAAATTATCCAATGACATTTAATACCGAGTGAAAATTAACTTCCTTGTTTTATAATTTAAAACAGGCTTTCCATTTCAAAATTCATTTGAAATCCAAAATTCTACTTTGCGTCGAGTAAATTTCCCTTTCATTATACCTTCGAAAATATTTTACAATTACAGCATATAATCTATTTCATTTTTAATTTAGATTATAGTTTCTAATTTACACAGTTTCAACATTCCTTCTGAAAATAGTTTATTTTTATAAATTCGACATAGTTGAATTCCAAATCAAAAATCCTTATGGATTTATTATAGCTCAATTTACATTCTGAATATCGGAATAAATTACATCGTTTCCATTTCTCAAAACGATTTCCAATCCCATTTTAAATTCATACTTTAATATATAATGCTAAATTATCCAATAAAAATTTCCCTTTTTTATTTACAAAAATCTTTTATAAATCCCACTTTTTGTTTTAAATATTTAAAACAAGCCACTATTTGAAATCTTATTTGAAATCCAATCCTCATTCTGGAAAATAAATTTTTCCTTTTAAATTCAGACTTAAATTTAAAATCTAATATTATCAATTGATAATATTTTTTCCATTTATAAACATCACTTATAAATTCAATACTTATTTATTTAAATAAGTTAATATTTTCTTAGCCTATTTGAAATTTGAATTTTATTTCAAAAAATAAATTTCCCTTTTTGAAATCTAAAAATCCATTTTTATGATATATATAAATATAAATATCTAGGGCCGATGATATTCAACATCCGAATACAAACAGTAATCCAATTCAACACATCACACATATATAAACAGGTAAACAATAATAATAAATTTTAAGGAATTCAGTTGGATTCCTCCAACCTGTTTTCCTGCATCTACAGATGTCAAACAACATAAATAATACCAATCCTTCTTCAAGGCAGGATATCGTGGGGCGATAGGGTCATCCGCTAATGATACTGCGGGCATTCGCTAATGGTGTTGCGGGAAATATCCAATCACCAATACTATATATATATAATAACCACAACCACCAAGCTTATATAACTAACATATATAATAACTAAGACTGATAAAAAATTTATAAATGCAATCAAGCAGCCAACAATTTATTTTTAATGATAAAAATAAATATTTAAGTGAGATTTACTCACCTGTATTATTCACGCCAAATATCCTGTTATTTTCTGCATCATCGCAGCTGAGAATCTACTCAAATTATCTTGAATACATTATATTTTGTACCTACAATAATTTATTTTATGTATCAATTTTTCTATCATTAATTTAAATTAACAACAAATTAATAAATTAATTATCCTAAGTATTACAAATAAAAACATATACCTTAGGGTCTTACAAACTCGATCGACTACGAAGTATATCTCCGAATAATTCCGAACTGAAACTGCCTCAATACGACATTTTTATCAAACACTTCATAGACCATCTCCATTCTCTTTTTAAACAGCATTACCATTGGCCAATATTACCACTCGATCACCATTGCAACACCACCTCATGCCTCAAACTCACCATCTCACTGTCCAGACCGTCTTCTCTTCTCACAAACCATTGTTGGTCATCTCGGCTCCACCATTCCCAAACAACTATAGACTGAACTACTACATATTTTACCGCACAACCTCATACCAGATCATTTCCAAAAACAAAAACAGACAAAAGCATACTGGACTCCTCAAATTTCCCAATTGCTGAATCAATCAGTTCGGTCCAGACAGTCAAAAATTCATTCGAGTTCCTCCAGTGTTTTCATATTGGTCCAGAACAACATCCCCCTTACAAACCACAAATTCACACAGTTTGAATCTCGTTCACCCCTCAGTATCGAACTCTAGTTTAATTCATAACCAACGTTGAGTTATCTCGGTCTCAGATTCTATTATCAGTTTATCGCGCTCCTTACACTGTCTTAACCAGTGTCGGCCTCCACCCCCTTCATCAATCTGACCATTCGAACTCCACCCCCGTCGCGTCCAACACCAGATCTGCCCTTCCAGAAACTCGTTGCGTTCTACCCATTTCAAATCTCCGATCTAAACCCTACAACCGCATCCATTAGAACCACCAAAGTGTAATCGACTTCACCAAAATCCCAGTACCTTATTCAAAACGCACGCTTCCAAAATTTCCCATCACAGATCGATCTCCTCCAAATTGTAGTGCCCAGTTTTCTTCGTTCGCACCCCTCACATGAGTGTCTCGAGCTTCACATATCTCGCGATGGGATCGCGATCTCAAATCATCAGCCCTTCTGATAGTATCGTAATGCAAAGTGGCTTTCGAATGGATTGGAAGGAAAAAGGAATTGACGAATTTCAGTTTCTCAATTTTAGAACTAGTTTTGGATTTGATTTCGATTTTCTTGAAAAACGAAATTGGAAAGAAAGGGGAAGACGTTGAAATGGTTTCTTCGATTTAGAATTGGCAGAGAGACTGGAAGAAATAGCCAAACATATAGATGGTAATGGAGATAGAAGTACACGACATTTATTGGTTGTTTCTTTGGTATTGGATGTAGGAGACCATTTGTACGAGAAACTAAAGAAGAAGCTGCATATTGGTCTACTTAGTACAAACACGAGGTCTGCGTTATAAAAAAAAATATTGGATAGGTCGGCTCCCTTGTGGCAACCCCAATTTCGACAAACCGATTTTTTTTTTCAAAATTCCAATCTATCGAAACTCAGATTGGTTTGCTCTGGTATCATGTAGAAAGGATAGAGACATAAAACATGTCAGAGCTCAGAAAAATATCTCACAGCGAAAAAGATAAAATATAGTATAATCAAAACATAGCCTTACCGTATTATTAATACTGCCTAACCAGTATCCAAAGCAATCATGTCTCTGCCACAATCTAACCTGCGAGTGTGTAATGAGGAGGGGGGTCAGAACACAAGTTCTGGTGACTGGATTTAAACTATACACTTTGGATAATCTTACATATACCGTTCAATCATATTTTCTTATTTATTAGGTTACCTGGGTTAACAACACTCAAGGCTTACACACACGTCATACCCATTTACTTCCCAGTGAATTAACCTAATACAGCATATGTAGCTATCTCTCAATATTGAGATACACCCAATGGTACCCCACTCGCACGGTCTCCATCGTATCATCGTAGGAATATAGCAGTCCCTGATCCTACACCCGAATGTCATACGGATTTTTGTATATATGTCAACCCTACGTCTGCAAAGAACCACTACTTCTATATTGCGTAAGCATTCAGACTGCCATCTTTGAACCATTCGATCGAATTAGGTTCCATCCTCGAATAATGCCCTCTATTCTCATGATACACCACCCAGAGCGACATGAGTGTACCTAGGCTTTCCTACGTACGTATCGTCAATCGTTCTCGACGTCTATTGCACATGTTCTCTATATGTGCTCCCGAGTCCCGTGGCAGGGCTAATCAAGAAACATGGAACTCAGTCGGGAGCTTTTAGATATCTACCAATTGCAGATACTAAGGTCTGCTTTTACAGTGGCTATGGTCCCACTAGACCCCTCCCTCAACTAATGAAAGGCACCCAAGAATATCAAGAATGAGAACTTATCCCCGGCCCCCTATGCCCTTCAAACCTATTGGCCAACCTCACCCATAACTAGATAGCAAAGTATATGGTCTTTTGGAGTTCTCCGCCTTTCCGCTTTATGTACTGACTGAAGATGGTAGGTAGACGACGAGTTGCTATCACAGGGCACTAACTGCTCTCGTCGAATCACGCTGGTCCATCTTCGCCTTTTGATTGCCCCTTCTTATTGCAATCAAGGCATACTCATTGGTTCACCTACGCAGACCTAACCTCTGTGAGTACAGGCGGATCATCTTCCACTCACAGAGGAATACCAAGAGTACCCTACGTCCCCAGATGCCGCGTGCTTCCCCTTCCAGTCCTTTGGAGCCGTCAAACAATCAGATGAATGTGCGCTCCCCTTGTGTCTTATAACAACTCGATGATCTACCCTGTTGGGTTATTCACCCTCAACCGTACGGACTGGTCTAAGCACCTTACTTTAGCATGTTTTTAGGCCCTATGTCTAAACATTCTTTTACGCGCTTGTCTCATCTCACCAGGTTTCCAGTTAACTTGGTTATTCCAATTCATGTTGAATTCTTATTCAAATTACCAAGTTTCTCTTGCTTATTAATTTCAGTCATACAACTTAATTCAGTTAAGTTTATTAATAAGCTTACAACATGTTATTCTCTAGATTGTGGCCCAAGGTCTGTGATCCACAATCCCTTTTATATTCTTGTTTGATTTCAATAACATGTTTTACTTAATATGTAATTAAGTATATCTAATTCACATGTTTCCAATTAACATGTCACTTACCATTTATGATTAAATATAACTTATTTCATTTCAAAAGTTTTCCTCATCCTTTCTCATTTAATCATAATTCCACTTTACGTCGTCAATATGACTTACCATTGTTTACTTATTAGCCTAGTTCTATTAACGAAGGCCCATTAATAAATTTCTCTACCCATTTATTATAACCTATGTTATAATTCCCTTTGTCCCTAGGACAAGTCTAAACATGTTATTCTTGCCAACGAGTTTCAGAATCCCAGACTACTTAATTTATAATTAAGTACTATATATTTTCCCCACTTTTCTTAACTGGTTTTAGGTTTTCCCCTTTTCGGAATTACTTAATTTACAATTAATTGTCACTTAACTTAATTCACCAGTTATCCCATTCCCTTACTAGTTTATTATAACCTAAGTTATAATATTCACTTGTCTCAAGGACAAGTCTACCTATTATACAACATTTCCATTAATGTTATTTTTTTATAATAGGTTATTATCATCCCCCTTTTAAATCATTTACTGTTGCAAACCATTATTCTTCATTCTCTATAATATATGTTCCTTATTATATTAAGGAAAACACTTCATGCACCTTATCAGTTTGATAGAAGGAAACAATGATTTATTTTCATAATGTTTTCCCATCTAAATCCGTGTTGCAAGTAATTTCTTTACTTTTCTATATTTATTGCGGCTTACTTGCAACAATGTTTTCAGAAATAAGTCACTAAGGGAAATACATCACTTTTTCCTCTTATCACACGAACTCAGTTCATTACATCCCTTCCTTTCTTATTTTCAGAGTTAGACATTTAATTACCATCCTTGCCATTTATTCATATCTTGTTATGTACATATATTTATTTTTATATATATAAGGACTAGACCTCTCACATTAAGCCTACACTTGTGGATGCTGGATTTGCCGAGCGGGTCCGGGCAGACTTCTACCACAAGCTGACTTAACCTCGTGTAGCATGTGTTGTTATTTCTTGCACTTAGGCCTCTCACATTAGGTCCAACATTAGTGGCTGCTGGATATGCCGGTCGGGTTCGGGCAGACTTCCGCCACTAATGCAACCTAAACTCGTGCCATAAGTGTATTTACAAATTCTAATTGTAATCCTAGGCATATTCATTTTCATTCACTCACTTATGTTCATATCAAATTTTTATCTTACATGCAGTGCTGAGTCTGCATTGGGTCTTGCAAGCTGTTTTGGCATAGAAATTTGAATTTCGAATATTTGAATTGTTTTGGCGTAGAAATTTGATTTTCGAACTTTTGAATTTCTGGAATTTATTTAACTATTTTATTCACATGAAATATTCCTATATGTATACAATTCCTCTACCGACCATTTTACGTGTGTGTGTGTGTATATATATATATATATATATATATATATATATGCACAATTTTCGTTTGATTTTCAAAATTCAAACGTTGCACTGTTATTTGATTCTTGCCATATTTCATTGACTGTAGCCTTATCTTGAATTTTATCTTTTATATACACATATTTACGCATATATATATATATATATATATTCTCATATATATACAAATATTTTCTTTATTTTCTTTTATGTACGTTTTTATCCTTTCAAATTTTGAATTTATATACGTACATATATTTGCATGTTCGGTTGGCCCTCTCTAAAACAAAGATGAAAATTATGCCGCCGCCGGGGTTCGAATCCCCGACCTCCTTGTTACAAATCCAATGCCTTAACCAACTGAGCTATGAAGTCTTTTGTTAATAAGTCTTAGAACAATGATAATTATTGTTCACTCCTTACTTATCTTTTCCATGTTATTTACAATACTTAAATTAAACCATTGCATGAATCTTTTTCTTTTAATGTTAATGCATTATGTTTACAAATCAGTGGATGCGTAGTTCTCATTATTTAATTAAGTTATTCTTATTTTATTATCTTAAAAATACGAGGTGTTACATTCTCCCACCCTTAGGAAATTTCATCCTCGAAATTTAATGTAACGACCCGCATTCTACGCATCATAGGATCGTAGAATATTTATTTCTTTCACATACGAAGTCGTATGGTCATGTAACTTTGGGGGACGACTATTGGGGTCATTTCCCATGTTCATGATTTTTCCCGATTTTTAAATGACCGTTTTACCCCTAGTTATCACTGTTTTGGCCATAACTTTTGACTGGAAAGGAATTTTGACCTGAAACCACTTCCATTGGCTCCGGATGATGGTTTCTCTTTCCGTAGAGTGGTCACATTAGCCAAACGGACTCACCGTTTGGGAGATATGGCTGAAACAAGTTTCAGATGGTGAAAAACATCTTAATTGGGCCTAAACGGGTGATTAGCAGCTAGGCCCAAGGGGAATTTCGGGTTTAGGGGTATATAGGTGCTGATTAGGGTTAGAAAACATTTCTTTAGACATTTTCCAGCCGCCACTTTCATTTCTCTTAACCTAGCCATGGCCTCCACTCTCTAAATCTCTCTAAAACACCCAAAAATCACTCCCTAATCAAGGATTAAGGCTTAGAGGCATCAAATCAAGGAGGATTAGCACAAGGACCGAGGTAGGGCTGCTGTTATATATTGGAATTCGTGCAAATCAGAGGTTCACTTCAGATTTGGAAGTTCTATTGTGGCAAAGGTGAGTGATTTGCATAGTTTTTGCACTAATTACGGTGATTAAGGGTAATTAGTGAAGATTAGCGAATTTATACGTAAATAAATTCTGGAAAAATTCTTAAAATTCTAAAGTAATGTTTTAAGGCTCTGTTAGAAATTTGGGTTAATTTCGATGTGTTTTGCTAATCGTATGCTTAAACATGATTAAGAGGGATTATAGGAAAATGTGAGGTTTTGGCCACTTTTGATCCATTTTGATTCATTTAAACTGTTGTTTGTTGCTTATGGTTGCTGTTATATGTTGCTATGACTCTTTGGTATGCTTTGTGATTGATTGCAATAGTTAGATTGGTCGAAAACGCCGTCGAGAGGCGTATAGACAGTTGCTGGAAAGTTGCAGAAAACTGCAGGGTATCTAACCGGATCGGATCGGATAAGGGAGACCCGAACCGAACCGATGTAAGGACTCCGACCCGATCCGCTGAAAGATGGTGAGCACGAATCGATGGAGGCTATACTACCCGAACCCCTCCACAAGATGATGACCAAAGGAGATCTTGAATCGTAGCACCACGCCACGATCCGACCCGCTTGCACGATCCGAATCTCTCGTGACCAGAAAGTGCGACCCGAACCAGTGATGGCGATGCGACTTGGAGACTCCGACCCGACCCGTGTAGTCACTTTCGAACCGAACCGAGCACCACGAGACGACCCGAACCGGAGTTATGCACTGGAGGGGGCCGCCACGACCTGAGGATCACGATCCGATGGAAATGGGGAACTTGAACCGACCCGACCTGGGGAAGCTCAACACGACCGGTCCGAACCAGGAAGGCTTCCACGATCCGACCCGAGCGTGAAGGATGATCCGAACCGATCCGAGGTTGATGGCTACGAGCTGGTGACTGCGAACCGAACCAGGAAGTTACGAACAGAATGAAGACCGATCCGGAGGGTGATGACCGAGAACCCGAGATGCAAAGGTAGTCCAAAGGGAAGTTAGAGCTCAGGATCCAGATGGGAACCAACGAGTTCACTTCATGATTGGGCTTTGCTGCGGGGCGCGTGCCAAGGATTTATCGACGTCTATAGCTTTGAACCACTATGGTAGGAGGTACGAAGGCGGATTCAGGGCCATTATGGCATTGGTAGAACCAAGGGCTACAACCAATGAAGTGGGTCATTGAAATGTTTGGTCATGACTCCATATGTTTAGCTTGGTCATAGCAGGGTTTCTACAAGTCGGGATTCGTCGTTGCCTCAGTTTGTCTGGTGTTTCAAAGTGGTAGATATCGTATGCTTTACGCACTGAGTGAGAGACGTAAGGATGGTTGCTATGCTTGATTGCTTGACATACACACCCCACCCCCGTATTCTTACACTATTTATTATGGCACCTTAGGGTACTGTACGGTATGTGGTACTAACTCTTTGGTTGCAGGTCCAGGTTCAGGTATGGTTTAGTATACCTGTTATTACTCTGTTTAGATGCTTATCGCTCATACCAGGCTTTATGTCTGACCCAGAGTTTTATGTCTCCTCTTATTACTCTGGGTGCTCACACGAGCAGACTAGAGACAGGTTAGCTGGTGATGCACGGGTAGATGATCCGGAGACGAGCAGGAGGCTTCCACGTAATATATATAGTATTCTCCCTGTATTGTTGAAGATCACTGCTTGGGCATTGGTGGTGCATCTTCTACTTTAGTTTTCTTTTGTTAGAGACAGTAAATTTGGAAAGTTGTAATAAGCTGTATTTGGATTTCCGCTGCTCTGATGTTGACATTGACTATTAGATTCAGCTTATGCACTGTCTCGCCTGTTTTATGTCAAGTATGTTATTATTATATTTTATTCCATGCGCTGTGAGACATTCTACAGGTTCTTTGATTAGTTCATTCTCTTCTTTCCTTTCTTATGACGACCGTCTTGTGCTAGTCGGGCATGTGTACAGCGCACTTTTGGAGGAAATGCAGGCTGGGGCGGGCCGTCACACTTGGTATCAGAGCTCTAGGTTGCGTAGTTAACCTAGGGAAGTTATCAGGGAGAGATAATATACGTATACGAGAGAGCGTATTTGTGATTATTTTGTTTTTCAAAAGCTATATATATATATATACTATTAGTAGTATAAGAATGAAGTCGTACTGCACTAGCACTACTATGGAGTCGTTAATCGTTTCCTTTTTCAGATTGACGATGAGCCGATATACTAGAGGTGCTGGTAGGGGAGCCAATAATGGGAATGCTGCTGACATGAGGACGATGTTTACTGACCTCATGAGAGAGATGCTTAGAGATGTACAGAGGGAAGCTCCCAATGGTGGAAATGGTGGTGGTCTAATAGTGCAGGCGCCAAGAGTCGACTTCGCCAAGTTGAATAAGGATTATACTAGCCTTGGTGGGAAGCCGTTCCACGGAACGGAGTCGGCCACAGATGTTCAGGATTGGTTGGATAGTTGCGAACGTATCTTCGAGGATTTGGGTATCGAGGATGCGATGAAGAGAAAGCTAGCGTCCCGTCAGCTGGAAGGGCGGGCAATGAATTGGTGGAATGCTGTAAAGGCAGCTACTCCCGAAGATCAGATTACTTGGGAGCAGTTTAAGGCTCGCTTTAGCGAGAAGTTCATTCTAGCTGCTCAGAAGTCAGTGCTGTTTAAGAAATTCTTGGAGCTCAAGCAGAATGGCAGAGCTGTCTCGGAGTACATTGCTGAATTTGACACTTTGTCAAAATATGGGTTATCTCTTATTGATACTGCCGAGAAGAAGAATGAGAAATTCATAACCGGTTTGGATCAGTACTTGGGGGAAAGGCTTATTAACCACATCGATGAAACGTTTGAATCGGTTGTGGGGAAAGCATTAAGATCAGAAAGTCTCTACCCTAAGCCGAAGACTGAGGTTGCGTCCGCAGATGAGCCAAAGCCACAAGCAAGTGGTGGAGGCAAGGGTGGTTCCCAGAATAAGAGAAAGCAGAACCAAGCTAAGGATGGCCAGAAGAAAAAGAATAAGCAAGATGTTGAGTGCTTCAGCTGTGGTAAGAAGGGCCATTATGCTAGTAATTGTCGGGCCAAGCCAGCGGATAGGAAGTGCTTCAACTGTGGCCAAATGGGACATCACAAGGACAAGTGTCCACGGCCCCCTAAGGAAAAGCAAATGGTGAAAGCCTACGCTCTTAATGCTATTCCTTCTTCGTCGAATGCCCCAACAGCGGCGGAGAAGGGAAAGAATGTCGTCATTCAAGGTATGCTTTCTGTTTACGATGTTCCTGTTAGAGTTTTGTTTGATACCGGAGCTTCCAGTCCTTTCATATCTAGTGACCTGGTAGATAGGTTGGGAGTGGAGCCCGAGATTGTCGATAGACCTTTAGTAGTGACGAACCCGGTTGGTGGTTCGACTAGCCTTAGCATGATTTGTCGTAATGTGGTCTTATCGAGTCATGGATGCATGTTTGTTTGTGATTGCTTTGTTTTGGGCTTTACTGGGTTTGGCATTATTTTGGGAGTAGATTGGCTCCGAAGATACGGGGTGGTGGTAGACTGTGAGGGCTTTTTGGTGACAGCTAGAGCGGATGATGGGCGGAGGATAGTGTTTGGTGGTCTACCCAGTGAGGGGGGTATTGGCTAGTTTTCTAAACTCCCTCGACATTCCGCATAGTGAGTTGTCAGGTTTGCCCGTGGTTGGCCAGTATCCGGATGTTTTCGAAGAAGTGACCGGACTTCCACCACACCGAGAGATTGAGTTCCGTATTGATTTGGTAAAAGATGCCAGGCCTATAGGGATGCCACTTCGTCGTATGGCACCAAGAGAGTAGCGGGAGCTCGAGGTGCAAGTCAGCGATCTTTTGAAGAAGGGATTTATCAGAAGGAGTGTTTCTGAATGGGGAGCACCAGTTGTGTTTGCTACCAAGGCGGATGGTTCTCTTCATTTGTGTGTAGACTACCGCGAGTTGAATAAAGTGACGAGGAAGAACAAGTATCCTCTACCGCGGATAGATGATTTGTTTGATCAGTTGAGTGGCGCGAGAGTATTTTCTCAGTTGGATCTCGCGACAGGTTTTCATCAGCTTAGAGTGGAAGTTGAGAGTATAGCTAAAACGGCATTTCGGACGCCGTCTGGGTTTTATGAGTGGTTGGTCATGCCATTCGGGCTGACCAATGCCCCAGCATATTTTGTGGATCTTATGAATAGGGTATTCAGAGATCAGTTGAATAAGTTTGTCCTTGTGTTCATTGATGATATTTTAGTCTACTCGAGGACAGAGGAAGAACACAAGGGACATTTAAGAATAGTGATGGAGGTGTTGAGAAAACACCAATTGAAAGCAAAGTTTTCTAAGTGTCACTTCTGGAAGAGGGAAGTGAGGTTCTTGGGCCATGTTGTATCAGAAAATGGGATTGCCGTGGACCCGGCGAAGGTGGCTACGGTACAGGATTGGCCTACGCCCAAGAATGCAACAGATGTAAGAAGTTTCTTGGGATTAGCTGGATACTATCGTAAGTTTATCCAAAGTTTCTCCAAGATAGCAGCACCATTGACCCAGTTGACCAAGAAGAATCAAGCTTTTGTCTGGGATGAAAGGTGCGAGAATGCATTCAAAAGTCTAAAGGACAAGTTGACAAGCGCACCAGTGTTAGTCATTCCTAAAGGAAATGAAGAGATGACGGTATACACGGACGCCTGTGGTACCGGGCTGGGTGCTGTATTGATGCAAGGCGGTAGGGTTATAGCTTACGCAAGTCGGCAATTGAAACCGCACGAGAGAAGATACCCTACCCATGATTTAGAATTGGCAGCAATCGTGTTCGCGTTAAAGATGTGGAGACACTATCTCTTGGGAGAAAGATTTGAGCTGTTTACAGATCATAAGTCGTTAAAGTATCTCTTCTCTCAGAAAGATCTGAATCTCCGTCAGCAGAGATGGTTAGAGTTCTTAGCTTCCTATGATTTTGACATCGCATACACACCAGGAAAGGGCAATGCGGTGGTGATGCATTGAGTAGAAGACATGCCAGCTTAGGGGCTATGTTCCTTGAATGGAAGCAACTGGAGTTTATTGCGGGGTTTGATTTCAGACCAAAGTGCGAATTGGATCCAGAAATGTTAGCAAGTTTGACGATCAGACCCACTTTGATTGAGCGGATCGGCTCTAGTCAGAGGGACGATCCTAACCTATTGGAAATCATCTCCAAGTTAGAGATGGGTATCGATGAGGAGATGAACAAGTATGGGCTTGATCGAGATAGATGGCTTAGAAAGAATGGAAAGCTTGTTGTACCCAATGTCAATGGATTGAGGGACGAAGTGCTTAGAGAATGTAATCACTCAAAGCTGACTATACACCCCGGTGGTAACAAGATGTATCGAGATATGAAGCAGACTTACTACTGGGAAGGGATGAAAAGAGACGTTGGGAAGTTTATATCCAAGTGCCTGAATTGCCAGCTAGTTAAAGCCGAGCAAAAGAAGCCTAGTGGGTTGTTACAGCCCTTAGAAATTCCCGAATGGAAATGGGAGCAAGTCTCGATGGATTTCATCGATGGTTTACCAAGGACTAGATCGGGACATGATAGCATTTGGGTGATTGTGGATCGATTAACTAAAAGTGCAAGGTTTATACCAGTCAAATCGACCAGAACGGCAGCTAAGTTAGCAGAATTGTATATGAAGTGGGTAGTGAGATTTCATGGAGTACCCAAAAGCATTATGAGCGACCGAGACCCGTTGTTCACTAGTGGGTTTTGGAAGAGCTTACAAGAGGCTCTAGGGTCAGAGTTACATCTCAGTACCGCATATCATCCTCAGACCGACGGTCAGACGGAGAGGGTGAACCGTATTTTGGAAGATCTCTTGAGAGCATGTATATTGGATTTTGGTGGATCATGGGATGACCAATTGCATCTAGTAGAGTTTGTGTATAATAATAGCTACCAATCCAGTATCGGTATGGCCCCATATGAAGCTTTGTACGGAAGACCGTGCAACTCAACATCATGTTGGATAGAGACTGGCGAGAAGTTTGTGCTTGGACCAGATGTGGTGAGAGAAACGTCGGATAAGATTAAGATCATTCAGCAACGAATGAAAGCTGCTCAAGATAGCAGAAGAGCTATGCTGATAAGAGGAGGAGAGACTTAAAATTCTCCGTTGGCGACTTGGTGTTTGTCAAGATTTCTCCGTTGAAGAGCGTAATACGATTTGGCAGGAGAGGCAAGTTGGCACCAAGATTTGTTGGCCCATTCCCTGTTCTTGAACTAGTCGGGAATTTGGCATATAGAATTGACTTACCGGAGAAGATGGAGGGAGTTCATAACGTATTTCATGTTTCCCAACTAAGGAAGTTCGTTCACGACTCAGATATGACTATTTCACCTGATCAGTTGGAGGACTTCGAAGTAGAACCCGAGGCGGTTGGGAACCGCAAGCCGGTCCGTATTGTCGAGCACGACATGAAGCAACTTCGAAGGAAGGCGGTGAAGCTAGTCAAGGTACAGTGGAGCGAGAACGAGAATGATTGTACTTGGGAGACAGCGGATAACATTAAGAAGTCACACCCAGAACTCTTTGCCTGGTAAGATTTTGACTTCGATTTAGTTTTCCGCATGCTAGGATAGGCTTGTTTGCTTGTTTTGCATGTTTGATTGTTGTACGTGGCTGTTAGGCATGCGGGATCCTTTGTATGTTTTGGGTTAAGGAACTTCGGGGACGAAATTTCTTAAGTGGGGGAGAGTGTAACGACCCGCATTCTACGCATCATAGGATCGTAGAATATTTATTTCTTTCACATACGAAGTCGTATGGTCATGTAACTTTGGGGGACGACTATTGGGGTCATTTCCCATGTTCATGATTTTTCCCGATTTTTAAATGACCGTTTTACCCCTAGTTATCATGTTTTGGCCATAACTTTTGACTGGAAAGGAATTTTGACCTGAAACCACTTCCATTGGCTCCGGATGATGGTTTCTCTTTCCGTAGAGTGGTCACATTAGCCAAACGGACTCACCGTTTGGGAGATATAGCTGAAACAAGTTTCAGATGGTGAAAAACAGCTTAATTGGGCCTAAACGGGTGATTAGCAGCTAGGCCCAAGGGGAATTTCGGGTTTAGGGGTATATAGGTGCTGATTAGGGTTAGAAAACATTTCTTTAGACATTTTCCAGCCGCCACTTTCATTCCTCTTAACCTAGCCATGGCCTCCACTCTCTAAATCTCTCTAAAACACCCAAAAATCACTCCCTAATCAAGGATTAAGGCTTAGAGGCATCAAATCAAGGAGGATTAGCACAAGGACCGAGGTAGGGCTGCTGTTATATATTGGAATTCGTGCAAATCAGAGGTTCACTTCAGATTTGGAAGTTCTATTGTGGCAAAGGTGAGTGATTTGCATAGTTTTTGCACTAATTACGGTGATTAAGGGTAATTAGTGAAGATTAGCGAATTTATACGTAAATAAATTCTGGAAAAATTCTTAAAATTCTAAAATAATGTTTTAAGGCTCTGTTAGAAATTTGGGTTAATTTCGATGTGTTTTGCTAATCGTATGCTTAAACATGATTAAGAGGGATTATAGGAAAATGTGAGGTTTTGGCCACTTTTGATCCATTTTGATTCATTTAAACTGTTGTTTGTTGCTTATGGTTGCTGTTATATGTTGCTATGACTCTTTGGTATGCTTTGTGATTGATTGCAATAGTTAGATTGGTCGAAAACGCCGTCGAGAGGCGTATAGACAGTTGCTGGAAAGTTGCAGAAAACTGCAGGGTATCTAACCGGATCGGATCGGATAAGGGAGACCCGAACCGAACCGATGTAAGGACTCCGACCCGATCCGCTGAAAGATGGTGAGCACGAATCGATGGAGGCTATACTACCCGAACCCCTCCACAAGATGATGACCAAAGGAGATCTTGAATCGTAGCACCACGCCACGATCCGACCCGCTTGCACGATCTGAATCTCTCGTGACCAGAAAGTGCGACCCGAACCAGTGATGGCGATGCGACTTGGAGACTCCGACCCGACCCGTGTAGTCACTTTCGAACCGAACCGAGCACCACGAGACGACCCGAACCGGAGTTATGCACTGGAGGGGGCCGCCACGACCTGAGGATCACGATCCGATGGAAATGGGGAACTTGCACCGACCCGACCTGGGGAAGCTCAACACGACCGGTCCGAACCAGGAAGGCTTCCACGATCCGACCCGAGCGTGAAGGATGATCCGAACCGATCCGAGGTTGATGGCTACGAGCTGGTGACTGCGAACCGAACCAGGAAGTTACGAACAGAATGAAGACCGATCCGGAGGGTGATGACCGAGAACCCGAGATGCAAAGGTAGTCCAAAGGGAAGTTAGAGCTCAGGATCCAGATGGGAACCAACGAGTTCACTTCATGATTGGGCTTTGCTGCGGGGCGCGTGCCAAGGAGTTATCGACGTCTATAGCTTTGAACCACTATGGTAGGAGGTACGAAGGCGGATTCAGGGCCATTATGGCATTGGTAGAACCAAGGCTACAACCAATGAAGTGGGTCATTGAAATGTTTGGTCATGACTCCATATGTTTAGCTTAGTCATAGCAGGGTTTCTACAAGTCGGGATTCGTCGTTGCCTCAGTTTGTCTAGTGTTTCAAAGTGGTAGATATCGTATGCTTTACGCACTGAGTGAGAGACGTAAGGATGGTTGCTATGCTTGATTGCTTGACATACACACCCCACCCCCGTATTCTTACACTATTTATTATGGCACCTTAGGGTACTGTACGGTATGTGGTACTAACTCTTTGGTTGCAGGTCCAGGTTCAGGTATGGTTTAGTATACCTGTTATTACTCTGTTTAGATGCTTATCGCTCATACCAGGCTTTATGTCTGACCCAGAGTTTTATGTCTCCTCTTATTACTCTGGGTGCTCACACGAGCAGACTAGAGACAGGTTAGCTGGTGATGCACGGGTAGATGATCCGGAGACGAGCAGGAGGCTTCCACGTAATATATATAGTATTCTCCCTGTATTGTTGAAGATCACTGCTTGGACATTGGTGGTGCATCTTCTACTTTAGTTTTCTTTTGTTAGAGACAGTAAATTTGGAAAGTTGTAATAAGCTGTATTTGGATTTCCGCTACTCTGATGTTGACATTGACTATTAGATTCAGCTTATGCACTGTCTCGCCTGTTTTATGTCAAGTATGTTATTATTATATTTTATTCCATGCGCTGTGAGACATTCTACAGGTTCTTTGATTAGTTCATTCTCTTCTTTCCTTTCTTATGACGACCGTCTTGTGCTAGTCGGGCATGTGTACAACGCACTTTTGGAGGAAATGCAGGCTGGGGCGGGCCGTCACATTTAATAAGGGTAAAATCAATTAACCCCTCGCATAATATGCATCCATCATGTATGCATCCAATTTTAGCTAACATTGTGCACTTATGCAAAGTGAAATACAACATAATAATGCATGTATGCCTAAGCGGTACCTCCTATGTGTATGCAAATTTCTCAAAAATCCTTTTTAATATATGATGCTCACTTCCTAGATATACTGGCAGTTCTACATGAATGCACTATTTTGAAAATCAAAATGCTTTTTCATCCAATTTTTCCCACACTCTTACTGAATAAGAGCATAGTTCATCCAATTGTTGCATCCATAATCCTACCAACCAACTTTTTTTTTTTGAATTTCACAAAAATCTAATTTTCTAAATTCGATTTCTTATGTTACAAAAAGGTGGAAAATGGAAAATTTCATATCTTCCGTTTTTCTTTTATATACCTTTTTCCAACCGTACTTGGATTTTATGAAACAATGTATAAAGATTTCCTATTTTCCTACCCAAGCACATCCCACATAAGGAAAATTTCTTTGTTGTAGCTTTTCATTTTCTTCTTATCTTCCAATTTTTTTTTTCAAATCGCAAAACTGGAGTAAATACGGACAACTATTTTCCTTAATCTGGTTTATGACTTGTTCTTACCTATAAGATCAGTTCAGTCTCCTACTACAAGGTGCCAACATCCACTCTATTCCCATTTTCTACAACTTATTTTGTCCACCCAACAAAATTCCCTTTTAAGCAATTTATCAAAAAAATTGTCAAAAGAATAGAGACTTCAAAACTTTCTTGATTAAAAATTCTTGTATGAAATATAACTAGAAAAACTAGCGAGCTATACATGCTCTATATATGCACCTTTGCTGAGAGAATTTTACTTTAAAACTCAATATGTACTTCTTTACATATTTTAAAACTATAACTTTTAAGATTAAAACATGAAAACACCATTAACCATTTTTTTTTCCAAACTTTTATAATCTCAAGTTCTTAAAAGTTAATAATGGGGTTAGACTCAAAGAGGGTTTCCAATTTTTCTAGGATCTCCTAGACACTCCGCAAGGTCAATTCTCTCAACTATATATATTACTGATCCATTTTTCTCTGTTCAATTTTTTCCAAAATACTAATCATATGGGATTTGTTTTCCTTCCATACAAAGTATATTACACACTTCCCAACCAAACTTCCTAAGGGTCTCAAATTTCCTTATTCATTCCTTTAGTGTACAAAACAAACATCCCATTTCATACCATATTATACTCTTTTTATTTAGGGGGTTCCTCTATGGATCTAGGTATATATATAATATATTTATATTTTTAAAAATACAAATACGTTCACTCACTATTTATGTAGGAATTCTAAACCTAAGCTCTGATACCAAATGTGACAACCCCAATTTCGACAAACCGATTTTTTTTCAAAATTCCAATCTATCCAAACTCAGCTTGGTTTGCTCTGGTATCCTGCAGAAAGGATAGAGACATAAAACATGTCAGAGCTCGGAAAAATATCTCACAGCGGAAAGGATAAAATATAGTATAATCAAAACATAGCCTTACCGTATTATTAATACTGCCTAACCAGTATCTAAAGCTATCATGTCTCTGCCACAATCTAACCTGCGAGTGTGTAATGATGAGGGGGTCAGAACACAAGTTCTGGTGACTGGATTTATGTGTTACACTTTGGATAATCTTACATATACCGTTCAATCATATTTTCTTATTTATTAGGTTACTTGGGTTAACAGCACTCAAGGCTTACACACACGTCGTACCTATTTACTTCCCATGAATTAACCTAATATAGTATATGTAGTTGTCTCTCAATATTCAGATACACCCCATGGTACCCCACTTGCACGGTCTCCACCATATCATCGCAGGAATATAGCAGTCCCTGATCCTATGCCCGAATGTCGTACGGATTTCTGTATATATGTCAACCCTACGTCTGCAAAGAACCACTACTTCTATATCGCATATGCATTCGGACTGCCATCTTTGAACCATTCGATCGAATTAGGTTCCATCCTCGAATAATGCACTCTAGTCTTATGATACACCACCCAGAGCGACAAGAGTGTACCTAGACTTTCCTACATATGTATCGTCAATCGTTCTCGATGTCTATTGCACATGTTCTCTATATGTGCGCCCGAGTCCCGTGGCAGGGC
Organism: Allium sativum; assembly: GCA_030737875.1. Taxonomy (NCBI): domain Eukaryota; kingdom Viridiplantae; phylum Streptophyta; class Magnoliopsida; order Asparagales; family Amaryllidaceae; genus Allium; species Allium sativum. The sequence continues at coordinate 943,237,909 of CM060909.1, read as the reverse complement.
TAATCAAGAAACACGGAACTCAGTCGGGAGCTTTCAGATATCTACCGACTGCAGATGCTAAGGTCTGCTTTTACAGTGGCTATGGTCCCACTAGACCCCTCCCTCAACTAATGAAAGGCACCCAAGAATATCAAGAATGAGAACTTAACCCCGGCCCCCTATGCCTTTCAAACCTATTGGCCAACCTCACCCATAACTAGATAGCAAAGTATATGGTCTTTTGGAGTTCTCCGCCTTTCCGCTTTATGTACTGACTGAAGATGGTAGGTAGACGACGAGTTGATATCACAGGGCACTAACTTCTCTCGTCGAATCACGCTGGTCCATCTTCGCCTTTTGATTGCCCCTTCTTATTGCAATCAAGGCATACTCATTGGTTCACCTACGCAGACCTAACCTCTGTGAGTACAGGCGGATCATCTTCCACTCACAGAGGAATACCAAGAGTACCCTAAGTCCCCAGATGCCGCGTGCTTCCCCTTCCAGTCCTTTGGAGCCGTCAAACAATCAGATGAATGTGCGCTCCCCTCGTGTCTTATAACAACTCAATGATCTACCCTGTTGGGTTATTCACCCTCAACCGTACAGACTGGTCTAAGCGCCTTACTTTAGCATGTTTTTAGGCCCTATATCTAAACATTCTTTTACGCGCTTGTCTCATCTCACCAGGTTCCCAGTTAACTTGGTTATTCCAATTCATGTTGAATTCTTATTCAAATTACCAAGTTTTCCTTATTAATTTCAGTCATACAACTTAATTCATTTAAGTTTATTAATAAGCTTACAACATGTTATTCTTTAGATTGTGGCCCAAGGTCTGTGATCCACAATCCCTTTTATATTCGTGTTTGATTTCAATAACATGTTTTACTTAATATGTAATTAAGTATATCAAACTCACATGTTTCCAATTAACATGTCACTTACCATTTATGATTAAATATAACTTATTTCATTTCAAAAGTTTTCCTCATCCTTTCTCATTTAATCATAATTCCAGTTTACGTCGTCAATATAACTTACCGTTGTTTACTTATTAACTTAGTTCTATTAAATAAGGCCCATTAATAAGTTTCTCTACCCATTTATTATAACCTATGTTATAATTTCCACTTGTCCCTAGGACAAGTCTAAACATGTTATTCTTACTAACGGGTTTCAGACTCCCAGACTACTTAATTTATAATTAAGTACAATATATTTTCCCCACTTTTCTTAACTGGTTTTAGGTTTTCCCCTTTTCGGAATTACTTAATTTACAATTAAGTGTCACTTAACTTAATTCACCAGTTATCCCATTCCCTTACTAGTTTATTATAACCTAAGTTATAATATTCACTTGTCCTAAGGACAATTCTACCTATTATACAACATTTCCATTAATGTTATTTATTTATAATAGGTTATTATCATTCCCCTTTTAAACCATTTACTGTGTGAACCATTATTCTTCATTCTCTGTAATATATGTTCCTTATTATATTAAGGAAAACACTTCATGCACCTTATCAGTTTGATAGAAGGAATCAATGATTTATTTTTGTAACGTTTTCCCATCTAAATCCGTCGTAGCAAGTAATTTCTTTACTTTTCTATATTTATTGTGGCTTACTTGCAACAACGTTTTCAGAAATAAGTCATTTAGGGAAATACATCACTTTTCCCTCTTATCATACTAACTCGGTTCATTACATCCCTTCCTTTCTTATTTTCTGAGTTAGACATTTAATTACCATCCTTGCCATTTATTCATATCTTGTTATATACATATATTTATTTATATATATAAGCACTAGACCTCTCACATTAAGCCTACACTTGTGGATGCTGGATTTGCCGGGCGGGCCGGGCAGACTTCTACCACAAGCTGACTTAACCTCGTGTCTTAGCACATGTTGTTAATTCTTGCGTTTAGGCCTCTCACATTAGGTTCAACATTAGTGGCTGCTGAATATGCCAGTCGGGTCCGGGCAGACGTTCGCCACTAATGCAACCTAACCTTGTGCCATAAGTGTATTTACAATTTCTAATTGTAATCCTAGGCATATTCATTTTCATTCAATCACTTAAGTTCATATCAAATTGCGCTTCCAAATTAAAATCTCAAAACATAATATATGTTATGTTCATTACATGAAAATTTTAGACATATTATCCTTTTTACTGTAATATAATTTACAGTAATCTAATTTACATGTCGTCCAATTTTTTCCTATATTTTGTCGCATGTCATTTTCAACATATGTTTAATTCTACTAGGACATGTAAATATTCAATTAGGTAATTATTTTGGCATGTCGTTCAATCAATAATATGTCCCAAGTAAAGCATGTAATTACAATCACTGAATTGGCTATTCATATCCTAAAAAGTTTATTTTCTCCAACATCTAAATTATTCAATAACTTAGCCAATTCAACATAGGAATTTCCTGACATATTCATATCAACATTTCAATTCGTTACAACAACAATTTATAGTTAAACTGGCCATTTCAAAATTTATTAAAAAGGGGAATGCTAAACGATAGTCATAACATTATCTAAAGGCTATAGCTTAAACCCACTCACCTTTAAGCTTTCCCCAAATTTTGGATCTGATCCGTTCTATCATCCATGGTTTTCCTTTTCCCTTTACTTTGATTCACGACCTAACGACCATGGATTTATTATTTCATGAAAATAGAAGGGAAAGAGAAATAATTTAAATGGATTGGTTCTTAGAGGTTACCTTGATTTTATGATTCAATAATCTTTTTTATTAACATTGATTCCCTCTTCCAGATCTGAATTCATAATCCTCCTAGGCTAACATTTTAATTTCAGAATAGATTTGAGAAGAGAGAGAGGTAGCCATGGCAGAGCTCCAGCGTAGCTGCTGAATTATGATGTTTAGGGTTAGGTCTAATGTCTTATTTATAGGTGCTCAAGACCTTATCGTACACGCAGTGCTGAGTCAGCATTGAACCCAGTTAAGAAAATAGTCCAGGTTCGCAGATGAATCTAGCCAAATCTTATCGTACACGTAGTGCTGAGTCAGCATTGGGTCCCGCAAGCTGTTTTGGCGTAGAAATTTGAATTTCGAATATTTGAATTGTTTTAACGTAGAAATTTGATTTTTGAACTTTTGAATTTCTGGAATTTATTTAACTATTTTATTCACATGAAATATTCTTATATGTATACAATTCCTCTACCGACCATTTTATGCATATATATATACACGCAATTTTCGTTTTATTTTCAAAATTCAAACGATGTTGCATCGTTATTTGATTAATGCCATATTTCATTGACTGTAGCCTTATCTTGAATTTTATCTTTTGTATACATATATTTATGCATATATATATATCTCATATATATACATATATTTTCTTTATTTTCTTATATGTACGTTCTTATCCTTTCAAAATTTGAATTTATATACGTACATATATTTGCATGTTAGGTTGGCCCTCTCTAAAACAAAGATAAAAATTATTCTGCCGCTGGGGTTCGAACCCCCGACCTCCATGTTACAAATCCAATGCCTTAACCAACCGAGCTATGAAGTCTTTTGTTGATAAGTCTTAGAACAATGATAATTATTGTTCTCTCCTTACTTCTCTTTTTCATGTTAGTTACAATACTTAAATTAAACCATTGCATAAATCTTTTTCTTTTGATGTTAATGCATTATGTTTGCAAATCAGTGCATGCAACATATTTACATTGCATGCAACCAATTCTTTCTTTCTTTCAATGCATGCATTACATTTTTTTTCAGTGCATGTATTTATTACATGCAATCCTTATTTTATTCTTTATTTATATTTTAATTTGTTTGTATATATATATATATTTCACTTGTGCGTATACAAACTCTAGGCTTAATAACTTCTTCATGTGATATCCATTTTACGCAAATCATGTGCCTATCTTGACCAGAATTCCGAGATGGACGTAATGGCGCAGTCCGTTTTACTTAATTCTCATTATTTAATTAAGTTATTCTTATTTTATTATCTCAAGAATATGGGGTGTTACATCCCTTATCTTTATTTGAAATTTGTTTATATATATATTTGATAGAAACAAATTTTAATTTATTTTCTATTTGAAAATATCGCGCGACCCTTTAACTTCAACCGCGAACCTCAAATAATGCTATTCTGAACTTAATGGATCCGATTTTGAATTTGAAATTCGACATTATAGAATAAAAAAAATTAAATTAATGATTTAAATTAAATTTGATTTAAAATATAAATTGATTTTAAATAATTAATTTCATTGATAATTATCATTATCGTTTTAATTCAACATAGAATTTATATTAATTGATTGAAATTCTTAGATTCAGATTTTAATTATGAATTCAATTATTAATTTACGATATATTAAATCTAATATAAATTCCATTTATATATTCAATTCAATGTTTAAAATAAATTTAAATATTTGAAATAAATGACTGAAAAATTTGGGATGTTACATTCCTTCCCCCTTAAAAGAATTTCGTCCCCGAAATTACTAAGGTAGAAGAAATGCTACAAACCCGTTAACTTTCAAAAGCCCACTTTGTTATAATTCAAATCCCATATAAATTTAAGTTTTCATGGGAATATTCAATTTTAGTTCATTTAATTGATTTCCATCATTTCGGTTTATTTAACTTGGTTAAGTTAAATCCATATTTCAGAATTCAAACTCCCGCGGTTTTATTTCCAAACCCTTTTGAAATCACACAAATATATCCATGTATATTTAGAACCATCACAATTTCAAAACATTTGAATTTTCAAACCAACTTGTTTTCTTTCAAACAAATTTCATTAAAAACTTTTCTAAGGTAGCAATCCATCTCTTAGAACTCGAAAATGCACACTGATGTTGCTGCAGTCATCACCAGAATTGCTTTCTAGTGACCGAAGTGAATTCAATGCTTTATCATTTTCAAAAATCCATTCAAAAGTGAAATTTATTCAAAAATCTCTTCAAAACAAAGCTATGTTATTTTATAACATTTCAGAAAATATTTTTCCAAACATCCTGGGTTTAAAATCCAAATTGTGGTTTCAATCCAATTTTAATTCATCTCGTTTATATATATTTCATTTTTATATAAATTTTATTTGGTTATATATAACCATTTATAATTTCAATTAGTAGCAACCAACTCATTCATATATAAATAATTTTAGAAAAATATTCCTTTCATATCAAAATATAATTTTCGGTAAAATTATTTCATTTACCCAATTTAAAACAGTATTATGTCAAACTATTTTGTTCAAGTGTTTAGAAACTCCTATCGACGTTGTGGCGTCCCACAATTCAACCAAAATTCTTAAACCACTCAAAAGACTAGCCAACATAATATAAAATAATTTTTATATCAATTTACAAATATGCTCTCTCATATATACACTCAACTCATTCTAAGGTACTATTGACCCCATCTCTAATGAGTAAACCCCACCAAAGCCTAGGTGTTCGCTCAACCTAAGCTCTAATACTATAAAAACTGACTTTTTGAATGAAGTCAAAATACTGGATTTAAGCTTATTGAATGTCACAAAAGTAAGACCAACTGTAAAGGGTAGAAAGTGAATGTCACAAAACTATTATCAGGTATATAAAATGAATTGTACTAATTGATAAGTCATGTATAGCTTTTAACAGTCTTATTTAAAATACAAGCTTGGATAACAAAATGATGGTCTCCAACTATTCTATACGAAATTCTTAAATTTCTTTCAGTGGGGTTTTTTCTAAATAAGTCATGAGTTGTACTAAAATGAATTTTATCTCAGTAGCTTGTCATGAATTTAGTCATGAATTTCTTTAAATTGTACTGAAAGAAATTTAAAAAACCGTCCAATAGTTCTTATCTTAATCGATTAGATAAGTCATGAATTGTACTGAAAGAAATTTAAGATAGATACAAGCTTGGATCTGTTTGTTTTAAATTTCACTAGAGATCATCGTTATGTCACTTCAAGCCCGATTTTCGTACATCTCCAACTATTCTCCTTTTGTGACAGTTGAATCAAAAACAACGAAAATATTAGCGGATGACCCGATCGCCCCAAGATATATGAGTGGATGACCTTCTATACCGCGATATCCTGCCTTGAAGAGGGATTGGTATTATTTATGTTGTTTGACATCTGTGAATGCAGGAAAACAGGTTGGAGGAATCCAACCGGATTCCTCAAAATTTATTCTTGCTTATTTCCATATATATAATCGTATGTGATGTGTTATAAACCCGTGATTTGAAATTATGTGTTTTGAATGCTTGAATATCACTGGCCCCAGATGTTAACAATTAAAAAAAAGGATTGTTAAATTGAAAAAGGGAAATTCACTTTTTAAAATAGAAATGGAATTTCGAATGAATTAAGAAATATTAACTTTTTTTTGATAATAAAACAAGAAGCTGAATTTATAAACGATGTTTTTAAATGGAAAGAAATATTATCATTTGATAATATTGAATTTTTAAATTCAAGTTTGAATTTGAAAAGGAAAAATTACTTTTCCAAAGTGAAAATTGGATTTTAAATAAAATTTAAAATAAAAACTGGTTTCAGTATGTAAAACCAGAAGTGAAATTTATAAACGATCTTTATAAATAAAGAAGGGAAATTTTCAATGCATAATGTATAAAGTAAATTCAAGTAGGAATTTCAAAAAGGGGTTTATAGTTTGGAATCACTTCAAAAGAGAAACGATAAAATTTATTCCGATGTTCGAAATGTGAACTGAATTCAAATAAATCCATAAGGATTTATGATTTCGAATTCGACTACGTCAAATAAAACTAAATAAATTAAACTATTTTTAGAAGGAATATCTAAATTGTATTTATTAGTGGCTATAATCTAAATTAAATATGAAACAGATTCCATGTTTGTACATATACAAGTTATAATTATTAAATATCTTTGAAGGTAAATGAAAAAGGAATTTTGCTTTCTATAAAGTAGAATTTGGATTTCAAATGAATTTTTGAAAGTGAAAACTTGTTTTGAACAAGGAAGTTAATTTACAATTGATATTCATTATCGTTGGATAAATTGAAAGTTAATTCCAAATGAAGTTTAAATATGAAAGTTTGCTTAATATAAAATAAGGAAGTGATTTATAAACCCTATTTATAAATGAAATAATTTTCAATGGATAAATTGGAAATAGAATTTTCTAAATATTAGAACTGACATTTAAATGAGATAGAAAGTGGGGATTTTTATGATAAAGAGATGTCAGTTTTTATTACAAACTCTTATCCATCTCAAGATAAGGACGTTGTCGATCAAGGTCTGAGAGGTTAATAAAATACCCCAACTTGAATGACTTCACTATTATTAAGGGATGATATTAGTTTGTAATGGTAAATGATGTTGAATTAATTTACTATTCCCATAAAAAGGAATTTATAATTGAAATTCGAGTATATCGAATTTTATAATTAATTTACGGAACTGGAATTGAATATAGGAGTTGAGCTTTGATTAAATTCATAATTGAGTTATGAATGTGGCGTGAAGAAATCGACGAGTTGAATAATCTGTATTGTGAAGTTAGATTTGGGATAACGGCTTAATTTTCTTTTAATTTATTGAAAATGGGGTTGAATTATTTTATAAATGAAGATTTTAAACGTTTATATTAAATTATAATTTAAATGAACTCGTCGTGGCGTGGTAGTTCGTAATTTGGCATTTCGAACTTCAATTTAGTATATAGAACTCAATATGAGTCAGAATTCAATGAAAAAAAAAGCCTGAACCTATTGAATAATAATTTTCTAATGGAAGAGAAAAATATGGATTTCATCGTATAGGTTTCGAGGTATGTCAAAATCAAATTTTTAGAAAAGCAGCGCCATAATCGTTTTTAAACCATAATAGTTTATTTAATAAATCTAAAGGATTTCGAGTGTAATATCCGGATCTTTTTAGAAAAATACGGATGTAACAGCTCGCATTTTACGCATCGGAAGATCGTAAATATATTTGTTTTATTCTCTAAGGGTTGGATCATTCTCATCTTTTAATATGTTGTTTATGGGGATCGGAGGCATGTCCATAATTTTTACCGATTTTATTTGTGACCATTTTGCCCCTGTCAGCCTTGTACAGGGCATAACTTTTGACTCAGGTCGAATCAGAGGGTGAGACCTGTGCCATTGGAAAGGAATTGATGATTGCCTTTCTGTAGGGTGGTTACATTAAGGATTTGGCTCAGCGGTTTGGGAGAAATCGCTGTTTTAAGGTTTTTCAGTTGGCTATTCAGGTTTTGGAGCCTTTGTGGAATCCTATAAATAGGGGGTGAGAGTGGAGGGTAAAGGTTTACTTTTTATCATTCTCTCATTTGGAGGCATTGATCTCCTTCTTCCTCTTACACCTTTCCACCATTAAAAATCCAAATCTAAAGGAGGAAATCAAAGATCTACACCATTCAAGGCTAGATCTACATCATTTCAAAGCCGATTTCATCAGATCGAGGGGTTTGATTCAGAGTGCTCGCTGTCCGGATTTTTATTTCTACCGTTTTAGATTGTTTCGGCAAATCGGTGAGTGATTTGCATCTCTCACATGAATGCAATGAAGTATATGAGTGTTTGTGCGTGTTTCTCATCAAATTGGGATGTTTTACCATAGATTTACACAATTATAAGTTCATTTTCATGTGCATCACCCTATGATGTAATCTAACAAGTTTTACCCGTTAATTTCATGTCATTTTTCATGTTTATGTTAGTTAGATCTCTTATTTTGATCATATGTTCATTTTAATGGTTTTTGGTGAGATTTACATCATTTTTGTGGTAATCGTCATATTCATGTGGATAATAATGTTATGACATGTTTATGATTGTATTTGATGATTTTAGTTGAGTTGGTTTCGTCGGATTCGTCGTTTGGCGAAGTTTTGGTCAAAATCGGAGTTGAAGTGCAATATGCAGAAATTGGCTCGGTCAGGGATTGGCTCGGCCAGAGATTGGCTCGGCTAGGAGCTGGCTCGGCCATAGTTTGAATCAGCTAGGAGTGGATCGGATCGAGTCATATTTGGATCGGGTCCTATTTCGATCGGGTCATACTTGGATCGGGTCGGTAGGTTGCAACTGGATCGGTCAGATCGAAGCTCATATTCGTGATAACACAACTAGGTCGGGTCGGGCTAGACTGGATCGGGTCGGGCTAGACTGGATCGGGTCGGTTGGTCATCGGATCGGTCTGGTCTGAAAGAGGGTGGATCGGTCATGTTTTTAACAGCGCTTTTAAACGCTGTGGTTGATAGTGATGATGCTATGGTTTGTTTCCAACAGGGTCATTTTCTGAAAAAGTACATTTTCGGGTACGACTCAGATTTGGAGAAAAAGGTCTGAAAAAAAATATTTTTCGGGGGCAACCCCCCGAACCCTAACCGTAGCGCAGTGGTGTAATTGGCTCGGTGATGATGTGACTTCGAAGTAAATTCAAGTAGGAAGGTTCGAAGTGTTGAATGTGTTCGTTGATCAAGGTGGAACAACGAATGAGGTGGCAACTCAAAAGTTGTGAGTTGGTGGATAATGGTTGCTCGAGAAGGTTGCTTGAGCTATAAACTGTCGTCAAGGTTGGATGACTAGAGATGAGAAGGCCGAGAAGTCATTGTTGTCGTAAGTTCTAGCAGGCTCAAAGCAGGGGTATAATGGGGGCACCCAATGGACTGGAAGGTTGTTGGTCTAGTACCTTGGGTATCGTTGAAAGGCCTAGTTGTCAAGGTTGGACATATGGAGTTTATGCTAGAACTGGGGTTACCATTAGCCCTTGACATATGGCAAGGTTGGCCGTCATACGATTAACGATAGTTTCAAAGCAGGATTGGCGGTGATAGCTAGAGTCAGTCATCGATGATTGGTTATTCTATTTGTACTATCTCACATAGATTATCCAAAGTCGAGTGAGATGTTCTTTGAGTGCTTAACTGATATTGGTCTAGGCATCTGGGGAGAGCACTTGGGGAATGTTAAACTCGATTAGGGTTGTCTGTGTGAGACTTATATAATCTGGATGTCATGTGTGTTTTCCATGATTGAATGGGTATTCTGGTTTCCATGGATGAATGGTTGAATTGTTATTGTAAAGGCTATCACGGTCCGATGTGAGGAAGATAAGGTTGAGTTCTTCTGTGGTGTCATCGGTAGATTAGTATGTTTATCTATCCTTTCTCATACACTTTATTGTTGATGTTTGTTAGCTATTTTATCGCTCACTAAGACTGTTGTCTGACTCAAGGTTTTATGTTTCCTCTTATTACCTTGGGCTGTTCATCCGGTTGTGGATGGGCAGACTAAATAACAGGTGACAAGTAATGCTTTAGTGAGGACGTTGGTGCTGATCGGTGGTGAGCAGGAGGCTCACGTACCAGTTTTAGTACTATATAATAATTGGATTTCCGCTATTTTCTTTTCTGAGTGATGTAGTGAGGCAACTTTGTACAAACACTATTTCCAAGTTATGGATATTGAAACGACCCGAACTTCCCCGGTAAGGAAAGCACGGATTGAGTTGAGAACAAGCCACATCGGGACGCAAACATAAGAACATTTCATTGCTTATTACAACAATTCCATCAGAATACAAGAATATACAGAGTATGAATAAATATTATACAACAGAAAATGTCAGAGATTTAAATACATTACTGCCACGGAAAAATAATTCAACACACAACTAGATGTAATACACGGATACAGAGCTTTCCGAATATCGCTTCAGCTGTAAACCAGGATCCTGTGAATATAAATCTGCAAAACCAAAACTACTAGCAGCCCGTGTCAAAATAAGGGCACCTAGAGTTTAGGTTAAAACAATAAACTCCAGGTCAGTCATGTGACTGGTGTGAGAACTAAAACAGCTATTAATCTTTATTTTAATGTTAGGTAAATTAAGGGACCACGCCGTATAACACGGAACGGGTTTCCTCCCAAGAATGCCATGCATAAAACAAACAGCGCAATGCTAAATAAAGAAAAATGAAGCTATTATAAGACCCAGGTCCCATCACACAATGCAATGCAAACCGGAGGATATGTTTTTTCCTTATAATAGCCAAGAATGCTTGGTACGCGAAATTTCATGTTTTATTATTACTATAAGTGTATAGTGTCAAAACAATTTCAAATCATAATTATCAATCATGGACGGCATAAGTGCCCCATACCACTATGTCGCCATACTAGGCTCTACAATCAAAACTGCAAAGTCACGTATCGGAAGTTGGATTTCAATCTGTGAACTGAGGCAAAAGATAGTCCTCACCGAATTCAAGACGCTCTAGCCTGTGTCTCAGGATCAGAGCTCGAGTGACCCTTGGATCGTCAGGGCCGGTCCACCGATGTGGAATAAAATGCCTGAACACTGCATTTCCCCGCCCTTTGCGGCGTCAATGAGCCAAATGACTCCATCGGCTCCACATAGTCACCGATATATCCGAGGCGCCTCGCAACGCAACAACCACACTGGTGAAAATAATATAAATGTCAGGGCTGGTAGGTCACTGACACCACCCTAGCTAAAAGGAAACGCATGCCCTCCCTGAGGTCCTCTCCCATTTCTGGTTCACAACCAGGGTGTGAGGCTCGCGAATTCACTTTACACAAAGCTATGCCACACAGGCGGTGCTTTGATCATCAACCACAAGACTTTGCTTTTCAACAGAAGCCTAGATCAATTGCCACTTAGGCATGCCACACAGGCAATTCACTCCATGCGATTGATATCCATCAATATATAACCCCTAAGATCGTACGTCTCAGAGAAGGGCTTTAAGCAAGAGAATAAATTCTCCGCCACCAAATAGATATATATATTTAATAGAAATCAATCACACAGAATAAAATCCAATGTCAGACACACAGTCCATTTACAAGTTCATTCTGGGTCTGAACAAAACCAGAGGCACCTTGTATCTCGCATATCCATTGATCTCTAAGTACGTATGGACGATCACCAACTGATTCCCTCCTCTTGGGTGTACAGCCCATTCAAGATCATCAGTAATCACCCAAACGATGTGAAGACCTTCGGTCTTCAACCACTGTCTTCATCCTCGACACCACGTCGAATCAGTTATTCAGAATGGGATAAACCTGGTCTTTCTGGATATCTCGCGTATATAATAAACAAGTGTTACACAAACACAACATACGCCTCATTCCAATTGAGAATATTCCTTTATTCAAATATTCTCATACTTTGGGAAAGGTTCCCATTAATTTTGCCAAAGATAAATTCTTTAAATTTATTCTTTAATCTTCTTTTGAATATCAATTCAAACTAGTCGGGATTAGCGAACCACACCGAAGTAATCATTTATTTTATTTCCCAATCCCAACCTATTCATCCCATGAAGTAAAACTGGTCATACTTCATATCTAACACCACAGTGTTATTGGTAAATTCAATTACCATTTCACGTTCAAATCTAATTAAAGATTTAACTATCGCCTGGAGCAAAACTGGTGATACTCCATTTTCGATCATTTCAATCTAATTAAAGATTCATTAAAACTCCACTTAGTTTTAATCTTCCTAAAAATCAATATCCTATCTTTAACTGGGTTAAAGAACCAATGTCATTTAAAACAAATTTCACTATAAACCCAAAATCACATTCCATTCCAATTCAATTATTGAAACTTCTGGTTACTTTTAAAACCCTTTCAAATCCAATATATTTATTTAAAAATAAATTATTATTCTAGTTCAAAACTAGTTCATTTTGATAAAAATATATTTTTATCTTTTAAAATTTGGAATTTTTCATCTCAATTCTTCACAAATCATTTCTTATGATTTTACACAAATTATTACTATTTTTAATAATTTTATCAAGGCTCGTACAGTCGAATTCCATCAACGGCCATCGAACTGCACTTACAACGACCTTTTCCAAACTTGATTTGGACATAATTCCAAATCCAACCGTTAGATTTCAAATCTCTAATATTCGTTAGAAAGCTCTTTTCGATAAGAACCCAACGGTTCCGTTTTTAGGAGAATCTGACGGTCGGATCTCCCGTAATATCCATTCGAAGCCAATGGTCGAAATTCGTGAACTGTCGCGGCGCGGCGCATTCTATTCAGGCTATTATATCATATATATAATATATATTATATATACTTCATCAATTTCCTTTCAAAACGTATTTTATAAATCGTTTTAAATTCGTTTTCAAAACGATTTCAACTTTATATTCAATTTCTAATCAAAATTGAATATTCCATATCATTAATCTATAAATGATAATATTTTCGAAACGTTATATTTTGAAATCACTTCCTTTTCTATATTCATTATAAAAATGAATAAAATCAATATAAATATCGTTCACGTCAAAATGGTGTCAATCTAATCAACACGGCTTTTATTCAAAATATGAATGTTTATTCTATTCAACACATGAATATTTATTCTATTCAACACAAGAATATTTATTCTATTCAACACATGAATTTATTTCTATTCAACACATGAATTTATATTTGATCTCAACACATGAATATATATTTTATTTCAACACATGAATTTATTTTCTATTCAACACATGAATTTATTTTCTATTCAACACATGAATTTATTCTATTCAACACATGAATTTATTCTATTCAACACATGAATTTATTTTCTATTCAACACATGAATTTATTCTATTCAACATATGAATTTATTTTTATAATATTCCTTATTTTCCAAATCGGAATGAGGCCCAATCAATTAACACATAATGTTAATTATATGGATTCTCTACAACACATGTATATAACATCGACGATTAATAATCAACCACCATCCAGAGTGCACCACACAACTGCATAAGCATTAAATATAAATAATTAATGCTTACACAGTCTGTCAACCCATCGATTGACATACAACTAAACAATCGGGATTAGTGTACGTCAAATGTCATCCCAATACCCGTGTGGGGTTTCAAATCAACAAACACAGATTTTTATTTGTGTAGTTGGGCAATGTGTAAAATTTATCGTCCCAATCAATATCAATCAAATCGTTGTACATAAACAAATCGTTCGATTTGTAAATGAATATTTGTTTTATTTCAACACATGAATATATATTTTATTTCAACACATGAATATATATTTGATTTCAACACATGAATATATATATTATTTCAACACATGAATATATATTTGATTTCAACACCATCACCAATCAAATTCACACCAATTCATCAATCAAACCAAACAATCAACCAAGTCGTCCATGGTATGTGGACGACGGGTGTCGGGTGCTGCTAAGCACCGTCTGCATCCTAGTATATATTTCAACTAGAAAATAAAATAAAAGTTAGGAGTTCTCACCGATAAGCTAAACCAAACACCATGACTCTTCATATGTAGAAAATCTTCGCCGTGCTCGCCTTTTGTCACTTTCGTCGACCGTATCCACTACATATATAAAATCGCATTTTTACATTGTTGTCATGTATATAAAAATCATATTTTTATAATTACGCTATATGGATAAAAATTCTATTTTTATACCGCTACTATATAGATAAAAATTCTATTTTTATATCTATGCTACCTATGTAAAAATAACTCCTTTACACCGCTACTTCCATGATAAAAATTATATTTTTATCTTGCTAGTAATATAATAAAAATTATATTTTTATTACTCTACATAAATAAAAATCATATTTTTATTCTTCCTATGATATAAAAGTCATATTTTAAAAACAAAGCTATTTTTATTTGTAAAAATCACATTTTTATTATTCATAAAAATCTAAACTTTAGCCTATAAAAAACTAATTTTTAACCGATTAAAAATTATATTTTCATACACGGTCATGTAAGTAAAAATCCTATTCTCATACACTCTACATATATAATAAAAACAAATTTTTGTTAAAGCTTTTCTCAGTAAAAATCAGAAAGAAAGGAAAAAGGGACTCACATTTTCGATCGAAGGATGCTAGCGTAGGTTGGAGCTTGATGGTGACTCACACGGTGGTGGCTCGAGAGGGGGTGCGCTGGTTCGAATGGAGAGAAGGGGTGCTGCTCGGATTAAGAAGGGGGATGCGCGCAGGTGGTCAAAGAGGTGGCGCCAGGGTTGCTGGCTGTCAGCGCGGCGATGGAACCCCCCTAGGGCGGCGGGCGGATTTGGCTAGGGCTCAGAGTCTTTCCGTGTAGGATTGAAGAGAGAGGGAGGAGGGAGAAGGAGGGGGTGCGCTGGTGGCCCACGTCAGTGGCGGCGACGGGGGCGCTCCTCCGAGCACACGAGTGCGATGGGCGGGGCTCCGCCTCTTTCCCCCTTTTTTTATTTTCTTTTTGATTTTTGACTGAATGGTATACGAAAGGGGGGAGGATTTGACCAAAGGGATAGAGAAAAGGAGGGGTTTTAATAAAAATATATATATTTAATTTCTAAAAAGTAACCTTTTTATTTCGACCTCCAAACGAAATCCACCGACTGTCGTCCCTAGCTAATTACCCCCATTCCGAACACAATGGGATATGAATCGTAAGCTGATTCGATCATTTCGATCAGTTTCCGTCAAAATCAAAATATAAATCTACATATTGAATTTGAACGCGCATTTCAATTTACCAGATCCACATACGGACTCTACAAATTCCCAAAAAATATTTTCTAGCTTCGTATTGACGATACGGTCCTAACAAAACCAATTTCGTCAAATTCCGAGACCTTTTGAAAACTAGTCATTTTCCAGTCGATTAAAATCAACTGAAACTGATCAAACGCGTTTTCCTTCTCGACGCTCACATATTGATTCGAAAAATTACGAATTTTGGAATCTAGCAATAACTTGACACCACGGATCCAACAAAAGTGGTTTCGTCGAAAACCGAGGCCGTTTGCGAAATTCCCATTTTTAAGGGTCAGAATTCCATAGCCACAATTCTGAATTTTCAACTGGACATAACTTTTTATCCCCACTATGAAATTTCAATTTCTCAGATTCATTGGAAAGATATTCTCAAATAGATTCTAATATTTTTGGTTTCGCTAAAATCCGGTTTATTTTGAATCCTGTACATTCATATGAATTTTGAAATCGAATTTTGAACTACCGCGCCATTTTCAATTTTTTTTATAATTATAAATAATTATTCAAATTCTAACGACGATTCAAATAAATATATACGTTCTAGTTCTATTAAAAATAAATTCCTCGTCATTATTATTTAAAATAATTCATTTTAAATATTAAAAATTCATCAAAATTGCCAAAATAAAAATTTTAAATTGGCTCAGAATTTCCGGGTTATTACAATCTCCCCCACTTAAAATTTTCGTCCCCGAAAAGGAACGAAGCTGAAAGTTGTTTAACTAGTCAACTCAACTTTCATTATTTTCATTATGGCTTAAGTTCTTCAACTTTTCAGTTTCTAAGAACCTATCAAATTTTTCAAAAATTTGGCTAACACCCTAAATTTTTGAAAAATTTCGCCATAACCTCCCCTACACCGGGAGCTTCGGGATATTTCAAATAGCCTCCCATGGCCCTCACCAATCCAGAAAGAAAAAGAAACAACCAAGCGGCTAGCCAATCGGCTCATAAAATCATCCAAAACCCAATAAATTAGTAAACATGTACCTATTTGTCGGGCAAACAATTTTATTCCTCTTCTCTAGCCTCCTAGCTATGACCTGTTCAATGTAAGTACATGTATATGTATGCAAATGCGACAAATTTTCAATACAACTCACTATTTGATCAATTTGGCTATATGGTTCAAATTTAATTAATCAAACAACACAACCAGCAATCAATTAGTGGATTAACTTTTCAATCACAAAACTTTGATACATATCTAAAAAATCAGATTTTTGGTGCCAAATCACAGCAATAAGCCCTATCTAATTTTTGTTCTCACACCAGTCTAATGGAAATATATAGCTATCACACTTTCATCACTCGAACATAAATTCTAATGATGATTGATCAATCATCAGAATCATCTCTTGATGACTAGAGTGTGATTCTATATCTACCCAGTATATTAAAACTTCAAATATACGTGGATCAGACGTATACGCAAAATCTCTATATACTGGATTGTCCAAATCAATATATAATAAACATTCAAATACGAATAATTGATTTAAATTTTCAAAACAAAAATTGTTTTCATTTAAAAAATATACTCTTCACACTCATTCTAGGATACTACTGATCCCATCTCTAACGAGTCATTCTTATTGGATATTACTAATCCAATTTCTGATGAATTCTTTCGTTTGGTTCTAACTTGTCTTGTTCTCCGAGCTCTGTAAACCAAAGCTCTGATACCAAAATGAAATGACCCAAACTTCCCCGGTAAGGAAAGCACGGATTGAGTTGAGAACAAGCCATCTGGACGCAAACGGAAGAACATTTCATTGCTTATTACAACAATTCCATTAGAATACAAGAATATAAAGAGTATGAATAAATATTATACAACAGAAAATATCATAGATTTAAATACATTACTGCCGCGGAAAAATAATACAATACACGACTAGAAGTAATACATGGATACAGAGCTTTCCGAATATCGCTTCAGCTGTAAACCAGGATCCTGTGAATATAAATATGCAAAACCAAAACTACTAGCCGCCCGTTTCAAAATTAGGGTACCTAGAGTTTAGGTTAAAACAATAAACTCCAGGTCAGTCATGTGTTGGTGTGAGAACTAAAACAGTTATTAATCTTTATTTTAAAGTTAGGTAAATCAAGGGACCACGCCGTATAACACGGAACGGGTTTCCTCCCAAGAATGCCAGTGCATAAAACAAACAGCGCAATGCTAAATAAAGAAAAATGAAGCTATTATAAGACCCAGGTTCCATCACATAATGCAACGCAAACCGAAGGATAGGGTTTTTACCTTACAATAGCCAAGAATGCTTGGTACGTGAAATTTCATGTTTTATTATTACTATAAGTGTATAGTGTCAAAACAATTTCAAATCATAAGTATCAATCATAGACGACATAAGTGCCCCATACCACTATGTCGCCATACTAGGCTCTACAATCAAAACCGCAAAGTCATATATCGGAAGTTGGATTTCCATCTGTGAACCGAGGCAAAAGATAGTCCTCACCGAATTCGAGACGCTCTAGCCTGTGTCTCAGGATTAGAGCTCGAGTGACCCTTGGATCGTCAGTGCCGGTCCACCGATGTGGAATAAAATGCCTGAACACTGCGTTTCCCCGCCCTTTGGAGCGTCAATGAGCCAAATGACTCCATCGGCTCCACATAGTCACCGATATATCCGAGGCGCCTCGCAACAGCAACAACCACATAGGTGAAAATAATACAAATGTCAGGGCTGGTAGGTCATTGACACCACCCTAGCTAGAAGGGAACGCATGCCCTCCCTGAGGTCCTCTCCCATTTCTGGTTCACAACCAGGGTGTGAGGCTCGCGAATTGTAACAACCCGAAAATCTGGGCCTGTTTAAAATTTTTATTTTGGCAATTTTGGCGAATTTTGATTATTTAAAATGAATTATTTTAAATAATATCGACGAGAAATTTATTTTGAATATATTTAGAATGTATATATTATATACGTCGTCGTTAGAATATAAATAATTATATATAATTATAAATGGAATTGAAAATGGCGCGGTAGTTCGATAATTCGATTTCAAACTTCAAATGAACATACCGGGTGCAGAATAATCCGGATTTTAGTGAAACCAAAAATAATGGGATCTAATTGAGAAAATCTTTCCAACGAATCCGAAAAATTGAAATTTCATAGCGGGAATCAAAAGATATGTCCAGTTGAAAATTCTGAATAGTCGCTATGGAATTCAGGCCCTTAAAAATGGACATTTTGCAAACGACCTCGGATTTCGACGAAACCACTTTTGTTGGATCCGTGATGTCAAATTATTGTTAGATTCCAAATTTCATAATTTTTCGAATCAATATGTCAGCGTGGCAATGGAAAACGCGTTTGACCAGTTTCAGTTGATTTTAATCGACTGGAAAATGGCCATTTTTCCAACGGTCTCGGAATTCGACGAAACTAGTTTTGTTAGGACCGTATCGTCAATACGAAACTAGAAAATATTTTTCGGGAATTTTTAGAGTTCGTATGGGGGCCCGGTAGATTGAAATGCACGTTCAAATTCAATATATAGGGTTATATGTTGAACTTGACGAAAACTTATCGAAATGATCGAATCAGCTTATGGTACATATCTCATTGTGTTCGGAATGGGGGTGAAACGCTATGGACGACAGGCGGTGGGCCTCGTTTTGAGGTCGAAAATAAAAGTTGCTTTTTGGTGAAAAATAAAATAATTAAATTAAAAAAAATCTCTCTCCTCTCCCTATCTATTCTCTCTGCCCCCCTCTCGTTTTCATTAGTTCAGAAAAAAAAAAAAGAAGAACAGGGAGGAGCGCCGCCGCTCCTCCGAGCAGCGCGCCACCGCGCTGTCAGGCGCCCCCCTTTTCCGTCTCCGCTCTCCCCTTCCCACACCACATCTCCTCCTCCAGTCCCCACCTCCTCTTCCCCAGCGCATCGCGAAAAACCCCAACCCTGAAACCCTATGCTGCGCCCCACCTCGCACCGCACCCCCGACGCCACCCCGAGTCTGCGCCACCTCCTCCCTCCGCCTCCCTTCTTCTCCTTCTGATCCTCTCCCCCTCCGACGAGCGCGCAAACGAACCCCCAGCAGCCCCCTTTTCTGAAATTCAAAAGTAAGTCTTATTTACTTATTTAATTTTATTTCTCAGTTTTCTTTTATTTAAATTTAGTATTGGAAAAAAAATCTGATTTTATATGATTTTTAAAAGTGATTTTTATATGGTAAAAGACGTGATTATTTTTAAAATAGAAAAGATTAGATTTTTAAAATAGAAAAGATTAGATTTTTAAAATAGAAAATATTAGATTTTTAAAATAGAAAAGATTAGATTTTTAAAATAGAAAAGATTAGATTTTTAAAATAGAAAAGATTAGATCTTTAAAATAGAAAAGATTAGATTTTTAAAATTGAAAAGGCGAAATCTTTAAAATAGAAAAGGCGAAATCTTTAAAATTGAAAAGGCGAAATCTTTAAAATTGAAAAGGCGAAATCTTTAATATTGAAAAGGCGAAATCTTTAAAATTGAAAAGGCGAAATCTTTAATATTGAAAAGGCGAAATCTTTAATATTGAAAAGGTGAAATCTTTATATAGAGAATAACAGTGCAAAAATAGAATTTTTATATATTGAATAGCTATGTAAAAATTCAATTTTTATACATTGAATAGCAAAGGAAAAAATTCGATTTTTATATATTGAATAGCAAAGGAAAAAATTCGATTTTTATATATTGAATAGCAAAAGAAAAAATTCGATTTTTATATATTGAATAGCGAAGTAAAAATGTGATTTTTACATATGTAGAGAATACGGGCAGAGAAAGTGACAAGGGGCAAGAACGACGAAGATTTCTACCCAAGAAGAGTCATGACATTGGATTAGCAATTCTGTGAGAACTTCTCACCTTTCAATTTAATTTTTCTAGTTATAAATATATACTAGGATGCAGACGGTGTTTAGTAGCATCCGACACCCGTCGTCCACAGACCATGGACGGCTTGTATGCTTGTTTGTTTGATTTTGATGTGTAGTTGATTGTGTGATGTGATGTGAAATGAAATAAAATATTTATATAGTTAAAAATATTTTATAGTTAAAAATAGAATTTTTAACGTGCATATGAAATGAAATAAAAATAAACAAATCGGACGATTTGTTTATATACACACATTTGACTGATATTGATTGGGACGATAAATTTTACATATCGCCCAACTGCACAAATAAAATCTGTGTTTGATTGTTTGAAACCCCACACGGGTATTGGGATGATATATGACATACACTAGTCCCAATAATTAGCTGTATGTCGATCGATTGATTGACAGACTGTTATAAGCGTTGAATATTTATATTTGATACTTATACAGTGTAGAATGCACTTTGGATGATGGTTGATTATTCATCGTTGTTGATATATACATGTGTTGTAGAAAATCCATATAATTAACATTATATGGTAATTTATTGGGCCTCAATCCAGTTTCGAAATAGAAATATTTGAAATAAAGATATTCGAAATAGAAATATTTGAAATAAAGATATTTGAAATAGAAATATTTGAAATAGCAATATTTGAAATAGAATATTTGAAAATAGAAACATATGAAGTCGTGTTGGTTAGATTGACGCCATTTTGACGTGAACGATATTTATATCGATTTTATTCATTCTTCAATGAATATTGAATAGATTTGAAATTCGAACTATATTGAAATGAATTGAAATTCGAACTATATTGAAATGAATTGAAATTCGAATTATATTTAAAGTGAATTGAAATTCGAATTAAACTGAATTGATTTAAAATTCGAAATACACTGAAATGATTTGTAATTCGAATAGAAATGAAGTCGAATTGAAATCAGATAGAAATTAATTCGAATTGAAAAACGAACTGAAATTGAATTAGAAATCAATTTGAATTTAAATCGATTTGAAAGGAATTTAAAACGAATTTATATTGGAATAGGTCAATTTTGATTTGAAATTGAATATGAAGTTTAAACCGTCTTGAAAATGAATTTGAAACGATTTATAAAATTCATTTCGAAAGGAAATCGACGAAGTATATATTATATATATATTATATATATAATATAATGGCCTGAATAGAACGCGCCGCGCCGTGGCAGTTCGCAAACTTCGACCATTGACTTCGAACGGATATTACGGGAGATCCGACCGTCGGATTCTCCTAAAACCGGAACCGTTGGGTTCGTATCGGAAAGAGCTTTCTAACGAATATTAGAAATTTGAAATCTAACGGTTGGATTTGGAATTATGTCCAAATCAAATTTGAAAAAGGTCGCTGTAAGTGCAGTTCGATAGCCGTTGATGGAAATCGACTGTACGGGCCTTGATAAAATTGTTAAAAATAGTAATAATTTGTGTAAAATCATAAGAAATGATTTAGAAAGAATTGGGATGAAAAACTCCATATTTGGAAAGATAAAAATAGATTTTTATCGAAATGAACTAGTTTTGAACTAGAATTATAATTCTATTTATTTTTAAATAAATAAATTGAATTTGAAATGGTTTTGAAAATAACCAGAATTTCCAATGATTGCATTGGAATGGATTTGAATCGAAATTGTCTTCGGAATATTTCGATGTTGGATTTCGTGATTATACAGATGTTGTTATGGAAATTTGAAAGATATAGATATATATATCGTTATTTCCAATACGATATCTGTTGGTCGTAGAATTCGATATTGAATATAAGCCGATATATTTTCTATTCAGAGCCTTGTATTTAATATCAAATGTGATTTGGGTTTGTCGTGAATGGTGTCTTGACTAACACTGTTCTTGAACCCAGTTGAGAAAAGATTAATTCTTTTTATTTAGATTTAATGAAGTGTACCAATTAAATGATATTTAATTGGAATTGAATTGATATTGATTTTTGGGTTTATCGTGGACAGTGTTTTAAATAACATGTGTTCTTTAACCCGATAATTAATGAAATGTGATTTTGGGTTTATCGTGAATTGTGTTTTAAATGACACCGATTCTTTAACCCAGTTGAAGATTAAAACTAAGTGGAGTTTTAATGAATCTTTAATTAGATTGAAATGATCGAGAATGGAGTATCACCAGTTTTGCTCCAGGCGATAGTTAAATCTTTAATTAGATTTGATCGTGAAATGGTAATTGAATTTACCGATAACACCGTGGTGTTAGATATGAAGTATTACTAGTTTTACTTCATGGGATGAATAGGTTGGGATTGGGAAATTAAAACAAATGATTACTTCGGTAAGGTTCGTTAATCCCGAATAGTTGAATCGAAATTCAAAAGAAGATGAAAGAATAAATTCAAGGAATTTATCTTTGATAAAATTAATGGGAACCTTTCCCTATGAATGTGAAATTTAGAAACTAACTGTCGGTTAGCTAAGCAGAATGATTTTCTGGATATTGATTGATCGACGCTAGAAAAGCGCGACATTTGTAATAAATTCTGCAAGCATACAGGTGTGTAGCATACAGGTCGAACACAGGGAGGAAAGTTAAATTTTATTATTTATATGTTTCGTGGGCGTGTTAGACGAAATTTGGAGGTTGATTTTGGAAATAAAACAAAACAAAATTAAAACTGTAATTTGATTCAGAACAGATCTAACTGAACCGACGATCAAATCACAATTTCAATGGAAAGCAAATGAAACTATGAATTAGATTTGAATCTAATCAAACCCAATTTGACCTAAGAAAATAATAAAAGCAGAAATTGAAATTGCAGAAATTGAAATAACAAACAAGAATTAAAATTAGGATTTCCGCTGAATCTAATCAGACGGTAAATCACTGATGCAAACAAGTGCAAAATACAAATAGTGTTCTACCGAATCTAATCGTGTAGACAACACTAGTTGCTAAGAAAACAAAAAAAATGCAGAAAATAAAAGAGAAAGAAAAACTTTTATTAGAACAATGGAATAAGAGATGAGATAGGATGGTGGCTACAATGCCATTACAAGGGTATATATAGGGTAGATAGCCAAACCCTAACCCTAACCCTAATGGTAAATGGGCTTGGTCATTACACCACTAATTTGTTTACAATGAGAAACATAAATGGGCCTTAGATAAATAAAGCAAATTTGGGCCTTTTCTCTTTTTCCTCTTGCTTCCTTGATATTTCTTCATTGATTTGTGATGTGCAAAGCCTTTTTATCACTCCTTTTCTTGTCCAACAGCAACTAGATGTGATATCTTCATCTACAATTCTTCAAAATGCAAATACAGCAAATTGAACTCTATTTCTCTACATTTCTGGTTGCATGCGGGCTGGGTTGGACTATCTGTAAAAATAACAAAACAATACCCAAGTAATATTTATTTATATACAAAAGATAAGATATAAGAGCATAAAATAAACACATTTCTATGTCAATCAAATACCCCCACACTTATCTTTTACTCGTCCTCGAGTAAAACAAAAAAATGAAAAACTAAACTAGATAGGTCACACTTTCGTAGGAAACACGATTGCATTGAGCGTATGCAACAAGCCGTTAAACCTCTAGGTGTCCCTAGTAGGACGAGTGGTGTCTCGTGAGGGTTTTCAGCGGATACTACCCACAAAATCCAAATGCAGTATGTTATGATTCTAATGAAACTACATGAATGCAATGGACATATGCAAAAATAAAAACGAACAATGGCAACACGACTTATTTCAGGAAAGTGGTACAACAAATTAAGTTAACAATTTCCAATCAGTTGATTTTATTTTAGATACCTCAACTTGTCACAAATTTTCAATATAAATCAAGTTTTCAAATGTTAAATTCCAGTTTGGCCAGTTAGTTCGGTCGATAACATAGTGCAGCCATGAAATAAATTCTTAGTTTGCTTGGCACAGTTTGCAAAGTGGTATTCTAATTTTCTCATGTATGGCTAGTCAAATCAATAAGGTCAAGAAGTGTTTGGGTATCATCGCTTATTCTTTATTCTATAAAAATTTAAGATTTATGATTAAGTACATACACCTAACTAAAAAGACCAAGGTTTACCACCCATGCACTGCCTCGCGGACTAACGGAGAGTAGGTAAGGAGCTTGGCGGATTGTGCAGGCCGACTTTGACTTTGTCAACAACGTGTCGGTAATCCTTAGGTGTCCAATCTCATAAAATAAGACCAAGATATTCCAACTTTGACTTTGTCAACAACGTGTCGGATAGAGCTTGGCGGGTTTGCACACCAACGCTCGATATACAAGCAATGTTGGATACCCTTGGAATACTATTATTATTATCGAAAATATAAGCACAAAAGAGAGTTACGCGAATTCAACTTAACACAACTTAGTTTCAAAGATTTGACAAGCCATTATAAGCATTTTAAGTCCTCCACTTATTTAAACAAAGTCTACAATATAGAATAGATTTCATGGCCATCACCTAAGAATCTCCCTATGTACCGGTTACACTATTATCCCTCAAAATTCAACTTTTCATCATATTTCTTATTCGATCTAAGTTGAGAGAAAAAAATACAATCAACTGGCTAAAAATTGTAAACTTATTTTGTTGTATCAATCTAAAACGAGTCATGTTTCAAAAAAAAAAAAAAAATGGCATGTTACTACAGTCTAAAATGCATGATGGTCCTAAAATGATGAAAATAAAAGAAAAAACAAAGAAAAATGAGAATGGATGAAATGCAGACTCCCCCCCACACTAGAACTAAACAGTGTCCACACTGTAAACACGTTTCCTAAATGTGAAAGATAGAACCCAAAGATGGATTAAATGTAAAATGATTTGTAAAACGAAATGCAATTTAACTATATGTAAGAATGGATCATATATACAATGATATATGTGTTTGCGGTGAACGCGATGCAAAGAATTCCACCAACTTTTTCCCCCACACTTGGTTCTTGCCCTATGAGTCCCATTCACACTATGTCTAGGCGTGTTTACTAATAAGAAAAGGTTTTTGAAAACCATCTCATCTTTAAACCTAGATTTATAGTCCAATAAATGAATGTTCAAGATCGTCCTAACATGAAGTTTTTCAATCAAACTAACATTCCAAAAATAGTTCATGTGTTCAACAATTTTATCAGTGTAATTTTTCAAAAAATTGTGATCGTATATAAATTCAGTGAAATTTGAAATCTGAGTGTTGTTCAAGACCATGTGATCACATTTCTCATCATTAACTGACAATATATTTTCGACACTTACAATTTCAAGTTCGTTTGAAATTTTCTCAAAGTTAAAATTTTCGAACTCATGATGTGAATCTATTTCTTCCTCATTTGGCAACTCTTCCTCATACAATCCAAAGAATTCATGTTCGTTAAAATCCTTTTCCAATTTTGAGTTTTCGAAAAATTCAACATTTTCAGTTTGTTCAATTTCAAAGAATTCAAGTTTCTCGCAGCCCGAAAGAGGAAGAACAAAATCTAATCTTACATCTTTTTCTTGAAAAGAATCGAAGTCCAGATCATTCGTTGAATTTTGAACAACTTCATTTAGATCGTTATTTTCAATTTCGAAAGTTGTTATTTGAAACTTTTCACCATCAGTAAAGAATTGATTATTTTCTGATTCATCGCTTGTTTGAATTTGATTTTGTTGCTCTCGCTGTTCTTTCAAAGTTGTCATTAAACAAAGAAGTTCATCTATCTTTCTATCTCTTTCATTAAGCTGTCTATCGATCCTTTCTACCCTCTCTCTAAAAACGTTAAGATGGTATTCTTCAGAATCGTCGATTAGAGAACTCTCGTTTTGGATTTCTTGATTCTCAAAATTATAATCCATATCAATTTCACAATCAAAATTATTTCCAATGTGGTGGTTGTTTGAATATTGGAAATCATTTTGATCATAAAAATTATGTTTGTAACCAAAACTGTTAAAATTCGAGGGAAAATTGCAATCTTGGTTATATTCAAGATGTGGATATGGGTTGTTATTTTGAAGATTTTGATCGATTTGAAAATCATTTTCATATCCAAAATTATTTTCGAATTGGTTTCCAACTCCATACTGATGTGGATCAAAGCTATATTGGGATTCAAAATCGTTTTGATGTGGGTGTGGCCCATGATCGAAATTATTGAAATTTGAATTGAAATCATCATTTCGATTATATCTATGATTTTGAAAATGTTGGTCAGTTGGAAAATTTTGAAAATTGTTGACATTGGCTTCACCAAAATTTGGAAAATCTTGCTTCATGAGTTGTATTTCATATTCATACTCTTCAAGAGGACGTCTACTCCGGTTATGATCCCACAATTCTCTCAAAGATTTTCTTGAATCAGACATTTGAATGAAATCAAGGCAAGACAGAATTTATTCTTAGTTCAAAATAGTATAAAATACTAAGTTGCGCTCTATTAATTAACTGCCTCAATTGGAAGGGGGAAGAGGGTCTTATGGTCGTTCACGTATAGTATAAATACTAAGGGATACGACCAATGTTTTACGGGTAGTATGCAACCTCTTTTGCTAAAAGTTCAATAAATTGAACTAATATATATCCGCGATCCAATTGTACGAGACAGTCAACTTCACAAAGCACCACTTTTCAAATATATTATTTTGCAAATCAAATCAAGTGTTAAAATTTAAAAAGACGAGCATGATGATTTTAGTTATGAAAATTCGTTCCTCACAAACAGATTCAGAAATATCAGACACAGAACTGTCACAGAATAATAACAGAAAATTAAAATATTGTACAAGCAAGCCGCTGCCCCAGCAGAAGATTTTTACAAGCAATTTCTATATTTTTGCAGCAGAGCACCTGTAGAGTTAAAAGAAATTTACAGTGGGGTATGGCTGTCCATCCAGAAAAATGAGTAGCGTCAATGATTGAAATCTCACTATTTGCAATTTCTTCTGATTTCTGAATTCTTGATTTGTTGCTTGAACTCCAGTCACTTTGTCCTTGGTTTGAAACTCTTTTTTTTATTTTTGGGTTTTTTTTAAGGAAGTAAATAACAAAAAAAAAAACACAAGAAAATATGAGGCTGTGGTAGGTTAAAAAAAGTTTGGAATTTTTTTTGAGAGAATGCTTGTGGATGGGGTTGGTTTGTGCGTTGTGGCAGAAGTGTGGTGGGAAGGAGGGATTGAAGAAGATGGTGCTGAAGTGTAGATTGAAAAAAAAATGTGGTGAAATTAGATTGTGTGAGAGAGAGGGGTATTTGATCAGAGGGGAAAAAAATGAAGCAGGGAAGAATAATGGGAAAAAAAAATTATGTCCTTGCCTTTTTTTTTTATTAGTGTTGAAAAGCGGACAAATAGGAAAGAAACAAATGACAAAAAAAAAATGGGAAGAGAGATTTCAGAAAAGAAAGAGAATTGTAAAGGAAGAAAGAAAAGTAATTGTAAAAGATTTGGAAAAGAAATTGAGAAGGGAAAGCAATAAAAGAGAAGACAAAAACAGAAAGAATTTTTCTTTTGTTTATTGTTGTAAAATTAGAAGAGAGAGAAAAAAATGAGAAAGGAAAAACTTGAAAAGGGAAAGAAATAAATGGAGAAAGAAAGAAAATTAATTACAAGGCAGAGAAGAGAAATTTATAAAAGGATTTTTTCTTCTTCAGCAAATTGTAAAAGAAGAAAGGATGTGAAATATTAGTAAGAGGAGAAACAAATGAAAGGAAGGAGAAAGAAGTTGAAAATAGGGAAGAATTAAAAGAAAAATGGCAAGATT
Source organism: Allium sativum (assembly GCA_030737875.1). Taxonomy (NCBI): domain Eukaryota; kingdom Viridiplantae; phylum Streptophyta; class Magnoliopsida; order Asparagales; family Amaryllidaceae; genus Allium; species Allium sativum. Next base: position 943,209,592 of record CM060909.1, on the reverse strand, counting down.
TTTTTTTTTTAACTTGTAAAAGAAGAATGAGAAGTAATTATATAGAAAATTGGAAAGGAGGAATAAAGAGGAAAGAAATCAAAAGAGGATTTTTTTTTTTTTTTTTTTTGAAAAGAAAGGAAATTTGTAAGAGAAGAAAAGAAATCAATGTATTGAGAACAAGAAAGACAAAAGAAGAAAGGAAAAAAAATTGCAAAAGAGGAATCGTTTTTTTTTTTTTTGAAATTTGCAAAAAGTAAAAGAATGTAGACAATTGGAAAGAAAGTGGAAAGATGGAAAGAATAAAGGAAAATTGATAGTTGTTTTTTTAAATGAAGGAGAGAGCAGGAAAGAAATAAATGAAAAAATGGAAAGAGAGATTGTAAAAGGTTAATGAGAAATGCAATTGGAAAGAAATTAAAAAAAAAATGCAAGTTTTTTTTTTATGAAAATTTGAACAAGAAGAAAGGGAAAGAAATGAATGGGAAAAAGCAAAACAAAAATGGAAAAAAATAATAAAAGAGGAAGGAAATAAGAGAAAAAAGCAAGGTTTTTTTGAGTAGAGAGGAAGGGTAGAATAAATTGAGGAAAGAAATAAAAGCAGACAAAAACAAGAAAGAAATCAAAGTAGGCAGAGAAGAAATTGCAATTTTTTTTTAGAAAGTTGTAGACAAAAAATGGAAACAAATAAAAAGAAAAGGAAAGAGAAAAGAAAAATGTGAAAATCAGCAAGGTGGTAGAAAGATGGAAAGAAATTGAAGAAAAATTAGCAACTTACTTCTTTTTTTTGTATATATTTTTTTTCTTCTTGAAGGAATTAGATTGGAAGAAATGCAAAATAAAAAAAGGAAAGAAATAAATGAAAAAAAAAGAAGGAAAATTAAAAGAAAAAAGGCAAGATTTTTTTTTGAAAGATTGTAAAAGAAGAAATGAATATAAAAGTAGGAAGGAGGATTGAAAAATGAAATGAATATAAAAGTAGGAAGGAGGATTGAAAAATGGAAAGGAATAATTGAAAATAGGAAAAGAAATTGAAAGAAAATAAAGGCAAGAAATTATTTTTTTCTCTTGCTTAGTTCATGACAGTATCAATGTAATTAATATGCCACATCACTAATTGAGATTTTTTCTATATGTGCAAGAAACAAAAATATATACAAAATAAAATAAAAACTAACACGAATCGGAAATTAAATAAACAATAAAATTCAATCGTTACCTCCCCGGCAACGGCGCCAAAAACTTGATCGACGCTAGAAAAGCGCGACATTTGTAATAAATTCTGCAAGCATACAGGTGTGTAGCATACAGGTCGAACACAGGGAGGAAAGTTAAATTTTATTATTTATATGTTTCGTGGGCGTGTTAGACGAACTTTGGAGGTTGATTTTGGAAATAAAACAAAACAAAATTAAAACTGTAATTTGATTCAGAACAGATCTAACTGAACCGACGATCAAATCACAATTTCAATGGAAAGCAAATGAAACTATGAATTAGATTTGAATCTAATCAAACCCAATTTGACCTAAGAAAATAATAAAAGCAGAAATTGAAATTGCAGAAATTGAAATAACAAACAAGAATTAAAATTAGGATTTCCGCTGAATCTAATCAGACGGTAAATCACTGATGCAAACAAGTGCAAAATACAAATAGTGTTCTACCGAATCTAATCGTGTAGACAACACTAGTTGCTAAGAAAACAAAAAAAATGCAGAAAATAAAAGAGAAAGAAAAACTTTTATTAGAACAATGGAATAAGAGATGAGATAGGATGGTGGCTACAATGCCATTACAAGGGTATATATAGGGTAGATAGCCAAACCCTAACCCTAACCCTAATGGTAAATGGGCTTGGTCATTACACCACTAATTTGTTTACAATGAGAAACATAAATGGGCCTTAGATAAATAAAGCAAATTTGGGCCTTTTCTCTTTTTCCTCTTGCTTCCTTGATATTTCTTCATTGATTTGTGATGTGCAAAGCCTTTTTATCACTCCTTTTCTTGTCCAACAGCAACTAGATGTGATATCTTCATCTACAATTCTTCAAAATGCAAATACAGCAAATTGAACTCTATTTCTCTACATTTCTGGTTGCATGCGGGCTGGGTTGGACTATCTGTAAAAATAACAAAACAATACCCAAGTAATATTTATTTATATACAAAAGATAAGATATAAGAGCATAAAATAAACACATTTCTATGTCAATCATTGATCTGATGTTGGTTTCGGCCTTCGGGGTTAATATTTGGGGGATTATTCTCTTGTTAATTTACGGTTAGTGACTGATGAATTGGAATGAGGCGTATGTTATGTTTGTGTAACACTTGTTTATTATATACGCGAGTTGCTCAGAAAGACCTGGTTTATCCCATTCTGAATAACTGAATCGATGATAAGAAATCGAAGATGAAGACGGTGGTCGAAGACCGGAGATCTTCACCTCGTTTGGATGGTAACCGAGGTCCTGATTGGGAGGCATCCCGAAATATGGATGATGAGTGGTGATCGTCCAGACGTACATGGTGATCGATGGGTTTGCGAGGTATATAGTGCCTCCGGTTTCATTCAGACCCAGAACGGACTTGCAAATGGACAGTGTGTCTGACATTGGAATTTATTCTGTGTGATTGATAGCCGTCAGTTGCACGGTGTGAATTGTCTATGTGGCATGCCTAAGTGGCAAATGATCAAGGCTTCTGTTGAAAAGCAAAGTCTTGTGGTGATGATCAAAGCACCGCCTGTGTGGCGTAGCTTTGTGTATAATGTGAATTCGCAAGCCTCACACCCGGTATGAACCAGAAACGGGAGGAAGGACCTCAGGGAGGACACGCGTTTCTTTCTAGCTAGGGTGGTGTTAGTGACCTACCAGCCCTGACATTTATATACTTTTCACCTGTGTGGTTGTTGTTGTTGCGAGGCGCCTCGGTTAGATCGGACGATCCGGGTCCGATGGAGTCATTCGTTGGCTCGTTTGCGCCCCAAAGGGCGGGGAAACGTATTGTTCAGGAATTTTAATCCACATCGGTGGACCGGCCCTATCGCTCCTAGGGTCACTCGAGCTCTGATCCTGAGACATGGTAGGCTAGATTGTCTCGAAGTCGGTAAGGACTATCTTTTGCCTTGGTTCATGACGGAAATCCAATTTCCAAATACGTGACTGTGCAATTTTGATTATATACCTATATATGGCGACATAGTGGTATGGGGCATTAATGCCGTCTATGATTGATAGTTATGATTTGAAATTGTTTTCAAAACATATAAACACTAGCAATAATATCAAATGCCTTTGTTTTATTCGTATCAAGCATATCTTGGCCGTTATAAGGTAAAAACTCTATCCTCCGGTTTGCGTTGCATTGTGTGATGGGAACTGAGTCTTATAACGGCTTCATTTTTATAAAATGCATTGCGTTGTTTTAAAAGAATGATTTGTTTTAAAGCACTGGCAATCCAATGGAGTAAACCCGTTCCACGAAAGTGGCGTGGTCCTGTGATAGCCAAATTATATATGTGTTGAGTAGATTTCTCATACCAGTCCCATGACTGACCTGGAGTTTATTGTTTTAACCTAAACTCTGGGTGACCCTATTTTGACATAGGCAGCTAGTAGTTTTGGTTTTGCAGATTTATATTCGCAGGATCCTGGTTTATAGCTGGAAGGATATCCGGAAAGCTTTGTATCCATATATCTCCTTCAGTTGTGTATTGTATTATTTTCCGCTGCTATGTAATGTATTGTAATCTCTGATGTTTATCGAATGTATATTATTTGTTTATACTCTGTATATTCTTGTATTCTGATGAATTGTTGTAATATACAATGAAATGTTCTTCCATCTGCGTTCTATTTTGTCGTGTTCTCAAAACAATCAGGCGTTTCGAACGGTCTAGATCAGTTTAGCGACTGATACAGATCGAGGGAAATTCCTTTTCGTCACACGAATTCATGTTACACAAAGCTATGCCACATAGGCGGTGCTTTGATCATCAACCACAAGACTTTGCTTTTCAACAGAAGCCTCGATCAATTGCCACTTAGGCATGCCACACAGGCAATTCACTCCATGCAATTGATATCCATCAATATATAACCCCTGAGCTCGTACATCTCAGAGAAGGGCGTTAAGCAAGAGAATAAATTCTCCGCCGCCAAACAGATATATATTTAATAGAAATCAATCACACAGAATAAAATCCAATGTCAGACACACAGTCCATTTAGAAGTTCGTTCTGGGTCTGAACGAAACCGGAGGCACCTTGTACCACGCATATCCATCGATCTCCAAGTACGTCTGGACGATCACCAACTAATTCCCTCCTCTTGGGTGTACAGCCCAATCAAGATCATCAGTAATCACCCAAACGATGTGAAGACCTCCGGTCTTCAACCACCGTCTTCATCCTCGACACCACATCGAATCAGCTATTCAGAATGGGATAAACCCGGTCTTTCTGGATAACTCGCGTATATAATAAACAAGTGTTACACAAACACAACATACGCCTCATTCCAATTCAGAATATTCCTTTATTCAAATATTCTCATACTTTGGGAAAAGTTCCCATTAATTTTATCAAAGATAAATTCTTTAATCTTCTTTTGAATATCAATTTGAACTAGTCGGGATTAGCGGACCACACCAAAGTAATCATTTATTTTATTTCCCAATCCCAACCTATTCATCCCATGAAGTAAAACTGGTCATACTTCATATCAAACACCACAGTGTTATCGGTAAATTCAATTAACATTTCACGTTCAAATCTAATTAAAGATTTAACTATCGCCTGGAGCAAAACTGGTGATACTCCATTTTCGATCATTTCAATCTAATTTAAGATTCATTAAAACTCCACTTAGTTTTAATCTTCCCAAAAATCAATATCCTGTCATTAAATGGGTTAAAGAACCAATGTCATTTAAAACACAGTTCACTATAAACCCAAAATCACATTCCATTCCAATTCAATTATTGAAACTTCTGGTTACATTTAAAACCCTTTCAAATCCAATTTATTTATTTAAAAATAAATAAATTATTATTCTAGTTCAAAACTAGTTCATTTCGATAAAAATCTATTTTTTTCTTTTCAAATTTGGAATTTTTCATCTCAATTCTTCACAAATCATTTCTTATGATTTTACACAAATTATTACTATTTTTAGTAATTTTATCAAGGCCCGTACAGTCGAATTTCATCAACGGCCATCGAATTGCACTTACAGCGACCTTTTACAAATTTGATTTGGACATAATTCCAAATCCAACCGTTAGATTTCAAATCTCTAATATTCGTTAGAAATCTCTTTCGATACAAACCCAACGGTTCCGGGTTTAGGAGAATCCGACAGTCGGATCTCCTCTAATATCTATTCGAAGCCAATGGTCGAAATTCGCGAACTGCCACGGCGCGGCGCGTTCTATTCAGGCCATTATATTATATATATAATAAATATAATATATACTTCTTCGATTTCTTTCAAAACGTATTTTATAAATCGTTTTATATTCGTTTTCAAAACGATTTCAACTTCATATTCAATTTCTAATCAAAATTGAATATTCCATATCATTAATCTATAAATGATAATATTTTCAAAACGTTATATTTTGAAATCACTTCCTTTTCTATATTCATTATAAAAATGAATAAAATCGATATAACTATCGTTCACGTCAAAATGGCGTCAATCTAATCAACACGGCTTTTATTCAACACATGAATGTTTATTCTATTCAACACATGAATATTTATTCTATTCATCACATGAATTTATTTCTATTCAACACATGAATTTATATTTGATTTCAACACATGAATATATATTTTATTTCAACACATGAATTTATTTTCTATTTAACACATGAATTTATTTTCTATTCAACACATGAATTTATTCTATTCAACACATGAATTTATTCTATTCAACACATGAATTTATTTTCTATTCAACACATGAATTTATTCTATTCAACACATGAATTTATTTTCTATTCAACACATGAATTTATTTTTATAATATTCCTTATTTTCCAAATCGGAATGAGGCCCAATCAATTACCATATAATGTTAATTATGTGGATTCTCTACAACACATGTATATAACAACAACATTAAATAATCAACCACCATCCAGAGTGCACCACACAACTGCAAAAGAATTAAATATAAATAATTAACGCTTACACAGTCTGTCAACCCATCGATTGACATACAACTAAACAATCGGGATTAGTGTACGTCAAATGTCATCCCAATACCCGTGTGGGGTTTCAAATCAACAAACATAGATTTTTATTTGTGCAGTTGGGCAATGCGTAAAATTTATCGTCCTAATCAATATCAGTCAAATCGGTGTACATAAACAAATTGTTTGATTTGTAAATGAATATTTGTTTTATTTCAACACATGAATATATATTTTATTTCAACACATGAATATATATTTGATTTCAGCACATGAATATATATTTTATTTCAACACATGAATATATATTTGATTTCAACACACGAATGTATATATTTGGTTTCAACACATGAATATATATTTGACTTCAACACATGAATATATATATTTGATTTCAACAAATCACAAATCAAATTCACACCAATTCATCAATCAAACCAAACAATCAACCATGTCGTCCATGGTCTGTGGACGACGGGTGTCGGGTGCTGCTAAGCACCGTCTGCATCCTAGTATATATTTCAACTAGAAAAAAAAATAAAAGTGAGTCGTTCTCACCGATAAGCTAAACCAAACACCACAACTCTTCATATGTAGAAAATCTTCATCGTGCTCGCCTTCTGTCACTTTCGTCGACCGAATCCACTACATATATAAAAATCGCATTTTTACATTGTTGTCATGTATATAAAAATCACATTTCTATAATTACGCTATATGGATAAAAATTCTATTTTTATACCGCTACTATATAGATAAAAATTCTATTTTTATATCTCTGCTACATATGTAAAAATCACTCCTTTACACCGCTACTTCCATGATTAAAATTATATTTTTATCTTTCTAGTAATATAATAAAAATTGTATTTTTATTACTCTACATAAATAAAAATCATATTTTTATTCTTCCTATGATATAAAAATCATATTTTAAAAACAAAGCTATTTTTATTTGTAAAAATCACAATTTTATTATTCATAAAAATCTAAACTTTAGCCTATAAAAAAACTAATTTTTAACCGATTAAAAATTATATTTTCATACACAGTCATGTAAGTAAAAATCCTATTCTCATACACTCTACATATATAATAAAAACAATTTTTGTTAAAGCTTTTTCACAGTAAAAGTCAGAAAGAAAGGAAAAAGGGACTCACATTTTCGATCGAAGGATGCTAGCGTAGGCTGGAGCTCGCTGGTGACTCACACGGTGGTAGCTCGAGAGGGGGGGGGTGCGCTGGTTTGAATGGGGAGAAGGGGTGCTGCTCGGATTAAGAAGGGGGATGCGCGTAGGTGGTCAAAGAGGTGGCGCCAGGGTTGTTGGCTGTCGGCGCAGCGATGGTCCCCCCCAGGGCGGCGGTCGGATTTGGCTAGGGCTCAGGGTTTTTCCAGGTAGGATTGAAGAGAGAGGGAGGAGGGAGAAGGAGGTGGTGCGGTGGTGGCCCACGCCAGTGGCGGCGACGGGGGCGCTCCTCTGATGGCGGCGCACGACTGCGAAGGGCGGGGCTCCGCCCCTTTTCCCCTTTTTTATTTTCTTTTTGATTTTTGACTGAATGGTACACGGGATGGGGGGGGGGTTTGACTAAAGGGATAGAGAAAAGGGGGGGTTTTATTAAAAAAAATATTTAATTTCTAAAAAGTAACCTTTTTATTTCGACCTCCAAACGAAATCCACCGACTGTCGTCCCCAGCTAATTACCCTCATTCCGAACACAATGGGATATGAATCGTAAGCTGATTCGATCGTTTCGATCAGTTTCCGTCAAAATCAAAATATAAATCTATATATTGAGTTTGAACGCGCAGTTCAATTTACCGGGGCCACATACAGACTCTACAAATTCTTGAAAAATATTTTCTAGCTTCGTATTGACGATACGGTCCTAACAAAACCAACTTCGTCAAATTCCGAGACCTTTTGAAAAATGGCCATTTTCCAGTCGATTAAAATCAACAGAAACTAGTCAAACGCGTTTTCCTTCGCCACACTCACATATTGATTCGAAAAATTACGAATTTTGGAATCTAGCAATAACTTGACACCATGAATCCAACAAAAGTGGTTTCGTCGAAAACCGAGGTCGTTTGCAAAATTTCCATTTTTAAGGGCTAGAATTCCATAGCGACTATTCTGAATTTTCAACTGGACATAACTTTTTATCCCCGCTATGAAATTTCAATTTCCCAGATTCGTTGGAAAGATATTCTAAAATAGATTCTAATATTTTTGGTTTCGCTAAAATCCGGTTTATTTTGAATCCTGTACATTCATTTGAATTTTGAAATCCTATTTTCGAACTACCGCGCTATTTTCAATTCCTTTTATAATAATAAATAATTATTTATATTCTAATGACGATTCAAATAAATATATACATTCTAATTCTATTAAAAATAAATTCCTCATCGTTATTATTTAAAATAATTCATTTAAATATTCAAAATTCATCAAAATTGCCAAAATAAAAATTTTAAATTGGCTCAAAATTTTGGGGTTATTACAGATATTACTTTCTGGTTGTATGAAAATCTTGTGTTTCTGCTTCACTATTACTACATGTTGTATATATTCTATTATACTTTATCCTTGCGATGTGAGTTTATGACGGGTTCCGCTTGTGTTTACCTACTCTGATGATCATCCATGACTTCCTGGCACACCCTTCAGTGTATTATTCCTCTTGTATAGTGCGGGGGTTATGGGCGGTCGTCACAACGGATTTGAGTTATCAAATAAATATGAACTCAAGCAGAGTAAATGAATGGGTTTTTATTAAAAAAAAATCAGATTTTTGGATTGTAACTAATTTGAAAAGAAATTAGTTAATGGAATTTCGAATCGAACTTAACCTCTGTTAAGTAAATCGTATTTATGAACTCAAATTACAAATTAAATACGGAACTCAAGTTAGAAATTGGATTCAACATGTGTTTAAGAGAATTAAATTATATTTGACTATGATATATTCAAATCGGAAGTGTATTAGGCAAGAGAGCTAATTAGCAAATTAATTAGCAAATTGAATTAGAAAAGATCACATTGATTGAAATAAATTGTGAATTGGCGTATGCATGTTAAACAGGTGTGGAATGAGAAAAGTGAATATTATAATGAGTGCCCGACAAAAAGATACACGTTTATATTTCCATATGAGGTTTTATGCGCCGAATCAACAGGCCGCTTGGCCTTTTGATTTTCTTTTTGAGTGGAAAGGGCCTAGAGAGGCGAGTTGGGGTTTGAACTATTGACTGGTACTAAGGAGGTGCTGGCAAAATTTTCCGAAAATTTAAGGAGTTAGAATATTTTTTAGAAGTTTTGATAAACATAAATCAATATATCGATGTATATAGAATTCGATAAGGAAACGAACGTATAAATGAATATTAGAAAGGGGCCAGTGATTGTTTGATTGTTTAATGGATGTTTATTTTTCTTTGATAGTTCAATCACCGGCTATCAAAGATTTTTTTACCATCGTTGTCAATAGGGAGAGGCCGGTTGGGATTTATTATCCAAAAAACTACTCTGTATAGGCATAGGCGTTGCGAATTAGATTATGCCGAAGATAAGTTGAAGACGGAGTAAAATGCAAGGGTTGTTTTGTTTGTCCAGACCCATGACAACTTCTATGGACGAATGCCTGACAGAGTATTCCTAACGGATCACATAAGGCGATCTTTTCAAGATATTATGTCTGGTGGCGGATGAATTCGTTTCTCTTAGCTTTTTATACCTGTAATATTTTTGAGAAGGTCAACTAGTGATTTGACGGGTTTTGACGATGTGGCATTCAAAGTGTATTATGGCCAGATGTTCTAAAGAGATAGACGTAGCCTAAAGCCTCACAACCGTGAAATGACAAAAATCGGGCAGGCAGCATGGCTAGGTGGATCATACCCAAGCAGGGTATATTGGTCACCGATCTGGAGAAAATTCAATTATTTGTTCTTCTTTCGATTCTGTTTCTTACGGATTACGGTTGGACGACCGACAACCATGGGTGATAATATATTCGCTACACTCAAGCTAAATGAGTGGGCGGTCATGTGTGGCCGGGTTGCAAGACATTCTTGTTGAACCCCAGTGTATCCCCTCTAGAGTACACTGATTGGGAGGTGGTCCATACCTTGTCATAGTTGGAATCCAATCTCCAATAAGCGCCCTATGGTTTTTGATTTCATACTATGTATGTGGAGCGTGAGATGCAAGCGTTTTGTATTTGGTTATTTATTTGATTAGCCATTATTATTATATCACTGGATTTTGATATCAAAAATGGTTTGGCTATAGTAAGGTAAAAACCATCCGTGTTTGTGTGGGATAGTCTTACTATTATCTTTTCTTTCAAAGGATTTTTCAAAGTTAAACAAATTGGTTGGAGTTTACTCACACCGGTCCTTTGACTGGCCCAGAGTTTATTTTGTTTTTTTCTAAACTCTTGGGTGCCCAAATTTGTACGGGCAGTCAAGTGTTTCAGGATTTTACAGAGAGCTTGAAGCGGAAGGCTTCATCGTTAGTTATTTAGAGTTATTTCCGCTGTGTTGTATATATGTTGATCTCTGATGATGGTACATATATATGATACAAAATTTGTATTTAAAAAGTTATGTTATATAATATATTTTATTTGTTCCACTGTGAGATTCTATTTTGTTATTTCTGTTCTATCTTCTATCTGTTTCTTTTTCTTAAACCCTAATGACTCTTATTTCTATAATATTTGAGTTGGCCGTGTGTTGTATTAGTCAGCTCAGATAGTATGGATTTGCGGGCCATCACATTATGGATTCCTACTGACTCCCCCTTAAGTTGTGCCTATATTAACTATATCATATTTCATATTTTATAATTTATCCCCCTTTGTCATTATAAAAAACTATCCTACACTAAACGAACTATACTATACAAGATTTAGATTACACTAAACTAAACTATACTCTCCCTAAATCTATGCTATAACTGGTCCTAATGACTAATTATATATACAAGTCCCACTTAATCTATAACTCTCCCTAAACCTATAATTCTCCCTAAATCTATAAATTCCTATAATTCCCCCTAAATCTATGACTACAAATATTGTTTAATTTAAGCAAAACAAGCAATTAAGACAATATTCAGACTAATGATTAAGTTAAACCAATTCAATACAAACTTTCTATATAAACAAGCATCCAGTCAATCCAAACAAAGTTAAATCTTAGTTATATTAAATTCATGTTTTAAGTAGTCAAACCTCATCGTTCTTAATTATGTTTATTATGTATAGATTATTCCAATTAAATCAACCATCCAGACCAAATCAACCAAATCAAAATAATATATGTAAATTCAAAAACACTTCTTTCAACTAACCTTAGAAACTATAAACTCCAATACAAGACTAAACCTAGCCTAAATTCTAATTCCCTTGAAACTATAATAAGACTTTAATCTAGACTAAGAAATAATTCTGATAAGATATCCTTAAAACTATGATATATGTTAAGTACAATTTAATTCAAACAATCAATCAAATTAAATTTTCTTGTCATAAAACATCAATTCAAATAAATTCAAACATAAAGCTAAACATTTCTTGTAACTTGTATTTATCCTAAAAATGTATAAAACTCCTATTAACCACAAATGCATAAGTATATTTCTAACACATCTATCAACCACTAATGAAATCCAAGCATGTCAAACAAGTCAATCAAGTTATTCATGTCAAACAAATCATACAAGTCAACCAAATAAATCAATCAAGCCAAACAAGTCAATCAAGTCAAAGTAAATATGTTATGTATTTGATTAATAATCCCATATATTTCCAATTAGAGAAAAAACTCCTCATACATTATACTTGTTATGTATGGAGTTAAAGTTAACATGTAACGCAGTGTGTGCAGTGCGTTGGTTATAATGCAGTATGTCATATGCAAAGCTATATTAAGTGATATATTGAATGAAATGCAAATTGTGATGTGAATGATTTTAATTTCAGATGCACTGTAATTTATAATAATGATGTATGATATAAAATAAGATGTGTAATGATAATATGTAGAATGATTTGGTGATGATTTCTATTTTGGTAAAAGATATTCAAAGTACTATATATATTATAAATTATTTCAATCAAACAAAGGTAACATTAATTTCTAAACTTAGGTTAATGATATTAATGAAAGAAATTAAGAGTTTAATGGTAATTAAAAATCTATTAATGATACATGGTAAATATTTAGAATAATTCTATGAGAAGTATGAAGTTAAATAATCTTAGTAGGGTGCTTCTTTAAAAATAAATAGTAAATATTGAAGATCATTTTAAAGGGAATATAAAGTTTTTATCATATGTAGTAAAATACTTTGATATAAACATATATTCATAAATGTATATATAAAAACCAACAAAACTAATGTATTGTGAAACATACATTAATCTTTTAATACAAATTAACTTTTGATTTATACTATAGAATAAACTAATTTACTATGAACTATTAAAATGATAAAACTTCAAATTAGAAAATTATTATAATATAAAATCTACAATTATAACAAATTAATTTTTTGATAAAATCTGGTAATATAGAGTAAACAATAAAAATATGTTTTATATACCAAAGTTTAACTATACAAGTTTTATAAAAATAAGATAATCAAAATTAGTATTCAATTTACATTCTAACCCAAATCTCTATGTAATCATAGGAGAGAAAAAAATATAAGTTAGACTATGTATTTTTAAGCTATATATAAAAGATATATAAATTTATATTTTATAACAATATCAAATATTTTAAATTATTTCAAGCATATATCTATGTACTATATATAATTTTATTGATTTATATAATTTCAATATATATATTTTTGAAACAAAATACAAGAAACATAAGTAGATAAACAAAATTGGTAATTAGAGTTTGAATAGACATTTTCATATTGAAAAGAAGTCCTTTCAAATTTTCAAATCCAAATCAAATAATAATGAAAATTAAATTTAGAATAAGATTTTTTAATTAGATTGGTATACTGATAAGTATACTATAGTTTATCAACATATGAACTAAATTATCTAAAATTATAAAAGAGATAAATTTCTATATCTTACTATGTGCATAAATGTACATTCCTATATATAATGACAATTATGAAATTATTGTAAAGAGTACCTCTTTTTGCAATCCTCCAATTTGTTGTTCTTCCATTGTCATGAACCGTACATTTAAATCTTCCAGAATTTGACGATGAGATCTTCTTTGTTGCGACAGGCTCATTTTCCTGATCGACAAAGTATATTCATTTGCTGAGTTTAAAGAAAGAATACCGATGATTTAGTAGTTTAACCAATTTGGCTCCAAAATTTGAATTTGAATTTTGAATGAATGGACACTTCAACTACTATAAGCCCAAAAGTCATATCCTTTCATAACCTTTTCTCTTCTTGATTGATGAATGTTCACCTTGGTGTCTTTCGGCTAGTGGTCATCAGACATAACTATTCCCCTCCGAAATAACACAACTTTTCAAAGAATCAAGTGTCTTTTCAAAATAACTAATTGTAATAATAACATCATGATGATTCTATGACATATCCATATGAAAAATAGTGTTAAAAAATAATGTTATTTTAAACTTTTCAAAAAACAGATTATGATAACTTGATTTTTTAACATAATGAAATGTAGACCTACTTAATACTGATGCAGTGCACAAATTTAAACTAGTTTTATAAATCATTTCAAAATTTTCCATTTAATATTACCAAAATTAAGATGATGAACTTTTGAAAACCTATGCTCTGATACCAATTGTTAAGGATGCGGATTAAGGATCTTAAGGCAAAACTAACACTACAGGGGGAGTGAATAGTGTTTTAAAGAGATTATGGAAAATTTAAACAATCGTGAATTACTATATGAACCACACAATAATTGTCACACCGTAAAATGATCACAAACACAGAAACAATCACAAACATAGATATAAGTAAGTATAAATTGCAGAAAAGGAAAGAACACACCAGATTTTATACTGGTTCGGATTACTCCTACGTCCAGTCCTATGCAATGCTGGATTGAGCAGAGTTTTATTATTATCAATATCCAAGTACCACACCCTTGATTTCACAGCTACAAGGTTAATACTGATTCCACCACCCTTGATTTCACGGCTACAAGGTAAACACCGATTCCACCACCCTTGATTTCATGGCTACAAGGTTAACATCGCTCCCTTTCTTTGATTTCCGAGCAACAAAGAACACACCCTTTCCCAAACAATTCCCAAATGATTACAATTGCCCTAGAACTCTTCAATATCACTTCAAACAGAGAGTAGTTGATAGAGATTGAGAAGAGAAGAAGAATGATATAAATTTTATTGAAATAGGCAGAGTATAAGTGAAGAAATCAAGAATTTTACGTAGGTTAATGGTGGTAAGTAAAGGGGTGAAGAAGTAGAAGAAAGAAGGATTAAAAATTTGAAATCAGCCCTTTTTATAGTGTCCCAAAGGTTGCAACGTTACAAATAGTGAAAAGACACTTCCTTTGAAAATTGAAAAAATGACAGTTATATGTCGACATGTCATTATGGGTATGTCGCCATATGCCTTGCCTATTTATTTTTTAAGATTAAATTTCAAATATTAAAACCAATATATATTTTTTGGAAATTCTTGAATCAAAACTAATGTTTCAAATAAAGTTCCTAAAGTATAAAAACATATATTAAAATAATAATATATAATTTATATATATATATATAACTATATGATAAAAGACTTTAAAAGATATATTATAAGCACACGTATATATAGGAATTTATAAAGAGATATTTATAAACTATATAAACAAAAAGATTATATGAAAACTTAGAGTTTAAATAAGAATATTTGAAATTATAATCAAATATAAACTTAGTAAAAAAATATATATATGAATTAATAAAACTATAAAAATAAGAAGACACATAAATTAGGAAATATATATTTGAAATCATAAGTTTGAAATCTGTAACAACCCGAAAATCTGGGCCAGTTTAAAATTTTTATTTTTGGTCATTTTAGCGAATTTTGATTATTTAAAATGAAATATTTTAAATAATATCGACGAGAAATTTATTTTGAATTGAAATTCGACGTATATATTATATACGTCGTCGTTAGAATATATAATAATTATATATAATTATAAAAGGAATAGAAAATGGCGCGGTAGTTCGATAATTCGATTTCAAACTTCAATTGAATGTACCGGGTGCAAAACAATCCGGATTTTAGTGAAACCAAAAATAATGGAATCTAATAGTGAATATCTTTCCAACGAATCCGAAAAATCCAAAGTTCGTAGCGGGAATCAAAAGATATGTCCAGTTGAAAATTCTGAATAGTCGCTATGGAATTCAGGCCCTTAAAAATGGACATTTTGCAAACGACCTCGGATTTCGACGAAACCAGTTTTGTTGGATCCGCAGTGTCAAGTTATTGCTAGATTCCAAATTTCATAATTTTTCGAATCAATATGTGAGCGTGGCAAAGGAAAACGCGTTTGACCAGTTTCAGTTGATTTTAATCGACTGGAAATTGGCCATTTTTCTAACGGTCTCAGAATTCGACGAAACTAGTTTTGTTAGGACCGTATTGTTAATACGAAGCTAGAAAATATTTTTCTGAGATTTATAGAATTAGTATGTGACCCCGGTAATTTGAAATGTACGTTTAAAATTCAATATAGTGATTTAAATGTAAATTTAACGGAAACTGATTGTAACAGCCGAATCAGCTGACGATACATATCCCATTGTGTTCGGAATGGGGGTTAAACGCTATGGACGACAGGCGGTAGGCCTCGTTTCGAGGTCGTATGTAAAAGTCAACTTTTTAATAATTAAATAATAAAAAAAATAAAAAAAAAATATATCTTCTCCCCTTAACTACCAGCCCCCCCCCCCGACAAATCATTTAAATCAGAAGCATAAAAAAAAAAAAAAAGAGAACGCTCTCTAGATCGGCGGCCGCCTCCCACCGCCCTCGCGATGGCCTCCCAACGCCGACGCCCTCTCTTCTTCCCCCTCCCCTCCTCTTGTGCGATGCCCGAACCATCCCAGGACCCCACCATCGAAACCACCCAATCGCCCCCCCCACGGCGCGCCGCCGCAAGCGGAAGCCCCAGCCCAGAGCCGACCGCCACCAGAGAAATCCCCCCCTTCGCAGCTTCGGTGAGCATTTTCTTTTTTTTATTATTTATTTTATTTTCTTTTTATTTAATTCTGTAAAACTGATTTATTTATAAAATTAAAAACTGATTTTTAAAAAATGATTTTTAAAACTGATTTTTGTTAGGGTTTAAAACTGATTTTTGTTAGGGTTTAAAACTGATTTTAAAGGGGGTTTAAAATAGATTTATAAAAGATTTTAAAACTGATTTTAATTATGATTTTAAAACTGAATTAGAATTTA
Source organism: Allium sativum (assembly GCA_030737875.1). Lineage (NCBI taxonomy): Eukaryota > Viridiplantae > Streptophyta > Magnoliopsida > Asparagales > Amaryllidaceae > Allium > Allium sativum. Next base: position 943,192,950 of record CM060909.1, on the reverse strand, counting down.
AAAACTGATTTTTGAATTAGAATATAAAAGCTGATTTTTGAAAAAGAATTAAAACTGATTTTATTTTAATTTTAAGATTAAAGAAAAAGGTTTAAACTTTAAGAAGATCAGATTTGTAGAAAGGAAAATCATATTTTTATATATAGAAAGTCGAGATAAAAATCATATTTTTATATATAGAAAGTCGAGATAAAAATCATATTTTTATATATAGAAAGTCGAGATAAAAATCATATTTTTATATATTGAAAGTCGAGATAAAAATCAGATTTTTATATATTGAACTTTGAACTAAAAATCAGATTTTTATATATTGAACTTTGAACTAAAAATTCGATTTTTATATATTGAACTTTGAACTAAAAATTCGATTTTTATATATTGAACTTTGAACTAAAAATTCGATTTTTATATATTGAACTTTGAACTAAAAATTCGATTTTTATATATTGAACTTTGAACTAAAAATTCGATTTTTATATATTGAACTTTGAACTAAAAATTCGATTTTTATATATTGAACTTTGAACTAAAAATTCGATTTTTATATATTGAACTTTGAACTAAAAATTCGATTTTTATATATTGAATAGCGAAGTAAAAATATGATTTTTACGTATGTAGTGAAAGCAGCAACGAAGGTGACAAAAAGGCGAAACGACGAAGACTTCTGCAAATGAAGAGCCGTGGAGCTAGGATAGCTATAAAGTGAGAATTTCTCACCTTTCAATTTCTTTTTCTAGTTATATATATATATACTAGGATGCAGACGGTGCTTAGTAGCCCCCGACACAATCGTCCACAGACCATGGACTTGTTTGTTTGACTGTTTGGTGATTGATTGCGATATTGGTTTGATTGTGATTTGTGGTGTGAAAAATCGAATCGATAAATTGGTTAGGATTAGACGTGCGCCGTTATAAGGCGAAGGAGTAAGGCTAGGTTAGACTCTTACTCCAAATTTTGTGGTTTGCATAACGAATTGATTTGATTGATGTGTGAATGGCGTGGGCCTTCACTAGACCGGGGATAAGGATAGGCCTTGTCCCGTTTCTAGTATCGTGCCGTTATGCCGCCGAAATTTTCTAAAATATGTTAGAAAATAAAAATACCATTTTATTGTGTAAATGAATTGAATAGAAATTCATAGGTTGAAATAAAATGTTTTATCGTTAAAAATATAAATTTTAACGTGAATGTGAATAAATGAATGTTCTTCTGTTTGTGTTCTGTTGTGGTTTGTTCTCGAACTATCCGACGCTTTCCTTTACGGGGAAGTGACGGGTCGTTTCATTTTGGTATCAGAGCTTTGGTTTACAAAGCTAGAGAACAAGACACATTAGAACCGTACGAAAGAATTCATCAGATATTGGATTAGTAATATCCAATGAGAATGACTCGTTAGAGATGGGATCAGTAGTATCCTAGAACGAGTGTGAAGAGTATATTTTTGAAAGTGAAAACAAATTTTTGTTTTAAAAATTTAAATCAACTATTCGTATTTGATTATTTATTTTAATGATTTGGACAATTCAGTATATAAAGAATTTGCATATACGCCTTGCAAACGTATATTCAAAGTTTTAATATATTGGATAGATATAGCATCACACTCTAGTCGCCCGGGGATGATGCTGATAATTGTGATCACATTATCAGTATTTATATTCGAGTGACGAAAGTGAGATTTCTATATATTTCCTATTGACTGGTGTGAGAACCAAAATTAGATAGGGCCTATTGTTGTGATTTGGCATCAAGAATCTGATTTTTGACTATATATCAAAGTTATGCATTTGAAAAGCTAATCAACTAATTGATTGATGTATGTGTTGTTTGTTTATTTGGTTGATAATTTTGAACCATTTAGCCTAATTGAATCAAATATTGAGTTATATTAAATATTGGTCGCATTTGCTTGTATATATATACTTACATTGAACAGGTCATAGCAAGGAGGCTAGAGCCAGAGAATAAAATTTGTTTGCCCGACAAATAGGTACATGTTTACTACATAATTTCCTGTTTTGTTTGGGTGATGATGATTTTGTGAGCCTATTGGCTAGCCGCTTGGCTTTTTCTTTTTCTTTTTGAGATCTGAAGGACCGGGGAAGCTATTTGAAATTCCTCGATGCTCCCGGTGCAGGGGAGGTTATGGCGAAATTTTTCAAAAATTTAGGGTGTTAGCCAAATTTTTGAAATTTTAGAAATTCTCAGAAACTGAAAAGTTGGAGAATGGAAGCCAGGTCGAGCGTAGAGTTGATTAATTAAACCACTTTCGACTTTGTTCCTTTTCGGGGACGAAAAGTTTTAAGTGGGGGAGATTGTAACAACCCGAAAATCTGGGCCAGTTTAAAATTTTTATTTTTGGTCATTTTAGCGAATTTTGATTATTTAAAATAAAATATTTTAAATAATATCGACGAGAAATTTATTTTGAATTGAAATTCGACGTATATATTATATACGTCGTCGTTAGAATATATAATAATTATATATAATTATAAAAGGAATAGAAAATGGCGCGGTAGTTCGATAATTCGATTTCAAACTTCAATTGAATGTACCGGGTGCAAAACAATCCGGATTTTAGTGAAACCAAAAATAATGGAATCTAATAGTGAATATCTTTCCAACGAATCCGAAAAATCCAAAGTTCGTAGCGGGAATCAAAAGATATGTCCAGTTGAAAATTCTGAATAGTCGCTATGGAATTCAGGCCCTTAAAAATGGACATTTTGCAAACGACCTCGGATTTCGACGAAACCAGTTTTGTTGGATCCGCAGTGTCAAGTTATTGCTAGATTCCAAATTTCATAATTTTTCGAATCAATATGTGAGCGTGGCAAAGGAAAACGCGTTTGACCAGTTTCAGTTGATTTTAATCGACTGGAAATTGGCCATTTTTCTAACGGTCTCAGAATTCGACGAAACTAGTTTTGTTAGGACCGTATTGTTAATACGAAGCTAGAAAATATTTTTCTGAGATTTATAGAATTAGTATGTGACCCCGGTAATTTGAAATGTACGTTTAAAATTCAATATAGTGATTTAAATGTAAATTTAACGGAAACTGATTGTAACAGCCGAATCAGCTGACGATACATATCCCATTGTGTTCGGAATGGGGGTTAACCGCTATGGACGACAGGCGGTAGGCCTCGTTTCGAGGTCGTATGTAAAAGTCAACTTTTTAATAAGTAAATAATAAAAAATAAAAATATATCTTCTCCCCTTAACTACCAGCCCCCCCCCCCCCCCCGACAAATCATTTAAATCAGAAGCATAAAAAAAAAAAAAAAGAGAAGGCTCTCTAGATCGGCGGCCGCCTCCCACCGCCCTCTCGATGGCCTCCCAATGCCAACGCCCTCTCTTCTTCCCCCTCCCCTCCTCTTGTGCGATGCCCGAACCATCCCAGGACCCCACCATCGAAACCACCCAATCGCCCCCCCCACGGCGCGCCGCCGCAAGCGGAAGCCCCAGCCCAGAGCCGACCGCCACCAGAGAAATCCCCCCCCTTCGCAGCTTCGGTGAGCATTTTCTTTTTTTTATTATTTATTTTATTTTCTTTTTATTTAATTCTGTAAAACTGATTTATTTATAAAATTAAAAACTGATTTTTAAAAAATGATTTTTAAAACTGATTTTTGTTAGGGTTTAAAACTGATTTTTGTTAGGGTTTAAAACTGATTTTAAAGGGGGTTTAAAACAGATTTATAAAAGATTTTAAAACTGATTTTAATTATGATTTTAAAACTGAATTAGAATTTAAAAACTGATTTTTGAATTAGAATATAAAAGCTGATTTTTGAAAAAGAATTAAAACTGATTTTATTTTAATTTTAAGATTAAAGAAAAAGGTTTAAACTTTAAGAAGATCAGATTTGTAGAAAGGAAAATCATATTTTTATATATAGAAAGTCGAGATAAAAATCTTATTTTTATATATAGAAAGTCGAGATAAAAATCATATTTTTATATATAGAAAGTCGAGATAAAAATCATATTTTTATATATTGAAAGTCGAGATAAAAATCAGATTTTTATATATTGAACTTTGAACTAAAAATCAGATTTTTATATATTGAACTTTGAACTAAAAATTCGATTTTTATATATTGAACTTTGAACTAAAAATTCGATTTTTATATATTGAACTTTGAACTAAAAATTCGATTTTTATATATTGAACTTTGAACTAAAAATTCGATTTTTATATATTGAACTTTGAACTAAAAATTCGATTTTTATATATTGAACTTTGAACTAAAAATTCGATTTTTATATATTGAACTTTGAACTAAAAATTCGATTTTTATATATTGAACTTTGAACTAAAAATTCGATTTTTATATATTGAATAGCGAAGTAAAAATGTGATTTTTACGTATGTAGTGAAAGCAGCAACGAAGGTGACAAAAAGGCGAAACGACGAAGACTTCTGCAAATGAAGAGCCGTGGAGCTAGGATAGCTATAAAGTGAGAATTTCTCACCTTTCAATTTCTTTTTCTAGTTATATATATATATACTAGGATGCAGACGGTGCTTAGTAGCACCCGACACAATCGTCCACAGACCATGGACTTGTTTGTTTGACTGTTTGGTGATTGATTGCGATATTGGTTTGATTGTGATTTGTGGTGTGAAAAATCGAATCGATAAATTGGTTAGGATTAGACGTGCGCCGTTATAAGGCGAAGGAGTAAGGCTAGGTTAGACTCTTACTCCAAATTTTGTGGTTTGCATAACGAATTGATTTGATTGATGTGTGAATGGCGTGGGCCTTCACTAGACCGGGGATAAGGATAGGCCTTGTCCCGTTTCTAGTATCGTGCCGTTATGCCGCCGAAATTTTCTAAAATATGTTAGAAAATAAAAATACCATTTTATTGTGTAAATGAATTGAATAGAAATTCATAGGTTGAAATAAAATGTTTTATCGTTAAAAATATAAATTTTAACGTGAATGTGAATAAATGAATGTTCTTCTGTTTGTGTTCTGTTGTGGTTTGTTCTCGAACTATCCGACGCTTTCCTTTACGGGGAAGTGACGGGTCGTTTCATTTTGGTATCAGAGCTTTGGTTTACAAAGCTAGAGAACAAGACACATTAGAACCGTACGAAAGAATTCATCAGATATTGGATTAGTAATATCCAATGAGAATGACTCGTTAGAGATGGGATCAGTAGTATCCTAGAACGAGTGTGAAGAGTATATTTTTGAAAGTGAAAACAAATTTTTGTTTTAAAAATTTAAATCAACTATTCGTATTTGATTATTTATTTTAATGATTTGGACAATTCAGTATATAAAGAATTTGCATATACGCCTTGCAAACGTATATTCAAAGTTTTAATATATTGGATAGATATAGCATCACACTCTAGTCGCCCGGGGATGATGCTGATAATTGTGATCACATTATCAGTATTTATATTCGAGTGACGAAAGTGAGATTTCTATATATTTCCTATTGACTGGTGTGAGAACCAAAATTAGATAGGGCCTATTGTTGTGATTTGGCATCAAGAATCTGATTTTTGACTATATATCAAAGTTATGCATTTGAAAAGCTAATCAACTAATTGATTGATGTATGTGTTGTTTGTTTATTTGGTTGATAATTTTGAACCATTTAGCCTAATTGAATCAAATATTGAGTTATATTAAATATTGGTCGCATTTGCTTGTATATATATACTTACATTGAACAGGTCATAGCAAGGAGGCTAGAGCCAGAGAATAAAATTTGTTTGCCCGACAAATAGGTACATGTTTACTACATAATTTCCTGTTTTGTTTGGGTGATGATGATTTTGTGAGCCTATTGGCTAGCCGCTTGGCTTTTTCTTTTTCTTTTTGAGATCTGAAGGACCGGGGAAGCTATTTGAAATTCCCCGATGCTCCCGGTGCAGGGGAGGTTATGGCGAAATTTTTCAAAAATTTAGGGTGTTAGCCAAATTTTTGAAATTTTAGAAATTCTCAGAAACTGAAAAGTTGGAGAATGGAAGCCAGGTCGAGCGTAGAGTTGATTAATTAAACCACTTTCGACTTTGTTCCTTTTCGGGGACGAAAAGTTTTAAGTGGGGGAGATTGTAACAACCCGAAAATCTGGGCCAGTTTAAAATTTTTATTTTTGGTCATTTTAGCGAATTTTGATTATTTAAAATGAAATATTTTAAATAATATCGACGAGAAATTTATTTTGAATTGAAATTCGACGTATATATTATATACGTCGTCGTTAGAATATATAATAATTATATATAATTATAAAAGGAATAGAAAATGGCGCGGTAGTTCGATAATTCGATTTCAAACTTCAATTGAATGTACCGGGTGCAAAACAATCCGGATTTTAGTGAAACCAAAAATAATGGAATCTAATAGTGAATATCTTTCCAACGAATCCGAAAAATCCAAAGTTCGTAGCGGGAATCAAAAGATATGTCCAGTTGAAAATTCTGAATAGTCGCTATGGAATTCAGGCCCTTAAAAATGGACATTTTGCAAACGACCTCAGATTTCAACGAAACCAGTTTTGTTGGATCCGCAGTTTCAAGTTATTGCTAGATTCCAAATTTCATAATTTTTCGAATCAATATGTGAGTGTGGCAAAGGAAAACGCGTTTGACCAGTTTCAGTTGATTTTAATCGACTGGAAATTGGCCATTTTTCTAACGGTCTCAGAATTCGATGAAACTAGTTTTGTTAGGACCGTATTGTTAATACGAAGCTAGAAAATATTTTTCTGAGATTTATAGAATTAGTATGTGACCCCGGTAATTTGAAATGTACGTTTAAAATTCAATATAGTGATTTAAATGTAAATTTAACGGAAACTGATTGTAACAGCCGAATCAGCTGACGATACATATCCCATTGTGTTCGGAATGGGGGTTAAACGCTATGGACGACAGGCGGTAGGCCTCGTTTCGAGGTCGTATGTAAAAGTCAACTTTTTAATAATTAAATAATAAAAATAAAAATAAAAATATATCTTCTCCCCTTAACTACCAGCCCCCCCCCCCCCCCCGACAAATCATTTAAATCAGAAGCATAAAAAAAAAAAAAAAAGAGAACGCTCTCTAGATCGGCGGCCGCCTTCCACCGCCCTCGCGATGGCCTCCCAATGCCAACGCCCTCTCTTCTTCCCCCTCCCCTCCTCTTGTGCGATGCCCGAACCATCCCAGGACCCCACCATCGAAACCACCCAATCGCCCCCCCCACGGCGCGCCGCCGCAAGCGGAAGCCCCAGCCCAGAGCCGACCGCCACCAGAGAAATCCCCCCCCTTCGCAGCTTCGGTGAGCATTTTCTTTTTTTTATTATTTATTTTATTTTCTTTTTATTTAATTCTGTAAAACTGATTTATTTATAAAATTAAAAACTGATTTTTAAAAAATGATTTTTAAAACTGATTTTTGTTAGGGTTTAAAACTGATTTTTGTTAGGGTTTAAAACTGATTTTAAAGGGGGTTTAAAACAGATTTATAAAAGATTTTAAAACTGATTTTAATTATGATTTTAAAACTGAATTAGAATTTAAAAACTGATTTTTGAATTAGAATATAAAAGCTGATTTTTGAAAAAGAATTAAAACTGATTTTATTTTAATTTTAAGATTAAAGAAAAAGGTTTAAACTTTAAGAAGATCAGATTTGTAGAAAGGAAAATCATATTTTTATATATAGAAAGTCGAGATAAAAATCATATTTTTATATATAGAAAGTCGAGATAAAAATCATATTTTTATATATAGAAAGTCGAGATAAAAATCATATTTTTATATATTGAAAGTCGAGATAAAAATCAGATTTTTATATATTGAACTTTGAACTAAAAATCAGATTTTTATATATTGAACTTTGAACTAAAAATTCGATTTTTATATATTGAACTTTGAACTAAAAATTCGATTTTTATATATTGAACTTTGAACTAAAAATTCGATTTTTATATATTGAACTTTGAACTAAAAATTCGATTTTTATATATTGAACTTTGAACTAAAAATTCGATTTTTATATATTGAACTTTGAACTAAAAATTCGATTTTTATATATTGAACTTTGAACTAAAAATTCGATTTTTATATATTGAACTTTGAACTAAAAATTCGATTTTTATATATTGAACTTTGAACTAAAAATTCGATTTTTATATATTGAATAGCGAAGTAAAAATGTGATTTTTACGTATGTAGTGAAAGCAGCAACGAAGGTGACAAAAAGGCGAAACGACGAAGACTTCTGCAAATGAAGAGCCGTGGAGCTAGGATAGCTATAAAGTGAGAATTTCTCACCTTTCAATTTCTTTTTCTAGTTATATATATATATACTAGGATGCAGACGGTGCTTAGTAGCACCCGACACAATCGTCCACAGGCCATGGACTTGTTTGTTTGACTGTTTGGTGATTGATTGCGATATTGGTTTGATTGTGATTTGTGGTGTGAAAAATCGAATCGATAAATTGGTTAGGATTAGACGTGCGCCGTTATAAGGCGAAGGAGTAAGGCTAGGTTAGACTCTTACTCCAAATTTTGTGGTTTGCATAACGAATTGATTTGATTGATGTGTGAATGGCGTGGGCCTTCACTAGACCGGGGATAAGGATAGGCCTTGTCCCGTTTCTAGTATCGTGCCGTTATGCCGCCGAAATTTTCTAAAATATGTTAGAAAATAAAAATACCATTTTATTGTGTAAATGAATTGAATAGAAATTCATAGGTTGAAATAAAATGTTTTATCGTTAAAAATATAAATTTTAACGTGAATGTGAATAAATGAATGTTCTTCTGTTTGTGTTCTGTTGTGGTTTGTTCTCGAACTATCCGACGCTTTCCTTTACGGGGAAGTGACGGGTCGTTTCAAAATCCTTGGATGATTAAAAATAATTTTGTGAGAAGTTTGAAACCAATTTGAGAATAGTTTGAAATCAATTTTGAAAAGAGATAATTTGAAAATAGAGCTTTAGTGCTATTCAGAGTTTTACATAATTTCTAGACTCTATTACCTGATAGTCTTGGACTCTTGAACTCTTGATATCTTGATACTCATGAGTCTTGATTCTCCTTTGAAATCTTGAATCTCTTAATTCTACAGTCTTCAATATTTTATTATCTACATATAAATTTTGCATATATATATATATATATATATATATTCTGGATAAAAGTGTTAGTATATATTTTATAGTCAATAATGACTGAAACAAGGTTAATGTCATCAAAACATCATCACTATTACATTCTCCAACAGTCTTCCCCTTTTTGATGATGACAACCTTTGTTTATAAAATATTCATACCTGATATCACCTGTTGATCTAATTCCTTCTGACTCCCTCTTAAACTATGCCTATCTTAACTATATCTTATTTTATATTTTATAATTTCTCCCCCTTTGTCATTATAAAAAAGTATCCTATATTAAACTAAACTAAACTAAAATATATTAAACTAGATTTAGATTATACTAAGCTAAACTATACTCGCCCTAAATCTATGCTATAACTGATCCTAATGACTAATTATATATATAAGTCCCACTTAATCTATAACTCTCCCTAAACCTATAATTCTCCATAAATCTATAAATTTCTATAATTCCCTCTAAATCTATGACTACAAATAATGTATAATTTAAGCCAAACAAGCAATTCAGACAGTATTCAGATTAATAATTAAGTCAAACCAATTAAATACAAATTTTCTATATAAACAAGTATCCAATCAATCCAAACAAATTTAAATCTTACTTATATTGAATTCTAGTTTTAAGTAGTCAAACCTCATCATTATTAATTATGTTTATTATGTGTAGATTATTCCAGTTAAATCAACAATCCAGATCAAATCAACCAAAATAAAATAATATATGCCAATTAAAAAACACTTCTTTCAACTATCCTTAGAAACTATAAAACTCCCCCTTAATCTGAAACAAGACTAAACCTAGCCTAAATTCTAATTCCCTTGATACTATAATAAGACTTTAATCTAGACTAAGAAATAATTCTGATAAGATATCCTTAAAAGTATGATATAAGTTAAGTAAAGCAATTTAATGCAAACAAGCAATCATTTTAAGTTTTGTTATCATAAAACATCAATTCAAATAAATTCAAACATAAAGCCATACATTTCTTGTAACTTCTATTTATTCTAAAAACTTATAAACCTCCTATTAACCACAATGCATAAGTTTATTTTTAACGCACCTATCAACCACTAATGAAATTCAACCATGTCAAACAAGGCAATCAAGTTATTCATGTCAAACAAATCATAAAAGTCAGACTAGTCAACAAATAAATTAATCAAGCCAAATAAATCAATCCAGCCAATCAATTCAATCAAGCCAAACAAGTCAATCTTGCTAATCAATTCAATCAAGCCAAAAAAGTCAATCAAGTCAAAGTAAATATGTTCTGTGTATTATTAATAATCCTATATATTTCTAATTGGACAAAAATTCCTCATACAGTATACTCGTTATGTGCGGAGTTAAAGTTAATATGTAATGCAGTGTGTGCAGCGCGTCGGTTATAATGCAGTATGTCATATGTAAAGCTATATGAAGTGATATATTGAATGAAAGGAAAATTGTGATTTGAACGATTTTAATTTGAGATGCACTGTAATTTATAATAATGATGTATGATATGAAATAAGATGTGTAATGATAATGTATAGAATGATTTGGTGATGATATCTATTTTGGTAAAAGATATTCAAAGTACTACATATATAATAATTATTTCAATCAAACAAAGGTAATATTAATTTCTAAACTTGGGTTAGTGATACTAATGAAAGAAATTAAGAGTTTAATGGTAATTAAAAATATATTTATGATTGGTGGTAAAATATTTAGAATAATTTTATGAGAAATATAGAGTTAAATAGTCTTAGTAGGGTGCTTCTTTAAAAATAATATATTAAATATTGAAGATCATTTTAAAGGGAATATAAAGTTTTATCATATGAAGTAAACTACTTTGGTATAAACATATATTCATAATTTTATATATAAAAAGAAACAAAAATTATTGTATTGTGAAATATACATCAATCTTTTAATACAAATCTACTTTAAATTTATACTATAGAATAAATTAATTTACTAAAGAACCATTAAAATGTTAAAACTTATTATTAGAAAATTATTATAATATAAATTCTATAACTAAAACAAAATTAATTTTTGGATAAAATTTGGTAATATAGAGTAAACTATAAAAATATGTTTTATATACCAAAGTTTAAATATACAAGTTTTATAATAAATAAGATAATCAAAATTAGTATTCAATTTACAATCTAACCCAAATCTTTATGTAATCGTAGGAGAAAAATATATATAAGTTAGACTATGTATGTTTAAACTATATATAAATTTATATTTTATAACAATATCAAATATTTTAAAATATTTCAAGCATATATCTATGTATTATATATAACTTTATTAATTTATATAATTTCTATATATATATATATATTTTTGAAATAAAATCTATGAAACATATGTAAATAAATAAAATTTATAACTAGAGTTTGAACAGACATTTTCATATTGAAAACATGTCCTTTCATATTTTCAAATCCAAATCAAATAGTAATGAAAATTAAATTTAGAGTAAGATTTTTTTAATTATACTAGTATATTGATAAGTATACTATGGTGTATCAATATATGAACCAAATTATCTAAAATTATAAAAGATATGAATTTCTATATCTTACTATGTGCATAGGTGTATATTCCTAAATATAATGGCAATTATGAAATTATTGTAAAGCGTACCTCTTTTTGCAATCCTCCATTTTGTTGTTCTTTCATTTTCATAAATCATACATTTATACCTTTTAGAATTTGCTGATGAGATCGGCTTTATTGCGACAGGCTCATTTTTCTGATCAACAAAGTATATTCATTTGCTGAAGTTGAAGACCAGTGAGAAGAATACCGGTGATTTAGTAGATCAACAAAGTAAACTTTTCTCTTCTTGATTGATGAATGATCACCTTGGTGTCTTTCTGCCAGTAGTCCTCAAACATAACTCTTCTCCTCCAAAACAACACAATTTTACAAAGAATCATGTGTCTTTTCAAAATAACTAATTGTAATAATAACATCGTGATGATTCTATGACATATCCATACGAAAAATAGTGTTGAAAAATACTATTTTAAACTTTTCATAAAATAGATTGTGTTAACTTGATTTTTTTAACGTAATAAAGTGCAGACCTATCTAATACTGATGCAATGCACGAATTTAAACTAGTGTTATAAATCATTTCAAAATTCGTCATTTAATATTTTCAAAATTCAGATAATAAACTTTTGAAAACCTATGCTCTGATACCAATTGTTAAGGATGCAGATTAAGGATCTTAAGACAAAATTAACACTACATGGGGGGTGAATAGTGTTTTAAAGAGATTATGGAAAATTTAAACAATCCAGAATTGCTATATGAACCACACAATAATTATCACACCAGAAATGATCACAAACACAGAAACAATCACAGACACAGATATAAGTAAATATAAAATGCAGAAAAAGAAAGAACACACCAAATTTTATATTGGTTTAGATTACTCCTACGTCCATTCCCATGCAATGCTGGATTGTGCAAAGTTTTATTTTTACCAATAACCAAGTACAACACCCTTGATTTCACGGCTACAAGGTTAACACCGATTCCACTACCCTTGATTTCATGGCTACAAGGTTAACACCGATTTTACCACCCTTTATTTCATTTCTATAAGGTTAACACTGATTTCACCACTCTTGATTTCACGGCTACAAGGTTAACACTGCTCCCTTTCCTTGATTTCCGTGCTACAAGGAACACACCCTGCCCCAAACAATTCTCAAATGATTACAATAGCCCTAGAACTCTTCAACAACACTTCAAACAAAGAGTAGTTGATAGAGATTGAGAAGAGAAGAAGAATGATATAAATTTTGTTGAAATCGACAGAGTTTAAGTGTAGAAATCAAGAATTTTATGTATATTCATGGTGGTAAGTAAAGGGGTGAAGAAGGATAAAGGGTGATTCAAAGTTCGAAATCAGCCCCTTTTTATAGTGTTCCAGTGTTTGCAACGTTTTAGAAATGTTACAAATAGTGAAAAAACACTTCCTTTGAAAATTGAAAAAATGACAGTTATATGTTGACATGTCATTACGGATATGTCGCCATATTCTTTGTATATTTATTTTTTAAAATTAAATTTCAAGTGTTAAAACCAATATATATTTTCTGGAAATTCTTGAATCAAAACTATTGTTTCAAATGAAGTTTCTAAAGTATAAAGACATATATAAGCATGATAATATATAATTTATATATATATATATATATAAAATTATATGTATAAGACTTTAAAGCATTTATTATAAACATATATACATATATATAGGAATTTTCAAAGATATATTTATAAACTATATAAACAAAGAGGTTATATGAAAACTTAGAGTTTAAATAAGAATATTTGAAATTATAATCAAGTATAAACTTAGTAACATAAATAAATAAATGATTTAATAAAACTTTAAAAATAGGAATACTTATAAATCATGAATATATATTTGAAATCATAAGTTTGAAATCCTTGGATGGTTGAAAATCATCCCAAGACTAGTTTGAAATCAATTTGAAAATAGTTTGAAATCAATTTCGAAAAGAGATAATTTGAAAACAGAGTTTGAGAGCTATTCAGAGTTTTACATAATTTCTAGACTCTATTACCATAATAGTCTTGGACTCTTGAACTCTTTATATCTTGATACTCATGAGTCTTGATTCTCCTTTGAAATCTTGAATCTCTTTACTCTTGAAACTCTTAATTATAGTCTTAAATATATTATTACTTGCATATAAATTCTGTATATACATATATATATATATATATATGTATATTCTGGATAAAAGTGTTAGTATATATTTTATAATCAATAATGATTGAAACAAGGTTGTTGTTATCAAAACATCATCCACATTCCATTCTCTAACAGGTTTCTCAACTGGTAAAACATAGAAATCTAGATGTGTAATAATCCGCACCTCCGTTCACGCAAGATATTGTCCCTAACTTAGCCACCGTATTGGTGTGGGGTTTTTTTCCTCAAAAGGCCTCGGCGTTAGTAAGAGATGTTCTCTACTATATAAGTATCCACTTCACACAGGCTTCCATGATGTGGGACTTAGGGGTGTTACATTCTCCCCTCCTACAGAGCCCAACGTCCCCGTTGGCTCACAAGCACCTCACCCAGGCGCTGTGGTCCACACAGGAGCCACAATTCGAGCTGGGTATTGGCTCTGATACCACTGTAATAACCCGCACCTTTTTTCACGCAAGATATTGTCCCTAACTTAGCCATCATATTTGTGTGGGGTTTTGTTCCTCAAAAGGCCTTGGCGTTAGTAAAAGATGGGCTCTAATATATAAGTACCCCCTTCACACAGGCTTCCACGATGTGGGACTATATTTTTAATTTTTAAAGCCCAAGTTATATTTTGATTTTCTAAATCAAAGTTGTATTTTATTACCTAAATCCAAAGTTGTATTTTATTTTGTAGAACAAATGCGATTTTCATTTTAACAACAATTCTCTCCATTTTAAATCAATACTATAAATAAGAATTTTAATTTTCAAAATAATATTATAAATTTCAGATTTTTAACCTTTAATTACATTAATTTATTAATTATTATTTAAACTTTAACTAAACTTAACCTTAATCATCTTTCCATTTGGTCGTTCATCCTCTGATCCAAGGGCCGATACTGCTCCTTCTTCATCATGTTATCACAGCAACTGCAAAACCCAATTGTCACACCCTCTCTCTCCTCGCGCATGACTATCGGGGCCCTTAGGAGTTGATCGGAGAATGGCACCAGAACCGTCGTCACGTCATCACTCATCGCCAGAAGCGACGCCTCCTCCGTTATTCTTCTTTGCCTGAAAACTGCAGTCAAATGTCGCCACTTCCTGATCCAAATTCGAGCAGCACAGATCACGGATGATGATCATCCTTATACGAAATTAAAGATCAAAAGGGCCTCTTCAATTTCTGTTTAGAATCATAGGATAATTTGCGATAAATTGAGAGATTTTAAGGTTTGAAATTAGGACAAAATCGGCTATACGTTTTGAAGAACGGGGCTACTGTTAGAAGGGAATTAGGGTTTTGTATTTGTAGCATATCTATACCGTATTTATTGTGTATTTTATATTTATTTAATTATTTAATTCAAAAAAAAAGCCCGTTAACCTATACGAACTCCAAATCCAGTCCAGCGAGAGTTGTCCCTAGCCAAATATCCCCATTTCGGATGCAATGGACTAGGTCCCGTCAACCCGTTTGATCGTTTCAGCCCGTTTGTATTTAATTTAAAATATAAAACATTTAACTATTTAATTTGGTCGTACATTTTAATTTACCTGGGACACATATTGACTCTAAAAATTACCGAAAAATAAATCTAGCTTTGTTTTGATGATACCGCCCTAACAAAACTAATTTTATCAAATTTGGAGACCGTTTGAAAAATGACCATTTTCTGGTCGATCCAATTTGACTGAAATGGTCAAAACACATTTTCATTTGCCACGCTCACATATTAATTCCAAAAATTATGGAAATTGGAATCTAGAAATAATTTGACATTCCGGATCCAACAAAAGTGGTTTCATTGAAAACGAAGGTCGTTTGCAAAATGGCTATTTTTAATGGCTATATATTATACTAAAATATATATAAATTTTACAGTGACTTTTCTAAATTTTAAACTGGACATAAATTTTAATTTATATTATGAAATTTCAATTTTTCAAATTTGTTGTAAAGATATAATCAAACAGATTTAAATATTTCTTGTTTCACTAAAATCCGATTTATTTTGAATCCTGTACATTCAGTCAATGTTCAAATTCTAATTTTCAAACTGTCGCGCTATTTCTAACTCCTTTTATAATTAAATTAGAAATTTTCATTCTAACTTCGATTTAAAAAAAAAAATTGGTCATTATTATTTAAAATAAATTATTTTAAATATTCAAAATACATTAAAATTTCTAAAATAAAAATTTTAAATTGGTTCTGATTTTCCGTGTTGTTACAGTCTCCCCCACTTAAAATCTTTTCATCCTCGAAAAGGAACGGAGCTGAATGTTGTTTAACTAACCAACTCAACTTTCAATTCTAATCAATTTTTAATTTAGTTCAATATTAAATTCGATTTATCTAAATTTATCATTCTTTTTCATATTGGTTAAATTAATTATCATTCCAATATTTTAATTAGTTAAACTAATAATCAAACATCACAACCAACAATCAATTAGGTGATTATCTTTTTAAACATATATAACTTTTATATATAGCCAAAAATCATATTTTTAGTGCAAATCACAACAATAAACCCTATCGAATTTTTTTTTGGTTCTCACACTAGTCAATTGGAAATATATAGATATCTCACTTTCGAATACTCGAACATAAATGCTGATGATGTCATGCTCATCATCAAAATCATCTCTGGGCAACTAGAGTGTGATTCTAAATCTACCTAGTATATTTGAACTTCGTACACACGCTAGCTAGGCGTATATGCAAAGTCTTCATATACTCGATTATCCAAATTTAATATAAAATAAATAATCAAATACGTTTAATAAAATTTAAATTTTCAAAACAAAATTTGTTTTCATTATTATTTCAAAAATAACACTCTTCTGACTCATTCTAGGATATACTGATCCCATCTCTAACGAATCATTCACATACGATGCTACTGATCCTATCTCTGATGAATTCTTTTGTTCGTTCCTAACGTGTCTTGTTCTCGAGCTCTGTAAACCAAAGCTCTAATACCAAATGTGACAACCCAAACTTCCTAGTAAAGGAAAGCCTGGATTGTTTGAGAACACGACAAATCAGCACACAAACAGAAGAACATTTTATTTCTTATTACAATAATATACATCAGAGTAAAAGAATATTCTAGAGTATGAATAATTATACAACAGAAAATAATATCAGAGATTTAAGTTACATTTAAATAGCGGCGGAAAAATAATACAAAATACAACTGAAAAAAATACACGGACATAGAGCTTTCCGAATATCGCTTCAGCTGTAGACCATGATCCTGTGAACATAATATCTGCAAAACCAAAACTACTAGCTGCCCGTGTGGAAATTATGGGCACCCAGAGTTTAGGTTAAAACAATAAACTCCAGGTCAGTCATGGAACTGGTATGAGAACATAAAAACAGTTATTAATTTGATTTTAAAGTTAGGTAAATCAAGGGACCACGCCGTATTACATGGAATGGGTTTAACCCCAAGAATACCAAAAATAAACTGCGCAATACTTTTTGGAAAAATTAAGCTATTATAAGACTCAGGTCCCATCATATAATGCAACGCAAGCCGGAGGATAGAGTTTTACCTTATAATAGCCAAGCATACTTGATACGCGAAATTTCTCTTTTATTATTACTAGTGCATAGTGTAGAAATCAATTTCGAAAGTAAATGTATTAATCATAGAAGGCATGAGTGCCCCATCCCACTATGTCGCCATATATAGGTTTATAATCAAAACCGCAAAGCTCGTATTGGAAAGTTGGATCTCCATCATGATGGCTTCTAATTCGAAAGATCTATCGCGTAGTACAATACTCCACGACTTACGTCCCAGCTAGAGAAAACACTGTAATGCACATCCGCACTTTTGGGAAATCAAGTATCACCGCGGCTTACGTCCCAACGAGAGAAAACACCGCTTACTTTATCCCTATATATGGGAATCGGGGGAAAATGACCCTATCCCTAATCACAAGGTGTGGAGCGACCACAACTAGCACAACTCGGCCGACCAAATCCATATATATATATATATATATATATATATATAAAGTACATTAGTCAAACCTATTAATCTAACAAATCGTTCACCATCATACCGGGGTGTGAGGTTCGCGTGGTAACGCTACACAAAGCTATGCTAATTAAAGCTAAGCTTTGATCATCATCCACAAGGCTCTACTTTTCAACAAAAGCCTTGATCCATGCATCTTAGCATGCCACATTGTCAATCCATACCATACCATTGATTTCTGCCAATATACATAACCTCTGAGCACATACGTCTCAGAGAAGGGTGTTAAGCAAGAGAATAAATTCTCTGCCACCAACATATATATATATATATATATATATATATATATAGCAGAGATCAACGAATACAACATAAAGGAATACAACGTCAGACATACAATCCAATTACAAGTCTGTTCTGGGTCTGAACGAAACCGAATGCACCTTATTCCTCGTCCCGTATGTCCAATACGGAAGAGAGGCCCTCGCATATCCGAACAATCAACAAGTACGTCCGGACGGCTACCACTGTAGCCTTTTTAAGGTAGCTACTCCAATCATGGGCATCAATAGCAACTCATCCATTCGATGTGAAGATCATCGGTCTTGCGCCATGTTTAATCTCTTCGACTGTTAATCGTCGTATCAATTATTCAGAATGGGTTAAACCCGGTCTTTCTGAATAACTAGCGTGCTTTATAAACATGTGCTATAAAAACACATCCTATGCCTCATTCCAATTCAGAATATTCTTTTAATAAAATATTCACATTCTTAGGGAAAGGTTCCCATTAATTTTATCAAAGATAAATTCTTTTAAATTTATTCTTTTTAATCTTAAAAATCATTACTTAATGATTATTCAATCTTATGAATTTGACCTTATCTTTAACTGGGTTAAAGAACTAGTGTCTTTTAAAAACATTGTTCACGATAAACCCAAATCTTCTTCCATTAACTATGGAATCTTCACAGAAATCATAATAGTGTGTAATCGATATAAATTCCCATATCAAACTAATAATATAAATGTAATAGCAGCAATGCCTTTTAGATTCCATATATAGTATTGGACTTCATTCACAGGAGTTCGTCTCAATTATTACCAAATTGAATTCCATTCAATTCCAATTTAATATATTAAATTGGAAAACTTTATTTTGGAAAATTCCCATTAAACCTTAATAAAAGATTTATAAATTCCAAATTATTTCTTCACTATTAATTGGGTTAAAGAACAAGTATTATTTAAAACACCATTCACGATAAACCCAAAAATCCAATTCTATTATCCAATTCCAATTAAATATTAATTAATTGGTAAAAATTTCCTAAATCTTAAATAAAAGATTTATTCTTTTCTAATTGGGTTTAAGAACAGTGTTATTAAAGACACCATCCATGACAAACCCAAAATCCATATATATATATATATATATATATATATATATAATATTGATCAAACCTACTAATCAAACAAATCGTTCACCATCATACGGGGGTGTGAGGTTCGCGAGGTAACGCTACACAAAGCTATGCTAATTAAAGCTATGCTTTGATCATCATCTATAAGACTCTACTTTTCAACAAAAGCCTAGATCCATGCATCTTAGCATGCCACATTGTCAATCCATACCATACCATTGATTTCTGCCAATATATATGACCTATGAGCACATACGTCTCAGAGAAGGGTGTTAAGCAAGAGAATAAATTTGTAACGACCCGCATTTTCAGCTATATAATAATTTATTTATTTAATTATTTATATAGCGATTTAGGGGATTTAAAGGTCATTAATTCAATTTTATTGAATATTTAATTAAAATTAATAATTAAATAATATATTTAATTTCTGAATTTATCAGAAATGGTGAATCGACAATATAATGTGAACTGGGCAATTCAAAATATATAATTCAGTTTATATTGGATTTTATTGGCGGAAATATTTAAATAACGACAGTTTGAACGTAAAAATTATATTATAATTATAATCGAGCTCGGAATGGCGCTGTAGTTCGTAATTTGGCGATTCAGACTTTAAACGAGTATACAGAAGCCGTTTTAAGCCGAATTTAAGTGAAATAAGAAACGTGTGGAGCTGGTGGAGTATATCTTTCTAGTGGAAGAGAGATATCGAGATTTCGTCATGTAGATTTTTTTTATTTTTTTATGTCCAAATCAAATTTTAAAATAGTCGCTATGAAATTCCTTTATATTTGCAACGCTTTATTTACGTTATAAAAGGATTTTCTATATAAATTGAATATCGATTTATACTAGAATTTGAATATCGAGTTATAGACTCTAATATGATTATTTTAGAGCTGTGGTATATCATATGTGAATATGTGCGATAATATTTATTTTTAAATATTAAATTTAATTGATTTTAAATATATTTATATATTTAAAAGGGCTATTTTAAGCTTTAAAAATAGCCAGTTTTGCAAACGAACTCCGTTTTTGACGAAACTAATTTTGTTGGATCCGCAATGTCAAATTATTGTTAGTTTTCAAGTTTCGTGATTTTTAAAGTCCGTATGTGGCCGTACGGATTTTTAGAGTGAAAAATAGTCAATTTTTGACGGTTAAAAATACGCTGTGTGAGCAAACGGAGTCGGAATTCGATGAAACAAGTTTCGTTGGGTCCGTAATGTCAAACTCTAGCTGCATGTCAATTTTCATAATTTTTGGGTATCGTATGTGATCACAGGAATTTTAGAGGACAAGTAAAATTAGCGATTGATTAAAATAAAATAAAATAATCGAATAAAAAAATAATATACCATCCTATAAATACCGTATACATTCCTAACCCTAATCAGACATTTTTCTCTCTGGCAAAAATTGCGCCGCCATCGTTCTTCACCAAAACGTGAAAAAAACCCTCTTCTAAAAATCAAAACAAATCAATAAATTCCTAGATGAATATATTTGTACTCGTGAGTTGATTCTCTCCATTTTCATGCTCGTTTTGGGGGGTGCGACGCAGTATTTGGACATCCAGCTGTTGAGCGGTAGTTCTAGGGTTGTAGTATTTGGGGTTTTGGTTCATCGATTGAGAAATTGGAGTTCGTATTTGGATTCAAGAGAGGAAAACGCACTGACGTGATTTTTTTAGGGTATTCGGTTGAAATTTTCGTCGATCCTGAACTGTGTAGGAGGGAAGACGGGTTTGGATGCCATACACCGAGTTTCAGTTTATGATGATGGAGATGATGACATTTTGAAGAGAAGAGGAATGGAGGTAGTTTCATGTGATTTCGTTGAGAGATGGTAGAGATATGGTGGAGGGAAGGTTCGGCAATGGGGGAGTTTGTTTACTGGAGAACTCACGGCTGAAGGAGGAAGAAGAAATAGGAGATGGGCCGTGGTATTTCAAGGGGATAATGGGCCGTAAGAAGGGTATAGCCCGTTTGTATTTAAATTCATGTTTTAATTCAATTTAAATATGCATTAACTTCGAAATTGGATAACTTGGTCATACGATATCAGATTGACGAACCGTAAGTTGCTTTGGGACCGTATGGACGAGAGCTTTACAATGGAACTGACCACGAATCGATTGGAGCTCATTTGGATTTGTGGTGAATTTAAACACATGAATCAAATCAGAGACCGATAATCGTTATTCAACGATAAACCGTCCAATGTGAGTAAATCTCACTAAATCTGAACACTTTATATTTTTATAAAGTATTTTTAGAATTGATAAACATTGGTTGAATTGCTGTGTGTTGGCTGTTTGGTTGAATTGCTAGTCAGTTGATTGAAAACATCGATAACGATATATATAAATCATATCGAAATATTGATTCTGCTTATCAGAATATTTTGTACTCATGTTATTTATGTTGACTGACATCTGTGGATGCAGGGAAACAGGTCGGAGGGACCCAACTGGGTTCCTCAACATTTATTTACCGCTTTTCATATATTTTGATATATGATGTGTTATATCATCCGTTATTGATTCTGTGTGTTTGGATGATGACCGATCAGTTGATTTGATATTTTTACACCATAAGTGATACGAGAAAGGGAAAAGGGAAATTTTCAAAATTTATTTTGAAAATAAAATATTTATATAAAATCAACGGATGTTATATATGAAAGGAAAAAGGGTTTTATAAAAGAAATCATTTTATAAAATCAAAGCAATAAAGGAAAAATATTTGTAAAACAAATAGAGAAGGGAAATTGTTTGTAAAACATTTACAAATAAAATAGAAAAGAAAATATTTGTAAAACCATTGCAAATAGAGATAAAAAGAAAACATTTGTAGAACATTTACAAATGGAATTAGAAAAAAAAATTGTAAAACATTTACAAATAGATTAAAAGGAAATATTTATCTAGAGAAATAAACTGAGTTATAAAAAGGAATTATTTATTTAGTAAATAAATAGAATATTGAAGTACTTGAAATTGGATAAAAGTGTAATAAAGGAGAATTTTACACTAGGAAGAATTTAGGCCCGTGCTTCGCACACGGGTAAACAGAATATGAATTCGAAGTGAGAATTTAAGAGAGATCTGTTTTAACAGATAAAGTGAGAAGGTTAATTTATGAATAAAGTTTTATAAATTAATTTAGTTATTAATCTTTGGGTAAATAGAGTATATAAGTCAAGACTTATATAGAGAAGTAAAAATCGAATTCCACATCGATATTTGAAACTGAATATGTATGAAAGAGAACTTATCGAATAAGAGTTATTCGAAGTATAGTTATCGAATATCAGTTTATTCGAAAGGAAGTTTATTGAATATTAGTTATTCGAAATGGGTTGATCCAATAGAGTTAATCCAATAGAATAAATTTATTGAGATCAACTGTTAGAGTTAAACTGTTAGAGTTGAACTGTTAGAGTTAAACCGTTAGGGTTAAACCGTAGAGTTAAACCGTTGGAGTAAACATTTAGAGTTCGTTAGTTAGAGTTAACCAATTAAAGTTAATCAGTTAGAGTTAATCGATTAGAGTCTAATCGAACTAAAGTTATCCAAATATAGTAATCGAATAAGGGATGATTGAATATTAGTTATTTAATTAGATTTGCTCAAATTTAGTTATTCGAGATAGAGTTAAACAGAAGTAGTCATTTAAGATAAGCTACCAGTGGGCACGACTGCTAGCGTAATTCGCAGGGCTGCAGATAGCCTAAGGCGGTCGGATGTTTCCTGAGGGAATCAGGCGTAACCATTGTGATCGCTGCGATCTAGAGTCGAGCGAATGGTGTCAAGTCAAATATTAGTTAATTGATAAAAGTAATTTAGTCGAGTTAATTAAGCTAAGTTAGTCCAGTTGAACTGATCAAGTAAGTGGGTCAAAATGAGTAAATCAGGCCGAGTTATCTGAACAAGGGTTAGTCCAGTAAGAGTTAAATAGAATAAGAATTAATTGAATAAGAGTTACAGCTTAGAGTTAACCGAGTATGAGTTAATAATTTAGTTCGTTATTTATTCGAGATAGAAAATCAAAGTATTTATAAAGTCATTATAATTCGGATGCAGGGGATTATAACACCATTGTTATAATCAAGTGTTTTTCCGTACGAGAAGCGGATTTGTAAATAAAATCCGAGAATGTCGTAAAGAAGTGTTAAAGATTTAGAAAGATGAACTTTGCCTATTTCGAAGTTAGAAATGTTGTTCAGTTAAGGTCTGAGAGGTAACTATACCCCAACTTGATTGACTTCATTTTTAACTAAGAAATGGTTAAGATTCGATGGTGAAAAGTGGTTAAGTGGAAACCAAATGAAGGAGATTTGGCATAGTGATGTTTATTCAAACATCTGTTTAATCAAATGAAGGAGATTTGGAAATGTTTTCCAAATGAGAAGCAGAATTGTTTTCTGAATATAGAAACAAGAGATGGAAATGTTTTCCAATGATAATGATATATATTTTCTAAATATAGTGAATAAGAAACATTAAACAACAGGAATAGGGAAATGAACGAATGAATGAAATGATGATTGTTCGATAGAAATTCCTTCGGGAAATAATATCGTTGTTTGCACACCGACATGTTTTCGTTTGATAGTTAACTCACCGACTATCAAAGTTTTGACCATTTTACGTTGTTAATATGGAGAGACCGGTTGGATTATTATCCAGAGAACCACTCCGTATTGGCATAAGCGTTGCGAATCAAGTATGCTGAATATATTGAAGACGGAGTTGTGCAAGGGCTATCCTGTTTACAGAATAGTGCCTTCGGTTTGTCCAGTCCCAGGACAAACGTGTATGGACGAGTGTCTGACAGAGTATATCCAATAGATCGCATAAGTTGATCTCTTCAAACGTACCTACGTTTGGTGGTGGAGGAATTCGTTTCTCTTATCTGTTTACCCGTGGTATTTTTGGTGAAATCAATTTGTGATTTGGCGGGTATGACGATGTGGCATTCAAAGTAATGGAGGTGTGATCTGTCAAAAGATACGCTATGACCTCAATCCTCATCAACCGGGAAATGACAAAAATCGGGCAGGCAGCATGGCTATGTGGGTCGCACCCATTAGGATGTATGATCACCTATCTAGAGAAATTCCTTTTGTTCTTAAATCTATTGATGCTGTCCCATTCGGGAGACGGTTGCTGATCCCAACCGTTGGTGATATATATTCGATACACTCAAGAGAAATGAGTGGTCGGTCATGTGAGGGTCGGGTTGCAAGATGTTCTTGTTGAACCCAGTGTATTCGCCTCTAGAGATACACTATCGGCAGGTGGTCCCATACCTTGTCAAAGTCGGAATCCTATCTCCAATAAGTGCCCGCGAGTTTGATTTGTATACTATATATGTAGAGCGTGAGATGCAAGCGTTCTACTAGATTTTAATTACTTGTGATTAGACATTATTATAATATCAGATAATATATGATTTCCAAAGTGTTTTGCGTTATCGTAAGGTAAAAGCCATCCGTATTTATGTGTGGATTGGTCTTACGATTATCTTTTCTTTTGAAAAGGATTTTGAAAAGTTAAACCAAATGATTTGAGTTTACTCACACCAGTCCCATGACTGACCCAGAGTTTTATTTTATTTTGTTTTCCCTAAACTCTTGGGTGCCCAAATTTGTACGGGTAGTCAAGTAGTCAGGATTTTACAGATAGACTTGGAGAGCTTGGAGAAGGAGGCATCAGGACTTATATAGCTATTGTTTATTTCCACTGTGATGCAAGGGTTGTACTCTGATAATGGTATTGTATGCATATACTGCTTTTGATTTCAAGTTATGAGATATATTATATTTTATTCGTTCCGCTGTGAGATTCGTGTGACTCTGATGTTGTGTTCTTCTTTTTCTTCTTCTATTCTAATTTTCTATCTTATCTATCCTCACCCTCTAAATTCTTTCATTAACTATTCGGTAATTGTCGACCCTTGATGTACGATATGTGTTGTATATCGGATAATCAAGGTCGTCTTTTCCCGGGTCGTTATATTTGATATCAGAGCTGAAGGTTTAGTGATTTACCTTGGCTCTGTGGCGTGACTCAGTAGAGATGGGGTTAGTAATGCCCTAGATTGAGTTTGAGTGTATATATATGAGTGAACGTATTTGTTATTTGATATAAAATGATTTTATACCGTGGAGATTTATTGGTTGAGTTGTTTATGGATTCTGGTCGATCAGTTTGATCCACTGTATCGATAGGGGTTCCTAAATGCTTGAATACGATGGACCGACACAGTATGTTTTGAAAGAGGGTAAATGAAATAATTTTACCCAAATTATATTTTGATGTAAACAAAGTATAGATATTTGAAGTATTATAGTATATTGGATGTGTTGGTTGTTATTATAATCAAATAAGATTATAAAATGCGAAATGGTTATGTAAATAATCAATCAGAATTCATATAAGTGAAATATATGAAATCAGATGAATTAAATCTGAATTTAAATCAGAAATGAAATCAAAATTCTGAAAATGTGAAAAAAAAGGTATGTGTAAATGAATCTGGGTTAAATATATGTGAATTTTAAAATCCTAGGAGATTTTAAATTGGTTACAAGCATTGAAAGGGATATTTTGAAATGGATTTCAAAATGAAAGTGTTTAGAAATGATTTTGGAAATGATATAGTATTGAACTCACTTCGATAACTGGAAAATAGATTCCGATGTTGATCCGGACATCATCGGTGCTCATTTTCGAGTTTGTAAGTGACGAATTACTACCAAAGATTTTGTTTTTGAATTGTTTTGAGAAACCGAGTTGTTTTGATATTCCAAAGGGATATTTGATTTTTGGAAAAGGCAAAGCTATTTGAAACTCCCAGGTACAGATTATTGAAATAAACACAAATTAAATAGAAATTTGTGAAAGCAAATTTGAAATTGAATTGAAATAGAATGGTGTCGAGTAGAATCGGACTGGATCAGAGATAATCTGGAATAGAAATGAATTGTTGAGTAAGAATTTTGAATTGAGATTGGAATTGCAGTTTGATTGGAGTTTGGCTTGGATAAGCGAATGGGTGTGTTGAAGACAAAAGTGGTTGGAGATTGATTGGGAATACATTGGTATATGCTAAACTGATAGCAGAGTTGAATGCCCGACAAAAAGGTACACATTTATATCCATATGAGTTTGATGAGATTTATGAGCCGAATTGGCAAGCCGCTTGGCTGTTTGATTTTCTTTTGGATTGGAGAGGCCTGTGTGGCGGTTTGTGGATTTTCCCGATGCTCCCGGTACAAAGGAGGTGCTGGCGAAATTTTTCAGAAATTTCAGGTGTTAGAAAATTTTCAGAATTTTTGGAAATTTTCATTAATTGGAATAAATTAATAATTTAATTGAAAGGAAATTATTCAGCTAAAAACTGAAGTTAAGAAGTGAATGAATAATTTTAAACCAGTTAATAGGGTTGTTCTCTAACTTAGCAATTTCGAGGACGAAATTATTTTAAGGGGGGAAGAATGTAACGACCCGCATTTTCAGCTATATAATAATTTATTTATTTAATTATTTATATAGTGATTTAGGGGATTTAATGGTCATTAATTCAATTTTATTGAATATTTAATTAAAATTAATAATTAAATAATATATTTAATTTCTGAATTTATCAGAAATGGTGAATCGACAATATAATGTGAACTGGGCAATTCAAAATATATAATTCAGTTTATATTGGATTTTATTGGCGGAAATATTTAAATAACGACAGTTTGAACGTATAAATTATATTATAATTATAATCGAGCTCGAAATGGCGCTGCAGTTCGTAATTTGGCGATTCAGACTTTAAACGAGTATACAGAAGCCGTTTTAAGCCGAATTTCAGTGAAACAAGAAACGTGTGGAGCTGGTGGAGTATATCTTTCTAGTGGAAGAGAGATATCGAGATTTCGCCGTGTAGATTTTTTTTTATGTCCAAATCAAATTTTAAAATAGTCGCTATGAAATTCCTTTATATTTGCAACGCTTTATTTACGTTATAAAAGGTTTTTCTATATAAATTGAATATCGATTTATACTAGAATTTGAATATCGAGTTATAGACTCTAATATGATTATTTTAGAGCTGTGGTATATCATATGTGAATATATGCGATAATATTTATTTTTAAATATTAAATTTAATTGATTTTAAATATATTTATATATTTAAAAGGGCTATTTTAAGCTTTAAAAATAGCCAGTTTTGCAAACGAACTCCGTTTTTGACGAAACTAATTTTGTTGGATCCGCAATGTCAAATTATTGTTAGTTTTCAAGTTTCGTGATTTTTAAAGTCCGTATGCGGCCGTACGGATTTTTAGAGTGAAAAATAGTCAATTTTTGACGGTTAAAAATACGCTGTGTGAGCAAACGGAGTCGGAATTCGATGAAACAAGTTTCGTTGGGTCCGTAATGTCAAACTCTAGCTGCATGTCACTTTTCATAATTTTTGGGTATCGTATGTGATCACAGGAATTTTAGAGGACAAGTAAAATTAGTGATTGATTAAAATAAAATAAAATAATCGAATAAAAAAATAATATACCATCCTATAAATACCGTATACATTCCTAACCCTAATCAGACATTTTTCTCTCTGGCAAAAATTGCGCCGCCATCGTTCTTCACTAAAACGTGAAAAAAAACCTCTTCTAAAAATCAAAACAAAATAAAAAACAAATCAATAAATTCCTAGATGAATATATTTGTACTCGTGAGTTGATTCTCTCCATTTTCATGCTTGTTTTGGGGGGTGCGACGCAGTATTTGGACATCCAGCTGTTGAGCGGTAGTTCTAGGGTTGTAGTATTTGGGGTTTTGGTTCATCGATTGAGAAATTAGAGTTCGTATTTGGATTTAAGAGAGGAAAACGCACTGACGTGATTTTTTTAGGTTATTCGGTTGAAATTTTCGTCGATCCTGAACTGTGTAGGAGGGACGACGGGTTTGGATGCCATACACCGAGTTTCAGTTTATGATGATGGAGATGATGACATTTTGAAGAGAAGAGGAATGGAGGTAGTTTCATGTGATTTCGTTGAGAGATGGTAGAGATATGGTGGAGGGAAGGTTCGGCAATGGGGGAGTTTTTTTACTGGAGAACTCGCGGCTGAAGGAGGAAGAAGAAATAGGAGATGGGCCGTGGTATTTCAAGGGGATAATGGGCCGTAAGAAGGGTATAGCCCGTTTGTATTTAAATTCATGTTTTAATTCAATTTAAATATGCGTTAACTTCGAAATTGGATAACTTGGTCATACGATATCAGATTGACGAACCGTAAGTTGCTTTGGGACCGTATGGACGAGAGCTTCACAATGGAACTGACCGCGAATCGATTGGAGCTCGTTTGGATTTATGGTGAATTTAAACACATGAATCAAATCAGAGACCGATAATCGTTATTCAACGATAAACCGTCCAATGTGAGTAAATCTCACTAACTCTGAACACTTTATATTTTTATAAAGTATTTTTAGAATTGATAAACATTGGTTGAATTGTTGTGTGTTGGCTGTTTGGTTGAACTGCTAGTCAGTTGATTGAAAACATCGATAACGATATATATAAATCGTATCGAAATATTGATTCTGCTTATCTGAATATATTATACTCATGTTATTTATGTTGACTGACACCTGTGGATGCAGGGAAACAGGTCAGAGGGACCCAACTGGGTTCCTCAACATTTATTTACCGCTTTTCATATATTTTGATATATGATGTGTTATATCATCCGTTATTGATTCTGTGTGTTTGGATGATGACCGATCAGTTGATTTGATATTTTTACACCATAAGAGATACGAGAAAGGGAAAAGGGAAATTTTCAAAATTTATTTTGAAAATAAAATATTTATATAAAATCAACGGATGTTATATATGAAAGGAAAAAGGGTTTTATAAAAGAAATCATTTTATAAAATCAAAGCAATAAAGGAAAAATATTTGTAAAACAAATAGAGAAGGGAAATTGTTTGTAAAACATTTACAAATAAAATAGAAAAGAAAATATTTGTAAAACCATTGCAAATAGAGATAAAAAGAAAACATTTGTAGAACATTTACAAATGGAATTAGAAAAAAAAATTTGTAAAACATTTACAAATAGATTAAAAGGAAATATTTATCTAGAGAAATAAACTGAGTTATAAAAAGGAATTATTTATTTAGAAAATAAATAGAATATTGAAGTACTTGAAATTGGATAAAAGTGTAATAAAGGAGAATTTTACACTAGGAAGAATTTAGGCCCGTGCTTCGCACACGGGTAAACAGAATATGAATTCGAAGTGAGAATTTAAGAGAGATCTATTTTAACAGATAAAGTGAGAAGGTTAATTTATAAATAAAGTTTTATAAATTAATTTAGTTATTTATCTTTGGGTAAATAGAGTATATAAGTCAAGACTTATATAGAGAAGTAAAAATCGATTTCCACATCGATATTTGAAACTGAATATGTATGAAAGAGAATTTATCGAATAAGAGTTATTCGAAGTAAAGTTATCGAATATCAGTTTATTCGAAAGGAAGTTTATTGAATATTAGTTATTCGAAATGGGTTGATCCAATAGAGTTAATCCAATAGAATGAATTTATTGAGATCAACCGTTAGAGTTAAACTGTTAGAGTTAAACTGTTAGAGTTGAACTGTTAGAGTTAAACCGTTAGGGTTAAACCGTAGAGTTAAACCGTTGGAGTAAACATTTAGAGTTAGTTAGTTAGAGTTAACCAATTAAAGTTAATCAGTTAGAGTTAATCGATTAGAGTCTAATCGAACTAAAGTTATCCAAATATAGTAATCGAATAAGGGATGATTGAATATTAGTTATTCAATTAGATTTGCTCGAATTTAGTTATTCGAGATAGAGTTAAACAGAAGTAGTCATTTAAGATAAGCTACCAGTGGGCACGACTGCTAGCGTAATTCGCAGGGCTGCAGATAGCCTAAGGCGGTCGGATGTTTCCTGAGGGATTCAGGCGTAACCATTGTGATCGCTGCGATCTAGAGTCGAGCGAATGGTGTCAAGTCAAATATTAGTTAATTGATAAAAGTAATTTAGTCGAGTTAATTAAGCTAAGTTAGTCCAGTTGAACTGATCAAGTAAGTGGGTCAAAATGAGTAAATCAGGCCGAGTTATCTGAACAAGGGTTAGTCCAGTAAGAGTTAAATAGAATAAGAATTAATTGAATAAGAGTTACAGCTTAGAGTTAACCAAGTATGAGTTAATAATTTAGTTCGTTATTTATTCGAGTTAGAAAATCAAAGTATTTATAAAGTCATTATAATTCGGATGCACGGGATTATAACACCATTGTTATAATCAAGTGTTTTTCCGTACGAGAAGCGGATTTGTAAATAAAATCCGATAATGTCGTAAAGAAGTGTTAAAGATTTAGAAAGATGAACTTTGCCTATTTCGAAGTTAGAAATGTTGTTCAGTTAAGGTCTGAGAGGTAACTATACCCCAACTTGATTGACTTCGTTTTTAACTAAGAAATGGTTAAGATTCGATGGTGAAAAGTGGTTAAGTGGAAACCAAATGAAGGAGATTTGGCATAGTGATGTTTATTCAAACATCTGTTTAACCAAATGAAGGAGATTTGGAAATGTTTTCCAAATGAGAAGCAGAATTGTTTTCTGAATATAGAAACAAGAGATGGAAATGTTTTCCAATGATAATGATATATATTTTCTAAATATAGTGAATAAGAAACATTAAACAACAGGAATAGGGAAATGAACGAATGAATGAAATGATGATTGTTCGATAGAATTTCCTTCGGGAAATAATATCGTTGTTTGCACACCAACATGTTTTCGTTTGATAGTTAACTCACCGACTATCAAAGTTTTGACCATTTTACGTTGTTAATATGGAGAGACCGGTTGGATTATTATCCAGAGAACCACTCCGTATTGGCATAAGCGTTGTGAATCAAGTATGCTGAATATATTGAAGACGGAGTTGTGCAAGGGCTATCCTGTTTGCAGAATAGTGCCTTCGGTTTGTCCAGTCCCAGGACAAACGTGTATGGACGAATGTCTGACAGAGTATATCCAATAGATCGCATAAGTTGATCTCTTCAAACGTACCTACGTTTGGTGGTGGAGGAATTCGTTTCTCTTAGCTGTTTACCCGTGGTATTTTTGGTGAAATCAATTTGTGATTTGGCGGGTATGACGATGTGGCATTCAAAGTAATGGAGGTGTGATCTGTCAAAAGATACGCTATGACCTCAAGCCTCATCAACCGGGAAATGACAAAAATCGGGCAGGCAGCATGGCTATGTGGGTCGCACCCATTAGGATGTATGATCACCTATCTAGAGAAATTCCTTTTGTTCTTAAATCTATCGATGCTGTCCCATTCGGGAGACGGTTGCTGATCCCAACCGTTGGTGATATATATTCGATACACTCAAGCGAAATGAGTGGTCGGTCATGTGAGGGTCGGGTTGCAAGATGTTCTTGTTGAACCCAGTGTATTCGCCTCTAGAGATACACTATCGGCAGGTGGTCCCATACCTTGTAAAAGTCGGAATCCAATCTCCAATAAGTGCCTGCGAGTTTGATTTGTATACTATATATGTAGAGCGTGAGATGCAAGCATTCTACTAGATTTTAATTACTTGTGATTAGACATTATTATAATATCAGATAATATATGATTTCCAAAGTGTTTTGGGTTATCGTAAGGTAAAAGCCATCCGTATTTATGTGTGGATTGGTCTTACGATTATCTTTTCTTTTGAAAAGGATTTTGAAAAGTTAAACCAAATGATTTGAGTTTACTCACATCAGTCCCATGACTGACCCAGAGTTTTATTTTATTTTGTTTTCCCTAAACTCTTGGGTGCCCAAATTTGTACGTGCAGTCAAGTAGTCAGGATTTTACAGATAGACTTGAAGAGCTTGGAGCAGGAGGCTTCAGGGCTTGTATAGCTATTGTTTATTTCCGCTGTGATGCAAGGGTTGTACTCTGATAATGGTATTGTATGCATATACTGCTTTTGATTTCAAGTTATGTGATATATTATATTTTATTCGTTCCGCTGTGAGATTCGTGTGACTCTGATGTTGTGTTCTTCTTTTTCTTCTTCTATTCTAATTTTCTATCTTATCTATCCTCACCCTCTAAATTCTTTCATTAACTATTCGGTAATTGTCGACCCTTGATGTACGATATGTGTTGTATATCGGATAATCAAGGTCGTCTTTTCCCGGGTCGTTACAAAATTCTCCGCCACCAACAGATATATATATATATATATATAGCATAGATCAATGAATACAACATAAAGGAATACAACGTCAGACATACCATCTAATTACAAGTCCGTTCTGGGTCTGAACGAAACCGAAGGCACCTTATTCCTCGTCCCGTATGTCCAATACGGAAGAGAGGCCCTCGCATATCCGAACAATCAACAAGTACGTCCGGATGGCTACCACTTTAGCCCTTTTAAGGTAGCTACTCCAATCATGGGTATCAGTAGCAACTCATCCATTCGTTGTGAAGATCGTCGGTCTTGCGCCGTCTTTAATCTCTTCGACTGTTAATCGTCGTATCAATTATTCAGAATGGGTTAAACCCGGTCTTTCTGAATAACTGGCGTACTTTATAAACAAGTGCCATAAAAACACATCCTGTGCCTCATTCCAATTCAGAATATTCTTTTAATAAAATATTCACATTCTTAGGGAAAGGTTCCCATTAATTTTATCAAAGATAAATTCTTTTAAATTTATTCTTTTTAATCTTAAAAATCATTACTTAATGATTATTCAAGCTTAAGAATTTGACCTTATCTTTAACTGGGTTAAAGAACTAATGTCTTTTAAAAACATTGTTCACGATAAACCCAAATCTTCTTCTATTAACTATGGAATCTTCACGGAAATCATAACAGTGTGTAATCGATATAAATTCCCATATCAAACTAATAATATAAATGTAATAGCAGCAATGCCTTTTAGATTCCATATATAGTAATTGTCTTCATTCACAGGAGCTCATCTCGATTATTAGCAAATTGAATTCCAATTTAATATATTAAATTGGAAAACTTTATTTTTGAAAATTCCCATTAAACCTTAATAAAAGATTTATAAATTCCAAATTATTTCTTCACTATTAATTGGGTTAAAGAACAAGTGTTATTTAAAACACCGTTCACGATAAACCCAAAAATCAAATTCTATTATCCAATTCCAATTAAATATTAATTAATTGGTAAAAATTTCCTAAATCTTAAATAAAAGATTTATTCTTTTCTAATTTGGGTTTAAGAACAGTGTTATTAAAGACACCATCCATGACAAACCCAAAATCCATATATATATATATATTTATAAAGTATATTGGTCAAACCTACTAATCAAACAAATCGTTCACCATCATACGGAGGTGTGAGGTTCGCGAGGTAACGCTACACAAAGCTATGCTAATTAAAGCTATGCTTTGATCATCATCCATAAGACTCTACTTTTCAACAAAAGCCTTGATCCATGCATCTTAGCATGCCACATTGTCAATCCATACCATACCATTGATTTCTGCCAATATATATAACCTCTAAGCACATACGTCTCAGAGAAGGGTGTTAAGCAAGAGAATAAATTCTTTGCCACCAACAGATATATATACACACACACACACACACACACACACATATATATATATATATATATATAGCAGAGATCAACGAATACAGCATAAAGGAATACAACGTCAGACATACCATCCATTTACAAGTCCGTGATGGGTCTGAACGAAACCGAAGGCATGTTATTCCTCGTCCCGTATGTCCAATACGGAAGAGAGGCCCTGGCATATCCGAACAATCAACAAGTACATCCGGACGACTACCACTATAGCCTGTTCAAGGTAGCTAATCCAATCATGGTCATCAATACTAACTCATCCATTCGATGTGAAGATCGTCGGTCTTGCGTCGTCTTCAATCTCTTCGACTGTTAATCGTCGTTTCAATTATTCAGAATGGGTTAAACCCGGTCTTTCCGAATAACTGGCGTACTTTATAAACAAGTGGTATAAAAACACATCCCACGCCTCATAATAAATCAGAATATTCTTTTAATAAAATATTCGCATTCTTAGGGAAAGGTTCCCATTAATTTTATCAAAGATAAATTCTTTTAAATTTATTCTTTTTAATCCTAAAAATCATAACTTAATGATTATTCAAGCTTAAGAATTTAATCTTATCTTTAACTAGGTTAAAGAACTAATGTCATTTAAAAACATTATTCACAATAAATCCAAATCTTCTTCCATTAACTATGGAATCTTCACGGAAATCATAACGGTGTGTAATCGATATAAATTCCCATAGCAAACTAATAATATAAATAGAATAGCGGCAATGTCTTTTAAATTCCATATATAGTATCAGTCTTCATTCACAGGAGCTCATCTCGATTATCACCAAACTGAATTCCATTCAATTCCAATTTAATATATTAAAATGGAAAACTTTATTTTGGAAAATTCCCATTAAACCTTAATAAAAGATTTATAAATTCCAAATTATTTCTTCACTGTTAATTGGGTTTAAGAACAAGTGTTATTTAAAACACCATTCACGATAAATCCAAAAATCCAATTTTATTATCCAATTCCAATTAAATATTAATTAATGGGTAAAAATTTCCTAAATCTTAAATAAAAGATTTATTCTTTTCTAAATTGGGTTTAAGAACAGTATTATTAAAGACACCGTCCACGACAAACCCAAAATCCCATTTGATATTAAATAATGGTTCTGAATAGAAATTATATCGGCTTATATTCCATATCAAATTCTGAAACCAACAAATATTGTATTGGGAATAACGATATGTATATATCTTCCCAATTCCCATAACAATATCCGTATAATCACGAAACCCAATATCGATATATCCCGAAGATAATTTCCATTCAAATCCATTCCAATTTATTCTTTAGAAAATTCTGGTTATTTTTAAACCATTTTCAAATCCAATTTATTTATTTCTAAAAATAATTAAATTATATTCTAGTTAATAACTAGTTCACTAAATTGTTCATTTCGATAAAAATATATTTTTATCTTTATAAAATTGGAATTTTTCAACAAAAATCTTTCCAAATCATTTATTATGATTTTAGATAATTTTTCCATATTTTTAATAATTTTATTATCGCTCGTACAGTCGGTTTCCAACAACGGCCACCGAACTGCATCCATAGCGATCATTTCTGAAATTAATTTGGACATATCTCCAAAACTTACCGTTAGATTTTAAATATCTTATATTCATTGGAAAGCTCTTTTCGACAGGAACCCAACGGTTCCAGTTTTAGGATAATCCGATGGTCGGATCTCCCGTAACGCCGATTTGAAGTTAATGGTCGAAATTCGCGAACGGTCGCTGCGCGGCGCGTTCTATTCAGGCCATTATATATATAACATATATATTTCATCGATTTACATTTAAAACAAATTTTATAAAACATTTATAATTTCATTTCAAACACGATTCCAACTTCTTTTCAATCTCAAATAAAAATTGAATATTCTATTATTTTATCATATTAAAGTAATATTTTTAAAACGTCAGATTTTAAAATCACTTCTTTTCTATATTCATTATAAAATGAATAAATCGATCGATAAACCTGTTTGGGTTAAAATGGCGGGTGCTACTTAACTCGGCTTCTTATTTTTTTATATATAATTCTTTTTAACGTAACAAAGATACAATGAAAACATAATTTTCATTTTCAAGTCTTTTATTTTAAAATAGTTTTCCTTTAAATGAAACCAACTAACAATAAAGATGTAATTTTTAATGTTCAATCTTTTTATTGAAAACAATCTTCAATGAAAATGTAATTTTTATTGTTCAATCTTTTTATTGAAAACAAATTTCAATACAAATGTAATTTTTTTAAACAAAAATGTCCTTTTACATCAAAAATGGTCTTTAACAACAAAAATATTCTTTTATAATATTCACAATAAAAATATCCTTTTATAATTTACAATAACAATATTCTTTTATAACAATAAAAAGATTAATTTTTATTGTAAATCATTTTTCATGTTTACTACCAAATTCATGTCTCTAAATATGAATAAAAGAATAAATTTTATTCTAAAACATATTTTTAATAATTTATATGTTCTTTCATAACAAAAAAATTATTCTAAAACAAATTCTGACAATTTTTATATTCCTACATAAAATAAAAAGAATAACTTTTTATTTTAAAACAGTCATTTATTTCTAAATTGGAATGAGGCCCAATCAATTACCATATAATTTCGATTATATGGATTTCATACATCGCATGTGTGCACAATAATGATAAATAATCAACAAACAGTCCGTTCACAACCAGAGTGAAATTTACAACTATGTGAGCATTAAAATAAATAAATAACGCTCATCACAGGCTGTCAATCCATCGATTGACATATAACTAAATATTGGGACTAGTCTATGTCCAATATCATCTCAATACCCGTGTGGGGTTTTCAAACAACAGTTTATTTAAATAAATTATTGGTTAAGAAATTTAACCAATTTTCACTGTTCAAATTGTAAATGAATATTTATAATTTATTTCACTATCCTGTTAATATTAACATTTTTAATGTGTTAAACATTTCACATCACAAACAACATGCAATAAAGTCATTTTAAATCATCCATGGCTTGTGTACGAGGGGAGTGATCTAATCAAGCACAGTGTACAGTTTATAGTGATTAAACTGATAAAAATCTAAACTGGCAATTCTTGTATTTTTCAGTTATAAAAGTAAATAAATAACTATGTAGAAAGTTTAGTGAGGAGTTCTCACCTTTGGTTTCCACTTCGTCATTCCTTAGCAGACGATTTTGATTCCGTTCAGCTTCCAGTCAGTTTCATCGCAATATGTTTCACGCAGTATGTGTTAAAAATCATATTTTTAATGTTGTTCTATATATATGGTAAAAATCATATTTTTATTTACGATGCAATTTTATGTCCAAAACAATGCGATTTTTATATGATTAAAATAATGCTAATTATATGACGAAAACAATGTCATTTATATGATGAAAAACAGTGTTATTTTATTTTTATAAAACAATGATATTTTCTTTTCAGAAACAACGCTCTTTATATTTTATTAAACAATGCTCTTTTATGTTTACAAAACGATGTTCTTTTATTTTTACAAAAACAATGTTTACTTTATTTACAAAAATGAGGTCTATTTTATTTAAAACAACGATGTTTATTTCATTTACACAACAATGTTCATTTGATTTACAAAACAATGTTCATTGGATTTTATAAACAATGTCTTTTCCTTTTTATATCAAAATCATGTTCTTCTTTTATATATAAATCATGTTTTTATATTTCAAAGAAATTGTTTATTTTTATTTTCAAAACCATGTTCGTTTTTATTATTTCAAAATAATACAAATTTTTAACCAATGATATTTTTAATTTTTAAAGCCCAAGTTATATTTTGATTTTCTAGATTAAAGTTGTATTTTATTACCTAATCCAAAGTTGTATTTTATTTTCTAGAACAAATGCGATATCATTTTAACAACAATGCTCTTCATTTTAAATCAATACTATAAATAAGAATTTTAAATTTCAAAACAATATTATAAATTTCAGATTTTAACCTTTAATTACATTAATAAATTTATTAATTATTATTTAAACTTTAATTAAGCTTAACCTTAATCATCTTTCCATTTGGCCGTTCATCCTTTGATCCAAGGGCCGATACTACTCCTTCTTCATCGTGTTATCACAACAACCGCAAAACCCAATTGTTGCACCCTCTCTCTCCTCGTGCACGACTATCGGGGCACTTAGGAGTTGATCGGAGAATGGCAGTAGAACCGTCGTCGCGTTATCGCTCATCGCCAGAAGCGGCGCCCCCTTCGATGGTCCTCTTCAACTGAAAATTGCAATCAAATGTCGCCACTTCCTGGTCCAAATTCTACCAGCACAGATCATGGATGATGATCATCCTCATACGAAATTAAAGATCAAAAGGGCCTCTTCAATTTCCGTTTAGAATCATAGGATAATTTGCGATAAATTGAGAGATTTTAGTGTTTAAAATTTGGACAAAATCGGCCATATGTTTTGAAGAATGGTGGCTATAATTAGAAGGGAATAAGGGTTCCGTATTTGTAGCGTATTTATACCATATTTATCGTGTATTTTATATTTATTTAATTATTTAATTCAAACAAAAAGCCCGTTACCTATACGAACTCCAAATCCAGCCCAGCGAGAGTTGCCCATAGCAAAATATCCCCCTTCCGGACGCAATGGACTAGGTCCCGTCAACCCGTTTGATCGTTTCAGCCCGTTTTTCTTTAATATAAAATTTAAAACATTTAACTATTTAATTTGATCGTACATTTTAATTTACCTGGGCCACATACTAACTCTAAAAATCCCCGAAAAATAAATCTAGCTATATTTTGACGATATGATCCTAACAAAACTAATTTCGTCAAATTTGGGGACCGTTTGAAAAATGGCCATTTTCTGGTCAATCCAATTTGACTAAAATGGTCAAAACACATTTTCATTTGCCACGCTCACGTATTAATTCCAAAAATTATGAAAATTGGAATCTAGCAATAATTTGACATTCGCGATCCAACAAAAGTGGTTTCATCGAAAACGGAGGTCGTTTGCAAAATGGCTATTTTTAATGGCTATATATTATTTTAAAATATATATAAATTCTACGGCGACTTTTCTAAATTTTAAACTGGACATAACTTTTAATTTATATTATGAAATTTCAATTTTTCAGATTCGGTGGAAAGATATAATCAAACAGATTTAAATATTTCTTGTTTTACTAAAATCCGACTTATTTTGAATCCTGTACATTCAGTCAAAGTTCAAATTCAAATTTTCAAACTACCGCTATTTCTAACTTCTTTTATAATTAAATTAGAAATTTTCATTCAAACCTCGATTTAAAAAAAAATTGGTTGTTATTATTTAAAATAAATTATTTTAAATATTCAAAATACATTAAAATTTCTAAAATAAAAATTTTAAATTGGTTCTGATTTTCCGGCTTGTTACAAGATGTCTGCTAAGAAATAAAATATCTGTTTAGGCCCAACAAACACTACACAAAATCCATGAACTAATCAAATTATACCAATAAAAGTACTAGTACAAATACAAGAGAGAATACATAAGGAAAATACACACATATGGGGTTTACATATGCGCGTTTTTAGTATAAAATCACAAAATTTGAGCAATATAAATCAGATTTTGACTAAATAGAAAGTGGAGACCATCTTAGAATATCGAGTAGAAATTAAAAAAATCGAAGTTTGAAATTTTTAAATTTCAACCCTAGTTCAAATTTGATCAAAAATTGATTTTTTTAGAAGATTTCTTTTTTTGATATATTTAGTCAAACATGGTAATCGACATCCTAAATTCATTATTTTAAATTAAAGTTTTAAATTTCACTTAAATTCAAATACTTGGATTATTTTAAGTTGTATAAATTCATAAGTCGTTACACTCTTGGCCACTTAGAAACTTTCATCCTCGAAAAGGAATGAGTTGGTAGAATAAAATAAACAGAAAGATAAGATACATTTAAATGAATAATTCTTAGAACAAAAAATTCAGATTTGAAGCACAAAACTCTCCTCCATTTCCTAGGTACAATCTGGATCATCGGTATTCCCCTATACCTTGACCAAGCCAACTGACTTCCTCCTCAACTGCTTTGTACTTTGACTAATGGTACCAAGTAGCTTCCCCTCGACAGTCAGGTTCCACTCCACATCCAAACTCCCTAATATCTTAAGCTGAAAATCATGATTGGATCATGCAAGTACTTACGAAGATGTGAGACATAGAATAAGTTATGCACCACTGAAAGCTTCTTTGGCAACTCGACTCGATAAGTTAGCAGTCGAACTCTCTCTAATATACAAA
Source organism: Allium sativum (assembly GCA_030737875.1). NCBI lineage: Eukaryota > Viridiplantae > Streptophyta > Magnoliopsida > Asparagales > Amaryllidaceae > Allium > Allium sativum. Next base: position 943,152,569 of record CM060909.1, on the reverse strand, counting down.
AAGGACCTATTAATCTGGGAGCTAAGTTCCCTTTCCAACCAAAGCGAATAACATTTTTCAACAAAAATTTATTTAGAAATTATTGATCACTCACTGAAAACTCTAAAGCTCTCCTCCATCTATCAGCATACTTCATCTGTCAATCCTGGGCAATCTCCATCTTCTTCCTAATATCCTCATCTCTCTATGAAGTTTTCAATATCATATCTGAGCCAAGAACCAAATTGTAATAACTCAAAATTCAAAAATAACTTGCTAACAAATTTGAATATTTAAATGTAATGTTATGAAAATATATTGTTATAAGTTAAGAAATAAAATCTATGGAAACGTTCACAGTAATACTATAAAAGAAAAAAAATAGAGACTAACTTTATAGACATGACATTCAAACATGATTGAGAGAAATAAGTCAAAAATGTTAACATGCGCTTGAATTTGAAAAGTAATATGCATTATAAAACATCAATAAAATCAGAAATGAATAGAACTTATTAATGGATTAATAATATTAATGGTAGAGGAACAGTTATGAATTAAATAAAAAGAAGTTAAGTGTAAATATAAAAAGAAGTTAAAAAGTAATTTTTCATAGATGATCGAATTTGGCTACAGGACCTATACCATTGTGTCGGTGGCAATTTTTGGATCAGTTTAGACCTATGGTTTGCAGAAATGGAGTCAGAACAAAGAAGTGATAGAGATTTAAAATTCAGAACTATATATATGAGGGTCGGGTCGACCATTCCATTAGCTAGGTCGACCCATATGTCTACATGGGCCATAAGTGGGTCAAATCATCCCCTACGCCAGGTGCAAATCGTGCCTGGCATGAAAGCAATAAATGAATGTTATTTTTATAGCGTGCTTTTTTTGAGTTCGCTTCTTCTGATTGGCCTTTTTTCAAATATTAGCCAATGTGAAGTTCTAATAAGTCTAATGAGGTGACTGATCTAGATTTAATCCATAAATCTAATAGCCTAGGATCCCTAACCTAATCTACAAATAGACCTTCATACCACCCTCATCCTTCATAAATCAATCTCTTCCTCGCTAGTGATAGTCTTTCATATTAGAAGTAATTTTATATTTTTGGGGAAAGGGATTTATAAATAAAAATATTTAACGTGCATATTTTAGAAGCGGAATCTACAGGGTCCACAGAGTAACGCTTTGACCATGGTGGGTGTAGCAACCTGGAAAATCTGAACCAATTTAAAATTTTCATTTTGGCTATTTAAGTGAATTTTGAATAGTTAAATAATTCATTTTAAATGATAACGATTAAAAATTTATTTTAATCGAAGTTGGAGTGAATATATTTATTTTAATTTCAAAAGGAATTAAAAATAGTATGGTAGTTTGAAAAGCCAAACCTGAACTTTGACTGAATATATCGGATTCAAAATTTAAAAGATTTTATTGAAACCAAAAATATCTAAATCTGTTTGAAAATATCTTTCCAACAATCCGAAAAATCGAAATTTCATAGCGGGAATCAAAAGTTATGGCCAGTTGAATATTCAGAATGGTCACTATAGTATAATTTATAGTCGGTATAAAAGGCCATTTTACAAACGACCTCCGTTTTCAATGAAACCACTTTTGTTGGATTCTAAATGTGAAATTATTGCTAAGTTTAATTTTCCAGAATTAATATGTGAGCATGGAAAAAGAAAATGTGTTTTGTCAATTTCGGTCAAATTTAATCGACTTGAAAATGACCATTTTTCAAATGGTCTCGAAATTCGACGAAATTAATTTTGTTAGGACCGTATCATCAAAAAAAGCCAAAAATAATTTTTCTAGAATTTTTAGAGTCCGTATGTGGCTCTGTGAATTTAAATATACGATCGAAAAGGATTTAAATTTTAAATTAAAGAATTCAGGCCACAAACAGTTGTTTGGGCTGACGGGACCTAGCCAATTAGTTCCGGAATATAGGCAATTAGATGGAAACAATTCCTGTTGGACTGAAATAGGAGTTGTTTAGAATTTATGGATTTTTTTGTGAAATTAGCAATAAAATATTATAAAAGTACACTTTATCTTCTTCAAACACTAGTTTCCTGTAGCCGCCACCCCCCCTTTTTCATGGTCGACGTTACTCCAACCTTCCCCCACTAATTTCCACCAATCCACTCACCAAAACCCATCGGTCCTTTAGACAATTTCCAATAGATTTTCATCCCCTTCACATCCATACGGCTAACATACCCTGAAACTGCACATAGCCCGAGAACAGACGCCCCAAACCCCAAACCCAACAGGTTTGAACCGCCGCCGCCTCCTCTTGTGCCGATCGCACCTGATCGTGTGGGGGCCCCTGCGCGCGCCACGCCTAGCTCCAGAGCATGGTCCTCTCTGATCGTTGTCCCGTGCCCTGTAACGCCAACAAAGTTGAACCCTAGAATTGAAGACCCAAGTGAAAACCGCGACATGTGTTCTGATTTAGGAAAAAGGTGGAATTTTAATTAATTATTTAAATTAATTTATTTTAAATTATTAACAATGTAAATTAATTCGTATCTCATTCATACTGAATCAGAATTTAACAATTTTCAAAGCGTTGCGATCACAGACACGAGATCTACATTTCTAGACTGACTGGATCCGATTCTGAGCTAATTGGATTTTACTAAAAATTGCAGATATGAACCATTCAGTTTCAAATGATAGTGAGAAATCCTATTATATTTTTATTATTATCTATTTTAAAATAATTAGAATAAATCATAATTGTATTCTCATTGATTCGCTGTATATTTCTACATGTAATGCCACGTGATTTGATTTGTATGTGATGTGTTAATGTAGATCTGTTCATTTGGGTGATGTTATGTTATAATTGAAATTGCCATAAAAATGAATCAAATATTTTGTTGAATCAAAATATTCAACAAAAATAGAGTATCACTTTATTATATTTGGTTGGAATTATAATTGCCATAAAAATGAATCAAACATTTTTTGTTGTTATTTTGTTGAATCAAATATATTCAATAGAAATAAAATATCACCTTTGTTATTATTGGATTGAATTAGAATTTTCAATTCAATAAAAATATCACCTTTGTTATTTTTTATTGAATTAGAATTTTCAATCAAAAAAAATGTCACTTTTGTTATTTTTGATTGAATTAGAATTTTCAATCAAAATAAAAATATCACTTTTGTTTTTGTTTGATTGAATTAAAATTTTCAATCAAAACAAAATATCACCTTTGTTTGTTATTTGATTGAGTTAAAATTTTCAATCAAAAAGGAAATATCATATCTTGTCATTTTGTTGAATTGGGATATTCAACAAAAATGAAATATAAATTTCTATCATTATATGGAACTATTGAAAAAATAGAAATGCTCATCTTTTAGACAAAAATAAGGACATTACATTAAAAAGTTTACATTTTAATGTAATGTTAAAAATAAAGAAAATGTTCATGTTTTTAACCAAAACATGAATTCAATAAAAATATACATTTTTAATAAAATGTTAAGAATAGAGAAAATGTACATGGTTTAGAAATCAAAACATGATTTCGTTAAAAATATACATTTTTAATGAAAGGTGAAGAATAGAGAAAAATGTACATCTTTAGAAATAAGAAAAACATGTAGTCATTAAAAGCCATATTTTAATGTCATTAAGAAAATTAGCAAAATATTCATAGTTTGAACAAAAACATGATTTCATTAAAATATACATTTTTAATGTTAAGAATATAAATATTGAAAAATGTTCATGTTTTTAATCAAAACATGTTGTAATACATATAAGTGAATATGTATTTGTCATATTATTTTTAGTCCCACATTTTGGGTGTAAGGCTAACATCAGCTCCAAAGCCAATATATAAGGGAGCCAATGTAATAGAATTGTGTATACTGAATCAAGAGAAATAAAAAGCTTCCTCCTTTATCTCTTATGTTCTCTCTAATGTCTTCTCTTTTATGATATGTTCTATTTTATTTTATAACACGTTATCAGCACGAGATTCTTTTATTGTTATTTGTTGAGATCATCTAGATCTACATCTATGAATTTGTCATGTAAGTAATTTTTTTATTTGAGAATATTTGATCTATGGATCTATTTTTTTTTTTGTAGATCTAGATTATGTTCCAGTGGATCTAACTTTTTAGATCTAATTATTTTTTGCTTAGTGGTTTTTAGATATCCACCTATTCATATTTGATCTGGTATTATTGTATACCAAATATATTTTTAGGAAGATCCATTCATTTTCTTTTTATAATATTATTTATGGATCTTTTACCCCATACGCTATACATAGATAATCTTCATTTGATAATTTATCTCTTCAATAACAGAGAAGCCATTGATAATAGGTATGCACATATGTAAACTGCAGGCTGCTTCTTATTTAGTCTAATGCTTGCTGTACAACTTCAACTTTGTAATAATAGACTACCTATTCTCATTTTTTTAATGCTTCATCTCGCAAGATGAGATGCTTTAAATATTTAGAATTACATTTCCATGTACGGCTTACTTTTATATGCTTTTTCATCTTTCAATATAAGCAAGCTACTTGTTAGCCAACATACGTATTACTATGGCCATTATTTTTGTTATATGGTGTATGGCTCCTTGATGGTTTGTATTGTTTCATTAGTGTAATTAGTTCATTGTAAATATATAGAGAAAGACTTGCAGATTTGGAATTTTTTTAATGATTCCGCGCCGTAATATATTCAATTTAATTATAGAACATGTATACTGATATGTGAATTTTGTTTAATTAAGCATCTACAATTTTTTTGTGTAGTTCACAAAAACGTCAAACATTGGGATCTATTTACAATCTCAATGCTTAGAGGATACCATTAAAAATTGTAATACTATGTCCCAGCAGGACAAAGCAAAGGCTCTGATATTTTTAAGATGCCACATCCGCGATGATCTAAATATTTAATTGAAAAAGTTCCTATCCACTTATGGAACTCCCTGAAGGAGCATTATGACCACCAGAAGATGGTCATACTTCCAAACACAAGGCAAGAGTGGTTGAACCTGAAGTTCACATGCAAATGACCTGAAGTTCATATGACCTAAAGTTCATATACAAATCCTTTCAAATAAGGGACCTGAAGTTCACAAGGAACTTGAAGTTCATATTCAATTGAGAAACATGAAATAAAACATAAAAGCCTATAATTGCATTTAATATTTGCTTATAGCAAATGACCAATAATAGGAAAGGATTTGAAAAATCAATGAAAGGAAAAGTTTTAACAAGAGGAAAAAGCATTATATTCCAACTTTATGCTACAAATAATTTCTTTAAGAAACTTATTATTGGAAGAGATAATTACATTTATAATCAATACTATTTTCTTGAAGAAAAATAGTAAAATGACTCTCATATGTGGAAAAAAGGGAACTTTCTTGAAAAGATGCTTCAATTTAAAAATATATAATAACATTATATGAATTATGATAAAACTTGAAGTTTTATATAGTCATATTATATTTCTAGAAGAAATAATTTATTGTTCCTTAGGAAAACTTTTATAAAGAAAATATGCATCCTGAAGATCATATTAAGTTAAGATCTAAATACTGATCTAAATTTTGCACACCGGAAGTGAATGCAAAAGTAATTTTTGTTATAAAATGGAAAACTTAGAACCTGCAGTTTCTATGATGGTAATAATTAGCCAGAAGCTAACTATGTGATTTTTTTTGTTTCATTTCCTTTCAGCATGTATTAGTTTGAAACTTTTGTTTATTTGCCTTTCTTTTAGCTTGTGCTTATGGAATTGCAGAAATAATATGTAATGTTGGACATGATAAGTAGTTCATTCCCATGGACATTTATCTGTATTTACAAGTTATTTCAGTTATCAACTAGCTGTATTGCTTTTAATTCTTAAGGTATGGATCGACAGTGTTTAAGTGATGATATATGTTTGGTTGATTGTGGAACTACTCATATATTGAAAACCCCGAAGTTTTTCTTTGAATTATCTGAAAATGTTTCATATAAAGTTTCAACTATAGTTGGTTCAGCCAATATAATTGAAGGGTCCAGAAGAGCCCATATAGTGTTACCAAATGGTACACATATATTCATTCAAAATGCACTATATTCAAGCAATTCTAAAAGAAATCTGCTTGGCATCAAAGATATAAGAATGAATGGATATCATAAATGAAAACAACAAAGAATATCTTTGTGTTATTTCTAAAATTGAAAGCCAGATGCTTATTTTAGAAAAATTTGGTACAATTTCAACTGGATTATACTTTACCAAAATTGGCATAGTTGAATCTCATTTTATAAACATGAGCTAGAAGCTCACAGATACAAAGAAATTGATTCTTTGGCATTATCGTTTAGGTCATTCCGGATCAACTATGATCGTTTACATAAATAAAAAATATGTTCCCTGAAGGAATATCATACACTCTAGAAGTAGTGATTTCTTTTCTTGAATCTTATTTTTATTTATTGCATCTAATTTCGTTACTACGTTTAAAGTTTGATATGTATTTTTGTATATTGATATGATATTTCAATAGTTTGTATGGAGGAGATAAGTTCATCCCAGAAGCGGTGATAATAAAATATCTTTAGAGGATATTTGTATATTTGGAATTGTTAAAATATCTCTAGAAGAGATCCGTTTATATGAAAATAATAAAATATCTTCAGAAGAGATTTCTACAATTAAAAAGTGATAAATATTTGTAGAAAAGTGCATAAATTTCTCCTAGAGAAAATATGTATTAAAACTCCATAAATGGTGTTTATGGAATATCGCAAAAGCGATATTAAAACTCCATCAACTTAACAACTTGAAGTTGTTCATATATTTATTTGGACCAGAAGTTCAATATGTTTTCAAACCAGAAGTTTTGAACATTATCATACGATCCTGAAGAATTTGTAATGACATTGATCAATACATTGAAATCAATACTTTGATCTTTGTAATAATTTATTCTAAAATCACTAACTCAAATGAGAAAGACTATGCAAATTTATAATACGTGGACGCACGTATTTATATATTCATATCTTTAAATATTTAACTAACAACCTGAAGTTTGTTATAAGCATATTTTATAGATTATGCATAAATATTATTTAGTGATTTAAATTGCAGTCAACATGAATGTTGAATGACCTGAAGTCATATGTGTATTCAAATAACCTATATAATAAGAAAATTCCTCCAATATTGCTAGATCAATGAAAGAGAATAAGTAATAAAAAAAAGATGAATGCATCTTATCGACTAATTAAAGGGTTATCCTCCAACAACGGATATACATATAAAATACTTGCCAGCAGCAATGTGATAATGGATCAAAATGAGAATCCCATGATGATTATTATTTAGTGTGACAATGTTTGTCAACATTGAGGGGGAGGATAAAGGGATGCAATTTCATTTTGAGTATCAGTATAATTGACACACGAATATATTATAAATAATATCCCTTGTAGACTTGCTTCAATATATATTTGAATCCCTGAAGGATCAAAATGCATAAACCACATTTAAAGATTGGTTTAAAAGTCAGTTTGGGACACTTTTGAAGTAAGTAATAAAGATGCCAGATGAAGGAGGTGAGTGTTCTTAAAGAAACATCTAAGGAGTCTCTTGAAGAGATCCATGACATAATTGTCAAATAACCCCAGGAGTGGTTTAGGTACCTAAAATAGATAAATAAAGAGATCTCAATAAATTATATATAGAACTGACAATATATAATCATCGATGATAAATTATAAAAGTAAAGCGCTTATGTTAAATCATGATTGGCCATCATGAATCCTTCTCTAATTGAGAAATGTGGACCTGTAGTCCGCAAAGTAGTAAATAAACCTCGAAGGTATGAATATTTGTTAAATCACACAAAATGATGAAAGAATATTAGTTCCTGAAGAACATAAACTACATTGTTGGTTATACAGAATATAAAGAACAAAGAAAGTTGATTACAACATTCTTTTAAGTATTGTTATAATGAAAATCATGATATAATTCATGATGAGTAGATTATTTCCTGCTTTTAAGTATTGTTGTAATGAAACATTTAATATACTTTTGAGTATAGTTGCGATATGTAAAATTCATTGAAATGTACAGGTTCTTGAAGAACATAAATAACTTTAGTGATTATAAAGAATGCAAAGAACATAGAATATAGATTACAACATGCTTCTAAGTATTGTTGTAATGAAAATCTTGATATAATTCAAGATAAGTAGATTACTTCCTGCTTATAAGTATTGCTGTAATGAAACTATTATTGTTCACAATGTGCAAACCTGATTGAAGCACAAAATTGTAAACGCTCGAAGTGTATAGCCAGCAAACGCAAACAAAAGGTGTTTTAGATAAGAAAACATGCCTGAAGCATGAAAATGCACACAAAAGTCTTTAAAGAAAAGTTCATTAAGAATTTTCTTGTGATGTTCTACTCTTTTTCCTTCACTTTGGTTTTTTCCCATAGGGATTTCCATTGTGAAGGTTTTAATGAGGAAAATGTTAATAAATGATGAACGTCAGAAGTATGAAGAGTAAAGATTATTATCTCTTGAGTTTATTTTCTATACAAGATTTGTTTAAGTAATATTATCAATGAGATATATATTTATGGATCCAGAAGTATCTATAACGAAATTGAGATATCAAAAAGTATGCACTCTTTTTCTTTAACTAAGATTTTTCCCACCGGGTTTTTCTTAGTAAAGTTCTAATGAGATATTATATTGATCCAGAAGTATCATCCTCAAAGTAATACGGAAAGTTGTAACGAGACATTATCTTGATCTAGAAGAATCAAGCACCACATCAAGGAATAACATCTTAAATATGATATTTAAGTTAATCTGTATTTTTATCCTTAACTAAGGTTTTTCCTACTGGGTTTTCCTTTGTAAGGTTTTTACTGAAGAATTATATTGATCCAGAAGTATCATTCTACATTTAATGTAGTAAATTATTGAAAATATGTTTTTGTACTCTTTTTTCTTCAATAAGATTTTTCCCATAAGGTTTTTCTTAGTAAGGTTTTAATGAGGCATTACATCAATCCTGAAGTATCGAACTCTTATAAGAAATATCATTTTAATATGACAATATCTATACGGGGGAGCAATAATTTTTCAAGGGGGATAATTTCAAGCTACTATAAGAGCATTCAAGAATTTGAAGACATATTCAAGGAGAAGTGTTAAAGTTACCTTTTTTGATCCACATAAAGCAAAATCACAAACTGGATATGTGTTTACAAACAACAATACAGCTATTTCATGAAGATCTACAAAACAAACATTGGAAGCAACATCATCCAATTATTCTGAAATTCTAGCACTACATGAAGTGAGTCGAGAATGTGTTTGGTTAAGGTCATTAATTGAACATATTCGAAGCACATTTCAACTTCCCTTAACTACAGAAAGATCAACTATTATTTATGAGGACAATGCAACATGCGTAGCTCAGATTCAAGCAGGATATATCAAGGGTGATAGGACAAAACATACTTCTCCTAAATTCTTTTTCACACATGGGCTTCAAAATAGAAGTGAAGAAAATCCAATCTCAAGAAAATCCAGCATATCTATTCACGAAGGCACTTCCATAATCAACATTGCAGAAGGCGATATATAAAATTGGTATACGCAGCTTGCATCACCAAACTATTTGAATAATGCGTTACAAATCAGGGGGAGCATATATTATGCTGTAATGCACACTTTTCCTTCACTAATATTTTTCCCATTGGGTTTTTATTAGTAAGGTTTTTAACGAGGCATTATTTTGATCCAGAAGTATCAACCCTCATTGGAACATTGTCAATATGTTTCCTGGAGATGAAATAAAATTGTACTCTTTTCTTTATTTACGATTTTTCCCACAGGATTTTTCATAAAAAGGTTTTTAATGAGGCAATTAATATTATCATCTTTACATACGCATATTCAAGGGGGAGTGTTGTAATACATATAAGTGAATATGCATTTGTCATATTATTTTTAGTCCCACATTTTAGGTGTAAGGCTAACATCAGCTCCAAAGCCAATATATAAGGGAGCCAATGTAATAGAATTATGTACATTGAATCAAGAGAAATAAAAAGCTTCCTCCTTTATCTCTTATGTTCTCTCTAATGTCTTCTCTTTTATGATATGTTCTATTTTATTTTATAACAAAAAACGATTTCATATAAAATATACATTTTAATGTAATGGTTGAAAAATGTCATGTTTTATAATAAAAACATGATTTCATTAAAAATGTACATTTATAATGTAAAGTTAAAAATAAGAAAAGTGTTTACATTTTAAAGTCAAAACATTATTAAACTAAAAATATACTTTTTAATGTAATAGTAGAAATAAGAAAATGTGCATGTTTTTAATCAAAACATGATTTCATATAGAAAAGTTCACATTCTTAATATAATGTAAGAATATAGAAATTGCACATGTTTGGAATCAAAACATGATTTCATTAAAAAATTACATTTTAATGACAAGAATAGAAAATGTTCATGTTTTGAATAAAAACATGATTTCATAAAAAAAATCATAATTTAGGGTCCAGAATGAAAGTAGAGAAAAGATTTATGTTTTTAATAAAAACATGAATTCATTAAAAATATACATTTTAATGTAATATTAGAAAATAAAGAAAATGTACATGTTTAAAATGCAAAACATGTTATATATTAAAATTTCACTTTTAATGTAATATTAGAAAACTAGAAAGTATTCATGTTTTAAATTGAAAATATGTTTTACATTAAAAATATATTTTTTAATGTAATATTAGAAATTAGTGAAAGATTCATGTTTAAAAAAAAACATTTTATACATTAAAATTTCACTTTTTAACGTGAAAATAGAAATGTAGAAAAAGAAACATGTTTTTAAAAAGAAAATATGTTTTACATTAAAAATTTACCTTTTTATGTAATAACAAAAGTTAGACAAACATTCATGTTTTTAAAATAAAACATGTTTACATTAAAACTTTGTTTTTAATGAAATGGATAAAATTCTTTTATAATTACATCGCATATATTAGAATTTATATGCGTTGTTGAAATCATATTTATAATTACATCGCATATATTAGAATTTATATGTGTTGAAATCTTTTATAATTGTAACAACCCGGAAAATTTGAACCAGTTTAAAAATTTTAAATTGGCTATTTTATTGAATTTTAGATATTTCAAATAAAATATTTTAAATAATAATGACGAAAAGTGTGTTTGAATCGATGTTTGAAAATAAATATAATTAATTTGAATTATAAACAAGGCCTAAAAAGGCACGGCAGTTTAAAAATTTCAATTCAAACTTTGACTGATTGTACCGGGTGCAAAATAAAACGGATTTTAGTGAAACCAAAAATATTTAAATCTGTTAGTGAATATCTTTCTAACGAATCTCAAAAATCGAAGTTACGTAGCGGGAGTCAAAAGTTATGGCCAAATGAATTTTCAGAAAGGTCGCTATAGAATTTATATAGCCCGTGAAAATAGACATTTTGCAAACGACCTCGAAATTCGATGAAACCACTTTTGTTGGATCCGGGACGTCAAATTATTGCTAGGTTTCAAATTTCATAATTTTTGAAGCTAATATGTGAGCGTGGCGAAGGAAAATGTGTTTTGGTCAATTACAGTTAAATTGGATCCACAAGAAAATGGCCATTTTTCAAACGGTCTCAGAATTCGACGAAACTAGTTTTGTTGGGATAGTATTGTCAAAACATAGCTAGATTTATTTTTCGGGAATTTTTAGAATCAGTATGTGGCCCCAGCAAATTGAAATGTACGTTCAAATCAAATATTGAATGTTTTATATTTTAATTTGAAGAGAAACTGACTGAAACAGTCAAATAGGCCAACAAAACATATCCCATTGTGTTCGGAATGGGGGTATTTAGCAAGGGACGATAGTCGTTGGGTTTGGATTTGTAATAACCCGGAAATCTGGGCCAGTTTAAATTTTTTATTTTGGCAATTTTATCGAATTTTGATTATTTAAAATGAATTATTTTAAATAATAACGACGAGAATTTTATTTTGAATATAATTCAAACGTATATATTCGTTTGAATCGACGATAGAATATAAATATTTATTTATATTTATAAAAGGAATTGAAAATGGCGCGGTAGTTCGATAATTCGGTTTCAAAGTTCAACTGAATGTACCGGGTGCAAAATAAATCAGATTTTAGTGAAACCAAAAATAATGGAATCTAATTGTGACTATCTTTCCAACGAATCCGAAAAATCGAAATTTCATAGCAGGAATCAAAAGATATGTCCAGTTGAAAATTCTGAATGGTCGCTATGGAATTCAGGCCCTTAAAAATGGAAATTTTGCAAACGACCTCGGATTTCGACGAAACCACTTTTGTTGGATCCGGGATGTCAAGTTATTGCTAGATGCCAGTTTTCATAATTTTTCGAATCAATATGTGAGCGTGGCAAAGGAAAACGCGTTTGACCAGTTTCAGTTGATTTTAATTGACTGGAAAATGGCCATTTTTCAAACGGTCTCAGAATTCGACGAAACTAGTTTTTTTCGATCGTATCTTCAATACGAAGCCAGAAAATATTATTCGGGAATTTTTAGAGTTAGTATGTGACCCCGGTAAATTGAAATGCGCGTTCAAATTCAATATATAGAGATATATTTTGATTTTGACGGAAACTGATCGAAACGATCGAATCAGCCTATGATACATATCCCATTGTGTTCGGAATGGGGGTAATTAGCTATGGACGACAGGCGGTGGGTCCCGTTTCGAGTTCGAAATAAAAAGTTATTTTTCGATGGATTAAAATAAATTAAATATTTATAATGTATACACCTCTCCCTCTCCTCTCTCTTCAGACCGAGATTTAGAAAGAAAAAAAACCCTAAATCGAACAACGCGACCCCCCCAATGTCTGCCGCCGCCGCTCCTTCATCTTCTTCCTCCTCCTCGCACTGCGCATCAGTCCACCCCCCTCGACTCCTCTTCCCCTTCCACGAACCCATAACCGCCACGCTCGAACAACGCGACCCCCCTCCCCAACGTCTGCCGCTGCCGCTCCTTCTTCTTCTTCCTCCTTCTCGCTCCGACGCTCCCCCCCTCCCCCCCCCCCCGTACCCTCCTCCGACCGCTTCCACCAGTTGTGCCTCCCCCCCCCCCATTTGGTAAAGATGCTATAAGTTTTATTATTATTATTATTATTTACTTCTTTTAATTTATTTTCAAATTTTAGTTAAGTTAAAAGGAAAATAGGATTTCTAGGCTAAGAAAAATAGTAAGAAGAAGATTAGATCTTTAATCAAAGATTTTCATTTTATTTTATACAAGTCTTGATTTTTGTTCATAGTTTTTTATTCATGTAGAGTAATAAAAATATAATCTTTATTAGGAGAAGAGCAATATAAAAATATAATCTTTAGGTAGAGAATAGCGATGTAAAAATATAATTTTTATCTATATAGTAGCGGTGTAAAAATAAAATTTTTATCTATATAGTAGCGGTGTAAAAATAGAATTTTTATCTATATAGTAGCGGTGTAAAAATAGAATTTTTATCTATATAGTTGCGGTGTAAAAATAGAATTTTTATCTATATAGTAGCGGTGTAAAAATAGAATTTTTATCTGTAAAAATATAATTTTTATCTATATACATAACAACAATATAAAAAAGTGATTTTTATATATGTAGTGGCTACGGGCAACGAAAGTGGCAAAAGGCGAGAACAGTGATGATTTCCTACAATAGAAGTGTCGTGGAATTGGGATAGCTTTGGTGAGAATTTCTCACCTTTAATTTAATCTTTCTAGTTAATAATATATACTAGGATGCAGACGGTGTTTAGTAGCACCCGACACCCGTCGTCCACAGACCATGGACGGCTTGTATGCTTGTTTGTTTGGTTTTGATGTGTAGTTGACTGTGTGATGTGATATGAAATAAAATATTTATATAGATGAAAATACTTTATAGTTAAAAATTGGATTTTTAACGTGTATATGAAATGAAATAGATTAATATAAACAAATCGAACGATTTGTTTATGTACACATATTTGACTGATATTGATTGGGACGATAAATTTTACACATCGCCCAACTGCACAAATAAAATCTGTGTTTGATTGTTTGAAAACCCCCACATGGGTATTGGGGTGATATATGACATACACTAATTCTAATAGTTAGTTGTATGTCGATCGATTGATTGACAGACTGTTATAAGCATTGAATATTTATATTTGATGCTTATACAGTGTAGAATGCACTTTGGATGATGGTTGATTATTCATCGTTGTTATTGTATACATGTGTTGTAGAAAATCCATATAATTAACATTATATGGTAATTGATTGGGCCTCATTCCAATTTGGAAAAAAAGAAATATTTGAAATAGAATATTTGAAAATAGAAATATATGAAGCCGTGTTGATTAGATTGACGCCATTTTGACGTGAACGATATTTATATCGATTTTATTTATTTTTCAATGAATATTGAAATAGAATTGAAACCCGAATTAAATTGAATAGATTTGAAATCGAATAGATTTGAAATTCGAATTATATTGAAATGAATTGAAATTCGAATTATACTTAAAGTGAATTGAAATTCGAATTAAACTGAATTGATTTGAAATTCGAAATACATTGAATAGATTTGAAATCGAATAGATTTGAAATTCGAATTATATTGAAATGAATTGAAATTCGAATTATATTTAAAGTGAATTGAAATTCGAATTAAACTGAATTGATTTGAAATTCGAAATACACTGAAATGATTTGAAATTCGAATAGAATTGAAATTCGAATTAAATTGAATAGTATTGAATCCGAATTGAAATCGAAAGGAATTGAATTCAAATTGAAATTGAAAAGAAATTCGAATTAAATTGAAATTGAATTAGAAATCAATTTGAATTGAAATCGACGAAGTATATATTATATATATTATATATATAATATAATGGCCTGAATAGAACGCGCCGCGCCGCGGCAGTTCGCGAATTTCGACCATTGACTTCGAACGGATATTGCGGGAGATCCGACCGTCGGATTCTCCTAAAACCGGAACCGTTGGGTTCGTATCGAAAAGAGTTTTCTAACGAATATAAGAAATTAGAAATCTAACGGTTGGATTTGGAATTATGTCCAAATCAAATTTGAAAAAGGTCGTTGTAAGTGCAGTTCGATGGCCATTGATGGAAATCGATTGTACGGGCCTTGATAAAATTATTAAAAATAGTAATAATTTGTGTAAAATCATAAGAAATGATTTAGAAAGAATTAGGATGAAAAACTCCATATTTGAAAAGATAAAAATAGATCTTTATCGAAATGAACTAGTTTTGAACTAGAATTATAATTCTATTTATTTTTAAATAAATAAAGTGGATTTGAAATGGTTTTGAAAATAACCAGAATTTCCAATAATTATATTGGAATGGATTTGAATCGAAATTGTCTTCGGAATATTTCGATGTTGGATTTCGTGATGATACAGATATTGTTATGGGAATTTGAAAGATATATTAATATCGTTATTTCCAATACGATATTTGTTATTCGTAGAATTTGATATTGAATATGAGCCGATATATTTTCTATTCAGAGCCTTGTATTTAATATCAAATATGATTTGGATTTGTCGTGAATGGTGTCTTCATTAACACTGTTCTTGAACCCAGTTGAGAAAAAGATTAAATCTTTTTATTTAGATTTAATGAAGTGTACCAATTATATAATATTTAATTGGAATTGAATTGGTATTGATTTTTGGGTTTATCGTGAACAGTGTTTTAAATAACACTTGTTCTTTAACCTGATAATTAACGGAACGTGATTTTGGGTTGTCGTGAACGATATCTTCAATAATACTATTCTTAGACCTAAAGGAGTTAAGAAAATCAGAAACTAACCAGAGACTAGTTAAGTTGAATGGTTTCAGAGGTATTGATCTGATGTTGGTTTCGGCCTTCGGGGTTAATACTTAGGGAATTGCTCACTTGCTATTTTACGGTTAGGGACTGATTGAAATGTGATTTTAGGGTTTATCGTGAACCGTGTTTTAAAGGACACTGATTCTTTAACCCAGTTAAAGATTAAAACTAAGTGAAGTTTTGATGAATCTTTAATTAGATTGAAAAGATCGAGAATGGAGTATCACCAGTTTTGCTCCAGGCGATAGTTAAATCTTTAATTAGATTTAAACGTGAAATGGTAATTGAATTTACCGATAACACCATGGTGTTAGATATGAAGTATAACCAGTTTTACTTCATGGGATGAATAGGTTGGGTTGGGAAATTAAAACAAATGATTACTTCGGTAAGGTTCGTTAATCCCGACTAATTTGAAGTGATATTCAAAAGGAAGATTAAAGAATAAATTTAAAGGAATTTATCTTTGATAAAATTAATGGGAATCTTTCCCTAAGAATGTGAAATTTAGAAACTAACTGTCGGTTAGCTAAGCAGAATGGTTTTCTGGATATTGATCTGATGTTGGTTTCGTCCTTCGGGGTTAATATTTGGGGAATTGTTCTCTTACTAATTTACGGTTAGCGGCTGATGAATTGGAATGAGCCGTATGTTGTGTTTGTGTAACACTTGTTTACTATATACGCGAGTTATTCGGAAAGACCGGGTTTATCCCATTCTAAATAACTGATACGACGATAATTCGAAGATGAAGACGGTGGTCGAAGACCGGAGGTCTTCACGTCGTTTGGGTGATTATTGATGATCTTGATTGGGCCGTAAACCCAAGAGGAGAGAATCAGTTAGTGGTCGTCCAGACGTACTTGGAGATTGATGGATATGCGGGGTACTAGGTGCCTCCGGTTTCGTTCAGACCCAGAACAAACTTGTAAATGGACTGTGTGTCTGACATTGGATTTCAGTCTGTGTGATTGATTTCTATTAAATATATATCTGTTTGGCGGCGGAGAATTTATTCTCTTGCTTAACGCCCTTCTCTGAGACGTACGAGCTCAGGGGTTGTATATTGGTGGATATCAAACGTATGGAGTGAACTGCCTGTGTGGCATGCCTCAGTGGCAATGTGATCAAGGCTTCTGTTGAAAAGCAGAGTCTTGTGGTTGATGATCAAAGCACGGCCTGTGTGGCTTAGCTTTGTGTAACGTTGATTCACGAGCCTCACACCCCGGTGGTGAACCAAAAACGGGAGAGGACCTCAGGGAGGACATGCGTTTCTTTCTAGCTAGAAGTGGCGTCAGTGGTTTTACACGCCCTGACAAGTTTGACTTATGTGGTTGTTGTTGTTGCGAGGCGCCTCGGTTTGATCGGATGATCCGGGTCCGATGGAGTCATTCGTTGGCTCATTTACGCCTCATAGGGCGGGGAAACGCTGTGTTCAAGAATTTTAATCCACATCGGTGGACCGGCCCTGACGATCCAAGGGTCAATGCGCTCTGACCCTGAGACATGGGCTAGATTGTCTCGAAGACGGTGAGGACGATCCCTTGCCTCGGTTCACAGATGGAAATCCAACTTCCAAATACGTGACTTTGCGATTTTGTTTGTAGAGCCTAGTATTGGCGACATGATATATGGTACCCATGCCGCCTATGATTGATACTTATAATTTGAAGTTGTTTTATATACTATGCACTTATAATAGTATCAAATGATTTGTTTTAAACGTATCAAGCATTCTTGGCTATTATAAGGTAAAAACCATATCCTCCGGCTTGCGTTGCATTGTGTGATGGGAACTGGGTCTTATAATAGCTTCATTGTTCTTTATTTAGCATTGAGCTGTTGTTTTATGCACTGGTGTTCTTGGGAGGAAACCTGTTCCGTGTTATATGGCGTGTTCCCTTGATTTACTTAACTTTAAATAAAGATTAATAACTGTTTTAAGTTCTCACACCAGTCCCATGACTGACCTGGAGTTTATTGTTTTAACCTAAACTCTGGGTGCCCTTATGTTGACATGGGCA
This sequence comes from Allium sativum, assembly GCA_030737875.1. Classification (NCBI taxonomy): domain Eukaryota; kingdom Viridiplantae; phylum Streptophyta; class Magnoliopsida; order Asparagales; family Amaryllidaceae; genus Allium; species Allium sativum. The sequence goes on along the minus strand of CM060909.1, from coordinate 943,134,558 downwards.
GCTAGTAGTTTTGGTTTTGCAGATTTATATTCATAGGATCCTGGTTTACAGCTGGAACGATATCCGGAAAGCTTTGTATCCGTATATTTCTTCTATTTGTGTATTGTATTATTTTCCGCTGCTATGTATTTAAATGTAATTTAAATCTCTGATATTTCTGTGTAATATTGATTTATACTCTGTATATTCTTGTATTCTGATGGAATTGTTGTAATATACATTGAAATGTTCTTCTGTCTGCGTTCTGATGTGTGTTGTTCTCGAACTATCTGTGCTTTCCTAACCGGGGAAGTTACGGGTTCTTATAGGATTGGAGTCAGTATGTGAGGAGGGGTATTTTAGAGATTTTGAAAATATATATAAAAAAAAGAGAGTCAATCATATTATTCCTCTCTCCCCGCTATTTCTCCCTCGAAACCTCTGAGTCAACGGCGGAAAAGGACCTCTCCTTCTATCCTCGATCTCGCCTAAGCCATTCAATAAAATCAGTATCCCTAGTTGAAGTATTTGTAGATCCGAGTTCCCTCTTCATACCCATATAGATTTTAGGGGCCGTCGTTAAGTAGGGAGGTCGAACCACCTCCACGAAGTGCTGCCGTTCATCGTCGAAGTTCACCCTCCAGCCGAGTTCGAGCTTGACCTCGTAGCTAGCGCCAGGTGCGCCTCTCGGAGCTCTACAAGGTGGTGAATCCTGATCTTGACGAAGTACAACGGATTTGGTTTAAAATCAAGACCTAGTTTTGAAGATTTTTAGAGAGGTACGGCTGTATATTATTTCAACTATTCTATAACACTTTAAAGCGCTACGGTTTTTGATTTCACTGTAAAAATCATATCTTTTTGCTATTTTGACGAAATTCAGTGAAACAAGAGACAGTGGACTTGTGTGGACGTCTTCTACATTTTAGAAGAGACCACATATTTTTCTGAGCCTTCTGCTATTTTTGGTGGAGGTAACCCAATGTGAGATTTCTAAATTATAAACGATATGGAAAATAACGATGTACAAATTATATAGTCGATGTACGAGTTATATAAGCATTGTACTCCTTATGTATAAGCGTTGTATAAGTTGTATGTTCGATGTATAAGTTATATATATGCGTTGTAAAAATTATATATGCGTTGAAATAAATTGAAATGATATTGAAGTGAAATCGAAATATAGTTATATACGTGTGTGTGTTTATATATATATATATATATATATATATATATATATATATATATATATATATATACTTACCTCGTCCACGGACCATGGACGATATATATTGGTTGTGATATTGTTTGGATTATTAGTTGATGTGAAATTTGGTGAATACCATGAATGGTTGATTTGAAATGACTGATTGTTGTTGAAATCCCAATAGGATTAGTATATGGGAAAATTCGCCTGCGTGCGAACTAGATATTGAAAATCCCCATTGTCAAAAACTGCGAGGTTTTAAGGTAGAGCGAGGAGTCGTACTAGGGACGGTCCCGGTTTTAACTACCCTGCCGTTATGCTGTCGAAATTTTCAATAATGTTCATGTGTTAGAATTATTTTCATGTGTTGAAACTATATTCATGTGTTGAATAGAAATTCATGTGTTGAATAGAAATTCATGTGTTGAACGAGTTCATGTGTTGAGTAAATTATTTGAAAGATAAAAATCACATTTTTATTATATATATAGACTATATAAAATATTAGTATTTTAAATAAATTGTTTTAACACCAAAAATAACATTTTACCTTATGTATAAACTATATAAAATAATCGTGTTTTGAAATTAATTGTTTTTCAATAAAAATCACATTTTTGTTATATATATAAACTATAGAAAATATTCATGTGTTGAATAAAGGACTAGAACGATAAAAATAATATTTTTATCGTGTGTGTGAAGTCGAAAACATTCATGTGTTGAATATATAGATTGAACAATAAAATCTATCTTTTTATTGCAAATACGAGGTGTTAAAAAAGGTGATGTGTGGAATAAATATTTTTGATGATAAAAATATCATTTTTATCAAATATATGAAGTGAATATAGTTTTGAAATCGAAGGAAGAATTATATTTATACATTTATATATAAATATAATTAAAATATAGTGAAAAACGAAGCTGCAGTTCGTGTTTTGAAACCGTGATTTCCAACGATTAGTGCGGGAGTTCCGACCGTCGGATTTTCCCGAAACCACAACCATTGGTTCGCTTTGGGAATATCTTTCCAATGACACCCACTTTGTGAAGATCCAACGGTTGGATTGTCTGGAATGTTTAATTCAAATATGAAGAAAAACAACGCCTGAATCGATTATATTTATATATATATATATATATATATATATATAATTAAACTAAATTGAATAACGACGCTGCAGTTCGTATTTTGAAATCGTAACTTCAAAAGATTAGTGCGGGAGATCCGACCGTCGGATTTTCCCGAAACTGAAACCGTTGGATTCGTTTTGAAAAGATCTTTCTAATGATATAAAATTTGTGAAGATCCAACGGTTAGATTTTAAAATATGTGTAAATCAAATCTGAAGCGTCGCTTGAATAAATTGGCTATTTTTAGATAAATAAAAATAGTGATAAATCGTGATAAAATATTATAAACGATATGGAATGGAAATAAACTGAATTTGCTCGATTTATGTGATATTTGATGGTTGAATGTGTTTGGCGTGAAAATTACACTGAAGAACAGAATTTGTGATATCGAATAATTTAACCATTCAAATGAATTGATTTGAAATTCTAAATATACGTGAATTATTTGAAAAGGCCGAGTTGATTCTCATTTCAAATAATTTTTCGACGAGTGAAAGTCGAAGATACGAATACGGTGCAAGATCGATGATCCTCACGTCGAATGAAGGGGTGCTACTGATGCTCATGATAAGAGTAGCTACCTTGAGGGGGCTGAAGTAGTAGCCACCCGGACGTACATGTTGATTGTACGAATATGCGAGGTATTGAGTGCCTCCGGTTTCGTTCAGACCCAGAACGAACGTGTAAATGGACTGTGTGTCTGACATTGGATTTTGTTCTGTGCTGATTGATCTCTATTAAACAAATATCTGTTTGGCGGCGGAGAATTTATTCTCTTGCTTAACGCCCATCTCTGAGATGTACGAGCCTAGAGGTTATATATCGAAAGAAATCATTCGCACGGAGTGAATTGCCTGTGTGGCACGCCTAAGTGGCTGATGATCAAGGCTTCCGTTGAAAAGCAAAGTCTTGTGGTAGATGATCAAAGCACGGCCTGTGTAGCATAACTTTGTGTATAGCGTTGTTTCAAGAGCCTCACTCCCCGGTATGAGCCAGAAATGGGAGACGGACATCTGGGAGGACATGTGTTTCCTTCTAGCTTGGAGTGGTGCTTTAGGTTTTGCACGCCCGGGTATTTTACTTATGTAGATGATGGAAAGCGAGGCCTCGGTTAGCTTCGGTCTCTTCGAAGATGATGGTATGGTTAGATATGACTAGTGACGCCCCATAGGGCGGGGAAACGCAGTGTTCAGGAATTTTAATCCACATCGGTGGACCGACCCTGACGATCCAAGGCTTGATGAGTACTTGCCTGAGGGGCGTGCTAGAGCGTCTCGAATTCGGTAAGGACTATCTTTTTCCTTGGTTCATGATGGAAATCCAAATTTCAAATATGACACCGTGCGGTTTTGATTGTATATATATGGCGACATAGTGGTATAGGGCATTAATGCCGTCTATGATTGATACTTATGATTGAAATTGTTTTTGAAACATATATACACTAGCAATAATATCAAATGATTTGTTTTGCTCGTATCAAGCATATTTTGGCCATTATAAGGTAAAACTCTATCCTCTGGTTTGTGTTGTATTGTGTGATGGGAACTGAGTCTTATAATGCCTTCATTTTTATAAAAAAGCACTGCGATGTTTAAAAGATTTACTTGTTTTTAAAGCACTAGCAATCCAATGGAGTAAACCCGTTCTGTGAAAGTGGCGTGGTCCTGTGATTAGCCATATTGTAAGATGTGTTAAGTAGATTTCTCATACCAGTCCTTGTTGCTAGTCCTGTGTGGGCTGGGTATGCATGATAGGGGGTTCTCGCTTCGCGGTTTGGTGGCGAACGGGAGACTCTTACCCTTACATGTATCTTGAGAGGGTTGGTAGCTGTGTGCTGACAGTCGAGAGGCTGGCCGCAAAACAAGTGGTACTAGGGGACCATTGTGAGCCACGGTGGGTTTTACCTGCTGCAATGGAGGATGAAGGGATGGTTGCAAAGCCTACCGGATTTCGCGTTGACGTCACAAACGTGGTATCAAAGCTTTGGTTAAGCTTAGTTCTGGAATATAACATATTAACGATCTCGTCAGAGAGAACCAGTGGTGTTCTAGGACGAATAACTCATTACATATAGGATCAGTAATATCCTAGTATGAGTATAGCAGAATCGGAATAACTCATTAAAGATGCGGTCAGAAGTGCCACAGAACGAGTTGAGAGTTATATGTTTATAAATAACGTATTTGTGATTATATATATAGTCTGGTTTTAGAAATATGATTTTTGAATATATAAAAGATATATATTTGAAAAGTTAAAAACAAATTAATTTTTGTTTGTGTTGTGTGATTGTGGATTTGATTAATTGAATTATTAGAATGATAGTTAATTTAATCAACGAAAAAATGGTAAATTTATGCAATTAAATCACACATTGAACTGGTTTAAAAATAGATAGAAATATGTACATGTGCATTATATATGTTTGAACAGGTAAATGGATTAGCTGTTGAGTAAAGAAATTATTTGCATGCCCGACAAATAGGTAAACCTTAATGAGTTGGATGCGCAATTTTATTATTATATCAACTCCTGTGAATGCCATTGGATGCGGAGTGCTGGTTATTCTGTGTGTAATAATAAATGTCGCCATAGGATAGTAACAATTAATTTTGAACTACACTACATGGCATACTTCTTGAAGATAGGCATACTTCATCATATACCACATAAGCATTTGGAGCTTGTGTGACGAGGTTGAAGATTTACCATACGAGCGAGAGGCTTGTATGGCGATGACTATATTTTGCAGGTTGAACTGATGACTGATATGTACCATATAAAAAAAACGATAAATTGCCAGATTAATAAAAACCCTACACGGGTCTGGAGATGACAATAAACACGTCTCTCTGGTCATTAAGGCACAAAAACTATTTATAGGCTGACGAGAATTTATTCTCTGGAGTTATGATCTATACACACTCCCCTGTGGACACCGGAATATATCACTATAAATATGTGCATGCTTATTAGGATTTATTGGGTACCTAATACGACCCAATAAATTTCCAAACCCCTCCCCGTACAAAGGAGGTTATGGCGAAATTTTTCGAAAATTTAGGGTGTTAGCCAAATTTTTTGAAGAATTTGAAAACTCTTAGAAACTGAAAAGTTGGAGAATGGAAGCCAGATTTAGAGTAGAGTCAGTTAATCAAACCACTTTTGACTTTGTTCCTTTTCGGGGACGAAAAGTTTTAAGTGGGGGAGATTGTAACAACCTGGAAAATCTGAACCAGTTTAAAAATTTTAAATTGGCTATTTTAGTGAATTTTAGATATTTAAAATAAAATATTTTAAATAATAACGACGAAAAGTGTGTTTGAATCGACGTTTGAAAATAAATATAATTAATTTGAATTATAAACAAGGCCTAAAAAGGCGCGTCAGTTTCAAAATTTCAATTCAAACTTTGACTGATTGTACCGGGTGCAAAATAAAACAGATTTTAGTGAAACCAAAAATATTTAAATCTGTTAATGAATATCTTTCTAACGAATTTGAAAAATCGGTGTTTCGTAGCGGGAGTCAAAAGTTATGGCCAAATGAATTTTCAGAAAGGTCGCTATAAAATTTATATAGCCCGTGAAAATAAACATTTTGCAAATGACCTCGGAATTCGACGAAACAACTTTTGTTGGATCCGAGATGTAAAATTATTGCTAGGTTTCAAATTTCATAATTTTTGAATCTAATATGTGAGCGTGGCGAAGAAAAATGTGTTTTGGTCAATTATAGTTAAATTGGATCGACTAGAAAATGACCATTTTTCAAACGGTCTCAGAATTCGACGAAACTAGTTTTGTTGGGACCGTATCGTCAAAACATAGCTAGATTTATTTTTCGGGAATTTTTAGAATCAGTTTGTGGCCCCGACAAATTGAAATGTACGTTCAAATCAAATATTGAATGTTTTATATTTTAATTTGAAGAGAAACTGACTGAAACAGTCGAATAGGCCTACGAAACATATTCCATTGCGTTTGGAATATGGGTATTTAGCTTGGGACGATAGTCGATGGGTTTGGATTGGAGTTAGTATGTGAGGAGGGGTATTTTAGAGATTTTAAAAATATATATAAAAAAAAGAGAGCCAGTCACGTTATTTCTCTCTCCCCGCTGTTTCTCCCCCGAAACCTCCCAGTCAATGGTGGAAAAGGACCTCTCCTTCTCTCCTTGATCTCGCCTAATCCATTCAATAAAATCAGTAGCCCTAGTTGAAGTATTTGTAGATCCGAGTTCCCTCTTCAGATCCATATAGATTTTAGGGGCTGTCGTTAAGTAGGGAGGTCGAATCACCTCCACGAAGTGCTGCCGTTCATTGTCGAAGTTCACCCTCCAGCCAAGTTCAAGCTTGACCTCGTAGGTAGTGCCAGGTGCGCCTTTCGGAGCTCTATAAGGTGGTGAATCCTGATCTTGACGAAGTACAACGGATTGGGTTTAAAATCAAGACCTAGTTTTGAAGATTTTCAGAGAGGTACGGCTGTATATTATTTCAACTATTCTATAGCACTTTAAGGAGCTACGGTTTTTGATTTCACTTTAAAAATCATATCTTTTTGCTATGTTGATGAAATTCAGTGAAACAAGAGACACTGGACTCGTGTGGACATCTTCTACATTTTTGAAGAGACCGCATATTTTTTTGAGCCTTCTGCTATTTTTGGTAAAGTGGAACCCAATGTGAGATTTCTAAATTATAAACAATATGGAAAACAACGATGTATAAATTATATAGTCGATGTACGAGTTATATAAGCGTTGTACACCTCATGTATAAGCGTTGTATAAGTTGTATGCTCGATGTATAAGTTATATATATGCGTGGTAAAAATTATATATGTGTTGAAATAAATTGAAATGATATTGAAGTGAAATTGAAATATAGTTATATATATATATATATATATATATATATATATATAGACTCCCCTCGTCTACAGACCATGGACGATATATACTGGTTGTGATATTGTTTGGATTATTGGTTGATGTGAAATTTGGTGAATACCATTAATGGTTGATTTGAAATGATTGATTGTGGTTGAAATCCCAATAAGATTAGTATACGGGAAAATTCGCCTGCGTGCGAACTAGATATTGAAAATCTCCATTGTCAAAAACCGTGAGGTTTTAAGGTAGAACGAGGAGCCGTACTAGGGACGGTCCCGGTTTTAACTACCCTGCCATTATGCTGTCGAAATTTTCAATAATATTCATGTGTTAGAATTATTTTCATGTGTTGAAACTATATTCATGTGTTGAATAGAAATTCATGTGTTGAATAGAAATTCATGTGTTGAATGAGTTCATATGTTGAGTAAATTATTTGAAAGATAAAAATCACATTTTTATTATATATAGACTATATAAAATATTAGTATTTTAAATAAATTGTTTTAACACCAAAAATAACATTTTACCTTATGTATAAACTATATAAAATAATCGTGTTTTGAAATAAATTGTTTTACAATAAAAATCACATTTTTATTATATATATAAACTATAGAAAATATTCATGTGTTGAATAAAGGACTAGAATGATAAAGATAATATTTTTATCGTGTGTGTGAAGTCAAAAACATTCATGTGTTGAATATATAGATTGAACAATAAAATCTATCTTTTTATTGCAAATATGAGGTGTTAAAAATGGTGATGTGTGGAATAAATATTTTTGATGATAAAAATATCATTTTTATCAAATATATGAATTGAATATAGTTTTGAAATCGAAGGAAGAATTATATTTATATATTTATATATAAATATAATTAAAATATAGTGAATAACGAAGCTGCAGTTCGTGTTTTGAAACCATGATTTCAAACGATTAGTGCGGGAGATCCGACCATCGGATTTTCCTGAAACCACAACCGTTGGGTTCGCTTTGGGAATATATTTCCAACGACACCTACTTTGTGAAGATCCAACGGTTGGATTGTCTGGAATGTTTAATTCAAATCTGAAGAAAAACAGCGCCAGAATCGATTATATATATATATATATATATAATTAAATGAATTCGAATAACGACGCTGCAGTTCGTATTTTGAAATCGTAACTTCAAACGATTAGTGCAGGAGATCCGACCGTCGGATTTTCCCAAAACTGAAACTGTTGGATTCGTTTTGTAAAGATCTTTCTAATGATATAAAATTTGTGAAGATCCAACGGTTAGATTTTCAGATATGTGTAAAACAAATCTGAAGCGTCGCTTGAATAAATTGGCTATTTTTAAATAAATAAAAATAGCGATAAATCGTGATAAAATATTATAAATGATATGGAATGGAAATAAACTGAATTTGCTCGGTTTATGTGATATTTGATGGTTGTATGTGTTTGGTGTGAAAATTACACTGAAGAATAGAATTAGTGATATCGAATAATTTAACCATTGAAATGAATTGATTTGAAATTCTAAATATACGTGAATTATTTGAAAAGGCCGAGTTGATTCTCATTTCAAATAATTGTTCGACGAGTGATAGTCGAAGATATGAAGACGGTGCAAGACAAATGATCCTCACGTCGAATGGAGGGGTGCTACTGATGCTCGTGATAGGAGTAGCTACCTTGATGGGGCTGAAGTTGTAGCCACCCCGAACGTACATGTTGATTGTACGAATATGCGAGGTATTGAGTGCCTCCGGTTTCGTTCATACCCAGAACGAACGTGTAAATGGACTGTGTGTCTGACATTGGATTTTGTTTTGTGCTGATTGATCTCTATTAAATATATATCTGTTTGGCGGTGGAGAATTTATTCTATTGTTTAACGCCCTTCTCCGAGACGTACGAGCCCAGAGGTTATATATCGATAGAAATCAGTCGCACAGAGTGAATTGCCTGTGTGGCACGCCTAAGTGGCAGATGATCAAGGCTTCTATTGAAAAGCAAAGTCTTGTGGTTGATGATCAAAGCATGGCCTGTGTGGCATAGCTTTGTGTATAGTCTTGTTTCGCGAGCCTCACACCCCGGTATGAGCTAGAAACGGGAGATGGACTTCAGGGAGGACATGTGTTTCCTTCTAGCTAGGAGTGGTGCTTTGGGTTTTGCACGCCTGGGTATTTTAATTATGTAGATGATGGAAAGCGAGGCCTCAGTTTGCTTCGGTCTCTTCGGAGCCGATGTTGTGGTCGGATATGACCAGTGATGCCCCATAAGGCAGGGAAACGCAGTGTTCAGGAATTTTAATCCACATCGGTGGACCGGCCATGACGATCCAAGTCTTGACTGAGTGCTTGCCTGAGGGGCGGGCTAGACCGTCTCGAATTCGGTAAGGACTATCTTTTGCCTTGGTTCATGATGGAATTCCAAATACGACACCGTGCGGTTTTGATTGTATATATATATATATGGTGACATAGTGTTATAGGGTATTAATGCCGTCTATGATTGATACTTATGATTGAAATTGTTTTTGAAACATATATACACTAGCAATAATATCAAATAATTTGTTTTGCTCGTATCAAACATATTTTGGCCATTATAAGGTAAAACTCTATCCTTCGGTTTGTGTTGCATTGTGTGATGGGAACCGAATCTTATAATGGCTTCATTTTTATAAAAGGCATTGCGATGTTTAAAAGATTTACTTGTTTTTAAAGGACTGGCAAACCAATGGAGTAAACCCGTTCCGCGAAAGTGGCGTGGTCCTGTGATTAGCCATATTGTAAGACGTGTTAAGTAGATTTCTCATACCAGTCCCATGACCGACTCGTAGTTTGTTTCGCTTGCAAACTCGGGTGCCCCTATTTCTACACGGGCAGCCTTGTATTTAGGTATTAGCAGGCTCTTTATGGATAGCTGGAGCTGAAGATGGATTCTATCCTTTATCTCTTTTTATGCTGTTCAGCTCCTGTTGTACATATTATGTTTTCTTTTCTGCTGTAGACATTTTATGTATAGCTGAACTGTATTTTGTACTAAGTATGATCCTATATACTGTGTCACTCTGATGATTATATTTATCCAGTGTATTCTATTGTACATTATCTGGTGTATTTAATTATTTCTGTTCTGCTGTTATCTGTTTATGTGTTATATTCCAAAGATTACCCTTGCACCGTCTTATCGGGGTTTGTGGTCGTCACAATAATTACATCGCATATATTAGAATTTATATGTGTTGCATATATTAGGATTTATATGCGTTGTTGAAATCATATTTAATCACATATATTAGAATTTATATGCGTTGTTGAAATCATATTTATAATTACATCGCATATATTAGAATTTATATGCGTTATTGGAATCATATTTATAATTACATCGCATATATTAGGATTTATATGCGTTGTTAAAAGCAAAATTATATTACATTGTATATATTAGAATTTATATGCATTGTTTAAATCACATTTATATGCAAAGTTGGCTTATCATTGGATAAATTTTCATGTAAATGAAATATACTTTGTTTGACAGTACATGGCTATGATATGCCAATAAAAATATTCTTTTAATTGGCATGTCAAATATGTTAGAGAAATCGTCGAAGAGTTTATATATATAATTATATTTATATAAATTAGAAATAAACTAATCGCGCACGGTAGTTCGCATTTCGAAATTCATAACTTCAAACGATTATATCGAAAAATCCAACCGTCGGATTTTCCCAAAACTGGAACCGTTAGGACCGCCTTGGGAAGATATTTCCATCGATATAAATTTTGTTAAAATCCAACAGTTAGATTTCAAAATAAGTGTAAATCAAATTTCGATAAAAACAGCACCAGGATCGCCCATCAACCCAATGCGCCGTTAAATAAATTTGGCTATTTTTATATAAATAAAATAGCAATAAATACTATTAACGATATGAAATGATTTTAAACTATATATATGCAAGAATCATTTGAAAAGAACGAGTTAAACCTCATTTCAAATGATTATACGACGATATAAATTGAAGATCTTAAAGACGGCGGTTGAAGACAGCCGATTGTCACATCGAAAGGATAACTACTGATGCTCAGCATTGATTAACTACTAGTAATGGGTTAAACTGTTGGTTATCTAGACTTATTTGTTGATTGTCCAGATACGCGAGCACCTCTCTTCTGTATTGGACATACGGGACGAGGAATAAGGTGACTTCGGTTTCGTTTAGACCTAGAACGAACTTGTAAATGGATGTGTGTTCGACATTGAATTTCATTCCATGTAACTAAATTGATTTGTATTTAATATATATATCTGTGGTGGCGGAGAATTTATTCTCTTTCTTAACACCCTTCTTTGAGACGCATGAGCTCAAAGGTTATATATCGGTAGTTACCGATCGCATGGTGTGAATTGTCAATGTGACATGCCAAGATGCAATTGGTCGAAGCTTTTGTTGAAAAGCAGAGTCTTGTGGATGATGATCAAAGCATAGCCTATTTTCGGCATAGCTTTGTGTATGACGTTACCTCTTGAGCCTCACACCCCGGTTGAGTCAGAAACGGGACAAGGGAACGTATGGAATGCACATGTTTCTTTCTAGCTAGAAGTGGTGTTTGGGTATTTACAAGGCCCAACATTTTTACTTATGTGGTTGATGGAATGAGGCGCCTCGGTTTTATTGGTCGATTGTGACCATTTTATAGGTTTAATAGGACCAAGAAATGTGTGTTTAGGAATTGCCAATCCACTAACGTTATTTGTGGACCGGCCCTGCAGTATCCAAGGTTCACTGCGGGGGACCCTGAGACATTGCTAGAGTGTCTCAAATCGATTAGGAGATCGTCCCTAGCCTTGACTCATGATGGAAATCCAACCTCGAATACGATATTACGGTTTTGATTGTAAACCTATATATAGCGACATAGTATATGGTAGCTATGCCGTCTAGGATTGATACATTTACTTTGAAGTGTTTTAAAACATATTAGACACTAATAATAATATTAAAAATATTTTTTTCTGCGTATCAAGCATTTTTTTATCATTATAAGGTAAAACTCTATCCTCCGGTTTGCGTTGCATTGTGTGATGGGACTTGAGTCTTATAATGATTTCATTTTCTAAAAAGCATTGCGTTGTTTTTAAATAAAATTTATTAAACTTATGCACTGGCAATCCAATGGAGTAAAACCGTTCCGCATTAGCGGCGTGTTCCTGTGATTAGCTATATTGTTAATTAAGAAAGATTTCTCATACCAGTCCCACGACTGACTCGTAGTTTGTTTCACTTTGCAAACTCGGGTACCCTCTTTCCACATGGGTAGCCAAATGACCGGTTTTAGGTATGGACACATTCTGGACTAGAGCTTTCTTATGGAGAAGATGAAGAACCTTTTCTTTTTATCTTTTTGTTTGCTTCTTGAGACATTTAGACATTTTTAAGCATGGATGTATTTTGGTGGAGATTGAGACTTTATTTCTTTCCTTGTTTAGACTTCTATTTTGCTAAGTGTATCCTGTATTGCGTACTCTGATGTCTGTGATGTGATGTTGTGATGACATTTTCATTTACGCTGCAATGATTTATGTGTTATGCTATTATCTGAGATCTGTTATTGTTGTAATCATGTTATGCTCCTATGATTATCCTTACTTTCGTACCACAAAAGTTTGGGATCGTCACAGTGGGTTTTTATAATTACTTATATTTTTGGTATTTTTAGGTAAATAGGCATTAAAATAGTTGTAGAGTTTATGTAGTTTTCCTTTACAGTTTTCTTATAATTTTATTTATTCTTTGCAAGTTAGTAGCTTTTGCTGTAAACAATTTTCTAGAAGTAATTAGCATAGTTTTTCAGTCTTTTTCTTATAATTTTTATTTAGTTTCTATTTAAATCACTGTAAGATATCTTCTCATTATTCTTTCCCCCTTTCTATGTCAGATTTGACAGTTTTTATGTTTATTTTTTGCTATGCCCAAAAATACGCATCGATCTGTAAATATTGGCACATGTATACGACTTATTTATGTGTCTAATTTTATGCAGCTGGTTATAATCCTTTTATTTGTGCACATTAGAAAATATAATTAAAAAGGAATTGTGGGAAAAAGGATTATTGAATTAGGGCTAAATTTGCAGATAATAAACGTGTACCACAAAACTGTAACAAAAAGGGATTAACTAAAAATACGCAAACTTGATCAGATTTGCAAAATAACTATGACACAGGTTATACTGAAAAAAGGACTGAACATATTTTCATATGTAATGATAGTTTGTATAGACACAAAGAATCATAATAAACAAATGTTGTTCAGATGTGGATATAATTAAAGTATAAGGTCATAAATGAACGAAACGACTTATTATAGAAATGAACTTAAAAAATTAATGTTAAATTTACAAGAATAATTTTATGGTCATATGGTGAACTTGTAAATAGGTATTCTATGGTTCTATGATAGCCTCATGAATAGGCATTCTATGGCTATGATTCTATAGTAAGTCTATGAGGGTCCAAATCAAAGGGGATTTGGGTCAAGTAGCATTTGATTGTTGGGGATCCATACCAGGAAATATTACCTTATCACTGATGGTCTCACACGATGGAGGAGGCAAGGACATGCTTATGTTGAGTTAGGTAGTAAGATGGTCTAAATAGAGGTGGGTACGGGTGCGTTTCGGCGGTGCAATGTGCATGCATTGAACCGAGTAGGGAAAATAAGACACTGCAATGTCTGTGATGATGACTATGTCTTTTGTTGATGGGTCAGATCTGATAAGTCCGAGATCCATGGTGGGCATATGCCACCACTCTATGGTTATTAGCAGCCAATCAATGGTTAATATCAGGAAATTATCCTAATTATGTTTATCATGTTCTGTAATCGTAAAAGTGTAAACAACCAAGTGACCAATTGAATTGGAAAATCAATTAAATAAGTCTATACTTGTACAGTTCAATAAATTTCTTTATATACTATTCCAATATGTTCACTTTTATAGTTGTGCACGAACACTTACCCTACATGACACTAGAACTATTACCTCGCCTATTTCTCTTTAATACCAATAGTGCTAGTAACTACAGCTAACCAGACTTTATGTCTGGCCCACTCCTCTTTCTTCCTTTTTATTTCCCCTAATAGGCTCATAGGGAAGAGATTGAATGGTACCAGTAACTTGGGAAGATTAACGTCAAAGATTTTAAATTCTTTATGTTGATGTATCAAATTTCTTTTCATGTTAGTTTAAGTTTTATGGTTCAAATTTGTACTAGAGAGGGAACTTTATTAGTATACTCTGATTTAAGATTAGATTGTGAAGGACACATGTTTTGTATTACAACTTGTTTTATGTAAAGAATTATTTTGAAATAACATCGTGTTGTAAAATAATCGTTTCCGTAGCTTTCTTTTATGTCTTGTGAATCTTAGTCCCCGTGATTTGTTTCTTTATATCTACAATGCTCCATATTCTCTAATATGACCTTTTTAGAGAATACTATTGGGTGCGTGGTGTTAAATGAATGATCTCCAACAAGAGAGATTTGAACGGTTGCTAGTACAAAGTAGCAAATAGAAACATCTTTATCGTTGCCTAGATTCCAAATATGGATTCATGACACAACCGCCCGATAACTCCTGCACTAAAAAAGGAGCAGTGCAATTAAAGCGCATAGCGGTTTTTTAGTGGTGGAGGAGCAAAAAGATGCAATGGGGATAAAGCAGGGAAATAGCGAGGATATAGCGGAAGTGCAAAAAGGTACATTAGATATAAAAATAAGTATTTTAAAATTAATTAATTATCATATTGTGTTGAAGAAACCGATATTTATTAGTCCTATATAATAAAATTAAAGAATATCACGGTTGTACACATTAGAATTGATGACTATGATAGATTCCTACCATACATCAGACACTAATGTGTTAAAATTATCTCTTTACACTAACTTTATTGGTTTGTTTTAAAAGAGAACTAGTCCGTTAAGCTTCATGTAACACACCACGACTTTTAATATCACTCTTTAACAAAATGCATTAAGTTCCATGAAGCGTTATATGTAAACATAAACATCACAAGGTAGATATAAAATAGCAGCGGAGTACCAAAATCCAGTTACAACATCAGTATGAAATACTGAAAACCCATTACATCAATAAAAGTATCTGCCTTGTACTAAAATCATCAAAGTACAGTAATATAAAATCATAGTCCCCCAAAAAAACCATAACAGAGTAGACAAATAGTCAAAGCGGTACATCAAAGCAAATCCAAAATCCAAGTAGAAATAGAAGAGAGAACCCTAATCATGCCTGAGCACTCCCACCCTGAGAACCTAGAGTGGGGGAGAGGAAAGAAGAGAGAGAGAGAGTGTAATGACCCGGAATTTTAGCAACGTAATAATGAAGTTATTTAACTATTTAAATAACGAATATATTTAATATGCGGCGTCAGAACGTATAATTTATAATTATAATTATAATCGAGCTCGAAATGGCGCTGCAGTTCGCTATTTGGCGATTCGAACTTCAACTGGATATACAGGGTCCGTTTTAAGTCGGATTTCTGTGAAACAAGAAACGTTCGGAGCTGGTGAAGTATATTTTTCTAGTGGAAGAGAGAAATCAGGATTTTGTCGTGTAGGTTTTGTTTTATGTCCAAATCAAAATTTAGAAAAGTCGCTGTGGAATTCCTTTATATTTTGCAACGCTTTATTAACGTTATAAATGGATTTTCAATATAAATTGAATATCGATTTAACACTGGAATTTGAATATCGAGCTATAAACTCTGATATGAATATTTTAGAGCTGTGGTATATCGTATGTGAATATATACGATAATATTTATTTTTAAATATTAAATTTAATTGTTCTTAAATATATTTATTTATTTAAAAGGGGCTATTTAGGGCTTTAAAAATAGCCACTTTTGCAAACGAAGTCGGATTTCAACGAAACTAATTTTGTTGGATCCGCAGCGTCAGATTATTGTTAGATTCCAAGTTTCGTGATTTTTAGAGTCCGTATGTGGCCGTACGGATTTTTAGAGTGAGAAACAGTCAGTATTTGGATCGTTAAAAATACGCTGTGTGGGCAAACAGAGTCGGAATTCGACGAAACAAGTTTCGTTGGATCCGTAATGTCAAACTCTAGCTGCTTGTCAATTTTCATGATTTTTGGGTATCGTATGTGGTCACAGGAATTTTTAGAAGGTAAAAACAAGCAGCAGTTCAATAAAATAAATATAAAAATCAAATAAAAAAATATTTTAACTATCCTATATAATACCCTCATTCCTTCCTAAACCCTAAGACTTTTTCTTTCTGGTCAAAATGCGCAGCCATCACCCAAGGAAATTTCTACAGTAAAAATCCTACTTCAAAAATCAAAAACAAATACCACAAAATTCTATAAATCAAAAACTGTGTATAGTTGGAATCAGAAAAGGGTCCTCTATGTTTTCATCTCAGTTTTTGTGGGATCGACGCTCTGTTCCGAAGTCCAATGAGGCTAGATGTGGGTTAGGGTTGAGGGAAATCACGAATTGAAGCATCGATTCCATGTATGGAGATTACAATTGAGTTTGTGGCCTTGAAGAGGTTCGTTTGTGTTATTTTGAAGGGATTCGGTGCAAATAAGTGACGCTGTTGTCACTGGGATGGCACGGAACAAGCAACGACGGGTTTCCATTGAGAGGTGCGGGTTTGAGGTTATGGGTATGGAGATGTAGAGATTTGAGCAAGGAGAATTTTGGTGATTTTAGTTGTATTTTTAAGGGTGTAGAAGAGGAGCAGTTCGGTGGAGAAGGAAGCGGCTATGGCTGTGTTGAAGAGGAGCGACGGGTCCTGGGTGTTTGGGGAAGAAGAGGTCGGTCGGGTCTGGGTTATTTGAAGTGGGTTGGGCCGGGAATGAAAGGTGAAGCCCAGTAATATATATAAGCCAGGTTTTATTTTATTTTAATTTGCATTAACTTTGAAAGTGTATAACTTGATCATATGGAATCAGAATGATAAACCGTAAGTTGCGTTGGGACCATATGGACGAGTACTACACAATGGAACTGACCGCGAGTGGATTGGAGCCCGTTACAATTTATTGCAAAATAAATTGTCCAATCTGAACCGACGGACGAATATCGTTATTTAACGATCATCAACCAAGGTGAGTAAATCTCACTAACTCTGAACGCTTTATGTTTTTATAAAGTATTTTTAGAAGTGATAAAAATTGGTTGAAACGCTGTGTGTTGGCTGTTTGGTTGAACTGCTAGTCAGTTGATTGAAAACATCGATAACGATATATATAAATCGTATCGAAATATTGATTCTGCTTATCAGAATATTTTATACTCATGTTATTTATGTTGACTGACATCTGTGGATGCAGGGAAACAAGTCGGAGGGACCCAACTGGGTTCCTCAACATTTATTTACCGCTTTTCATATATTTTGATACATGATGTGTTATATCATCCGTATTGTTTCTGGGTGTTTGGATGATGATCGACCCTTTAAATTGGTATTTTCATACCATAAGCAACATTGGAAAGTGAGAAAAGAATTTTCCAAATTATTTGAAACAAATTAATTGTATATAAAATCAATATATTTTATATAAAGGAAAAAGGATTCATAAAAAGAAAATAGTATAGAATCAAAGTATTTGATGTATAAAGGGAAATATTTATGGAAACGATATAAAGGAAAATATTTGTAAAAACAAAAGCAAAGAGAATTATTGGTAAAACCAAGCATAGGGAGATATTTGCAAATCATGTCCAAATAGCATAAATAGGAAAAAGGAAAACATTTGTAAAACATTTACAAATGGAATTAGAAAGAAAATATTTGTAAAAACATTTACAAATAGATTAAAAGGAAATAATTATCTAGAGAGATAAACTGAGTTATAAAAAGGAATTTTCTAGTTAGGAAATAAATAGAATATTGAAGTACTTGAAAATGGATAAAAGTGCAATAAAGGAGAATTTTACACTAGGAAGAATTTAGGCCCGTGCTTCGCACACGGGTAAGCAGAATATGAATTCAAAGAGAGAATTTAAGAGAGATCTGTTTTAACAGATAAAGTGAGAAGGTTAATTTATAAATAAAGTTTTATAAATTAATTTAGTTATTTATCTTTGGATAAATGGAGTATATAAGTCAAGACTTATATAGTGAAGTAAAAATCGATTTCCACATCGATGTTTGAAACTGAATAAGGACAAAGGAGAATTTATCGAATAAGAGTTATTCGAAGTAAAAGTTATCGAATATCAGTTTATTCGAAAGAAAGAGTATTGAATGTTAGTTATTCGAAATAGGTTGATCCAAGAGAGTTAATCCAATAGAGTTAATCCAATAGAACAAATTTGATTGAAATCAACCGTTAGAATTAAACTGTTAGAGTTGAACTGTTAGAGTTAAACAGTTAGGGTTAAACCGTAGAGTTAAACCGTTGGAGTAAACATTTAGAGTTAGTTAGTTAGAGTTATACGGTAGAGTTATTCAGTGGAGTTATTCAGTTAGAGTTACTCAGTTAGGGTTAATCGATTAGAGTCAAGTCGAACTAGAAATTAAAACCAGTAGTTATTTAAGATAAGTTACCTGTTAGCACGACTGCTAGCGTAATTCGCAGGGCTGCAGATAGCCTAAGGCGGTCGGATGTTTCCTGAGGGAATCAGGCGTAACCATTGTGATCGCTGCGATCTAGAGTCGAGCGAATGGTGTCAATTCAAATATTAGTTAATTGATAAAAGTAATTTAGTCGAGTTAATTAAGCTGAGTTAGACCAGTTGAACTGATCAAGTAAGTGGGTCAAAATGAGTAAATCAGACCGAGTTATCTGAACAAGGGTTAGTCCAGTAAGAGTTAAATAGAATAAGAGTAAATTGAATAAGAGTTACAGCTTAGAGTTAACCGAGTATGAGTTAATAATTTAGTTCGTTATTTATTCGAATTAGAAAATCAAAGTATTTATAAAGTCATTATAATTCGGATGCAGGGGATTATAACACCATTGTTATAATCAAGTGTTTTTTTTACGAGAAGCGGATTTGTAAATAGAATCCGAGAAGGTCGTAAGGAAGTGTTAAAGATTTAGAGATATGAACTTTGTCTATTTCGAAGTTAGAAATGTCGTTCAGTTAAGGTCTGAAAGGTAACTATACCCCAACTTGATTGACTTCGTTTTAACTAAGAAATGGTTAAGATTCGATGGTGAAAAGTGGTTAAGTGGAAACCAAATGAAGGAGATTTGGCATAGTGATATTTATTCAAACATCCGTTTAATCAAATGAAAGAAATTTGGAAATGTTTTCCAAATAAGAAGCAGAATTGTTTTCTGAATATAGAAACAAGAGATGGAAATATTTTCCAACGATAATGATATATATTTTCTAAATATAGTAAATAAGACAGGAATAGGGAAATGAATGAATGAATGAAATGATGATTGATCGATAGAATTTCCATTGGAAATAATATTGTTGTTTGCACACCGACATGTTTCATTTGATAGTTAAATCACCGACTATCAAAGTTTTTGACCTTTTTACGTTGTTAATATGGAGAGACCGGTCGGATTATTATACAGAGAACCACTCCGTATTGGCATAAGCGTTGCGAATCAAGTATGCTGAATATATTGAAGACGGAGTTATGCAAGGGCTATCCTATTTACAGAATAGTGCCTTCGGTTTGTCCAGTCCCAGGACAAACGTGAATGGACGAATGTCTGACAGAGTATATTCAAAGGATCGCGTAAGTTGATCTCTTCAAACGTACTTACGTTTGGTGGCGGAGGAATTCGTTTCTCTTAGCTGTATACCCGTGGTATTTTTGGTGAAATCAATTTGTGATTTGGCGGGTATGACGATGTGGCATTCAAAGTAATGGAGGTGGGATCTGTCAAAGATACGTTATGACCTCAAGCCTCATCAACCGGGAAATGACAAAAATCGGGCAGGCAGCATGGCTATGTGGGTCGCACCCATTAGGATGTATGATCACCTATCTAGAGAAATTCCTTTTGTTCTTAAATCTATCGATGCTGTCCCTTATCGGGAGACGGTTGCTGATCCCAACCGTTGGTGATATACATTCGATACACTCAAGCGAAATGAGTGGTCGGACATGTGTGGGCCGGGTTGCAAGATGTTCTTGTTGAACCCAGTGTATTTGCCTCTAGAGATACACGTTCGGAAGGTGGTCCCATACCTTGTCAAGTTGGAATCCAATCTCCAATAAGTGCCTGCGAGTTTGATTGTATATTATATATGTAGAGCGTGAGATGCAAGCGTTCTACTAGATTTTAATTACTTGTGATTAGACATTATTATAATATCAGAAAATATATGATTTCCAAAGTGTTTTGGGTTATCGTAAGGTAAAAGCCATCCGTATTTATGAGTGGATTGGTCTTACGATTATCTTTTCTTTTGAAAAGGATTTTGATAAGTTAAACCAAATGATTGGAGTTTACTCACACCAGTCCCATGACTGACCCAGAATTTTATTTTGTTTTGTTTTCCCTAAACTCTTGGGTGCCCAAATTTGTACGGGCAGTCAAGTAGTCAGGATTTACAGGTATGCTTGAAGAGCTTGGAGCAGGAGGCTTCAAGATTTTTCTAGCTATTGATTATTCCGCTGTGATGAAAGTGTTGTACTCTGATAATGGTATGATATACATATACTACTTTGATTTCAAGATATGTTGTCTATTATATTTTATTCGTTCCGCTGTGAGATTCGTGTTACTCTGATGTTGTTGTGTTCTTCTTCTTCTTCTGTTCTAATTTTCTATCTTATCTATCCTCACCCTCTAATTTCTTTCTTGGACTATCCGGTAATTTCGACTTTTGATTGTTCGATAGGTGTTATATATCGGATAACCAAGGTCGTTTTTTTTCCCGGGTCGTTACAGTGGTATCAGAGCTTAAGTTAAGAATTACTTGGCTCTGTGGCGTGACTCGGTAGAGATAGGGTTAGTAACACTCTAGATTGAGTTTGAGTGTATATATACGAGTGCGTATTTGTATTTGATATAAAAATGGTTTTATATTGTGGAGATTCATTGGCTGAGTTGTTTATGAGTTCTGGTCGATCAGTTTGATCCACTGTATCGGTAGGAGTAAATAAACACTTGAATACAATGAACCGTCATCGTATGTTTTGAAAAGAGGGTAAATGAAAATAATTTTACCCAAAGTATATTTTGACATATATTGGTTGTTATTATAATCGAGTAAGATTATAAAGTGAAATGGTTATGTAAATAACTGATCAGAATTCATATAAGTAAAGTATATGAAAACCGATGAATTAAGTCTGAATTTGAATCAGAATTTGGAATTAAAATTCCTGAAATTCGAGTAAGTGTTGATAAATGAATCAGGATTAAAATAATAAGGAAATTTTAAGTTCCTGGGAGATTTTGAAAACGTTTTTCAAACTGAAAGTGATATAGTATTGAACTCACTTCGATAGCTGGAAAATAGATTCTGATGATGAATCGCGACATCATCAGTATTCATTTTCGAGTTCTAAGTGATGGATTACTACCAAGGGTTTTGTTTTTGGATTATTTTGAGAAAACAAGTTGTTTGGAAATTCAAAGGTTTTGAATTGGTATTATGATTTCAAATTGATTTGAAATAAACCCAGGAATTTAAATTTCGAATTTAAATTTAACTTATGAAATTAAAAAGATTGAAATGGTAAGAATGAATATATAAATTAAAATTTAACTTGAACTGAGTTAAATAGAATTGAATTGGATTAGAGAATAATCTGTTATGGAATTGGGTTGATGAGTTAAGAATTTGAAATTTGATATTGGGGTTCGAATGAAATTCGATATGTATTTGAGGATATGAACTGATTGGAATTTGATTGAGATAACACTGGTATATGCTGAGTTGATAGCATATGGAAGTGGTAGGGATATAATGATATGCCCAACAAAAAGGTACAAGTTTATATTTTATATGAATTTGGAATTTATGAGCCGAATTGGCAAGCCGCTTGGCGTTTTGGTTTTCTTTTGGGTTGGAGATGGCCCAGAGAGGCGAGTTGGAGTTTGAGCTATTGACCAATACAAAGGAGGTGCTGGCGAAATTTTCCGAAAATTTAAAGTGTTAGAAAATTTTCAGCATTTTTGAAAATTTTAGTTAGTCGGAAGGAATTAATATTTTAGTCGATATTAATCGGTTTAGTTGAAATCAGAAATAAAGGGTAAACAAATCTTAGGAATTCCAATAGATAGGGTCGTCCTCTAACTTAGCAATTTCGAGGACGAAATTATTTTAAGGGGGAAAGAATGTAATGACCCGGAATTTTAGCAACGTAATAATGAAGTTATTTAACTATTTAAATAACGAATATATTTAATATGCGGCGTCAGAACGTATAATTTATATTTATAATTATAATCGAGCTCGAAATGGCGCTGCAGTTCGCTATTTGGCGATTCGAACTTCAACTGGATATACAGGGTCCGTTTTAAGTTGGATTTCTGTGAAACAAGAAACGTTCGGAGCTGGTGAAGTATATTTTTCTAGTGGAAGAGAGAAATCAGGATTTCGTCGTGTAGGTTTTGTTTTATGTCCAAATCAAAATTTAGAAAAGTCGCTGTGGAATTCCTTTATATTTTGCAACGCTTTATTAACGTTATAAATGGATTTTCAATATAAATTGAATATCGATTTAACACTGGAATTTGAATATCGAGCTATAAACTCTGATATGAATATTTTAGAGCTGTGGTATATCGTATGTGAATATATACGATAATATTTATTTTTAAATATTAAATTTAATTGTTCTTAAATATATTTATTTATTTAAAAGGGGCTATTTAGGGCTTTAAAAATAGCCACTTTTGCAAACGAAGTCGGATTTCAACGAAACTAATTTTGTTGGATCCGCAGCGTCAGATTATTGTTAGATTCCAAGTTTCGTGATTTTTAGAGCCCGTATGTGGCCGTACGGATTTTTAGAGTGAGAAACAGTCAGTATTTGGATCGTTAAAAATACGCTGTGTGGGCAAACAGAGTCGGAATTCGACGAAACAAGTTTCGTTGGATCCGTAATGTCAAACTCTAGCTGCTTGTCAATTTTCATGATTTTTGGGTATCGTATGTGGTCACAGGAATTTTTAGAAGGTAAAAACAAGCAGCAGTTCAATAAAATAAATATAAAAATCAAATAAAAAAATATTTTAACTATCCTATATAATACCCTCATTCCTTCCTAAACCCTAAGACTTTTTCTTTCTGGTCAAAATGCGCAGCCATCACCCAAGGAAATTTCTACAGTAAAAATCCTACTTCAAAAATCAAAAACAAATACCACAAAATTCTATAAATCAAAAACTGTGTATAGTTGGAATCAGAAAAGGGTCCTCTATGTTTTCATCTCAGTTTTTGTGGGATCGACGCTCTGTTCCGAAGTCCAATGAGGCTAGATGTGGGTTAGGGTTGAGGGAAATCGCGAATTGAAGCATCGATTCCATGTATGGAGATTACAATTGAGTTTGTGGCCTTGAAGAGGTTCGTTTGTGTTATTTTGAAGGGATTCGGTGCAAATAAGTGACGCTGTAGTCACTGGGATGGCACGGAACAAGCAACGACGGGTTTCCATTGAGAGGTGCGGGTTTGAGGTTATGGGTATGGAGATGTAGAGATTTGAGCAAGGAGAATTTTGGTGATTTTAGTTGTATTTTTAAGGGTGTAGAAGAGGAGCAGTTCGGTGGAGAAGGAAGCGGCTATGGCTGTGTTGAAGAGGAGCGACGGGTCCTGGGTGTTTGGGGAAGAAGAGGTCGGTCGGGTCTGGGTTATTTGAAGTGGGTTGGGCCGGGAATGAAAGGTGAAGCCCAGTAATATATATAAGCCAGGTTTTATTTTATTTTAATTTGCATTAACTTTGAAAGTGTATAACTTGATCATATGGAATCAGAATGATAAACCGTAAGTTGCGTTGGGACCATATGGACGAGTACTACACAATGGAACTGACCGCGAGTGGATTGGAGCCCGTTACAATTTATTGCAAAATAAATTGTCCAATCTGAACCGACGGACGAATATCGTTATTTAACGATCATCAACCAAGGTGAGTAAATCTCACTAACTCTGAACGCTTTATGTTTTTATAAAGTATTTTTAGAAGTGATAAAAATTGGTTGAAACGCTGTGTGTTGGCTGTTTGGTTGAACTGCTAGTCAGTTGATTGAAAACATCGATAACGATATATATAAATCGTATCGAAATATTGATTCTGCTTATCAGAATATTTTATACTCATGTTATTTATGTTGACTGACATCTGTGGATGCAGGGAAACAGGTCGGAGGGACCCAACTGGGTTCCTCAACATTTATTTACCGCTTTTCATATATTTTGATACATGATGTGTTATATCATCCGTATTGTTTCTGGGTGTTTGGATGATGATCGACCCTTTAAATTGGTATTTTCATACCATAAGCAACATTGGAAAGTGAGAAAAGAATTTTCCAAATTATTTGAAACAAATTAATTGTATATAAAATCAATATATTTTATATAAAGGAAAAAGGATTCATAAAAAGAAAATAGTATAGAATCAAAGTATTTGATGTATAAAGGGAAATATTTATGGAAACAATATAAAGGAAAATATTTGTAAAAACAAAAGCAAAGAGAATTATTGGTAAAACCAAGCATAGGGAGATATTTGCAAATCATGTGCAAATAGCATAAATAGGAAAAAGGAAAACATTTGTAAAACATTTACAAATGGAATTAGAAAGAAAATATTTGTAAAAACATTTACAAATAGATTAAAAGGAAATAATTATCTAGAGAGATAAACTGAGTTATAAAAAGGAATTTTCTAGTTAGGAAATAAATAGAATATTGAAGTACTTGAAAATGGATAAAAGTGCAATAAAGGAGAATTTTACACTAGGAAGAATTTAGGCCCGTGCTTCGCACACGGGTAAGCAGAATATGAATTCAAAGAGAGAATTTAAGAGAGATCTATTTTAACAGATAAAGTGAGAAGGTTAATTTATAAATAAAGTTTTATAAATTAATTTAGTTATTTATCTTTGGATAAATGGAGTATATAAGTCAAGACTTATATAGTGAAGTAAAAATCGATTTCCACATCGATGTTTGAAACTGAATAAGGACAAAGGAGAATTTATCGAATAAGAGTTATTCGAAGTAAAAGTTATCGAATATTAGTTTATTCGAAAGAAAGAGTATTGAATGTTAGTTATTCGAAATAGGTTGATCCAAGAGAGTTAATCCAATAGAGTTAATCCAATAGAACAAATTTGATTGAAATCAACCGTTAGAATTAAACTGTTAGAGTTGAACTGTTAGAGTTAAACAGTTAGGGTTAAACCGTAGAGTTAAACCGTTGGAGTAAACATTTAGAGTTAGTTAGTTAGAGTTATACGGCAGAGTTATTCAGTGGAGTTATTCAGTTAGAGTTACTCAGTTAGGGTTAATCGATTAGAGTCAAGTCGAACTAGAAATTAAAACCAGTAGTTATTTAAGATAAGTTACCTGTTAGCACGACTGCTAGCGTAATTCGCAGGGCTGCAGATAGCCTAAGGCGGTCGGATGTTTCCTGAGGGAATCAGGCGTAACCATTGTGATCGCTGCGATCTAGAGTCGAGCGAATGGTGTCAAGTCAAATATTAGTTAATTGATAAAAGTAATTTAGTCGAGTTAATTAAGCTGAGTTAGACCAGTTGAACTGATCAAGTAAGTGGGTCAAAATGAGTAAATCAGACCGAGTTATCTGAACAAGGGTTAGTCCAGTAAGAGTTAAATAGAATAAGAGTAAATTGAATAAGAGTTACAGCTTAGAGTTAACCGAGTATGAGTTAATAATTTAGTTCGTTATTTATTCGAATTAGAAAATCAAAGTATTTATAAAGTCATTATAATTCGGATGCAGGGGATTATAACACCATTGTTATAATCAAGTGTTTTTTTTACGAGAAGCGGATTTGTAAATAGAATCCGAGAAGGTCGTAAGGAAGTGTTAAAGATTTAGAGATATGAACTTTGTCTATTTCGAAGTTAGAAATGTCGTTCAGTTAAGGTCTGAAAGGTAACTATACCCCAACTTGATTGACTTCGTTTTAACTAAGAAATGGTTAAGATTCGATGGTGAAAAGTGGTTAAGTGGAAACCAAATGAAGGAGATTTGGCATAGTGATATTTATTCAAACATCCGTTTAATCAAATGAAAGAAATTTGGAAATGTTTTCCAAATAAGAAGCAGAATTGTTTTCTGAATATAGAAACAAGAGATGGAAATATTTTCCAACGATAATGATATATATTTTCTAAATATAGTAAATAAGACAGGAATAGGGAAATGAATGAATGAATGAAATGATGATTGATCGATAGAATTTCCATTGGAAATAATATTGTTGTTTGCACACCGACATGTTTCATTTGATAGTTAAATCACCGACTATCAAAGTTTTTGACCTTTTTACGTTGTTAATATGGAGAGACCGGTCGGATTATTATACAGAGAACCACTCCGTATTGGCATAAGCGTTGCGAATCAAGTATGCTGAATATATTGAAGACGGAGTTATGCAAGGGCTATCCTATTTACAGAATAGTGCCTTCGGTTTGTCCAGTCCCAGGACAAACGTGAATGGACGAATGTCTGACAGAGTATATTCAAAGGATCGCGTAAGTTGATCTCTTCAAACGTACTTACGTTTGGTGGCGGAGGAATTCGTTTCTCTTAGCTGTATACCCGTGGTATTTTTGGTGAAATCAATTTGTGATTTGGCGGGTATGACGATGTGGCATTCAAAGTAATGGAGGTGGGATCTGTCAAAGATACGTTATGACCTCAAGCCTCATCAACCGGGAAATGACAAAAATCGGGCAGGCAGCATGGCTATGTGGGTCGCACCCATTAGGATGTATGATCACCTATCTAGAGAAATTCCTTTTGTTCTTAAATCTATCGATGCTGTCCCTTATCGGGAGACGGTTGCTGATCCCAACCGTTGGTGATATACATTCGATACACTCAAGCGAAATGAGTGGTCGGACATGTGTGGGCCGGGTTGCAAGATGTTCTTGTTGAACCCAGTGTATTTGCCTCTAGAGATACACGTTCGGAAGGTGGTCCCATACCTTGTCAAGTTGGAATCCAATCTCCAATAAGTGCCTGCGAGTTTGATTGTATATTATATATGTAGAGCGTGAGATGCAAGCGTTCTACTAGATTTTAATTACTTGTGATTAGACATTATTATAATATCAGAAAATATATGATTTCCAAAGTGTTTTGGGTTATCGTAAGGTAAAAGCCATCCGTATTTATGAGTGGATTGGTCTTACGATTATCTTTTCTTTTGAAAAGGATTTTGAAAAGTTAAACCAAATGATTGGAGTTTACTCACACCAGTCCCATGACTGACCCAGAATTTTATTTTGTTTTGTTTTCCCTAAACTCTTGGGTGCCCAAATTTGTACGGGCAGTCAAGTAGTCAGGATTTACAGGTATGCTTGAAGAGCTTGGAGCAGGAGGCTTCAAGATTTTTCTAGCTATTGATTATTCCGCTGTGATGAAAGTGTTGTACTTTGATAATGGTATGATATACATATACTACTTTGATTTCAAGATATGTTGTCTATTATATTTTATTCGTTCCGCTGTGAGATTCGTGTTACTCTGATGTTGTTGTGTTCTTCTTCTTCTTCTGTTCTAATTTTCTATCTTATCTATCCTCACCCTCTAATTTCTTTCTTGGACTATCCGGTAATTTCGACTTTTGATTGTTCGATAGGTGTTATATATCGGATAACCAAGGTCGTTTTTTTTCCCGGGTCGTTACAGAGAGAAGGAAACAAAACGGGTCAGACATAAAGTCTGGCAAGTCTAGTTACTTTTAGCATATAAATAAGTAAAAGCATTATGACAGGCATATAAACTGGATGAGAGATAACAGTGTCACATAATAGGTATAAAAGACTGAACATGATAAGCAGAATGAACTGAATAGATTACGCTTATCAAATACTTTTCTCTGCACCAATATAAGTGTAACAGATATGAATGATCACAACAGAAACATAACGGTAGACTTAGGTGTACTTCTAGTAATGGGTTTTACCCTAAACAATAATAAAACATACCCCAACATAAATAACGTTGTTTCCCCAACAATAGATAACGAGAATTACCCCCAACAACGGGCTCCTAAACAGGCAGGACTAGATGTACCCTAATTACTACCCCCAATCGATCGACTCCCTATCTCGTAGATACCCTGTGCCAGCCCCGCAGTAGGATGTATCACATCCTAAAGTGGAAACCCCCATATAGACACAGCCATATCTTTTGGTGTTATAGCGGCCTATCATCCCTGGTACATCTAGAACCAAGCACGTACATGACTCCGTCGGAACGCGCTATCAGAGCATCTCCACCCAGATGAACCTCTTACAATCAACTCAGAAAGCATGCCCCAAACCCCTACCTAGTTCGGGGTCCCCCTATGATACCTATATGGGTTACTGACTGATATGGGTCCCACACCACAAATGTTACAAGCCACCCTCTAGGCTTGTATCCCCAACAACTAAGATTTTGACAGGTTATGCCTAATAGTTTAACAAGCCCGCATAACCCCAACATATAAAATAGGTTAAGTTCATCGAGTTCGTATAACCCCCCACTGATTTAATAGATTTACTTAACCACCACAGCTTCAAATAGGTTTACTTAATCCCTCACAATTTAACAGGTTCATATAACCTAACAGATCTAAATAGGTTAAGTATTACAGATTAATGGGTTCATATAACCCCAACAGATATAATAGGTTAAGTCTTACATATTAACGGTTCATATAATCCCCACAAATTAAATATATTTACTTAACCCCGCATATTTAACAAATTTACTTAAACCTACAGATTCAATAAGTGTAACAACCCGCACCTCCATTCATGCAAGATATTGTCCCCAACTTAGCCACCGTATAGGTATGGGGTTTTGTTCCTCAAAAGGCCTCGGTGTTAGTAAGAGATGGGCTCTACTATATAAGTACCCACTTCACATAGGCTTCCACAATGTGGGACTTAGGGGTGTTACATTCTCCCCTCCTACGGAGCCCAATGTCCCCATTGGCTCACAAAAACCTCACCCAGGCGATGTGGTCCACACAGGAGCCACAATTCCGGCTGGGTATTGGCTCTGATACCACTGTAACAACCCGCACCTCCATTCACACAAGATATTGTCCCCAACTTAGCCACCATATAGTTGTGGGGTTTTTTTCCTCAAAAGGCCTCGGCGTTAGTAAGAGATGGGCTCTACTATATAAGTACCCACTTTACACAGGCTTCCACGATGTGGGACTTAGGGATGTTATAGTAAGTTACAGTTTAACGTCTTATATAATCCACATGGATTAAACAGGTTAAGTATTATAGGTTAATAGATTATTATCATTCCTCGTTCATGTATGTTAATGCACCAGACCTCTCACATTAAGTTGACCACTTATGGATGTTGGATATGCCGGGTGGTTCCAGGTAGACTTCTACCACAAGTTGGACTTAACCTCGTGTCTTAGCACTGTTACATATATATTTACGCACTAGACCCCTCACATTAAATTAACAACTTGTGGATGCTAGATTTGCCAGGCGGTTCCGGGCAGACTTCTACTACAAGTTGAATTTAACCTCGTGTCTAAGTGCGGTTACTATTTCTTAATTTACATAATTGTGTTAACAATCTTTCTGGTCTAATAATCCTATTTAGGAATTACTCATGCTCATCATAGGTTTTTCAATTAAAGTATTCAGTTTCAACAGATTTCAGCAAATTAGTCGTTCTAATAGATTAAACATCTCCACAAGTTACAACAGGTTACTTACAATTTCATTAACATGTTCCGCTTAACCTTAAATTAATCCTACAAATTTATATGCCCAAAATTCCAGTCATAATTCACATTATAGCTGCCAAATTTTTAGTCAAATTATACAGTATAGGTTATGCCTCCAAATCCCAGTTATGATTCATAATACAAGATATTCCCCAAATTTAATCTTATATCACATATAGGGTATGCCCCCAAACCCGAGTCATGATTAATTTATCTTTCCCAACCATTCCCAATTTCATCCATTCGCATATTTCAGGGATAGGCCTGGACTCGAAGGTAGCATAGGTTACAAAAATAAAAAGGGAAAGCGGGGGAGAAGAGAATATAAATAGGCATAATAACAGAATAGTCATATGATAACAGAAATAAACATATCAGAAATAGGCATATAAGAACTGAACAGTAGATCAGGTGTACATGTAATGGTAGATCCGTTTAGGTATGAATTATATTCTTTACAGGCATAGGTTTATATCCAGATTTATTTACATGTCAGGATTATTTATTCAATATTTATATCTAAAAGCAACATAAACTCACAGAGAATGGATCTAAAGAGACGAGAACAATAAGCAAATGTTGCAGAAGAATTACTTGTATGCGAATAGGCTGTTGTTGACGAGAAATAGGCTAACTTAATCCAAGCAGGGGCAACATCTCATTCTCTATTGTTTTTTATGTGTAAAAACAATAGAAATGAGGTCCTATATTTAGCCTACCGCCGGCGAATCTTGTTTAGAAATAAGTCCAGGTTCAGGTTACGAACCTAGATGGATCTGGGGTGGGTCGACACCCCCTTGTGTGGGTCGACCCTAGGGTCGACCCCCATGGGGAATGGGTCTTCCCCAACGGGCTGAATCCCCACGTGCCTTCTTGCTCTTCGATTTTGATTTATTTTGAATTCTAAACTGGTTTTGTATATATATATTACTATATGTATACAAACTTCAAGCCTTAATATCTTCTTCATACCTATGCAGTTAAAGCGCTTAACGGTTCTATAGCGATGGAGGTGCAAAAAGGTGTAGCGGGGATAAAGCGAGGAAATAGCGGGATATAGCGGAGGCACAAAAAGGATCAGTTTATGTAAAACCAAATATTTGAAAATTAATTAATCATCTTTCTCATATTATGTATGTGCAAGAAACTGATATCAGTTAATTTTATATAACAAAATCAAATAATATCATAGTTATGCATGCTAAATTTGATGAGTGTAATTGATTATATCATATATTAGGCACTTATGCCTTAAATATAGCCCTTTAAGCTATATTTACTGAACCTTTAAAATTATAACAAGTTAAATCAAGCTTTATATATTAATACTGCTAAAGCAAACACCAAATAGCCTTGATTTAGCGGAGCAGCGGAAAATAAAGGGGCAAAAACCAGATCTACTATTCACCGACGCTGAATTGAAATAGTGTAGCGGTTGAAGAGCGCTATGGGCAATAGCGGGGATATCGCGGCGATTTAACTGCATAGCCTCATACGATGTCCATTTTACGTGAACTCGGAGTCTATCCCAAGTAGAATTCCGAGATGAAGACAATGGTATAGTCTGTTTCCCTTAATTTTCAATATTTAATTAAGTATTCTTTTGTTTATTGCTATAATGTCCCTTAAAATTATGGGGTGTTACATTCTCCCCTATTTAAAGGATTTCGGCCCCGAAATCTTCAAGTTAAGAAGAATGTATATCCCTACATCGATTATATTTGAGAATCTATTGTCTATAACAATCCATATTTTTAGAATCAATTTAAAATTTTAATTTCAGCTATTTTATGGAATTTATGAATATAAATTTGTTATTTTTTGCTAAACAAAATTTGAGAATAATTTTAAAATTAGTTTTTATATTTTATCTTACATAAAACAAACTCAGTAAAATTATTTAATTGATTTATAAGTTTTGTTTTTGAAAATTCTAAAAATTCGATTTTTAAAATCATCGCATCGCCCTTAAAAAGTGAAATTTTGCTAGGAAGCTCAGAATTCGATGAGATACTTTTTTTGATTTCATAATGACAAATCATCGTTGAGTTCCAAAATGCACGTAGAACGGAGTCAGTATGTGGTCGTACGAGGCAAACCTTTGCTTAGAAACAGGCGATCAGTTTACAAAGGAACATTATTATGAAGATCTCAGAATACGGTTCCTTTTTTTTGGATTCATATAATCAAATAATGGTTAAATCCAAAAGGCCATGATTTTTGGAGTTAGCATTTGGGCATACAAGAAGAAAAGGCATGCTAAAATCACATTTTTGGAACTTATTTGAGCATATTTGAGAATTTAAATGGAAGAACAAACAAACTCAAATTCGACGAAACTTGGTTCGTTGGATTCGTCTTGACGTGTACTATCTCTTGTCCGAAATTCATGGCAAAAAGAGATCGTTTGTATTCAGATGATCGTAGAGAAAGTGGCATATAATCTCTTTTCTCTCATTTCTTTCTTCATTTTCTTCCTCCTTCTTTTCTTCCTCTCCTCCTCCAAAAATGGAGACCTCCCCCCCTATGGGGTTGTCGCCGCCTCTCCTCCCTCCTCCGGCCGGCGTTAGCTCCTCCTCTCTCTCCTTCTCTTCCTCTAAAAGTAAAAACCCTACCCTAAACCACCAAACACCACCACCGACCCCACCACCACCAACCCTCGAGCCACGTCAGGCCCTGTGCCGCTACCTCAGCCCTTACCCTTGGCTGTGGGCCCTACTTCGCACAAAAACACCTCTTTTCACAAAATTCTTGTTTTGCAAATAAACCCTCCTCTTCTTTAGCCAGTAACTTTTATTTCGTGCATTTCTGGTCGAGGCTCCTCAAAACCGAAGTTGTAGATCTCGTTTTTCTACATGAAATTGACATATCACAATTGAATTTTGGTGTTTGGAGCTGCTCGGAAAACACGTTTGAAGTTTGCAGTTTTCAAGTGAAAATAAGTGATTT
Source organism: Allium sativum (assembly GCA_030737875.1). Taxonomy (NCBI): domain Eukaryota; kingdom Viridiplantae; phylum Streptophyta; class Magnoliopsida; order Asparagales; family Amaryllidaceae; genus Allium; species Allium sativum. The sequence continues at coordinate 943,101,427 of CM060909.1, read as the reverse complement.
CTAGCAAATTGGAGCGTTTTGGAAAGAAAGTCCACTAGGCGAAAGTTGTCTGGAATGTCACGTTTGTGCAAGTGACAAAGTTTGGTGAAGATTGGAGGTCATATGCAAATTATAGAGCAAGAGAAGCGAATTCGAGCGCGAAAAGCGACAAACAGCAATCGCCCGACAAGAGTATCTACATTAGAAGTGTCGTGACGATTGGTTTAGCTTAGTTGAGAGCTCTAAACTAAATTAGTATAGTTTAGTAGTTAGTTAATTATGCATTCTAGGTTGCAGGTTAGAAATTGCATCATGTAGCTATATTACCACCTTTTTGAGTTCAACACTTGAACTATTCACAAATCACTTGCTTTAGAAGCGTTGTGTGAATATGTGACACTCACATTTCATACGACATGGATGGACACTTGTGGCGGCCTTAAATGGCATTTGGTAGTTGAGTATTTATTTATTTACTTACGACTTTGGTGTATGCATTGTATGCCAATAATTGATTTAAATTTATTATTTTTGGTTAAAAACCCCACACCGATCTTGGGATGATATTTGACTCACACATCTCCCTTGTGTGAAATTTCAGTTAATCGGTTGATTGATGGATTTATGTACGCATCAATTATTTGATAGAAGCTCACATGAAAAATAAAATGCACATTGGATGTTGATAGTTGTTTGCAACTATCTTTGGATGTAAATGATAAATGTAATCCATAAATTTATTTATATGGATATTGGTTGAGATTTTGTTCCAATCCGAAATGAACATGAATAATTTTGAAATGTAATATTCAATGAGAACTGAAAAGTTGATTTCTATGTCCGATTTTGGGTGGACACAAAAGTATAAATTATATGAAGCCGAGTTAAGTAGAAAACGCTATTTCAATTCAAACAGATTTTATATTTATTTTATTCATTTTTAAAAATGAATATCGAGAAGACTGAATTTCAAAATATAACATTTTGAAAATATAATCAATTTGATATCATAACGAAATGCAATGTTCAAGTTTAATTTAAATTGGTAATGGAAGTGGAATCGTTTTAAAACGAATTCATAAACGTTTTATAAAATATGTTTTTAAATAGAAATCGACGATATATATATTTAAATGGCTTGAATAGAACGTATGGCACAGCGACCGTTCGCAAGTTTCAACCATTAACTTGAAATGGACGTAACGGGAGATCCGACCGTCGGATTCTCCTATATCCAGAACCATTGGGTTCGTATCGAAAAGATCTTTCCAATGAATATTTGAGATTTAAATTTGAATGGTTAGGTTTTAAAATATGTCCAAATCAGTTTTGGAAAAGGTCATTGTTAATGTAGTTCATAATAAATATGAATAAATTATGTAAAATCATAATAAATGATTTGGAAAGATGGTGGATGAAAAAATCCATATTTGAAAAAGATTAAAGATATTTTTATCTGAATGAACTAGTTAATAACTAGAATAATAATCCTATGATTTTTAGAAATGGTAAATTGGACTTTGGTTTGCGGCAAATGGTATCTTCATTAATACTGTTCTTAAACCCAGTTATGAATGGAAAATCTTTTAATTAAGGTTTAATTAAGTTTTCCAATTTATTTAATTAAATTGGAATTGAATGGAATTCGATTAATAATAATCGAGATGTATTTCTGTGAAGGAAGGCGTTTACTATTTATGGAATTTAAAAGGCCTCGCCGTTATTCCACTTATATTATTGGTTGGATATGGAAATTTATATCGATTATAAATTGCTCAGATTTCCATGAAGATTCCATACCGATGGAAGATGATTTTGGGTTTATTGCGAGCGGTATTTTAAGTGACATTTGTTCTTCAACCCAAGTAAAGACGAGATAAATTTCCAGAAGTTGAATAATCGTTAAATAATGATTTTTGGGATTAAAACTGAACTAGAGTTTTAATGAATCTTTAATTAGACTGAAACATAAAAAGTGATAATTAAATTTATGAAACAAGAGAAATGATCAAGATGGAGTGCTACGAGTTTTACTTCATGCGATAGTTAAATCTTTAATTAGATTCGAAACAATAAATGGTAATTAAATTTATTGATAACACTACGGGTGTTAAATATGAAGTACCACCAGTTTTTCTCTATGGGATGAATAGGTTGGGATGGGGAAAAATAAAATACGTGGATACTTTAGTAAGGCTCGATAATCCCGACTATTTTGATAAACCTTAATTTGGTTTATGTTGTGAAAAGATAAAATGGAATCTTTTTAAAATGATATCCAAAGGAAGATTAAACTATAAGTTTAAAAGAATTTATCTTTGGTAAAATTAATGGGAACTTTCCCCAAAGATAATGATATTTGAATAAAAGAATATTCTGGATTCGAATGAGATGCGTGTTATTTTTATATATCACATGGTTATAAGATGCGTGAGTTATTCGAAAAGACCGGGTTTTACCCATTTTGAATAACTATTAGGACAACTAAAAGTCAAAGATACGAAGACAGTGGTTGAAGTCTGGAGATCTTCACATCGAATGGACGATTACTGATGTATTGATTGGGCTAATCCCGCGAGACAAGGTAATAAGCGGTGATCATTAAAAACGTACTTGGAGATCGATCGGAATAAGGTGCCTCCAGTTTCATTTAGACCCAAAACGGACATGTAAATGGATTATGTCTGACATTGTATTGTGTTCTATATTCGTTGATCTCTGCTAAATATGTATCTGTTTGGTGGCGGAGAATTTATTCTCTTGCTTAACACCCTTCTTTGAGACGTACGAGCTTAGAGGTTATACGTTGGCAGAAATCAATGGTATGGTATGGATTGACAATGTGGCATGCTAAAATGCAAAGGATCAAGGCTTTTGTTGAAAAGCAGGGCCTTGTGGTTGATGATCAAAGCACAACTTTAAGTCGCATAGCTTTGTGTATGGCGTTAATTCATGAGCCTCACAACCCGATTTGAGTCAAAAACAGGATAAGAGACGTAGTGAGTGCGTACGTTTCTTTCTAGCTAGAAGTTTTGTCATGGTATGGAGCCCATACATTTTAACTTATGTGGATGTTGGATTGTGAGGCGCCTCAGATATAGAGCCGACTAAAAGGCTCGAATGATAGGTATGACAGCACCGGGAAACGTATTGTTCAGGAATAACTAATCCTCAAAAGTAAGAGAGGACCGGCACTGCAAGATCCAAGGGTTGCCCATAGGTGTGATCCTGGGTCATCTTGTTAGAGATGATCCGAATCAGTAAGGAGGCCATCCCTTGCCTTGACTCATGATGGAAATCCAATTTCCAATACGACATTTTTCGATTTTAGTTGTAAACCTATATGGCGACATAGTAGGATGGGGTACCATGCCGTCTATGATTGATACATTTATATTTGAAGTTGTTTGCCACACAATGCATTATAGTAATATCAAAATGATTTGTTTTAAAGCGTACCAAGCATGTTTGGCTATTATAAGGTAAAACTCTATCCTCTGGTTTGTGTTTACATTGTGTGATGGGACCTGAGTCTTACAATAGCCTCATTTTTCGAAAAGCATTGCATTGTTTACAAATTGTTTTATTTCGTAGTATTCGTGTGGAGTAAACTCGTTCCGTGTCATACGACGTGGTCCTGTGATTTGTCCCACTTTTAAAGTAAAGTTTAAATAACTGTTTTAGTTCTCACATCAGACCCATGACTGGCCTAGAGTTTATTGTTTTCGCCTAAACTCTGGGTGCCCATATTTTCCATATGAGCAATCAGTAGTTGTGGTTTTGCAGATTTATATTTAACAGGATCCTATTTTACAGCTAGAGCTATATTCGGAAAGCTTTGTATCTGTGTATTTCTTTCAGTTGTGGTAGTTGATGTACTTCTGTTGTGCATTGTATTTATACATTTTTATTTCCGTTGCTATGCATTTTATTCGATGATATTGTATTTTTCCAATGTGTAATATTTATTCGTGCTATGATATTCTTGTAATTTGATGTAAATTGTTGTAATAGCAATGAAATGTTATGTCGTTCTGCGTTTCGATGTGTTGTGTTCTCACGCAATCTGAGCTTTTCCATCTCTTCGGAGATCGGGGGATTTCAGATCGCTAAAGGTGGTATCAAAGCTTTGGTTTACAAAGCTCGAGAATAAGACACATAAGAACCGAACGAAAGAATTCATCAGGGATAGAATTAGTAACATTCTATTTAAGAATACTCATTAGAGATAGGAACAGTAGCATCCTAGAATGAGAAACTTATTAGAGTTGGGGCAAGTAATGCCCTAGAATGAGTTGAGAGTGACACATTTATACGCAATGTAATTTTGATTATATATAATCTGATGTTACAAGAAAAAATTGAGCATATAAAAATTATATGTTTAGAAAATTTAATTAATCAATTGATTATTTGCGTGATTGTTTGATTTCCTGTTTGATTAATTAGGGCATCTCATTTAAATAAATTAGATGGGACCTTCGGCAATTTGGGGCATTAAACATGCGAATAACTTGTTATTTAATTTAATTGAGTTAAGTTAAACTGAATTGTAAATTTAGTTAGAATTATATATATATATATATACATATATATTTGTTGAGCAGTTTAATGGCTTGGCATTGAGTAGAGAAATAAATTTGCATGCCGGACAAACCGATGCACCTTAATGAGTTGGTTGCGCAATTTTATTATTATATATAATTACTGCGAGTGATTTGGATGCACTGTGATGGTTGTTCTATGTGAAATTTAGAACATACAACATAGGGTAGTGACAAATAAATTATGTACTACACTGCATAACATACTACTGAAGATGACATAGCATATCATATTCCATATAAGCATTTGGTGCTTACATGACGAGGTTCGGGATTACCATATGAGCAAGATGCTTGTATGGCAAGGACCGAATTACAGGTTGAACTGAGGACTGATTATGGACTTAATAACATATAACGGTAAATTGCAGGATTTAATAACAAACCCTGCACAGGTTTTGAGATGACAAAAATACACACATTACGTCTCTCTTGTTTTAAATTCAGCTCGTGGGTATGAGGGGAGCAGGGTTTATAAATTATATCGGGTGTGCACATTCGTTATGTATGCGATATATATATAATTTATTGAGCGCCTAATACGACCCAATAAATTTTTCAGACCCTCCCTGAACAAAGGAGGTTATGGCAAAAAAATTCAGAAATTTGAGGTGTTAGCCAAATTTCAGAGAAATTTAGAAGTTCTTAGAAACTGAAAAGTTGAAAAACTTAAGCCAGAACGAAAGTTGAGTTGGTTAGTTAAACAACTTTCAGCTCCATTCTTTTTCAGGGACAAAAAAGTTTTAAGTGGGGGAGGTTGTAACAACCCATATTTTCAGAATCAATTTAAAATTTTAATTCAGCTATTTTAAGGATTTTGTGAATATAAATTGGTTATTTTTGCTAAATAAAATTTGCTAATAATTTTAAAATTAGTTTTTATATTTTATTTGACTTAAAACAAACTCAGTAAAATTATTTAATTGATTTATAAGCTTTGTTTTTGAAAATTTTAAAATTCGATTTTTAAAATCATCGCATCGCCCTTAAAAAGTGAAATGTTACTAGGATGCTCAGAATTCGACGAGATAACTTCTTTGGATTCATAATGACAAATCATTGTTGAGTTCCGAAATGCGCATCGAACGGAGTCAATATGTGGTCGTGCGAAGTAAAACCATTTGCTTAGAAACAGGCGATCAGTTTACAAAGGAACATTGTTGTGAAGATCTCAGAATTCGATTCCGTTCTTTTTTGGATTCGTATCGTCAAATAAAGGTTAAATCCAAAATGCCATGAATTTTGGAGTTAGCATTTGGGGTATAAAAAAAAAGATACGCTAAAATCGCATTTTTGGAGCTTATGTGAGCATCTTTAAGAATTTTAATGAAAGGTCAAACGAACTTGAATTCGATGAAATTTGGTTCGCTGGACTCACCTTGACGTGTACTAACTCATGTCCGAAATTCATAGCAAATGGAGATCGTTTGTATTCGGACGATCGTAGAGAAAGTGGCATATAATCTCTTTTCTCTCATTTCTTTCTTCATTTTCTTCCTCCTTTTCTTCCTCTCTTCCTCCAAAAATTGAGATCTCCCTCCCAAGAGGCTGCTGCCTCCCCTCCTCCCTCCTCCGGCCGTCGTTAGCTACTCCTCCTCTCCACTCTCCTTCTCTTCCTCTAAAAATAAAAACCCTAACCCTAAACCACCAAACACCACAACCACCACCGGCTCCACCACCGCCAACACCATCCCCTCCAGCCACGTCAAGCCCTACACCGCCAGCTCAGCCCTTCCCCTTGGACGTGGGCCCCACTTCGCACAAAAACACAACTTTTCACAAAATTCCCGTTTTGCAAATAAGCCCCTCCTCTTCTTTAGCTAGTAACTTTCAATTCGTGCATTTTTGGTCGAGGCTCCTCAATACCAAAGTTGTAGATCTTGTTTTTCTACACGAAAGTGACATATCACAATTGAATTTTGGAGTTTGGAGCTGCTCAGATAACACATTTGAATGTTGCAGTTCTGGAGCAAAGATTAGCGATTTATGGCGAATTGGAGCGTTTTGGGAAGAAAGTGCATTAGGCGAAAGTTGTCCGGAATGACGCGTTTGTGCTAGTGGCAAAGTTTGGTAAAGATTGGAGGTCATATGCAAATTATAGAGCAAGAGAGGCGAATTCGAGCGTGAAAAGCGACAAACGGCGAGCGCGCGACAAGAATATCTATATTAGAAGTGTGTGACAATTGGTTTAGCTTGGTTGAGAGCTCTAAACTAAATTGGTATAGTAGAGTAGTTAGTTTATTATGCATTCTAGGTTGCAAGTTAGAAATTGCATCATGTAGCTATATTACCACCTTTTGGAGTTCAATACTTGAACCATTCACAAATCCCTTGCTTTAGAAGCGTTGTGTGAATATGTGGCACTCACATTTCACAGGACATGGATGGATACTTGCAGCGGCCTTAAATGGCATTTGGTAGTTGAGTATTTATTTATTTACTTATGACTTTGGTGTATGCATTGTATGCCAATAATTGATTTAAATTTATTGTTGTTGGTTGAAAACCCCACACGGGCCTTGGGATGATATTTGACTCACACATCTCCCTTGTGTGAAATTTCAGTTAATCGATTGATTGACGGATATTTAAGTGTCAATTATTTGATAGAAGCCATGAAAAATAAAATGCATATTAAATGTCATTTTGGATGTTGATTGTTTTTTGCAACTATCGTTGGATGTAAATGATGAATATAGTCCATATAAATTTATTTATATGGATATTGGTTGAGATTTTATTCCAATCTGGAATGAACATGAATAATTTTGAAATGTAATATTCAATGAGAATTGAAAAGTTGATTTTTATGCCCGATTTTAGGTAGACACAAAAATATAAATTATACGAAGCCAAGTTAAGTACAAAACGTTATTTTAACTCGAACGGATTTTATATCGATTTTATTCATTTTTAAAAAAGAATATCGAGAAGATTGAATTTCAAAATATAACGTTTTAATAATATTATCAACTTGATATCATAACGAAATGCAATGTTCAAGTTTAATTTAAATTGGTAATGGAAGTGAAATCGTTTTAAAATGAATTTATAAACAAAACATGTTTTTAAATAGAAATCGACGATATATATTATATATATTTAAATGGCTTGAATAGAACGTATCGCACAGCGACCCTTCGCGAATTTCAATCATTAACTTGAAATGGACGTAACGGGAGATCTGACCGTCAGATTCTCCGAAATCCGGAACCATTGGGTTCGTATCAAAAAGATCTTTCCAATGAATATTTTAGATTTAAATTTGTAAGTTTAGGTTTTAAAATATGTCCAAATCATTTTTGGAAAAGGTCGTTGTAAATGTAGCTCATTGGCCGTATACGGAAACCGACTGTAAGGGCCTTATTAAAATAACTAAAAATATGAATAAACTATGTAAAGTCGTAATAAATGATTTGGAAAGATATTGAATGAAAATTTTCATATTTGAAAAAGATTAAAGATATTTTTATCTGAATGAACTAGTTAATAAATAGTATAATAGGGTTTGTTGTGAATGGTATCTTCATTAATACCATTCTTAAACTCAGTTATGAATGGGAAATCTTTTAATTAAGGTTTAATAAAATTTTCCAGTTTAATTAATTAAATTGGAATTGAATGGAATTCGATTACTAATAATCGAGATGAGTTTCTATGAAGGAAGTCATTTACTAAAGGCCTTGCCGTTTCCACTTATAGTATTGGTTGGATATGGAAATTTATATCGATTATAAATTGTTCAGATTTCTGTAAAGATACCACACCAATGGAAGATGATATTGGGTTTATTGTGAGGTGTGTTTTAAATGACATTTGTTCTTTAACTCAAGTAAAGATGAGATAAATTTCAAGAAGTTGAATAATCGTTAAATAATGATTTTTGGGATTAAAACTGAACTAGAGTTTTATTTGTTAATCCCTCAAAAAATCCATATGCACATTGAGTTATAAAATCTGAGTAGAATCTACAGAATGAACACCTTTAGGGTCGATCGCGCATAGTATTGTCCAAGGCGTTTGAGCGACTCATGAAGGACGGAAAGCAACTACATAGAGCAAGGCCGAACTCCGAAGAAAGTCATGATTCAGACGCAGAAGCAAAGGTCGGTCGTTCATATCGGAACAAAGTCGCTCGAGAATCAAAACAAAGCAAGTCGCCCACAGCAACGGAAGACGCTAGACCTAATATCAAAGTTCGGTCGCACATATCAGAGCAGGAGTCAAGGTCGCGCGTGCAATTGGCAATCGCTCATGGATTGCAACTCCTATCGGCCGTATGTTCCTGCTAGTCGTACGCCAATACTTTGGTCAGAAACCACCTACTGGTCGGTCATACACCAGTTCTTAGAAAGAGCGCACTTACATCTCAAGTCGCAAGCCTTGGTCAGTCACCTCCAGACTAAAAAGGTCATTTCCTGCTCACTCAGGATCAGACATAGCCGCATCAGAAAATCGCAATCGTCCATCTACCCAAAATGCTCGCTCCCATAGAATCGCTCGCACATGAAAACTGGAAACAGCTACGGACAACTGGCTACAACTAGGCGATGGCACATTTGTAATTAATGGGATGAACGACCCGAAGCCTGCATATACAGATTTCAGATCACTTGCTCAAGGGAGCTCACCTATAAATACGCCATGGCTGCAAATGTAAAAGGGATCCAATCTTTCTAGCCACAAAGTGCTGCTAAATTCTATCCTTATTGACTCCTCAAACACTTCGAAGTAATGATCATCTTATTCACTCGAAGCTCTATCACCCATTTGGCCATGGCGTCAAGTACAATCTTGTAATATGGGGAAACAAAGACATCTTCCTTGTCAATCACTCACCCATCCTTCTCCTCCTCAAACTCTACCATTCTCTCATAAAAACCCAGGATTGAAATGTAAGAATGAGAGTATATTGAGTGGGTATAGAGATGTATGAAAAAAGAGAGTTTATGTATTTTGTAATCCTCGTTATAAGAATGCAAGCTATCTTTATAGTGGATGTAGGCCTAATATAAGGCTGATCCACTCTAAACCATGTCTCTATTTTATCTTCCTCGCATTTTCATTTTCGAATATTGTTAAGTACGGCTCCACTTATTACCCTACCATTTTGGTGAAGCACAATCTTAGTACCTTTGGTGTTTAGGCCATTTTTTAGTGTAAACATTTTGGCACCCACCGCGGGGACATGTTCATAATTCCTTACTTCGTACTTCCTTTTAGAGTTCAGCAACCTAAAAAATATATATCCAAAATCGCTTTCTTCTTCGAAGCCATGGCCGAGTCAAAAAAAAAAAAAAAAAAACAAACAAACAAACCTGTCGAAGCTCCCACGATCAATGAGGATAATAATGTTGATGAAACTATACCACAAAATCTGAACCAAGGGGCTGGGGAAACCCCTAGGCCATCTGTAATGCGAGACGAGTTGAATGTGGTTGTAACCAACTTGAACGAACAGATGGACGCTACAACGACGATGATGATGAAAGGTTTGATGTCCTGACTAATGCTCAAACCAGTTTACTGCCACCAAATGTTGTGAATAATGCTGGTGAAAAAGAGGACTCATCAGCCTCAGACCCTGGTCGATCTCACTACTTAGTGGGAGACAAGGGAGAGGCTGGCGTTGAGGACTCCAAGGCCAGATCTCCACAGCATAGAGAAAAACATGTGGCTTAGGCGATCGGGAGTCCCACCAACATAACATTTCCTAAAAAAGGTGCAAGGCGTCAAAGCTCAAATCGTGGTTGCTCTGATAAAAACATCAATACTGACCCCAATGAACAAGCAGATGACAAGAAGCGCATCACAGACATGATCCAGCAAATAATGAAGGAAAAAGTGACCCGAGAAGATGAAGAGAAAGAGTCGGAGTTCTCACCCAGCAAAAATCCGTTCACAGAGAAAATCCATCAAACAAAATTCCTAAAGAAATTCATGCCCCCAACAATAGCACCTTATAGCTGGGTTGGAGATTTGAACATTTTTCTGTTCAAGTACGACCAACACATGAATGGAGCTAGAGCTACTGATGAAATCAAGTGCTTATACTTTCCCATGTGCCTTGAAGGGGATTCCTCGCTATGGTTCTACAGACTTCCACCTAAGTGTATTGATCAGTTCGCCGACTTAGCAAGGAGATTCCAAGATCTATTCCGACTACAAACCACCAAGGCAAGGGATGTGATGTCACTATGCGAAGTGGAACAAAAGCCTAGAGAAACCACCAGAGCTTTCCTTACACGCTTCCATCTGCAGCAATAGAAGACATAGAACCAGAGTCTTGGTACTTATTGATAGCCCTGAAAGGAGCTATCGATAAGAAGTCAGAATTTGGGAAGTGGCTCAAGATGAAGAAACCAAAGACTTTGAAGAAGTTTTATAAGAAAGCTGAGGAATACATGAGTGTAGAAGATGAAGCTCCAAGCATCCAGAAGGTTATAGAAAATAACGCCACTAGAGAAGGAAAAAACAATGAACCCAGAATTGAGCAAAAGAATGACGCAGGACAAAAGATGGGAGGTGATGAGAAGGATAACAAAGCTTATAAAAGACACGGCTGTATAAACTATCCGAATTAACCCTCCTAAACGAGACTCCAGAAAGAATTTACTCCACCGCGAAGGATTTAGGTATCTTTCCTCAAATGAAGCCGCAGAAGATAACTGAGCAACAAGCAAATTATAGCAAATTCTGTTAGTTTCATAACCAACCAGGACACAGCACCAAAAAATGTCGGCACTTGAAAAGTTTAATTGAAGAGCTCATCAGGAAGAATCAAATCCAACAGTATGTGAAAAATCCTCAAAATACTTCAAGCGCACAAGGGCATAATAATATAATTATCCAACCCAAATCTAGTGAGGAAGCTCAAATATCAGTCGATTAGAGGCTAGTAATCAATATTATATTTGGGGCGCCTCACCCGGCTGGGAACAGTTGGGCGGATATGGAAAAGTATGCTAACGAATTAAAGGATGCCTCGAAAGAGGTAAGATGCATAATCTTGAACAACGAGCTCCCAATGAAAATGCCCAAAACTTCGACCGGTGATGTGATATTCAAGGATAAAGATGCGGACGGACTAGTTACACCAACTATTGACGCCATGGTAATTACAATTGGTCTCGATCCTGTAGTTGTAAAAAGGGTCCTGGTTGACACAGAGGCATCTGTTAATGTGATTTTTATAAGCACCTTCCAAAAAATGAATCTCCCTATGGCGGAAGTGCGCGCATATCCAAATAAGATCCACAGTTTTACGAGTCAACCTACGCAATCCATTGGAACGATAGACTTACCTGTGGAATTGGCAGATGGCGAACGTAGGGTTTCTATTATACAAACTTTTGTTTTGATAGATGAGTTTTCGTCTTACAATGCATTCCTTGGAGACCAACTCTTTCGGATTTTAAGGTTGCACCAGCTCCATGGTGTTTGACTATGAAGTTCCCAACTGAAAAGGGAATTGTTATGATTAAATGTGACCAAATCGCTGCAACCGACTGCTATGTGACAGAGCTGAGGGAGGCTAAGAAAAAGGACTTGGGGAATGATGCGGAGGCTCTTCCCTGCATCGAAAAACTCCCTTTATAGCAATTAAAGAAGGGTCCCTGCACTGGCGAACATAGTGGAGCGCAAAAGAAATCAACCCCAGGAAAGCTAGCGCAGAGGACGAAAGGGCGACATCGACCGAAATCACAATTCCTATAGCTGTAATTCCAAAAGACCCAAATCGTGTGTTGAATATAAGATCTCGGTTAAGCCCCAAACTAAAAAATCAATTGATTATCTTTTTAAGAGCTAATTTGGATGTGTTCACTTGGAATCATTCTGACATGTGCGGCATATCTCCAGACATTGCGGTCCATAAGCTAAACATTGACCCGCGCGTTCCGGCTGTCAAACAGAAAATAAGAACCCAGGGGCCGGAGAGGTCGCGCGCCTTAAAAGAAGAAGTCGACAGTTTAATGGAAAATTGTTTTATCAGGGAATCTACCCATCCAAAATGGGTCTCCAACCCTGTGCTCGTAAAGAAATCAAATGGTAAATGGCGAGTCTGTGTAGATTATTCAGACCTTAATAAAGCCTGTCCGAAAGATGGTTTCCCTCTTCCTAGAATTGACCAATTAGTAGATTCTACGGCCAGCCATGAGTTGCTATCTTTCATGGATGCATATTTCGGCTACAATCAAATCATGATGCATGGTCCGGACCAGGAAGACACGAGTTTCATTACTGATCTTGACCTATACTGCTATAAGTTGATGCTGTTTGGTCTAAAGAATGCAGGGGCGACCTATCAGCGACTGGTAAATGCTTTGTTCAAAAAGCAAATCGGTAAGACGATGGAAGTCTATATCGATGATATGTTGGTAAAGTCAAAAGGAGCAATAGACCATATGGAGGATCTAGCCCAAATGTTCGATATCTTATGCCAATATGGCATGAAATTGAATCCCTTGAAATGTTCTTTTAGAGCTGGTTCGGGCAAGTTCCTTGGATTCATGGTCAACGCTAGGGGTATAGAAGCTAATCCAGCTAAAATATCAGATTTGAGGGAAATGCGTGCTCCAGGAACCAAGAAGGAACTTCAGTGTTTGAATGAGAGGATTGCGGCTTTAAATCGCTTCATATCTAAGGCAACGAACAGATGTCTTTCATTCTTCGATGCCCTCAGGAAAGGAAGGAGAGAGATACAATGGACCTCAGAATGCCAGAAAGCCTTCGAGGAACTGATCCAACGCTTGGCAATGCCTCCTATGCTATCAAAACCAAGTGATGGAGAAGACTTGTTTCTATACCTGGCGGTCTCTGCCTGTGCCATAAGTGCAGCGTTGTTTAGGGAAGATTTGAAGGTACAGAAACTAGTCTATTACATCAGTAAGAGATTATCTGTGGCAAAGTTGAATTATCCAAAGCTTGAAAAACTCGCTTATTGTTTGCTTATTGCATCGAAGAAACTTCGGCCCTACTTTTAGGCTCATCCTATCAAAGTTCTTATGGACCAACCTTTGAGGCAAGTTTTGTCATGACCAGAGACCTTCGGAAGGTTTTTAAAGTGGAATATAGAGCTTAGTCAATACAACATTACGTACCACCCTCGAAAAGTGATCAACGGACAAGCGCTTGCTGACTTTGTCACAGAATTTACCGACCGAGAGGAGATAAAAGAGGAAGATGATGTTGAAACCAACGTTCAGTGGAAGTTATTTGTTGATGGAGCCTCAAATGATCATTGTTCTAGGGCATAAGTAATCCTCGAAACCCCTGAAGGAAGATCTTTATGCTATGCACTAAGGCTAGAATTTCCATTGACAAATAACGAAGCTGAGTACGAAGCCCTCATCGCAGGAAAAAGTTAGCAAAAGAATTACAGATAAAAACTATACAAATCTTCAGCGACTTCCAGCTCGTAGTATGCCAAGTTCTAGGAGAATTCCAAGCCAAAATGGGTAACTTGCCAGATTATCTTTCCAAAGCCTTGGAACTGTTGGAAGCTTTCGAGCATTACAACATATCTCACATTCCTAGAGGTGAAAATACCAAAGCTGATTCATTGGCAAAATACTCAAGCACTAGAGACGCACAACTCATGGGGTTAGTTCCAGTGGAAGTCCTTTCCAGCCCAAGCATGAGGCAGACCGAGATGGATTGGATCATGGAAATGACTGATGAACCGAACTCATGGACGACGCCAATCAAAGAATACCTCATCACCGGGATGCTCCCGGCGGAAGCCAAGCAGCGAAGGATTTTTTTTTCGAAAAGCCTCTTTTTACCTCATTCAGGACGGACGGCTATACAGACACGGATTTTCTACAACCTTACTTCGTTGTGTTAAAGAAAAGGAGTCAGTGGCGATCATGGCGGAATTACATGAAGGAGAATGCGGAGGTCATACTGGAGGACAAACTTTCGCTAAGAAAATCCTGCGATACGGTTACTTCTGGCCAGATATCAATAAAGATTCCATGGCCTACACTAAAAAATGTGATAGATGCCAAAGATTTGCCAAGATTCCAAGGATGCCATCCAAAGCTATAACCCACATGGTCAGCCCATGGCCATTTGCTATCTGGAGCATCGACATCATAGGAGCCCTTCCCACTACAAAATCTGGTTTTAAATATGCAATTGTCGTCGTTGATTACTTCACAAAATGGGTTGAAGAAGAACATTGGCCACCATAACTTCGAATAAAGTTATTAACTTTGTGTTGAAAAATATCATATGCAGGTTTGGGGTACCTCAAAAGATAATCACAGACAACGGGACCCAATTTGAAAGTGAAGAGTTCCAAAACTTTTGCACCAAGTATAAAATCCAGAAAAGCTTTTCGGCGGTAGCTCATCCGCAAGCGAACAGTCAAGTGGAAGCAGTAAATAAAATCATCAAAATGACCATTAAGAAGCAGCTAGAAAAGTCTAAAGGTGGTTGGATAGATGAACTCCGGCTAGCATTATGGGCATATCGCACCACGAATAAAACTGCAATTGGGCATACTCCCTTTTCTTTGTCTTACGGCTCTAAAGCCATGATACTAGTGGAACTGGAAGTCCCTACCCATAGAAGAATATACTTTGACCACAAAGAAAATGAGAAGCTACAACTCGAAGCCCTCGACCAGCTTGAGGAAAGAAGAAAGGAAGCAGAACTCAGAATAGCTGCACATCGAAGAAGGGTGGCGAGGCATTTCAATTCAAAAGTCAGACATAGGACTTTCGGAACTGAAGATCTTGTTCTGAAAAAGATAATGACCGGTACTGGTGTTTTTGGACCCAATTGGGAAGGTCCTTATGTTAAACCAAAAACTCCAGGATGGTACTTTCAAATTGGCCACCAAAGATGGAATCCAGATTCCACGAGCATGGAACAACGAGCATATTCATCATTATTTTTTATGACACATTGTTCGAATACGTAAAAAAGGCTGTGAATATTTACAAAATTTCGCATTTTGTACATAAAATGAATGAATATGGAATTCTGTTTGCATGTACAAATCACTCATTCCCAAGTTCCTACTAAAAGTTGACTTCTTTATGTAGGCAAGCAAGCGACCAGGAGGCGCAAATTCAAGGAGTTCCGACTTTGATCAAGAAATACCGAATCTTTTGGCACACGACCAACAAAAGACTTGGCACCAGATTAATAAATCAATGCTGGGGTGAACGCAACTCAAAATGTCCCACGATTAAAATTGCTGAGCCCATAAAAGGGGCACCTTCTTAGGTGCAGGACACGGGTTCTCCAGTTCGAAAAAAAACTCGATAAGGTGAACTAGTGTCCGATTCTTGGGGTGAAGCATAAAGTCGGAAAAAGCCGACATGTCCCGAAAAGGAAAATTTCCAAATCAAAAAACGGGGGGCACCTTGTTAGGTGAAGGACACGTGTTCTTTGAGTTGAGTCAAAAATCGATGAGATAAACGAGTGCCCACTCTACGGGATAAAGCATAAAAATGGGGAAGATCAAACATGATGGAAAGGCCAGCACAAAGCAGAAATCCTAGCCAAAACAGGTATCCATTCTTGTTCTTTGTTGTTAACCAAGTCAAACAAAGCCAAGATTGGATTACAATATTGAAACCAAAGTCCTCCCATGAGGGCACGCATTATAAATGCATCCTAAAACTACCATAACATATATACAAACATATGTTTAATTACAAGAAAAGCCGAATGGCTTAATGGCCAAGATTAAAAAACAACGAGAAACTCACTAGACAAGACAAATACTAAAAAGCTAGACGATCCCAGCTCAACAAACCCATAATAAAACCAATCATAACGATGTATTAGTAACGCCAATAGTACCGCGCCATAAATACGATACTAACGTATACGATAATAACGCACGATCGTCAAGAAAACTATAATGTAAATTATAAAAAATATATGTGTTGCTAAGCAGAGCAAAGAGACATGGTGTGGTAGACAAAGGCACAAAGAGCATCACAAAACCCGTAAAACCACCATTCGTCAAAGCTACAAAAGCATCAAAGGTCAACACAAGTCATAAACCAACATAGTGTCGTGAGCGAGGACCGGCACCTGCTTACACAACCGGTCTCTAAAGTTCGAAAAGGAAACAACCAAAGACAGGAAAAGAGACTATAGATCCCTGACCTTCCTGGGCCTACCTACCTTCCTGTTCACCTGAGTATAACAGGATGGAATTTCATCAACATGATTAGGAACCACCAACTCCACATCTCCTAGGGAAAAAGAGACAACCACGCTATCTCTAGATCTAAGGGAACGAATCAGCTTCGCCTTATCATCTTCCAAAACAGAAGTACGTTTGAGATTGTCCTTGTGAAGCTGTTGGAGATCTCAAGCCAATGTATGCCAACCACTCATCAGTTTTGTAGAATGATTTTTTAGCAGATCCATTTGTTTTCCAAATTTATGCACAACAGTCTCGAGACGGGCTAACATCTGACCCTTTGCGGTAATCATATCACAAGAGAAGGTCTGAGAGTCAGACGGAGATATGTCCACGTTAGAAGCTACCCTCTGTAAGTTCCACCCCTGGAACCACTTAGCAAGCCTAGGACTGCATGGCCAAGGAGCATAGCGTGGTCTATTGATGATAGTCTGAAGCTCTGTATGAGACAGATTGGAGGGAGAATTCACAGATGGTTGGCCAGTTGATTGAATCTCGTCTATCGGGACATCCAAATCAAAGAATCTTTCCAATCGACGTCGTTCTGAAGACAAAACCGTCCTGCAGATGGATCAGAAATAATCGTGGGATCCAAGAGAGGAACAAGCATAAGTAAAAATCGGCAAACCTATGCTATATAAAATGGTGATAGAAAGGAACATGGCGTTTTTTGGTTGAGAAACCTTGTTGAAGGAAAATAAAAACAAAATGGAAGGAGAAATAAGAAATAAAGAGGAAGGTTGAAGGACATACATTAAAAGCTTTTCTCGCCACGTCAGCTTAGTACGCGATTGAAAAAAAATTATCCTATCAGAACCCAGCTGGCATGATCACTTCCCCATGATTCAGCCATTTGCAATGATGACAAGATAATTCAAACGTGTCTCCAAAAGGAAACAACATCAATCAACCATATAGAAGCAGTCTTGAGTTTTGCACGAACGACCCTTTGATGAGCCGAGTCACACTTGCCGAACAATGTTGCGATCAATTATGTCGAAGCCAGTAATTCTTTGCCAAAAGAAATTATTGACTTCGAGGGGCAAGTTTTAATCCCTAAAAAAATCCATACGCACATTGAGTTACAAGATCTGAGTAGGAGCTACAGAATGAAGACCTTCAGGGTCGATTGCGCATAGTATTGTCCAAGGCGTTTGAGCGACTCATAAAGGATGGAAACAACTATACAGAGCAAGGCCGAAGCCCAAAGAAATTCATGATTCAGACGTAAAAGCAAAGGTCGGTCGTTCATATCGGAACAAAGCCGCTCGAGAATCAAAACAAAGCAACTCACCCACAGCAATGGAAGACGCTTGACCTAGTATCAAAGTTCGATCGCACGTATCAGAACAGGAGTCAATGTCGCGCGTGCAAATGACAACCGCTCATGGATTGCAACTCCCATCACTCATATGTTCCTGCTACTCGAATGCCAATACTTTGGTCAGAAACCACCTACCGGTCGGTCGTAGACTCGTTCATAGAAAGTTTCACTTACATCTCAAGTCGCAAGCCTTGGTCAGTCACCTCTAGACTAAAAAGGTCATCGCTTGCTCACTCAGGATCAGACATAACCACATCAGAAAATCATGATCGTCCATCTACCCAAAATGCTCGCCCCATAGAATCGCCAGTACATGAAAACTGGAAACAACTACGGACAGCTGGCTATAACTAGGCGATGGCACGTCTGTAATTAATGGGATGAACGACCCCTAGCATGCATATACAAATTTCAGATCACTTGCTCAAGGGAGCTCACCTATAAATGCGCCATGGCTGCCAGCGTAAAAGGGATCCAATCTTTCTAGCCATAAAGTGCTGCTAAATTGTATCCTCGGTGACTCCTCAAACACTTGGAAGTAATGATCATCTTCTTCACTCGAAACTCTATCACCCGTTTCGCCATGGCGTCAAGTACAACCTTGTAATTAGGGGAAACAAAGACATCTTCCTTCTCAATCATTTACCCATCCTTTTCCTCCTCAAACTCCACCATTCTCTCATAAAATCCCAGGATTGAAATGTATGAATGAGAGTATATTGAGTGGGTATAGAGATGTATGAAAAAAGAGAGTTTATATATTTTGTAATCCCTGTTATAAGAATGCAAGCTATCTTCATAGTGGATGTAGGCCTAATATAAGGCTGAACCACTCTAAACCTTTTCTCTATTTTATCTTCCTCACATTTTCATTTTCGATTATTGTTAAGTACGGCTCCACTTATTTTCCTACCATTTTGGTGAAGTATAATTTTAGTACCTTTGGTGTTTAGGCCATTTTTTGGTGTAAACATTAATGAATATTTAATTAGATTGAAACATAAAAATGATAATTAAATTTATCAAACAAGACAGACGATCGAGATGGAGTACTACGAGTTTTACTCCATGTGATGTTAAATCTTTAATTAGATTTAAAACGATAAATGGTAATTAAATTTATCGATAACACTACGGATGTTAAATATGGAGTACCACCAATTTTTGCTCCATGGGATGAATAGGTTAGGATGTGGAAAAATAAAATAAATGGGTACTTCGGTAAGGCTCGATAATCCCGACTAGTTTCATAAACCTTAATTTGGTTTATGTTGTGAAAAGATAAAATAGAATCTTTTGAAAATGATATCCAAAGGAAGATTAAACTATAAGTTTAAAAGAATTTATCTTTGGTAAAATTAATGGGAACTTTCCCTAAAGATAATGATATTTGAATAAAAGAATATTCTGGATTGGAATGAGATGCGTGTTATTTTTATATATCACATGGTTATAAGATGCGCGAGTTATTCGAAAAGACCGCGTTTAACCCATTCTGAATAACTGTTACGATGACTAAAAGTCAAAGATATGAAGATGGTGGTTGAAGACCGGAGATCTTCACATTGAGTGGATTATTACTGATGTCTTGATTGGGCTGATCCCGCGAGACAAGGTAATAAGTGATGATCACCCAAAACGTACATGGAGATCGACTGTGTGATGACTCGCATTTTACACATCAAAGGATAGTATTTATTTCGTTTTCATATGAATTCATATGGTCGTGTAACTTTGGGAAACGACTATTGTGGGTCATTTCCCATGTTCACGATTTTGCCGAATTTTAAATGACCGTTTTTCCCCTGGCGAATCTTGTTACACCTATAACTTTTGATTTGTAAGGAGTTTTGACTTGAAACCACTTCCATTAGAATCCAATGATGGTTTACCTTTCCGTAGAGTGGCCACATTAATCAAACGGACTTACCGTTTGGGAGATATGGCTGAAATAAAGTTTGGAAGATGGAAAATAGCATAATTGGGCTTAACCAGGTGATAAGCAGCTAAGCCCATAACCCATTTCGGGATTAGGGTTATGGGAGGGCTGAAAGGGTTTGGAGAAACATTCCTTTTCACTTTTTTAGCCGCCACAATCATTTCTCTAACCCTAGTAATGGCCTCCACCTTCTAAATTCATCCCTAATCACTTCCTAATTGTAAATTATGCAAAACTACATCAAATTAAGGTGGATTAGCATCAAAATCGAGATAGAGCTACTGAAACACATAGGAATTCGACCCTAATCAATGGAATTTTTAGATCCATAATTTATTTGTGGCTAAGGTGAGTGATTTGCACTTTTATTCACTAATTATGGCTAATTAGGGGTGAAGTGATAATTAGCGAAATTATGACTTAGAAAAATATGGAAAAATATGTAAAAATTCTAAAATATTATTTTATGTCACTGATATAAATTTGAATTAAGTTTGCTATCCTATAGTTAAATATGGTTAAGGGGATTAAGGGGAAAATCATGCTTTGTGGGTATGTTTGATCTAAATAACCTATATGCTTGGTGTTTTAATGTTTTTGATTGATTAAACATGTTATTACTGCTATTTGGTATGCTTTGAGATTGTATAGGAAAGTTAGAATGGTCGAAAACGCCGTCGTATGGTGTAAGTAGCTTGTTGGAAAGTTGCAGGAAGTAGTACAGGACCCCGATCGTGACCATCCACTCATTAGTCAACCCCACTCGGGGAGCATACCCCCTAATGAACCGCTCCACCATGCGAGCTCGAACCATGAAACAAGCCACGAACCGGACCTAGGAGGACCACGAGCCGAAGGGAGCGAGCCACGAACCGGAGCTTAGGGGCCACAAACCATGAGCGGACCACGATGCCACGAGCCGTGAGCCGAAGGGGGAACCACAAGCCGGTCTTCGAGTCTGGACAGCGAACGAAACGACGATGACCATGTACTCTTCCGAAGATCAATTCCAATTCGACCAAAATCCGAGATGCAAAGGAAGTCCAAATTGGAAGTTATTACTTAGGATCCAGACGGAAACCAACAAGTTAACTTCAAGAGTTGAACTTTGCTGCGGGACGTATGCAAAGAGGTTATCGATATCTATAACTTTGGTTCACCATTGAAGAGAGGGAGCATGTAGACGAACCAAACCCATGGAAGTGTGGACTGGTTGGACCTTAACCTAGAGCAAGGGATGTGTGGACTGGGTAGGGTTATTGACTATAGACCAGGGAAGTGTGGTCATATCAATAGTTATATGGAGTTGTCGTTATGGCCCCAATAGATTTGGTGATCAAAGTGGTAGATTTCGTATGCTTTATGCATCGAGTGAGAGACGTGAGGATAATTGCTATATTTGATGTTTGCTATCACCATGACACACACACACACTCCCATTTTTACACTATATGTTAGTGTTGCCTTAGAGTACTGTACATCTTGTTGTGATAGTTCTTTGGTTGCAGGTCCAGATTCAGGTATGATTATTTATACCTATTATTGTTTTATTTAGCTGCTATCGCTCGTACCAGACTTTTGTCTGATGCAGAGTTTTATGTCTCCTCTTATTACTCTGGGTGCTCCTAAACGAGCAGACTAGAGACAGGTTAGGTGGTTATGCACGAGTAGCTGTCTAGAGACGAGTAGAAGGCTTCCACTTACTATATACATATATTCTCCTTGTGTTGTTGATGTTCACCGCTTTGGGCATTAGTAGTGTACCTTTTCTATTTCCTTTTTAGAGACAGTATTTTGAAGTTGTAATAATGGCTTAGATCATAAGCTGTATTTTGGATTTCACTACTCTGATGGTTATGGTTTAGTTTCATCTTATGCATTGTCTCGTCTATTTTATATCAAGTTATGTTATTATTATATTTTATTCTATGCGCTATGAGATATAGTACAGATTCTTCAGCAAGTTTCAAACCCCTTTTGGCGATCGTCCCATGCTAGTCAGGCATGTATATGGCGCATTTCGGAGAAATGTCTGATTCGTATGGGGCGGCCGTTACACTTGGTATCAGAGCCTAGGTTGTATAGTTAAACTAGGGGATAACATTAGGGAGAGATAGTACACATATATGAGAGCGAATATTTGTGATATTTTTGTTTTCAAAAACTATATATATACTATTAGCATATCTAAGGATGAAGTCAAACTGCATGGGCACCACTAAGGAGATGGTTAATCATTTTTCTCTTTACAGATTAAACGATGAGCCGATATACGAGGAGTATGGGTTCAGGGCCAACAATGGGAATGTCCCTGCTATGAGGACGATGTTTACTGCTTTCATGCGAGAGATGCTTAAGGAAGCTCAGGGAGCAGTTCCTAATGTTGCTTTGATGGTGCAGTAGTGCAGGCGCTTGAGCCGATTTCGCCAAGCTTAACAAAGATTATACTAGTCTTGGTGGAAAGCCTTCCACGAAACGGAATCGGCTACAGAGGTTCAAGATTGGCTGGATAGTTGTGAGCGCATCTTCGAGGATTTGGTGATCGATGATCCAATGAAGAGAATGTTAGCATCGAGTCAGCTTCAAAGACGAGCAATGAATTAGTGGAATGCTATTAAAGCGACTACTCCCGAGGATCAAGTCACTTGGAATCAGTTTAAGACCCGCTTCAACGATAAGTTTATTCCAGCTGCTTAGAAATCAGAATTGTTTAGGAAGTTTTTGGAGCTTAAGCAGAATGGTAGGGCAGTCTCAGAGTATACTGCTGAGTTTGTTACCTTATCAAAATATGGATCGTCCCTTATCGATACTGTCGAGAAGAAGAACGAGAAGTTCATAACTGACCTAGATGAGTACTTGGAGGAGAGACTCATAAACCATATAGATGAGACTTTCGAATCTATTATGGGAAAGGCATTAAGATCTGAGAGCCTTTACCCTAAGTCGAAGACCGAGGTTTCTATTACATTTGCAGAGGAGCCAAAGCCACAGGCAAGCGGTGGAGGCAAGAATAATTCCCAGAAAAAGAGGAAACAGAATCATACCAAGGATGGTTAGAAAAAGAAGAATAAGAAAGATATCGAGTGCTATAGCTGTGGCAAGAAGGATCACTATTCCAAAGAGTGTTAAGCAAAGCCAGGAGAAACGTAGCTTCAACTATGGCCAAGTGGGACATTTTAAGAATGAATGTCCACAACCCCCTAAGGAGAAGCAAATGGTGAAAGTTATGCTATCAACGTTGTACCTTCCTCATCGAATGCCCCAACTGCAACGCAGAAGGGAAAGGGTGTCGCTATTCAAGGTATGCTTTCTATTTATGATGTTCTTACCTGAGTACTGTTTGATACCGGGGCTTCCCATTCCTTCGTATCTAGTGATCTGGTAGATAGTTTGGAATTGTAACCCGAGATAGTCGGCAGACCATTAGTTGTGACGAACCCAATTGGTGGTTTGACTAGGCTTAGTATAGTTTGTCGTAATTTGGTCTTATCGAGTCATGGATGTATGTTTGCTTGTGATTGCTTTGTTTTGGGCTTTACTTGGTTTGGCATTATTTTGGGAGTCGATTGGCTCCAAAGATATGGGGGTGGTGGTAGATTGTGAGAGGTCTTCGGTGACCATTAGAGTGGACGATGGGCAGAGGGTGGTATTGGGTTGCCTCCCTAGTGATGAGGTGATGGTTAGTTTTCTGCATTCCCTCGACATCCTGCAGGATAAGTTATCAGATGTGCCTATTGCTGGCGAGTATCTGGACATCTTCGAGGAAGTGACCGGACTTCCACCACCCCGAGAGATCGAGTTTCAGATTGATTTAGTGAAAGATGCCAGACCTACAGTGATGCCACATCGTCGTATGGCACCAAGGGAGCAGCGAGAGCTCGTGGTGCAAGTGGGCGATCTTTTGAAGAAGGGATTTATCCGAAGGAGTGTTTCCGAGTGGGGAGCACCAGTTGTATTTGCCACTAAGGCCGATGGTTCCCTTCGTTTATGTGTAGACTACCGTGAGCTGAACAAGGTGACTAGGAAGAATAAGTATCCTCTTCCACGGATAGATGATTTGTTTGATCAACTGAATGGAGCAAGAGTGTTTTCCCAGTCGGATCTCGCGATAGGTTTTCATAACTCCGAGCAGCAGTTGAGAGTATACCTAAAATGGCATTTCGGACGCCGTCTGGATTCTATGAGTGGTTGGTCATGCCATTTGGGTTGACCAATGCACCCGCATATTTTGTGGATCTTATGAATAGAGTTTTTAGAGATCAATTAAATAAGTTTGTTCTTGTGTTCGTGGAAGATATCTTGGTTTACTCAAGGACATAGGAGGAACACAAGGAATATTTGAGGATGATGATGGAGGTGCTGAGGAAACACCAATTGAATGCGAAATTTTCTAAGTGTCACTTCTAGAGGAGGGAAGTGAGATTCTTGGGCCATGTTGTCTCAGAGAATGGTATTGTCGTAGATCCTGCGAAGGTGGCTACGGTATAAGATTGGTCTACGCCCAAGAATGCAATGGACGTGAGAAGTTTCTTGGGGTTAGCTGGATATTATCGTAAGTTTTTCCAAGACTTCTCCAAGATAGTAGCACTGTTAACTTAGTTGACCAAAAAGAATCAAGATTTCGTTTGGGATGGAAGGTATGAGTATGCATTTAAGAATCTAAAGGAAAAGTTAACGTGCGTGCCAGTGTTAGTTATTCCTAAGGGGAACATAGAAATGACGGTATGCACGAATGCCTGTGGTACCGGACTAGGTGCTGTACTGATGCAAGTAGGTAGGGTTGTAGCCTATGCCAGTTGGCAACTGAAACCGCATGAGAAAAGATATCCTGATTGGAATTGGCAGCGATCATGTTCGCGTTAAAGATGTGGAGACATTATCTCTTGGAAGAAAGATTTGAGTTGTTTACCGATCACAAGTCGTTAATGTATCTTTTCTCTCAACAGTATTTAAATCTTTGTTAGCAGAGATGGTTAGAGTTCTTGGCTTCATATGATTTTAATATCGCATACACACCCGGGAAGGGCAATGCGGTAGCTGACACATTGAGTAGGAGACATGCCAATTTGGAGGCTATGTTTCTGGAATGGAAGCAACTAGAATATATCACGGGATATGATTTCAGACCTAAGTGTGAATTGGATCCAGAGATGTTAGCAAATTTGACGATCAAACCAACTTTGATTGAGCGGATTGGTTCCAATCAGGGGGACGGTCCTAATCTATTGGCAATCATCTCTAAGGTGGAGATGGGCATCGATAGTTAGAAGATGAACAAGTATGCACTTTATCGAGAAGGATGGCTTCGAAAGAATGGGAGACTGGTTGTACCCAATGTTAGTGGATTGAGAGATGAAGTGCTTAGAGAATGTCATCACTCGAAACTCACTATAAATCCCGGTGGTAACAAAATGTATTGAGACATGAAGCAGACCTACTACTGGGAAGGGATGAAGAGAGACGTTGGGAAGTTTATATCCAAGTGCATGAATTGCCAGTTAGTTAAAGCCGAGCAAAAGAAGTTGAGTGGTTTGTTACAACCACTGGAAATTCCTGAATGTAAATTGGAACAAGTCTCAATGGATTTCATTGATGGTTTACCAAGGACTAGATCGGGTCATGATAGTATTTGGGTGATTGTGGATCGATTGACCAAAAGTGCAAGGTTTATACCAGTCAAGTCGAATAGAACGGCAGCTAAGTTAGCAGAACTGTATATGAAGTGGGTAGTGATATTTTATGGAGTCCCTAGAGGTATTGTGAATGACCGAGATCCGTTATTTACTAGTGGGTTTTGGAAGAGTTTACAAGAGGCGTTAGGGTCAGAATTACATCTTAGTAACGCATACCATCCCCAAACTGATGATCAAACAGAGAGGGTGAATCGCGTATTAGAGGATCTCTTAAGAGCTTGTATATTGGATTTCGGAGGGTCATGGGATGACCATTTGCATCTAGTTGAGTTCGCATATAATAATAGTTATCAATCCAGTATTGGTATGGCTCCATGTGAAGATTTGTACGTAAGACTGTGCAACTCACCATCATGTTGGTTGGAAACCGGTGAGAAATTTGAGCTTAGACCAGATGTAATAAAAGATACTTCAAATAAGATAAAATCATTCAACAGCGAATGAAGGCTGCCCAAGTTAGGCAGAAGAGTTATGCTGATAAAAAGCGAAGAGATTTGAAATTCTCCATTGGTGACTTAGTATTTGTCAAGATTTCTCCGTTGAAGAGTGTAATTCGGTTTGGTAGGAGAGGTAAGTTAGCACTAAGGTTTGTCGGTCCATTTCCAATTCTAGAACAAGTTGGGAATTTAGCATATAAAGTTGGATTATCAGATAAGATGGCGGGAGTGCACGGCGTATTTCATGTTTCCCAGTTAAGGAAGTTCGTGCACGATTCTGATATGACTATTTCACAAGATCAGTTGGATGATATCAAGGTAGAATCCGAGGCAGTCTGGAGCTGCAGGACAATTCTTATTGTTAGACAGGATACGAAACAACTTCAAAAGAAGACGGTGGAACTAGACAAGGTCCAGTGTGGCGATAATAAGAATGACTGTACTTGAGAAACAGAGGAGAGCATAAGGAAGTCATATCCAGAGCTCTTTGCCCGGTAAGATCTTAATCGCAATATAGTTATTCTCTTGTTAGTAAACCACAAGCTAGGATAGGCTTGTGATGTTATTATGTATGTTTGATTTTTTTTAAATGGTTTTTAGGCATACGGGCCACCATTGTATGTTTTGGTTAAGGAATTTCGGGAGCGAAATTTCTTAAGGGGGAAAGAGCATAACGATCCACATTTTACGCATTGGGGGATCATAGAATATTTATTTCATTTTCATACCAAGTCATATGGTCATGTAACTTTGGGAAACGACTATTGGGGTCATTTCCCATGTTCATGATTTTTGCTGAATTTTAAATGACCTTTTCCCCCTAGCAAATCTTGTTTCGCCTATAACTTTTGATAAGGAGTTTTGACCTGAAACCACTTCCAATGGATTCATATGATGGTTTACCTTTCCGTAGAGTGGTCACATTAATCAAAAGGACTAAAGTTTGAGAGATATGGCTAAAATAAGGTTTGGAAGATGAAAACAACATAATTGGGTTTGACCGGGTGATTAGCAGCTAAGCACATAACCCATTTCGGGATTAGTGTTATGGGAGGGATGAAAGGGTTTGGGGAAACATTCCTTTTCACTTTTTTAGCTGCCACATACATTTCTCTAACCCTAGTAATGGCCTCCAACTTCTAAATTCATCCCTAATCACGTCCTAATCACAAATTAAGCAAAACTACATTAAACTAAGGTGGATTAGCATCAAAATCGAGATAGAGCTGCTGGAACACATAAGAATTCAATCCAAATCAGTGGAGTTTTTAGACCTATAGTTTATTTGTTGCTAAGGTGAGCGATTTGCACTTTTATTCACTGATTATGGTTAATTAGGGGTGATTAGTGATATTAGTGAAATTATGACTCATAAAAATATGTAAAAATTCTAAAATAGTATTTTATGTCACTGATATAAATTTAGGTTAATTTGGATTAAGTTTGCTAATCCTATAGTTAAATAAGGTTAAGGGGATTAAGGGGAGAATCATGCTTTTTGGGTATGTTTGATCTAAATAATCTATATGCTTGGTGTTTTAATGTTTGTGATTGAT
The DNA here is from genome assembly GCA_030737875.1 of Allium sativum. Lineage (NCBI taxonomy): Eukaryota > Viridiplantae > Streptophyta > Magnoliopsida > Asparagales > Amaryllidaceae > Allium > Allium sativum. Next base: position 943,073,723 of record CM060909.1, on the reverse strand, counting down.
TACACATGTTATTACTGCTATGGTATGCTTTGAGAATGTATAGGAAAGTTAGAATGGTCGAAAACGCCATCGTATGTGTAAATAGCTTGTTGAAAAGTTGGAGGAAGTAGTGCAAGACCCCAATCGTGACCATCCGCTCACGAGCCGACCCAACTCACGGAGCGCACCACCCTCACGAACCGCTCCACCATGTGATCCCGAACCACGAATCAAGTCACAAACCTGACCTAAGAGGACCATGAGACGAAGGGGGCGAGCCACGAACCGGAGCTTGGTGTCCACTAACCACAAGCGGACCATGATGCTACGAGCCGCGAGCCGAAGGGGGAACCACGAGATTATGGCCTAGGGAGGACCACGAGAAGGTCTTCGAGCCTGGACAGCGAACAAAATGATGATTACGGTGAACTCTTCTGAAGACCGACTCCAATTCGACCAAAACCTGAGATGCAAAGGAAGTCCAAAAGGGAAGTTATTACTCAGGATCTAGACGGGAACCAACAAGTTAACTTCTAGAGTTGGACTTTGCTGCGTGACGTGTGCAAAGGGGTTATCAATATCTATAACTTTGGTTCACCATTGAAGAGAGGGGGCATGTAGATGAACCGGAGCCAGGGAAGTGTGGACTGGTTGGCCCTTAACCTAGTGTCAGGGAAGTGTGGACTGGGTAGGGTTATTGAGTATAGACCAAGGAAGTGTGGTCATAGCAATAGTTGTACGGAGTTGTCGTCATGACCCCAATAGATTTGGTAATCAAAGCGGGGGATAACTATGCTTTATGAACCGAGTGGGAGACATGAGGATGATTGCTATGTTTGATGTTTGCTATAACCATGACATGCACACTCCCATTTTTACACTATATGTTAGTGTTATCTTAAAGTACTGTACATCTTGTTGTGCTAACTCTTTGGTTGCAGGTCCAGGTTCAAGTATGATTATTTATACCAGTTATTGTTTTATTTAAATTATATCGCTCATACCACACTTTTGTCTGACCCAGAGTATTATATCTCTTCTTATTACTCTGGGTGCTCCTAAACGAGAAGACTAGAGACAAGTTAGGTGGTTATGCACGAGTAGCTGTCCGGAGACGAGAAGGAGGCTTCGACGTACTATATACATATATTCTCCCTGTGTTGTTGCTAGTCACTGCTTTGCGCATTAGTAGTGTACCTTTTTTATTTCCTTTTTAGAGACAATATTTTGAAGTTGTAATAATGGCTTGGATCATAAGCTGTATTTTGGATTCCGCTACTCTGATGGTTATGGTTTAGTTTCAATTTATGCACTGTCTCGTCTGTTTTATATCAAGTTATGTTATTAATATATTTTATTCCAAGCGCTATGAGATATACTACAGGTTCTTCGACAAGTTTCAAACCCCTTTTAGCGATTGTCCTGTGCTATCCAGGCATGGATACAACGCATTTTGGAGAAATGTCTGATTTGTATGGGACGACTGTTACAGACAGGAATAAGGTGCCTCCGGTTTCGATCAGACCCAGAACGGACTTGTAAATGGATTATGTTTGACATTGTATTGTGTGCTATATTCATTGATCTCTGCTAAATAAATATCTGTTTGGTGGTGGAGAATTTATTTTCTTTCTTAACACCCTTCTCTGAGATGTACGAGCTTAGAGGTTATATTTTGGCAGAAATCAATGGTATGGTATGGAATGACAATCTGGCATGCTAAGATGCAAAGGATCGAGGCTTTTGTTGAAAAGCGGGGTCTTGTGGTTGATGATCAAAGCATAGCTTAAGTAGCATAGCTTTGTGTATAGCGTTAATTCGCGAGCCTCACACCTCGTTATGAGTCAAAAACGGGATAAGGGACGCAGTGAGTGCATACGTTTCTTTCTAGCTAGAAGTGGTGTCATAGTATGGAGCCCAGACATTTTTACTTATATGGATGTTGGATTGTGAGGCGCCTCGGATATAGAGCCGACTAAAAGGCTCGAATGATAAATCCGACAGGACCAGGAAACGTATTGTTCAGGAATAACTAATCCTCAAAAGTAAGATAGGATCGGCACTGCAAGCTCCAAGGGTTTCCCATAGGTGTGATCCTGGGTCTTCTTCCTAGAAGTGATCCGAATCGGTAAGGAGACCATCCCTTACCTTGACTCATGATGGAAATCCAACTTCCAATACGACATTTTTTTGATTTTAGTTGTAAACCTATATGGCGACATAGTAGGATGGGGTACTATGCCGTCTATGATTGATACATTCATATTTGAAGTTGTTTGCCACACTATGCACTTATAGTAATATCAAAATGATTTGTTTTAAAGCGTGCCAAGCATGTTTGGCTATTATAAGGTAAAACTCTATCCTCTGGTTTGTGTTTCCATTGTGTGATGGGATCTGAGTCTTATAATAGCCTCATTTTTCAAAAAGCATTGCATTGTTTACAAATTGTTTTATTTCATAGTATTCATGTGGAGTAAACCCGTTATGTGTCATACGACATGGTCCCATGATTTGTCCTACTTTTAAAGTAAAGTTTCAATAACCGTTTTAGTTCTCACACCAGTCCCATGACTGACCTGGAGTTCATTGTTTTCTCCTAAACTCGGATTTCCCTTATTTTCCACAGGGCAGTCAGTAGTTGTGGTTTTGCATATTTCTATTTAACATGATCTTGATTTACAGCTAGAGCTATATTCAGAAAGCTTTGTATCCATGTATTTCTTTCAGTTGTGGTAGTTGATGTATTTCCGTTGTGCTCTATATTTATACATTTTTATTTCCGCTGCTTTGTATTTTATTCTCTGATATTGTATTTTTCTGCTGTGTAATATTTATTCGTGCTCTGATATTCTTGTACTCTGATGTAAATTGTGTAATAGAAATGAAATGTTCTGCCGTTCTATGTTCTGATGTGTCGTGTTCTCACCCAATCTAAGCTTTTCTATATATTCGGAGATCGGGGGATTTTGGATCGCTAAATTGTCCTCAAAAGATTTCTAATACTTATATGAAACATATGCAAAGGTGTGTGTATATGTCCTTATACTAATGCAAAAGATCAGGCGGTCTACTGATTCAGTCGACCTTCTTAAAGCAATATATGTCAGTGCCATGGATCCAACATGTATGCAAATAGTCCAAGTATGTCATGTAAATGCTATATGCATGCACAATCATCCATCCAAATGCAGCATTCATGTGATGATACACCCATTTCCATCCATAAAAAGAAAAATATGCACACGCATCTGTATGCAGCATGAGAGTGATTGAGGCAATCAAGTGCCTAGTGTGTGCACATGCATCCACGAGCAACCATTAGCAAACACTTGCATCCATCAAACATAACATGTGTCAAACACATGTTTACATCCATTGGTTCCCTATCTAAAGGTCGAAGATTCGATCGAAGGATATACTTGATGACAGAAACAACTACGAATAAAAGCTTTTGGAAAAAGAAATTAAGAACATACCTTGAAAATAAAAGGGTACGAAGCATGAATCTTGCCTTCAGTCTCTGAAGTTGCATCCCCGCGGTCTTCTCCCATTGAACTTTCATCAACCTGACCTCTCGATTGCATAGCTTCTTAACGTCTGATCCAAGAATACGGGTAGGAACACATCTAACTGTCGCCTCCCGTTTTACCTCGATTTCCTCAAGCATACTCGACTCAACTACTTCTGCGGTATTATGCAGACACTTCCGCAAATGAGAAACGTGGAAAACATCATGAAAACCCGCAAATCTTTCCGGTAGCTTTACTCTGTAGGCCATTTGACTTATTCTTTCCACTATGGGAAATGGCCCTACAAACCTTGGAGCCAGTTTCCTACAGATCCAAAACGATCTACATTCCTCAAAGGTGATACTTCGATGAAAACCATGTCTCCTACCTCAAAATCAACATTGGTTCTCCTCTTATATGTGTATGACTTCTGCCTGTCCTGAGCTGTATTCATGCGTTTGTGAATAAGATCAATCTTTTCTGAAGTTTCTCTAATTATCTCCGGTCCAAGTAGAAGCCTATCTCTGCTGTCTCAATTTGAGATCCTTCCGCGAGAACAAATACTTGTGCAACTTATGGTCTATGTATAACTTGAACCTCTCACCAAGCGGATACTGCCGCCAAGTCTTAAGCGCGAATAATGTAGCGGCTAATTCCAAAACATGGGTAGGGTAGTTCATCTCGTGAACCTTCAACTGTCTACCACCCTAACATACAACCCTTCCCTCTTGCATCAAGATGGCACCGAGCCCTGTTCCACATGCATTAGTGTACACTGTGAACACTTTGTTCCTATTTGGAAAAGTCAAATCTGGGGTTGTTGTCAGAGCCCTCTTCAATTGCTGAAAAGCATCCTCACAGCCAATATCTCGAGCAAAGGTCAGATTATTCTTTGTCAGTATTGAATTGCAACTACTTTTGCGGGATCCACTACTATCCTATACTTGGAGACCACATGCCCTAGATATCTCACTTCCTTTCTCCAAAAATGACATTTGAAGAATTTTGCCTTAAGCTGATGCTCTTAGAGAGTCTTCAGAACCTCCCCAAAATGTTGGACATGCTCTTCCTCGCTCTTCGAGAAGATCATAATTTTATCCACAAAGAAAACAACGAACCTATTCAGAAACTCCCTAAACTCCCTACTCATCAGATCCACAAAATACGCGTGTGCGTTTGTCAACCCAAAAGGCATGACCAGCCACTCAAAGAAACCATCTGGAGTTCTGAACGCGGCCTTGTCTATACTATCCTCGGCCACCCTCAACTGATGAAAACATGTGGCCAAGTCTAACTGAGAGAAAACAGATGCACCAACAAGTTGGTTAGACAGATCATCTATTCTCGGAAGTGGTGCCGATTCTTCTTAGTGGGTTTATTCAACTCCCTGTAATCCATACATAAGCAAAGCGAGCCGTCCGCCTTAGTCGCAAAGACCACTGGAGCACCCCATTCAGATATGCTTCACCTAATAAACCCCTTATCAAGTACCTCCCCTACTTGCTTGTTGTGCTCCCTCCTTACCCTAAGAGTCATATGACGCTCAGGCAATGCTATTGGCTTCGCATTATCCACCAAGTATATCCGGAATTCATTCTAACGCCTCGGCAGTAAGCCTCTAACCTCCTAGAAAACATTCGAATGCTCACAGACCACCGATATAGGTCGCAAATCATCGACAAATGCATTAAGTGATTCTAGGAAACTAATCATGACAGACCCTTGTGGGTCACAAGAAATCTCGAGAGTCCTCCAACGGAAAGTCAAAAGTCTAACGACCCTCCTTTCACAGTCTAGAATGACACCATACATGGCTAGCCAATCCATACCTAGAATCAAACCATAGCCCATAAAACTAAGCACATATGCATCACACTCAAACTCGACACGCAATATAGATAGGGTGCGTTTTTTACAGTCCCTATTATGTTTTAAAATGTAAAAAAAGTCCGACCATAAAATTTATACAAATTACATCCCTGTTTTCAAAACGCGGCGGACAAAATTCCAATTTTATCCTCAAAAACCCTCGTTACAATCTATTCAGAAATATCATCGCCCATTTATTGGAGATGATTCACAGCCGACTTTCATCTTCTAGTGTCGATTGAAAAAAATAACCATAATTGTTGCCCTAATCAACTGAAATTTTGCACAAATTGGCGATTTCAACAGAAGATATCTGTCGATCTGACAAAAATCTGCAAAATCAATGACGATTTCATCTGATGTTTCCACGAAATGTCGAGATCTAAGGTATAATGTTGATTTATTTATTTTACCTTCCACATTCATAATTGTGCGTATTATATATTGAAGTAAGAGCAAAAGTTTAGGTTTACAGAAAATATTATACGGTTTTTTTTTAAATTTCGATAGTTGCAAAAAAATACTGTAGTGGGTTTTTATTCTTAATTGTTGAATAATTATATGAAATTATCAATTGATTTTTGAATTCATGTACTCGGAATACTATTACATTTATCAACTGAATAGATGAAATTATCACATGAAAAAGTGAATATAATAAGAAATTATGCAGGCAAGTATGCATGTATTAAGAATAATTTTGTTTACATACATGGATTCATTTATGCAACATAGTTGTATGTAATCAAAAAATTATGTAGAGTAGTTACGTACAGTAATGAATGTGATAAAAAAATTGCATTCTTGCAGACATTATATTAAAAATATTGCATAAATGTGTGCAAATTTAATCTGTTTGTTGCATGGTTTCGTGCACTTAATTAGGAATGTTGCAGGCATGTGTGAAAATATCAATAGATTATTGCATAGTTCTATGAATTTAATTAAAAATGTTGCATTCAAGTGTGCAACTATTGAATGATTGTTGCATAATTCTAGGCATTTAAGTAGAAATGTTTCATACAAGCGTGCAACTATTAATGTATTATTGCATTAATCTATGCTTTTAAACAGAACTGTTGAAGGCAAGTGTGCAACTATCAAAAGATTGTTGCATGATTATATGCATTTAATTAGTACTGTTGTAGGCAAGTGTGCACCTATCAACAAATTGTTACAGAGTTTTATGCCTTTACATGGAAATGTTGCATTCAAGAGTACAAATATAAACATATAGTTGAATGGTTATATGCATTTAATTAAAAATTTTGCATGAAAATTTGCAAATATTAATAGATTGTTGATATATTTTATGCATTTAAGTAGAGCTGTTGCATGCAAATGTGCAACTATCAGCAAATAGTTGCATGGTTCTATGCATATAAATTTTAATGTTGTTGAATAAACGTGTATTAAAAATTTTATATTTCTTATTACAGAAATCTATGGTGGACGAAGTCGATGCAGTAGACAGTAAACAGGAAAATGCATGAGTTACAAGCATGCAAAAGAAATTTGCAAGCAGGAGTGTTTAAAATTAGAAAAGTTGGTGTTAAAAATTTTTGTAATTTTGTTTAATGATATTCTATTTTCTATGTATTGGCAAATGATTATTAGTTTTGAAACGGAAGCATTGTTGAAATTTATGTACTGAATTAAGTTCTTTTGGGTTTACATGATATTGCGAATTGTTGCTTACTTATGTACATTTATCTAAAATCCTAGCATGCTTATATGAAAATATTCTTGTTAGTTGCACACGTATTTGAATAATTGAATATATTTATTCATTTATTCTGAATAACTGCTTACACAATTACAAAACTTTCCAGTACTAAACAGGTCGATGATGCTCCATTTGTATATTAAAATACTTTATGTATGATCAGAGTTGCAAAAGATTTAAGGAGTAAATCGGAAAATTAAAACTGAAGTATAAGAAGAATAAATCAAAGAATTCAAGTTTTAAAACAGGAACAAATATTCAAGGTTAAAAGATAGAATGCGTATATGCGGAATATTTGCATATTTGCATGCAAATAATATGAATAGTTGCATAATTCTATTCAAAAATGGAAAATAGTTGTATGCTAATATCCATATTTACATGTTACTTGCCTAACTATATGCAGCTAGGACGAATTTTTTCATACGTATATTCATCTATTTTGAATATTTGCATCCTAGATGTATACAAATATTCATAATAATTGCATATATGTATGCAATTATGCAAAATACCGGCATACATATAAGCTAGTAATGAAAACTGTAAATTTCAAGGAAAATAATATTAAAATACTGAACTAAATAGAAAGCATTAGTAGAAATGTTCACAACAATTACTACCAGTAAACATTATAACCAAACATATTAAAAAAAAAAAAATACAAAAAAACATCTACTAGTTTTATGTAGAAAACATCCTTCTATTTTGACCCCACTTCTTGAATCTCTTGCGATATCAACAAAACTATCAACAAAACTATCAACATAAAGACGATTAGAATAGCTATAATTCTCGAACTTCAACAACACTAATACACCAATATCAGCAGGAACACTGTTATAGAAAGAATAAAATCAAAATTAATAAGCGTTATCTGCAGTAATCAAATAAAATTATGTAAACATCCTAAAATTATTGTAAATATTTGCATAAATATATGCATATATCATTCAAAGATGCATACTTGTATGCAGCTATTCATAATTGTTACATATATCATTCAACACTATTACAGAAAGAACAATTGTGTGCATTTGATTATAGTTTCAGCATTATTACATGCTAATATTAACCAAAAGAAGCATAATTAAAAGCATATATACAAAAGAGTATTATAATGTTCATATTAAATTCATGAAAACTTGCAAATATTCAGAAAAATTGAATACATGTATGCTTAAAACACAATAATTGATGTTATAAGTAAAAAATAAACTGTAACACGTCATACCTTCATTTCCATTTTTTCAGGTAGCAGTTATTAAAAATCCTTATCCACGTCTATCATTACCAAGCATCAACAACACCAATACACCATTATCAGTAGGAACACTGTTATACAAAGAAAAGAATAAACATTAATAAACATAATCTACAGTAATCAAATAACATTACACAGAAATTTACAAAAATTAAAAAATTAACAATATATGCATATTTTATATATTTTATTATGCATATATTAAGAAAATATGCATATTTGTATACAATCAATCAACAAACACACGCAAACATATATTCAAAGTAGTTTTATATTCTAATGCATTTATACAGAATATATGAATACGTATGGAAATTTCCTGAATATATGCAAAACCCTATACACCGGTTATAAAAATATTTGCATATTTTTATGCAAATATTAACAATTTATGCATAACTGTATACACCTATTCAGAATATAAAAACAAGTGTATTGCCAAATTTAACAAATAAAATTGTACGATCTATAATAAAATTAAAACTTTATACAGTGATTAAATTATCAATCGTCAAGTCTATACAATTAAAGAAGATCAAATTAACCAATTAACAAAGATCGAGAAAAAAAATGATACCCGTAGAAAATAAAAATTAATAAAAAATTTAAATTACCTTGAAGAAGAAACATTCATTACAGAAATCAATGATGGATCGAATTAAATAACTGAAAGAATTCTGAGTGAATTAAATTTTACATCGACGGAATGAAAAAAACAGAGAAATATGAGGCGCCGCCATGAAACAAAATTATATGATTGTGGAAAGTACTAAACCCTAATATGTGTTTCGTATTATTTTAATTACGACGTTAATTAATGAAAAAGGGCAGTTCTGAAAAAGATAAGAACCGCTATTTGAAAATAGGGATGAAATTTATATGTTTGAAAAGGGGAGGATGTGAGTCTAATTAAGTTTAGTTTTAAGGATGTGAGCCTAATTTTCACATATAGATATCCTCAAACCCCGACAAATCATAGATAGATGAGCCGTGCCCCCAAAAGGGTTTGGCACAACAACAGGATCTGAAACCATACTAGTACTAAGGTGTAGAGACTCAACCATAGAATTAGATATAAAAGAATGCGAAGCGCCAGAATAAAAAAGAATCCTAACAGGATAATTGGAAAGAGAAATAAAACCTTCAACATAAACTTTCCTACCTCCCTGGTCCACATCCCTCGAAACAAGCACCGGCTCTCCAGATGGTCCTGTCTTTTGCCCCTGTCCTTGCTTCTTTGGGCATTTCCTAGTATAATGTCCAACTTTGCCATAGTTGAAACAAGCTTTCTTTCTTTTTCTACATTCATTAACCAATTGACCCAAGCGCTTACAACCATAACAAATCTTAGAGGAATTATCTATTTGTGATGGTGGAGGGACAACGGCTGCAGCTGGGGGCGGGGCATCTCCTTGGCTTCCGGTAGGTGCCATAGCCTTAAGATACCTACGGAACCAAGCCGGTACTTGAAACCCCTTAGAGATATTCGATTCCGCGAACATACTGAAAAGAAAAGGAAGAAGGATTCAAACAGAGAATCGAGAGATATTTTAGATGGCTTTGGGAATATGTTTATCAAAAACAGACTTTTCTTTGAAAATACTTTCTTTTTGAAACCTTTTGAAAACAATTTTCAAAACCATTTATTCAATCTGGTAACCTTCAGCTCTGATACCAAATGTGATGCCCCACGTCTGTTAATGTCACTCTTTAACAAAATGCATTAAGTTCCGTGAAGCATTATAGGCAAATAGAAACATAAACATCATAAGATAGACATAACATAGCAGCAAAAATTTAAAACTTTATTTTCCAAATAGAAAATATCGAGGTCCAAAATCCAGTTACAACATCAGTTTGAAATATTGAAAACCCATTACATCAATAAAAGTATCTGCCTTGTACTAAAATCATCATACTACAGTAATATAAAATCATAGTCCCCAAAAAGAGCCATAATAGAGTAGACAAATAGTCAAAGTGGTACATCGAAGCAAATCCGAAATCCAAGCAGAAACAGAATAGAGAATACTAATCAAGCTTGAGCACTCCCACCCTGAGAACCTGGGGGGAGGGGGAAGGGAAGAGAGAAAAAAGGAAACAAAATGGGTCAGACATAAAGTCTGGCAAGCCTAGTTACTTTTAGCATATAAATAAGTAGAAGCATCATGACATGCATATAAACTGGATGAGAGATAACAATGTCACATAATAGGTATAACAGACCGAACAGAATAAGCAGGATGAACTGAACAGATTACACTTCTCAAAAACTTTTCTCTGCACCAATACGAGTATAACAGATATGAATGATCCCAACAGAAACATAATGGTAAACTTAGGTGTACTTCTAGTAACGGGTTTTACCCCCAAACAATAATAACAGGTACCCCAACATAAATAACGGGTGTTACCCCAACCATAAATAACGGGTGTTACCACAACCATAGATAACGGGTGTTACCCCAACAACGGGCTCCTAAACAGGCAGGACTAGATGCACCCTAATTACTACCCCCTGTAACAGCCTGGATTTTTGATCCATTTATTTTAAATAATTAATATCGTTTTAAATATTTATTTGATAATATACTTGAATTTTTATATTTTATGTTATCGGTTTAAATATCGATTTCAATTTAATATCGGATATATTAAATTATCAAAATACGAAAAATAATTCAATTCGTAGGTTAAACTGAATCGAAAATAATTCAAATGGTCAATATAAATTTCTATTTAAATATAAATGATGATAATAATAATTTATTATTGGGAAGTTGATTTTTTTTCGAATTTAAATTATATTTTCTCGATTTAAATTGATATATGAAAAGAATCCATTTCAAATGATCTCAGAATTTGACGAGACCGGTTCGATCGTGTTCGAAATATTCAGTTACCTTAAGAGTACAATTTTCATCATTATTGGAGCTCATATATAGTTGTTTTAACGCGTTAATTTAGGCTTAAGTTTCACGCGAATAAATTAATAATATTTTTATCTATAAATATACATTTAAACCCCCCATCCATTCTATTTTTATTTTATTTGCTCCTCTTCCTTATTTCTTTTAGAACGAGAAACAAACCGAAGTCCCGATCTTATTCCAATTTTTCGGAAAATTGTTATAAATTGAAATCTCTACGAAATCAGATAATTCCAAATCCATTGACATCGTTACGTCACGAGCTTCAATTTCGTATATTCAATAATTGGTGCGATCGACTCTAGGAAGCAGCGATTTTTCTTCTTCGACTGTTTGATTTAAGGTGCCATTTTTGGGGATTTTGATCATTTATCCCTGAGATCGGCTGCGGTTTGGATTTGTGATGGAATTTTGATCTAGCGCGATTATTTTGGGGGGGATTTCATGATAAAAGCGGTCGATTGCTTCCTGTAGAGTGCGGGTTCTGGTTAAGTTCATGTTTTTGTTATACGCTTAAGTTCAGGAAGGTGGTTAAGGAAGTCACGACTTCCTCTTTGTCGCATTTGTTCAGATTTTTGTGGATCGAAGTAAAAAAAAAGGAGAGCTGAAGTCCCGAGTTGAAGGGGAAGTTTGGATTTGTTCTTCGGACGGTGGAGCTCAAGTGAGATGGAAATTTACTGAAAATTTGGAAACATGTCTGAACAGTGGAGGGAAATGGGAACTGTCGAATTAATGAAGCTCGGTTGAGCAGTTTTGAGTTGCAGCACTAACAGTAGCTGCCAATAAGGTGTTCAGTGAAATGCCATTATAGATGACTGTAGTTTTTGGATTGTTTTTTAGTGGAAATGGATCGATCGAGCTTAGCAGGAAAGCAATTAAGGTATACTTAATTATTTTATTAACTAGTTAATTAACACGTTTAAAATTTATAATGCGAAAATATGTAGTCATATATTAACTAAGGAAATTGCCTAGACATGAACTCGTAAAGTAGGAAAGAAGGCAGCTTCCTGATTTGGTGAAAATGATTCTAACTAGGTTACTAAGATATGAATTTAAATTTAAAATAGGTAATTAACTTAAGTATTTGTTTTAATGTGAAATAATTTTAATGCATGGAAACTATTTTATATAAAGGAAAGTAGTTAGTAAAGAAATAAAATTGTAGACTAATCGTTTAAGTAAAATTTAGATTTAATTTGGAATTTATTTACACGTAGGAAATTTATTAAATTAAATTGGTATAATTCGATAACTGAAGTTTTATTTGTTTTTACATTGAAAAACAGACAGTTGGATAAATCACTGTGAAACTATATCATTGGCTTCATTGGATATTCGACAATAAAAATCACGGTGAGTAAATCTCACTCTTATTTTTATTTAGAATTATTTTATTCATTAAAATAATTGTTTGTTGTTTGTTTGCATGCACTGAAATATTTGTGTGGTTATTAAATACATATTAGTTATTTAGGATTGTTGTTGTGGTTACTATATATATATATACATATATGTTGGTGGTTGGATTCCTGCAGTAACATTAGCAGATGCCCGCAGTATCATTAGCGGATGACCCTATACGCTCCACGCTATGATAGCGGTATTATTTTTGTGACTAACGTCTGTGGATGCAGGAAAACAAGTTAGAGGGATCCAACTAGATTTCATAAAAAATATTATCATTTGTTTGGTTTAATATATGTTATCTTATATGATGTGTTAGAAAAATCCATGATTTGATAATTTGGTATTCTGGATGTTTGAAATATCACTGGGCCTAAATGGTAATTTATAGAAATATCGTAAAGAGGGTTTTGAGATTAAAAAGGAAAATTCTATTTTTTTTCTAAAATAGAATTTGAATTTAGAATGGGCAAAAGATATTTACTTGTTCTGAAAATAAATAAAACAAGTATTGAATTTATAAACGATGTTTATAAATTAAATAATATAGGAAATTGAAGTAAATTTATAAACGGTGTTTACAAATAAAGTGGAAAAATTATCATTGGATAATTTGAATATTTAAATTCAAATGTGAATTTAAAAATAAAAATGGGGAAATCGTTTTAAAGAAATAAACGATGGAATTTAGTCTGATGTTCAGAATATAAATTGAACTAAAATAAATCCATAGGGATTTATGATTTGAATTCGATTAATTCAAATTTATTTAAATAGAAGTTAAATTGAATATGAAAATAAATTGGGTGTTATAATTTATTATAAATAGAAATTCGCAAAAGGGGACTTTGGTTTTAAATAGATTTGTTTAAAAATAGAACAAGGAAAAATTTATAAAATGGTGTTTATAAATATAATGAATTAATTATCAAGAGATAATTTGAATATTTAAATTCAAATATGATTTTAATATAGAAAATTCAAATAGAATTTGAATATAGAAAATTCAAATAGAAATTGAATATAGAAATTCAAATAGAATTTGAATATAGAGAATTTGAAATAGAATTGAAATAGAATTTCAATATAGAATTCAAGTAGAGTTGAAACGGGAAATTTAATATATGAAATTCAAATAGAGTTGAAAGGGGAATTTGAACATAGAATTGAAATAAAGTTGAAATGGGAATTGAATATAGGCAATCTAAATATAATTGAAATGGAATTTGAATATAGAAGATCGAAGTATAAATAAATATATTACCGAGTAAGGAAAAATCTACAATTATAGATAATCGAAAATATTATGTTGGATTTGGAAACTGATTTGATATATATATATATATATATATATATATATGTATTAAAAATATATTAGAATGGAGTTAGAATTTAGATATACACAAAGTTCAAACGTTTATATATATAATTAAAACGAACTCGCTGCAGCGCGGTAGTTCGTAAATTGGCATTTCGAACTTCAATTGTGTATATATAACTCAATTGAAGTCGGAATTCTTTGAAACAAGAAACATCAGGACCGATTTGATAATAGTTTTCTAGTGGAGAAGAAAAATCTGGAATTCGTCGAATAGATTTTGAGTTATGTCAAAATCAAATTTTCAGAAAAACAGCGTCAGAACCATTATAAAACCATAACGGTTTATTTAAATAAATAAAATGATTTTGAGCAAATAAAATCAGAATTTCATTTAGGAAAAATCTAGATTTGAGTTATAAATAATATTTGAACTTGAGTGGAGTAATGAAATGATTTTTGAAACAAAATCAAACCAGATGTTAATTGCTGAGTAGAATTTACTAATGTAAAGAAAAATTAGTTAATGAAATTTTAAATCGAAATTGGACTTTGGATCAGGAAAAAAGGGGTTTGTATTTTCATATTCGAAATCGAATATGAAAATTGAATTAGAAATGGCATTCGATTGTATTGAAAATTAATTAATTTATATTTGAATGTGATATGTTCAAATAACAAGTGAAATTGGCTAAGAAGCTGATTAAAGAATAAATGGGCGAAATTGAATTCAAACGAATGGATTGAGTTGAATTGAAAACAGGTGAACATGTGTTAGAAAGGTATGGGATGAAATATATGAAGATTTTAATTTATGTGCCCGACAAAAAGGTACACGTTTAAATTCCATATGAGTTTTTATGCGCCGTATCAAGCCCCTTTGCCTTTTCTTTTTCTTTTTGATTTGAGAGGCACGTGTGGCGGTTTAAGGATTTTCCCGATGCTCCAGGTACAAAGGAGGTTATGGCGAATTTTTCTGTAATTTTAAGAAGTTAGAATATTTTTAAGAAAACTTGATAGTTAGAAATCAATGTATCGATATTTATAGAATTCAAACGAAACGAATTTAAATTAGAATATTATAAACAAAAAAAAAGGAGATCAATAGTCAGGTAATAGAAAGAGAAATGTATATACGTTTTAAAAAAATGAATAATTGGCTTTATATGTTGTTGATTATTCGAGGTAAGTGGTTTTATCTGTTTTGAAGTTAAGGATGTTTCAGTCAAGGTTTGAGAGGTAATTATACCCCAACTTGATTGATTTCATTTTTTTGACCGATAAATAGCAAGATTCAGTCTCGAAGAAAAATGTTTGAATAAAGGTTAGTTGAATGCGGTATTTTGGGTTGTTGTAACGATGTTTTTATACAACATTCGTTTTAACCCAAGTAAGTGGAAATTTGAAAATATAATAATAAATACTTCCTCAGTATAGAAATAAAGGGTCGTGAAAGAGATAAGTAATCGGAATGTTTTTCAACTGCAATTAAAGGATATTTTATAAATATAGAAAATAAAAGAAGTTGGTATTTGGAAATGTTTTTCTCCCAATAGCATAAGAGGCCAAGATGATTGTCGAGAATATCGTATTAACTAACAAGGACAAGGAAATCGAGAAGTGTTTTGATTAATGAAATATAAATTAAAAGGCCCAGTGATTGTTTGATGTTTTGAATGGATGTTTGTTTTTCTTCGATAGTTAAATAACCAACTATCGAAGTGTTTGCCAATATCGTTGTCAACATGGAGAGGCCGGTTGGATTATTATCCGTAAACCACTCCGTATTGGCACTAGCGTTGCGAATCAGATTATATGAAGATATTTGAAGATGGAGTAAAATGCAAGGACTTTTTCTATTAATAGAAATTGTGCCTTTGGTTTCGTTCAGTCCTAGAACGAAGTGTATGGACGAGTGTCTAACAGAGTATTTCCAATGATCGCATATGTTGGTCTGCAAAGATATATATATATATATGTATATGTATGTATATATATATATATATATATATATATATATATATATATATGGTGGCGGAGAATTTATTCTCTTAGCATTATATCCAAAATATATTTGTGCAAATCAATTAGTGATTAACGAATCTGACAATGTGGCATTCAAAGTGATTGTGCTGTCAATAAATGGAAAGTAATCATAGCCTCAGGCCTCCACAACGGGGAAATGACAAAAATCGGGCAGGCAGCATAGCTTTATGGGTCGCTCCCATTAGGGTGTATTATCATCTATCTAGGGATTCATTTAATTCCTTATTCTATTCGATGTTGTCCCATTTGGGAAACGGTTGCTGATCCCAACCGTTGGTGATATACATTCGATACACTCTAGCGAAATGAGTGGTTGGTCATGTGTGAGCCGGGTTGCAAGACGTTCTTGTTGAACCCAGTGTATTCCTCTCTAGAGATACACTATCAGCAGGTGGTTATGTACCTTGTCATGTTGGAAATCTAATCTCCAATAAGCGCCATGCGATTTTTGATTCTATATTATATATGGAGCGTGAGATGCAAGCGTTCCACCAGATTCTATTTATTTGATTTAGACATTATTATAATATCACTAGATTTGATATCAAAAAAAAAAATTGGGTTATAGTAAGGTAAAAACCGTCCATGTTTATGTGTGGGCTGGTCTTACTATTATCCTTTCTTTCGAAAGGATTTTGGAAGTTAAACAAATGGTTGGAGTTTACTCACACCAGTCCCATGACTGACCCAAAGTTTATTTTGTTTTGTTTTCCCTAAACTCTTGGGTGCCCAAATTTGTATAGGCAGCCAAGTAGTTGGGATTTTACTGATTCACCTGGAGGAGTTTGAAGCTGGAGGCTTCACCAGTTAGCTATAGACTATCATATTTCCACTGTGTACTATGTTGTATCTGGAAACAGGTGTTTATAACTGTTCCAGGAATAACTATTGTGCTCTGATGATGGTATGTATATACGGTTACTAATTTGTATTTCAAAAGTTATGTTATTTAATATATTTTACTTGTTTCGCTGTGAGATTTGTGTTCTTCGTTTTTCTTTTATTTTGATATTTCTTTCTTTTTCTCATCCTCTAACTTCTTTCTAATAATGATTCGTATTTCTGTGCAATTTGGGTTGGACGTGTGGTGTTATTAGTCAACTCAGATAGTATAGATTTGCGGACCATTACAGTTGGTATCAGAGTTTAGGTTGAGCAAACATCTAGGCTTTTTAGGGGTGTACTCATTAGAGATAGGGTCAGTAGTGCCCTAGATTGAGTTGAGTGTTTATATACGAGAGCGCATATTTGTAAATTGATATAAAAATTAGTTTATATTGTGTGGGCTAGTCTGTTGAGTGGTTTATGAATTTTGATCGAATCGTGGGACGCCACGAAGTCGATAGGAATTTCTAAACACTTGAACAGAGAAATTTGACACAATATTGTGTTTAAGTCGGTAAATGAAATAATTTTACCCAAAATTCTATTTTGATATAGAAAGAATAATTTTATTAAATTATTATAATATATGGATGAGTTGATTGATATGATTATAATCGAATAAGATTATAAAATTGGATTGGTTATCTATAACCAAGTAGAATTTGTATATGAATGAAATATACAAATGAGATGAATCAAAATTGAATTCAAACCAGAATTTGGAATTTAAATCCTTGGAAGTTGGAAAAATATTTTTGGAAATATATTAAAACAATATCTCTTTGTTTTAAAAGGATTTTGAATAGGTTTTGAAATTTTTTAAGCACTGAACTCACTTCTGTGGCTGGAAAATAATTCTGATGAGGACTGCAGCTTCATCAGTGTTCATTTTCGAGTTTCTAAGTGATGGATTGCTACTTAGAAAAAAAATTGGTGGAAATTTGTTTGAAAGAAAACAAGATGGGTTGAAAATTCAAATGTTTTGAATATGAGATGGTTATAAATATTTCTATATATTTATGTGATTTCAAAAGGATTTGAAAACCCAAAAATTTGAATTCTGGAATTTAAATTTAACTTAAGAAAGTTAAATGAATCGAAATAAATAAATTGACTAGAATCAATTTGAATTGAGATTGAATGCATATGAATGAAATATGAATTATATGTGAATGTATGGTTTGTAAATCATTCAGATTAAATGAATGTGAGTATATATAAGGTGTAATATAAACGAGAACCAAAAGTTTTGGTCGGACTGAATTTGTTGAAATATGAAGAGTTGAATTTCATGATAAGTGAGCTTTTGGAAAAGTAAATGGGTTTGAAGCACTTTTCCACCTTAGTAATTTCGGGGACGAAATTCTTTTAAGGGGGGAAGAATGTAACGGCCAGGATTTTTGATCCATTTATTTTAAATAATTAATATCGTTTAAAATATTTATTTGATAATATACTTGAATTTTTATATTTTATGTTATCGGTTTAAATATCGATTTCGATTTAATATCGGATATATTAAATTATCGAAATACGAAAAATAATTCAATTCGTAGGTTAAGCTGAATAAAAAATAATTCAAATGGTCAATATAAATTTCTATTTAAATATAAACGATGATAATAATAATTTATTATTTGGAAGTTGATTTTTTTTCGAATTTAAATTATATTTTCTCGATTTAAATTGATATATGAAAAGAATCCATTTCAAACTATCTCAGAATTTGACGAGACCGGTTGGATCGTGTTCAAAATATTCAGTTACCTTAAGAGCACAATTTTCATCATTATTGGAGCTCATATATAGTTGTTTTAATGCGTTACTTTAGGCTTAAGTTTCATGTGAATAAATTAATAATATTTTTATCTATAAGTATACGTTTAAACCCCCCATCCATTCTATTTTTATTTTATTTGCTCCTCTTCCTTATTTCTTTAAGAACGAGAAACAAACCGAAGTCCCCATCTTATTCCAATTTTTCAGAAAATTGTTATAAATTGAAATCTCCACGAAATTAGATAATTCCAAATCCATTGACATAGTTTCATCACGAGCTTCAATTTCGTGTATTCAATGATTGGTGCGATCGACTCTAGGAAGCAGCAATTTTTCTTCTTCGACAGTTTGATTTAAGGTGCCATTTTTGGGGGTTTTGATCATTTATTCCTGAGATCGGTTGCGGTTTGGATTTGTGATGGGATTTTGATCTAGCGCAATTATTTTGGGGGGATTTCATGAAAAAAGAGGTCGATTGCTTCCTGTAGAGTGCGGGTTCTGGTTAAGTTCATGTTTTTATTTGTACGCTCAAGTTCAGGAAGGTGGTGAAGGAAGTCGCGACTTCCTCTTTGTCGCATTTGTTCAGATTTTTGTGGATCGAAGTAAAAAAAAGCAGAGCTGAAGTCCCGAGTTGAAGGGGAAGTTTGGATTTGTTCTTCGGACGGTGGAGCTCAGGTGAGATGGAAATTTACTGAAAATTTGGAAACATGTCTGGACAGTGGAGGGAAATGGGAACTGTCGAATTAATGAAGCTCGGTTGAGCAGTTTTGAGTTGCAGCACTAACAGTAGCTGCCAATAAGGTGTTCAATGAAATGCCATTATAGATGACCGTAGTTTTTGGATTGTTTTTTAGTGGAAATGGATCGATCGAGCTTACCAGGAAAGCAATTAAGTTATACTTAATTATTTTATTAACTAGTTAATTAACCCGTTTAAAATTTATAATGTGAAAATATATAGTCATATATTAACTAAGGAAATTGCCTAGACATGAACTGGTAAAGTAGGAAAGAAGGCAGATTCCTGATTTAATGAAAATGATTCTAACTAAGTGATTAAGATATGAATTTAAATTTAAAATAGGTAATTAACTTAAGTATTTGTTTTAATGTGAAATAATTTTAATGCATGGAAACTAGTTTATATAAAGGAAAGTAGTTAGTAAAGAAATAAAATTGTAGACTAATCGTTTAAGTAAAATTTAGATTTAATTTGGAATTTATTTACACGTAGGAAATTTATTAAATTAAATTGGTATAGTCCGATAACTGAAGTTTTATTTTTTTTACATTGAAAAACAGATAGTTGGATAAATCACTGTGAAACTATATCATTGGCTTCATTGGATATTCGACAATAAAAATCACGGTGAGTAAATCTCACTCTTATTTTTATTTAGAATTATTTTATTCATTAAAATAATTGTTCGTTGGTTGTTTGCATGGCCTGAAATATTTGTGTAGTTATTAAATATATATTAGTTATTTAGGATTGCTGTTGTGGTTTCCATATATATATATATGTATATATGTATATATGTATATATGTATATATGTATATATATATATATGTTGGTGGTTGGATTCCCGCAGTAGCATTAGCGAATGCCCGCAGTATCATTAGCGGATGACCCTATACGCTCCACGCTATGATACTGGATGACCATCTACCGCGATATCCTGCCTCAAAGCAGGATGGGTATTAATTTTGTGACTAACGTCTGTGGATGCAGGAAAATAGGTTGGAGGGATCCAACTGGATTCCTCAAAAAATATTATCATTTGTTTGGTTTAATATATGTTATCTTATATGATGTGTTAGAAAAACCCATGATTTGATAATTTGGTATTTTGGATGTTTGAAATATCACTGGGCCTAAATGGTAATTTATAGAAATATCGTAAAGAGGGTTTTGAGATTTAAAAAGGAAAATTCTATTTTTTTTCTAAAATAGAATTTGAATTTAGAATGGGCTAAAGATCTTTACTTGTTTCGAAAATAAATAAAACAAGTATTGAATTTATAAATGATGTTAATAAATTAAATAATATAGGAAATTGAAGTAAATTTATAAATGGTGTTTATAAATAAAGTGGAAAAATTGTCATTGGATAATTTGAATATTTAAATTCAAATGTGAATTTAAAAATAAAAATGTGGAAATCGTTTTAAAGAAATAAACGATGGAATTTATTCTAATGTTCAGAATATAAATTGAACTAAAATAAATCCATAGGGATTTATGATTTGAATTAGATTAATTCAAATTTATTTAAATAGAAGTTAAATTGAATATGAAAATAAATTGGGTGTTATAAGTTATTATAAATAGAAATTCCCAAAAGGGAACTTTGGTTTTAAATAGATTTCGAAATAGATTTGTTTAAATACAAAACAAGGAAAAATTTATAAAATGGTGTTTATAAATATAATAAATTAATTATCAAGAAATAATTTGAATATTTAAATTCAAATATGAATTTAATATAGAAAATTCAAATAGAATTTGAATATAGAAAATTCAAATAGAAATTCAAATAAAGAGAATTTGAAATAGAATTGAAATAGAATTTCAATATAGAATTCAAATAGAGTTGAAATGGGAAATTGAATATATGAAATTCAAATAGAGTTGAAAGGGGAATTTGAATATAGAATTCAAACAAATTTCAAATGAGAATTGAATATAGGCAATTTAAATAGAATTGAAATGGAATTTGAATATAGAATATCAAAGTATAAATAAATATATTACCGAGTAAGGAAAAATCGACAATTATAGATAATTGAAAATATTATGTTGGATTGGGAAACTGATTTGATATATATATATATTAAAAATATATTAGAATGGAGTTAGAATTTATATATAAACGAAGTTCAAACGTTTATATATATGAATATAATTAAAACGAACTCGCCGCAACGTGGTAGTTCGTAAATTGGCATTTCAAACTTCAATTGAGTATACATATTTCAATTGAAGTCGGGATTCTTTGAAAAAAGAGACATCAAGACTGATTTGATAATAGTTTTCTAATGGAGAAGAATAATCTGGATTTCGTCGAATAGATTTTGAGTTATGTCAAAATCAAATTTTCAGAAAAACAGCGCCAGAACCATTATAAAACCATAACGGTTTATTTAAATAAATAAAATGATTTTGAGCAAATAAAATCAGAATTTCATTTAGGTAAAATCCAGATTTGAGTTATAAATAATATCTGAACTTGAGTGATGTAATGAAATGATTTTTGAAACAAAATCAAACCAGATGTTAATTGCTGAGTAGAATTTACTAATGTAAAGAAAAATTAGTTAATGAAATTTTAAATCAAAATTGGACTTTAGATCAGGAAATAAGGGGTTTGTAAATTCATATTCGAAATCGAATATGAAACTTGAATTAGAAATGGCATTCGATTGTTTTGAAAATAAATTAATTTATATTTGAACGTGACATGTTCAAATAACAAGTGAAATAGGCTAAGAAGCTGATTAAAGAATAAATGGGAGAAACTGAATTCAAATGAATGGATTGAGTTGAATTGAATTGAAAACAGGTGAACATGTGTTAGACAGGTATGGGATGAAATATATGAAGATTTTAATTTATGTGCCCGACAAAAAGGTACACGTTTAAATTCCATATGAGGTTTTATGCGCTGTATCGGCAAGCCGCTTTGCTTTTTCTTTTTCTTTTTGATTGGAGAGGCCTGTGTGGCGGTTTGGGGATTTTCCCGATGCTCCCGGTACAAAGGAGGTTATGGCGAATTTTTCCGGAAATTTAAGGAGTTAGAATATTTTTAAGAAAATTTGATAGTTAGAAATCAATGTATCGATATATATAGAATTCGATAATGAATCGAATTCAAATTAGAATATTATAAACAAAAAAAAGGAAATCAATAGTCTGGTAATAGAAAGAAAAATGTATATACGTTTAAAAAAAATGAATAATTGGCTTTATATGAGGTTGATTATTCGAGGTAAGTGGTTTTGTCTATTTTGAAGTTAAGGATGTTTTCAATCAAGGTTTGAGAGGTAATTATACCCCAACTTGATTGATTTCATTTTTTTACCGATAAATAGCAAGATCCAGTCTCGAAGAAAAATGTTTGAATAAAGGCTAGTTGAATGCGGTATTTTAGGTTGTTGTAATGATGTTTTTATACAACATTCGCTTTAACCCAAGTAAGTGGAAATTTGAAAATATAATAATAAATACTTCCTCAGTATAGAAATAAAGGGTCGTGAAAGAGATAAGTAATCGGAATGTTTTCCAACTGCAATTAAAGGATATTTTCTAAATATAGAAAATAAAAGAAGTTGGTATTTGGAAATGTTTTTCTCCAAATAACGTAAGAGGCCAAGATGATTATCGAGAATATCGTATTAACGAATATGGACAAGGAAATCGGGAAGTGTTTTGATAAATGAAATATAAATTAAAGGGCCCAGTGATTGTTTGATGTTTTGAATGGATGTCTGTTTTTCTTCGATAGTTAAATAACCGACTATCGAAGTGTTTGCCAATATCATTGTCAATATGGAGAGACCGGTTGGAGTATTACCCGTAAACCACTCCGTATTGGCACTAGCGTTGCGAAACAGATTATATGAAGATAACTGAAAATGGAGTAAAATGCAAGGACTTTTTCTATTAATAGAAATTGTGCCTTCGGTTTCATTCAGTCCCAGAACGAAGTGTATGGACAAGTGTCTGACAGAGTATTTCCAATGATCGCATATGTTGGTCTGTGTGTGTGTATATATATATATGGTGATGGAGAATTTATTATCTTAGCATAATATCCAGAATATATTTGTGCAAATCAATTAATGATTAACGGATCTGACATTGTGGCATTCAAAGTGATTGTGCTATCAATAAATGGAAGGTAATCGTAGCCTCAGGCCTCAACAACCGGGAAATGACAAAAATCGGGCAGGCAGCATGGCTATGTGGGTCGCATCCATTAGGGTGTATTATCACCTATCTAGAGATTCATTTAATTCCTTATTCTATTCGATGCTGTCCCATTCGGGAAACGGTTGCTGATCCCAACCGTTGGTGATATACGTTCGATACACTCTAGCGAAATGAGTGGTCGGTCATGTGTGGGCCGGGTTGCAAGACGTTCTTGTTGAACCCAGTGTATTCCTCTCTAGAGATACACTATCGGCAGGTGGTTCCATACCTTGTCATGTTGGAAATCCAATCTCCAATAAGCGCTATGCGGTTTTTGATTTTATATTATATATGGAGCGTGAGATGCAAGCGTTCCACTAGATTCTATTTATTTGATTTAGACATTATTATAATATCACTTGATTTGATATCAAAAAATATTTTGGGTTATAGTAAGGTAAAAACCATCCATGTTTATGTGTGGGCTGGTCTTACTATTATCCTTTCTTTCGAAAGGATTTTGGAAGTTAAACAAATGGTTGGAGTTTACTCACACCAGTCCCATGACTGATCCAGAGTTTATTTTGTTTTGTTTTCCCTAAACTCTTGGGTGCCCAAATTTGTACGGGCAGCCAAGTAGTCGGGATTTTACTGATTCACCTGGAGGAGTTTGAAGCAGGAGGCTTCACCAGTTAGCTATAGATTATAATATTTCCTCTATGTACTATGTTGTATCTAGAAACAGGTGTTTATAACTGTTCCAGGAACAACTGTTGTGCTTTGATGATGGTATGTATATACGGTTACTGATTTGTATTTCAAAAGTTATGTTATTTAATATATTTTACTCGTTCCGCTGTGAGATTTGTGTTCTTCGTTTTTCCTCTATTCTGATATTTATTTCTTTCTTTCTTTTTCTCATCCTCTAACTTCTTTCTAATAACGATTCATACTTCTGTGCAATTTGGGTTGGACGTGTGGTGTTATTAGTCAACTCGGATAGTACAGATTTGCGGACCGTTACATGCCCAATCGATCGGCTCCCTATCCTGTATATACCCTATGTCGTTCCCACAGTAGGATGTATCACTTCCAAAAGTGCAACCCCAATACAGACAACCATATATATTGGTGTTATATCCACCCAGATGAACCTCCTACAATCAGCTCAGTAAGCATGCCCCTGACCCCTACCTAGCTTGGTGTTCCCCTATGATACCTGTATGGGTTACTGACTGATACGGGTCCCACACCACAAATTATACAAGCCACCCCCTAGGTGTGTATCCCCAACTACTAGGATTTTGACAGTTTATGCTTAACATTTTAGCAAGCCCGCATAACCCAAACATATAAAACAGGTTAAGTTTATCAGGTTCGTATAACCCCCGCCCCCCACTGATTTAATAGATTTACTTAACCACTATAGATTCAAACAGATTCACTTAACCTACCACAGTTTAACACGTTCATATAACCCCACAGATTTAAACAGGTTAAGTATTATAGGTTAACAGGTTCATATAACCCCCAACAGATATAACAGGTTAAGTCTTACATATTAACATGTTCATATAACCCCCACAGATTAAACTGATTTACTTAACCCCGCAGATTCAACAAATTTACTTAACCCCATAGATTTAATAAGTTACAGTTTAACGGCTTATATAATCCCCACGGATTAAACAGGTTATATATTATAGGTTAACAGTTTATTATCATTCCCCGTTAATGTATGTTAATGCACCAGACCTCTTACATTAAGTTGACCACTTATGGATGATCGATATGCCGGTCAGTTCCAGACAGACTTCTACCACAAGTTGGACTTAGGGGGTGTTCTTTGTGTCCAAACGGATACGTTGGCCAACGGACGCCTCCGACGCCTCCGACGCGTCGGAGGCGTCCGTTGGCCAATGGTCCTATTTGGACCGTTGAGCCAACGGCTCAAAATTGAGCCGTTGGCTCTACCCCTTCATAACCCCCCTTTCCTTCTTTTCCTCACTTCTCCTACCTTCTTCCTCCTTCTTCTCCTTTCTGCTTCTGCCAAGGTACTTTTTTTGTTTTTTGTTCATATTTTTCTGCTTTCCAGTCTAATGGCACATTCGTCTGCTTCTGCTTCTGGCTCTTCCAACGCCCCAAATGCTTTATGACCGATTCAGATAGTCCACCGCCGGTTCAGTCTGCACGGAGGCAGTCGGCGTGCGCCACATCCAGTAGGGCAGCTCCTTCCGAACCCGCTCCTCCCGAGCCGGTCTTCGTACAGACAGACCGTTTCGCCGCGGCAGTCGAGAAATGCTTTGTCCTTCTGTCGCCTATAATTGATGTAAGCCGGTGGGAGATCGTTGAGATTTTTCGTCGCGACAGGTCTATTATGGAGGTGGTTGAGACCTTGTCTGATTTGGATTTGTTGGGGTTCATGTCTTATCATCTTTCTGTATTCCGCAGACAGTAGTAGTTTGTTGTACGTTTTTATGTTATTATTAGATAGTTGCTCGCATGTGTCTATTATTATGTAGTGAACTAGTATGAAATATTATTATGTACTGAACTGTTATGTATGGTTAAATGTGTTGTTTTGCATTAATCATATTGTTAAGTTTTAATCATTTAATAATTAAATTCCGAAATAAAAATAAAATACTCCGCTTAAATGCTCCGCTAAAATTCTCCGCTTAACGCAAAGAACACATTCTCCGCTAACTACTATTCTCCGCTATAATACTCCGCTCAAATTCTTCGCTTAAATTCTCCGCTTCCGCTTGCAAAGAACACACCCTTAATCTCGTGTCTTAGCATGGTTACATGTATATTTACGCACTAGACACCTCATATTAAATTAACAACTTGTGGATGTTGGATTTGCTTGGTGGTTCTGGGCAGACTTCTACCACAAGTTGAATTTAACCTCCTGTCTAAGTGCGGTTACCATTTCTTAATTGCCATAATTGTGTTAACAATCATTTTTGTCTAATAATCCTATGTAGGAATTACTCATGCCCATTATAGGTTTTTCAATTGAAATATTCAGTTTCAACAGATTTCATCAAATTAGTCATTTTGATAGATTAAACATCTCCACAAGTTACAACAGGTTATTTACAATTTCACTAACATGTTCCACTTAACCTTAAATAAAGCCTACAGATTTATATGCCCCAAAGTCCGGTCATAATTCACAGTATAACCTATGACCAAGTTTTATTGTACAGTATAGGTTATGCCCCCAAATCTCAGTTGTGATTCATAATACAAGATATGCCCCAAATTTAGCCTTACATCACAATATAAGTTATTCCCCAAACCCCAGTCATGATTCATAATACGAGTTATGCCCCAATTTATCTTTCCTAACCATTCCCAATTTCGTCCGTTCGCATATTTCAGCGATAGGCCTTAGCTCGAAGGTAGCCTAGGCTATAAAAATAAAAAGGGAAAGAGGGAGAGAAGAGGACATAAATGGGCATAATAATAGAATAGTCATATGATAACAGAAATCAGCATATCAGATGTAGGTATATAAGAACTGAATAATAGAACAGGTGTACATGTAATGGCAGATCCGTTTAGGTATGAATTATTTTCTTAACAGGCAAAGGTTTAGATATAGATTTATTTACATGTCAGGATTACTTGTTAAATGTTTATATCTAAAAGCAACATAAGCTCACAGAGACTGGATCTAAAGAGAAGAGAATAAAAAGCAAATGTTGTAGAAGAATTTCTTGTATGCAAATAAGTTATCGTTGAAGAGAAATAGGCTAACTCAATCCAAGAAGGGGGCAGCATTTCGTTCTCCATTGTTTTTTATGTGTAAAAACAATAGAAATTAGGTCCTATATATATATCCTACAACCTACGAATCTTGTTTAGAAACAAGTCCAGGTTCAGGTTACGAACCTGGATGGATCTGGGTTAGGTCGACACCCCCTTGTGTGAGTCGACCCTAGGTTCCACCCCCATTGGGCATGGGTTAACTCCCAATGGGTCGAATTACCGCATGCCTTCCTGCTCTTTGGTTTTGATTTATTTTGAATTCTGGACTAGTTTTTTTGTGTGTGTATATATTACTTATATGCATACAAACTTTAAACCTTAATATCTTCTTTATACGATGTCCATTTTACACAAACTCGGAGTCTATCTCAAGCAAAATTCCAAGACGAATGTAGTGGTATAGTCTGTTTCCCTTAATTCCCAATATTTAATTAAGTATTCTTTCGTTTATTGTTATAATGCCCCTTAAAATTACAAGGTGTTATACTTCATATATTAATATTGCCAAAGCGGATGCTAAAAAGCATTGATTTAGTGGGTGAAGCAGAAAATAGCGGGTCTTAAAGTAAAATTACTATTCATTAATGCTAAATAGAAATAGCGTTGTAGTTGAAAGGCGCTATGGGTTATATTGGGTATTTAGTGAGGCTTTAACTGCATAGAAAATGAGAAAGTGCATTGTATGACATGCCAGGCCAATATGAGATGGCCATCAAGGGATAATAACTCAAAACAGAACCTTTCATATGACTCACAACAAAGGGATAACATATAATAGAAAATATACAACAAGATATAGTAGTGAAGTATAACAGAACAAAAATCAAATCTCTATAACATCTCAGAGTCATCAATACAAAAAAAATCTATGTAAACGAATATCTGTACATCAATCCTCATGACATATATCTTAGAGTATTAACAATGATTAACATATAACGGAATCAACAAGCGTCTATATTGTATAAAAATAAAACACCAGCCTCCTACTCGTCTTCATGCACATCATTGGCACCAAAACCTGTCGACAGCTATCTTAGTCTACTCACCAAAATATGGATGAGCAATCTAAGGTAGTAAAAGGAAGTATAAAAACCTTAAGTCAGACAACAGTCTTAGTGAGGTATAAAATAACTATCAACAGTTACACATGATATATGAGTATAGATAGTTCTATATCTGATCTGTCCCATAACCCATAGAATCAGTACATGAAAATCATCTATAATATGCCACTTTAAAATAGGAAAAGGACATCTCCATCCTGTTTCTTTTCGTGGTCCTACAGTGATAGCCTACCCAGAGATATAGAGAAGAAAGAAAATGATCAACCATATCATCCATGGCAACCAATGTCCTAGCTATCACCGACTAAAGCCTTGAATACATTGATCATCGAATGACCGACCATTGTCATCCATCAAGGGATAATGGAAACTCCGGTTCTAGTTAGACTGCCATACACCATTTTGCGCATGTTTGCCTCCATCTGAGATTGCTGGATCACTCCTTGAGCCCGATCTAGGGTATACAATTCGTCTAATCCTGATGGGCGGCCCCACAATACCCATGCTTTGAGCCTGCTAGAACCTTTAATAACCAATGATTCCTTGGCACTTCCTATCTTTCAGTCCGTCCTCCTCGAGGACTTCATCTTTTAGTTTGAGCCACTTCTCAAACCAATTCTATTATCATCTGTTATCAACTCCCATCTGAGTCAACTTATAATCATACCGCCTCTTGCATCATCCCACGATCGGTACCACATCAATTCAACTTCGACCACTCCATCCTTAGTTCACAATTGAAGCTCAAATCTTGCTTGAGTTACAACTCAATCAATTGAAGCATTCTAGCTACCAAACTTCACTAGACATCTTCAAACAGACACACCATCACGCTCATCAAGTTTGAGCTTTCCATAATGAACCATAATGGATCAGTATCATCAATCATGTATGGATCAGTACCGATCCATTGACTTGGTGAAAAATTCACTAAGTCATGGTACCTAATCCAAGCACTCCATCATCCTACTGCCAACCGATTAGCTTATGCCAAATCCTTCTGGATGCCTTTTGTTGTTCTAAGCTTCCAGATGTATTTCACTTCATCACTACTCTTTATCAGTCCATCATCCATTCTTTGAATATCTCGAAACTGACCCATCCAAATGACTTGAGAACTCGCATGCAACCTTACCTCCTCCCTGTAGTGCCACATGCCAAGGATCAAGATCATCCAACCTACCGTGATGGATCAATGCCGATCCATCAACCATGGAACGGTGCTGATCCATATAGTTAGCACATTTCGACCCAAATTTTTTGGGTTTCCTACTTGCATCATCTAGAGCGCCATCGCAAATTTCATCTGAATTCGATCATTTGAACCATTGATTTGCTACGTTCTTTGATCCTAGGTTCCACAACAAACACTTCTAACAAACAATTTAGCAATTCAATCGAAACAAGGAATGATTCATCAAATCTTGATCATACAAACATGCACATACATTTAACATATCATAAAACAATGGATCTAACATGATTTGGATCAAAACATATTCAATAACACGATTAAAATCTAATTTCTTTCCAGTTTATATGATTAAATTAGATTATCCTAGAACTCTAAATTCGAATTAAACATATATGATTAGATGTTAGGTGAATTTAACATGTAAACATGAACTAATCCTAATTCAACTCATATTATCCATAGTTTTAGTGTAGAGTTATCAATCACTCACCAAATTCAATATCTGATGCGAATCTAATGAAATCAGATCCGAAAAACAATGAAATCCCAAAATCAATGCAATTTGATGTGATATAATCTTCTCAGATGATGATCTAGAGTCTAGATGCGATTTATGATGTGCTAGAATGAAATGGAATGAAGAAATTAGGGTTTAGGTTGAATCCGAAGAATAACAAACACAAGCCTAAATGTTTGAATGAAGAGAGAAACCTTAATTCTCTCCTCAAAATCCCTCTATTTATAGCAATAGTTTATTAGCCCAATGGGCTTCACTAATCAGCCTGTAACACCCCGTATTTACAAATCTGAGTATAATTAAAATATAAATCAGAATCAAGGGAAACGGGTTGTGCCATTGCGTTCGTCTCGGAAAAATACGCGAAATAGAGTCCGAAATTTCGTAAATCGGAGTCCATATGACCAAGTTATGGCCTTCCAAAGTTCAGAAAAAAATTAAACAGCACAGACCAGGTCGACTGGGGAGTCGACCCTAGAGTCGACCTGCCCCCAGGGGGTCGACCCTAGAGTCGACCTGCCCCAGGGGGTCGACCCTAGAGTCGACCTGCCCCCAGGGGGTCGACCCTAGAGTCGACCCTAGTGTCGACCTGGGGGTCGACCTGCCTCCCGAATCTACTTTTCTGCCTGGGTGCGTTCTGATGTATCTGGTCTCGTTTTCTGTCTAGATTCGTCTACCTAAACCTATTTAAACAGCCCCAAACCCAGCCTTCTCTACACACAATTCTATTCTGCTTCTTCTCTGCCTCTGTTCTAATAAAAATAAAAATGGCGTCGCTACTCTGCTGAAATCAAAACTAGAAGCTAATCAACATCAACCTAAGCAACTCAATTCAAATTAGAGATTAAAGCTTCTGCAACAATTCTGCAACAACTAAAGTTCTTTCTTTAATCCAAGCAAGGCAAGTACAGTTATTTTCCGCTATAAACATTAATTCTGATTTTGACATGAATTGTGAATCTGAATCTGAGATTATATCTGTTCTGTTCTGATTTGATTTATCTTATTCTGTATCCCTTTCTGCTTCCTTTCTGTTTCTATAGCCAGGCTACCACGAGCCTGTGCCTAATCTCATAAGAGATTAACGTATGAACGCAAATTTTGGGACAAATAATGAATGATGCGAAATTTGACAAGACTGAATTGAACGTATGACTTTAGATCTGAGGCATAAAATATATTGACATATGACTTGGGTTTGGATGCATGAATTTGACTGTAAACATGTAATTTATATATGTTGTATGCATAGTGTACGTTGTAATCTAGATCTGTAACTAATTAGAGAAATGAACATATGTTATTTAGATTTGTAATTAATTAGAAAAATAAGCATATGTTGTAAACTAGTTTTAGACCTATGCATATTCTGTGATAAAAGAAGAGAGGAACCATTGTAAGATTACATATGATTTGAGACTTTGGACAAAATGCATATAAAAGTCAAGATCTGATTTTTAGAAGATATGATTTAAAGATTTAGATTGTTGGGTATAGTTTGCATAATGATTTATGACTTAAAAAGAAGAAAATATGGAAACTTAGGTGTAAAGATTTACATTAATTAGGATATCTATTATTGCGATTACACCTAAATAGGGATTTTTGGATATATGGCATGCATTGTAATTAACGGTTATATTTGGTATAATTTATATTGTGAATCATGAAAATTATGTAAGCATATGAATTTAGACCTAATTTATGATTAGGCAAGGCATGTAAATAGAACCTTTAGAAATATTAAATTTGCTAAATCTGCTAATTTGCCAAGTTGCCTAAACTGCTAGTTTTGTAATATTGCCTAGACTGCTAATTAGATTGAAGTGCCTAATCTGTTAAATTTGTCGGTTGAAATGCCTAACCTGTTATATGCCAAAATCTGCTAAGTTGCTAAATCTGTTAAATCCGTTAAGTCATATAATCTGGAAAATCTATTATCTTCTAAAATCTGTTATCTGCTGTGTTGATATAATCATCGTGTTATTGATGTAATCTGAATTGGCATATATATTGGGCATGCGCATAAACGGTAAATTATTAATTAATTGGCCGCAAAGACAAACGTGACTAACTCGAGGTTAGAATGAGTTTGCGGCGTAATTCTGCCCGGAACCGCCCGGCACATCCAGTGGCCGCAAACAATAGGTTCTAATGTGAGAAGTTAGTCATAACCTGCTTAAGACACGAGGTTAGGTCTGGCTTCTGGCAGAAGTCTGCCCGGAACCGCCCGGCCCATCCAGCGGCCACAAGCTAGCGACCTAATGTGAGAGGTTTGGGCATTAATAATTAATTATTGCAAATCTAAGATAAGAATGACGTCTAAAACGTATTGGGGGAAATAGGGTTAAACCAACTGGATTAATAGGTATAGTAAACCCGTCCATGAATCTGTAGGCCCAATACAAAGTTAGACAAATCAGAAAAATATGTACATCTGATCTGTTAGTCTGGAAACTTGTTAACTTAATCTGTGAATTAGTAAATCTGAATTATGTATGTCTGAACTTGTAAACAAGTTAATCTGAGATCTGTTAGTCTGGGGACACAAGGTTAGGAGGGGAATTACTTGTGTCATCTGTTGTTTGGGACCCATATTAGTCAGTAATCCTTTCTGGTATCAAAACTTTGACCCAACAGTAGGTAGGGTCCGGGCACGCTTACTGAACTAATTATAAGTGGTTCATTCTGATAATGGCGAGGGGTGTTGATGGTGCGTTCCAACCGGGTCATGTGCGTATATGGATCCCGGTCTGCCTCTGAGGATGTAAGATGCCGTGACATCTGTAAATAGGTCTGTGCCAATTGGTTGTCACTTTAGGGAGTGATACACCCTACTGTGGGGCCGACACAGGATATTTATGTATTAGGGAGCCGATCGCTTGGGGTAGGGTTTTAGGGTACACTTAGTTCTGTCTGTTTCTGTTAGTACCGTCTGTTTCTGTTGGGTGGTAACACCTGTCTGTTTCTGCGTGGTACCGTCTGTTCGGGTGGTAAAGGCCCATTACTATAGTGTACACCTAATTCTACATTCTGTTTCCATAGGGATTAATCTGTTTCTGCTTCTGTCTGTTTCTGATCGGGTAGTAAAGGCCCATTATTAGCATTCTGTTTCTGTTAAATTATTCTGTACCCGTTCCTGCTTCAGTTTAGACATTAGGGTGACACCTAATTCTGTTATACTATTATTAGTGCAGAGAAGTGTAAAGCAATAGTTTATGTCATTCTGTTCTTCTGTTATATCTGCTACACCTATTACAGTTATCCCTCATCCAGTTTTATGTTCATGTCATATTATTATTATCTGTTCATATGCTGAAAGTCACTGGACTTGCCAGACTTTTTGTCTGACCCTTGTTGTTTCGCCTCCTTTCTTCCGTTTCCCCCCCAGGTTATCCAAGGAGGGAATACTTTAGCTTGATCCGGATTTCTCTTTGCTTGAAGTGCTTAAAGTATGGCTTGGCTCTGTATATCTTCCGTTCTATGGGGATTATTATTTTAAACCATGCATTTTGAAGGCTTTTGTACAAGACTGATATTTTGTACTTGAATTCTGAGATTTGAGAGGATGTAACCATATTGATTTCTGTTTCCACTGTAATAAAGTTAAAAATTTTCAAGTACTGTTTTATCTGTCTTGTAAGTTTTTGTTCTGTTTACTAAAATGCTCCACCAAAGTTAAGGCATTCCCTTTGTGAGTGACCTTAACGGAGGTGGGGTGTTACACAGCCCATTAGCAGCTAATTAGCGTAATAGAAAATGAAACTTAAAACAACGATTCTACTAAACCTTTGAGCCAAATCTTTAATGTGATTACTCTATGAAATTTAAACCGCCATTTCGATCCAATGAGAATGATTTCAGCACCTGATTAAATCCCTATCAAAAGTTATAGCTATAACAATATTCACGAAGGGATTATTACAAATCAATTTGGTAAAAATCATGGGCATGTCTCACGACCCCATGAACAACATATTAAAATCTGAAAATGATCCGATCACCATAATTATTTTAAGGTCCTCCAATATGTAAAATACGAGTCGTTACATTCCTCCCTCTTTAGGAATTTCTTCCCCAAAATTCCTAGCAAACATGAGCAGCCAAAGTATTTTGCATGCCTACTATCCATGAGTATCCAATATAGCACCCAACAATCTATGCAATCAAAATCCTACCTTAGCATGTAGAACTATAATAATGCAAGACACAATGGTACAAGTAAGATACGATATATGGGATATACCGCTTAATGAGTTCTGGATGGGTCGACCTCATACTTTATTCTGTTTCCTGTGTGCAATCGCCGTCGTCCTCACCCCGTTATACCTTGATTAGATTAACAAACTTTCTCCTAAGTTGTTTCATGCCACTTCCCATTGCACAAAGTGGCTTACGAGGCCTAAAAATTTTAGGCTCGACCTCTAAATCTTCGATCTGATACGGAGATATCAGAACATTCGAGTCATGCATAAACTTCTATAGAAACGATACATGAAACATATTGTGCACACCTGCCATCTGCTTAGGTAAATCCACTCTATATGTGAGCTTCCCAATACGCTCAACCATTGAAAATGGCCTAACAAACCTTAGTGCTAAATTTCCTTTACTTCTGAAATGAACCATATTCCTTAGAGGTGAAACCTTAATGAACACCAAGTCTCCAGCTGAGATTCCAAGTATTTTTGTCGTTTATCGGCTTAGCTCTTCTAACGATCTTGGGATACTTTCATTGGTTGCTGAATGATCTCATATTAACTGACGTGTTTATCATATCAGGCCTAAGAACTAACTTCTTTCCGGTATCTAACCAACAGGATAAAGAATTACATAGTCTAAAATACAACACTTCATACGTTGGCATTACAATCCTCGATTAATAACTGTTATTATAACCAAACTCAACTAAATGCAGATGCTCTTCCCACGATCCTCCAAAATCAAACACACAATCTCTAAGAAGGTCATCCAGTACTCGATTAACTCCCTTAGTCCAACAATTTGTTTGGGGATGACAAGATGTACTCATACATAGCACGATTCCCAATGTCTCTTGCAAATTATTTTAGAATCCACTAGTAAACAATAGATCTTGATCACTAATTATATCCTTCGGTATCCCATGGAATCGAACTGTCCACTTCAAATATAAATCAACCAATTTTGATGTTGTCCTAGTCAATCTGACAGGAATAAACATTATGCTTTTGGTAAGCGATCTATGATGACCCAAATACCATAATTTCTGGCCCTTGTCGTGGGTAGTCTATCGATAAAATCCATCGACACCTGCTCCCATTTCCACGTAGGAACTTCTAGTGGCAGCAACAATCCACTTGGCTTTTTCTGGTCAGCTTTAATCGATTGACTATTCATACATTTCGAGATAAATTTCCTAACATCCCTCTTCATACCTTCCCAGTAGTAGGCTCGCATCATATCTCGATGCATCTTAATACCACGAGGATGAACCGTCAATCTAAAGTGATGACATTCCCTCAAAACCTTATCTCTAACCTTATCAATAACAGAAATAACCAGTTACCCATTCTTGTGAATCCAACCATCTCGATCGACTTTGAAATTCTTAATTTTCTTGGTTTCCACTCTCGTCTCTAATCTATGAAAGACCTCTACAAGCTTAGCATCTCGCTTTTGTCTTTCGCCAATCCTTTCAATGAGAGTTGGTCTAATCGTTAAGCTTGCTAACATTTCGGGCTCTAACTCATAGTGAGGCTTGAAATCAAATCTAGCCAAACACTCAAGATGCTTCCATTTCGAAAAACATGGCTCCCAAACTTGCATGTCGCCTTCTTAGCGCGTCGGCCACCGCATTACCTTTACTTGAGTACATGTTATTCCAAAGTCATACGACATCAAAAACTCTAACCATCACTACTGCTGAAGATTTAAATCCTTTTGCTAGAAAAGTTACTTCATTAATTTTTGATTCGTAAACAACTCGAGTCTAAACCCAATAGGAAATGCATCCAAATCTTCAAAGCAAATATTGTCGCCGTTAACTCTAAATCATGAGTGAGATAATTCCTTTCATGCGGCTTCAGTTGTCAACTCGCATAAGCTGTAACACTATCTTTATGCATTAGCACTTCTCAAAGTCTAGTACCATATGCATCAGTGTATACCACCATCTCTTCGATCCCATTCGGAATAGTCAATACACGAGCACTCGTCGATCTTTCTTTCAAAATTCTGAAAGCTAGTTCACACTTTGTATTCCATGCAAAGACCTGATTATTCTTTGTTAATCCGGTTAATGGTGCTTCTATCTTCGATAAATCCTTAATAAATCGTCGGTAATATCTAGCTAAACCAAGGAAAATCCGAACATCCGTCGCATTCTTGGGTCGATCCCAATCCTGGATTGAGACTACCTTGTCATGATCCACCGCTATTCCATGTCCCGACACAACATGACCCAAAAATCTCACTTCTTCCTTCTAGAAGTGACACTTTGAAAACTTCGCCTTCGTGTGATGTTTCCATAATATTTCCAAAATAATCCTCAAGTGCATCTTTTGTTCTTTCTCAGTCCTAGAATAAACCAATATATCATCCATGAACACAAGCATGAACTTGTTCAACTGATCTTTGAAAACTTGATTCATAAGATCCAAAAATTATGTTGTCACGTTAGTCAATCCAAACGGAATCACCAAACACTCACAGAATCTAGATAGTGTCCTAAAAGTAGTCTTTGGCACACTCTCCTAACCACTCTCAATTGGTGAAATCCCATCGTCAAATCCATTTGGGAAAACGACTTGGCTTTGTGAAACTGATCAAACAAGTCATCGATTCTCGGTAATTGATGCATGTTCTTCCTGGTCACTCGGTTCAGCTCACGATAATCCACACACAATCGCACAGACCCATTAGCCTTGGTCGTATAAACTACCAGTGCACCCTATTCAGATACATTCCTACGAATGAATCATTTACTCAAAAGATTGTTCACTTGCACCTCCTATTCCAGCTATTCCTTAGGCGCCATTCGCCTAAGAGGCATAACAATAGGTATAACTCCATCTACTAGATCAATCCAAAACTTAATCTCTCGATGTGGCGACTGCCCTTTGACTTCTTTAAAGACATCCAAAAACTCACTGGCGATTAGCACCGATGACAATCCTTCCCGTGGAATCACAAGTGAATGTAAAAAGATGATCAAAACCCCATCCTTTGTGGTAAACAACGTATCACCATCGTTCGTCTTCCACATTCCTATTTGTCAGCTCGAGCCTCTCACATTCCGTAATGGCCACATACCTCTTGAGCCAATCCATACCTAGAATAATTCCAAACCAAGTGAAGTTCAAAACAAAGCAGTCACACAAAAGAGCAACCATGACTCGATAGGACTATACCACGACAAATCATGTAAAAACTTGAAGAAC
Source organism: Allium sativum (assembly GCA_030737875.1). Classification (NCBI taxonomy): domain Eukaryota; kingdom Viridiplantae; phylum Streptophyta; class Magnoliopsida; order Asparagales; family Amaryllidaceae; genus Allium; species Allium sativum. The sequence goes on along the minus strand of CM060909.1, from coordinate 943,036,115 downwards.
CCCCTACTGGATTAGTCACAACCAATGGTCTATCAACAATCTCAAGTTCTAAATCCAACTTGCAAACAACCTCATTACAAATAAAAGAATGTGATGCTCTAGCATTAAACAAAACTCAAACTGAAACATCTCTAATAGAAAGCATACTTTGTACGACAACACTCTTCCCCTTTTCCGCAACAGTCGGACCCCTTGAGGAAGACAACACAACATCCAAAGCATATGCTCTCACAACCTGCTTATCCTTTGGTTGTTCCAGAAAATTCTTTCTCATATGCCTAAACCTATCACAATTATAACACTTCCTCTCCACCTTAGAGTTCCTGAAATCCTTGAAATAATGACCCTTCTCTTAGCAATTGTAGCAGGTAACCTCACCCTTAGGTTTCTTATGGCGATTTCCCCTTGCTGTTGATGTTTCCTTTTTCCATTCTACTCTTTCTTATTACCACCACGTTTTTATGGCTTTGACTCCTCCTTACACTCAACAGAAGCCTCTTCCTTCTACGGGAACAAACTCTCCTTCCTTAAAGATTCATTGACCTGCTTCTCATCAGAATCATCGACATGATCAATCAGTTGCTTCCCATGGCACTCATCCAAACCCAACATAAACTTCCCGTTCTTCTGATAAGGAATCTCAATATACGAACGTGTGTACTTGGATAAAGCTTTTAACTTAACCACACACTCAAACATAGGTATACCTCCTTGCTTAATATCAACAAACTTCTTAAAGAGAACCGACTCTTGGACCATCGAAATAAACTTTGCCTCGAACCTTGTTCGGAATTGATCCTATGAAATATCATCCTTTGGAGTCTCTAAAGTGATGGAATTCCACCATACCATTACTTGTCCTTGCAATTGTCTCGATGTAAAATTCTCTTAGCTCCATCATTGATTCCTAAATCTCTGAAGATACGAACACATGTATCCAAATAATTTTGAATCTCAACAGTAGGTTCCATCCCAATAACCAGCTTGCCTCCCAGAGAAGTATATCCATGTAGAGCTAGGCAAAATCAACCACGCTAGGTGCCAGCACAGAAACATTACCCTCTGCTACTACTTCTGGAGTGGGCATCCTACTTATGATCGTTGCCATCATGGCTTCGATCGTTGCAGGATAATAAGGTATAGCAGCAGTGACTCCCGAATGGCTACCCCTGCCTACTCCTCCAATAGCAGGCTTTTCCCTAACAGAGTGTCTTGAAGTTTGATGACATAAAACGAGAATGATCATTCCACGTTGGAGAAAGGCCGCAGTAAAATTAAATTGCTCACTAATCTAATATACTATACTATAATGTAGCAACCATCCATTAAAAATTACAGGTACGTCTCTCATACGATTTTACGTTTGTGAACTTTGGGTAAAATCGATTAACGAAAGAACTAATCCAAATGTGACGACCGTCCCATAACTCCTGCACTAAACAAAGAGGAAAGTGCGTTGTATGATGTGCCTGACTAGTATGGGATGTTAATCAAGGAATAATAACTCGAAACATAACATGTCGTATAACTTACAGCGCATGGATAACATATAATAGGAAATGTACAACGTGATATACTAGCGAAGCATAACAGAACATAAAATCAAATCACTATAACATCTCAGAGTCATTAATACAAAACATCTGTGTAAATAAATATTTTCACATCAAGCCTCTCTGCATATATCTAAAAGTATTAACAATCATCAACATACAACAGAATCAACAAGTATCTATATAGTATAGAAATTAATATGCCAGCCTCCTTCTCGTCACCGCACAACATCATTAACACCAAAACTTATTACCTTCTATCTTAGTCTACTCAACATCATTAATGAGAAGCCCAAGGTAGTAAGAGGAAACATAAAACGTTGAGTCATACAATAGTCTTAGTGAGGGACAAAATAACTATTAACACTTACACATGATATATGAGTACATACAATTCTCCATCTAATTAGTCCCAACAACCACAAAGTTGGCACATGATAATCTTCTATATATGCCACTTAAAAATAAGAGATGGATATCCATAATCTCGCTTCTGTTCGGTGAAGTATGGTAATAGCTACCCAGAGAAATATATAAGAAAGCTGACAATCAACCATAACATCCATAGCAACCAATGTCCTAGCTATCGCCGACTAAAGCCTTGAATACATCATCGGTCGTTGTTGTTTGTCAAGGGCAAGTGATAACCCCGGTTCTAATTAGACTATCCTACACTGTCTTGCGTATGTTTGCCTCCATCTGAAACAACCCGATCACTCCACGACCTCGATCCAGGGTAACGGTCCATCTGATCCTGATGGATGTCCCAACGATACCCCTGCTTTGAGCTGCTAGAACCTTCGATAACAATCTATTCCTTGCACTTCTTATCTTTCAGGCCATCCTCTTTGACGACTTCATCTTTTAGTTCGAGCCTCGAACAATTCCATTATCATCCGCGATCAACTCCAATCTAAGTCAATCTATCATCATACTGTATCGTGCATTATTGCAAAACCATATCACACCATTTCAACTTTGACCACTCCATCTTGAGTTAACAATCGAAGCTCTAATCCTACTTGTGTTACATCTTAATCATTTAAAGCATTTTAGCTATCAATCTTCACCAGATATCTTCAAGTAACCACACCATCACGCTTACCAAGTTTGTGCTTACCACAATGAACCATGATGGATCAATATCGATCCATCATGTATGGATTAATACCGATCCATTGACTCAATAAAAAATTCACTAAGCATTGGTACCCGATCCATGCACTCCACCACCGCACTACCAAACCATTAGCTTATGCCAAATCCTCTCGGATGCCTTCTACTGATCCAAACTTCCAGGTGTAATTCGCTTCATCGCATACTTTCTACCGATCCATCGTCTATTCTTTAAATATCTTGAAACCAACCCACCTAAATGTCTTAAGAACTTGCATGCAAACTCATCTCCTCGTAGTAATGCCACATGCCAAAGCTCAAGACCATCCAACATACTATGATGGATTGATGCTGACCCATTAACCATGGATTGGTACCGATCCATATGGCTAGCATATTTCGAGCCCAAAATTTTGATTTCCTTCTTGCATCATTCAGGGCGCGTCCATTAAGTTTCATCTGAATTCAATCATTTAAACCTTTGATTTGCTTTGTTCTTTGATCGAAGGTTCTACAACAAACAATTCAAGTAATACATTCAGTTCAATCAAAACAAGCAACGATTCATAAAATATTGATCATACAAACATTCACATACATTAAACATGTCATAAAACAATGGATCTAACATGATTTGGATCAAAACATATTCAAGAATATGATTAATCTAACTTCACGCCAGTTTATATGATAGAATTAGATTATCCTATAATGTCCAAATTCGAATTAAACATATATGATTAGATTAAAGGTGAATTTAACATGTAAACATGAATTAAACCTAATTTAGCCCATATAATCCATAGTTTTTGTGTGAGAGATATAAATCACTCACCAAATTCAAGGTCCAATGTGAATCCAACATAAGCACAACGATGATAATCCCCCAAATCAATGCAATTTGATGTGTATTAATCTTTCTAGATGATGATCCAACATTAGATGCGATTTATGATCAATTATAATGAAATTGAATGGAGAAATTATGGCTTGATTGAATCCAGAGAATCATGGACACAAGCCTAAATGTTTGAATGAAAAGAGAAAGCTTAATTCTCCCCCAAAAATCCTCTATTTATAGCAGCATGTCATTAACCTAATGGGCTTAGCTTATCAAACCATTAGCAGCTAATTAGTTTGCCTAATAGAAACTGAAACTTAAAATAGTGATTTCTCCCACACCACTAAGCCAAATATTTAATGTGACCATTCTCAGCACATGATTTGATCCGTATCAAAATTTATAGCTAAAAAATATATTCACAAGGCAAAAATGGTCACAAATCGATTTGGTAAAAATCATGGCATGTGTCACATCCCCTTGAATAACTTATATAAATTGAGAATGATTCGACCACTAGGGAATTAAAAATAATTGTTTTACCATCCTCTAATACGTAAAACACAAGTTATTACAATTTGAAAGATAGAGTTTAACTGATTTACACTCATAATTATCCTAAAATTCCAAATTAAAGTTATACCTCATGGCTATTATTATAAATGAATTCGACCTGATGGAGATAATCTTACCAAGATCCTCCATAATCAAGACAATAGCATGACGAAAGTATTCTAAGATCTAGTTTACCCTTTCCGTCTAACCATTGGTATGTGGATGGTAAGTGGTATTCAGTCGAGTCCGTAAAGCTTCTTGAAATACCCTCCAAAAGTTGCTGGTAAAGGTTGGGTCTTGATCACAAATAATACTAGATGGAAAACCATGAAAACGAACAAACTATCTCATATAAATCCTATGTAGTTAAAGCTGCGCTAAAGCCTTGCAAAATCCCCGCTATAGCTCGTAGCACTCCTCGACCGCTACGCTATTTCAGTTTAGCGCTGATGAATAGCAAATCCGCTTTTAGCTCCATTATTTTCCGCAACACCCGTAAAAAAAGGCTATTTAGCACCTATTTTAGCAATATTAATATATAAAGGATGATTTGATCAATTCTCTTTTAAAACAAATCAATAAAGTTAGTGTAAAGAGATAACTTAGGACATAAGTCCCCTATATAAGGTAGAAATATAATAATAATCAAACGTAGTGTGCATTATTATGATGTTCTTTGATCTTGTTATATAATATTAACTAATATCGGTTTCTTCTACACAAATGACATGAGACTAATAATTAATTAATTTTAAATATCTGGTTCTACATCTATTGGACCTTGTTTGCACATCCGCCATATCTCCGCTATTTCCACATATTATCCCCGCTATAGCATGCTGCACCTAAACTGCTATATAACCGCTAAGTGCTTTAACTGCACAGTTAATAAATCTCGGCTAAACTCAAAGCAGTGTAGCTAGATTTGATTGGAATGAAATGAGTTGACTTGGTCAATCTATCAACTATCACCAAATGCTATCGTTACATCTCCTCGTCCTCAATAGACCATCAATGAAATCCATAGAAACATGTTCCTACTTTCGATTGGGAATCTCAAGAGGATATAATAATCCTACAGTCCTTTTGTGATCAGGTGGCATATCTACTAACATAAACTAAAATGTCTCTCTTTATTCCACTCCATCAATACAATCTCTTTATGTTATTGTGCATCTTCGTGACTCCCTAATGGATTGATAATCTAAATCGATGATTCTTCTAAAGTGTCTCTTGCCTCAATCCATTAACATTCGAAACAAAAATCCAATTAGTAATCCTTAGAATTCCCTTATCATCAATCTTTGCATTCAATTCTCTTTGGTTACCACCTTCTCTGCTGCGAACATTTTCCTTCATAAGACTCAGCATGTCATCTTCATCTGTGATGACCATCCTATACCTCCTGCTTTAAACTAAGGAATGGTGAGTTGTATGATGTAACAGGCCGATACTGGATGATAAATGAGGTAGAATAAATTAAAATGAAACCTGTCGTATAACTCACAACACATGGATAATATATAATAATAAAATATACATCGGGATATAGTAGTGAAACATAACTGAATAGAAAATCAAATCTTTTTAAAACCATAGAATCTCAAGCACAATGCATCTGAGTACATGAATCTCTAAATACAATATGCCTCACTACATCCCTCAGAGTATCAATAACCATCAAAATACAGCGGAAATAGAAATGAAATATTTAAATTGTAGGTAGTAATAGTATGCCAACTTCTTGCTTGTCATCACACAACATCAACGGCACCAATCCTGCTACCTAGTATCCAGTCTGCTCATCAACAACTTTAATGAACAACCCAAGGTAATAAGAGGAAAACATAAAACCTTGAGTCAGACAAAAATCTTAGGATCAACCATCCATTCTATCCAGTAACCAACAAGTTATAACGTAAAAACAATCCATCACATGTCGTTACAGAATAGGAAAGGATGAACCCCGATCCTGCTTCTCTTTGACATTCTATGGTGATAGCCTACCAAAGAAAAATGGAGAAGAAAGCACAAAATCAACCATAGCATCCATAACACCCAATATCTAAGCTATCACCGACTACTGCCTTGAATCCATCGATAATCGAACTTGCTTTCAACGATCAAAAAGGCTAATGGAAAAACCCCAGTTCTATCCAAACTACCATATGCAATCATGACTCGTGCGTTTGCCTTACCCAACAAAGACGACTAGGCCCATCATGACTTTCTAGGGTACATGATCAATCGAATCTAATCCTAAAGGGCATCCGCACAATACATCTGCTTTGAGTCTGCAAGAACACTTCGATTATCGGCGATTCCTTGGAGCCTCAAACTTGTCATGCCTTTCATTCTAATGACTTAATCCATCTCTCGAACCATTCCATTATCATCCATGAATGACTTACATCCTATCAATCCATCGTCATACTAAACTGTGTATCGAATCATGACCAGTGCCACATCAAACTGGCTTGGACCACTCTAATGCGAGTTCACTTTTGAAGCAGCATCAATCATTGAGTTGCACATCAATCATCTAATGTAACACTCATTAATTTAATACGCTATAATTACATAAAGAAATAGTAAAATTTATATTAATTAACAAAATATTCAACATTTGCTAAAAAAGACTTTACTATTGCGTTTGCTACAAAATTATGATTCAGATGGACTCTTGGTTTTCGTAAATCGAACGAAGTATGAAGAAGTTATGAATAAAAGAAGTTTGAGCTAGATTTAAAACTATTTAAATAAATAAACTCAGAAAAGCAACGGTCAACAGTCGAGCCGACCCTACATGGGTCGACCCCTGTGTCTACCCAGGCAGTAGGTGAGTTGACCCACCATCGAACAGGAAGAAGCATGAACCTGGACTAATTTTGGTGTTTTATTCCTTGTTGACTCAGCATGATGTATCTTTAACTATTTGATTTTATAATCTATTGTCCTATGGTTTTAGACTTTCCTAACTTGTCTATAAATAGGATAGCAGCCTCACCATTATCTTACACACAAACATTTATTCATCTTCTTCCTCCTCTAGGTTATGTTCTGAAATAAAAATTAAGAAAATGTCGGGGTGCTATCAGAACATAGATTGAAGGGATAATTCTTGTATTTCTTCCACAATAACTATTTTAAAGACCTTTTCCGGATCTAATACAAATCACTGTGAGTTTCACATTATTTTAGATCTGTAATTTTAAAGAAGGATTTTTTACAGTAAATACATATTGGATCTAAAAAGAAATAGTTTATTCTTATTATCCTTTTGATATTGTCAATTATATGCTCATTTTCAGTTATTACATGTTATGTGTGCACCTTTCTTATCCCCTTTCTACCTTAGTTTACAGTCTTATGCCTATTTATTCTGTTTATTTTGTTTCTAAGGTGGATCTATTTTTCTCATCTCCCTTTTTATTTTACGTTGAGCTTAGGCCATCGAGAGCCTAGGCCTTTTTCATTAGAAATGCATAAAATCGGGATAAATTATAATATTATGTAACGATATTAAAATGGAGATTTGGGCAAATTGGAATATAAGAACCATTGAATGTATAATTGATATAATTGTAAACATGTTAATCTGAATAGGTTGGAGTTAATTTTACATTAAGTAGAAATATTATATGAAAATATGAGAATCAGATGTAAATTAAGTAAAACCATGTAACATAATCTATATACATCTGAGCAGGTGACTGTATGATTTGGGGGAAGGGTTGTTACATTTAATAAATGTCCTTTACAACTGGAAAATATAACATAGGTTTAAATGATGCTTATTTATGAACTTAAACCTACTAAGTTAATCCTATTTGATTAACAAGCTAAGAGGTTCCATGTCTTTCGTTGATATATTATTGGGGGAACTCTTAATATCCTAGTTTACTTAGGTGCACAAGCCTAGAGATGGTTAGTGTAAATCTGATATTTTCTTGGAATTCATATCAGTTAGCATCCTCCTATTATCAAACGAGAATTTCACTAGGTAAGGACTAGGGCACGCTTTACTGATGGATGATTGTCAGAGTTTCAACTTCTGGAGGAGGGTACGGGCATGTTCCGGAAGAGTCATTAGCATGCATGTGTCCAATAGGAGAAGATAGGACGATGTAACATCGACGAACAGGGTTGTGTCTTTTAAAGTTGATGGGTTTGGGACTGATATCCCCAACAGCAATGGCTAACACAATTTATTTGCTTCTGTAGGGAGGCGATCACTTGGTAGTAGTGCGGGTAAAACCAAATCCTGATATTCGGATAGTGGGTGCATAATTTTTGTTCTGGGATATGCATGAGAAGCTTATTCGATCTTACCTTATCTCATTTACTTCGTACTTGCATATTTTACTGTATTTTCATGCCTAGTATTATTGATTTGTCTTGATACTTCTTTATCTTATGGTTATGCTAAAAATCACTGGAACTCGCCAGACTTTATGTCTGACCTATTTTGTTTTCCTTCTCTCTTGTTCTTTTCCCTAGGTTCTCAGGGTGGTGGATTGCAGCATTGACCATGATTCTTTGATTCAACTTGGACTTGGATTATTTATCACTCTTTATATTTCTTCAATTTATGTTCTATGTTTATTCATTATTGTTATAGCTCATGAGGGATACGATTTTATGGTGTTTTGCTCTTATGGTTTATGTTTCCACGAGACATATATTTTAGTTGTTATGACTTTATGGTATTTGAAAATTAAAATGTTGTACTTGATTTGAATAATAAAAGTTTGGAAAGTTTTTCCACTGCATTTTAAATTTTGCCTTGTGAAATTAGTCTCTGATGTTATTACGTTATACATATTACGCTTCACAGAACTTAATGCATCCTCATATAGTTGACGTTAAGGGATATAGGGTGTTACATTTGGTACTAGAGCCTAAGGTTACAAGATCATTTTTTTTTGAAAAGGTGTTTTCAAGCAAAGTATTTTCAAGTAAAACCTATTTTTTTGAAAAATATATTTCCTTAAGTCATTTACAGTATTCCTTCTATCTCTTTTTGGATCATTATTTCTTCTCTTTTTCAGCATGTCTAGGGCTCCTAATTTCCCGGGGGCATTCCCATTCCGACATGGTTCCCTAGATACGTAGAGGCTATGACACCTGCCGAAGTGCAAGGGAATGTCCCATCCCTAGCTACTGTCGTAGTAGTTCCACCCAATTCTATAGTCGGCTTCTCTAAGCTTTGTATGGATTTTTGTGTGATAGGAGGCAAACTGTTTCGTGGTAATAAGAGTTTGTGGAGGCGCACAATTGGCTTAGAGAGACAAAGAATGTATTTGATTTCTGGGAGCTAGACGATAAAAGAAAGATTCAGTTAGCTTCTTGGCAACTGAAAGAGGAAGCATCGTATTAGTAGGAGGTAACTCAAACGGGGCAGGCAGTGGCCACTTGGGATGAGTTTAAGAATAGGTTCATGATGAAGTTCTTATCTCAAGTTGAGGAAGGAATGCAAATGGAGAAGTACTTAAATTTGAAGCAAGGAAGTACGAAGGTGAAGGAATATGTCCATAGATATAATCAGTTGGCAAGACTTGGCTTAGATTTAGTAAACACTCCTCATAAGAAGGCTTTAAAATCCACGAAAGGGTTGAATAAACCTCTGCAACGACTAGCATTGACACATATCCCTATGGGAGCGACTTTTGAGATGCTAGTGGACATGTCTTTGATGCATGAGGATGAGAAAGAGGACAAGAAAGAAGTAATGACTATGGAGGACAAACCCATGATTGATAAAAAGAAGTGGTGGCTCATGAAGGGCATTACAAAGAAAGGAGGAAAACCTGATAAGTCACAAATTAAGGCAGAGGTTAAGTGCCATGATTGTGGAAATATAGGGAACTTTGTTAAAGATTGTAGAAAGACTAAGAATGCTTGTTTCAGTTGCGGTCAAGTTGGATATCATACCAAGCAGTGCTCTAACAAGCAAGGTCAGAAAGCGAGGTCATCTGGAGGGCAAGTTTATGTGCTTGAGGCAGCTCATGTTGGTGGAATGGATAGATGTAGGGAAGTCATCGAAAAGGTTTGACTTCTCTTTTTGATTCTCCTATTAGGACTCTGTTTGATTTCAGTGCTTCTCATTCATTTATATCCAAGTCTATGGATAATAGTCAGCGCCTAGACACTTTTATAGTTACTGATCCTGTAGTGGTCTCAAACTCCATAGGCGGTCGGGCACTTTTCTATGATATGTTGGGGTTTGAGAATTTCTGTTATACGCATCGAGTTTGAGTGTGAAGCATACATTCTTGGCTTTATGGGTTATCTGCTTAATCTAGGAATGGATTGGCTAGCCATGTATGGTGCCATTCAAGATGGAGTGAGGAGAGTTATTAGGCTTTTTATGTCCCACGACAGAACTCACGAGATTTCTTGTGACCTATTGGGGTTAGTTATGCTCAGTTTCATAGATTCCCCTAATACTTCTGTTGACGATCTTAGATCAGTACCCATAGTTAGAGATTTTCCGGACGTGTTCGATGAGGTTAAAGGATTACCACCCAAACAAGAGATAAAATTTCGTATTTATTTGGTGGTGAATGCGAATTCTTTTGCTTTACTGGTACACCACAAGGCTCCTAAGGAGAGGAAGGAGCTCAGTAAGTAAGTAGGTGAGTTATTCGAGAGCATTTCTAAGTGGGGGGCTCTAGCCATCTTTGCGACCCAAGTAGATGGCTCTCTCCATCTATTCATGGACTATAAGGAATTGAATAAGCTCACCAAGAAGAATAGGTACCCACTCCTGAGGATCGATGACTTGTTTGATCAACTAGTAGGCACCTCGGTTTTCTCGTAGTTGGATCTAGCTACGAGATTTCATCAGCTGAGTGTAGCAGATGACAGTATAGGAAAGACTGCTTTTAGAACTCCAAGCGTATTCTTTGAGTGGCTGATCATGCCTTTTGGGTTGACCAATGCACCTGCGTGTTTTGTGGATTTGATGAGTCGGGTGTTTATGGAGTACCTGATCAAGTTTGTTGTGGTTTTTGTGGACGATATTTTTTCTTCTTGAGGAGCGACGGAGTGCATGCTATACACTTAGAAGAGGTTCTCCACACTCTCAGATCACATCAACTAATGGATAAGTTTTACAAGTGTCATTTCTGGAGAAAGGAAGTAAGATTCCTAAGGCACGTTGTCTCCAAAGATGGAATAGTGGTGGACCCCACTAAAGTTGTCGCATTTCAAGATTGGAAATCCCTTAAGAATGAGATAGAGGTTAGGAGTTTTTCTAGTTGGTGGGTTATTACGGAAAGTTTATTAAGAACTTTGCACTGATCTCAACTCCACTCACCCGTTTGATAAAGAAGAATTTGGCTTTCATTTGGAGCATTGATTGCGAGGATGCATTCCAGAGGATAAAGAGGGCTCTGACACCAGCCCCTATTCTGACTCTTCCTAATGGTAGCAAGGTGTTTACAGTCTACACGGATACTTACGGCATAGGATTAGGTGTTGTGTTGATGCAAGAGGATAGGGTGGTATTATATGGAAGTAGGAAATTAAGGGTTCATGAGAAGAACTACCATACTCACGACTTGGAGTTGGCAACAATAGTATTTGCACGTAAGTCTTGGTGACACTATCTACTTGGTGAGAGGTTCGATCTTTACACGGATCACAAGTTGCTCAGGTATTTTTTCTCGCACAAGGATCTCAACTTAAGGCAGCAATGTTGGATAGAATTCCTTACGCCCTATGATTTTGAGATAACTTATACCCCAGGCGAGGAAAATGTGGTTCCAGATGCATTGAATAGGCAGAGGATGTCCTTGAGTCATCTATTCGTAGGGAGACAGAGCTCCTTTGATTTTAGGTCATCTATGGATTTTATGTTTGGTTTAATAACATCAATGAAGGTGTGACCTACTGTTATGGAGCACATCGGAATTAATATAAACAAAAAAAGAAATTAACTTTGCCTATCCACGCAACGAGAGGATCAATAGTTAGTGGACATTTTGGATAGACGCGGCGATCTTTAGCCACCTAGCAAGATATTCGATGGACGAGAAGAGGTGATTACGCCGAGATGGGAGGATGTGTACTCCCGGAGTTAGAGGTTTAATGAGATCAGTTCTTAAGGAAGCTCATCACTCTTGGATGACTATCCATCCGAGCGGTGACAATATGCACCAAGATATGAAGAGAGATTTCCATTGGACTGGCATGAAGAAGGACATAGAAGAGTTGTGGCCCAATGTTTGACCTGCCAGCAAGTAAAGACTGAACAAAAGAAACCTATTGGATTGCTTCAGCCCTTAAATATTCCATAGTAGAAGTGGGAGAGCGTCTCTATGAATTTTATCGATGGACTTCCCAAATTTGAGGAAGTAAAACACCAGTATATGGGTTATAGTTGACAGACTGACTAAGAGCGCTCACTTTATCCCAGTCAAGAGTAAGAGGACATCAGGTTGGCTAGCATCGGTATACTTTAGAGAGATCATGTGACTTCATGGCGTACCTTCTAGTTTTGTTAGTGACTGTGACCTCATCTTTACGAGTGAGTTTTAGAGGAGCTTGCAAGAGGCACTAGGTATATAGTTATGACTTAGCACAGCTTATCACCTTCGGACCGATGAACAGACTAAGAGGGTTAATAGGGTTCTCGAGGATTTATTAAGATTGTGTATCTTAGAACTCGGAGGGACTTAGGAGGAGAAACTCCCATTGATTGAGTTCGCCTATAATAATAGTATTAGTCGAGTATTGGTATGGCTCCCTTCAAGGCACTTTATGGATGACCCTACAGATCACCTATACATTTGCGGGAGTCTATGGACAGACTTCTACTTGGGCCTGAGATGACTAGAGAAACTTCTGAAAAGATAGACCTTATTCATAAATGGTTGAAAGTAGCTCAGGACAGGCGGAAGTCACACGTTGTTCATATGAGGAATTGGAGTTTGAGTTAAGGGATATGGTAAGGTGTCACCTTTGAGAAACGTTATTTGCTTTAGATCAGTAGGAAAGTTGGCGGCAAGGTTTGTAGGGCCATTTCCCATAGTTGAGAGGATAAGGCATATGGCCTATAGAGTTATACTACCAGAGTGATTGGCGGGAGTTTAGGACGTGTTCCATGTTTTACACTCGAGGAAATGTCTACCTCATTCAATAGAGGTAGTTGAGCCAGGTACACTTGAGGATGTAGAAGTTGAGAGGCATCAATTAGAAAAGTTCCTACCCCTATTCTTGGATCGGAAGTTAAAAAGCTACGCAACAAGAAGATCAATTTGGTGAAGGTGGAGTGAAGAGAGGATCACGACGATGTAACATGGGATCCCAAAGACAAAATTCGTGCTTCTTACCCTTTACCCTTTGAGAGTATGTTCTTAATTTCTTTCCAAGTTTTTGAATTCAAATTTTTTTTCCTAGTGTTTGATTCTTCGATCCTTAGGTAGAAGTCTATAGTTGAAAGCAAGTGTTTGAGACATGTTATGTTTGATGATTGCAAGTGGATGCAAGTGTTTGCTAGTGGATGCATATACATACATATTAGGCATTAGATCGACCTAAGCACTTACATATTGCATATGGATATGTGCACATTTTAATTTTCAAGGGATGAAAATGGTTGAATCATCACATGGATGTTGCATTTTGGTGGACGGTTATTGCACACATATAGAATTTATATGTATTATTATTAGGATTCCTTTGCATACATATTGGATACATGGCACAAACAAATATTACAATAAGTAGGTCAACTGAATCAGTAGACCACCTAATTTTTGCATTAGAGTAGGGACATATACACAACACCTTTGCATATGTTCATACAAAGCATTAGAAAATTTAAGGACAATGGATGCATTGGTTGATGGATGAGTAGATGGGTGTACGTAATAGTTGATAACACTAATAACATTCTTCTTAACTTGGAGATTTTTGGGATGAAATATTTTATGGAGGGAAGAATGTAACACCCATAATTTAATATAACATAATTACATAAACAAGATAATAAAATGAATATTAATTAATAAAATATTCAAAATTGGCTAAAATAGACTTTACCGTTGCGTAAGTAACAAAATTCTGATTCAAGTAGACTCTTGGTTTTTGTATGAAGAAGTTATGAATAAAAGAAGTTTGGGCTAAATTAAAAATAATTTAAATAAATAAAATCAGAGAAGCAATAGTCAGGAGTCGACCCGACCCTACATAGGTCGACCACCGTGTCGAACCAGGTAGTAGGTAGGTCGACCCTCTTCGAACAGGCAGAAGCCTGAACCTAAACTATTTTGTGTGTTTTATTCCTTGATGACTCGGCATGATGTGTCTTTGATGGTTTGATTTTGTAACCTAATATCTTATGTTTTAGATTATCCTAATGATAGGCTAGCAGCCTCACCATTTTCTTACAAACAAACATTTCTTCATCTTCTTCCTCCTTTAAGTTATGTTCTGAAATAAAAATTAAGAAAATGTCCGGGTGCTACCAGAGCATAGATTGAAGGGATAATTCTTGTTTTTCTTCTACAACAACTATTTTAAAGACCTTTTCTGGATCTAATACAAATCACTGCGAGTTTCACATTATTTTAAGATCTGTAGTTTTAAAAAATAAATTTTGATAGTAAATACATATTAGATCTAAAATGTAACAGTTTATTATTATTGTTCTTTTGATATTGTTAATTACATGTTCATTTTCAGTTATTACCTATCATGTATACACCTTTCTTATCCCCTTTCAACATTAGTTTTATTTACAATCATATGCCTATTTATTCAATTTATTTTGTTTCTGAGTTGGATCTATTTTTTTCCTTTTCCCTTTTATTTTGCGTTGAGCCTAGGCCATCGAGAGTCTAGGCCTTTTTCGTTAGACGTGCGTAAAATTGGGATAAATTGGAATATTATGTAATGACAATAAAAAGGAGATTTGGGCATATTGGAATATTAGAACCATTGATTATATAATTGGGATAATTATAAACATGTTAATCTGAATAGGTTGGACTTAATTTTACATTAAGTAGAACAAATTATATGACAATATGAGAATTAGATGTAAATTAAGTAAAAACATGTAACTTAATCTATATACATCTGAGCAGGTGCCAATATGATTTAGGGGAAGGGTTGTTACATTTAATAAATGTCCTTTTCAACTGAAAAATATAACATAGAGTTATATGATACTTATTAATGAACTTAAACCTGCTAAGTTAAACTTGTTTGATTAATAAGGTAAGAGGTTCCATGTCTGTTGTAAATATATTTTTGGGGGAACCCTTAAAATCCTTGTTTACATGGAGGCACAAGCCTAGGGGTGGCTTGTGTCAATCTGATGTTTGCTTGGAATCCATATCAATCAGTACCCTCCTGTTATCTAATGAGTTCCATAATAGGTAGCAACTAGGGCATGCTTTACTGATGTATGATAGTAAGAGTTTCAAATTCTGGAGGTGGGTACGGGCACGTCCGACTGAGTCATGAGCATGCATGGGTACGATGGGGGAGGATAAGATGATGTAACATAGACGGATAGGGCTGTCTCTTTTAAAGTTGATGGGTTCGGGACTGATATCCCCAACTGCAATGGCTGGCACATATATTCACGTCTGTAGGAAGGCGATCACTGGGTAGTAATGCAGGTAAAACCTAATCCTGAAATTCTGATAGTTGGTGCAGAATTTCTATTCTAGGATATGAATGAGAATCTTATTCGATCTTACCTTGTCTCGTTTACTCTGTACTTGCATATTTTACTGTGTTTTCATATCCATTTTTATTGGTCTGTCTTGATACTTCTTTATCTTATGCTTATGCTAAAGATCACTAGAACTCACCAGACTTTATGTCTGACCTATTTTATTTTTCCTTCTCTCTCTTCCTTTCCCCTAGGTTCTCAGGTTGGTGGATTGCAGCATTGACCGTGATTCTTTGATTCATCTTGGACTTAGATTATTTCCTACTCTATGTATTTCTTCAGTTTCTGTTCTATATTTATTTTTATGACTGATGAGGGATATGATTTTTATGGTGTGGTATTCCGATGGTTTATGTTTCCATGAGACAATTTTTTTAGTTGTTATGACTTTATGTTATTTGAAAACAAAAATTTACTTGGTTTGATAAAAGTTTGGAAAGTTTTCATGTTGCATTTTATATCTTGTCTTGTGAAATTAGTCTCTAATGTTATCATTTTATACCTGTTATGCTTCATAGAACTTAACGCATCCTCATAAGGGTGACATCAAGGGATGTTGGGTGTCACATTTGTAGTCCATTAATCACTAAACTTCACCAGCACCCCAGAAGCCATCAAAACATAGCTCCTCACAAATCACGTCCTCCTGGCCTCCTTTGATGGATCGGTATCAGTCCATACATTTAGCCATCAATGGCTAAGTGTTGGCACTTCTACAATCCTACCCACATGTTCTTCCTACCATCCATTTTTCAAGATATTCGACCTTTCTATAGAAACTTCTGTCGGTCCATCCACGTCTTGAGTAATCAACCTTCGACCCATCCTAAATCAACTCTGAATGACTTGAAAATTTACCAGTAGCTTCGGCTTGTCATCACGATGCTCCCTACTAAATTTATTTTCCATCCAACCCATCGTTATGGGTCGGTATCGACCCGTGATGGTTCGGTGTTGTTCCATACACTTAGTTTATTTTGGCATGAAATTTTTCGTGCTTCCTTCCTTCGTCTACCAAAGCGCCTCTGCCTAATTTCGTCTAAATCTGATCATCCGAATCTCTTATTTTCTCTGTTCTTTAATCCTAAGATAAACGACAACTAATTCCAAAAAAAATGCAATCAATTCAATCAAAAAAACATCAATTCATACAACACTGAACAAACAAACATGAATAATTCACAATTATGGCACAAACATATCATAAACATAACATCTAGCATGATTTGGATATGTATAAACATGATTAATCTGACATTTATCCGGTTAATATAATCAAATTAGGTTTTCTAGTGTTTCTAAATCAGAATTAAACATATATGATCACATCTGTGGTGATTATAACATATATGAATGAATTTAAAAAAGACCTAAACCATATAACCCTTTGCTTCTGTGTGAGAGATATCTATCGCTCACATAATCCACAATTTGATGTAAATCCGATCAGATCAGATCTGGAAAACACTGAAAACCTTCAGATTTGATGCTATTCGATGTGATCTAACTTCCCTTGATGATGATTTGTCTTCTAGACATAATCTACGATGAATTTGTATGAATAGAATGGAGAATTAGGATTTTAGGTTGAACCGGAGAATCATATACGGCTAACCTAAAGTTTAGAACAAGGAGAGTAGCCCTAGTTTTCTTCCCTAACACCCTTATTTATATCCATAGGTCACTAGCCCAATGGGCTTGGCTTATCAGCCTATTAGTTACTAATCAAATATGCCTAACTACAGCTGAAACCTAAAACATTGATTCCTCTGAAACCACTAAACCAAATCTTAATGCGACCACTCCACGGAATTGTAAACAACCATGCCGATCTAATGATACTGATTTCAACACCTAATTCGACCTCAATTGTAATATCCAAGAATTTTTAACTAAGTTTAATTTGGATTTGGATTTTCATTTTATAATTTAGATTTTTGAATATAAATTGATTTTTGTAAGGTTTAAATATAGATTTTAATTTTGGATAAGTATCTTGTTTTTTTTATAAATATGATTTTGTATAAGAAAACTTATTTTAAAGGTTATATTTAATTTATAAGATTTTATGAATATTTCAAAATTAATAAGTAGTGATATTATCCGATTTTGATATTGATATAAGAATATGATTTTGGTAAAGAATAAGTTATTTTTAAGATTTTATACATAATAGTGTACAAGAATGATTTTTGTTTTTATATCAATAAGTAAAATTATTTAGGTAATAGATAATGGTGTTTGTAAAATTTTATAAAGATTATTAAGTATTTATTTTAGACCATTTTGGTTAATATAAACATATATAAATAAAACAGATAACAAAATTAATGTTTTGATATTATGAATTTTACAAACCCTAAACTAGAAGCTAATGCAATATTTACATTTATAAGTGTGGAGAAGTTGTTACATTTATAAATATCACAAAAGTGTTGCCAATTTAAGTTATTTTAATAGTTCCTTAAGATAAGGAATAGGCTAGGTGTCCTTGTAGTTTTCATCACGCATGGAAAAGGCTTCATGAGAAGGGCCAAGTGTCCCTTAATAAAATGACTATTATACCCTTGAAACACTCCTATATAAGGTGAACCAAAGCTTCATTTTTCCTTCATACCTTCAGCTGTTAACATCAACTTCTTCACGTTCTTCTTCTGGTTGCATTTGCTATAAATGGAAAATATACATTTTTATTCAATCAAAATTCCACATGTCTCAATCTATTCATCTTTGGCTCGAATGATCAAAGCGAATGTTGTCCGGATCATCGTTTCCGATTTTTAGAAATTGACGGATCTAAGTTTCGCATATTATTGAGAGATTTGTCTCCAATTTATAGAAAATGGAACATAGATGTTCAGAAATTCAAAAAATCATATCTCGTAATCGAAAGATAATCGCTCAATGTCGTTTGCACCGTTGAGATCAGAAGAGAACGTAGTATTTTTCATGTAAATTTGGGATGATTCCATGTCGATGATTGAAAAAGCTAAAAATTAGGTTTGAGGATCATTGGAGAATCAAGCTGTGACGCCCGCCCCGCACCAACCGACATTTACTCCAGAAGTGCGCTGTACACATGTCCAGTTAGCACGGAACGGGTCGTCTAAAGGAAAAGAAAGAAGGAAATGAACATACAAAGAACCTGTAGAATGTCTCACAGCGCATAGAATAAAATATAATAATAACATACTTGACATAAAACAGGAGAGACAGTGCATAAGATGAAAACCAAAAATAAGCATCATAGCAGCGGAAATCCAAAATACAGCTTATTACAACCTTTCAAACTGTCTCAAAGCAAAAGCAAGATAAAGGAGGTACACTACTAATGCCCAAGTAGCGACCACCAGCGACACAGGGAGAATGTGTGTATATATATATATCATATGTGGAAGCCTCCTGCCCGCCTCCGAATCAGCTACTCGCGCATCACCAGCTAACCTGTCTCTAGTCTGCTCTTGTGAGCACCCAAAGTAATAAGAGGAGACAAAAAACTCTGGGTCAGACATAAAGCCTAGTATGAGCGATAAGCATCTAAAGTGAACAATAACAGGTAGACTAAAACATACCTGAACCTAGACCTGCAACCAAAGAGTTAGCACTACATACTGTACAACACTCTAGGGTGCTATATCAAACGGTATAAAGATACGGAGGTGGGGGAGGTGTACATGTCATAGTGATGGCAAACAATCAAACATAGCATCCATCCTCGCATCTCTCACTCAGTGCGTAAAGCATACGATATTCACCACTTCGATCACCCAACATACCTTGCTACGATCACTCTGCCCCATGAAGTCATAAATGGCTTCACTGCACTGATAACGTAGCCACTAATCCCTCGCTATGTCCACTTGCCCCATGGAGTTATTCACCCCATCTGCGCTGGCTCATAGCCTTACCAATCCTTACTATGTCCACTTGCCCCATGGAGTTATTCGCCCCATCTGCGCTGGCTCATAGTCTTACTACGCATTACCTTGCTCCTCGGGTCATAATGACCCTACTGCACTGATAACGTAGTCTTGCTACCATCACCTTGCCCCTCAGGTCATAATGACCCTACTGCATTGATAAGTAGCCATCATTCATTTTTAGTGGTGAATCGATGTTATGAACGTCGACAACTCCTTAGCACACGTCCCGCAGCAAAGCCCAACCATGAAGTGAACTCATTGGTTCCCAACTGGATCCTGAGCTCTAACTTCCCATATTGGACTACCTTTGCATCTCGGGTTATTGGTCAATACTGGGTCGGTTCGGATCTCCCCCTAATCATCAGTTCGGTTCGGATCAGAATGCTCCTTCTTCACTGGATCGGGTCGGGTCGTCTTCACCCCTGGCGGATCGGGTCGAGGTCTCCAGCTTGCCACGGTTCGGATCGGGTGCTCTCTTTAGATCGGTTCATGGCACCTTCAACTCGTGGGTTGGCATTCGGGTCGGAGCGTTCAAGCACAATTGGATCGTGGATGCTGCCTCCCTCTGTCGGATCGGGGTACGAAACACGAGCGGATCGGGTACGAGAGGCAGTTCACGGTTGATGTTCGTGGACCTTGCGCAGATGGTTCGGCTCGGAGGAGATGACTTGACTCGTGGTGATGTCCTACGATCCCATAGGGCGATCCGATCGACCCTCAATCCCCATCCGATCCGAACTCCTGCACCTTGTCCAGCGAGTTGTTTATGCCCCTCAACGGCGTTTTCGACCATTCCAACTATTCTAATCAATCACAAAGCATACCATACAGTCATAGAAACATATATAATCAACCACAAACATCAAAACAACAATATGATAGGTTAAAATGGATCAAACATAGCCAAAACCCCATATTTTCCCTTAAGCATGTTTAGGTGAAACTTATGATATGATTAGCAAAACTTAACCAAATTAACCCAAATTCATATCAGAGGTCTAAAACATCATTCCGAATTTTATAAACATTTTTCCAGAATTTTATCATGTTTAAATTCGCTAATTAACACTAATCACCCCTAATTAGCCATAATTAGTGCAAAACTATGCAAATCACTCACCTTAGCCACAAATAAACTAAGATCTGAAATAAATCTCTGATTTGATGCAAATCCCAATACTAAACAGCAGCTCCAATGTTGATTTGGTGTAGATCTCCCTTGATTAGAGGTTGCTAAGCCAAATTCTTGACCAAAAGATGATTTGGAGGTGATTTAGAGGTTGGATGCCATTTTTAGGGTTCCTTGGTGATAAGTGGAGGCTAGAAAACTGAAATGGAATGATGCTCTATCTCATTTTAGCCTCCCCATAACCCTAATCCCGAAATGGGTTATGGGCCTACTCACTAATCACCCGATTTGACCCGGTTAAGCAGTTTTTCACCCTCCAAACCTTATTTCAGCCATATCTCCCAAACGGTAAGTCCGTTTGGCTATTATGACCACTCTACGGAAAGTTAAACCATCAAATGAATCCAATGGAAGTGGTTTCAGGTCAAAATTCCTTTCCCATCAAAGGTTATGGCCAAAACAGTATCAACCAGGGGCAAAATGGTCATTTAAAAATCGACAAAAATCATGAATATGGGAAATGACCCTAATAGGTGTTTCCCAAAGTTACATGACCATACAACTTCATATGGGAAAGAAATAAATATTCTACGATCCTCCGATGCGTAGGATACGGGTCGTTACACAAGCGACGATCAACGAAATGTAGCTTGGCATGACGACGAGGATGGAGAGAACTTCAATGTCGCAAAATTTGGTTTAGCTCGAACAATGATATAAGGGTGCAACATTGTATGGGTCGCGCAATTATTGTTCGCTACAGGCCTCGACATTAACATCGGTTTTTGATGAAGGATGCCGGAGGTTGGGTGACGTGGTGTAGTTGAACGAGGAGGTGGAGGGACGTTGATTGGTGAAGCCGGTGCATCAAATGGTGGAGTAGAGAGTTTGTGCACATGCACCACCATGCACATTTTTGTTATAAGAAAATCAAAGAAGACGAGGTGCATGAGGAGGAGAAGAAGAAGAGGGAGAGCAACGCGGGCCAGTTTAAAGCATAGGGGTCGGGCTTTAGGCCGAATTGGCATGGTTTTAAAATTAATTGTTTAAATTTAATTTAGTTGAACTTCAAATGTTCCAATCTCATCCGTTTAAAATCCAATTTACTCGCCGTTGGAAATGTTAGAATCGTATTGATGAGTAGAACTCTTGATATAAAATATGGATAACTTCGATTAAGTATAAATCATAATAAAATAAAAGTCCTTATATACATATATATGTCGAACGTCGTTATTAATTCAATTTCAATATAAAATTAGTAGAGAAACCACCACTGCTAATGGGAATTGGATTGAAGCAGTGTGAGTAGCGGTAGCATTGTTCATTAGCTTGTTCAAAAGAAACCCTAATAGTGAAGATTTTGGAGCTTTAATGGTGAGTACTTCTAATTTAATTATTTATTTTAATTAGTAGTAATTGGACAATTATAATTAGCTGAGATTAATTGATTGGTTGGGTATGGATGTTAATGTGCAATGTTTGAATGGATGTTCATGTAATTAGATAATGCACGGAACACTTATAAGCGTTATTAACCGTAATGCATATGCACAGATTGAGAAGTTTTTTTATCGGTTGTGATTATAATGAATGAATTCGTGTCCGTCTGATCATATTATTGATTTATTTGAATAATTTTGATTGCATTAAATCACAAACACACCGTAGTTGTGGAAATATATGGGTGATCAATTTAAATCTCGTTCCTATGTACGATTTTATTTAATTATTAAATAACATTTATAATTTTAGTTTTGAATTTAGATATCGAAACTGAATGGAAATTCAAATAAACACAAATGATATTCATAAGAATGGAGACGACTTAGAAGTTATCAAGTTTTGAATTTAAATTTAGGTCAGAAAACGATGTGAGTTATATATTCAAACATTGATTTTTATAACGATTATCCATAAATTTTGAGATGATCAAACAAGTTTGGGAAAAAAAATATTATCTTCAATTTAAATTGAAATGGTGATTTGGAAATGGTAATATGTTTTTAGACCAGAGGTTTAGAAATTTAAATTTATTATGGAAAATATTTGGATGATTTGTGTTTAAATCGTTATATAGACTGAATAAAATGCACTACGATGCGATTGTTCGTTAATATCGATTTAATTGTCAAATGACTATAACTTGATTGATTAAAATCAGTTTGACTTGAAATAAGAAATGTTGGATTTCAAATGATAATATATTTTGAATAGAAAAGGAATTTTCAAACTTCAATGTTTGATTTTCAAGTTATGTTTAAAACAAATTTTGATAAGGTCGTTATACGTGCAGTTCGGTGACCATAACGAAAAATCGAGTAAAACAGGTTTATAAAGTTATTTTAAAATGGAGAAAAATTACGATATAACTTATTTTATTATTTTAAAGTGATTAGAACTAA
The DNA here is from genome assembly GCA_030737875.1 of Allium sativum. Lineage (NCBI taxonomy): Eukaryota > Viridiplantae > Streptophyta > Magnoliopsida > Asparagales > Amaryllidaceae > Allium > Allium sativum. The sequence goes on along the minus strand of CM060909.1, from coordinate 943,012,901 downwards.
AATGTTTGAATTTCAAATTATTTAGATTCTATTTGATTTAAATGGTAATTTTACAGCAGCACTTTTAGTATTGTTTTCAAACGTTATTATAACATTTTCAAAGATAAATTGGTTGAAGTGTATAAATCATCAAATATTATTTAAAACTATAAATAGGATTTGTAAAATAGTTTGGAATGTTTTAAAGTGATCAAAGTATTTATATGGAATTATTTATCTATCTTAAGATATTGAAAGTTGGATTTTAAAAGGAAACGAGTTGGGTAGAATTAATTTTTAGATATTCGATATATAATTCTAGAATTGGATGAATACTATCACGAATATTAGAAATTATTTACATCAAGATTTTGATAGCATTCGTCGAGTTTGTGAATTGATATCGAATATAAGTCGATTAAACTTTATTTAAACTTATGTTTGAATATCAATTGCAATTATCGTAAAGGGAATTTCAATCCAAATGAAGAATAGTAAATTTGAGGACTTAAGGAAAGGTAACAAAGAAGTATGTTTAAATTATAAAGATCAAAGAGTTATGTTTTGAAATATATGGTTGGTAAGATGAATAGTTGATTTCAAGGAAGAGTAGATGGTAACGGGATTTATGAAATTTAAGTAAATCCAATCTTGAATTGTAAATGAATTGATAAACTATTTGGAAGGAGGTTTAAATTGAAAAGCCTGTGTAAACCATAACCATTATTTTAAAAGTACGCTTATTACTTGAAAAGATCGGGATCAAATATATGTTCAAAAACCATTCCAAGTAATAATACGACGTTATGAAGCAATTCAAGACTTGGTAAATTACGAATGAAGATCGGAAATCTTTGAATTATTTAGATTGACTGTTGATGTCTCGGTTGGACTGGTCACTCGATACGAGGTTATTAACGGCATGAGGTCTGAATATATTTTGAGATTTTCGGATTGGTGTTTCATTTAGACCCAGAACGGACTTGTATGGATTCTGTGTCTGACATTGTAATTGACTGCTTAGTACTGATTTCTGTTAAATGTGTATCTGTTTAGTGGCGGAGAATTTATTCTCTTGCTTAACACCCTTCTCTGAGACGTATGAGCTTAGAGGTTATATATTGATAGAAATTAGTGATGCGTTGTGAATGGACAATGTGGCAAACTTAAGTTATGTGATGAGCTATGGATGATCAAAGCATGGCTTATGTAAGCATAGCTTTGTGTATATCGTGACCTCGGCAAGCCTCACAACCCGATGAATGGATAAAACAAGAAAGATGCATCAAGGTTAAGGGTAGTCATTTCCTTCCAGATAAAAGGTGTACTATGGCATGAAGCCCAGGCATTAACCTATGTGTAAAACTTCTATTTATATGGATGTTAATGTTGCGAGGCCTCGGTTTAAAGGTTGGTAATCACCGGGAAGTGATATACTCAAGCGTGCTGTAAGTTACCTAGTTACAGAGGTAAACTGGCCTCGTGTTGGCAGAGATCCCATTAGGTTCTCGGGGCGTCCACCTAGAGGCGTACCCATCAGTTCTGTAAGGAAGTTCCTTTGCCTGGTCATTTGTTGGAAATTCAATTTCCACTATGAGCCCATACGATTTTAGTTGTATGGCATGTTGGTATAATGGGATGGGCCATTATGCTAGCAATAATTAATACATTTGTTTGCAAAATTGTTTTCAAACTACGCGGTAATAAAAATAATAGAGGATTTTCACGTATCAAGCATTTTTGACTATCATAAGGAAAACCTCGCCCATGTGTACGTTTGCATTGTGTATGTGCCGCGAGACCTTATGGTAGTTTCATTTCTCAAAAGTCATTGCGAATTTCTATGCATGGGTATTCACATGGAGTAAACCCGTTCCGCGTTAGCGGTGTTGTCCGGTTAATTTCCCAACTTTAAAATAAACGTTAAAAACAACTTCTTTGAGTTTCACACCAGTCCCACGACTGACCTGGGGTTTATTATTCCCACACCTAAACTATGGATGTCCATAATTTTGCACGGGTAGCCAGTAGTTTAGTTTGTAGGTTTAGCTTTCAAGAGTTGGATTCAGGTTTAGGGCTAGAGTTATATTTTGGGTTTTCTTAGTCCGCTGAAGAGTTTATTTCTGCTGAGCTTATGTTGTACTCTGATGTTCTTGGTAACTCTGATGTAATATCTTGTAATGAAATGAAAATTTCTGTTACTTTTTAGCAAATATGTTACTACCCATAACCATTCGTCTTTATGAATGGTTTAAGTTGGTTTAATTACCAGTGAGGACTAGACAAAAAGGCAGGTCATTACAAATTTGTTATCAGAGGCTTGGTTTATATAAAGCTATGGGGTACGACATATTTGAACAAAGAGAAAGGACTCATTAGAGTTATAATATCTCATTAGATATAGGGTTAGCAATATCCTAGAATGACATTTCAGAATATTACGTTTGAGAGAGCGTATTTTCAATGTGTTTTGAATCATAATGAAATTTATGAGTCGAAATTAACTTACAGAAACATTATAAACACTCCTTAACTCATGAATTGGTACTTTTTTGTAATATTACATGATAAAAAATAATTGAAGTAAGTAAAACCCATAAAAAAGGAAATTAAGGGAATTAGGTTGCACTGGAACTTAAAAAATTCATTTGTCTATTAATAATTTTTGGGTTGGTAAGTAAGAATAAGAATGTCCTAGGTTAGGTTAATTTAGTCCCTTGATTATTTTAATAGATGTTAGAATACTTCGGGTAAGGAATTCAAAGTATGAATGCTAAATGACTATGAATTTAACTTGTAAATGGATTAATATGAGATTGGAAACAATTGTAAGAAAAATTGAAATAGATTGAGCGTTTGAAAATATGATTCTACTTCTTCCCTTATCACCATGTTTTGCTTGACAGTCATCATCTTTTGATTACCATTTTCTCCCTGATTGTGGTGTTTCGCTTGTTAACTATCCAACTTTATTCCTAGACCCTTTTTTTTGCCCTGCTTTGACAAAACCATGGACAAGTGGATTAATGAAGTAGTTTTAGATTTGAAACAAGTATTTCAATTTATCTCTTATTCGAATTCATATTAAGTGCAAAAGAATTTAAAAATGATGAATTTATCCAAGATGTTATTTTTGCAAGAAAATTGGATGTTTTGAGAAAATGAATATTTATATGAGAATTTGGATTCAAATTTTTGTAATCTAACAAATTTGAGGTATGAACACTTAGTTCTGTAATTTGATTTATACCAGGGGTTCCATAACTTTAAGTTAGAAAGGAAATTTCTAAACTTTAAATTTTCTTAGAGTCACATACATCTAAGTGCTAGAAAATATCTATCCTAGTTTCTCCTTAATGGTATGGTAGTAGCTCTGGGTCTAACTCAGAAAATGTTCGATTAGGAACATGTCCAGTGACGACCCTAGTAATCACGAGATCATAGAAATTTCTTCAGACTCTACCCTTAATGAGAATCAAATAGGGTATTCTGAGAATGATATGGGCTATGGTTCTGACCATTACATTTCTGATATGTTAAGAGAGAAATTTAAATTTAAGCTTGGTAAAGAAGTTTAAGTTAACTCGGCTTCCTTTTCGAGGACGAAACGTTTTAAGGGGAATGAATGTAATATCCCAGAATTTTTAACTAAGTTTAATTTGGATTATTATTTTATAATTTAGATTTATGAACATAAATTGTTTTTTTTATAAGTTTTAAATATTGATTTTAATTTTGAATAAGTATCTTGTTTTATTTTATAAATATGATTTTGTATAAGAAAACTTATTTTAAAGGTCATATTTAATTTATAAGATTTTATGAATATTTCAATATTAATAAGTAATGATATTATCCGATTTTGATATTGATATAAGAATATGATTTTGGTAAAGAATAAGTTATTTTTAAGATTTTATACATAATAATGTACAAGAATGATTTTTATTTTTATATCAATAAGTAAGATCATTTAGGTAAAAGATAATGGTGTTTGTAAAATTTTATAAGGATTATTAAGTATTTATTTTAGACCATTTTGGTTAATATAAACATATATAAATAAAATAGATAACAAAATAAATGTTTTGATATTATGAATTTAACAAACCCTAACCTAGAAGCTAATGCAATACTTACATTTATAAGTGTGGAGAAGTTGTTACATTTATAAATATCACAAAAATGTTTCCAATTTAAATTATTTTAATAGTGCCTTAAGATAAGGAATAGGCTAGGTGTCCTTGTAGTTGTCATTACACATGGAAAAGGCTTCATGAGAAGAGCCAAGTATCCCTTAATAAAATGACTATTATACCATTGAAACATTCCTATATAAGGTGAAACAAAGCTTCATTTTTCCTTCATACCTTCAACTGTTAACATCAACTTCTTCATGTTTTTCTTCTGGTTGCATTTCTTATAAATGGAAAATATACATTTTTATTCAATCAAGATTTCACATCTCTCAACCTATTCATCTTTGGCTCGAATAATCAATGCGAATGTTGTCTGGATCATCGTTTCCGATTTTAAGAAATTGACAGATCAAAGTTTCATGGATTATTGAGAGAGTTATCTCCAATTTATAGAAAATGGAACATAGATGTTCAAAACATCAAAAAATCATATCTTGCAATCCAAAGAGAATCGCTCGACGCCATCTGCACCGTTGAGATCAGCAGAGAACGAAGTATTTCTCATGTAAATTTGGGACGATTCTATATTGATGATTGAAAAAGCTGAAAATTAGGTTTAAAGATCATTGGAAAGTCAAGCGATGATTGGCGAAAAGGAGCTTGGCATGATGACAAGGATGGAGATAGCTTCGATGTCGCAAAATTTGGTTTATCTCGGACAATGATATGAGGGTGCGACATTGTATGGGTCATGCAATTTTTGTTAGCTACCGGTCTCGGAATTGACATCGGTTTTTGATGGAGGGGCCGAAGGTTGGGTGACGTGGTGCAGTTGAATGTGGAGGCGGAATGACGTTGATTGGTGAAGCCAGTGCTTCGAATGGTGGAGTAGAGTGTTTGTGCACGTGCACCACTGTGCACAGTTTTGTTACAGGAAAAGCAAAGAAGAGGAGGTGTGTGAGGAGGAGAAGAAGAGGGAGAGGAGTGTGGGCTAGTTATCAAAGCAAAGTGGTTGGGCTTTGGGACGAATTGGTATGGTTTTAAAATTAATTTTTTATATTTAATTTAGTTAAACTTCAAATGTTCCAATCTCATCCATTTAAAATCTGACTGACTCGCCATTGGAAGCGTTAGAATCGTATTGACGAGCAGAACACATTGATATAAAATATGGATAACTTTGATTAAGTATAAATCATAATAAAATAAAAGTCCTTATATAGATATATATATCGAACGTCGTTATTAATTCAATTTCAATATAAAATTAGCAGAGAAATCACCAACTGCTAATAAGAATTGGATTGAAGCAGTATGAGTAGCGGTAGCATTGTTTGTTAGCTTGTTCATAAGGTAACCCTGATAATGAAGATTTTGGAGCTTTAATGGTAAGAACTTCTAATTTAATTATTTATTTAAATTAGTAGTAATTGAATAATTATAATTAGCTGAGATTAATTAATTGTTTGGGTATGGATGTTAATGTGCAATATTTGACTGGATGTTAATGTAATTAGATAATACACTAAACACTGATAAGTGCTATTAACTGTAACACTTGTGCACAAATTGAGATGTTTATTTATTGGTTGTGATTATAATGAATGAATTCGTGTCCATCTTACCATATTGTTGATTTATTTGAATATTTAACATTGCATGAAATCACAAACACACCATGGTTATTGAAATATATGGGTGATCAATTTAAATCTCCTTCCTATGTACAATTTTATTTAATTTCTAAATAATATTTATAATTTTAGTTTTGAATTTAGATATTGAAACTGATTGGAAATTCATATGAATACAAATGATATTTGTAAGAATGAAGACGGCTTAGAAGTTATAAAGTTTTGAATTTAAACTTAGTTCGGAAAAGGAAGTGAGTTATATATTCAAACATTGATTTTTATAACGATTACCCATAAATTTTTGAAATGATCAAACAAGTTGGGGAAAAATATATTATCTTCAATTTAAATTGAAATGGTGATTTGGAAATCGGAATATGGTTTTAGACTAAAGGTTTGGAAAGTTAAATTTATTATGGAAAAGGTTTTGATGATTTATTTAAATCGTTATATAGCTTAAATAAAACGCACTACAGTGCGATAGTTTGTGAATATCGATTTAATTTTCAAATGACTATAACTTGATTGTTTAAAATCGGTTTGACCTGAAATAAGAAACGTTGGATTTAAAATGATAATAGCTTTTGAATTGAAAAGGAATTTTCAAATTTCAACGTGTGATTTTCAAGTTATGTTTAAAACAAATTTGAAAAAGGTCGATATACGTGCAGTTCGGTTACCATAATGAGAAATCGAGTAAAATAGGTTTATAAAGTTATTTTAAAATGGGGAAAAATTATGAAAAATCTTATTTTATTATTTTAAAGTGATTAGAACTAAAGTATTTGAATTTCAAATGATTTTGAATCTATTTGATCTAAATGGCTATTTTACAGCAGCACTTTTAGTAACGTTTTCAAACGTTATTATAACATTTTCAAAGATAAATTGGTTGAAGTGTATAAATCATCATATATTATTTAAAACTATAAAAAGGGTTTTTAAAATAGTTTGGAAGGTTTTAAAGTGATTAAAGTATTTATATGGAATAATTTATCGATCTTAAGATATTGGAAGTTGGATTTTAAACGGAAACGAGTTGGGTAGAATTAATTTTTAGATATTTGATATATAATTCCAGGGTTGAACGAATACTTTCAGAAATATTTGAAATTATTTACATTAAGATTCTGATAGCATTCGCCCAATTTGTGAATTGATATCGAATATAAGTCGATTACACTCTGTTTAAATACATGTTTGAATATTAATTGTATTGGACTATCGTAAAAGGAATTTCAATCGAAATGAAGAATAGTAAATTTAAGGAATGTTAACAAATAAGTATGTTTTAAGTATAACGATCGAAGAGTTATATTTTGATATATAAGGTTGGTAAGATGAATAGTTGATTTCAAAGAAGAGTTAAGATAGTAACCGGATTTATGAAACTTAAGTAAATCCAATCTTGAATTGTGAATGAATTGATAAACTATTTGGAAGGAGATCTGAATTGAAAAGCCTGTCTAAACCATAATTATGGTTTTAAAAGTACGCTTCTTACTTGAAAAGACCGGGATCGAGTATATGTTCGAAAACCATTCCAAGTAATAATATGACATTATGAAGCAATTCAAGACTTGGTAAATGATGAATGAAGACCGGAAATCTTTGAATTGTTTAGATTCATTGCTGATGTCTCGGTTCGGCCGATCACTTGATACGAGGTTATAAGTGGCATGAGGTCTAAATATATTTAGATATTTTCGGATTGGTGTTTCGTTCAAACCCAGAACGGACTTGTATGGATTGTATGTCTGACATTGTAATTGACTGCGTAGTACCGATTTCCATTAAATATTTATCTGCTAGGTGGCAGAGAATTTATTCTCTTTCTTAACACCCTTCTTTAAGACGTATGAGCTTAGAGGTTATGTATTGATATAAATTAGTGATGCGTTGTGAATGGACAATGTGGCATACTTAAGTTATGTGATGAGCTATGGATGATTAAAGCATGGCTTATGTAAGCGTAGCTTTGTGCATATCGTGACCTCGGCAAGCCTTACAACCCGGTGAATGGCTAAAATAGGAAAGGTGCAGCGTGGTTAAGGGTAGTCATTTCCTTCTAGATAAAAGGTGTACTCTGGTATGGAGCTAAGGTAATAACTTATGTGGAAAACTTCTATTTATATGGATGTTAATGTTGCGAGGCCTCGGTTTAATGGTTTGTAACAACTGGGAAGTTATATACTCAGGCGTGCTCTAAGTTACCATGTTAAAGAGGTTACCCAGTCTCGTGTTGATCGAGAGCCCGTTTGGTTCTCGGGGCATCCCTCTAGAGGTGTACCCATCGGTTCGGTAAGGAAGTTCCTTTGTCTAGTCATTTATTGGAAATCCAATTTCCACTACAAGCCCATACGATTTTAGCTGTATAGCCTGTTATTGGCCGGATTACATCAGTATAATGGGATGGTGCATTATTTTGGCTATGAATAATACATTTATTTGCGAAATTGTTTTCACACTATGCACTAGTAATAATAACAGAGTATTTTTACGTATCAAGCATTTTTGACTATCATAAGGAGAAACCTCCCCGATGTGTGCGTTTGCATTGTGTGTGTGTCATGATACCTTATGGTAGTTTCATTTTTCAAAAAACATTGCGAATTTCTATGCACAGGTATTCACATGGAGTAAAGCTATTTCGCGTTAGCGGCGTGGTCCGGTGAATTTCCCAACTTTAAAATAAATGTTAAAAAAATCTGTTTTGAGATCTCACGCCAGTCCCATGACTGGCCTGGAGTTTATTGTTCCTACACCTAAACTTTGGGTGCCCATAATTTTGAACGGGCAGCCAATAGTTTAGTTTGCAGGTTAAGCTTTCAGGAGTTGGATTCAGGTTTGGAGCTAGAGTTATATTTTGGGTTTTCTTAGTTCGCTGAAGAGTTTATTTCCGCTGAGCTTGTGTTGTACTCTGATGTTCCTGGTAACTCTGATGTAACATTTGTTAATGAAATGAAAAGCTTTGTTATTTTTGTGCAAATATGTTAGTACCTATAACCATCCATCTTTATGAACGGTTTAGGTTGGTTTAATTACCGGTGAGGACCGAGAAAAAAGGCGGGTCGTTACATCAATCAAAAGTTATAGCCCAAACAACAAACTCAAGGGTAAAATGGTCATAATTGAATTTGGTAAAAATCATGGATATGTCTCACATCCCCATGAACAACGTATTAAAATCTGAGAATAATTCGACCACAAGGGAATAAAATATAATAATTTTATGATTGGTGAATACGTGAAATACGGGTCGGTGCATTCTCAATCCTTTTGGAATTTCACCCCCGAAATTCCAAGCAAACACGAGCAATCATAACATCCTGCATGCCTACCATCCACCAGTATCAAATCTACCATCCAATCTAGAATCCAATAATCTATGCATCCACAATCCGATCCTATCATGCAAAACTCCAAACAGTGCAAGACACAATGGTACAAGTATGATATGATATATAGGACATAGCACTCAAAGAGTTTTGGATGGGTTGACCTCATACTCTCTTCCATTTCCAACGTTCAATCGTCATCGTTCTCTCCCCCATTGTACCTTAACTAGCTTAACAACCTTCCTCCTAAGCTTTTTCATGTCAATCCCCATGACGTGAAGTGATTTATGAGGTTTAGAAACTTCAAGTATGACTTCAAAATCTTCAAACCGTTTAGGAGATACCATAACATTAGAGCCATGCACGAACTTCTGTAGAAGTGATACATGAAACAAATTATACACACTCATCATCTTCTAAAGTAAATTCGATCTATAAAAGAGCTTCCCAATATGCTCGACAATCAAAATGGCCCAAAAACCTTGGGGCTAACTTTCCTTTCTTTCCAAAACGAACCATATTCTTTAGAGGTGAGACCTTCACAAATACCATATCTCCAACGAGAATTCCAAATCCTTTCATCGCTTATCGACATAACTATTCTGACGATCTTGGGTTGCCTTCATTTTTTGTCGAATGATCTCAATATTATCTGATGTCTCTCTTATCATTTCAGGCTGAAGTACCAACTTCTCTCCAGTCTCTAACCAATAAGATAGAGAATTACATAGTCGATCATACAACGCCTCATACAGTGCCATTCCAATCTCGACTGGTTGTTATAAGCAAACTCGACTAAATGCAAATGGTCTTCCCATGATCCTCCAAAGTCTAATACACGAGCTCTAAGAAGATCTTCCAATAGTCGATTAACTCCCTCGGTCTAACCATCTGTTTGGGGATGATAGCCCGTACTCAAACAAAGCTCGGTTTCCAATGTTTCTTGTGGGATCTCCTAAAATCCACTAGTGAATAACAGATCTCGAATCGCTAATAATACTCTTCAAAATTCTATGAAATTGAACTGTTCACTTAAGATATAACTCAACCAACTTCAATGTAGTCCTAGTTGATCCAAAAGGCAAAAACCTTGCGCTTTTGGTTAAACGATCCATGATGACTCAAATACTACCATTTTCTATCCTTGTCCTACGCAATCCATCAATAAAATCCACCTATACTTGCTCCCATTTCTGTGTAGGAACTTCCAGTGGCATTAACAATCCGCTCGGCTTCTTCTGATCAGCTTTAACCAACTGACAGTTCATGCATTTCGAGATGAATTTCTCGACATCCCTTTTCATACCTTCACAGTAGTAAACTCGTTTCATATCTTGATACTTTTATTACCATTAAGATGAATCGTTAATCTAGAGTGACGATATTCGCTCAAAACTTCATCCCTTAATCCATCTAAATCAGGAATGACCAGTCACGTGTTTTTACGAAGCCAAATATCTCGATCGATTTTGTAATCCTTAAATCCCTCAGGTTCCACACTCATCATTAACCCTCAAATGATTTTTGAAATCCTATCATCCCATTATTGGCTTTTGCCGATCCTTTCGATGAGGGTCGGCTTACCGACAAGCTTGTTAACATCTTGTGCTCTAACTCACAATGAGGTCTAAAATCAAACCCGGCCAAATACTAAGGATGTTTCCTTTCCAAAAACATGGCTCCCAAACTTGCATGTCTTCTACTTAACTCATCGGCCACTGCATTTCCTTTTCCTGGAGTATACATTATACCGAAGTAATTGATGCCAAAAATTCTAACCATCGCTGTTGTTGAAGATTCAAATCCTTTTGGGAGAAAAGATACTTTAAAGACTTGTGATCCGTAAACAACTCGAATCTTACTTCCAACAAATAATGTCTTCAAATCTTCAGAGCAAACACTATCACCGCCAACTCCAAATCGTGAGTCAGGTAATTCCTTTCATGCGACTTCAGTTATCGACTCGCATAGGCTACAACTCTATCCTTTTGCATTAGCACTGCTCCAAGTCCTGTGCCACATGCTTCGGTATGTACTATCATCTCCTCATTTCCACTCGAAATAGCCAAAATAGGAGCACTTGTTAATCTCTCTTTCAGAATTCCAAAGGCCTGCTCACACTTCGCATCCCATGCAAAGTCCTAATTCTTGATTGTCAATCTGGTTAATGGTGCAGCTATCTTAGAGATATCCTTGATAAATCATCAATATATCCAACTAAACCAAGGAAACTCCTAACATCTGTACCATTCTTAGGTCGATCCCAGTCCTGGATTACTGCGGCCTTAGCGGGATCCAACACTGTTCCTTGTCTTAACATGATGTGACCTAAGAATCTGACTTCCTCCTTCCGGAAGTGACATTTTGAAAACTTAGCCATCAAATGATGTTTTCGCAAGACTTCCAAAATAATTCTCAAGTGTGTCTCGTGTTCTTTCTTTGTCCTAATATAAACAAATATATCGTCCATGAACACGAGTATGAATTTTTTTCAACTAATCTATGAATAATAACATTTGATATGAATAATAACATAGTTAAAGTTATATTTTATTTTGAATAAAATATTATGTTATATTTGCTACGTAATATAAATATTAACATAATAAAAGTCCTTAGAATTATAATGCAAAATTATATAATTTCAAGTAAGTGACTTGAACATGAGATTATATAATATAATAACAAGTACTATAATTCTTAAATGTCCCTAGTCAAGTCTTACTGTTTATATAGGACAACAATAAAACTCTGGGACCAGTATGTTGATTGATTGGTGATCATATCTAATGATCATTAATATACGTGATATTAATGTCAATACCTAAATACGTATTGGAGAATAGTGTATTGGGCTGATCCAACATGAGAAAACTTCATGGAAAATAATTTATAGTGTCATAAGTGACAGTGATGTAATGGTACCCTTATCTGAAATCATTATAATTTTATTTGAGGATATTTTTGTTTTGAAATCATCAAAATTTACTTTTAAGTGAGTAAATGATAAAGGTGATTATTGGATACATTCCAAATCGATAGAAAATTATCAATGATCTATATGGAATTTAACCCTACAATGTAAATAGATATATTCATGGGCCTCTTAATTGAGTGAGACTATGAAATGCATGTTCATGCTCAAGTATTGATTTGTTTTTACATAGTCTGCTCATCAATCAAGATAAAACGGATTAAATAATTAAGAGGATGATACGTTCCATGCCTCGAGTTTAAACTTGGATATATTGGTTTAAAGGATTAAATTACGTTAAAACACTGGTTACAGAAAAGGTTGTATCGAATCGTTGATATTATTATAACTTGGGTAGTTGTGATGTATTACTAGATGTCGCTCACTGCTTATAGTTTTAAATATGATTTAAAATTATTGCCAACATTTTTGTATCATATAGGGTCACACACTTAGAACATTACAAGGGGAAGACCGTTCTTTGTATAAATAAAATATCAATTGTTGATATTTTATTTAATGTTGGAATAGGTATATTGGTTGGTTCCTAGATTGGTGATTCATATTTAGTTTATAAGAGTTTACTCCTTTTATTATTATAACACACATGAAAACCTATTGGAAATATACAATTTCTTTTACTAGTATAAACCTACCCTAATGGCGGTAGTACCGCATCTCCTTTCCTCTTCGATTCGATCGAAGAGGAACACGTTCATGTGGATACCGATAGAGGCGCCTCCTTCAAGTACTAAGGTTCGAATATTCCATATTTAATCTTGTAGAATTTTGTGTGTTGAAGAGCAAAACACAAAATGGTATATGGTTATATTAATTTTTTCTGAATTCGCAAATTTAATTAGGGTTATTAAATTGCTAATTCAGCTATTAGTCGATAAATTTTCACTTTCAATGGTTCAGAGCCAGGTTATTACGGATTCAATCATTTGGGTTAGCCATGTTGTAATGTCATATATTTTAGGAGTCAAGTATTTAATTTATTTTATTATTTTAAATATTATGTTTGGATAATTAATGGATTTTAATATTAAATTCATTTATAAAACGAAGTTTGAATGTTAAATTTTTATTTAATTATAAATTAGCTTGAAATGGCGCGGAGGTTCGTAATATTGAGTTTTGAACTTCAATCGAATATATAGGATCCGATACAAGTCGGAATTTTGTGAAACAAGAAACGTTTGAATCTTGTTGATTATAATTTTCGTATGCAGGAGAAAATTCCAGATTTCATGTTATAGATTATTAGTTATGTCCAATTCCAAAATTTAAAATAGTCGCTATGGAAATCGTTAATAAACGATAACGTTTATTTAAATAAACTAATAAGGATTTCTACATTTTGTATACCGTTTTAACTTGAAATGTTGATATTGAGTTGTATAATCCATATTTGTTTTATTCGAAGCTATATGATATTTCAACATGGATATTTACGATAATAACAATTTTTTATTATTTTATTTGATTATTCTGGAATTTAATTAATATTTTATTGATATTATAAGCCTTTAAAAATAACCATTTTTGCGGACAGTCTCGGTTTTCAATGAAATTAGTTTCATTAGAACCGTAACATTAAATTATTATATAAAATCAAATTTTATGGCAAACCGATTCGTATGTGACAACGGCAGCCGTAAATGCCCAGTCATTTTCTATAGCACGTAATTAATTTAATTTAATAGAGGGAAATTTGTGTATAACTTGAGCAGGCAATTGAATTAAGCCACAAAACTAATTACGTTGAGTTTGTATCAATGTTTAGAGTCAGGATAGGTAGGTAGTTTGTTATTTTTGGACATAAGATATTTTGGTGTCCAAAATAGCGTTGTTTGGCATATAAAAATAGCATACCGGGAAACAGTCTTGGAGTGCGAAGAAACTTGTGCCATTGGATCTGTATTAGTAAGTTATTTTAGTATTTCAAATTTTGTGTCAATCGGACTTACCGTTTGATCATGGCAACGAGAAACGCCTTAATCGTTTATATATTATTTTGGCCAGTTTAGACAGGGGTAACTTTAAAGGAATAAACGACTGGCCAAATGAACTTCGATTTCAACAAAACGAATTTCATTGGATCTGTAAGGAAAAGGACCAGTAAAATTTTAAAGTTTCAAGATGATTGGATTTTTTTTGATCGTAGGAAATTTAAACGCGTGATTTTTCACCTGTGGATTATAAAGGGATTTTCACAAACAACCCCAGAATCCAATGAAACCTATCCCATCGTGTCTGGAATAATTTTTTATGCTAGGATTGGGAGTTCCATCTCGAATGGACATCGTTTGTGCTTGGTTCAACACGATATGTCACGCTAAGTTTCTTTATATCAAAATAATATTAACATCTATCCAACACTATACATATATATCTCGTTCTAAACCTAACATCAACAATTCAATTTGTGGTCAACCAACATACTGCCGCCACCACTAGAAACGAACAAACCGAAATCCACTATCTTCTCCCTTATTTTCCCATCAATCCATCGAATAATTCGAAACCCTTCTAACTAGAGAAATGTTGAGCAATGGGATGTTCATCCTAACTAGCTATGATGGGTTTTTAAGGACCGAGCTGACCGGAATCTCGTTCTAAGTTGGTGGTAGTTTTGGGGCTGTCACAGGAAGAAGGTGACGATTGGGAGGGTGACACGGGAATCTAAGGGAGAAGACGGTGAGGCGCATCGATTGTCATACTCTAATGATGCTCCAACAGTACAAGTCACGCTTGGTGTTGAGATAGAGGATGGTGTGCTTGAATTCACTATTGTAGAAGGCGGTGAGCTTAGTATTGCATGAATTCACTATTGTAGAAGGCGGTGAGCTAAATATTGCGTGAATTAAAGACGGTTGTTCATCCCTGGGTTAGAATGAATATGCTAAAACAAGTATAAAGTCAACTAAATTATAACTTAAATTATTTAATCTTATTGTTTAATGATAAACTAATTACAATGATTGGGTCATTACAGGTATTGTTGGGGGAAATTTGCAGTGTGAGTATGTAACGAAGACGAGAGGAACCAACGGCATAATCCAACGTTAACCAAATGTAAATGTCGGCCTGATTTCTTAAGTAAATAACTAGTGAATTAATTTATACAATTAAAGGTGAATGATTTTAATTAAAATAATCATTTAATATTTAATCTAGGAAGGATAAAAACAACGGTGCTTGGTTATGGAGGAAACAAGGAAATTAAAGAATCAATCCTAATTTCTGTAATAATGAAAGTAGTTAGTCTTAATAACAAATTAATTAAGAGGTTTATAATTAAATAAATATCGTATGCTTATAATTCCATAACTTATCCATATGTGATCAGAATTGGACAATTCAAGAGATGTTGGACTCGTTTCAACGGGCACGACATTATGGAACAAATCTGGACTAAGATGGAATCAACTGGGTTTTCAATTAAATTAAATGCCTGTTTAATTTAACTGAAATGAGCCGTTTAAACAGCGAATCAAATCAAGGTGAGTTAAACTCACTCAGTTCTTCCCACTTATATTTTATATTAGTCGGTTTTTTATTTTGTGTGTGTTGACCGTTTGTAAAATATATCTTTATACATTGATTGAACTGATGAAATTAAACGTTTTTTAATTTGAGTGGAAAACCAAATCGTTATTCTAATGATTGGAACCAATTGTGGTAACTTATCTTGTTGGCTACGTTTATAAAATAAACGTGTTTAATTGTTTGAATTGATTTTGTGAATTGGTTGATGTTAAATAATCGTTAGTTACTGTTATAAAAATTATCAGGTAAATTGAATTGAATGAATCTATGTGAGATAATCTATTTTGATAAAGGGAAGAACAGGTTGGAGGGATCCAACTTGATTCCTCAAATATATTAAATGTTGTTTATTTTCATATTATCAATATATGAACTGTTCTGATTGGATGATTGATTTGATTATTGACCATTGACCTGAAATTCAACATCTGTTTTGTTTAAACCAATGGGTAATGTTTCTTGAGTAATTGGCAGTATATGGACCATAAATCAATCGTTTTCCAAATACTGATTTACCGTCAGGTGAATCGATAGAAGTGAAGTTATAAAATTTATTTTATAACTAAAGATAGATTTTTTTTAAATCTATTATTTTGAATGAAAGTTATTAAAAGAAAATAAATATTTATTATTTATTATTTAAATTTATGAGTGGGTATTGAATGACGTTATAAAGCAAAGGCTTATGTTAATAAGGTTTATAAGCAAATGAGCTTAAATTGGCCTAACGGTTAAGAGTTGGATAATTGTTTTTAAGAAATAATTAAAATGGAATTATTTAAATTAATTATATTATTAAGTAATTCAAAAGAAGGACTAATTGAAATCATAAACGAGACAACCATGTTTTTGAGTGGGCTAAGCCAACTATTTTAACTAAAATTGAATTATTAAATTATTTTATTTTCAATTAATCTAATGAAATCGCTTTGAATAATTGTTTAATTTAAATAAGATTTTAAAAAGGAATGCACTAATTATTTAGTTAATTAAGAAGTTAAGTACTTCCACAGTAGTTAATGATGAAGTGAATTATTATTTTAATTAATAATAATTTAAGTATAACTGTAATGAATTTAAGGGAACCGTGAAAGAAATTTATGAATGGGTTTTAAATTAAAAACCGAGTTATTATAACGAAGTTATTAAAGGAATTTTAAGTGAATATGATAGCTTAAAAAAAATTTTACTTAATAATTGAATTAAGTAAAGGGAATAAAGATAAAAGGGGTTTATACTAAACTTGAGTTTCGTAAACAAATTGTAACCTTTTCTATGCTTTGTTATTTGATTCTTTCACAGTTTATAGTTTGAAAACTAGTGAGTTATTCATGCTTTATAATGTACACATTTTTATAAAAGAAGTCATTTTTTGATAAAAATTTCATAAGAAATCACCATTTAAAAATATACCTCATTTTTCCTCAAAACTCAATATATACTTTTCAAATATGTTTCTTACATAATTTTTTTCAAACGTCAAAAACACCTCTTTTTGTTTCAAAATTGTATCTACACAATTTAGCTGGTATATGTCTTAAAACTATAAACTTTAAGGTCAAAACTTTAAAAAACATCGTAAATTACCACCTAAAAGCTTTTAAAATTTCAAATTCTTAAAAGTTAACAATGAGTCTAGACTCAAATTGGGATTTTAACTTATTTAGGTCTCCCTAAATATTACCACAAAGTAATATATATACATATACATATACATATATATATATATATATTCTTAATCCATTTTCCATTTTATTCTTTCCCAATTTATAAAGCTCTACTGCCAAATTCACTAATCTAAAATACTAAAATTTCAGATACTAACACATGAGATCCATCTTTTTCCATTCAAATCACATTGTACACTTTTCACCCAAGCCTCTTAAGGGTCTCTTATTCTCAAATTTCCTTAACCATTTCTTTAGTGTACGTAACTGGTATCCCAACTCTTTCCATATGTCGTTCTTCCCTTTTTTAGTGGGTTCCTTTATGGATCTAGGTGTATATATATAATATTTATATTTTAAAAATACAAATACGTTCACTCACTATCTATAGAGGAATCTTAAACATAAGCTCTGATACCAGATGTAACAACCTGAATTTCGACATAACCGAATTCATTTCAAAAATTATGCTCTATCGAAACTCGAGTCGGCTTGTCTAGTATCCTGCAGAAAAGACAGAGATAATATACCAGAGCTCAGTAAACATCTCACAGTGGAATGGATAAAATATAATATAATCAAATATAGACATACCAAGGTAATAATATTGTCTAAGTGTTATCCAAAGCTATCATATATCTACCACAAATCTAACCAGCGAGTGTGTTATGATGAGAGGGTCGGAACACAAAGTTTTGGTAATTGGACAAATTATACATTCTGAAATAACCCAATATATACCGTTCAATTATGTTTTCTTATTTATTAGGTTACTTGGGTTAACAACACTCAAGGCTTTATACTCATGTCATACATGTCTACTCCCCAGTAGATTAACCTAATATAGTATGTATAGCTACACCCAACATGTAAGGGTACTCACCATAGTACCTTCCTTGCATGGTCTCCGTCGTCACACCATGAAAGCATATGCAACTCTCATCCTACACCGAATGACGTACATAATTATTATTATTACGCCATGTTACAATGCAAAACGACCACCGCTATGCCATGCAAGTGTATATAGTACCGTATCCGAACTCTTCGGTTGAATCAAGCCTCAACACAGAGTAATGCCTTCTCGTCTATGATACACCGCCCAGGGCTTGTATTTAAACCCTCACATGAACGTACTGCCTACTGTACACCAAGTCCTATAATATGGTTGCATGTGAATGCACAGAACTCATTCGGGAGCTTTCTATATCTATAAAGGTCCATCCAAAAAGGCCTGCAATACAGATATCTAGAATATGGTCTACATTTTCGCACTGGCTATGGTCTCACTTGACTGCTCACTCAACCAGTGAAATACTACATCAAGGGCTATGTGACGTACCCTTAGCAAGCAATTTAATTATCCAATTTGGTGTATCCTTCAAACAACGTATCTATAGTGAAAGATCGATGGTCTCTTGGCTTAGCTCTAGTATTTCCACTTCCCGCTGACTGCTGATGATAGGTCCAACGATTACTATCCTGTATTAGTCCTAACCAAGTATCTTCCCAAAGCAATTGACAAATCACTTAATGTAATCCGCCACAACCTTCTGACTGCCAAGCTACAGCTATCTCAAGGTATACTCTATTGGTGGTACCGCACAGACCAAACCTCTGCGAGTACAGCTTGAGTGTGTACCGCAACAGAGGACCACCACAGAGTACCCTACCACATCCCTTGGAATCCATGTGCTTCCCTCCAATCCAGCAGAGCAATCAAATAGAATATCAAGAAGAATAATCAGATGGACGTGCTCCTCGAGTGTCTCAGACACCATGATGATCTACCCCTGTTGGGTTCTTCATCTTTGTACTAGCAGACTTGTCCAATTTTGTAACAACCTGCCCGGAGTGGGCCTAAATTTTGACCCAGTAAAGGCCCATCAAAACTTAGAGTCACTCTAAATGGACCACCGGTTCCTATAAGGAAATACATTTGCACAAAATAATAGATAAACATAGCATTATGGAATCTCACAAAGCGGAACGAGAAAATATAATACCAAAATAAGATGTACCATTTCATAAAAAGCCACAGAATTCAAACACAGGTTGTTAAGGTACAATTGTTCAAAAAGTACATCATTTAGAGTTTCCATAAGCAAAACAACAATGATAACTAATAATAGTATAATATCTCCATCGTCCTCTTCATTCTCCATCATTGGTTCGTCCATTGAATCTACCCTACTTACAGACTTGTTGGATATGTTAAGGATAGGGGTCAGAACATAAAGTCCTGTGTGACTGAAAATAGTATTTACTTAAAAGAACATACCCTAATTTGGTAGGTTATGTAAATGTCAAGGTATGTCTACAAAACAGACAAATACACACATAAACAAGAAGTATCTAACCAATGAGGTGGATATTCGATTCAATCACTTAAGACCTCCATTAGTGCATTTAGGGTGAAGACCCAATGAGGTGGGCATTCTCGGTCACTAAAGGCCCATGTCTACTTATTTAATAAAAGTGGATTCTTAAGATCTCTTCAACCCTGAGACGGACCCTAACCCCTTAAGACCTTATTTTAATACGTCACTCTTCCTAAGTATATATTCTCACAAGTAATATGAGAAGTAATATCTCGCCGCTTAATATCAGTTAAGTAATAACTAATAATAGTAATTATGTTGACTTATATTGATTACTTTACATAAAAAGAATATTAAATATGTATAATATATGCTAGATTTTCTATGGACAAAGAAACAGTTTTACAGTTTAAATTGCCAATTTAATCTATGTTCAAGGTATACAAGTTTGATTTCCACATCAAACCGCTAAACACATGGAATAATGACATAAGGGCATAATTAACAATAGCAGTAATGGGAAAATACATCATAATAATCAAAACTTGCATCCCTAGGCTTATTGGAATAATTTAAGTAATAAATCAAGAAAGAGGTACAAATCATATACATATATGTATATAAATAAACATACACACACACATATATATAAATATATGTATATATATATATATACATAGACCTTTATTTATCTAATTTACTCTTTTCTTATGTTGTTCATAAAAATGTTGACATTTGATTAGCTTCACATCTGAATACCTCCGGACTATCCATTTATAATGGATATCCAAACCTATTCAAATAATAAAACTAATCAAATCTAAAACCTTTTACACCACAAACAAAGATTTAGATAGAAAGGATAAATCAAATCATATAAAAGTATAGCACTCAAATGTTCTTTGTCCGCTACTCAAATAAATCCACAAACCCAATATCAATTGACAATTCATGCGATATATATATATATATATATTAATAAATGAGATTAGGAGGTTTCATAGTTTGATGTTATCGTTATTCCAAATCTTCTTTGGCATACAATTTTCATATAATAATCTACAAAGGTAGAATATGCCTAATTAATTACTAATTCCACTCACAGTGAATGGAAATGTCGTGGATTTGACGTTGTTTTGTCTATTTGATTCAAACTCCAATCCCTAGAGATCTATATACACAAGAATCAAGTAATTAAAATTCTTATATATATAAATCATGTGATTCTAGATCTATATTCTAATCCAGATCCTATAAGAAAAGAGATTAGAGAAAGAAGAACAGATTTGTAAGAGAAGAAGAAAACCCATTTTGAATTCCTCTGGATTCAATGGTAGTGTGTAGGCACAGATATAGAGAGTGGCTAGGTTTAGGTATGGAGTTTAGGGGGTTATTTATAGGTGTTTGTGTAAACAAGAACCATCGAATTATTAAGATTTAATCCTGGCTGTTCATTCTTACAAACTTTCCCCAAAACCTAACCCAAACCTAGCCTTATTGGGAACTTCAGGTGCCAGGCGGTCGACATCCCCCTTAGAAGGGTAGCAGACACCCCTTCTAGGGGTGGTCGACCTCTTGGTCCCTGATTTTCCCAATGGATGATTAGGAGAGCTAGATAGTTTTATTATATATAATGTTAATTAATTTAGTTTATTTCTTACCTTATCTGCATTATTCTTGTCCCCATATCTTTATCTCTTCGTTTGAAATTCAAATCTACCTAAGGGAATATTATATTTATTCAAATTATTTATCCCTTAGATATATATTATTTGTTTAATCAATATATATACACATTTACCATCTGATTTCTTTTAATTGTAATTTTTTTATACAAACAACGTTTTCAATGTATTTTATTATATATGAAAACGTATCTGAATTTTTTCATGAATCTAATTAAAATATTTTCATGACCCAATTCTTAATGCTGCAAAATTGTATTTTTCAGCTTGTTTATATTTATTTAATAATTGCTTATTTTCATTAATTATTATTATAGATATATTTAGGTATAATTTTATGGGGTGTTACATTTTCCCCCCTTAAAATAGATTTCATCCCGAAATCTATTTAAAGGGGCGAAAAACACAACTCGCTCTAAACATACATGTTGTACACCCATGTTATTTTTAATTCACCCAAAACATCCGTGACACGCATTGATTATGAACCACAGACTTACTAAAGTGAGCTCAATCCTAGCATGTATGTGTAATAATGTAGTATGCATATATTTCTATATGAGTGCACTGTGCAATTGTGTTGCATCCATTTCCTAACATCCAATCTAGCAACCACATTGCATCCATAAACGTAATTTATTGGAAAAATTACTCGGGAAAGGCTCTAGCTGGGTCTGTCTCATCTTATCCTCAGTGTTCCATGTGCTTTCCGTAGGATCATTCCCCATTGTACTCGGACTAGGTGAACGGTTTTATTTTGAAGTCTCTTGAAACCGTGCTCTATAATCCTTGCAGTGGCACGGGGCACCCTGGACTCCAACTCGAGTTTTGCTTTGTCCCCAATTTCATCAAGCTCGATCTAATAACAAAATCGAAAAGGAATTTCCTCAAATGAGATACATGAAAAACATTATGGATTCCTGATAGATGCTCTCGGAGATCCACTCGACGTGATAAAGATACTATCTTCTCTATAATGCAAAAAGGCCCAATAAATCTGGGAGCTAACTTCCTAGTCTTCCCAAATCAAACAGTCTTTTTGAGAGGGGATACCTTTACGAATACCAAGTCTCCAACATTGAACTCAAGTTCCCTCCACTTATCGACATACGATTTCTGACGGTCTTGGGCTGCATTCACACTCTGCTTAATCAAGGAAATCTTCTCCGTGGAATCATGGATGAAGTCTGGTCCAAGTGGAACCTTGTCAGAAGTTTCCCACCAAAAGTTGACGATTTGCATGGCCTCCTTTAAAGCGCTTAGAAAGGGGCAATACCAATCGTTGCTTGAAAACTGTTGCTATATGCAAACTCCACAAGCGTTAGGTGCTGCTCTCAAACTCCTCTATAGTCGATAATGCTGGCTCCGAGCAAGTCTTCTAGGATCTGATTTACGCTTTCTGTTTGGCAATCATTTTGCAAGTGATAGGCTATACTTAAGTTGAGGGTCGTTCCTAATGTTGCTTGTAAACTTCTCCAAATTAACTCGTGAATAGGGGATCCCTATCACTCACTATACTGGATGGGATACCATGTAATATGACTATTTCTATGACATATAATTGGGCAAATGAGACTGCAGTCCTATTCTTTTTGATTGGTATGAAGTGGGGACTCTTGGTCAAACGGTCTACTACAACCCAAATGGCCACATTTCCCTTTTGCCTTTTTGGAAGTCCATCAACAAAATCCATGGAAATATGTTCCTACTTCCATATGGGAATTTCTTAAGGTAATAGTAATCACTCGGGTTTTCCTTGCTCCGCTTTTACTTTTTGGCATGTTAAACATTTGGCTACAAACTCAGCTACATCCCTTTTCATTCCTTCCCAATGGAGATTCCTCTTCATAACTCTACAGATTTTATCTCCACCATATGATCATGTTCGTGCTGTGGCACTCCTCTAAAATCTCTTTTCTATTTTCCTCATCTTTAGGGATGCAAAGTCATCCATCCCTAAGTAAACTTCCCTCGTCACTTAATGAATATCTGACTGGATAGGGAAAGGTCTTTTTCCTCTCCACTTTTTCCTTCAAGCTATTTATCCCCCCCCCCTCAAGGTCTTGCATACTATGAATCCTTTATTTTAGAGTGGGTCTAACATGCATAGCTCGAAGAAAACCATTAGAAGTTACTAGCGAGAGTTGCAAGTTAAAATTAGAGAGAAACTCTAACTATTTCCATTTTGAGACAACATTCAAGGATGCATGCCTTCTATTTAATGCGTCTGCAAAGACGTTTCCTTGTCCTGGGGTACACTGGATCATAAAATCAAAAGAGGAAATATATTCCATACACCGTTGTTGTCCCAAATTCAGGTCACATTGAGAGAATAAGTACTTTAGGAATTTATGGTAAGCGAAAAGTTCAAACTTCTCCCCTAAAAGATAATGTCTCCACATTTTTATAATGAACACTACCGTAGCTAACTCAAGTTCATGAACTAGGTACCACTTCTGGGATCCTTAAGTTGTCTACTGGCATAAACAACTACTCTTCCTTGCATAAGACCCGCACCAAAACTGGTTCCGCATGCGTCAGTATAAACTGTAAACATTTTCGAATCATTGGGTATAATAAGAAGTGGCGCACTAATTAATACTTCCTTTAATTTCTTAAATGATATATTTCACTTATTACTCCAAGAAAATACCAAGTTATTCTTTGTTAATTGGGTCAAAGGAGTATCAATCTTTGTGAAGTCTTTAATAAACTTCCTATAATATCTAGCCAATCCAAGGAAGCTTCTCACTTCAGTAGCATTTCAAGGTACTCTCCATTCCTTAATCTTCACGGGGTCTACTGTCAAGCCTTTCCTTGACATGATATGTCCCAAAAATCTAACTTCTTCCCTCCAAAAATGGCATTTCTAGAATTTTGCTTTCAACCAGTTCTTTCTTAATGTCCCTAGAACCTATCTTAAGTGACTTTCATGTTCCTTATGGCCATTTGAAAATATAAGGATATCATCTACGAAGACTATCACGATTTTATTCAAAATGCCCTTAAACACTCTACTCATTTGGTCTACAAAAAAGGCGGATGCATTTGTCAGTCCAAAGGGCATAACTTCTCATTGGAACAATCCATCTGATGTCCTAAATGCGGTCTTATCCTTACTGTCCTATGAAATCCTCAATTGGTGAAATCCAGTGGCAAGGTCTAATTGGGAAAATACTCAAGGTCCTCTCAAGTAGTCAAATAGATTAACAATTCTAGGTAAGGGGTACATATTCTTTTTGTCAGCTGATTAAGTCCTCTATAATCCACACAAAGTCTTAGAGATCCATCTGCTTTGCTGGCAAACACGACAGGTGCACCCCATTCAGACGTACTTCGCCGATTGAAGTCCTTCTGTAGTAATTCCGAAATATGCTTATCTAATCCCCTTCTTTCTTTAGGTGCCATATGCCTTAAAGGTAAAGCTACTAGTCTAGCGTCCTTCTCTAAGTCGATACGAAAAGAGAATTCTTTATGGGGTGGAAGTCTCGAAAATTCCTCAAAGACGTCCAAGATCTCACATACTCTAGGGACTCAAGATGGTCCTTCTGAACTAGGAGATAAGGTATATAATAAGGCTTTATCCTTGTTCCTAACATTACAAGATATACTTAGACTACGTCCTGCTCGGCTCCTAAGACGAATGATTCTCTTATCGCAATTTAGGACGACCCCATAAAATGATAGCCAATCCATTCCTAAGATAAGGTCATACCCCATAAAATCCAATGCATATGCTTCGTAGAGGAATTTAACATCGTCGGTATCCAATACTAAATCTTTGTAAAACAACTTAAGATACTTAGCTCCTCCGATAGGGTTGGCTACCTCTATCGGATTGTTAGAGATAGATAAGGGAAGGTTCAGCAAATTAACTAGCCTCTTAGAAATGAAATAATGGATTGCTCCCAAATCAAACAAGGTGTATATGGAAATCCCTAAAATAGAGGTTATACCTTCAAGTGCGGGTTGGTCTTGGCCTCTTGGGGGTCGGCATTGTATCGGTGTTGCCTCCAATGCATAATTCTGGCCGCTACAGATAACTTTAGGCTTTGGGTAGTCCTTAGACATCTTTCCTTCCTCATGACATTTGAAACACTTTACTTTAAATTCTTTCTTTGCCAAAGAAGTTATGCAATCCTTGGCCTCATGGCCCTTACGGTTGCACCTTGTACAAGTCTTAGCTTCCTTCTTGAATTTACCCTCTTTCTTCTTATTCTTCCACCATTCCTTCTTATTCTTATTAGAACTTCTTTGTCCCTTCTCACCGCTCTTATTCTCCTTTGGTCCTTGAGTTGTACAAAAATGGTCATTTCCACTAAGGTTTCAAAGGTTGTTCCAAACATTACTTATGCTAACAAAGTGTCCTTCAATGGGGAGCTCAATCCCTTAACAAATCTTAAGGCTTTGTTTATTGGGGTATCCACCAATCCCCTACCAAACTTACTTAACTCGATGAATTTAGCCACATAGTCTTGTAGGCTCAAACTTTTAGGGATTACGGAATGCATATCTTAAGGTAAAACAAACACTAAAGGTGGATGAATAGTGTTTATGAGGAATTTATGAAAATTTTAAACTTAAATGATTTATTATATGAATTACACACACCATAGATGATCACAAAGCTAGAGTCAAACATAAACACAAAAATAGATAAATATAAAATGCAGAAAAGGAAAGAACACACCGGATTTTATACTTGTTCGGATTACTCCTACGTCCTGTCACACACAATGCTGGATTGCACAAAGTTCTATTATTATCAATATCCAATTACAACCCCTTGATTTCATGACTACGAGGTTAGCACCTCTCCAAACACCCATGATTTTACGGCTACAACGTTAACACCGCTCCCTTTCCTTGATTTTAGGGCTACAAGGAACACAACCTTTCCCAAACAATTTCCAAACGATTACAACATCCCTATAACTCTTCAATAACACTTCAGTTCAGAGAATAGTAAATAGGGATTGATAAAAGATGAAGTTTGATATAATTTGAGTAGAAATCGACAAAGTATAAGTGTAGAGAAATCAAGAAAATGATAAATATTGATGGTGGTATGTGAAGGGGTGAAGATGGAGAAGAAGAATGATTAAAAAAAATCGAAATCAGCCCCTATTTATAATGTTTCAATGGTTGCAACGTTTCAGAAACGTTACAAATAGTGAAAAGACACTTCACTTGAAACTAAAAAAAATGACAGTTGTATGTCGACATAGCTATTTACGTATGTCGACATATGCATAGTATATTTATTTTTAAAACTATTTTTCAAGTGTTTAAACATATATATTATTCTGGAAATTCTTGAATCAAAACTTAGTAATAAAAATGAATATTCTAAAATGTAAAATCATACGAAATCATAATAATATATTATATAAACATATTTATAAGGTTATAAGATTTAATACTATATAACTATATATATATATAAACTTACATATATTTAAAACTTTATAAACATATATGTTTGAAATCATAAGTAAGATAACTTGAATTCATTTTGAAAAATAATTTGAAATCAGGATTTGAATTTTGAAAACAGAATTTGAATTTTGAAAATCAGAATTTGAAAAATAGAATTTGAACCTGGAGTGCTACTCAGAGTCTTACATAACCTAGACTCTATTACTATATTTTTCTGGCACTTTTGAAATTTTAGTATCTTGATAATTTGATAACTTGATAACTCATGTGTCTTGAATCCTGAAACACCCCACCTCCGTTAAGGTCACTCACAAAGGGAATGCCTTAACTTTGGTGGAGGGTTATAGGTACAAGACATAGAAAACTTTCCAAGACAGATAAATATAAGCAGCGAAATTCAATTATTTATTTCATACGTGGTTCAATACAAAAGCATTACGTCAAATTGTCTCAAAATAACTTCCAAAACATTACAACATAATTTTTGTCTTGATTATTTAAGAAAGGAGCATAAACCATAAATAAAACTGCATAAATCCCCAAGGATAATGTCCAAGAGCCATAACCAAGGTGAGAGAGAGTCCAAATCAAACATCTACTTTCTTGAAGCTTGCAAAGAGGCTGACTAAGCTGCAGTATTCCCTCCCTGTGGACCTGGTGGGGGGAACGGAAGAAAAGAGGACGAAGGAAAATGGGTCAGACAATAAGTCTGGTAAGTTCAGTGATTACTAGTATTTAAACAAGGAAGGGATCATGACAGTAATAACAGAACATAGGACAATACCCTAATATAAGATAAGAGGAACATGTGATTGCACCCATTAATATAGTCTGTGCACCTACTTAACCATTGGTTCAACCAGCCCTACGTGTTTATAACAAACGATCCCCTTAATGATCGGCTCCTACTCGCATGCATTCATATCCTATGTCATTCGACCCCGCTTGATTGTAGATACCTGTGCTGGTCCCACCACGGGATGTATCAGTCCCTCTGGTGGCAACCCGACAAGATTCAAGATGCACAGTGTATACTACTGATGCCCAGTGCCTGATTTTTCCACTCCGGAGTACGTGCACGTCCATACTTCGTCGGAACCTACACTGGCCCACCAATCATCGACGTTTTGACCGCTTATAATCAACCCAGTAATCGTGGCCTACCCTGCCTAGTCCCAGGGTACCATGATACATCTATGTGGGTTACTGCTCAAATGGGTCCCCGCTACTAGGGTTTTCTAATCAACATGTTTATTTGGTTAAGTGTCCAAGTTTACCTAACCCCACCCATTCGTTTAGTTAACATGTTGAATCGGTTAAGTGTTTCCCTAATTGACTTAACCCTACCAATCCTGACTTAGCTTCAATTTATTAAATCAACAACCACTCACATTAGACAAGTATTGTTGTGGTCACTGGATGTGCCGGTCGGTTCCGGGCAGATTTACACCACAACTCAGTCTAACCTCGGGTTCTTTTTGGGCTTGATGCACTAACCACCCACATTAGACAGGTCTTGTTGTGGTCACTGGATATGCCAGTCGGTTCCAGGCAGATTTACACCACAACTCAGTCTAACCTCGGGTTAGGCATGTTCGTCTTTTCTAAATTCACATTTTTCTATATATGTCTAATTTCTTTACGTAAATTAAATTAAATTTAATCATGCCATAATTATCCTTTGATGATGCTCACCATAAATGGTAAATCAAATATACCATGTTATGAACAAATTTATGCCATGAATTTTCATATTTTCCCATCGCTACCCCCGTGGAACGTACGCATGAATCACATAAAATGTTGGGCTAGTAAATTATCCCAACCCATAAGCAAGAAAGGGGTAATAAACAAGGGACATGAAATAAACATAAAATAGCATACATTTCAACTTGTCATGTGTGACTTGGCATAGAGGTATCATTTAACTTTAATTAAATGGGTAAAGGTGAACTTGTGAATAAGTTGGGTCTAATTATCATGTAAACTTGACAAAGGTCTAGCATGGAGGTTTAACATATAATCACATTTTCAACCCACAACTTAGCATATTAACTTATGTATGTCAAAACATAAGAAAGCTGCTATAATCATTTTTAAGTTGCAACTTAGCATGATAACTTATGTGTGATAAACATAAGAGGGATGTTATAAACATATTCTAATCACAATTTAGCATGATACTTATGTGTTAAAACATAAGAGGACTACAATTCCAATTTTTACAACATAAATAGATTCAACCTAACATGAATATACATGAGTGTTGGTCTAACATATAAGCATGTGTTTTAGATCATAAACTTGCAAATAACCACTAATTTATAACATGTCATGTTTCACCATTTAATTGGCAAAATAAATCCATTACCCAATCATAATAGATTCCAATAACATACAATATGTTCATCACCATAAGCATATAGACATGATTAATATACAACAAGTTCATCACCATAAGCATGTAGACATGATTAATATACAACATGTTCATCGCCACAAGCATATAGACATGATTAATTACAACGATACTTTAAGATAAATGAGAATCAAATCTTATACATAAGCATCATTCTATATCCAAATTACAACATGTCATGATTCAATTGAAAGAACGTTTAAATCTGCGTAATAACCAACTTACAAACTAAAAGGAATTCTTGCATTTTGAAATCTGAATTCTGAAATTGGTAAGCTCGCCTTTGATGTAGATCGTTGAATTTGATAACTTTTAATTTGATTCTTGATTCAAGTTCTTATCTTGTCTTTGAATTGGTGACGGCTACTCCATGTTTTCTATTGACAGCATGATAGTTCTAGGATTATTTTTGTGTGATTTTTAGGTTTGAGCATTGGGTTGTTTATATAGAATTTCAATTCAATTTGAGCCGTTGGATGATCCTAGGTTTAACCACAACCATCCAGTCAAGATAGGGTGACACATCAGCCCTAGTGACTCAGCAATGAGTCACAAAATCATCACCTTTCAGATATGCCCAAGGGGGGAGGTCGACCCCCAGGTCGACCTGTAGGAGGGAGGTCGACACTAAGGTCGTCGACCCCCTGGTCGACCTGTGTCCTGGGCGGGAATTTCCTGCCCAGCTCGCTTCTAACTTCTGATTTGAATTTGTTTTCAAGCTGTTTGAATTTATTTGAATTTTTTGGAAACTTCCGACAGCCATAACTTCTTCATACGGAGTCCAATATACACAAACTCAGACTCTATCTCAACCAGAATTCCGAGACGAACACAATGGCGTAACCCGTTTCCCTTAATTCTTAAATTTTAAATTAAGTATTGTTTAATTCGTTACTATACCGTTAATAGAAAATATGGGGTGTTACATTCTCCCCTCCTTTTAGGATTTCGTCCCTGAAATCTTCAAGTCGAGAAGAGCTTATATCCTACCATCCAATCACCCATCTACCCAACCATAAAACACAGGCATCCATTGTCCTTAAAAGATTTCTAATGCTTCATGATCATATGCACTGTGTGTGTACATGTCCTTATCTAATGCAAAATCAGGCGGTCTACTGATTCAGTTGACCTCTTTAATGCAAATTATGTCAGTGCCATGAGTCCATTATGAATGCAATTTTTCATACTCAAAATTTCCAACATGAGTGCACAATCATTCATACAAATGCAACGTCCATATGATAACACATCAAGTTTCAATCCATATACCAATACATACATGCATATGCAATATGGAAGTGACTGAGCCGATCTAATACCTAATGTGTGTGTATATACATCCACTAGCAACAACTAGCAACCACTTCCAACCATTAATCATAACATGTTTCAATTACATGTCTACATCCAAATGGGTTCCTACCTAAGGATAAAGGATAGGATTGAGGAGATAAAAGATAGATACGAGCATAAACTTAAGGAAAAAGAGATTAAGAATGTATCCTCAAAAAGAAAAGGGTAGGCTGCGCGTATTCTGTCCTCAGTTTCCCAAGTCGCGTCTTCCTCGGTGTCGCTCCATTGAACTTTGATGAGCTTAACTTCACGGTTGCATAGCTTTTTGAGTTCTGTTCCCAAGATACGGGTTGGAGCTCTCCTCACAGTTTCTTCTCGTTCAACTTCAACTTCCTCTAGCATACTTGGCTCTACCACTTCCGCAGACTTGTGTAAGAATTTCCACAGGTGAGAGACATGAAAGACATTATGAACCCCGGCCAATCTTTCAGGGAGCTGTACCCTATAAGCCATCTTCCCAATCTTCTCGATGATAGGGAACGACCCTACAAATCTGGGTGCTAACTTTCCTGTGGATCCAAAGCGAATGACGTTCCTCAAAGGAGATACTTTAAGGAACTCCTTGTCTCCAACTTCGAACTCAAGGTCGGTTCTTCTATTTTCTGCATAGGACTTCTGTTTATCTTGGGCTGTCTTCATTCTTCTTCGTATCAAGTCTAATTTCTCTGAAGTTTCCCTAATCATGTCTGGTCCAAGTATGAGCTTGTCTGTGGACTCCCACCAGCAAGTTGGTGACCTGCACGGTCTTCTATATAAAGCTTTGAAAGGCGCCATGCCTATAGTGGCTTGGTAGCTATTGTTGTAAGTGAATTCCACCAAAGGTAGATGATCCTCCCATGTGCCTCCGAAGTCAATAATGCACAATCTCAAGAGGTCTTCTAATACTCTGTTGACTCTTTTCATCTGGCCATCGGTTTGAGGGTGATAGGCCATGCTTAAGCATAACTGTGTGCCTACAGCCTCTTGTAAACTCTTCCAAAACTCGCTCGTGAAGATAGGGTCTCGATCACTCACTATGCTGGAGGGTATCCCATGGAGTCGAACTATATCTTTAAGATATATGGATGCTAGAGATGAGGCTGTCCTTCTACTCTTGACGGGTATAAAGTGGGCGCTTTTTGTGAGCCTGTCCACTATTACACAAATGCTGGTATTGCCCCTTCTTGACCTAGGCAACCCATCTATAAAGTCCATCGAGATGCTATCCCATTTCCACTGTGGGACTTATAGAGGATGGAGCAGACCACCAGGCTTCTTCTGCTCCGCCTTGACTTGTTGGCATATTAAACACTTAGAAACAAATTCAGCTACGTCTTTCTTCATGCCATTCCAAAAGAAAACTCTTTTGATATCTTTATACATTTTGTCTCCGCCTGGGTGTATGGTCAGCTTGGACCGGTGTGCCTCTTCTAGAACAGCCTTGACCAAATCCCTTACTTATGGGACACATAGTCTTCCATCTCGTCTCAACCCCTAATTAACTTGTCCATCACATCGGCTAGCTGAGGGTCTTCTCTTTGCGCGGCTCCGATTGAGTCTAATAGAGTTGGTCGTACTTCTAACGTTGCTAGCAAGCCAGGTACAAAGTCAGAGGAGGGTTTGAAGTTAAAGCTTGCTATGAACTCCAAGCTTTGCCTTTCCACAAAGAGAGGGCTTAAGGACATCTTCTTTCTACTTAAGGCGTCTGCTACTGCATTTCCCTTGCCAGGAGTGTAGGAAATCTCAAAATCGAACGAGGCAAGAAACTCCATCCATCTTTGCTGCCTCAAATTGAGATCTTTCAACGAGAAAAGGTATTTCAACGATTTATGGTCGGTATAAAGTTCAAATTTCTCACCTAGGTGATAATGGCGCCAAGACTTAAGCGCAAAAACGATGGCTGCCAACTCTTGGTCGTGGGTTGGGTAGTTTTTCTCGTGTACTTTCAACTGTCTTCCACCATAAGCCACTACCTTCCCTTCTTGCATCAGAACAGCGCCTAGTCCCATTCCGCAAGCATCTGTGTATACTGTAAACATCTTGCTTCCATCAGGCAATGTTAGAACTGGGGTTGTTGTCGGAGCCCGTTTCAAACATTGGAAAGCAATATTGCAATCCAAATCCCAATTGAAAGCTAGGTTCTTCTTTGTCAACATTGTCAATGGAGCTGAGGTTTTTGCAAAATCTTTGATAAACTTTCGATAAAAAACTTGCTAGCTCGAGAAAGCTTCGGACTTCGGTTGCATTTCGAGGAACCTTCCAATCTTGCACAGCAACCACTTTCGCGGGGTCCACAACTATCGCCTCTTTGGACACCACGTGTCCAAGGAACCTAACTTCCTGCCTCCAGAAATGGCATTTGGAGAATTTCACTTTCAACTGATGTGCACGGAGAGTATCCATGACTTCTTTTAGATGCTGAGCATGTTCTTGCTCATTCTTTGAGAAGATCAAAATATCATCTATGAAGACCACCACAAACTTATTGAGGAACTCTCAGAACACCCAGCTCATTAAATCAACGAAGTAAGCGGGTGCATTTGCCAAGCCGAAAGGCATAACAAGCCACTCGAAGAAACCATCTGGAGTTCTGAACGCGGTCTTATCAATGCTGTCTTTAGCCACCCTTAGCTGATGAAACCTGATAGCCAAATCTAATTGGGAGAAAACCGATGCACCTACGAGCTGATCGAACAAATCATCTATTCTCGGGAGTGGGTGCCTATTCCTCTTGGTTAGCATGTTTATCTCCCAATAATCAACGCACAGGCGAAGCGAACCATCCACTTTAGTTGCAAACACTACTAGATCACCCCATTCAGAAATACTCCGCCTTATAAACCCCTTCTCAAGCAATTCTTCAACTTGCTTGCTGAGTTCTTTCCTCTCCCTTGGAGCCATGTGTCTAACGGGTAAAGCAACGGGTTTTGCATTTTCCACGAGGTATATGCAGAAGTCTATCTCCCGCTTCGGAGGTAAGCCCTTTACCTCTTCAAACACATCAAAGTATTCACGGACTACCCTTACAGAGTGCAAGTTCTCAACAAATGCATCAAGAGATTCTAGATAACTAAGCATAACGGAGTTTATGGGATTACAAGAAATTTCGAGAGTGTTACCGAGGCGAGTCATGAGTCTAACCACTCTCTTTTCACAGTCGAGGACGACACCATTACCAGATAGCCAGTCCATGCCTAGTATCAATTCATAGCCCGTGAAGCCCAAAACAAAGGCATTACATCTAAACCCAACGCTTAGTATAGATATTTTCAAATCCAAACAAACAATTGACAAATAAGCTGAGCCCCCAATTGGATTTGAAACAACCAAGGGATCCTCTACTATACTGGTGTTTATGTGTAGAGATTCCACTAAAGCAATAGATATAAAAGAGTACGATGCTCCAGAATCAAATAGTGTATGAACAGGATGATCAAAAAGATAGACTAAACTTTCGATAGAAATATTTCTACCTCGTTCTTGCGTAGGTGCCGTAAGAGCGTGAACTTGTCCTCCAGAAGAAGGTCCAGCTCCCTGCCCTTGCTTCCTTGGGCAGGCCCTAGCCATGTGTCTTGTTTCACCACAGTGGAAACAACCACCCATCTTCCTTTTCTTCTTCTTGCAGTCTTCGATCAGATGTCCGGGAATGCCACAGAAATTACACTTTCTCTTTTCATGGGATTTGTTTTTCTTCCCGCCTTTCTTTGAATCAGCCTTCTTGTTCTGTGACCCCTCCCCCTTCTTATCTTGAGGCACTTCCGCTTTTGCCTCATTCTTGCCCTTGTCTTCCTCACGTAAGAGTTCCATGTCCACTAACCTCTCGTAAGTAGCCCCCATAAGTATATGGGACATAGCCAAGCTGTGAAGTGGCTCATTTAATCCCTTAAAAAAACGGAGAGCCTTCTTATGAGGAGTATTCACTAAGTCCAGTCCAAATCGGGCCAGCTGATTGAATTGACTGACGTACTCCTTGACCGTCATACTTCCTTGCTTAAGAGATAAGAACTTTTCCAGTTGTAAACTTTGCTTAGCTTGTGAGAGGAATTTCATCTCAAACCTTATTCTGAAATCCATCCATGTGTCAACTGGTCTTTCAGCGTTAGTGCCTTCCCACCAATAGGAAGCTTCGTCTTTGAGCAACCATACAGCCAACTGTATCTTCTGCCTATCGGTCCACCTCGAAGATAACAAACAGTTCCTCAGTTTCTTTGAGCCAATTCCTTGCTTCTACGAATGATTCAGCTCCCTTGAAATCCTTTCCACCTATAACCCTAAAGTCTCTACAAATCATTGAGAAAGCATTCGCACGAGGAGGAGAAGGAGGAACCGCTGCAGCTGGAGGAGGAGGAATATCTACTGGGCCTGCGACGTTGGCCCTAGCCTCTAAGTAACTCCTGAACAAGCCAGGTATCGGTACACCTTCTGGAAGGTTAAGATTCCCAGACATGCTGAAACGAAAAAGAAAAGATTCAAAACGAAGGATAGAAAGATAGTGCATATGGCTTTGGGGGTTATGCCTTTTTAAATTTAAAACAACACTCTTTCTTGTAAAATGTTTCTTTATATTCCTTTTTGAAAATAATTTTCAAAAACTATTATCTGATCTGGTAAACCTTTGCTCTGATACCAAGTGAAACACCCCACCTCCGTTAAGGTCACTCACAAAGGGAATGCCTTAACTTTGGTAAAGGGTTATAGGTACAAGACACAGAAAACTTTACAAGACAGATAAATATAAGCAGCGAAATTCAATTATTTATTTCATATGTGGTTCAACACAAAAGCATTACATCAAATTGTCTCAAAATAACTTCCAAAACATTACAACATAATTTCTGTTTTGATTATTTAATAAAGGAGCATAAACCATAAATAAAACTACATAAATCCCAAGGATAATGTCCAAGAGCCACATCCAAGGTGAGAGAGAGTCCAAATCATACATCTACTTTCTTGAAGCTTGCAAAGAGTCTGACTAAGCTGCAGTATTCCCTACTTGTGGACCTGGGGTGGGGGGGACGGAAGAAAAGAGGTCGAAGGAAACCGGGTCAGACAATAAGTTTGGTAAGTTCAGTGGTTACTAGTATTTAAACAAGGAAGGGATCATGACAGTAATAACAGAACATAGGACAATACCCTAATATAAGATAAGATAAGATGAACATGTGATCGCACCCATTAATATAGTCTATGCACCTACTTAACCATTGGTTCAACCAACCCTATGTGTTTATAACAAACGATCACCTTAATGATCGACTCCTACTCACATGCATTCATATCCTGTGTCATTCGGCCCTGCTTAATTGTAGATACATGTGCTGGTCCCACCATGTGTGTATCAGTCCCTTTGGTGGCAACCCGACACGATTCAAGATGCATAGCGTATACTACTGATGCCCAGTGCTTGATTTTTCCACTCCGGAGTATGTGCACGCCCATACTCTGTCGAAACCTACACTTTCCCACCAACCGCTGACGTTTTGACTGCTTATAATCAGCCCAGTAATCGTGCCCCACCCTGCCTAGTTCCAGGGTACCATGATACATCTATGTGGGTTACTGCTGAAATGGGTCCCCGCTACTAGGTTTTTCTAATCAACATGTTTATTTGGTTAATTGTCCAAGTTTACCTAACCCCACCCATTCGTTTATTTAACATGTTGAATCGGTTAAGTGTTTCCATAATTGACTTAACCCTACCAATCCTGACTTGGCTTTAATTTATCAAAGAACCAACCACTCACATTAGACAAGTATTGTTGTGGTCACTGGATGTGCCGGTCGGTTCCGGGAAGATTTACACCACAACTCAGTCTAACCTTGGGTTCTTTTTGGGCTTGATGCACTAACCACCCACATTAGACAGGTCTAGTTGTGGTCACTGGATATGCCGGTCGGTTCCGGGCAGATTTACACCACAACTCAGTCTAACCTCGGGTTAGGCATATTCGTCTTTTCTAAATTCACATTTTTCTATATATGTCTAATTTCTTTATGTAAATTTAATTAAATTTAATCATGCCATAATTATCCTTTGATTATGCTCTCCATAAATGGTATATCAAATATACCATTTTATGAACAAATCTATGCCATGAATTTTCATATTTTGCCTTCTCTGCCCCCATGGAACGTACGCATGAATCACATAAAATATTGGGCTAGGAAATTAGCCCAACCCATAAACAAGAAAGGGGTAATAAACAAGGGACATGAAATAAACATAAAATAGCATACATTTCAACTTGTCATGTGTAACTTGGCATAGAGGTATCATTTAACTTTAATTAAATGGGTAAAGGTTAACTTGTGACTAAGTTGGGTCTAATTGTCATGTAAACTTGACAAAGGTCTAGCATGGAGGTTTAACATATAATCACAGTTTCAACCCACAACTTAGCATATTAACTTATGTATGTTAAAACATAAGAAAGCTGCTATAATTATTTTGAAATTGCAACTTAGCATGATAACTTATGTGTGTTAAACATAAGAGGGTTGTTATAAACATATTCTATCACAATTTAGCATGATACTTATGTGTTAAAACATAAGAGGACTACAATTCCAAATTTTACAACATAAATATATTCAACCTAACATGAATATACATGAGTGTTGGTTTAACATATAAGCTTGTGTTTTTATATCATAAACTTGCAAATAACCACCAATTTATAACATGTCATGTTTCACCATTTAATTGGCAAAATAAATCCATTACACAATCATAATAGATTCCAATAACATACAATATGTTCATCACCACAAGCATATAGGCATGATTAATATACAACATGTTCATCACCACAAGCATGTAAACATGATTAATATACAACGTTTTCATCGCCACAAGCATATAGACATGATTAATTACAACGATACTTTAAGATAAACGAGAATCAAATCTTATACATAAGCATCATTCTATTTCCAAATTACAACATGTCATGATTCAATTGAAAGAACGCTTAAATCTGCGTAATAACTAACTTACAAACTAAAAGGAATTCTTGCGTTCTGAATTCTGAAATTGGTAAGCTCGCCTTTGATGTGGATCGTTGAATTTGATAACTTTTAATTTAATTCTTGATTCAAGTTCTTATCTTGTCTTTGAATTGGTGATGGCTACTGCAAGTTTTCTATTGACAGCATGATAGTTCTAGGATTATTTTTGTGTGATTTTTAGGTTTGAGCATTGGGTTATTTATATAGAATTTCAATTCAATTTGAGTCGTCGGATGATCCTAGGGTTAACCACAACCATCCAGTCAAGATAGGGTGACACCTCATCCCTAGTGACTCAGCATTGAGTCACAAAATCATCACCTTTTAGATCTTCTAAGGGGAAGGGGGGCAGGTTGACCCCCAGGTCGACCTGTAGGGGGGAGGTCGACACTAGGGTAGACCCCCTCGTCGACCTGGGTTTTGGGAGGGAATTTTCCCACCCAACCCGCTTCTTACTTCAGATTTGAATTTGAATTTGTTTTCGAGCCGTTAAATTAATTTGAATTTTCTGGAAACTTCTGACAGCTATAACTTCTTCATACGAAGTCCAATTTTCGCAAACACAGACTCTATCTCAACCAGAATTCCGAGACGAACACAATGGCGTAACCCGTTTCCCTTAATTCTTACATTTTAAATTAAGTATTGTTTAATTCGTTACTATACCGTTAACAGAAAATACGGGGTGTTACAAATCCTATCTGGATTTGAATCTCTTGGAACTGTAAAACTGTACAGTCTTCAATATTTAATTCATGTATACAAATCTTGCGTATATATGTATATATATTATCTAGATGGAAATATTAGTAAATGTTTTATAATCAATTAATAATAATAATTGAAATAAGGTCGTTGTCATAAAAACTCCATTCTCCAACACAAACTTCCTTGCTTGAGATGGATAAACTTCTCTAAATGGTTCATCATCTCAGCTTTAGTTAGAAACTTTGCTTTGAAATAGGCTTTGAATTCGGCCTCATTCTCTCCTAATACTAAGTTCCACCACTCAAGGGATTCTCCCATTAAGTGCCAAGCCGCAATTCTCTTTTTTACTTCGTTTGGTCATCCCGTGGCTTCAAAAATCCTTTCGCAGTCTGTTATCCAAGTTTGGGCGTTAGTAAAACCTTCTGTTCTTGAGAATTAATTCCCACCATGGTTTGAGAAGCTTTAACATAACCGAGAAAATCAAAAGCTACCTCAATTGTAGGGATGAACCACCGTTGGGGCGAGATTAGCAATCGGGACTTGATACACAGTACGGAGTTACTGTTGGAACCATTCCAACAAATATCGAGGTCTTGCCTGGTTTCCCTTTCTGGAAGGATTATCAACCATTCTACTATCTGAAAAGAAAAGGAAGAATCCTTCAGTGGATAGATAAAGAGAGTGGCTACATTTAGGTATGGAGTCTAAGGGGTCATTTATAGGTGATTGCATAAACAAGAACCATCGAATTATTAAGATTTAATCATGGATGTTCATTCTTGTAAATTAGCCCCAAAACCTAACCCAAACCTAGCCTTATTAGGCACTTCAGGTGTCAGGCTGCAACGTCCTGGATTTTTAGCGATTTAATAATTTATTTATTTAATTATTTAATATAGTGGTTTGATAGTTTAAATGGTTTGAATTTAAATATCGTGATTATTTAACTAATATAAATAATGGGGTAATAATATATTTGTTTTCAAAATAGTCAGAAATAGTTAAATTGGCAATATTATATGAATTGGATAATATATGATATTTATTTGAGTTTATATTTGAATTATAATAACAAATATATTAATTAAATGACAGTTGAACGTATTAATTATAATATATTTATAATCAAGCTCGTAATATCGCGGTAGTTCGTAATTTAATGTTTTGAACTTTAAATCAAAATACAAGACTCATTTTAAGTTGAATTTCATCAAAACAAGAAACTTTGGAATCTATTAAGCTATATTTTTCTAGTGGAAGTGAAAAATCGAGATTTGTCTTGTAAATTGTAAGTTATGTCCAAATCAAATTTTTAGAAAATCGCTATGGAATCGTGTATATGCCCTAACAATTTATTAAATATAATAAATTATTGGTTTCGAATTTGGATAAGATTTGTCTTCGCCTGGTAAGATTTTCATTTCGATTTAGACTTTTCGCATGCTAGGATAGGTTTGTTTTCTTTGTTTTGCATGTTTGATTGTTGTATATGGCTGGTAGGCATGCGGGATCCTTTGTATGTTTTGGTTAAGGAATTTCGGGGACGAAATTTCTTAAGGGGGGAGAATGTAACGACCCGCATTCTACGTATCGAAGGATCGTAGAATATTTATTTCTTTCACATACGAAGTCGTATGGTCATGTAACTTTGGGAGACGACAATTGTGGTCATTTCCCCTATTCATGATTTTTGCCGATTTTTAAAATGACCATTTTGCACCTGGATGATTTTGTTTCGGCCATAACTTTTGATTGGAATGGAGTTTTGACCTGAAACCACTTCCATTAGATCCGGATGATGGTTTACCTTTCCGTAGAGTGGTCATTTGTGAAAAACGGACTTACCGTTTGGGAGATATGGCTGAAATAAGGTCTGGAAGATGAAAAACTGCTTAACCGGGCCAAATGAGGTGATTAGTGAATGGGCCCAGAACCCATTTCGGGATTAGGGTTATGAGGAGGCTGAAATGAGCTAGATTTTAATTTCATTTCAGTTTTCTAGCCGCCACTTTCATTCTAGGAACCCTAACAATGGCCTCCAACATCTAGAAT
The DNA here is from genome assembly GCA_030737875.1 of Allium sativum. Classification (NCBI taxonomy): domain Eukaryota; kingdom Viridiplantae; phylum Streptophyta; class Magnoliopsida; order Asparagales; family Amaryllidaceae; genus Allium; species Allium sativum. The sequence continues at coordinate 942,972,645 of CM060909.1, read as the reverse complement.
CACCTCTAATCACTTTCTAATCAAGTATTAGCCTAATCTACGTCAAATCAAAGGGGAATAGCACCAAAGCAAGGTTAGAACTATTGTGTTGTCTTGGGAACAGCACCAATCAGAGTATAGTTCAGTTTTGAAAGTTTATTTGTGGCTAAGGTGAGTGATTCGCATAGTTCCTCACTAATTATGGTTAATTAAGGGTAATTTGTGTTAATTAACAAATTTAAACATGATTAAATTCTGGAAAAATGTTCATAAATTTCGAAATATTGTTTTAGGCCTCTGTTAGAAATTTTTTGTCAATTTGGTTAAGTTTTTCAAATCCTATCATTAGTTTTGCTTAAACACGCTTAAGGGAAAATATGAGATTTTGGCTATGTTTGATCTGTTTTAACTTATAGGTTGTTGTTTTGGTGTTTATTTTTGATTCTCTAAGTTGTTATGACTGTATGGTATGTTGTGTGATTGATTAAAAAAGTTAGATTGGTCGGAAACGGTGTCGTATGGTGTAAAACCGTCGCTGGAAAGTTGCAGGATACTGTGTAGGAACCGGATCGGATCGCCCTACCCGACCCCGGTCTGCTCATGAATGATTGCACCTCCGATCCGAACCGCTCGCGCTTACCAATCACGAACCAATGCTTGGGTCACGACCTGAAGTCCTCCGATCCGAACCGCCTTGAGGGGGAATACACGAGTCGAGCCAAACAAACAAAGGAACTCAACCTGATCCGATCAGGGAGGCACGACCCAACTCGGAGTAGGGATCACCTACGAACTGAATTGGAGCATGATGTCACGACCAGGAGATTGGGCACCATGACCTAATCCGATGCAGGTGGCTCAAACCGATCCGAAGGAGGATGATGATGACGAACCGAACTCATAAGTTTGAACGCGAGGCATGGGTTGCGAACCAAATGAAGACCGATTCGGAGAAGACCAAAACCCGAGATGCAAAGGTAGTCCAAATGGGAAGTTTGTACCCAGGATCCAGTTGGGAACTAACGGGTCAACTTCATGAGTTGGGCTTTGTTGCGGGACATGTGCAAAGGGGTTATCGACGTCCATGGCTTTGATTCACCACCGAGACGGATGTTAGGCTACGTATCAATGCAGTGGGGTAGTTATTACTCCATGGGGCAGAGTGATCGTAGCATGGATATGAGCCAGTGCAGTGGAGTTGTTATGACTTCATGGGGCAGAGTGGGCATAGCAAAGACTAGTGGCTATGGATCAGTGCAGTGGTGTCATTATGACTCCATGGGGCAGAGTGATCATAGTAAATAATAGGGTGATCAAAGTGGTGGATGTCGTATGCTTTACGCATTGAGTGAGAGATGTGAGGATGGTTATTATGTTTGATAGTTTGCTTTCACTATGACATGCACACCCCCACACCCGTATTCTTTACACCATATGTTAGTGGCACCTTAGAGAATTGAACGGTATGTTGTGTTAACTCTTTGGTTGCAGGTCCAGGTATAGGTATGGTCTAGTATACCTGTTATTGTTCTGTTTTGATGCTCATCGATCATACCAGACTTTTGTCTGACCCAGAGTTTTATGTCTCTTCTTATTACTCCGGGTGCTCTTAAACGGGCAGACTAAAGGCAGGTTAGGTGGTATGCACGGGTAGCTGTACCGGAGACGAGCAGGAGGCTCCCACATATGATATATATATATTCTCCCTGTGTCACTGCTGGTCACTACATTGGGCATTAGTAGTGTACCTTTCCTTTCTTTTGCTTTAGAGACAGTTTTAAAAGTTGTAATAATGATGATGTGGAACATAAGCTGTAATTGGATTTTCCGCTACTATGATGTTTAATTTTCAGTCTTGCATTGTCTCACCTGTTTTATGTCAAAGTATGTTATTATTATATTTTATTCCATGTGTTGTGAGGTATTCTACAGGTTCTTTTTTAGTTCATCGGTAAGTTCTCTTCTTTTTCCTTTCCTTGGCGACCGTCCCGTGCTGGTTGGACATCAACACAGTGCAATTTCATGGGAAATGCCGGCTGGTGCGGGGCGGGCCATCACATTTGGTATCAGAGCTCTAGGTTGCGTAGTGAACCTAGGGAAAGACACCAGGGAGAGATAATACGTATATGAGAGCGCGTATTTGTGATTATTTTGGTTTTCAAAAGCTATATATATATATATATACTATTAGTATAGCTAAGAATGAATTCGCATTGCACTGACACCGCAAAGAGGAGGGTTAATCGTTTCTCTTTACAGATTGAACGATGAGCCGATATACGAGGGGTGTTGGTAGAGGAGCCACCAATGGGAATGCTCCTGACATGAGGGATACGTTTATTGACATCATGAGAGAGATGCTTAGAAATATGCAAGGAGCAGTTCCCAATGCTGCAAATGGTGGTGGTGCAGTGGTGTAGGCGCCTAGGGCCGATTTCGCCAAGCTATGCAAGGATTACACTAGTCTTGGTGGAAAGCCGTTCCACGGAACAGAATCGGCCACGGATGTTCAGGATTGGTTGGATAGCTGTGAGCGTATTTTCGAAGACTTTGGTATCGAGGATGCGATGAAGAGAAAGCTAGCGTCCCGTCAGATGCAAGGACGGGCGATGAATTGGTGGAATGCTATTAAGGCAGCTACTCCAGAGGACCAAGTTACATGGGATCAGTTTAAGGCCCGATCCGGTGAAAAATTTATCCCAGCTGCTCAGAAGTCAGAGTTATTTAGGAAGTTCTTGGAGCTAAAGCAGAATGGTAGAGCTATCTCGGAGTATATTGTTGAGTTCAATACTTTATCAAAGTATGGATTATCTCTTATCGACACTTCCGAGAAAAAGAACGAGAAGTTCATAATAGGCTTAGATCAGTACTTGGGGGAAAGGCTTATTAACCACATCGATGAGACGTTTGAATCGATTATGGGGAAAGCTTTTAGATCGGAGAGTCCATACCCCAAGTCAAAGACTGAGGTTGCATCTGCGGAAGAGCCAAAGCCGCAAGTAAGCGGTGGAGGCAAGAATGGTTCTCAAAATAAGAGAAAGCAGAATCAGACCAAGGATGGCCAGAAGAAAAAGAATAAGAAAGATGTTGAGTTCTTCAGCTGTGGTAAGAAGGGCCACTATGCCAAAGAATGTCGTGCAAAGCCAGCGGATAGGAAGTGCTTCAACTGTGGCCAAGTGGGACATCACAAGGATAAGTGTCCGCAACCCCCAAAAGAAAAGCATATTGTGAAAGCATATGCTATCAATGTTATTCCTTCTTCGTCGAATGCCCCAACCGCGGCGGAGTAAGGAAAGAATATTGTTATTCAACGTATGCTTTCTGTTTATGATGTTCCTGTTCGAGTATTATTTGATACCGGAGCTTCCAGTTCCTTCATATCTAGTGACCTGGTAGATAGGTTGGGATTGGAGCCCGAGACTGTCGATAGACCTTTGGTAGTGACGAACCCGATTGGTGGTTCAACTAGCCTTAGCACGATTTGTCGTAATGTGGTATTATCGAGTCATGGATGCATGTTTGTTTGTGATTGCTTTGTTTTGGGCTTTACTGGGTTTGGCATTATTTTGGGAGTTGATTAGCTCCAAAGATACGGGGTGGTGGTAGACTGTGAGGGCTTTTTGGTGGCAGTTAGAGCGGATGATGGGCGGAGGGTAGTGTTTGGTGGTCTACCTAATGATGGGGTAATGGCTAGTTTTCTAAATTCCCTCGACATCCCGCATGATGAGTTGTCAGATGTGCCCGTGGCTGGCCAGTATCCGGACGTCTTCGAGGAAGTGATCGGACTTCCACCACACCAAGAGATTGAGTTCCGTATTGACTTAGTGAAAGATGCCAGACCTATAGTGATGCTACTTCGTCGTATGGGGAGCAGCAAGAGCTCGGGGTGCAAGTAAGTGATCTGTTGAAGAAGGGGTTTATCAGAAGAAGTGTTTCTGAGTGGGGAGCACCAGTTGTGTTTTCTACCAAGGCAGATGGTTCCCTTTGATTGTGTGTGGACTACCGTGAATTGAATAAAGTGACGAGGAAGAATAAGTATCCTCTACCGCGGATAGATGATTTGTTTGATCAGTTAAGTGGCGCGAGAGTGTTCTCCCAGTTGGATCTCGCGACAGGTTTTCATTAGCTTAGAGTGGAAGCTGAGAGTATAGCTAAAACAGCCTTTCGGACACCATCTGGATTTTATGAGTGGCTGGTCATGCCATTTGGGTTGACCAATGCACCAACATATTTTGTGGATCTTATGAATAGCGTATTCAGAGATCAGTTGAATAAGTTTGTTCTTGTGTTCGTGGACGATATCCTTGTTTATTCGAGGACAGAGGAAGAACACAAGGAACACTTGAGGATAGTGATGGAGGTGTTAAGAAAACACCAATTGAAAGCAAAGTTTTCTAAGTGTCACTTTTGGAGGAGAGAAGTGAGATTCTTGGGCCATGTCATTTCAGAGAATGGTATTGTCGTGGATCCTGCGAAGGTGGCTACGGTACAAGATTGGTCTATGCCCAAGAATGCAATGGACATAAGAAGTTTCTTGGGATTAACTGGATATTATCGTAAGTTTATCAAAGACTTCTCCAAGATAGCAGCACCGTTGACTCAGTTGACTATGAAAAACCGAGCTTTCGTCTCGGACGAAAAGTGCGAGAACGCATTCAAGAGTATAAAGGAAAAGTTGACATGTGCACCAGTGTTAGTCATTCTTAAGGGGAATGAAGAGATGATAGTATATACAGATGCATGTGGTACCGGTCTAGGTTTTGTATTGATGTAAGGAGGTAGGGTTGTAGCTTATGCAAGTCGGCAATTGAAACTGCACGAGAAAAGTTACCCTACCCATGTCTTGGAATTAGCAGCGATCGTATTCGCGTTGAAGATGTGGAAACATTATCTCTTGGGAAAGATTCGAGTTGTTTACCGATCATAAATCGTTAAAGTATATTTTCTCTCAAAAGGATCTAAATCTCCGACAACAAAGATGGTTAGAATTCTTGACTTCCAACGATTTTGATATCGCATACACACTAGGAAAGGGCAATGCGGTAGCTGATGCGTTGAGCAGAAGACATGCCAGTTTAGGGGCTATGTTTCTTTAGTGGAAGCAACTGGAGTACATCGCTGGGTATGATTTCAGACCAAAGTGCGAATTGGATCCAGAAATGTTAGCAAATTTGACAATCAGAACCACTTTGATTGAGCGGATCGGCTCTAGTCAGAGGGACGACCCTAACCTATTGGAAATCATCTCAAAGTTAGAGATGGGAATCGACGAAGAGATGAACAAGTATGGGATTGATCGAGATAGATGGCTTAGAAGAATGAAAGACTAGTTGTGCCCAATGTCAATGGATTGAGAGATGAAGTGCTTAAAGAATGTCATCACTCAAAACTGACTATACATCCCAGTGGTAAAAAATGTATCGAGATATGAAGCAGACCTACTACTGGGAAGGGATTAAAAGAGACGTTGGGAAGTTTATATCCAAATGCATAAACTGCCAGTTAGTTAAAGCTGATCAAAAGAAGCCTAGTGGTTTGTTGCAACCATTAGAAATTCCAGAATGGAAATGGGAACAAATCTCAATGGATTTCATTAATGGGTTACCAAGAACTAGGTCGGGCCATTATAGCATTTGGGTGGTTGTGGACCGATTGACCAAGAGTGCAAGATTTATACCCGTCAAGTCGAATAGAATGGTAGCTAAGTTAGCGAAACTATATGTAAAGTGGGTAGTGAGATTTCATGGAATACCCAAAGGCATTGTGAGCGACCGAGATCCGTTGTTTACTAGTGGATTTTGGAAAAGCTTACAAGAGGCGTTAGGATCAGAATTACATCCCAGTACTGCGTATCATCCTCAAACCAACGGTCAGACAGAGAGGGTCAATCGTATATTAGAAGATCTCCTGAGAGCTTGCATATTGGATTTTGGTGGATCATGGGATGACCATTTGCATCTAGTAGAGTTTGCATATAATAACAGTTATCAATCCAGTATTGGTATGGCTCCATTTGAAGCTTTTTATGGAAGACCATTTTACTCACCATCATGTTGGTTAGAAACTGGTGAGAAGTTTGTGCTTGGACCAGATGTGATAAGAGAAACTTCAGCTAAGATTAAGATTATCCAACAGCGAATGCAGGCTGCCCAAGATAGGCAAAAGAGTTATGCTGATAAGAGAAGAGAATTAAAGTTCTCTGTTGGCGACTTGGTGTTTGTCAAGATTTCTCCGTTAAAGAGTGTGATTCAATTTGGCTGGAAAGGCGAGTTAACACCAAGATTTGTTGGTCCATTCCCAGTTCTTGAGCAAAATGGGAATCTGGCATATAAAGTTGAATTACCAGAGAAGATGGAAGGAGTTCATAACGTATTTCATGTTTCCCAGTTAAAGAAATTCATGCACCACCCCGATGTGACTATTTCACCTGATCAGTTGGATGATATCGAGGTTGAACCCGAGGCGGTTGGGAACCGCAAGCCTATGCATATTGTTGGGAACAATACAAAGCAATTTCGAAGGAAGGCGATGAAATTATTCAAAGTTCAATAGGGCGAGAATGAGAATGACTGTACTTGGAAGACAGAGGAGAGCATTAGGAAGACGTATCCAGAACTCTTCGCCTAGTAAGATTTCCATTTCGGTTTAGTCTTTCCGCATGCTAGCATAGGTTTGTTTTTCATGTTTGATTGTTGTATATGGCTGGTAGGCATGTGGGATCCTTTGTATGTTTTGGGTTAAGGAATTTGGGGGACGAAATTTCTTAAGGGGGAGGGGGGGGAGGGAGAATGTAACGACCCGCATTCTATGTATCGAAGGATCGTAGAATATTTATTTATTTCACATATGAAGTCGTATGGTCATGTAACTTTGGGAGACGACTATTGGGGTCATTTCACCTCTTCATGATTTTTGCCAATTTTTAAAATGACCATTTTGCCCATAGCTGATCTTGTTTCGGCCATAACTTTTGATTGGAAAGGATTTTTGACTTGAAACCACTTCCATTAGATTCGGATGATGGTTTACCTTTCCGTAGACTGGTCATATGTGAAAAGCAGACTTACCGTTTGGGAGATATGGCTAAAATAAGGTTTGGAAGATGAAAAACTGCTTAACCGGGCCAAATGAGGTGATTAGTGAATGGGCCCAGAACCTATTCCGGGATTAGGGTTATGGGGAGGCTGAAATGAGCTAGGTTTTCATTTCAGTTTTCTAGCTGCCACTTTCATTCTAGGAACCCCAACAACGGCCTCCAACATCTAGAATCACCTCTAATCACTTTCTAATCAAGTATTAGCCTAATCTACGTCAAATCAAAGGGCAATAGCACCAAAGCAAGGTTAGAACTGCTGTGTTGTCTTGGGAACAGCGCCAAATCAGAGGATAGTTCAGTTTTGAAAGTTTATTTGTGGCTAATGTGAGTGATTTGCATAGTTCCTCACTAATTATGGTTAATTAAGGGTAATTAGTGTTAATTAGCGAATCTAAACATGATTAAATTCTGGAAAAGTGTTCACAAATTTTGAAATATTATTTTAGTCCTCTATTAGAAAAATTTGGTTAATTTTGTTAAGTTTTACTAATCCTATCTTTAATTTTTCTTAAACACGCTTGAGGGAAAATATGAGATTTTGGCTATGTTTGATCCGTTTTAACTTATCAAGTTGTTGTTTTGGTGTTTATTTTTGATTCTCTAAGTTGATATGACTGTATGGTATGTTGTGTGATTGATTAGAAAAGTTAGATTGGTCGGAAACGCCGTTGTATGGCGTAAAACAATCGATGGAAAGTTGTAGGATACTGTGTAGGAACCAGATCAGATCACCCTACCCGACCCCGGTCCGCTCATGAATGATGGCACCTCCGATTCGAACCGCTCGCGCTTACCAATCACGAGCCGATGCTTGGGTCACGACCCGAAGTCCCCCGATCCGAACCGCCTTGAGGGGGAATACACGAGTCGATCCGAACAAATGAAGGAACTCAACCCGATCCGATCAGGGAGGCACGACCCGACCCGGAGCAGGGATCACCTACGAACTGAATTGGAGCATGATGTCAAGACCAGGAGCTTAGGCACTAAGACCCGATCCGATACAGGTGGCTTGAACCGATCCGAAGGAGGATGATGACGACGAACCGAGCTCAGAAGTTTGAACGCGAGGCATGGGTTGCGAACCAAATGAAACTGATCCGGAGAAGACCAAAACCCGAGATGCAAAGGTAGTCCAAATGGGAAGTTTGTACCCAGGATCCAGTTGAGAACCAATGGGTCAACTTCATGAGTTGGGCTTTGCTGCGGGACGTGTTCAAAGGGGTTATCGACGTCCATGTCTTTGATTCACCACCGAGATGGATGTTAGGCTACGTATCAGTGAAGTGGGGTAGTTATTACTCCATGGGGCATAGTGATCGTAGCATGGCTATGAGCCAGTGCAGTGGAGTTGTTATAACTTCATGGGGCAGAGTGTACATAGCAAAGACTAGTGGCTGTGGATCGGTGCAGTGGTGTCATCATGACTCCATGGGGAAGAGTGATCATAGTAAGGAATAAGGTGATCAAAGTGGTGGATGTCGTATGCTTTACGCACTGAGTGAGAGATGTGAGGATGGTTGTTATGTTTGATTGTTTGCTTTCACTATGACATGCACACCCCCACCCCCATATTCTTTACACTATATGTTAGTGGCACCTTAGAAAATTGAGCGGTATGTTGTGCTAACTCTTTGGTTGCAGGTCCAGGTACAGGTATGGCCTAATATACCTGTTATTGTTCTGTTTTGATGCCTATCACTCATACCAGACTTTTGTCTGACCCAGAGTTTTATGTCTCTTCTTATTACTATGGGTGCTCTTAAATGGGCAGACTAGAGACAAGTTAGGTGGTATACACGGGTAACTGTACCAGATACGAGCAGGAGGCTCCCACTTATGATATATATAGATATTCTCCCTGTGTAGCTGTTGGTCACTACTTTGGGCATTAGTAGTGTACCTTTCCTCTTTTGCTTTAGAGACAGTTTTAAAAGTTGTAATAATGATGATGTGAAACATAAGCTATAATTGGATTTTCCGCTGCTATGATGTTTAATTTTTAGCTTATGCACTGTCTCACCTGTTTTATGTCAAAGTATGTTATTATTATATTTTATTCCATGCATTGTGAGATATTCTACAGGTTCTTTGTTAGTTCACCAGTAAGTTATCTTCTTTTTCCTTTCCTTGGCGACCGCCCCGCGCTGGTTGGACGTCGGCACAGCGCACTTTCATGGGAAATGTCGGCTGGTGCGCGGCGGGCCGTCACATGTGTGCAGTAGAAGGCTTGCAAGAAAAAAATAAAAAATTTGTCATGACTTTGCGTGGGGGACGTGAGGTGGTTGATGGACACATTTCAAATAAGGAGCGTGGGTGCCTTTGGTTAATGATGAAGTGGATACACTCGTGAGGGGGAGAAGATTGGTGTTATCAGATTGGTTGTTTGTTGAGAGGAGAATGTAACACCCCGTATTTTCTGTGAACTTAAGAATTACAAATCTGAGTATAATTAAAATATAAAATAAGAACCAAGGGAAACGGGCTGTGCCATTGCGTTCGTCTCGGAAAAATACGCGAAATAGAGTCTGAAATTTCGTAAATCGGAGTCCATATGACCAAGTTATGGCCTTCCAAAGTTCAGAAGAAAAAAATTAAACAGCACGGACCAGGTCGACTGGGGAGTCGACCCTAAAGTCGACCTGCCCCCAGGGGGTCGACCCTAGAGTCGACCTGCCCCCAGGGGGTCGACCCTAGAGTCGACCCTAGAGTCGACCTGCCCCCAGGGGGTCGACCCTAGTGTCGACCTGGGGGTCGACCTGCCTCCCGAATCTGCTTTTCTGCCTGGGTGCGTTCTGATGTATCTGGTCTCGTTTTCTGTCTAGATTCGTCTGCCTTAATCTATTTAAACAGCCCCAAACCCCGCCTTCTCTGCACACAATTCTATTCTGCTTCTACTCTGCCTTTGTTCTAAAATAAAAATAAAAATGGCGTTGCTACTCTGCTGAAATCAAAACTAGAAGACAATCAACATCAACCTAAATTCAATTAGAGATTAGAGCTTCTGCAACGGTTCTACAACAACTAGAGTTCTTTCTTTAATCCAATTAAGGCAAGTACAGTTATTCTCCGCTATAAACGTTAATTCAGATTGTGACATGAATTATAAGTGTAACACCCCGCCTCCGCTAGGGTCACTCGCAAAGGAATGCACTAGCTTTAGAGGGGCATTGTTGGTAAACATGCACAGAAATATCACAAGACAGAACATATAAAATAGCGGAAGTAAAATCAAACTTTCATAACATGAATAAATAAGGTCTAAAGCCTTTTACATCAGAGTACATCAAAACCTGTCTTGCAATAGTAAAGAAGCATAAAGACATTTTCATAAATTATTCCCCAAGTAAAAACAGTAAAGTAGCCATTAGCCAAGAAAAGTCCAAGCCATCCATGATGACCTTCAAGCAGAAGAAATCTGAACTAAACAATAGTATTTCCTCCCTGTAACCTGGGGGGAAACGGAAGAAAAGAGGCGAAACAAAACGGGTCAGTCAAAAAGACTGAGTAAGCCCTATCTACTATTAGCATAAAAACTAGTAAAGTTAACTAACATGAGAAACTGAGATGAACATAAGCATGATAACAAGATAGATAAGCTAAATCAAAATAACAGGATGAACTACTGAACTCAGATAAACTAAGGTATCATGATAAATTACGATGTCAAGATAAAACAAGGTATCACATCGTCAGGTTTCTATCAAGTATAATATCCCCAAGATATCTGTCACGTATAACGCCCCGTGATATCTATCCTGTATTTTAGCTCTGCACCTACCGTACTAGTATCCCCACCGTGTCATGTGTTAATCAAGAATGACCCTCACTCAAAAGTCGTGTAATGGTCCATGTCAACCTAATATATCGCATATATATGTTACTCAACTTGTATGTTTTATTCCATGTAAATGTTCAGTCCATTGCCGTAGACCATACGGGCTTTCCCATGAGATTCTATATTACTTTAACATAGTTCCATGATCCTTAAGATCGGTTTGGACTGTTACCCTAAACCTAGCTAGGGTCTTCCAACATGAATTATTGTTTGTACAACTAGGACTTATGCTACCTAGGGCTGCTAGGGATTATGCTTACCTATTGCACGTTTTCGTATCTCGGTTTGGGTTCAACCACCTAGGGCCACTAGGGATTACGCTAACCGCCAACCGCGCCCTTTTTCCCAAGCATTCATCGTGAATCGCTTTTCCATGACTGTATGCACATGTATCACATCGTGCCATCCGAGTCCTGTCACAGGGCAAATCAAGAAATACAGGACTCGGTCGAGAGCTTTCGATTTATCTGCCGATGCAGATGCTAAGGTCTGTTTTTCTTATACGTGGCTATGGTCCCACGAGACCACTCCCTCAACTAGTGAAAGACAAGACAGGATAAATCCTGTATGAGAACACAACACTGGCCAACCCACATACAAGCCTTACCGCAACCATAATTAGATAGCAATTATGGTCTTTTGGGTGTTCTCTGCCTTTCCGTACGTACACGCTTGACCAAAGATGGTAGGTAGCCTGACGAAATGCTATCTAGGGTACGACCGTGTGTCGTCGACTATCCCCTATTGAGACGACCCGAAATCCCGTTTTCACGGAAACAAGGGTTATCTTTGGAATATAACACAGAAACATATAATAGCAGAACAGAATTAAATAAATACACCAGATAATGAACAATAGAATATACTGGATAAAAGTAATCATCAGAGTTACACAGTATACAGGATCTTACTTAGTACAAATACAGTTCCGCTATACATAAATGTCTACAGCGGAAATAAACAAAATATGTACAATAGGAGTTGAACAGCATAAAAAGAGATAAATGATAGAATCCATCTTCAGCTCCAGCTATCCAGAAAAAGAACCAGCTAAACCTGAATACAAGGCTGCCCGTGTAGAAAAAGGGGCACCCGAGTTTGAAAGTGAAACAAACTACGAGTCAGTCATGGGACTGGTATGAGAAATCTACTCAACACATATATAATATGGAAAATCACAGGACCACGCCACTTTCGTGGAACGGGTTTACTCCATTGGATTGCCAGTGCTTTAAAACAAATTTTTCTTTTGAACATCGCTATGCTTTTTATAAAAATGAAGCCGTTATAAGACTCAGTTCCCATCACACAATGCAACGCAAACCGGAGGATAGAGTTTTTACCTTATAACAGTCAAAATATGCTTGATACGAATAAAACAAAGGCATTTGATATTATTGCTAGTGTTTATATGTTTTGAAAGCAATTTCAAATCATAACTATCAATCATAGACGACATTAATGCCCCATACCACTATGTCGCCATATATAGGTATACAATCAAAACCGCACGATGTCATATTTGGAAATTGGGTTTCCGTCATGAACCAAGGCAAAAGATAGTCCTTACCGAATTCGAGACGCTCTAGCCCGCCCCTCAGGAACAGCCGCAACTGCCCCTTGGATCGTCAGGGCCGGTCCACCGATGTGGATTATTATGCCTGAACACTACGTCTCCCCGCCCTTAGGGGCGTAAACGAGCCAACGAATGACTCCATCGGACCCGGATCGTCCGATCAAACCGAGGCGCCTCGCAACAGCAACAACCACATAGGTGAAAAGTATATAAATGTCAGTGCTGGTAGGTCACTGACACCACCCTAGCTAGAAAGAAACGCAGACCCTCCCTGATGTCCTCTCCCGTTTTAGGTTCATACCGGGGTGTGAGGCTCGCGAATTCACGTTATACACAAAGCTACGCCACACAGGCGGTGCTTTGATCATCACCACAAGACTTTGCTTTTCAACAGAAGCCCTGATCACTGCATCTTAGCATGCCACACAGGCAATTCATGCCATGCGACTGATGTCCATCGATATACAACCTCTGAGCTCGTGCGTCTCAGAGAAGGGCGTTAAGCAAAAGAATAAATTCTCCGCCGCCAAAAAGGTGTATATTTAACAGAAATCAATCAACACAAAATAAACTCCAATGTCAGACGCGCAGTCCATTTACAAGTCTGTTCTGGGTCTGAACGAAACCGGAGGCACTAAATACCTCGCAAACCCTTCGATCACCACGTACGTCTGGATGATCACCACTCATTATCCATATTTCGGGATGCCTCCCAATCAGGACCTCGGTTACCATCCAAACGAGGTGAAGATCTCCGGTCTTCGACCATCATCTTTATCTTCGACTTTCAATCATCGGTCAATTATTTGAAATGAGAATTAACTCGGCCTTTTCAAATAATTCTCGTATATTTAGAATTTCAAATCAATTTATTTCAATGGTTAAATTATTCGACAACATCAATATTGTTCTTTAATGTAATTTTCACACCAAACACATTCAACCATCAAATTCAACATAAATCGAGCAAATTCAGTTTATTTCCACTCCATATTGTTTATGGTACTTTATAATGATTTATCGCTATTTTTATTTATTTTAAAATAGCTAATATATTCAAAACGACGTTTCGGGCCATAACGTGGCCGTGGCGCTGTTTTTCTTCAGATTTGATTTACACATATCTGAAAATCTAACCGTTGGATCTTCGCAAAATTTACATCATTAGAAAGGTCTTTTCAAAACGAATCCAACGGTTCCAGTTTCGGGAAAATCCGACGGTCGGATCTCCCGGTACAATCGTTTGAAGTTTCGATTTCAAAATACGAACTACAGCGTCGTTATTCGATTAAATATATAATTATATTTATATATATATAAATGTAATCGCTTCTGGCGCTGTTTTTCTTCAGATTTGAATTAAACATTCCAGACAATCCAACCGTTGGATTTTTGCAAGGTTGGTGCCGTTGGGAAGATATTTCCAAGGCGAACCCGACGGTTGAGGTTTCAGGAAAATCCAATGGTCGGATTTCCCGTACTAGTTGTTTGAAATCATGGTTTCAAAATACGAACTGCACAGCTTCGTTTCGTTTTAATTTTATTTATATTTATATATTTATATAAATATAGTTCATTCAATGATTTCCATATCGTTTTCACTTCAAATATTTTTCTAACACCTTAAAATTTTGGAAAATTTCGCCATAACCTCCCCTGCACCGGGAGCATCGGGAAATCGCAAATAGCTTTCCCGGTCCTTCTAATCTCAAAAAGAAAAAGAAAAAGCCAAGCGGCTAGCCAACAGGCTCATAAAATCATCACCCAAACAAAACAGTAAATGTGTACCTATTTGTCGGGCACAAAATTTTATTCCTCTTCTCTAGCCCCTTTGCTATAACCTGTTCAATAAATATGCATGTACATATATATACAGTTCTTGTCATTTATCATTTTCTATTCAACTTCATATTTGATTTCTATTTGGTTTAAAGACACCATTTATTCTAATGTTACATACATAGGTGCAAATCATTTCATTAGTTAATTAATGAATATTTCAACTCATATATGTTTATTTTGAACAAGTGGCTATTTTTAACACTTCACATTTCAACGATTTATGCATACAATAAAAATGTGATTTTTATTGTAAAACAATTCATTTCAAAACACTATTTTTCTATATAGTTCAAGTTGGTGATAAAAATGGGATTTTTATCATAAAACAATTTCTTTTAAAACGAGATTATTTTACACAGTTCATATAGTCGATAAAAGGTGATTTTTATTATCAAACAATTTATTTCAAAATATGAATACCATTCAACACATGAATTTCTAATCAACGAATGAATATCAATTCAACACATGAATGTTTTCTATAGTTTCTATATATAGATAAAAATGTGATTTTTATTATCAAACAATTTATTTCAAAATATGAATACCATTCAACACATGAATTTCTAATCAACGAATGAATATCAATTCAACACATGAATGTTTTCTATAGTTTCTATATATAGATAAAAATGTGATTTTTATTATCAAACAATTTATTTCAAAATATGAATACCATTCAACACCTGAATTTCTAATCAACGAATGAATATCAATTCAACACATGAATGTTTTCTATAGTTTCTATATATAGATAAAAATGTGATTTTTATTATCAAACAATTTATTTCGAAATATGAATACCATTCAACACATGAATTTCTAATCAACGAATGAATATCAATTCAACACATGAATGTTTTCTATAGTTTCTATATATAGATAAAAATGTGATTTTTATTATCAAACAATTTATTTCGAAATATGAATACCATTCAACACATGAATTTCTAATCAACGAATGAATATCAATTCAACACATGAATGTTTTCTATTCAATGAATAAATATAGTTTAAGCATATGAAAATAATTCAAACACACGAATATTATTCAAAATTTCGGCAGCATAACGGCAGGGTAGTTAAAACCGGGACCGTCCCTAGTACGGCTCCTCGCTCTACCTTAAAACCTCGCGGTTTTTTGACAATGGGGATCATGCATCTAGTTCGCACGCAGGCGGCATGTATATATTTATTTCATTTCCACAAACTAATCCTATGTGGTTTCAACCAAATATTTCTCAATCACAAACGGGTATTTTTCAACCACAATCAACTAATATCAATCACAAACAATCCCAAACAACCATTCGCTATCAATCAATTTTCACACCAATTTCAATCAATAAATATCGTCTATGGTTTGTGGACGAGGGGCGTATATATATATGTATATATATATATATATATATATATATATATATTTATATATATAGAAATTCAGATTTTTTTTCAACACATATATATATTTATTTTAAAAGAAATTGAAGAGTGAGAAATTCTCACCAATAGCTATCCAATACTACGACTCTTCCTTTATAGAAATCTTCGCCAATCTCGCCTTTCGTCGCTTTCGTTGCCCGTATTCTCTACATATGTAAAAATCGAATTTTTACTATGTTATTCAATATATAAAAATCGAATTTTTATTATGCTATTCAATATATAAAAATCGAATTTCAAAAATATAGATTCCGCCTTTTCAAAAATAAAGATTATATTTTTATTATTCCTATGATGTAAAAATTATATTTTTATTACTTAAAAAAAATATAAAAATCATATCTTACTTCTTCTACTTAATAAAAATTTCGTCTTTTCTATTTTGAAAATATGATCTTTATTTTTCCAAGTTCAAATCTTTTTCTATTCAAAGTTCAAATCTTTTTCTTTTAAAAGTACAAATCTTTTTCTTTTAAAAGTTCAAATCTTTTTCTTTAAAAAGATTAAACCTTTTTCTATTTAAAGTTTAAACCTTTTTCCTTTTAAAGTTTAAACCTTTTTCTTTTTCAAGTTTAAACCTTTTTCCTTTTAAAGTTTAAACCTTTTTCTTTTTAAAGTTTTAAAATCAAATCAGTTTTAAACTCTTAAAAAAAATCAGTTTTAAAGCCTTTCAAAAATCTGTTTTAATCCTTTATAAAAATCAGTTTTTAAATCCTAAAAAAAACAGTATTCTTTCTTTTTAAAGTTTAAAATCAATTCAGTTTTAAAACCTTTTTAAAATCAGTTTTTAAATCATTTTTAAAATCAGTTTTCTTTTAAAATCAGTTTTAAACCTAATTAAAATAAATCAGTTTTAAATCCTCTAAATTAAAATAAAAAAGATAAAAATAAAAATAAAATAAAATACTTACTTTTGCTGTCGCCTGAAGGGGGGGTTGCTTCGGGTTCACGGATCGAGAAAAGGGGGGGTCGCGGGTGCTCAGGCACTGGTGGTGGCAGGCGGTCGTCAGTTGGGGGGCTCGCGAATTGGCGTCACGATGGCTTCGAGGGGGGGTTTGGGCTCGTCACTGGTTCGACGAACGAGGGGAGGGGGGTGCGGTGATGGGCGGCGGTGGCGGCGCTTCCTGGGCTGCGACGCGATTTAGATTTAGGTTTTTTTTTTCTTTCTTCTGTTCGAAGTGGAGAGAGAAGAGGGAATAGAGGGGGGGTTTATATAATATATATATATTTAATTATATAATTTTTCAAAAAGTTGACTTTTACATACGACCTCTAAACGAGGCCCACCGCCTTTCGTCCCTAGCGTTCTACCCCCATTTCGAACACAATGGGATATGTATCGCAAGCTGATTCGATCGTTACAATCAGTTTCCGTTGAATTTACATTTAAATCACTATATTGAATTTTAAACGTACATTTCAAATTACCGGGGTCACATACTAACTAGAAAAATTCCAAAAAAATATTTTCTAGCTTCGTATTGACGATACGGTCCTAACAAAACTAGTTTCGTCAAATTCTGAGACCGTTTGTAAAATGGCCAATTTCCAGTCGATTAAAATTAACTAAAACCGGTCAAACGCGTTTTCCTTTGCCACGCTCACATATTGATTCGAAAAATTATGAAATTTGAAACCTAACAATAACTTGACCCTGCGGATCCAACAAAAGTGGTTTCGTCGAAATCCGAGGTCATTTGCAAAATGTCAATTTTTAAGGGCCTGAATTTCATAGTGACTATTCAGAATTTTCAATTGGACATAGCTTTTGATTCCCGCTATCAAATTTCGATTGGTCAGATTCGTTGGAAAGATATCATCAATTAGATCCTAATGTTTTTGGTTTCACTAAAATCCGGATTGTTTTGCACCCGGTATATTCAATTGAAGTTTGAAATCGAATTATCGAACTACCGCGCCATTTTCAATTCTATATATAATTATAATTAATTATATTCGTTTTCAAATGTCGATTCAAACTCAGTTTTCATCGCCATTATTTAAAATATTTATTTTAAATATTTAAAATCCATTATTTTAGCCAATTTAAAAATTTTAAATTGGTTTAGATTTTCTGGGTCGTTACAATCTCCCCCACTTAAAACTTTTCGTCCCCGAAAAGGAATAAAGTCGAAAGTGGTTTGATAAATCTACAATCACACAACACAACAACCAATCCAATTGTTTTAGCCTTCAAAAATATACTAATCAAATCCTATACCCTTTAAAAATCCTGCAGACTATATAATTAAAAGTGCACATCCATGAAAAGAAAATAACAATAGAGTAGAGAATTATGTGGTAATGCAAAGTATGGTAAATGTACCTGGCACCGGAGTCGATCAGAGATATCTACTCGGCATCTGGGATAAGCTTTCTGAATGCTCTCCTCAGTTTCCCAAGTACAATCTCGCGGATCTCCACTCCATTGCACTTTGACTAAGTGAACCTTCTTGTTCCTCAGCTCTTTGGTTTCTTTGCCGATAATCTTTAGCGGCTCTCGCCTCACAGCTAATTCTGGAGTAATTTCAATATCCTGCTGAGCTGCTTCTTCCACGATCAAGTCTGGATCATGAACGTGCTTTCGAAGTTGAGATATGTGAAATACATCATGAACTCCAGACAACCAGTCAAGCAGTTTGACCCTATAAGCGAGAGTTCCGATCCGTTCCAGAATAGGAAACGGACCAATGAATTTGGGTGCCAACTTTCCAGTTTTGCCGAACCGGATAACTCCTCTCATCGGCGATACTTTCAAATATACATAGTCGCCAACTTCAAAGGATATATCTCTTCTTCTTCTATCGGCATAACTCTTTTGTCGGCTTCGAGCGGCGAGTAATCGCTTCTTAATAAAATCAACTTTGTCGGCAGCTTCTCGAATCATATCAGGACCCAACACAAGTCTATTTCCGGGCTCGACCCAACAAGCAGGAGATCGGCACGGTCTACCATACAATGCTTCGAATGGCGACATTGTCAGACTCGCCTGGTAGCTGTTGTTATAAGAGAATTCAGCCAAATGCAGATGGTCTTCCCATGATCCACCGAAATCTAGAACACAAGCCCGCAATAGATCTTCTAAAATGCGATTCACCCTCTCAGTCTGACCGTCTGTCTGAGGATGATAAGCGGTGCTCAAGTTTAACTTCGTTCCCAGCTCGACTTGAAATGCTTCCCAGAATTTGCTAGTGAATATTGTATCTCTATCACTGACTATACTGAGCGGCACTCCATGTAGTCTAACTATTTCCCTGAAGTAAATCTGCGCCAGACTCTTAGCGGTTCTGTTTGATCTGACAGGTACAAAATGGGCGGTCTTCGTGAAGCGATCCACGATCACCCAAATACTGTCATTTCCTTTCCTGGTTCTGGGCAAACCATCAATGAAATCCATAGAAATATGTTCCCACTTCCAGCCAGGAACTTCTAGCGGTTGTAATAATCCAGCCAGTTTCTGTTGGTCACTCTTGACTAGCTGGCAAGTAGGGCATCGGCTAACATATATTGAAACGTCTCTCTTCATAGCCTTCCACCAGAATGTTCTTTTGAGATCGTTATACATTTTGGCCACGCCAGGATGGATACTCAGCTTGGACTTGTGACACTCGTCTAACACTTCCCTTTTTAGTTCGGGGATGTCAGGAACACAAATCCTTCCCTTCAATCTTAGGGTCTCGTCGTTATCTATTTGGAAACACGTGGGCTCGCCTTTCTGAATCCTTTTGATCATATCCTTAATAAAGTTATCCTCCTTCTGAAGAATAGATATTTTATCAATCAAGGAAGTCGTGATAATAAAGCTGGCGATCATTACATTCTTTCGGCTCAGCGCATCGGCCACGACATTGGCTTTCCCGGGAGTATATATAATTTCAAAGTCATATGCTGCAAGAAACTCCAGCCAACGTTGCTGCCTCAAATTCAAGTCTTTCTGAGTGAACAGATATTTTAGCGACTGGTGATCTGTAAACAGTTCAAATCTCTCACCCAGAAGATAGTGTCTCCAGATTTTCAAGGCGAATACTGTAGCCAATAACTCAAGATCATGAGTTACATAGTTTTTCTCGTGCGGCTTCAGTTGACGGCTAGCATAAGCAATCACTTGACCCCTTTGCATTAACACTGCGCCAAGGCCTTCTCTAGAAGCATCAGTCCAGACTTTCAAATCTTGGTTGCCATCGATGATGGTTAACACCGGAGCTATTGTTAATCTCAACTTTAGTTCTTCAAAAGCCTCCTCACTTTCTTGAGTCCACTTGAATTTAGAATGCTTCTTTGTAAGCTTCGTTAAGTGACCAGATATCTTTGAAAAGTCTTTAACGAACTTTCGGTAATAGCTAGCTAATCCGAGAAAACTGCGGACTTCAGTGGGGGTACTGGGCTGTTTCCAGTTCTGAATAGCTATGATTTTGCTTGGATCCACAGCATTTCCTTCTTTTGATACAACGTGGCCCAGAAATTTCACTTCGTCTTGCCAAAAGATACATTTGGAAAATTTGGCTTTTAATACATTCCGTCTGAGAATTTCCAAAACCTGTTCTAGATGTTTTTCATGTTCGGCCTTTGATTTAGAGAAGATTAGAATATCGTCAATGAAAACCAGAACAAATTTATTCAAAACTCCCCTGAATACTCTGTTCATCAGATCGACGAAGTAAGCTGGAGCGTTACATAAGCCGAATGGCATTACTAACCACTCGTAGAATAGGTCGGGGCCTCTGAACGCTGTCATTGGAACACACTCTTCGGCAATTCGAAGTTGATGGAAGCCTGTAGCTAGGTCCATTCGTGAGAATACTTGTGCGCCATTTAATCGATCCAACAAATCATCAATCCGGGGCAATGGATATTTGTTCTTTATTGTCTGCTTGTTTAGATCACGATAATCCACACATAGACGTAGAGTACCGTCAGATTTTGGAACGAACACCACTGCTGCACCCCAATCAGAGAAACTAGGCCTGATCAGACCTTTCCATACCAGCTGTCGTGCTTGATTGTCTAGTTCCTCCTTCTCTTTCAAGGACATTCTTCGAATAGCGTGAACTACCGGCCTTGCATTGGGAATTAAAGCAATTTTGAAATCTATTTCTCTTTGCGGAGGTAAGCGAACAACTTCTTCGAACACATCCGCATAGTTCTTGACGACAGGAATGTCTTTGATGAGATCCGGAATATTCTCAGTGATTTCAGGGACATTTTCTATTTGGGATGGAGAAACATTCAAAGCTGCCCAGAAGTCTTTTCTATTAGCATTCTGACCTTCACAGGGAATGGTTATATAACTCCCTGATTTAATCTTAGCTCTAACAACTCTCTCGGCGTATCTAACCTCTGCTTCATATTTGGTTAACCAATCCAATCCCAAAATAAGATCGAATTCATCAAAATTCATGACGACAGAGATAACAGGGAATTTATAGCAAGAAAAAGAGACGGGTACTGCACAAATCCAACTGAGATTGATAGAACCCCCGACCGGATTCTGGACAGTCATTGGTTCCTTAAGCTTCCTCAAGTTCAAATTAAGTTTCTTAGCGGCACTCTTTGAAATAAAGCTTCGCGACGCACCTGTGTCAAATAGTACTTTAACTGGAATGTTTTTGATAGTTAGCGTGCCTTCCAAAACATCCGCCCTTTCTTGACTTGCTGAGGGATCCGAAGTTTCTGCTACTTCATTCACTTGAACTATTTCAGTCTTCTTCCTCTTCCAGCAATCTTGCTTTACATGACCAAACTGATGGCATTGATTGCACCTTTGATTCCCTTGAAAATCCTTCTTGGGTTTAGATCCACTCTTTCTTTGTTCGTTCCAAGATTTGCAACTTATCGCCAAATGTCCTTTTCTATTGCAGCTTGAGCACGTGGCGGTCATTATTCGTTTATTCCCAGATTCAGCCCTTTTTCTCTTGGCACTGGGCTTCTTACTGGCTTCAGGAATATCAGTTTCCGACTTTTCTTTGTCACTAGAACAGACTTCTTCTTCGTCGTGTAACATTCCTTTCTTATGGAGATCTTCATACTGATAAGCCATGTAAATCATTTCTGTGAAAGGAAGCTTCACATGCCCCAATACTTTATTCTGGTATTTCCTTTGAAGCCCATGAATAAATCTCAGATTTTTCCTCTTTGTATTCTGAATCAGATGGGGAGCAAAGTGAGCAGGTTCATTGAATTTCTTGTGATATTCTGGGATGGTCATATCGCCTTGAATTAGATAGGAAAATTCATCACATAATCTCTCGGTTGCTTCGGGAGGAGTAAATCTTTCTAGGAAAATCACTTTAAATCTGTCCCAGGTGATATCACCTTCTGGATTATCTTTGATGATTGTTTCCCACCAGATTAAAGCTTCTTCTTTAAGCGCCCAAGATGCTACTAACCGTTTCTGGTCATCTCTCAGCTGGATATGCTCAAAGATTCTTTCGACTGAACTCATCCAAGCTTGAGTTTGAATAATAGATTCATTGCCCGAGAATTGTGCTCCACCCAGATTTCGATATCTCTTAAATAGAGCCTCTAGATCGGGTTCTGCATTTCTCCTGTTTCTGGCACTCATTTTTCTAGTACTTCTGCAATTAGCAGATCAAGTGTCAGGTCACAGAAAGGATATTTTAAAACATAGAAACACATACTTGAATGTAAATGTGCCTATCGAGGTGTAATTTCATTCTGCTTTACTCATACTAGGATATTGCTGATCCTATCTGCATAGAGTTACCCGTCCTAGAACACTACTGGTTCTATTTTTGACAAGTTCGTTCAAATGTTATATTCCAGAACTAAGCTTAACCAAAGCTCTGATACCACGTTGAGACGACCCGAAATCCCGTTTTCACGGAAACAAGCGTTATCTTTGGAATATAACACAGAAACATATAATAGCAGAACAGAATTAAATAAATACACCAGATAATGAACAATAGAATATACTGGATAAAAGTAATCATCAGAGTTACACAGTATACAGGATCTTACTTAGTACAAATACAGTTCAGCTATACATAAATGTCTACAGCGGAAATAAACAAAATATGTACAATAGGAGCTGAACAGCATAAAAAGAGATAAATGATAGAATCCATCTTCAGCTCCAGCTATCCAGAAAAAGAACCAGCTAAACCTGAATACAAGGCTGCCCGTGTAGAAAAAGGGGCACCCGAGTTTGAAAGTGAAACAAACTACGAGTCAGTCATGGGACTGGTATGAGAAATCTACTCAACACATATATAATATGGCAAATCACAGGACCACGTCACTTTCGTGGAACGGGTTTACTCCATTGGATTGCCAGTGCTTTAAAACAAAATTTTCTTTTGAACATCGCTATGCTTTTTATAAAAATGAAGCCGTTATAAGACTCAGTTCCCATCACACAATGCAACGCAAACCGGAGGATAGAGTTTTTACCTTATAACGGTCAAAATATGCTTGATACGAATAAAACAAAGGCATTTGATATTATTGCTAGTGTTTATATGTTTTGAAAGCAATTTCAAATCATAACTATCAATCATAGACGGCATTAATGCCCCATACCACTATGTCGCCATATATAGGTATACAATCAAAACCGCACGATGTCGTATTTGGAAATTGGGTTTCCGTCATGAACCAAGGCAAAAGATAGTCCTTACCGAATTCGAGACGCTCTAGCCCGCCCCTCAGGAACAGCCGCAACTGCCCCTTGGATCGTCAGGGCCGATCCACCGATGTGGATTATTATGCCTGAACACTACGTCTCCCCGCCCTTTGGGGCGTAAACGAGCCAACGAATGACTCCATCGGACCCGGATCGTCCGATCAAACCGAGGCGCCTCGCAACAGCAACAACCACATAGGTGAAAAGTATATAAATGTCAGGGCTGGTAGGTCACTGACACCACCCTAGCTAGAAAGAAACGCAGGCCCTCCCTGATGTCCTCTCCCGTTTTAGGTTCATACCGGGGTGTGAGGCTCGCGAATTCACGTTATACACAAAGCTACGCCACACAGGTGGTGCTTTGATCATCACCACAAGACTTTGCTTTTCAACAGAAGCCCTGATCACTGCATCTTAGCATGCCACACAGGCAATTCATGCCATGCGACTGATGTCCATCGATATACAACCTCTGAGCTCGTGCGTCTCAGAGAAGGGCGTTAAGCAAAAGAATAAATTCTCCGCCGCCAAACAGATGTATATTTAACAGAAATCAATCAACACAGAATAAACTCCAATGTCAGACACACAGTCCATTTACAAGTCCGTTCTGGGTCTGAACGAAACCGGAGGCACTAAATACCTCGCAAACCCTTCGATCACCACGTACGTCTGGACGATCACCACTCATTATCCATATTTCGGGATGCCTCCCAATCAGGACCTCGGTTACCATCCAAACGAGGTGAAGATCTCCGGTCTTCGACCATCGTCTTTATATTCGACTTTCAATCGTCGGTCAATTATTTGAAATGAGAATTAACTCGGCCTTTTCAAATAATTCTCGTATATTTAGAATTTCAAATCAATTTATTTCAATGGTTAAATTATTCGACAACATCAATATTGTTCTTTAATGTAATTTTCACACCAAACACATTCAACCATCAAATTCAACATAAATCGAGCAAATTCAGTTTATTTCCACTCCATATTGTTTATGGTACTTTATAATGATTTATCGCTATTTTTATTTATTTTAAAATAGCTAATATATTCAAAACGACGTTTCGGGCCATAACGTGGCCGTGGCGCTGTTTTTCTTCAGATTTGATTTACACATATCTGAAAATCTAACCGTTGGATCTTCGCAAAATTTACATCATTAGAAAGGTCTTTTCAAAACGAATCCAACGGTTCCAGTTTCGGGAAAATCCGACGGTCGGATCTCCCGATACAATCGTTTGAAGTTTCGATTTCAAAATACGAACTGCAGCGTCGTTATTCGATTAAATATATAATTATATTTATATATATAAAAATATAATCGCTTCTGGCGCTGTTTTTCTTCAGATTTGAATTAAACATTCCAGACAATCCAACCGTTGGATTTTTGCAAGGTTGGTGCCGTTGGGAAGATATTTCCAAGGCGAACCCGACGGTTGAGGTTTCGGGAAAATCCAATGGTCGGATTTCCCGTACTAGTTGTTTGAAATCATGGTTTCAAAATACGAACTGCATGGCTTCGTTTCGTTTTAATTTTATTTATATTTATATATTTATATAAATATAGTTCATTCAATGATTTCCATATCGTTTTCACTTCAAATATTTTTCTAACAGCTTAAAATTTTGGAAAATTTCGCCATAACCTCCCCTGCACCGGGAGCATCGGGAAATCGCAAATAGCTTTCCCGGTCCTTCTAATCTCAAAAAGAAAAAGAAAAAGCCAAGCGGCTAGCCAACAGGCTCATAAAATCATCACCCAAACAAAACAGTAAATGTGTACCTATTTGTCGAGCACAAAATTTTATTCCTCTTCTCTAGGCCCTTTGCTATAACCTGTTCAATAAATATGCATGTACATATATATACAGTTCTTATCATTTATCATTTTCTATTCAACTTCATATTTGATTTCTGTTTGGTTTAAAGACACCATTTATTCTAATGTTACATACATAGGTGCAAATCATTTCATTAGTTAATTAATGAATATTTCAACTCATATATGTTTATTTTGAACAAGTGGCTATTTTTAACACTTCACATTTCAACGATTTATGCATACAATAAAAATGCGATTTTTATTGTAAAACAATTCATTTCAAAACACTATTTTTCTATATAGTTCAAGTTGGTGATAAAAATGGGATTTTTATCATAAAACAATTTCTTTTAAAACGAGATTATTTTACACAGTTCATATAGTCGATAAAAGGTGATTTTTATTATCAAACAATTTATTTCAAAATATGAATACCATTCAACACATGAATTTCTAATCAACGAATGAATATCAATTCAACACATGAATGTTTTCTATAGTTTCTATATATAGATAAAAATGTGATTTTTATTATCAAACAATTTATTTCAAAATATGAATACCATTCAACACATGAATTTCTAATCAACGAATGAATATCAATTAAACACATGAATGTTTTCTATAGTTTCTATATATAGATAAAAATGTGATTTTTATTATCAAACAATTTATTTCAAAATATGAATACCATTCAACACATGAATTTCTAATCAACGAATGAATATCAATTCAACACATGAATGTTTTCTATAGTTTCTATATATAGATAAAAATGTGATTTTTATTATCAAACAATTTATTTCAAAATATGAATACCATTCAACACCTGAATTTCTAATCAACGAATGAATATCAATTCAACACATGAATGTTTTCTATAGTTTCTATATATAGATAAAAATGTGATTTTTATTATCAAACAATTTATTTCAAAATATGAATACCATTCAACACATGAATTTCTAATCAACGAATGAATATCAATTCAACACATGAATGTTTTCTATAGTTTCTATATATAGATAAAAATGTGATTTTTATTATCAAACAATTTATTTCAAAATATGAATACCATTCAACACATGAATTTCTAATCAACGAATGAATATCAATTCAACACATGAATGTTTTCTATTCAATGAATAAATATAGTTTAAGCATATGAAAATAATTCAAACACACGAATATTATTCAAAATTTCGGCAGCATAACGGCAGGGTAGTTAAAACCGGGACCGTCCCTAGTACGGCTCCTCGCTCTACCTTAAAACCTCGCGGTTTTTTGACAATGGGGATCATGCATCTAGTTCGCACGCAGGCGGCATGTATATATTTATTTCATTTCCACAAACTAATCCTATGTGGTTTCAACCAAATATTTCTCAATCACAAACGGGTATTTTTCAACCACAATCAACCAATATCAATCACAAACAATCCCAAACAACCATTCGCTATCAATCAATTTTCACACCAATTTCAATCAATAAATATCGTCCATGGTTTGTGGACGAGGGGCGTATATATATATATATATATATATATATATATATATATATATATATAGCAATTCAGATTTATTTCAACACATATATATATATTTATTTTAAAAGAAATTGAAGAGTGAGAAATTCTCACCAATAGCTATCCAATACTACGACTTTTCCTTTATAGAAATCTTCGCCAATCTCGCCTTTCGTCGCTTTCGTTGCCCGTATTCTCTACATATGTAAAAATCGAATTTTTACTATGTTATTCAATATATAAAAATCGAATTTTTATTATGCTATTCAATATATAAAAATCGAATTTCAAAAATATAGATTCCGCCTTTTCAAAAATAAAGATTATATTTTTATTATTCCTATGATGTAAAA
Organism: Allium sativum; assembly: GCA_030737875.1. Classification (NCBI taxonomy): domain Eukaryota; kingdom Viridiplantae; phylum Streptophyta; class Magnoliopsida; order Asparagales; family Amaryllidaceae; genus Allium; species Allium sativum. Next base: position 942,945,519 of record CM060909.1, on the reverse strand, counting down.
ATTATATTTTTATTACTTAAAAAAAATATAAAAATCATATCTTACTTCTTCTACTTAATAAAAATTCCGTCTTTTCTATTTTGAAAATATGATCTTTATTTTTCCAAGTTCAAATCTTTTTCTATTCAAAGTTCAAATCTTTTTCTTTTAAAAGTTCAAATCTTTTTCTTTTAAAAGTTCAAATCTTTTTCTTTAAAAAGATTAAACCTTTTTCTATTTAAAGTTTAAACCTTTTTCCTTTTAAAGTTTAAACCTTTTTCTTTTTAAAGTTTAAACCTTTTTCCTTTTAAAGTTTAAACCTTTTTCTTTTTAAAGTTTTAAAATCAAATCAGTTTTAAACTCTTACAAAAAATCAGTTTTAAAGCCTTTCAAAAATCTGTTTTAATCCTTTATAAAAATCAGTTTTTAAATCCTAAAAAAAACAGTATTCTTTCTTTTTAAAGTTTAAAATCAATTCTGTTTTAAAACCTTTTTAAAATCAGTTTTTAAATCATTTTTAAAATCAGTTTTCTTTTAAAATCGGTTTTAAACCTAATTAAAATAAATCAGTTTTAAATCCTCGGAATTAAAATAAAAAAGATAAAAATAAAAATAAAATAAAATACTTACTTTTGCTGTCGCCTGAAGGGGGGGTTGCTTCGGGTTCACGGATCGAGAAAAGGGGGGGTGTAACACCCCGAATTTCGGTTAATGCTCAAATTCACTAATTACAGAATAAATAATTTCAGATGTGAGAATTGGGGGAAACGGGCTGCGTCATTGCGTTCGTCTCGGAAAAATACGCGAGATAGAGTCCGAGTTTTTGAGAATCGGAGTCCGTATGGCCCAGTTATGGCCCAATGAAGTTTGCAGAAAATTAAAAGTTCAAAACAGATTTAAAATTCAGGTTTAAAATTCAAAATTGGGGCCATTGGGCGCTGGAGGGAAAAATTCCCGCCCAGCTACCCGTGTCGACAGCCCTGTCGACAGGGCAGTCGACTGGGTAGCACCAGGTCGACAGCCCTGTCGACTTGGGTGTCGACAGGGGGTGCTCGTCAGGTCTAACCTGGTGCACCATTTTAAGGGATTGGCTGTGTTTTGGGCTGTTCTCTAGAAGCTTCCGGGATCTGATGGTCCTAATCTAACCTAGGGTTAATCTAAGGGCCTAAAACACTTGCCTAATCCTATAAATAAGACCCTAAGCTAACCCTAAATGATCATAATCCTATCTCCTAACTAAACTATGCCAAAATTTTCTATGATCATGGCCTCCACCCAAAACCCTAGCCTCCATCCTCTTATGAAACTATTTCTATGAAGGCTTTCATATTCATACAAGCATTTTTGAGTTGTTTAAGGGATCATTAGCTTGCATTCATCATCAAGTTGCAAGCTTTATGTCCAAGGCTAGAGTTTTTGGGTAATTTGTGGCAAGGGTTTGCTTATGGGAGCTTAGTGGTGAGTTCCTATAGCTTTAATAATCAATTGTTAAATTGATTATGGTAGGATATGATAAGATATGGCTATGTTTGTGGATAAATGTGTTCATGCAAGTTTAGTATAGTGTATGTTATGTGTTTTGCAAGTTTCATGCTACATGTAAGTTTAATGCCATGTTTTATGATGCAAAACACTATGTTGAACATTTATGCATATGTAACATGTTATGCAAACTATATGTGAGAATATATGCAAGTTATATGTAACATGATATGCAAGTTATGCATGTGTTTTTATGCATGCTAAGTGTTTGGTTTTATGCATGCTAAGTATTTGGTTTTATGCATGCTAAGTATTTGGTTTTGTGCATGCTAAGTATGTGGTTTTGTGCATGCTAAGTATTTGGTTTTATGCATGCTAAGTGTTTGGTTTTATGCAAGTTATGATGCAAGTTCATATGCAAAGTTATGATGCAAGTTCATATGCAAGTTTGTCTCTTTATATGATATGCATAATATATGCAAGTTTGCCTCTATGTATGACATAAGTACATGTGCAAGTTCATCCCTTTTAGACCTATGACATGTATGCAAGTTGACACCTTTATGATAGGTCTATGACATGAACATTTAAGCAAGTTACCCTCTTTATGACATATGCAAGTTTGGGTTGGTTATTTATGCAAGTTGGGTTTAGGGTCATATATACAAGTTGACACCTTATAAACCCATGATAATGCTAATGATATGCTAAGTTGAACCCATTGTGTGTATGATGAATCTTCCCTTTTGAAGTATGTCATGTTAACGTATTTACGTGGGGACGATGGGGTAGAAATTAATGAACACATAAAATTTTGTGAAGTGGGTATGATTAAACATACCGTAAAATGAATGGACATAATTGGGAATTTACCTATTAAGTTAGGTCTACCCATATTATGGAGTTGGGAATTTACCTATTAAGTTAGGTCTACCCATACTATGGAATTGGGAATTTACCTATTGAGTTAGGTCTACCCATATTCTTAAGAATGTGTAATTAATTAGGGATAATTAATACAAATTATGGGGGGTGATTAATTAGGTGTAATTAATCAACTAAGACACGAGGTTGGACCCTTTTGTAGCATAAGACTGCCCGGAACCGACCGGCAAATCCAGCGGCTACAAATGATTGGCCCAATATGGGAGGTCTTAGTCATAAACTAAATACGTGACAAGTGTAAAGACACGAGGTTAGACTCTGTTATGGTGTAAGGCTGCCCGGAACCAACCGGCGTATCCAGCGGCCATAAAAGACAGTCTAATGTGAGAGGTCTTTACAAAGGTTACGATCTTAATTAATTAAGGAACACTTAACCAAATTAGCATGTAGTAAATGCGTCTTTTCGATTATCTTAGTACATCCTGTGTTTAGTTGGCTACTTAGTGTAGTCATTATCCCCAGAGGTACCGTACCTTGTTTATATCATACCCTAATTACTTTGATGATTGTATTGTTAGGGTTATAGGACTCACTCAGACTTATGTCTGACCCCGTTGTTTCTTTATCTTTTTCCAACCCTCAGGTTTTCAGATTGGGCCTAGCACTAGTGGGCTTTGATCAGACTGCTTTATCTATCTTTTGGAGCTTGGGCCGTGGATGTAAAGCTCAGTTTATCTTTTCTATTATGGCTATTAGGTTATGTAGTGGGATTATGTACTTTTATTTTTATCAGGATGGATATTATGTACTTGAACTCTTATTTAGGGTTTTGGTGTAACCGAACATGTTTTACTTTCCGCTGAAATGAAATGATGTTTTAAAATTATCAAGTATTACTTATATCTGTCTTGTTGTAATTTTTCTGTTCTATATTCACTTAAAATACTCCACCGATGTTATGGCATTCCCTTAGTGAGTGACCGTAGCGGGTGTGGGGTGTTACACGTGGTATCAGAGCTTAAGGTTACCAGAACAGATAAATTTTTTAGAAAAACTATTTTCTAAGAATATTTTTGAAAGGAGTATTTTCAAAAACATGTCTTTTAAGAGAAAAGTTTTTGAAAGAAAAGCATAATCCCCGATAGCCATATCTTTATCTTTCGAATTCTCCGGTTTGAATCTCTTCCTCTCTCGTTTTGAGCTTCCCCTCCGTGTATAGATGATCTTTCTAAGATAGATAAGAATGGAAAACCACTTCAAGGGATTTAGACGATAGTCAGATTAGAAGTTGATTCAAGAAGGAGGAGGACTGGTAGGTATCTATTGGATAGACGATGGGAGGAAGGCTCAAATATATGTTTGGTTAATGAAGGATGAAACCTCATTGGTGGGAGGTTACGAGTGGAGAATGGGATGAAGAAGGCGAATAGTATCCTTTTGGTAGGAATAGGACATCTTATTAGGATTGTCCAAAGAGGCAAGGGCAAGGTACGGAATCTCCTGGAGGGTGGTTGTATTCCCTCACGACTAGGGTACCAGATGGGGATAGGACCGTCTAGGTTGGAATTTGGATTTCTTTATTATCCGATTCAAACTTTATTTGATTCTGACGCATCGAGTTCGTTTATCTCATCCTTGTTAGTTGAGTCACTGCACTTAGACACCAGTTAGTAGATGATCCCTTAGTTGTTTCAAACCCAATTGGGGCTCCATGATGTGTTTGGGTTTGAAAGTTGCGATACTTAGCGTTGAGTTTAGATGTGATGCTTTTGGGCTTCACAAGCTATGGGTTAGTTTTGGGCATGGACTGGTCATCTAGTAGGGGTGCCGTTCTTGATTTTGAAGGGAGAGTTGTTAGGCTTATGACCCGCTTGAGTAACACTCTCGAGATCTTTTGTAATCCCATGGAATCTGTTATGCTAAGCTATCTAGAATCGCTTGACACGTCAGTCAAGGGTTTGCGAACTGTTAGGGTGGTCCGGGAATACTCGGATGTGTTTGAGGAGGTGAAGGGCTTACCTCCGGAGCGGGAGACTGACTTCCGGATAGACCTGGTAGACAATGCCAAACCAGTATCTTGGCCAGTGTGCCACATGGCTCCTCGTGAGAGGAGGGAACTCCATAAGAAAGTAGGCGATTTGCTTGAGAAGGGGTTCATAAGACGAAGTATATTGGAGTGGGGTGCTCCAGCAGTTTTTGCTATGAAGGCGGATGGGTCCCTCGGACTTTGTGTAGGCTAAAGAGAACTAAATAAACACACAAAGAAGAATAGACACCCATTGCCGAGGATTGATGATCCCTATGATCAGTTGGTTGGCGCCTCAGTGTTTTCGCAGTGGGCTCAGCCACGGAGTTTCATCAGTTGAGAGTGGCTGAGGAGAGTATAGAGAAGACTACCTTTAGGACTCCGGATGGTTTTTATGAGTGGCTGGTGATGCCATTTGGTTTGACGAACGCCCCCGCATACTTCGTTGATTTGATGAGAAGGGTGTTCAGGGAGTACCTAAATAAGTTTGTGATGGTCTTTGTAAATGACATCTTGGTCTTTTCTAGGAGCGGAATAAGTTTCCGTGTGTGCTCAATAGGCTGAGCAAAGCCAGTATGGGATAAACGATGGTTTTGGAGCGAGACTGGCGAGGACATCCAGAGTTGGACAAGGGCTTAATTATTTAGCCGTTTTTACTAGTATCATCGCACGTAGGTCGTCTGAATTCGAAGGAGGTATCCCTTGGGTGTTTGTCTGATATTGGTTTAGGCCTTTGGGGCTTGCATTTGGGGGATGTCGAGTTCGACCAGGGTGGTCTGCGTGAGAGATGGATAGTTGTGACGATTTTGCCTGGGAGAATATCCTGATTTTCTCTAGGAGTGGAGAAGAGCATGCCCTACATCTTAGGGAAGTATTGGAGACTCTCCAAGCGCATAGTCTTAAGACAGCAATAGTGAATAGGATTCTTAACATCCTATGAGTTTGAGATAGCGTATACCCATGGCAAGGGTAACATGGTAGCGGACGCCTTAAGTAGAAAAAGGTTGTCCTCGAGTTCATGGTTCGTTAAACGACGGAGCTTAGAGTTTATTTCTATGTTTGGCTTTAGACCTACCGTTGATTTTGTACCCGGTTTGCTAGCCTTCTTGGAGGTTAGGCCTACTCTTTTGGGATGAATTGACGAGGCATAGCGAGACGACCCACAGTTGGTTGAGTTAGTAGAGAAGCTCATGAGGAGGGGGTCGTCCAGCCATTTGAGTAGGTACACCCTAGATGGTAAGGGGTGGTTGTGTAGAAACGGTAGACTTTGTACCGCAAGACGAGGGTTTGAGGAAGGCTATTCTTGATGATGCACATCGTTCGAAGATGACCATTCATCCCGGTAGGGACAAGATGTACCAAGACATGAGGCGAGTTTTCTTTTGGGCCGGTATGAAGAAAGATGTGGCCGAGTATGTCGCTAAATGCTTGGTGTGCTAGCAAATGAAAGCGGAGCAGAAGAAACCCGGTGGGTTGCTTCACTCATTGGAGGTTCCGCTATGGAAGTGGGATAGTGTCCCGATGGATTACCAAGATCGAGGAAGAGTAATACGGGAATTTGGGTGGTAGTAGACAGACTTACTAAGAACGCCCATTGTATACCCGTGAAGAGTAAGAGAACTGCTCCATGGCTAACTTCAGTTTACATTCGAGAGATTATTAGATTGCTTGGTGTACCTTCCAGTATAGTGAGCAATCGAAATCCTATCTTCACTAGAGAGTTTTGGAAGAGTTTGCAAGAGGCGGTAGGGACTCAGTTGTGTTTGAGTACCGCATATCATCCTCTGACGAACGGTCAGACCGAGAGGGTGAATTGTATTTTAGAGGACCTTCTGAGGCAATGTATCTTGGATTTTGGAGGTACATGGGAAGAGCATCTTCCATTGGTGGAGTTGCCCGACAGACTTAGTGGTGTACATGATGTATTCCATGTGAGGAAGTGCCTACATGAGACCGCAGAGACGGTAGAGCCGAGCTTACTTAAAGAAGTAAAGGTAGAGCGTGATGTGATTATTCGACGAGCTCCTACCCGCATCCTTGGGTCAGAGATTAAGAAGTTGAGAAATAGAGAGGTTCGTCTAGTCAAAGTAAAAAGGGGAGAAGGTGAGAGCAGTGCTACTTGGGAGACAGAAGCGAAGATGCGTTCGTTATACCCATTCCTTTGTGAGGGTATGTCCTTTAAAACATCCCCTTTTATCGTTTGTCTAATGCTTATCTTATCTTTAGTATGTCCTCTCGTCAGTACCTTTGACCTTTAGATAGGGTAAACCTATGGTTGAAACATGTGTTTGAGACATGTTATGTTTGATGGATGCATGTGAATGCAAGTGGTTGCTAGTGGTTGCTCGTGGATGCATATACACACACTCTAGACACTAGATCGGCTTAATCACTTCATATCGCATATTGAATATAATTGTGTGTAGGTAGCTATATTTGTGGATGTATAATGATTGTGTTATCATATGGATGATGCATTTTGGTGAATGATTGTGCACTCATGTAGATATTGTATGTGTCGATAGGGTTCCCTCGCATACATAATGGATGCATGGCACTATCATGGTTTGCATATGTTCATACATTATATAGGGAACATATACACACACTTTTTGCATATGCTCATACATCATTAGAAATTGTTTTAAGGACAATGGATGCCCGTGTTTGATGGATTGAGTAGATGGTTGTTTGGATGGTAGGATATGCATTCTCCTTAGCTTAGAGATTTCGGGGACGAAATCCTTTAAGGAGGGGAGAATGTAACACCCCGAATTTCGGTTAATGCTAAAATTCACTAATTACAGAATAAATAATCTCAGATGTGAGAATTGGGGGAAATGGGCTGCGTCATTGCGTTCGTCTCGGAAAAATACGCGAGATAGAGTCCGAGTTTTCGAGAATCGGAGTCCGTATGGCCCAGTTATGGCCCAATGAAGTTTGCAAAAAATTAAAAGTTCAAAACAGATTTAAAATTCAGGTTTAAAATTCAAAATTGGGGCCATTGGGCGCTAGAGGGAAAAATTCCCGCCCAGCTACCCGTGTCGACAGCTCTGTCGACAGGGCAGTCGACTGGGTAGCACCAGGTCGACAGCCCTGTCGACTTGGGTGTCGACAGGGGGTGCTCGTCAGGTCTAACCTGGTGCATCATTTTAAGGGATTGGCTGTGTTTTGGGCTGTTCTCTAGAAGCTTCCGGGATCTGATGGACCTAATCTAACCTAGGGTTAATCTAAGGGCCTAAAACACTTGCCTAATCCTATAAATAAGACCCTAAGCTAACCCTAAATGATCATAATCCTATCTCCTAACTAAACTATGCCAAAATTTTCTATGATCATGGCCTCCACCCAAAACCCTAGCCTCCATCCTCTTATGAAACTATTTCTATGAAGGCTTTCATATTCATACAAGCATTTTTGAGTTGTTTAAGGGATCATTAGCTTGCATTCATCATCAAGTTGCAAGCTTTATGTCCAAGGCTAGAGTTTTTGGGTAATTTGTGGCAAGGGTTTGCTTATGTGAGCTTAGTGGTGAGTTCCTATAGCTTTAATAATCAATTGTTAAATTGATTATGGTAGGATATGATAAGATATGGCTATGTTTGTGGATAAATGTGTTCATGCAAGTTTAGTATAGTGTATGTTATGTGTTTTGCAAGTTTCATGCTACATGTAAGTTTAATGCCATGTTTTATGATGCAAAACACTATGTTGAACATTTATGCATATGTAACATGTTATGCAAACTATATGTGAGAATATATGCAAGTTATATGTAACATGATATGCAAGTTATGCATGTGGTTTTATGCATGCTAAGTGTTTGGTTTTATGCATGCTAAGTATTTGGTTTTATGCATGCTAAGTATTTGGTTTTGTGCATGCTAAGTATGTGGTTTTGTGCATGCTAAGTATTTGGTTTTATGCATGCTAAGTGTTTGGTTTTATGCAAGTTATGATGCAAGTTCATATGCAAGTTCATATGCAAGTTTGTCTCTTTATATGATATGCATAATATATGCAAGTTTGCCTCTATGTATGACATAAGTACATGTGCAAGTTCATCCCTTTTAGACCTATGACATGTATGCAAGTTGACACCTTTATGATAGGTCTATGACATGAACATTTAAGCAAGTTACCCTCTTTATGACATATGCAAGTTTGGGTTGGTTATTTATGCAAGTTGGGTTTAGGGTCATATATACAAGTTGACACCTTATAAACCCATGATAATGCTAATGATATGCTAAGTTGAACCCATTGTGTGTATGATGAATCTTCCCTTTTGAAGTATGTCATGTTAACGTATTTACGTGGGGACGATGGGGTAGAAATTAATGAACACATAAAATTTTGTGAAGTGGGTATGATTAAACATACCGTAAAATGAATGGACATAATTGGGAATTTACCTATTAAGTTAGGTCTACCCATATTATGGAGTTGGGAATTTACCTATTAAGTTAGGTCTACCCATACTATGGAATTGGGAATTTACCTATTGAGTTAGGTCTACCCATATTCTTAAGAATGTGTAATTAATTAGGGATAATTAATACAAATTATGGGGGGTGATTAATTAGGTGTAATTAATCAACTAAGACACGAGGTTGGACCCTTTTGTAGCATAAGACTGCCCGGAACCGACCGGCAAATCCAGCGGCTACAAATGATTGGCCCAATGTGGGAGGTCTTAGTCATAAACTAAATACGTGACAAGTGTAAAGACACGAGGTTAGACTCTGTTATGGTGTAAGGCTGCCCGGAACCAACCGGCATATCCAGCTGCCATAAAAGACAGTCTAATGTGAGAGGTCTTTACAAAGGTTACGATCTTAATTAATTAAGGAACACTTAACCAAATTAGCATGTAGTAAGGCATGAGGGGTTAAGTGGGTGCCTTGGGTGGCATGTAGTAACTAGTGGGGGTGCCTTGGGTGGCATAAGGAAACTAGTGGGTTGCCTTGGGTGGCAATAGAAAATACGATTAGAATACTTAACCAAAGAGGAACATGTAATTAAACATGATTAAAAGGTTAAGTAAGTGCCTTGGGTGGCATGTGGAAATCAAGTAAGTGCCTTGGGTGGCATGTGGAAATCTAGTGGGGGCCTTAAGTGGCAATTAAAATATAATTAAATGACAAGCTTAAGTAGTAGCTTGTGGGGGCCTTAAGTGGCACTTGAAATATAATTAAATGACAAGCTTAGGTAGTAGCTTGTGGGGGCCTTAAGTGGCAATTAAAATATGATTAAAAGACTTAACCAAAAATTTGTAACATGTAGGTGGACATGGTTAACGGGTTAAGTAGATAAAATGACAAGCTTAAGTGGGTAGCTTGTGGGGGCCCATTTCAACCAATATCCCAAACGTATCTTTGTGGGCTCGACCCAAGTCGAGGACGGGACACGCATATTGGGCTTGACTATAAGAGGCCAAAACGGGGTAGCGGTGGCAACGCGAGTCCAACGGGTTTCATATGCGTGTGTGGACCCGGGCTGGTAGGTAAGACGTTGTTGCATCGTGTAGGTATAAGCCGTGCACCATTGATTATCAGGTTGCCACTTTTGGGGAGTGATACACCCCACTGTGGGGCCAGCACGGGTATCTACGGTAGGGAGTCGATCGCTTGGGGAGTAGTGGGTACACCTAGTGGAGATAGGGGCAGACGGCACCTATGTAGTCAGCTAGGGGTACACGAAACTACTATTAAAAATTACTGAGAACACCTAGTGGAGATAGGGGCAGACGGCACCTATGTAGTCAGCTAGGGTACAAGGAACTACTGGGTAGAATTACTAAATACACATAGTGGGATCAACCTTTAAGTAGGAATTACCCTTGGGTGGGTAGAACTGGTGTGGTGCAGTGTAGGAATTACCCTTGGGTGGGTAGATCTGGGGTGGTGCAATCTAGTAATTATCCTTGGGTGGATAAATGCGTCTTTTCGATTATCTTAGTACATCCTGTGTTTAGTTGGCTACTTAGTGTAGTCATTATCCCCAGAGGTACCGTACCTTGTTTATATCATACCCTAATTACTTTGATGATTGTATTGTTAGGGTTATAGGACTCACTCAAACTTATGTCTGACCCCGTTGTTTCTTTATCTTTTTCCAACCCTCAGGTTTTCAGAGTGGGCCTAGCACTAGTGGGCTTTGATCAGACTGCTTTATCTATCTTTTGGAGCTTGGGCCGTGGATGTAAAGCTCAGTTTATCTTTTCTATTATGGCTATTAGGTTATGTAGTGGGATTATGTACTTTTATTTTTATCAGGATGGATATTATGTACTTGACTCTTATTTAGGGTTTTGGTGTAACCGAACATGTTTTACTTTCCGCTGAAATGAAATGATGTTTTAAAATTCTCAAGTATTACTTATATCTGTCTTGTTGTAATTTTTCTGTTCTATATTCACTTAAAATACTCCACCGATGTTATGGCATTCCCTTAGTGAGTGACCGTAGCAGGTGTGGGGTGTTACAGAGGGGGTCGCGGGTGCTCAGGCGCTGGTGGTGGCTGGCGGTCGTCAGTTGGGGGGCTCGCGAATTGGCATCGCGATGGCTTCGAGGGGGGTTTGGGCTCGTCACTGGTTCGACGAACGAGGGGAGGGGGGTGCGGTGATGGGCGGCGGTGGCGGCGCTTCCTGGGCTGCGACGCGATTTAGATTTAGGTTTTTTTTTTCTTTCTTCTGTTCGAAGTGGAGAGAGAAGAGGGAATATGGGGGTTTATATAAAATATATATATATTTAATTATTTAATTTTTCAAAAAGTTGACTTTTAAATACGACCTCTAAACGAGGCCCACCGCCTGTCGTCCCTAGCGTTCTACCCCCATTTCGAACACAATGGGATATGTATCACAAGCTGATTCGATCGTTACAATCAGTTTCCGTTGAATTTACATTTAAATCACTATATTGAATTTTAAACGTACATTTCAAATTACCGGGGTCACATACTAACTAGAAAAATTCCAGAAAAATATTTTTTAGCTTCGTATTGACGATACGGTCCTAACAAAACTAGTTTCGTCAAATTCTGAGACCGTGTGTAAAATAGCCAATTTCCAGTCGATTAAAATCAACTAAAACAGGTCAAACGCGTTTTCCTTTTCCACGCTCACATATTGATTCGAAAAATTATGAAATTTGAAACCTAACAATAACTTGACCCTGCGGATCCAACAAAATTGGTTTCGTCGAAATCCGAGGTCATTTGCAAAATGTCCATTTTTAAGGGCCTGAATTTCATAGTGACTATTCAGAATTTTCAATTGGACATAGCTTTTGATTCCCGCTATCAAATTTCGATTGGTCAGATTCGTTGGAAAGATATCATCAATTAGATCCTAATGTTTTTGGTTTCACTAAAATCCGGATTGTTTTGCACCCGGTATATTCAATTGAAGTTTGAAATCGAATTATCGAACTACCGCGCCATTTTCAATTCTATATATAATTATAATTAATTATATTTGTTTTCAAATGTCGATTCAAACTCAGTTTTCATCGCCATTATTTAAAATATTTATTTTAAATATTTAAAATCCATTATTTTAGCCAATTTAAAAATTTTAAATTGGTTCAGATTTTCTGGGTCGTTACAATCTCCCCCACTTAAAACTTTTCGTCCTCGAAAAGGAATAAAGTCGAAAGTGGTTTGATAAATCTACAATCACACAACAACTAATCCAATTGTTTTAGCCTTCAAAAATATACTAATCAAATCCTATACACTTTAAAAATCCTGCAGACTATATAATTAAAAGTGCACATCCATGAAAAGAAAATAACAATAGAGTAGAGAATTATGTGGTAATGCAAAGTATGGTAAATGTACCTGGCACCGGAGTCAATCAGAGATATCTACTCGGCATCTGGGATAAGCTTTCTAAATGCTCTCCTCAGTTTCCCAAGTACAATCTCGCGGATCTCCACTCCATTGCACTTTGACTAAGTGAACCTTCTTGTTCCTCGGCTCTTTGGTTTCTTTGCCGATAATCTTTAGCGGCTCTCGCCTCACAGCTAATTCTGGAGTAATTTCAATATCCTGCTGAGCTGCTTCTTCCACGATCAAGTCTGGATCATGAACGTGCTTTCGAAGTTGAGATATGTGAAATACATCATGAACTCCAGGCAACCAGTCAGGCAGTTTGACCCTATAAGCGAGAGTTCCGATCCGTTCCAGAATAGGAAACGGACCAATGAATTTGGGTGCCAACTTTCCAGTTTTGCCGAACCGGATAACTCCTCTCATCGGCGATACTTTCAAATATACATAGTCGCCAACTTCAAAGGATATATCTCTTCTTCTTCTATCGGCATAACTCTTTTGTCGGCTTCGAGCGGCGAGTAATCGCTTCTTAATAAAATCAACTTTGTCGGCAGCTTCTCGAATCATATCAGGACCCAACACAAGTCTATTTCCGGGCTCGACCCAACAAGCAGGAGATCGGCACGGTCTACCATACAATGCTTCGAATGGCGACATTGTCAGACTCGCCTGGTAGCTGTTGTTATAAGAGAATTCAGCCAAATGCAGATGGTCTTCCCATGATCCACCGAAATCTAGAACACAAGCTCGCAATAGATCTTCTAAAATGCGATTCACCCTCTCAGTCTGACCGTCTGTCTGAGGATGATAAGCGGTGCTCAAGTTTAACTTCGTTCCCAGCTCGACTTGAAATGCTTCCCAGAATTTGCTAGTGAATATTGTATCTCTATCACTGACTATACTGAGCGGCACTCCATGTAGTCTAACTATTTCCCTGAAGTAAATCTGCGCCAGACTCTGAGCGGTTCTGTTTGATCTGACAGGTACAAAATGGGCGGTCTTCGTGAAGCGATCTACGATCACCCAAATACTGTCATTTCCTTTCCTGGTTCTGGGCAAACCATCAATGAAATCCATAGAAATATGTTCCCACTTCCAGCCAGGAACTTCTAGCGGTTGTAATAATCCAGCCAGTTTCTGTTGGTCACTCTTGACTAGCTGGCAAGTCGGGCATCGGCTAACATATATTGAAACGTCTCTCTTCATAGCCTTCCACCAGAATGTTCTTTTGAGATCGTTATACATTTTGGCCACGCCAGGATGGATACTCAGCTTGGACTTGTGACACTCGTCTAACACTTCCCTTTTTAGTTCGGGGATGTCAGGAACACAAATCCTTCCCTTCAATCTCAGGGTCTCGTCGTTATCTATTTGGAAACACGTGGGCTCGCCTTTCTGAATCCTTTTGATCATATCCTTAATAAAGTTATCCTCCTTCTGAAGAATAGATATTTTATCAATCAAGGAAGTCGTGATAATAAAGCTGGCGATCATTACATTCTTTCGGCTCAGCGCATCGGCCACGACATTGGCTTTCCCGGGAGTATATATAATTTCAAAGTCATATGCTGCAAGAAACTCCAGCCAACGTTGCTGCCTCAAATTCAAGTCTTTCTGAGTGAACAGATATTTTAGCGACTGGTGATCTGTAAACAGTTCAAATCTCTCACCCAGAAGATAGTGTCTCCAGATTTTCAAGGCGAATACTATAGCCAATAACTCAAGATCATGAGTTACATAGTTTTTCTCGTGCGGCTTCAGTTGACGGCTAGCATAAGCAATCACTTGACCCCTTTGCATTAACACTGCGCCAAGGCCTTCTCTAGAAGCATCAGTCCAGACTTTCAAATCTTGGTTGCCATCGATGATGGTTAACACCGGAGCTGTTGTTAATCTCAACTTTAGTTCTTCAAAAGCCTCCTCACTTTCTTGAGTCCACTTGAATTTAGAATGCTTCTTTGTAAGCTTCGTTAAGTGACCAGATATCTTTGAAAAGTCTTTAACGAACTTTCGGTAATAGCTAGCTAATCCGAGAAAACTGCGGACTTCAGTGGGGGTACTGGGCTGTTTCCAGTTCTGAATAGCTGTGATTTTGCTTGGATCCACAGCAATTCCTTCTTTTGATACAACGTGGCCCAGAAATTTCACTTCGTCTTGCCAAAAGATACATTTGGAAAATTTGGCTTTTAATACATTCCGTCTGAGAATTTCCAAAACCTGTTCTAGATGTTTTTCATGTTCGGCCTTTGATTTAGAGAAGATTAGAATATCGTCAATGAAAACCAGAACAAATTTATTCAAAACTCCCCTGAATACTCTGTTCATCAGATCGACGAAGTAAGCTGGAGCGTTACATAAGCCGAATGGCATTACTAACCACTCGTAGAATAGGTCGGGGCCTCTGAACGCTGTCATTGGAACACACTCTTCGGCAATTCGAAGTTGATGGAAGCCTGTAGCTAGGTCCATTCGTGAGAATACTTGTGCGCCATTTAATCGATCCAACAAATCATCAATCCGGGGCAATGGATATTTGTTCTTTATTGTCTGCTTGTTTAGATCACGATAATCCACACATAGACGTAGAGTACCGTCAGATTTTGGGACGAACACCACTGCTGCACCCCAATCAGAGAAACTAGGCCTGATCAGACCTTTCCATACCAGCTGTCGTGCTTGATTGTCTAGTTCCTCCTTCTCTTTCAAGGACATTCTTCGAATAGCGTGAACTACCGGCCTTGCATTGGGAATTAAAGCAATTTTGAAATCTATTTCTCTTTGCAGAGGTAAGCGAACAACTTCTTCGAACACATCCGCATAGTTCTTGACGATAGGAATGTCTTTGATGAGGTCCGGAATATTCTCAGTGATTTCAGGGACATTTTCTATTTGGGATGGAGAAACATTCAAAGCTGCCCAGAAGTCTTTTCTATTAGCATTCTGACCTTCACAGGGAATGGTTATATAACTCCCTGATTTAATCTTAGCTCTAACAACTCTCTCGGCGCATCTAACCTCTGCTTCATATTTGGTTAACCAATCCAATCCCAAAATAAGATCGAATTCATCAAAATTCATGACGACAGAGATAATAGGGAATTTATAGCAAGAAAAAGAGACGGGTACTGCACAAATCCAACTGAGATTGATAGAACCCCCGACCGGATTCTGGACAGTCATTGGTTCCTTAAGCTTCCTCAAGTTCAAATCAAGTTTCTTAGCGGCACTCTTTGAAATAAAGCTTCGCGACGCACCTGTGTCAAATAGTACTTTAACTGGAATGTTTTTGACAGTTAGCGTGCCTTCCAAAACATCCGCCCTTTCTTGACTTGCTGAGGGATCCGAAGTTTCTGCTACTTCATTCACTTGAACTATTTCAGTCTTCTTCCTCTTCCAGCAATCTTGCTTTACATGACCAAACTGATCGAATTGATTGCACCTTTGATTCCCTTGAAAATCCTTCTTGGGTTTAGATCCACTCTTTCTTTGTTCGTTCCAAGATTTGCAACTTATCGCCAAATGTCCTTTTCTATTGCAGCTTGAGCACGTGGCGTTCGTTATTCGTTTGTTCCCAGATTCAGCCCTTTTTCTCTTGGCACTGGGCTTCTTACTGGCTTCAGGAATATCAGTTTCCGACTTTTCTTTGTCACTAGAACAGACTTCTTCTTCGTCGTGTAACATTCCTTTCTTATGGAGATCTTCATACTGATAAGCCATGTAAATCATTTCTGTGAAAGGAAGCTTCACATGCCCCAATACTTTATTCTGGTATTTCCTTTGAAGCCCATGAATAAATCTCAGATATTTCCTCTTTGTATTCTGAATCAGATGGGGAGCAAAGTGAGCAGGTTCATTGAATTTCTTGTGATATTCTGGGATGGTCATATCGCCTTGAATTAGATAGGAAAATTCATCACATAATCTCTCGGTTGCTTCGGGAGGAGTAAATCTTTCTAGGAAAATCACTTTAAATCTGTCCCAGGTGATATCACCTTCTGGATTATCTTTGATGATTGTTTCCCACCAGATTAAAGCTTCTTCTTTAAGCGCCCAAGATGCTATTGACCGTTTCTGGTCATCTCTCAGCTGGATATGCTCAAAGATTCTTTCGACTGAACTCATCCAAGCTTGAGTTTGAATAATAGATTCATTGCCCGATAATTGTGCTCCACCCAGATTTCGATATCTCTTAAATAGAGCCTCTAGATCGGGTTCTGCATTTCTCCTGTTTCTGGCACTCATTTTTCTAGTACTTCTGCAATTAGCAGATCAAGTGTCAGGTCACAGAAAGGATATTTTAAAACATAGAAACACATACTTGAATGTAAATGTGCCTATCGAGGTGTAATTTCATTCTGCTTTACTCATACTAGGATATTTCTGATCCTATCTGCATAGAGTTACCCGTCCTAGAACACTACTGGTTCTATTTTTGACGAGTTCGTTCAAATGTTATATTCCAGAACTAAGCTTAACCAAAGCTCTGATACCACGTTGAGACGACCCGAAATCCCGTTTTCACGGAAACAAGGGTTATCTTTGGAATATAACACAGAAACATATAATAGCAGGACAGAATTAAATAAATACACCAGATAATGAACAATAGAATATACTGGATAAAAGTAATCATCAGAGTTACACAGTATACAGGATCTTACTTAGTACAAATACAGTTCAGCTATACATAAATGTCTACAGCGGAAATAAACAAAATATGTACAATAGGAGCTGAACAGCATAAAAAGAGATAAATGATAGAATCCATCTTCAGCTCCAGCTATCCAGAAAAAGAACCAGCTAAACCTGAATACAAGGCTGCCCGTGTAGAAAAAGGGGCACCCGAGTTTGAAAGTGAAACAAACTACGAGTCAGTCATGGGACTGGTATGAGAAATCTACTCAACACATATATAATATGGCAAATCACAGGACCACGCCACTTTCGTGGAACGGGTTTACTCCATTGGATTGCCAGTGCTTTAAAACAAATTTTTCTTTTGAACATCGCTATGCTTTTTATAAAAATGAAGCCGTTATAAGACTCAGTTCCCATCACACAATGCAACGCAAACCGGAGGATAGAGTTTTTACCTTATAACGGTCAAAATATGCTTGATACGAATAAAACAAAGGCATTTGATATTATAGCTAGTGTTTATATGTTTTGAAAGCAATTTCAAATCATAACTATCAATCATAGACGACATTAATGCCCCATACCACTATGTCGCCATATATAGGTATACAATTAAAACCGCACGATGTCGTATTTGGAAATTGGGTTTCCGTCATGAACCAAGGCAAAAGATAGTCCTTACCGAATTCGAGACGCTCTAGCCCGCCCCTCAGGAACAGCCGCAACTGCCCCTTGGATCATCAGGGCCGGTCCACCGATGTGGATTATTATGCCTGAACACTACGTCTCCCCGCCCTTTGGGGTGTAAACGAGCCAATGAATGACTCCATCGGACCCGGATCGTCCGATCAAACCGAGGCGCCTCGCAACAGCAACAACCACATAGGTGAAAAGTATATAAATGTCAGGGCTGGTAGGTCACTGACACCACCCTAGCTAGAAAGAAACGCAGGCCCTCCCTGATGTCCTCTCCCGTTTTAGGTTCATACCGGGGTGTGAGGCTCGCGAATTCACGTTATACACAAAGCTACGCCACACAGGCGGTGCTTTGATCATCACCACAAGACTTTGCTTTTCAACAGAAGCCCTGATCACTGCATCTTAGCATGCCACACAGGCAATTCATGTCATGCGACTGATGTCCATCGATATACAACCTCTGAGCTCGTGCGTCTCAGAGAAGGGCGTTAAGCAAAAGAATAAATTCTCCGCCGCCAAACAGATGTATATTTAACAGAAATCAATCAACACAGAATAAACTCCAATATCAGACACACAGTCCATTTACAAGTCCGTTCTGGGTCTGAACGAAACCGGAGGCACTAAATACCTCGCAAACCCTTCGATCACCACGTACGTCTGGACGATCACCACTCATCATCCATATTTCGGGATGCCTCCCAATCAGGACCTCGGTTACCATCCAAACGAGGTGAAGATCTCCGGTCTTCGACCATCGTCTTTATATTCGACTTTCAATCGTCGGTCAATTATTTGAAATGAGAATTAACTCGGCCTTTTCAAATAATTCTCGTATATTTAGAATTTCAAATCAATTTATTTCAATGGTTAAATTATTCGACAACATCAATATTGTTCTTTAATGTAATTTTCACACCAAACACATTCAACCATCAAATTCAACATAAATCGAGCAAATTCAGTTTATTTCCACTCCATATTGTTTATGGTACTTTATAATGATTTATCGCTATTTTTATTTATTTTAAAATAGCTAATATATTCAAAACGACGTTTCGGGCCATAAAGTGGCCGTGGCGCTGTTTTTCTTCAGATTTGATTTACACATATCTGAAAATCTAACCGTTGGATCTTCGCAAATTTACATCATTAGAAAGGTCTTTTCAAAACGAATCCAACGGTTCCAGTTTCGGGAAAATCCGACGGTCGGATCTCCCGATACAATCGTTTGAAGTTTCGATTTCAAAATACGAACTGCAGCGTCGTTATTCGATTAAATATATAATTATATATATATATATATATATAAATATAATCGCTTCTGGCGCTGTTTTTCTTCAGATTTGAATTAAACATTCCAGACAATCCAACCGTTGGATTTTTGCAAGGTTGGTGCCGTTGGGAAGATATTTCCAAGGCGAACCCGACGGTTGAGGTTTCGGGAAAATCTAATGGTCGGATTTCCCGTACTAGTTGTTTGAAATCATGGTTTCAAAATACGAACTGCATGGCTTCGTTTCGTTTTAATTTTATTTATATTTATATATTTATATAAATATAGTTCATTCAATGATTTCCATATCGTTTTCACTTCAAATATTTTTCTAACAGCTTAAAATTTTGGAAAATTTAGCCATAACCTCCCCTGCACCGGGAGCATCGGGAAATCGCAAATAGCTTTCCCGGTCCTTCTAATCTCAAAAAGAAAAAGAAAAAGCCAAGCGGCTAGCCAACAGGCTCATAAAATCATCACCCAAACAAAACAGTAAATGTGTACCTATTTGTCGGGCACAAAATTTTATTCCTCTTCTCTAGGCCCTTTGCTATAACCTGTTCAATAAATATGCATGTACATATATATACAGTTCTTATCATTTATCATTTTCTATTCAACTTCATATTTGATTTCTGTTTGGTTTAAAGACACCATTTATTCTAATGTTACATACATAGGTGCAAATCATTTCATTAGTTAATTAATGAATATTTCAACTCATATATGTTTATTTTGAACAAGTGGCTATTTTTAACACTTCACATTTCAACGATTTATGCATACAATAAAAATGCGATTTTTATTGTAAAACAATTCATTTCAAAACACTATTTTTCTATATAGTTCAAGTTGGTGATAAAAATGGGATTTTTATCATAAAACAATTTCTTTTAAAACGAGATTATTTTACACAGTTCATATAGTCGATAAAAGGTGATTTTTATTATCAAACAATTTATTTCAAAATATGAATACCATTCAACACATGAATTTCTAATCAACGAATGAATATCAATTCAACACATGAATGTTTTCTATAGTTTCTATATATAGATAAAAATGTGTTTTTTATTATCAAACAATTTATTTCAAAATATGAATACCATTCAACACATGAATTTCTAATCAACGAATGAATATCAATTCAACACATGAATGTTTTCTATAGTTTCTATATATAGATAAAAATGTGATTTTTATTATCAAACAATTTATTTCAAAATATGAATACCATTCAACACATGAATTTCTAATCAACGAATGAATATCAATTCAACACATGAATGTTTTCTATAGTTTCTATATATAGATAAAAATGTGATTTTTATTATCAAACAATTTATTTCAAAATATGAATACCATTCAACACCTGAATTTCTAATCAACGAATGAATATCAATTCAACACATGAATGTTTTCTATAGTTTCTATATATAGATAAAAATGTGATTTTTATTATCAAACAATTTATTTCAAAATATGAATACCATTCAACACATGAATTTCTAATCAACGAATGAATATCAATTCAACACATGAATGTTTTCTATAGTTTCTATATATAGATAAAAATGTGATTTTTATTATCAAACAATTTATTTCAAAATATGAATACCATTCAACACATGAATTTCTAATCAACGAATGAATATCAATTCAACACATGAATGTTTTCTATTCAATGAATAAATATAGTTTAAGCATATGAAAATAATTCAAACACACGAATATTATTCAAAATTTCGGCAGCATAACGGCAGGGTAGTTAAAACCGGGACCGTCCCTAGTACGGCTCCTCGCTCTACCTTAAAACCTCGCGGTTTTTTGACAATGGGGATCATGCATCTAGTTCGCACGCAGGCGGCATGTATATATTTATTTCATTTCCACAAACTAATCCTATGTGGTTTCAACCAAATATTTCTCAATCACAAACGGGTATTTTTCAACCACAATCAACCAATATCAATCACAAACAATCCCAAACAACCATTCGCTATCAATCAATTTTCACACCAATTTCAATCAATAAATATCGTCCATGGTTTGTGGACGAGGGGCATATATATATATATATATATATATATATATATATATATATATATATATATATATATATATAGCAATTCAGATTTATTTCAACACATATATATGTTTATTTTAAAAGAAATTGAAGAGTGAGAAATTCTCACCAATAGCTATCCAATACTATGACTCTTCCTTTATAGAAATCTTCGCCAATCTCGCCTTTCGTCGCTTTCGTTGCCCGTATTCTCTACATATGTAAAAATTGAATTTTTACTATGTTATTCAATATATAAAAATCGAATTTTTATTATGCTATTCAATATATAAAAATCGAATTTCAAAAATATAGATTCCGCCTTTTCAAAAATAAAGATTATATTTTTATTATTCCTATGATGTAAAAATTATATTTTTATTACTTAAAAAAATATAAAAATCATATCTTACTTCTTCTACTTAATAAAAATTCCGTCTTTTCTATTTTGAAAATATGATCTTTATTTTTCCAAGTTCAAATCTTTTTCTATTCAAAGTTCAAATCTTTTTCTTTTAAAAGTTCAAATCTTTTTCTTTTAAAAGTTCAAATCTTTTTCTTTAAAAAGATTAAACCTTTTTCTATTTAAAGTTTAAACCTTTTTCCTTTTAAAGTTTAAACCTTTTTCTTTTTAAAGTTTAAACCTTTTTCCTTTTAAAGTTTAAACCTTTTTCTTTTTAAAGTTTCAAAATCAAATCAGTTTTAAACTCTTAAAAAAATCAGTTTTAAAGCCTTTCAAAAATCTGTTTTAATCCTTTATAAAAATCAGTTTTTAAATCCTAAAAAAAAACAGTATTCTTTCTTTTTAAAGTTTAAAATCAATTCTGTTTTAAAACCTTTTTAAAATCAGTTTTTAAATCATTTTTAAAATCAGTTTTCTTTTAAAATCGGTTTTAAACCTAATTAAAATAAATCAGTTTTAAATCCTCAGAATTAAAATAAAAAAGATAAAAATAAAAATAAAATAAAATACTTACTTTTGCTGTCGCCTGAAGGGGGGTTGCTTCGGGTTCACGGATCGAGAAAAGGGGGGGTCGCGGGTGCTCAGGCGCTGGTGGTGGCAGGCGGTCGTCAGTTGGGGGGCTCGCGAATTGGCGTCGCGATGGCTTCGAGGGGGGGTTTGGGCTCGTCACTGGTTCGACGAACGAGGGAAGGGGGGTGCGGTGATGGGCGGCGGTGGCGGCGCTTCCTGGGCTGCGACGCGATTTAGATTTAGGTTTTTTTTTCTTTCTTCTGTTCGAAGTGGAGAGAGAAGAGGGAATAGGGGGGGGGTTTATATAAAATATATATATATATTTAATTATTTAATTTTTCAAAAAGTTGACTTTTACATACGACCTCTAAACGAGGCCCACCGCCTGTCGTCCCTAGCGTTCTACCCCCATTTCGAACACAATGGGATATGTATCGCAAGCTGATTCGATCGTTACAATCAGTTTCCGTTGAATTTACATTTAAATCACTATATTGAATTTTAAACGTACATTTCAAATTACCGGGGTCACATACTAACTAGAAAAATTCCAGAAAAATATTTTCTAGCTTCGTATTGACGATACGGTCCTAACAAAACTAGTTTCGTCAAATTCTGAGACCGTTTGTAAAATGGCCAATTTCCAGTCGATTAAAATCAACTGAAACCGGTCAAACGCGTTTTCCTTTGCCACGCTCACATATTGATTCGAAAAATTATGAAATTTGAAACCTAACAATAACTTGACCCTGCGGATCCAACAAAAGTGGTTTCGTCGAAATCCAAGGTCATTTGCAAAATGTCCATTTTTAAGGGCCTGAATTTCATAGCGACTATTCAGAATTTTCAATTGGACATAGCTTTTGATTCCCGCTATCAAATTTCGATTGGTCAGATTCGTTGGAAAGATATCATCAATTAGATCCTAATGTTTTTGGTTTCACTAAAATCCGGATTGTTTTGCACCCGGTATATTCAATTGAAGTTTGAAATCGAATTATCAAACTACCGCGCCATTTTCAATTCTATATATAATTATAATTAATTATATTCGTTTTCAAATGTCGATTCAAACTCAGTTTTCATCGCCATTATTTAAAATATTTATTTTAAATATCTAAAATCCATTATTTTAGCCAATTTAAAATTTTTAAATTGGTTCAGATTTTCTGGGTCGTTACACCTATCCATCCCCGTCTTTAGGTCGCTCGTATAGCAACCAAGGCATACTCTTGGTTCTTCTAACGCAGACTTTAACCTCTCATGAGCCTAGTATAATCACCTGGCAGCTCATAGAGGGTTACCAAGAATATCCTCACGTTCCCCGAAGCCGCTGCTTCGTTACCCAGTTCGCTGGAGCCTTTATCTAAATCAGATACTTGCTCCTACTCGTATACTTAAACGATGACCTACCGTATCAGGTTACTCATCTATCTATGAACTGGTCTAAATTTCCTTGACTAAGAATCATTACTTAGTTATTCTTCAACTAAGGTTTACCACTTAGCATTGTTCCCGTTATCCTTGTTAACTACGGTTATCCACCTAATCCTCAGAACTAGGATTTACATAATGGATTAAGTGTCACTTAAGTTCATGACTTAAATCGTCTACAAATCCTGTCAAAATTGGCTAAGTATCCAAGTTCAAGGCTTAACCCTACAAACCATGCTCAAGTTGGTTAAGTATATTAAGCAATTCACGACTTAACCTCGTCCAATTATCATTCTAGATTGGTTAAGTATATATTAGCTTGACCCTATCAATTTACTTAGTCAAATCGGTCAAGTGTATTCAAGCGATTTGTGACTTAGCCTTATCATGTTTTCACGTTATATTGGTTTAGTATTGGTTAACTTAACCACAATAAATTAACGAGTTAGATTGGATAAGTATAGGTCACTTAACCACATCAATTCATCACGTCTAGATTAGTTAAGTGTTTAACTTAACCCCATTAAACTACCAAGTGGGATTAATTAAGTCTAGGCTAACTTAACCCCATCCGATTTCCATGTTTAGACTAGTTGAGTCTAATCTTAACCCCATTCGTTAACCGTATTTTTCGGTTAAGCGTCATTAAGAAAACTTACTTAACCTTACCAAGTTATCGCGTTGGATTGATTAAGTTTTGGTTAACTTAACCCCATCCACTAGTCATATAAAAATGGTTAAGTGTCATTAGGCAAATCAAGTTACTTAACCTACCCAACCTTGTCATGTTTTGTTAAGTATCATTAGCCTAATCAAATTACTTAACCCATTTGTCCATGTCATATTTGGTTAAGAGTCATTAATTAAATTAACTTAACCCTATCATGTGGCATTAATTACTTAATGCACCTTCACCTCTCACATTAGACTTTGTTGTGGTTACTAGTTAAGCCGGTCGGTTCCGGGTAGCTTTACACCACAACTTGGTCTAACCTCGGGTTCAAGCACAACATGACCAACTTCTCACATTGGGTCCTATTGTTTGCAACTACTAGTTAGGCCGGTCGGTTCCGGGTAGTTTTACGTTGCAAACTCAACCCAACCTCGAGTTGGCCACACTTATATTATCTAAGTGTCATGTCCATCATGTTTCCCAAAACATGTTACAAGTTTTCAAGCATTTGGGTAGACCTAACTTAATAGGTAAATTCCCAAAGGGTAGACCTAACTTAATAGGTAAATTCCCAAGCTTATGTTTTTATGCATACTTACATGTCAACTTCCATGTTATATTTCAAGTCATGTTTTCAAGTTGTATTTTCATGTCATTAGAAATTACCCATAACATAACCCAACGCTTTTAAACTCGCATATACGTCCGCGATAACGTAATGGATTAAAAGAAGAGACTTGGCAAAGTCATGACAAAAATGGATATTAAGCCACAAGTTAATCATGGTGGCAAATGAGGCACAAATGTGTTCATTAACTTGCATGTTACATTCTTAAGCCTCAAAACATGCATAAACCCAAACTTGGCACATAAGCCAATCATGGTGACAAAAGATATGGAATGATGACTAGTAACTCGCATATATCATCATATAAGGGTTATGACTTCATATGCAAGTTGACATAAAGGTTATGAGGGTTCTCATGTTGCCTAATGCAACATTTCAACATAAAGGTTGTAGCTTTTAGCTCACAAGATCAAGATAATGACTTCATAAACTTGCATGACATGATAGCATGTATCATACTCAATGATCAAACCCAAACTTGCAACATCAACATTTAACTTCATAGTTAATATCTAAGAGTAGGGAAAGGGCTTACATTGTTATGAAGGCACAAAAGATATGACAAAGCCCTTATGCAATCAAATAGACCCAAAATGCAAGCTCTAACATAAAAACCCTTGAGCCAAAATGATCAAAACCCTTGCTTTATGATGCAAAGATAGAAACTTGACTTGAATGCAAGCTAATGACACTCATACAAGCTTGAAAACACTTGTATGCATGGAAAATCTCTCATAGAAACCATTTAGAAATTTTATGAAGAGAGTGGAGGCCATGAGAGGTAAAATTTTGCCATAGTTTAGTTGCATGAATGAATAATGAGGATTTAGGATAGGTTAGGGTCTTATTTATAGATTAGGCAAGTGTTTTAGGCCATAGGATTAAACCTAGATTCAATCCAAGCCATCAAAGCATGTCTTGGGGAAGAAGTCAAGTGTAGGAACCATCTAGGGCCTTTAGATTAAAGATGAACCATGAGAACCATCCAAATGCAAAATCTGCATTTTAGCGAATCGGCCCACGGGTTGACAGCCAAACACCCTGGATTAACCCCTAGTCGACCCAGCGGGCTTGGGTCGACCTCAAAAATCGGCCGGTTCGGTTATTCCCCTCTCCCAATTCGCTGTTTTGAACATTTTTGCATATTTATTTATTTAATTTTCAATTATATATATATATATATATATCAATATATATATATTTCTCTGCGCAACCCATTTCACTTAATTAAGTATACTTTAATTTGGGAATTTTTCGTGAAACTTCGCGAGGCCATATCTTGGTCATACGGACTCCGATTTTCGAAAACTCGGACTCTATTTCGCGTATTTTTCCGAGACGAACGCAATGGCATAGCCCGTTTCCCTTGATTCAGATTTTACAGTTTAATTCTGCCTCCATTTATGTTATAACAGGTTATTGAAAATACGGGTTGTTACATTCTCCCCACCTTTTAGGATTTCGTCCCCGAAATCTCCAAGTTTGGAAGAACATATCCTACCATCCATCATCCATCTACTCAAAACATCATCCACAAGCAACCATTGTCCTTAGATGATTTCTAATGCTGTATGAATATATGCAAAACGTGTGTGTACTTGTTCCTTAGCTAATGCTAATGATCAGGCCTGAATAATCTTTCTAATGCAAAATATGTATAGTGCCATGAATCCAACATGTATGCAAATAGTCCTAGTCATATAGATACTATATGCGTGCACAATCATTCATTCATATGCAACAACCGCATGATAATACATTCGATTTCATCCATAAACAAGTATAAATACTCGTGCATATGCAATATGAAATGTGACCGAGTCGAGCTAGTATCTAATGTGTATTCGCGCATCCACGAGCAACCACTTGCAACCACTTGCAACCATATCAATCATAACATGTTTCAAATACATGTTTACATCCATAGGGTTCTACCTAGAATTCCCTGAAACAGGGTCGAGAAGATAAACAGGACAAACTCCTTACAGGGTTTGTAACGGAGAATAGGACCGAGAGGATGTCCACAAAAGATAGCCTACAAGTAAGCTCTACAGAAAACAGGGATCAAGGATATACTCCCAAAAAGAGATATCATGCGCGTATCTAGTCTTTGACCATCAAAGTCGTCTTTTAACTTCGCGATTTTGTTGCTTCTTATTCCTGTTTCCATAACATGAGCTGGAACTCATTTCTTCGTCGCCTCTCGTTCCACTTGCACTTATCCTTTTCCTAGAATACTTGACGCAAACATGACTGCGTACTCATGATCTCATGCAAGCTTTCCAAAATTCACTAGTGAATCTTGGATCTCGTTTATATACTATAAGGCATTCCATGTAGAAGAACTTTCTCTTGAAAGTAAACAGATGTCAATCAGGTTATCATGCGCACTTACTAGGGTGATCTCTATAACCCATGCATAAATGAAGTAAACCATCCGTCTTATTGGCGAACACCACTCGATCGGGCTTCAAATTTCCAATAAAGGCATCAAGGGATTCTAAGTAACTAGTCATGACAGAACCTCAAAAAGGTTACCCGATACTTCGAGGGCATTACCAAGGCTAGTCAAAAGGTCTAACTACCCTCCTATCAAAACCGAGAGTGGCACCCCCTACTGGATAACCACTTCATCCCTAGAATCCATCCATAGCTTATAAACATAAGCATTATTTCCAAACTCAACACTTGGCATAGACATTCCCAAATCCAAACAAGTCATGTATAAATGGACTGATTCTCCAATAGGACTTTGAGACAAAAATGGGATTCTCTATTACGCTAGTACTTAAGGTGCAGAGACTCAACTATCGAAGCAGACTTAAATGATACGAACAACGAAGTCCTAACGGGGTGATAGAGAAGAAAATCTAAACCTTTAACAAGATCGTTACCCTCCTTCCGAGGTACTCTAGAAATGAGAGCATACTACTGCCCTCTCGATGATCTTGTCCTTGTCCCATAATACTTAACTATCCGCCCCGTTTTACCATGCCAAAGGTACTCTCTCGTCATGGGTTTCATTGTTCATCTTTCTCCCTCCTTTGAGGACTAAGCCATACCAACAAGTTGCTCATCCTTAAGCTCGTATCCTTTATCCTTCTTTCTCACGATCCTTTCTTATAACGTGGCCACTGGTCTCTCGAGAACCACCTCCATCGTATGGAAAGCACTTTCGTAGGTAGAAAAGACTAGTCGCAGTTAAAACTACTGTGACTACAGATGGAGGAAAGAAAGGAAAAGAGACTCAATTAAGGAAACAAGGATAGTGCTAATGGCCTTTGGGGAATAGCCTTTTTCTTTTAAAAGAAAATTTTCTTGAAAAATGCTTCTTTGTAAACGGTTTTTTTTTCAAATAGTTTTCAGAAGGTCTTTAAAAACTTTTCCCCAGTCCGGTAACCTTCTGCTTTGATACCACGTGTAACACCCCGCCTCCGCTAGGGTCACTCGCAAAGGAATGCACTAGCTTTAGAGGGGCATTGTTGGTAAACATGCACAGAAATATCACAAGACAGAACATATAAAATAGCGGAAGTAAAATCAAACTTTCATAACATGAATAAATAAGGTCTAAAGCCTTTTACATCAGAGTACATCAAAACCTGTCTTGCAATAGTAAAGAAGCATAAAGACATTTTCATAAATTATTCCCCAAGTAAAAACAGTAAAGTAGCCATTAGCCAGGAAAAGTCCAAGCCATCCATGATGACCTTCAAGCAGAAGAAGTCCGAACTAAACAACAGTATTTCCTCCCTGTAACCTGGGGGGAAACGGAAGAAAAGAGGCGAAACAAAACGGGTCAGTCAAAAAGACTGAGTAAGCCCTATCTACTATTAGCATAAAAACTAGTAAAGTTAACTGACATGAGAAACTGAGATGAACATAAGCATGATAACAAGATAGATAAGCTAAATCAAAATAACAGGATGAACTACTGAACTCAGATAAACTAAGGTATCATGATAAATTACGATGTCAAGATAAAACAAGGTATCACATCGTCAGGTTTCTATCAAGTATAATATCCCCAAGATATCTGTCACGTATAACGCCCCGTGATATCTATCCTGTATTTTATCTCTGCACCTACCGTACTAGTATCCCCACCGTGTCATGTGTTAACCAAGAATGACCCTCACTCAAAAGTCGTGTAATGGTCCATGTCAACCTAATATATCGCATATATAGGTTACTCAACTTGTATGTTTTATTCCATGTAAATGTTCAGTCCCTTGCCGTAGACCATACGGGCTTTCCCATGAGATTCTATATTACTTTAACATAGTTCCATGATCCTTATGATCGGTTTGGACTGTTACCCTAAACCTAGCTAGGGTCTTCCAACATGAATTATTGTTTGTACAACTAGGACTTATGCTACCTAGGGCTGCTAGGGATTATGCTTACCTATTGCACGTTTTCGTATCTCGGTTTGGGTTCAACCACCTAGGGCCACTAGGGATTACGCTAACCGCCAACCGCGCCCTTTTTCCCACGCATTCATCGTGAATCGCTTTTCCATGACTGTATGCACATGTATCACATCGTGCCATCCGAGTCCTGTCACAGGGCAAATCAAGAAATACAGGACTCGGTCGGGAGCTTTCGATTTATCTGCCGATGCAGATGCTAAGGTCTGTTTTTCTTATACGTGGCTATGGTCCCACGAGACCACTCCCTCAACTAGTGAAAGACAAGACAGGATAAATCCTGTATGAGAACACAACACTGGCCAACCTACATCCAAGCCTTACCGCAACCATAATTAGATAGCAATTATGGTCTTTTGGGTGTTCTCTGCCTTTCCGTACGTACACGCTTGACCAAAGATGGTAGGTAGCCTGACGAAATGCTATTTAGGGTACGACCGTGTATCGTCGACTATCCCCTATCCATCCCCATCTTTAGGTCGCTCGTATAGCAACCAAGGCATACTCTTGGTTCTTCTAACGCAGACCTTAACCTCTCATGAGCCTAGTATAATCACCTGGCAGCTCATAGAGGGATACCAAGAATATCCTCACGTTCCCCGAAGCCGCTGCTTCGTTACCCAGTTCGCTGGAGCCTTTATCTAAATCAGATACTTGCTCCTACTCGTATACTTAAACGATGACCTACCGTATCAGGTTACTCATCTATCTATGAACTGGTCTAAATTTCCTTGACTAAGAATCATTACTTAGTTATTCTTCAACTAAGGTTTACCACTTAGCATTGTTCCCGTTATCCTTGTTAACTACGGTTATCCACCTAATCCTCAGAACTAGGGTTTACATAATGGATTAAGTGTCACTTAAGTTCATAACTTAACCCATCTACAAATCCTGTCAAAATTGGCTAAGTGTCCAAGTTCAAGGCTTAACCCTACAAACCATGCTCAAGTTGGTTAAGTATATTATGCAATTCACGACTTAACCTCGTCCAATTATCATTCTAGATTGGTTAAGTATATATTAACTTGACCCTATCAATTTACTTAGTCAAATCGGTCAAGTGTATTCAAGCGATTCGTGACTTAGCCTTATCATGTTTTCACGTTATATTGGTTAAGTATTGGTTAACTTAACCACAATAAATTAACGAGTTAGATTGGATAAGTATAGGTCACTTAACCACATCAATTCATCATGTTTAGATTAGTTAAGTGTTTAACTTAACACCATTAAACTACCAAGTGGGATTAATTAAGTCTAGGCTAACTTAACCCCATCCGATTTCCATGTTTAGACTAGTTGAGTCTAATCTTAACCCCATTCGTTAACCGTATTTTTCGGTTAAGCGTCATTAAGAAAACTTACTTAACCTTACCAAGTTATCGCGTTGGATTGATTAAGTGTTGGTTAACTTAACCCCATCCACTAGTCATATAAAAATGGTTAAGTGTCATTAGGCAAATCAAGTTACTTAACCTACCCAACCTTGTCATGTTTTGTTAAGTATCATTAGCCTAATCAAATTACTTAACCCATTTGTCCATGTCATATTTGGTTAAGAGTCATTAATCAAATTAACTTAACCCTATCATGTGGCATTAATTACTTAATGCACCTTCACCTCTCACATTAGACTTTGTTGTGGTTACTAGTTAAGCCGGTCGGTTCCGGGTAGCTTTACACCACAACTTGGTCTAACCTCGGGTTCAAGCACAACATGACCAACTTCTCACATTGGGTCATATTGTTTGCAACTACTAGTTAGGCCGGTCGGTTCTGGGTAGTTTTACGTTGCAAACTCAACCCAACCTCGAGTTGGCCACACTTATATTATCTAAGTGTCATGTCCATCATGTTTCCCAAAACATGTTACAAGTTTTCAAGCATTTGGGTAGACCTAACTTAATAGGTAAATTCCCAAAGGGTAGACCTAACTTAATAGGTAAATTCCCAAGCTTATGTTTTTATGCATACTTACATGTCAACTTCCATGTTATATTTCAAGTCATGTTTTCAAGTTGTATTTTCATGTCATTAGAAATTACCCATAACATAACCCAACGCTTTTAAACTCGCATAAACGTTCGCGACAACGTAATGGATTAAAAGAAGAGACTTGGCAAAGGCATGACAAAAATGGATATTAAGCCACAAGTTAATCATGGTGGCAAATGAGGCACAAATGTGTTCATTAACTTGCATGTTACATTCTTAAGCCTCAAAACATGCATAAACCCAAACTTGGCACATAAGCGAATCATGGTGACAAAAGATATGGAATGATGACTAGTAACTCGCATATATCATCATATAAGGGTTATGACTTCATATGCAAGTTGACATAAAGGTTATGAGGGTTATCATGTTGCCTAATGCAACATTTCAACATAAAGGTTGTAGCTTTTAGCTCACAAGATCAAGATAATGACTTCATAAACTTGCATGACATGATAGCATGTATCATACTCAATGACCAAACCCAAACTTTCAACATGAACATTTAACTTCATAGTTAATATCTAAGAGTAGGGAAAGGGCTTACATTGCTATGAAGGCACAAAAGATATGACAAAGCCCTTATGCAATCAAATAGACCCAAAATGCAAGCTCTAACATAAAAACCCTTGAGCCAAAATGATCAAAACCCTTGCTTTATGATGCAAAGATAGAAACTTGACTTGAATGCAAGCTAATGACACCCATACAAGCTTGAAAACACTTGTATGCATGGAAAATCTCTCATAGAAACCATTTAGAAATTTTATGAAGAGAGTGGAGGCCATGAGAGGTAAAATTTTGTCATAGTTTGGTTGCATGAATGAATAATGAGGATTTAGGATAGGTTAGGGTCTTATTTATAGATTAGGCAAGTGTTTTAGGCCATAGGATTAAACCTAGATTCAATCCAAGCCATCAAAGCATGTCTTGGGGAAGAAGTCAAGTGTAGGAACCATCTAGGGCCTTTAGATTAAAGATGAACCATGAGAACCATCCAAATGCAAAATCTGCATTTGAGCGAATCGGCCCACGGGTTGACAGCCAAACACCCTGGATTAACCCCTAGTCGACCCAGCGGGCTTGGGTCGACCTCAAAAATCGGCCGGTTCGGTTATTCCCCTCTCCCAATTCGCTGTTTTGAACATTTTTGCATATTTATTTATTTAATTTTCAATTATATATATATCATTATATATATATTTCTCTGCGTAACCCATTTCACTTAATTAAGTATACTTTAATTTGGGAATTTTCGTGAATCTTCGCGAGGCCATATCTTGGTCATACGGACTCCGATTTTCGAAAACTCGGACTCTATTTCGCGTATTTTTCCGAGACGAACGCAATGGCATAGCCCGTTTCCCTTGATTCCGATTTTACAGTTTAATTCTGCCTCCATTTATGTTATAGCAGGTTATTGAAAATACGGGTTGTTACAATAAATCTGAATCTGAGGTTATATCTGTTCTGTTCTGTTCAGATCTATCTTATTTGTATCTCTTTCCTCTTTCTGTTTTATAGCCAGGCTACCACGAGCCTGAGCCAATCTCATAAGAGATTAACATACGCTAAAATGTTTGGGACAATAAAATGAATGATGCATGAATTGGGCATGACCAATAGGTGACTGATTTGAGGAAAGAACATGGACTGTAGCTAGAACAAAATCTGAGACATATGACTGGACATGTTATATTTATGATATAAATTGTATTGAACGTATGATTTGAGATAAAGAGAATATGGCTTAGGCATAAAGATTTACATGAGAGTAGGGTATATATTAATGTAAATAAACGCCTAAGTAAGAGATCTTTGGGATATATGATATGCATAGTAATCAATGGCTATATTTGGTATAATTTATATAGGGATCTTCTGTACTATGCAAGTTTAATAAAAATTGAAACTTATGATAAATGGTTAATTTAGGACCATAATCTGTGTTATGAAAATTTAATGCAAACATAGGGTATATGATAATATTGTGAATCAAGAACATTATTTATGCATGTGAACTTAGGCAAGATTTATAATTGGGCAAGATATGTTTGTGAAACTTTAAGAAATGATTAAATCTGTTATATTTTCCCAATCTGTTAGTTTTATTATAACGCCTAATCTGCTAGTTCTGTTATATTGCTTAATCTGCTAGTTCTGCTCTACTGCCTAGTTTACTAGATCTATTCATCTGCTGGATCTGTCATCCGCTAAGTCTGTTGAAAATGCCTAAATCTGTTAAATTTATTTGTTTAAAATGCCTAACCTG
Source organism: Allium sativum (assembly GCA_030737875.1). Lineage (NCBI taxonomy): Eukaryota > Viridiplantae > Streptophyta > Magnoliopsida > Asparagales > Amaryllidaceae > Allium > Allium sativum. The sequence continues at coordinate 942,912,222 of CM060909.1, read as the reverse complement.
TTATATGCCAAAATATGCTAAGTTGCTAAATCTGTTAAATCCGTTAAGTCATATAATCTAGAAAACCTGTTATCTGCTAAAATCTGTAATCTGCTGTGTTGATATAATCATCCTGTTATTGATATAATATGAATTGGCATATATATTGGGTGTGCGCATAAACGGTAAATTATTAATTAATTGGCCGCAAAGATAAACGTGACTAACTCGAGGTTAGAATGAGTTTGCGGCGTAATTCTGCCCGGAACCGCCCGGCACATCCAGTAGCCGCAAACAATAGGTTCTAATGTGAGAAGTTAGTCATAACCTGCTTAAGACACGAGGTTAGGTCTGGCTTGTGGCAGAAGTCTGCCCGGAACCGCCCGGCCCATCCAGCGGCCACAAGCTAGCGACCTAATGTGAGAGGTCTGGGCATTAATAATTAATTAATGCAAATCTAAGATAAGAATGACGTCTAAAACGTATTGGGGGAAATAGGGTTAAACCAACTGGATTAATAGGTGTAGTAAACCCGTCCATGAATCTGTAGGCCCAATACAAAGTTAGACAAATCAGAAAAATCTGTACATCTGATCTGTTAGTCTGAAAACTTGTTAACTTAATCTGTGAACTAGTAAATCTGAATTCTGTATGTCTGAACTTGTAAACAAGTTAATCTGAGATCTGTTAGTCTGGGGACACAAGGTTAGGAGGGGAATTACTTGTGTCATCTGTTGTTTGGGACCCATATTAGTCAGTAACCCTTTCTGGTATCAAAACTTTGACCCAACAGTAAGTAGGGTCCGGGCACGCTTACTGAACTAATTATAAGCGGTTCATTCTGATAATGGCGAGGGGTATTGATGGTGCGTTCCAACCGGGTCATGTGCGTGCATGGATCCCGGTCTGCCTCTGACGATGTAAGACGCCTTGACATCTGTAAATAGGTCTGTGCCAATTGGTTGTCACTTTAGGGAGTGATACACCCTACTGTGGGGCCGACACAGGATATTTATGTATTAGGGAGCCGATCGCTTGGGGTAGGGTTTTAGGGTACACTTAGTTCTGTCTGTTTCTGTTGGTACCATCTGTTTCTGTTGGGTGGTAACACCTGTCTGTTTCTGTGTGGTACCGTCTGTTCGGGTGGTAAAGGCCCATTACTAGTGTACACCAAATTCTACATTCTGTTTCCGTAGGGATTAATCTGTTTCTGCTTCTGTCTGTTTCTGATCGGGTAGTAAAGGCCCATTATTAGCGTTCTGTTTCTATTAAGTTATTCTGTACCCGTTCCTGCTTCAGTGTAGACATTAGGGTGACACCTAATTCTGTTATACTAGTATTAGTGCAGAGAAGTGTAAAGCAATAGTTTATGTCATTCTGTTCTTCTGTTATATCTGCTACACCTGTTACAGTTATCCCTCATCCAGTTTTATTATCATGTCATATTATTATTATTATCTGTTCATATGCTGAAAGTCACTGGACTTGCCAGACTTTTTGTCTGACCCTTGTTGTTTCGCCTCCTTTCTTCCGTTTCCCCCCAGGTTATCCAAGGAGGGAATACTTTAGCTTGATCCGGATTTCTCTTTGCTTGAAGTGCTTAAAGTATGGCTTGGCTCTGTATAGCTTCCGTTCCATGGGGATTATGATTTTAAACCATGCATTTTGAAGGCTTTTGTACAAGACTGATATTTTGTACTTGAATTCTGAGATTTGAAAGGATGTAACCATATTGATTTCTGTTTCCACTGTAATAAAGTTAAAAATTTTCAAGTACTATTTTATCTGTCTTGTAAGTTTCTGTTCTGTTTACTAAAATGCTCCACCAAAGTTAAGGCATTCCCTTTGTGAGTGACCTTAACGGAGGTGGGGTGTTACACTTGGTATCAGAGTTGAAGGTTACCGGATTTGATAAAGAATTTTTGAAAACTATTTTCAAAAAGGTTTTGAAAAGGAAGTATTTTCAAAAGTAAAGCTTATTTTGAAAAACATAGTCCCCTAAGCCATATATCTATCTTTTGATCCTCTGCTTGAATCCTTGTTTCCTTCTTTCTTGAGTCTCTGGGGCTCCCGGCTTTCTGGGAGGTAACCTCGTCGAAGGGCAAAGTAGTGCCCGACTTCCATCGATAGCTGTAGTAGTTTCACCTGCGGCTAGTTTTCTTTAGAGCTTTTGAAGGATTTTTCCGGGCGATGGAGGCAGCTTTCGAGGGATTGATCAACGTGTTACACAAGGATAGTAAAGATGAGAATGATGAGGTTTGGCTAAGGAGCACAACCCAAAGGTGAGAAACTCATATAGACTTAGTTCACAATGGAGGCAAAAGGGAAACACAAAAGAAGGAAGGAAAGTTTGAAGATAAGGAGGAGGAAAGTGTTTTACTTATGGAAGCTCGACTCATCTGAATAAGGATTACCGAAAGAGGAAGGAGAGGGTGCTTGCTTCAACTGTGGTGAGATGGGGCACTTTACTAGGGACTGCCCGAAGAAACGAAGGCAAGGACAGAGGACAGGACCAACTTCTGGAGGGCAGGCAAACACTCTCAAGGCTAGTGGATAGGATAGAAATAGGGGAAAAAAATTTGTAGAAGGTTTAATTTTCTTATCTGGTTATGGAGTTAAGACTCTTTCTGATTTTGTACTTGATACTCTGCACTTGAATACTAGTATTGTTTCTGATTCTGCTGTAGACTCAGACCCATAAAGGGTATGACTCATCTGTTTTAAGTTAAGGTTTGAGGGATATCTGTGTTAGGCGTCAAATATGACACATATATTCTGAGTTTTTGTGGGATATGATTTTATCATGCTTAGCTTCCGAAGAATCATTAGGGAACCTGATCTGTACCAGCAGTCTGTAAATATCTGAATACTTTTGATAAGATTTCCAGTTTTGACATTGTCTAAAGAGGGTAACCCTCTGGGTGTCAATCTGATGTGGATTTCGGTCTTCGGGGTTGACCCTTAGGGGAATTATTTTCTCAACCAATGTCTGATAGGAATCAAGTTTTTGTTTTATCTGTACTTGCTTCCATCACTCGACTGTATCCTATCGATCGAGTGTTCAACTTATAGATAGGAATCCTAATGGGTGTAAACATGTGTTTGAGACATGTTATGTTTGATGGTTGCAAGTTGATGCAAGTGGTTGCTCGTGGACGCATATACACACACTAGGCACTAGATCGGCTCGAAAACACTCTCATACTGCATATGGATGTGTGAGCATTTTAAATTTTTATGGATGCAAAATGGTTGAATCAGCACATGGATGTTGCATATGAGTGGATGGTTGTGCACTCATATAGAAATGATATGTATCAAATAGGAAAATTTCATACATATTGGACTCATGGCACTGACATAATTCGCATTAAGGAGGTCAACTGAATCAGTAGACCGCCTGATCTTTGCATTAGATAAGGAACATATACACACACTTTTGCAAATGTTCATACAGCACTAGAAATTTCTAAGGACAATGGATGCTTGTGGATGATGACTGAGTAGATGAGTGATTGGATGGTAGGACACATTCTTCTTAACTTGAAGATTTCGGGGACGAAATCCTTTAAGGAGGGGAGTATGTAACACCCCGTATTTTCTGTGAACTTAAGAATTACAAATCTGAGTATAATTAAAATATAAAATCATAATCAAGGGAAACGGGCTGTGCCATTGCGTTCGTCTCGGAAAAATACGCGAAATAGAGTCCGAAATTTCGTAAATCGGAGTCCATATGACCAAGTTATGGCCTTCCAAAGTTCAAAAAAAAATTAAACAGCACAGACCAGGTCGACTGGGGAGTCGACCCTAGAGTCGACCTGCCCCCAGGGGGTCGATCCTAGAGTCGACCTGCCCCCAGGGGGTCGACCCTAGAGTCGACCTGCCCCAGGGGGTCGACCCTAGAGTCGACCCTAGTGTCGACCTTGGGGTCGACCTACCTCCCGAATCTGCTTTTCTGCCTGGGTGTGTTCTGATGTATCTGGTCTTGTTTTCTGTCTAGATTCGTCTGCCTAAACCTATTTAAACAGCCCCAAACCCAGCCTTCTCTGCACACAATTCTTTTCTGCTTCTACTCTGCCTCTGTTCTAAATTAAAAATAAAAATGGCGCTGCTACTCTGCTGAAATCAAAACTAGAAGACAATCAACATCAACCTAAATTCAATTAGAGATTAGAGCTTCTGCAACGGTTCTACAACAACTAGAGTTCTTTCTTTAATCCAATTAAGGCAAGTATAGTTATTCTCCGCTATAAACGTTAATTCTGATTGTGACATGAATTATAAATCTGAATCTGAGGTTATATCTGTTCTGTTCTGTTCGGATCTATCTTATTTTGTATCTCTTTCCTTTTTCTGTTTTATAGCCAGGCTACCACGAGCCTGAGCCAATCTCATAAGAGATTAACATACGCTAAAATGTTTGGGACAATAAAATGAATGATGCATGAATTGGGCATGACCAATAGGTGATTGATTTGAGGAAAGAACATGGACTGTAGCTAGAACAAAATCTGAGACATATGATTGGACATGTTATATTTATAATATAAATTGTATTGAACGTATGATTTGAGATAAAGAGAATATGGCTTAGGCATAAAGATTTACATGAGAGTAGGGTATATATTAATGTAAATAAACGCCTAAGTAAGAGATCTTTGGGATATATGATATGCATAGTAATCAATGGCTATATTTGGTATAATTTATATAGGGATCTTCTATACTATGCAAGTTTAATAAAAATTGAAACATATGATAAATGGTTAATTTAGGATCATAATCTGTGTTATGAAAATTTAATGCAAACATAGGGTATATGATAATATTGTGAATCAAGAACATTATTTATGCATGTGAACTTAGGCAAGATTTATAATTGGGCAAGATATGTTTGTGAAACTTTAAGAAATGATTAAATCTGTTATATTTGCCTAATCTGTTAGTTTTATTATAACGCCTAATCTGCTAGTTCTGTTATATTGCTTAATCTGCTAGTTCTGCTCTACTGCCTAGTTTACTAGATCTATTCATCTGCTGGATCTGTCATCCGCTAAGTCTGTTGAAAGTGCCTAAATCTGTTAAATTTATTTGTTTAAAATGCCTAATCTGTTATATGCCAAAATCTGCTAATTTGCTAAATATGTTAAATCCGTTAAGTCATATAATCTGGAAAACCTGTTATCTGCTAAAATCTGTTATCTGCTGGGTTGATATAATCATCCTGTTATTGATGTAATCTGAATTGGCATATATATTGGGCGTGCGCATAAACGGTAAATTATTAATTAATTGGCCGCAAAGATAAACGTGACTAACTCGAGGTTAGAATGAGTTTGCGGCGTAATTCTGCCCGGAACCGCCCGGCACATCCAGTGGCCGCAAACAATAGGTTCTAATGTGAGAAGTTAGTCATAACCTGCTTAAGACACGAGGTTAGGTCTGGCTTGTGGCAGAAGTCTGCCCGGAACCGCCCGGCCCATCCAGCGGCCACAAGCTAGCGACCTAATGTGAGAGGTCTAGGCATTAATAATTAATTAATGCAAATCTAAGATAAGAATGACGCCTAAAACGTATTGGGGGAAATAGGGTTAAACCAACTGGATTAATAGGTGTAGTAAACCCGTCCATGAATCTGTAGGCCCAATACAAAGTTAGACAAATCGGAAAAATCTGTACATCTGATCTGTTAGTCTGAAAACTTGTTAACTTAATCTGTGAACTAGTAAATCTGAATTCTGTATGTATGAACTTGTAAACAAGTTAATCTGAGATCTGTTAGTCTGGGGACACAAGGTTAGGAGGGGAATTACTTGTGTCATCTGTTGTTTGGGACCCATATTAGTTAGTAACCCTTTCTGGTATCAAAACTTTGACCCAACAGTAAGTAGGGTCCGGGCACGCTTACTGAACTAATTATAAGCGGTTCATTCTGATAATGGCGAAGGGTGTTGATGGTGCGTTCCAACCGGGTCATGTGCGTGCATGGATCCCGGTCTGCTTCTGAGGATTTAAGACGCCGTGACATCTGTAAATAGGTCTGTGCCAATTGGTTGTCACTTTAGGGAGTGATACACCCTACTGTGGGGCCGACACAGGATATTTATGTATTAAGGAGTCGATCGCTTGGGGTAGGGTTTTAGGTACACTTAGTTCTGTATGTTTCTGTTGGTACCGTCTGTTTCTGTTGGGTGGTAACACATGTCTGTTTCTGTGTGGTACCATCTGTTCGGGTGGTAAAGGCCCATTACTAGTGTACACCTAATTCTACATTCTGTTTCCGTAGGGATTAATCTGTTTCTGCTTCTGTCTGTTTCTGATCGGGTAGTAAAGGCCCATTATTAGCATTCTGTTTCTGTTAAGTTATTCTGTACCCGTTCCTGCTTCAGTGTAGACATTAGGGTGACACCTAATTTTGTTATACTAGTATTAGTGCAGAGAAGTGTAAAGCAATAGTTTATGTCATTCTGTTCTTCTGTTATATCTGCTACACCTGTTACAGTTATCCCTCATCCAGTTTTATGTTCATGTCATATTATTATTATTATCTGTTCATATGCTGAAAGTCACTGGACTTGCCAGACTTTTTGTCTGACCCTTGTTGTTTCGCCTCCTTTCTTCCGTTTCCTCCCTCAGGTTATCCAAGGAGGGAATACTTTAGCTTGATCCGGATTTCTCTTTGCTTGAAGTGCTTAAAGTACGGCTTGGCTCTGTATAGCTTCCATTCCATGGGGATTATGATTTTAAACCATGCATTTTGAAGGCTTTTGTACAAGACTGATATTTTGTACTTGAATTCTGAGATTTGAAAGGATGTAACCATATTGATTTCTGTTTCCGCTGTAATAAAGTTAAAAATTTTCAAGTACTATTTTATCTATCTTGTAAGTTTCTGTTCTGTTTACTAAAATGCTACACCAAAGTTAAGGCATTCCCTTTGTGAATGACCTTAACGGAGGTGGGGTGTTACAGAGACTGAGTGCCTTAGATGGGTGATGACGTTATTACATTCTTGAAGAGAAGGTCAATGGCATTAGTTTCATTGTATTTCGTGGGAAGAAGAGCATGGGAGTCGAGTTAAAATTGATGGCATGGCTTCAGTTCATTATGCATAAATACTGGAGGAAGTAAGCAGCAGGCTACGGTTTTTAAACATGGGAAGATGAAGATTATTACGTGTACATGGGGCGGGTTTATTCTCGGCGGGCTAGTTCCAAAAGAAAAGCAAGGCCCAACGTTTTTTTCCAAAAAAAAAATATGCAGAAGAGTTAAACTATTAAGAGGGGGAAGTTGGATGGTTTTGGATTATACACAGAAGCTTGCGAAATTTCTTTTCTTGAAGATTATACCGTAGGTTGGAGCCATCATTGGTTTTAAATGGGAAAGTGGGTCAAAATGAAAAGCCCAAAAGAAAAAGAGAAAAAAAGAAAGAATTAAAAAAGAGGATGAAGCTTGCAGTTTTTTTCCTAAAATTGTAAGGAATGGTATGAAGACAGTGCAGAACGATTCGGGTAAGCTTGGATTCAAATGGGTAAGGCCAAAGTTATATATAATAATTTAAGTTAATAGGCTACATACTGAAGCTGGTCTGGAACCATTTGGAGCTCGTTATAAATTATGACATAATAAAATGTCTGATCCGAATTGACAGCGGTTTTCCTTATTTAACAATAAACGACCAATGTGAGTAAACTCACTAACTCTGTCCAATTTTATAGTTTTATAAACGTTATTTAATATTGAAAAAAATGGTTGAATGTTTGTGTGATGATTTGCTAATTAATTTGTTAAAATAATATACATGTAGTTATATATAAATCGTTGATTACTAAGGAAGATTACATCAAATTGTTTAGGCATTGTGACTTTGCTTTCTACATTTGTATAAAATGCATGGTATACCTTAATTTGCATCTGGAATGGAGGTAGTTCATCAAGGATCAATTTATTTTTGGCAATATATTTTGCCTTCTTTGGACAACACACCTGATCGCCACTTATTTGTTTTGTTAAACTTCGCTTATAGTTGGATGTTATGGCATGAACGCAACTGTAGAAAATTTAAATCATTGCGAAGAATGGCTAATAAAACCATTTTCATCATTCTTAAGTATGTTTTCATGTGGGCAAGCAACAAATGCAGCAGGAAATTTGTTGATTCAATTGCTGCCAGAGTTCATGATAGAGTTCAAAAACTGATTGGAGACTGGCTTGCTTGATGCAGTGTTGAAGGAATGATTAGTGCTGCCATACTAATTATATTTTGCTATGATGTTGTATTATGTCTATGCTATATATTTTTTGGGCGCATTGATGTTCTTTTTATGTTGTTGGGTTTTGCTGGTTTGTGTATATATGATGTACATATAAATATGTTGTAACTCTGAACTTGAATCATGATATATATGAAGGCGTGAATCAGATGATTCACTACCTTTTTGCTTTTAAAAAAAAAATATTGAATCTGTTTATTATTATATTTCATATTGATATGAAATTAAGGTTATTTATATTGATTTACATATGTGGATGCAGGGAAACAGGTTGGAGGGATCCAACTGGATTCCTTAACAATTATATTATTGTTTTTCATATATTGCATTATATGATGTAACGAATAATCTGGTGTTGATTGTTGTGTGTTTGGGATGTTGGAATAACATTGACTCTGAAATAATTGGTGTTTAAATACTGTGAAATATATTCGAATCTAAAAAAACAAATTGGGGTTTTAAAAAAGGATAATCTATTTTAAAATAGGAATGAAATTTCGATAGGGCTAGAATAGAATAACTTGTTTTAATTATATTAAAACAAGTGATTTATTTTATAAACAATGTTTATGAATGATACGAAATAATTGTGATTAATAATTGGAATTATAAATTCAAGAATAAACTAAAATGGGAAATGGAAATCGTTTTCAAGGGAGAACGTTGAGATTTATTTCGATGTTCGAAATGTAAATAGAACTAAATAAAAACCAAAAAGATTTGTAATTACAATTCAACGATGTCGAAAGTTATTAAAATGATTTATTTTTAGAATTTATATATTATATAATTTGGAATTGGTTAAGATAATTAAGATTTGGTTTAGAACCAGTAGACTATAATAGAATATAAAGTCGAGATTTAATTATAAACTTTATTTATAATTAACAAGAAGTTTACTTGGAAATAGAGTTTATGAAGTGGGATATGAATACGAATTTATAAATAACTCGATAGATGGAGTTTTAACTTGTAATTGGTAATTATTTTCTAAGTCAGGATTTATTTATTTAATAAAATAAAATATCATTTACTTACTTAAAGTGATGAATTCAGGTATATTTTGAAGTTAAATATTTTGGAAATAGAGATGTTAATGTTATCATTATAATCGATATTATTTCATAAAATAAGTGGATTCGTAAACTGAGTCCGAAAGTTGTGTAAGCAATGACTTGATAAGAAATTAAGAAATGGAATCAAGGTAATTAGCAACTGACTGGAGCTAGTTAAGTTGAACACCTTTCTGAGTGTCAATTTGATGTTGGTTTCGGCCTTCGGGGTTTATACTTAGGAAGTTGTTCTCTTACTAGTTTACTGTAAGGGACTAATGGATGTGAAAGAATAGTGATGCGTGAATAAGATATGAAAATGTTATCCAATGTTAATAATGCATATTTTCGAATTATGGGAATTAAGGAGATGTGAATATATGGAAACATTTTCCAAGAAATCGTGAGAGGCTAAGCGAGTTGGAAAAATATTTAGGTAAAGATATTAAAGGGAAATGAAATGATGATTGATAAATCTATATAAAAAAGGGCTTAGTGTTGATTGATGATTGATCGGTAAGGTTTCCATTGGAATACGACCATTGTTTGTATGCATTTTTCCTTTTGATGGTTAAATAACCGGCTATCAAAATTCTTGACTATATTTTTCCGTTGTCAATACAGAGAGACCGGGATCAGGTTTATTATCTGAAAACCACTCCGTATGGGCATTAGCGTTGCGAGTCAAATATATTGAAGACAATTGAAGACAAAGTTTATGCACGGGCTTTTCTAGCGATCCTAGGTAGAAATTGCCTAAGATGGGTTTACAAAATAGTGCCTTCGGGTTGTTTTGTCCCGGGACAACTTGTATGGACGAATCTATGACAGAGTATATCTAATAGATTACATAAGTTGATCTCTTCAAAGGTATTGATGTTGGTAGAGGAGGAATTCGTTTTACTAAGCTTTATACCCATGGTATTTTTGGAGAAATCAATTTATGATTTAGCGGGTATGATGATGTGACATTCAAAGTAAATAAAGATGTGATCTATATAATGGTACGTTATGACCTCAAGCCCCATCGACCAGGAAATGACAAAAATCGGGCAGGTAGCCTAGTTAAGTGGGTCGCACCCAATTAGGGTACATTGTCACTATCTAGAGAATATTCATATTTTTTGCTTCTTCCATTTCGGTATCTCCTAGGAACGGTTATGTTGGTATACCAATCGTAAGGTGACAATATATTTGGAATATTCAAGCGAAATGAATGGTCCGTCATGTGTGGATGAGTTCAAGATGTTCTTGCTGAACTCCGGTGTATCCCCTCTAGAGTACACTGATCAGAGGGTGGTTCCACACCTTGTCATGGTTGGAAATTTGTTCTCCAATAAGAACCCGCGGTTTTGATTGTATATTATATATGTAGAACGTGAGATGCAAGCTTTACCGCTAGATTGTTTGTTACTTGTATTAGACACTATTATAATATCAGAAAAGTATCGTTTTAAAAGAATGTTTTAGGTTATCATAAGGTAAAAACTATCCATGTTTATTTATGGATCGGTCTTATGATTATCATTTCTTTGAAAAGGATTTTGAAAAGTTAATCCGAAATGATTGGAGTCTACTCACACCAGTCCAATGACTGACCTAGAGTATATTTTGTTTTGTTTTACCCTAAACTCTTGGGTGCCCAAATTTGTACGAGAAGTCAAGTAGTTGGGATTATACAAATACTTAGAAGAACTTGGAGCAGGAGGCTTCAACATTGATATATATATATATATATATATATAAAGATTGTTTATTTCCGCTATGATGTCATGTGTTGTACTCAGATAATGTTATGTATATACAGTTATAAGTTTGTATTTCCAAAGCTATGTTATATGATATATTTTATTTTTTCCGCTGTGAGATCTATGTTTACTCTGATTCTATTATGTTGTGATCTTTTTCTATCTAACTTTCCTTCTTTCCTTCTATTTCTCACCCTATAACTTCTTTAAATTAATGATCTGGTATTTCGAATTCTTAAATATTCGACATTGTCTTTAATGTCGATTTTCGTGGATAAAAATCCCTGGGTCGTTACAGTGGTATCAGAGTTGAAGGTTAAGTAATTATCTTGGCTTTGTGGCGTAACTCGATAGAGATGGGGTTAGTAATACCCTAGATTAAGTTTGAGTGTATATATATGAGAGAGCATATTTGTAGATTGCATAAAAATGATTTTATATTAAGGAGATTTATTGGTTGAGTGACTTATGAATTATGGTCGATGGTGGGGCACCATAATGTTGATAAAGGATTTTAAACACTCGAATACGATAAACTGACACAATATGTTTTGAAAAGTGGGTAAATAAAATAATTTTACCTAAATTACATTCTGATATAAAAGAAATATATACTTTTGGAATTATTATAGTATATTGGTTGTGATGATTGTTATTATAATCGAATTAGATTATAATCGAGATGGTTATGAATAACCAATTAGAATTCGTTTGTATAATATATATAAAAATCAGATGGATAAAATCTGAATTTAGAACAAATTGGAAATAAACTCTGGAAACTGGGAAAATTGTTGTAAATGTATTTTGGATTTAAAATATGTGGAAATTTTAAAATCTTGGGTGAATTTCAAAATATTTTCCAAGCATTAAAAAGGATATTTTGAAATAATTTCAGAATAAAAGTGTTTTAAAATTAGTTTTGAAAGTGATATAGTATTGAATTCACTTCAGTCGCTAGAAAATAACTCGGATGATGACGGCCACATCATTAGTGTTCATTTTCGAATTTCTAAGTGATGAATTACTACCAAAGATTTTGTTTTTGAATTGTTTTGAGGAAAGAAGTTCATTAGAAATTCAAATATTTTGGATTGCTATTAATATATAAATATATATGATTTCAAACTAGTTTGAAATAAACTAGGGAATTTGGATTCGAAAATTTAAATTTAACTTATGAATTTAAATAGATTGAAATGGTAAAAGTGAATAAATAAATCAAACTTTAACTTAAACTAAGTTAAATAAAAATTGGATGGGATTGCATATAATCTGGAATGGAATTGGAATGGGTAGTTAAGAATTTGAAACTGACAATGGAACTTTGGTTCAAAGTGGAATTTGGTTTTGGTATAAGAAAATGATTGGATGTGAGGATAAGTTGATTGGAAATCAATTGGGATGGATGGATATATGTCAAGAAGATATTAAATGGAAGCAAATGCGAGAAATAAAATGGTATGCCCGACAAAAAGGTACAAGTTTATATTTTTTATTGGGTATGAGATTTTTATGAGTCTATTTGGCAAGCCACTTGGTTGTTTGATTTTCTTTTGGATTGGAGAAGGCCTGGAGAGGCGAGTTTAGTTGTACTGATTGAGCCGTGCAAAGGAGACGCTAGGGAAATTTTCTAGAAATATAAGATGTTAGAAAAAAATTAGAATTTTTTGAAAAATTTTGTTAGTCAGAATGAATAAATTTATTAATTAAAATTAATTGGTTTAGTTATAACAGAAGTTAAGAAGTAAAACAAAAGATTTTTACTTGGCTATACTAAGGGTGGTAGCATTTTTCCGGCTTAGTAAATTCGGGGACGAAATTCCATTAAGGGGGAAGGAATGCAACGACCTGGATTTTTAGTGATTTAATAATTAATTAATTTATTTATTTAATATAGTGGTTTGATAATTTAAATGGTTTGAATTTAAATATCTGGATTATTTAGTTAATATAAGTAATGGGGTAATAATATATTTGTTTCCAAAATAGTCGAAAATAGTTAAATTGGCAATATTATGTGAATTGGATAATATAAGATAATTATTTGAGTTTATATTCGAATTACTATAAAGAATATATTAATTAACCGACAGTTGAACGTATTAATTATAATATATTTATAATCAAGCTCGTATTATTGCGGTAATTCGTAATTTAATGTTTTGAACTTTAAACGAATATACAAGATTTGTTTTAAGTCATATTTCTTCAAACAAAAAACATTGGAATCTATTAAACTATATTTTCTTAATGGAAGTGAAAACTCGAGAATTCGTCTTGTATATTGAATGTTATGTCCAAATCAAATTTTTAGAAAATCGCTATGGAATCGTGTATATGCCATAACAATTTATTAAATATAATAAATCATTGGTTCTGAATTTGGATAAGATTTTTAAGATGTATGGTTAATTTAATTTATAAAAATATTCTGTAAATTTTATTTTGGAAAATAAGCAACTTTTTGTTTAACGTAATTTACACACTATATCAGCAGTTTTGGAATTTCACAAAATAAGTTAACTTGTCTATTTTATTAAATTTTTGCGATTGTGACACATTGCTCAACACGATGATATTTTTATTTTTTTGTCGATAGTGGTCCTTAAATGAATAAAATTTTGAATAATACGGTATCCTAAAACTTAACTTATATATGTAATGCACGCACACACCACTTTCACGTTTCATACTTTTACATTGAATTAGTCACGTGAAACTGGTGAATTTGGTTGAGGCTAAAATTTAGAAGCTTTTGCAACCTTTTCACTGCTTATTATATAAATAAATAAACAAAATCAAAATATAAATATATACAATGAAGTAAAATTTGTGTAACTTAGCACTTAAGTACTATACATTGTGCAGACTAAAAAGAAGTAGGGATGTAGACTGTTTTGCCTAAGTCTTCATATCCAAGTAAAATATAGGGTACCTAATAAACTGTCCAAATCGCACATGCCTTATCACTATCCACATCCTAAACTTGAAAAATATAAACTACCAGCCTACCTTAAATTTTTGCAGCTACTTTATGCATCTAAAGCGTGGTCATTAAGGCTTCACTTTGTATATAGACCAATTAGTTTCTCCATTTCTTCCCCTTAGAGCTGAAGCGATGTGGTGCATAATTAAGGTGTTTCAAAAATAAAACCAAACCATATGCCACTCTTAAATTCATGGAAAAAAATACGCAGCCTGTTGTTGATAAGTGCGTGACCTGCTAGGAATAGCGAAGACAAAAAAGGGTGTGAGCTGGTTCTTTGGTGTGGGGAAGAAAAGGATGTTGATGAGAAGTTGGTAAGCATTTTCGTTATTTTGTCTTCTGGAAAATACTTGCACATGTGCAGTAGGAGGCTCGCAAGAAAAAAAAATTAAAAATGTCATGACTTTGCGCAGGGGTTATGAGGTGGTTGATGGACGCATTTCAAACAAGGAACGTGGGTGCCTTTGGTTAATATTGAAGTGGATAAGCTCATGAGGGGGAGAAGATTGGTGTTATCGGATTGGTTGTGTGTTTAGAGGAGATCGAGTACCTTAAATTGGTGATGACGTTATTACATTCTCGAAGAGAAGATCAATGGTGTTGGTTTTATTGAATTTCGTGGGAAGAAGAGTATGGGAGGGGAGTTAAAATTCACAGCATGGCTTCAGTTCATTATGCGTGAATACTAGAGGAAGTAAGCAGCAGACTACGGTTTTTAAAGATGGGAAGATGAAGATTATTACGTGTACATGGGGTGGATTTATTTCCAAGTGAGCTAGTTCCAAAAGAAAAGTAAGGCCCGGTGTTTTTTTTCAAATATATATATATATATATATACATATATATATATATATATATATACATATATATGCAGAAGAGTTAAACTGATAAGAGGGGGAAATTGAATGGTTTTGGATTATAAACAGAAGCTTGCGATATTTCTTTTCTTGATGATGATACTGTACGTTGGAGCCATCGTTGGGTTTAAGTGGGAAAGTGGGCCGAAATGAAAAACCCAAAAGAAAAAGAAAAAAAGGAAAAAAAAAAAAAAAAGAGGAAGAAGCTTGCAGGTTTTTTTCTAGAAATATAAGGAATGGTATGAAGAGGGTGCATAACGATTCAGGTAAGCTTGGTTTCAAATGGGTAAGGCCAAAATTATGTATAATAATTTAAGTTAATTTTAATCAAATATTATATTGTACACCTAATAACTTTTGCATCCGTTATCCAAATTCAACAAAACAATATCCTTTGGGATCGCGGGATCGTAGGCTATGTACTGAAGCTGGTCTGAAACCATTTGGAGCTCATTAGAAATTATGGTATAATAAAATGTCTGATCTGAATCGATGACAGTTTATCATTATTTGACGATAAACGACCAATGTGAGTAAAATCACTAACTCTGTCCAGTTTTATAATTTTATAAACGTTGTTTAATATTTAAAAATAATGGTTGAATGTTTGTGTGATGATTATTTGGATGATTTGCTAATTAATTGGTTGAACAATATATATATATAAATCATTGACTAAATACTGAATCTGTTTGTTATTATATTTTATATTGATATGAAATTGGGATTATTAATATTCATTAACATATATGGAGAAAGAGAAACATGTTGGAGGGATTCAACTGGATTCCTCAACAATTATATTATTGTTTTTCATATATTGCATTATATGATGTGACGAATAATCTGGTGTTCATTATTGTGTGTTTGGGATGTTGGAATAACATTGACCGTGAAATAATTGGTGTTCAAGTACCATGAAATATATTCGAATATAAAAAATATTGGGGTTTTAAAAAAGGATAATCTATTTTAAAATTGAAATGAAACTCGGACAGGGCTAGAATAGAATAACCTCTTTTAATTATATTAAAACAAGTGATTTGTTTTATAAACAATGTTTATAAATGATATGAAATAATTGTGGTTAAATAATTGGAATTATTAATTCAAGAACGAACTAAAATGGGAAATGGAAATCGTTTTCAAGGGATAACGATGAGATTTATTTTGATGTTCGGAATGTAAATAGAACCAAATAAAAGCCATGAAGATTTGTGATTATAATTCGACGATGTCAAATGTTATTAAAATGATTTATTTTTAAAATTTATATATTATATAATTTGAAATTAGTTAAGATAATTAAGATTTAGTTTAGAACCAGCAGATTATAATAAAAATATGAAGTTGAGATTTAATTATAAACTTGATTTATAATTAACAAGAAGTCTACTTGGAAATAAAGTTTATGAAGTGGGATATGAATACGAATTTATAAATAACTCGATTGATGGAGTTTTAACTATGGTATTTAATTTCTAACTCAGGATTTATTTATTTAATAAAATAAAATATCATATATTTATTTAAAGTGATGAATTCAAGTATATTTTGAAGTTAAATATTTTGGTAACAGAGATGTTAATGTTTTCATTATAATCGATATTGTTTTGTAAAATAAGTGGATTCGTAAACCGAATCTGAAAGTTACGTAAGCAATGGTTTGATAAGAAATTAAGAAATGGAATTAAGGGAATTAGAAATTGAATGGAGACTAGTTAAGTTGAAAGACTTTCAGAGTGTCGATCTAAAGTTTGTTTCGGCCTTCGGGGTTAATACCTAGGAAGTTGTTCGCTTACTAGTTTACGGCTAGGGATTAATGGATGTGAAAGAATAGTGATGCATGAATCAGATATGGAAATATTTTCCAATGTTAATAATGCATATTTTCAAAATATGGGAGTTAAGGAGTTATGAATATATGGAAAAAAAAATCCAAGAAATAGTGAGAGGCTAAGCGAGTTGGAAAAATAGTCGTGTAAAGATATTAAAGGGAAATTGGGAAATGAAATGATGATTGATGTTACTACCAAAATTAACTCCAAAACCAACTGACGGTAAAGGGGTATCGGAGGAACACGAAAACAGATTAACCTTCCGAAAACAAAAAGCCGAATAATGGGAAAACCTGAAGATAGCAAAGAATGATCTGAGAGCAGCACATACCGACACCCTCCAAGGAGAAAGGAGCTCAAAGCCTACGAAATGCCAGCAAAGTCCATCCAGCACGGACTATTCAGCTGGGTTCATCCGACAGGATTTGTCCGGCTGGAAATTCCATGATAAAAAGTTGTCTAGACCGGAATCTAGGAAAGAGGGAGATAGGAGCTCTGCTAATTGAAACACGGAAGGGCTATCAGTATTAACTCACTTAATACCGATACACCAAGAGACGAAGGCATCAAAAGTATCACACCATAAGTATATAAAAATTATCCGGAACCAGCTTCCAAAACACCTGCTGCGTGAATGCCGAAATACCACATTGATGGACAACAACACATCACCGGGAGCTACCTTTCGGAACACTGGACCATGCCAAAAGCGCCACCGGAAGACCAACCGAAGCCCTAGCGAAGATACAGGCTATCCATACTAATCTACTTATTACAGACACCGACAACGGTTTTGAACGGGCAGCTATCCACATACTTAAGGAGGACTATCTCCTTTAATTGTATGCAAGAAAGCCGGGGGCCTACATCTGAAAGCTTACGCCCGAGAGCCTACACCCAGGAGCTATTACTGGAAGTTCAAATACCATCCACAAGTTACCACGTCGACAAGCTCATCTCAATATCAAAGAAGCCTCAACTAATCGGGACCTTCCTTCTTGAAGCTATAACCCGCACCACAAGGCGGCCGCAGGACAAACATCTGAGACCAAGGAGGAAAGGTTAGACTGAGGCTCCTGCAGGCCCAATATCCTAACAGTGGAAGGGGCCCCGAATTCACTATAAATAAGACCCCAGGGGTCACATTAAAAGAGGGGCTCATTTTGATTCTTGTACTCTCTTTTCTCTCTAAACCCTAATACTTAGATCAGTTCGAAGGTTTCTTCTATTTTGTTCATGTATTCCAAATCAAAGATTAATAAAGAGTGGATCTATACTTATGGTATTTTCTTATGAATTTATTGTGATATTTCTTAATTATCATTGCTACAATTTACTATTTGTTTCCCGCACTTATGTGAATCCTTGCCCAAGCCTTGCTGTGGATCAGATGAAACATCCCACTTCTTATATGCTCAAGCCCTACCCGCTGGCTTAATCGTTCCCTATGAGTTCAGATCTTTTCAGTAAGTTTGGTGTGTAATTCCTGTCTACCATACATTTGGTCATGTATCAAGGATTGAGCTTAGTGATCCTTCTTCCCCGAGGCTTTGATATCTAATAACAGTGATCTAACCCAAACCTGCGGTGGCCAAACAGCCTTTTTTTCCTTTAGGTCTATCCTCAATGACCTATCTCTGGTGTTGACGAAAAATATCGTTAACATTTTGGTGCTAGAAGGAGGGCTTGAACCTCTGATCCATTATTTAACCTTTCCACATATCTACTTATGCTGTTCCATCCCAGATTGGACTAAGGTTTTGGAGAATCAAAGTTATGGGTAAGAGGTCCCAATGAGAGTCTTCTAGATCCTGAATAGACGAGTCGGAAATCACTGGCCCAAGGATGTTAGGAGAACAAAGGCTAAGAATGGAAGCCTTGTGGAAAATGAAGCGAAATAGGGAAAACGTACAATATGCCTCCAACACTGGGGATAATAGCCTTTTCCACGTAGAACAAACCTTAATATCCGCTCCAGGTGGTTCTACATTGGAGGATACTAACATTTTCTCTCATCTAAGAAGAACTTTGAACAAGCAAGTCAGAGGAATGGTATTTGAACAAGAATTGATGAATGATATTAACCGCTTCACCAACAAATGGTCTGAAAGGGTGACAACCCAACCTCAGCGCATTATGGGAAGGAGGAACAAAGATATAGTTACAATGACAAAGTTGGGTCATAAAAAGATTAGGCCCCAGCGGCAGGAAGAGGGACTTACGCCAAGATTACCCGATGGATACTACCTCACCACTTCAATGGAAAACATTTACTTGCTAACCAAACAAAAACTCAACTATATGCCACTCACAAAGAAAAAACCCAAATGCGAAAGGAAAACGGGAGGATCCTATTTCCATTACCACATGATGAATGGACATGAAACTAATCATTGCAAAACCCTTGAAGGAACAGTCATCAAATTCATCAACCAAAGAAAATTATGGGAATTTATGAAAAGATCAGATTAAGTTCATAAAAATCCTTAGGAAAAGGATTATTAAACATACTCAAGGGTACAAAAACCCTCCTTCCGAAACTTGAAGAAACCCAAAAACGGGTCAAACCATAAATGGATTAAAATCCGTTGTCATCACCAAATTGGTCAGGATGAGGCATCCCCCTCGCCCCCAGGAGGGGGAAGGTGTGTTAGTCTTTCTCCATACCCAAAACAGAGGGGGCTAGGTTAAAGCATCAAAAGCGTAGCTTCCGTTTCACACCGGAAATGGTAATGGTGGTGCATCTAACCTTAGCACGCCCTGGCTCTGCTCGCAGAAGAGTACGCTCTACCTCTGCTAGAAATAAGCACGTCATATCTCTTCTCGCAGATGAGCACGTCCTACCTATGCTTATGTCCCATGTTATTCATAGAAGCGAACGCCAACCGCTATAATCGCCTATAATGGTCAGGATATGGCACCCCTTGGAGTGGGTGGTGTTTAAGCCTCTATCAGTACCTATAATAGTCTGTATGGATCATCAAAAGAGTAAATCTTAGTTCTATGCAATGGCCCCGTCTAAGTTTCTAAGACCTTATCATTACCTACGATGGTCAGGATAAGGCGCCTCCTGGAGGGACGTCGGGTAAGTCCTTGGGCCCTTCTTGTGGATAAGCTAGTCAAGCGCACCGGAGGCATAGGCCTAGAGAGTGGCCAACAAAGCACATATATCCTCTGCTTTGACATCAAGAGCCCAGAGGGTGGCTCAGGAAGCATGTACAACCTCTGCTTCACAAATCAAATCTAAGAGGGATACCAAAACATTAACACCGGAAAGGGATTCACGGTCTTCAATCTTTAATTACCTGAACTAGGTCGGGTTCAGGTCTTTTATACTAATACCCGAACCTGGGTTGATTCCATTCTTCGCAAATACGGGAAGGGGATTCCCGATTTTCAATCTATAATTGCCTGAACAAGGGGTGGTTCAGGTCTTCTATGTCAATACCCGAATCTAGGTTGAATTAGTTTCTCATAAACACTAGAAGCGATTTTTTGGTCTCCTATTTTAAATAACACATATTTGGGTTGGTTCATGTCTTCACTAATACCAGTCGGGAAAAATCGGTCTTACCTCAATACCGAACCTGAGTTTGTTCAATTTTCAACAAAAGCCAGAAGTGGATTCTCAGCCTTCCATCTTAACGCCCCAAATCTGAGTCGACTTAGATGTAAACCCCAAATGGATATAGGGTTTCAGACTCATTACAAAATATCCAGATCGGGATACCTTCAGATTTTCAAAAACTGAATAAGGAGTTAAACCCTCTCGCCAACTTGAATCCAGCTTGGAATCGCGTTTCTGCTATCACCAGGTTTAAACTCATGGCTTTTTCCCTTGCTTAGGGAAGCGTCTTAAACTTGTGCTTTCATCGATTTGTTACCCAAGTATATCAAATGTATGCACTAGCAGACACCACGCAAGTAAGCACTATAGATGTTTCACACCTTCTGCATCTCTATACAATCAAGCTATTGAAAGCAAATGACACTCTGAGAAGGTCTATAAGACAAACTCTGTAACGACCCGTATTTTCTGGTCGATTATTTAAATTATCTTATTATTTAAAATGGCAGTTTGGATTTAAATAATCGAATTTAATTAGTTTTGAATATTTAATAAATAAATAAATAAAATAATATTTTAAATCCAAAATATTTGGAAATGTTTAATCTGGTGTGTAATGTCAACTGGCAAAATATAGAGGGTTAACAACATCTATATTGAAGATATATCAACGATATCGTTTGTTTAACGACCGTTGAACGTATAATTTATAATTTAATTATATAACGAGCTGCAGTGGTGCGGCAATTCGAAATTTGGCGGTTTGAACTTTAAACGTCCGTACAGGGCCCAATATAAGTCGGATTTTCTCGAAACAAGAAACGTCCGGACCAGTTAGACAATATTTTTCTAATGAAAGAGAAAAAACGAGTTTTCATGTTGTAGATTTTATTTTATGTCCAAATCAAATTTTAAAATAGTCGCTGTAGAATTTCCTTTATATATTATATCATTACTTATATAGGATAAAGGGGGTTTTCAATATTTTGAATATCGATTTGACTTGAAATTCAACCCGAGATATTTTATCTTGGTAGTGTATACAATTCTGGTCGTATACGGCCAATTTCAATATTTTATTAATATTATATTGAGGTATTTTAAAATTGGTTTATTTTATTTGAATTTGGCAGTTATAAAAGGGATTTTTTTTCAAACGACCTCAGTTTTTGACGAAACAAATTTTATTGAGACCGCAACAACAAATTATTGCTAGTTTTTAATTGGCGCATCAATCGGGGTTATTTTGTGAGCGTGGCAAAATAAAATGCAAATAAAACCGACTATTTGGACGTTAAAGAGCGCAGTTTGAGCAAACGGACTCGGAATTCGACGAACATGATTCATTAGGAACGTATCGTCAAATTATA
The DNA here is from genome assembly GCA_030737875.1 of Allium sativum. Taxonomy (NCBI): domain Eukaryota; kingdom Viridiplantae; phylum Streptophyta; class Magnoliopsida; order Asparagales; family Amaryllidaceae; genus Allium; species Allium sativum. Next base: position 942,890,545 of record CM060909.1, on the reverse strand, counting down.
CTATGCCGTCCATTCGCGTCTCGAATGGGGTTTGTATGGGAGCACTGGAGCGAATAACAACATTCAGAAATAGCGATATACACAAAATAAAAATCGTTGGTCGTTATCAGACATCACGTCATGATAAAATATAATAAATCCCACCTATATAAACCCCCCTAATCAGAAAATTCCAACCAAGTCACATTTTTCGTTCATCAATTTTGCGAAAACCCCATAATCCTAAAACAATTTAATTCTCTCGATCCGTGATGAAACCGCTATGGGGTTCTGAAGGGAAATGGTAGATCGGGGCAAGAGCTACCTACAGTAAAAAGTTGGGGAGGTATCGTCAGGTGTGGTGGCCAGAATTCACAATGAACGGTAGAGAATCATTTTCATTTTTGAGCTTTTTGGTGGTGATTGGATTGGCGATTGATGGTGGAGCCTAAGGCAAGGTTGTAGAGGGTGATGAGGGCTTCATTTCTGTCTTTGGTCGGAGGTGCTGATATGGGTTGTGGTGCTCGGAAAAGGGAGTTGAACGGAGTTGATCATTTCTGGGTTTTTATTTGAAGTGGCGGTCGGATTTTTGCCAATTCCGGCGACTCTGGTTGACGAGGGGCGAGGCGACTGAAGGTGGATGGAAGCCTGAAGGGAGGCGCAGCCAACCCAGGTGGTGCGGTTGGCTATTCTCGACGGTGGAGGTGGCAATTCGAAGTTGAATGGAATTGGGGGTTTTTGGGATCCAGGACTAACGGAGGCGAGCTGGGCGGTCTGGTTTCTCGGTGAGAAGCTGGAGGTGGTGCGGTCCCCTGGCAATGGTCAGGCGTTGCTCCGGTTGACGGATGAGGCAGCGCGGTGAGATTTGAGGACAGTGGGTATTCGATTTGTCAGGCGAAGGAGGGATTGAAGAAAGTCGGGGCTGAGAAGAATGGAAGGTAGAAAACGCGTTTATTTAGCTGACGTGGACCACGTTTAAAAGGTAATTAACAGTTTTGTTTTGGTTAAAGTTTAATTAATAATTTAATTATTTAATTAATATCTCGTTAAACTTTACAAACTTTAAAATGCAATATCTTCTTCATACGTTAACGAAAATCGATGAAATAGGATCCGTTGGGATCGCAGAGACGAGCTCTAGACGATGGCACTGACCGGGAGTCGATCTGACACAGTTGAAATTTCAGTTAATTTTGAACGTTCGTTCAAAATAAAAAGGAACAAACGCGCCCACCGCCAACCAAATAATCAACGGTGAGTTAATTCTCACACTTCTCTGGACTACTGTGATGTGATAAATCCATATAATTTAAAATATCAGTTAAATTGGTTGATTGGATGCTATGGTTGGCTTTGGTTGCTAGTGTTTGATTGGCTGACCCTATTTATTCGTCATTTTAATGCATTATATTGTGTGTTATTATCAAATATTATACTAAACTGTGACGCAGGGAAGAACAAGTAGGAGGAATCAAACCGGATTCCTCAAATTTATTGTGTGTTGTTTATTATTTATATTGTTCATACATATGAATTATTTACCCAAAATGATATTTAAACCTGTTCAAAATGGATGGACATTAATCATGGTGTGATATTAATCAATCGACAACATTGAGTAAGTCAATGGCAGTGATGGTGTAAAATCCATCACTTATGGCGTTGTTTTGCCACTGGGCGAACTGACGAAGATTAAAGTTATAGAGTTATTTTTATAACTGAAATGAAATTTTAATTGGTTTTATACACGTTAATTTAAAATGGAAATTTATAAATATATCTATATTTATAATCAGGTTATCAAGAATTTAATTAAATATTGTATATAATGTAATATTGTGTCAGAAGGGCAAAAACTAATATACGTATTGGTAAATTGAATATTGGTTTTTATAAAATAAGTAAATGATATTTTTTTTAAATTAATTAAATTATTAATTAATTTAAAAGGGGAAACGGTGAGTAAATATTAGTTAAGGATTAACTTGTGTTGACAGTCGACAAAAGAAGATTGTTAAATTTAAGTGGGAAATTGGGAAGATTTGGTTTTAATTAATCAAATCGATTATTTTCAAATGTTCGTTAACTTAACGAAGGTTGTTTAAATTAGTTAATCTCTGATTAACTATGATTATCAAGTTAATTATCGATTGATGAAGTTAATTATGATTTAATGATCCTTTAAAATGATAAATTATTTATTTCTAGTTAATTAAAGATTAATTATGTTATTCCTAAATATAATGAAATTTACTACGATTTAAGTGGTTAATGGTTAAGGAAATTATTATTTTAAATAACGATAATCGAAGGGAATATTTTCAATGATGAATTAAAGTAAAAAGTGATCAAATGGATATAATAGTAACTAAAATTTGATTGGAGTTTGATAAGAGGATTTTAATCTGGATTTACAAACATAGTTTTGTAAAAATGACTCGAAAGTTAATTCGAGAGTTCAAATAAGAATTTATTTAATAAACCAAGGTAAGTTGGTTAGAATAAGGCTTGAAAGGGAAATGGTCGATTTACTTAATAAGATTAAGTAAAAGAAGTTACAAGGAAATTACCAATAGAAGAAATGGGTTGTAATACCATACAGGAATCAAATGGCAAATGAGATTTTGTCGAGTGGTTTACCCAATCAAGGAAAGGGAATTTACACGTAAAGTGAAATTTCGAATCAAAGAAAATGGTTTCGCAAACCATGATGAGTAGAAGTGGAAATAGAATATGAGGTTTTAAGTTGTAAACCTTTATTGTCTAGAGATAAGAACGGAGTCGATCAAGGTCTGAGAGGTAATTAAAGTACCCCAACTTGGGCGATTTCACTATTATCAAAAGATGATATTGGTTTGAAATGGTTGAGGATGTTGGGAATAAATTATTGAGAGAATATTACAAATATTTATTTGTAAAGATTTAGAAATAAGATTAAACTGTTTGGGTTTAAGAATAAGAGGTGGATTAATTGGGTCAGATAATGAAATATGATTTTTCTTATATAATGTAATTAGAAGTATAACGATAGTCCAAATGGTAGTAGAAATGGAAAGTGGTTTTAAAACTATAGAGATATTTGCAATAATAAGAAATATGGAAAATGGTTCGATAATTTTAAAACGATGTTTCAAGATTAAAAGAGAATAAAGAAGTTTTGTGAAATAAAGGAACATTTCCGAACAAAGGAAATAGAAGTAAACAAGTTATTCGAAAGCAAGGATTGATTAATATTTTCATAATAATAAATCAGAAAAGTTTTGTTGAGATAAGATTATGAAATTGATGAAATAGTTAATGAAGTATTTTTATAGAAACAACTTGAGCTGCCAATGGATTTAACATCACTGTATGATTTGATAGTTAAACTACCGACTATCAAATGGAATATTCTATTTACCTTGTGACGAGTTGTTTTCGAAGAGACCGGTATGAGAATTAGACCCAAAACTACTTCGAATCAACTGTGCGATCACGTTTAACGTGAAGACAATAAAGATAGAGCATTGAAGACCATAGATCTTCATAAATGGAAGAACCACTAACAATCTCTGAGTCGACGCAGAGATATTCTGGGGTTCGGTCATGGTTGAAATCTATGGATTGCAAGGACTTCTCGCTACTGATCCTTGGGGTGATTCCTATTTTGGATGCAGTAGGAGAGTACCTTCAGTTCATCCTATTCCTGAATGACTTGTATGGACGAGTGTCTGACCGAGTATTTCCAGATGGTCACGTATATTGATTTCTTCAACCGTACCAAGAGTGTAAGCGGAGAAGGAAACTTCTTTTAGCTAACACGTAATGTATTGTTGTAGATGTCAATTAGTGATTTCGATGGATCTGACGATGTGGCATTCAAAGTGTATGATGACCAGATGTGTTTTAGACTCAAGCCTCATCAACCGGGAAATGACAAAAATCGGGCAGGCAGCATGGCTATGTGGGTCGCTGCCATTAGGGTGTATAATCACCTATCTATAGAAATTCCTTTTGCTTCTTTAATCTATCGATGTTGTCCCTTTTCGGGAAACGGTGGTTTGAGCCCAACTGTTGGTGATATACATTCGATACACTCAAGCGAAATGAGTGGTCGGTCATGTGTGGGCCGGGTTGCAAGATGTTCTTGTTGAACCCAGTGTATTCGCCTCTAGAGATACACGATCGGCAGGTGGTCCCATACCTTGTCATAGTCGGAAATCCAATTTCCAATAAATGCCCGTGGTTTTTGATTGTATACTATATATATAGAGCGTAAGATGCAAGCGTTCTGCTAGATTATTATTTATTTGTGGTTTGATAGACATTACTACAATATCAGATAAGACATTGATTTCAAAAATGGTTTGGGTTATACTAAGGTAAAAACCGTCCATGTTTATGTGTGGACTGGTCTTACTATTATCCTTTTATTTCAAAAGGATTTCCAAAGTTAAACAAGTTGTGTGTGTTATGAATTTATCACTGATAGTATTCCAGACTGACCCGGTGAATTTTGTTTTAAATCAAATGTGCTCGTGTCAGACCGAGTATATTACAGGTTAGTTTTCGCTTCGATTCCCAGGAGCTGGAAGCAGGAGGCTTCACGTTAGTTATTCAATGTGTATTTCCGCTGTGTCTGATATATGATGTACTCTGATGATTGGTACGTATGTATACAGTTTCTTTTTGTAAAGAGGGTTGATATATTATATTTATTCGTTCCGCTGTGAGATTCTTATGTGTTATTCTTCTTTCTTCTATTCTAACATTTCTTTCTTTCTTTTCTCACCCTCTAACTTCTTTCTATTAACAGTCAGGGGTTCGATACTTGGGTTTTCGGAAAGTGATACAGGATTGTGTATCATTGTTGAAAATTCGAGCGTCGAGCTTTTCCCGGGCCGTTACAGTTGGTATCAGAGCTGGTTGCTTAATTGGTACGGATGATAGGGGGTTCTCGCTTCGCATTAGGTGGCGAACGGGTGACTCTTACCCCTACATCTCCCGACAATATGGGTTGATCGAGTCGCGAGGCTGGCCGTAAAAGCGGTTCTGAGGTACCAGTGTAAGCCACAGGGGGAGGTTAGCCCTCTGCCTTGGGGGATGAGGGATGGTTGAAAAGCCTACCGAAATCCCCGGGTCGTTACAGTTGGTATCAGAGCTACTGGTTTAGTGATAACCTTGGCTCTGTGGTGTAACTCAATAGAGATTGGGTTAGTAATACCCTAGATTGAGTTGTGTATATATATATGAGAGCGCGTAATGAAAAGTTTATTATTCATTGGACAAGGAAGAAGTTACAGAATGATGGATCGCAATACGTAAAAGTCCATCAACCTTTCACATTTTTTCTATGACCATACATGAATCATCTGAGGATTAGGCTGTCGTTTTAAAGCTCGGTTTAAATCCTTACCCATTTCACAAATATTTTTGTTTTCCTTCTTCAAGTCTAAAGCATCTTTGTGTAAAGACTGTTTCTCCTTTTGTGATTGCTTAATTTTGGAAGTGTAAAAATCAGTATAATGAAGTTGTCCTCAACGCTTCTCCTATCATAAAAACCTTTCATGTTGGCCTTAACCTGTCTATGCCACCTAGCGGCAAGGGAATGATCCATTCCAAGGGGAAAATCCCTTATCTTAAGCCCAAAAGATTCGGACCCCATCGAAACCCGCAAGATGCCAAAAGTGGAAATTTCAAGAGTACATCCAAAGATAGATTCCCATTCTTTACATTTTGTTAATACATCATCACGTCCTGACTCTAAGTCAACGGCTTGACGTTGGAGTTCATCTTTTTCCCCATCAAAATAGATAGAAGGATTTGTCTATATATCCCACTTCACTTGAAGGATGTTTTTGTCCTTTTTCTTTATTTGAGCCTCCAATATACCAATTTATTCTTTCAATCGTTGTACAAGTAGTTCCTCGGATGGGGCAAATATGTCACCGGTACCGCTAAGAAAGCCCCCCCAGAAATTTTTCAGGGCATGGAGTAATTCGAACTCCCTCATTTTTGAAGAAAGAAGTGTCTTTAAGCAAACATTCCTATTTGTGTAAACAAATAAGTTACCACATATAGGATCAATTTTCAGATAATGAGCATCAATATTTAAACCACAGAACGACCTACGAAAGAAAGAAATTGAACACAAGCACAACTCATGTCCATGCAAGTTAACATCAACTACAAAGGGTGTAACAAATTAATTTTTATCTTCGATACTCCTTTTCTTCATATTACATGTTAGTTTAGCATGGTGAGCCCTGAGATTCTTTAATGTCACTTCTCTATCATTCCCCAAGAAATTGAAAGATAACTGAGGGTACTTCATATAAATATGCTTGAGCTCTCTCAAAAAACGTTCTCTGATAGATTTATAGGAATGTTTTGTGAGGAACTCCCTCCTCAACCTAGAGAGAGTGCAGATCATCCTTGGAAACAGAATAATTAATAAAAATAGAATCTTCATCACCATAAAAATGAATTATTAAGGGTCGAAGCCCACAAGTAGAGAAGAAATTCAAGGATGAAGGTTCTTTGAGAGATAGGAGGAACTGTTTGTGTTGTCTGATCTTTATCACCAGGTTTTGGGAAATCAATCTCTTCAGCAAACCCACCATCCCCGCATAAAGTAACTGAAACATGAAATGAATTAGCACTCGAGAAGCCCACGCTGTCACCCATAAACACAGAGAACACACCTTCCTTCCTGCCATCCTTATCATGCCCAAATTAGAAGTTAAATTCATTACTGCGACCGCTTATGTCATCACTACCAATAAGAGAAGTAGGATTCTCGCCATTTCCAGGCGCTGGGTAATCAGGCAGCTCCTCAACAAATAAAAGATATTCAACCCTCTCCTTGTTTCCTTTAGAAATTTCGACGTCTTGACCGGACAACCTAGTTTGCTCCAGGATTCTACTTCAAAGATATGAAGGGAGAGAAGGAAAATCCATATCCAGAAATTTCCTACAATTATCATGGTAGACCAAAGAGAGGACCTTTTCATAATATTCGACCGCTATATCTGGAAGATGCACCCTCAAGAACAAGGAAATTCTGTCTTGGGTTTCATAAATTATCCATTTAGCATCGGAAAGGGTTGCCTCTTTTACTCCGAGTTCCCTTGCATGCTCTGCCAACATATCCGACTGCTCGCGCTTAAGGGCTGAAATCTTAGCGGCTAAGGTTTGTTTGCCAGTCTTTTCCCTCTCAAGAAACACTCTCAGCTGACTACAAGCTTCCTCATTATGGCTCTTCGCTAAAGCTAAGTCACAAATTTTAGACTCTAATGCGGACTTCTCTTCTATAAGCTCTCTTGTCTCACGAGATAACGAAGCCTCCGTTGCCCCAACAATGTACCAACCATCGGATATCTTGAAAGGAATGATGTGGTGTTAATACTAGCATAAGGTAAACAAATATAAAATTTAGGAGAACGAGAGTATGAACTAGGAGTTGTCATTTAATGAGATGAAGACAAAGACCAGACCAATCTATAAAAGCGAACCCTGAAATATCAGACCCATCAACAGAAGGTAAGACAGATCTGATGATACTATCAAAGTCTGAAGTCAGTAAAAGAGGGTTTACAGGATCACATTGTCAATAAGAAGGGGAAAGTGGTTCGCGTTCTCTCAAATTAGAAATTCCTTGAGATTCGGATCTTAGAAGGCCAGCAACAAAACCGCTTCCTCCGGTATCCACTGAAGAAGGATACATATTGGGAGAGTCCCCAAAAAAAGGGGCAAGGGGCTAGATAATGACCAACACCGAGGCGACTCAACGCCCTCGTCACCAAAAAGACAAGAGACTGAATTTGCTCCCTTATATCTCTTAGTAGAACCATTGTTGGTAGCCAAGGGTGTTCTCTTCTTAGATAAAAACCTAAGATGGTTAGAGGCAGTGGGAGACGAACGTGAATCATCCCCAAGAAATGTTGAATGCAAGAGAAAAGGAACTTCACCCACTGTGACGGCCCGCCCCGCACCAGCCGACATTTCCCATGAAAGTGCGCTGTGCCAATGTCCGACTAGCATAGGACAGTCGTCAAAGAATGAAAAAGAAAGGAATTTGAACTAACAAGGAACCTGTAGAATGCCTGACAACGCATGGAATAAAATATAGTAATAACATACTTGACATAAAACAGGCGAGACAGTGCATAAGCTGAAAACTAAACCATAATCATCATAGTAGCGGAAATCCAAAATACAACTTATGATCCATAACCATTACAACTTCAAAATACTGTCTCTAAAGCAAAAGAAAGGAATGGTACACTACTGATGCCCAAAGCAGTGACCATCAACAACACAGAGAGGATATACGTAGATAATACGTAGGAGCCTCCTGCTCGTCTCCGGATCAGCTACTCGTGCATAACCAGCTAACCTGTCTCTAGTATGCTCGTTTAGGAGCACCCAGAGTAATAAGAAGAGACATAAAACTCTGGGTCAGACAAAAGTCTGGTATGAGCAATAAGCACCAAAACAGAACAATAACAGGTATACTAAACCATACCCGAACCTGGACCTGCAACCAAAGAGTTAGCACAACATACCGTACAATACTCTAAGGTTCCACTAACATATGGTGTAAAGGATACGGGGGTGGGGGTGTGCATGTCATAATGATAACAAACATCAAACATAGCAATTATCCTCACATCTCTCACTCAGTGCGTAAAGCATACGATATCCACCACTCGATCATCCAATCCTTTGCTACGATCACTTAGCTCCATAGAGTCACTATGACCCCATTGCACTGATCCATAGCCATTAATCCGTCACTAAGTGGTTAACTAAAGTTATGGATATCGATAACCCCTTTGCACATATCCCGCAGCAAAGCCCAATCATAAATTAACTCGTTGGTTCCCAACTGGATCCTGAGTTCTACTTCCTATTTAGTCTACCTTTGCATCTCGATCGGGTTTTGGTCTCCTTTGGATCAGTTTGAATGTGCGTAGTACCCCAGCTATCATTGGTTCGGTTCGTGATATCTTCACCTGAGCGGTCGAGTCGTTAGCTCCCTCTCATGGTGGGTCGGATCGTGATACACACTATTCACCCGTTTGTTTCGTGGAACTTCTGTTCGTGGCCACCAAGCGGTTCGGATCGGACTACTCCTTAGAGGTCAGGTCGTGATGACCCCATCGGTTCGGTTCGTTGGCTTCAGTCCACTGCGGTTCAGTTCGTTCTCCTTCCACTGGATCGGGTCGTGGACACCCATTGGGTTCGGTTCGGGTCCCTTCATTGCTTTAGATCATGGCTCCAAGCATCGGTTTGTGGTGTCCTTGTCACGAGCGTTTCGGGTCAGAGGTGCCAACATTCACGAGCGGGTCGGGGTCGGGTAGTGCTCCACGATCGGGTAGGGCGATCCAATCTGATCCCTGCACAACTTTCCTGCAACTCTTCCAGCGACTGTTTTACGCTATACAACGGCGTTTTTGATCATTCTAACTATTCTAAATAATCACAAAGCATACCATACAGTCATAGCAACATGTATAATCGACCATAAACACCAAAGCAACAATCATAGCATGTAGAATGAATCAAATATACCCAAAAACCCATATTTTCCCCTTAATCATGTTTAAGCAAATCTAATGATAGGATTAACAAAAATTAAACAAATTAACCCAAACTTCTAACAGAGGTCTAAAACGGTGTTTAAGAATTTCTAAACATTTTTCCAGAATTTAATCATGTTTGTATTTGCTAATTAACACTAATTACCCTAAATTAACCATAATTAGTGTAAAAACAAGGCTAATCACTCACCTTTGCCACAATTAAAACTTTCAGAACTGAAACTCCTCTGATTTGGGCGAATATTGATGTCTAACAAAAGCTCCAACCTTGCTTTGTGCTATTTCTCCTTAATTTGGTGTAGATTAGGCTAATCCTTGATTAAACGGTGATTAGAAATGATTCTAGAAAGTGGAGGCCATTGCTAGGGTTTCTAAGAGGTAAATGGCGGCTAGAAAACTACAATAGAATGAAAACCTAACTCATATCAGCCGCCCCATAACCCCAATCCCGAAATCGGTTATGGGCCCATTCACTAATCACCTCATTTGGCCCGGTTAAGCAGAAATAGAATGAAAACCTAACATAATTCAGCCTCCCCATAACCCCAATCCTGAAATCGGTTATAGGCCCATTCACTAATCACCTCATTTGGCCCGGTTAAGCAGTTTTTCACCTTCTAAACCTTATTCAAGCCATATATCCCAAACGGTAAGTCCGTTTGGCTAATGTGACCACTCTATGGAAAGGTAAACCAGCATTCGAATCTAATGGAAGTGGTTTCAAATCAAAATTCCTTACCAATCAAAAGTTATGTCCAAAACAAGATCAGTTAGGGGCAAAACGGTCATTTAAAAATCGGCAAAAAACATGATCATGGGAAATGACCCCAATAGTCGTCTCCCAAAGTTACATGACCATACGACTTAGTATGTGAGAGAAATAAATATTCTACGATCCTTTAATGCGTAGAATGCGGGTCGTTATATTCTTCCCCTCCCCCTCCCCTCCAAAGAAATTTCGCCCCCGAAATTCCTTAACTTAGAAACAAACAAAGGATTCCGCGTGTCTACCAACCATTCACAGAAATCAAACATACAAAACAACAAACAAGTCTATCCTAGCATGCGGAAAACTAGGTCGCAATTAAAATCTTACCAGGAAAAGAGTTCTGGATACGTCCTCGTCATATTCTCCTTTGTTTCCCAAGTACAGTCTTTCTTATTCTCGCCACACTGAACTTTGACTAGATCCACCGCTTTCCTTTGAAGTTGCTTCATATCGTGCTCGACAATACAAATCGGCTGGCGGTTCCCAACTGCCTCGGGTTCTACTTCGATATCATCCAACTGATCAGGTGAAATAGTCGCATCGGGGTCATGCACGAATTTCCTTAACTGGGAAACATGAATTATGTTATGAACTCCTGCCATCTTCTCCAGTAATCCAACTTTATATGCCAAATTCCAAACTTGCTCGAGAACTGGGAATGGACCAACAAATCTTGTTGTTAACTTGCCTCTCTTACCAAATCGTATCACGCTCTTTAATAGAGAAATCTTGACAAAAACCAAGTCGTTAACGAAGAATTCCAAATCTCTTCGTCTTCGATCAGCCTAACCCTTCTGCCTATCTTAGGCAGCCTTCATTTGCTGTTGGACAACCTTGTTCTTGTCTGAAGTTTTTCTTATTACTTCTAGTTTAAGCAAAAATTTCCCGCTGTTTTCTAACCAATCATGATGGTGAGTTGCACGGTCTTCCGTACAAAGCTTCAAATGGAGCCACTCCAATACTAGACTGATAACTATTATCATATGCGAGTCCAACTAGATGCAAATAGTCATCCCATGATCCACTAAAATCCAATATACAAGCTCTCAAGAGAACTTCTAATACTCGATTCACCCTCTCTGCTTGAACATCGGTTCGAGGATGACACGCAGTACTGAAATGTAATTCTGATCCTAAAGCCACTTGTAAGCTTTTCCAAAACCCACTAGTAATTAATGGATCTCGGTCACTCACAATGCCTTTTGGGTTCTCCATGAAATCTCACTACCCACTTCATACACAGTTTTACTAACTTAACTGTCGTTCTATTCGACTTGACGGGTATAAACCGTACACTCTTGGTTAATCGATCCACAATCACCCAAATACTGTCATGGCCCGATCTAATCCTCGGTAAACCATCTATGAAATCCATAGAGACTTATTCCCAATTCCATTCGGGAATTTTCAATGATTGTAACAAACCACTAGGCTTCCTTTGCTCAGCTTTAATTAACTGGCAATTTATACACTTGGAGATAAACTTCCCAACGTCTCTCTTCATCCCTTCCCCGTAGTAGGTCTACTTCATGTCTCGATACATTTTGTTACCACCAGGATGTATAGTCAGTCTTGAGTGATGACATTCTCTAAGAACTTCATCTCTCCATCCATTGACATTGGGTACAACCAGTTTATCATCCTTTCGAAACCATCCTTCTCCATCTGGTCCATACTTGTTCATTTTCTCACCATCCCATAGAGATGATTTCTATTAGGTTTTAGGATCGTCCCTCTAACTGGAACCAATCTGTAACACCCCGTGTATTCTATAACCGTGAAATTCATAAATTAAAGTATAATTAATTTCAAATCAAAGAATTAAGGGAAACGGGATACTCCATTGCGTTCGTCTCGGAAAAATACGCGAAATAGAGCCCGAGTTTTCGAAAATCGGAGTCCGTATGACCAAGATATGGCCTCCGGATGTTTCAGAATTAGGTTTAAAATTCGAACAGACGAAAACAGCTCAGAAAAACTAATTCAAAATTCAAAATCGGGCCCAATTGGCCAAGGCGGGAAAATTCCCGCCCAAAGCACCCAGGTCGACTTGGCAGTCGACCTGGGGCTAGCCAGGTCGACTGGGCAGTCGACCTGGGTAACCCGTGTCGACTGCCAAGTCGACACGGTGTCGACTGGGGTGTCGACCTGGCCCCTGAGCCAGGTCGAACCCAGCCCACCCTGGCTGGCCAGGTCTGTGTTTGGTCGATTTTCTGAGCCTTGCCTTGTCACTAGGGCTAGGTGTCAGCTCCTGGTTGGTCTCTCCTTCAAACAAACGGCTATTATTGAACCAAGCTTCATCGACGGTCTAAATCAACTCACAAACTCTATAAAAAGGACCTAAGGCTAACCCTAATTCACATAAACTAAAATGGAGATGAGACCGTCATGCTACTGAGGAGAGATTAAAGATAGACGTCAGAAATAGAGAGACAACTAGGAGATAATTCAAAGCTTAAAGCAACATCAAATCAATCAAAGCAACGCCTACAACAACAAAAAAATAGCGTCTCCAAATTCAGAATTTAGATTTCTGAATTGAAGATTCGCCATACGCTGTAAGTAGAGTGCTATTCCGGTATGAATTAAATAATTGTGTTGATTTGTGTAATGTAAGAAATGGAATTGTGGCGATAATAATCTATATTTGCATGTTGCTTTGATGCAAAACGATTTGGGAATATTATGGTATACGATTGGATATTTGCAAGTACGCAATTTGCGTTGGAAACGAAATGGAATTGTGGCGATAATGAATTATATTTGTATGTTATTTTTATTCTAAACGATTTGGCAATGCTATGGTTTGATTCATACAAATATGTGGCTTATGTTGACAACCACATGTTGTGGAATTTTGATTGGGACTTATGCAAGCATATGATTCATATTGAAAACTACATGTTTGTGGTAGTTATTTACAACACCCATTTGGTAAATGCCAGTATAAGATTCATGTTGAACAACCACTCTATGTTGTAATAGTTTATTTTGGAATTCATGCAAGTCTATGGTCTATTGTTATGACAACATGATGTAAAATTCTATGGTCATCTTTAGTGTAATTTGATTCACCTAAGTATTATGATTCATATGAAGGTTATGTTGAAATTGGCATCATAGTTTAAGTATAAAAATCATGATTTTGTGATAGTGACAAAAGCAAGCGTCGTTGTAAGCTTGTATTAATTTTATGAACATGTCTAAGCTATGTTTGTTATTATGCCTAGTTAAGAACATGTTTTCTAAGCTTATGTTGTTATCTTAATCATATGATAATATATTTTTGGCACATAAGTTACATTAGAAATTTACACTAGAATTGCATCCCCTTACAAGTTACATAGATTGGACAAAAACCCATGATTATATGAATAATAGGATTCATAATCAATTATGTTTACGCCATGACCATATAAGGACTCATGTTCAATTATAATTATGCCATAATTATATGATTAGAGTGGTTCATGTTTAAGTACTATTTATGCCATGACTACATGTTTCGTTTACACCATGATTATGTGAATAGAATGATTCATGTTTAAGTATTGCTTATATTATATGTTGTTACAATTGCAAGTTCACATATGCCTATCTTATGATAATTAGATCGTATGTTGCAAGTTCATGCGTTCACACTCCCCTTTTTATGTCACCTTATAAACACCATGTTATAGCCTCCCCTTTCATATGGCTAAATTGGGTTTAAGTATTAAACCCAACACACCTTACATTGGAACGAACGAATAAAACGGGGGAAATGACGTTTAGGTTAAAAATATAGAACATATGTGTTGGCTTGTTTGACGCACGCCAATAACTTTGAAAAACAATTAAGTGGCATAAATAAATCTTAACCAATAAAGATGAATTTGAATAATGGGACGCAAATATTTACATATAAAAAGAAGAAAGACAAAATATGTAAATGTAGAAAATACGATGTGTTTAACCCGAGGTTGGATTGAGTTGTGATGTAAACCTGCCCGGACCGCCCGGTTGTCCAGTAGTCACAACAATACCTATCCAATGTGGGTGGTTAAACATGGAGCCCAATAAGGACCCGAGGTTAGAGTGAGTTGTGGCGTAAGACTGCCCGGACCCAACCGGCAACAGGCAGCCACAACAATACATGTCTAATGTGAGAGGTCAAGGCTTTAATAAGACAATTAAGGCTGAGTCAGGATTGATAGGATTAAGTAAATTATATTAATACTTAATCAAGATGGAACATGCTAAACTAAACAGACTGATTGGGGGTTAGGTTTATAACACACTTAACCAACTTAGCATGTTGGCTAGAAATAGAAAAACCTAGTAGCGGGGGACCCTTTTCAGCAGTAACCCTATAAGGTATCATGATACCCTGAAACTAGGCAGGGTGGGGCACGATTACTGGGCTGACTGTAAGAGGTCAAATCGACGGCGGTGGTGCAGCAGTGTAGGTTCTAACGGGGTGCGGGCGTGCACACACTCCGGCGTAGAAAAATAAGGCACTGGGCACCAGTAGCATACCTGTGCATTCTAGGATTGTGTCGGGCCGCCACCATGGGACTTGATACACCCCATGGTGGGACCAGCATAGGTAACTACAACATCGGGGGCCGTAAGACACATGTAACTATGCGAGTAGGAGCCGATCATCATAAAATGGATCACTTCACCCTGATTATGGGGTGCCTGTTGGGAACTAGTTTATATGGGTACAGAGATTAGTATGGGGTACGATAGTATATTCGACCCTAGACAACTTAACTAAGTTTATGGTGCTTTCCCATTTCTAGTTTATACTTATCATACCCAGTTCTTTATTCATAAACTGAATAGTCCTAGACTTACTCAGGCTTTATGTCTGACTCTACTTTTCTTTCGTCTTCTTTTCTTCCGTTCCCCCCCCCCCCCCAGGTCCACAGGAGGGAATACCGCAGCTTGACCAGCCTTCATATCCAGCTTGAAGAGAAAGAATGTATTGCTTGGATCTTTTCGTTTTGGACTATGGCTTTGGACAACAACTATGGGACTTTTGCAGTTTATTTATGTTTTCTTTATGCTTCTTTAAATAATGTAATCAAGACAGTTATGAAGATGTTATGTTTTTTTTTGAAGTATTGTAAGACAATTATGGTATGGTTGGTGTAACACGTATTTTATTGAAATAAAAGTTGTTGTTTTCCACTGTTCAAAAATATGTGTTCTTATATCTGTCTTGTATATCCGTGACTTATACTTATAAACCTTCACCAAAATTAGGGCATTCCCTTTGAGAGTGACCCTAACGGAGGTGGGGTGTTTCACTTGGTATCAGAGCATAGGTTTACCAGATAAGATAAAAAGTTTTGAAAATTTATTTTCAACAAAGAAATTTAAAGAAGCATTTTTAAAAGAAAATATTATTTTATTTTTTTTTAAAAAAAAGGAAAAGTCCCCCCCAAAGCTATAGGTACTATCTCTTATCCTTCATTTTGAATCTATCCTTTTTGTTTCAGCATGTCCGAAGAACTTAACTTGCCAGAGGGTGTACCAATACCTGGTTGTTTTAGGCGGTTCTTAGAAGCAAGGCTCACTCAGCCAGGTCCTACCGTTCCTCCTCCCCCAGCTGCAGGAAATCATCCAGCTGCAGCAGCACCTCTTCCTCCACCTCCTCCACGGGGAAACACGTTTGCTAAGATATGTAAAGATTTTAAAACTATGGGAGGAAAGGATTTCCATGGAACTGAGTCCTTCGTGGCAGCTAGAAATTGGCTGAAAGAAACCGAGGACTTATTCATCATCTTTGAGGTAGAAGATAGGCAGAAAGTACAACTGGCAGTATGGTTGCTAAAAGGTGAGGCTTCCTACTGGTGGGAAGTCACTAATGCAGAAAGACCAGTGGAAACATGGGAGGACTTTAGGGCAAGGTTTGAGGCTAAATTTCTCTCAGATGCGGAAAGGAGTTTGTAGTTGGAAAAATTCTTATTTCTTAAGCAAGGGAACAAGACAGTCAAAGAGTATGTTAATCAGTTCGATGAGCTGGCTAGGTTTGGGCTGGACCTAGTCAACACCCCGCACAAGAAGGCTCTCCGTTTTGTCAAAGGGTTGAATGAGCCATTACACAGTTTGGCCATGACCCATATACCCATGAGAGCTACGTATGAAAGGTTGGTACAGATGGCGTTGATGAACGAAGAGGATATGGGCAAGAAGGAGACAAAGGCAGAAAGCTCTCAAGGGAAGAAAGAGGGTTTGCAGCCTAAGAAGACAGACTTTAAGAAGGGCGGGAAAGGCAACAAAGAGAAGAGGAAGTGTAATTTCTGTGGCAAAGTGGGGCACTTAGTGAAAGATTGCCGGAAAAAGAAGGCCAAGGAGAATGGTGGGTGCTTTTCTTGCGGTGAGACAGGCCACAGGGCTAAGGACTGCCCAAAGAAACGAGGACAGGGGCAGAGGGCCGGATCCACCTCAGGGGCACAAGTTCATGTGCTAGAAGCGCCACCTCTGCAACAGCGAGGTATAAATACTTCTGTAGAAAGTGTAGTTTATCTTTATGATCACCCCGTTCGCACTTTATTTGATTCTGGCGCATCACACTCCTTTATCTCGTCTGCTTTAGTAGAATCTCTGCACCTAAAAACTAGTATGGTAGAGGACCCCTTAATTGTTTCAAACCCAATTGGGGGCCCAGCTCATTTGTCTATGATCTGTTTGGGATTGAAAATTTCTATTCTAAGCATAGAATTTCAATGTAGTGCCTTTGTTTTGGGCTTTTCAGGATATGGTTTGATTTTGGGCATGGATTGGCTATCCAGTAATGGGGCCATCCTTGATTGTGAGAAAAGGGTTGTTAGGCTCCTAACCCATCTCGGTAATACTTTGGAAATTTCTTGTAATCCCTCGTATGCGGTTATGCTTAGTTACCTTGAATTGCTAGATGCCTCTGTTGAAAATTTGCAATCAGTTAGAGTGGTCCGGGAATATCCGGATGTCTTCGAAGAGGTGAAGGGCTTGCCTCCGAAGCGGGAGATAGACTTCCGCATATACCTTGTAGATAATGCAAAGCCCGTTGCGTTGCCCATTAGACACATGGCTCCATGGGAAAGGAAAGAGCTCAGTAAACAGATTAAAGAGCTTCTAGAAAAGGGGTTCATTAGGAGGAGCATTTCAGAATGGGGCGCTCCAGTGGTGTTCGCTACAAAGGCGGATGGTTCACTCCATCTATGTGTTGACTATAGGGATCTCAACAAGCTAACGAAAAAGAATAGGCACCCTCTCCCCAGAATTGATGATTTGTTTGATCAGCTTGTAGGAGCGTCTGTTTTCTCCCAACTCGATTTAGCGACCGGTTTTCATCGGCTAAGGGTGGCTGCAGATAGTATCGATAAAACGGCATTCAGAACCCCAGACGGCTTCTTTGAATGGCTTGTCATGCCTTTCGGCTTGACAAATGCACCTGCTTACTTCGTGGATCTGATGAGTAGTGTATTCAGAGATTTCCTCAATAAGTTCATAGTGGTCTTCGTAGACGATATCCTTATCTTCTCAAAGAGTGAAGAGGAACATGCTCATCACTTAAGGGCAATCATGGAAACTCTGCGAGTCCATCAGCTAAAAGCCAAATTCTCCAAATGCCACTTTTGGAGAGAAGAAGTGAGGTTCCTTGGGCACATAGTATCCAAACAAGGGTTAGCAGTGGACCCTGCTAAGGTAGTGGCGGTACAGGATTGGAAGACACCAAGGAATGCAACTGAGGTCCGAAGTTTTCTAGGACTAGCAGGTTTCTACCGAAAGTTCATAAAGGATTTTTCGAAAATCTCAGCTCCGCTCATGAAATTGACCAAGAAGAATCTAGCATTCAATTGGGACTTGGATTGCGAGTTTGCTTTCCAGCGACTAAAAAGGGCTCTTACAACAGCCCCAGTTTTGACGTTGCCAGATGGAAGCAAGATGTTCACTGTTTATACAGATGCATGTGGGACAGGACTAGGCGCCGTCTTAATGCAAGAAGGAAGGGTAGTAGCTTATGGCGGGAGGCAGTTGAAAGTGCACGAAAAGAACTACCCGACCCACGATCTTGAGTTAGCTGCCATCGTCTTTGCACTCAAGTCTTGGCGACACTATATCCTAGGTGAGAAGTTCGAACTTTACACTGACCATAAATCGTTGAAATATCTTTTCTCGCAGAAAGATCTTAACTTGAGGCAACAGAGATGGATGGAGTTTCTTGCCTCGTACGATTTCGATATCTCCTACACTCCGGGCAAAGGCAACGTAGTGGCAGACGCGTTGAGCCGAAAGAAATTGACCCTAAGCCCGCTGTTTGTTGAAAGACAAAGCCTAGAGTTTATAGCTAGCTTCGACTTTAGGCCTTCCTCCGATTTTGTACCAGGCTTGCTAGCATCTCTCGAAGTGCGCCCGACTTTAGTGGACTCAATAGGGACAGCACGACGCGAAGACCCTCAGCTTGTGGAAACGATTGATAGGCTAATTAGGGGTGAGACTTCAAGTCACCTCAACAGATACTCCATCGACGATAAGGGTTGGCTAAGGCGAGACGAAAGACTATGCGTCCCACAGACAAGGGATTTAGTAAATAGGGTTCTCGAGGAAGCACATCACTCCAAGATGACGATACACCCAGGCGGAGATAAAATGTACAAGGACATAAAAAGAACTTTCTTCTGGAACGGCATGAAAAAGGACGTGGCAGAATTCGTTTCTAAGTGTATGGTGTGCCAACAGGTTAAGGCGGAACAGAAAAAGCCTGGCGGTCTGCTACATCCTCTAGAGGTCCCGCAGTGGAAGTGGGATAGCATCTCAATGGACTTCATCGATGGGCTGCCTAGGTCTAGGAGAGGCAACACTAGCATTTGGGTAATAGTGGATAGGCTTACTAAAAGCGCCCACTTTTTACCTGTCAAAAGTAAAAGAACTGCCTCATCCCTAGCATCTCTTTACCTCAAGGAAATCGTTCGAATCCATGGAATACCATCCAGCATTGTTAGTGACCGAGACCCTATCTTCACCAGTGAGTTTTGGCGGAGTCTGCAAGAAGCAGTAGGAACGCAGTTATGCTTGAGCACAGCCTATCATCCCCAAACCGACGGCCAAACAGAAAGAGTGAACAGAGTTTTGGAGGACCTTTTAAGAGTGTGCGTCCTTGACTTCGGAGGGACATGGGAAGACCACCTTCCTTTGGTGGAATTTGCCTACAATAACAGCTATCAAGCAACCATCGGGATGGCGCCCTTCGAAGCTTTATATGGAAGACTGTGCCGATCGCCCACTTGTTGGTGGGAGTCTACTGATAAACTCATACTTGGACCAGATATGATCCGAGAGACTTCAGAAAAAGTAGACTTAATACGAAGAAGGATGAAGACGGCCCAAGACAGACAAAAGTCCTACACCGACAAGAGGAGGACCGACCTTGAATTTGAGGTTGGAGACAGAGTTTTTCTTAAAGTATCTTCGCTAAGGAACGTTGTCCATTTTGGAACCATAGGAAAGCTAGCACCAAGGTTCGTAGGGCCATTCCCTATCATCGAGAAAATTGGGAAAATGGCCTATAGATTAGAGCTACCCGAAAAGCTGGCCGGAGTTCACAACGTTTTTCATGTTTCACATCTCCGAAAATGTCTACATGAGTCTGCTGAAGTGGTAGAGCCAAATATCCTAGAAGAAGCTGAAGTGGAACGCAAAGCAACCGTGAGGAAAGTTCCAACCCGCATATTAGGAACGGAAGTGAAGAAGCTACGCAACCGCGAAGTCAAGCTCGTCAAAGTTCAGTGGAGCGACGCCGAAGGAGATGCAACTTGGGAGACCGAAGCTAGAATACGCGCTGCCTACCCTTTTCTTTTTGAGGGTACATCTTTGATCCTTCCTTTTCCTTAAGTTGCGCTTTTATCTATCTTTTTTTTAGGTATATCTCCTCGACCCTATCTTTTAGGTAGAAACTCTTTGGATGAAAACATGTAGTTGAAACATGTTATGGATGATGGTTGCAAGTGGTTGCAAGTGATTGCTAGTGGTTGCTCGTGGTTGCATAAACACACACAATCTAGGTTTTAGATCGGCTCAGTCACTTCATATTGCATATGCATATATGTTTGCATTCGTATATAGTTGAACTTTAATGTGTTGTCATATGGATGTTGCATTTATATGAATGATTGTGCACTCATGTAGAATCATGAATAGGAGGATTTGCATACATAATGGATTCATAGCACTTACATAATTCACATTAAGGAGGTCAACTGAATTAGTAGACCGCCTGATTTTGCATTAGATAAGTACATGTACACACACACTTCGCATATGATCATGAAGCATTAGAATTCTTTTAAGGACAATGGATGCTCGTGTTTGATGGATGAGTAGATTGATGTTTGGATGTTAGGGTATACATTCTTCCTAACTTGAAGATTTCGGGAACGAAATCCTTTTAAGTGGGGGAGAATGTAACACCCCGTGTATTCTATAACCGTGAAATTCATAAATTAAAGTATAATTAATTTCAAATCAAAGAATTAAGGGAAACGGGATACGCCATTGCGTTCGTCTCGGAAAAATACGCGAAATAGAGCCCGAGTTTTCGAAAATCGGAGTCCGTATGACTAAGATATGGCCTCCGGAAGTTTCAGAATTAGGTCTAAAATTCGAACAGACGAAAACAGCTCAGAAAAACTAATTCAAAATTCAAAATCGGGCCCAATTGGCCAATGCGGGAAAATTCCCGCCCAAAGCACCCAGGTCGACTTGGCAGTCGACCTGGGGCTAGCCAGGTCGACTGGGCAGTCGACCTGGGTAACCCGTGTCGACTGCCAAGTCGACACGGTGTCGACTGGGGTGTCGACCTGGCCCCTGAGCCAGGTCGAACACAGCCCACCCTGGCTGGCCAGGTCTGTGTTTGGTCGATTTTATGAGCCTTGCCTTGTCACTAGGGCTAGGTGTCAGCTCCTGGTTAGTCTCTCCTTCAAACGAACGGCTATTATTGAACCAAGCTTCATCGACGGTCTAAATCAACTCACAAACTCTATAAAAAGGACCTAAGGCTAACCCTAATTCACATAAACTAAAATGGAGATGAGACCGTCATGCTGCTGAGGAGAGACTGAAGATAGACGTCAGAAATAGAGAGACAACTAGGAGATAATTCAAAGCTTAAAGCAACATCAAATCAATCAAAGCAACGCCTACAACAACAAAAAAATAGCGTCTCCAAATTCAGAATTCAGATTTCTGAATTGAAGATTCGCCATACGCTGTAAGTAGAGTGCTATTCCGGTATGAATTAAATAATTGTGTTGATTTGTGTAATGTAAGAAATGGAATTGTGGCGATAATAATCTATATTTGCATGTTGCTTTGATGCAAAACGATTTGGGAATATTATGGTATACGATTGGTTATTTGCAAGTACGCAATTTGCGTTGGAAACGAAATGGAATTGTGGCGATAATGACTTATATTTGTATGTTATTTTGATTCTAAACGATTTGGCAATGCTATGGTTTGATTCATACAAGTATGTGGCTTATGTTGACAACCACATGTTGTGGAAGTTTGATTGGGACTTATGCAAGCATATGATTCATATTGAAAACTACATGTTTGTGGTAGTTATTTACAACACCCATTTGGTAAATGCCAGTATAAGATTCTTGTTGAACAACAAATATATGTTGTAATAGTTTATTTTGAAATTCATGCAAGTCTATGGTCTATTGTTATGACAAAATGATGTAAAATTCTATGGTCATCTTTAGTGTAATTTGATTCACCTAAGTATTATGATTCATATGAAGGTTATGTTGAAATTGGCATCATAGTTCAAGTATAAAAATCATGATTTTGTGATAGTGACAAAAGCAAGCGTCGTTGTAAGCTTGTATTAATTTTATGAACATGTCTAAGCTATGTTTGTTATTATGCCTAGTTAAGAACATGTTTTCTAAGCTTACGTTGTTATCTTAATCATATGATAATATATTTTTGGCACATAAGTTACATTAGAAATTTACACTAGAATTGCATCCCCTTACAAGTTACATAGATTGAACAAAAACCCATGATTATATGAATAATAGGATTCATAATCAATTATGTTTATGCCATGACCATATAAGGACTCATGTTCAATTATGATTATGCCATAATTATATGATTAGAGTGGTTCATTTTAAGTACTATTTATGCCATGACTACATGTTTCGTTTACACCATGATTATGTGAATAGAATGATTCATGTTTAAGTATTGCTTATATTATATGTTGTTACAATTGCAAGTTCACATATGCCTATCTTATGATAATTAGATCGTATGTTGCAAGTTCATGCGTTCACACTCCCCTTTTTATGTCACCTTATAAACACCATGTTATAGCCTCCCCTTTCATATGGCTAAATTGGGTTTAAGTATTAAACCCAACACACCTTACATTGGAACGAACGAATAAAACGGGGGAAATGGCGTTTGGGTTAAAAATATAGAACATATGTGTTGGCTTGTTTGACGCACGCCAATAACTTTGAAAAACAATTAAGTGGCATAAATAAATCTTAACCAATAAAGATGAATTTGAATAATGGGACGCAAATATTTACATATAAAAAGAAGAAAGACAAAATATGTAAATGTAGAAAATACGATGTGTTTAACCCGAGGTTGGATTGAGTTGTGATGTAAACTTGCCCGGAACCGCCCGGCTATCCAGTAGTCACAACAATACCTATCCAATGTGGGTGGTTAAACATGGAGCCCAATAAGGACCCGAGGTTAGACTGAGTTGTGGCGTAAGACTGCCCGGACCCAACCGGCAACAAGCAGCCACAACAATACCTGTCTAATGTGAGAGGTCAAGGCTTTAATAAGACAATTAAGGCTGAGTCAGGATTGATAGGATTAAGTAAATTATATTAATACTTAATCAAGATGGAACACGCTAAACTAAACAGACTGATTGGCGGTTAGGTTTATAACACACTTAACCAACTTAGCATGTTGGCTATAAATAGAAAAACCTAGTAGCGGGGGACCCTTTTCAGCAGTAACCCTATAAGGTATCATGATACCCTGAAACTAGGCAGGGTGGGGCACGATTACTGGGCTGACTGTAAGAGGTCAAATCGACGGCGGTGGTGCAGCAGTGTAGGTTCTAATGGGGTGCGGGCGTGCACACACTCCGGCGCAGAAAAATAAGGCACTGGGCACCAGTAGCATACCTGTGCATTCTAGGATTGTGTCGGGCCGCCACCATGGGACTTGATACACCCCATGGTGGGACCAGCATAGGTAACTACAACATCGGGGGCCGTAAGACACATGTAACTATGCGAGTAGGAGCCGATCATCATAAAATGGATCACTTCACACTGATTATGGGGTGCCTGTTGGGAACTAGTTTATATGGGTACAGAGATTAGTATGGGGTACGATAGTATATTCGACCCTAGACAACTTAACTAAGTTTATGGTGCTTTCCCATTTCTAGTTTATACTTATCATACCCAGTTCTTTATTCATAGACTGAATAGTCCTATACTTACTCAGGCTTTATGTCTGACTCTACTTTTCTTTCGTCTTCTTTTCTTCCGTCACCCCCCCAGGTCCACAGGGAGGGAACACCGCAACTTGACCAGCCTTCATATCCAGCTTGAAGAGAAAGAATGTATTGCTTGGATCTTTTCGTTTTGGACTATGGCTTTGGACAACAACTATGGGACTTTTGCAGTTTATTTATGTTTTCTTTATGCTTCTTTAAATAATGTAATCAAGACAGTTATGAAGATGTTATGTTTTTTTTTGAAGTATTGTAAGACAATTATGGTATGGTTGGTGTAACACGTATTTTATTGAAATAAAAGTTGTTGTTTTCCGCTGTTCAAAAATATGTGTTCTTATATCTGTCTTGTATATCCGTGACTTATACTTATAAACCTCCACCAAAATTAGGGCATTCCATTTGAGAGTGACCCTAACGGAGGTGGGGTGTTTCACAATCCGCTCAAACAAAGTCGGTCTAACCGTCAAATTTGCCAATATTTCTATATCCAATTCATATTTAGGTCTGAAATCATCTCCCATGATATACTCTAATTACTTCCATTCAAGAAACATAGCATCTATATTGTCATGTTTCTTACTCAATGCATCAGTACAACACCTAGTCTGGTACCACATGCATCTGTGTATACCGTAATCTCTTCGTTCTCTATTACAAGAATCCTACAGGTGATATTCTACTTAAGGGAATAAAATAGGAACAAACATAGCAACCATAGCATCCATAAAACATGTCCTATCTATCACCTGCTAAAGCCATATACACGTCGATAACTACTTGACTGGTCCAACCAATCCCAAGGCTAACGGAAGCCCCGCCTCCATACATACGTCGATGCCCACTTGACTGGTCTAACCAATCCCAAGGCTAATGGAAGCCTCGCCTCCATGCGAACTACCGTACGTCCAATGTACGTTTATCCTCCAAGGATAACTAGATCACGTAAAACAGATCCAAGGTAACGAGCGTCCCCAGATACCCCTGCTACTAGTCCGCCTAAAACACTCGAGTCCCACCCAAGTCTATCCATTATCTTGCTGCCCTCTCGAGTCCAACTCGAGGCAATCCATTTCCGTGAAGCCTTCTCGAGTCCAACTCGAGTCAATCTATTACCCATAAACTCAGACCCAGTCTTGAGTATCCATTACCGACAAACTCTAATTCAGTGTGATTCATCTCCCTATTCGTTGCATCTCCCAGATCAAGGAACACCTATTTTCTTTTACGAGTTCAAGTCCAACTTGAGTCGTCCTAATCCTTCGTTGCATCTTCCATGATCAACGAACACATCCTATTCCTTCAAAAAGAACATCAACATAGGTCCTAAACAATTCATTACTTTGCATCTTTCTCAAGTCCCACTCGAGTCATCTCATAACCCTATCGATTCTAACTCGCATTAGCCCATACCATTAAACAGTCTTATCATGTTACGACTACACATCACTCCTCGAGTAAGCAGAGATATCATTCAATGGAAATCACAACAACTACTTATATCTCACGCAAACCATCCTAGTCGAACTCGACATTTCCTAAGCATAAGCCCCAAAGGCCTAAATCAATATCAGACAAGCACTCAAAGAACATCTCCTCCGAATTTAGAAAATCTACGTGAGATGATACTTAGCAAAACAACTAAGCAATCACAAGCAAACATACATCCATAACTCAATAAGACCACATTACAACAAATCATGCAAAGCCTAGTCGAACCACCTATCGGGTTCGTCACAACTAAAGGTCTATCGACTATCTCAGGTTCCAACCCCAACTTATCTACCAGGTCACTAGATATGAAGGAATGTGATGCCTTGCTATCAACAAAACTAGAACAGGAACATCATAGATAGAAAGCATACCTCGAATAACGACGCCCTTTCCCTTCTTCGCTGTAGTTGGGGCATTCGACGAAGAAGGAACAACGTTGATAGCATATGCTTACACGATCTGCTTCTCTTTAGGAGGTTGTGGACATTTATCCTTATGATGTCCTACTTGGCCGCAGTTGAAGCACTTCCTTTCCCCAGGCTTTTCCTGACAATGTCTAGCATAGTAGCCCTTCTTGCCACAACTAAAGTACTCTTTATCTTTCTTGTCCTTCTTTTTCTGACCACCCTTGGTCTGATCATGTTTTCTCTCATTCTGAGACTCCTTACCTCCACCGCTTGCTTGCGGCTTTGGTTCCTCTACAGATGCAACAGCAACATCGGCCTTTGACTTAGGGCAAAGACTCTCCGATCTCAATGCTTTTCCCACTATAGACTCGAACGTCTCGTCGATGTGGTTTATCAGCCTTTCCCCTAAGTACTCATCTAAGCTAGTTATGAACTTCTCGTTCCTCTTCTCGGCAGTGTCGATAAGAGATAATCCATACTTCGATAAAGTATCGAACTCAGCAATATATTCCGAGACTACCCTACCATTCTGCTTAAGCTCCAAAAATTTCCTAAACAATTCAGATTTGTGAGTAGCTGGAATGAACTTTTCGCTGAAACGAGTCATAAATTGATTCCAAGTAACTTGATCTTTAGAAGTAGCTGTTTTAATAGCATTCCACCAATTCATAGCTCGTCCTTGAAGATGACGCGATGCTAACTTTCTCTTCATGGCATCATTGATTCCCAAGTCCTCGAAGACGCACTCACAACTATCCAACCAATCTTGAACATCCGTAGCCGACTCCGTTCCATAGAACGGCTTCCCGCCAAGACTAGTATAATCCGTGTTAAGCTTGGCGAAATCGTCCCGAGGCGCCTTCATCGCTGCACCACCACCATTTGCAGCATTAGAAGCTGCCCTCTGAACATCACTAAGCATCTCTCTCATGAGTTCAGTGAACATTGTCCTCATATCAGGAGCATTCCTATTATTAGCTCCTCTACCAATGCCCTTAGTATATCGGCTCATCGTTCAATCTGTAAGGAGAAAACGATTAACCATCTCTTCAGTGGTGCCAGTGCAATGCGACTTCAACCTTAATTATACTAATAGTATATATACATAACTTTTGAAAACCAAAATATCAAAAATATGCGCTCTCATATACGTATTATCTCTCTCTGGTGTCTTCCCTAGGTTAACTACGCAACCTAGAGCTCTGATACCAAATGTGACTGCCCGCTCCGCACCAGCCGGCATTTCCAATGAAAGTGCGTTGTGCCATTGTCTGACTAGCACAGGACGGTCATCAAAGAAAGGAATTTGAACTAACAAGGAACCTGTAGAATGTCTCACAGCGCATGGAATAAAATATAATAATAACATACTTGACATAAAAACAGGAGAGACAGTGCATAAGCTGAAAACTAAACCATGATCATCATAGCAGCGGAAATCCAAAATACAACTTATGATCCATAACCATTATTACAACTTCAAAATACTATCTCTAAAGCAAAAGAAAGGAAACGTACACTACTAATGCCCAAAGCAGTGACCATCAACAACACAGGGAGGATATATGTAGATATACGTAGGAGCCTCCTGCTCGTCTCCGGATCAGCTAATCGTGCATAACCAGCTAACCTGTCTCTAGTCTTATCGTTTAGGAGCACCCAGAGTAATATGAAGAGACATAAAACTCTGGGTCAGACAAAAGTCTGGTATGAGCGATAAGCAGCAAAACAGAACAATAACAGGTATACTAAACCATACCTGAACCTGGACCCGCAACCAAATAGTTAGCACAACATAACGTACAATACTCTAAGGTGCCATTAACATATGGTGTAAAGGATACGGGGTTGGGGTTGTGCATGTCATAATGATAACAAACATCAGACATTGCAATCATCCTCACATCTCTCACTCAGTGCGTAAAGCATACGATATCCACCACTCGATCACCCAATCCTTTGCTATGATCACTTTGCTCCATAGAGTCATTATGACCCCATTGCACTGATCCATAGCCACTAATCCGTCTCTAAATGGTGAACTAAAGTTATGGATATTGATAACCCCTTTGCACACGTCTCGCAGCAAAGCCCAATCATGAAGTTAACTCGTTGGTTCCCAACTGGATCCTGGGTTCTACTTCCTATTTGGACTACCTTTGCATCTTGGGCTTTTGGTCTCCTTCAGATCAGTTTGAATGTGCATAGTACCCCAGTTATCATCAGTTCAGTTCGTGATGTCTTCACCCGAGTGGTCGAGTCGTTAGCTCCCTCTCATGGTGGGTCGGATCGTGATACACGCTATTCACCCGTTCGTTTCGTGGAACTTATGTTTGTGGCCACCAGGCGGTTCGGATCGGACTACTCCATATAGGTCAGGTCGTGATGACCCCATCGGTTCAGTTCGTGGGCTCCAGTCCACTGCGGTTCAGTTCGTTCTCCTTCCACTGGATCGGGTCGTGGACACCCATTGGGTTCGGGTCGGGTCCCTTCATTGCTTCAAATCGTGGCTCCAGGTTGTAGCTCCAAGCATCGATTCGTGGTCTCCTTGTCACGAGCGGTTCGGGTCGGAGGTGCCATCATTCACGAGCGGGTCGGGTAGTGCTCCACGATCGGGTAGGGCGATCCAATCCGGTCCCTGCACAACTTTCCTGCAACTCTTCCAACGACTGTTTTACGCCATACGATGGCGTTTTCGACCATTCGAACTATTCTAAACAATCACAAAGCATACCGTACAGCCATAGCAACATGTATAATCAACCATAAACACCAAAGCAACAACCACAGCATGTAGAATGGATCAAACATACCCAAAAACCCATATATTCCCCTTAATCATGTTTAAGCAAATCTAATGATAGGATTAACAAAACTTAACCAAACTAACCCAAACTTCTAACAGAGATCTAAAACGCTGTTTAAGAATTTTTGAACATTTTTCCAGAATTTAACCATGTTTAAATTCGTTAACTAACACTAATTACCCTTAATTAACCATAATTAGTGTAAAAACAAGGCTAATTACTCACCTTTGCCACAATTAAAACTTTTAGAACTGAAACTCCTCTGATTTGGGCGAATACTGATGTCTAACAGCAGCTCCAACCTTGCTTTGGTGCTATTTCTCCTTAATTTGTGTAGATTAGGCTAATCCTTGATTAAACTGTGATTAGAAATGATTCTAGAAAGTGGAGGCCATTGCTAGGGTTTCTAAGAGGTAAATGGCAGCTAGAAAACTGAAATAGAATAAAAACCTAACTCATTTCAGCCTCCCCATAACCCTAATCCTGAAATGGGTCATGGGCCCATTCACTAATCACCTCCTTTGGCCCGGTTAAGCAGTTTTTCACCTTCTAAACCTTATTCTAGCCATATCTCCCAAACTGTAAGTCCGTTTGGCTAATGTGACCACTCTACGGAAAGGTAAACCATCATTCAAATCTAATGGAAGTCGTTTCAAATCAAAATTCCTTACTAATCAAAAGTTATGTCCAAAACAAGATCAGCTAGGAGCAAAACGGTCATTTAAAAATCGGCAAAAATATGAACATGGGAAATGACCCCAATAGTCGTCTCCCAAAGTTACATGACCATTTGACTTCGTATGTGAGAGAAATAAATATTCTATGATCCTTCGATGCATAGAATGCGGGTCGTTACACCCACTGCATCAACAACTTGAAGCTCTTTCGCTCCAAGCTGCACCCCTTTTTGATAAAACCTAGAAGACTTGCTCAATCTAGAGTCGCCCTATGTGGAATCTCAGGCATAGTCCCGCCATGTGATATTGTAACATAAACATGTATTTTAATCTAATTTCTACTTGATAACTGCACACTAACAACACACAGGCAGGAAAGCTACATAGAATTTTGTTAACCTATTACACAATGACATTGATTGCAAAAATCGATGTCAACAAGTTAAAATTACCCTCTATTACGAGTTACTTGTCTGTATAAATCTTGCTTCCCAGAACCCCGATAGAAGATGTGGATGGATGCAACTCGTTAAGGGTCACCATTAATCGTCATCTCAAACAATTGTTGAGAATATAATCTACACTAGGACCATCAAACCCCATTAAAGCTTAATCCAAATCAGTGGCCGAGGTTTAAATAAGAAAACTTACAATTAGTTGGATCTGAGATCCTGAGAAATAATGCGACAAATTTTGATGAACAGTAATCTCGCTTGAGTAAAATGTTATGCAGGAAAAAGGAGGAAAGAGAAAAAGAAGAATCCTTTTTAGCAAGAAGTTCGCTTTTCCTCTCAACCGCACATCTAAAATCAGATTAACGAATAATATTTATGCTGAGAAAGCAGAAACATTTGCCAGAGGTAAAAAGTAAAGAAAAAGAATTCGTATTCAGAATTCATGGTCAATCCGGGCCATATAAGTAGAGACCGATCCGCGCTCCCGGTGGAAAGAAGATCAAAAGACACAGAAATGACACTTCGGAAAAGAAAAAAAGATTGACTTGAAAATTCGAAAACACCCCTTTACAATGGGTGAATGTTACTACCAAAATTAACTCCAAAACCAGCTGACGGTGAAGGGGAATCGGAGGAACACAAACCCAGAAGAACCTTCCGAAAGAAAAAAGCCGAATAATGGGAAGAGCTGAAGACAACAAAGAATGATCTGAGAGCAGCACAAATCGACACCCTTTAGGGAGAAAGGATCTCAAAGCCTACAAAGTTGCAGCAAAGTCCATCTGGTAGGGCCTAACTGGCTAGGTTCATCCGATAGTGTTCATCCGACAAGATTTGTCCAGCAGGAAATTCCATGATAAAAAGTTGCCTAGACCAGAAACCAGGAAAGAGGGAGATAGGAGCTATACTTATTGAAACCCGGAAGGGCTATCGGTATTAACTCACTTAATACTGATACATCAAGAGATGAAGGCGTCAAAAGTATCACACCAGAAGTATATAAAAATTATCTGGAACCAGCTTCTGAAACACCTGCTACGTGAATGCCGAAAGACTACATTGATGGACAACCACACATCACCGGGAGCTACCTTTCGTAAGATCGGACCATCCCAAAAGCTCCACCGTAAGGCCAATCGGATCCTTAGCGAAGATACAGGCTATCCATATTAATCTTCTTAGTACAGACACCAACATAGGTTTATAACCGGCAACTATCCACATACATCAGGAGGACTGGCTCCTCTAAGTATACGTGAGAAAGCCGGGGGCCTACATCTGAAAGCTTACATCCGAGAGCCTACACCCGTGAGCTATTACCGGAATTTCAAATACCATACGAATGTCACCACATTGACAAGCTCATCTCAGACTCAATGAAGCCTCAACCAATCAGGACCTTACCTCCGGAAGCTATAACCCACACCATAGGGCAGCCGAAGACCAAACATCTGAGACCAAAGAGAAACTCGTCAGACTGAGGCTCCTGCATGCCCAATAGACCAACAGTGGAAGGGGCCCTGAATTCCCTATAAATAAGACCCCAGACGTCAAATTAAAAGAGGGCTCATTTTAATTCTCGTACTCTCTTTTTTCTCTAAACTTTGATACTTAGATCAGTTCGAAGGTTTCTTCTATTTTGTTTATATATTCCAAATCAATGATTAATAAAGAGTGGATCTACACTTATGGTATCTTCTTTCGAATTTATTGTGATATTTTTTAATTATTGTTGCTACAATTTACTATTTGTTTCCCACACCTGTGTGAATCCTTGACCAAGCCTTGCTACGGATCGGATGAAACATCACCCTTCTTGTATGCTCAATCCCTACCTGCAGGCTTAATCATTCCCTATGAGCTCAGATCTTTTCAGTAAGTTTGGTGAAAAATTCCTGTCTACCATACGTTTGGTCCTATATCAAGGATTGAGTTTAGTGATCCTTCTCCCCCGAGGCTCTGATATCTAGTAATAGTGATCTAACCCAAACCTGCATAGGCCAAACAACTTATTTTTTCCTTTAGGTCCATCCTCATTGACCTATCTCCAGTGTAAATGAAAAATATCATTAACAATTGATAAATCTATATAGAAAAGGGCTCGGTGTTGATTGATGATTGATCGGTAATATTTACGTTTGGAAATACGACCGTTGTTTGTATGTATGTTTTCCTTTGATGGTTAAATGATCGACTATCAATGTTTTTGATTATTTTTCCATTGTCAATACGGAGAGATCGGGATCAGATTTAGTATCTAAAAACCACTCCGTATGGGCATTAGCATTGTGAATCAAATATATTGAAGATAATTAAAGATGGAGTTTATGCAAGGGTTGTTCTGGAGATCCTAGATAGGAATTGCCTAAGATGGGTTTAGAGAATAATGCCCTCGAGTTGTCCAGTCCTAGGACAACTTGTATGGACGAATATCTGACAGAGTATATCTAATAGATCATGTAAGTTGATGTCTTCAAACGTATTTATGTTGGTGGTTGAGGAATTCGTTTCTCTTAGCTTTATACCTGTGGTATTTTTGAGAAATCAATTTGTGATTTGGTGGGTATGATGATGTGACATTCTAAGTACATAAAGATGTGATTTGTATATAATGGTACGTTATGACCTCAAGCCCCATCAATCGGGAAATGACAAAAATCGGGCAGGAAGCATGCCTAAGTGGGTTGCACCCAATTAGCGTATATTGTCACCATCTAGAGAATATTCATATTTGTTACTACTGTCATTTATGTATCTCCCAGGAACAATTATGTTGGGAAACCAACCGTAAGGTGACAATATATTCGGACCATTCAAGCAAAATGAATGGCCGGTCATATATGGCTGAGTTGCAAGATGTACTTGTTGAACTCCAGTGTATCCCATCTAAATTACACTGATCTGAAGGTGGTTCCATACCTTGTCATAGTTGTAAATCTGTTCTCCAATAAGACCCAACGGTTTTGATTGTATATGTAGAATGCAAGATGCAAGCATTTCTACTTGATTGCTAGTTACTTGTATTAGACATTATAATAATATTAGAAAACTATTGTTTTAAAATAATGTCTTGGGTTATCGTAATGTAAAAACCATATGTGTTTATATATGGACCGGTCTTACGATTATCATTTCTTTGAAAAGGATTTTTGAAAAGTTAAACCGAAATGATTAGAGTCTACTCACACCAGTCCAATGACTGACCCAGAGTTTATTTTTTTTTTGTTTTACCC
This sequence comes from Allium sativum, assembly GCA_030737875.1. Taxonomy (NCBI): domain Eukaryota; kingdom Viridiplantae; phylum Streptophyta; class Magnoliopsida; order Asparagales; family Amaryllidaceae; genus Allium; species Allium sativum. Next base: position 942,857,600 of record CM060909.1, on the reverse strand, counting down.
TAAACTCTTAGGTGCACAAATTTGTATCGGCAGTCAAGTTGTTGAGATTTTATGTTTGTATTTCCAAAGCTATGTTATATAATATATTTTGTTCATTCCGCTGTGAGATTCGTGTTTACTCTGATTCTGTTGTGTTATGATCTTCTTCTCCTTCTATTCTAACCTTCCTTCTTTCTTTCTATTTCTCACCATCTAACTTCTTTCTATTAGTGATCTGGTATTCCCGAATCTTGAATATTCGACACTGTGTTTGGTGTCTATTTTTGGGGACGAAAATCCCTGGATCGTTACACAGGTGGTCGACGTCCCCACAGAGCGGCGGTCGACACCTCTTCTAGAGGGAGGTTGTAACACCCCACCTCCGCTAGGGTCACTCAAAAAGGGAATGCACTAGTTTTGGAGGAGTGTTATCGAGGTAAACAAACACAGAAATATTACAAGACAAAACATAAATAAAACAGCGGAAGAATCAGAAGATAAATTTCATTACTTTCAAGAAGAGTCAAAACCTTTTACATCCAAAGTACCAAATAGCCAAAGTCATTATTTTCCATTCAAATTCTGTCTTGCATAAATAAATAAGCATAAACTTAAAACAACAAAAGTAGCTTAATTCCCCAAAGGTAGCAGAAATGCAGCCATAGCATAGCTTAAGATCAAACCGTACATGAGCTGAACCGAAAGCAAGCGAAATCCAAGCTAAGTGCTAGAGTTTCCTCCCTGAGAACCTTGGGGGGAACGAAAGAAAAAGAGGCGAAAGAAAAACGGGTCCGTCATAAAGATTGGTAAGTCCTAGTGACTTTCAACATAAAAACAGGTAAAGGTAACATGACATGTATAAACTGAAAGTAAACATAAGGATGATAACAAGATGGGAAAGATAGACTAAGATATCATGATAATTCAAGTATAAATCAAGTGTAGTATCGCATGTTCAAGGTTCGCTGCACCAACTATACTAGTATCCCAAACCCATGTCATATATTAACCATGAAATGATCCCTTGGCCTAATATCATGAAATGACCCATTTCGGGGTCCTACGGAACGATCCATTAATCGATCGTCTCCCTACAAATTCTTGCTCGTCATGTGTCTGTGTCATAAGGCCCTATTACGAATGTAGTTACCTGTGCTAGGTCCACCATAGGGTGTATCAAGCCCTAGGGTGCCAACCATCGACACGAATCTAACATGCACAGTGTAAACCTACTTATGCCCAATGCTTGCTTTTTCAACTCCGGACTACGTGCACAACCATAGTCCGCCTGAACCTACACTGGCGCACCAAATCAGTCGTCGTTCTGGTCGCTTACAATCAGCCCAGTAATCGTGCCCTACCCTGCCTAGTTCCAGGGTACCATGATACATCTAAGTGGGTTACTGCTGAAATGGATCGTGTAACTAGGGTTTCCATCCAGCAAGTTAAGTGTTGTCATTTAAATTCTTGACTTAACCCTTATCAGTCTAGCACATCAGGTTGGTTAAGTGGTGTCTCTCAATTTCATGACTTAACCCCACTAATCCTGTGTCAAGTTGTCTAAGCGTTGTCTTTCATGTTCATGACTTAACTCTGTCATGTGGCATTAATTCATTAATGCACCCCAACCTCTCACATCAGACCTGTTGTTGTGGTCACTGGATATGTCGGGCGGTTCCGTGCAGAATTACTCCACAACTCAATCTAACCTCGGATTTCGAGCACGATATGACCAAATACACACATTGGATCCTATTGTTTGCAGTCACTGGATTTGCCGGGCGGTTCCGGGCAGAATTACACTGCAAACTCAATCCAACCTCGAGTTATCCATTTTCAAGTTCATTCTAGTGTCATGTCCATGTTCAAGTTTCATGTCAAGTTCATGTCAAGTTTCATGGCAAGTTTCAACTTATGCCTATTATCAAGGTTATGATTCATGTTCATAACCAATTCATGTTTTGCCTAATCTACCCAAATCATATTCCCATCGCATGTAAACGTGAATCGATCTAAATTACAAGTAAATCTAGATCCACAAATAAAGGGAATAACATAAAAACTATGATAGGAAAAAGAACGAGCACAAGGTGATAAATCTAGCATGATATAACTTGAGATAATTGGTTATAACATCACTGGCATATAGAATAATAGTCCTAAAACAGATCTAGCATAATAAGGTGATAGTCATGATAAAGGTGATAGTCCCAAACTTGTAAATTATAGACTGATTCAACACAACAGGCAGGATAATGTTGTGGACATGAAAGAGTTTGATTTACAACATGAATAGGTTCAAACTGATTTCATAGCAATATTCCAAAAATTCAAGATCCAAGATAGAAACTAGAATAGATGTGAATCGATTATCATACTTAAGTCCAATTTCACTTTATCTCATGTCCAAATTACAATTAACAAGTTTAAATCCCAAAGTAACTAGAACTTACAGATCGTGGACTAAGAAATTGAGATGCAGAAGTCAAGTCTAGAAACTAGTCTTTCAATTGTTGAATCATTGAATCTTGATTTGATTGTAGAAGCAAATCCCCAATATGCAATTCCTAGCCATTGTCTTCAAGAAACAGTCTTCGTGTTTTATTTTAATTCATCTTAATTTAATTTAGAAGAAGCCATGTCCATCAAGAATTTGTGCAGCATAAGGTTAGAGAAGAATGGTGTAAAGAGAATGGGGCTAGAAGGCTGCTTATATAGGATTAGGCGGAGGAATCTAGACTGAAAACGAGACCAGATATATCAGAATGAACCCAGGCTCAGAACTGGGCTTCGGCACCAGGTCGACCCACAGGTTGACCATAGGGTCGACCTGGTCCCTGGGAGGTTGAACATAGTGTCGACCCCCAGGTCGACCTAGTCCTGGGCTGGAAGATTCTCGCCCAGCCTGCACTGGGGTTTGAATTTGAATTTCAAATTCAAATTCGATCTGTTTTTCTGCTCTGAAAATCCTTGAAACATTGGAGGGTCATATCTCTCTCATACGGACTGCGTTTCTCGAAAACTCGGACTCGTTTCCAAGCAGAATTTCGAGACGAACACAATGGCGCAACCCGTTTTCCCTGATTCTTATATTGAAAATTATTTCTGCCTTGATTTATGGTTTTAACATGTTATTAAAATACGGATTGTTACATTCTCCCCTCCTTAAAGGATTTCGTCCCCGAAATCTTCAAGTTAAGAAGAATGCATCCTATGAACCAATCATCCATCTACTCAACCATCATCCACAAGAAACCATTGTCCTTAAAAGATTTCTATTGTTGTATGAACTTATGCAAGAGTGTGTGTATTTGCACTTATCTAATGCAAAAGATCAGGCGGTTACTGATTCAGTAAACCTCCTTAATGCAAAATATGTTAGTGTAATGAGTCCAACATGTATGCAAATTCCTAACATATTTTATAATCTCTACATGAGTGCACAAACATTCATTCATATGCAAAATCCAAATGATAGCATATCAAGTTTCCATCCATATACAAGTATAAGCACCTATGCATATGCAATATGAGATATGTGACTGAGCCGATCTAGTGCCTAATGTGTGTTATGCAACCACGAGCAACCACTTGAAATCACTTGCAACCACTTGCAATCATCAACCATAACATGTTTCAATTACATGTTTACATCCAAAAGGGTTCTACCTAAGGTTCTCAAGATAGGATCGAGAAGATAACAAGACAAACATGGATAGAAAAAGCATGTACAAGATACGAAGGTATGTAAACTTATAGGAAAAAGAGATCGAGAATGTACCCTAAAAAAGAATTGGGTATAGCGCACGTATCTTCTCTTCGGTTTCCCAAGTTGCGTCTTCTTGGACTTCACTCCACTGTACTTTAACTAGCCTGACTTCTCGATTCCTTAGCTTATTGATCTCCGTTCCTAAGATATGAATCGGAACTCGCCTCAACGTTGCTTCCTTCTCCACTTCTACGCCTTCAAGGATGCTTGGCTCAACCACTTCGGCAGATTCATTTAAGCACTTGCGGAGATGCAAAACCTGAAAGACATTGTGTACTCCGGCCAGCCTCTCGAGTAACTCTACCTTATAGGCCATCTGTCCAATCCTCTCGATGATACGGAACGGTCCTACAAACCTCGGCGCTAACTTTCCAACCGCTCCAAAGCGAACCACATTGCGTAAAGGAGAAACTTTTATAAAGACCATATCTCTGACTTTGAACTTTAGGTCTGTCCTTCTCTTGTCTGCTTAGGATTTCTGTCTATCTTGGGACGTTTTCATCCGTCTTCGTATCAACTCTACCTTCTCGGAAGTGTCCCTTATCATGTCGGGTCCAAGTATGAGCTTGTCTGTCGACTCCCACCAACAAATTGGTGACTGGCACGGTCTTCCGTATAAAGCTTCGAATGGTGCCATCCTTATGCTAGCTTGGTAACTATTATTATACGCGAACTCAACGAGTGGTAGGTGATCTTCCCAAGTACACCAAAGTCAAGAATACATAGTCTCAAAAGATCCTCTAGTACCCTATTTACCCTTTTGGTTTGTCCATCCGTCTGGGGGTGATGGGCCATGCTTAAACTTAGTCGTGTACCCATTGCTTCTTGTAAACTATTCCAAAATTCGCTAGTGAAAATCGGGTCACGATCGCTAACTATACTAGAAGGAACTTCGTGCAACCGTACTATTTCCCGAAGGTATATAGACGCTAGCCATGATGCGGTCCTCTTGCTCTTCACAGAAATGAAGTGAGCGCTCTTCATGAGTCTATCTACTATAACCCATATGCTAGTATTGCCCTTCCTTGACCTAGGCAATCCATCCACAAAATCCATCGAGACACTCTCCCATTTCCACAACGGAACCTCCAAAGGATGCAATAACCCACCGGGCTTTTTTGACTCGGCCTTTACTTGTTGGCACACCATGCATTTAGAAACGAATTCCACCACATCCTTTTTCATCCCATTCCAAAAGAAAATGTGTAACAACCCGAATTTTATAACATGTTAAAACTAGAAATCAGGGCAGAATTAAATTATAAATTAAGAATCAATGGGAACGAGTTACGCCATTGCGTTCGTCTCGAAATTCTGCTTGAAAACGAGTCCGAAATTTCGTAAATCGGAGTTCGTATGACCAAGATATGGCCCATAGAAGATTTCAGAAAATTCAAAATTCAGCTCGAAATTCAAATTCAGCCCGAAACAGATTGGGCGGGAAAATTTCACGCCTAGCCCCAGGTCGACTGGGGAGTCGACCTGCCCAAGCCCAGGTCGACTGCCCAGTCGACTTGGGTGTCGACCTGGGGGTCGACCTCCCTGGTCGAGCCACGTCGGCCTGTGTGCACCTGCAGGGTCTTGTGGTCTGGTTTGTTGGCCTGTGACTATTTTTGATGGCTTAGATCTATTCTAGGGTTGATCCTATGGCCTAAACTAGCTCCTACTTCTATTAAAACACCCTAAGACCTAACCTAAATCACTAAAAATCATTCTAGCAACAAAGTGCCGCCCAAATCTTTCTTGATCATGGCCTCCATCTCCAACTTCAACGGCTTGAGCATTCAAACTAGATCCATGACAAAGGAGCAAGCTTTCTACATCAAATCAAGAGAGTAGATCAACGTTGCTACAACGATTCTATGACGATTCTTGCTCCTAATTCACTAGCCACGATTTGTAAGTTCTAGATGCTTTTAGATTGAAACGATAACTTGAATATGACATGTGATAAAGTTGAAATTGAATCTATGCATGATAATCGATCCACGCTCATTCTTGTTCATTTTGGGTCTTGACCTTTGGGGATGTTGCTATGACATTAATTTGGACCTATGCATGTTGCAAATCACTCTTTAATATCATTTCATGCATGTAATGATGTGTTTCTCTCGGATCTTGTTTTATGAAAAGCTTCTACCTTCCCCTATTTATTTTCTTTTGATGAACCTTGGCCGATTTCGGACCTAGGCCTAAACTACGATTTACATGCGGTTTGTATACGGGGGAATGTTGGAATTTCACCTATTCGGACATGGGTGTGTGGTAGAATTGATTTCATAACATGAACAAGGGGAAATTTGGGGTATTGCCAATGTAATTTGCAAGTTTGGGGCATACATGAATTGGCATATGAATTAAATCATGAGTTTTGGGGACTATGTAAGTTAAATCAAGGGATTGGGCTTATGAAAATTAGGCATTAATGGAATTGGGAACATGAACCATGATGTGGGTTTATTTGGGCATGAACGTAACAAAATGTAACTTTGGCTAGAACTTGATTTGGGTAAAGTGGCATAAACTTGACATACATGCAAATAGGCGAGATTTGGACATATGGGAAGTGGCTAGAATTGGGTACACATTTTGATGGACATGTAATTGGGAACTTGGGAATATGCTTAGTAATATGTAAAGTAGGGATTTTGACTTAGGTGACATATATGTAATTAACAATCTAACGGATGCCTTCGACACGAGGTTAGACTTGAGTTGTGGTGTAATTCTGCCCGGAACCGTCTGGCATATCCAGTGACCACAACAATAATAGTCTAATGCGAGAGGTCGTAGGCAAAGATTAGATTGTGGTAATGCTTGAACCCGAGGTTGGAATGGGTTTGCGGTGTAATTCTGCCCGGAACCGCCCGGCATATCCAGTGACCGCAAACAAGTCCAATGTGAGAGGTTGATGCATTAATAAATAATAAATGAATATGACATGAACGGGTGGGTTAAGTAACTTGATTAGACTAATGACACTTAACCAATATGACATGGACGGGTGGGTTAAGTAACTTGATTAGACTAATGACACTTAACCAATATGACATGGACGGGTGGGTTAAGTAACTTGATTAGACTAATGGCACTTAACCAATATGACGTGGATGGGTGGGTTAAGTAAAACCGGACTTGATTTCTTGATGACACTTAACCATATAACACGATTAGAGGATGGGTTAGTTTAACCTGAATGGATCGATAACAGCTGACTAGTATAACGCGATGCATGGTAAGGTTAAGCAAACTCACAAGGGTAACACTTAACCGTTATAATTTGACTAGTGGATGGGGTTAGGTTAACATATACTTAATCAATCTAACATGGTAACTTGATGGGGTTTAAGTAATGAATCGCTTGAATATACTTAACCAATCTAACATGATAACTTGATGGGGTTAAGTCATGAATCGCTTGAATATACTTAACCAATCTAACATGATAACTTGATGGGGTTAAGTCATGAATCACTTGAATATACTTAACCAATCTAACATGATAACTTGATGGGGTTAAGCTTAAATATACTTAACCAATCTAACACGGTAATTTGATGGGGTTAAGCTTAAATATACTTAACCAATCTAACATGGTAATTTGATGGGGTCAAGCTTGAATATACTTAACCAGTCTAACACGGTAATTTGATGGGGTTAAGCTTAAATATACTTAACCAATCTAACACGGTAATTTGATGGGGTTAAGCTTGAATATACTTAACCAATCTAACACGGTAATTTGATGGGGTTAAGCTTGAATATACTTAACCAATCTAACACGGTAATTTGACGGGGTTAAGCTTAAGTATACTTAACCAATTTGACACGATGATTTGGATAGGGTTAAGCCATGAACCGCTGGAATACGCTTAATCAACTTGACACGTGATTCGTCGGGCTAGGTCATGAACTTGAATGACAACACTTAGCCAACTTGACATGACATGTAGACGCGTTAAGTCATGAACTTGAATGACCACACTTAACCAACTTGACATGCTAGACTGATATGGGTTAAGTCTTGAATTTAGATGACAACACTTAACCTGCTGGACGGAAACACTAGTTACGCGGTCCTTTTTAGCAGTAACCCTCTTGAAGGTATCACGATACCCTAGGGACTAGGCTAGGGTGGGGCACGATTACTGGGCTGATTGTAACCGACTAGAAAGACGACTGAGTTGGTGCACCATTGTAGGTTCAGGCGGACTATGATCGTGCACATGAGTCCTGAGTTGAAAAAGCAGGCATGGGCACCAGTAGTTGTACACTGTGCGTGCTTGGAATGGTGTCAGTGGTTGACACCCTAGGGCTTGATACACCCTAGGGTGGACCTAGCACAGAGTAGCTACATTCGTGATTGGGCCGTATGACACCGACACACGACGGGTTAGGACTTGTAGGGAGTCGATCGATTAGATCGTTACGTGAAAAAAGGGCGTTGTTCGATAGGTAGCATAATCCCTAGTGGTCCTAGGTGGCATAAACCCTGATCGAATCTAGAAAACGTCCAATAGGTAGCATAATCCCTAGTGGTCCTAGGTGGCGTAAATCCTAGTTGAACACGCGATAATTCATGATAAGGGAATCTGGCCAGAACAAGGATGGCAGTCCGAGCGATTTCAAGGGATGGTGACACTACGTTGTAGTGGTACAGAATAACGTGATGGAACCCGTACGACATACGGCAAGGGACTATACATATACATGGAAGGGATGATACGAGTTAGGATGCTAGTACGGTTGGTGCAGAGGACGTTAGACATGCGATGCTATTCCGAGTTTATCTTGTTATCTTATTACCTTGGTTATCTTGTTACCTTAGTTATCCTGTTACCTTGGTTATCTTGTTACTTGAGTTTATCTTGTTATCTCAGTTTGATCTGTTTATCTTGTCATCATGTTTATGTTCACTCTCAGTTTATACATGTCATGTTACCTTTACCTGTTTTTAGGCTGAAAGTAGCTAGGACTTACCAGTCTTTATGACTGACCCCGTTTTGTTTTCGCCTCTTTTTCTTCCGTCCCCCCCCCCCCCCCAGGTTTACAGGGAGGAAATGTTGCTACTTAGTGTGGATTTTCTGCTTCAAGATCTTCATCTATGGCTTGGACTTTCCTTGGCTATGGCTATTTTACTGTTTTACTTGGGGAATAATTTATGACTATGGTTTTATGCTTCTTTATTATTACAAGACAGGTTTCGATGTATGTAATTTAATGGCACTTTGATGTAAAAGGTTTTAGACCTTACTACTTTTATAAAGTAATGAAATCATGTTTTCTTCCGCTGTTTTATATGTTCTATCTTGTAATATTTCTGTGCATGTTTACCTAGACAACGCCCCTGCAAAGCTAGTGCATTACCTTGTGAGTGACCCTGGCGGAGGTGGGGTGTTACATTTGGTATCAGAGCAGAAGGTTACCAGACTAGGCAAAAGTTTTTAAAACCTTCTGAAACTATTTCCAAAGCCATTTTACAAAGAAGCATTTTTCAAGAAAAGTTTTAAAGAAAAAGGCTATTCCCCAAAAAGCCATTAGCACTATCCTGTGATCGAATCTCTTTTCCTTTCTTTCCTCCACCTGTAGTCACAGTAGTTTTAACTGTGACTAATCCTTTTCTAGCTACGTAAATGTTTTCCGTGCGATGGAGGAAGCTCTCAAGAGACCTGTTACCGCGTTATACAAGAAAGGATAGGAGTGGTTAAGGCGAATGAGGCTCAGAACAAGAAGGTAGTTAAGTACTATAGGACAAGGACATGGGCAAAGAACAAGATCGTCGAGAGGGCAATTGTATGCTCTCACTACTAGCGTGCCTAAGAGGGGTGGTAACGTTTCTGGTAAAAGTTTAGCTTTTCCTTTCTATCATCCCGTTAGAACTTTGTTTTGTACATCGCATCCTTTTTAAATCCTGCTTCGATAGTTGGGTCCCTGCACCTTAGTACTAGCACAATAGAGAGTCCCGTTTTTGTCTCAAATCCTGTTGGGGATCGTCCCATTTATTCATGACTTGTTTGTATTTGAGGACATCTATGACTTTTGGGAATAATGCTTATGTTTTTGAGCTATGGGTTGATTCTAGGAATGGAGTGGTTATCCAGTAAGGGTGTCATTCTCGGTTCTGAAAGGAGGGTAGTTAGACTCTTGACTTGCCTCTGTAATACCCTCGAAGTCTCGTGTAACCTTTAGGGTTCTGTCATGATTGGTTACCTAGAATCTCTTGATGCATTTGTTGGTAATCCGTTCGAGTAGAGTTCGCCACTAAGGCGGATGGTTCATTTCTCTTGTGCATGAGATATGGAAATCACTCTAGTAAGTACACTTGGTAACATGGCTGGCATCTGTTTGTTTTCAAGAGATAAGTTCTTCTGCATGGAATGCCGTAGAGCAAGTAAACGAGATCCATGATTCACTAGTGAATTTTGGAGAGCTTGCATGAAAAACCAAGAGTACACGGATATGGTTGAGCCAAGTATACTAGAGGGAGAATAAGTAAAAGTGGAACGAGAGGCGACAATGAAGTGAGTCCCAGCTCATATTTGGAAATAGGAGTTAAGAGGCCACGAAATCATGAGGTTAAAGATGGTCAAAGCACAATGGAATTAAGCTCAAGGAAATGCGACTTAGAAGATTGTAGACAAGATAGGTGCATCATATCTCTTTTTAAGAATATATTCTTGATCCCTGTTTTCCTGTAGAGCTTACCCGCATGCTATCCTTTATGTATAACCTCTCGGACCTATTCTCGATCTTATTTCTGTTGCAAACTCCATAGGGGGTATGATTCATCGGTTAATAATACCTGTCAAGGTTTGAAGGTGTCCGTTAGGATGACTAAACCTTTTGGGCTTTATAGGATATGGGTTGGGTTTAGAAAGGGATTTCTTGTAATCCAAAAAGGAGTTTATCTAGCTTATCTTCTCGATCCTATCTTGAGTACCTTAGGTAGAACCCTATGGATGCAAACATGTATTTGAAACATTTTATGATTGATGTTTGCGAAATGGTTGCAAGTGGTTGCTCGTGCATGCATGAATACACATTAGGCACTAGATCGGCTCAGACACATTTTCATGTTGCATATGCATGAGTGTTTATACTTGTTTATGGATGAAATTGAATGTGTTATCATGTGAATATTGCATATGGATGAATGGTTGTGCACACATATAGTGTTTATGTGACTAGGACTATTTGCATACATGTGGATTCATGGCACTAAACATATTCTGCATTTAGAAGATCAATCAGGCCTGATCATTTGCATTAGATAAGGAACATATACACACACTTTATGCATATGTTCATATGGCATTAGAAATCTTTTAAGGACAATGGTTGCTTGTGGATGATGTTTTGAGTAGATGGATGATGGATGGTAGGATACGTTCTTCCTAACTTAGAGATTTCGAGGACGAAATCCTTTAAGGTGGGGAGAATGTAACAACCCGAATTTTATAACATGTTAAAACTAGAAATCAGGGAAGAATTAAATTATAAATTAAGAATCAATGGGAACAGGTTACGTCATTGCGTTCGTCTCGAAATTCTGCTTGAAAACGAGTCCGAAATTTCGTAAATCGGAGTCCGTGTGACCAAGATATGGCCCATAGAAGATTTCAGAAAATTCAAAATTCAGCTCGAAATTCGAATTCAGCCCGAAACAGATTGGGCAGGAAATTTCTCGCCCAGCCCCAGGTCGACTGGGGAGTCGACCTGCCCCAGCCCAGGTCGACTACCCAGTCGACTTGGGTGTCGACCTGGGGGTCGACATCCCTGGTCGAGCCAGGTCGGCCTGTGTGCACCTGCAGGGTCTTGTGGTCTGGTTTGTTGGCCTATGACGATTTTTGATGGCTCAGATCTATTCTAGGGTGGATCCTATGGCCTAAACTAGCTCCTACTTCTATAAAAACACCCTAAGACCTAACCTAAATCACTAAAAATCGTTCTAGCAACAAAGTGATGCCCAAATCTTTATTGATCATGGCCTCCATCTCCAACTTCAAAGGCTTAAGCATTCAAACTAGATCCATGACAAAGGAGCAAGCTTTCTACATCAAATCAAGAGAGTAGATCAACGTCGCTACAACGATTCTATGATGATTCTTTCTCCTAATTCACTAGCCATGATTTGTAAGTTCTAGATGCTTTTAGATTGAAACGATAACTTGAATATGACATGTGATAAAGTTGAAATTGAATCTATGCATGATAATCGATCCATGCTCATTCTTGTTCATTTTGGGTCTTGACCTTTGGGGATGTTGCTATGACATTAATTTGTACCTATGCATGTTGCAAATCACTCTTTCATATCCTTTTCATGCATGTAATGATGTTTTTCTCTCGGATCTTGTTTTATGAAAAGCTTCTACCTTCCCCTATTTATTTTCTTTTGATGAACCTTGGCCGATTTCGGACCTAGGCCTAAACTACGATTTACATGCGGTTTGTATACGGGGGAATGTTGGGATTTCACCTATTTGGACATGGGTGTGTGGTAGAATTGATTTCATAACATGAACAAGGGGAAATTTGGGGTATTGCCGATGTAATTTGCAAGTTTGGGGCATACATGAATTGGCATATGAATTAAATCACGAGTTTTGGGGACTATGTAAGTTAAATCAAGGGATTGGGCTTATGAAAATTAGGCATAAGTGGAATTGGGAACATGAACCATGATGTGGGTTTATTTGGGCATGAACGTGACAAAATGTAACTTTGGCTAGAACGTGATTTGGGTAAAGTGGCATAAACTTGAAATACATGCAAATAGGCGAGATTTGGACATATGGGAAGTGGCTAGAATTGGGTACACATTTTGATGGACATGTAATTGGGAACTTGGGAATATGCTTAGTAATATGTAAAGTGGGGATTTTGACTTAGGTGACATATATGTAATTAACAATCTAACGGATGCCTTCGACACGAGGTTAGACTTGAGTTGTGGTGTAATTCTGCCCGGAACCGCCCGACATATCCAGTGACCACAACAATAATAGTCTAATGTAAGAGGTCGTAGGCAAAGATTAGATTATGGTAGTGCTTGAAACCGAGGTTGGAATGGATTTGCGGTGTAATTCTTCCCGGAACCGCCCGACATATCCAGTGACCGCAAACAAGTCCAATGTGAGAGGTTGATGCATTAATAAATAATAAATGAATATGACATGGACGGGTGGGTTAAGTAACTTGATTAGACTAATGATACTTAACCAATATGACATGGACGGGTGGGTTAAGTAACTTGATTAGAATAATGACACTTAACAATATGACATGGACGGGTGGGTTAAGTAACTTGATTAGACTAATGGCACTTAACCAATATGACGTGGATGGGTGGGTTAAGTAAAACCGGACTTGATTTCTTGATGACACTTAACCATATAACACGATTAGAGGATGGGTTAGTTTAACCTAAATGGATCGATAAAACCCGACTAGTATAACGCGATGCATGGTAAGGTTAAGCAAACTCACAAGGGTAACACTTAACCGTTATAATTTGACTAGTGAATGGGCTTAGGTTAACATATACTTTATCAATCTAACACGGTAATCTGATGGGGTTAAGTCATGAATCGCTTGAATATACTTAACCAATCTAACATGATAACTTGATGGGGTTAAGTCATGAATCGCTTGAATATACTTAACCAATCTAACATGATAACTTGATGGGGTTAAGTCATGAATCAGTTGAATATACTTAACCAATCTAACATGATAACTTGATGGGGTTAAGCTTAAATATACTTAACCAATCTAACACGGTAATTTGATGGGGTTAAGCTTAAATATACTTAACCAATCTGACACGGTAATTTGATGGGGTTAAGCTTGAATATACTTAACCAATCTAACACGGTAATTTGATGGGGTTAAGCTTGAATATACTTAACCAATCTAACACGGTAATTTGATGGGGTTAAGCTTCAATATACTTAACCAATCTAACACGGTAATTTGATGGGGTTAAGCTTGAATATACTTAACCAATCTAACACGGTAATTTGATCGGGTTAAGCTTGAATATACTTAACCAATCTAACATGGTAATTTGATGGGGTTAAGCTTAAGTATACTTAACCAATTTGACATGATGATTTGGATAGGGTTAAGCCATGAACCGCTGGAACACGCTTAACCAACTTGACACATGATTCGTAGGGCTAAGTCATGAACTTGAATGACAACACTTAGCCAACTTGACATGACATGTAGACGGGTTAAGTCACGAACTTGAATGACCACACTTAACCAACTTGACATGCTAGACTGATATGGGTTAAGTCTTGAATTTAGATGACAACACTTAACCTGCTGGACGGAAACCCTAGTTACGCGGTCCTTTTCAGCAGTAACCCTCTTGAAGGTATCACGGTACCCTAGGGACTAGGCTAAGGTGGGGCACGATTACTGGGCTGATTGTAAGCGACCAGAACGACGGCTGAGTTGGTGCACCATTGTAGGTTCAGGCGGACTATGGTCGTGCACATGAGTCCGGAGTTGAAAAAGCAGGCATGGGCACCAGTAGTTGTACACTGTGCGTGCTTGGAATGGTGTCATTGGTTGACACCCTAGGGCTTGATACACCCTAGGGTGGACCTAGCACAGAGTATCTACATTCGTGATTGGGCCGTATGACACCGACACACGACGGGTTAGGACTTGTAGGGAGCCGATCGATTAGATCGTTACGTGGAAAAAGGGCGTTGTTCGATAGGTAGCATAATCCCTAGTGGTCCTAGGTGGCATAAACCCTGATCGAATCTAGAAAACATCCAATAGGCAGCATAATCCCTAGTGGTCCTAGGTGGCGTAAATCCTAGTTGAACACGCGATAATTCATGATAAGGGAATCTGGCCAGAACAAGGATGGCAGTCCGAGCGATTTCAAGGGATGGTGACACTACGTTGTAGTGGTACAGAATAACGTGATGGAACCCGTACGATATACGGCAAGGGACTATACATATACATGGAAGGGATGATACGAGTTAGGATGCTAGTACGGTTGGTGCAGAGGACGTTAGACATGCGATGCTATTACGAGTTTTTCTTGTTACCTTGGTTATCTTGTTACCTTAGTTATCCTGTTACCTTGGTTATCTTGTTACTTGAGTTTATCTTGTTATCTTAGTTTGATCTGTTTATCTTTTCATCATGTTTATGTTCACTCTCAGTTTATACATGTCATGTTACCTTTACCTGTTTTTAGGCTGAAAGTAGCTAGGACTTACCAGTCTTTATGACTGACCCCGCTTTGTTTTCGTCTCCTTTTCTTCCGTTCCCCTCCCCCCAGGTTTACAGGGAGGAAATGTTGCTACTTAGTGTGGATTTTCTGCTTCAAGATCTTCATCTATGGCTTGGACTTTCCTTGCCTATGGCTATTTTACTGTTTTACTTGAGAAATAATTTATGACTATGGTTTTATGCTTCTTTATTATTGCAAGACAGGTTTCGATGAAAGTAATTTAATGGCACTTTAATGTAAAAGGTTTTAGACCTTACTACTTTTATAAAGTAATGAAATCATGTTTTCTTCCGCTGTTTTATATGTTCTGTCTTGTAATATTTCTGTGCATGTTTACCTAGACAACGCCCCTCCTAAGCTAGTGCATTCCCTCGTGAGTGACCCTGGCGGAGGTGGGGTGTTACAAAATGCGCTTCATATCCTTGTACATTTTTTCACCTCCGGGATGTATAGTCATCTTCGAGTGATGCGCCTCTTCGAGAACTCTCTTTACTAAGTCTACCACTTGTGGGACACATAGTCTACCATCACGCCTTAGCCATCCTTTGTCATCTATGGCATACCTACTGAGGTGACTTGACCTCTCACCTCTAATCAACTTGTCCATGATCTCGACTATCTGTGGGTCTTCCTTCTGTGAAGTTCCTACTTGGTCTAGAAGCGTAGGCCTTAACTCAAGAGATGCTAATGTGCTAGCCAACGACTCAACAACAGGTGTGAAATCAAAGGTTGCTATAAACTTTAGATTTTTCCTTTCAACAAACAAAGGACTCAAAGTTAACCTTTTCCTACTTAGCGCATCCGCCACCACGTTACCCTTGCCAGGAGTATAGGCTATATCGAAGTCATACGATGCCAAGAATTCCATCCACCTCTGTTGCCTTAGATTCAAATCTTTTTGCGAAAAGAGGTACTTAAGTGACTTGTGATCGGTGTACAACTCGAGTTTTTCACCTAGAAGATAGTGGCGCCAAGACTTAAGCGCAAAAACAATCGCGGCCAATTCCAAGTCATGTGTGGGATAGTTTTTCTCATGAACTTTAAGTTGTCTACCCCCGTAGCATATCACTTTCCCTTCTTGCATTAGGACAACGCCTAATCCCGTGCCACACGCATCTGTGTATACCGTAAACATCTTACCTCCATCGGGTAATGTCAAAATTGGAGCTGTGGTAAGGGCTCTCTTAAGCCTTTGAAAAGCAACGTCACACTATATGTCCCATGCAAAAGCTAGGTTCTTCTTCGTTAACCTAGTAAGAGGGGCTGAAATTTTAGCGAAGTCCTTAATGAACTTCCTATAGTAGCCCGCCAAACCGAGAAAGCTTCTCACTTCTGTTGCGTTCTTAGGAACTTTCCAGTCTTGCACCGCAGCTACCTTTGCGGGGTCCACAGCTATACCTTGCTTAGAAACTACATGTCCAAGAAACCGAACTTCTTTTCTCCAAAAATGACACTTGGAGAACTTAGCCTTCAACACGTGTGCTCTAAGTGTATCCATGAAAGTACGCGGGTGCATTCGTCAAACCAAATGGCATGACGAGCCATTCGAAGAAACCATTCAGATTCCTAAATGCGGTCTTGTCAATGCTATCCTCAGCCACTCTAAGTTGATGGAATCCTGTAGCTAGATCGAGTGGAGAGAAAACAGACGCTCCTACAAGTTGGTCGAACAAGTCGTCGATTCTCGGTAGTGGGTGCCTATTCTTCTTAGTCAGCTTGTTTAACTCATGATAATCTACGCATAGATGAAGCGAACCATCCGCCTTAGTAGTGAATACCACCGGAGCACCCCATTCAGAAATGCTTCGCCTAATGAAATTTTTCTCAAGCAACTCCTTAACTTGCTTACTAAGCTCTTTTCTCTCTCGCGAGGCCATGTATCTAACGGGCAATGCAACTGGCTTAGCATTATCAAAAAGATATATACAGAAATCTATCTCGCGTTTAGGGGGTAACCCCTTAACCTCGTCAAATACATCGAGATATTCTCGGACTACCTATACTGATTGCAAATCATCGATAGGCGAGTCAAGAGATTCTAGATAACATAACATGACAGGACCCACAGGGTTACAAGAAATTTCAAGGGTATTACCAAGGCGATTTACGAGCCTAACAACCCTTCATTCACAATCGAGATTGGCTCCATTATTGGACAGCCAATCCATGCCTATAATCAAACCGTATCCCATAAATCCGAGAAAGCATTACACGTGAATTCTATGATTAAGATAGAAATCCTCAAATCCACACAAACCATAGATAAATGAACGGAGCCACCAATTAGATTTGAAGCAATAACGGGATCCTCAACTAGACTAGTACTTAGGTGCAGAGTTTCAACAATATCAGAAGAAATAAAAGTATGCAATGCGCCAGAATCAAACAAGGTTCGAACAGGAAGATCAAAATGATAGACTAAACTTTCGACAGAAATATTTCTACCTCGATCTTGCGGAGGTACCGTGAGAGCATGGACTTTTCCTCCAGAAGAAGGTCCAGCTCCCTGCCCTTGCTTCCTTGGGAAGACCTTAGCCATGTGTCATGTCTCACCGCAGTGGAAATAGCCACCCATCTTCCTTTTCTTCTTCCTGCAGTCTTTGACCAGATGTCCAGGAATGCCACAGAAATTACACTTTCTCTTTTCACGGGATTTGTTGTTCTTCCCGCCTTTCTTTGGATCAACCTTCTTATTATGTGACCCTTCCCCCTTCTTATCTTGTGGCCCTTCTGCTTTTTCCTCATTCTTTCCCTTGTCTTCCTCACTTAAGAGTGCCATGTCTACCAACCTTTCGTAAGTAGCCCCCATAGGTATGTGGGTCATAGCCAAGCTGTGAAGTGGCTCATTCAATCCCTTGACAAAACGGAGAGCCTTCTTATGAGGAGTATTCACTATGTCCAGTCCAAACCGGGCCAGCTGATTGAATTGATTGACGTACTCCTTGACCGTCATACTCCCTTGCTTAAGAGATAAGAACTTTTCCAGTTGTAGACTTCGTTCATCTTCTGAGAGGAATTTCATCTCAAACCTTATTCTGAAATCCATCCATGTTTCAACCGGCCTCTCTGCGTTAGTTACTTCCCACCAATAGGAAGCTTCGTCTTTGAGCAACCATACCGCCAACTGTACCTTCTGCCTATCGTCCACCTCGAAGATAATGAATAGATCCTCAGTTTCTTTAAGCCATTTCCTCGCTTCCACGAATGATTCAGTTCCCTTAAGATCCTTTCCACCCACGGCCCTAAAATCTCTACAGATCTTTGAGAAAGCATTTGCACGAGGAGGGGGCGGAGGAGGAGGAACCGCTGCAGCTGGAGGAGGAATATCTGCTGGGCCTGCATCGTTGGCCCTAGCCTCTAAGTACCTCCTGAACCAGCCAGGTATTGGCACGCCCTCTGGAAGGTTAAGATTCCCAAACATGCTGAAATGAAAAAGAAGAGATTCAAAACGAGGAAACAAAGGATAGTGCTAATGGCTTTTGGGGAACAACCTTTAAATAAAACAAGACTTTTCTTGAAAAATGCTTCTTTGTAAACGGTTTTGAAAATAGTTTTAGAAGGTTTTAAAAAAAACTTTTGCCCAGTCTGCTAACCTTCTGCTCTGATACCAAGTGTAACATCCCACCTCCGCTAGGGTCACTCACAAAGGGAATGCACTAATTTTGGAGGAGCGTTATCGAGGTAAACAAACACAGAAATATTACAAGACAGAACATAAATAAAGCAGCGGAAGAATCAGAAGATAAATTTCATTACTTTCAAGAAGAGTCAAAACCTTTTACATCCAAAGTACCAAATAGCCAAAGTCATTATTTTCCATTACAACAAATTTTGTCTTGCATAAATAAAGAAGCATAAACTTAAAACAACAAAAGTAGCTTAATTCCTCAAAGGTAGCAGAAATGCAGCCATAGCATAGCTCAAGATCAAATCGTACATGACCTGAACCAAAAGCAAGTGAAATCCAAGCTAAGTGCTAGAGTTTCCTCCCTGAGAACCTGGGGGGAAACGAAAGAAAAAGAGGCGAAAGAAAAACGGGTCAGTCATAAGACTGGTAAGTCCTAGTGACTTTCGGCATAAAACAGGTAAAGGTAACATGACATGTATAAACTGAAAGTAAACATAAGGATGATGGCAAGATGGGCAAGATAGACTAAGATAGCATGATAATTCAAGTATAAATCAAGTATAGCATCGCATGTTCAAGGTTCGCTGCACCAACTGTACTAGTATCCCAAACCCATATCATATATTAATCATGAAATGATCCCTTGGCCCAATATCATGAATTGACCCATTTTAGGGTCCTAAGGAACGACCCATTAATCGATCGGCTCCCTACATGTAACGCCCCGCATTCTTTTAGCTTTGAAAATAAGAGATTTATATATTTATAAATAGGGATACGTGAGAGGGTTAATTAAAGAACTATGGTAATAAGAGATATTATGTTTATATTCTAAGAATTAGGTTAAACGGATTTCACCATTCCGTTCATCTCGGAAAAATACGCGAAATAGAGTCTGAGTTTTCGAAAATCGGAGTCCGTATGACCAAGATATGGCCCGTCGAAGTTTTCAAAACAGTTTAAGATTAGGGCAGAATTCAAAATTCAAAAATACAGGGGGGAAGGGCGGGAGAATTCCCGCCCAGGTCGAGTCGACAGGCGTGTCGACTGTGCAGTCGACACAGCCACCCCCGTGTCGACTGCCCAGTCGACACGGTGTCGACCTGCCTGGTCGAGCCTAGGCAACCTGGGTGCACCTGCTTGCTGTTTGAACCGATTTTGGGGGCTTGTGACGAATTCTGACGGTTCTGATCTATCCTAGGGTTAATCTAAGGGCCTAAACTACTCCTAATCTCTATAAAAAGACCCCTAAGCCTACCCTAAACCCTCACAAATCACTCATGCCACGAAGGGCTGCCCAAATGCCAAGTGATCATGGCCTCCATCTCCAATTCCTAGAGACTATGCATTCAAATCGGATCCGAATCAAAGGTGTAGCTTGCTACATCAAATCAAGGGAGTGGATCAACGTTGCTATGCAAGTTTCATGACGATTCTTCAACAAAGGAGCCACCTTTCTTCGTCAAGACGATGCATGATCCTTTCCTAAGCCTCGCTATGTAAGTTCTAGCTACTTCTAAATCTAAACGGTAGTCTTAATGATGGCATGGAATAAAACGAGATTAAACTAAGTATGCTAGCCTATATGAACCTTGTCATGTCTCTTTTGCTTGAACCTATGACTTTAGGCTATGTTTAGTGACTAAATCAAGTTACTCATGTTGCATTGGACTTAGTTTGCCATGCAAGATTGAACCTTTACTTGTGGAAAGTTGGGATGAACACTTGGAACCAATTTGACTTGTGAAATATGTGCATGAACATGACTTGAGGCTTATGCATATAAATGAACCCAAACCCCTCATGATAATATGCATGTTTGGGACCAAAACCCCCCTTATGATACTTTGCATGCTTGAGGCCAAATCCTTTATGACAATATTCACGTTTGTGGCCAATCCCTTTATGACATCGTGCATGTTTAGTGGCCAATATGCAATATGCTAGTTATATGAACACCTTTGCCTCAACTTTCACCATATTTAACTTGTGATTCATCTTTGCCATCTTGTACCCATCTTTGTCATATTATCCCAAATATGTTTCACTTTCATGTGCGTTGGGGACACGCTTTGGGTAGCTTTGGCAAACTTGAAAATTGGCTATGACCTTGACGTGAAATTACATGTAACGTGAAATGATAAATAATGTGAATATGACACGGAAACTTGACATGGGGCTACATGGAAACATGGACTAAAAAGGGGTCTAAATTTGACATGAACATGATACGTAGAAAACATGAAAGTGGCCAACTCGAGGTTGGGTTGAGTTTGTAGCATAAATCTACCCGGACCCGCCCGGCTTAACTAGTGGCTACAAACAATAAGACCCAATGTGAGCAGTTGGTCATATAGCACTTAAAACCCGAGGTTGGACTCGGTTGTGGTGTAAAGCTACCCGGACCCGCCCGGCTTAACTAGTAACCACAACAAAGTCTAATGTGAGAGGTTGGGGTGCATTAATCTAATTAATGCCACAAGAAAAGGTTAAGTAAATTTGACTAATGACACTTAACCTATATGACACGCATGGGTAGGTTAAGTGGAACCGGACTTGATTTCTTAATGACGCTTAACCATATAAGACGATTAGGAGATGGGGTTAAGTAATCTACAATTAACTAATCCAAACACGATACTTAGGTGAGGATAAGTAACCTACACTTAACCGATCTAAAATAACATGTGGATAAGGTTAAGTCGTAAACCGTTTGATATACTTAGCCAATTCGACATACGGGTTGTAGGGCTAAGCCTTGAACTTGAACACTTAGTCGATTATGACATGGTTGGCATGCGGGTTAGGTCATGGGCTTGAATAACAACACTTAACCCAATAGACAAAACCCTAGTTAGAGGAACTAGGTAGAAAATCGTAGTTAATCAGGGATAACGGGAAAAGGAGCTAAGTGATAAACCTTAGTTAAGAATAACTAAGTAATAATTCTTAGCCAAGGACATGGGACTAGTTCACAAATAGATGAGTAATCTGATAACGGTAGGTCATGGCTTAGTATACGAGGAGGAGCAACTTATCTGACTTGGATAAAAAGCTCCAGCGAACTGGGTGACGAAGTGGTAGCTTCGGGGGACGTGAGGGTACTCTTGGTATCCCCCGGTGAGGTGGCAAATGGTCCATGAAACCCGGCCTCACAGAGGTTAAGGTCTGCGGTAGAAGAGCCAAGAGTATACCTTGATTGCTATGCGAGCGACCTAAAGACTGGGATGGATTAGCGTGGAGTCGACGATACTTGTTTTTGCCCTGGATAGCACGTCGCCGACTACCTACCATCTTTAGTCAATCGTGTACAAATGGAAAGGCAGAGAACCCCCAACAGACCATGTTCTTGCTATCGAGTCATGGGTGAGGTTGGCCCATAGGAAAGTGGGGCTATAGTGGGGCCGGGATGTGGTTCTCATACATGATTTTTCTTGGGTTGCCTTTCAGTAGTTGAGGGAGGGGTCACGTGGGACCATAGCCACGGATACAAAAACAGACCTTGATATCTGCATCAGCAGACGACTTAAAGCTCCCGACCGAGTTCCGCATTTCTTGATTTGCCCTTGCACGGAACTCGGATGGCACATTGAAGAACATGTGCGTCTAGACATGGAAAACGATTCACGATACTTATGCGGGATAAAGGGCGCGGTTGACGGGTGGCATAATCCCTTGGCCCTAGGTGGCTTGAACCCAAACCGAGACACGGAAACGTTCATTAGGTAGCATCATCCCTAGTGGTCCTAGGTGGCATAAATCCTAAGTGAACACGCGATAGTTCATGATAAGAAAACCTAACAAGATCAAGGGAAGCAGTCCAAAACAACCTCAAGGATAAAATGGTACTACGTTGACGTGGTATCGATTTACATGGGAAAGCCCGTACGGCCTACGGCAGAGGACTGAACTTATACATGGAAAGAAACGTACGAATGGGGAAACACCTACATATGCTATATATTAGGTTAACATGGACCATTACATGACATGGGGCAAGGGACATTCATAGTTAACACATGACGCGGGTTGGGATACTAGTACGAGAGGTGCAGAGTAAATATACATGATAAATACCGGGGGATGTTATACATGATAGATACCTTGGGATAGTATACTTGATAGAAACCTGACGATGTGATACCTTGATTTATCTTGACACCGTAGTTTATCATGATACCTTAGTTTATCTTGCTACAGTAGTTCATCCAGTTATCTTGGTTTAGCGTATCTATCTTGTCAACATCCTTATGTTTACTTTCAGTTTATGCATGTCATGTTACCTTTACCTGTTTTTATACTGGAAGTAGATAGGACTTACCAGTCTTTATGACTGACCCCGTTTTGTTTCCCCTCTTTGTCTTCCGTTTCCCCCCCAGGTTTTCAGGGAGGAAATGATGTTGTTTAGTTCGGACCTCTTATGCTTGAAGGTCATCATGTATAGCTTGGTCTTCTCTTGGCTATGGTTGCTTCACCGCTTTATTTTGGGGAATAATTTATGAAAAGGTTTTATGCAACTTTACTATTGCAAGACAGTTTTTGATGTATTCTGATGAAAAAGGCTTTAGACCTTATTTTATAAGGTAATGAAATTTGTTTTACTTCCGCTGTTTAATATATGTTCTGTCTTGTAATATTTCTGTGCATGTTTACCTCGATAATGCTTCACCAAACCTAGTGCATTCCCTTTGTGAGTGACCCTAGCGGAGGTGGGGTGTTACATTTGGTATCAGAGCAGAAGGTTACCAGAATGGGCAAAAGTTTTTAAAACCTTCTGAAAACTATTTGAGAAACCGTTTATAAAGAAGAATTTTTCAAGAAAAGTTTTTAAAGGCTATTCCCCAAAAGCCATTAGCACTATCCTTTGTTTCCTTGTCGAATCTCTTTTTCTTTCTCTCCTCCACCTGTAGCCACAGTGGTTTCAAGTACGACTAGCCTTTTCTAGCTACAAAAGTGTTCTCCGTGAGACGGAGGTAGTCCCCGAGAGGCGTGTGGCTGTATTATAAGAAGGGATGGTAAGAAAGAAGATCGTTGTGCAAGAAGGAAAAAAAAAATTGAAGGGGGCAAGTCGACAGGGGTGTCGACTGCACAGTCGACACGACCCCCCCCCCCCCCATGTCGACACGCCCCCCTGTAGCAGAAAAAATAATATAAAAGGCACGAAGGCCGACAGCCTTCAGCTCCAAAGCACATTTCTTGCGTCTCCCTTCCAGCCACCAAGAAACCCAAAAATCCCTTCACTTCCTCCACCTCCTACCGCTTCGTTTCTCCGCTATATTCTGTAAAACTGGTCTCAAATCGAAGCTAAGGCCATCCTCTATCCAGATCTATAATTTTCCTCTCTCAATTTGGGCTCAAATCGCCATGGAAAACCATCTTGAGATTTACCCTCAATTAACACCACAAGAGATAGAATGGTGCGATGAGCGACAGGAGATAGTTGAGCAATACGCGAAGAGCGCCAACATGAAGTTACTATTAGGCCGTCCGGTGAGATTTGATGATTTTGCGGGGACCCCCGTGGAAAGCTTATTTGAGGAAGCGGGTTTGATTTCTATCTTGGACTTACGCACCGCCGAGAGAAGGGGCGTCAAGCGTTTGGTAAGGCTTTTTGACGCATTTTTAAAAATTGGTGAGGATGATGAGGGTTTAGTAACCTATAGTTCAAAGGTTAAGGGTACTCATATTTACATTAATGAGGTCCAGTTTGGTGAAATGTTAAATATCCGCGGTACGGGAATGGATACAGCGGATCTTGAGATGAATGATAATACTATATGGCGTAGGATTTTCTTTCATGAGCTTGAAAGACAGTGGGATTATGATCATCTACGCCCACTAGCTAGATTTGTTATCAGGATATTGCAGTATAATCTGGCGGGGCAGAATGCTGGGTTCGATAGAATTCCACACGTCATTAAGATTGCTACCTATGCTATATTTGGGGGTATACAGATGAACTGGGCCTGAACTATCTTACAGCAGTACCATACCACTAGGGAAGTAAGGATTTCCAATATTTGCTTTGGAAATTTACGGACTACGGTTTTTATGCGGAGTGGCGTTGATCTACACGACGAGGATTTTGTAGTACTTTCTTCTCATCCCTCTAGTATTATTAGCGTGGCTGCACTGACAAGGATGGGTATATAATTGCAACAGCTGCAAGAGCCACAGCCTATGGAACATGATGGAGAGGATGAGGGTGACGAGGGGGAAGAACAAGAGGACGAGCCACATGATAGTCAGCTCGGATAATTCGAAGAACCCCAGCAGACGACATCAGAGGGGTTTGGGCAAGCACATGCAGAGCAGGCTTGGGAAGGAGCTTGGACTTCCCAGACCCCGGCACAGGGGGCTGCAGATACGTCCGGGTGGGACCCATGGGTTAGTAGGGATCCAGATTGGAGGTCTGAGCTGAGGTATGTTTCGGAGCAGCAAGCTCGTATAGTTAGGGGCCACCATGACATACTGAGGACACAGCAGGAGATGCTACAGGCACAGGTAGACCTAGCTCAGACTCAGCAGCAGATGCTACACGATATGGGTACCTCCTGCGATCAGTTAAGAGCTGGACTTCAGGACTTACAGTTAGAGGTTATGCAGGGGAATCGACGACAGGGAGAGAGGCTTAATAGCATAGAGGAGCTCATTCGTAGCTACTTCCGTTAGGCTTGACCTCTATCGGTGTATCCGTAGGGTAGTATTTTATTTTATCTAGTTGTAACCATGTACTGAAATTATCTTAATGTAATCCGCACGTTGTTTGCTTAATGAAAACTGTTGTGCTTGAGATAACCCTGAAAATATTGCACGGTAATATATATAGACGAGGAAAAACGGGAAAGTAAATAAACGAGAAAAAGGTAAATTTTTCCGTTGTGTAAGATTTAGAAAATTAGATTTTTCTAAAATTAAAAATGGATGGTAGGATCTCGGATGCGCCAATTGGATGAACTTCACTCTTATTTTATAAGGGTGTGGGAAAATTTGGATGAAACTGTTTTCGTAAATTTTTGCATTCATTTAGAACTGCAAGTATATTTAGGGTGAGAGCATCATGTTTTGAAAAAGAATTTTTCAAGGAAATTGCATCCATATAGGTGGTACCACAAGTTAGGCATACATATTTTACTACAATGTAATTCACTTTGCACATGTGCACATGGTTGCAACAATTGGTTGAACACTTTTGGGTGGTAATGGGGGGACATAAATCCTACTCTTATTGAATTTCGGGGACGAAATTCGTTAAGGGTGGGAGAATGTAACGCCCTGCATTCTTTTAGCTTTGAAAATAAGAGATTTATATATTTATAAATAGGGATACATGAGCGGGTTAATTAAAGAACTATGGTAATAAGAGATATTTTGTTTATATTCTAAGAATTAGGTTAAACGGATTTCACCATTCCGTTCGTCTCGGAAAAATATGCGAAATAGAGTCTGAGTTTTCGAAAATCGGAGTCCGTATGACCATGATATGGCCCGTCGAAGTTTTCAAAACAGTTTAAGATTAGGGCAGAATTCAAAATTCAAAATTCAAAAACACAGGGGGGAAGGGCGGGAGAACTCCCGCCCAGGTCGAGTCGACAGGCGTGTCGACTGTGCAGTCGACACAGCCGCCCTCGTGTTGACTGCCCAGTCGACACGGTGTCGACCTGCCTGGTCGAGCCCAGGCAACCTGGGTGCACCTGCTTGCTGTTTGAACTGATTTTGGGGGCTTGTGACGAATTCTGACGGTTCTGATCTATCCTAGGGTTAATCTAAGGGCCTAAACTACTCCTAATCTCTATAAAAAGAACCATAAGCCTACCCTAAACCCTCACAAATCACTCATGCCACGAAGGGCTGCCCAAATGCCAAGTGATCATGGCCTCCATCTCCAATTCCTAAAGACTATGCATTCAAATCGGATCCGAATCAAAGGTGTAGCTTGCTACATCAAATCAAGGGAGTGGATCAACGTTGCTATGCAAATTTCATGACGATTCTTCAACAAAGGAGCCACCTTTCTTCGTCAAGACGATGCATGATCCTTTCCTAAGCCTCACTATGTAAGTTCTAGCTACTTCTAGATCTAAACGGTAGTCTTAATGATGGCATGGAATAAAACGAGATTAAACTAAGTATGCTAGCCTATATGAACCTTTTCATGTCTCTTTTGCTTGAACCTATGACTTTAGGCTATGTTTAGTGACTAAATCAAGTTACTCATGTTGCATTGGACTTAGTTTGCCATGCAAGATTGAACCTTTACTTGTGGAAAGTTGGGATGAACACTTGGAACCACTTTGACTTGTGAAATATGTGCATGAACATGACTTGGGGCTTATGCATATAAATGAACCCAAACCCCTCATGATAATATGCATGTTTGGGACCAAAACCCCCCTTATGATACTTTGTATGCTTGAGGCCAAATCCTTTATGACAATATTCACGTTTGTGGCCAATCCCTTTATGACATCGTGCATGTTTAGTGGCCAATATGCAATATGCTAGTTATATGAACACCTTTGCCTCAACTTTCACCATATTTAACTTGTGATTCATCTTTGCCATCTTGTACCCATCTTTGTCATATTATCCCAAATATGTTTCGTTTTCATGTGCGTTGGGGACACGCTTTGGGCAGCTTTGGCAAACTTGAAAATTGGCTATGACCTTGACGTGAAATTACATGTAACGTGAAATGATAAATAATGTGAATATGACATGGAAACTTGACATGGGGCTGCATGGAAACATGGACTAAAAAGGGGTCTAAATTTGCCATGAACATGATACGTAGAAAACATGAAAGTGACCAACTCGAGGTTGGGTTGAGTTTGTAGGATAAATCTACCCGGACCCACCCAGCTTAACTAGTGGCTACAAACAATAAGACCCAATGTGAGCAGTTGGTCATATAGCACTTAAAACCCGAGGTTAGACTCGGTTGTGGTGTAAAGCTACCCGGACCCGCCCGGCTTAACTAGTAACCACAACAAAGTATAATGTGAGAGGTTGGGGTGCATTAATCTAATTAATGCCACAAGAAAAGGTTAAGTAAATTTGACTAATGACACTTAACCGATATGACACGAATGGGTAGGTTAAGTGGAGCCGGACTTGATTTCTTAATGACGCTTAACCATATAAGACGATTACGAGATGGGGTTAAGTAATCTACACTTAACTAATCCAAACATGATACTTAGGTGAGGATAAGTAACCTACACTTAATCGATCTAAAATAACATGTGGATAAGGTTAAGTCGTAAACCGTTTGATATACTTAGCCAATTCGACATACGGGTTGTAGGGCTAAGCCTTGAACTTGAACACTTAGTCGATTATGACATGGTTGGCATGCGGGTTAGGTCATGGGCTTGAATAACAACACTTAACCCAATAGACAAAACCCTAGTTAGAGGAACTAGGTAGAAAATC
Source organism: Allium sativum (assembly GCA_030737875.1). Classification (NCBI taxonomy): domain Eukaryota; kingdom Viridiplantae; phylum Streptophyta; class Magnoliopsida; order Asparagales; family Amaryllidaceae; genus Allium; species Allium sativum. The sequence continues at coordinate 942,829,523 of CM060909.1, read as the reverse complement.
GTAGTTAATCAGGGATAACGGGAAAAGGAGCTAAGTGATAAACCTTAGTTAAGAATAACTAAGTAATAATTCTTAGCCAAGGACATGGGACTAGTTCACAAATAGATGAGTAATCTGATAACGGTAGGTCATCGCTTAGTATACGAGGAGGAGCAACTTATCTGACTTGGATAAAAAGCTCCAGCGAACTGGGTGACGAAGCGGTAGCTTCGGGGGACGTGAGGGTACTCTTGGTATCCCCCGGTGAGGTGGCAAATGGTCCATGAAACCCGGCCTCACAGAGGTTAAGGTCTGCGGCAGAAGAGCCAAGAGTATACCTTGGTTGCTATGCGAGCGACCTAAAGACTGGGATGGATTAGCGTGGAGTCGACGATACTTGTTTTTGCCCTGGATAGCATGTCGCCGACTACCTACCATCTTTAGTCAATCGTGTACGAACGGAAAGGCAGAGATCCCCCAACAGACCATGTTCTTGCTATCGAGTCATGGGTGAGGTTGGCCCATAGGAAAGTGGGGCTATAGTGGGGCCGGGATGTGGTTCTCATACATGATTTTTCTTGGGTTGCCTTTCAGTAGTTGAGGGAGGGGTCACGTGGGACCATAACCACGGATACAAAAACAGACCTTGATATCTGCATCAGCAGACGACTTAAAGCTCCCGACCGAGTTCCGCATTTCTTGATTTTCCCTGGCACGGAACTCGGATGGCACATTGAAGAACATGTGCGTCTAGACATGGAAAACGATTCACGATACTTACGCGGGATAAAGGGCGCGGTTGACGGGTGGCATAATCCCTAGTGGCCCTAGGTGGCTTAAACCCAAACCGAGACACGGAAACGTTCATTAGGTAGCATCATCCCTAGTGGTCCTAGGTGGCATAAATCCTAAGTGAACACGCGACAGTTCATGATAAGAAAACCTAACAAGATCAAGGGAAGCAGTCCAAAACAACCTCAAGGATAAAATGGTACTACGTTGAGGTGGTATAGATTTACATGGGAAAGCCCGTACGGCCTACGGCAAAGGACTGAACTTATACATGGAAAGAAATGTACGAGTGGGGAAACACCTACATATGCTATATATTAGGTTGACATGGACCTTTACATGACATGGGGCAAGGGACATTCATAGTTAACACATGACGCGGGTTGGGATACTAGTACGAGAGGTGCAGAGTAAATATACATGATAAATACCGGGGGATGTTATACATGATAGATAACTTGGGATAGTATACTTGATAGAAACCTGACGATGTGATACCTTGATTTATCTTGACACTGTAGTTTATCATGATACCTTAGTTTATCTTGCTACAGTAGTTCATCCAGTTATCTTGGTTTAGCGTATCTATCTTGTCGACATCCTTATGTTTACTTTCAGTTTATGCATGTCATGTTACCATTACCTGTTTTTATACTGGAAGTAGATAGGACTTACCAGTCTTTATGACTGACCCCGTTTTGTTTCGCCTCTTTGTCTTCCGTTTTCCCCCCAGGTTTTCAGGGAGGAAATGATGTTGTTTAGTTCGGACCTCTTATGCTTGAAGGTCATCATGTATAGCTTGGTCTTCTCTTGGCTATGGTTGCTTCACTGCTTTATTTTGGGGAATAATTTATGAAAAGGTTTTATGCATCTTTACTATTGCAAGACAGGTTTTGATGTATTCTGATGAAAAAGGCTTTAGACCTTATTTTATAAGGTAATGAAATTTGTTTTACTTCCGCTGTTTTATATATGTTCTGTCTTGTAATATTTCTGTGCATGTTTACCTCGATATTGCTTCACCAAACCTAGTGCATTCCCTTTGTGAGTGACCGTAGCGGAGGTGGGGTGTTACACTACAAGTTCTAGCTCGTCATGTGTCTGTGTCCTACGGCCCTATCATGAATGTAGTTACCTGTGCTAAGTCCACCATAGGGTGTATCAAGCCCTTAGGTGCCAACCATCGACACGAATCTAGCATGCACAGTGTAAACCTACTGATGCCCAATGCCAGCATTTTCAATTCCAGACTACGTGCACGACCATAGTCTGCCTGAACCTACACTGGCGCACCAACTTAGCCGTCGTTCTGGTCGCTTACAATCAGCCCAGTAATCGTGCCCCACCCTGCCTAGTTCCAGGGTACCATTATACAGCTAAGTGGGTTACTGCTGAAATGGACCGCGTAACTAGGGTTTCCATCCAGCAGGTTAAGTGTTGTCATTTAAATTCGTGACTTAACCCTTATCAGTCTAGCATGTCAGGTTGGTTAAGTGTTGCCTCTCAATTTCATGACTTAACCCCACCAATCCTGTGTCAAGTTGGCTAAGCGTTGTCTTTCATGTTCATGACTTAACCCTATCCTGTGGCATTAATTCATTAATGCACCCCAACCTCTCACATCAGACCTGTTGTTGTGGTCACTGGATATGCCGGGCGGTTCCGGGCAGAATTACACCACAACTCAGTCTGACCTCGGGTTTCGAGTGCGATATGACCAACTACCCACATTGGATCCTATTGTTTGTAGTCACTGAATTTGTCGGGCGGTTCCGGGCAGAATTACACTGCAACTCAACCCAACCTCGAGTTGGCCATTTTCAAGTTCATTCTAGTGTCATGTCCATGTTCAAGTTTCATGTCAAGTTCGTGTCAAGTTTCATGGCAAGTTTTAACTTATGCCTATTATCAAGTTCATGATTCATGTTCATAACCAATTCTTGTTTTGCCTAATCTACCCAAATTGTATTCCCATCGCATGTAAACGTGAATCGATCTAAATTACAAGTAAATCTAGATCCAGAAATAAAGGGAATAACATCAAAACTATGATAGGAAAAAGAACGAGCACAAGGTGATAAATCTAGCATGATATAACTTGAGATAATTGGTTATAACATCACTGGCATATTGTAGCGACCCAGCAGATTTTCGACCCCGAAAATCGACATAAAATCACAATGTTGACTATTCAAGTACCGAAAACACTGGATTGTCATGAGAAAGAAATTAGAGGGTGAGAATAGAAAGAAAGAAGTATTAGAATAGAAGAAAGAAGAAGAACACATCAGAATCTCACAGCGGAACTAATAAAATATAATATCAAATACCTTTATACAAAAACTGTATATACATACCAATCATCAGAGTATAACGTACATCAGACACAGCGGAACAATACTTTATATAACTAGTAGTGAAGCCTCCTGCTTCTAGCTCCTGAAAACTCCAAGCGAATATAACCTACAAATACACTCGGTCTGACCCGAGCACATTTGAAGCAAAGCAAAATACACCGGGTCTGTCTGGAATACTATCATTGATAAATTCACAGAACATGCACTTGTTTAACTTTGGAAAATCCTTTCTGAAATCAAAGGATAACAGTAAGACCAGTCCACACATAAACACAGATGGTTTTTACCTTACTATAACCCAAAACGTTTTCAAAATCATAACTTATTCTGATATTATCATAGTGTCTAAATTCAAGTAATTTAGAATCTAGCGGAATGCTTGCATCTCACGCTTCACATATATAGTATGCAAACAAAAAACCACGGGCGCTTATTAGATATTGGATTCCAAACTTGACAAGGTATGGGACCACCTTCCGAACGTGTATCTCTAGAGGCGAATACACTGGGTTCAACAAGAACGTCTTGCAACCCGGCCCTCACATGACCGACCACTCATTTCGCTTGACTGTATCGAATGTATATCACCGGCGGTTGGGATCATCAATCGCCTCTAGAAAAGGGACAGCATCGAAATATAGATTAAAGAAGCAAATAGATTTTCTTAGATAGGTGATCATACATCCTAATGGGAGCGACCCACATAGCTATGTTGCCTGCCCGATTTTTGTCATTTCCCGGTTGATGAGGCTTGAGGCTAGAATTTCTTTTCAAAAATCTGGTCATCATTCACTTTAAATGCCACACCGTCAGATCCGCCAGATCACATTTGATTGACGTCCACAAAAATACTCTAGTTTATTTGGCTATAAAATAACCATTTCTCCGCCATCAACTATGGTACGTTTGTATAAATCAACGCATGTAATTCATTTGGAAATACTCTGTCAGACATCCGTCCATACAAGTCATCCAGGAACAGGATGAACCAAAGGTACTCTCCTACTGCATCTCATATAGGAATCACCCTATGGATCAGTAGCGAGTAGTCCTTGCAAATCCATAGATTTCAACCACGACAGAAGCACAATGTCAAAATAACTCTGGCTGTAGGCCAGAGAAATTCGACAAGTAGTCCTTCCGCTTATGAAGATCCATGGCCTTCAATTGCTCCATCTTCAATTACCATTTCCAAGTATTTGTTGGTCGGAATGGTATTCGAATATAATTCGATTCCGGACTTTCCATACCAACAAGCGTATTGGTCAGGTTTGATAGTTGGTGATTTAACTATCAAATAACAATAGTGTGAATACATGAGCTTTTGCTAATTCAGTACTTGACATAACTTGACCACTTTAACTCAACTGGACTACTTGACTTGATTACTCCTATTGATTAACTAATATTCGACTTGATTACTCCTATCGATTAACTAATATTCGACTTGATTACTCCTATCGATTAATTAATATTCGACTTAACTTCATTCGCTTGACTCTAGATCGCAGTAATCACAATGGTTACGCCTGATTCCCTCAGGAAATATCCGACAGCCGTAGGCTATCTGCAGCCCTGCGAATTACGCTAGCAGTCATACGCAATGGCAACCCTTCCTGAATAACTATGTTTGACTAACTCTATTTCAAATACTATATTTGATCAACTCTAATTGAATAAAAAATATACAATATAATTTGAAATCGATAATCTTATTTCTTATGAAACTAATATTTCAATATTATTTATTTCCCAAAACCTTGCATTAGAGTTTGATATTCCTCGTATAGGGTAAAACCAATTCTCAACACCTTTACTCACTCCAAAATAATACCATTCCTCGATAATAGTGAAGCCAATCAAGTCGGGGTATTTTAGTTACCTCTCAGACTTTGATCGACGACGTTCTTATCTCAGAACAGATAATAGTTTGACACTTAACCGCCTGATATTCAAATCTCGTTTACCCCTTGGTTTCAACTCCTGGTTTATAAATCATTTCATACTTTTGAAATCCTCGCTCAATTTACCTAATTCATTTGATTAAGTAAATATCCATTAAAACACAACTTTTAACTCAAATCATTATTTCGTTTATAACCTTTCGATTTATAATAAGAATCCTTTATCAAATACTTTGCTTCCATCTATTGAGCCTTTCTATAACAATCTCTATCTTGGATTTAATAATTAAAATCCGCTTATCCCTCTTTTGTAATAAGACCTTTTAAAAAAAAAACTTGGATTTTACTTCCAAAAATCCATTTATCACTATTTAATACCATAGCTATTGTATGGTTTTCTCTTTGTGTTGGAAACTTATATTTCAATTACCGTACTTCGCTTAATTCAATTCTTCAACTTTTAAGTAATCATTTTGGTCTTAAGGACCTCATTTCAAAACTTTGCTTGAATAATCCATTTACCATCTTTTTCCCAGCTTCTTAGATTTTATTCTACAAATCAATTTTCCATCTTCCTTAACAATTTCATACGACTGGATTTACTTAACTTAAATTAAACATTAAGGAAAAACCTTATTTAATTCCTTGCATTCCCTTCTAAATTCCTTTTACCAATTTCGTTTGAAACTTGGGTTATAAATTCCTTTACCACAACCTGATTTAACTTCAATCGAACTCGCCACCACTTAATTACATCAAATGGAATTTCAATTAAAGGTCATTTCTTTAATTATTATTAATTCAAATAATGATTAACTTTAACGTCAACTATATTAAAAATATTTAACCTTGCTATTAATTATAAATAGAATAATTAACACCTTTAAAAAGCTTATCAAATAAAGATTTATTTTATTAACACTAAATACTTCAATAATTCCTTAATTTATAGTTAATCGAAGATTTACTAATGTTAATACTATTCATTTCATTTAACGAATATTCAAATTAATTCCATTATTTATTTCAGTTAAAAAAGGCTGATTCCACCAACCGTACACACCAGTTAACTATTAACTGATTTTCCATTTGTCATTTCCCGTTTAAATTAATTAAACAATTTAAGTAATTTAAAATCACTATTTAATTGTTATAAAAACAATTATTCAATTTTACTAATCCGTAGGTAATTTCTTTGCCCTTCTAGCTCTTAAATCCTGTATAAACCACTTATATAATTTCTTATATAAACTTTATTTAAAACATATATTTGTAAGTTTCAAAATCTAAATATCTACACAAAATAATTGAAGAACTTTAATTTAGTTATAAAAGAATTTATAATTTCAACTGCGTCAATTCACCGAATAATCAACTAACGTTAGAAACAATACATTTTAGGCCATTCACTGCCAATTATCCAATCAACACTATCGGTTGATTTTAAACACAACACATGCGAACATTTATTCAACCCTCACATACAGACATGTTTGGTGTCAGTCGGGGTGAACAATTCATATATATGCACAAAAAACAAAAATACAGTTTATTTGAGGAATCCGGTCGGATCCCTCCAACCTGTCCTTCTCTGCATCACAGATATCAGTTGATAAAAATATACGAATTAAATAAATGACGGAATATAAATAACTGCAACCAATCAAACCATAACAACCAATTTACATCCATCGCATCCAATCAACCAATTTATACTGTAAATTGTAGATTATATTTTTTTATGGATTTACCACATCACAGGACTCCAGAAGGTGTGAGAATTAACTCACCATATTTATACGGTTGGCGGTTGACGCGTTTGTTGCATTTAATCTTGAACGGACGTTCAAAATTTGCTGAAATTTCAACTGCTTCAGATCCACTCCTAGTCAGTGCCATCGGATAGGTCTCGTGCCTGCGATCCCAATGGATCCTGTTACCGTATGCGAAAGTTACGCATGTTTTTAAGTTTGTATAAATTATACGATTTTTAAATTAAACTAGTTATGTATTAATTAAATAAAATAAAAACTAATTACCTTAAAACCCCGCCACCTCATCATCGGAGAAACGAAATAACGCGTTTTCTCCTTTGCTTGGTCCTGAAACCCGATATTCCTCCTTCACCAGAAAACCACGATCACCACTTTGACTCCAAACTTCACCTCGCGCCGCCTTTCCTGGCCATCTGGACCAGCCCCGACCGTCGCCAGGTCATCCCCAATCAGCGTAGTGCCATCACCTGAGAGCCCCGACCCTAACAGTCACCGATGACGCCAGAAAAGGAGCCCGACCGAAACCGCTTCTTGCCAAAAATCCTCCGTCCATAGATCACCGGAGACCGCCGCACCTCCCTGGACTTGACCGTCGTTCATGCTTCTTTGCTCACCTTCAGAACCCCTGTCCCCACGACCACCATTGACGCCGGAAAAGTGGAATTTCTGATTGCCACTTTTATAAACAGCCCCAAAAATAACCTCTCAGTTCATCTCTTCACCACGGCCACCACAGGCCACCAGAGAACCTGAGACCACCGCCCAATTGAAGCCTTGCCTCTCCTCTGCAAAACCCCCAAGGTCCCATTGTCTAAAATCGATCCAATCTCCTTAATTTTGGCCAGAAACGAAAATGATTTTCCACGGTTTAACATCGATTCCGGCCACCTCCTTCAACGAATCTCACCCAACTTTTTACAGTAGCTTGGCAACACCCCAATCTACCACTTTCGCTTTGGAACCCCACACGAATTCATCACGGATTGGAAAATATAAATTGATTTGTGTTCGAGGACTTTTGTGCAAAATGACTGATGAAAATGTGGTTGAGGCTGGAAATTTCTGAGTATTGGAGTTTATATAGTTGAAAAATAATATAATTTAAGTTTATTTGAGGAACGATGTTGACTAACGATTTTTATTTCGTGTCTATCGCATTTTCGAACGTCGTTTATTCGCTGCTGCGCTCACATACAAATCCCGTTTGAGACACGAATGGATGACATAGTATAATTTGACGATACGGTCCTAATGAAACTTGTTTCGTCAAATTCCGAGTCCGCTTGCTAGAATGGCCCTCCTTTACGTCCAAACAATCGATTTATTTTGCATTTAATTTTGCCACGCTCACAAATTAACCCCAATTGACGCGCCACTTGAAATCTAGCAATAATTTACTATTGCGGTCCCAATAAAATTTGTTTCATCGAAAACTGAGGTCGTTTGAATAATGGCCCTTTTATAACTGCCTAATTCGAATAAAATAAACCAATTTTAAAATACCTCAATATAATAATATTAAAATATTGAAATTGGCTATACACGACCAGAATATCGTATACTACTCAAATAAAATAGCTCAGGTTGATTTTCAAGCCAAATCGATATTTAAAATATTTAAAAACCCTCATTCTATATAAACACAGCGCTATATATAAAAAGGAAATTTCATAGCGTTTTTTCCAAAATTTGATTTGGATATAAAATAAAATCTACACGATGAAAACTGGATTTTTCTCTGCCATTGGAAAGATATCGTTAAACCAGTCCCAACGATTCTTATTTCGAGGAAATCCGACTTATTTTGAACCCAGTACGACCAATTGAAGTTCAAAACGCCAAATCGCGAACTGCCGCGCCGATGTAGCTCGTTATTTAATTAAATTATAAACCATATCGCTCAACCGTCGTTAAACAAACGAAATCGTAGTTGTAAATTTAATATAACCAATATTTGACCAATTTAAACTGCCCGGTCACAATATATGGAAAATTCTATATTTCCCCAAATATTCTGGAAATTAAAATATTATTTTATTATTTATTTAAATAATATATTCCAAATAAAATCGTTAAATTCGATCATTTAAATTCAAAAAAATATTAAAATAATTAAAATATTCCAAATAAATAGGCAGAAAAATACGGGTCGTTAAATTCCTTCCCCCTTAAAATAATTTCGTCCTCGAAATTGCTAAGGTAGAAAGAACGTTAAATACCTTTTATCTTTTCCAAAAATAATTAATTTTAAAATTCGAATTTATTTTCAAACTGACCCAATTGGTTTTAAAACCAATTTATTTCAAATAAAATTTTCCCAAAAATCTTGAAAAATTTTCTAACACCATAAATTTTGGAAAAATTTCGGCAGAGTCTCCCCTGCACGGTGGAACATCTGCAATATTGCAGGTTCTAGAAATAAATATACATCGACTCTCATGGTCGGAAAAATCAAAATCAAATCCCAAAATCCAAACAAAACCAGAATTTCATATTTGCGTAGGCGTACCTTTTGGCGAGCGTTATTATGCGATATACGATAATTTATACTTGAGCTAGCTTAATTATTATGCAGCTCTGGATTCAATTAACTCCAGAATTTCTCCTTTGAACTGATTTAAAGCTGAACTGGCTCGTCTGCACCTATTCTTAACTCAAACCAATTCATTAGTGTTCACAACAATGCCAGTTATGTTCAAAACATCCATACCGTTCACACCAACCAATTATACACACAATTAAATCCACACGAGATTATATTTATTTATAATCACTTCATTTATTTCTTTAATTACACATTCGGATTTATTGAATTTGGATTGATTATCCAACTTATTTATTTCACATTGGTTTTAACCAAGTTGATTCATGTTCAGGTTCACATCCATGAGATCGAGAACACCATCCAAACATATCACACACATCAACATTAAGAAATCCAAACAATTTGCCCATATTATAATAATTTGAAAAATAATTACTTTTATTATTTTATAAATAAACCGGGCAAAAATAATTTCAAAAATAATTTTAATGTAAAATCACGAATACGTGCTCTCATATATATATATATATACACGAACTCAATCTTGGGTATTACTAACCCCATCTCCATTGAGTCACGCCACAGAGCTAAGGTTATCTCTAAACCAATAGCTCTGATACCACTGTAACAGCCCAGCGGTTTTCGACCCCGAAAATCGACATAAAATCACCATGTCGACTATTCAAGTACCGAAAACACTGGATTGTCATGAGAAAGAAATTAGAGGGTGAGAATAGAAAGAAAGAAGTATTAGAATAGAAGAAAGAACAAGAACACATCAGAATCTCACAGCGGAACTAATAAAATATAATATCAAATACCTTTATACAAAAACTGTATATACATACCAATCATCAGAGTATAACGTACATCAGACACAGCGGAACAATTCTTTATATAACTAGCGGTGAAGCCTCCTGCTTCTATCTCCTGAAAACTCAAAGCGAATATAACCTGCAAATACACTCGGTCAGACACGAGCACATTTGAAGCAAAGCAAAATACACCGGGTCAGTCTGGAATACTATCAGTGATAAATTCACAGAACACACACTTGTTTAACTTTGGAAAATCCTTTCTGAAATCAAAGGATAATAGTAAGACCAGTCCACACATAAACACAGACGGTTTTTGCCTTACTGAAACACCCCACCTCCATTAAGGTCACTCACAAGGGGAATGCCTTAACTTTGGTGGAGGTTTATAAGTAAAAGCCACAGATGAACTCAAGACAGATATGAATACACATATTTTAAACAGCGGAAACCAAACAAACTTTTATTTCATCAATACGTGTATCAAACAAAGATTTCCATAATTGTCTCAAAATACTTTCAACATTACAACCTCATAACTGCCTTGATTATTAAAGAAGCATGAAAACATAAATAAAGTGACAAAAATCCCCATAGTGATATCCAAAGCCAATATCCGAGCAAGAAAGATCCAAATCATACATCTACGTTCTTGGTGCTTTTAAAGAGTCTGACTGAGTTGAGTTGTTTCCTCCCTGTGGACCTGGGGGGGGAACGAAAGAAAAGAAGACGAAAAGAAAATAGGTTCAAACAAAAAGCCTGAGTAAATCTAGTAACTCTTCAATACTGTGAATTAGAAAAGGGTATGATGGATGTAAACTAAAAATAGGAAAGTGTCACAAGCTAAGGAAGTGTCGAATGTACTATCACACCCATACTATATCTCTGCACCTACCTGAATTTATTCTAACTGACACCCCATGGTGAGAGTGAAGTGATCCCTATTCTTGTTAAAGATCGTCTCCTACTCGCGTTAACTGGGGTCATACGGCCCCAAGAGTTGTAGATACCTATGCTGGTCCCACTATGGGGAGTATCAAGACCCATGGTGGCGGCCCCGACACAAAACTAGAAGACATAGGTTATACTACTGGTGTCCCCAGTGCCCTGGTTGTCTGCTCCGGAGTGTGTGCACGCCCGCACCCCGTTAGACCTGCACTGTGCACCCACCGCCGTCGTTTGACCGCTTACAATCAGCCCAGTAATCGTGCCCCACCCTGCCTAGTTTCAGGGTACCGTTGATACCTAACTTTGGGTTATTGCTGAAACAGGTCCCTCGTTACCAGGATTTTATAGTCAACCATGTTAAGTGGTTTAGTGTCTGTATTTACCTAACCCCACCCATCAATTCTTGTTAACATGTTGAATTTGGTTAAGTGTTATAGTTGACTTAACCCTACCATCTGTCCTTAGCTTCTTAGGAGCACCAGACCACTCACATTAGACAGGTATTGCTACGGTTACTGGATGTGCCGGTCGGTTCCGGGCAGGATTACACCGTACCTCAGTCTAACCTCGGGTCCTTATTGGGCTCAATGCTTAACCACCCACATTGGATAGGTATTGTTGTGACTACTGGACAACCGGGCGGGTCCGGGCAGGTTTACATCACAACTCAATCCAACCTCGGGTTAAGCATACCGTGTTTTCTAAATTTACATATTTTATTACTTTTCAACTATATGTAAATGTCATATCCTTTATTTTTGGGTATTTCAATTCATACCGCTTATGTGTCATAATCATTGGCATGTGCCAAACATGCCAACATATATTTTCATATTTTACACCCAACGTTATTACCCCTGTTTGTTCGCAACGTTATAACATGTGTTGGGCTTGTCACAATTCAGCCCAACTTTATAAACGTAAGGAAAAGGGGAAATCATGAACATGTAATACATAAAGGTGTGTGGCGCATGAACTTGCAATTTGGCGATTCAACTAACATATAACATGGGTCATGTGAACTTTCATTCGAATCAAAGTTAGAAAATACGATGTGTACTTATATTCGTAACACCCCACCTCCGTTAGGGTCACTCTCAAAGGGAATGCCCTAATTTTGGTGGAGGTTTATAAGTATAAGTCACAGATACACAGGACAAATATAAGTACACATATCCAATAGGTCTAATATGATTATACCACAACATCCCAAATCTATTCATAATTAGAATCATAGCAACATACAATTATGAATTATCATCACCACAAATTAAGTACAATTCCATTTTACACAAATAAAAAAAACCCAATTATTCATTCACATTGGAATAGCACTCTACTTACAACGTATGACGAATCTTCAATTTAGGATTCTGAATTCTGACTTTGGAGATGCTATCCTTTATTGTAGGTGTTGTTTTGATTTAATTGTCGTTGCTTTAAGCTTTCGAATCGACTCCTAATCGTCTCTCAATTTTGACGGCTACTCCTAGTCTTTCTTCAGCAGCATGACGGTCTCATTCTCATATTTATTTGTGTGAATTAGGTGGAGTCTTATGTCCTTTTTATAGAGTTTGTGAATTGATTAGAACCGTCGATGGAGCTTAGATTAATATTAGCCATTCGTTTGAGAGAGAGACCAATCAGGAGCTGACACCTAGCCCTAGTGACAAGACAAAGCTCAGAAATTCGGCCAAACACAGACCAGGCCAGCCAGGAGGGGCTGGGTTCGACCTGGCTCAGGGGCCAGGTCGACTTATATTCGTATCAGAGAAAGTGAATCAAAATTAGGGCATTCCCTTTGTGAGTGACACTAATGGATGTGTACTTATATTCGTCGGTAAACTTAGAAAATACGATGTGTTTAACCCGAGGTTGGATTGAGTTGTGACGTAAACCTGCCCGGACCCGCCCGGCTGTCCAGTGGTCACAACAATACTTATCCAATGTGGGTGGTTAAACACTGAGCCTAATAAAGACCTGAGGTTAGACTGAGTTGTGACGTAAGACTGCCCGGAACCAACCGGCAATAGGCAGTCACAACAATACCTGTCTAATGTGGGAGGTCGAGGCTTTAATAAGACAATTAAGGCTGAGTCAGGATTGATAGGATTAAGTAAATTAAATTAATACTTAATCAAATTGAACATGCTAAACTATACAGGCCGATTGGGGGTTAGGTTTATACGGAACACTTAACCAGCTTAGCATGTTGGCTAGAAATAGAAAACCTAGTAGCGGGGGACCCTTTTCAGCAGTAACCCTACAAGGTGTATCAGGATACCCTGAACTAGGCAGGGTGGGGCACGATTACTGGGCTGACTGTAAGAGGTCAAATCGACGGCGGTGGTGCAGCAGTGTAGGTTCTAACGGGGTGCGGGCGTGCACACACTCCGGCGCAGAAAAATTAGGCACTGGGCACCAGTAGTATACCTATGCATTCTAGAATTGTGTCGGGCCGCCACCATGGGACTTGATACACCCCATGGTGGGACCAGCATAGGTAGCTACAACATCGGGGGCCATAAGACACATGTAACTATGCGAGTAGGAGCCGATCATTAGAAATGGATCACTTCACCCTGATTATGGGGTGTCTGTTGGGAACTAGTTTATAGGGGTGCAAAGATTAATATGGGGTACGATAGTACATTCGACTCTAGAAAACTTAACTTAGTTTATAGTGCTTTCCCATTTCCAGTTTGTACTTATCATGCTCATTTCTTTATTCATAAACTGAATAGTCCTAGACTTACTCAGGATTTATGTCTGAGTCTACTTTTCTTTCATCTTCTTTTCTTTCGTCCCCCCCCCCCCCCCCCCCAGGTCCACAGGTAGGGAATACCGCAGCTTGACCAGTTTTCACATCCAGCTTGAAGAGAAAGAATGTATTGCTTGGATCTCTTTCGTTTTGGACTATGGCTTTGGATAGCAATTATGGGGACTTATGCTGTTTACTTATGTTTTTATGCTTCTTTAAGTTATGAAATCAAGACAGTTATGAAAATGTAATGTTTTTGGAAGTGTAAGACAATTATGGCATGGTTTGTGTAACACGTATTTTGATGAAATAAAAGTTGCTGTTGTTTTCCGCTGTTCAAAAATATGTGTATTTATATCTGTCTTGTGTATCTGTGACTTATACTTATAAACCTCCACCAAAATTAGGGCATTCCCTTTGAGAGTGACCCTAACGGAGGTGGGGTGTTTCACTTGGTATCAGAGCCAGGTTTCGATCCTGGGACCTGTGGGTTATGGGCCCATCACTCTTCCGCTGCATTTTTCCGGTAGCATTGAGTTTTTCGGATAAACTTAGAAAATACGATGTGTTTCGGGTAGCTCTAATCTATAGGCCATCTTCCCAACCTTCTCGATGATAGGAAATGGTCCTACAAATCTCGGTGCCAGCTTTCCAGTGGATCCAAAACGAACAACGTTCCTTAAAGGAGATACCTTAAGAAAAACTCTGTCCCCAACCTCAAACTCAAGGTCGGTCCTTCTCTTGTCGGCGTAGGATTTCTGTCTATCTTGGGCCGTCTTCATCCTTCTTCGTATCAAGTCTACTTTCTCTGAAGTCTCTCGGATCATATCTGGTCCAAGTATGAGCTTGTCAGTAGACTCCCACCAACAAGTGGGCGATCAGCACGGTCTTCCATATAAAGCTTCTAAGGGCGCCATTCCGATGGTGGCTTGGTAGTTGTTGTTGCAGGCAAATTCCACCAAAGGAAGATGGTCTTCCCATGTCCCCCCGAAGTCAAGGACGCACAGTCTCAAAAGGTCCTCCAATACTCTGTTCACTCTTTCTGTCTGGCCGTCGGTTTGGGGGTGATAGGCTGTACTCAAGCATAACTGTGTACCTACCGCTTCTTGCAGACTCCGCCAGAACTCACTTGTGAAGATAGGGTCTCGGTCACTAACAATGCAGGATGGTATTCCATGGAGTCGAACAATTTCCTTGAGATAAAGAGATGCTAGGGATGAGGCAGTCCTTTTACTCTTGACAGGTAAAAAGTGGGCGCTTTTAGTAAGCCTATCCACTATTACCCAAATGCTAGTGTTGCCTCTTCTAGACCTAGGCAGCCCATCAATGAAGTCCATTGAAATGTTGTCCCACTTCCACTGCGGGACCTCTAGAGGATGGAGCAGACCGCCAGGTTTTTTCTGCTCCGCCTTAACCTGTTGGCAAGTCATACACTTAGAAATGAAATCTGCCGCATCCTAGAAAACTTCGGACCTAGATTGGGTGGGCGGGAATTTTCCCGCCCAAGGCACCCAGGTCGACTGGGTAGTCGACCTAGGCCACCCAGGTCGATTGGGTAGTCGACCTGGGGCTCGACTGGGTAGTCGACCTGGCCCCTGAGCCAGGTCGAACCCAGCCCCTCCTGGCTGGCCTGGTCTGTGCTTGGCCGAATTTCTGAGCTTTGTCTTGTCACTAGGGCTAGGTATCAGCTCCTGATTGGTCTCTCTCTCAAACGAACGGCTAATATTAATCTAAGCTCCATCGACGGTTCTAATCAATTCACAAACTCTATAAAAAGGACCTAAGACTCCACCTAATTCACACAAATAAAAATGAGAATGAGACCGTCATGCTGCTGAAGAAAGACTAGGAGTAGCCGTCAAAATTGAGAGACAATTAGGAGTTGATTCGAAAGCTTAAAGCAACAACAATTAAATCAAAACAACGCCTGCAACAAAGGATAGCATCTCCAAAGTCCGAATTCAGAATCCTGAATTGAAGATTCGTCATACGTTGTAAGTAGAGTGCTATTCCGATGTGAATGAATAATTGGGTTTTTTTTATTTGTGTAAAATGGAATTGTGCTTAATTTGTGGTGATGATAATTCATAATTGTATGTTGCTATGATTCTAATTATGAATAGATTTGGGATGTTGTGGTATAATGATGTTAGACCTATTGGATATTTGCAAGTATATGACTCATGTTGAAAGTTAACGACTATATGTTTGTGGTAGTTTATTACAACACCTATTGGATATTTGCAATTATATGATTCATGTTGAAAGTAACGACTATATGTTTGTGATAGTTTATTTCAACAAAGCTGAGATTCATGCAAGTATATGATTCACTATTATGCCAACATGATGTATATTTTATGATCATTTTTAGTGTAGTTGGATCCATTTGAGTATTATGATTCATATGAATTTATGTTGGAATTGGCATCATGATTCAAGTGTAAAACCATACTTTTGTATTAGTAACAAAAGTAAGCACCTTTGTGAACTTGTGTTGACTTCATCAACATGGCTAGTTTAAGTTTGACTTTATGCCCAAACAGAATATGTTTTAGGCCTATGTTGTTATAAAAATCATATGATAATATATGCGACACATAATTAAGTTAGATTTACATTTTAAATGCAAGTTTATGAGAATAGATTAAAAACCATGATTCATGTTTAGGTATGTTTTATGCCATGATTATATGCTATTACAATGCAAGTTCACAAGTGCCTAATTTATGTTAATCAGACCATTATGTTGCAAGTTCATGCGTTCACACACCCCTTTTGATGTTACTTAGAATATATAAACACCATGTTCTAAGCCTCCCCTTTTTCATGTGGCTAAGTTGGGCTTAAATGTTAAGCCCAACATAATATAGCGAACGTATAAAACGGGGGTAATGACGTGGGTTAAAAATATAAAACATATGTGTTGGCATGTCTGTCGCATGCCAACGACCTTGAGAACATTTAAGTGGTATAAATTAATTTTACCCAATAAAGATGAATTTGAATAATGGGCTGAAAATATTTACATATAAGAAGAAAAGAGACAAAATATGTAACTTAGAAAATACGATGTGTTTAACCCGAGGTTGGATTGAGTTGTGACGTAAACCTGCCCGGACCCGCCCGGCTGTCCAGTAGTCACAACAATACCTATCCAATGTGGGTGGTTAAACACTGAGCCCAATAAAGATCCGAGGTTAGACTGAGTTGTGACGTAAGACTGCCCGGAACCAACCGGCAACAGGCAGTCACAACAATACCTGTCTAATATGAGAGGTCGAGGCTTTAATAAGACAATTAAGGCTGAGTCAGGATTGATAGGATTAAGTAAATTGAATTAATACTTAATCAAATTGAACATGCTAAACTATACAAACTGATTGGGGGTTAGTTTTATACAGAACACTTAACCAACTTAGCATGTTGGCTAGAAAGAGAAAACCTAGTAGCGGGGGACCCTTTTCAGCAGTAACCCTACAAGGTGTATCAGGATACCCTGAACTAGGAAGGGTGGGGCACGATTACTGGGCTGACTGTAAGAGGTCAAATCGACGGCGGTGGTGCAGCAGTGTAGGTTCTAACGGGGTGCGGGCGTGCACACACTCCGGCGTAGAAAAATTAGGCACTGGGCACCAGTAGTATACCTGTGCATTCTAGAATTGTGTCGGGCCGCCACCATGGGACTTGATACACCCAATGGTGGGACCAGCATAGGTAGCTACAACATCGGGGGCCATAAGAAACATGTAACTATGCGAGTAGGAGCCGATCATTAGAAATGGATCACTTCACCCTGATTATGGGGTGCCTGTTGGGAACTAGTTTATAGGGGTGCAGAGATTAATATGGGGTACGATAGTATATTCGACTCTAGGCAACTTAACCTAGTTTATAGTGCTTTCCCATTTCCAGTTTGTAATTATCATTCTCATTTCTTTATTCATAGACTGAATAGTCCTAGACTTACTCAGGCTCTATGTCAGACTCTACTTTTCTTTCATCCCCCCCCCCCCCAGGGAGGGAATACCGCAGCTTGACCAGTTTTCACATCCAGCTTGAAGAGAAAGAATGTATTGCTTAGATCTCTTTCGTTTTGGATTATGGCTTTGGATAGCAATCATGGGGACTTATGCAGTTTACTTATGTTTTTATGCTTCTTTAAGTTATGAAATCAAGACAGTTATGGAAATGTAATGTTTTTGGAATAATTGTAAGACAATTATGGTATGGTTTGTGTAACACGTATTTTGATGAAATAAAAGTTGTTGTTTTTCGCTGTTCAAAAATATGCGTACTTATATCTGTCTTGTGTATCTGTGACTTAAACTTATAAACCTCCACCAAAATTAGGGCATTCCCTTTGAGAGTGACCCTAACGGAGGTGGGGTGTTTCACCAAAGTTAGAAAATACGATGTGTATCTGTCTTGTGTATCTATAACACCCCACATCCGTTAGTGTCACTAACAAAGGGAATGCACTAAGTTCTGTGGAGCATTTAAGGTAAAAGATGCAGATAAATTACAAGAAAGACAGAGATTAAACAGCGGAAAATAAAACTTTTCTTTATTGATAAAATAGTTTGTACAATGATTTCTTTACAATATCAGAGTATCATCTGTCTTACAAAATAAAGAAGCATAAAACAACATTTATATTCCCCAATTTTAGAAAGAACCAGCCATAGCATCTGAAAAGAGAATCCAAGCAAAACTTCGACAAATCTTCAAGCTGGGAAAGAGTGACAGTCCAACTTAACCTGAGCTATACTATTCCCTTCTTTACTACCTGGGGGGGGGGGAAGAAAAGAAGACGAAAGAAAAACAGAGTCAGACATAAATCCTGAGTAAGTTCAGTAACTTCTAGCATGTGAACATGGAAAAACAAAATGACATGAATTAACTGAATACAAAGATAACGCCATGACGATAGGGTCAGCAAGATTAGACAAGATAATCACAAGACATGCTAAGATAGGATAAACTGGATATGCTCTAATACTTTCGCCGCTTCGCTATCTCCTTGTTATACTGGTTTCTATATCTCTACACCACCTAACTAGTGTCCCAACTAGTAATGATAACGTGATCCCAATCCCTGTAGTTTCCATTGCCTTCAGGCATACATTTATTATTTGTTACCTAGATCTAATCTAGGAATTATGCTACCTGTCGAACGATGCCCCCATGTCTAGGACACACTACCTAGAGTGGTATATGTTCCTATACTTCCCCACGCATGTATCGCGAATCGCTATCGCTTGTCTAGATGCACATGTCCTGTAATGTGCAGCCCGAGTCCTGTGGCAGGGCAAATCAAGGAATACAGAACTCGGTCGGGAGCTTTCAGATATCTGCCGATGCAGATGCTAAGATCTGTTTTTTTCCAGTGGCTATGGTCCCACTTGACCCCTCCCTCAACTAATGAAAGGCACACCTTGAAAAATGAGAACTATATGCAGGCCCTCGGTGCCCCCACTATCCTATGGCCATCCTCACCCATAACTAGATAGCAAGTATATGGTCTTTTGGAGTTCTCCGCCTTTCCGCTTCACGTATATCGATTGACTGAAGATGGATGGTAGACGACGAGTTGCTATCACAGGGCTGCCGTTTTCTCGCCGAATCACGCCGGTCCACCCTAGTCTTTAGGTTGCCATATATTGCAACCAAGGCATACCCCTGGTTCTTCTACGCAGACCTTAACCTCTGTGATCCCAGGAGGATCATCTACAGCCTCACAGAGGGATACTAAGAGTACCCTCACGTCCCCTCGAAGCCTCGGGCTTCGTAACCCAACTCTTTGGAGCCTCCTTTTTACTCAGACGTACATTCGCTCCTTCCCGTGTTATACTAAGAATTACTACTTAGTTTTACTAACTAAGATTTACCACTTAGTTTCCAGAATCGTTGTTTTCTTAACTAAGGTTTACAACTTAGTTCTCTTTCCCGTCAATTTGGATTGGTTAAGTGTCATTAGTCAATTCAAGCCAACTTAACCCTCTTCATTCATCCTGTTAAACTGGTTAAGTGTTATCAGTAATTCATGATGACTTAACCCTACCACAAACTAAGTTATATTGGTTAAGTATTTCTTATTACTTAACCCTACCCATTCATCCTGTATTGGTTAAGTGTTCCTTGCCCGTCTGTTTTAACTGTCATGTTATTATTAATGGTTAAGTATTATCCCTTCATGTTTTAGACATAACCCTATTCCTTTATCACAATCCGATGGTTAAGTGTTCAAGCTTACTTAACCCTACGGTCTAGCCCAGCTAACATATCAGATTGGCTAAGTGCATTTACTTAACCCCAACCTCTAGTCTAGTTAACATGTTAACTTGGCTAAGTGTATTAACTTTACTTAACCCCACCTTCTAGTCTAGTTAACATGTTCATTTGGCTAAGTGTTTCCTTAGTTACTTAACCCCTACAAATCTTGTCTTGTTACAATGTGAAGTTGGTTAAGTGTCCCTATGGACTTAGCCCTCCCATCCTAGCTTAACTGTGTTAAGTTGGTTAAGTGTTCCTATGGACTTAACCCTCCCATTCTAGCTTAACTGTGTTAAGAACCTAACCCCACCCACCGGTCTGGTTATCATGTTGAATCGGTTAAGTGTCTTAGTTGACTTAACCCTGCCATTCTTGTTCTAGCTTTAACTAAATAAATTAAAGCCGCTACCACTCACATTAGACAGATATTGTTGCGAATACTGGATATGCCGGTTGGTTCCGGGCAGGTTTACATTGCAACTCAGTCTAACCTCGGGTTAGGCATATTCATGTTTTCTAAGTTCAAAGGGTTTGATCAATTTTCAAATCAGGTTTTTGAAAGTAACCATCCCTTCCGTCGGATCAGTTAGGGATAGTCAGGGAGAGCAAGAAACTTGTATTTTCCAAACCCAAGCCTAGACACCATCCTCTCTGTCACCCTAGAATTTTCTGGTGTGTTATTAAAAGAGATGTCGTTTAACAAACCTTTAATTTGTCTAAGTTTACATTTCTCATTTAGAACAAATTCTATAAGTAAATTATTTCTAATTTACTTATTTCCTAATTCCTCTTTTAATGTAAATTGTCAACATTCATTCTTATAGCCCATTTCCCCCTCTAAATCATGTTTATGCTTTTTGGTATGTAAACTATACCAAATTAAGTGTCATTAACCATGATTTTGCTAAACCTGACAATTACTCCCAATTATGGCCTATTTCAAATTTATGCCAATATACTTATCATGCCAAATTATCTAATCCAATTCTGATTTACATTCTAATTACGGTTCATGTCAAACTAGACTTATTATTCTAGTTCACAATTCATGTAAATGCTAGATTTACAAGTCAATACTAGATTCAAATTACACATCCTATAATTCATGTCAAATTTATCCAATTTGCATTCTTATGAACATGCCATAATGCGTGTTCCCAATTTATGCCAATTTCCAAGTTTTAAAACTACATTTCTAGTAAATTTCATATTTTCCCCAAATCGTATTCCCACCGTTCGTATAATCGTGATTCAATCTAGATTATAGATAAATCTAAATTCGTAGAAAATAGGGAATGAACCAAAGACGCTATGAAAAAGGGTGGACATAATAACTGGCATAAAAAGGTTTGAATAACGACGTAGGTTCAAGAACATGGGTAGACCTAACTTAATAGGTAAATTCCCAAGGTCTAAAACCAAGAATAGACAGAATAGAGACGTAGGTTCAAGAACATGGGTAGACCTAACTTAATAGGTAAATTCCCATGGTCTAAAACCAAAGAAAACCAAGAATAGACAGAATAGAAAATCAGGTTTATACCCAATTTCACAGTCACAAAACTTAAACAACACTTTCCTAGTCGTGAATCATAGGTGTTTAGTCACAATTGTCCTCGTTATGTCATAGGCAATAGTTTATGTTTTCTAATCAAAGGCATAGGCTTGTATTCATAGTCAAAGGAAATAATTCTCATAGTCATAGTCACAGTCATAGGCAATGTCCATAGTCATAGGCAATGTTCATAGTCATAGGCAATGTTCACAGTCAAAGAGGCATATGGTTCTAAGGTCCATAGTTTCATAGTCACGGTCTTATTTGTCCTCGAATCATGACAGTTCTTAATTAGGTCCAAAGAAATAGGCACTGATTCGAATAGAAAGAATTGGCATACTCTTTTATTCCTTTAATTTCATGTCACGAAAAGAGAAACGTTCAAATCTGAGAAGTAACTGACTTACAGAGATTATATTAGAATAGAAGGATGGCGATGCTATGATTCGTGCGACGTTGCTCGAAATCGTTTGAGTTACCCTTTGATTCTCATCCTGAAGCTTTAATCTTGATTCGAACCTCCTTTTGACAACTTGAGCAGCATCTCGTCGTCTTGATTTATTTTATATATTATTTATTTATATATTTTCTCAGAGGCAGCATAAGGATAGAAAAGAATTGTGAATAGAGAAGGAGACTAGGGCTGTTTATATAATGTAGAAGTCAACGAATCTGGTCAGAATGGCGTCTAGATACAGAAGAATGAAACAGGTTCAGAAAACTGGAAAAAGCGGGGGGGGGGGGGGGGTCGACCCCCAAGTCGACTACCCAGTCGACCTGGGTGACCCAGGTCGACTACCCAGTCGACCTGGGTGCCTTGGGCGGGAAAATTCCCGCCCATCCCAATCTGGGGCCGATTTTGGAAATTTGAACCTGTTTCTAACCTGTTCGAATTTGAACTTCGCTGAATCTTCCGGAGGCCATAAATTCCTCATACGGACTCCGATTTACGCAAACTCGGACTCGTTTTCATGAATAATTCCGAGATGAACATAATGGCGCAGCCCGTTTACCTTGATTTTGATTTTAAAATTTAATTCTGCCTTGATTTGTGAATCTTAGTGTTACAGAATTACGGGGTATTACATTCTCCCCCACTTAAAAGGATTTCGTCCCCGAAATCTTCAGGTTAGGAAGAATGTGTCCTACCATCCAATCACCCATCTACTCAACCACTCAATCACAGGCATTCATTGTCCTTAAAAGATTTCTAGTGCTTTCATGTTCATATGCAAAGTGTGTGTATATGTCTTTATCTAATGCAAAATCATGCGGTATACTGATTCAGTT
This sequence comes from Allium sativum, assembly GCA_030737875.1. Taxonomy (NCBI): domain Eukaryota; kingdom Viridiplantae; phylum Streptophyta; class Magnoliopsida; order Asparagales; family Amaryllidaceae; genus Allium; species Allium sativum. The sequence goes on along the minus strand of CM060909.1, from coordinate 942,806,526 downwards.
GACCTCCTAAATGCGAATCATGTCAGTGCCATGCGTCCAATCATGTATGCAAGCATCCCTAGTTATGTAAATACTACATGTGTGCATAGCCATTCATCCATATGCAACATTCATATGATAACATATCAAGCTCAACTTACAAACAAATACATATCTGTAAATGCAATATGGAAGCGTCCGAACTTGATCTAGTGCCTAATACGTATGCATATGCATTCACGAGCAACCATTAGCAACCACTTGCAACCACCAACCATAACATGTTTCAAACACATGTTTACATACATTGGCTTATACCTAAAGGATTGAAGATACGACCTAGAGGATATACTTTGGAAAGAGAGAAGCAATTATGCGTAAAGCTCTTACAAAAAGAAATCAAGGATGCACCCTTAAGGAAAAGGGTATGATGCTAGTATCTAGCCTTCTTGAGCTTTACTCCACTGTATCTTAACCGATTTAACTTTACGATTGTGAAGTTCCTGATCTCCATTTCCAAAATAAACAGATGTCAATCACGGTACCAAGTATATGTACTAAGATGGTTTGAGGTCTCTCCTCTTAGCTTATCCATCACGCCACAACTATGAGGGTCAAAAGGTCACTACGTGCTTTTTAGAGTGCCCGCCACAACTATTCATCTCTCACGCAAACCATCCTAGTCGAACTCAACGTTCTTCAAGTACAAGCCCCAAAGGCCTAAACCAATATCAGACAAGCACCCAAGGAATATCTCCTCCGAATTTAGACGATCTACGTGAGATGATATAAGCAAACTCGATAGCTATTCTCGAATCCCTACTAACCAAAAATAAACTGGTCGAAGCACCAATTGGATTTGAGACTCCAGTGGGATCTTTCTACTGTACAAGTACTATGGTGCAGAGACTCAACTATGGAAGTGGACATGAACAAATGCGAAGCGCTAAAACCAAAGGAAAGAGTACGAATAGCAAAACTAGACTCTTTCTACAGAACTTTACTACCTTTCTCCTAGGTACGCTTGGTGGTGAAAGTATGTACTTGCCCTTGTCCTTAACTATATGCCCTATCATACCCTAGTAAAGATACTTCCTCTTGTCTTAGGTTTTATAATTCCTTCCTCCTTTGTGAGCTAAATCTACATCCATGAATTCCTCATCCTAGGGTTATGCTCCTTAGCCAAACTCCTCATCCTCTTCCGTGTGTAGTCATGTTGACAAATCTCTTGAAAGCTGCCTCCATCGTACAGAGAACCCTACAAAGCATGAAAGAAAACTGGCCGCAGGTGAGACTACTATGGCTATGGATGGGAGCCGGGGCACTACTTCGCCCATCGATGAGGTTACCTCCCACAAAGCCAGGAGCCCAGAGACTCAAGAAAGAAGGAGTCAAGAATTCAAACAGAGGAAGGGAAGATAATGCGTATGGCTTTGGGGAATATGCCTTTAAAACAAATCTTTTCTCTTGAAAATGCATCTTTTAAAACCGTTTTGAAAATAATTTTTCAAATCCTTTATCTGATATGGTAACCTTCAGCTCTGATACCACGTGTAACACCCCACATCCGTTAGTGTCACTCACAAAGGGAATGCACTAAGTTATGTGGAGCATTTAGGGTAAAAGATGCAGATAAATTATAAGACAGACAGAAATTAAACAGCGGAAAATAAAACTTTGCATTATTGATAAAATAATTTGTACAATGATTTCTTTACAATATCAGAGTATCATCTGTCTTACAAAATAAAGAAGCATAAAACAACATTTAAATTCCCCAATTTTAGCAAGAGCCAGCCATAGCATCTGAAAAGAGAATCCAACCAAAACTTCGATAAATCTTCAAGCTGGGAAAGAGTGACAGTCTAACTTAACCTGAGCTATACTATTCCCTTCTTTACTACCTGGGGGGGAACGGAAGAAAAGAAGACGAAAGAAAAATAGAGTCATACATAAAGCCTGAGTAAGTTCAGTAACTTCTAGCATGTGAACATGGAAAAACAAAATGACATGAATTAACTGAATACAAGTTAACGCCATGACGATAGGGTCAGCAAGATTAGACAAGATAATCACAAGACATGCTAAGATAAGATAAACTGGATATGCTCTAATACTTTCGCCGCTTCGCTATCTCCTTGTTATACTGGTTTCTATATCTCTGCACCACCTAACTAGTGTCCCAACTAGTAATGATAACGTGATCCCAATCCCTGTAGTTCCCATTGCCTTCAGGCATACATTTATTATTTGTTACCTAGATCTAATCTAGGAATTATGCTACCTGTCGAACGATGCCCCCAAGTCTAGGACACACTACCTAGAGTGGTATATGTTCCTATACTTCCCCACGCATGTATCGCGAATCGCTATCGCTTGTCTAGATGCACATGTCCTGTAATGTGCAGCCCGAGTCCTGTGGCAGGGCAAATCAAGGAATACAGAACTCGGTCGGGAGCTTTCAAATATCTGCTGATGCAGATGCTAAGGTCTGTTTTTGTTCCAGTGGCTATGGTCCCACTTGACCCCTCCCTCAACAAACGAAAGGCACACCTTGAAAAATGAGAACTATACACAGGCCCCCGGTGCCCCACTATCCTATGGCCATCCTCACCCATAACTAGATAGCAAGTATATGGTCTTTTGGAGTTCTCCGCCTTTCCGCTTCACGTATCTCTATTGACTGAAGATGGATGGTAGACGACGAGTTGCTATCACAGGGCTACCGTTTTCTCGCCGAATCATGCCGGTCCATCCTAGTCTTTAGGTTGCCATATATTGTAACCAAGGCATACCCCTGGTTCTTCTACGCAGACCTTAACCTCTGTGAGCCCAGGAGGATCATCTGCAGCCTCATAGAGGGATACCAAGAGTACCCTCACATCCCCTTGAAGCCTCGGGCTTCGTAACCCAACTCGTTGGAGCCTCCTTTTTACTCAGACGTACATTCGCTCCTTCCCGTGTTATACTAAGAATTACTACTTAGTTTTACTAACTAAGATTTACCACTTAGTTTCCAGAATCGTTGTTTTCTTAACTAAGGTTTACTACTTAGTTCTCTTTCCCGTCAATTTGGATTGGTTAAGTGTCATTAGTCAATTCAAGCCAACTTAACCCTCTTCATTCATCCTGTTAAACTGGTTAAGTGTTATCAGTAATTCATGATGACTTAACCCTACCACAAACCAAGTTATATTGGTTAAGTATTTCTTATTACTTAACCCTACCCATTCATCCTGTATTGGTTAAGTGTTCCTTGCCCGTCTGTTTTAACTGACATGTTATTATTAATGGTTAAGTATTATCCCTTCATGATTTAGACTTAACCCTATTCCTTTATCACAATCCGATGGTTAAGTGTTCAAGCTTACTTAACCCTACGGTCTAGCCCAGCTAACATATCAGATTGGCTAAGTGTATTTACTTAACCCCAACCTCTAGTCTAGTTAACATGTTAACTTGGCTAAGTGTATTAACTTTACTTAACCCCACCTTCTAGTCTAGTTAACATGTTCATTTGGCTAAGTGTTCCTTAGTTACTTAACCCCTACAAATCTTGTCTTGTTACCATGTGAAGTTGGTTAAGTGTCCCTATGGACTTAGCCCTCCCATCCTAGCTTAACTGTGTTAAGTTGGTTAAGTGTTCCTATGGACTTAGCCCTGCCATTCTAGCTTAACTGTGTTAAGAACCTAACCCCACCCACCGGTCTGGTTATCATGTTGAATCAGTTAAGTGTCTTAGTTGACTTAACCCTGCCATTATTGTTCTAGCTTTAACTAAATAAATTAAAGCCGCTACCACTCACATTAGACAGATATTGTTGCGAATACTGGATATGCCGGTTGGTTCCGGGCAGGTTTACATCGCAACTCAGTCTAACCTCGGGTTAGGCATATTCATGTTTTCTGATTTCAAAGGGTTTGATTAATTTTCAAATCAGGTTTTGAAAGTAACCATCCCGTCCGTCGGATCAGTTAGGGATAGCCAGGGAGAGCAGGAAACTTGTATTTTCCAAACCCAAGCCTAGACACCATCCTTTCTGTCACCCTAGAACTTTCTGGTGTGTTATTAAAAGAGATGTCGTTTAACAAACCTTTAATTTGTCTAAGTTTACATTTCTCATTTAGAACAAATTCTATAAGTAAATTATTCCTAATTTACTTATTTCCTAATTCCTCTTTTAATGTAAATTGTCAACATTCATTCTTATAGCCCATTTCCCCCTCTAAATCATGTTTATGCTTTTTGGTATGTAAACTATACCAAATTAAGTGTGATTAACCATGATTTTGCTAAACCTGACAATTACTCCCAATTATGGCCTACCTCAAATTTATGCCAATATACTTATCATGCCAAATTAGCTAATCCAATTCTGATTTACATTCTAATTACGGTTCATGTCAAACTAGACTTATTATTCTAGTTCACAATTCATGTAAATGTTAGATTTACAAGTCAATACTAGATTCAAATTACACATCCTATAATTCATGTCAAATTTATCCAATTTGCATTCTTATGAACATGCCATAATGCGTGTTCCCAATTTATGCCAATTTCCAAGTTTTCAAACTACGTTTCTAGTAAATTTCATATTTTCCCCAAATCGTATTCCCACCGTTCGTATAATCGTGATTTAATCTAGATTATAGATAAATCTAGATTCGTAGAAAATAGGGAATGAACCAAAGATGCTATGAAAAGGATTGACATAATAACTGGCATAAAAAGGTTTGAATAACGACGTGGATTCAAGAACATGGGTAGACCTAACTTAATAGGTAAATTCCCAAGGTCTAAAACCAAGAATAGACAGAATAGAGACGTATGTTCAAGAACATGGGTAGACCTAACTTAATAGGCAAATTCCCAAGGTCTAAAACCAAAGAAAACCAAGAATAGATAGAATAGAAAATCAGGTTTATACCCAATTTCACAGTCACAAAACTTAAACAATACTTTCCTAGTCATGAATCATAGGTGTTTAGTCACAATTGTCCTCGTTATGTCATAGGCAATAGTTTATGTTTTCTAATCAAAGGCATAGGCTTGTATTCATAGTCAAAGGAAATAATTCTCATAGTCACAGTCACAGCATAGGCAATGTCCATAGTCAAAGAGGCATATGGTTCTAAGGTCCATAGTTTCATAGTCACAGTCTTATTTGTCCTCGAATCATGACAGTTCTTAATTAGGTCCAAAGAAATAGGCACTGATTCGAATAGAAAGAATTGGCATACTCTTTTATTCCTTTAATTTCATGTCACGAAAAGAGAAACGTTCAAAACTGAGAAGTAACTGACTTACAGATATTATATTAGGATAGAAGGATGGCGATGCTATGATTCGTGCGACGTTGCTCGAAATCGTTTGAGTTAGCCTTTGATTCTCATCCTGAAGCTTTAATCTTGATTCGAACCTCCTTTTGACAACTTGAGCAGCATCTCCTCATCTTGATTTACTTTATATATTATTTATTTATATATTTTCTCAGAGGCAGCGTAAGGATAGAAAAGAATTGTGAATAGAGAATGAGACTAGCGTTGTTTATATAGTGTAGAAGTCAACGAGTCTGGTCAGAATGGCGTCTAGATACAGAAGAACGAACCAGGTTCAGAAAACTGGAAAAAGCGGGAGGGGGGGTCGACCCCCAGGTCGACTACCTAGTCGAACTGGGTGCCTTGGGCGTGAAAATTCCCTCCTATCCCAATCTAGGTCCGATTTTTGAAATTTGAACTTGTTTCTGACCTGTTCGAATTTGAACTTCGCTGAATCTTCCGGAGGCCGTATCTTCCTCATACGGACTCCGATTTACGCAAACTCGGACTTGTTTTCATGCAGAATTCCGAGATGAACGCAATGGCGTAGCCCGTTTCCATTGATTTTGATTTTAAAATTTAATTCTGCCTTGATTTGTGAATCTTAGTGTTACAGAATTACGGGGTGTTACATGTGTGGCGCATGAACTTGCAATTCGGCGATTCAACTAACATATAACATCGGTCATGTGAACTTGCATTCGAATCAAAGTATGACTAAGTAGGTGACATATGAAATGGCATAGTTTAGGCAAATACAAACTTGTGTTTAAACATGTTAACTTGGCATAATATCGACCACAAAACTAGCATGTTATATATTCATCAAAATGTACAATTTTTACATCTAATCATATAGCCTATTTCAACATGAACTTGCATAGTTTATGAAACTCAAACGATGTTTGACATAGAACCAATTATATTTTGCAAATAAACATGAACTTACATAGTTTATGAAACATAGATCCAATTATACTTGCAAACATAGATCTAATTATACTTGCCAATAAACATAAGGATGATATCATAGGTTTTGGGTCATGTAGGCATAAAAGGTCTATAACATGTTTACACAAATTCTAATTTAGACTAAGGGAATATACATAGTCCATGCCATCGACATATACAAAAAGGGATAAATTTCTAGTTTTTGCCACAAGCTTGCAAGTGCCATTGTTTTTCATATACAATTGTTCAATAGGCTTGCATCAATTAATTTATGCCACAAACATCAATACACAAGTCATGATAGAACCACCACAATACTCAAATATTATACAACACGATTCTATTTTCATTTACATCGAATCACATCACAGTTTTTATTCATATTTTGAAAGGTCGCTATACTTACAACGTGTGATGAATTCTTGTTTTCTGATTTCTGTTATTCTGATTTGGAGATGCTCTCCTTTGGGTAGCAAAGTTGCGTTGAATGATTTGATTAAGCTTTGATTCGTCTCTTAAGCTTTGGTGTTGGCTTGTCTCTAGGGTTTCTAATTGACGGCCATTCCTAGTTCCTTTCCAGCAGCATGACGGCTTTTGTATTCTATTATTTGGGTGAATTTAGGGTTAGACTTGAGTTGTATTTATAGAATTTTAAATTGTTTTGAGCCGTCGATGAAGATAGGAGGAATCTAGACCATACAAAGTTCAAAGAGCCACTCAAAAGGTGACACGTAAGCCCTAGTGACTCAGCCAAGCATCGGAATTCGACCAGACCCTGACCAGGCCAGCCAGGGCCTGACCAGCAGGTCTTTCTGACCTGGGCGCACTTGGCAGGTGCGCCAGGCCAAAATTGTACTGGCGCACTTCCCAAGTACGCCAGTTCAACTTTTTTCTGGCGCACTTCACAAGTGCGCCAGTGCATTCTGACCCGTTTTCCGGTTTTTCTGCCCAACTTCGTTCGTCCATATCTTCTTCATACGATATCCGTTTTACGCAAACTTGAAATCTATCTCAAGCAGAATTTCGAGACGAACGCAATGGCATAACCCATTTCCCTTGATTTCATCATTTATAATTAATTATACTTTAATTCGTAAAGCTTAACGTTATAGAATTCACTGGGTGTTACATTCTCCCCCACTTTAAAGGATTTCGTCCCCGAAATCTTCAAGTTAGGAAGAATGTATATCCTACCATCCAACAGTCCATATACTCAACCAACAAACACAGGCATCCATTGTCCTTAAAAGACTTCTAATGCTTCATGATCATATGCATAGTGTGTGTACATGTCCTTATCTAATGCAAAAATCAGGCGGTCTACTGATTCAGTTGACCTCCTTAATGCGAATCATGTAAGTGTCATGAATCCATTATGTATGCAAATTCTTCCTACTCATAATTCTACATGAGTGCACAACTATTCATACAAATGCAACGACCATATGACAGCATATCAAGTTTACAACCATATACAAATAAGAATACTTATATGCATATGCAGTATGAAGTGATTGAACCGATCTAAGACCTAGGTTGTGTGTGTATATGCATCCACTAGCAACCACTTGCAACCACTTGCAGCCATCAACCATAACATGTTTCAAATACATGTTTACATCCAAAGGGGTTTCTACCTAAGGATAAAGGATAATATCGAGGAGATATACCTAAAAAGATAGATACAAGCACAACTTAAGAAAAAAGAGAGGTCAAAGATGTACCTTCAAAAAGAAGAGGGTAGGCAGCGCGTATTCTGTCCTTAGTTTCCCAAGTCGCGTCTTCCTCGGCGTCGCTCCACTGAACTTTAACGAGTTTGACTTCGCGGTTGCGTAGCTTTTTCACTTCAGTTCCTATGATGCGGGTTGGAACTCTCCTCACAGTTGCTTCGCGTTCCACTTCGGCTTCTTCTAGAATGTTTGGCTCCACCACTTCCGCTGATTCATGTAGACATTTCCGGAGATGAGAAACTTGAAAGACGTTGTGAATTCCATCCAATCTTTCAGGAAGATCTACTCTATAATCCATTTTCCCAATCTTCTCAATGATAGGGAACGGTCCTACAAATCTTGGTGCTAGCTTTCCTGCGGATCCAAAGCGAACGACGTTCCTTAAAGGGGATACCTTAAGGAAAACCCTGTCCCCAACCTCAAACTCAAGGTCGGTCCTTCTTTTGTCGGCGTAGGATTTCTGTTTGTCTTGGGCTGTCTTCATTCTCCTACGTATCAAGTCCACTTTCTATGAAGTTTCTCGAATCATGTCTGGCCCAAGTATAAGCTTATCTGTAGACTCCCACCAACAAGTTGGTGATTTGCATGGTCTTCCATACAAGGCTTCGAAGGGTGCCATGCCGATGGTAGCTTGGTAGTTGTTGTTGTAGGAAAATTCCACTAAAGGAAGGTGATCCTCCCACGTCCCTCCAAAGTCAAGAACGCAAAGTCTTAAAAGATCCTCTAAAACTCTATTCACCCTTTCCGTCTGGCCATCTGTTTGGGGGTGATAGGCCGTACTCAAACATAGCTGTGTGCCTACAGCTTCTTGCAGAGTCTGCCAAAACTCACTCGTGAAGATAGGGTCTCGGTCACTAACAATGCTGGAGGGTACTATATGGAGTCGGACTATTTCCTTGAGATAAAGAGATGCTAGAGATGCGACAGTCCTCCTACTCTTGATAGGTATAAAGTGGGCGCTTTTAGTAAGCCTATCCACTATTACCCAAATGCTAGTGTTGCCTCTCCTCGACCTAGGAAGTCCATCAATGAAGTCCATTGAAATGCTATCCCACTTCCACTGTAGGACCTCTAGAGGGTGAAGTAGTCCTCCAGGCTTCTTTTGTTCCGCCTTGACCCGTTGGCAGGTCATGAACTTAGAAATGAAATCTGCCACGTCTTGCTTCATGCCGTTCCAAAAGAAAGCCCTTTTTATATCCTTGTACATCTTATCACCGCCAGGGTGTATAGTCATCTTGGAATGATGCGCTTCCTCGAGAACCTTCTTTGTTAAATCCCTTGCTTGTGGGATGCATAATCTTCCATCTCATCTCAGCCAACCCTTATCATCGATGGCGTATCTACTGAGGTGACTAGAAGTCTCACCCCTAATAAGTTTATCAATCACATCAACAAGCTGAGGGTCTTCACGTTGTGCTTCCCCTATTGAGTCTAAGAGAGTGGGGCGTACTTCGAGAGATGCTAACAAACCCGATACAAAATCCGAGGAGGGCCTAAAGTTGAAACTGGCTATATACTCCAAGTTTTGCCTTTCCACAAAGAGAGGGCTTAGGGTCAGTTTCTTTCGGCTCAACGCGTCTGCTACCACGTTGCATTTTCCGGGAGTATAGGAAATTTCAAAATCATATGAGGCAAGAATCTCCATCCACCTTTGCTGCCTCAAGTTAAGATCATTTTGGGAGAAGAGATATTTCAATGATTTATGGTCAGTGTATAATTCAAACTTCTCACCTAGGAGATAATGGCGCCAAGACTTAAGTGCAAAGACAATGGCGGCCAACTTAAGATCGTGGGTTGGGTAGTTCTTTTCATGAACTTTCAATTGTCTTCCGCCATAAGCTACCACCCTTCCTTCTTGCATTAGAACAGCGCCTAGTCCCGTTCCACATGCATCCGTGTATACTGTGAACATTTTTCTTCCATCTGGCAAGGTCAAAACTGGGGCTATTGTGAGAGCCCTTTTTAATCGTTGGAAAGCAATGTCACAGCCCAAATCCCAAGCGAACGCCAGATTCTTCTTTGTTAGCCTTGTGAGTGGGGCTGAGATTTTCGTGAAATCCCTAATAAACTTTCGATAAAAACCGGCTAGCCCAAGAAAGCTTCGAACTTCGGTTGCATTTCTTGGTGTCTTCCAATCTTGTACTGCCACCACTTTCGCGGGGTCCACAGCCAACCCTTCTTTGGACACTATATGCCCAAGAAACCTTACTTCTTTTCTCCAGAAGTGACACTTGGAGAATTTGGATTTTAGTTGATGTGCACGGAGAGTATCCATGATTTCTTTCAGATGCTGAGCATGTTCTTCCTCACTCTTTGAGAATATTAAGATATCATCTACGAAGACAACCACAAATTTGTTGAGGAATTCTCTGAACGCCCTGCTCATTAGGTCTACGAAATAAGCGGGTGCGTTTGTCAAGCCAAAAGGCATGACAAGCCACTCGAAGAAACCGTCTGGGGTTCTGAACGCTGTCTTATCAATGCTGTCTGCAGCTACTCTTAGCTGATGGAACCCAGTTGCCAGATCAAGTTGGGAGAAGACCGTCGCACCTACAAGCTGATCAAACAAATCGTCGATTCGGGGAAGAGGGTGCCTATTTTTCTTGGTTATTTTGTTTAACTCCCTATAGTCGACGCAAAGGCGAAGCAAACCGTCTGCTTTAGTTGCGAACACCACTAGAGCACCCCATTCCGAAATGCTCTGTCTAATGAACCCCTTTTCGAGAAGTTCTTTAACCTGCTTACTGAGCTCCTTTCTCTCCCTTGGAGCCATGTGTCTGACAGGTAAAGCTACAGGCTTTGCGTTATCCACAAGATATATGCGGAAGTCTATTTCCCGCCTCGGAGGTAAGCCTTTCGCTTCCTCAAAGACATCCAGATATTCCCGGACTACTCTAACTGATTGCAAATTCTCATCAGAGGCCTCAAGCGACTCTAGATAACTAAGCATAACAAATTTCAAGGGATTACAAGAAATTTCTAGAGTGTTACCAAGCCAAGTCAAGAGTCTAACTACTCTTTTCTCACAGTCAAGAATGGCACTATTACTAGATAACCAGTCCATGCCTAAGATCAAACCATATCCCGAGAAGCCCAAAACAAAGGCATTACAACTAAACTCAACGCTGAGAATAGAGATTTTCAAACCCAAACAAACCATTGACAAGTAAGCGGAGCCCCCAATTGGATTTGAAACTACTAAAGGATCTTCTACCATACTAGTGTCTAGATGCAGTGATTCTACTAAGGCGGATGAAATAAAAGAGTGTGATGCGCCAGAGTCAAAAAGTGTACGAACTGGATGATCATAAAGAAAGACTACACTTTCTATGCAAATATTACTATCTCGTTCCTGCTGAGGTGCCACTAGCGCATGAACCTGACCCCCTGAAGTGGATCCGGCTTTCTGTCCCTGCCCTTTCTTCTTTGGGAAGTCCTTAGCTTGATGTCCAGTTTCTCCACAATGGAAGCAGCCACCCATCTTCGCCTTCCTTTTCCGGTAGTATTTTGATATATGGCCCACAATGCCACAGAAATTGCACCTTCTCTTCTCACGGGGCTTATTGTTCTTCCCTCCTTTCTTGAAGTCTGTTTTCTTTGCTTGTATACCTTCTTTCTTCTCTTCCCCCTTAGTTTCTTTCTTGCCATGGTCTTCCTCGTGTAGCAATGCCATGTCCACTAGGCTTTCATAAGTCGCACCCGTGGATACATGGGTCATGGCAAGGCTGTGTAGAGGCTCATTCAAACCCTTGATGAAGCAAAGTGCCTTCTTGTGTTGGGTGTTTACTAAGTCTAGCCCAAATCTGGCCAGCTGATCAAACTGATTAACATATTCCCTTATCGCCATGCTTCCCTGTTTCAGAGTTAGAAACTTTTCCATTTGCAGGCTTCTTTCGGCTTGGGAGAGGAATTTCATCTCAAACCTTGTCCTGAAGTCTTCCCATGTTTCCACCACCCTCTGAGCCTTAGTAACTTCCCACCAATAGAAAGCTTCATCCTTAAGTAACCACATCGCAAGTTGTATCTTTTGCCTGTCATCCACTCCAAAGATGACAAACAAATCCTCAGTCTCCTTTAACCAGTTTCTTGCTCCAACAAAAGATTCCGTCCCATAAAAGTCTTTTCCACCCATAGCCTTGAAATCTCTACATGTTTTTGCGAAGGCATTTCCAAGAGGAGGCGAAGGAGGAGGAGGAACCGCGGCCACTGGAGGAGGGATGTCTGTTGGGCCCGCGCCATTGGCCCTTGCTTCTAAGTACCTCCTAAACCAGCCGGGAATCGGCACTCCTTCTGGAAGGTTAAGGTCTCCAGACATGCTGAAAAAGAAAGGGAAAAATTCAAAACGAAGATAGAGAAGGATAGATAGGGAACATGGCTTTGGGGAATTTTGTCTTTTTATTAATATAACACTTTTTCTAAAAAAAATGCTTCTTTAAACTTTCTTTTTGAAAACAATTTTCAAAAACTTTTATCTTGTCTGGTAAACCTATGTTCTGATACCAAGTGAAACACTCCACCTCCATTAAGGTCACTCACAAAGGGAATGCCTTAACTTTGGTGGAGGTTTATAAGCAAAAGCCACAGATGAACTCAAGACAGATATGAATACACATATTTTAAACAGCGGAAACCTAACAAACTTTTATTTCATCAATATGTGTATCAAACAAAGATTTCCATAATTGTCTCAAAATACTTTCAACATTACAACCACATAACTGCCTTGATTATTAAAGAAGCATGAAAACATAAATAAAGTGACAAAAATCCCCATAGTGATATCCAAAGCCATTATTCGAGCAAGAAAGATCCAAATCATACATCTACGTTCTTGGTGCTTGTAAAGAGTCTGACTGAGTTGATCTATTTCCTCCCTATGGACCTGGGGTGGGGAACGAAAGAAAAGAAGACGAAAAGAAAATAGGGTCAGACAAAAAGCCTGAGTAAATCTAGTAACTCTTCAATACTGTGAATAAGAAAAGGGTATGATGGATGTAAACTAAAAATAGGAAAGTGTCACAAGCTAAGGAAGTGTCGAATGTACTATCACACCCATACTATATCTCTGCACCTACTTGAATTTATTCTAACTGACACCCCATGGTGAGGGTGAAGTGATCCCCATTCTTGTTAAAGATCGGCTCCTACGTGCGTTAACATGTGTCATACGGCCCCAAGAGTTGTAGATACCTATGCTGGTCCCACCATGGGGTGTATCAAGACCCATGGTGGCGGCCCCGACACAAAACTAGAAGACATAGGTTATACTACTGGTGTCCCCAGTGCCCTGGTTGTCTGCTCCGGAGTGTGTGCACGCCCGCACCCCGTTAGACCTGCACTGTGCACCCACCTCCGTCGTTTGACCGCTTACAATCAGCCCAGTAATCGTGCCCCACCCTGCCTAGTTTCAGGGTACCGTTAATACCTAACTTTGGGTTACTGCTGAAACGGGTCCCTCGTTATCAGGATTTTCTAGTCAACCATGTTAAGTGGTTAAGTGTCTGTATTTACCTAACCCCACCCATCAATTCTTGTTAACATGTTGAATTTGGTTAAGTGTTATAGTTGACTTAACCCTACCTTCTGTCCTTAGCTTCTTAGGAGCACCAGACCACTCACATTAGACAGGTATTGCTACGGTTACTGGATGTGCCGGTCGGTTCCGGGCAGGTTTACACTGTAGCTCAGTCTAACCTCGGGTCCTTATTGGGCTCAATGCTTAACCACCCACATTGGATAGGTATTGTTGTGACTACTGGACAGCCGGGCGGGTCCGGGAAGGTTTACATCACAACTCAATCCAACCTCGGGTTAAGCATATCGTGTTTTCTAAATTTACATATTTTATTACTTTTCAACTACATGTAAATGTCATATCTTTTATTTTTGGGTATTTCAATTCATACCGCTTATGTGTCATAATCATTGGCATGTGCCAAACATGCCAACATATATTTACATATTTTACACCCAACGTTATTACCCCCATTTGTTCGCAACGTTATAACATGTGTTGGGCTTGTCACAATTCAGCCCAACTTTATAAGCGTGAGGAAAAGGGGAAATCATGAACATGTAATACATAAAGGTGTGTGGCGCATGAACTTGCAATTTGGCGATTCAACTAACATATAACATGGGTCATGTGAACTTGCATTCAAATCAAAGTATGACTAAGTAGGTGACATATGAAATGGCATAGTTTAGGCAAATACAAACTTGTGTTTAAACATGTTAACTTGGCATAATATCGACCACAAAACTAGCATGTTATATATTCATCAAAATGTACAATTTTTACATCTAATCATATAGCCTATTTCAACATGAACTTGCATAGTTTATGAAACCCAAACGATGTTTGACATAGAACCAATTATATTTTGCAAATAAACATGATCTTACATAGTTTATGAAACATAGATCCAATTACACTTGCAAACATAGATCTAATTATACGTGCCAATAAACATAAGGATGATATCATAGGTTTTGGGTCATGTAGGCATAAAAGGTCTATAACATGTTTACACAAATTCTAATTTAGACTAAGGGAATATACATAGTCCATGCCATCAACATATACAAAAAGGGATAAATTTCTAGTTTTTGCCACAAGCTTGCAAGTGCCATTGTTTTTCATATACAATTGTTCAATAGGCTTACATCAATTAATTTGTGCCACAAACATCAATACACAAGTCATGATAGAACCATCACAATACACAAAGATTATACAACACGATTCTATTTTCATTTACATCGAATCACATCACAGTTTTTATTCATATTTTGAAAGGTCACTATACTTACAACGTGTGATGAATTCTTGTTTTCTGATTTCTGTTATTCTGATTTGGAGATGCTCTCCTTTGGGTAGCAACGTTGGGTTGAATTATTTGATTAAGCTTTGATTCGTCTCTTAAGCTTTGGTGTTGGCTTGTCTCTAGGCTTTCTAATTGACGGCCATTCCTAGTTCCTTTCCAGCAGCATGACGGCTTCTGTATTCTATTATTTGTGTGAATTAGGGCTAGACTTGAGTTGTATTTATAGAATTTTAAATTTTTTTGAGCCGTCGATGAAGATAGGAGGAATCTAGACCATACAAAGTTCAAAGAGCCACTCAAAAGGTGACACGTAAGCCCTAGTGACTCAGCCAAGCATCAGAATTCGACCAGACCCTGACCAGGCCAGCCAGGGCCTGACCAGCAGGTCTTTCTGACCTGGGCGCACTTGGCAGGTGCGCCAGGCCAAAATTGTACTGGCTCACTTCCCAAGTACGCCAGTTCAACTTTGTTCTGGTGCACTTCACAAGTGCGCCAGCGCATTCTGACCCGTTTTCCGGTTTTTCTGCCCAACTTCGTTCGTCCATATCTTCTTCATACGATATCCGTTTTACGCAAACTTGAACTCTATCTCAAGCAGAATTTCGAGACGAACGTATTGGCGTAACACATTTCCCTTGATTTCATCATTTATAATTAATTATACTTTAATTCGTGAAGCTTAACATTATAGAATTCACAGGGTGTTACACTTACTATAACCCAAAACGTTTTCGAAATCATAACTTATTCTGATATTATCATAGTGTCTAAATTCAAGTAATTTAGAATCTAGCGGAACGCTTGCATCTCATGCTCCACATATATAGTATACAAACCAAAAACCGTGGGCGCTTATTGGATATCGGATTCAAACTTTGATAGGGTATGGGACCACCTTCTGAACGTGTATCTCTAGAGGCGAATACACAGGGTTCAACAAGAACATCTTGAAACCCGGCCCTCACATGACCGAGCACTCATTTCGCTTGAGTGTATCGAATGTATATCACCGACGGTTGGGATCAGCAACCGCCTCCCGAAAAGGGACAGCATCGAAATATAGATTAAAGAAGAAAATAGATTTTCTCTAGATAAACGATCATACATCCTAATGGGAGCGACCCACATAGCCATGTTGCCTGCCCGATTTTTGTCATTTCCCGGTTGATGAGGCTTGAGGCTAGAATTTTTTTTCAAACATCTGGTCATCATTCACTTTGAATGCCACATCGTCAGATCCGCCAGATCACATTTGATTTACGTCCACAAAAATACTCTAGTTTATTTGGCTAGAGAATAACCATTTCTCCGCCATCAACTATGGTACGTTTGGAGAAATCAACACATGTTATTCCTTTGGAAATACTCTATCAGACATCCGTCTATACAAGTCATCCAAGAATAGGATGAACCAAAGGTACTCTCCTACAGCATCTCATATAGGAATCACCCTATGGATCAGTAGCGAGTAGTCCTTGCAAATCCGTAGATTTCAACCACGACAGAAGCACAATGTCAAAATAAATCTGGCTGCAGGCCAGAGAAATTCGACAAGTAGTCCTTCCGCTTATGAAGATCCACGGCCTTCAATTGCTCCGTCTTCAATTACCATTTCCACGTATTTGTTGGTCGGAATGGTATTCGAATATAATTCGATTCCGGACTTTCCATACCAATAAGCGTATTGGTCAGGTTTGATAGTTGGTGATTTAACTATCAAATAACAATAGTGTGAATACATGAGCTTTTGCTAATTCAGTACTTGACATAACTTGACCTCTTTAACTCAACTGGACTACTTGACTTGATTACTCCTATTGATTAACTAATATTCGACTTGATTACTCCTATCGATTAACTAATATTCGACTTGATTACTCCTATCGATTAATTAATATTCGACTTAACTTCATTCGCTTGACTCTAGATCGCAGCAATCACAATGGTTACGCCTGATTCCCTTAGGAAATATCCGACCGCCGTAGGCTATCTGCAGCCCTGCGAATTATGCTAGCAGTCATACGCAATGGCAACCCTTCCTGAATAACTATGTTTGACTAACTCTATTTCAAATACTATATTTGATCAACTCTAATTGAATACAAAATATACAATATAATTTGAAATCGATAATCTTATTTCTTATGAAACTAATATTTCAATATTATTTACTTCCCAAAACCTTGCATTAGAGTTTGATATTCCTCGTATAGGGTAAATGTAACGACCCGACTTTTCGACCCTCGAATGTCGACACTAATACATCCACGGTATTCACGTGCCGAGCACCCAAGTGTCGGAAAGATGAAAAGTTAGGGTGAAATAAAATAAAAAGCAAATAGACTATGGAAGAAGAGGACACAATATCAGAATCTCACAACGGAACGATAACATATAATATAAAGAATGATCTTTACAAAATAAACTGTATGTTTACAACTATCAGAGAAGACCAACCTATCATCAACTTGAACAGTCATAACAACATGTCCTCATCACTGTTGATGTACAACATATAATGCAGCGGATATAAAGTACGGTAAGTTGAACTCCAAATCTCTTCCAGAAGCTCCAAAGCATCCAAAGTAAAACCTGCTATACTCAGTCTACTCGAAGGAGTAGGTGAGGGTTTTAGGGAAAACAGAAACTAAGCGTCAGACATCAGTCTGGTATGAGAAACTCAAGATACATATTTCATGTAACAACACTGAGGGAACTGTGCAGATTACCGCTCCGGTTTTCCCCTCAATTGAAACCAACCATTTATTATGAGAAGTATAGTTGTATTATAAATAATGTCTAGGGTGTAGAATATAAATAAATTCACACAGAAGGAATGGTTACATTGGTTACATTCAACAACTATTAAGTGTACAAACAAAACCGATAAGGCACGTTCGCATATTGGATTTTCCATCGGAGATCTCTCAATATAGATCCGAACTCCATGCACAAGGGTCAGAAAGTACCTCCGAGCGTCGTATATCTCTAGATGAAATATACCATAAGGTAAACACAACTGGCCCACGCACGAAAACACCGGAGTGCACCACGTGGAACCAAATATACCCAACTCCCGCGCGCAACTTCAAATAGCTCCCGCAACGATTCGATAATAAGCATACACTAGATATGGAGTCAATATATCCTGCCGTAGGTTAGCAAAACCCCAGATTGTGCTCCTACTCTGTTTTTAGCCATTTCCGATGTCGAGGTTTCGTTCAGCATCGTTCACATGAATCTTCACCACTCGAACAGAACAAGAATTCCCAGTCGGAATCCCACAGCTCAATAGATCTTGGAATCACACATAGATTTCTTCACAGATCTCGGAATCACACATGGATTCCAATACATCAACAGATCTTGGAATCACACATAGATTCTTTCATAGACCTTAGAATCACTATATGTGTTCGAGCATCTCAATAGATCTCGAATCACCGCATAGCCTTCACTTCCCAGCCGCTTCCAAAACGTAGAACCCGTATACTAGTTTTGAAGTGGTTTTCGATAAGTAGAACACTTACCAATCCTGGTCTCCTCAAAACCAGTCGCTAGATTTAAGGACAAGTTCCATAGTCGAAACCGACTATAGTACACACAATAAATGATTGTATATGGAAAATAGCCTCGCTTAATTTCCATAACAAACGAATAAACATTCAAGGCACTATCAAGATCATGAAGCATGATAAACAATCAAATCACTATCAAGTCACATAGCATGATAATAGTCAAAGCACGATTAACTCATATAAACGGCTTCTAATTCCTTTCCCATTTAATTAATCTTTCATTAATTAATAATCCTTTATTAGTAAACTTCTTTTATCTAATAACACTTCATTTGTCTAACAAGACTTCTTTATTAATCAATAACTCATACGCGATTAATATTCCTTTATTAGTAAACTTCTTTTATCTAATAAAACTTCATTCGTCTAACCAGACTTCCTTATTAATCAATAATTCATACTCGATTAATATTCCTTTATTAGTAAACTTCTTTTAACTAATAAAACTTCGTTTGTCAAATAAGACATCACTTATTAATCAATAACTCATACTCGATTAATATTCCTTTATATACTAGCGTATGTATTCAATTTATACATATAAAATGTGTATATGTATATATTCTACGAATTACCTAATCCGTTATAGTCTTACTACCCAAAAAGGGTTTTAATATACTTATCCCTCCGGTATAAGTATAATCACAATTCAATTCCAAGCTTTCCTATTTAACTTCAATATTTCAAAACGTACTCATATACTTATCCCTCTGGTATAAGTATATCTACAATTCAATTTTAAGAATTCTTTTCTAACTTCAATACTTCAAAACGTATTTATATACTTATCCCTCCGGTATAACTATCTCAATAATTCATTTCTAAGATTTCTTAAAGTATAACCAAAGAGGTTAAAACCATTGTTTAATAAAGAACCTCTTCTCTTTTATAAGTTAAACATCTTATTCAATATCTTTATTCTGAAAGATTCCTATACTTGTTTCTATCTTTAAAATCAATTATTAAAGATCTAAGTATATTCAAAATCATTAAACCATATATTCCAGTTTAACTACATTCTAAGGATTTCAAAACAAGTGTTGCTAAAACAATGTTTACAACAAACCCAAAACAATCCTTTATAATTTATCTTTAAATGTTTGTTTAAAGATTCAATTATATTTACTTGGATGTAATCTGAGAGGGTTAAAGACTAATGTAATCAACACGTTGTCACGACAAACCCAAAACCATTTTATGCTTACAGAAATCGCACTTCGTGCACTTAACTCGTTTCCGACATTATCAACTTAACTATCCCTCGATCAAGATTGAGGCCAGGTAAGTTAGAGCACTAGTTGCATATCACCCCTTGCCTAGACACCCCATTCTTGACACTCACAGATAGATAATCCTACTCGTCGGCTTATTAGACTTAAGCACAGTAATCATGATATTCAATAACAAGTAATTAGGAAGTGCACTTATATGACTATTCTATTTTCGCACACTTTCAAACTTACTTCAATTTAACATACAAGTTAAAAAACCATTTTAATATGATAAGGAATCACTAAGGATGTCATTGCAAAGTTTCATACAAAGTGTTGAAAACACAACAATTCAAACTGCATCTATAGTGACTATCGCTATAAGTGCACTTTCAAGTTCAAGTCCATAATATGTTAATCCATACTAATCCTTATGTGCTTTGTTTCAAATCCATTCCAATTGTTATACAAGTAACTTCAAATACAATTCCAAGTCCATTCAAGTCCATTCTAATCCCTTAAAATGGATCACATATGTCGCTTAGTTTTAAAGTAAGAATCAATACAACATTTTTAACATAAGTTACCAACATTCAAGCAAATTTAAGCATAGTTAAAAACATGCAAAAGGGTTTATGTTTGCTGTACTAAATAGTGAGTAAACTCACCTTAATCCTTAGCAAATCCAAGATCCAAGATCCAAGAATAAGAACCAAGATCAAAACTAGCAACCTCCTTTCTTTACCACCAGCCTAAAAATCCAATCTTTAGCACTTCCAAACCAAGCCAAAGCCTCTCCTCCTCCTCCACCACCATTACTCATGAAGAATCCATTAATATAGCTTAAGAAGAAAGAGAAGAAGAAAAGAAATTGTATAGAATTCCTAAGGGTATGCCTCCCTTTATATAGCCTTAGGAATGTGAATGGGAAAAGACCGAAATGCCCCTAAAACCCTAATGGCATTAATGAGTGATGTGAGAGTTGTGTAAGGTGATGTGAGTGTTGTGTAAGGTGATGTGAGAGTGGTGTAAGGTGATGTGAGTGTTGTGTAAGGTGATGGTAAGTTTGCTTTTTCAAAGCTTAAGGATTAAACTTCCATTTGTATACATATAAGGAGCTTATATACATACACTTAGGATATTTTCTAAACCTTGATGTGACTAATTATGCTTACATATATATGTGTATATGCATGTATGTGCATACCTACACATATATCAAACAACGTTGCAACGGTATGAAACAACTTCTATTCAACGATAGGATGTGAATCTGGAAGTTGGATCTCGATCATACTATTAGTTCTTTATCAAATGATTTATTCAAGTAAACAAAACTTGAAAATAAATTCATTAACTTTTTTAAACAATTAAAACAAGCATATTCAAATTATAAAACACTTATTTGAATATTTAAATACCCAAAATACAAAAACTTTCCTTAAATGCTCATTTTTTTAAAATGATGACATCATCAAAATAGTTAACCATAAATATGAAAAATACTTTTATTAGCTAACTACTTCCCTGATGATTAATTAGAAATTCACTAAAATTTTCAACAACTTTTACTGAGAAAATAGCCATTTATTGATAAAACGATTTTCAGTCATTTTATCAATATTTTACCAAAAATATATTTTTGAAAGCATTTTTCCAAAACGAGTGTAGAATTATAAATTACTAATTAAATGATGTTTAACAAGGTTATAAAATCATATTTATAACACTTAACAATATTACAAATTGTTATGTTATTCAAAGATTAAGTGTTCGAATTTTCCGGGTCTTTACATTCTCCCCCACTTAAAATATTTCGTCCCCGAAATTGCAACACGAGAAACCAAAGAAACAATCAAACATCGATACCTAATAGTATCATACTACCAGCAAACAAAACTCTGGCTTGATCAAGTTCAAACCCCCTCATCGCATAAGGATGATAAACAACCTATTAAGTGCGCCTTACGCTCAACAACCTTAGGGATTACTCAGTCGATAATTCACAATACCTCATAACAAATCAAAGAGTCGTTTCCCAAACCCTCCACTAGCTACCAAACATACTAAATCCCATACGATGTTAATAAACCATCCATACACATTGTTTGATCATATCACTTTCCCGATCACAAGACTTCGTTTCCGAACTAGTATACCACACTTGACATATCTAATGCGTACTTCGATCTAGTTTCTTGACCAGAAACTTCCATCTTCCTTACATAGCCGTACACTATGATAGAAAACTTCAGGATCATATCAAAAATCCATATCAAGTATTCACTATCAAAGTCTAGTGAAGAACCCTTGTTCGGACCGGTGTAAATCACCTTCAAAATCCTGTACTCGAATCTGTACCAAGATCAACTATGCGAATAAAACGATCTACGTACAACTCACGTATTTTATCCTATTGGTTTCTTAACCACCAATATCCTTTATTAATTCTTTTATATGTATAGTATGCCATTTTATTCTAATATCCTTCCTCTTTTTTCGACATTCAATTATCACTTAGTATTTCTTTATTAATACTAAAACCACTTATGAATCATTTCATAAAACTATACTTCAAGTTATTAAACACTGTATAACTTATGTTTGTACACATATAATACTCTAATACATTCTATGAGTATATCCAAACATCAAATTTGTTGAGTATGTTAATCAAATTTTGAACTTGTTCCAACTTGCTATCTTAATAATTCAAGTGTTATATAAACTCAACTTTATATTTTCACAAACACTTAACTTCAAGTTCCATAATAATTCAAAAGTTTTCAACTATCCAAAATCGTTGAAAATCCCGTTTCATTTTAACAAATGAAACCGACCAAACTACAAATCATGGCATTATTCACATTTATACAATCTTAATGCATAGACTATATGGTTCCGTAAAATGACTTAATCGAGTTTCAATAATTTATATAAAGCACTTCTTTATCTAACTTATTTCACAAATTCTTATCATTATTCGGATTATAATAGACGGATCATGTTAAAATTAAATTTAACCTAACATCATCATTAAACACCTTATAGTCAAACTATGAAACTTAATTCATAAGGTGTTCATATCTAATGTTCCCACTTATTACCATCTACCCAACCCATATTCTTAAAAGGTAAACTAGTTATAAGTCAACAAGCAATAGTACATGCTCATAAACTGATCAAGCATAAATAATATTCAATAACTGATAATAGTTGAATATTATCATTCCTAACAACCAGACACATCATAAATAACTATATCAATTTATGAAAGTTTATATTTTATACAAAAATATAAGACTAGGTAAAATTATTTCGTTTACCAATTTAAAACCAATATCGTGTCGATTTTCCTTGTTTAAGTATTTAGAAATCCCTATCGGTACCATGGCGTCCCACATATCGACCAAAATTCATAAACCACTCAACAGATTAACTAACACAACAAAAAATATTTTTATAGCACTAACACATACGCGCTCTCTTATATATAATACACTCAACTCATATTAGGGCATTCCATTACCTTACCTCTTGATGAGTCATACCCAACCTAAGCCAAGGTGTTCGCTCAACCTGGTGCTCTGATACCAAATGTAACGACCCGACTTTTCGACCCTCGAATGTCGACACTAATACATCCACGGTATTCACGTGCCGAGCACCTAAGTGTCGGAAAGACGAAAAGTTAGGGTGAAATAAAATAAAAAGCAAATAGACTATGGAAGAAGAGGACACAATATCAGAATCTCACAACGGAACGATAACATATAATATAAAGAATGATCTTTACAAAATAAACTGTATGTTTACAACTATCAGAGAAGACCAACCTATCATCAACTTGAACAGTCATAACAACATGTCCTCATCACTGTTGATGTACAACATATAATGCAGCGGATATAAAAAGTACGGTAAGTTGAACTCCAAATCTCTTTCAGAAGCTCCAAAGCATCCAAAGTAAAACCTGCTATACTCAGTCTACTCGAAGGAGTAGGTGAGGGTTTTAGGGAAAACAGAAACTAAGCGTCAGACATCAGTCTGGTATGAGAAACTCAAGATACATATTTCATGTAACAACACTGAGGGAGCTATGCAGATTACCGCTCCGGTTTTCCCCTCAATTGAAACCAACCATTTATTATAAGAAGTATAGTTGTATTATAAATAATGTCTAGGGTGTAGAATATAAATAAATTCACATAGAAGGAATGGTTACATTGGTTACATTCAACAACTATTAAGTGTACAAACAAAACCGATAAGGCACGTTCGCATATTGGATTTTCCATCGGAGATCTCTCAATATAGATCCGAACTCCATGCACAAGGGTCAGAAAGTACCTCCGAGCGTCGTATATCTCTAGATGAAATATACCATAAGGTAAACACAACTGGCCCACGCACGAAAACACCGGAGTGCACCATGTGGAACCAAATATACCCAACTCCCGCGCGCAACTTCAAAGAGCTCCCGCAACGATTCGATAATAAGCATACACTAGATATGGAGTCAATATATCCTGCCGTAGGTTAGCAAAACCCCAGATTGTGCTCCTACTCTGTTTTTAGCCATTTCCGATGTCGAGGTTTCGTTCAGCATCGTTCACATGAATCTTCACCACTCGAACAGAACAAGAATTCCCAGTTGGAATCCCACAGCTCAATAGATCTTGGAATCACACATAGATTTCTTCACAGATCTCGGAATCACACATGGATTCCAATACATCAACAGATCTTGGAATCACACATAGATTCTTTCATAGACCTTAGAATCACTATATGTGTTCGAGCATCTCAATAGATCTCGAATCACCGCATAGCCTTCACTTCCCAGCCGCTTCCAAAACGTAGAACCCGTATACTAGTTTTGAAGTGGTTTTCGATAAGTAGAACACTTACCAATCCTGGTCTCCTCAAAACCAGTCGCTAGATTTAAGGACAAGTTCCATAGTCGAAACCGACTATAGTACACACAATAAATGATTGTATATGGAAAATAGCCTCGCTTAATTTCCATAACAAACGAATAAACATTCAAGGCACTATCAAGATCATGAAGCATGATAAACAATCAAATCACTATCAAGTCACATAGCATGATAATAGTCAAAGCACGATTAACTCATATAAACGGCTTCTAATTCCTTTCCCATTTAATTAATCTTTCATTAATTAATAATCCTTTATTAGTAAACTTCTTTTATCTAATAACACTTCATTTGTCTAACAAGACTTCTTTATTAATCAATAACTCATACGCGATTAATATTCCTTTATTAGTAAACTTCTTTTATCTAATAAAACTTCATTCGTCTAACCAGACTTCCTTATTAATCAATAATTCATACTCGATTAATATTCCTTTATTAGTAAACTTCTTTTAACTAATAAAACTTCGTTTGTCAAATAAGACATCACTTATTAATTAATAACTCATACTCGATTAATATTCCTTTATATACTAGCGTATGTATTCAACTTATACATATAAAATGTGTATATGTATATATTCTACGAATTACCTAATCCGTTATAGTCTTACTACCCAAAAAGGGTTTTAATATACTTATCCCTCCGGTATAAGTATAATCACAATTCAATTCAAAGATTTCCTATTTAACTTCAATATTTCAAAACGTACTCATATACTTATCCCTCTGGTATAAGTATATCTACAATTCAATTTTAAGAATTCTTTTCTAACTTCAATACTTCAAAACGTATTTATATACTTATCCCTCCGGTATAACTATCTCAATAATTCATTTCTAAGATTTCTTAAAGTATAACCAAAGAGGTTAAAACCATTGTTTAATAAAGAACCTCTTCTCTTTTATAAGTTAAACATCTTATTCAATATCTTTATTCTGAAAGATTCCTATACTTGTTTCTATCTTTAAAATCAATTATTAAAGATCTAACTAAATTCAAAATCAAATCCAAGTCCATTCAAGTCCATTCTAATCCATTAACATGGACCACATATGTTGCTTAGTTTTAAAGTAAGAATCAGTACAACATTTTTAACATAAGTTACCAACATTCAAGCAAATTTAAGCATAGTTAAAAACATGCAAAAGGGTTTATGTTTGCTGTCCTAAATAGTGAGTAAACTCACCTTAATCCTTAGCAAATCCAAGATCCAAGATCCAAGAATAAGAACCAAGATCAAAACTAGCAACCTCCTTTCTTTACCACTAGCCTAAAGATCCAATCTTTAGCACTTCCAAACCAAGCCAAAGCCTCTCCTCCTCCTCCACCACCATTACTCATGAAGAATCCATTAATATAGCTTAAGAAGAAAGAGAAGAAGAAAAGAAATTGTATAGAATTCCTAAGGGTATGCCTCCCTTTATATAGCCTTAGGAATGTGAATGGGAAAAGACCGAAATGCCCCTAAAACCCTAATGGCATTAATGAGTGATGTGAGAGTTGTGTAAGGCGATGTGAGTGTTGTGTAAGGTGATGTGAGAGTGGTGTAAGGTGATGTGAGTGTTGTGTAAGGTGATGGTAAGTTTGCTTTTTCAAAGCTTAAGGATTAAACTTCCATTTGTATACATATAAGGAGCTTATATACATACACTTAGGATATTTTCTAAACCTTGATGTGACTAATTATGCTTACATATATATGTGTATATGCATGTATGTGCATACCTACACATATATCAAACAACGTTGCAACGATATGAAACAACTTCTATTCAACGATAGGATGTGAATCTGGAAGTTGGATCTCGATCATACTATTAGTTCTTTATCAAATGATTTATTCAAGTAAACAAAACTTGAAAATAAATTCATTAACTTTTTTAAACAATTAAAACAAGCATATTCAAATTATAAAACACTTATTTGAATATTTAAATACCCAAAATACATAAACTTTCCTTAAATGCTCATTTTTTTAAAATGATGACATCATCAAAATAGTTAACCATAAATATGAAAAATACTTTTATTAGCTAACTACTTCCCTGATGATTAATTAGAAATTCACTAAAATTTTCAACAACTTTTACTGAGAAAATAGCCATTTATTGATAAAACGATTTTCGGTCATTTTATCAATATTTTACCAAAAATATATTTTTGAAAGCATTTTTCCAAAACGAGTGTAGAATTATAAATTACTATTTAAATGATGTTTAACAAGGTTATAAAATCATATTTATAACACTTAACAATATTACAAATTGTTATGTTATTCAAAGATTAAGTGTTCGAATTTTCCGGGTCTTTACAGTAAAACCAATTCTCAACACGTTTACTCACTCCAAAATAATACCATTCCTCGATAATAGTGAAGCCAATAAAGTCGGGGTATTTTAGTTACCTCTCAGACCTTGATCGACGACGTTCTTATCTCAGAACAGATAATAGTTTGACACTTAACCGCCTGATATTCAAATCTCGTTTACCCATTGGTTTCAACTCCTGGTTTATAAATCATTTCGTACTTTTGAAATCCTCGCTCAATTTACCTAATTCATTTGATTAAGTAAATATCCATTAAAACACAATTTTTAACTCAAATCATTATTTCGTTTATAACCTTTCGATTTATAATAAGAATCCTTTATCAAATACTTTGCTTCCATCTATTGAGCCTTTCTATAACAAGCTCTATCTTGGATTTTATAATTAAAATCCGCTTATCCCTCTTTTGTAATAAGACATTTTTTAAAAAAAACTTCGATTTTACTTCCAGAAATCCATTTATCACTTTTTAATACCATAGCTATTGTATGGTTTTCTCTTTGTGTTGGAAACTCTTATTTCAATTACCGTACCTCGCTTAATTCAATTCTTCAACTTTTAAGTAATCATTTTGGTCTTTAGGACCTCATTTCAAAACTTTGCTTGAATATTCCATTTACCATCTTTTTCCCAACTTCTTAGATTTTATTCTACAAATCAATTTTCCATCTTTCCTAACAATTTCATACGACTGGATTTACTTAACTTGAATTAAACATTAAGGAAAAATCTTATTTAAATCCTTGCATTCCCTTCTAAATTCCTTTTACCAATTTCGTTTGATACTTGGGTTATAAATCCCTTTACCATAACCTGATCTAACTTCAATCGAACTCGCCACCACTTAATTACTTCAAATGGAATTTCAATTAAAGGTCATTTCTTTAATTATTATTAATTCAAATAATGATTAACTTTAACATTAACTATATTAAAAATATTTAACCTTGCTATTAATTATAAATAGAATAATTAACGCCTTTAAAAAGCTTATCAAATAAAGATTAATTTTATTAACACTAAATACTTCAATAATTCCTTAATTTATAGTTAATCGAAGATTAACTAATGTTAATACTATTCAATTCATTTAACGAATATTCAAATTAATTCCATTATTTATTTCAGTTAAAAATGGTTGATTCCACCAACCGTACACACCAGTTAACTATTAATTGATTTTCCATTTGTCATTTCCCGTTTAAATTAATTAAATAATTTAAGTAATTTAAAATCACTATTTAATTGTTATAAAAACAATTATTCTATTTTACCAACCCGTAGGTAATTTCTTTGCCCTTCTAGCTCTTAAATCCTGTATAAACCACTTATATAATTTCTTATATAAAATTGATTTAAAACATATATTTGAAAGTTTCAAAAGCTAAATATTTACACAAATTAATTGAAGAACTTTAATTTAGTTATAAAATAATTTATAATTTCAACTGCGTCAATTCACCGAATGATCAACTGACGTCAGAAACAACACATTTTAGGCCATTCATTGTCAATTATCCAATCAACACTGTCGGTTGATTTTAAACACAACACAAGCGAATATTTATTCAACCCTCACATATAGACAGGTTTGGTGTCAGTCAGGGTGAACAATTCATATATATGCACAAAAAACAAAAATGCAGTTTATTTGAGGAATCCGGTCGGATCCCTCCAACCGGTCCTTCTCTGCATCGCAGATATCAGTTGATAAAAATATACGAATTAAATAAATGACGGAATATAAATAACTGCAACCAATCAAACCATAACAACCAATTTGCATCCATCGCATCCAATCAACCAATTTATACTGTAAGTTGTAGATTATATTTTTCTATGGATTTACCACATCACAGTACTCCAGAAGGTGTGAGAATTAACTCACCAGATTTATACGATTAGCGGTTGACGCGTTTGTGGCATTTAATCTTGAACGAACGTTCAAAATTTGTGGAAATTTCAACTGCGTCAGGTCGACTCCTAGTCAGTGCCATCGGATAGGTCTCGTCCCTACGATCCCAACAGATCTAGTTTCGTCAGATTTCGTTACCGTATGCGGAAGTTACGCCTGTTTTTTAAGTTTGTATAAATTATACGATTTTTAAATTAAACTAGTTATGTATTAATTAAATAAAATAAAAACAAATTACCTTAAAACTCCGCCACGTCATCGTCGAAGAAACGAAATAACGCGTTTTCTCCTTTGCTTGGTCCTGAAACCCGATATTCCTCCTTCACCAGAAAACCACGATCACCACTTTGACTCCAAACTTCACCTCGCGCCGCCTTTCCTGGCCATCTGGACCAGCCCCGACCGTCGCCAGGTCATCCCCAGTCAGCGCAGTGCTATCGCCTTAGAGCCTCAACCCTAAAAGTCACCAATGACGCCAGAAAAGGAGCCATACCGAAATCGCTTCTCGCCTAAAATCCACCATCCATATATCACCGGAGACCGCCGCACCTCCCTGGATTTGACCGTCGTTCATCCTTCTTCTCTCACCTTCAGACCCCCTGTCCCAACGACCAACATTGACGTCGGAAAAGTGGAATTTCCGATTGCCACTTTTATAAACAGCCCCAATAACAACCTCTCAGTTCATCTCTTCACCACGGCCACCACAGGCCACCGGAGAACCTGAGACCACTGCCCAATTGAAGCCTTGCCTCTCCTCTACAAAACCCCCAAGGTCCCATCGTCTAAAATCGATCCAATCTCCTTAATTTTGGCTAGAAACGAAAACGATTTTCCACGGTTTAACACCGATTCCGGCCACCTCCATCAACGAAACTCACCCAACCTTTTACAGTAGCTAGACAACACCCCGATCTACCACTTTCGCTTTGGAACCCCCCACGAATTCTTCATGGATTGGAAAATATAAATTGATTTGTGTTCGAGTACTTTTGTGCCAAATGGCTGACAAAAATGTGGTTGGGGCTGGAAATTTCTGAGTATTGGTGTTTATATAGTTGAAAAATAATATAATTTAAGTTGATTTGACGAACGATGTTGACTAACGATTTTTATTTCGTGTCTATCGCGTTTTCGAACGTCATTTATTCGCCGCTGCGCTCACATACAAACCCCGTTCGAGACGCGAATGGATGACATAGTATAATTTGACGATACGGTCCTAATGAAACTTGTTTCGTCGAATTCCAAGTTCGTTTGCTCGAATGGCCCTCGTTCACGTCCAAACGATCGATTTATTTTGCAATTATATTTGCCATGCTCACAAATTAACCCCAATTGACGTGCCACTTGAAATCTAGCAATAATTTACTGTAGCGGTCCCAATAAAATTTGTTTCATCGAAAACTGAGGTCGTTTGAATAATGGCCCTTTTATAACTGCCCAACTCGAATAAAATAAAACAATTTTAAAATACCTCAATATAATAATATTAAAATATTAAAATTGGCCATAATGACCAGAATATTGTATACTACTCAAATAAAATTGCTCGGGTTGATTTCCAAGCCAAATCGATATTTAAAATATTTAAAAACCCTCATTCTATAGAAACACAGCGCTATATATAAAAAGGAAATTTCATAGCGTTTTTTCCAAAATTTGATTTGGACATAAAATAAAATCTACACAATGAAAAATGGATTTTTCTCTGCCATTGGAAAGATATCGTCAAACCGTTCCCGACGTTTCTTGTTTCGAGGAAATCCGACTTATTTTGAACCCGGTACGACCAATTGAAGTTCAAAACGCCAAATCGCGAACCGCCGCGCCGCTGTAGCTCGTTATTTAATTAAATTATAAACCATATCACTCAACGGTCGTAAAATAAACGAAATCGTCATTGTAAATTTAATATAACCAATATTTGACCACTTTAAACTGCCTGGTCACAATATATGGCAAATTCTATATTTCCCCAAATATTCTGGAAACTAAAATATTATTTTGTTATTTATTTAAATAATATATTCCAAATAAAATCGTTAACTTCGATCATTTAAATTCAAACCAATATTTTAAATAATTAAAATAATTAAAATATTCCAAATAAATAGGCAGAAAAATACAGGTCGTTACACATATAGAATAATAGTCCTAAAACAGATCTAGCACAATAAGGTGATAGTCATGATAAAGGTGATAGTCCCAAACTTGTAAATAATAGGCTGATTCAACACCACAAGCATGATAATGTTATGGACATGAAAGAGTTTGATTTACAACATGAATAGGTCCAAACTGATTTCATAACAATATTCCAAAAAGTCAAGATCCAAGATGGAAACTAGAATAGATGTGAATCGATTATCATACTTAAGTCCAATTTCACTTTATCTCATGTCCAAATTACAATTAACAAGTTTAAATCTCAAAGTAACTAGAACTTACAGATCCTGGACTAAGAAATTGAGATGCAGAAGTCAAGTCTAGAAACTAGTCATTGAATTGTTGAATCGTTGAATCTTGATTTGATTGTAGAAGCAAATCCCCAATATGCAATTCCTAGCCGTAGTCTTCAAGAAATAGTCTTCGTGTTTTATTTTAATTTATCTTAATTTAATTTAGAAGAAGCCATGTCCATCAAGAAATTGTGCAGCATAAGGTTAGAGAAGAATGGTGTAAAGAGAATGGGGCTAGGAGGCTGCTTATATGATTAGGTGGACAAATGTAGACTGAAAACGAGACCATATACATCAGAATGAACCCAGGCTCAGAACTGGGCTTCAGCACCAGGTCGACCCCCAGGTCGACCATAGGGGTCGACCTGGTCCCTGGGAGGTCGACCATAGTGTCGACCCCCAGGTCGACCAAGTCCTGGGCGGGAAAATTCCCGCCCAGCCTGCACTGGGGTTTGAATTTGAATTTTGAATTCAAATTCGAGCTGTTTTTCTGCTCTGAAATTCCTTGAAACTTTGGAGGGTCATATCTCTCTCATACGGACTCCGTTTCTCGAAAACTCGGACTCGTTTCCAAGAAGAATTTCGAGACGAACGCAATGGCGCAACCCATTTTCCCTGATTCTTATTTTAAAAATTAATTTTTCCTTGATTTATGGTTTTAACATGTTATTAAAATACATGTTGTTACAGAGGTCGACCGCCTGCTCCTTGATTTTCCCAACGTTAATTGATTTAGTTTATTTTTAACCTTATTAGCATTATTCTTGTCCCCTTATATTTATCTCTTCATTTGAAATTCAAATCAACCTAACGGAAATTATATTTATCCAAATTATTTATCCCATACATATATATTATTTATTTAATCATATATATATATATATATAAGTTTACCGTTTGATTTCTTTCAATTGTAATTTTTTTATAGAAATAGTTTTTAATATATTATATATGAAAACATATCAGAATTTCATCACGAATCTAAATAAAGTATTTTCGTTACCAAATTCTTAATGCTGTAAATTTTCACTTTTTCATCCTGTTTATATTTTATTATTTAATAAATTATTTATTTAATTATTATTATAGATATATTTGGGTATATTTTTATGGGGTGTTACAAAGCGCGTCACACAAACTTGTTATTAGACCCTATGTCTAATCTTTTAATCATGCACTTACTTTATCTCATTAAATTGCTAATTAACTTAATCATGTTTTAAGTTCATTAATAAGCCCAGTGACATAACATGTTATTTCTTAAATTGTAATTAACGAAAGTAATTGTAACACCCCACGTCCATTAATGTCACTCACAAAGGGAATGCATTAACTTCCATGGAGGTTATAAGTGAATATAGAACAGAAAGATTACAACAAGACAGATAATAAATAGTACTTGGAAATCTAAAACTTCATTTTATTGTAGCGGAAATTAAACATGTTTGTTACATCATAAAACCATAGATCATAACCAAGTACAATTTCCATCTTCATAAAAACAAAATACATAATCCCATTACATAAATAGCCATTAAAAAGATAACAAGCTGGACTTTACTTCAACGGTCCAAGCTTTCCAAAGAGAGATGAAGCAATTCAATCAAACTCCACTAGAGCTGGGCCCAACCTGAGGACGTAGAGAGGGAAAAAGGATATAAATAGAGGGGGTCAGACATAAAGTCTGGCGAGTATGATAATTCTAACAATACTATTATCAAAATAACTAGACTAAGGCATAAGCTGGAAGACAAGTAAATGTCTATGAACTCTTAGGAAGATAAAGATAGCGTTTAAGATAACGTTAAAGATAACGGTAAAGGCAAACCTAATTACTAACGAATGATTACTACACTGCACTGCACATTACTACACTGCACCACACCAGTCACCCTATTGTTTGATCCCACTTGCTTCACACAGAAACTTTATAAATAGCCTTACGTACCCCTAACTGACTACATAGGTGTCGTCTGCCCCTATCTCCACTAGGTGTACCCCACTACCCACTTTCGATCGGCTCCCTACTCGTAGATACCCGTGCTGGAACCACAGTGGGGTGTATCACTCCCCTAAAGTGGCAACCCGATACAACTTGAGAATGCACGGCTTATACCTACACGATGCAACAACGTCTTACCTACCAGCCCGGGTCCACACACACATATGAAACCCGTTGGACTTGCGTTGCCACCGCTCCCCGTTTTGGCCTCTTACAGTCAAACCCAGCATGCGTGTCCCGTCCTCGACTTGGGTTGAGCCCACAAAGATACGTTTGGGATACTGGTCGAAATGGGCCCCCACAAGCTACCCACCTAAGCTTGTCACTAGTATATCCCACTTAACCCTCTTAGTCATGTTCATTTACATGTGTGTTTAGTTAAGTCTTACTAATCGTATTTCACATGCCACTAAGGGCAACCCCGAGATTCCTCATGCCACCCAAGGCACCTACTTAACCCCCATGTCCCACCTTACATGTTTATCTGGTTAAGTATTTCTTAATTCATTCAGGCCATAACCTCATAAAGACCTCTCACATTAGACTGGCATTTATGGCAGCTGGATTTGCCGGGCGGGTCCGGGCAGTCTTACACCATAAAAGAGTCTAACCTCGTGTCTTTACAACTGTTATGCTTTAGTTTAGGCCTAGGACCTCTCACATTGGGCTGACATTTGTCACCACTGGATTTGCCGGGCGGGTCCGGGCAGGTTTACGTCACAAACGAGTCCAACCTCGTGTCCTAAGCATTGATTAACACTTAAAATCTTTTACCCCAGTTTTAATAATTCCCTATTCAAATTATTAATTAAGTCAACTTTTAATGATGTCCATAATTGACTCAATTATGGCCATCCACTTATGGCATGCAAAATCATATCAATTGCACCCCAACTTTTTAATATTAAATCCTTAATATTACCCCTACCCCACGTTTATACGTTCGCTTATTCAACGCATAATATAGGCTAGACTTGTATAGTCTAACACCTAGCACAAAGATAAATTATCACAACATATAGACAATTAAAATAAATCTAATCATAATAGGGGTGAAACTTGCATAAACTACACATGTTAAGGATCAAAAGGTGTCAACTTGTTAAATGTCTCAATTTACATGATATGATCATAGCCCAAATCTATACATAAACTTGCATATGGGGTTTTTAGGCAACATAATGATGGTGTGAACTAGCATAGGATATCACATATGTCATAGCATAATTCTAGATGTCATAATAGATGTCTTGGTATATGTTCATAACTTTTCTAATCAATCTAACTTGCATATGTGACTTGTCATATAGATCAACATAACCCAAACATGATGATTTAATTGATATGAACTAACTAGCATAGATGGTAACATCATGGCCTTTTTAACATGTATGATTCATCACAACTTAGCATAGAAACTTTCAACATACATAACATCATCATAGTATGATTTACAACATGTAAGATATCATCATCACATAACATTGGATTTACAATATACATGATAGCAAAAGGGGTTTACAACAACATATATGATAATACACATCATCTACTCATAATCCATTCATAACTCAACCTAATTAAAATGATAATAATCTTGTTAAGATCATCATACTCACAATTTAGAGAAGAAAAGAGAGAGTTTTGCTTTGCTTTAGGGTTGAGAGAATTAGAATTGAATTTGCTTTTCTTCTTTCTTAGTTGGCGGCGGCTCCATTGATTTCCATGGCGATGGTATGACGGTAACTATTCTATTTTAATTAGGTTTAGGGTTAGCATTAGGATGTATTTATAGGTGTAGGAAGTTATTTAGGACCATTAGATTAACCCTGAACCATGAGAACCAATCAAATGCAAAATCTGCATTTGAGCGAATCGGCCCACGGGTTGACAGCCAAACACCCTGGATTAACCCCTAGTCGACCCAGCAGGGCTCGCGTCGACCTCAAAAATGGGCCGGTTCGGTTATTCCCCCTCCCAATTCGCTATTTTGAACTTTTTCACATATTTATTTATTTAATTTTTAATTTATATATATATATATCAATATATATATATATATATATTTCTCTGCGCAACCCATTTCACTTAATTCTTTTCTAAAAATTAAGTATACTTTAATTTGTGAATTTTAATGTTATAAAATTACGGGATGTTACATTCTCCCCTCCTTAAAGGATTTCGTCCCCGAAATCTCCAAGTCAAGAAGAATGTATATCCTACCATCTAATCGTCCATCTACTCAACCATCGAACACCAGCATCCATTGTCCTTAAAAGACTTCTAATGCTTTAATGTTTATATGCACAGTGTGTGTATATGTCCATATCTAATGCAAAATTAGGCGGTCTACTGATTCAGTCGACCTCCTTAGTGCAATTCATGATAGTGCCATGCGTCCAATATGTATGTAAAAGATTCCTAATGATACATATTAATTCTATATGCGTGCACAACCATCCACCCGAATGCAGCAACTATATGATAATATAACCATTATACATCCATTTTATTAAATACATCCATATATATGCGATATGCAATATGAAGTGACTGAGCCGATCTGGTGCCTAATAGTGTGTGTATATGCATCCACGAGCAACCACTAGCAAACACTTGCATCCACTTTGCATCCACCATACATAACATGTCTCAAACACATGTTTCAACCATAGGATTATCCTAACTAAAGGTCAAAGATACTAGCGAGAGGATATACTAAAGATAAGATAAGTACAAGCTAAGCGATAAAGGAGAAATTAAAAGACATATCCTCAAAAAGAAAAGGGTATCGTGAACGCATCTTCTCTTATGTCTCCCAAGCAGTGTTGCTCTCATCATCTCCCCATTGCACTTTGACTAGTCTGACCTCTCGATTCCTCAACCTCTTGATCTCCGACCCAAGAATGCGCGTAGGAGCTCGTCGAATTGTCGCATCACGCTCTATCTCCACCGCTCTAAGAAAGCTCGGCTCTACCACTTCTGCGGTCTCGTGCAAGCACTTCCTCAAATGTGACACATGGAATACATCGTGTACACCACTAAGTCTCTCGGCCAACTCCACTCTATACGCCATCTGTCCAATTTTCTCCTTAATAGGAAACGACCCTACAAACCTAGGTGCTAATTTCCCAACGGACCCAAAGCGAACAGCGTTCCGTAATGGAGACACTTTGACAAAGACCATGTCCCCAACTTCAAACTCGAGATCTGTCCTCCTCTTATCCGCATAAGATTTCTGCCTATCCTGTGCTTCTTTCATCCTCCTTCGAATCAAGTCGATCTTCTCCGAAGTCTCCCTAATCATATCGGGCCCAAGTAAGATCTTATCCGTAGATTCCCACCAACAAGTAGGTGAACGACAAGGTCGTCCATAAAGAGCTTCAAATGGTGCCATACCAATGTTGGACTGAAAGCTGTTATTATATGTGAACTCCACCAATGGAAGATGCTCTTCCCACGTACCTCCAAGGTCTAGGATACATAGCCTCAACAGATCCTCTAGAATGCGATTCACCCTCTCGGTCTGGCCGTCCGTCTGAGGATGATATGCGGTGCCCAAACATAACTGAGTCCCTACCGCCTCTTGTAAACTTCTCCAAAATTCGCTAGTGAAAATAGGATCGCGGTCGCTCACTATGCTAGAAGGAACACCGTGCAAACGAACTATTTCTCGAACGTATATGGAGGCTAACCATGGAGCAGTCCTCTTACTCTTTACGGGAATGAAATGGGCGCTTTTAGTAAGTCTATCTACTATAAACCAAATTCCCGTATTACCCTTCCTTGATCGCGGTAACCCATCCACAAAATCCATCGAGACACTTTCCCACTTCCCTAGTGGAACCTCCAATGGGTGAAGCAACCCACCGGGTTTCTTTTGCTCCGCTTTTACTTGTTGGCACATCAAGCATCTAGCGACATACTCGGCCACATCTTTCTTCATGCCGGCCCAAAAGTAAACTCTCTTCATGTCTTTGTACATCTTGTCCCCGCCGGGATGAATGGTCATCTTCGAACGATGTGCTTCGTCAAGAATAGTCTTCCTTAGGTCATCGTCTTTTGGTACACAAAGTCTACCGTCCCTACGTAACCAACCCTTATCGTCTAGGGTATACCTACGGAGATGGCTTGATGACTCCCCTCCTTTGAGCTTTTCTACTAACTCAACTAACTGTGGGTCGTCTCGCTGTGCCTCGCCAATCTGTCCCAAAAGCGTAGGTCTGACCTCCAAGGATGCTAGCAAACCGGGTACAAAGTCAACCGAAGGTCTAAAATCAAACATAGAGATGAACTCTAAACTTCGCCGCTCAACAAACAAAGGACTTAAGGATAATCTTTTTCTACTTAAGGCATCTGCCACCACGTTACCCTTGCCAAGGGTATATGCTATCTCGAAGTCATAGGATGCTAAGAACTCCATCCACCTTTGCTGCCTTAAGTTCAAGTCCTTTTGAGAAAATAAGTATTTTAAAGATTTGTGGTCAGTGAACAGTTCGAATTTCTCGCCAAGAAGATAATGACGCCAAGACTTAAGCGCGAAAACGATAGCGGCCAATTCTAGGTCATGTGTAGGATAATTTTTCTCATGCGCTCTCAACTGCCTTCCACCATAGGCTATTACCCTACCCTCTTGCATTAAGACTGCGCCTAGTCCTGTCCCACAAGCATCAGTATAAACGGTAAACGGCTTACTCCCGTTTGGCAATACTAAGACTGGGGCTGAAGTCAAAGCTCTCTTCAAACGTTGGAACGCATCATCACATTCTACATCCTATGTGAAAACTAGGTTCTTCTTCGTCAAGCGTGTCAATGGAGCTGATATCTTTGCGAAGTCTTTGATAAACTTCCTATAGTAGCCAGCCAACCCCAAGAAACTTCTCACTTCGGTAGCATTTTTAGGGACCTTCCAATCTTGGATGGCCACCACCTTCGCGGGATCCACGGATATCCCTTCTTTGGAAACCACGTGCCTCAAGAACCGTACTTCCTTCCTCCAGAAGTGACACTTAGAAAATTTAGCCTTAAGGCTATGCGCTCGTAGGGTCTCCAACACTTCCCTATGATGTAGGGCATGCTCTTCTTCGTCCTTAGAAAAGATCAAGATGTCAATTACAAAGACTACCACAAATTTGTTAAGGTACTCCCTAAACACCCTACTCATCAAATCAACAAAATATGCTGGGGTGTTTGTCAAACCGAAGGGCATCACTAGCCATTCATAGAAACCGTCCGGAGTCCTAAAGGCAGTCTTGTCTATGCTATCCTCAACCACTCTCAACTGATGGAACCCAGTGGCTAAGTCCAACTGCGAAAACACTGAGGCGCCAACTAACTGATCGAAGAGATCGTCAATCCTCGGCAGTGGGTGTCTGTTCTTCTTAGTAAGTTTATTAAGTTCTCTATAGTCCACACACAGTCTAAGGGACCCATCCGCCTTCGTGGCAAATACTACTGGAGCACCCCACTTTGATATACTTCGTCTTATGAACCCCTTCTAAAGCAACTCCTTCACTTGCTTATCGAGTTCCCTCCTTTCACGTGGAGCCATGTGGCGTACTGGCAAAGATACTGGTTTCACATTATCCACAAGATATATTCGAAAATCTATCTCCCGCTTCGGAGGCAAGCCCTTCACCTCCTCAAACACATCCGAATATTCTCGGACCACTCTAACAGATCGTAGATTTTCCTCAGACGCGTCAAGCGATTCTAGATAACTTAGCATAACCGAATTTATGGGATTACAGAAGATTTTGAGAGTGTTGCCAAGGCGAGTCACGAGCCTAACTACTCTCCTTTCACAATCAAGAACGGCCCCATTTCTGGATAACCAATCCATTCCTAAAATTAGCCCATAGCCCGTGAAGCCCAACACATAAGCATCACATCTAAATTCAATGCTAAGTATGGAAATTTTCAAATCCAAACACATCATGGACAAATAAGCTGAGCCCCCAATTGGATTCGAAACAACTAAGGGATCCTCTACTAAACTGGTGTTTAAGTGCAGTGATTCAACTAATGATGTAGAGATAAACGAATGTGATGCGCCCGAATCGATTAAGGTACGGACAGGATGATCAAACAGAAAAACTAAGCTTTCAACAGAAATGGTTCTACCTCGTTCTTGCAGCGGTGGGATCGCGAGAGCCTGAACTTGTCCCCTAGCCTGCCTTGGTGCCATAAGAGCCTGCACCTGTCCTCCCGAGGTAGCTCCTACCCTCTGCCCCTTCTTTGGGCAGTCCTTCACTAAATGTCCCGCATCGCCACAATGAAAACAACCTGTCTTCTTTTTCTTTCGGCAATCCTTGCTGAGATGGCCTGGGGTTCCACAGTTAAAGCACTTCCTCTTTCCCTTGCCATTATTGTCTTTTCCACCCTTCTTGTTTTGCTGTTGTGGTTTCTTCTGATCCCCCTTCTTCTCGGGTGCCTTATCAGCTTTAGCGCTTTTCTCCTCATGCATGAGCCCCATTTCTACTAACTTCTCAAAGGTGGCCCCCATCGGGATGTGGGTCATAGCCAACCCTTGCAATGGTTCATTCAAGCCATTCACGAACCTTAGAGCCTTCTTCTCCGGCGTGTTTACTAAGTCCAAGCCAAAACTTGCTAACTGATTAAATTTATTGACATAATATTTCACTGATGAGCTTCCTTGCTTTAATGTCAAGAACCTTTCCATATATAGATTTTCTTCCGCCCTTGAGAGAAATTTCGCCTCGAACCTACGTCTGAAATCCGCCCAAGAGTCAACAGGACGCTCCCCATTAGTGACCTCCCACCAAAACGAGGCTTCTCCCTTCATCAACTAAGCTGCTAAACGAACTCTCCTCCCTTCTTCTACTTCAAAGATTTCTAGCAATTCTTCCACCTCCTTAAGCCAATCTCTAGCTTCCACAAACGTTTCTGACCCTTGAAATGGTTTTCCACCCATAGCCTTGAATTCCTTGCACGTCTTTGCAAAAGTATCTACGCGAGGAGGAGGAGGAGGAACGGGTGCAACTGGTGGTGGAGGAACATTGGCTGGACCTGCAGCGGCCCTAGCCTCCAATAGCCTCCTATACCATCCTGGTATCGTTACACCGTCGGGTAGATTAAGATCTTCAGCCATGCTAAAACGAAAAGGAAAGATTCAAAATGGAGAATTCGAAAGATAAAGATATGTGGCTATTGGGGATTATGTTTTTCTTAAAAACTTTTCTCTTTAAATTTCTCATTAAAACATGTTTTTGAAAGCACTTTTCCAAAAATAACTATTTTTCTAAAGTATTTTTATCTGTTCTGGTAACCTTAAGCTCTAATACCACGTGTAACACCCCACGTCCATTAATGTCACTCACAAAGGGAATGCATTAACTTCCATGGAGGTTATAAGTGAATATAGAACAGAAAAATTACAACAAGACAGATAATAAATAGTACTTGGAAATCTAAAACTTCATTTTATTGCAGCGGAAATTAAACATGTTTGTTACATCATAAAACCATAGATCATAACCAAGTACAATTTCCATCTTCATAAAAACAAAATACATAATCCCATTACATAAATAGCCATTAAAAAGATAACAAGCTGGACTTTACTTCAACGGTCCAAGCTTTCCAAAGAGAGATGAAGCAATTCAATCAAACACCACTAGAGCTGGGACCAACCTGAGGACCTGGAGGGGGAAAAAGGATAGAAAAAGAGGGGGTCGGATATAAAGTCTGGCGAGTATGATAATTCTAACAATACTATTATCAAAATAACTAGACTAAGCCATAAGCTGGAAGACAAGTAAATGTCTATGAACTCTTAGGAAGATAAAGATAGCGTTTAAGATAACGGTAAAGGCACACCTAATTACTAACGAATGATTACTACACTGCACGGCACATTACTACACTACACCACACTAGTCACCCTATTGTTTGATCCCACTTGCTTCACACAGAAACTTTATAAATAACCTTACGTACCCCTAGCTGACTACATAGGTGTCGTCTGCCCCTATCTCCACTAGGTGTACCCCAATACCCACTTTCGATCGGATCCCTACTCGTAGATACTCGTGCTAGCCCCACAGTAGGGTGTATCACTCCCCTAAAGTGGCAACCCGATACAACTTGAGAATGCACGGCTTATACCTACACGATGCAACAACGTCTTACCTACCAGCCCGGGTCCACACACGCATATGAAACCCGTTGGACTTGCGTTGCCACCGCTCCCCGTTTTGGCCTCTTACAGTCAAACCCAGCATGCGTGTCTCGTCCTCGACTTGGGTCGAGCCCACAAAGATACGTTTGGGATACTGGTCGAAATGGGCCCCCACAAGCTACCCACCTAAGCTTGTCGCTAGTATATCCCACTTAACCCTCTTAGTCATGTTCATTTACATGTGTGATTGGTTAAGTCTTACTAACGTATTTCACATGCCACTAAGGGCACCCCCTAGATTCCTCATGCCACCCAAGGCACCTACTTAACCCCCATGTCCCACCTTACATGTTTATCTGGTTAAGTATTTCTTAATTCATTCAGGCCATAACCTCATAAAGACCTCTCACATTAGACTGGCATTTATGGCAGCTGGATTTGCCGGGCGGGTCCGGGCAGTCTTACACCATAAAAGAGTCTAACCTCGTGTCTTTACCACTGTTATGCTTTAGTTTAGGCCTAGGACCTCTCATATTGGGCTGACATTTGTGACCACTGGATTTGTCGGGCGGGTCCGGGCAGGTTTATGTCACAAACGAGTCAAACCTCGTGTCCTAAGCATTGATTAACACTTAAAATCTTATACCCCAGTTTTAATAATTCCCTATTCAAATTATTAATTAAGTCAACTTTTAATGATGTCCATAATTGACTCAATTATGGCCATCCACTTATGGCATGCAAAATCATATCAATTGCACCCCAACTTTTTAATATTAAATCCTTAATATTACCCCTACCCCACGTTTATACGTTCGCTTATTCAACGCATAATATAGGCTAGACTTGTATAGTCTAACACCTAGCACAAAGATAAATTATCACAACATATAGACAATTAAAATAAATCTAATCATAATAGGGGTGAAACTTGCATAAACTACACATGTTAAGGATCAAAAGGTGTCAACTTGTTAAATGTCTCAATTTACATGATATGATCATAGCCCAAATCTATACATAAACTTGCATATGGGGTTTTTAGGCAACATAATGATGGTGTGAACTAGCATAGGATATCACATATGTCATAGCATAATTCTAGATGTCATAATAGATGTCTTGGTATATGTTCATAACTTTTCTAATCAATCTAACTTGCATATGTGACTTGTCATATAGATCAACATAACCCAAACATGATGATTTAATTGATATGAACTAACTAGCATAGATGGTAACATCATGGCCTTTTTAACATGTATGATTCATCACAACTTAGCATAGAAACTTTCAACATACATAACATCATCATAGTATGATTTACAACATGTAAGATATCATCATCACATAACATTGGATTTACAATATACATGACAGCAAAAGGGGTTTACAACAACATATATGATAATACACATCATCTACTCATAATCCATTCATAACTCAACCTAATTAAAATGATAATAATCTTGTTAAGATCATCATACTCACAATTTAGAGAAGAAAAGAGAGAGTTTTGCTTTGCTTTAGGGTTGAGAGAATTAGAATTGAATTTGCTTTTCTTCTTTCTTAGTTGGCGGCGGCTCCATTGATTTCCATGGCGATGGTATGACGGTAACTATTCTATTTTAATTAGGTTTAGGGTTAGCATTAGGATGTATTTATAGGTGTAGGAAGTTATTTAGAACCATTAGATTAACCCTGAACCATGAGAACCAATCAAATGCAAAATCTGCATTTGAGCGAATCGGCCTACGGGTTGACAGCCAAACACCCTGGATTAACCCCTAGTCGACCCAGCGAGGCTCGGGTCGACCTCAAAAATGTGCCGGTTCGGTTATTCCCCTTCCCAATTCGTTGTTTTGAACTTTTTCGCATATTTATTTATTT
Organism: Allium sativum; assembly: GCA_030737875.1. Classification (NCBI taxonomy): domain Eukaryota; kingdom Viridiplantae; phylum Streptophyta; class Magnoliopsida; order Asparagales; family Amaryllidaceae; genus Allium; species Allium sativum. The sequence goes on along the minus strand of CM060909.1, from coordinate 942,763,247 downwards.
AATTTTTAATTTATATATATATATATATATATCAATATATATATATTTCTCTACGCAACCCATTTCACCTAATTCTTTTCTAAAAATTAAGTATACTTTAATTTGTGAATTTTAATGTTATAAAATTACGGGGTGTTATAGTAATCTACAACCTTTTACCCCGAATTGTAATTAACGAAAGTAATCTACAACCCTTTTATTTGTTATCATGTCATTTACTGTCCAATTACATGTTTCAAGTTCAATAATATGTTTTACTTAATGTATAATTAAGTAAATCCTTCCCCATTCTCACGCTTTCATATGACATGTCTACTTTAATTTTTTTTAAACAATAAGAGTACTTAATTACAATAAAAAGTTACATAATGTTTGATTTGGCAACAAAGTACAACGAACTTCCTAACAAATACTATACAAACATAATTAAAACAACAACTCAAACAAGCAGAAAACACATGACAAATAGACCTGAAATATGAAACCAAAAGAATATAAACATAATACAAGTAACATGTCATAACCCAATTAGCCTACAACAATTAAGCTCTTATTAAAGCTCCAAAGCTACTCCACTAAGCCCATACACAAGGCCAATAACTAATCAACACAACAAATCCGCCATGCAAAACATCAACAAACTAAAAAGAGAATCCCATCCCTGAAAAATAGCTCGATATAAATACATCCATACATCAACCTAGATGAGCAACTAAACAAATACCACCCAAGCCCTGATTGATCAAAATAGACTGTCGGAAGCAACACAACATGCACAGCTCCAAATCAAGCCAATAATACATCAAACTAGAACCCAATTAAAAGGAAATGTAGAACAAATCCCCAACGATAAGATCACCTCAAAAAACCACGAAGCCAAGTCTACATACTAAAGCCTAGAGAGGTTACTTCAATGGAATTCACCATTGATGATATTTCCAAAGTTTCCACCTGATTCCTTATTCTTCATAGTTCTTAATCTAGTATTATAACGAGGCACAAATTTTAATCATTCATTTTTATTTTCCCATTTATGATGACCCTTAAATATAATGGCCTTATATCTATTTTTCTTCCTCTTATAACTACTAGAGGAGCATTGTTAAGAACATCGACCTGAGAATCCAAACGGACCTGAGATAATATTCCATCTCTGCCCTGTTCGTCTACTTAATAATTAAGTGCAATTATTTCTTTTCATAAGTCTACTTTATTGTAACAACCCGGAATTTTGGGGCAAGTTTAAAAATTTTTATTTAGAAATTTTAATGGATTTTAATATTTACAATAATTTATTTTAAACAAGAACGACTAAAAATTTATTTTAAAACGAATAAATTTAATTTAATTATAAAAGGAGTTTAAAACAGCGCTGCAGTTTGAAAATTTGAATTTGAACTTTGACTAACTGTATAGGAATCAAAATAAATCAGAATTGAGCGAAACAAGAAATATTTGAATCGGTTTAATCATATCTTTCTAACGAATCTAAAAAACTGAAATTTCACTTTATAATTTGCAAGTTATGTCCAGTTTAAAATTTAGAAAAGTCGCTATAGAATTTAATTATATTTTAATATAAAATATAGCCCTTGAAAATAGCCATTTTGCAAACGCCCTCTGTTTTCGACGAAACAACTTTTGTTGGAACCGGAATGTCAAATTATTATTAAGTTTAATTTTTCAGAATTTTTCGAATTAATATGTGAGCGTGGCCGAGGAAAACGTGTTTTGTCAGTTTTGGTAAGACTTAATCGACTAGAAAAAGGTCATTTTTCAAACAGTCTCAGAATTTGACGAAATTAGTCTTCTTAGAACCGTATCATCAAAACATAGATAGAAATAATTTTTCTGTAATTTTTAGAGTCCGTATGTGGCCCTGGTAATTTAAAATGTACGTTTGAATTTAATAATTAAATAATTTATAATTAAATTTAAAGAAAAATATATCCTAACAGCCGAATTGGGTTACGAAACATATTCCAATGTGTCCGGGACGGGGGTATTTAGCTAGGGGCATCATTCGTTGGGTTTGATTCGGAGTTAGTATCGTCGAATAAATAATTCTTGAATTAATGAATTAAATAAATAAGAAAATACGCGTATAAGTACGCCCTAAATACCGAAACCCTAATACTCTATATGGAGCCGCCGTTTTCATCATTTCAATGGCCTGAAAGCTCCGGATTTTGAATCCAAAAATCTCCCAATCTAATTCGTTTTAAAACATGAAGTTAAACCAAAATCAAAGATCTATGTGAGATCTAAGTATTGAACGGCTATGATCATTTATTGTTTCACGGTTTGCTTGAAATCATGGCACATAACGGCGGCGGTTGGCCTCGATTTTCGAACACAGCGAGGCGGCGAGAGGGCCCATGCTAGTGGCGCGCAGGGAGGGTTCCAAGGCGGTGATCGTGGCGAGGTCGGATCGAATTCTGATGGTCACAGGGAGGAGCGACGGTGGGTTTTGCAAATCGTTGGATGGGTTCTTTCCGTCCAGGCATATACGATGAGGAAGAAGATGGTTTTCAGTAAGGGGCAACGATGGAAATTTGGTTAATAATTAAATAATTATTTTAGTTAATAATCCATTAAATTGACAAATGTTTAAACCAGTGTAACTTCGTCAGACGAAACTGGAATCAGGAAATTTTAGGTGCGTTGGATTCGTATTCCCGAGCACTTCAACATGGAACAAACTAGAACCAATTCTGAGAAAATCAAGATTTGAGGAAAATTTCAGAACTGAATTGATTGGTGAGATTTCTCTTTTAAATATTAATTAAATTATTATTTTCTTTCCATTTGAAATCGATATATGTATGTGATAAAATCAGATCTGTGATTTGTGGATTGAAATTTGTTTGTTGTTGTGATTGATTTGCGATGCTCATATTTTGTTAGATCAGTAATGTTGACATAGAAATATCATAATTGGTTCAATTAATAATGTTAACATAGAAATATGATTTTTATTATTTTGTCGAAAATGAATTATCGACAAAACAAGAGTATCATTTTTAATCAAGTATATAAACATTTTATGTCAAACTTGATTTGTGAATAAGATTATATTTTGACAAATTTGATTAGTGAATAAGAAACCACAATTTTTGCCCAAAAGTTGATTAGTGAAAAATAACATTTTAAATAGAAATTTGTTATGTAAATAAAAATGACCTTTTTATTTGAAATATGTTTTGCAAATAAAAATAACATTTTTGTCAAAACATGATTATAGAAATAAAAATCCATTTTTGTCAGTTTAGAGAAATGAATTAGAAAACATTCATGTTTGTCAAATTTAAAGAATGAAACAAAATTCACATTTTTGTTTGCATTAAAAGTTTACAAACAAGATTAACATTTTTGTTAATAAGAACAAATTAACACTTTTATTAATTGGATTAAAAAGAAAAAATTACCACCTTTGTAGAATAAGATTTGTGTTAGAACAAATTATCACTTTTGTCGAATAAGATTTGTGTTAAAACTTAAAGTACCATTTTTACGTAAAAATATGCTAATGGAATAAAATAATTTTTATGTAAAAATGTGTTAATGAAAGAAATCAACATTTTTGTCAAAAGAAAATTAGCAAAGAAATAAACATTTTTGTCAAAAGAAAATTAGTAAAGAAATCAACATTTTTGTCAAAAGAAAATTAGCAAAGAAATCAACATTGTTGTCAAAAGAAAATTAGCAAAGAAATCAACATTTTTGTCACTTTGAAATAAATGAAATAAAAAGGATATTTTTGTACATTTGAGATGAATGAAATAAAATGAATATTTTTATACATTAAAAAGGAAGGAGACAAAATAATCATATTTTGTTACATTGAAAAGATTAGGCAAAATAATCATATTTTGATTACATAAAAAGGATTTGATAGGAATATGCATTTTGTTAACATAAAAAGGATTTGGTAAGAATATGCATTTTGTTAACATTAAAAAGGAATTATACAAAATTGGATATTTTGTACATTAAAAAGGAATTATACAAAATTGGATATTTTGTACATTAAAAAGGAATTATACAAAATTGGATATTTTGTACATTAAAAAGGAATTATACAAAATTGGATATTTTGTACATTAAAAAGGAATTATACAAAAATGAATATTTTTATACCATGAAAAGAAATAATAAAAGCGAACATTGTTATACCTTGAAAAAGATTATACAAAATTATCATATTTTGTAATACTGAAAAGATTTAACAAAATTATCATATTTTGTACATTGAAAGGATTAGACTAAATTATGCATTTTTGGTCAAAGGTAAAAGAATGACAAAAATATTCATTTTTGTCAAATGTAAAGAATGAAATAAAAACATTCTTTTTATCATTTAAAAAGAGTGAAGTAAAAATACTCCTTTTGTTTACATTGAAATGAAATAGACAAAACTGGCATTTTGTTTTCATTGAAATGAATTAGATTTAAACATAATTTTTGTTAGGAAGTAAAATATACATTTTTGTTAGAAAAAATGAAAGTTAGGAAGTAAAATGTACATTTTGTTAGAAAAAATGAAACTTAGAAAGTAAAATATGCATTTTTGTTAGAAAATGAATAATAGAATAAAAGGGACAATTTTGTCATTTAAAAAGAAATGAATTAAAAATATGCATCTTTAGTCATCTAAAAAGAGTGATTAAGAACATACATTTTTATGAGACATTATCCTCATTAAAAAGAATAGGATTAAGAGACTTCATTTCTCTGTGATATTAAAAATATTCATTTTGTCCTTTAAGAGAGATTTCACCAAAATATTCATTTTTGTTCACTTAAAAAGATTTCTCCAAAATATCCATTTTGGTCATTGAAAAAGGATTACACAATGGATAAGAAAGTTAATATTTTTATTTGTCGATTTGTCATAATAAAAAGATCATATGTTAAAAATATGATGTTAGTGATGACTTGGAATATATGTATGTGCTGATGAAGTGTTTTATGTATTTAATATATTGTTAGTATATTCAAACTGAATATTACACTTCCATTTACAAGTCATCCGACTTGTTTATGTGATTGGGACGATAATTTTCACACATCGCCCAAGTGCACAAATAATTTATTATTTGATTGTTGGATGAAACCCCACACGGGTGTTGGGATGATATTTGACCTACACTAGTCCCAATATTTTGTATAAAATTCACTCTGTTTGTTATTTTGATGTTTAATAATTATTTATCATTGTTATTGATTATATGCAGTATATGGTTGTTGATTGGGTCACATTCCAATAAAGAATATTCTAGAAAAGAATATTTTAGAAAAAGAATATATTTTAGAAATATATTTTTATTGAACGAATTAGTTATTAACTAGAGTAAATCATTAAATCAAGATTTAATAAAGTTTTCCAATTAGTGAATATTTAATTGAAAAAAATTGGATTTTGGGTTTGTCGTGAATGGTGTCTTCAATAACACCTTTCTTAAACCCAGTTGAGAAATGAATAAATCTTTTAATCAAGATTATTAAAAGCTTTCAATTATATTTAGTAATTGAAATAAGGTGAAATGTGAGTTGGGTTTATTGTGAACTATGTTTTTAAGTGACATGTGTTCTTTAACCCAACTGACAGTGAAAATATGATTTGGAAATTATAAATCTTTTATTAAGATTTAAATGGGAATTTTCCAATGTAAAGTTTTCCCAATTTAATATATTAAATTGGAATTGGATGGAATTCGAATGAATAATAACCGAGATAAGCTTCTGTAAAAGAAGACCGATACTACATATGGAATTTAAGAGGCTTTACCGTTATTCCATTTATATTATTGGTCGGATACAAGAATTTATAACGATTATATATTGATTTGATTTCTATGAAAATTCCATATTTAATGGGAGTCGATTTTGGGGTTTATCGTGGACGATGTTTTAAATGACATTAGTTCTTTAACCCAATTAAAGATAAGATTAATTTCTTAAATTTAATTAATCATTGAATAATGATTTGTGATATTTAAAACCAAATTGGGTTCTTAATAAATCTTTAAAAGTAAGATTTAAGAATAATTAAAAGAGTTTATCTTTGATAAAATAATGCGAATATTTTATTAGAAGAATATTCTGAATTGGAATGAGGCGTTGGATGTGTTTTTATAGTACTTGATTTTTAATTATAAAATACGTGAGTTATTCGGGAAGACCGGGTTTAACCCATTCCGAATAATTTCTACGACGATGAAGAGTCGAAGATGAAGACAGTGGTTGAAGACCGACGATCTTCACATCGAATGGATGCGGTGCTACAGAGACCCTTGATGGGAGTAGCTACCTTGAAGGGGGCTTCAGTGGTGGCCGTCCGGACTATTGTTGATTGTTCGGATTTGGTTTTCGCTCAGACCCGGAGCATAAGCTAGTAAATGGATGTGCGTCTGACATTGGATTTCGTTCCAGGTGAATTAAATTGATTGTTATTAATGTGTACCTGATTGGTGATGGAGAATTTATTCTCTGCTTAACACCCTGGTACATATTGATAGTGATTGATCGCGTTGCGTGAATTGTCAATGTGGCATGCCAAGATGCAAATGATCAAGGCTTTTGTTGAAAAGCAGGGCCTTGTGGGATGATCAAAGCATTGCCTATTATGGCATAGCTTTGTGTATAGCGTGACTTCGCGAGTCTCACACACCGGTATGAGTCAAAAACAGGATATGGACCGTAGGGAGTGCACACGTTTCCTTCTAGCTAGAAGTAGTGTCGGTGCTTATACTGGCTGACATTCTACTTATGTGGATGATGGATTTTGAGGCGCCTCGGATTTTTATAGGCCATTAGTGGTCATACTATAGGCTCAAAGGAACCGGGAAACGTGTGTTCAGGCATAACCAATCCACTGCCGATAGGCGGGGACCGGCCCTACCGCATCCAAGGGTTCACTACGGGGGATCCTAAGGCATTTGCTAGAGTGTCTCGAATCGGAGAGGAGCTTGCCCCTAGCCTTGACTCATGATGGAAATCCAATTTCCAATACGACCTTGAGGTTTTGATTGTAGAACTAGTATGGCGACATGATATACGGTACCCATGCCGTCTATGATTGATATATTATGATTGAAATTGTTTTTTTTAAAACATATATACACTAATGATAATATCAAATCCGTTTTTATCGTATCAAGCATTTTTTACCATTATAAGGTAAAACTCTATCCTACGGTTTGCGTTGCATTGTGTGATGGGACTTGAGTCTTATAATGGTTTCATTTTTCTAAAAAGTATTGCGTTGTTTAACGATTTACTTTATTTTATGCACTGGAAATCCAATGGAGTAAATCTGTTCCGCGTTAGCGGCGTGGTCCTGTGATTAGCCTTATTATTAGATAAGTTAAGTTAAGATTTCTCATACCAGTTCCATGACTGACCTATAGTTTGTTTCACTGGCAAACTCGGGTGCCCATATTTTCCCACACGGGCAGTCGAGTAGCGTTTTGCAGATATATTTATAGGATCCTGGTTTACAGCTGAAGCAGTATTCGGAAAGCTCTATATCCGTGTATTCCTTTCAGTTGTATATTTGTATTATTTTTCTGCTGCTATTTAAATGTATTGTAAATCTCTGCTATTATTGTATTTCTATTGTTAATAAGTATTCATTCTCTATTATATCTTGTAATCTGATGTAATTGTTGTAATCAGCAATAAAATTTTCTTCAGTTTGTGCTCTAATGTGTATTGTTCTCAAAGCAATCCAGTCTTTCCTTTATTCGGGAAGTTCGGGTCGTTTCATTTGGTATTAGAGCTTTGGTTTATAGAGCTCGAGAACAAAACACATTAGAACCGAACGAAAGAATTCACCAGAGATTGGATTAGTAATATCCAAAGAGAATAACTCATTAGAGATAGGATCAGTAGTATCCTAGAACGAGTGTGAAGAGTATTATTTTCTTTAAAATAAAAGTAAAAACAAATTTAGTTTTGAAAATTTTATCTTAAAATACGTATTTGAGTATATTATTATATTTTTATGTGGACAATCGAGTATATCAATATTTCGAATATACGAGTAATTAACGGATATTCGAAGTTTTAATATACTGGATAGATATGGAATCACACTCTAGTCGCCCGGGAGTAATTCTGGTGATGTCCGGACATCATCAGTATTTATGTTTGAGTCTCGAAGGTGGGATTTCTATATATTTACATTGACTGGTATGAGAACCAAAACTTAGTTAGTACACATTGCTGTGATTTGCACTCAAAATATGATTTTTGACTATATATAAAAGTTATATATATTTGAAAAGTTAATCACCTAATTGATTGTTGGTTGTGATGTCCTATTATTAATTTAACTAATGAAATTATTGAAACTAGAAAATAAAAATGAAAGTTGAGTTGGTAAAATTAAACAACTTTTAGCTACGTTCCTTTTCAAGAACGAAAAGATTTTAAGTGGGGGCGATTGTAACAACCCGGAATTTTGGGGCCAATTTAAATTTTTTATTTCAGAAATTTTAATGGATTTTAATATTTAAAATAATTTATTTTAAATAAGAACGACTAAAAATTTATTTTAAAACGAATAAATTTAATTTAATTATAAAAGGAGTTTAAAACAGCGCTGCAGTTTGAAAATTTGAAATTGAACTTTGACAGACTACACAGGATTCAAAATAAATCAGAATTGAGCGAAACAAGAAATATTTGAATCGGTTTAATCATATCTTTCTAACGAATCTGAAAAACCAAAATTTCACTTTATAATTTGCAAGTTATGTCAAGTTTAAAATTTAGAAAAGTCGATGTAGAATTTAATTATATTTTAATATAAAATATAGCCCTTGAAAATAGCCATTTTGCAAACGACCTCTGTTTTCGACGAAACAACTTTTGATGGAACCAGATTATCAAATTATTGTTAAGTTTAATTTTTCAGAATTTTTCGAATTAATATGTGAGCGTGGCAGAGGAAAACGTGTTTTGTCAGTTTTGGTAAGATTTAATCGACTAGAAAAAGGCCATTTCTCAAACAGTCTCATAATTTGACGAAATTAGTCTTGTTAGAACCGTATCGTCAAAACATAGCTAGAAATAATTTTTCTGTAATTTTTAGAGTCCGTATGTGGCCCCGGTAATTTAAAATGTACATTTGAATTTAATAATTAAATGATTTATAATTAAATTTAAAGAAAAATTTATCGTAACAGCCGAATTGGGTTATGAAACATATTCCAATGTGTCCGGGACGGGGGTATTTAGCTAGGGGCATCATTCGTTGGGTTCGATTCGAAGTTAGTATCATCGAATAAATAATTCTTGAATTAATGAACTAAATAAATAAGAAAATATGCGTATAAATACGCCCTAAATACCGAAACCCTAATACTCTATATGGAGCCGCCGTTTTCATCATTTCAATGGCCTGAAAGCTCCAGATTTTGAATCCAAAAATCTCCCAATCTAATTCGTTTTAAAACATGAAGTTTAAACCAAAATCAAAGATCTATGTGAGATCTAAGTATTGAACGACTATAATCATTTATTGTTTCACGGTTTGCTCGAAATCATGGCACATAACGGCGGCGGTTGGCCTCGATTTTCGAACATAGGGAGGCGGCGAGTGGGCCAATGCTGGTGGCGCACAGGGAGGGTTCCAAGGCGGTGATCGTGGCGAGGTCGGATCGGATTCTGATGGTCACAGGGAGGAGCGACGGTGGGTTTTGCAAATCGTTGGATGGGTTCTTTCCGTCCAGGCATATAAGATGAGGAAGAAGATGGTTTTCAGTAAGAGGTAACGATGGAAATTTGGTTAATAATTAAATAATTATTTTAGTTAATAATCCATTAAATTGACAAATGTCTAAACCAGTGTAACTTCGTCATACGAAACCAGAATCAGGAAATTTTAGGTGCGTTGGATTCGTATTCCCGAGCACTTCAACATGGAACAAACTAGAACCAATTCTGAGAAAATCAAGATTTGAGGAAAATTTCAGAACTGAATTGATTGGTGAGATTTCTCTTTTAAATATTAATTAAATTATTATTTTCTTTCCATTTGAAATAGATATATGTATGTGATAAAATCAGATCTGTGATTTGTGGATTGAAATTTGTTTGTTGTTGTGATTGATTTGCGATGCTCATATTTTGTTAGATCAGTAATGTTGACAAAGAAATATCATAATTGGTTAAATCAATAATGTTAACATAGAAATATGATTTTTAGTATTTTTTCGAAAATGAATTATCGACAAAACAAGAGTATCATTTTTAATCAAGTATATTAACATTTTCTGTCAAATTTGATTTGTGAATAAGATTATATTTTGACAAATTTGATTAGTGAATAAGAAACCACAATTTTTGCCCAAAAGTTGATTAGCGAAAAAAAACATTTTAAATAGAAATTTGTTATGTAAATAAAAACAGCCTTTTTATTTGAAATATGTTTTGCAAATAAAAATAACATTTTTGTCAAAACATGATTATAAAAATAAAAATCCATTTTTGTCAGTTTAGAGAAATGAAGTAGAAAACATTCATGTTTGTCAAATTTAAAGAATGAAACAAAATTCACATTTTTGTTTGCATTAGAAGTTTAAAAACAGGATTAACGTTTTTGTTAATAAGAACAAATTAACACTTTTATTAATTGGATTAAAAAGAACAAATTACCACCTTTGTTGAATAAGATTTGTGTTAGAACAAATTATCACTTTTGTCGAATAAGATTTGTGTTAAAACTTAAAGTACCATTTTTACGTAAAAATATGCTAATGGAATAAAATAATTTTTATGTAAAAATGTGTTAATGAAAGAAATCAACATTTTTGTCAAAAGGAAATTAGCAAATAAATCAACATTTTAGTCAAAAGAAAATTAGTAAAGAAATCAACATTTTTGTCAAAAGAAAATTAGCAAAGAAATCAACATTGTTGTCAAAAGAAAATTAGCAAAGAAATCAACATTTTTGTCACTTTGAAATAAATGAAATAAAAAGGATATTTTTGTACATTTGAGATGACTGAAATAAAATGAATATTTTTATACATTAAAAATGAAGGAGACAAAATAATCATATTTTGTTACATTGAAAAGATTAGGCAAAATAAGCATATTTTGATTACATAAAAAGGATTTGATAGGAATATGCATTTTGTTAACATAAAAAGGATTTGGTAAGAATATGCATTTTGTTAACATTAAAAAGGAATTATACAAAATTGGATATTTTGTACATTAAAAAGGAATTATAAAAAATTGGATATTTTGTACATTAAAAAGGAATTATACAAAATTGGATCTTTTGTACATTAAAAAGGAATTATACAAAATTGGATATTTTGTACATTAAAAAGGAATTATACAAAATTGGATATTTTGTACATTAAAAAGGAATTATACAAAATTGGATATTTTGTACATTAAAAAGGAATTATACAAAATTGGATATTTTGTACATTAAAAAGGAATTATACAAAATTGGATATTTTGTACATTAAAAAGGAATTATACAAAATTGGATATTTTGAACATTAAAAAGGAATTATACAAAAATGAATATTTTTATACCATGAAAAGAAATAATAAAAGCGAACATTGTTATACCTTGAAAAAGATTATACAAAATTATCATATTTTGTAACACTGAAAAGATTTTACAAAATTATCATATTTTGTACATTGAAAGGATTAGACTAAATTATGCATTTTTGGTCAAAGGTAAAAGAATGACAAAAATATTCATTTTTGTCAAATGTAAAAAATGAAATAAAAACATTCTTTTTATCATTTAAAAAGAGTGAAGTAAAAATAGTCCTTTTGTTTACATTGAAATGAATTAGACAAAACTGGCATTTTGTTTTCATTAAAATGAATTAGATTTAAACATAATTTTTATTAGGAAGTAAAATATACATTTTTGTTAGAAAAAATGAAAGTTAGGAAGTAAAATATACATTTTGTTAGAAAAAATGAAAGTTAGAAAGTAAAATATGCATTATTGTTAGAAAATGAATATTAGAATAAAAAGGACATTTTTGTCATTTAAAAAGAAATGAATTAAAAATAGGCATCTTTAGTCATTTAAAAAGAGTGAATTAAGAACATACATTTTTATGAGACATTATCCTCATTAAAAAGAATAGGATTAAGAGACTTCATTTCTATGTGATATTAAAAATATTCATTTTGTCCTTTAAGAGAGATTTCACCAATATATTCATTTTTGTTCACTTAAAAAGATTTCTCCAAAATATCCATTTTGGACATTGAAAAAGGATTACACAAAGGATAAGAAAGTTAATATTTTTATTTGTCAATTTGTCACAATAAAAAGATCATATGTTAAAAATATGATGTTAGTGATGAATTGGAATATATGTATGTGTTGATCAAGTGTTTGATGTATTTAATATATTGTTAGTATATTCAAACTGAATTTTACACTTCCATTTACAAGTCATCCGACTTGTTTATGTGATTGGGACGATAATTTTCACACATCGCCCAAGTGCACAAATAATTTATTATTTGATTGTTGGATGAAACCCCACATGGGTGTTGGGATGATATTTGACCTACACTAGTGTAATGTCCCGGATTTTTCTGGCCATTTATTTGAAATATTTTATTTATTTAAAATATTTATTTGAGTTTAATAATGGAATTTGACCATTTTAATTTGAGTGTTTTTAATAATATTAATAGTTATTGAATATTCGTTTAAACCAAATATTTTATAATGTTGAGTTTGAAAATTTATCTTAGTCTTATTGGAAGTTATACGTTATTTCATTTTGAATATATTCAATAATATTGGTTTATTTCAACTATCTTAGAATTTAATTTTTTATTGTAACTATAGTCTAAAAATTTATATAGTTGTATGGATATTCACGCCCATAATGTTCAAAATACACTATCAAAGTTATAGACATAATGAAGTCGAAGTCTTTTGTTAATAATATTTGTCAACCCTGATTCTAATCAATTTAGAATTTTTCCCCCAACAAAAAAATAAATAAATTTAAGTTTACAAGAGTATGATTTTGAGAGTTGAGAAAAGAAACGATCTTCCCTTCCATAATACCATTTTGTGCCAATTTATAGAAATGGGGTAGGTCAACGTCACCACCTTGCCTTGTATTTAGACCGTTTGTGCTTCGATAATCAACACCAGTACAGAATTTTACAATTTAATTTCAACATGTCTGGTTCCTTTCCAGTAACAGTACAACCTCTTTCTCCATAAATGCAATGATACGAATTTGAACAAATTAAGAAGATAAAGGAAAAACAGTTCATGAAACAGTGAAAGATCAGTAAAATGTACACATTTATTCACTATATCTAAAAGAGTGAAACGCAATCCAGAACAGTGAAAAGAAGAAAGAAAAAAAATATGTACATTCGAATTATCAAATCCTTAAGAGAATCAATACAGACATATACAGAAAGTTTCATGTACAAATCACTGTTGTTGTACATCTAAATAAAAGAGAAAATCTCAACATTTCAATTCAAATGTCGAATGGACAACTCCTAGCCGAGTTGATACATGCACAAGATTGATAAATATCCTTTTTAAACAGACCAACAACTCTGAAAATCCATCATAATCTTCACTGCTTCTAGTGCAGCCACCACCACCCCCTCAAGACATCATTGCCGACCACCAAATCAACCTAAGAAGGAGAATAAAAACAGCTATTAATAGCTAGTACGTATATATATTAATGTGTATAAAGTGGAAAGATTTCAAATCAAAGAGAAAGAAAGAAGAAAAAGGGAAATGAATTCAACAGCAAATCAGGATACAGTAACGCAACAGAAATGAAAAGAGGAACCACCTAAGTATTAGGCACAGCTAGAACAGTGCAAAGAAAAAAAAAACAAAATATATATATATATATATATATATATGCAGAAAATATGTTCTACTATTACAATGCAGATCTGAAATTCGATTTAAAATAATGTAATGGCAGACAAAATCATGTGAAATATCTATAGACGTATAGCCTATACCATAGGGACTGTTCAGGCAAGATTTGCACATGGAGTGAAAATTCTAACAGGAAAGTACCAACTAAACAAATGCAGTAAAGATCTTATGTACAAATCAGGGCTGCATATATATATATATATATATATATATATATATATATATATGCATATCAATTCAAAAACTGAAACCGAAATGGACCATTCAATGGGTGTATATGCAGTACGAGTACAATGCGAATGGACAATACATATATCCACATAGGAACAACTCGACATGGTATATGTCTGATCAGGGACAATACACAAATCCATCACAAAGCCGAACTGTTCACTGTCAAAACCCACGCAAAGATCAAATATCAATCACAGACAGTTCGACAATTCATAGCAGACCTAAAATGGAAAGGGACCATCGCGTAGGATCTAAAAACTAGGATGTAACAATACGTAAATTACTGTCGTTCTTTCTAGTATAAATACAGGGTTCGAGATCAACACGGTTGGAAGTAAAACCGAATTCAAAACCCACAAACAAACACAAAAATAAATACATCAAAACAGAAATTAATTTAGAAAAATTACTTAGCTTTTTGTGGGGAGGGAGGCTTCGGTCTGGAGATCCTGAATTGCTGGAAGGGTTTGGGTGGATCGGTGGAGAGGTGGTTGCTGAAGGAGTTGTGGAGGATGGCAGCACGATCGGAGGCGGAGTAGGGAAGGGGGGTTGCGACGAGGTGGTTGCGCTGGATTTTCGACGCTGGTGCCTTCAGATGAGTGGAGCGACGTTAGAGATGGAGGAGGGTATCCATCGTTCTCCCTCGTTGTTTTTGTGGCGGCTATAATTGTGAAAGGGAACCGAGGGTTTGAGGGATAAAAGGGATCAGCTTTGTTCATTTCGGGTTGGGTTGGGCTGAAGAGTAGGTAAGGCCGACTTTAATTAAGAGATTAAAAGTTTATTTAATTTAAATTGTTTTATAAAACTTAGAATATCAATTGTGAATGCATACGTGGTCAGATTTCGACGAAACGAAAAACGTCAGGACCGTGAAGACGAGTACTACGCGATGGATGAGGACTATGCAGGGCAGGCAGCAGCTAGATTTTTCAGAAAAATGAAACGTCGTTGAATTCAACTGAAAACAAGCTGATTTATCGGCGAAATCAATTCAAAGGTGAGTTAATCTCACTCAGTTATTTCCCGCTTATATTTTATAAGCTGGGTGTTTATTTTTGTGTGTTATGATTGCTAGTGATTTTCTGGTTGCTGATAGACATTCATATATTGTTGAACTGATGAAATTAAACGTCGTTTAATTTCAGTGAAATCCAAATCGTTATTTTTAACGATTGGTTCCAAGAGAGGTAAGTTACCTCATTGGGCACGTTTATAAAATAAACGTGTTTTTAATAAATGAATTGTTTGATTGATTGTTGTGGTCGACCTTGAATTGTTGTATAAACTGTTAGGAGACCATGATGGTGCTTATTGAATTGTTTTGATGGTTGAATATTGACCTGATGATTTACCATTTGTTTGGTTTAAACCAATGGGTATTATTGGTTGAGTGGTTGGCAGTACATGACCTGTGAATTTACTATTTTATAAATATCGATCTACAGTCAGGTAAATCGACGAGATAAGTTATAAAATTTATTTTATAACTGGAAATAGATTTTTAAATCTATTATTGGAATTAAAATTGTAAAAAGGGAAATAAATATTTATTTTTTTCGAATTGAGTTATAATTGGGTTTTAAATGATTTTATCAAGAAAAGTGATAAAAGAAGGGTTTATAGAAGTTGACAGCAGAGAAAAACCCAGGGTTTTACCTACGGGTTGGTTACTTAGACAACTTGTTTTTAAATAATTTAAAGTTGATTTTTATCAATTTAGCTATTGGACTAATTTAAGGAAAGGGTAATGACGAATGGAAATTCAGTTAACTGTCAACTAATATGTATGTGGTTGGTAAAATCCACTGTTCGAGTAAAATGGACAAAGGGATAGATATTGATTAAATATTCGTTAAAGTGTAACAAGTAGAGTTAGATATTAGTTAATCTTCGATTTACTAAAATCTAAAGAAAATATTGAACTGGTTATTGTTAATAACCTAAATTATGTTTGGGTAAGCGTGTAAAAGTAATAATATCCCTATTTTTGATTTGGGGAAAGTTAACTATATTTTGATACGGTTAATGGTAAAACTAATTATCCTTTTTATTTAAAATGATTTAAAGAGAGGAATTCAATTTAAAGTCGAGTAAGAAATAATTAGTTGGAGATGAATTCGATTAAGAGATATGGAGTGTTTTATGACCCAAGCGTTCGACAAACTTGGTAAATGATGTGGGTAGGTAAGAGTAAAGATTTAAATAAGGGTTTACTTAATGTTTCAAATTAAGTAAGGCGAATCCGAATTGGAATGATATTTTTAAAGGGGTTATGTGATGAGATGTGCGGACAAGGGTTTCAAATATAAGAAAGGTTGAATAACCCAGATTTGAAATCAAGATTTGAAACGAGATTTAGTATCGATAGTTATGTGATAAGCTAATATTATTCTAAGGTAAGAACGGGTCGTTCAAGGTCTGAGAGGTAATTAAAATACCCCAACTTGGTTGGCCTCACTATTATCAAAGGACAGTATTAGTTTGGTGTGAGTGAAGGTGATGAATTGAACCCTAATGCAAGGATTTGGTAAATTAAGGAATTTTGCAATATTGTTTTAAAAAGGAACAACGATATTGATTTCAAATTTATATCGAACATTTGTTATTTAATTGGAGTTGATCGAATATAGTAGAGTTAATCAAACGTAGTTAGTCAGAAAGAGTTGCCATTGCGTACGATTGCTAGCGTAATTCGCAGGGCTGCAGATAGCCTATAGCGGTCGGATGTTTCCTGAGGGAATCAGGCGTAACCATTGTGATCGCTGCGATCTAGAGTCAAGCGAATAGAGTTAAGTCGAATATTAGAATTGATCAACGATTTTGTTAAATATATTTTTAAAAGGCCAAGTCATGTCAAGTACTGAATCAGTGAAATCATTTTTGACACATGTGTTATTTGATAGTTAAGTCACCAACTATCAAAACCTGACCAATTCGCTTGTTGTTATGGAAAGACCGGGATCGAATTTATATTCGAAAACCATTCCGACCAACAAATACGTGAAGATATTTGAAGATGGTCGAGATGGAGCATTGAAGACCATGGATCATCATAAGCGGAAGGACTGCTAATAATCTTTGGTGAGCTCCTAGAGATAAACTGTGGTTCGGTCGTGGTTGGAGTCCACGGGTTGCAAGGACTTCTCGCTGCTGATCCATGGGGTGATTCCTATATGAGATGCAGTAGGAGAGTGCCTTCGGTTCATCCTGTTCCTGGATGACTTGTATGGACGGATGTCTGACGGAGTATTTCCAAAGGAATTGCATGAGTTGATTTCTCCAAACATACCATAGTTGATAGCGGAGAAATGGTTATTCTCTAGCCAGATAAACTAGAGTATTTTTGTGGACGTCAATCAGTGTGATATCTGGCGGATCAGACGATGTGGCATTCAAAGTAGATGGTAGCCAGGTGCTGTAAAGGGAATTCTGACCTCAAGCCTCATCAATCGGGAGATGACAAAAATCGGGCTGGCAGCATGGCTATGTGGGTCGCTCCCATTAGGGTGTATAATCACCTATCTAGAGAAATTCCTTTTGTTTCTTAATCTATCGATTCTGCCCATTCGGGAACAGTGGTTTGAGCCCAACCGTTGGTGATATACATTCGATACACTCAAGGGAAATGAGTGGTCGGTCATGTGAGGGCCGGGTTGCAAGACGTTCTTGTTGAACCCTGTGTATTCGCCTCTAGAGATACACGTGCGGAAGGTGGTCCCATACCTTGTCAAGTTGGAAATCCAATATCCAGTAAGCGCCCGCGGTTTTCGATTGTATACTATATACGGGGAGCGTGAGATGCAAGCGTTCCTCTAGATTTTCTAATTATCTGTATCTAGACATTATCATAATATCAGATCAATCTATGGTTTCAAAAGATGTTTTGGGTTATCGTAAGGTAAAAACCGTCCGTGTTTATGTGTGGATCGGTCTTACGATTATCTTTTTCTTTCGAAAGGATTTTAACTTTAAAATCAAGCTGTGTGATACCTTAATGCTGTGCGAGTTTTTTCTCACTCTGGTTCACCAGACTGACCCGGTGTTTTGTAAATGCTCGGGTTAGCCCGGATGTACAGGTTCAGGTTATCAGGTACTGTGAAGTCCAGTGACGAGCTGAAGACATTCAGACGAATGATATTCCGCTGTGTGATTAAATATATGAGGGTAGATTATCAAAACTGTCCATATGTGTGTTGTACTCTGATATTGTAAGTATTTTCAAAAGCTCTCAATAAAGATTCATTTATGTATTATATTTTGTTCCGCTGCGATATGAGACTCTGTGTTGATTCTTCTCGTTCTTCTATTCTAATTTTTCTTTCTTTCTTATCTCACCCTCTAAATTCTTTCTAAATGTTCCAGTATTTTTGGTTCTTGAAGGATCGACATGAGATACAATAAAGGTATTTATGACGATTTTCGAGGCCGAAAACTGCTGGGTCGTTACAGTGGTATCAGAGCAGGTTGCTTAATTGGTACGGATGATAGGGGGTTCTCGCTTCGCGTTTGGTGGCGAACGGGAGACTCTTACCCCTACATCTCCCGACAATGTGGGTTGGTTGAGTCGAGAGGCTGGCCGTAAAAGCAGTTCTGAGCTATCTCTGTAGTGCCACGCTGGGAGGTTAGCCCAGTGGTTGATGGTTGCAAAGCCTAGACCCATTACAGTTGGTATCAGAGCTATTGGTTTAGTGATAACCTTGGCTCTGTGGCGTAACTCGATAGAGATGGGGTTAGTAACACCCTAGATTGAGTTTGAGTGTATATATATAAGAGCGCATTTGTAAATTTTATATACAAAATGTTTTGTATTGTGTTGTGGATCGGTTCAAGTGTTGAAAAGCGTTGAACTGATAAGGGACACAATATTGTTTGTAAAGGGGTAAATGAAATAATTTTACCCAAAGTTTATTTTTGTATAAAAAAAGAAATAATTTTCCCAAATTAGTTAAGCTATGGTGTGTTGACTTATTTGAATGGAATTCAAAATTTGTTAAAACCTTGAATTGAAACTTAACTGGGTTAAGTGAAATCGAATTAATCATATTGGAATTAAATTAAGAAATAATGTGGTAATTAAATGAAATTTAATTAAATGGAAATTAATCAAATATCAATCGATTGATATTTGAATGTGTTGAATTAAATTAAATGTGAATTTAATTGATTGGATTCAGTTTGTTGTGCCTTGGCTGATGATTGATTGTTGTCTGTTTGTTGGATTGGCTGAATAAAATTCATCCATGGATTAATAAGAGTTAAATAAACTGAAACCCGAAAAGAAGAAGTGTTACTTAAATATTTCATATATGTAATGAATCGAGCTAAGTACAGGAGCCAGAGGACTATGAAGATTGAGTTTGAAGGCGTAAGTTGTACGCAAATTGAGTAGTAGACTCAATCACGCTCGAAAAAGGTACGCCTTCGTGAAAATAAAAATTTTGGGGTTTAAAATTTTGTTTTCGATAATTTTTGAAAATTTAAAGTATTAGAATATTTTCGAAATTTTTTGGGAATTTTATTTCACCAAAAATTGGTTTTGCTTTGGAATGAAATATATTTCAAAGTTAATGGGATTTACAACATTTTCTTACCTTAGCAATTTCGAGGACGAAATTATTTTAAGGGGGGAAGAATGTAATGTCCCGGATTTTTCTGGCCATTTATTTGAAATATTTTATTTATTTAAAATATTTGTTTGAGTTTAATAATGGAATTTGACCATTTTAATTTGAGTATTTTTAATAATATTAATAGTTATTGAATATTCGTTTAAACTAAATATTTTATAATGTTGAGTTTGAAAATTTATCTTAGTCTTATTGGAAGTTATACATTATTTCATTTTGAATATATTCAATAATATTGGTTTATTTCAACTATCTTAGAATTTAATTTTTTATTGTAACTATAGTCTAAAAATTTATATAGTTGTATGGATATTCACGCCCATAATGTTCAAAATACACTATCAAAGTTATAGACATAATGAAGTCGAAGTCTTTTGTTAATAATATTTGTCAACCCTGATTCTAATCAATTTAGAATTTTTCCCCCAACAAAAAAATAAATAAATTTAAGTTTACAAGAGTATGATTTTGAGAGTTGAGAAAAGAAACGATCTTCCCTTCCATAATACCATTTTGTGCCAATTTATAGAAATGGGGTAGGTCAACGTCACCACCTTGCCTTGTATTTAGACCGTTTGTGCTTCGATAATCAACACCAGTACAGAATTTTACAATTTAATTTCAACATGTCTGGTTCCTTTCCAGTAACAGTACAACCTCTTTCTCCATAAATGCAATGATACAAATTTGAACAAATTAAGAAGATAAAGGAAAAACTGTTCATGAAACAGTGAAAGATCAGTAAAATGTACACATTTATTCACTATATCTAAAAGAGTGAAACGCAATCCAGAACAGTGAAAAGAAGAAAGAAAAAAAATATGTACATTCGAATTATCAAATCCTTAAGAGAATCAATACAGACATATACAGAAAGTTTCATGTACAAATCACTGTTGTTGTACATCTAAATAAAAGAGAAAATCTCAACATTTCAATTCAAATGTCGAATGGACAACTCCTAGCCGAGTTGATACATGCACAAGATTGATAAATATCCTTTTTAAACAGACCAACAACTCTGAAAATCCATCATAATCTTCACTGCTTCTAGTGCAGCCACCACCACCCCCTCAAGACATCATTGCCGACCACCAAATCAACCTAAGAAGGAGAATAAAAACAGCTATTAATAGCTAGTACGTATATATATTAATGTGTATAAAGTGGAAAGATTTCAAATCAAAGAGAAAGAAAGAAGAAAAAGGGAAATGAATTCAACAGCAAATCAGGATACAGTAACGCAACAGAAATGAAAAGAGGAACCACCTAAGTATTAGGCACAGCTAGAACAGTGCAAAGAAGAATATATATATATATATATATGCAGAAAATCTGTTCTACTATTACAATGCAGATCTGAAATTCGATTTAAAATAATGTAATGGCAGACAAAACCATGTGAAATATCTATAGACGTATAGCCTATACCATAGGGACTGTTCAGGCAGGATTTGCACATGGAGTGAAAATTCTAACAGGAAAGTACCAACTAAACAAATGCAGTAAAGATCTTATGTACAAATCAGGGCTGCTATATATATATATATATATATATATATATGCATATCAATTCAAAAACTGAAACCGAAATGGACCATTCAATGGGTGTATATGCAGTACGAGTACAATGCGAATGGACAATACATATATCCACATAGGAACAACTCGACATGGTATATGTCTGATCAGGGACAATACACAAATCCATCACAAAGCCGAACTGTTCACTGTCAAAACCCACGCAAAGATCAAATATCAATCACAGACAGTTCGACAATTCATAGCAGACCTAAAATGGAAAGGGACCATCGCGTAGGATCTAAAAACTAGGATGTAACAATACGTAAATTACTGTCGTTCTTTCTAGTATAAATACAGGGTTCGAGATCAACACGGTTGGAAGTAAAACCGAATTCAAAACCCACAAACAAACACAAAAATAAATACATCAAAACAGAAATTAATTTAGAAAAATTACTTAGCTTTTTGTGGGGAGGGAGGCTTCGGTCTAGAGATCCTGAATTGCTGGAAGGGTTTGGGTGGATCGGTGGAGAGGTGGTTGCTGAAGGAGTTGTGGAGGATGGCAGCACGATCGGAGGCGGAGTAGGGAAGGGGGGTTGCGACGAGGTGGTTGCGCTGGATTTTCGACGCTGGTGCCTTCAGATGAGTGGAGCGACGTTAGAGATGGAGGAGGGTATCCATCGTTCTCCCTCGTTGTTTTTGTGGCGGCTATAATTGTGAAAGGGAACCGGGGGTTTGAGGGATAAAAGGGATCGGCTTTGTTCATTTCGGGTTGGGCTGGGCTGAAGAGTAGGTAAGGCCGACTTTAATTAAGAGATTAAAAGTTTATTTAATTTAAATTGTTTTATAAAACTTAGAATATCAATTGTGAATGCATACCTGGTCAGATTTCGACGAAACGAAAAACGTCAGGACCGTGAAGACGAGTACTACGCGATGGATGAGGACTATGCAGGGCAGGCAGCAGCTAGATTTTTCAGAAAAATGAAACGTCGTTGAATTCAACTGAAAACAAGCTGATTTATCGGCGAAATCAATTCAAAGGTGAGTTAATCTCACACAGTTATTTCCCGCTTATATTTTATAAGCTGGGTGTTTATTTTTTTGTGTTATGATTGCTAGTGATTGACTGGTTGCTGATAGACATTCATATATTGTTGAACTGATGAAATTAAACGTCGTTTAATTTCAGTGAAATCCAAATCATTATTTTTAACGATTGGTTCCAAGAGAGGTAAGTTACCTCATTGGGCACGTTTATAAAATAAACATGTTTTTAATAAATGAATTGTTTGATTGATTGTTGTGGTCGACCTTGAATTGTTGTATAAACTGTTAGGAGACCATGATGGTGCTTATTGAATTGTTTTGATGGTTGAATATTGACCTGATGATTTACCATTTGTTTGGTTTAAACCAATGGGTATTATTGGTTGAGTGGTTGGCAGTACATGTCCTGTGAATTTACTATTTTATAAATATCGATCTACAGTCAGGTAAATCGACGAGATAAGTTATAAAATTTATTTTATAACTGGAAATAGATTTTTAAATCTATTATTTGAATTAAAATTGTAAAAAGGGAAATAAATATTTTTTTTTCGAATTGAGTTATAATTGGGTTTTAAATGATTTTATCAAGAAAAGTGATAAAAGAAGGGTTTATAGAAGTTGACAGCAGAGAAAAACCCAGGGTTTTACCTATGGGTTGGTTACTTAGACAACTTGTTTTTAAATAATTTAAAGTTGATTTTTATCAATTTAGCTATTGGACTAATTTAAGGAAAGGGTAATGACGAATGGAAATTCAGTTAACTGTCAACTAATACGTATGTGGTTGGTAAAATCCACTGTTCGAGTAAAATGGACAAAGGGATAGATATTGATTAAATATTCGTTAAAGTGTAACGAGTAGAGTTAGATATTAGTTAATCTTCGATTTACTAAATCTAAAGAAAATATTGAACTGGTTATTGTTAATAACCTAAATTATGTTTGAGTAAGCGTGTAAAAGTAATAATATCCCTATTTTTGATTTGGGGAAAGTTAACTATATTTTGATACGGTTAATGGTAAAACTAATTATCCTTTTTATTTAAAATGATTTAAAGAGAGGAATTCAATTTAAAGTCGAGTAAGAAATAATTAGTTGGAGATGAATTCGATTAAGAGATATGGAGTGTTTTATGACCCAAGCGTTCGACAAACTTGGTAAATGAAGTGGGTAGGTAAGAGTAAAGATTTAAATAAGGGTTTACTTAATGTTTCAAATTAAGTAAGGCGAATCCGAATTGGAATGATATTTTTTAAGGGGTTATGTGATGAGATGTGCGGACAAGGGTTTCAAATATAAGAAAGGTTGAATAACCCAGATTTGAAATCAAGATTTGAAACGAGATTTAGTATCGATAGTTATGTGATAAGCTAATATTATTCTGAGGTAAGAATGGGTCGTTCAAGGTCTGAGAGGTAATTAAAATACCCCAACTTGGTTGGCCTCACTATTATCAAAGGACGGTATTAGTTTGGTGTGAGTGAAGGTGATGAATTGAACCCTAATGCAAGGATTTGGTAAATTAAGGAATTTTGCAATATTGTTTTAAAAAGGAACAACGATATTGATTTCAAATTTATATCGAACATTTGTTATTTAATTGGAGTTGATCGAATATAGTAGAGTTAATCAAACGTAGTTAGTCAGAAAGAGTTGCCATTGCGTACGACTGCTAGCGTAATTCGCAGGGCTGCAGATAGCCTATAGCGGTCGGATGTTTCCTGAGGGAATCAGGCGTAACCATTGTGATCGCTGCGATCTAGAGTCAAGCGAATAGAGTTAAGTCGAATATTAGAATTGATCAACGATTTTGTTAAATATATTTTTAAAAGGCCAAGTCATGTCAAGTACTGAATCAGTGAAATCATTTTTGACACATGTGTTATTTGATAGTTAAGTCACCGACTATCAAAACCTGACCAATTCGCTTGTTGGTATGGAAAGATCGAGATCGAATTTATATTCGAAAACCATTCCGACCAACAAATACGTGAAGATATTTGAAGATGGTCGAGACGGAGCATTGAAGACCGTGGATCATCATAAGCGGAAGGACTGCTAATAATCTTTGGTGAGCTCCTAGAGATAAACTGTGGTTCGGTCGTGGTTGGAGTCCACGGGTTGCAAGGACTTCTCGCTGCTGATCCATGGGGTGATTCCTATATGAGATGCAGTAGGAGAGTGCCTTCGGTTCATCCTGTTCCTGGATGACTTGTATGGACGGATGTCTGACGGAGCATTTCCAAAGGAATTGCATGAGTTGATTTCTCCAAACATACCATAGTTGATAGCGGAGAAATGGTTATTCTCTAGCCAGATAAACTAGAGTATTTTTGTGGACGTCAATCAGTGTGATATCTGGCGGATCTGACGATGTGGCATTCAAAGTAGATGGTAGCCAGGTGCTGTAAAGGGAATTCTGACCTCAAGCCTCATCAATCGGGAGATGACAAAAATCGGGCAGGCAGCATGGCTATGTGGGTCGCTCCCATTAGGGTGTATAATCACCTATCTAGAGAAATTCCTTTTGTTTCTTAATCTATCGATTCTGCCCATTCGGGAACAGTGGATTGAGCCCAACCGTTGGTGATATACATTCGATACACTCAAGGGAAATGAGTGGTCGGTCATGTGAGGGCCGGGTTGCAAGACGTTCTTGTTGAACCCTGTGTATTCGCCTCTAGAGATACACGTGCGGAAGGTGGTCCCATACCTTGTCAAGTTGGAAATCCAATATCCAGTAAGCGCCCGCGGTTTTCGATTGTATACTATATACGGGGAGCGTGAGATGCAAGCGTTCCTCTAGATTTGCTAATTATCTGTATCTAGCCATTATCATAATATCAGATCAATGTATGGTTTCAAAAGATGTTTTGGGTTATCGTAAGGTAAAAACCGTTCGTGTTTATGTGTGGATCGGTCTTACGATTTTCTTTTTCTTTCGAAAGGATTTTAACTTTAAAATCAAGCTGTGTGATACCTTAATGCTGTGCGAGTTTTTTCTCACTCTGGTTCACCAGACTGACCCGGTGTTTTGTAAATGCTCGGGTTAGCCCGGATGTACAGGTTCAGGTTATCAGGTACTGTGAAGTCCAGTGACGAGCTGAAGACATTCAGACGAATGATATTCCGCTGTGTGATTAAATATATGAGGGTAGATTATCAAAACTGTCCATATGTGTGTTGTACTCTGATATTGTAAGTATTTTCAAAAGCTCTCAATAAAGATTCATTTATGTATTATATTTTGTTCCGCTGCGATGTGAGACTCTGTGTTGATTCTTCTCGTTCTTCTATTCTAATTTTTCTTTCTTTCTTATCTCACCCTCTAAATTCTTTCTAAATGTTCCAGTATTTTCGGTTCTTGGAGGATCGACATGAGATACAATAAAGGTATTTATGACGATTTTCGAGGCCGAAAACTGCTGGGTCGTTACAACTAGTCCCAATATTTAGTATAGAATTCACTCTGGTTGTTATTTGGATGTTTAATAATTATTTATCATTGTTATTGATTATATGCCGTATATGGTTATTGATTGGGTCACATTCCAATAAAGAATATTCTAGAAAAGAATATTTTAGAAAAAGAATATATTTTAGAAATATATTTTTATTGAGCGAATTAGTTATTAACTAGAGTAAATCATTAAATCAAGATTTAATAAAGTTTTCCAATTAGTGAATATTTAATTGAAAAAATTGGATTTTGGGTTTGTCGTGAATGGTGTCTTCAATAACACCTTTCTTAAACCCAGTTGAGAAATGAATAAATCTTTTAATTAAAATTATTAAAAGCTTTCAATTATATTTAGTAATTGAAATAAGGTGAAATGTGAGTTGGGTTTATTGTGAACTGTGTTTTTAAGTGACATGTGTTCTTTAACCCTACTTACAGCGAAAATATGATTTGGAAATTATAAATCTTTTATTAAGATTTAAACGGGAATTTTCCAAAAGTAAAGTTTTCCCAATTTAATATATTAAATTGGAATTGGATGGAATTCGAATGAATAATAACCGAGATAAGCTTCTGTAAAAGAAGACTGATACTACATATGGAATTTAAGAGGCTTTGCCGTTATTCCATTTATATTATTGGTCGGATAAAGGAATTTATAACGATTATATATTGATTTGATTTCTGTAAAGATTCCATATTTAATGGGAGTCGATTTTGGGGTTTATCGTGGACGATGTTTTAAATGACATTAGTTCTTTTACCCAGTTAAAGATAAGATTAATTTCTTAAATTTAATTAATCATTGAATAATGATTTGTGATATTTAAAACCAATTTGGGTTCTTAATAAATCTTTAAAAGTAAGATTTAAGAATAATTTAAAGAGTTTATCTTTGATAAAATAATGCGAATATTTTATTAGAAGAATACTCTGAATTGGAATGAGGCGTTGGATGTGTTTTTATAGTACTTGATTTTTAATTATAAAATACGTGAGTTATTCGGGAAGACCGGGTTTAACCCATTCCGAATAATTACTACGACGATGAAGAGTCGAAGATGAAGACGGTGGTTGAAGACCGACGATCTTCACATCGAATGGATGTGTTGCTACAGAGACCCTTGATGGGAGTAGCTACCTTGAAGGGGGCTTCAGTGGTGGTCGTCCGGACTATTGTTGATTGTTCGGATTTGGTTTTCGCTCAGACCCAGAGCATAAGCTAGTAAATGGATGCGCGTCTGACATTGGATTTCGTTCCAGGTGAATTAAATTGATTGTTATTAATGTGTACCTGATTGGTGGTGGAGAATTTATTCTCTGCTTAACACCCTGGTATATATTGATAGTGATTGATCGCGTGGCGTGAATTGTCAATGTGGCATGCCAAGATGCAAATGATCAAGGCTTTTGTTGAAAAGCAGGGCCTTGTGGGATGATCAAAGCATTGCCTATTATGGCATAGCTTTGTGTATAGCGTGATGTCGCGAGTCTCACACACCGGTATGAGTCAAAAACAGGATATGGACCGTAGGGAGTGCACACGTTTCCTTCTAGCTAGAAGTGGTGTCGGTGCTTATACTGGCTGACATTCTACTTATGTGGATGATGGATTTTGAGGCACCTCGGATTTTTATAGGCCATTAGTGGTCATACCATAGGCTCAAAGGAACCGGGAAACGTGTGTTCAGGCATAACCAATCCACTGCCGATAGGCGGGGACCGGCCCTACCGCATCCAAGGGTTCACTACGGGGATCTTGAGGCATTTGCTAGAGTGTCTCGAATCGGAGAGGAGCTTGCCCCTAGCCTTGACTCATGATGGAAATCCAATTTCCAATACGACCTTGCGGTTTTGATTATAGAACTAGTATGGCGACATGATATATGGTACCCATGCCGTCTATGATTGATATATTATGATTGAAATTGCTTTTTTAAAACATATATACACTAATGATAATATCAAATCCGTTTTTATCGTATCAAGCATTTTTGGCCATTATAAGGTAAAACTCGATCCTCTAGTTTGTGTTGCATTGTGTGATGGGACTTGAGTCTTATAATGGTTTCATTTTTCTAAAAATCATTGCGTTGTTTAATGATTTACTTTATTTTTTGCACTGGCAATCCAATGGAGTAAACCCGTTCCGCGTTAGCGGCTTGGTCCTGTGATTATCCTTATTATTAGATAAGTTATGTTAAGATTTCTCATACCAGTCCCATGACTGACCTGTAGTTTGTTTCAATGGCAAACTCGAGTGCCCATATTTTTCCACACGGGCAGTCAAGTAGCTTTTTGCAGATATATTTACAGGATCCTGGTTTACAGCTGAAGCAGTATTCGGAAAGCTCTGTATCTGTGTATTCCTTTCCGTTGTATATTTGTATTATTTTTCCGCTGCTATTTAAATGTAATGTAAATATCTGCTATTATTGTATTTCTATTGTGTAATAAGTATTCATTCTTTATTATATCTTATACTCTGATGTAATTGTTGTAATCAGCAATAAAATGTTCTTCAGTTTTTGCTCTAATGTGTATTGTTCTCAAAGCAATCCAGTCTTTCCTTTATTCGGGAAGTTCGGGTCATTTCATTTATTCTTTATTCTTTAATAATAACCTCGTCTTACACTGTCATCATAACATGTTGTTATTACATATTAACTTGTTCTCTTAAATAAGGGTTATTAATAAGTTATCTTTCCATTTATTATCCCCCATGTTATAATTCCACTTGTCCGATTATATTACATTCTCGTTCATATAATTAATTATAATAGGTTATATTCCCCGTTCATCGCATCTCCCCTTAGTTTCTTTAACGTTAACCAAACTTTTACTGTTGTAACATCCATGTATTTACCGTCTTGTATATTCTCATTATTTTAGGAAAATATTTCATGCACCTCAATAAATTGATCAGTGGCAAGATGTAAAGTTCCGTTACCATAACTCTCATCAATTCAAGACTCGTAGTTGCAAGCTATTTCTTTTATTTTGATCGTGGACATACATATATCTTTTTATTTGATTAGTGTGCAATGCGTTAAAAGAATCCCTATTTCTCAATAATCCCTTTTTTCTTTCTTTTCTTGCAACTACGTTCTTAGACATTTTACCATTATGGAAATGTATCAATCTTCCCAAATCCATCTAACTCACTCCGCTACTAATTTCCCCGTTTTATTTTCTGTGTTAGATGTTAATTCCAGCTTTCATTTACCAATTCCAAATCACTATAAATTTTCCATTCAAATTAGGCACGTTGTAACACCCCGTATTTTCTGTGAACGTATAAGTAACAAATCAGAGGATAATTAATTTTTAAAATAAGAATCAAGGAAAACGAATTGTGCCATTACGTTCAACTCGAAATTCTGCTTGGAAACGAGTCTGAGTTTGCAAGAATCGGAGTCCGTATGAGGTAGATATGACCCTCCGAAGTTTCAGAAATATTCAGAGTTCAAAACAGCTCGAATTCAAATTCAAAATTCGAATTTCAAACGCATAATAGACTGGGCGGGAAATTTCCCGACCAGACACAGGTCGACTGGGCAGTCGACCCCCCAGACCAGGTCAACTGGGTGTCGACCTGGTCCCCGAACCCGGTTTTGGGCCTGGGTGCATCCTTATGTATCTGGTCTCGTTTTCTCCCTAGATTCGTGTAATGACCCGCATTGGCAGGGGTATTATGATTAGTTTATTTAATTATATCAATGGTGGTATAGTGAATTAACTGGTCGTGGAATTAAATAATGGTAAATATTTAATTAAAATAACAAATTAAATAATATATTTAATTCTGAAATAATCAGAATTGGCTGAAATGACGATATGATGTGAACCGGATCATCTGTGATATTTAATTCGGCCTGGGATTTGAATTTGAATAACGAATATATTCATTCGACAACAGTTTGAACGTAGAATTATAATATAATTAAAATAGAGATCGAAATGGCGCGGTAGTTCGCTATTTGGCGATTTGAACTTCAACTGAATGTACAGAGTTCATTTTAAATCGGATTTCTGTGAAACAAGAAACGTGTGGAGCTGGTGAAGTATATCTTTCTAGTGGAAGAGAAAAATCAGGATTTCGTCGTGAAGATTTTGATTTACGTCCAAATCAAATTTTAGAAAAGTCGCTGTGGAATTCCTTTATAATTTATAAAGGAATTATTTATATTTTAAAAAGGGATTTCAATATAAATCAGATATCGGGTTGACCTAGAAATGAATATCGAGTTGTAAATACATACAGGAATATTCTAGAGCTGTGTGGTATGCCACTGTGAATATAGATGATAATAATTAATTTTAAATAATTAGTTTAATTATATTTAAATATATTTATATATAAATAGGCTATTCAGAGCTTTGAAAAATAGCCACTTTTGCAAACGAAGTCGGAATTCGACGAAACCAGTTTTGTTGGATCCGCATTATCAAATAGTTATTAGATTCCAAGTTTCATGATTTTTAAAGTCAGTGTGTGACCGTTGGGATTTTTAGAGTGTAAAATAGTCAGTAATTTGACAGTTAAAAATACGCTGTGTGAGCATACGAAGTCGGAATTCGACGAAACCAGTTTCGTTGAGACCCTAATGTCGAACTCCACCTATATGTCCAGTTTCGTGATTTTTAGATATCATGTGTGTTCGTAGGAATTTTTAGAGCATAGAATCAAATATAAATAAATATAGAAACTAAAATTGGTGGACTAAACAATGCCACATCTTACTCGTTTTCAATCACACATACAAAACATGATACCCTTTAAAACAAAATCCTCAGGCCGCCACTTCAAAGAACTTCTCCAGTTAAAACGAGATGCTTTCTTCTTCTCAAAAATTCGAATAATTCTTGTAAAATCTTATAAATCTCAAAATAACTATGGTTGGATTGGTCATGCTTTCCTCTTCAAATTGGTATGGGTCTTTTGCAGTTCGGCAACCTGTTTGGTTCGATGGAAAGCTGACGCAGTAACTAGGGTTCGCATTTTCGAGTGTCTGAAGCGTTGATTCGAGGGTTTAAGTTCGTAGGTGTGTTTGTGAAGGAGATTAGCTTTCAGTGTGAAATTTTTATGGGATTCCGAGGTAGAAGACGTCGCACAAAAACTGTGCTGTGCATGCGAAAGGACTGAGGACGGAAAACAGAAGGGGGACTCGAGTTTGGTGTTAAGGGTATGAGTTGATGGAGAATTCAAAGAGGAGTTGAATGGTTATTTTTATTTGATTTTTAGTGAAAGGAGGAAGGAGAAGAGTATGGCGTGAAGGAGTTCGGTGGTAGGGTGATTACTGGAAGCGTGATGTAGGAATTGGGGAAGAAGGTGAAAATGGGCTGAACGGGTATGGGAAATGGGCCGGATGTGTTTAAGGTGAAGCCCAGTTTAAAATTAATTAAAGTTTAATTTTTATTTAAAAACATACGAACTTCTTAATAGCATAACTCCGTCATACTTTATCAGATTGACGAACCGTAAGTTGCGTTAGGATCGTATGCACGACGGCTACACACTAGAACTGACTAGGAGTGGATTCGAGCTCGTGTGAATTTCTGGCGAAATAAATTGTTTGATTCAAATCAAACAAACAGTTTATCGTTATTTAACGATGAACTGCCAAAGTGAGTAAATCTCACTAACTCTAAACAGTTTATAATTTCATGTTGTATTTTTAGAACTGTTAAATATTGGCTGATTGACTGTGTGTTGATTTATTTGATTGAACTACTAGTCAGTTACTTAAATTTCTATATTGATTCTGTTTTACAGAATATATCATATAGAACAGACAGTGATGTTATCTACATTGTTTAACATCTGTGATGTAGGGAAACAGGTTGGAGGAATCCGACTGGATTCCTCAACATTTATTTTACTGTTTTCATATATTGTGATATATGATGTGTTATATAATCTGTTATGGATTATGTGTGTTGGAATGATGTTGATCATTGTTATTCGATATTGTAAATATCATAAGAGACCCTGGGATGTAAAAAGAAGTATTTCAATGTATATTGAAATAAAGGAATTTTATAAAATCACAGGATTTTATAAAAGGAATTATTTATAAAACGAACACGGTTTTATAAAAGGGATATTTATTTAGAAAATAAATAGAAATAGAAAAGGAATATTTATTTAGAGGGTAAATAGAAGTGATAAATAGGATATATTTGTAACGGTAAATAGAAGTTATAAATAGGATATATTTGTAACGGTAAATAGAAGTTATAAATAAGAAATATTTGTAACGGTAAATAGAAGTTATAAATAGGATATATTTGTAACGGTAAGTAAACGTTATAAAAAGGAAATAGTTGTAACGGAAAGCGTAGTTTAGAAAAAGAAGTTAATCGATGTTAGTTAATCGATTAGTGTTAAAGTAAAAAGAAGTTAATCGATTAGTGTTAAAGTAAAAAGAAGTTAATCGATGTTAGTTAATCGATTAGTGTTAAAGTAAAAAGAAGTTAATCGATGTTAGTTAATCGATTAGTGTTAAAGTAAAAAGAAGTTAATCGATGTTAGTTAATCGATTAGTGTTAAAGTAAAAAAAGAAGTTAATCGATGTTAGTTAATCGATTAGAGAATAAAGTTGAAAGGAGATAATCGATGTTTGTTTAATCGATTAGAATAGAAGCAAATGAGTAAATCGAATATAGTTATTCGAATAGAAAGTAAAAGGAATTATCGAATATAGTTTATTCGAAAAGAGTAAGTGAAATGAGTAAATAAATAGCGTTAGTCAAAAAGTGTTATTCCAATAGAGTTAATTGATAGGGGTTAGTCCAAAGGAGTTAAGTAAAAAGAGTCAATCGAATATAGCTATTCGAAGGAGGGTTAAGTAAGGAAGTTAGTAAATGGAATACAAAGTGAACTTTGCCCATTTCAGAGTTAGAAATGTTGTTCAGTTAAGGTCTGAGAGGTAGTTCTACCCCAACTTAATTGCCTTCGTTTTAACTAAGGAATAGTTAATGTTCGGCAGTAAAAGGAAATGGTTTGAGTTGACATCGCGATGGTTTGTTTAAACATCTGTCTAAGTCCAATGAAGAAGCTTTGGAAATGTTTTCCAAATAAGAAACCAGAAATATTTTCTAATAAAGAAAACAAGAAATGGGAATGTTTTCCATTGTTAACAACGTTTATTTTCTAAATTTAGAAAATAAGAAATATTGAATATAGGGAAACAGGAGATACGTAAATTAATGAACTAAAGAGATGAATGTTGAATGATGTTTGATCGATATAATTTCCATTTGGAAATAATATCATTGTTTGCACACCTATTTTTATTCGATAGTTAAATCACAGACTATCGAAGTTTTGACCATTTTAACGTTGTTAATATGGAGAGACCGGTTGGATTATTATCCAAAGAACCACTCTGTATTGGCATAAGCGTTGCGAATCATATATGCCAAAGGAAATTGAAGACGGAGTTATGCAAGGGCTATCCTGTTTACAGAATAGTGCCTTCGGATCATCCTGTTCCTGGATGACTTGTATGGACGGATGTCTGACAGAGTATTTCCAGATGATCACGTATATTGATTTCTCCAACCGTACCAAGAGTGGAAGCGGAGAAGGAAACTTCTTTTAGCTAACGCGTAATGTATGGTTGAGGACATCAATCGGTGATTGGATTGATTTGATGATATGACATTCAAAGTGAATCTGATGTGATGATAAAGCGTAGCTTCTAGCCTCACATCCGGTAAATGACAGAAATCGGGCAGGCAGCATGGCTAAGTCGGTCGCACCGAAGTAGGGTGTATAATCACCTGATCTAGAGTTTCATTTACTTCTAAAAATCTATTGTTGATGCTGTCCCATTCGGGAAACGGTTGCTGATCCCAACTGTTGGTGATATACATTCGATACACTCAAGCGAAATGAGTGGTCGGTCATGTGTGGCCGAGTTGCAAGATGTTCTTTTTGAACCCAGTGTATTCCTCTCTAGAGGTACATAAGCGGAAGGTGTTTCCATACCTTGTCATAGTTGGAAATCCATTACCCAATACGTGCTTGCGGTTTTGATTGTATACTATATATGTAGAACGTGAGATGAAAGCGTTTCTGCTAGATGATTATATATATACTGTGGTTGATAGACATTATTATAATATCAAAAGGTTTTTGATATAAAGATATTTGGATTCTCATAAGGGAAAAACCCGTTCCGTTATGCGGCGTGGTCTTATGAGATATCATTTACTTGTTCAATTGTTTTACTCATACCAGTCCCATGACTGACCCGGAGTTTATTTTGTTGTTTTCCCTAAACTCTTGGGTGCCTAAATTTGTATGGGCAGTCAAGTAGTCGGGATTTACAGATACATTGAACAGCTGGAGCAGGAGGCTTCAGGATCATATAGCTATAGTTATTTCCGCTGTGTTGTAAGTGCTGTACTTTGATAATGATGTGTATTCAAATACAGATGTATATTTCAAAGTTATGTTACATATATTATATGTTATTCGTTCCGCTGTGAGATTCGTGTTACTCTGATGTTGTCTTCTTCTTCTTCTATTCTAAGTTTCTATCTTATCTTTCCTCACCCTCTAATTTCTTTCACTAATTACCAGGATTTTTCGACGTTTTGGTTGTCGGCATCGTGCTTATGCCGATAACCAAAGTCGCTCGAAATCCGGGTCGTTACAGTTGGTATCAGAGCGAGGTTAAGAATTACTTGGCTCTGTGGCGTGACTCGGTAGAGATAGGGTTAGTAATACCCTAGACTGAGATTGAGTGTATATATACGAGTGGACGTATTTGTTATTGACATAAAAAATTTGTTTTATATTGTGGAGATTCATTGGTTGAGTCGTTTATGGGTTCTGGTCGATTAGTTTGATCCACTGTATCGGTAGGGATTTTGTAAACACTTGAATACGATGAACCGTCATGGTATGTTTTGAAAAGAGGGTAAATTAAAATAAGTTTACCCAAGGTATATCTCGATATAGAGAAGATATATATTATCAAAATTATAATATATTGGATATATTGGTTGTTATTATAATCAAGTAAGATTATAAAATAAATGGTTATGTAAATAACCAATCAGAATTCATATAAGTGAAATACGTGAAATCAGATGAGTTAAATCTGAAATTTAAACCAGAAATGGAGTTAAAACTCTGGAGAATTGGATAAGTGTTTGTAAACAGATTTGGATTAAAAATAAGGAAATTTAAGATCCTGGGAGATTTTAAATTGTTTTACAAGCAGTGTGAATTATATTTTGAAATGAATTTCAAAGTGGAAATATTTAGAAATGGTTTTATAGTATTGAACTCACTTCGATCGCTGGAAAATAGATTCTGATGATGACAGCTGCATCATCAGTATTCATTTTCGAGTTGTAAGTGACGAATTACTACCAGAGATACTATTTTGAATTTGTTTTGGGAAAGACAAGCTGTGTTGAATTTCAAAATGGGATTTAAATTATAGAATTAGAATTTTGAAATAGATTTGAAATATTAACTTGTTTTAAAAGAAATAAAACGAGAAGTTCCTTTATAAACGAAGTTTATAAATAGTTCTTTTATAAATGAAGTTTATAAATGAAGTGAAGAGAATTATCATTGGATAATTCAGAAATAAAATACAAGTGTGAAATTGAAAAGGAAATCTATCTTCCAAGGGTAGAAATATCGATTTCAAAAGGAATTGAAATCGAGACTTATGTAAAGAATGAATAAAGAAAGTTTGAAAAGGAATTTGAATAAAGGAAGTTCAAACATAGGATTTGAATATAGAAAATTTAAACGGGATTTGAATAAAGAGAAATTCAAATAGAAATTGAATATAGAAATTCAAAGGGAGTTTGAATATGTGAAATTCAATGGAATTCAAATAGAAATTGAATATAGAAATTCAAAGGGAGTTTGAATATATGAAATTCAATGGAAGTGATATAGAATTTGAATATAGAAATTCAAATGGCGTTTGGATATAGAAAATATAAGAATTTCAAATATAGGATTTGAATATCGAAATTGAATGTGAAATTTGAATGTAGAAGATTCAAATAGAAGTGAAAATGAAATTTGAATAAAGCAGATTCAAATAGAAGTGAAAATGAAATTTTAATATAGAATATTCAAATAGATTTGAAATGAAATTCAAATATAGAATTTGAATAAGAGATTTGAAATGAAATTCAAATATAGAATTTGAATATGAGAAATCAAATAGAATTTGACATATTAGAATTCGAATGGAATTTGAATATAGCATTCAAAGGGGATTTGAGGATTTATATTCGAAATTGAATATGAAGCGTAAGTTGAAAATGGAATTCAAATTTGTCAGTAAGCAAGTTAAAATATATTTGAACATGTCATGTTCAAGTATAAAAGTGAAATAAACTAAAGAGTTAATTAACAAATTAATTAACAAATTTGGTTAAAACGATTGGTATAGTTAAAATAGATTGGGCAGGTTTAAATATACATGAGATAGGTATGGATAAGGATAATGCAAGAGTTATAAATAGATTGCTCGACAAAAGGTATGTATTTAATTCATATATGAGATTTTATGCGCCGAATCGGCTAGCCGCTTGGCTTTTCTTTTTCTTTTTGATTGGAGAAGGCCTGTGTGGCGGTTTGGGGATTTTCCCGATGCTCCTAGTACAAAGGAGGTTATGGCGAATTTTTCTAGGAATTTAAGGAGTTAGAATATTTTTAAGATAATTTGATAGTTAGAATCAACGTATCAATATATATAGAAGTCGATAAGGAAACGAACTTAGAAATAGAATAGTATATAAAAAAATAAAAAATCAAAAAGGAAGTATAAGAATAAAATCTAGTAAGAATAGAAAGAGAAAGTATATATGTGTTTAAAAGAGAATAAGTAGTTGTATGGTATTGATTATTCGAGTAAGTAGTCATATCTGTTTTGACGTTATAAATGTCATTCAGTCAAGGTCTGAGAGGTAATTATACCCCAACTTGATTGATTTCATTATTAAC
The DNA here is from genome assembly GCA_030737875.1 of Allium sativum. Lineage (NCBI taxonomy): Eukaryota > Viridiplantae > Streptophyta > Magnoliopsida > Asparagales > Amaryllidaceae > Allium > Allium sativum. The sequence continues at coordinate 942,726,419 of CM060909.1, read as the reverse complement.
AAATAAATAGTAAGATTTCAGGCTCAAAAATCAATGTTGAGTAAGAGTTAGTTGAATATAGTATTTGGGTTGTCGTAACGATGTTTTACACAACATCTGTTTTAACCCAAATATGTGCAAAGCTTGAAAATAGAATAATAGACATTTCCTAAGTATAGAAATAAATGAGATCGAAAAAGAGATAAATAATTGGAGTATTTTCCAATTATAAATAGTATATATTTTCTAAGTTTAGAAAATAAAGGAAGGCGATATTCGGAAATGTTTTCCAAATAACGTAAAAGGCCAATATGGCTATTGAAAATATTTGGTTAACAAATATTGACAAAGGAATAGAGAAGTGATTTAACTAATGGAATATTGATTTTGGGCTCAGTTGAATTTCAAAAAGGAAATTTTGATTTTTTGAAAAAGAATAAACTGTTTAAAAACTCCAAGGGAAAGACTGTTCGAATTAAAAACAAATTTAACAGAAATTTGTGAAAGAAAATTTGAATTAAAGTAAAGCCAGTAAAGTGGTAACTGAGTTTTGAATTAGATGATATCAAGACAAACTGGATTGTGAGATTCAAAATTTGAAGTGTGATGGGATAATCAAGTTAAGAGTCGGGAATCGAGAAGAAACTCGAGTTGAAATGATATTTGGCTCGGATGTAAGTGAATGGTTGTGTCGTGGATAAAAGCAGATTGGATTTGATTGGGGTAACTCTTGTATATGCTGAGTTGATAGCATATGGAAGTGACAGAGTTGATATGCCCGACAAAAAGGTATATGTTTATATTCCTATTGGATATAAGATTTATGAGCCAAATTGGCAAGCCGCTTGGCTGTTTGATTTTCTTTTGGGATGGAGATGGCCCAGAGAGGCGAGTTGGAGTTTGACCGATTGACCAGTACAAAGGAGGTGCTGACGAAATTTTTCGAAAAGTTAAGGCGTTAGAAAATTTTCAGATTTTTGAAAATTTTCGTTGATAAGAATTAAATAATAATTTAATTGAAATTAAATTGGTTCAGTTGAAACTGAAGTTAAGAAGTGAACAAATATGTTCTAACCAGTCGACAGGGTCGTCCTCTACCTTTTAGCAATTTCGAGGACGAAATTATTTTAAGTGGGGAAGATTGTAATGACCCGCATTGGCAGGGGTATTATGATTAGTTTATTTAATTATATCAATGGTGGTATAGTGAATTAACTGGTCGTGGAATTAAATAATGGTAAATATTTAATTAAAATAACAAATTAAATAATATATTTAATTCTGAAATAATCAGAATTGGCTGAAATGACGATATGATGTGAACCGGATCATCTGTGATATTTAATTCGGCCTGGGATTTGAATTTGAATAACGAATATATTCATTCGACAACAGTTTGAATGTAGAATTATAATATAATTAAAATAGAGATCGAAATGGCGCGGTAGTTCGCTATTTGGCGATTTGAACTTCAACTGAATGTACAGAGTTCGTTTTAAATCGGATTTCTGTGAAACAAGAAACGTGTGGAGCTGGTGAAGTATCACTTTCTAGTGGAAGAGAAAAATCAGGATTTCGTCGTGAAGATTTTGATTTACGTCCAAATCAAATTTTAGAAAAGTCGCTGTGGAATTCCTTTATAATTTATAAAGGAATTATTTATATTTTAAAAAGGGATTTCAATATAAATCAGATATCGGGTTGACCTAGAAATGAATATCGAGTTGTAAATACATACAGGAATATTCTAGAGCTGTGTGGTATGCCACTGTGAATATAGATGATAATAATTAATTTTAAATAATTAGTTTAATTATATTTAAATATATTTATATATAAATAGGCTATTCAGAGCTTTGAAAAATAGCCACTTTTGCAAACGAAGTCGGAATTCGACGAAACCAGTTTTGTTGGACCCGCATTATCAAATAGTTGTTAGATTCCAAGTTTCATGATTTTTAAAGTCAGTGTGTGACCGTTGGGATTTTTAGAGTGTAAAATAGTCAGTAATTCGAGAGTTAAAAATACGCTGTGTGAGCATACGAAGTCGGAATTCGACGAAACCAGTTTCGTTGAGACCGTAATGTCGAACTCTACCTATATGTCCAGTTTCGTGATTTTTAGATATCATGTGTGTTCGTAGGAATTTTTAGAGCATAGAATCAAATATAAATAAATATAGAAACTAAAATTGGTGGACTAAACAATGCCACATCTTACTCGTTTTCAATCACACATACAAAACATGATACCCTATAAAACAAAATCCTCAGGCCACCACTTCAAAGAACTTCTCCAGTTAAAACGAGATGCTTTCTTCTTCTCAAAAATTCGAATAATTCTTGTAAAATCTTATAAATCTCAAAATAACTATGGTTGGATTGGTCATGCTTTCCTCTTCAAATTGGTATGGGTCTTTTGCAGTTCGGCAACCTGTTTGGTTCGATGGAAAGCTGACGCAGTAACTAGGGTTCGCATTTTCGAGTGTCTGAAGCGTTGATTCGAGGGTTTAAGTTCGTAGGTGTGTTTGTGAAGGAGATTAGCTTTCAGTGTGAAATTTTTATGGGATTCCGAGGTAGAAGACGTCGCACAAAAACTGTGCTGTGCATGCGAAAGGACTGAGGACGGAAAACAGAAGGGGGACTCGAGTTTGGTGTTAAGGGTATGAGTTGATGGAGAATTCAAAGAGGAGTTGAATGGTTATTTTTATTTGATTTTTAGTGAAAGGAGGAAGGAGAAGAGTATGGCGTGAAGGAGTTCGGTGGTAGGGTGATTACTGGAAGCGTGATGTAGGAATTGGGGAAGAAGGTGAAAATGGGCTGAACGGGTATGGGAAATGGGCCGGATGTGTTTAAGGTGAAGCCCAGTTTAAAATTAATTAAAGTTTAATTTTTATTTAAAAACATACAAACTTCTTAATAGCATAACTCCGTCATACTTTATCAGATTGACGAACCGTAAGTTGCGTTAGGATCGTATGCACGACGGCTACACACTAGAACTGACTAGGAGTGGATTCGAGCTCGTGTGAATTTCTGGCGAAATAAATTGTTTGATTCAAATCAAACAAACAGTTTATCGTTATTTAACGATGAACTGCCAAAGTGAGTAAATCTCACTAACTCTAAACAGTTTATAATTTCATGTTGTATTTTTAGAACTGTTAAATATTGGCTGATTGACTGTGTGTTGATTTATTTGATTGAACTACTAGTCAGTTACTTAAATTTCTATATTGATTCTGTTTTACAGAATATATCATATAGAACAGACAGTGATGTTATCTACATTGTTTAACATCTGTGATGTAGGGAAACAGGTTGGAGGAATCCGACTGGATTCCTCAACATTTATTTTACTGTTTTCATATATTGTGATATATGATGTGTTATATAATCTGTTATGGATTATGTGTGTTGGAATGATGTTGATCATTGTTATTCGATATTGTAAATATCATAAGAGACCCTGGGATGTAAAAAGAAGTATTTCAATGTATATTGAAATAAAGGAATTTTATAAAATCACAGGATTTTATAAAAGGAATTATTTATAAAACGAACACGGTTTTATAAAAGGGATATTTATTTAGAAAATAAATAGAAATAGAAAAGGAATATTTATTTAGAGGGTAAATAGAAGTGATAAATAGGATATATTTGTAACGGTAAATAGAAGTTATAAATAGGATATATTTGTAACGGTAAATAGAAGTTATAAATAAGAAATATTTGTAACGGTAAATAGAAGTTATAAATAGGATATATTTGTAACGGTAAGTAAACGTTATAAAAAGGAAATAGTTGTAACGGAAAGCGTAGTTTAGAAAAAGAAGTTAATCGATGTTAGTTAATCGATTAGTGTTAAAGTAAAAAGAAGTTAATCGATTAGTGTTAAAGTAAAAAGAAGTTAATCGATGTTAGTTAATCGATTAGTGTTAAAGTAAAAAGAAGTTAATCGATGTTAGTTAATCGATTAGTGTTAAAGTAAAAAGAAGTTAATCGATGTTAGTTAATCGATTAGTGTTAAAGTAAAAAAAGAAGTTAATCGATGTTAGTTAATCGATTAGAGAATAAAGTTGAAAGGAGATAATCGATGTTAGTTTAATCGATTAGAATAGAAGCAAATGAGTAAATCGAATATAGTTATTCGAATAGAAAGTAAAAGGAATTATCGAATATAGTTTATTCGAAAAGAGTAAGTGAAATGAGTAAATAAATAGCGTTAGTCAAAAAGTGTTAGTCCAATAGAGTTAATTGATAGGGGTTAGTCCAAAGGAGTTAAGTAAAAAGAGTCAATCGAATATAGCTATTCGAAGGAGGGTTAAGTAAGGAAGTTAGTAAATGGAATACAAAGTGAACTTTGCCCATTTCAGAGTTAGAAATGTTGTTCAGTTAAGGTCTGAGAGGTAGTTCTACCCCAACTTAATTGCCTTCGTTTTAACTAAGGAATAGTTAATGTTCGGCAGTAAAAGGAAATGGTTTGAGTTGACATCGCGATGGTTTGTTTAAACATCTGTCTAAGTCCAATGAAGAAGCTTTGGAAATGTTTTCCAAATAAGAAACCAGAAATATTTTCTAATAAAGAAAACAAGAAATGGGAATGTTTTCCATTGTTAACAACGTTTATTTTCTAAATTTAGAAAATAAGAAATATTGAATATAGGGAAACAGGAGATAAGTAAATTAATGAACTAAAGAGATGAATGTTGAATGATGTTTGATCGATATAATTTCCATTTGGAAATAATATCATTGTTTGCACACCTATTTTTATTCGATAGTTAAATCACAGACTATCGAAGTTTTGACCATTTTAACGTTGTTAATATGGAGAGACCGGTTGGATTATTATCCAAAGAACCACTCTGTATTGGCATAAGCGTTGCGAATCATATATGCCAAAGGAAATTGAAGACGGAGTTATGCAAGGGCTATCCTGTTTACAGAATAGTGCCTTCGGATCATTCTGTTCCTGGATGACTTGTATGGACGGATGTCTGACAGAGTATTTCCAGATGATCACGTATATTGATTTCTCCAACCGTACCAAGAGTGGAAGCGGAGAAGGAAACTTCTTTTAGCTAACGCGTAATGTATGGTTGAGGACATCAATCGGTGATTGGATGGATTTGATGATATGACATTCAAAGTGAATCTGATGTGATGATAAAGCGTAGCTTCTAGCCTCACATCCGGTAAATGACAGAAATCGGGCAGGCAGCGTGGCTAAGTCGGTCGCACCGAAGTAGGGTGTATAATCACCTGATCTAGAGTTTCATTTACTTCTAAAAATCTATTGTTGATGCTGTCCCATTCGGGAAACGGTTGCTGATCCCAACTGTTGGTGATATACATTCGATACACTCAAGCGAAATAAGTGGTCGGTCATGTGTGGCCGAGTTGCAAGATGTTCTTGTTGAACCCAGTGTATTCCTCTCTAGAGGTACATAAGCGGAAGGTGTTTCCATACCTTGTCATAGTTGGAAATCCATTACCCAATACGTGCTTGCGGTTTTGATTGTATACTATATATGTAGAACGTGAGATGAAAGCGTTTCTGCTAGATGATTATATATATACTGTGGTTGATAGACATTATTATAATATCAAAAGGTTTTTGATATAAAGATATTTGGATTCTCATAAGGGAAAAACCCGTTCCGTTATGCGGCGTGGTCTTATGAGATATCATTTACTTGTTCAACTGTTTTACTCATACCAGTCCCATGACTGACCCGGAGTTTATTTTGTTGTTTTCCCTAAACTCTTGGGTGCCTAAATTTGTATGGGCAGTCAAGTAGTCGGGATTTACAGATACATTGAAGAGCTGGAGCAGGAGGCTTCAGGATCATATAGCTATAGTTATTTCCGCTGTGTTGTAAGTGCTGTACTTTGATAATGATGTGTATTCAAATACAGATGTATATTTCAAAGTTATGTTACATATATTATATGTTATTCGTTCCGCTGTGAGATTCGTGTTACTCTGATGTTGTCTTCTTCTTCTTCTATTCTAAGTTTCTATCTTATCTTTCCTCACCCTCTAATTTCTTTCACTAATTATCAGGATTTTTCGACGTTTTGGTTGTCGGCATCGTGCTTATGTCGATAACCAAAGTCGCTTGAAATCCGGGTCGTTACAATTCGTCCGCCTAACCCTATTTAAACAGCCCCAAACCTAGCCTTCTCTACACACAATTCTATTCTGCTTCTATTCTGCCTCTGTTCTAAATAAAAATAAAAATGGCGTCGCTACTCTGCTGGAATCAAAACTAGAAGCTAATCAACATCAACCTAAGCAACCCAATTCAAACTAGAGATTAGAGCTTCTGCAACGATTCTACAACAATTAAAGTTCTTTCTTTAATCCAACCAAGGCAAGTACAGTTATTTTCCGATATAAACGTTAATTCTGATTATGACATGAATTGTAAATCTGGATCTGAGGTTATATCTGTTCTGTTCTGTTTAGATCTATCTTATTCTGTATCTCTTTCTTCTTCCTGTTCTATAGCCAGGCTACCACGAGCCTGAGCCAATCTCATAAGAGATTAACATACGCTAAAATGTTTGGGACAGTAAAATGAATGATGCATAAATTTGGTATAATTTATATATGGATCTTCTGTACTATGCAAGTTTAATAAAAATTGAAACATATGATATATGGTAAATTATGACCATAATCTGTGCTATGTAAATTTAATGCAGACATGGGGTATGTGATCATATTGTGAATCATGACTATTATTTATGTATGTGAACTTAGGCAAGATTTATAATTAGGCAAGATATGTTTGTGAAACTTTAAGGAATGATTAAATCTGTTATATTTGCCTAATTTGCTAGTTCTGCTATATTTTCCTAATCTGCTAGTTCTGTTATATTGCCTAATCTGCTAGTTCTATTATATTGCTTAATCTACTAGTTCTGATCCACTGCCTAGTCTGCTAGATCTGTTCATCTGCCAAATCTGTCATCTGCTAAGTCTGTTGAAAATGCCAAATCTGCTAAACTAAATCTGTTGAGATGCCTAATCTGTTATCTGCTAAATCTGCTAGTTTGCTTAATCTGCTGAACCCGTTAAGTCGCCTAAATCTGTTATCTACTATGTCTGTTAAGTTGATATATTCTGTCTGTTATTGACAAAATCTGAATTAGCTATGAATAATTGACATGTATATTAGGAGTGGTTATAAATGGTAAATTATTAATTAATTGGCCGCAAAGATAAACATGGCTAACTCGAGGTTAGAATGAGTTTGCGGTGTAATTCTGCCCGGAACCGCCCGGCACATCCAGTGGCCGCAAACAATAGGTTCTAATGTGAGAAGTTAGTCATAACGTGCTTGAAACCCGAGGTTAGACTCAGTTTGCGGCAGAAATCTGCTCGGAACCAACCGGCCTAACCAGTAGTCGCAAACTGTCAGTCTAATGTGAAAGGTCTGGGCATTAATATTTAATTAATGAAAATCTGAGATAAATATGAAGTCTAAAACGTGTTGGGCGGATAGGGTTAAATCCACTAGACCGATGAATGTAATAAATCTGTTCCGTGAATCTATAGGCCCAATTACAAAGTTAGACAAATTTATAAGTCTGTTAATCTGTAACTGGTAAATCAGTAAGTCTGTTAAATCCGTATATCTGATCCGTTAGTCTGAAAACTTATCTGATCTGTGAACTAGTGGATCTGAATTCTGTATGTCTGAAACTTGTAAACAAGTTAATCTAAAATCTGCTAGTCTGGGGACACAAGGTTAGGAGGGGAATTACTTGTGTCATCTGTTGTTTGGGATCCATATTAATCAGTAACCCTTTCTGGTATCAAAACTTTGACCCAACAGTAGGTAGGGTCCGGGCATGCTTACTAAACTAATTATAAGCAGTTCATTCTGATAATGGCGAGGGGTGTTGATGGTGCGTTCCAACCGGGTCATGTGCGTGCATGGATCCCGGTCTGCCTCTGAGGATGTAAGACGCCGTGACATCTGTAAATAGGTCTGTGCCAATTGGTTGTCACTTTAGGGGGTGATACACCCTACTGTGGGGACGACACAGGGTATTTATGTATTAGGGAGCCGATCGCTTGGGGTAGGGTTTTAGGGTACACTTAATTCTGTCTGTTTCCATTGGTACCTTCTGTTTCTGTTGGGTGGTAACACCTGTCTGTTTCTGCATGGTACCGTCTGTTCGGGTGGTAAAGGCCCATTTACTAGTGTACACCTAATTCTACATTCTGTTTCCGTAGGGATTAATCTGTTTCTGTTTCTGTACCTTCTGTTGGGGTGGTAAAGGCCCATTATTAGCATTCTGTTTCTGTCTGTTTCTGTTCGGGTGGTAAAGGCCCATTACTAGCACTCTCTTCTGTGGAAATTATTCTGTACCCGTTTCAGTTTCAGTTTAGACATTAGGGTGGCACCTAATTCTGTTATACTAGTATTAATGTAGAGAAGTAAGATATAAATAAGAAGCATGGCTTAGTCTACATCATTCTGTTTCTGTTGTTTAACCTAAGTATATCTGCTGCTCTTATTACGGCCATCTCTTATCCAGTTTTGCTTTCATGTCATTATTATTATTATATGTTCATATGCTGAAAGTCACTGGACTTGCCAGACTTTATGTCTGACCCTTGTTGTTTCTCCTCCTTTTCTTCTGTTTCCACCCCCCCCCCCCCAGGTTTTGTAGAAGGGAATACTCTAGCTTGATCTGGATTCCTTCTGCTTGAGGTGCTTAAAGTATGGCTTGTCTTCTTCTGTGGGGATTATGATTTTAAACTATGCATTCTGAAGGCTTTTGTACAAGACTGATATTTTGTACTTGAATTCTGATATTGTGATTTGAAAGGATGTAACCATACTGATTTCTGTTTTCCGCTGTAATAAAGTTATAATTTTTCGAGTACTGTTTATCTGTCTTGTAATATTCTGTTCTGTTTACTAAAATGCTCCACCAAAGTTAAGGCATTCCCTTTGTGAGTGACCTTAACGGAGGTGGGGTGTTACACTTGGTATCAGAGCTTAAGGTTACCAGAATAGATAATTTTTTTAGAAAAACTATTTTTCTAAAGTATTTTTGGAAGAAGTATTTTCAAAAACATGTCTTAATGAGTGATTTTAAGAGGAAAGTTTTTATGAAAAACATAATCCCCAATAGCCATATATCTTTATCTTTCGAATTCTCCATTTTGAATCTTTCTTTTTTCGTTTCAGCATGGCTGAAGATCTTAACCTTCCGGATGGTGTAACGATACCAGGATGGTATAGGAGGTTATTAGAGGCTAGGGCCGCTGCAGGTCCAGTCAATGTTCCTCCACCACCAGTTGCACCCGCTCCTCCTCCCCCTCCTCGTGCTGATACTTTTGCAAAGACATGCAAGGAATTTAAGGCTATGGGTGGAAAACCTTTTCAAGGGTCAGAAATGTTTGTGGAAGCTAGAGATTGGCTTAAGGAGGTGGAAGAATTGCTAGAAATCTTTGAAGTAGAAGAAGGAAGGAAAGTCAAATTAGCAGCTTGGTTAATGAAGGGAGAGGCCTCGTTTTGGTGGGAGGTCACTAATGGGGAGCGTCCTGTTGATTCTTAGGCGGATTTCAGACGTAGGTTTGAGGCAAAGTTTCTCTCAAGGGCAGAAGAGAATCTATACATGGAAAGGTTCTTGACATTGAAGTAGGGAAATCTATCAGTGAAAGAGTACGTCAACAAATTCAACCATATGGCAAGGTTTGGCTTAGATTTGGTGAACACGCAGGAGAAGAAGGCTCTGAGGTTCGTTAATGGCTTGAATGAGCCATTGCAGGGGTTGGCTATGACCCACATCCCTATGGGGGCCACCTTTGAGAAGCTAGTAGACATGGCACTCATGCACGAGGAGAAAGGCGCTAAAGCTGATAAGGCACCCGAGAGGAAAGAGGCAAAGAAGGAAGAGCCACCGAACAAGAAGGCATGGCCCAAAAAGGAAACCCAAAAGAAAGATAAGGAGTCTGAAGATAAGAAGGAGAAAAAGTGTTTTACTTGTGGGAGCTCGACTCATCTGAATAAGGATTGTCGAAAGAGGAAGGGCACTTGCTTCAACTGTGGTGAGATGGGACACTTCACCAGGGACTGCCCGAAGAAACGAGGGCAAGGGCAGAGGGCAGGACCAACTTCTGGAGGGCAGGCGAACACTCTTGAGGCTAGTGGCTAGGATAGAAATAGGAAAATTACTATAGTAGGTTTAATTTCTTTATCTGATTATGGAGTTAAGACTCTTTCTGATTTTGGCATTCTGATTTTGTAATCGATACTCTGCACTTTAATACTAGTATTGTTTCTGATTCCGCTGTAAACCCAAATCCATAAGGGTTATGACTCATCTGTTTGTGATTGGGGTTTGAGAGATATTCGTGTTAGGCGTCAAGTAGGACGCATACATTCTGGGATTTATCATGCTTAGTTTCCTAAGAATCATTCGGTAATCTGATCTGTACCAGTAGTCTGTAAATATCTGAATAATTCTGATTTCCAGTTTTGACTAAAGAGGGTAATCCTCTGGGTGTCAATCTGATGTTGATTTCGGTCTTCGGGGTTGATACTTAGGGGAATTATTTTCTCAACCTAATGGGAACCAAGTCTTTGTCTTATCTGTGCTCGCTTCCATCATTCGACTGTATCCTATCGATCGAATCTTCGAACTTTAGGTAGAAACTAATGGGTGGAAACATGTGTTTGAGACATGTTATGTTTGATGGTTGCAAGTGGATGCAAGTGGTTGCTAGTGGATGCTCGTGGATGAATATACACACACTAGGCACTAGATCGGCTCGAAAACACTCTCATACTGCATATGGATGTGTGAGCATTTTTCAATTTCTGTGGATGCAAAATGATTGACTCAGCACATGGATGTTGCATATGACTGAATGGTTGTGCACTCATATAGAAATGATATGTGTCAAATAGGAAAATTTGCATACATGTTGGACTCATGACACTGGCATAATTCGCATTAAGGAGGTCAACTGAATCAGTGGACCGCCTGATCTTTGCATTAGATAAGAAGCATATACACACACTTTTGCATATGTTCATACAACATTAGAAGTTTCTAAGGACAATGGACACCGGTGATTGATGATTGAGTTGATGGATGTTGGATGGTAAGACACATTCTTCTTAACTTGAAGATTTTGGGGACGAAATCCTTTAAGGAGGGGAGAATGTAACACCCCGTATTTTCTGTGAACGTATAAGTAACAAATTAGAGGATAATTAATTTTTAAAATAAGAATCAAGGAAAATGGATTGCGCCATTGCGTTCGTCTCGAAATTCTGCTTGGAAACGAGTCCGCGTTTGCAAGAATCGGAGTCCATATGAGGGAGATATGACCCTCCGAAGTTTCAGAAATATTCAGAGTTCAAAACAGCTCGAATTCGAATTCAAAATTCAAATTTCAAACGCAGAACAGACTGGGCGGGAAATTTCCCGCCCAGACCCAGGTCGACTGGGAGTCGACTGGGCAGTCGACCCCCCAGACCAGGTCGACTGGGCAGTTGACCTGGGTGTCGACCTGGTCTCCGAACCTGGTTTTGGGCCTGGGTGCATCTTTATGTATCTGGTCTCGTTTTCTGCCTACATTCGTCCGTCTAACCCTATTTAAATAGCCCCAAACCTAGCCTTCTCTACACACAATTATATTCTGCTTCTATTCTGCCTCTGTTCTAAATAAAAATAAAAATGGCGTCGCTACTCTGCTAGAATCAAAACTAGAAGCTAATCAACATCAACCTAAGCAACCCAATTCAAACTAGAGATTAGAGATTCTGCAACGATTCTACAACAATTAAAGTTCTTTCTTTAATCCAACCAAGGCAAGTACAGTTATTTTCCGATATAAACGTTAATTCTGATTGTGACATGAATTGTAAATCTGGATCTGAGGCTATATCTGTTCTGTTCTGTTTAGATCTATCTTATTCTGTATCTCTTTCTTCTTCCTGTTCTATAGCCAGGCTACCACGAGCCTGAGCCAATCTCATAAGAGATTAACATATGCTAAAATGTTTGGGATAGTTAAATGAATGATGCATAAATTGGGCATGACCAGTAGGTGACTAATTTGAGGAAAGAACATGGACTGTAGCTAAAACATAAATCTGAGACTTATGAATGGACATGTTATATTTATAACATAAAGGGTATTGAACATATGATTTGAGGACACGACATAAAAAGGGATATAATTGGACATAAATATAGACTGTATTGAACATATGATTTGAGATTAAGAGAACATGGCTTAGGTATAAAGATTTACATGAAAGTAGGATATCTATTAATGTTAATAAACACCTAAGTAAGGGATCTTTGGGATATATGACATGCATAGTAATCGATGGCTATATTTGGTATAATTTATATATGGATCTTCTGTACTATGCAAGTTTAATAAAAATCGAAACATATGATATATGGTAAATTATGACCATAATCTGTGCTATGTAAATTTAATGCAAACATGGGGTATGTGATCATATTGTGAATCATGACTATTATTTATGTATGTGAACTTAGGCAAGATTTATAATTAGGCAAGATATGTTTGTGAAACTTTAAGGAATGATTAAATCTGTTATATTTGCCTAATTTTCTAGTTCTGCTATATTTGCCTAATCTGCTAGTTCTGTTATATTGCCTAATCTGCTAGTTTTGTTATATTGCTTAATCTGCTAGTTCTGCTCCACTTCCTAGTCTGCTAGATCTGTTTATCTGCCAAATCTGTCATCTGCTAAGTCTGTTGAAAATGCCAAATCTGCTAAACTAAATCTGTTGAGATGCCTAATCTGTTATCTGCTAGTTTGCTTAATCTGCTGAATCCGTTAAGTCGCCTAAATCTGTTATCTGCTATGTCTGTTAAGTTGATATATTCAGTCTGTTATTGACATAATCTGAATTAGCTATGAATAATTGACATGTATACTAGGCGTGGGCATAAATGGTAAATTATTAATTAATTGGCCGCAAAGATAAACATGGCTAACTCGAGGTTAGAATGAGTTTGCGGTGTAATTCTGCCCGGAACCGCCCGGCACATCCAGTGGCCGCAAACAATAGGTTCTAATGTGAGAAGTTAGTCATAACGTGCTTGAAACCCGAGGTTAGACTTAGTTTGCGGTAGAAATCTACCCGGAACCAACCGGCCTAACCAGTAGCCGCAAACTGTCAGTCTAATGTGAGAGGTCTGGGCATTAATATATAATTAATGAAAATCTGAGATAAATATGAAGTCTAAAACGTGTTGGGCGGATATGGTTAAACCCACTAGACTGATGAATTTAATAAATCTGTTCCGTGAATCTGTAGACCCAATTACAAAGTTAGACAAATCTGTAAGTCTGTTAATCTGTAACTGGTAAATCGGTAAGTCTGTTAAATCCGTATATATGATCCATTAGTCTGAAAACTTATCTGATCTATGAACTAGTTAATCCGAATTCTGTATGTCTGAAACTTGTAAACAAGTTAATCTGAAATCTGCTAGTCTGGGGACACAAGGTTAGGAGGGGAATTACTTGTGTCATCTGTTGTTTGGGAACCATATTAGTCAGTAACCCTTTCTGGTATGAAAACTTTGACCCAACGGTAGGTAGGGTCCAGGCACGCTTACCGAACTAATTATAAGCGGTTCATTCTGATAATGGCGAGGGGTGTTGATGGTGCGTTCCGACCGGGTCATGTGCGTGCATGGATCCCGGTCTGCCTCCGAGGATGTAAGACGTCGTGACATCTGTAAATAGGTCTGTGCCAATTGGTTATCACTTTAGGGAATGATACACCCTACTGTGGGGCCGACACAGGGTATTTATGTATTAGGGAGCCGATCGCTTGGGGTAGGGTTTTAGGGTACACTTAGTTCTGTCTGTTTCTGTTGGTACCGTCTGTTTCTGTTGGGTGGTAACACCTGTCTGTTTCTGCATGGTACAGTCTGTTCGGGTGGTAAAGGCCCATTTACTAGTGTACACCAAATTCTACATTCTTTTTCCGTAGGGATTAATCTGTTTCTGTTTCTGTACCTTCTGTTGGGGTGGTAAAGGCCCATTATTAGCATTCTGTTTCTGTCTGTTTCTGTTCGGGTGGTAAAGGCCCATTACTAGCACTCTCTTCTGTGGAAATTATTCTGTACCCGTTTCAGTTTCAGTTTAGACATTAGGGTGGCACCAAATTCTGTTATACTAGTATTAGTGCAGAGAAGTAAGATATAAATAAGAAGCATGGCTTAGTCTACATCATTCTGTTTCTGCTGTTTAACCTATGTATATCTGCTGCTCTTGTTACGGCCATCTCTTATCCAGTTTTGCTTTCATGTCATTATTATTATTATCTGTTCATATGCTGAAAGTCACTGGACTTGCCAGACTTTATGTCTGACCCTTGTTGTTTCGCCTCCTTTTCTTCTGTTTCCACCCCCCCAGGTTTTGTAGAAGGGAATACTCTAACTTGATCCGGATTCCTTCTGCTTGAGGTGCTTAAAGTATGGCTTGTCTTCTTCTGTGGGGATTATGATTTTAAACTATGCATTCTAAAGGCTTTTGTACAAGACTGATATTTTGTACTTGAATTCTGATATTGTGATTTGAAAGGATGTAACCATACTGATTTCTGTTATCCGCTGTAATAAAGTTCTAATTTTTCAAGTACTAATTATCTGTCTTGTAATATTCTGTTCTGTTTACTAAAATGCTCCACCAAAGTTAAGGCATTCCCTTTGTGAGTGACCTTAACGGAGGTGGGGTGTTACACACGTCTATTCATTTTGCATTATTCCCAATTTCACTATAATTCTATTTACAACATATTCATGTTTACTGTAAATTCCACAATTTTCAGTATTACAATAGTTCTTAATCCAAATAGAAGGTTCAGAGAATCGACTTGTACAACAATGATATTCTTAACATACTTGAAGGTAAAATATGTCATAATTACCATATATTACAATTATTTAACATGTTAAGGATAATGAGGAATGTAAACCTTAATACTGTTATCCAAAAGATATAATTCTAAATCCACTCACCTGAAAACTTTCCAATCCTTTAATCTTATTCAGATTTGTGATTCTGTGGTCTTTCTAACTTAATCTAGTATTAAAATAACCACGAATTTACAAACCTGATACTTAAAGAAGAGGAAACGAAAGAAAGAAACCGAAATAATTCATATTCATAGGACTTACCTCATGTTAATCAGAACTCTGAACACCTATATTGTAGATTTACATTCTTTGTCTTTAAATTTTGAATCATAATTTCCTAAAGCTAATATTCTAATTTCTAAAAGATTTGAAGAAGAAAGAAAAAGGCAAAGCTTTGGTGTCGTCTTAGAAAATATAAGTTGTAGGCTAAGCTCTGCTAGTCTATTTATAGGTGTACAGAAGGTTCTGGTCTATTGAGTTAGATAAATAAAAATCTGAAGCGTACAGTGGAAAAATATAATGTTAAATGGTCTGGGCCATTAACTTTGATTTTTGCCTATATTAATTTCTTGTTTAATGTTAGTTCATAATGTTTTTTTTTTGTTACCAAATATCACTATGTGAATTATTATCTTCAACTTATAACGCTAATCCAATTTCAAATTTGTGCATGTATATACGCATATAACATTTCATTTTCTTGTCTATTAATAGCTGCTTAATTAATGTAATTAACAACGCTATCAATTCGTTGTTTTATTCCTTTAAATGCGTTTTAATTTCAAATGTTCAACGATGTTATGCCGCCATTTATTTCTTACCTATTTTATTGTTTGTAGGTTATTTTTGGATATATACACACATACATGCATGTATACATATATTTTTATACTCACCTATATGTATAATTTTTCCTTATATGTAAATTTATATATATTTTTCTCTTATAATATGCATTTCTTTAGTCGTCCCTTTACAAAAATATTGCGCTAGCGGGACTCGAACTTGCACACTCACTTGGGAGAGACATGCCCTACCAAATAGGCTACATAAGCTTTTGTTCGCAAGACTAAAAATAATGGTGGTCATTGTTCTTTTTCGTGTTCTTCTTATATCTTCTTTTCACGTTTGTTGTAATATTTCATTTAAAGATATATTTTTCATTTTAAATTCGTTTTCATCAAACCATAGGTCTAAACTAATCAGAAACTTGCCACGGATGCAATGCCACTAATTTCGAGACTAAATTCACAAAAAAATTCAAAGTTTTATTTTATTATTTAATTAAAATGCAGGGTGTAAGCAAGTACATATTTAATGATATAAATAGTTTAATATAATAAAGTAAGTTAATAATGAATAATCACACTAGAGCTTTTATACTAGTTCTAATCTCTCATCAACATCTAGTTCCAAAGTTCCCCTTCGGTCTTTCACTAACTAAATACCCTCTGTTCGCCGGGTGTAATAGGATTCAATAAAAAAGATCCTTTGACTATTGTGTTCTCTAAGAAACACCAATTTTGACTAGTTGTACAATTATCTTCCTATATCTCCATGAGTATTGTATATTTGAAAGTGTATAAGAATATGGAATAATTTGTGGTCGTGAGTACGAGATTGAATATAAGTATTACTAGAGATAGAATAGATGAATAGAGTGGAAAATCAGAGAAGTTACCTATCTCGATCTTGAGTGAAGCATACATACATACATACATACATATATGTATATATATATATATATCATTAATGAGTTGCTATGAGTAATCACATCCATATTTTTTATCCATAGAGATGTTTCGGTTCATAGATTAAGATTTTTGTTGAAGCGATAAAGAGGCATCCTTTCGGATTTGACACTTGCTTCTTTTTCAAAATTACCGACCCAGTTTCAGACGTCTTAGCATGGGGGTCAGACGCCTAACTTGAGTTTTAAAAAGTCACTGAGAGGAAAATCAAAGTTTTACATTAGAATAATTTGTATATAAGCTTGTGTCTTCATCTTGAGTCTTCAATCATGATATTTTATATTTGTGTAAGAATAATATATATACATACAACTATAATCGTATAGATGTTGTCATCGAAACCATTTAATGGCGGTTCTAGCACCCCTATCCCTCTGTTAAAATGACTACATGTATTAACGGTTTCAACATTTAACTAGATTTTCCATCCCTTCGTTACATGACTATCATTATTATCAGTTCCAAAATTTACATGACATTTATGGTTCCATCAGTGCTTCGAGGGGTCAAACCCCACTATTCACGAAACCACTTCTCTTCGTATCCATTTGACTTTCGAACTGCATGAAGCAATGAAACCATTTTCTTATTACAATTTCCAAACCGCGTGAAGCAATGGAATTCCTCCTTTCGATCCCCGTCCCATGCTTTATAAGGTAGTGACCTACTAACTATGTGATAGTAGGCTTATCCTTAATCTCACGAACTACGTGAAGCAACGAGCCCTTCTGATTAAACCTCTTGTGCCTCGCAGAGTAACCCCCCACTAACACGAAATCAAAAGCTCATTCCTAAGTCCCTTGAAGTGCGCAAAGCAATAGTCGTAGGCATCAATATTCAAATTTTAATTTAATTGGTGTTTCCCAGTTTTTCCACCTATTATACCTTCTCCATGTTTCACACGTATGCAATGGCTTAACAACGCTCAACAACCAACAACAGAGCATTTCGACTGGTCAATCAATGTTCAATTTACACTTCAAAGGGTACGACACCTGTGCCTTTCCTAATCCCCATGGCATAAGCGCCAAATCCATATTCCATTCATTCCAAAAGAGACTAACCGTCCGGTAAAACAATAACAAACAATGCTCAATGCCTATTGTCATATTATTGAAGACAAGCTAAGCCAAAATGGGCAATCCTTCCGGCTTCACATTAAAATCAATAATCAATGCCTATCATCACACAAATGATGGCAGGCAAAAGAGGCAGAACCTCACTTCCATTTCATAAAAAGTTTCCTGGTCGCCCCTACCTACGCGGCCAGCCAAAGAGGCGAAACTTCAAAAAAATTAGTTTTAGAAAAGTTCCTAGCCATCCATATCTATGCCGAAGAAGTATTTTACAGAAAAAAGTTAACAAAGGCATGTCATCAAAAGTAATGGTTTCAAGGCTTTTCATACTTTTCGAAGCATAGGCTTTGTTAAAAATCCCCTTTCGGTTCTAATGAAAGACCTTACAGAGTAAATCCCCTTTTCCTTTCGGAGTAACTATTCAAAATCTTTCTTTATAAAACAACTTGTTTAAGAGAATGAACCCCTTTAGTTTACATGAAAGAGTCGAGGAGAAAGCCTATCGTGGGGTAGCTAACTTTCAAAACCAAAATATTTATAAGTATTAGAACCATTACCAAAGCCAAAAGGTTAGAGGTGGAAGCCTTAAACGCGTAATATACGATACTTGTGATATTCAAAGCATACAATGCTATCGAAGGTCGTTTCTACCTTGTCAGAAGGTGCTTCCAACTAGGTAGTGGCACTGATAGCAAGTACGAAAATAGTTGACTTATTTCCTTTTAAAACTCTACTTTATACCCACTCCACCATATTTTTCAAATTGTCATTGGTTTATAAATTTGAAATACTATCGTGTACAGTCCTTATGGTACTTTTGTAGCATCCATGTATAAAATATTAACACATATATTGTAATCATTTTGATTAATATTCAAGCATTTATTAAGAAATGCAATATTAGAAAATTGATAAGAAATTCATTGAATTGGGATAAATCACGAAATCTGAAACCCATCTCCAAAATCATATAACAAACACCATACAGAAATTTCATGTCAATTGGAGATGTCTAACTATATGTTTTGGCCTATGAACCTATTAATTTTCATATATTTCATTCATATACATGAAACTAATCATGTATATTTCAAAACAATCATGTGACATCAAATAAATCACGAAATCAATCAACAACACATGTATGTTTCGGCTATAATCAAGTGGCCAAAACCTCAATAAGTAATGAATATTACCCACCTTATTTGGGTAAAGATGATGAGATTTGTTGATGAATTTCCAAGCACTAAGTTTCCTTGCTTCAACGGCCGACCACTCTTTAGTTCGTTAGTTTATAGAAGTGAATGTATAATGAAAACAATTTGTGAGGATATGTTAAATATATATATATATATATATATATACAGGACCCAAAAGTTCCCACTTTCCCCCTCTCATATCCCTCCTCCTTAAGCATATTTGCTTTGTATATTTGTCTTTTGGCTAATCTTTTAATTAATTTGTTTAGCACAACTACACCCTCATCTACCACATTGTTTATATTTACACCTAATTAAATTATTGAATATTGCCTTTCAAAAATTAGGGATATTACGTATCCTTTTATACGAATGCACTTTATTCTTAATAACATTTCTTAAAATATGATGCAAGCAACATAAAATTTACCAGTAGTTCTATATGTAAATAGCTTTCGAAAAATATTTTTCAACCAAAACTGCATACGATAGCGAATAAAGTATGAGGAAACCAATTTTTCATACAAATCCTAACATCCAATGCGACAACGCATCAATTATCGCTTCCTATTTATTTCTTCTATGCCGGAAAAAAGAATTTTAGTGGGGAATTTAACATTCTTATCACTTTGCAATTTTCCAGCCTTCGTTATATAGCGGAATTTACCTCGTTTGCTCCTAATACTCCAAAATTTCCACATACAAACTGCATAAGGAGGCTTAAATTTAAGCTCTAGAATGCAAGAGAGCTTAAAGTTAATTCACGCACACCTTCGACCTGTATTTACACCAAAAAGTGGCATAAACACCCAAACAGTATAATAAAGAGTTACAAATGGAGAATCGCAAATGAAAAATGAGGAGAAATCACACACAAGTAATTTATAGTGGTTTAGCTTTGAGTTTCTTAACTACACTTTATAACCTTTCTCTAAATATTAATAAAAAGGATGTTACAAAGTCGTGAGACTTAGAAATATTCAGTACAAAATGATTATAAAAAGTAAAAATACTAAGAGAGGCCCAAAAGTCATTATTATGTAGCTTTAAGGTATATTTATAGGTGATGTCCAAGTTCGAATCAGTAGGGACACGTAGCAGTCAATTCAGAGGACGAGGAGATCGTGGACTTGCTCACGACATAGAAGAATTGGTCAATATGAGATATTATTTGGCTCGACTTATGCCCGGGTTAGCACAGTCAAGCCGGAGTCATGTCGAATCGGATTTGCCTCAAATGTCTTCATCGATCCAGATGTTGGCTGGCCCAGCTTCTGTATTCTCATCAACTTGTTCGAGCCAAACTTTGTTGAGCCGAAATTGGGGCTAAGCTATGGTTGTTTCTTTCGACTCTGTTGTATATGAGTGTGCATGAGTCATGTTTTGACTGCTTTGTGTTGGATCTAGATTAACCCTAAAGGGGGTGAATAGGGTTTGTTGCAGTTTTATGAGATATTAAAATCATCACAACATAGAATGTACCCGAGAAAATAAATATAGAAAATAAATGATATAGACTTTACCAGCTTCAGCAAAGCCTACCAACTGCTGCATTCTTTAAGGTTCTACTAGAAAAACAAACTCTACACTTACAAATTCCCTATAAACTTGCGACCTCTTAACTGTTCTAATTCTAGTTCAAAACCCTACACTAATTTTTATCCCCAAGATCATATTTTTCACAGAATTGCATACCCATAACTCATACACCCTAGTTTAGACAAACTAGAAAACTATACAATGTTTTGTAAAAAATAAAAAACACAACAAATAAAACAACTCAAAACCCTACCTTAAAAAAAGTAAAATACATGTCCCCCTATCACTAGAAAAACTTCCATTTCTTCTTGATATCAGCTAAAATATAAATTAGGCATTTTTGCTCCTTGGCTCCAAATCCCGAATTCTAGTTGTTGATAAATATGTTCTTCTGATTTCTCTTGATTCATATTGCTTTCTTGTTCACCGATTTGGATTGCGATCGAAACCCATGAGTGATTTGATTTGATTTTTCTTTTTGCTCTCGAATTTGTGTTGCTTTGATTTTGATGCATTTCTTACAGTGATGAAATGTGTATAAATAGGGTTTAGAAACCACAATCATTCTCTGATTTCACGCGTATGGTTTGGTCTTGATTGTATTGTTTCTTGCATGATTTTGCTTGATTAAAATTCCGTGTATGCATACTTGATTTCTGGAAACATGTGAGTTACAATATTTCCAAAATAACATCCTTTTAAAAACGTTGATTGTTTGATTCTCTGGATTATTTGGAAACAATGGTCTGCCAAACATAAATTCTTGACATGATGGATTCATCAAACTTGGAAACAAATTTGAAATGTCTTCTTGCCCAAAATATCATTTGCCAAGAAAAATGCACTACAAATTCTTTCCATTTCTTGCATACTACTTCTATTACTTGCCTTTTACTATGAGCATTCATTTGAAATATTGATATGAACGGTTCCTTCACCTCTTTATGCCTGTTGTGCATATTGGAAACATAATTTGGCAATAATAAACTGTATTGATTCCTGGCAATTATTTATGCATGTATGGTAAATATGGTTTTCCAGAAAAAAGTTGAAACACCCCATCTCTGTTAAGATCACTCACAAAGGGAATGCCTTAATTTTGGTGGAGGTTTATAAGTAAAAGCCACAGATAAACTCAAGACAGATATAAATACACATATTTTAAACAACGGAAACCAACAGACTTTTATTCATCAATATGTGTTCCAAAACAAAACATTTCATAATTGTCTCAAAATACTTCCATCATTGCTACATCATAACTGTATTGATTTATTAAAGAAGCATAAAACATAAATAAAGTGACAAAAATCCCCATAGTGATATCCAAAGCCATAGTCCGAGCAAAAGAGACCCAAATCATACATCTACATTCTTGGAGCTTGAACAGAGCCTGGCTGAGCTGAGCTATTTCCTCCCTGTGGACTCGGGGGGGAACGAAAGAAAAGAAGACGAAAAGAAAATAGGGTCAGACATAAAGCCTGAGTAAGTCTAGTAACTCTTCAGTATGTGAATAAGAAAAGGGCATGATAGATATATACTAAAAATAGGATAGTGTCACAAGCTAAGGGAGTGTCGAGTGTACTATCGCACCCATACTATATCTCTGCATCTATTCGAGTTTACCCTAACAGGCACCCCATGATGAGGGTGAAGTGATCCCCAACTTTATTTAAAGATCGGCTCCTACTCGTATTAACATGTGTCATACGACCCCCAAGAATTGTAGATACCTATGCTGGTCCCACCATGGGGTGTATCAAGACCCATGGTGGCGGCCCCGATACAAATTCTAGAAGGCATAGGTTATACTACTGGTGTCCCCAGTGCCCTGGTTGTCTTCTCCGAAGTGTGTGCACGCCCGCACTCCGTTAGACCTGCATTGTGCACCCACCGCCGTCGTTTGACCGCTTACAATCAGCCCAGTAATCGTGCCCCACCCTGCCTAGTTTCAGGGTACCGTTGATACCTAAATTGGGTTACTGCTGAAACGGCTCCCTCGTTACCAGGATTTTCAAGTCAAACATGTTAAGTGGTTAAGTGTCTTTATTTACCTAACCCCCACCCATCAATTCTTGTTAACATGTTGAATTTGGTTAAGTGTTATAGTTGACTTAAACCTACCACCTGTCCTTAGCCTCTTAGGAGCACCAGACCACTCACATTAGACAGGTATTGCTACGGTTACTGGATATGCCGGTCGGTTCCGGGCAGGTTTACACCGTAGCTCCTAACCTCGGGTCTTTATTGGGCTCAATGCTTAACCACCCACATTGGATAGGTATTGTTGTGACTACTGAACAGCCGGGCAGTTCCGGGCAGGTTTACATCACAACTCAATCCAACCTCGGGTTAAGTACGTCGTGTTTTCTAAATTTACATATTTTATTATTTCTCAAATGTATATATGTAAATGTCATATCTATTATTTTTGGGTATAACCGTTCATACCGCTTTAAATGTCATTGTCATTGGCATGTGCCAAACATGCCAACATATATTTTCATGTTTTACACCCAACGTTATTACCCCCGTTTATATGTTTGCAACGTTATAACAAATGTTGGGCTCGACACAATTCAGCCCAACTTTATAAGCATAAGAAAAGGGGAAATTAAGAACATGTAATATTTGACAACATATAGGGGTGTGTGGCACATGAACTTGCAATTTAGCAATACTAACATAAATGATGGGTCATGTGAACTTGCATTCAAATCAAAGTAAACTAAGCAGGTGGCATGGCATAGTTTAGGCTAATACAAACTTGTGTTTAAACATGTTTAATTTAGCATAGTGTCAAACACAAAACTAGCATGATGTATATTCACCAAAAGGCCCAATTATAACATTTAATTCACATAGCCTATTTCAACATGAACTTGCATAGTTTATGAAACACAAACGATACTTAACATAGATCCAATTTCACTTGCAAATAAACATGAAAGCGATAACATAGGCTTTGGGTCATGTAGACATAAAAGGTTTCAAGTCTAAATCATGTTTACATAAATTCTAATTTAGACTAAGGGAATATACATAGTCCATGCCATCGAAATATACATAAACGATCAATTTCTAATTTTTGCCACAACTTACAAGTGCCATTGTTTTCATATACAATTGTTCCATAGGCTTGCATAAATAAATTTTATGCCACAAACATCAATACATAAGTCATGATAGAACCATCACAATACATAGAATTTTATACAATACAATAACACAATTCTATTTTCATCCACATCGAATCACATCGCAATTCTTAATCATATTCTGAAAGGCTACTATACTTACAACGAATGCAGAATCTTGAATTCTGTATTCTGAATTCTGAAATTGGAATGCGCTCCTTTTGGTACACTAACGTTGTGTTGGAAACTTTTGATTTAAACTTTAAATCTTCTTCATAGTTTCGATTCGTCTCTAGGCTTTTCTCTTGACAGCTATGTTCAATTCCTCCCTAGCAGCATGACGACTCCTTTTCTCATATTTTTGTGTGAATTTTCAGTTGAGAGTTAGGGTGTATTTATAGATTTTTAAGTTGTTTTGAGCCGTCAGATGAAGATAGGAGGAATCTAGGCCATTCAAAATTCAGAGAGCCAATCAAGAGGTGACACCTCAGCCCTAGTGACACACAGGGCCTCAGAAATTCGAGCCAGAGCCAGACCTGGCCAGCCAGGTCGACTAGCCAGGTCGACACCCAGGTCGACACTATGGTCGACCTGGGGGGGACCAGGTCGACACCATGGTCGACCCTATGGTCGACCTGGTCTCTTGGGCTGGAATTTTCCCGCCCAGCCCAGTTTGAACCTGAAATTTGAAATATGAAATTTAAACTGAGCTGTTTGAATTTAAATTTGATTCCGAAACTTCCGAAGGCCATAACTTCTTCATACGGAGTCCGATTCTCGCAAACTCGGACTCTATCTCGAGCAGAATTCCGAGACGAACGCAATGGCGTAACCCGTTTCCCTTAATTCTTTCATTTAGAATTAATTATACTTTAATTTGCGAAGCTTAGCATTATAAAATTCATGGGGTGTTACATTCACCCCCCCTAAAAGGATTTCGTCCCCGAAATCTTTAAGTTAGGAAGAATGTATATCCTACCATCCAACTGTCCATCTACTCAACCAACAAACACAGGCATCCACTGTCTTTAAAAGACTTCTAATGCTTCATGATCATATGCATTGTATGTGTAAATTTCCTTATCTAATGCAGAAATCAGGCGGTCTACTGATTCAGTTGACCTCCTTAATGCGAATCATGTAAGTGTCATGAATCCATTATATATGCAATTTTTTCCTACTCATAGTTCTACATGAGTGCACAACTATTCATACAAATGCGACAACCATATGACAACATATCAAGTTTTCAACCATATACAAATGATAATATATATATGCATATGCAATATGAAGTGACTGAGCCGATCTATAACCTAGGGTGTGTGTGTATATGCATCCACGAGCAACCACTAGCAACCACCAGCAACCATTTGCAGCCATCATCCATAACATGTTTCAAATACATGTTTGCATCCATTTGTTTTCTACCTAAGGAGTTAGGAAAAGGACTGAGGAGATATACCTAAAAAGACAGATAAAGCATAACTTAAGGAAAAAGAGAGAGATCAAAGATGTACCTTAAAAAAGAAGAGGGTAGGCAGCGCGTATTCTGTCCTCGGTTTCCCAAGTCGCGTCTTCCTCGGCGTCGCTCCACTGAACTTTAACGAGTTTGACTTCGCGGTTGCGTAGCTTTTTCACTTCCGTTCCTATGATGCGGGTTGGAACTCTCCTCACAGTTGCTTCACGTTCCACTTCGGCTTCTTCTAGAATGCTAGGTTCCACCACTTCCGCTGACTCATGCAAACACTTCCGGAGGTAAGAAACATGAAAGACATTGTGAACTCCGGCCAGTCTCTCGGGTAGCTCTAATCTATATGCCATCTTTCCAACCTTCTCGATGATAGGAAACGGTCCTACAAATCTTGGTGCTAGCTTTCCTGCGGATCCAAAACGAACGATGTTCCTTAAAGGTGATACCTTAAGGAAAACCCTGTCCCCAACCTCAAACTCAAGGTTGGTCCTTCTTTTGTCGGCGTAGGATTTCTGTCGGTCTTGGGCAGTCTTCATTCTCCTACGTATCAAGTCTACTTTCTCAGAAGTCTCTCGAATCATATCTGGTCCAAGTATAAGCTTATCTGTAGACTCGTACCAACAAGTTGGTGATTTGCACGGTTTTCTATACAAGGCTTCAAAGGGCGCCATACCGATGGTAGCTTGGTAGCTGTTGTTATAGGAAAATTCCACTAAAGGAAGGTGATCCTCCCACGTTCCTCCAAAGTCGAGAACGCAAAGTCTCAAAAGATCCTCTAAAACTCTATTCACCCTTTCCGTTTGGCCATCGGTTTGGGGGTGATAGGCCGTGCTCAGACATAACTGTGTGCCTACAGCTTCTTGTAGACTCCGCCAAAACTCGCTTGTGAAGATGGGGTCTCGGTCACAAACAATGCTGGAGGGTATCCCATGGATTCGAACTATTTCCTTGAGATAAAGAGACGCTAGAGATGCGGCAGTCCTTCTACTCTTGATAGGTGTGATGTGGGCGCTTTTAGTAAGTCTATCCACTATTACCCAAATGCTAGTGTTGCCTCTTCTCGACCTAGGCAGTCCATCAATGAAGTCCATTGAAATGCTTTCCCACTTCCACTGTGGGACCTCTAAAGGATGAAGTAGTCCTCCAGGCTTCTTTTATTCCGCCTTGACCCGTTGGCAGGTCATGCACTTAGAAATGAAATCTGCCACGTCTTGTTTCATTCCGTTCCAAAATAAAGTCATTTTTATATCCTTGTACATCTTATCGCCGCCAGGGTGTATGGTCATCTTCGAATGATGTGCTTCTTCGAGAACCTTCTTTTTCAACTCCCTTGCTTGTGGGACGCACAATCTTCCATCTTGCCTCAGCCAGCCCTTATCATCGATGGTGTACCTACTGAGGTGACTAGAAGTCTCACCCCTAATAAGTTTATCAATCACATCATCAAGCTGAGGGTCTTCACGTTGTGCGGCCCCTATTGAGTCCAAGAGAGTAGGGCGTACTTCGAGAGATGCTAGCAAACCCGGTACAAAATCTGAGGAGGGCCTAAAGTTAAAACTTGCTATATACTCCAAGCTTTCCCTTTCCACAAAGAGAGGGCTTAAGGTCAGTTTCTTACAGCTCAACGCGTCTGCTACTACGTTGCCTTTGCCGGGAGTATAGGAAATTTCAAATTCATACGAGACAAGAAACTCCATCCATCTTTGCTGCCTTAAGTTAAGATCCTTTTTGCGAGAAGAGATATTTCAACGATTTATGGTCAGTGTATAATTCGAACTTCTCACCTAGGAGATAATGGCGCCAGGACTTAAGCGCAAAAACGATGGCGGCTAACTCAAGATCGTGGGTTGGGTAATTCTTTTCATGAACTTTTAATTGTCTTCCGCCATAAGCTACTACCCTTCCTTCTTGCATTTGAACAGCGCCTAGTCCCGTTCCACATGCATCCGTGTATACTGTGAACATTTTGCTTCCATCTGGCAAGATCAGAACTGGGGCTGTTGTGAGAGTCCTTTTTAATCGTTGGAAAGCAAACTCGCAATCCAAATCCCAAGTGAACGCCAGATTCTTCTTTTTTAGCCTTGTGAGTGGGGCTGAGATTTTTGCGAAATCCCTAATAAACTTTCGGTAAAAACCGGCTAGCCCAAGAAAGCTTCGAACTTCGGTTGCATTTCTTGGTGTCTTCCAATCTCGCACTACCACCACTTTCGCAGGGTCCACGGCCAACTCTTCTTTGGACACTATATGCCCCAGAAATCTTACCTCTTTTCTCCAGAAGTGACACTTGGAGAATTTGGCTTTTAGTTGATGAGCTCGAAGAGTTTCCATTATTTCTTTCAGATGCTGAGCATGCTCTTCCTCATTCTTTGAGAAGATTAAGATATCATCTATGAAGACAACTACAAATTTGTTGAGGAATTCTCTGAACACCCTGCTCATTAGGTCTACGAAATAAGCTGGTGCATTTGTCAAGCCGAAAGGCATGACAAGCCACTCGAAGAAACCGTCTGGGGTTCTGAATGACGTTTTATCCATGCTATCTTCAGCTACTCTTAGCTGATGGAACCTAGTTGCCAGATCAAGTTGGGAGAAGACCGTTGCACCTACAAGCTGATCAAACAAATCGTCGATTCGGGGAAGAGGGTGCCTATTTTTCTTGGTCATTTTTTTTAACTCCCTATAGTCGACGCAAAGGCGAAGCGAACCATCCGCTTTGGTTGCGAACACCACTGGAGCACCCCATTCCGAAATGCTCTGTAACGACCCAGATTTTTGAACAGTTTATTTTAAATATTTAGTATGGTTTTAAATATTGAATTCATAATATAAATGAATTTTATATTGGATTTGTCAATTTAATTATCGATATATGATTTAATATCGAATATATTTAATTATCGTAATAGTAACAATTGAATTCCCAGTGTAACACTAAATCAGAACAATTCAGTCGACTAATATAAATTCTGTATTGACTTAAAAAGATAATAATTTATTTTCGATGAATTTATTTGTTCAGAAATCGATTTACATTCTAAACGGTTTAACTTAATTTACTAGTGTTATTTCATTTTAAACCGATTCTGTTAAGTTCAAATTATTGTATAAGCTTGAAAACGTCGGTCGTTGCGACTAAATAGCGGTTCAGGATTTTAAAATAAGGGACTGTGAGATATTTTAGTTTTTAATTAAAATAAAATCAAATCTTTCAGCCGACCTAAAAACTAAAAACCTCGCCACCCTATTCTTCTCGAGCCAACTAAATTGTCTGCTATTCTTCATATCAAGAAGGCAACAAATTAATGGCCTCGTACCCCTTTCTGCTCTTGCACACCTATATAATCAGTCCTCTGCCATTCGTTTACCTTTTTTCTCCAACTCACGAGAGCCATTCAAGTTCCCATTCAATTCTTTTTCAGTAAAAATCGAAAATCCCCCTTTCTCTACAAAAAGCCCATAAGCCACTTCATTTCGAATCAATTATTTTAAAAATCCAATTGGAGCTGAAACGTGTTCTTGAGGTCGATAGAGTCTGTTCTTCTATTTTGGGTGCGATTTAAATTGTGTGGCATCGTTTGGGGGAGATCGACAGTGCTAAGAGAAAGAGGGTGTTCGGCTTCACCAGTAATTGCGAGCACCTGTAACTCGAGCAACGGTGTCGCGATTGGCTTGGATCTAGAGTTTAGCGATGGAATATGGTCATTGTCGAGGTTTAAGGGGGAGGTACCGCCTTTGGAAAAGGTGCAGATGAGGATTGTCAGGCTTGCGAGTTAGGATTTGAAGGGAGACAGATGTGGGTGGAGCGAGGTACAGGTCACGAAGGATTTCGAATTGATGTAAAGGTGCGAAGGGACTCAGTTGTATTGGGGGTGTTGTAGTGGGGAATCAAAGTCTCTGGAATTTTTGGTCGGATTCTTGAATGTAGGGAGAAGAGCGGTGGTGTTGGTATAAGAAACAGTGAAGTAGGGGTTTTTGTGGTTTCAGTTAAGGTGACCGATGTGGACCTGTTGATGAAGTCCAAGGCTGTCAACGCAGCAGGGAAGAATCAGATTTGTGAAATAGTGATGGAGTTTTAGAAGGGGAATAGTAGCTTGATATGAGTTGTGTAATGAAATGTTGAAGTCACTTTGGGGCTATTTGCAGTCAACAGTGGCCGAGGTGTTGGTAATTGGTCGGGTATTTGCAAAGGCGATAAGGTATACGTTTTACCGTAATTTAAAAATATGTAGAAAGAGTAAATTATTTATGATGGTAGTTAATTTAAATAAATGATTTACCGTTAAATAAAATTAAATAAATCGTAGGTGTTGACTATATTCGGTCAAGACGATTCGCAGCCGTGAAATATGGGATTCAGCTGGATGTTCAAAATTTAAAATCCTGGTGAGTAAATCTCACTCACCTTTTATTTAGAATTATTTTTACTTGTTGAAAAATAATTGTTTGATGCTTGTTTGAAATGCTTTCTGGTTGATTAAAAAATATTAGTTATTTAGGGTTGACTATTATATATATTGGTTTGGTGATTGGATTGTTCCCGCAGTATCATTAGCAGATGCCCGCAGTATCATTAGCGGATGACCCTACGCCCACGTATATAAGTGGATCCCCTTTTATACCGCGATATCCTGCCTCGAAGCAGGATGGGTATTTTTTTTATGTTGACTAACGTCTGTGGATGCAGGAAAACAGGTTGGAGGAATCCAACTGGATTCCTCAGAAATATATTATCTGTTTGTTTATTTGTTGCATATATATTGTTATATATGATGTGTTAGAAAAATAAATAATTGGTTGCTTTGTGTGTTTAAATATCACTGGGCTTAAGTAATGATATTTAAAAATATCATGAAAAAGGATATTTGAGAATTAGAAAGGAAATTCTATTTTTCTAAAATAGAATTGAAATTTGAAATTTGAATATAGAAGATTCAAATAGAATTGAATTTGAAATTTGAATATAGAAAATTCAAATAGATCCAAATAGAATTGAAAATGAAATTGAATAATGAAATTCCAATATAGAATTTGAATAAAGAAAATTCAAAGAGGAATTCAAAAGGGATTTGAATAAAAGAATTTGAAATAGAATTTTGAGTATAGAAATTCAAATGGAAACTTAATAAAGGAATTTGAATATAGAGAATTCAAACAGAATTGAATATATAATTTGAATCGAGAATTCAAAAAGAATTGAATATGGATTTTGAATATAGAAATTCATAAAGGAATGTGAATAAAGGAATGTGAATAGAGGAATAAAGGAATTTGAATAAATGAATTTGAAATATTGAATTTCAAAGAAGAATTGAATTGAATTTGAAATATAGAATTTCAAAGAAGAATTGAAATAGAAATTGAATAATAAAATTGGAATTTCAAGTATAGAAATTGAATAATAGAATTCAAATGGAATTTCAAGTATTGAATTTGAATATGGAATTGAAATAGAAATTCAAGTATTGAATTTGAATATAAAATAGAAAAGGAAATTCAACTATAGAATTTGAATATAGGAATTTAAATGGGAGTTGAATAAAGGAAATTTAAATATAGAATTTGAATAATAGAAAAGGAAATGGAAAATTTGAATTTAGAATTCAAATAGAAAAGGAAATAGAATTTGAGCATAGAATTCAAATAGAAAAGGAAATAGAATTTGAACATAGAATTCAAATAGAAAAGGAAATAGAATTTGAACATAGAATTCAAATAAAAGCCTGATTGGAATTTGAATCAAGAAATTCAAATAGAGTTAAAATGGAGTTGGATTCATTTTAACAAAGTTTAAAAGTTTATATATATATAAATATAATTAAAATGAACTCGTCGCAGCGCGGTAGTTTGAAAATTGGCGATTCGAACTTCAATTGAGTATACATGACTCAATTGAAGTCGGAATTCTTTGAAACAAGAATCGTCAGGACCGGTTGAATAATAGTTTTCTAATGGAAGAGAAAAATCTGGATTTCGTCGAATAGATTTTGAGTTATGTAAAAATCAAAATTTTAAAAGTGCAGCGCCAGAAACCATTAAAACCATAATGGATTTTATATAATAAATATAGGGATTTTTAAGCAAATAAAAATCCGAATTTCCATTTAAAAACCTGGTCTTGAGTTAGAACATAAAGGTGAACTCAAGTGAAGTAAGAAAAGTGATTTTTGAAACAATAATCATATTTTTGATTATTGAACAGAATTAACTAAGTCAAAGAAGAATTAGTTAATCGAGTGGTGAATTGAAGTCGAACTTTGAAAATTGAATTTTTGAATTATAAACATATATTTGAAATCGAATATAGAACTTAAATTAAAATTTGAATTCAATTAGTTGATAAGTAAGTTGAAATATATTTGAAACGTGTTATATTCATATATACAAGCGAAATGGGCAAAGAGTTAGTTAAAGAGTTACTTTAACGAATTGAGTCAAAATGAATGTATGAAGTTGAAATGAATTATACAGGAGACAGTTATGGGATAAAGTGATGAAGGTATATAATTAGTGTGCTCGACAATAAGGTACATGTTTAATTCATATATGAGATTTTATGCGCCGTATCGGCAAGCCGCTTGGCTTTTTCTTTTTCTTTTTGAGATGAGAAGTTACCGGGAAGCTATTTGAAATTTCCCGATGCTCCCGATACAGGGGAGGTTATGGCGAATTTTTCCGAAAATTTAAGGAGTTAGAATATTTTTAAGAAATTTTGATAACTAGAAATCCATATATCGATATATATAGA
The DNA here is from genome assembly GCA_030737875.1 of Allium sativum. Classification (NCBI taxonomy): domain Eukaryota; kingdom Viridiplantae; phylum Streptophyta; class Magnoliopsida; order Asparagales; family Amaryllidaceae; genus Allium; species Allium sativum. The sequence continues at coordinate 942,694,564 of CM060909.1, read as the reverse complement.
GAATTAGATAATGAAACAAATTTAAATAGGATATTTGAAACAAGAAGGAAAACTATAACTTAGATTTGTTAAAAATAACAAGGGAAATGTATACGTGTTTTAAAAATAGATAATTGGTTTGTATAGTATTGATTATTCGAGTAAGTAGTCTTGTCTGTTTTGACGTTATGAATGTTATTCAGTGAAGGTCTGAGAGGTAATTATACCCCAACTTGATTGGTTTCATTAACAACCGATAAATAGCAAAACTCAGCCTCGAAGATCAACGTTTAAAGAGATTTAGTTGAATGTATATATTTGGGTTGTCGTAACGATGTTTTACATAACATCTGTTTTAACCCAAATAAATGTAAACATGGAAATAAAATAACAAATGTTTTCTAAGTATAGAACTAAATGAGTTCGTGGAAGAGATAAGTGATTGGAATGTTTTCCAATTAAAATCGAAAATATTTTCTAACTATAGAAAATAAAAGGAGGCGATACTGGTAAATATTTGGTTAACAAATATTGATAAGGAAATGGAGAAGAGATTTAATTAATGAAATATTAATTAAAGAGCCCAGTGATTTGTTTGATATGTTTGGATGAACACTTGTTTTTATTCGATAGTTAAATCACAGACTATCGAAGTTTTTGACCATCGTTGTCAATATGGAGAGACCAGTTGGATTATTATCCGAAGAACCACTCCGTATCGGCATAAGCGTTGCGGACCAAGTATGCTGAATATATTGAAAATGGAGTAAAGTGCAAGGACTCTTTTTATTAAATAGAAATAGTGCCTTCGGTTTTGTTCAATCCCAGAACGAACGTAAATGGACGAATGTCTGACAGAGTATTTCCAGTGATCAAATGGGTTGGTCTGTATAAATATATATGGTTGCAACGGATTTATTCCCTTAGCATAACATCCAGAATATTTGTGCAAACTCAACTAGTGATTAACGGATCTGGCAATGTGGCATTCAAAGTGATTGTGCTATCAATGAATGGTAAGTATTCGTAGCCTCAGGCCTCAACAACCGGGAAAGGACAAAAATCGGGCAGGCAGCATGGCTATGTGGGTCGCACCCATTAGGATGTATAATCACCTATCTAGAGGTTCATTTAATTTCTTATTCTATTCGATGTTGTCCCAGTCGGGAGACGGTTGCTGATCCCAACCGTTGGTGATATACATTCGATACACTCAAGCGAAATGAGTGGTCGGTCATGTGTGGGCCGGGTTGCAAGATGTTCTTGTTGAACCCAGTGTATTCCTCTCTAGAGATACACTAGCGGAAGGTGGTTCCATACTTTGTCATGTTGGAAATCCAATCTCCAATAAGCGCCAAGCGGTTTTTTTTGATTTTATATTATATATGAAGCGTGATATGCAAGCGTTCCGTTAGATTCTATTTATTTGATGTAGACATTACTATAATATCACTGGATTTGATATCAAAGTGTTTTGGGTTATAGTAAGGTAAAAACCGTCCATGTTTATGTGTGGGCTGGTCTTACTATTATCTTTTCTTTCGAAAGGATTTTTGAAAGTTAAACCATTTGTCGGAGTTTACTCACACCAGTCCCATGACTGACCCAGAGTTTATTTTGTTTTGTTTTCCCTAAACTCTTGGGTGCCCAAATTTGTACGGGCAGTCAAGTAGTCGGAATTTTACAGATTCATTTGGAGGAGCGGGAAGTAGGAGGCTTCACCAGTTAGCTATAGACTATCATATATTCCGCCATGAACCATGTTTTGTATCTGGAAACAGGTGTTTATAACTGTTTCAGGAATAACTGTTGTGCTCTGATGATGGTATGTATATAAAGTTACTAATTTTTATTTCAAAAGTTATGTTATATAATATATTTTATTCGTTCCGCTGTGAGTTTGTGATCTTCGTTTTCTTCTATTCTAATATTTCTTTCTATTTCTCATCCTCTAACTTCTTTCTAATAATGATTCGTATTTCTGTGCAATTTGGGTTGGACGTGTGGTCTTAATAGTCAACTCAGATAGTACGGATTTACGGGCCTTTACAGTTGGTATCAGAGCTTAGGTTGAGCGAATACCTAGGCTTGTGTGGCATGTGCTCATTAGAGATAGGGTCGGTAGTACCCTAGAATGAGTTGAGTCTATATATACGAGAGCGCGTATTTGTAAATTGATATAAAAACTGTTTTATATTGTGTTGGCTAGTCTGTTGAGCTATTTATGAATTCTTATCGAATAGTGGGACGCCACAAAGTCGATAGGAATTTCTAAACACATGAACAGAAGATTGAACACGATATTGTTTTAGTGGGTAAATGAAATTATTTTACCCAAAATTTTATTTTGATATAGAAGGAATAATTTTTTTAAATTATAATATATGGATGTATTGGTTGTTATTATAATTAAATGAGATTATAAAAAAAATTTGAAATGGTTATTTATAACCAAAATTGAATTTGTATATGAATGAAATATACAAATGGGATGAATTAAAATTGAAGTCAAACCAGAATTTGGAATTTAAATCCTGAGAAGTTTGAAATATTTTTGGAAGTATATTAGAACAATATAGCTTTGCTTTAAAAGGATTTTAAATGGATTTTGAAATTGTTAAGCACTGAACTCACTTCGGTGGCTGGGAAATAATTCTGATGATGGTCGCGACATCATCAGTGTTCATTTTCGAGTTTCTAAGTGATGGATTGTTACCTTAGAAAATTTTTGATGGGAATTTGTTTGAAAGAAAACAAGTTTAATTGAAAAATTCAAATATTTTTAATTTGAAAAGATTATAAATATATGTACATGTTTAAGTGATTTCAAAAGGATTTGAAATGAAAACCCTAGGATTTGAATTCTGGAATTGAAATTTAACTTAAGCTAGTTAAATGGATTGAAGTGAATCAATTAACTAGAATCAATTTGAATAGGTTTAATGGAATATAGACTGGATATAAATGGATTGATCGTAGATCATTCGAATCAAATGTGTGAAGACCAAAAGTTTTGGTTGGAGTTAATTTGTTGAAATATGAGGAGTTGAGTTTCAACATAAGTGAATTTTTGAAAAGTAATAGATTTGTACCATTTTTCCTACCTTAGCAATTTCGAGGACGAAATTATTTTAAGGGGGGAAGAATGTAACGACCCAGATTTTTGAACAGTTTATTTTAAATATTTAGTATGGTTTTAAATATTGAATTCATAATATAAATGAATTTTATATTGGATTTGTCAATTTAATTATCGATATATGATTTAATATCGAATATATTTAATTATCGTAATAGTAACAATTGAATTCCCAGTGTAACACTAAATCAGAACAATTCAGTCGACTAATATAAATTCTGTATTGACTTAAAAAGATAATAATTTATTTTCGATGAATTTATTTGTTCAGAAATCGATTTACATTCTAAACAGTTTAACTTAATTTACTAGTGTTATTTCATTTTAAACCGATTCTGTTAAGTTCAAATTATTGTATAAGCTTGAAAACGTCGGTCGTTGCGACTAAATAACGGTTCAGGATTTTAAAATAAGGGACTGTGAGATATTTTAGTTTTTAATTAAAATAAAATCAAATCTTTCAGCCGACCTAAAAACTAAAAACCTCGCCATCCTATTCTTCTCGAGCCAACTAAATTGTCTGCTATTCTTCATATCAAGAAGGCAACAAATTAATGGCCTCGTACCCCTGTCTGCTCTCGCACACCTATATAATCAGTCCTCTGCCATTCGTTTACCATTTTTCTCCAACTCACGAGAGCCATTCAAGTTCCCATTCAATTCTTTTTCAGTAAAAATCGAAAATCCCCCTTTCTCTACAAAAAGCCCATAAGCCACTTCATTTCGAATCGATTATTTTAAAAATCCAATTGGAGGTGAAACGTGTTCTTGGAGGTCGATAGAGTCTGTTCTTCTATTTTGGGTGCGATTTAAATTGTGTGGCATCATTTGGGGGAGATCGACAGTGCTAAGAGAAAGAGGGTGTTCGGCTTCACCAGTAATTGCGAGCACCTGTAACTCGAGCAACGATGTCGTGATTGGCTTGGATCTAGAGTTTAGCGATGGAGTATGGTCATTGTCGCGTTTTAAGGGGGAGGCGCCGCCTTTGGAAAGGGTGCAGATGAGGATTGTCAGGCTTGCGAGTTAGGATTTGAAGGGAGACAGATGTGGGTGGAGCGAGGTACAGGTCACGAAGGATTTCGAATTGATGTAAAGGTGCGAAGGGACTCAGTTGTATTGGGGGTGTTGCAGTGGGGAATCGAAGTCTCTGGAATTTTTGGTCGGATTCTTGAATGTAGGGAGAAGAGCGGTGGTGTTGGTATAAGAAACAGTGAAGTAGGGGTTTTTGTGGTTTCAGTTAAGGTGACCGATGTGGACCTGTTGATGGAGTCCAAGGCTGTCAACGCAGCAGGGAAGAATCAGATTTGTGAAATAGTGATGGAGTGTTAGAAGGGGAATAGTATCTTGACTATGAGTTGTGTAATGAAATGTTTAAGTCACTTTGGGGCTATTTGCAGTCAACAGTGGCCGAGGTGTTGGTAATTGGTCAGGTATTTGCAAAGGCGATAAGGTATACGTTTTACCGTAATTTAAAAATATGTAGAAAGAGTAAATTATTTATGATGGTAGTTAATTTAAATAAATGATTTACCATTAAATAAAATTAAATAAATCATAGGTGTTGACTATATTCGGTCAAGACGATTCGTAGCCGTGAAATATGGGATTCAGCTGGATGTTCAAAATTTAAAATCCTGGTGAGTAAATCTCACTCACCTTTTATTTAGAATTATTTTTACTCATTGAAAAATAATTGTTTGATGCTTGTTTGAAATGCTTTCTGGTTGATTAAAAAATATTAGTTATTTAGGGTTGACTATTATATATATTGGTTTGGTGATTGGATTGTTCCCGCAGTATCATTAGCGGATGCCCGCAGTATCATTAGCGGATGACCCTACGCCCACGTATATAAGTGGATCCCCTTTTATACCGCGATATCCTAACTCGAAGCAGGATGGGTATTTTTTTTATGTTGACTAACGTCTGTGGATGCAGGAAAACAGGTTGGAGGAATCCAACTGGATTCCTCAAAAATATATTATCTGTTTATTTATTTGTTGCATAAATATTGTTATATATGATGTGTTAGAAAAATAAATAATTGGTTGCTTTGTGTGTTTAAATATCACTGGGCTTAAGTAATGATATTTAAAAATATCGTGAAAAAGGATATTTGAGAATTAGAAAGGAAATTCTATTTTTCTAAATAGAATTGAAATTTGAAATTTGAATATAGAAGATTCAAATAGAATTGAATTTGAAATTTGAATATAGAAAATTCAAATAGATCCAAATAGAATTGAAAATGAAATTGAATAATGAAATTCCAATATAGAATTTGAATAAAGAAAATTCAAAGAGGAATTCAAAAGGGATTTGAATAAAAGAATTTGAAATAGAATTTTGAGTATAGAAATTCAAATGGAAACTTAATAAAGGAATTTGAATATAGAGAATTCAAACAGAATTGAATATATAATTTGAATCGAGAATTCAAAAAGAATTGAATATGGAATTTGAATATAGAAATTCATAAAGGAATGTGAATAAAGGAATGTGAATAAAGGAATGTGAATAGAGGAATAATGGAATTTGAATAAATGAATTTGAAATATTGAATTTCAAAGAAGAATTGAATTGAATTTGAAATATTGAATTTCAAAGAAGAATTGAAATAGAAATTGAATAATAGAACTCAAATGGAATTTCAAGTATAGAAATTGAATAATAGAATTCAAATGGAATTTCAAGTATTGAATTTGAATATGGAATTGAAATAGAAATTCAAGTATTGAATTTGAATATAAAATAGAAAAGGAAATTCAACTATAGAATTTGAATATAGGAATTTAAATGGGAGTTGAATAAAGGAAATATAAATATAGAATTTGAATAATAGAAAAGGAAATGGAAAATTTGAATTTAGAATTCAAATAGAAAAGGAAATAGAATTTGAGCATAGAATTCAAATAGAAAAGGAAATAGAATTTGAACATAGAATTCAAATAGAAAAGGAAATAGAATTTGAACATAGAATTCAAATAAAAGTGAGAATGGAATTTGAATCAAGAAATTCAAATAGAGTTAAAATGGAGTTGGATTCATTTTAACGAAGTTTAAAAGTTTATATATATATAAATATAATTAAAATGAACTCGTCGCAGCGCGGTAGTTCGAAAATTGGCGATTCGAACTTCAATTGAGTATACATGACTCAATTGAAGTCGGAATTCTTTGAAACAAGAATCGTCAGGACCAGTTGAATAATAGTTTTCTAATGGAAGAGAAAAATCTGGATTTCATCGAATAGATTTTGAGTTATGTAAAAATCAAATTTTTAAAAGTGCAGCGCCAGAAACCATTAAAACCATAATGGATTTTATATAATAAATATAGGGATTTTTAAGCAAATAAAAATCCGAATTTCCATTTAAAAACCTGGTCTTGAGTTAGAACATAAAGGTGAACTCAAGTGAAGTAAGAAAAGTGATTTTTGAAACAATAATCATATTTTTGATTATTGAATAGAATTAACTAAGTCAAAGAAGAATTAGTTAATCGAGTGGTGAATTGAAGTCGAACTTTGAAAATTGAATTTTTGAATTATAAACATATATTTGAAATCGAATATAGAACTTAAATTAAAATTTGAATTCAATTAGTTGATAAGTAAGTTGAAATATATCTGAAACGTGTTATATTCATATATACAAGCGAAATGGGCAAAGAGTTAGTTAAAGAGTTACTTTAACGAATTGAGTCAAAACGAGTGTATGAAGTTGAAATGAATTGTACATGAGAGAGTTATGGGATAAAGTGATGAAGGTATATAATTAGTGTGCTCAACAATAAGGTACATGTTTAATTCATATATAAGATTTTATGCGCCGTATCGGCAAGCCGCTTGGCTTTTTCTTTTTCTTTTTGAGATGAGAAGTTACCGGGAAGCTATTTGAAATTTCCCGATGCTCCCGATACAGGGGAGGTTATGGCGAATTTTTCCGAAAATTTAAGGAGTTAGAATATTTTTAAGAAAATTTGATAACTAGAAATCCATATATCGATATATATAGAGAATTAGATAATGAAACAAATTTAAATAGGATATTTGAAACAAGAAGGAAAACTATAACTTAGATTTGTTAAAAATAACAAGGGAAATGTATACGTGTTTTAAATATGGATAATTGGTTTGTATAGTATTGATTATTCGAGTAAGTAGTCTTGTCTGTTTTGACGTTATGAATGTTATTCGGTCAAGGTCTGAGATGTAATTATACCCCAACTTGATTGGTTTCATTAACAACCGATAAATAGCAAAACTCAGCCTCGAAGATCAACGTTTAAAGAGATTTAGTTGAATGTATATATTTGGGTTGTCGTAACGATGTTTTACACAACATCCGTTTTAACCCAAATAAATGTAAACATGGAAATAAAATAACAAATGTTTTCTAAGTATAGAACTAAATGAGTTCGTGGAAGAGATAAGTGATTGGAATGTTTTCCAATTAAAATCGAAAATATTTTCTAACTATAGAAAATAAAAGGAGGCGATACTGGTAAATATTTGGTTAACAAATATTGATAAGGAAATGGAGAAGAGATTTAATTAATGAAATATTAATTAAAGAGCCCAGTGATTTGTTTGATATGTTTGGATGAACACTTGTTTTTATTCGATAGTTAAATCACAGACTATCGAAGTTTTTGACCATCGTTGTCAATATGGAGAGACCGGTTGGATTATTATCCGAAGAACCACTCTGTATCGGCATAAGCGTTGCGGACCAAGTATGCTGAATATATTGAAGATGGAGTAAAGTGCAAGGACTCTTTTTATTAAATAGAAATAGTGCCTTCGGTTTCGTTCAATCCCAGAACGAACGTAAATGGACGAATGTCTGACAGAGTATTTCCAATGATCAAATGGGTTGGTCTGTATAAATATATATGGTTGCAACGGATTTATTCCCTTAGCATAACATCCAGAATATTTGTGCAAACTCAACTAGTGATTAACGGATCTGGCAATGTGGCATTCAAAGTGATTGTGCTATCAATGAATGGTAAGTATTCGTAGCCTCAGGCCTCAACAACCGGGAAAGGACAAAAATCGGGCAGGCAGCATGGCTATGTGGGTCGCACCCATTAGGATGTATAATCACCTATCTAGAGGTTCATTTAATTTCTTATTCTATTCGATGTTGTCCCAGTCGGGAGACGGTTGCTGATCCCAACCGTTGGTGATATACATTCGATACACTCAAGCGAAATGAGTGGTCGGTCATGTGTGGGCCGGGTTGCAAGATGTTCTTGTTGAACCCAGTGTATTCCTCTCTAGAGATACACTAGCGGAAGGTGGTTCCATACCTTGTCATGTTGGAAATCCAATCTCCAATAAGCGCCATGCGGTTTTTTTTTATTTTATATTATATATGGAGCGTGAGATGCAAGCGTTCCGTTAGATTCTATTTATTTGATGTAGACATTACTATAATATCACTGGATTTGATATCAAAGTGTTTTGGGTTATAGTAAGGTAAAAACCGTCCATGTTTATGTGTGGGCTGGTCTTACTATTATCTTTTCTTTCGAAAGGATTTTTGAAAGTTAAACCATTTGTCGGAGTTTACTCACACCAGTCCCATGACTGACCCAGAGTTTATTTTGTTTTGTTTTCCCTAAACTCTTGGGTGCCCAAATTTGTACGGGCAGTCAAGTAGTCGGAATTTTACAGATTCATTTGGAGGAGCGGGAAGTAGGAGGCTTCACCAGTTAGCTATAGACTATCATATATTCCGCCGTGAACCATGTTTTGTATCTGGAAATAGGTGTTTATAACTGTTCCAGGAATAACTGTTGTGCTCTGATGATGGTATGTATATAAAGTTACAGATTTGTATTTCAAAAGTTATGTTATATAATATATTTTATTCGTTCCGCTGTGAGTTTGTGATCTTCGTTTTCTTCTATTCTAATATTTCTTTCTTTCTATTTCTCATCCTCTAACTTCTTTCTAATAATGATTCATATTTCTGTGCAATTTGGGTTGGACGTGTGGTGTTAATAGTCAACTCAGATAGTACGGATTTACGGGCCTTTACATGCTCCGTCTAATGAAACCTTTTTCGAGAAGTTCTTTAACCTGCTTACTAAGCTCCTTTCTCTCCTTTGGAGCCATGTGTCTGACAGGTAAAGCTACAGGCTTTGCGTTATCCACAAGATATATGCGGAAGTCTATTTCCCGCCTCGGAGGTAAGCCTTTCACCTCCTCAAAGACATCCGGATATTCCCGGACTACTCTAACCGATTGCAAATTTTCATCAGAAGCATCAAGCGACTCTAGATAACTTAGCATAACAGCATTCAAGGGATTACAAGAAATTTCTAGAGTGTTACAAGCCGAGTTAAGAGTCTAACCACTCTTTTCTCACAATCAAGAATGGCTCTATTACTGGATAACCAGTCCATGCCTAAGATCAAACCATACCCCGAGAAGCCTAAGACAAAGGCATCGCAACTAAACTCAACGCTGAGAATAGAGATTTTCACACCCAAACAAACCATTGACAAGTAAGCGGAGCCCCCAATTGGATTTGAAACTACTAAGGGATCTTCTACCGTACTAGTGTCTAGATGCAGAGATTCTACTAAGGCAGAGGAAATAAAAGAGTGTGATGCACCAGAGTCAAAAAGTGTACGAACTAGATGATCATAAAGATAGACTACACTTTCTACAGAAATATTACTACCTCTTTCTTGCTGAGGTGACACTAGCGCATGAACCTGACCCCCTGAAGTGGATCCAGCTTTCTGTCCCTGCCCTTTCTTCTTTGGGCAGTCCTTAGCTTGGTGCCCAGTCTCTCCACAATGGAAGCAACCACCCATCTTCGCCTTTCTTTTCCGGCAATCTTTTGATATATGGCCCACAATGCCATAGAAATTGCACCTTCTCTTCTCACAGGGCTTATTGTTCTTTCCTCCTTTCTTGAAGTCTGTTTTCTTTGCTTGTAGACCCTCTTTCTTCTCTTCCACCTTAACTTCTTTCTTACCGTGATCTTCCTCGTGTAGCAATGCCATGTCCACCAAGCTTTCATAAGTCACTCCTGTGGATACATGGGTCATGGCAAGGCTGTATAGAGGCTCATTCAAACCCTTGACGAAGCGAAGTGCCTTCTTGTGTTGGGTTTTTACTAAGTCTAACCCATATCTAGCTAGCTGGTTAAACTGGTTAACATATTCCCTGATCGTCATGCTTCCCTGTTTCAGAGTTAGGAACTTTTCCATTTGCAGGCTCCTTTCAGCTTGGGAGAGAAATTTCATTTCAAACCTTGTCCTGAAATCTTCCCATGTTTCCACCGCCCTCTGAGCATTGGTAACTTCCCACCAATAGGAAGCCTCATCCTTAAGCAACCATACCGCTAGTTGTATCTTTTGCCTGTCATCCACTCCAAAGATGACAAACCGATCCTCAGTCTCCTTTAGCCAGTTTCTTGCCCCTACAAAGGATTCTGTCCCATAAAAATCTTTCCCACCCATTGCCTTGAAGTCTCTACATGTTTTTGCGAAGGCATTTCCACGAGGAGGTGGAGGAGGAGGAGGAGGAACCGCGGCCACTTGAGGAGGGATGTCTGCTGGGCCTGCTCCATTGGCCCTTGCTTCTAAGTACCTCCTAAACCAGCCGGGAATCGGCACTCCTTCTGGGAGGTTAAGGTCTCCAGACATGCTGAAACAGAAAGGAAAAAAAATTCAAAACGAAGGATAGAGAGAGGTAGATGGGGCATATGGCTTTGGGGGATTTTGTCTTTTCATAAATATAACACTTTTTCTTGAATAACGCTTCTTTAAATTTTCTTTTTGAAAACAATTTCAAAAACTTTTATCATATCTGGTAAACCTATGCTCTGATACTAAGTGAAACACCACACCTCTGTTAAGGTCACTCACAAAGGGAATGCCTTAATTTTGGTGGAGGTTTATAAGTAAAAGCCACAGATAAACTCAAGACAGATATAAATACACTATTTTAAACAGTGGAAACCAACAGACTTTAATTCATCAATACGTGTTCCAAAACAAAACATTTCATAATTGTCTCAAAATACTTCCATCATTACTACATCACAACTGTCTTGATTTATTAAAGAAGCATAAAACATAAATAAAGTGAAAAAAATCCCCATAGTGAAATCCAAAGCCATAGTCCGAGAAAAAGAGACCCAAATCATACATCTACGTTCTTGGAACTTGAACAGAGCCTGGTTTAGCTGAGCTGTTTCCTCCCTGTGGACCTGGGGGGGAAACGAAAGAAAAGAAGACGAAAAGAAAATAGGGTCAGACATAAAGCCTGAGTAAGTCTAGTAACTCTTCAGTATGTGAATAAGAAAGGGGCATGATAGATATATACTGAAAATAGGATAGTGTCACAAGCTAAGGGAGTGTCGAGTGTACTATCGCACCCATACTATATCTCTGCATCTATTCGAGTTTACTCTAACAGGCACCCCATGATGAGGGTGAAGTGATCCCCAACTTTATTTAAAGATCGGCTCCTACCCGCGTTAACATGTGTCATACGGCCCCCAAGAATTGTAGATACCTATGCTGGTCCCACCATGGGGTGTATCAAGACCCATGGTGGCGGCCCCGACACAAATTCTAGAAGGCATAGGTTATACTACTGGTGTCCCCAGTGCCCTGGTTGTCTGCTCCGAAGTGTGTGCACGCCCGCACTCCGTTAGACCTGCACTGTGCACCCACCGCCGTCGTTTGACCGCTTACAATCAGCCCAGTAATCGTGCCCCACCCTGCTTAGTTTCAGGGTACCGTTGATACCTAAATTGGGTTACTGCTGAAACGGCTCCCTCGTTACCAGGATTTTCTAGTCAATCATGTTAAGTGGTTAAGTGTCTGTATTTACCTAACCCCCACCCATCAATTCTTGTTAACACGTTGAATTTGGTTAAGTGTTATAGTTGACTTAACCCTACCACCTGTCCTTAGCCTCTTAGGAGCACCAGACCACTCACATTAGATAGGTATTGCTACGGTTACTGGATATGCCGGTCGGTTCCGGGCAGGTTTACACCGTAGCTCAGTCTAACCTCGGGTCTTTATTGGGCTCAATGCTTAACCACCCACATTGGATAGGTATTGTTGTGACTACTAGACAGCCGGGCAGTTCCGGGCAGGTTTACATCACAACACAATCCAACCTCGGGTTAAGCACGTTGTGTTTTCTAAATTTACATATTTTATTATTTCTCAAATGTATATATGTAAATGTCATATCTATTATTTTTGGGTATAACAGTTCATACCGCTTTAAATGTCATTATCATTGGCATGTGCGAAACATGCCAACATATATTTTCATGTTTTACACCCAACGTTATTACCCCCGTTTATACGTTCGCAACGTTATAACAAATGTTGGGCTCGACACAATTCAGCCCAACTTTATAAGCGTAAGAAAAGGGGAAATTAAGAACATGTAATATTTGACAACATATAAGGGTGTGTGGTGCATGAACTTGCAATTTAGCGATACTAACATAAATGATGGGTCATGTGAACTTGCATTCAAATCAAAGTATAACTAAGCAGGTGGCATGGCATAGTTTAGGCTAATACAAACTTGTGTTTAAACGTGTTTAACTTGGCATAGTGTCAAACACAAAACTAGCATGATGTATATTCACCAAAAGGCCCAATTATAACATTTAATTCACATAGCCTATTTCAACATGAACTTGCATAGTTTATGAAACACAAACGATACTTAACATAGATCCAATTTCACTTGCAAATAAACATGAAAGCGATAACATAGGCTTTGGGTCATGTAGACATAAAAGGTTTCAAGTCTAAATCATGTTTACATAAATTCTAATTTAGACTAAGGGAATATACATAGTCCATGCCGTCGACATACACATAAAGGATCAATTTCTAATTTTTGCCATAACTTGCAAGTGCCATTGTTTTCATATACAATTGTTCCATAGGCTTGCATAAATAAATTTTATGCCATAAACATCAATACATAAGTCATGATAGAACCATCACAATACATAGAATTTTATACAATACAATAACACAATTCTATTTTCATCCACATCGAATCACATCACAATTCTTAATCATATTCTGAAAGGCTACTATACTTACAACGAATGCAGAATCTTGAATTCTGGATTTGAATTCTGAAATTGGAATGCGCTCCTTTGGGTAGACTAACGTTGCGTTGGAAACTTTTGATTTAAACTTTAAATCTTCTTCTTAGTTTCGATTCGTCTCTAGGCTTTTCTCTTGACGGCTATGTTCAATTCCTCCCTAGCAGCATGACGACTCCTTTTCTCATATTTTTGTGTGAATTTTCAGTTGAGAGTTAGGGTGTATTTATAGATTTTTAAGTTGTTTTGAACCGTCAGATGAAGATAGGAGGAATCTAGGCCATTCAAAATTCAGAGAGCCAATTAAGAGGTGACACCTCAGCCCTAGTGACACACAGGGCCTCAGAAATTCGAGCCAGAGCCAGACCTGGCCAGCCAAGTCGACACCCAGGTCGACACTATGGTCGACCTGGGGGGGACCAGGTCGACACCATGGTCGACCTGGGGTGACCAGGTCGACACCATGGTCGACCCTATGGTCGACCTGGTCTCTTGGGCAGGAATTTTCCCGCCCAGCCCAGTTTGAACCTGAAATTTGAAACATGAAATTTAAACTGAGCTGTTTGAATTTAAATTTGATTCTGAAACTTCTGAAGGCCATAACTTCTTCATACGGAGTCCGATTCTCGCAAACTCAGACTCTATCTCGAGCAAAATTCCGAGAAGAACGCAATGGCGTAACCCGTTTCCCTTAATTCTTTCAGATAGAATTAATTATACTTTAATTTGTGAAGCTTAGCATTATAAAATTCACGGGGTGTTACAAAAGTCTTACTACATAATTATTTGCCAAGATTTAGGAATTTTGTTCATTCCATATATGAGCTAGTCCATGCAGAATTAAATTCTTGCTTAATTTTTTCAACCAGTGAATTTAGGAATAAATTGCTTGCCGATTTTTGGAGAGTAAATCTTTGCCAAGTAAAACTTTGATTTCATGAAAAAAATATTGCCACAAATAACACATGCATATATTATCATGCGATATTATCTAGTGCTGAAATTGAATTTTTTGCCAATGAATAATACTTGCAATTTTCTGGAAGCATTTAAAAAATGGGAATTCGTACATGCCAAAATTAACATTTGCCAAGATTGCAAATTTAACCTCTTTCCTAATTTCATGAATGCTTATTTTATTTCTTGCCTTATTTCTTGCATGAAATGATTTTTGGAAACTTGCATTTCCTTGAGATGCTTTCAACATGATTTCAACCATAATATATTCCCAAAATTTTAAACTTTATTTGTATTATTAAATCGCTTGGTCATTGTGATATTGTCACTGCTGCATTTGAGAATAAATTGCCAAATACTATATTTACAAAATTATTCTTTTCAAATTTTAACCAGTCAATTGTTTAAAAGAAAATAAAACTTTTCTTTTACTAATTCCACCATGCAAGTATTTCTTTGCTCCACTGCATGCTTGCTCCATTTTCTTGAACTTGATGTTGGCTTGTCGATCAATGTTGCCATTTTGTGCACACTTGTTGTGTAGTTTTGTATGTGTGCTTTCACTTGCATGATTGTGCTATTTATGTCTTCACCTTTTGAACATGAGCTTTCACCTGAATCAGATTGCATTCTTGTGTTAGTTATTCCTTGATTGTTGTAGCTATGCATGGCATGCACTAATGTTTTGTTCAGTTGTATTATGTTGGTCCAGCTACTGAATTTGGCTTAACCTAGACCAGTATTGTGCATGCCACTTTGCACACTCTTGTGCACTCCGTTGCTTATGTGATTTCCCCTTTGTCCACTGTGTTACCTCACTCGAACCATTTGTATTGCTATAGCACATGCTTTAAAAAACTGTTGCACCATATTTATGTGCATGCAAGTGTGCTTCCTTGTACATTTGCTATGCTCCATGCAATTTAACCTGCATGTATTATCTGCATTGACTGCACAATTTTGAGCAGTGTTGTTACACTTTTCTTTGTTCACTGACAAGTTGCACATTCATGCTCCTCTGCCTATGTTGTATTGATGTGCTTTGTTGAGAAGCTATGACAGCTCTATTTTGCTTGCAAATCCACAAAAAAACATATATATATATATACACACACACACACAATTATATGTGTTTATGTGTCTGTACATGAATGAGTGAATGTAACTGAGTGAATATGTAACAGAGTGAAATGAGTGAATTGTAGTGTGAGTGAACTGTAGTGAGGAACAAATGTATATGAAATTGAGTTTATTATATAAGTGGAATGTACAATAGTGGAGTTGTGAAATTTGTACTATTGAAATGTTGAAAAAATATATTTATATTTAAATAAAATATTGTTTGAATATTTATTCTTGTGCGGTAGTATTCTATTCAAATATAAATATTTATTTCTGTATGTGATGTAGTAGAATAGTACAATTGCAAACACATTTATAATAATATATATTTGTTGTCATCAAACAAAAATCGTATAATTGTTATATATAACACTTGGTCATGAATCTTGATGGCCTTGTCGAAAGGCATGTTAACACTTTATCCCTTAAAGTACGTCGCCTTGAAGACGAGATGTGCTTTAAATCTGTTGAATTGCACCTCCCAGGGATTAGGAATGGAAATGGGGCGAGTAAGGGTAGGTTTCTCGTGTCCCATACCTGCTCCAAACCCACCCAGACCTACCTCGTAGACCCAGTATGGGTCTGGAATTTTGCTCCGTACCCGAAATCCGTATGGGGTCAGGGTAAACCCAACCAGCCTCACTACCCAGTGAAATTGCGTTCTAATGTACGCAAATTTATGTACTTATATTTTTTATCACTAAATGATAAATTATACACAAATAATAATGTGTTTACAATGATAAGAGAATATAATAAAATGTGTTGTAATAAAATTGTTCAAAATGTATGCATTTTTATTGAATGGTTATCCTTGATACAACTTAAAACTATGAAAAATTTATAGCTTGTTGATTGAAAGAATATAATATTCAATTCATAACAACATATACATAAGAATCATTATAGTTATAAAGTGTTTCAATGAAGTTTGAATAATGCGGGTCGTGTTGGGGTGGGTTAGTCCTTCCCCAGACCCGGACATCCAAAAGCGGGTTGCGAGTCTACCTGCCCCGAAGACCCAATGGGGCAGGTCTAAACGGGTCAAAACAGGAGCGGGTCAACCGGGTTTGGACCCTAGACCTACCCCATTGCCATCCCTTCCAGGGATGTTATTAGTGTTGAGGAAAAAAATGATGAATAGTCATGTCTTTCGAGTATTCATGATAGTTGGATTCTTCCTTTTTGCATACATATCTAGTCATGCTCCATATTATGCCCGATATTACCTACCAAGCCAAAGTCGTTGACTGGAGCTATCGAGATACATAGAAAGATAATCAAAACCCGTCAAGTGAAGAGGTTGAACATGTTTATCACATAGTTAAGTCATGTTGATTTGTCGGCTCCTGCATATGATTTCATACATACATGTCGATACCAAACGACGTCGTCTTTTTTGCGCAAGTCAGGTGCATAGATAAGTTGAGTCAAATACCGCACGTGAATGAGCATGTGTAGTCATTAACTAAGTCGTAAAATTTCCTAATATAGTTCTCCAATTTTCTCCATCTCACACATTACTTTTTATATTTGCCTGTCTCGATGATTGGGTCGGATTTCGAATCGGCATAGTCGATGCGAACATGGTCAACTGTCTTGTGAAGAGAAGGTGAAAAGTCACTAATTTGCCTATATATACCGGGGTTCGGGTCCACCTCGTTATTTTATTTCTTCTGCTTCTATTTACACCAAACCGACTTCAATATCTTCAAATCTTAATTTGAACTGAAACTCGAATCCATCAATTACTAGATTAATCACAAAGTAATCCTTCGATCTCGAGTATAAACTGAATTAGGTGAGTTTCAAATAGTTTTATTTCATGCATTTTACACAAATTGATCTCGAACTTTAATTCCATGGTTGGGTTCAACGTTATTGGTGTCTGAGGTAAAATAATGGTGGCTCTGACATCTTGATAGCATCATGAGGCCAAGTAAGGAGAGGCGTGGTGATAGAGAAGATCGAGGTAGTCGATGGATGCATGAAGAGATGGTGTTTTTTTGGGTTGGTCTGATTTATTAGGGAAGACGATTGAAAGTACAAAAAGCATGAGGGACACACAATAAAAGTAGAGAAGTAGGGAAGAAGAGTTAGAGAATTGTCGAAGTGTTCTATTCTGCATGAATCCTAGCCATGTCGTAGTAGATCGAGAAGGGAACACCGAACTGAAAATTATTGATTCAGATTTAGGAATTTGGATAAAACGATATAGGTTGATTGACTTGAACTAGATCGAACTGGCTTAAGTCTCAACTTCGATGCTTCAACCAAGCATGAAGATCATAACAGCCTTATTAAATTGATGATAATAATGATCAATTCTAAACAAGCAGCTATATAGTTAAGATAGAATATATCGAGACTTTCGAACTACGCATACGATCTTGACTTGACATTTGACTTTGAATAACCCAAACAACATACTTTTATTTCTTCATTTACATTGTTGTATTCACATGACTTTCATTGTTGTATTCACACGACTTTCACAAGCACTGCACTAGTAAACACACAGTAGGGTTCATCTTATTTGCTCTAACCAATGATATTTCTTGGGTAGCACAGCTATAATGTTTGGAAGATATCCCACACGAGCCTTTGAAGCTAGAAAGGGAAAAACACTTCAGTAAGATCCTGAGATAGAGTCCAACTTTGAGACTAAATTGGATGAAGATACTCAATTCGAAGTTCAACCTCATGACGAGGAGCCAGCCACATCATCATCTAACGAAGAATCATCGTCGGGAGAAGAAGAATATGATGGTGCATGAGCTCCTGACGCTTTTCCTGGAGCCATCTTTTTGAATAAACATTTTAATTCCTGGCTTACAACAGTAGACAAACCAAAGTAGAGAAGACTATGTGCTAAACAAGGAATTGCCTTCGATCAAATTAGGGTGTCGACGTAGAGTGAGATTGCTCACAACCCTTCAGGAGGCTATATGACAATTAGTCAGCAAATGTGCATGGCGGGGTGCATTCCTCCGTTCGGCCTATACATCGTCGATTTCCATCGTTGCATGAAGCTAGCTCACATGCAACTACACCCCCATAGCGTACACATGCCTCTTCAATTTGTATGTAGTCTATGGGGAGCATCTGCGTCAACAACCTACCGTCATCAACACCATCTTCTTTTACAACTTCAAACATCAGGAAGACAATCCGTTCTGTCTTTTCTTCGAGTCCACCTCGGGTTACCAAGTGATAATGGACAAATTCACCAAGCTAGGAAACGTAGGGACCGATTAGTTTTATGTTTCGTAGCAAGAAGGTTGCATAAGGAGATGGATCCAATGTCATAAGTGTCAAGACCTGACTTACTTCTTTGTATTTCCCTGGATAGTTTCAAACATGCGTACTCCCTTGCAGGAGATAGTACAGCCAAGCCCACAACAATGTATATCACGCTCGTTCCAAGGAATTCTCAAAGTGTCAAAAGATGCATAATAGATGAGTTCCTGCATCAGCTTCAATTGCTTAAAGCTGATCTGACTTACAAAATGGGAGGTGCTCGAGATCTTGTAGTAGCATTAATTACACATGATCACAGTGCATTTCTGAATCAGGCCAAAACAATTTGGGATCACAAGCATAGAAGACCAAAGGTGCAAACACAAGAGCATAGCCATAAACAGGAAAGCACAACAATAAAGAAGAGGCAACAACAGGTAAATGTGGGCCAGCACACATAGGTGCAACATAAATTGCAATATACTTGGGTGCATACGCAAACAGTGATAACAAGTTAGAGACAAGTTCAGATCAAAAACACAAGCTAGGTGTAGCCAGTAAAAGATACAAATTCAACCAACATTTCCAATTAAGACAAGGTAATAATGCATGAAGAAAGACTAGCAGCTCATACATGTATACATACATGAAAGTATGTATATACATAGAGGCAAACAAATGAACAATAAAGTATAACATGTACATGTTCAGACAAGTGAATGGCTCAGGGCAAAGAAATGTCTTCAAACTCGTGCACTGTATTCATGGTCAACAATGACACGCACACACATACACACACAAAATTATGTGTATATATATTTGTAAAGCATGGCAAAGTAGAAGTGGAAAAGTAATGTGCAAATGGAAATGCAAATTGCTCGAATAGTCTCAAAAGAAAAATGGGACTTTTTTTAAAGTCATAAGTTCCAAAAACAGGAAAGAAATGATTTTTCCTTCATGGCTTAAGAAAACTTAGAAAGGATTATTCTACATAAACCACAACCATAAATTCTTTCCTAAATATACAAAGTGACAAGATTGACATTCTAGGCAAATGCATTTTTTACAAGATAATAAACTCATGCTTCCAGAATTGTTAAAACAACATGCAAGAAATTTGGGAAAGTTTTTCAATCTCACAAGTGTATTTGTAAACAAGAATTTCTTTCAAATCTTTCCAGGGAATCATATGGCAATTTTGAGCAAGTAATTAATTCAATGATTCCAGAAAATCAAGTGCAATTTTTTTAGCCAAGAATATCAAACAAAGGTTTCCAGAAAATCAAGCGAGCACACACACAGCAATTTCAACAAGCAACAATCATGCATAATCTAGACCAAATCTATTGCATGAAATCAGAGGAAATCATGGGTTCAAAACCCTATATATATTCACTACATCATCATAGGCAAAGTGGGCAACCGAAAACAATAACAATTCATTCAAGCATTAAGTGAAACTAAAATCAGAAATACTCACAACTGTTTTTGATCGCAAACCCAAATCAGTGGACAAGAAAGCAACTAGAATCGGAAAAAAATTAAAGAACAAACTCCAAATATCAGAAGTCATGATTTGGGGGTAGAATAAGCAAAATCCTAACTTTCCTTATGGCCATCAAAGAAAAGGAGAAACCCGATATTGCAAGTAAAACAAAGAAAAGGGGACCGACCATTTTTTATAAAGGGGGTTTATTTGTTCTTTTTTATATTCGATCCATTGTGTTTTAGTTTATTTGTAAACTAGGATTCTAGTACATGGTTTGAAGTTAGGGAAAATCTGATCTTGGGGATAAAGATCGGTGTAGGGTTTTGAGCGTAGGATTAGAACAAATGGGAGCGGGTGTCGCGAGTTTACAGAGAAATTGTAAGCGTAGAGATTGTTTTAATTATAGTAGAAAACTTAGGGAATGCCGCAGTAGGCGGGGGTTTGCCGAAGCCGGGTAAAATCTATATCGTTTACTTTTCGCATTTATTTATTCTACTATGATTTGTGCTGAGATATTTTTATATTTCTAAAAAGTACAATAAAACCTATTCACCCACTCCAGGGTTAATCTAGATCCTACAAGTTGCATCAGAGCAGGTATTTTTCATTAACTCTAGAATCATGGATTGTTCTGGTTGTTAGGTTAACTAGAGTCAGTCCAGTAATGTTCCAATTATTTCAATGGAACAGATTTTTTAAATTGGAAATCAAAACTTGAATTCTATTTGAAATCTGTTAATTCAAAATATTGGAATATTATTAAAAAATATGGGAGATATGCTAGATAAGAGGAATAAAGTTATCATGATTGTGCTATGCATATTATTTATTCTTATCTTAGTATTAATCAGCTTTAACTTACCTCTCGTTGTTTAACTACACAAGAAATTTGGAAAACTTTCTATGCGAAGTACGAAAGAAAAGATGGCTGCTCAAAACTCTCATAGGCCAACTCAAGCTCAGAATTATGCTTAATAGGATACATAGATACTGACTCAAATAGTGGAGATTTTCCCTATGAAGATTAAATTCATTTTGTAATGATTTAACAAATGCTGTTGATAGTCTCAAATCCAAGAATAAAACTCTGAAATCTAAAAAACTTGAGCCTAGCAACAAAAATAATATTTTGGAACTAAAACTTGAAAATGTCAAAATATTAGAAAACTCCGACTGCAAAAATTGTTTCAATTTCATATCTGATTTAATTCATCACAATGAAAATCTTCAAAATCTTGAAAAAGAAAATATAAGTTCAAAAGAAAATGTGAATGAACTAATTTGTAAAAACAATATTTTGCAAAAAGATTTTGAAAATTTTAAAACAACTCAAAATTCCAAGCATGAAATTTTTGAAAAGGAAATATGTTGAATACTGAATTGATTTTGAAAGAGCTTGAAAATGAAATTAAAAAATTCAAGACTTTTGAAACGCCCCAAATTCGCCCTTTCAGGAAAGACAGGATTGAGTTTTAGAACATGACAAATCAGAACACAAACAGAAGAACATTACGTTGCTTACACAACAATTTACATCAGAGTACAAGAATATAACAGAGTATGAATAAATAATATACAGCAGAAAATATCAGAGATTTAAATTACATTTAAATACATAGCAGTGGAAAAGTAATACATAACACAACTAAAACGAATACACAGATACAGAGCTTTCCGAGTATAGTTCCAGCTGTATATCCGGGATCATGTGAATATAATATCTGCAAAACCAAACTACTAGCTGCCCGCATGGAAAATAGGGGCACCCAGAGTTTATGTTAAAACAATAAACTCCAGGTCAGTCATGTGACTGGTGTGAGAACTAAAGCAGTTATTAATCTGATTTTAAAGTTAGATAAATCAAGGGACCACGCCGTATAACACAGAACGGGTTTAACCCCAGGAATACTAGTGCATAAAACAAACAGTGCAATGCTAATTAAAGAAAAATGGAGCTATTATAAGACACTGGTCCCATCACGCAATGCAATGCAAGCCGGAGGATAGAGTTTTCCCTTATAAAAGCCAAAGAATGCTTGATACGTGAAATTTCATATTTTATTATTACTATAAGTGAAGAAATCAACTTCAAATATAAATGTATCAATCATAGATGGCATAAGTGCCCCATCCCACTAAGTCGCCATACTAGGCTATACAATTAAAACCGAAATGTCGTATCGGAAGTTGGATTCTATCTGTGAACCAAGACAAGGGATCATCCTTCAGATTCGAGATAATCTAGCCTACCATGTCTCAGGATACAGCTGCAACTGCACCTGGAGCGTCAGGGCCAGTCCACATTTTAAATGGATTAAAAATCCCTGAATAATACATTTCCCCGCCCTATGGGGCGTAATGGTTAGTATGTAGACCATATCATCCATCGGCCCAGTAGTGACCGATATAACCGAGGCGCCTCTCTATCCATCAAATAATATGCAATATCCACATGAGTAAAATGTCTGGGCTCCACACCATGACACCACTCCTAGCTAGAAAGAAACGCATGTCCTCCCTGATGTCCTCTCCCGTTTCTGGTTCACATCGGGGTGTGAGGCTCGCGAATTAATGCTATACACAAAGCTATGTCATTTAAGGTCGTGCTTTGATCATCAACCACAAGACTCTGCTTCTCAACAGAAGCCTTGATCCTTTGCATCTCAGCATGCCACATTGACATTCCACACCATGCAACTGATGTCTATCGATATATAACCTTTGAGCTCGTACGTCGCAGAGAAGGGTGTTAAGCAAGAGAATAAATTCTCCGCCACCATACAGATATATATTTAATAGAGATCAATCAACACAGAATAAAATCCAATGTTAGACACACATCCATTTAATAGTTTGTTCTGGGTCTGAACAAAACCGGAGGCACCTTATTCCTCGTCTCATATGTCCAATACAGGAGAGATGTCCTCGCATATCCGGTCGATCTCCAAGTACGTCTTGACGATCACCACTTATTACCTTGTCTTGTGTGTACAACCCAATCAAGACATCAGTAATCAACGAAAGATGTGAAGACCTCCGGTCTTCAACCACCGTCTTCATCGTCGACTTATCATCGAATCAATTATTCAAAATGGGTATAAACCCGGCCTTTCCGAATAACTCACGTATTTTATAAACAAGTGCTATAAAAACACAACGTACGCCTCATTCCAATTCTGAATATTCTTTTATTCAAACATTCACATCATTAGGGAAAGGTTCCCATTAATTTTATCAAAGATAAATTCGTTAAATTTATTCTTTAATCTTCCTTTGGATATCAGTTCAAACCAAATTAAGGTTTATCCAAACTTGTCAGGACTATCGAACCATACCGAAGTAATCCTTTCTTTTATTATCCCAGTCCCAACCTATTCATCCCATAAAGCAAAACTGGTAACACTCATATCTAACACCACAGTGTTATCTGTAAATTTAATTACTGTAACAACCCGGAAAATCAGAACCAATTTAAATTTTTTATTTTGGCAATTTTAATGAAATTTGAATATCTAAAATTATTTATTTTAAATAATAACAATGAGAAATTTATTTTGAATAGAATTAGATTATTTGAAACGAAATTAGAATATAAATATTCATTTTTAATTATAAAAGGAATTGAAAATGGTGCCATAGTTTGAAAATTCGATTTCAAATTTCAAATGAATGTACAGGATTCAAAATAAATCGGATTTTGGTGAAACCAAAAGTATTAGAATCTATTTGAAGATATATTTCCAATGAATCCGAAAAATCAAAAATTCATAGCGGGAATAAAAAGTTATGCCCAGTTGAAAATTCAGAATAGTCGCTATGGAAAATATAGCCCTTAAAAATGGAATTTTTGCAAACGACCTCCGTTTTCAACGAAACCACTTTTGTTGGATCCGGGATGTCAAATTATTGCTAGATTCCAAAATACATAATTTTTGGAATTAATATGTAAGTGTGGCGAAGTAAAACGTGTTTTGACAGTTTCAATCAATTTGGATCGACCAGAAAATGACCGTTTTTCTAACAGTCTCCAAATTCGACGAAATTAGTTTTGTTAGGACCGTATCGTCAAAAAATAGCTAGAATATTTTTTTTTGAATTTTTAGAGTCTGTATGTGACCCCGGTAAATTGAAATGTACATTTAAAATTTAATATATATATTTAAATTTTAATTTAAACGAAAACTGATCGAAACACTCGAATCAGCTTGCGGGACATTTCCCATTGTGTTCGGAATGGGGGTAATTAGCTAGGGGCAACAGTCGGTGAGTTCGATTTGGAGTTCAATTAAGAAAGTTGACTTTTCGGATTTAATTAAATATTCAAATATATATAAAAAAAGGCCCTCCCCCTTTGTTTTCTCTTAGATCGAAACAGATTAAAAAAAAAGGGAGAGGGAACCATGAACGAAATCCCGCCCCTTCTGATCTCGTCCGCCGCCCACGCCATGCAAGGCGCCTGCCTCCAGCGAGACCCCCTCCCCCGACGCTCGACCTCTCCTCTTCCCTCTACTCCAGCCCACCAACGCCCCCAAATCGATTTATCCCAAACCCTAGTCGCACCTCCCACTGCAAGCCTCACCGCGAGCCTGCCACCACCTCCAACCGCAGCCAACGCCACCTCAGCTCCCCGCAGACCTCTTCCCTAATCACCATCGCCGAAAAAAAGTGAGTTTTTATGTTTAAATTTATTTTACTTTTAAAATCTGAGTTTTTTTATGTAATTTTTTTTTAAGTTAGTTTTTTCTATATATAAGTTAGCATTCATAGAAATCGGTTTTTATATTATTATAGAAAAGAAAGGATTTTTAGTATAAAAAAAGATTTGATTTTTTTTCAACATAAAGATTTGATTTTTACAAAACATAAAGATGCGATTGTTATGTTAGAAAAGAAATAATTTTTAGCGTTATAAAGAAGTGATTTTTAACAATATAAAAATATGATTTTTATACGTGTAGCAAACCAAAAATATGATTTTTATAATATCATAGCGAGGTAAAAATATAATTTTTAGCTATGAAAAAAATCGATTTTTATAATGAAGTAGCGAATATAAAAATATATTTTTTATGTGAAGTAGCGGTGTAAAAATATGATTTTTATTTAGGTAGTAGATTAAAAATACGATCTTTATATATATAGAAGCAATATAAAGATATGATTTTTAACAGCATAAAAATGCGATTTTGATATATATGTTGTAACGAAGTGATTTGATTTTTAGTTATATAAAAATTTGATTTTTTGCGCTATCAAAATTTAATTTTTATAAATATACCGAAGTTATAAAAATGTGATTTATCCATGTAGCGGTGAAATAAAAATGTGATTTTTACTATGAACAGCGGGAAAAGATTGCATTGGAACTTTGGGCAAATCCGAACCTTTCAAAAATAGAGAATGGAGGAGTGGATCCCAAAGGTGAGAACTTCTCATTTTAATTTATTTTCTAGTTAAAATATATACTAGGATGTAGACGGTGCTTAGCAGCACCCAACACCCGTCGTCCACAAACCATGGACGACTTGTTTGATTATGATGTGTTGTGGAAATTGATTGTGATGTGGAATGATAAAATATATTCATATGTTGAATGGAAATATATTCATGTGTTGAGTGGAATAATATTCATGTGCTGAAATAAAATATTTTATTGTTAAAAATTTAATTTTTAACGTGTATATGAATAAAATAAATATTCATTTACAAATCGGACGATTTGTTTATGTACACTCATTTTACTAATATGAATTGGGACGATAAATTTTACACATCGCCCAACTGCACAAATAAAATATGTGTTTGTTGATTGAAAACCCCACACGGGTATTGGGATGATAATTAACGTACACTAACTCCAATTGTTTAGATGTATGTCAATCGTTGGGTTGACAGACTGTTGTAAGCGTTAATTATTTAAATTAATGCTTATGCAGTTGTGTAGTGCACTTTGGATGATGGTTGATTGTTTATCATTGTTATTATATACATGTGTTGTATGGAATCCATATAATTAACATTATATAGTAATTGATTGAGTCTCATTCCAATTTGGAAAATAAAGAATATTTTAAAATAATATTCAGAAAAGGATTAAAAATATTCATGTGTTGAATAAAATAAATATTCATGTGTTGAATAAAATAAATATTCATGTCTCAAAAAGAATATTCATGTGTTGAATAAAATATTTAAACAATAAAAATATCATTTTTATTGAATGTATAAACCGTTAGAAATATTCATGTGTTGAATAAAATAAATATTCATGTGTTGAAAAGAATATTCATGTGTTGAATAAAATATTTAAACAATAAAAAAATCATTTTTATTGAATGTATAAACCGTTAAAAATATTCATGTGTTGAATAAAAGCGTGTTGATTAGATATGCGCCATTTTGATGCGAACGATATTTATATCGATTTTATTCATGTTTATAATAAATATCGAAAAGGAAGTGATTTCAAAATCTGATATTTAAAAATATTATCATTCATATATATCGATGATATAGAATATTCAATTTTGATTTAAAATTGAATATGAAGTTGAAATCGTTTTGAAAACGAATTTAAAACGATTTATAAAATACGTTTTAAATAGAAATCGATGATATATATATATATATATATATATATATATATAATGGCTTGAATAGAACGCGCCGCGGAAGTTCGCGAACTTCGACCATTGACTTCGAATGGACATTACGGGAGATCCGACCGTCGGATTCTCCTAAAGCCGAAACCATTGGGTTTGTATTGAAAAGAGCTTTCTAACGAATAGAGAGATTTGAAATCCAACGGTTGGATTTGGAATTATATCCAAATCAAATTTGTAAAAGGTCGCTGTAAGTGCAGTTTGATGACCGTTTATGGAAATCGACTGTACGGGCCTTGATAAAATTATTAAAAATATCGATAATTTGTGTAAAATCATAATAAATGATTTGAAAAAAAAGTAAAATATATTATTATCGAAATGAACTAGTTACGAACTAGAATTATAATCCAATATTTTTAAATAAATAAATTGGATTTGAAATGGTTTTAAAAATAACTAGAAATTTCCAATTTAAGAATTGGAATGGATTTGAATTAAAAGTATCTTCGAATATTTCGATATTGGATTCTGTGATTATACGGGTATTGTGGAGTAATTCGGAAGATATATATATATATATCGTTATTCCAATATGACATTTGTTGGTTTCAGAATTTGATATTGAATATAAGCCGATATATTTACTATTTAGATCCTTGTATTTAATATCAAATGGGATTTTGGGTTTGTCGTGAATGGTGTCTTCAATAACGCTGTTCTTAAACCCAGTCGAGAAAAGATTAGATCTTTTTATTAAGAGTTAATGAAGTTTACCAATTAATTAATATTTAATTGGAATTGAATTGAATTTTGGGTTTATCGTGAATGGTATCTTTAAAAATGTTGTTCTTAAACCCAATGGAGTTAAGAAAATTAGAAACTAACTGGAGATTAGCTAAGTTGAATGGTTTCCTAGGTATTGACTTGATGTTGGTTTCGGCCTTCGGGATTAATACCTAGGGAATTGTTCTCTTACTAATTTACGATTAGAGACTGATGGAATGTGATTTTGGGTTTATCGTGAACTGCGTTTTAAATGACATTGGTTCTTTAACCCAGTTAAAGACAGGAATTATTTTCCTAGAAGTTGTATAATCATTAATATTGATTTTTGGGAAGATTAAAACTAAGTGGAGTTTTAATGAATCTTTAATTAGATTGAAATGGGAATTGATAATTTAAATTATCAAATTTGGGAAATGATCGAGAATGGAGTATCGCTAGTTTTGCTCCTAGCGATAGTTAAATATTTAATTAGATTTGAATGGGAAATGGTAATTAAATTTACCGATAACACCGTGGTGTTAGATATGGAGTATGATCAGTTTTGCTCCATGGGATGAATAGGTTGGGATTGGGAAATTAACCAAATGATTACTTCGGTAAGGTGCGCTAATCCCGACTAGTTTGGAAAACCTTAATTTGGTTTGAATTGATTTCCAAAGGAAGATTAAAGAATAAATTTTAAAGAATTTATCTTTGATAAAATTAATGGGAACAAACCCCTAAAGATGTGAATATTTAAATAAAAGAATATTCAGAATCGGAATGAGGCGTATGTTGTGTTTATATAGCACTTGTTTATTATATACGCGAGTTATTCGGAAAGGCCGGGTTTATACTCATTTTAAATAATTGATTCGACGATGAAGACGGTGGTTAAAGACAGGAGATCTTCACATCGTTTGAATGATTACTGATGTCTTGATTGGGTTGTACACCCAAGATGAGGTAATAAGTGGTGATCGTCCAGACATACTTGGAGATCGACGGATATGCGAGGGCCTCTCTCCTGTATTAGACATATGGGACGAGGAATAAGGTGCCTCCGGTTTCGTTCAGACCCAGAACGAACTTGTAAATGGACTGTGTGTCTAACATTAGATTTTATTCTGTGTTGATTGATTTCTATTAATTATATATCTGTTTGGCGGCGGAGAATTTGTTCTCTTGCTTAACTCCCTTCTCTGAGACGGACGAGCTCAGAGGTTATATATCGAGAGACATCAGCCGCATGGCGTGAATTGCCTATGTGGCGTGCTGAGATGCAAATGATCAAGGCTCCTGTTGAAAAGCAGAGTCTTGTGGTTGATGATCAAAGCACGGCCTATGTGGCATAGCTTTGTGTATAGCGTTAATTCGCGAGCCTCACACCTCGGTACGAGTCAAAAACAGGATCGTGACTGTAGGGATGTAACAACCCGTAAAATGCAAGCCAGTTTGAAATTTTTATTTTGGCCATTTTAGCAAATTTTGAATATTCAAAATGAATTATTTTAAATAATATCGTCGAAAAATTTATTTTGAATAGAATTCGAACGAATATATTTATATACGTCGTCGTTAGAATATATAATAATTATATATAATTATAAAAGGAATTGAAAATGGCGCGGTAGTTCGAAAATTCGATTTCTAATTTCAAATGAATATGCAGAATTCAATATAAGTCAGAATTGAACGAAACAAGAAATATTTGAATCTGTATAACTATATCTTTGTAACGAAGTTGACAAACTGAGATTTCATCTTAGAAATGATAAGATATGCCCAGTTTAAAATTAGAAATAGTCGCTGTGGAATTTATATATATTTTTATATATATAAGGCCCTTAAAAATAGCAATTTTGCAAACGACCTCGGATTTCGACGAAACCAATTTTGTTGGGTCCGTGATGTTAAGTTATTGCTAGATTCCAAATTTCATAATTTTTCGAATCAATATGTGAGCGTAGCAAAGGAAAACGCGTTTGACCAGTTTCAGTTGATTTTAATCGACTGGAAAATGGCCATTTTTCAAACGGTCTCAGAATTCGACGAAACTAGTTTTGTTAGGACCGTATCGTCAATACGAAGCTAGAAAATATTTTTCTGGAATTTTTCTGGTTAGTATGTGACCTCGGTAATTTGGAATGTACGTTTAAAATTCAATATAGTGATTTAAATGTAAATTTAACGGAAACTGATTGTAACAGCCGAATCAGCCTACGATATATATCCCATTGTGTTCGGAATGGGGGTAATACGCTATGGACGACAGGCGGTGGGCCTCGTCTAGAGGTCGTGTGAAAAAGTCAACTTTTTCAAATTAAATAAATAAATAAAAAAATCTTCTTTCTCTCCCATATTATACGCTGCCCCCCCCCCCCCGTTCGAATTTCATAAATCAAAAAAAAAAGAAAAAAAAACAAATCGACCTAGCCGCCAGTCCCTGTCGCGCTCCCTCTCGCCAGCGTCGATCAGCCCCTCGCCCGACTCCACCTCCTCCCGCCAGTTTGATCGAGTCGCCCAAACCCTTCCTCCACTCCCCGCCTCTCTTCTTCTCCCTCAGCCCATCGACCGCACCCCCAAAACCCCGCTAGCCACCTCGCGAGACCCCTCCGACCACTCCAGCCCAAGCCGCACCCCTCCCCTCCGACGTCAGCTGCGACCCCGCAAGGAAAACCCCCCCCCCCCTCTTCGTACAGGGAAAAAAAAACACTGTAAGTTATATGATTTAGATTTTATTAGTTTAAATCTGATTTTTTTTTTTATATATACGTTGAAAAGAAAGATTAGATTTTTAAAAAAAGGCGAAATCTTTGTATGGTGAAGAGCGAAGAGAAAATTTGATTTTGATTATATAGAATAATAAAAATTTGATTTTTACATATTATAGCGAAGAAATAGATTAGATTCAAAAATATAAAAATAGAGTTTTTAATTATATAATGATATCATATTATTGTAAGAAGAAAAGATCGAACTTTTGAAATATAAAAGATCGAATTTTTGAAACGAAAAAGAATATATTTTTGAAATGAAAGGAGAACGTATTTTTTTTAAAAACAAAGAGGTTCGGTTTTTAAAGTGATA
Source organism: Allium sativum (assembly GCA_030737875.1). Lineage (NCBI taxonomy): Eukaryota > Viridiplantae > Streptophyta > Magnoliopsida > Asparagales > Amaryllidaceae > Allium > Allium sativum. Next base: position 942,664,057 of record CM060909.1, on the reverse strand, counting down.
AAAATATAGTCTTTACTATATAGAAGAGGTGAAAATGTGATTTTTGTTTATGCATCGAAATAAAAATAGAATTTTTATATATTGAACTTCGAAAGAAAAATAGAATTTTTATATATTAAACTTCGAAAGAAAAATAGAATTTTTATATATTGAACTTCGAAAGAAAAATAGAATTTTTATATATTGAACTTCGAAAGAAAAATAGAATTTTTATATATTGAACTTCGAAAGAAAAATAGAATTTTTATATATTGAACATCGAGGTAAAAATTCGATTTTTATATATATTGAAAAGCGAAGTAAAAGGTGATTTTTACGTATGTAGTGAAAGCAGCAACGAAGGTGACAAAAAGGCGAGGTCGACGAAGAAGAGTCAAGATGATTGGATAGCTATCGGTGAGAATTTCTGACCTTTCAATTTATTTTTCTAGTTATATATATATATACTAGGATGCAGACGGTGCTTAGTAGCACCCGACACAATCGTCCACAGACCATGGACTTGTTTGTTTGGCTGTGTTGTTAGTTAGATTGTTTGAGTTGATTTGAATTGTTTGGTGAAATGAAATTGATATGATTGATGTGTGAATGGCGTGGGCCTTCAATAGACCGGGGATAAGGCTAGGTCTCGTCCCGTTTCTAGTATCGTGCCGTTATGCCGCCGAAATTTTCTAAAATAAGTTAGAAAAATAAAAATATCATTTTATTGAATAAATGAATTAATTAGAAATTCATAGGTTGAAATAAAATGTTTTATCGTTAAAAATATAATTTTTAACGTGAAGTGAATAAAATAAATATTCATTTACAAACCAGACGGTTTGTTTATGTACACCTATTTGAATGACATTGATTGGGACGATAAATTTTACACATCGCCCAACAGCACAAATAAAATATGTGTTTGATTGTTTGAAACCCCACACGGGTGTTGGGATGAAATTTGAAGTTCACTCATCCCGATTGATTGAATATGTCGATCGGTTGATTGACAGGCTGTTTTAAGCGTTGGATATCTATATTTGATGCTTATACAGTGTGGTGCACTTTGGTTAATGGTTGATTATTTTTCCATGTGATTATATACATGTGTTGTATGAAAATCCATATAATTAACTTTATATGGTAATTGATTGGGCCTCATTCCAGTTTTAAAATAGAAATATTTGAAATAGAAATATTCGAAATGGAATATTTGAAAATATCAATATATGAAGCCGTGTTGATTAGATTGACGCCATTTTGACGTGAACGATATTTATATCGATTTTATTCATTTTAAAATGAATATTAAAAAGTAATTTTGAAATCGAATATTTCGAAATGAATTGAATCGAATATTTCGAAATGAATTGAATTGAAAACGATTTCGAAATGAATTGAATTGAAAACGATTTCGAAATAAAGTGAATTGAAAACGATTTCGAAATAAAGTGAATTGAAAACGATTTCGAAATGAATTGAATTGAAAACGATTTCGAAATGAATTGAATTGAAAACGATTTCGAAATAAAGTGAATTGAAAACGATTTCGAAATGAATTGAATTGAAAACGATTTCGAAATAAAGTGAATTGAAAACGATTTTGAAATAAAGTGAATTGAAAACGATTTCGAAATAAATTGAATTGAAAACGATTTCGAAATGAATTGAATTGAAAACGATTTCGAAATGAATTGAATTGAAAACGATTTCGAAATGAATTGAAAGCGAATTGAAAATGAATTCAAATTGAATTGAAATTTGAATTGAACAGAAATGAATTTTGAAACGAATTTATAAAGAAGAATTCAATTTTGCTTTGAATTGAAATGGAAGTTGAAATAGATTTTGAGATGAATTTAAAACTGTTTATATAATTCGTTCTTAAATAGAAATCGACGAAATATATTATATATATATTATATATATAATATAATGGCCTGAATAGAACGCGCCGCGCCGCGGCAGTTCGTGAATTTCGACCATTTATTTCAAACGGACATTACGGGAGATCCGACCGTCGGATTCTCCTAAAACCGAAACCGTTGGGTTCGTATCGAAAAGAGCTTTCTAACGAATATTAGAAATTCAAAATCTAATGGTTGGATTTGGAGATACGTCCAAATCAAATTCGAAAAAGGTCGCTGTAAGTGCAGTTCGATGGTCGTTGATGGAAATCGACTGTACGGGCCTTGATAAAATTATTAAAAATAGAAATAATTTGTGTAAAATCATAAGAAATGATTTGGGAAAATTTGGGATGAAAAACTCCATATTTGAAAAGATAAAAATAGATTTTTATCGAAATGAACTAGTTTTGAACTAGGAATATAATTCTATTTATTTTTAAATAAATAAATTGAATTTGAAAAGGGTTTTAAAAATAACTAGAATATCCAATGATTGCATTGGAGTGGATTTGAATCGAAATTGTCTTCGGAATATTTCGATGTTGGATTTCGTGATTATGCAGTTGTGGTTATGGAAATTTGAAAGATATAGATATATATATCGTTATTTCCAATACGACATTTGTTAGTCGTAGAATTTGATATTGAATATAAGCCGATATATTTTCTATTCAGGGCCTTGTATTGAATATCGAATGTGATTTGGGTTTGTCGTGAATGGTGTCTTCACTAACACTGTTCTTGAACCCAGTTGAGAAATGATTAAATCTTTTTATTTAGATTTAATGAAGTGTACCAATTAAATGATATTTAATTGGAATTGAATTGATATTGATTTTTGGGTTTATCGTGAACAGTGTTTTAAATAACACTCGTTCTTTAACCCGATAATTAATGAATGTGATTTTGGGTTTATCGTGAACCGTGTTTTAAATGACACTGATTCTTTAACCCAGTTAACGATTAAAACTAAGTGGAGTTTTAATGAATCTTTAATTAGATTGAAATGATCGAAAATGGAGTACCACCAGTCTTGCTCCAGGCGATAGTTAAATCTTTAATTAGATTTGAACGTGAAATGATAATTGAATTTACCAATAACACTGTGGTGTTAGATATGAAGTATTACCAGTTTTACTTCATGGGATGAATAGGTTGGGATTGGGAAATTAAAACAAATGATTACTTCGGTAAGGTTCGCTAATCCCGACTAGTTTGAATTGAGATTCAAAAATAGAATAAAGAATAAATTCAAGGAATTTATCTTGGATAAAATTAATGGGAACCTTTTTCTATGAATGTGAAATTTAGAAACTAACTGTCGGTTAGCCAAGCAGAAGGGTTTTCTGGATATTGATCTGATGTTGGTTTCGGCCTTCGGGGTTAATATTTGGGGGATTATTCTCTTGATTAATTTACGGTGAGTGACTAATGAATTGGAATGAGGCGTATGTTGTGTTTGTGTAACACTTATTTAAAATATACGCGAGTTATTCGGAAAGACCGGGTTTATCCCATTCTGAATAACTGATACGACGATAAGTCGAAGATGAAGACGATGGTCGAAGACCGGAGGTCTTCACGTCGTTTGGGTGATAACTGATGATCTTGATTGGGCTGTACACCCAAGAAGATGGAAACAGTTGGTGATCGTCCAGACGTACTTGGAGATCGATGGATATGCGGGGTACTAGGTGCCTCCGGTTTCGTTCAGACCCAAAACGGACTTGTAAATGGACTGTGTGTCCGACATTGGATTTTAGTCCGTGTGATTGATCTCTATTAAATATATATCTGTTTGGCGGTGGAGAATTTATTCTCTTGCTTAACGCCCTTCTCTGAGACGTACGAGCTCAGGGGTTATATATTGATGGATATCAAACGCATGGAGTGAATTGCCTGTGTGGCATGCCTAAGTGGCAATTGATCGAGGCTTCTGTTGAAAAGCAAAGTCTTGTGGTGATGATCAAAGCAAGGCCTTTGTGGCGTAGCTTTGTGTAACGTTTACCTCGCGAGTTTCACACCCGGTATGAACCAAAAACGGGAGACGGACCTCAGGGAGGGCATGCGTTTCTTTCTAGTTAGAAGTGGCGTCAGTGGTTTTACACGCCCTGACGAGTTTGACATATGTGGTTGTTGCTGTTGCGAGGCGCCTCGGATTGATCGGTCGTTCTCGAACCGATGGAGTCATTTAGTTGGCTCACTTACGCCCCAAAGGGTGGGGAAACGTAGTGTTCAGGCATTTTAATCCACATCGGTGGAACGGCCCTGTCGCTCCAAGGGTCACTCGAGCTCTGATCCTGTGGCTCGGGCTAGAGAGTCACGAATCGGTGGAGGACTATCTTTTGCCTCGGTTCATAGACGGAAATCCAATTTCCAAATATGCGACTTTGCGGTTTTATTTGTAAACCTATATATGGTGACATAGTGGCATGGGACGCTCATGTCGCCTATGATTGATACTTATGATTTGAAGTTGTTTTATACACTATGCACTTATAATAGTATCAAATAATGTGTTTTAAACGTATCAAGCATGCTTTAGCTGTTATAAGGTAAAAACCCTATCCTCCGGCTTGCGTTGCATTGTGTGATGGGACCTGGGTCTTATAACAGCTTCATTTTTCTTTATTTAGCATTGCGTTGTTTGTTTTATGCACTGGTATTCTTGGGAGGAAACCCGTTCCGTGTTATACGGCGTGGTCCCTTGATTTACCGAACTTTAAAATAAAGAATTATAACTGTTTTAGTTCTCACACCAGTCCCATGACTGACCTGGAGTTTATTGTTTTAACCTAAACTCTGGGTGCCCTTATTTTGACACGGGCAGCTAGTAGTTTTGGTTTTTGCAGATTTATATTCACAGGATCCTGGTTTACAGCTGGAACGATATTCGGAAAGCTTTGTATCCGTATATCTCCTTCTAGTTGCGTATTGTATTATTTTCCGCTGCTATGTATTTAAATGTAACTTAAATCTCTGATATTTTTGTGTAATATTTATTCATTTATACTCTGTATATTCTTGTAATCTGATGCATTGTTGTAATATACAATGAAATGTTCTTCTGTATGCGTTCTGTTTTGTCCTGTTCTCAAACGATAGGGCGTTTCGAACGGGCTGGATCGGTTTAGCGACTGATTCGGACCGAGCGAAATTCCTTCTCGTCACACGTGGTATCTGAGCTTTGGTTTACAAAGCTTAGAGAACAAGACACATTAGAACCATACGAAAGAATTCATCAGATATTGGATTAGTAATATCCAATGAGAGTGACTCGTTAGAGATGGGATCAGCAGTATCCTAGAACGAGTGTGAAGAGTATATTTTTCAAATGAAAACAAATTTTGTTTTGCAAATTTAAATCAATTATTCGTATTTGGTTATTTATTTATATTGATGTGGACAATCCAGTATATATATAGATTTTGCGTATACGTCTGATCCGCGTGTATTCAAAGTTTTAATATATCGGATAGATATAGCGTCACACTCTAGTCGCCCGAAGATGATATTGATGATAGCGATCGCATCATCAACATTTATGTTCGAGTTTCGAAGGTGTGATTTTCTATATATTTTCATTAGACTGGTGTGAGAACCAAAACTAATATAGCTAGAATACATTGTTGTGATTTGGCATCAAAACATGATTTTTTGTATATATATCAAATTATGAATTTGAAACTCTAATTCACTAATTGATTGGTGTTTGTGTTGTTTGTTTAGTTGTTTGCTAATTTTGAAACATTTAGCCTAATTGAACCAAAAATTGAATTATATTGAAAATTGGTTGCATTTGCTTGCATATACATATATATCATTGAACAGGTCATAGCAAGGAGGCTAGAGCAGAGAATAAAATTTGTTTGCCCGACAAATAGGTACATGTTTACTACATAATTTCCTGTTTTGTTTGGGTGATGATGATTTTGTGAGCCTATTGGCTAGCCGCTTGGCTTTTTCTTTTTCTTTTTGAGATCTGAAGGACCGGGGAAGCTATTTGAAATTCCCCGATGCTCCCGGTGCAGGGGAGGTTATGGCGAAATTTTTCGAAAATTTAGGGTGTTAGCCAAATTTTTGAAATTTTGAAAATTCTCAGAAACTGAAAAGTTGGAGAATGAAAGCCAGATCGAACATAGAGTTGATTAATCAAACCACTTTCGACTCTGTTCCTTCTCGGGGACGAAAAGTTTTAAGTGGGGGAGATTGTAACAACCCGTAAAATGCAAGCCAGTTTGAAATTTTTATTTTGGCCATTTTAGCAAATTTTGAATATTCAAAATGAATTATTTTAAATAATATCGTCGAAAAATTTATTTTGAATAGAATTCGAACGAATATATTTATATACGTCGTCGTTAGAATATATAATAATTATATATAATTATAAAAGGAATTGAAAATGGCGCGGTAGTTCGAAAATTCGATTTCTAATTTCAAATGAATATGCAGAATTCAATATAAGTCAGAATTGAACGAAACAAGAAATATTTGAATCTGTATAACTATATCTTTGTAACGAAGTTGACAAACTGAGATTTCATCTTAGAAATGATAAGATATGCCCAGTTTAAAATTAGAAATAGTCGCTGTGGAATTTATATATATTTTTATATATATAAGGCCCTTAAAAATAGCAATTTTGCAAACGACCTCGGATTTCGACGAAACCAGTTTTGTTGGGTCCGTGATGTTAAGTTATTGCTAGATTCCAAATTTCATAATTTTTCGAATCAATATGTGAGCGTAGCAAAGGAAAACGCGTTTGACCAGTTTCAGTTGATTTTAATCGACTGGAAAATGGCCATTTTTCAAACTGTCTCAGAATTCGACGAAACTAGTTTTGTTAGGACCGTATCGTCAATACGAAGCTAGAAAATATTTTTCTGGAATTTTTCTGGTTAGTATGTGACCCCGGTAATTTGGAATGTACGTTTAAAATTCAATATAGTGATTTAAATGTAAATTTAACGGAAACTGATTGTAACAGCCGAATCAGCCTACGATATATATCCCATTGTGTTCGGAATGGGGGTAATACGCTATGGACGACAGGCGGTGGGCCTCGTTTAGAGGTCGTGTGAAAAAGTCAACTTTTTCAAATTAAATAAAAAAAATAAAAAAATCTTCTTTCTCTCCCATATTATACGCTGCCCCCCCCCCCCCCCCGTTCGAATTTCATAAATCAGAAAAAAAAAAAGAAAAAAAAACAAATCGACCTAGCCGCCAGTCCCTGTCGCGCTCCCTCTCGCCAGCGTCGATCAGCCCCTCGCCCGACTCCACCTCCTCCCGCCAGTTCGATCGAGTCGCCCAAACCCTTCCTCCACTCCCCGCCTCTCTTCTTCTCCCTCAGCCCATCGACCGCACCCCCAAAACCCCGCTAGCCACCTCGCGAGACCCCTCCGACCACTCCAGCCCAAGCCGCACCCCTCCCCTCCGACGTCAGCTGCGACCCCGCAAGGAAACCCCCCCCCCCTCTTCGCACAGGAAAAAAAAACACTGTAAGTTATATGATTTAGATTTTATTAGTTTAAATCTGATTTTTTTTTTTTATATATACGTTGAAAAGAAAGATTAGATTTTTAAAAAAAGGCGAAATCTTTGTATGGTGAAGAGCGAAGAGAAAATTTGATTTTGATTATATAGAATAATAAAAATTTGATTTTTACATATTATAGCGAAGAAATAGATTAGATTCAAAAATATAAAAATAGAGTTTTTAATTATATAATGATATCATATTATTGTAAGAAGAAAAGATCGAATTTTTGAAATATAAAAGATCGAATTTTTGAAACGAAAAAGAATATATTTTTGAAATGAAAGGAGAACGTATTTTTTTTAAAAACAAAGAGGTTCGGTTTTTAAAGTGATAAAAATATAGTCTTTACTATATAGAAGAGGTGAAAATGTGATTTTTGTTTATGCATCGAAATAAAAATAGAATTTTTATATATTGAACTTCGAAAGAAAAATAGAATTTTTATATATTAAACTTCGAAAGAAAAATAGAATTTTTATATATTGAACTTCGAAAGAAAAATAGAATTTTTATATATTGAACTTCGAAAGAAAAATAGAATTTTTATATATTGAACTTCGAAAGAAAAATAGAATTTTTATATATTGAACATCGAGGTAAAAATTCGATTTTTATATATATTGAATAGCGAAGTAAAAGGTGATTTTTACGTATGTAGTGAAAGCAGCAACGAAGGTGACAAAAAGGCGAGGTCGACGAAGAAGAGTCAAGATGATTGGATAGCTATCGGTGAGAATTTCTCACCTTTCAATTTATTTTTCTAGTTATATATATATACTAGGATGCAGACGGTGCTTAGTAGCACCCGACACAATCGTCCACAGACCATGGACTTGTTTGTTTGGCTGTGTTGTTAGTTAGATTGTTTGAGTTGATTTGAATTGTTTGGTGAAATGAAATTGATATGATTGATGTGTGAATGGCGTGGGCCTTCACTAGACCGGGGATAAGGCTAGGTCTCGTCCCGTTTCTAGTATCGTGCCGTTATGCCGCCGAAATTTTCTAAAATAAGTTAGAAAAATAAAAATATCATTTTATTGAATAAATGAATTGAATAGAAATTCATAGGTTGAAATAAAATGTTTTATCGTTAAAAATATAATTTTTAACGTGAAGTGAATAAAATAAATATTCATTTACAAACCAGACGGTTTGTTTATGTACACCTATTTGAATGACATTGATTGGGACGATAAATTTTACACATCGCCCAACAGCACAAATAAAATATGTGTTTGATTGTTTGAAACCCCACACGGGTGTTGGGATGAAATTTGAAGTTCACTCATCCCGATTGATTGAATATGTCGATCGGTTGATTGACAGGCTGTTTTAAGCGTTGGATATCTATATTTGATGCTTATACAGTGTGGTGCACTTTGGTTAATGGTTGATTATTTTTCCATGTGATTATATACATGTGTTGTATGAAAATCCATATAATTAACTTTATATGGTAATTGATTGGGCCTCATTCCAGTTTTAAAATAGAAATATTTGAAATAGAAATATTCGAAATGGAATATTTGAAAATATCAATATATGAAGCCGTGTTGATTAGATTGACGCCATTTTGACGTGAACGATATTTATATCGATTTTATTCATTTTAAAATGAATATTAAAAAGTAATTTTGAAATCGAATATTTCGAAATGAATTGAATCGAATATTTCGAAATGAATTGAATTGAAAACGATTTCGAAATGAATTGAATTGAAAACGATTTCGAAATAAAGTGATTTGAAAACGATTTCGAAATAAAGTGAATTGAAAACGATTTCGAAATGAATTGAATTGAAAACGATTTCGAAATGAATTGAATTGAAAACGATTTCGAAATAAAGTGAATTGAAAACGATTTCGAAATGAATTGAATTGAAAACGATTTCGAAATAAAGTGAATTGAAAACGATTTCGAAATAAAGTGAATTGAAAACGATTTCGAAATAAATTGAATTGAAAACGATTTCGAAATGAATTGAATTGAAAACGATTTCGAAATGAATTGAATTGAAAACGATTTCGAATTGAATTGAAAGCGAATTGAAAATGAATTCAAATTGAATCGAAATTTGAATTGAACAGAAATGAATTTTGAAACGAATTTATAAAGAAGAATTCAATTTTGCTTTGAATTGAAATGGAAGTTGAAATAGATTTTGAGATGAATTTAAAACTGTTTATATAATTCGTTCTTAAATAGAAATCGACGAAATATATTATATATATATTATATATATAATATAATGGCCTGAATAGAACGCGCCGCGCCGCGGCAGTTCGTGAATTTCGACCATTTATTTCAAACGGACATTACGGGAGATCCGACCGTCGGATTCTCCTAAAACCGGAACCGTTGGGTTCGTATCGAAAAGAGCTTTCTAACGAATATTAGAAATTCAAAATCTAACGGTTGGATTTGGAGATACGTCCAAATCAAATTCGAAAAAGGTCGCTGTAAGTGCAGTTCGATGGCCGTTGATGGAAATCGACTGTACGGGCCTTGATAAAATTATTAAAAATAGAAATAATTTGTGTAAAATCATAAGAAATGATTTGGGAAAATTTGGGATGAAAAACTCTATATTTGAAAAGATAAAAATAGATTTTTATCGAAATGAACTAGTTTTGAACTAGGAATATAATTCTATTTATTTTTAAATAAATAAATTGAATTTGAAAAGGGTTTTAAAAATAACCAGAATATCCAATGATTGCATTGGAGTGGATTTGAATCGAAATTGTCTTCGGAATATTTCGATGTTGGATTTCGTGATTATGCAGTTGTGGTTATGGAAATTTGAAAGATATAGATATATATATCGTTATTTCCAATACGACATTTGTTAGTCGTAGAATTTGATATTGAATATAAGCCGATATATTTTCTATTCAGGGCCTTGTATTGAATATCGAATGTGATTTGGGTTTGTCGTGAATGGTGTGTAACGACCCAGATTTTTGAACAGTTTATTTTAAATATTTAGTATCGTTTAAATATTGAATTAACAAAATATATATATATATAGTGAATTATCGATTGAATAATCGAAATACGATTTATTTTGATAATTATCGTAATATGAAACAGTAACAATTAAATTCAGAGTTAAAACTGTATCAAAACAATTCTATAGATTATTATATATTCTATTTGATTTAGAACGATAATAATTGGTTGAAACCGATTTATATTTTAAACAATTTAATTTAACACAATGAAATGGTGATTTTTCCAAACAGTCTTAGAATAGTGCTAACTCCAGGAATGTGGGTCACTACGCTAAATTCAGGATTCAGAAACACTAGGTATTTTGAAATTTCTGAAGTGTATCGGTTCACATAAATAAAATAAAATAAACCAAAATCAAATCAAAATCTTTTCAAATTTTGCAAGCCGACCTATACTCATCAGCCACCCTAAAAACTGGAAAAAATCGTACATTTATTTCTCCTCGAGCTGTAAAACATGTCTTTCTTGTTCGGTATCAAAGAAACAACAAGTTAATGAAGCTGTACATCTTGTTCACCCTTCGCATTCTATATAATAGGCTGACCCCTTTGATTCCAAGCCAAAATCCCCTTCGTTCCTCAACACAGAAACCGTTTCTCCCTTTTTCAAATCAAGTTGAAATTATATAGAAAATCAAATACTCGATTAAAACAATCAATTCTTGATTCAATTAATTCGTCTGCGCGCAAGTTTCATGCTCATACCATTCAGTCTGAATCCGATCATCCTTCCAGTCGCACTTCTTCATTCAGCGACGCCTAGGGTTCTGTGCTTCGTGGTGGTATGCGAGTGGGTGAAGGGTCGATGTGGTTTTAGAAGAGGTCAGAGCTGTTTTTGGGGTGCGATTGGGTGGGAACGGTTGAAGGGAAGGACGAGCGATTGTTGGTTGCAATTTGGTGAGGGTCGACGCTGGTAAAGGATGCAAACTGGATAAGGGTTATTGGGTGCGGTGGTTTATGCGATGGGCATTAAGGGTTCGTCAGAAGGGGATTTTCAGTTTGAAACTAGAAAGGGAAGAAGGAGCTTAGTTCGACAAAAGGCTTGGAAGTGCTGGGTAGTTTAAAACAATAAGGAAAAAATGCGGCAGTAAGGTATAAATTTTACCGAAAATATAAATACTTAGAATTTATGTAATTATTTGTTTAAGTAGTTAAATATAAAATAATGATTAATCGATAAATAAAATTCTATAATCATAGTGGATGAATATATTCGGTCAAGACAATACAGAGGCGAGATAATATGGAATCAAACAGGATTTTCGGCAAAAGAGAAAAATAAGGTGAGTAAATCTCACTCACCTTTAAAATTATTTTTATTTCATTAAAAATAATTGTCTGTTGCTTGTGTGAATGTTTTCTGGTTGTTTTATATATATTAGTTATTTAGGTTATATATATATATTGGGTTGATTGATTGGTTGGATTCCCGCAGCCTCATTAGCGGATGCCCGCAGTTTCATAGCGGATGATTACCCTATACGCCCACGCTATGATTAGTGGATGACCTTCTATACCGCGATATTCTGCCACGAAGCAGAATGGGTATTATTTATGTGCTAACATCTGTGGATGCAGGAAAACAGGTTGGAGGAATCCAACTGGATTCCTCAAAAATATATTATCTGTTTGTTTATTTGTTTGCATATATATTGTTATATATGATGTGTTAGAAAAATAAATAATTCGTTGCTTTGTGTGTTTAAATATCACTGGGCTTAAGTAATGATATTTAAAAATATCGTGGAAAGAGTATTTGAGATTTAAAAGGGAGAATTCTATTTTTAAATAGAATTTGAATTTTTAAAGGGAATAAAAATATAAACTTGTTTTTGAAAAATAAAACAAGTAGTTTCTTTTTAAACGAAGTTATAAATAGTTCTTTTATAACGAAGTTATAATAGAAGTGAAAAGAATTATCATTTGATAATTCAGAAATAGAAATATAAGTGTGAAATTGGAATTTGAAATGAAATTTCAAATAGGATGTGAAATGGAATTTTTAAATATATAACTCAAATGAAATTTGAGTATAACATTTGAATTTTAAAAGGAGTTTAAATATTTGAATTTTAAGAGGAGATTGAATATTAGAAATTCAAATAGAAGTTCAAATAAAATTTGAATAGACGAAATTAGAATGAAAAATAGAATTTGAATTCAAGGAATTAAAATATAATTTGAATTCGAAGGAATTCGAATAAAGAAATTCAAATAGAGATTTGAATGTAGAATTTCAAAATAGAATTTGAAATAAACTTTGAAAATAGGATTTCAAAGTAGAATTGGAAATAGAATTTCAAATAGGATTTCAAAATAGGAAATCCAAAGGATTTTGAAATGGAATTTGAATTCAAGGGAATTCAAATGGATTTGAGTGAAGAAATTCAAATGGTATTAAAAATGAGTGTGAATATTAGAATTCAAATGGGGCTGGAAATGAATTTGAATATTAGAATTCAAATAGAAAATGAAATTTCAATATAAGAGATTCAAATTGAATTCAAATAGGATTTGATCTATGGGATTTGAATATGAAATTCAAATGGGTTTTAACTATGGAATTTTGAATATAGAATTTAAAAAGAAATTTGAATATTTGAATTTCAATAGAATTCAAATATAGAAATTGGAATATAGAAGTTCAAATGGAATTTGAAACATTTAGAATTTCAAATAGAAATTTAAATGGAGTTTGGATATTTAAATTCAAGTATGAATTTCAAATATAGAAATTCAAAAAAAAAAAGAGTTGAATTAAGGTGGGAATTCGAATAGAGAATTTGAAATGGAATCCGAATAAAGGATTTCAAATGGGATTTGAATACAGGATTTAAAACTATGGAATTTGAAATGTAAAGATTCAAATGGAATTTTGAATATATATATATATATATATATATATATATATATATATATATATTAGAATGAAGTTGAATTCATTTTAAAGAAGTTTAAAGGTTTATAAATATAAATATAATTAAAACGAACTCGCCGCAGCGCTGCAGTTCGTAAAATGGCGATTCGAACTTCAATTGAATATACAGAACCCAATTGAATTCGAAATTCTTTGAAACAAGAAACGTCAGGACCGGTTTGATAATAGTTTTCTAATGAAGGAGAAAAATCTGGATTTCGTCGTATATATTTTGAGTTATATAAAAATCAAATATTCAGAAAAGCAGCGCCATAATCGTTTTAAAACCATAATGGTTTATTTAATATTATAAAAGGATTTTAAGCAAATAAAATCCGAAGTTCTATTTAGAAAAATTTCAGAGTTGGGTTGTAAAATATATGGAAATTCAAGTTGTGTAAATGAATATGATTTTTGAAACAGGAACCAGATTTTGATTTATTGAATAGAATTAACTAAATTGAATAGAAATTAGTTAATGAGATTTCGAATGGATATTGGGGTTTGAATAAGTAAATTCGATTTGAAAATTTATATTCGAAATCAAAAAGGAAACTGGAATTGAAATTGAAATTCAATTTGGTTGTGAGCAAGTTAAACATTTTATTTGAACATGTTATGTTCAACAAAGAAGTGAAATAGACAAAAAGGCTAATTAAAGAATAAATGGGCGAAACTGAATTCAAACGATTAGATGGTATTGAATTGAATTGAAAACAGGTGAACAGGTGTTAAACAGATATGGGATGGAGTATATGAAGATTTTTATTTATGTGCCCGACAAAAAGGTACATGTTTAATTCGTATATGAGATTTTATGCGCCGTATCGGCTAGCCGTTTGGCTTCTTCTTTTTCTTTTTGAGATTAGAAGGACCGGGAAAGCTATTTGAAATTTCCCGATGCTCCCGATACAGGGGAGGTTATGGCGAAATTTTCCGGAAATTTAAGGAGTTAGAATATTTTTAAGATATTTCGATAATTTGAAATCATTGTATCGACGTATTGAATTCGATAGTAAAGTGAACATAAAAATCGAATGTTGTAAACAAAAGGGGATAGAGATAAGTGATTGGAATTGTTTCCAATTGCAAATGGAGACATTTTCTAATATATAGAAAATAAAAGAAGTTAATATTTGGAAACGTTTTCCAAATGGTATAAGAGGCAAGATGATTATTGAGAATATTTGGTTAACAAATATTGATAAGGAAATGGAGAAGAGATTTAATTAATGAAATATTAATTAAAGAGCCCAGTGATTTGTTGATATGTTTGGATGAACACTTGTTTTTATTCGATAGTTAAATCACAGACTGTCGAAGTTTTTGACCATCGTTGTCAATATGGAGAGACCGGTTGGATTATTATCCGAAGAACCACTCCGTATTGGCATAAGCGTTGCGAACCAAGTATGCTGAATATATTGAAGACGGAGTGAAGTGCAAGGGCTTTTCTATTTATAGAAATAGTGCCTTCGGTTTCGTTCAATCCCAGAACGAACGTATAGGGACGAATGTCTGACAGAGTATTTCCAATGATCAAATGGGTTGGTCTGTATGAATGTATATGGTTGCAACGGATTTATCCCTTAGCATAATATCCAGAATATTGGTGCAAACTCAACTAGTGATTAACGGATCTGACGATGTGGCATTCAAAGTGAATGTGTTATCAATGAATGGTAAGTATGCGTAGCCTCAGGCCTCAACAACCGGGAAAGGACAAAAATCGGGCAGGCAGCATGGCTATGTGGGTCGCACCCATTAGGGTGTATAATCACCTATCTAGAGAAATTCCTTTTGTTTCTTAATCTATCGATTCTGCCCATTCGGGAAACGGTGGTTTGAGTCCAACCGTTGGTGATATACATTCGATACACTCAAGCGAAATGAGTGGTCGGTCATGTGTGGGCCGGGTTGCAAGACGTTCTTGTTGAACCCAGGTGTATTCGCCTCTAGAGATACATCATCGGAAGGTGGTTCCATACCTTGTCATGTTGGAAATCCAATCTCCAATAAGCGCCATGCGGTTTTTGATTTTATACTATATATGTGGAGCGTGAGATGCAAGCGTTCTGCTATTTGGTTATTTACTTGATGTAGACATTATTATAATATCACTGGATTTTCGTATCAAAGTGTTTTGGGTTATAGTAAGGTAAAAACCGTCCATGTTTATGTGTGGGCTGGTCTTACTATTATCTTTTCTTTCAAAAAGGATTTTTGAAAGTTAAACAAGTGGTTGGAGTTTACTCACACCAGTCCCATGACTGACCCAGAGTTTATTTTGTTTTGTTTCCCTAAACTCTTGGGTGCCCAAAATTTGTACGGGCAGTCAAGTAGTCGGGATTTCACAGATTCATTTGAAGGAGCTGGAAGCAGGAGGCTTCACCGGTTAGCTATAGGCTATCATATATTCCGCTGTGGACCTTGTTTGTATCTGGAAACAGATGTTTATAACTGTTCCAGAAATGACTGTTGTGCTCTTAGTATGGTATGTATATAAAGTTACTGATTTGTATTTCAAAAGTTATGTTATATAATATATTTTATTCGTTCCGCTGAGAGTTGTGATCTTCGTTTTTCTTCTATTCTAATATTTCTTTCTTTCTATTTCTCATCCTCTAACCTCTTTCTAATAATGGTTCGTATTTCTGTGTTATTTGGGTTGGACGTGTGTTGTATTTAGTCAACTCAGATAGCTCGGATTTGCGGGTCGTTTCAGTTGGTATCAGAGCTCAGGTTGAGCGAATACCTAGGCTTGTGTGGCATGTGCTCATTAGAGATAGGGTCAGTAGTACCCTAGAATGAGATGAGTATATATATACGAGAGAGCGTATTTGTTATTTGATATAAAAATTGTTTTATATTGTGTTGGCTTGTCTGTTAAGTGGTTTATGAATTCTGGTCGAATCGTGGGACGCCACGAAGTCGATAGGGATTTCTAAACACTTAAACAGAGAAATTCGACACAGTATTGTTTTAAGTGGGTAAATGAAATAATTGTATCCAAAATTTCTATTTTGATATAGAAAGAATAATTTTCTAGAATTCTTATTATATGGATGTGTTGGATGTTGATTTTATAATCAAATGAGATTATAAAATTAGAATGGTTATTTATAACCAAATAGAATTTGTATAGGAATTAAATATACAAATGAGATAAATTAGAATTAAATTCAAACCAGAATTAAGAATTCAAAATCCTGGGAAGTTGAAAAATATTTTTTTCAAAGTATATTAAATATAGGTTTGTTTTAAAAGGATTTGAAAGAAAATCATTTTAGATGGATTTTGAAATAATAAGGCACTGAACTCACTTCAATGGCTGGGAAATTATTCTGATGATGATTGCAACATCATCAGTGTTCATTTCCGAGTTTCTAAGTGATGAATTGCTACCTTAAGAAAAGTTTTTGATGGAAATTTGTTTGAAAGAAAACAAGTGGTTTGAAAATTCAAATGTTTTGAATTTGAAATGAAAATAAATATATGTATATATTTATGGGATTTCAAAAGAATTTGAAAAGAAAACCCAGGGATTTGAATTCTGGAATTTAAATTTAACTTAAACAAGTTAAATGGGTCAAAGTGAATGAATTGATTAGAATCAATTTGAATAGGTTTGATGGAATATAGATTGGATATAAATGGATTGATCGTAGACCATTCAAATTAAATGTGTGAAGACCAAAAGTTTTGGTTGGAGCTAATTTGTTGAAATATGAGGTGTTGAGTTTCAACATAAGTAAATTTTTGAAAAGTAATAGATTTGTATCATTTTCCTACCTTAGCAATTTCGAGGACGAAATTATTTTAAGGGGGGAAGAATGTAACGACCCAGATTTTTGAACAGTTTATTTTAAATATTTAGTATCGTTTAAATATTGAATTAACAAAATATATATATATATATATAGTGAATTATCGATTGAATAATCGAAATACGATTTATTTTGATAATTATCGTAATATGAAACAGTAACAATTAAATTCAGAGTTAAAACTGTATCAAAACAATTCTATAGATTATTATATATTCTATTTGATTTAGAACGATAATAATTGGTTGAAACCGATTTATATTTTAAACAATTTAATTTAACACAATGAAATGGTGATTTTTCCAAACAGTCTTAGAATAGTGCTAACTCCAGGAATGTGGGTCACTACGCTAAATTCAGGATTCAGAAACACTAGGTATTTTGAAATTTCTGAAGTGTATCGGTTCACATAAATAAAATAAAATAAACCAAAATCAAATCAAAATCTTTTCAAATTTTGCAAGCCGACCTATACTCATCAGCCACCCTAAAAACTGGAAAAAATCGTACATTTATTTCTCCTCGAGCTGTAAAACATGTCTTTCTTGTTCGGTATCAAAGAAACAACAAGTTAATGAAGCTGTACATCTTGTTCACCCTTCGCATTCTATATAATAGGCTGACCCCTTTGATTCCAAGCCAAAATCCCCTTCGTTCCTCAACACAGAAACCGTTTCTCCCTTTTTCAAATCAAGTTGAAATTATATAGAAAATCAAATACTCGATTAAAACAATCAATTCTTGATTCAATTAATTCGTCTGCGCGCAAGTTTCATGCTCATACCATTCAGTCTGAATCCGATCATCCTTCCAGTCGCACTTCTTCATTCAGCGACGCCTAGGGTTCTGTGCTTCGTGGTGGTATGCGAGTGGGTGAAGGGTCGATGTGGTTTTAGAAGAGGTCAGAGCTATTTTTGGGGTGCGATTGGGTGGGAACGGTTGAAGGGAAGGACGAGCGATTGTTGGTTGCAATTTGGTGAGGGTCGACGCTGGTAAAGGATGCAAACTGGATAAGGGTTATTGGGTGCGGTGGTTTATGCGATGGGCATTAAGGGTTCGTCAGAAGGGGATTTTCAGTTTGAAACTAGAAAGGGAAGAAGGAGCTTAGTTCGACAAAAGGCTTGGAAGTGCTGGGTAGTTTAAAACAATAAGGAAAAAATGCGGCAGTAAGGTATAAATTTTACCGAAAATATAAATACTTAGAATTTATGTAATTATTTGTTTAAGTAGTTAAATATAAAATAATGATTAATCGATAAATAAAATTCTATAATCATAGTGGATGAATATATTCGGTCAAGACAATACAGAGGCGAGATAATATGGAATCAAACAGGATTTTCGGCAAAAGAGAAAAATAAGGTGAGTAAATCTCACTCACCTTTAAAATTATTTTTATTTCATTAAAAATAATTGTCTTTTGCTTGTGTGAATGTTTTCTGGTTGTTTTATATATATTAGTTATTTAGGTTATATATATATATATATTGGGTTGATTGATTGGTTGGATTCCCGCAGCCTCATTAGCGGATGCCCGCAGTTTCATAGCGGATGATTACCCTATACGCCCACGCTATGATTAGTGGATGACCTTCTATACCGCGATATTCTGCCACGAAGCAGAATGGGTATTATTTATGTGCTAACATCTGTGGATGCAGGAAAACAGGTTGGAGGAATCCAACTGGATTCCTCAAAAATATATTATCTGTTTGTTTATTTGTTTGCATATATATTGTTATATATGATGTGTTAGAAAAATAAATAATTCGTTTCTTTGTGTGTTTAAATATCACTGGGCTTAAGTAATGATATTTAAAAATATCGTGGAAAGAGTATTTGAGATTTAAAAGGGAGAATTCTATTTTTAAATAGAATTTGAATTTTTAAAGGGAATAAAAATATAAACTTGTTTTTGAAAAATAAAACAAGTAGTTTCTTTTTAAACGAAGTTATAAATAGTTCTTTTATAACGAAGTTATAAATGAAGTGAAAAGAATTATCATTTGATAATTCAGAAATAGAAATATAAGTGTGAAATTGGAATTTGAAATGAAATTTCAAATAGGATGTGAAATGGAATTTTTAAATATATAACTCAAATGAAATTTGAGTATAACATTTGAATTTTAAAAGGAGTTTAAATATTTGAATTTTAAGAGGAGATTGAATATTAGAAATTCAAATAGAAGTTCAAATAAAATTTGAATAGACGAAATTAGAATGAAAAATAGAATTTGAATTCAAGGAATTAAAATATAATTTGAATTCGAAGGAATTCGAATAAAGAAATTCAAATAGAGATTTGAATGTAGAATTTCAAAATAGAATTTGAAATAAACTTTGAAAATAGGATTTCAAAGTAGAATTGGAAATAGAATTTCAAATAGGATTTCAAAATAGGAAATCCAAAGGATTTTGAAATGGAATTTGAATTCAAGGGAATTCAAATGGATTTGAGTGAAGAAATTCAAATGGTATTAAAAATGAGTGTGAATATTAGAATTCAAATGGGGCTGGAAATGAATTTGAATATTAGAATTCAAATAGAAAATGAAATTTCAATATAAGAGATTCAAATTGAATTCAAATAGGATTTGATCTATGGGATTTGAATATGAAATTCAAATGGGTTTTAACTATGGAATTTTGAATATAGAATTTAAAAAGAAATTTGAATATTTGAATTTCAATAGAATTCAAATATAGAAATTGGAATATAGAAGTTCAAATGGAATTTGAAACATTTAGAATTTCAAATAGAAATTTAAATGGAGTTTGGATATTTAAATTCAAGTATGAATTTCAAATATAGAAATTCAAAAAAAAAAGAGTTGAATTAAGGTGGGAATTCGAATAGAGAATTTGAAATCGAATCCGAATAAAGGATTTCAAATGGGATTTGAATACAGGATTTAAAACTATGGAATTTGAAATGTAAAGATTCAAATGGAATTTTGAATATATATATATATATTAGAATGAAGTTGAATTCATTTTAAAGAAGTTTAAAGGTTTATAAATATAAATATAATTAAAACGAACTCGCCGCAGCGCTGCAGTTCGTAAAATGGCGATTCGAACTTCAATTGAATATACAGAACCCAATTGAAGTCGAAATTCTTTGAAACAAGAAACGTCAGGACCGGTTTGATAATAGTTTTCTAATGAAGGAGAAAAATCTGGATTTCGTCGTATATATTTTGAGTTATATAAAAATCAAATATTCAGAAAAGCAGCGCCATAATCGTTTTAAAACCATAATGGTTTATTTAATATTATAAAAGGATTTTAAGCAAATAAAATCCGAAGTTCTATTTAGAAAAATTTCAGAGTTGGGTTGTAAAATATATGCAAATTCAAGTTGTGTAAATGAATATGATTTTTGAAACAGGAACCAGATTTTGATTTATTGAATAGAATTAACTAAATTGAATAGAAATTAGTTAATGAGATTTCGAATGGATATTGGGGTTTGAATAAGTAAATTCGATTTGAAAATTTATATTCGAAATCAAAAAGGAAACTGGAATTGAAATTGAAATTCAATTTGGTTGTGAGCAAGTTAAACATTTTATTTGAACATGTTATGTTCAACAAAGAAGTGAAATAGACAAAAAGGCTAATTAAAGAATAAATGGGCGAAACTGAATTCAAACGATTAGATGGTATTGAATTGAATTGAAAACAGGTGAACAGGTGTTAAACAGATATGGGATGGAGTATATGAAGATTTTTATTTATGTGCCCGACAAAAAGGTACATGTTTAATTCGTATATGAGATTTTATGCGCCGTATCGGCTAGCCGTTTGGCTTCTTCTTTTTCTTTTTGAGATTAGAAGGACCGGGAAAGCTATTTGAAATTTCCCGATGCTCCCGATACAGGGGAGGTTATGGCGAAATTTTCCGGAAATTTAAGGAGTTAGAATATTTTTAAGATATTTCGATAATTTGAAATCATTGTATCGACGTATTGAATTCGATAGTAAAGTGAACATAAAAATCGAATGTTGTAAACAAAAGGGGATAGAGATAAGTGATTGGAATTGTTTCCAATTGCAAATGGAGACATTTTCTAATATATAGAAAATAAAAGAAGTTAATATTTGGAAACGTTTTCCAAATGGTATAAGAGGCAAGATGATTATTGAGAATATTTGGTTAACAAATATTGATAAGGAAATGGAGAAGAGATTTAATTAATGAAATATTAATTAAAGAGCCCAGTGATTTGTTGATATGTTTGGATGAACACTTGTTTTTATTCGATAGTTAAATCACAGACTGTCGAAGTTTTTGACCATCGTTGTCAATATGGAGAGACCGGTTGGATTATTATCCGAAGAACCACTCCGTATTGGCATAAGCGTTGCGAACCAAGTATGCTGAATATATTGAAGACGGAGTGAAGTGCAAGGGCTTTTCTATTTATAGAAATAGTGCCTTCGGTTTCGTTCAATCCCAGAACGAACGTATAGGGACGAATGTCTGACAGAGTATTTCCAATGATCAAATGGGTTGGTCTGTATGAATGTATATGGTTGCAACGGATTTATCCCTTAGCATAATATCCAGAATATTGGTGCAAACTCAACTAGTGATTAACGGATCTGACGATGTGGCATTCAAAGTGAATGTGTTATCAATGAATGGTAAGTATGCGTAGCCTCAGGCCTCAACAACCGGGAAAGGACAAAAATCGGGCAGGCAGCATGGCTATGTGGGTCGCACCCATTAGGGTGTATAATCACCTATCTAGAGAAATTCCTTTTGTTTCTTAATCTATCGATTCTGCCCATTCGGGAAACGGTGGTTTGAGTCCAACCGTTGGTGATATACATTCGATACACTCAAGCGAAATGAGTGGTCGGTCATGTGTGGGCCGGGTTGCAAGACGTTCTTGTTGAACCCAGGTGTATTCGCCTCTAGAGATACATCATCGGAAGGTGGTTCCATACCTTGTCATGTTGGAAATCCAATCTCCAATAAGCGCCATGCGGTTTTTGATTTTATACTATATATGTGGAGCGTGAGATGCAAGCGTTCTGCTATTTGGTTATTTACTTGATGTAGACATTATTATAATATCACTGGATTTTCGTATCAAAGTGTTTTGGGTTATAGTAAGGTAAAAACCGTCCATGTTTATGTGTGGGCTGGTCTTACTATTATCTTTTCTTTCAAAAAGGATTTTTGAAAGTTAAACAAGTGGTTGGAGTTTACTCACACCAGTCCCATGACTGACCCAGAGTTTATTTTGTTTTGTTTCCCTAAACTCTTGGGTGCCCAAAATTTGTACGGGCAGTCAAGTAGTCGGGATTTCACAGATTCATTTGAAGGAGCTGGAAGCAGGAGGCTTCACCGGTTAGCTATAGGCTATCATATATTCCGCTGTGGACCTTGTTTGTATCTGGAAACAGATGTTTATAACTGTTCCAGAAATGACTGTTGTGCTCTGATGATGGTATGTATATAAAGTTACTGATTTGTATTTCAAAAGTTATGTTATATAATATATTTTATTCGTTCCGCTGAGAGTTGTGATCTTCGTTTTTCTTCTATTCTAATATTTCTTTCTTTCTATTTCTCATCCTCTAACCTCTTTCTAATAATGGTTCGTATTTCTGTGTTATTTGGGTTGGACGTGTGTTGTATTTAGTCAACTCAGATAGCTCGGATTTGCGGGTCGTTTCATGGTGTCTTCACTAACACTGTTCTTGAACCCAGTTGAGAAATGATTAAATCTTTTTATTTAGATTTAATGAAGTGTACCAATTAAATGATATTTAATTGGAATTGAATTGATATTGATTTTTGGGTTTATCGTGAACAGTGTTTTAAATAACACTCGTTCTTTAACCCGATAATTAATGAATGTGATTTTGGGTTTATCGTGAACCGTGTTTTAAATGACACTGATTCTTTAACCCAGTTAACGATTAAAACTAAGTGGAGTTTTAATGAATCTTTAATTAGATTGAAATGATCGAAAATGGAGTACCACCAGTCTTGCTCCAGGCGATAGTTAAATCTTTAATTAGATTTGAACGTGAAATGGTAATTGAATTTACCAATAACACTGTGGTGTTAGATATGAAGTATTACCAGTTTTACTTCATGGGATGAATAGGTTGGGATTGGGAAATTAAAACAAATGATTACTTCGGTAAGGTTCGCTAATCCCGACTAGTTTGAATTGAGATTCAAAAATAGAATAAAGAATAAATTCAAGGAATTTATCTTGGATAAAATTAATGGGAACCTTTTTCTATGAATGTGAAATTTAGAAACTAACTGTCGGTTAGCCAAGCAGAAGGGTTTTCTGGATATTGATCTGATGTTGGTTTCGGCCTTCGGGGTTAATATTTGGGGGATTATTCTCTTGATTAATTTACGGTGAGTGACTAATGAATTGGAATGAGGCGTATGTTGTGTTCGTGTAACACTTATTTAAAATATACGCGAGTTATTCGGAAAGACCGGGTTTATCCCATTCTGAATAACTGATACGACGATAAGTCGAAGATGAAGACGATGGTCGAAGACCGGAGGTCTTCACGTCGTTTGGGTGATAACTGATGATCTTGATTGGGCTGTACACCCAAGAAGATGGAAACAGTTGGTGATCGTCCAGACGTACTTGGAGATCGATGGATATGCGGGGTACTAGGTGCCTCCGGTTTCGTTCAGACCCAGAACGGACTTGTAAATGGACTGTGTGTCCGACAATGGATTTTAGTCCGTGTGATTGATCTCTATTAAATATATATCTGTTTGGCGGCGGAGAATTTATTCTCTTGCTTAACGCCCTTCTCTGAGACGTACGAGCTCAGGGGTTATATATTGATGGATATCAAACGCATGGAGTGAATTGCCTGTGTGGCATGCCTAAGTGGCAATTGATCGAGGCTTCTGTTGAAAAGCAAAGTCTTGTGGTGATGATCAAAGCAAGGCCTTTGTGGCGTAGCTTTGTGTAACGTTTACCTCGCGAGTTTCACACCCGGTATGAACCAAAAACGGGAGACGGACCTCAGGGAGGGCATGCGTTTCTTTCTAGTTAGAAGTGGCGTCAGTGGTTTTACACGCCCTGACGAGTTTGACTTATGTGGTTGTTGCTGTTGCGAGGCACCTCGGATTGATCGGTCGTTCTCGAACCGATGGAGTCATTTAGTTGGCTCACTTACGCCCCAAAGGGTGGGGAAACGTAGTGTTCAGGCATTTTAATCCACATCGGTGGACCGGCCCTGTCGCTCCAAGGGTCACTCGAGCTCTGATCCTGTGGCTCGGGCTAGAGAGTCACGAATCGGTGGAGGACTATCTTTTGCCTCGGTTCATAGACGGAAATCCAATTTCCAAATACGCGACTTTGCGGTTTTATTTGTAAACCTATATATGGTGACATAGTGGCATGGGACGCTCATGTCGCCTATGATTGATACTTATGATTTGAAGTTGTTTTATACACTATGCACTTATAATAGTATCAAATAATGTGTTTTAAACGTATCAAGCATGCTTTAGCTGTTATAAGGTAAAAACCCTATCCTCCGGCTTGCGTTGCATTGTGTGATGGGACCTGGGTCTTATAACAGCTTCATTTTTCTTTATTTAGCATTGCGTTGTTTGTTTTATGCACTGGTATTCTTGGGAGGAAACCCGTTCCGTGTTATACGGCGTGGTCCCTTGATTTACCGAACTTTAAAATAAAGAATTATAACTGTTTTAGTTCTCACACCAGTCCCATGACTGACCTGGAGTTTATTGTTTTAACCTAAACTCTGGGTGCCCTTATTTTGACACGGGCAGCTAGTAGTTTTGGTTTTTGCAGATTTATATTCACAGGATCCTGGTTTACAGCTGGAACGATATTCGGAAAGCTTTGTATCCGTATATCTCCTTCTAGTTGCGTATTGTATTATTTTCCGCTGCTATGTATTTAAATGTAACTTAAATCTTTGATATTTCTGTGTAATATTTATTCATTTATACTCTGTATATTCTTGTAATCTGATGCATTGTTGTAATATACAATGAAATGTTCTTCTGTATGCGTTCTGTTTTGTCCTGTTCTCAAACGATAGGGCGTTTCGAACGGCCTGCATCGGTTTAGCGACTGATTCGGACCGAGCGAAATTCCTTCTCGTCACAAGGGAGTGTACAACGTTTCTTTCTAGCTAAGGGTGGTGTCAGCGTTTTACAAGCCCTGACATTTATATTATTTTTACCTATGTGGTTGTTGGAATGCGAGGCTCCTCGGATATATCGGTCTCTACGGAGCCGATGGATAGGTCCTATAGGACCGAGAAACGTGTATTCAAGTATAACTAATCCGCTATAAGTGGAGCGGCCCTAAAGATACAAGGATTCGCCAGCGTCTGAATCCTAAGGCATATGCTAGAGTGTTTCGAAGCGGTGACGAGCCATCCCTGGCCTCGACTCATAATGGAAATTCATTTTCCAATACGTGACATTTCGGTTTTAGTTGTAATCCTATATATGGCGACATAGTGGGATGGGGCACTTATGCCGTCAATGATTGATACATTTATATTTGAAGTTGATTTCTTCACTTATAGTAATAATAAAAGATTAAATTTCACATATCAAGCATTATTTGGCTATTATAAGGTAAAACACTATCC
This sequence comes from Allium sativum, assembly GCA_030737875.1. Taxonomy (NCBI): domain Eukaryota; kingdom Viridiplantae; phylum Streptophyta; class Magnoliopsida; order Asparagales; family Amaryllidaceae; genus Allium; species Allium sativum. The sequence continues at coordinate 942,638,219 of CM060909.1, read as the reverse complement.
TCTGGCTTGCGTTGCATTGTGTGATGGGACCTGGGTCTTATAATAGCTTCATTGTTCTTTATTTAGCATTGCGCTGTTTGTTTTATGCACTGGTATTCTTGGGAGGAAACCCGTTCCGTGTTATACGGCATGGTCCCTTGATTTACTTAACTTTAAAAATAAAGATTAATAACTGTTTTGTTCTCACACCAGTCACATGACTGACCTGGAGTTAATTGTTTTAACCTAAACTCTGGGTGCCCTTATTTTCCACACGGGTAGCTAGTAGTTTTGGTTTTGCAGATTTATATTCACAGGATCCTGGTTTACAGCTGGAATGGTATTCAGAAAGCTCTATATCCATATATCTTCTTCAGTTGTGTTTTGTATTATTTTCCGCTGCAGTAATGTAATTAAATCTCTGATATTTTATGATGTGTAATATTTATTCATACTCTGTATATTCTTGTATTCTGATGGGATTGTTGCAATAAGCAATGAAATGTTCTTATATTTATGTTCTGATTCGTCTTATCCTCATAGCAATTCGTACTTTCCTTTACAGGGGAGTTCAGGTCATTACAATTACCTTCTCACGTTCAAATCTAATAAAAGATTTAACTATCGCTTGGAGCAAAACTGGTGATACTCCAGTCTCGATCATTTCCCAAATTTGATAATTTAAATTATCAATTCACATTTCAATCTAATTAAAGATTCATTAAAAGTCCACTTAGTTTTAATCTTCCCAAAAAACAATATTAATGATTGTTTAACTTTGGGAAATCAAACATGTTGCATCAACAATCTACACCGTACCACTGATTTCTACCGATATGTAAGCTCTAAGCTCGTATGTCTTAGAGAAGGGTGTTAAGCAAGAGAATAAATTCTCCGCCACCAAACAGATATATATTTAGCAGAGTTCAACAATACAATTCAAAATACAATGTTAGACATGTAATCCTGCCTTTAACTGGGTTAAAGAACTAATATCATTTAAAACACAGTTCACAATAAACCCAAATCACATTCCATTAATTATGGAATCCTCACAGAAAACAGATCAATATATAATCGATATCAATTTCTGTATCCGACTAATAATATAAATGACAAAGCCTTTTAAATTATATATATATATATATATTAACAGTCTTTCTCCACAGAAACTCACTTCGATTATTACCAAATCGAATTCCATTCAATTCCAATTTATTTTGTTAAACTGAAAAACTTTACTTTCGAAAATTCCATTAAATCATAGAATAAAGATTTATAAATTCCAAACCTTAACTTCATTGTTAATCAGGTTAAAGAACAAGTGTTATTTAAAACACCATTCACAATAAACCCAAAAATCCAATTCTTAATTCAATTCCAATTAAATATTAATTAATTGGTTAATTCCTCTAAATCTTAATTAAAAGATTTATTCTTTTCTCAACTGGGTTTAAGAGCAGTGTTAATGAAAACACCATTCACGACAAACCCAAAATCCAATTTGATATTAAATACAAGGCTCTGAATAGAAATTATATCGGCTTATATTCAATATTAAATTCTGGAACCAACAAATATCATATTGGAAATAATGATATAAAATAGATCTTCCAAATTTCCGTAACAATATCTGTATAATCATGGAATCCAATAAGGTTTTAACACATGGGTACATATGGCATGTACGAAAGCAAAGCAAATGTACAAGATGGTGCACAGCAAATCATTCAAGTCTCATATGCAAAATGCAACATGACATATATATACACACACATGAATGTGCATATATACGGCAAAGCCGAGAACCAAACAAGCTAAGAAACAAGTATATGGCCCAAAATTAATTCGGGACAAAAATTGATGGTATGAATATATGTAGTATGTTGAACAAGCCTAAACAAAGGACACTACAGTATACATGAGTACGCTCATGGCACAAGCAAGCCAACAGTTAACATGAACTCAAACGATCAAATGAAAAGCCAAGCAAATGATGTGCACAATAACATGGTTCATACCAAAATAGTTCAAGAGCAGCATAACCTGGCCAAACAAGTAATCGAGGTAACATGAGTCAGCAAGCTAGTTTCAAGCTCATGCAAATAATAGCATGCATGGCAATAATATTGATCAATGTATCCATGTATATGTAATGAACACAACTACAAAGGTGTACTAATGCAACTGAACTAGATGACTGACCAACACATTCAGGCTCAAGAAAGTGATGACAGAGCACACAAATTTATACAAATTGGCAACCAGAAGATGGAACTGCATGAATGCACAGCAGTGAAGCAACACAATACATGACAGGAAGTACAAATACAAGTGCTACTGCAGCATCAAGTTACACATGATCACAATGCATTCCTGAATTAGGCGAAAACAATTTGTGGAGCACAAGCATAGAAGACCAGAGGTGCAAACTCAAGTGAATAGCCCAAAATAGCAAAGTAGAACAATAAGGAAGAGGCAACAATAGTTAAATGTAGGCCAGCACACACAGGTGCAACATAAGGTGCAGTATACATGGGTGCATAGGAAAACAGTGATGACAAGCAAAAGACAAGTTTAGATCAACAACACAAGCTAGGTGTAGCCAATAAAAGATACAAATTCAACCAACATTTCCAATTAAGACAAGGTTATAATGCATGAAGCAAGACCAGCAACTGATACATATATACATATATACAAGTATGTATATACATAGAGGCAAACAAATGAACAATAAAGTATAGCATGTACATGTTCAGGCAAGTGAATGGCTCAGGGAAAAGAAATGCCTACAAACTAGTGCACTGTATTCATGGTCAACAATGACATATATATATATATATACACACACGCGCACGCACACACAAATTTATTTCTATATATATATTTGTAAAGCATGACAAAGCAGAAGTGGGAACACAATGTGCAAATAGAAACACAAACTGCTCGAATTATCTTAGAAGAAAAAGGGGACTTTTTTTTAAAGTCATAAAGCTCCAAAAACAGGAAAGAAATGATTTTGCATTCGTGGCTTAAGCATACTTGGCAAGGATTATCCTACATAAATCACAACCATAAATTCTTTCCTAAATATACAAAGTGACAAGATTAGCACTCTAGGGAAATGCATTTTTTACAAGACAATAAATTCGTTCTTCTAGAATTGTTAAAAACAACATGCAAGAAATTTGGGAAGTTTTTAAATCTCGCAAGTGTATTGTAAGTAAGAATTTCTTTCAAATATTTCCTAGGAATCAAACGGAAATTTTGAGCAAGTATTAATTCAATGATCCAGAAAATCAAATGCGATTTTTTTAGCCAAGAATATCAAGCAATGGTTTCCAGAAATCAAATAAGAACATAGATGGAAATTTCAACAAGCAATAATCATGTATAATCAAGACTAAATCTATTGCATGAAATCAGAGGAAATCATAGGTTTAAAACCCTATATATATTCACCACATCATCACAGGAAAAATGAGCAATCAAAAACAAAAACAATTCATTCAAGCATCAAGAGAAATTAAAATCAGAAATACTCACAACTGTTTTCGATCACAAACCCAAATCGATGGACAAGAAAGAAACTACAATCAGAAGCAAATCACAGAACAATCTCCAGATATCAGAAGTCATGATTTTGGGGCAGAATAAACAAAACCCTAGCTTTCCTTTGGCCATCAAAGAAAAGGAGAAACCCGATATTACAAGTAAAACAAAGAAGGGGACCGACCATTTTTTTTAATAAAGGAGGTTTATATGTTGTTTTATTTTTAAGTTATATTTCTTTTGTATTCGATCCATTGTTTTCTAGTTTATTTGTAAACTAGGGTTCTAGCTGTAGGGTTTGTAGTTATGGAAAATCTGACCTTGGGGATAAAGATCAGTGCAGGGTTTTGAGCATAGGATCTGAACAGTCGGAAGAGGTTTGCCGAAGCTGGTAAAATCTCTATCATTTACTTTCCGCATTTATTTATTCTGTTGTGATATGTGCTGAGATTTTTTATATTACTCAAAACTGCAATAAACCTTATTCACCCCTCTCTAGGGTTAATCAAGATCCTAAAGGCTTGAGTTTGGAAGTGGGGCTCGAGAGAAAAATGGGCTTCTTCTATTGAAAATGGAGGAGCAAGAGATAATAAAGAGGAAATTTGGGTTTGGACACGACTATGTGCCAAATTATAGGTTCAGGGCGCACCCAAACCCAAAGGGTAATCGACCATTAGCCTCTTTATGTGTGCGATCTGAACCTACGCTTGTAAGGGCCCATTTGAAAAAAGAAATTTAGAACTGAAGTGTGTCGCTTCCAATTCTCAACCAAACTCATCTTGACATCTCTGACCATAGCACGTTGATATCTAGCATTCATCTAGTTGATAGATCTTCTCCATCATGCTTCTTATTTGCCTTGGAAAATAATTTCGATTGAGGATCAAATGGATACCCGAAAATATTTCAGCTAGTACTCTGTATTCAATTCGTACAAAATTGTCCCCTTTTCCTAACTGATGCACAGAACATGGATGGAAGTAGAAAATGCCCCAAGGTTAAAATTTTCCTTTGTCCATTGGAGATAAATATTTAGTAATTCTTTTCAAAATTAAATTTTGTTTATAAACTGAGGGATATTACTTTATATATATATATTATCGTTTTTGAAACCAACTTGTTTTATAATTTTCTAGAAAATTAGTTTAAAAATCTTTAGAACCCTTCCTTTTACCGTCAATCATGATTCTAAAGTTCACGGGATTCCACCATATGTCGTCCTCATGTTGTTCAAGACAATCGCAATGCACTATTGGGTAATTTAGCATTGTCAAGGTACTAAAACTCTAAAATATTTCTAACGTATAGTCACTTGGTCCATTCCCACAAGGTAAGATTAGGTCATCGTAAAATTATTTAAAGTCAAGCATAAAGATCAAAGAAAAATAGAAAGGAAGCCAAAATAATTCACTTACTAAATCCTAATTATTAATTCTTCTAGCCATCTAAACCCATGGATCTGATATCAAATGTAACAATCTGCATTTTTTTGAGCTTGAATTTTGGCAAAACTCGAACACATCCAAGCATGGATTGTGTTTATTTGATACCTACAACAATGAGCATTACTATAATCAGAGTATTGTAAAACAAAATCATAGAAAAAATAGGATAATAAGTATTGACAGTTATAACTACCTTGAAAATGAATCGCTGCATCAATACCGAGTATGAGATAAAAAGGAAATTGAAACATGATCACATCCACAAATCTTTTACCTAAGGTAAACCTGATATTGTTATGAGGAGGGGGTCATAACAACAAGTCCCAGTGAGTAGAAAATGTATAAGATCGTCCATAATATATATATATATATATATACACACACACACACACATACATCCCTTTTTGTTTCAGCTTAAATTATATGCCTAACAAGCTTAGTTATTCTAGCCTTACCTCATAATGTTACACACAATCGTTAACTACCATACTTAAGGCACACTCTTCCCAAAATAGGTTATTAAGTCATGGGATAGAACCTTTTTATAAATATGAAATCTTTAAATCACCAAAAAACCAATAACTAAGAGGCAGATCTTCTCATCACTTAATATTTCACTAATTTCTCAAGGAGACAGTTTCTATAACCACTTATGATCTCATACAAAAGTGTAATACATTTAAGGTAGTTTCCAATGATTATTTAAGGCCTTGACATGTGGTTTTTATAAGACATTATTATCGGTTAGGGGACACTAGCTACTAAGTCCTCTAACAACTAACTAAGGATTACGTCATTCACGTATCCTATCCTATAGACGTGAGATTATAAGCAGTAACTTAAGGCTTACAAGATAGGTTATAACAACCAACTCTTTCGACCATCTAGAGTAGGGGTGAGCGTTCGGTTGGTTTGAACGTAAAAAATCTCAAACCAAATTAGAACCGAAAACTTTTTAAACCGAACCGAACCGAACCAAATTAATTTCGGTTAATTCGGTCGGAAACCGATTTAACCGAACTTGAAGGATTTATTATTATTCAAATGATGGATTCACTCAAAGTAAAACACAAATTCATGTTTAGAGAAATTTTATATAGTGAATTTTATGTTTAAAATAAGATTTGAACCATTTTCAACAAATGCCTTTGTATTACATGACTAAACTAATTATTTGAAGTACTACAATATCACAAAAATAGGTAATGAATTAAAAGTTCGGTTAATTCGGTTAAACCAATAACCAAATAAATTTATTTTACAAACTGAATTCAAACTGATTTAGTTTTAAAACCGAACCGACCGAAGTGAACCGGTTTGGTCGGTTAATTCGGTTTGAACCGAATATTGCTCACTCCTAATCTAGAGTTGATAATACAACAACCCAAAATCGTTTAAACTTGTAGATTGTTAATTGTAGTGGGGTTAAATATAGATTTACGATAAAACCATTGATCATTATAGACACATAATAGCAGAATATCTAGCAATGGAATAAATAAAGTAAAAAATCTTAACTTATACATAAGATCAAAGTCATAAAATCAAATATAGACACAGCGGAAGATTAATGCATAAAATATTAGATGATACATAGATGGCCAAATCTCCAGCAAATCTAAATCTCCAACAGACGAATCTCTAAAGATGAAATACTCATTCTGATCCGAGCATTAAAATAGTCGAGTCAGGACTAACATTCGTATATGAGTGAACCAACTCAAGCGAAATGTTTATTGAAATACATCAACATTTTTTAGGACATTTAGGATCACTATCCTTTAAGGATCCATGGAACTAGATACATATAATACAATATGCTATTATAATAGTTTTTATGGCAAATATACTACTAAAAGTAGCATAAGATGGATTACCTCATTACCCTTGTACCATTTATAAGTATTGTAGTCTATATAGACATCGTAAATTTACTGTACTACTGTTATTAGAGGGCACTCCATAGAAAACAATGCCAAACCAAAATCATAATTAGAGACTAATTAGGATAATTGTGACAAGGCACACTAGGCAAAACCCAAGGTAGGATTTTACCAGTTGCTATCTTGAACTAGTGGTAACGCATAGCCTCAACTACTGCCCACCTCAAGACAACACTCCTACAATCAAAGAAAGCTCAAATCAAATCACAAAGTAATAGAGATGGTATCGAAGAAGTGTGTCCGATCGGAGGAGCAACCTCACTTAGTCATGGTAAAGCTCATGTTTTAGTCAATTTAATTATAACCAGAAGGTCAATGATATCCATCATCGTTCTCTTTATTCAATCCAATAATCATTATCCAAAACACCCTACTTCGTTCTGGATTCTCCACCATGTGCACAGTTGCTAATATGGTATTGGTATTGGCAGAGAGTATGATAATACCGAATCCGGTCTATTTAACAACCAAATGCTTATTTCATACCAATGTCCATTAAATTGAAGTCGTATTTCAATATCGTAAATCGAATAACTTTAAATATTTATTTATACTCATTTAGTCAAAACAATTCCATATTGAATTTCATTTTCGAGTTTCAAATCTTATATTATCAAATGATTCCTTATTACAACAAATTCAGGTTAAGAACATTATTTTGCAAATATCATTATTACTTGAAATCTTCATTTTCGGTCACTTCAGGCTTATTAGCTCAGAACGAAATAGAATTTGTTTAAAATAGGAAAATATATTTAAAAATAGATAAATTTTAAAATAGTTAAGACATATATAATATTATATAAACTATTTTTTATTGAGGTTGTCTAAAGTAAAATAACTATTAAGTTTAATAGATAAAATAGTTATAAAATAAACAGAAGAGGAAAAATATATTTAAGTAAGTATAAATATTTCAAGAATAATATTCCAATCCAAACCAACTATCCATATTTCATAATTTGGTTTATTATTTACTTCAGATTCAAATTTCCGTTTAAATCAACTTACGCTTAGCTGATAAAAAATCCAAATTTTAGTTTTTAACTAGAATTACATTTCAAAATCATTGCTTCAGTTTAGTTTATAACTTGAATTCAAAGTTCATTTAATTTCATTATATTTCAAATAATAATTCAATGTTTACTAGTTAAGTTAATTTCTCAAATCACATTTTTTTTTACTTCAGAACTTATTATTGTAACAAACAAATCTTATATCAATTAAGACTTTTAGTAATATCAAATCTTTCAATTTTCTTAATTTTAATCAAATTAAACTTAACATTTAAATTTGTCTTTAAGTTAAAATTATTAAAATGTTTAATTTAAATCTTTACTTTATAATAAATTACATTAACTTTTTGAAATAAACATTTAAGGCTAAGTAATTTTCTGTATTAAATTTAACCATTTTAAGTTGAATTGTTACATAAAAGTTAAGTTATATTATACAAAATCAAATTCTATTATAAAATTTAGTTTAAATTAAACCTTAGTTTTTAAATATTAACTTTTGTAAATTATTTTTAAGATAACTATTTCATTTAATCAATATTTAACTTAAATTTATAAATTCAAGTTAAATTATTTCATATGCTAATTCAATCTCAATATTTGAATTAAATTTCAGAACGAATATATGAAAATCGATACATAATTATAAATTTTAGAAAATAGATTTTATTGAACAAGGTGTCCATATATAATTTTCTACCCTATGGTCAAGTGAACTAGGTATGTATCATTTCAACCCATTTAATTAATTTTCCGAGTATATATCATTTCAACTCAAATCCAAATAAATTCAATTTTAATTCCTAAATCTTTACGGTCATTGGGGCTTGTATCATTTCAAACCATGATTGCTTTTCCAAAATCTATAGGGAACTAGTAGCGTGAAAATAATAAAAACTTACATAACAACACGTTACATAGCAAATTTATATCATGTCACATATATCTATATACATATATATATATATATATATATATATAATTTTAATATATATATATATCAATAGTGTGTGTCACATGTGCACAAATTTCATAAATTATCGTGAGTTTTCTAGGATAATCCTAACATTTCATTTAATATTTCAAATTGAAACCATCACGAAAACTGAAAGGGATAATTGATATCTAATACGACGAACACATATCTAGTCAATTTATGCTCATACATAAATGTGACTAGAAATACATTAGTAACTACTAAGGAATGATTTCAATCTCAGGCATGAGTTATCTATTTAATTTAAATGGAATTGATTTAATTAAAATATTTAAAACTCAAGTCACTTTTATTAAAACACAATTACCCTCATAATTAAAAAGCCATCTTCTCCCTTTCACATGCCAGAGCTCGCCTGCCACTTTTCTTCACCACGATCGAACTAGGATCATCCATCTCCACCTCAATCTGCTCGAAAATCACCACCGCTTACTCTTACAACACAACTCCACACTCTCTATCCACCCTGCCTTAGTGCAATGATCTTGCAACCTTCCACTCCAAATTGCATTCTTAGACATTGCTTGACCACTGATTCCACCGAAACCCACGCAACATACTATCTTTATCCATTAGGTCGTCGCATTCACCATGCACCAATAAAATTTTCATCTCCCTCCTCGCGTTCGTTACCAATGACATAACACAAATCTCCAACAAGGCACATTCCTGCATCTAATTGCTTGCGAGGATAGCCGCACCTTACTCAAAAATTGTGTGCTCCTACATCACGTCACACCAGACCCCTGTCTCTTCCATAATCGCGTTTCCCAAATCGGCCAATCTAGAATCATACGCCACCTCAAAAGGCACACCTTTCTCCCTTCCTTGTTGCCCCACTCCTCTATAGCAACGCAAATCTAGATGTGATTCGTTCCTGCCTTAGCAACAACTCATTTATTTTTATTTAGGAAATGAATGAACAAGATGGGAGAAGACATGATTAATAAAGGAGAAAGGGTTTAGTTTGTCTTTTTCCTTTTCATTCTTTTTTCTTTCTCTCTAGGTTGTTATGCACAGAAGAAAGAAGGGGAGGAGAGAATGTGAGTGATAATTTCACGGACATTCTAATGCCTGTTATGTTTTTTTTTTTGCTTCTTCTTTTCTCTAGAATGAAAATTTCACTTTTATATGTTAATACCACATATAGAAGAATACGAATGAAGGGACAAGGTAAACATATCAAACGTCGTCTAATTCGTCGAAAATTATAGATTCGGAACAACAAACATTTAAATTTCACGAAATAAAAAACATCATTCTCTTTAGAATGTTGTCTAGTATTTTTAGGAAAGAAACACCTAAGTATGGACCACATTTTATTTTTAATGATTTATACATGTTTAACTAAATTAACACGAACAAAACAAATTTACAAATTTTCCTGCAAAATTTGTTCCTCCATTTTTGTCTTGTTAAACATACCTCAAATATGAAGTTTTATTATATAATTTAAAATTAAAATTTAATGCTAATTACGATATATTGGTTATCCCTACCACAAATTGATCGCATAAATCGATTACAAAGTGAGTTAACTTCAAAGTTTATATTTTATAACCACTTAAATAACTTCTATGTAAAATACTCAAATTTAAGAATCAATGTTTTATTCATAAATCGATTTCATGTTTTTTCTAATAAATAAGTTCTAAATATAACTTATCGTTTAATTTTTATTTTCAAATCACGCTTACATATTTTAAGTTGATATTCAAAATTCAAATCCATGCTTCCAAAATAAATTAGATTTCAAATTTCTAAGTTAAATTCTAATTATAAATATTATTAAAATCATAGAAATTTGCAAGTCATTACACTCTCCTTTAGTCAAAACTTTTCATCCTCGAAAATGATCGGGTTAAAGAATCATACTTAAGTATATAATTAAACAAATACTTCTACTTTTAAATTTTTTACTTAGTTTTTAAACTTATTAGAAAGAAAATAATTTATAAGATTTTGTAACTCAGATTTTTTTCTAACATCTAAAATTTTGGCAATGTTTCCTTTGTGCGGGTCGATCGGAAAATTTGATAATTTATATAATATTACAATACATGTAATCTCAATGATGAGGCATCCTAACCAAAGGAAACAACATATATAACCAACTATGATATGTAGCCTGAGATACGTACATTGTAACAACCCGTATTTTCAATAACCTGTTATAACGTAAATCGAGGCAGAATTTAATGCTAAAATCTGAATCAAGGGAAACGGGCTATGCCATTGCGTTCGTCTCGGAAAAATACGCGAAATAGAGTCCGAGTTTTCGAAAATCGGAGTCCGTATGACCCGATTAAGGCCCAATGAAGTTTTCAAAAAATTTCAAGTTCAAAACAGGTTTGAATTTCAAGTTCAAATTTCGGATTTCGGGCCTGGAAGGCTAGGCGGGAAATTTCCCGCCAAGCCAACCAAGTCGACAGGCCTGTCGACTTGGCAGTCGACTTGGTTGGACCCAAGTCGACAGCCCTGTCGACTTGGCTGTCGACTTGGTTCAGCCGGGCAGTTTTGCCTGTGCACCATTTTGGGGTTTTGGTTAGGTTTTAGGGCCAGATTCGGTTTTGAGGGCTGAGATTGGAATTAGGGTTTAATCCTGAGGTTGAAACTAATCCGAATCTCTATAAATAAGCCCCTAACCTAACCCTAAATCATCATTATTCATTCAAGTAACTAAACTATGGCAAAATCATTCCTCTCATGGCCTCCACTCTCTTCATAAAATTCCTAAGTTATTTCTATGAGAGATTTTCCATGCATACAAGTGTTTTCAAGCTTGTATGAGTATCATTAGCTTGCATTCAAGTCAAGTTTCCCTATTTACATCATAAAGCAAGAGTTTTGATCATTTTGGCTCAAGGGTTTTTCTATTGGAGCTTGCATTTTGGGTTTATTTGATTGCATAAGGGCTTTGTCTCAATCTATATATATTTTTGTGTCTTTATAAACATTGTAAGCCCTTTTCTACTTTCATATTTAAACTCTAAAGTTAAATGAATGATGCAAGTTTGGTTGATCATTATGATATGCAAGTTTACCATGATATGCAAGTTTATCATGTTATGTTATGCAAGTATGCCATGTTATGATATGCAAGTTTATCATGTTATGTTATGCAAGTTTGCCATGTTATGATATGCAAGTTTATCATGTTATGTTATGCAAGTTTTCTATGTTATGATATGCAAGTTTGCCATATGATATGCAAGTTATGTTATGCAAGTTTGGGTTGATCATTTTGCTCATGTTATCATGTTATGCAAGCTTATCTTGGGTTTATGAACATAAAGCTTCAAGCTTTATGCTAAAGGTTGCATTTTGGCAACATGTAAGTTATCATATCTCTTATGATAACTTGCATGTGAGGCTAAATGCGAACTTATGGCCATTTCTACATGTCATTTATCACCATGTATCACCAATATGCTAAGTTTGGTTTTATGCATGCTTCTGAGGCCTAAAAATGTAATATGCAAGTATATGAACATATGTACATTTCATATGCCACCATGTTAAACTTGTGGCTTCAACACCTTTATGTCATGATTATGCCAAGTTCCCTCTTTCTATCCTTTATGCGCTATTGCGATATGTAAGCGATGGGATTGCGTTTGGGGTTGGGTAAACTTAAAAGACATAAAAACATAAGATTGGGAATTTACCTATTAAGTTAGGTCTACCCAAATGCTTGAAAACTTGTAATATGTTTTGGAAACATAATGGACATGACACTTAGAAAATATAAGTGTGAACAACTCGAGGTTGGGTTGAGTTTGTAGCGTAAACCTACCCGGAACCGACCGGCTTAACTAGTTGCTACAAACAATAGGACCCAATGTGAGAAGTTGGTCATGTTGTACCTTGAACCCGAGGTTAGACCAAGTTGTGGTATAAAGCTACCCGGAACCGACCGGCTTAACTAGTAACCGCAACGAAGTCTAATGTGAGAGGTTAAGGCACATTAATTAATTAATGCCTCATGATTAGGGTTTAAGTCATGGTCCACTTAATACTTAATCAATGTGGGCTTGGTAGATTAATCAGGGTTAAGTCGTGAACTCATCGTTACACTTAACCAAGTTAATCCATGATTAGCAAGAGGGTTAAACCGTACTTAACCCACTAGAAAATCCTAGCAATGGGGGTCCACTCCAGCAGTAATCCCAAGTTTGTATCATTAAGACCCTAGGGACCAGGCTAGGGTGGGGGGCACAATTACTGGACTTGAGTTAAGTGACCAAAAACGACGGCAGAGTGGTACGCCGATGTAGTTCCGGACGGACTATGGTCGTGCACGTAGTCCGTATTTGGAGAAGTCAAGCATGGGTACCAGTAGATCGAGACTGTGCACTTATGTTTATGGTGTCCAGGGGTTGACACCCTAGGGCTTGATACACCCGACGGGAGACCCGGCACAGTCCGACTACAATTATGTTTGGGCCGTATTGACACCAACACGTGACGAGTTAGGCTTAGGGAGCCGATCGATTAGACCGTTTGGTTGGACCTCGTATTAGGGTCATTTCATGTTATTGGGCCAAAGCTTGGGCCAAGGGATCAATACTTGTTTATTCAAGTCATATTAGTTTGCTAGTACACCTGTGGTGCAAAAACCTTAAACCTGATTATGCGATGACACCTTTAGCTACCTTGTTAGTTAATCATCATGCTAGTATGTTGTTATCCTTATGTTCATCCCTGCTTCTCATGTCAGTTAACTTTATCAGTTTACATTGATTGTAGTAGGGCTTACTCGTCTTTTTGACTGACCTGTTTTTCTTTCGCCTATTTTCTTCCGTTCCCCCCCCCCTCCAGGTTCTCAGGGTGGGAATATTGGAGCTTAGCTTGGATTTCTGATCACTTGCTTGTGGGATTTTAGCTCATGTACGGTCTTGACATGAAGCTAGCTATGGTCATCACTTATTTTGGGGATAGTACTTATGTATTTCAGTTTTTCAGTGATGTTGTTTTTATCTAGACTTGTGTATTTGGAAAGTTGACATTATGTTGTACCAGACTTGTTTTGAAATAGTTTGAAATCTTCCGCTGTTTTATTTATCTTATTTACTCTGTTTACATATATACATATGTTCTTGTTCTGCCTTGATATATCATTATGCATGTTTACCCGGTAAAAACGCCCCTCCAAAGTCAGAGTGCTTGCTAGAGCCACCCTGGCGGAGGTGGGGTGTTACATTTGGTATCAGAGCATATGGTTTACGAGAAGGAACAAAAAGGTTTTTAAAACTTTTGGAAAACTATTTTCAAAACCAAGTATAAAGTATTTTCCAAAGAAAAGTCTAGTTTATTTTAAAGGCTATTCCCCAAAAAGCCATTAGCAAAATTCCTTCGTTTTTTCTCCATTCTGAATCTGTCTTTTTCTTCGTTTTCAGTATGACCGATAACTTTGCTATTCCGGAGGGAGTACACGTACCTGTTTGGTATAGGAGACTTTTGGAGGCTAGGGCGACCGAAGCCGGCCCCGCAGATGTTCCTCCTCCTCCTCCTCCGGTAGTTAATGTTCCTCCTCCTCCTGTCGCTGAGGTTCCTCTTCCTCCTCCCCCTCAGCATCCTCAAGCTGACTTCACAAAGACTTGCAAAGATTTCAAAGCAATGTGTGGCAAGTACTTTCAAGGTACTGAGACTTTTGTAGAGGCCAGAAATTGGTTGAAAGAGACCGAGGATTTATTTGCTATCTTTGGGTTAGACGATCAGAGGAAGATCTTGTTGGCGGTTTGGCTTATGAAGGATGAAGCCGCTTATTGGTGGGAAGTCACCAATGGTACTAGGCCTATTGAGACTTGGGCCGATTTCAGGGCAAGGTTCGTGCTTAAGTTTCTATCTTCTGCTGAGGAGAATCTGCAAATGGAGAGATTCATAACTTTGAAACAAGGAGATATGTCTGTCAAAGAATATGTGAACAAGTTCAATCAGTTAGCTTGTTTTGGCTTGGATATGGTGAGTACTCCTCAGAAGAAGGCTCTTCGTTTTGCTAGAGGATTGAATGAGCCGTTGCAGGGATTGGCTATGTCACATATTCCCCATGGGGCCACGTTTGAGAGCTTGGTTGATATGGCGTTACTTCAGGGAGATGTCAAGAAAGAGATCAAGATGAATGATACTCAAGCCAAGAAGACTGATTCCCAGTGGAAAGGAAATCAGGGTAATCCAAGTGGTCAGAGCAGTCAAGGCAATCAGAACAAGAACAAGAGTCAAGGCAACAAGGGGAACAACAACAAGGGCAATAACAACAAGGGGAAGTGCCATTATTGCGGTTCAGTTGGGCATCTTATTAAGGATTGTAAGAAGAGGAAAAGGAAGAATGGTGAATGCTTTTTCTGCGGTAAGACTGGACATTTCAGTAAGGATTGCCCGAAGAAGCAAGGGCAAGGCCAGGGTCAGACTCAGCGTGCTGGACCTTCAGGAGGGCAAGTTCATGCTCTCAATGCTGCTCCAGTTCCCGATCGAGGTAGTATTTCTGTTGAGAGCCTTGTATATATTTCTGATTTTCCAGTTCGTACCTTGTTTGATTCTGGCGCATCGCATAGTTTATTTCATCTGGTTTAGTTGAAAGTTTGCACCTAAGTACTAGTCTAGTTAATGATCCCGTGTGTGTTTCAAATCCAATTGGGGGTTCCGCCCATTTGTCTATTATCTACGTGGATTTGAAAATCTCTATCTTGAGCGTAGAATTCTCGTGTGATGCTTATATTCTCGGTTTCATGGGGTATGGGTTGATTTTTGGGCATGGATGGGTTGTCCAGTTTTGGAGCCATCCTTGATTTTTGAGCATAGGGTTGTGAGGCTCATGACTCGCCTCGGTAATACCCTAAAAATTTCTTGTAACCCTATGGGTCCCGTCATGTTATGTTATCTTGAATCCCTCAACTCGTCTATCGATAGTTTGCAATCGGTGAGGGTGGTCCGTGAATATCCTGATATCTTGGGTGAAGTGAAGGGGTTACCCCTAAACGCGAGATAGATTTTCGCATTTATCTGGTTGATAATGCAAAGCCAGTTACGTGGGCGGTTAGGCACATGGTCCCGCAAGATGAGAGTTAAGAAAGCAAGTCAAGGAGTTGCTTGAGAAGAACTTCATACGATGAAGCATTTCCGAGGAAGGTGCTCTAGTAGTATTCGCTACTAATGTGGACAGTTCGCTTCGCTCGTGTGTTGATTATCGTGAGTAGAACAAGGAGAATAGACAACCATTGCCAAGGATCGATGATTTGTTTGATCAGCTTGTAGGAACATCTGTTTTCTCTTGATCTTGCTACTGGATCCCTTCAGCTCAGAGTAGCTGAGGATAGTATAGACAAAACTGCGTTCAGAACTCCAGATGGATTCTTAGAATGGTTGGTCATGCCATTCGGTTTGACTAATGCACCCGCCTACTTCGTGGACTTGATGAGTAGGGTGTCTAGGGAGTTCCTGAACGAGTTTGTGGTAGTCTTTGTAGACGATATCCTGACTTTCTTAAAGAATGAGGAAGAACATGCTAGACATCTCAAGGAGATGATGGATACGCTTAGAGCGCATCAGTTGAAAGCCAAGTCCTCCAAATGTCATTTTGGAGAAAAAAGGAGTTAGATTTCTTGGGCACATAGTTTCTAAGCAAGGCTTAGTGGTGGATCCTGCTAAAGTGGTCGCGGTTCAAAACCGAAAAGCTCCGACGAGGACAATTGAAGTAAGAAGTTCTCTCAGTTTAATTAGTTAGTTAGCGTCCCTTGAGCTTAGACCTACCCTTCTGGATAAGTAGGGACTTCACAGAAAGAAGACCCGCAGTTAGTCGAGATCATGGACAAGTTGATTCGAGGCGAGATGGTACGCCACCTCGCTATGATGACAAGGGATGGCTAAAACGCGATGAGAGAAAGAAGGTTCTTGAAGATGCACATCACCCGAGGAGGTGGCCGAGTTTGTCTCAAGGTGCATGTTGTGCCAACAGGTGAAAGCCCGAGTCATAGAAGCTCGGTGGGCTATTATATCCATTGGAGGTCCCCGCAATGGAAGAGGGAAAAGCGTCACGAAGGATTTCATGGATGGACTGCCTAGATCAAGAAAGGGAATAAGAGCATGTGGGTCATAGTAGGTAGACTCACGAAGAGTGCTCATTTCACTCCGGTAAAGAGTGAAATGACTGCATCATAGCTAGCGACAGTTTACTTTCAAGAAATAAAGCGGTTGCACGAGGTTCCCTAAAGTATAGTTAGTAACCATGACTCAATCTTCACTAGCCAGTTTTGGGATAGTCTATGGGAAGTCATGGGCAAGCAACTGAATCTAAGTACGGCCTATCATTCGCAGGCGGATGGTTCATTTCGTTCAAGCATGAGTTATAGAAAATCACGTTAGTAAGAGCAATTGGCAACGTGGATTGGTATTTCCAAGAAAAGTTCTGCTGCGTGAAATACTTTATAGTAAGTAAACGAGATCCAGGATTCACTGGTGAATTTTAGGGAGCATGCATGAAACCATGAGGTCATAGTTATGTTTAAGCCAAGAATGATAGAAGAGTAAGTGAAAGAGGAAGACGAGAGGCGACAATGAAATGGGTTCCAACTCATATTTGGAAATAAGAGTTAAGAAGCTAAGAAATCATGAGGTAAAAGACGGTCAAAGCACAGTGGAGTTAAGCTCAAGGAAACGTGACTTAGAAGACTGAAGGCTAGATACGCGCATCATATCTCTTTCTAAGAGTATATCCTTGATCCTTGTTTTCCGGTGGAACTTACTTACATGTTATCTTTTACATATATCCTCTCGGTCCCGTTCTCGATCCCATTTCTGTTGTAAACTCCATAAGGGGGTGTGACTCATCGGTTAGTAATACATGTCAACGTTTAAAGGGGTCCGTTAGGTTGACTAAACCTTTTGGGCTTTTTTTTTAGAATATGGGTTGGGTTAGGAAGGTATTTCTTGTAATCCGAAAGGAGTATATCCTGCTTATCTTCCCGATCTCTTTGTAGCATATCTTTCTTTTGCTATCTATATCGTGCTAATCTTGTCGTGAGAACCTTAGGTAGAAACCCTTTGGATGAAACATGTGTTTGAAACATGTTATGCTTGATGTTTGCAAGTGGTTGCAAGTGTTTGCAAGTGGTTACTCGTGGATGCATTATACACGTTAGGCACTAGATCGGCTCACACACTCCTCATATTGCATATGCATGAGTGTTTATGCTTATTCATGGATGAAAATTTTTGTGTTATCACATGGATGTTGCATATGGATGTATGTTATGTGCACACATATAGATGTTATACATTATGTTAGGAATTGCATACATATGGATTCATTTCACTAACATAATTTGCATTGATGATATTTGCATTAGATAAGTACATATACACACACCTTTGCATATGTTCATACAACATTTAGAATCTTGTAAGGACAATGATTGCTCGTGGATGATGTTTTGAGTAGATGGACGTTGGATGGTAGGATACGTTCTTCCTAACTTGAAGATTTCGGGGATGAAATCCTTTAAGGAGGGGAGAATGTAACAACCCGTATTTTCAATAACCTGTTATAACGTAAATCAAGGCAGAATTTAATGCTAAAGTCTGAATCAAAGGAAACGGGCTGCGCCATTGCGTTCGTCTCGGAAAAATACGCGAAATAGAGTCCGGGTTTTCAAAAATCGGAGTCCGTATGACCCGATTAAGGCCCAATGAAGTTTTCAGAAAATTTCAAGTTCAAAACAGATTTGAATTTCAAGTTCAAATTTCGGATTTCGGGCCTGGAAGGCTAGGCGGGAAATTTCCCGCCAAGCCAACCAAGTTGACAGGCCTGTCGACTTGGTTGGACCCAAGTCGACAGCCCTGTCGACTTGGCTGTCGACTTGGTTCAGCCGCGCAGTTTTGCCTGTGCACCATTTTGGGGTTTTGGTTAGGTTTTGGGGCCAGATTCGGTTTTGAGGGCTGAGATTGGAATTAGGGTTTAATCCTAAGGTTGAAACTAATCCTAATCTCTATAAATAAGCCCCTAACCTAACCCTAAATCATCATTATTCATTCAAGTAACTAAACTATGGCAAAATCATTCCTCTCATGGCCTCCACTCTCTTCATAAAATTCCTAAGTTATTTCTATGAGAGATTTTCCATGCATACAAGTGTTTTCAAGCTTGTATGAGTATCATTAGCTTGCATTCAAGTCAAGTTTCCCTATTTACATCATAAAGCAAGAGTTTTGATCATTTTGGCTCAAGGGTTTTTCTATTGGAGCTTGCATTTTGGGTTTATTTGATTGCATAAGGGCTTTGTCTCAATCTATATATATTTTTGTGTCTTCATAAACATTGTAAGCCCTTTTCTACTTTCATATTTAAACTCTAAAGTTAAATGAATGATGCAAGTTTGGTTGATCATTATGATATGCAAGTTTACCATGATATGCAAGTTTATCATGTTATGTTATGCAAGTATGCCATGTTATGATATGCAAGTTTATCATGTTATGTTATGCAAGTTTGCCATGTTATGATATGCAAGTTTATCATGTTATGTTATGCAAGTTTGATATGTTATGATATGCAAGTTTGCCATATGATATGCAAGTTATGTTATGCAAGTTTGGGTTGATCATTTTGCTCATGTTATCATGTTATGCAAGCTTATCTTGGGTTTATGAACATAAAGCTTCAAGCTTTATGCTAAAGGTTGCATTTTGGCAACATGTAAGTTGTCATATCTCTTATGATAACTTGCATGTGAGGCTAAATGCGAACTTATGGCCATTTCTACATGTCATTTATCACCATGTATCACCAATATGCTAAGTTTGGTTTTATGCATGCTTTTGAGGCCTAAAAATGTAATATGCAAGTATATAAACATATGTACATTTCATATGCCACCATGTTAAACTTGTGGCTTCAACACCTTTATGTCATGATTATGCCAAGTTCCCTCTTTCTATCCTTTATGCGCTATTGCGATATGTAAGCGATGGGATTGCGTTTGGGTTTGGGTAAACTTAAAAGACATAAAAACATAAGATTGAGAATTTACCTATTAAGTTAGATCTACCCAAATGCTTGAAAACTTGTAATACGTTTTGGAAACATAATGGACAGGACACTTAGAAAATATAAGTGTGAACAACTCGAGGTTGGGTTGAGTTTGTAGCGTAAACCTACCCGGAACCGACCGGCTTAACTAGTTGCTACAAACAATAGGACCCAATGTGAGAAGTTGGTCATGTTGTACCTTGAACCCGAGGTTAGACCAAGTTGTGGTATAAAGCTACCCGGAACCGACCGGCTTAACTAGTAACCGCAACGAAGTCTAATGTGAGAGGTTAAGGCACATTAATTAATTAATGCCTCATGATTAGGGTTTAAGTCATGGTCCACTTAATACTTAATCAATGTGGGCTTGGTAGATTAATCAGGGTTAAGTCGTGAACTCATCGTTACACTTAACCAAGTTAATCCATGATTAGCAAGAGGGTTAAACCGTACTTAACCCACTAGAAAATCCTAGCAATGGGGGTCCACTCCAGCAGTAATCCCAAGTTTGTATCATTAAGACCCTAGGGACCAGGCTAGGGTGGGGGGCACAATTACTGGACTTGAGGTAAGTGACCAAAAACGACGGCAGAGTGGTACGCCGATGTAGTTCCGGACGGACTATGGTCGTGCACGTAGTCCGTATTTGGAGAAGTCAAGCATGGGTACCAGTAGATCGAGACTGTGCACTTATGTTTATGGTGTCCAGGGGTTGACACCCTAGGGTTTGATACACCCGACGGGAGACCCGGCACAGTCCGACTACAATTATGTTTGGGCCGTATTGACACCAACACGTGACGAGTTAGGCTTAGGGAGCCGATCGATTAGACCGTTTGGTTGGACCTCGTATTACGGTCATTTCATGTTATTGGGCCAAAGCTTGGGCCAAGGGATCAATACTTGTTTATTCAAGTCATGTTAGTTTGCTAGTACACCTGTGGTGCAAAAACCTTAAACCTGATTATGCGATGACACCTTTATCTACCTTGTTAGTTAATCATCATGCTAGTATGTTGTTATCCTTATGTTCATCCCTGCTTCTCATGTCAGTTAACTTTATCAGTTTACATTGATTGTAGTAGGGCTTACTCAGTCTTTTTGACTGACCTGTTTTTCTTTTGCCTCTTTTCTTCCGTCCCCCCCCCCCCCCCCCCAGGTTCTCAGGGTGGGAATATTGGAGCTTAGCTTGGATTTCTGATCACTTGCTTGTGGGATTTTAGCTCATGTACGGTCTTGACATGAAGCTAGCTATGGTCATCACTTATTTTGGGGATAGTACTTATGTATTTCAGTTTTTCAGTGATGTTGTTTTTATCTAGACTTGTGTATTTGGAAAGTTGACATTATGTTGTACCAGACTTGTTTTGAAATAGTTTGAAATCTTCCGCTGTTTTATTTATCTTATTTACTCTATTTACATATATACATATGTTCTTGTTCTGCCTTGATATATCATTATGCATGTTTACCCGGTAAAAACGCCCCTCCAAAGTCAGAGTGCTTGCAAGAGCCACCCTGGCGGAGGTGGGGTGTTACATACATTTTATTAGCATTATAAGCAAATTAGCTTATTTTAAGCAATTTAGCGCAAAAGCGAACTCCATAAGCGAAGCACTCGCCATTGCAACCTATTAAACACTAAATAAATAGATGAGAATCATGCGTAAAATGAATATACATAGCTTAAAAAAATACATAAAAAACATGGCATGCCAACAACAATGTAAATGAAACCAAGCAATTCACATGATTAATGTTAACATTTTAATACATATTATTTTCATTTTATTTACATTCCACTCATTCTCATTCAAGTTATTAAGATTCAGTTTACTTGCATTAAGTTGATTTACATTCAATTCAATTTATTTTTGATCAAAATTTGCTTCAATATATTCAAAAACATTTCAAGTATCTACTTGACTTTCTTTTAAAACAAAAGATATGTAGTTTCAAATATATGCATGTTATATTTCAACAATTTATCTACAAAACTGGAAAATGGAAAATTGTTTATCTCTCCCACTCATTTATTTGTTATAATTTGATTCATATTTTTTTCCAATTATAGCTTGCTTACAATAATGTAAAGTGGGGAAGTCATATAAAAAATAACACTCGTTTGTTATATAAGATTCAATAACATATAGTAGTTCTTTACTTAAACTATTGTTTCCAAATTTTATATTCATACCTTTTTTTCCTTTTCAAGAGCTTCCATCCTCCATTCCATTTTGATATGCACTCAAATCTTATCCTCCAAATAATTTATTATTAAGTTTCCATGTAAATATAAATCACAATTCTACTTAAATATATATAACAATTCTATTTAAATTGATTATATTCATATTACTGTTACACTTTACTATTCTGATTGTTGCCAAAGTTAAATTATTTTATCATTAAAGTTTATTCCAAACTTCCTTAAGTTAATAATTTATTTCAAGATTATTAGAACTCAACTCAATTGGACACAAGTTAATTTTTTAACTACTTTTCAAACCATACCATTTAAAGCTTATTCTTATATGGACTGTACTTAACAAAATCCATTCAACTTCTTAAGCTTAATTTGTACATTCATAAACCAACATTCTCTTTATATTCAAATCCATATAAGTGGACTTTAAAATTTTAAATTTTTTCTTAAAATCTATAAGTACCTCAAACGTATCAAATTATCGCTTGATACTTATTTGCCTTATAATAAGACTAACAAATTTGTAATATCATGTTTTATCATATTTTTCTTTTCATTACATAAAATCCTATGAATTCAATAACTTTGCTATTAACAAGTTATCATCATATAAATCTTATTTGCCTTGATTTCTTTTACATAGCATCTTCAAGTTTCAAAACACAAATTCTTTCAAAACACCTTAAGGTCAAAGTTTGCTTATTTTACCCTTATATTGCCTACTTAAATCCATAAGTTTAATATACATAAATATTGTACACAAATCACTATTTTAATTTCATATTCATAAAAGGCAATTCTTTATTATTGCAGTTCCATGGATACTCTAATAAATATCAAATTAGTATTTTAATAAATTTATTCAAAAAACAAATTTACATTTCATACTTGTTTGATTTAGAATGAAATCTGATGATTTCAACTTATTATGTTAATAAATTTATAACTTGTATTACATTTGTCAAGAAAGTATTTTTTTTTACAACCATTACGGATTCAATAAAATCATTTGTTTTCAAATTTTCAATGTACAAGTCTTACTTATGTAAACTTTCTTGATATAAATTTCATAAGTTCACAAACATACAACTCATTTCAATTCATTTTAAAAGGTTTATTTATTAAGGGCTCCAATTACTGTTAAGAAAATTTTACACTATAGGGCTTTTTTCAAAATATTTTGTTTAATTACATAAATAATACAACCAAATGTTTAGTATCTTAGTTATTTATTCATCCAACAATTTTATTTAAATTCTCTAGCATTATTATTTAGTCAAATCAAATATAAGTCTGGGACGTAGCCTAGAGGCTGAATTAACATAAGATCTTAATCAACGAGAATATACATAAGATGGAGACTCCAAGATAAATTAGATAATAATTAGAATTTTGAAAGCTATTAAATTATAAATTTCCTACGACAAATTTAGAACAAGGATTGAAGTATAGACTCAGGAAATCCTAATCGAAGAGAAGCCTAACTAAGAAATAAATTCAAAGAAACAAAATTCTAGGATAAGGCTAAATTTTTAAACAATTTTTTATATTTAAAAATCCCTTTCAAAGCCATTTAAAACTAATTTTTCTTTAAAAATACGCTCTCTCAAATGATTTTGAGACTGATTCGACTCATCTTAAGATATCGCTACCTATCTCTAATGAGTTTTCAACCTCATAAAGTAACGTTTCTATAAAACCAAAGCTCTGATACCATGCTATAATGACACACTCTTTTAACAATTTCGAGTTGATAATAAAACTTACCCAAATCATTTGAAATAGTAGATTGTTAATTGTATGATGTTAAATATGGAATCACCACAGGATCCTGGATCATTATAAATACAAAATAGCAAAATATCTTAAGACGGAGTACATAGAATATACTAACTTACCCATAATATTAGAGTCATAAAATCAAATACAGATACAACGGAAGTGTGATGCATATAATCACATTGATACATAAACAAATGATAGAAATGGAAATAACTGAAATATGAGATGATAAATAGATCACCAAATCTCGAGCTCTACTAGAAAAATACCCAAAGCTGAACTACTCAGGCTAACCCGAGCTTAATGCAAAAAAAAAAAAAAAAAAAAAAAAAAAAAAAAAAAAACTCAAGTCAGGACTAACATTCTTATATAAGTGAATCATCTAAAGTGAAATGCTTAATGAAATGCATCAATTGCGTGGGATCACCATCCTTTAAGGATCCACGGAACAAGATACTTATAATATAATACGCTATTATAATAGCGCCTATGTTAAATATAATAGTGAAAATAGCATAAATAGGATTATCATATTATTATTACACTGTTTATAAAAATATAGTCTATATATACACTAAATTCATTGTATTTGTGTTATTAGAGGGCACTCCATAAAAAGCAACAATAAATCAAAAATGTAGGGGACTCAATCAGGATAAATATGATAAGACTCACAAGGAAATATCCATGGTAGGATTCTACCAATCGCACTGTCATACCAGAGGTAATGCATAACCACAACTACCATCCACCTTGAGAAAAAAAATCCCATAATCAATATGTAATAGAGATGGTACCAAAGAAGTATGTCCAATATGAGGAGTGACCTCATTTAACCATGGTATAGCTCCTATTTTATTCATTTTAGTTATGATCGAAGGTCAATGCTATCCATCATCATTTTCTTTCTTTGATCCATCAATCATTTCCCAAACCATTCTACTTTATATTGGATTCTCATCACGTGCATAATTGTTAAATTGGTATCAGTATTGGCATATACCATGACAATACTGAATCTAGTCTCTTTAGCAACAAATTTCTTATTTCACACCATGGTCATTAAATTTGAAATCATATTTCAGTATTGTAAATCAATTAACTTCAAATATTGATTTATACGCATTTACTCAAAATAGTTCTATATTGAATTACTGTTTTGGATTTCAAATCTTATGTTACTAAATGATTCCTGATTACATCAAATTCAGGTTTAAGAACTTTATTTCGGAAATATCATTATTACTTGAAATCTTCATTTTTAGTCACTTTGGAATTATTAACTCGGATTGAAAGAGACTATTTTGAAATAATAAAATATATTTAAAAATAGTTAATATACATAATTTAATATAAAATAGTTTTGTTGAGATAATTGTAAATAAAATATTTATAGAGTTTAGTAGATGAAATAGTTTAAGATAAATAGTTATAAAATAGTTATCAAAACAATACTAAAGGAAAAAAATTATTTAAGTAAATAATTTGATATAAACCGTAGAAGTCTAAATATTTTTAATATACTAATCATATCCGAACCAAATATATGTATTTCCTAATTTGATTTATTATTTATTCCATATTTCAAATTTCCATTCAAACCAATTTACACTTAGCCGATAAAAATTCCAAATTTTAGTTTGCAACTGGGAATACGTTTCAAAACCATTACTTCAATTTGGTTTATAACTTGAATTCTAAGCTCACTTCACTTCATTATATTATATTTCAACCACTATTCAAAGTTTAGTTGTTAAGTAAACTTCTCAACACATTTCTTTGACTTGAAAACTTATTATTTTGAATCGCCATTTTTCCCAACTTTTCCTTCTTTTATCAATTTGTGGATGAACATGAGGTAGGTGAAGTAGGTGGATGTGTTTAATGAAATTTTGGGTATCGTTGAGGACATAATTTATGGAAGCCACGTGGTTAATGGATCTTAAGTTGTTGTATATTATAAAATATCATAGTTGTTGAAGTTTTGGCATAAAACAAGACATGGGAATAGACTTTACTTAGCCCACTTTAGTTGCACAGGTTTGACTTTGTACAGCTAAAACCTTGTAATATGCCTTTATGTTAATAAAGTACTATTTTTCTTCTAAAAATATCTTATATCAATTAAAACTTTTACTGAAATTAAATCTTTCCATTTTCTTAATTCTGATCAAATTAAACTTAATGTTTAAATTCTTCTTTAAGTTAAATTTACAAAGTATTTAATTCAAATCTTTACTTTATAATAAATTACACTAACTTTATAAAACATATATTTAAGTCAAAATAATCTTTTATATCAAATTTAACTATTTTAAAGTAAATTATTACATAAAATTTAAATTGTATTACACTAAATCAATTTCAATTATAAATTTTATTTTAAATTAAATCTTAATTTTTAAATATTAACTTTTGTATATTATTTTTAAAACAACTATATCATTTAATCAATATTAACTTAAATTTAAGCTCAATATTTGTATTAAATTTCAAAATCTGTTTAACAAAATCAATACATGCTGATAAAATTTTAGAAAATAGTTTTTATTGACCACGGTGTCCATATATAATTTTCTACCCATTGGTCAAGTGAATCGGGTATGTTATCATTTCAACCCAGTTAACTAATTTTTCGAGTATATATCATTCCAATCCAAATCCCAATAAATTCAATTTTAATTTCTAAATCTATACATTTGCTCGGGTATGAATCATTTTAACGCATAGTAATTTTTCCTAAATCTACATGAACTTACAGTGTGAGAACAATATAAACATATATAGAAATACATCATATGTCAAATTCATATCGTGTCATATATATATATATATATATATATATATATACATACACACACACATATATACATATAGTGTGCATGTCACATGTGCACAAATTTCATAAATAGTTGTGAATTTTCTGGAGCAATCTTAACATTTCATTTGACATTTCAAAATTTCAATTCACTTAATAATGTGTTGTTGTGAGTAAGAAAATTTACATTTCGAGGCAAGGAGATGGCTATGAAACGGACACGGAAACTGAAAGCGCCTATCGATATCCAATACAACGAACATAATTCCAATCAGTTTATGCACATACATAAATATGTGTATATACGTACATAAATGTAATTAGAAATACAGGAGTACACGACCAAGAAATGATCTCAATTTAAGCACCGGCCGGTATTCTATAAAATTTATAAGGAATTGATTTAAATTAAAAAAAAAAACTTTAATTGCTTTTATTAAAACATAATTACCCTTATAAGTAAAAAATCCATCTTCTCCTTTTCGCAAGCTAGAACCTGCCTGCCATTTTTCTTTACCATGACCGAATTAGGATCCATCTCCATCTAAATCCTATGTGAATGTCACCACCACCAACTCCTACAATTCAGTACCACACTCTCCAACTACTTGGCCTTAATGCAATGAGCTCAGACCTTCCCCCCAAATCACGTTCCTGGACATTTTGTGACCTCTGGCACCACCGAAACCCACACATCATACTATCTTCGTCTGTCAGGTTGTCGCCTTCACCTTGCACCACTAAAAGTTTCGTCTCCCTCGTTCCGTTTTTCATCGACGGCACATTTCAAATATCTAGCGACGCACATTCAAATCGAGCTTCCTAGGCTCCATTTGCATGTGGGCATAGTGGCACCTTGCTCGAAAATCATGAACTCCCACATCATGTTGCACCAAGCCCTCATCCTCCTTCATACCCGCGTTGCCCAAATCGCCCAGTCTAGAATCACGTGCCAGCTCAAAAGACACACCCTCCCTCCCTTGTTCTCAATGCGAGATTGGATGCGATTCATTTTTGCCCTAACATCGACTCGTTTATTTTTATTTGGAAAACATGAACGAGAGTGGAAATTGAAAAGGGGAAAGTCACAATTTATGAAGGAGGAGGGGATTTAGTGTTTTTTTTCTTTTCATTCTTTTTTTCTTTCTCTATGGGTTATTATGTAGCGAAGAAAGGAGTGGAGGAGAGAATGCATGCAATATTTTCTCTGACTTTTGAACACGTGTTATGGTTGTGTTTTTTTTCTTTCTCCTAGTTTGAAAAATTCAGTTATATTCGTTAATACCCAATTAATGTAGAAGAATACGAATGAATTCAGGGCAAGATACACAAGTCAAACCGCATATGATTTGCACGTATTTGACTCGAAATTATAATTCGGAATAACAAACGTTCAAGTTCCAAGAAACGAAAAATACCATTTTCTTTAGAATACAATCTAGTATTTTTAGAAAAGAAAAGCCTAAGTTTCAATAGTATTTTTTAACGATTTATTAAATATTTAACTAAATTAACACTAAAGGAACAAACTTATATATTTTACTACAAATTTATTTCTTCGCTATGTCTAGCAAAACATAACTCAAATATAAAGTTTCATAATTTAATTTAAATTATAAATTTTAATGTTGATTAAGATATATCGGTTGTCGCTACCGCCAATCGATTGCATAAGTTGATTTAAACGGAGCAGAGAACTTCGATGTTTTTGCTATACTGCTATTAAAATTACTTCTATGTAAAATATCCAAAATTATGAATTAACATTTTGTTCATAAATCGATTTCACGTTTGTTTTTCAATAAAAAAGTTCTAAATGTAGCTTATCGTTTAATTCATATTTTTAAATCACACTTACATATTTTAAGTAGATATTCAGAAGTCAAATTCAAACTCCCAAAATAAATTGGATTCCAAATTACTCAGTTAAGTTCTAATTATAAACGTTATTAGCATCACAGAAATTTGCGATTCAATACATAGGTAGAAGACAATTCGCCATTCCCCCCGTGGACTCCTATGCTACTATTTAGCTAACCTAATTCAATAATTTTCGAGTCACTTAATACTTCCCGTAAGTTAAGAAGACCTTTAGTACTTCCGTAGCGACCATTTAATACCATACCCCAATGCAAACTCTAATCCAACAACTTAGCACCTGGAGGAAGGAGACACTTTCATAGATTATCTAATTTGTACCAACTTTGTAATTTAATACTTTTTGTTTGAAAAAAGGCGAGTCCTTTAACTACAAAATACCTAATAAAGGCAGACCATATAACTATATCTGCACTCATTAATCCCCCATGGACGGGGGTTGGCCTAACGAGTACCAGTACTCCTTAGAATAAATTCTAAGGAAAGGGAAAAGTAGGACTACCATCCGTACTTCTAAAGTTAAATCCTAAGAAAAGGGGTGAATCCAATTACTTAATACCCCCCAAAAGGTTGATTCCAAAAATACTTAAGACCTTAAACCTAAAGCAGACAACGATAGTAAATCCCCTTAAAATATTTTTTTTCCGAAAGGGAAGAGGACCCTACGATCATTTAAGACCTCAACACTTGAAGTAAAACATAATATATTTCTCACCATAATTTTTGTTATGGGTTCCTACGATCAATGATATCTCATATCAGTTGTGCGTATATCCAACTACTGGAAATTACAGAAATCTTTCAAATAACTCAGTTGATCTCGCATCATTAACCTACTAAGTCTAATTTCCTATTTAATTTAGGATATTTTATTCCAAGATCCAAAACAAAGTATAAGAAAAGTTTGATTATCCTAGGACATGTTTATAAATCAAAGATAATTATTGCACTTGATATTATTATGGTAATTCTACCCAAAGATCCCCATTCTAAATTGACTACAGTAACTGCCATATGCTATTGATAACCATAACAATCATTTTTACTAAGATATCAGACATTGCAACAATGCTTTTATACCAATCCCATTTATTTTCTATTAATTGTAACTCGTTAATTACTTCCAAGTATATTAAATTAATTGCTCATAAATCGGAGTTGCTATATTCAGTTCTTATTTTATTGAATTTTATAATTTGTTGTCACACTTGTTTCACATAAAACCCTAATGTTACAATTGTCAATTCTCCAAAATTTACAGGTAATATTAGCGTATACCCATAATTAATGGAGAACAATTCAAATTCAAACCTAACCTAAACGTCTACCTTTCGGTAATAATACTAACTACAGTTAATTACGTGTGATTTGGACGCATAAAGTAATAATATACTTCAGCGCAATAATTATGTATTTACAAATTTTCTAATTATAACTATTTTACGTTCTAGTTCCAACTAATAACAAGAACAATCTTTCTATGTCCTGATTTGCTGACATTTAAATCCCATTGAAAGATCTTTTGCTATAAGTAATAGTTTTTTGACTATATGAAATATTAAAACTATCCTCCAAGTGGATGTACACAGTCTTGGGACATTTAACCAACCAGAGTGCTGTATGTGATTGGCCTTAGTACATTTTAGTTAGTCTATTAATTGTTTCTTTAATTTTTTCTCTCCTTGATACAAGGTGTACCTGAGTTGAAAAAGTTACCACTAAAAGAAGAATTCACGATAAAAAGATTCCCTATTTATTAAAGCTGGAATGGACTGAATTTGGAGAAATTGATTCAACTATAGAAGAAGGAAATCAGAGTTATCAAGGAAAACAAAAGTTAATTGAGCATTACAATAAATTAGATGGATTAGATTTATATAAAAGAGCAAATTATCTGTCTGATTACTGGGATACAGTCTGAAAAACATCTCATATGACATGCACGTAAGATCATACACAAACTCTTTGTTAAAACATTGGACTAATAACCGAAATTTCCCATTTGTCATCAAACTAACTGAAAAAAAACCTTTGATACTATAGCCCCAAATATGCAAATTTAACAAACAATGAGCAACTGATTGCATGTGTTCATGTTCATTAACAGTTTGAAGTTGATAACGAAAAATTGACAGAAGAAAATCGCAATCGGAGGAATGGACATTGCATATGTTAGTGAAACTACATAAGAAGAAGGTTAACAACGCAAAAGAGTGTGTCTTTTACGACGCTTATGGACTGTTTTTAATATACACACTTTTACGTCATCAGAAAACAATTTTATTGTATGAACTAAAAGACATGTTCACATGGCAAATATATAACCGACAGCTGCTGTGGAGAAAGTACAGTGGTCCATTCAGAATCTGACGGCCCAAAGCTTCATAGCCATCCAATAGGGGGGGGGGGGGGGGAGGGGGCATCCAATCCGTATTTGAGGGTTTACTTCTTTGAACAGTACACAATGGACCACGCTCACTGTATGATTTGCACACAAGAATCCTTCAGGACCACGTCTTCGAATCATTTCATTTTAATTATGTGACAGCAACTCCATGCAACTGGATGTTTTGCTCATCCTTTTGTTGTTGTTTTCTTCCTAATTTATCTTCTCCAGATTCAAAGCCTCAGCTATCTGTGCTGTTCTTGCATGCTTATATTCTACTGTACCATGTTATTTACTGTTTAGAGTGATGTGATTGTACTATTTCACTTAATGCAGTAGGACAACCATTGGCTTTCTCTGTTCTAATTCCAACCACTTGATTTCAGTTTTTCATTCTAATTCAAATAATAATAATTTTTATGTCTTACCACCCCATGCAGTTAATTAAAACAATCAAAACGAGCTCTTGGAATTAAAAGACTGCCTTACAAGCTGAATAGAATGGCCTTTTATTCAACTGCTGATCATTCTCATGTATAGTTATATACACACTAACAGTGGGATCCGTACACACCAAATTCAGATCATCTTGGTAACCTTGTGGGTCGCCAATGCAACCCACGAAGAGCCGATACCAACCAGTATTATTTTTTATGTAGGAAGAAGAGTGAAAAGTAGTAAAGTACTTGCACTGGGATGAATGTCTACTTCGATCGAGATGGGCATGTGATCAATGTACATGAGTGAGATGGGCCTCTTCAAACTTTCCTTATCACATTAAGTGTTAATTGATCTCACATGCATGGTTGGGCTAGCTTTGGATAATGAATCATGGAAATAATACACTGGAAGTCATCTCTTATGTGAGGGATTGATTTTAATTTTAGACTGACAATAACCTAATTTTTGGCATGGGTTTGATGAACAGACCTAGTTATGCATCTACAAGCTCATTTTTATACATGTACTTAATGAATGATTTGGTTGTCTCTGTCAATGAAAGCAAAAATAGAACTTATTTATATTGAAGGCAAGGTGATGGTCCCGATATCTTATAATTGTTGGTGTAGTGGAAATTGTAGTTGGAATCATTTGACATGTTTATTTAAGTGCAAAGTAGGAATTGTTGTGCACAAATGAACTTACGGCAGTTATCAGGTATTTTTTGACAAGATGCAGACATATTAGGTAAACAAATAAAAAATTATCCACTTGCACTGTGGAAGGTCAAATGCAAGCACATAAAAAAGGATTGCAAACATGTGTTCATGTTTTATGCTTTAGATCATGAGTGCAAAAATAAAAGGTAACTTAATGTGGGTGTTGCTAATGTTGAATTTTAGTGGTAGGATGAAGCTCCACCAGCATTATGAGTTAACAGAGGTTAGTGAACCAAAAGAATTCTTAAAGTATGTGTCTGTCGACTCATATTCATAGAATACATCTTCAAATTAGGGTTCAAATAATATAATTTTAGAAATTAATAACAACTACTAATCAATGTTTGGTCTTTCCAAATTTGTCGTTTCAAATAAGTAGCTAACTTAACCTGAAATATTTACTAAACAAAAATCAAGACTAATTTCCAACATCCTTCCGTTCTTGGTTTTGTAACTCTGGTCAAGATTTGGGCTATTCTTATATTTCTAATGCTTCCACGGGAATATGGATAATGCAGCTTTCTAGGTCACGTTGATTTTCCTAGCCAATGTAATGTTATTCGAAGTAGATTCATGGATCATTATTTTGATCATTTAATTTCGTCCTCTATCATCAAAATACAATTTTCGAAAATCAAGTATTCCAAAACTCATTTTGCTCTACTGTCATAAGTTTTGAACCATTCACTCATAATTTCACTTACCAAGAATTTTTGACTCTATAATAATTGTTTAGAGTCCTGGCTAATAAAATCATTACTTAACTTTTTCATCGACGGATAATTTGCATATTCTTATTTTTCAAATTTAGATGTCATATTTCCTTTTGACTTCCACATTAATTTTTTGATTTTCTGATTCACCAACATTCTGGTTTTGCAATTTTAATTTAGTTGATTTCCAAGATACGTTTGTGGCGAGTGTGAATGAATATTGAGTTAGATATTAAGCATGACACATCAAAGAATGGTATATGCATTTGTAGCTACGAATTAGGTGTTTGAGCAAGGTATTAATTTGTGACTTTTACTTTAATTATATTATAGTTAATTAATTATATGTGGTGTAGAAATTGAAATACATATAAATTAATTATACAATACTAGTAAATACATATAAAATGATAGTAACAATTAGTGCAGTCCTGCTGAAATAATTTCATCTCTTACAATATCTCACACTATTGTTATTTTATTGCTCACATGTCACTTAGCCTCTACTCTGTTGCCTTGCTTGTTGCACTTCTCATACTATAGTATTCCTCATGGTATTCCTTTGGACTAAAATCGAGGCCATCTCGACATAAGTTATAAAAGTTGAATCATCATTGTTATATTTATGTTGAAATTGTGAATAGTCATTGTATCCACGACCCACTTCCCTCCGCTATCACCTCGGCCTCCCTCTTCTCCCATCACCTCCACCGAACCAACCACCTCTAGCCACCACACACGTGCGCCATCCCACAACCACCCCACGGCCACTTTAGGCGCCACCACCTCCCTATAGGCCGAGCACCACCACCCAAGTCCACTTACCACCTTCCTCTTTAAATAAAGAGAGAGAGAGAGAGAGAGAGAGAGAGAGAGAGAGAGAGTGAGAGTGTGTGTTTGCTAAAGAAAAGTTGGACATATCAATGTATGTTTGTGTTGTCGGTGCCCGCGATCTAATTGAAGATTGGCGGAGTAGAATGCTTGATGAGAAACTCTACACTTTACACATATTTAGTGATATATTTATTTAACTGATATGTGTATAAATTGGTTGAATGATTGTTGGTTTAGTTCCATATAAACCTTAAGCGTTAATTACAATAACACTTATACTGTAGAGATAGTAATTGACAATGTTAATAGTTGTCATGGATGATTATACAGTTGTTATTGGCTATTATTATTGTTGATATGTCACACTACACATATATACCCTAAATCATGGAACTATACAGATATTAGTTAAGTCTCTTCCAATTTGATAAATAAAAATAAATATTTTATTCAGCTTAAGTGGAAATAAGATGAGAAAATGAAAGTTGAAATTTTATATTTGAAACTGGTTAGAAATAAAACTAAACGGTTTACAAGAAACTTTTATAAAGGTGGAAACGGTTTGGAAAGAGATTTTGGTACAATACGGCTTGTTCAATTTTTAAATGAATAGTAAATAAATTTGAAACTGTAGTTTCAAATTTGAATTTGAGTTAGCTATATAGATAATGTTTTAAACCCAAATCGGATGTTCCAATAAGTTTATATTATATTTAGTTTGAATTTTGGGAAGTTTGAAGTTCAAAAGTTTAAATTTTAAAAAATATTAATATTATATTAATATAATAACATTATAATATTCAATTATGGAAATGACATTTGGATAGACATTAAATGGCGGGGGTTGAGTTGTACAATAAAATTAAACAAAAGAAATGTTTATTGGCAACCTGTAAATTAGAGTTTACATGCAGCTTATGATATGATAGAAAGTTACATAAAGAAGGTGGACTTGTCAATGAACTAAAGAACCGCATTAAGTTTAAAATAAATAAATTAATAAGCATAAGAAGTAGTGGTCCGTTCCAGCAGCATAAGCTAATTAAGGAAAATAAGTGGCATATTAAGAAAAGGTGTAGGTGTCTGTTTCGACGATGACAACTGGTTAGGGAAAATAAGAGGCTCGTAATATTGGTTTGTTCCGGCAGTAGGGGCAGACTGATTAGGGAAAATAAGTGGTCATTCAAATAATTAATATTTAGTGACCTATGCATTGTTGACAATACTATGGGGGGTCTAGGGTAGCTAGGCGGTCAGCAAAAAAAAAAAAATCTATAGTGGCCATGACACTAGTAAATAAAATTAGAGGCTAAGTCTAGGGTGACTTAGGTCAATTCGCAATTTTGGTTGTGGACCCGTATCAGTCAGTATTCTTTTTTATCACACTTCACCAAGGTCTCACGAGAAGGCTGTGACGGCCCGAACTTCCACGGTCTCCGAAGAGAAGAGAAAGAATGGATTGTCTGAGAACACGACAAATCAGAACGAAAACTGAAGAATATTTCATTGCTTATTACAGCAATTTACATCAGAGTACAAGAATATGCAGAGTATAAATAATATATATCAGAAAATATCAAAGATTTAAAATTACAATGCAGCGGAAAAATAATACATAACACAGCTTAAAGAAATACATGGATACAGAGCGTTC
The DNA here is from genome assembly GCA_030737875.1 of Allium sativum. Lineage (NCBI taxonomy): Eukaryota > Viridiplantae > Streptophyta > Magnoliopsida > Asparagales > Amaryllidaceae > Allium > Allium sativum. The sequence continues at coordinate 942,602,830 of CM060909.1, read as the reverse complement.
CGAATATAGCTCCAGCAGTAATTTAGGATCCTATAAAAATAAATATGCAAACCCAAAACTACTAGTTGACCGTGTGGAAAATAGGGGCATCCAGAGTTTAGGTTAAAACAATAAACTCCAGGTCAGTCATGTGAGTGGTGTGAGAACTAAAACAGACATTTAAAACTTTACTTTAAAATCAGATATATCAAGAGACCATGCCGTATAACACGGAACGGGTTTCCTCCCAAGAATACCAGTGCATATAACAAAACAGCGCAATGCTTTTTGGAAAATGAAGCTATTATAAGACCCAGGCCCCATCATACAATGCAACGCAAGCCGGAGGATAGAGTTTTACCTTATAATAGTCAAACATGCTTGGTACGTTTAAAACAAATCATTTTTCATACTATTATAAGCGTAAAGTGTATTAAATAACATCAAATATAAATGTATCAATCACAGATGGCATAACATCCCATGCTACTATGTCGTCATACTAGTTCTACAATTAAAACCGAAATGTCGTATTGGAAGTTGGATTCCATCTGTGAACCAAGGCAAAAGGATCATCATGTGCTAATTCGAGACAATCTAGCCTACCATGTCTCAGGAATAGCCGCAACTGCCTAAATCGTCAGGGCCGGTCCACATTTTAAGTGGATTAAAATCCCTGAACATGTGTTTCCCCGCCCTATGGGGCGAAATGGTCAGTATGTCGACCATATAATCCATCGGTCTCATAGTGACCGATATAACCTAGGCGCCTAGCTATCCATCATCTACATAAGTAAAAATGTCTGGGCTCCATACCATGAAACCACTCCTAGCTAGAAGGAAACGCATGCCCTCCCTAAATTCCCTCCCATTTCTGGTTCACACCGGGGTGTGAGGCTCGCGAATTAACGTTATAGACAAAGCTATGATATATTAAAGTCGTGCTTTGATCATCAACCACAAGACTTTGCTTTTCAACAGAAACATTGATCCTTTGCATCTCAACATGCCACACAGGCAATTCACGCTATGCGGCTGATGTCTATCGATATATAACCTCTGAGCTCGTACGTCTCAGAGAAGGGCGTAATTAAGAGAATAAATTCTCTGCCGCCAAACATATATATATTTAATAGAGATCAATCACATAGAATGAAATCCGATGTCAGACACACATCCATTTACAAGTTCGTTCTGGGTCTGAACGAAACCAGAGGCACCTTATTCCTCGTCCCATATGTCCAATACAGGAGAGAGGTCCTCGCATATCCGGTCGATCTCCAAGTACGTCTGGACGATCACCACTTATTACCTCGTCTTGGGTGTACAGCCCAATCAAGACATCAGTAACCATCCAAACGATGTGAAGACCTCCGGTCTTCAACCACCATCTTCATCGTCGACATATCGTCGAATCAGTTATTCAAAATGGGATAAACTCGGTCTTTCCGAATAACTTGTATATATAATAAAAAGTGCTATAAAAACACAACATACACCTCATTCCAATTCTGAATATTCTTTTATTTAAATATTCATATCCTTTGGGAAAGGTTCCCATTAATTTTATCAAAGATAAATTCTTTAAATTTATTCTTTAATCTTCCATTGGATATCAATTCAAACCAAATTAAGGTTTATCCAACTAGTCAGGATTAATGAATCTTACCGATGTAATCATTGTTTAATTTCCCAATCCCAACCTATTCATCCCATGGAGCAAAACCGGTAATGCTCCATATCTAACACCATGGTGTTACTGGAAAAATTATTTACCATTTCACGTTTAAATCTAATTAAAGATTTAACTATTGCTTGGAGCAAAACTGGTGATACTCCATTCTCGATCATTTCATGAATTCGATAAATTTAATTATCTCATTCACATTCCAATTTAATTAAAGATTCGTTAAAACTCTAATTCAGTTTTAATCTCATAAATCATTACTTAATGATATTCAAAGTTAAGAAACTAATCTTATCTTTAACTAGGTTAAAGAACTAATATCATTTAAAATACAGGTCACGATAAACCCAAATCACATTCCATTATTTATGGAATCTTCATGGAAAACAGATCAATATATAATCGATATCAATTTCCGTGTCTGACTAATAATATAAATGGAATATCGACAATGCCTTTTAAATTCCATATATATTAACAGTCTTCCTCCATAGAAGCTCACTTCGATTTTTATTCAATCGAATTCCATTCCATTTCAATTTATTATATTAAATCGGAAAACTTTACTTTGGAAAATTTCCTTTAAATCTTAATAAAAGATTTATAAATTCTAAATCACATTTCACTGTAAATCGGGTTAAAGAACGAATGTCGTTAAAAACATAGTTCATGATAAACCTGATTCACATTCCATTTTATTCCAATTACCAAATGTATCTGGAAACTCTAATAATCTTAATTAAAAGACTTATTCTTTTCAAACGGGGTTTAAGAACCGTGTTACTGATGACACCGTTCACGACAAACCCAAAATCCATTTGATATTAAACACAAGGCTGTGAGTAGAAAATATATCGGCTTATATTCAATATCAAATTCTGAAACCAATAAATATTGTATTGGAAATAACGATATAAATATATCTTCCAAATTTCTATAACGATATACGTATAATCACGAAATCCAATATCGAAATATTCCGAAGATGATTCCCATTCAAATCCACTCCAATTCATATATTGGAAATTCCGGTTATATTAAAACCCATTCTCAATCCAATTAATTTATTAAAATAATTGGGTGTTAATTCTAGTTAATAACTAGTTCATTTCGATAAAAATATATTTTTATCTTTTCAATATGGAATTTTTCATCCCAATTTTTTCCAAATCATTTACTATGATTTTACACAAATTATTAATATTTTTAATAATTTTATCAAGGCCCGTACAGTCGATTTCCATAAATGGTCATCGAACTGCACTTACAACGACCTTTTCCAAATTTGATTTGGACATAAATCCAAATCCATCCATTAGATTTCAAATCTCTTATATTCGTTGGAAAGCTCTTTTCGATACGAACCCAACTGTTACGGGTTTAGGAGAATCCGACGGTCGGATCTCCTGTAATATTAATTCGAAGTCAGTGGTCGAAATTCGCGAACGGCCGCGGCGCGGCGCGTTCTATTCAGGCCATTAAATATATATAATATATATGTTATATATATTTCGTCGATTTCCATTCAAAACATATTTTGTAAATTCATTTATAAATTCATTTCAAAACGATTTCAACTTCATTTCAATTTTCAAATCAAATTTGAATATTTCTTTATAAATTCGTTTTAAATTCATTTTAAAACGATTTCAATTTCATTTCAATTTTCAGATCAAATTTGAATATTCCTTTATGAACTCGTTTTAAATTCATTTTAAAAGGATTTCAATTTCATTTCAAATTTCATATCAAATTTGAATATTCCTTTATCAGTTCGTTTTAAATTCATTTTAAAACAATTTCAATTTCATTTCGATTTCAAATCAAATTTGAATATTCCTTTATCATTATAATATTAAAATGATAATATTTTCAAAATATCTGATCTCAATTATACACTGAATATTATTTAAAATATTCATTAATTCTGAATTGGAATCAGACTCAATCAATTACCATATAATTTCAGTTATATGGATTTCAACATCATATGTATACAACAATAATGATAAACAATCATTAAAAATTCATACAACGTCCAAAGTGCACTTTACAACTGTATAAGTATTAAAATAAATAAATAAAGCTTATACAGTCTGTCAACCCATCGATTGACATACCACTAATTATTGGGATCAGTGTATGTCAAATATCATCCCAATACTCGTGTGAGGTTTTCAAACAACAAACACAGATTTTATTTGTGTTGTTGGGTAATTTGTAAAATATTATCATCCCAATCATCATCAGTTAAATATGTGTACATAAACAAACCGTCCAGCTTGTAATTGAATATTTATTTTATTTCAGGAGAATTTTATACAGCGTATATAAATAATTGATGCACCTCATATATTTACTCCATTCTCAACATCACAATCACAAAACACAATACATCCAATTACACTACAATTCAATCCAAACAAACATACATGGTTTGTACAATGAATAGTGTCGGGTGCTGCTAAGCACCGTATGCATCCTAGTTTATATTTAACTATAAAAAGTTTCAGTGAGAAGAAGTTCTGCCTTTGGTTTCCACTCCGCCATTCTTTATAATCGCTTAGATTCACTATTCAGATTCCAACGCAATCTGCTTCACACGATTTACATTAAAAACCACATTTTCAAAACAACACTATATAGAATTTGAAATCACATTTTTAAACTGTCTTATATTTTTTTTAAAAAAATCATATTTTTAAAACAAATCTTTTATAAGAAAAATCACAATTTTATTTAAGCCATATATATAATAAAAATCATATTTTTATTTTCAAAACTATATATATAAAAATCATATTTCTATAATGAATTTTTAATATATGTAAAAATAATATTTTTACCGCTATATATACAACACACATTTTTATTTCAATGTTTTATATTTTAAAAATCTCGTTTTAAACCAACGCTATTTATATTTTAAAAATTCACATTTCTAACAATGATATTTATATTTTAAAAATCCTATTTTTAACAATGATATTTATATTTTAAAAATCCTATTTTTAACAATGATATTTATGTTTTAAAAATCCTTGTTTTTACTTAATCTATTTCATAATAAAAATTACATTTACAAAACAAGGTTTTTAATATAAAAATCACTTTTTTATATAAAAATCACTTTTTTATATAAAAATTACATTTTGTCAATGTTATTTATTTAAGAAAAATTAGATTTTATACAATGGTATTATATAAATTAAAAACTGAGTTTAAACAATGTATTTATATAATAAAAACTGAATTTAAACAATTATTTATATAATAAAAACTGAATTTAAACCCACCCCTTAATTAACCGTCGTCACCTTTAGGATATAGCCGATAAAACACGGCTCCACCCTCCTCCATTCGCACGCAGTCCAATGCGGAGGAACTTGATCCAAGCACCTGACGTTGACCGCCTCACCTCCGCCTCTCTGCGCCCTCGACGTTGTCTGTCGCGAACCCAACTTACACCAGAAATCAAGCTCGAACGGTGGGCTTTTGAACCTAAAATAGAATAAACCACTAACCAATACTGCGTCAAAACCATACAAATAGGAAGATTTCTTGTAGCCCGTGAAATTTCGTTTTAATTGCATGTGTTAATTCATGAGGAATCGGGAGAAATTTGAGCGCGAATTCCAGAGCTTTTCGCCCGTCCGTGGATGAAAGAGGCGACTCCCAATTCTGATTAGGGTTCACTTTGGAAATGATTAATATATATATAATTTTTTTAATATTATTTTATTTCCAAAATAGTGGTTTAAAATCCGAACTTTAAATGGAACCCAACGACTGTCGCCCCTAGCTAAATACCCTCATTTCGAACACAATGGGATATGTTTCGTAAGCTGATTCGACTGTTTCGATCATTTTTTCTTTAAATTAAAATATAAATCAATATATATATTTAATTTAAACGTACATTTTAATTTACCAGGGCCACATACTGACTCCAAAAGTTCCAGAAAAATTATTTTTAGCTTTGTATAGACGATATGGTCCTAAAAATAATAATTTCGTCGAATATGGAGACCGTTTGAAAAACAGTCATTTTCTAATCGATTAAATTCAAACTAAAATTTCCAAACACGTTTAAATTCGCCATGCTCACATAATGATTCCAAAAATTATGAAAATTGGAATTTAGCAATAATTCGACATTACGGATTCAACAAAAGTGGTTTCATCGAAAACGGAGTTCGTTTGCAAAATGGCTATTTTTAAGGGTTATATATATATATTCCGTAGCGACTATTCTGAATTTTCAACTGGACATAACTTTTTATTCCCGTTATGAAATCTGGATTTTTCACATCCATTCGAAAGATATTTTCAAACAGATTCAAATACTTTTGGTTTTACTAAAACCCATTTTGTTTTGAATCCTGTACATTCCATCGAAATTTGAAATCGAATTTTCAAATTGTCGCGCCATTTCAGGCTCGTTTTATAATTAAAATAAATTTAATCATTCTAACTTTGATTAAAATAAATTTTCAGTCATTATTAATTTAAACAAATCATTTTAAATATTCAAAATTCATTAAAATTGCCAAAATAAAAAATTTAAATTAGTTCTGATTTTCTGGGTTGTTACAATCTCCCCCACTTCAAATCTTTTCATCCTCGAAAAGGAACGGAGCTGAAAGTTGTTTAACTAATCAACTCAACTTTCATTCTGGCGTTCGTTCTTCAACTTTTCAGTTTCTAAGAATTTTCAAATTCTTCAAAAATTTGGCTAACACCCTAAATTTTTGAAAAATTTCGCCATAACCTCCTTTGTACAGGGAGAATTTAAAACCTCAACTAGCCACGCAGGGCCCTCATCATCCAAAAGAAAAAGAAAAAGCAGAGCTGCTAGCCAATCGGCTCATAAAATCATCCAAACCCAATAAATTAGTAAACATGTACCTATTTGTCAGGCATACAATTTTATTCCTCTTCTTAGCCTCCTTGCTATGACCTGTTCACACATATATATGTACATGCATGCATTTCTAATCAATTTTCAATTCAGTTCAATATTCAACACAATTTGGTTATATTTACTGTTCATTCACATATTGGTTTAAATGAACAATCACACAACACAATCACCAGTCCATTAGTTGATTAGTTTTTCAAACATATTACTTCAATGTATAGTCAAAAATCATATTTGTAGTGCAAATCACGGAAACAGACCCTATCTAAGTTTTGGTTCTCACATCAGTCAATTGGAAATATATAAAGATCCCACTTTCGAAACTCGAACATATATACTGATGATGCAGCTGTTATCATCAGTGTCATCTCCGGGCGACTAGAATGTGATTCTATATCTATCCAGTATATTAAAACTTCAAATATATGTTTCAAGGCATACATGCAAAATCTTTATATACCCAATTGCGCAAATTCAATATAAAATAATATAGTCAAATACGTATAATTAGATTGAATTTTTTCAAAACAAAATTTGTTTTCATTTTTATTTTAAAAATAACACTCTTTACACTCGTTTTAGGACACTACCGATCCCATCTCTAACGAGTCATCCTTATTGGATATTACTAATCCAATCTCTGATGAATTCTTTTGTTCGGTTCTAATATGTCTTGTTCTCGAGCTCCGTAAAACCAAAGCTCTGATACCAAACTGTTACGACCCGAACTTCCCCGGTCTCCAAAGAGAAGAGAAAGAACAGATTGTCTGAGAACACGACAAATCATAACGCAAACCGAAGAACATTTCATTGCTTATTAGAACAATTTGCATCAGAGTACAAGAATATACAGAGTATAAATAAATAATATACATCGGAAAATATCAGAGATTTAAAGTTACAATGCAGCGGAAAAATAATAATACATAACACAGCTTAAAGAAATACACGGCTACAGAGAGTTCCGAATATAGCTCCAGCTGTAAATCAAGATCCTGTAAAAATAAATATGCAAACCCAAAACTACTAGCTTCCCGTATGGAAAATAGGGGCACCCAGAGTTTAGGTTAAAATAATAAACTCCAGGTCAGTCATGTGACTGGTGTGAGAACTAAAACAGTTATTTAAAACTTTACTTTAAAATCGGATATATTAAGGACCACGCCGTATATCACGGAACGGGTTTCCTCCTAAGAATACCAGTGCATTTGTGGTTTTGACTTCCTTAGAGGAGAAGCCTATGAATTGTGTGATTTGATTGTTCTCGGTTAGGTAGTTAAAAAGCTAGTGGCGTGCACCAAAGGAACTCTTCGGCGTCTATTCACAGGAGACGTAAAAGGAGGGATGTGCTTAGGTCATCTTCAAGATTATCATACATTGTGGAAGTTTCATGAAAAGAGGAGGTATTCTTTTTAGTTGTGATTTAAAGCTCCCTTTGTAGAATTTTTCAAGCCTTAAGAGTGATGGAAACTTGAGAGATTTGAAGATCTAAAACATTGAGTTATTCTCGGTGGAACTGTAGAATGATTGCACCAAAAGTTCATACAAATAACTAGGGGCTCTACAAAGAGAACTAAAGTGAAGAAAGTAAATGAAAAAGAAAAATAATGCATTAGGAATGCAGTAAAAACGAGATATAGGAGTTTATAGCTACTCAATGTCATTTAGCTTGCGTCTGCTTTAAGATTACAATGTCTCAGGTCGACAGGGATCCGATCATAAAGAATAAAGTGAACATTTGGTTAAAAGATCCATTTCTCCCCTATAATGCTAATATTTATTAATGTAGGTCACCAAAAATATCCTGGAAAATTTGGAAGTTGTTTAATGAGTTGAATGAAAAGAGCGCAACCCATAAGCCCTCTAAGATAGGGACCTGTACCGACCCCTATGAAATTGATTGTTACCGAATCCTTATTATGAGGGATTTTTCGAATGTGATCCCTTGTCGAGGCCTCGTCTTGCTATTACTAGTCTAGTTCTATGATAGTTTAGCAAGTTGTCTTGTCATTTGAGAGATACGGAGTGATGGTAGTTGAAGTTGAACTTTCAACTAGTTCATGCGTAGTTATATCGGTCTGAAGCATAGTTTTATTTTGATCCCTCAGTTGGCCAGCTCTCTTATAGTGTTCTTCTATGTTCACTCGAGCATCATCCCATAGTGCTATTCATAATTGGTGTTTATACCTTCGGTTCATTATTCTGGGTAATTTGCCTCGATAATCGTCAAGTTGCATCAATCTGGATAGCCAAAAGTGGCCATACACAAAGATTGGGTAATAGTATATATGTAAGTACATGTATATTTTTATAAGTATGCGTTAGTAAATATGTAAGCATATGTATGTATGTATGTATGTATTTTTATAAGCATGCGTGTGTGTATCTTCAAGCTATGAATTAATGCTTCCATTTACATATAACATAGCATGTGTATAATGGGTTGTCTACAGTACAATATGGAATGGATCTTAAGCAACATAAACTCTAGTGGGGAGAAGCATGTGTTTTAATTATTAAAAACCATATCTACTCAAATTACAAACATAAACTAATAATTGTAGAATAAGTAATAAAGTAAAATGTAGTAAAGTAGATACCACCCGAATTTCATACTAGTTCAAATTAAGCAATCTACATCCATTCCTGCACTATGTGGAATTTCTTACCAACTGCTTGCTTTCCACACATGGAAAAATAATTTACGATCATGAGTTCATGGGTTAAATGATACACCATCTTGATTTACAGTCTAGAAGACCATCGTCTTTATTTCGCATGCTATAGGAGTACCCTCTTATTTTCATATGTAACAATAAAGTATGATAAATAGTCGTATCTTTAATATGGATTATTTCAAATTTGGTATAGTGATCATGTTGACTACCAATAGAAAAATAGCTTTAAATTCTTTGAGGAGTTAGATGAAACCGTAGAGAGAAAGATACAAATTTAAGTGCAGACTTGCTAATATCATGTGGTTTGCTAATCCTTGAAAATTTAATTGGAAAAATATGGATTTTCAAAGAGAATGGATGAATATGCAATGAATTTTGTTCTCAAATGTATGGATGTGAAAGATAAGAGAAAGAGCATAAACATAATGTGAAAAATTATTTTCTACTACCTTTTATATCTTGGTGGAAGAATCATGTCTTTTGATAAAGAGATGGAGAAAAAATACCTTCATTTGAAAATTGAAAATTTGAGCAGCATTCATATCGATGTACATTTGTTGAAATGTTGACATAATTACACTGCATAAGAACTGTAGTAAGAATAAGGTTTGAAATTTTTTAGATTTCAAAAGTATATCATATTTCTGAGTTTTTTTGATTGATTGAGCCATTGATTATATTAAATTATAATTTCCATGAGGTCTTAAAAAAGATTATCAGGTTCATTTAGCCGTTGGTCACTTCAAATACCTTTGTTCTTTCAACTTCTACATTTTTTTTCTTTTATCAGTTTTTTTCTTTCATTTGCTCTGATTAATTTTCATACATAACCGAGTTCTTGTTTATATCTGTAAAATTCTCCATAACATATCTTCAAAACTTCATGACTTGGGGATACGTTAATGGTATATGCTTATTGTCATCAAAATCAATACCTAAGATATTACCTACCTCCTTATTTCTTATGACGACAACTATACAAATATTTGAAAGATAAAATATTATATTTTATCTTTAACTCACCCTAACTTTATGCACCCTCCATCATTTTTCCTAATATATTTATGCATTTTCTTCCTCTTTGTCATCAACAAAATAAGAAAAAATGAGTTTCATAAGCATAACTAGAAAACATGTATATCGTGTGTTATGTATGCACGCACATACGCACGCGCATACACACACACATACATACATACATATATATATATGTATATGTATATGTATATGTATATATGGAACTTACGACAGGAAACAAATTTAATAAAAGTAATGATATTTATAAGGAAAAACATCCAAACCAAGTGGAGATTTAGAGTTACTAACACAGCCGATGCCAATAGCATATTCTTTTTAGTATACCCAAAGTTCTCGATCTCACCATATTTGTATATAATGTTGCTTGATATCAACGGATTATATGGTTTGAAAATCTGTTGCACGTTTTATATTGTTCGGTATTTGGAAAATATAAAATATGTGCACTATTACCATAACAGAGTCCATGAAAGCTTATGTTTGGGAAGCTAAACCTGTAACACCCCACACTTTTCTACACCCAAATTTTGATGAAAATCAAAATTTGAACACATTCAGGTGAGAAGTCGTGTATGACTTAAGGATCTTTATATATGGACTTAAGTGGAATTGCCAATAATATACTAACTTATATTGATACAATAGTCATGCAGGTAAAACTAAGCTATATAGAATATCTCATATAAATAAAAGCAGTAATTAAAGACACCAGGAATTTTATACTGGCTCGGACTTCCCATCCTACATCCAGTCCCGAAGCTCATCTTCGGAATTCACTAACAACGTCCTCTCTTTACACGGAGGAATAGATCATAATACACCCAAGAACCAATAAGGATGTCCATTCCTGAGCTCCAATACAGGACTTCACAAATTACAAAAGAGTTTTGACTTCTGAATGTGTTCTTGTATCAATACTGAATAACCAACGATTAAGTACACCCTTCCTATAATCTTATCCTCAAGTATGTAATGTGTTTGTAAAGATTGAAGGAAGTATAATTCTTATTGAATCAAGAGATTTGAAATAATTTCAATGATTCAATAAGAAATTTGAATATTAGAGAGCTTTTAGAGTGCCTGAAAGTATAGAGATGTAAATCAGAAATTTGAATAGAATCAGTGAGAATCGGTGGTTTAGAATTGAAGATTACGTCGTTTATATAGTAGTAGAAGAGCAACAAATTCATGAATAATTGCAATGAAGCGATATGGTCATTTCTATTCAAAGATGAATAGAATTCTATTCGATAAAGGAGGTGACTCTTTATATAAATGGTTGTTGTTTCGAATCAGTCAACTTATCTTCATTTCACCAGTCAACTAGTTTATCAAAGAAAATTTTATATATATATGAAGAGAAACTTGTCGTTACGGGCTTTGGTTCACTGACTAGTCGACTGGTTAAGTGAAACCAGTCCAGTAAAGGCTACTTTCTAGCCATATATATATATATGTGTGTGTGTGTGTGTGTGTGTGTGTGTGTGTGTGTGTATTTGAAATTACGTGCATATGTGTTATACCATGAGGATAGATTGTAAAAAAATTCTAACACAACTAAATATATATATATATACATGAACTTACCTCTTCAATAATATCTTCAATGATCTTTAATTCTTTGTTGTCATAAATCAAAAATCCGTGAATCAACACCAGGCATAGAGCGTATATCTGGTACCTGCAATAAATGAGCATGAGCACAATCAGAGTACGATGAAAATAACTCATAGCGGAAACAAAACTAGGAAAAATTAGTATTAACTCAAGGAACTACCTTTTTCAAAGTAAGTCACTTTGCCAATACCGAGCACGAGAGAGAACGAGAACCGAAAGCAAAACTCAAACATCTCTGAGAACTGGACTGTCTCTATGAAACCTGGAGGTTGTAACAAGGAGGGGCGTCAGTAAAACAAGTTCTGGTGACTAAGAAATGTAAAACACAAATATATTCCGTTTGGTTCAATCCAAACTGCAGCCTAACCAGGTTAGTGATTCTGGCCCAACCTAGTAATTGTTTGCGCATAACTTTACTATTCAGCCCAATAATATTCCCAAATTATATTACTTAGATAGGACATTTACACATATTTTTGGTGAACCCTTTATACCAGAGTTTAACTGGTTAATTATATCGAGAGTGGGCCACTAATTTCGAGGTTTCTATCTGTACCCTCATTCTTTATTATTTAACGCTTCACTATCAAATGATAGATAGGGTGGATTCTCCCTAATCGCTAAAGGCCCTAGGCTGACATTTTGGTTACTTATTAATGCTCGACAATACATTCAACATTAACATAAACTAGAGGGCACTAGCTACAGGCCTTACTAGTTAAGGCTTCTGTCATTCACGCATATACCCTTGCCCCGCATAAGGTGAGAGTAGGTATTTTATTGTTTGTCTTACCTTCTAGCCGACCTCATTCCATAACCTCCTTAGTCACTTGCTACTTCCCGTCGGATAGACGGCCATATCTGACCCTTTTAATTTCCAGGTTTGGGTAGGCCCACACATACCTACCATTTAAGACCCCTATACTAAAAAGCTTATTCCCAGGTAGACTCTTCAACCCAAGCCACTTAAGACCCAAGGAAGCAGAGTATATGCAAAGGTTATTAGTTCGTCCCTCATTTGCCTTTAAAACTTTTCCGTTTTTGGGATAAAGTAGGCTACCTTCCTTATACGGAAATGCTACACGTACACCATTTATTTGCATCACGTGTTTATATGGTTAATAACATCTTATATTATTAACCTACTAAGTCCAACTATATTTTTATATATAAGTTTTATTGACACAAATAAGGAAGATTATATTCCCTTTTTTTCTAGGACATTTATTTAATTTCTTCCCTAATTTGGACTTAGTATTTAATCGACAATCAATATCCATTAATTCCCCCTTTTGACACCCATTTCTTTTTATTTCCTTTTTATTTCCCTTTATTACTCTAACGGTCATATTTTCCTAAGGCAATTATTTATCAGTCCCAAGTTATCTATTTGTTATACCCCAACAGGTAATTACTATACTTACTCTTTATTTTATTTTATTTGTTTATTGGTTATTATAAATATATATATGCACTAGGCCTCTCACATTAAGTTGACTACCTGTGGATGCTGGATTTGTCGTTCGGTTCTGGGTAGACTTCTGCCACAAATGAACTAAATCTCGTACCTTAGTACATTTATTTATACATTAGACCCCTCACATTAAACTGACTACATGTTATTATTGGACTTGTCAGTCGGTTCCGGGCAGACTTCCACCATAAGCGAGCTTAACCTGGTGCCTTAGTACATTTATATATGTAACACCCCGTGATTTTAAATATAAAAATTAACAAATTAAATAATACTTAATTTCAAATGTGAGAATTAAGGGAAACGGGTTACGCCATCCCGTTGGTCTCGGAATTCTACTTGAGATAGAGTCTGAGTTTGCGTGAATCGGACTCCATATGAAGAAGTTAGGGCCCTCAGAACTTTCAGAAATTTATATAAAATGATTCATAAAATTAAATACCAAGGCAGGTCGACCTGGGGGTCGACCTACCCCTGGCCGGGTCAACCAGGGGGTCGACCTCCCTATATACAGGTCGACCTGGTGGTCGACCTCCCCCTCGGGCCAGATCTGAAACCTGACATGTTTCTTTGTGTGACGATTTTCTGACTCATTAGGGCTTGTGTGGCAAGTTCTGGTTGGTTCTCTTAGGTTTGAATGGCTTTGATTGGTCCTAGGATAATCTAATGGATTAGATTGATTCAAACTTCTATAAAAGAACGCCTAGACTCAAACCCTAAACCTAATCTAAATCAATCACTTGGCCACCATGTTGCTGCTAGGATAGTTCTTCTTCCTAAAGCTTAGAGATTAGCAAATCAGAATTCTAATTCAATAGACGAACAAATCATTCTCTTCTCTAACCTATCTTTGTGAGTATAATTTCTTTCACAAAATAATTAATAAATTAATTATGATGGGTCATGACTTGGATTATGAGAACATGTCTGTTGAATCATGTGACGTTACTTGATTTTGTTTGTGAATATATGATTGCTTTGATAACTTATGTTTGTAGATCTATATCATATGTGAATCTTATGCAAGTTTAGGGATGTTAAATCATATGCTAGTTTATGAATTTTATGTAAGTTTGGGATGTTAAATCATGCGCTAGTTTTTGAATCTTATGCAAGTTTAGGGATGTTAAATCATATGCTAGTTTATGAATTTTATGCAAGTTTGGGATGTTAAAACATATGTTAATCTTATGCAAGTTTAGGATGTTAAAGCATATGTGAATCTTATGTAAGTTTGGGATGTTAAATTATATATGAATCTTATGCAAGTCTGTAGGTGGATTTTACACAAGTTCATATGTGAATCAAGTATATACATATGCTAGTTTATATGCAAAACATGTGACATTAATTTACATGTTTAGATCCATATGCAAGTTCACATTTTTACGTTTAGATCTATATTTAGATCCATGGTAGTACATAATTATGCAAATTTATGTTCTATATGCCCATTACCTATGCTAGTTTTGTATGTGAATCATATGCTAGTTTTGTATGTGAATCATATGCTAGCTTGAATGTAGGTTTGTATGAAATTCATATGCAAGTTAGAAGAAAACCATATCCATATATGCAAGTTCACGATTGCATGTTTAGATCTATATTTAGATCCATGATAGTTTATGCAAATTTATGTTATATATATATATATCCATTTCCTATGCAAGTTCTTGGCTATGCAAACTTATATTATGATCTATTTTATGTGTTATGCAAGTTGTGATGTTGCTTTCCTTTTTATAAGTTAGACTATTTTCGAGTCTAACATATATCGTATTAAAATGTACGAATAGCGTGGGGACAATGGGAAAATATTAATTTTGTAAAATTTTGAATTGGCATAAAATGGCTTTAAAGGCATATAATTAAAGTTAGATATCAATTGGTATAAATTATATACCTGAAATTATGGATATAATTTAGGTGACAATTATGGACATAGTTAATTTGGAAATTATGGAAAAATTTGAAATAGGGATATTAATTCAAATTGGGGTTGAATACTAATGTGTAATAATAAATGCCTAAGACGCGAGGTTAGACTCGTTTGTGGGGTAAGACTGCTCGGACCCGCCTGGCAAATCCAACAACCACAAACGGTAGCCTAATGTGAGAGGTCAAAGGCATAAATTAAATGAGTAATAAAGGCCTAAGACACGAGGTTAGACCCATTTGTGGTGTAAGACTGCTCGGAACCACTCGGCAAATCCAGCAACCACAAACGGTAGTCTAATGTGAGAGGTCAAAGGCATAAATTAAATGATTCTAGACACGAAGTTAAGTCTGGCTTGTGGTGGAAGTCTGCCCAGAACCGCCCGGCATATCCAGCAGCCACAAGCAATCGACTTAATGTGAGAGGTATGTGTATTAATAATTGATTAATGCTTATCAAAGATGAATATGAATGACAAACTGAAGTTTGGTTGAGTGAATAATTCTCTAAGTACCAATCTGATGTTGATTTCGGTCTTCGGGGTTGATACTTAGGAAGTTGTTCTCTTAACCAATGTATTTGTGAACTAAGATGTACTTAATCATAAATTAAGTAAAACATAATAAGTGGATAGGGTTAAGACCAGCTTAACCAATAATAAATAAGTGGATAGGGTTAAGACCGGCTTAACTAATAAGTGGATAGGGTTAAGACCAGCTTAACCAATAATTTGATAAGTGGGAAGGGTTAAGACCAGCTTAACCAATAATATATATATTAATCTGATAAGTGGATAGGGCTAAGACAAACTAAACCAATAATATGTATTGATCTTATAGGGTTAAGATTAACTTAACCAATAATATATATTGATTTGATAAGCGGATAGGGTTAAGACCAACTTAACCAATAAGATATAAGTGGATGGGGTTAAGACCAGCTTAACCAATAATATATTGATCTGATAAGCGGATAGGGTTAAGACAAGCTTAACCAATAACACATGTTGATTTGTTAATTGGATAACATGGGTGATATGTGGGATATAATTATAAACACTTAACCAAGTTGAAACATGTAAGAAGACATGAATAAGAAGGGGTTAAGTGGGGAATCTTAGTCGGGACCAAGCATAGGTGTAAAGCATGTGTCAAAGATGGGGACCCTTTTCAAACTAGTAACCCATTAAGTATCTTTGTGAGCTCGAGTTAGATCGAGGACGGGACACGCTTACTGGGTTTGATTGTAAGAGGTCAAAACGGGTTAACGGTGGCAACGCAAGTCCAAGGGGGTCATGTGCGGGCGTGGGCCCGGGCTGGTAGGTAAGACGTTGTTGCATCGTGTAGATATAAGCCGTGCATCTTTAGTGGTATCGGGTTGCCACTTTGGGGAGTGATACACTCCACTGTGGGACCAGCACGGGTATCTACGAGTTATGGAGTCGATCGAAAGGGGAAGGTAGTTGGTACGACTAGCGGAGATAGAGCAGGCGACACCTATGACAACATCTAGGAGTACAAGAAACTACTATATTGAGAATAAATGTTGTGACTAGACTGGGGAGGGTAGTGGGTACAAATAGTGGAGGTAGGAGCAGGCGGGACCTACGATAGCAGCTAGGAGTACACGAGACTACTATTATTATAATTATCATTATTATGATTAGTAAGAGGGATCAACTTCCTGTATGGGACTAGTAATGGTGCAGTGTAATTAGCATTGGTGTAGTAAAGTAATTATCCTATAGTGGTTAGGAACGAGATTAACACCAGAATATTCCTCTTGTTTGTTTTGTCTTGCCCACTTGTTTCACAGTCATTCCTGGTTTTACCAGTTTACGCCTTATCCTAGTTACTTTAATAATTATATTGTTAAAGTTATTATACTCGCTAGACTTTATGTCTGACCCTCTTGTTTTCGCCTCTTTTCTTCCTCCCCCCCTCCAGGATCTCAGGGTGGGACTAGTACTAGTGGAGCTTGATTTGGATCCTTCTTCTCTCTCTTTTGGAAGTGCTTGGATTTCTGAAAGTAAAGTTAAGCTCATCTCTTTTATGGCTACTTATGTTGGGGTTATGCTATTTAATTTATGTGCTCAGAAAACAAATTGTCAAGATGGATACTAAGTGTACTTGGTTTTACTGTTGGTTTATGAAGTTGTTGTAATCAAACTATTTCTCCATTGCAATAAAAAGTTGTTTTAAAATTTTCAAGTACCTATATATATATTTGTCTTTTATATTCTGTTCCATACACCAATAATGCTCCATGGAAGTTAATGCATTCCCTTTGAGAGTGACATTAATGGACGTGGGGTGTTACACGTGGTATCAGAGCTGAAGGTTAACAGAACAGATAAGAGATTTTGAAAAAACTATTTTTCAAAAGCGTTTTTATAAAGAAATACTTTCAAGGGTATGTTTTAAGGAGAGTATTTTTAAGAGAAAAAGTTGGTTTTAAAAACATAACCCCCAAGAGCCATATATCTTTCCTTCGAATCTCCATTTTAAATCTCTTCCTCTTCCCTTTTTGAATTTCTTCCTCCATGTATACAAGCTTTTTCTAAGATATGTAAGAACCTCGTACGATGGGCAGAAAGCCGCTTCATGGGACTGGGACATTTGTCAAAGCTGGAAGGAAGTGGAGGACTTGTTCGTACCTTTAAGATAGACGATGGAAGGAAGGTTCAATTAGCTGCTTGGTTAATGAAGGACGAAGTCTCATTTTTGTAGGAGGTCACGAATAGAGAATGTGCAGGAGATACATGGAAAGGAGACAAAGAAAGGCGATAAGGATAACAAGGGGCCAGGAGAAAAGGAAGGGCCACACTTGTGAAATATTGGACTACTTAAATAAAGACATTAGAAAGAAGAAGAAGACTAGTTGTTATCCTTACGGAGAAACATGACATCTTATTATGATCGTATAAAGAAGCAAATGGCAAAAGGACAAAGTACATGATCTTCTGGAGGGCAGACACGTTCCCTCACGGATGGCATACCTGATAGAGGTAGAAATATCTTGGTTGGAAGTTTTTTTTTTTTATCATCCTGTTCGAACTTTGTTTGAATTCTGGCGCTTCACACTCGTTTGTATCTGCTTCATTAGTTAAAATACTGCACCTAAATACTAGTCTAATTACGGATCCCATAGGAGTCTCAAATCCCATTGGTGGCTCGGCTCATCTTTCGATGATTTGTCGAGAATTGAGAATGTCTATCTTGGGCGTTGGGTTTGGATGCAATGCCTTCGTTCTTGGCTTCATGGGCTACGTCTTGATTCTAGGCATGGATTGGCTAGCTAGATACGGTGTCATCCTAGACCGTGAAAGAAGGGTAGTTAGATTGTTGACTCGATGTGGAAAGACCCTTGATATTTCTTATGACCCTAGAGGTCCGGTAATGCTTAGCAACCTAGAATCCCTTGACGCATCATACGATGATTTTGGAATCTGTTCGTGTGGTCCGTGAATATAGTGACGTCTTCCATGAAGTTCAGGGTTTACCTCGAGGCGCGAAATAGGCTTTTGAATATACCTGGTAGATAATGCAAAGCCAGTTGCACTACCAGTGCGCCACATGGCCCCGAGAGAGAGAAGAGAACTCAGTAAGCAAGTGAAAGAATTGCTTGAAAAGGGGTTCACAAGAAGAAGTATTTCGGAATGGGGTGCTCCAGTTGTTTTTGCTACGAAGGCCGATGGTTCACTTAGACTGTGCGTGGACTATAGAGAACTGAATAAGCTCACCAAGAAGAATAGACATCCATTTCCGAGGATAGACGATTTATTCGATCAGTTGGTTGGTGCTTTAGTTTTCTCGCAACTGGATTTGGCTACAGGATTTCATCAGCTAAGGGTGGCTGAAGACAGCATAGATAAGACTGCATTTAGAACTCCTGACGGTTTCTTCGAGTGGCTCATCATGCCGTTTGGTTTGACGAATGCACTCGCATACTTTGTTGACTTAATGAGTAGGGTGTTTAGGGAGTTTCTAAACAATTTTGTGGTAGTCTTTGTGGACGATATCTTGATCTTCCCTACATCATAGAGAAGTCTTAGAGACCCTACGAGTGCATCACTCAAAGCTAAGTTCTCCAAATGCCATGCTTGGAGAAAATAAGTGAGGTTCTTAGGACACGTGGTCCATAAGGAAGGGATAGCTATGGATCTCGCAAAAGGTGGTGGAAATCCAAGATTGGAAGATTCCTAAGAACGCAACAGAAGTAAGAAGCTTTTTAGGGTTGGCTGGTTATTATAGGAAGTTCATTAAGGACTTCGTGAAGATATCAGCCCCACTTAATCGGTTAACGAAGAAGAACTTGACGTTTGCTTGAGGGCGTTGACAACAGCTCCAGATTTAGTTTTGCCAGATGGAAGTAAGCCATTCGCAGTATATACGGTGCTTGCAAGACAGGGCTTGGAGCAATTTTCGATGCAAGGGGAAATGGTGATATGCAAAATGTGGTAAGTACGAGCATCGCTTATCATCACAGGCGGATGGTCGGACATAAAGGGGTGAATAGAACCCTTGAAGATCTTTTGAGGTTATGTATCCTAGATTTTGAGGGACATGAGAAGAGGCAACGAGCTTAGCGGTGTTCACGACGTGTTTCACGTATCGCATTTGCAGAAGTGTTACAAGATACTGCGGAAGTAGTGGAGCCGAACATGCTTAGAAGAAGTGGAAGTAGAGTGAAATGCCATGATTAGACGAGCTCCTACACGCATCCTTGGGTCGGAGGTACAAAAGCTACGCAACAAAGAGGTCAAGTTGGTCAAAGTGCAATGGGGAGATGATCAAGGAGACGCGAGTTGGGAGGCGGAAGACAAGATGTGTACGCTATACCCTTTCCTTTTTGAGGGCGACTTCTCCCTTCTCCACCGCTTTGTTAATACTTGCCCTATCATTTAATATGTCTTTGTGATGATATCTTCGATCTTTAGTTAGGAAAAAAAACCTATGGTTGTAAACATGTGTTTGAGACATGTTATGTTTAGTGGATGCAAAAGTGGTTGCTAGTGCTCGTGTATGCATGTACACACACAGTAGGCACTAGATCGGCTCAGTCACTTTCATACTGCATATAAAAGTGTGTGCATATTTAAATTAATGGATGTATAATGGTTGTGTTATCATATGGATGCTGCATTTTGATTAATGGTTGTGCACGCGTGTAGAAGTAATATGTATCGTTAGGGTTCTTTCGCATACATAATGGACGCATGGCACTATCATGATTTACATTAAGGAGGTCAACTGAATCAGTAGACCGCCTGATTTTGCATTAGATATGGAACATATACACACACTTTTTGCATATGTTCATACGACATTAGAAATGTTGTAAGGAAAATGGATGCCTGTGTTTGATGGTTGACTAGATGGATGATTTGATGTTAGGATATACATTCTCCGTAACTTGGAGATTTCGGGGGCGAAATCCTTTAAGGAGGGGAGAATGTAACACCCCATGACTTTAAATATTAAAATTAACAAATTAAAGAATAATTAATTTCAAATGTGAGAATTAAGGGAAACGGGTTACGCCATTGCGTTTATCTTGGAATTCTACCTGGGGGTCGACCTACCCCAGGCCAGGTCGACCAGGGGGTCGACCTCCCTATATACAGGTCGACCTGGGGGTCGACCTCCCCCTCGGGCCATATCAGAAACCTGACATGTTTCTTTGTGTGATGATTTTCTGAGTCATTAGGGCTTGTGTGGCAAGTTCTGGTTGGTTCTCTTAGGTTTGAATGGCTTTGATTGGTCCTAGGATAATCTAATGGCTTAGATTGATTCAAACTTCTAAAAAAGAACGCCTATACTCAAACCCTAAACCTAATCTAAATCAGTCACTTGGCCACCATCCTGCTGCTAGGATAGTTCTTCTTCCTAAGGCTTAGAGATTAGCAAATCAGAATTCTAATTCAATAGACGAACAAATCATTCTTTTCTCTAACCTATCTTTGTGAGTATAATTTCTTTCACAAAATAATTAATAAATTAATTATGATGGGTCATGACTTGGATTATGAGAACATGTCTGTTGAATCATGTGACGTTACTTGATTTTGTTTGTGAATATATGATTGCTTTGTTAACTTATGTTTGTAGATCTATATCATATGTAAATCTTATGCAAGTTTAGGGATGTTAAATCTTATGCTAGTTTATGAATTTTATGCAAATTTGGGATGTTAAATCATACGCTTGTTTATGAATCTTATGCAAGTTTAGGGGTGTTAAATCAAATGCTAGTTTATGAATTTTATGCAAGTTTGGGATGTTAAAACATATGTGAATCTTATGCTAGTTTAGGATGTTAAAGCATATGCGAATCTTATGTATATTTGGGATGTTAAATTATATATGAATCTTATGCAAGTCTGTAGGTGGATTATACACAAGTTCATATGTGAATCAAGTATATACATATGCTAGTTTATATGCAAAACATGTGATATTAATTTACATGTTTAGATCCATATGCAAGTTCACATTTTTATGTTTAGATCTATATTTAGATCCATGGCAGTACATAGTTATGCAAATTTATGTTCTATATGCCCATTACCTATGCTAGTTTTGTATGTGAATCATATGCTAGTTTTGTATGTGAATCATATGCTAGTTTGAATGTAAGTTTGTGTGAAATTCATATGCAAGTTAGAGAAAAACCATATCCATATATGCAAGTTCATGATTACATGTTTAGATCTATATTTAGATCCATGATAGTTTATGCAAATTTATGTTATATATATATATATCCATTGCCTTTGCAAGATCTTGGCTATGCAAACTTATGTTATGATCTATTTTATGTGTTATGCAAGTTGTGACATTGCTTTCCTTTTTATAAGTTAGACTATTTTCGAGTCAAACATATATCGTATTAAAACATACGAATAGCTTGGGGACAAGGGGAAAATATTAATTTTGCAAAATTGTGAATTGGCATAAAATGGATTTAAAGGCATATAATTAAAGTGAGACATCAATTGGTATAAATTATATACCTGAAATTATGGACATAATTTAGGTGACAATTATGGACATAGTTAATTTGGAAATTATGGGAAAATTTGAAATAGGGATATTAATTCAAATTGGGGTTGAATAATAATGTGTAATAATAAATGCCTAAGACACGAAGTTATACTCGTTTGTAGTGTAAGACTGCCCGGACCCGCCTTGCAAATCCAGCAACCACAAACGGTAGTCTAATGTGAGAGGTCAAAGGCATAAATTAAATGAGTAATAAAGGCCTAAGACACGAGGTTAGACTTGTTTGTGGTGTAAGACTTCCCGGACCAGCCCGACAAATCCAGCAACCACAAACGGTAGTCTAACGTGAGCGGTCAAAGGCATAAAATAAATGATGCTAGACACGAGGTTAAGTCTAGCTTGTGGTGAAAGTCTGCCCGGAACCGCCCGACATATCCAATGGCGACAAGCAATTGACTTAATGTGAAAGGTCTGTGCATTAATAATTAATTAATGCTGATCAAAGATGTTGATTTCAGTATTCGGGGTTGATACTTAGGGAGTTATTCTCTTAACCAATGTATCTGTGAACTAAGATGTACTTAATTATAAATTAAGTAAAACATGATAAGTGGATAGGGTTAAGACCAGCTTAACCAATAATATATAAGTGGATAGGGTTAAGACCAGCTTAACCAATAAGTGGATAGGGTTAAGACTAGCTTAACCAATAATTTGATAAGTGGGAAGGGTTAAGACCAACTTAACCAATAATATATATATATATATATATATTAATCTTATAAGTGGGTAGGGTTAAGACAAACTTAACCAATAATATGTATTGATCTGATATGGTTAAGACAAACTTAACCAATAATATATATTGATTTGATAAGCGGATAGGGTTAACACCAACTTAACCAATAATAAATAAGTGGATAGGGTTAAGACCAGCTTAACCAATAATATATTGATTTGATAAGTGGATAGGGTTAAGGCAAGCTTAACCAATAACACATGTTGATTTGTTAAGTGGATAACATGGGTGACATGTGGGATATAATTATAAACACTTAACCAAGTTGAAACATGTAAGAAGACATGAATAAGAAGGGGTTAAGTGGGGAATCTTACTGGGGACCAAGCATAGGTGGAAAGCTTGTGTCAAACATGGGGACCATTTTCAAACTAGTAACACATTAAGTATCTTTGTGAGCTCGAGTTAGATCGAGGACGGGACATGCTTACTGGGTTTGACTGTAAGAGGTCAAAATGGGCTAACGGTGGCAATGCAAGTCCAACGGGGCCATGTGCGTGCGTGAGCCCAAGATGGTTGGTAAGACGTTGTTGCATCGTGTAGATATAAGCTGTGCATCTTTAGTGGTATCAGGTTTGCCACTTTGGGGAGTGATACACCCTCACTGTGGGACCAGCACGGGTATCTACGAGTTAGGGAGCCGATCGAATGGGGAAGGTAGTGGGTACGACTAGCGGAGATAGGGGCAGGCGGCACCTATGACAACATTTAGGAGTACAAGAAACTACCATATTAAGAATAAATACTGTGACTAGACTGGGGAGGATAGTGGGTAAGCTAGTGGAGGTAGGAGCAGGCGGCACCTACGATAGCAGCTAGGAGTACACGAAACTACAATTATTATAATTATCGTTATTATGATTAGTAAGAGGGATCAACTTCCAGTATGGGACTAGTAATGGTGCGGTGTAATTAGCATTGGTGCAATAAAGTAATTATCCTATAGTGGTTAGGAATGAGATTAACACTAGAATATTCCTCTTATTTGTTTTGTTTTGCCCACTTGTTTCACAATCATTCCTTGTTTTACCAGTTTATGCCTTATCCTAGTTACTTTAATAATTATATTGTTAAAGTTATTATACTCGCCAGACTTTATGTCTAATCCCCTTGTTTTCGCATCTTTTCTTCCCCCTCCCCCTCTCCAAGGATCTCAGGGTAGGACTGGTACTAGTGGAGCTTCATTTGGATCCTTCTTCTCTCTCTTTTGGAAGTGCTTAGATTTCTGAAAGTAAAGTTCAGCTCACCTCTTTTATGGCTACTTATGTTGGGGTTATGCTTTTTACTTTATGTGCTCAGAAAACAATTTGTCAAGATGGATACTAAGTATACTTGGTTTTACTGTTGGTTTATGAAGTTGTTGTAATCAAACTATTTCTCCGCTGCAATAAAAAGTTGCTTTAAAATTTTCAAGTACCTACATATGTATCTGTCTTGTTACATTCTGTTCTATACACCAATAATGCTCCATGGAAGTTAATGCATTCCCTTTGAGAGTGACATTAATGGACGTGGGGTGTTACAATTTATGCATTAGACTCATCACATTCAACTGACTACCTATGGTTGCTGGATTTGCCAGTCGGTTCCGGGCAGACTTACACCACAAGTTGAGTTTAACCTCGTGTCCAAATGCGGTTATAATTTAAGTTCCTAATTGGGGTCCATAACAATTATCCTAATTGATTTTAGGAATTGTAATCATTTTCCTATCACGTTCATTTTCCCCAATCAATATTGGTTACAATAATTATTTCTTTATTTGCAATCTCATTTATGGAAATTAATTATATTTATTGTTATAAATGGTCACCACAAATATACTAATTCAATATAGAGTATATTTACATATAATTCCACCATTGAACCTTATCCAAACATTCAACATTTTTCATAATTGTTAATTATTTATTTATGGCCTCTTTTATAGCAATCAATTAAACTAATTGCTACAACAGTCACCACAAATATATCCATTAAGTATGGAATATAAATTTACATGTAAGATTCCATAAATGAATACCATTCAATACTTAATACAATGCATATTTTACCGTTTTACACTGATTTGGATGGATAATATGTACATATTTATTTCTATGTTTGCGTGCGGTTAACGTAGTTATTATTATTTTTATTCTTAAATTTAAATTAATAATTTGGTCTAAACAATTAACCAATCATTCCCTTTTTATATTCAATACTGCCAAAAAGGCTTCAAGTCTCACAAAGACGGTTAGCCAAAATCATTGTAAATCGTGCCTATTTTGTGGAATTGACATAACTCCAAATCACAAGAAATATGTGTAATGTATTTTTATTTTGGAACAATCCACGCAATTACATACACAAACATGTATTTATTTTTATATGTAACTTTGCACCACTTTTCACCTTTTAATTCTTTTTTTCATATTCTTGTGATTCTAAAATAATGCCTCTTTATTTAAAAATGAGGAAAATGACATAATTTACGATGCTTAAGCCAAAAACCCAATAATATTGAATGTAAACAAGGAATATTTCTTTTATTCTTACAATCAAAGAATACAAAAATTCATCTTTTTACCCAAATTTATAAATTTCATATTTCAGCATTAAACTAAAGATCTGAAACATAACTACAACAATTTATGTTTAATGGGATTGATTTTCAGATCCACAGTGCTATGTAACATATACAACATATTTCATATTTCATGACATAACTTCTCGGAATATGTAGGAAAACATATAAAATACTACATTTTGTGTTATACATAATCACAACTTGTCATGTGCCGTTTTTTAAACATATTCATAACCAGATCTGATGGTTGCGACAATTTACAATTATTTAAATAACTGATCTGATAGGCACAAAACATAAATTGGATTCAAACGAAGTACATAAATCATTATAATTGTATTTGTAAATTTCCCACTTAACTTGTAGCTTCCAATTTCTATGTTTTGAACCTTTTCAGGCTTACAATCCCCAAATTCTTAAAAATCTATAGTTTATCTAGAAAGGGGAAAGTTCTAGATCGGTAGAAATGTAAGAAAAAGGGAAGAGAGCGGAGAAATCTATCATTGAGCATCCTCTTCCATTGAATATATTAATCTTCCCAATTCCATATGGGTTTGATTTGATTTGGCAAATGTATGAGTATATTTTATTTTGAAATTAGCTTAGAAGAGGAAGAAAAAAGGCAGAGCTCTGCTGCCATCATAAATTTGAATGGAAAAAGAGTGAGGCTCTACCCCTTTTATTTATAGGGGTGGAAATGGCCTTGCACCGTTGGATTCATTTTAAATAACATCCGTCCATCCATTTTAAAAATTATAATAGCAATACTCCTAAAAACCTAGCCGTTGGCAGTGAGGTGGCTGGGTAATTAAAAGGTAACATATATATTAATTATACCCTTTATTTATTTTTCGTCCATTCTCATATTTCGTTCGTAACTTTTTCATATGGACTCCGTTCGCAAAACTCCAAACATGAAAGTTGACTAGAATTCCGAGACGAACGCAACAGTTAAAGTTTCGTGACCAAATTCCATCGTTTGCAGAAATTCCTATTTTTGAGCTTCTAATTAAATAACTATTTATTGTCAAAAAATCCCGGTTGTTACATTCTTCCACCCTTAAAAGGAATTTCGTCCCAAAATACTGACAACTGGCTATCATATCCTATACAATCAATTTGTGTACATTCACTTTGTAAGCATGTGTATATGCACATGGTGTACTTAATGCATTTCAACCATAAAATATGCATGCAAATGATTCTAAATTGGGCCCTCTATACGTATGCACTGAGAATTTTAAGACTCTTTTAAAAACATTATGCAAAACATCCTAAATATTTTGGTCATTCTATATGAATGCAAATTTTGAAAATTCTTTTTCATTAATAACCTTCACAGAATTATGAATAAAAAGTGTGAAACAGCCAATTTTGCATCCAAATCCTACCATCCAAAACGTATGCAATCTAGTTGTTTCCTATTTAACTTCTCCTAAACCGAAATAAGAAAATTAAGACAAAGAATTTTAACATTTCCTCCACTCACAAATATTCCATTTCCCACCCTACAGTGGAATTTTCACCTCATTAACCAAAATACTCAAAAAAAATTCCATCTATAAGCTGTAAAGGAGGCATAAAATAAGCTCTATAACGTAAAACGAGTTAATTAATAGCTCGCGCGAATCATTGACAAGGAATGGAAACAACGTTTCCAAGGCTAAAATAGCCTTTTCCTTGTTGACGTTAACATTTTTATCATATCGTTGGCCCAATTGCACTGCTAAAATGCACACACAAAGCATCCAAAAATCTTCCTTACATCATTCATATGACCAAGAATCGAAATTTTTCATAAAAATAAATTTTCGCTTGAAAATTTGTCATGTTTATTTTGAAAACTTCCTTTCAAAACCGTTTCATTTTCCTATAAAATAAGAAAATGATAGTTTTTTTTTTCAAACAATATTTTCCCAAAAGCTTTTAAAATGTATTATGCGGAAACTTAAACGATTCAAGTCACATTTGGTGGAAAAAGAAGTCGGTCACGCCAAAAATGCAAAAACTGAAATCACACACAAAAAGACCAAAATAAATTTTAACTTTAACAAGGAACGGTGGTTCATTTATTTATATACCCATGACGAAAACAACGCAAAATCGGTCCTTTACTAAAATTTATCCAACATAGAATTCTATTATTTTCAGCCCTAGGACAATTGTTAGTTTAGATGAGAAAAATGAGATTTCATTCGAACAAGCATGTGTGAATGACATAAACATTACCAAACTTAGAAATCTCGTTAACCTAAGTCGTGCGATTAGAACAGCACTAACTGTTACAAGAACGAATCACCACAAAACCAAAAACCCGATGCTGGAAAGGGATAACAACAAAGACAATCACAAAACAATACCAAAACTCGCAAAACAATGGCTATAAACAACGAGATGTCTTGCTCCATGACTGGAGCTCAAACCAATATTTATGATCTTTAATTAACCATATAATGGCAGAAAAATACTCAATCTCGTGTTACCAACGCTGTTGGTGTTGTTTGAACGTTCTCACATCACCATCTCTTATAAGAGAAAATTATGATGAGAAAAGAAACCTACCGCTAAACTGCTTCTCATGGTAACCCACCTAATATTTTCTAAAGACAAAGTGGATAGGTGAATTTACATAAAGCAACTCCATGAGATACAAGCAAAGACAACAAGCTAAATCGAATATGATGCAGTACTAAATGATGGTTACGCCACCATCAAGAAAAGGGTTAAATTCCTGCATCATTAGACAAATCTAATCATAACTTCTCAATTATAGAACGCAAATCATGGTTACGCCACCATCAAGCAAAGGATTAAATTCCCGCATCATTAGACAAATCTAATCATAACTTCTCAATTATAGAACGATGTGCTAAACAGATAGGTGAATTTACATAAAGCAACTCCATGAGACACAAGCAAAGACAACAAGCTGAATCGAATATGATACAGTACTAAATGATGGTTATGCCACCATCAAGCAAAGGATTAAATTCCCGCATCATTAGACAAATCTAATCATAACTTCTCAACTATAGAACGATGTGCTAAACGGATCAGATGTCTACATGGGCAGTTCGAACATAGATTCCCGACATCAAGAAAAAGAATTTTGCTGCAAAAATCTCCAAAGTTGGTCAAACAAGAGACCATAGAAGACCGCACACGTATTCCTCTAAAATCTCATGGAGATTCTCCACAAAAAAACCTTCAAAAGATAGCTTTAATCTTCGTCTCTGAAACGATGATCACCTTTGAAAGAACCTATTCTAAAGGTATAGCAAAGGAGGATGCAGCATAAACAACAACCTTATTCTAAGATTTCTAGCAATGGATCGGTGCAAGTCCAACTTCCATGGAAAGTTTTCTTAGCCCTATATCGGTGAAACCCTTTTGCTCATCCTAACCCAACCAACTGATCTCTTCATAACGGTGAGACTTTAATGGTATGAGTAAGAGCGGATAGCTCAATTAGGTATTATGTGCCAAGAAATGGTTGGAGAGAAGAAATTAGATCCTGTAGTATTGGTGAGGCAAGATCTAATGTGCAAACAAGCACGAACAAAAGGAGACAAGGCGGAACGAAAGAAAGAGAAGAAGGATAGAGATATGGTTCGGCTAGATGAGGAAGGAAGGACGAAGAAGGAAGTTAAGGGGTAATTTGGACACAACTTTTACGGCTGATTTCTTGGTTCAAGTTGTACCAAAACTCGTCAACTAATCAACTGGAACACCCCGCATTTTATGACAATTGAATATTTAAATAATGTATATGTGTATATATATGCATAGACATAAATATATATAAGAGGAAATTGGTTGCATGCAGTGTGATTATGTTGCATGCACTGATTTACAAATATTATGCATTAATAAGAAAAGAAAGTGAAAGAAAAAGGTGCATGCATATTGATAAGGTTACATGCAATGGTTTGAATGAAATATTGTAACAAACATGAAAAGGAGGAATAAGAAAAGAACAATGGTCACCATTGTTCTAAGCCTTATTAACATAAGTCTAAGTAGTCCATTTGGTTAGAGCATGTGGCTTTCATGAAAGAGGTACAGAGTTCGATCTCCGCCGGCGTCATATTTTTTTTAATGGAACGGCTAAAACAACGCATGCTCTAAATTGAAAATATGTATAAACGCACATATAAGGAAAATTATACATATAAGGAAGTACAAAAATATATGTATATGAAAACATGTGTGTATATATGTACAGAAATGTATATACAAGAGAAAAGTTCAAGATAAGGCTACAATCAAAGAAATATGGTAAAAATTAAATAACGGTATAACACCGTTTGAATTTTAAAAATGAAATAAAAGTTGTGTGTATATATATACATACAAAATGGACATTTAAAGTTTTGTATACATATAAGAAGATTATATTTAAATATAACATCTAAATAAATCAAAGAGAGTATAATGGAATATTAATCAAGAGTTTAAAATCAAAAACGTCAAAACGATAAACATCTGCCTAAAAAAGGCTAGCGGGACCCTGGGGATTGACCCTAAGGTCGACACCAACATAAGGGGTCGACACATATACATCAGGGTCGACCCCGAGGTCGACTCCACCCTAGATCTGGCTAGATTCATCAATGAATCTGGACTGTTTTCATAACCATGTTCGTTGCTGACTCAACGCGATGTGTATGATATGATCCTGAGCACCAATAAATAGGCTAGCAGAGCCTAGCCTAAATCTCACATTTTCTGAGAAGCCGCCTAAGCTCTGTCATTCTTCCTCCTCCTCAAATCTCTTCAAAAAAATAGAATAATTAGTTTAGGAAAATTCTAATTCAAGATCTGGAGGAAAAGAATGAATATCAATAAAGAAGGCATTCAGAATTCTATTCGAAGTAACGTAAATTCTTGGATCTGGTCAATTTAAATTTCTCCTCTTTCTTCCCTTTTTATTTTAGTTAAGAATTATGATCCATGGTTGTTTAGGTCCTAAATTCAATTAGGAGAACCATGGAATGCAAGATCTAGACCAAATTCAATATTTGGAAAGCAATTAGGTGAGTGGATTTGTAATGACACGAAAATCCCCGCCCTTTGAATCGACCATAAACCACACAAGTCAGATCCAAAAGGTTGGAAATCCTCGAATGCACTAACTCTGGGTATACAACACATCAGAACAAATAACAAAAAACTTTTATAAAAATTGTAATAATGTTACATCAGAGTACAGAATATCAGAGTACATCTATATAATAATACAACAAAGGAAGATAATTTACAATGAATTTAATACAGTGCAGCGGAACCAATAATCTGATACAGCGAAAGTCTATCAATGATCTAGACACAGCTTTTAAGCTTTGATCCAGAATCCTACTTAATATGTCTGCAAAATAAGGTATTCGACTGCCTGTGTGGAAAAGAGGGCACCCGAGTTTGCAAAGTGAAACAAACTATGAGTCAGTCGTGGGACTGGTTTGAGAAATCTTTCCTAACTTATCTAACAATATGGCTAATCATAGGACCACGCCGCTAACGCGGAACGGGTTTACTCCATTGGATTGCCAGTACATAATTTAAATAAATTTTATTCAAAACAACGCCATGCTTTCTAGAAAAATGAAATCATTATAAGAGTCAAGTCTCATCACATAATGCAACGCAAATCGAAGGATTGAGTTTTACCTTATAATGATCAAACATGCTTGCTACATAGAAAATAATATTTAAATATTATTATTAGTGCCTAATCAGTTTTAAAATACTTCAATGTAGATGTATCAATCCTAGATAGCATAGTACCCATCCTACTATGTCGCCATATATAGGTTTACAATCAAAACTGTAATGTCGTATTGGAAATGGAATTCCATCACGAGTCAAGGCTATAGATGATCTCCTTACCGATTCGAGACACTCTAGCAATGTCTTAGGATCCCCCGCAGTGAACCATTGGATCCTGCAGGGCCGGTCCATAAATATACCTTAGTGGATTGGCAATTCCTGAACACATGTTTCCCGGTCCTATTAAACCTATAATTTGGTCACCATCGACCAATAAATCTGAGGAACCTCATAATCCATCAACCACATAAGTAATCTGTCAGGGCTTGTAAAACCCTGATACCACTTCTAGCTAGAAAGAAACGTGTGCACTCCCTGCGTTCCTTTGTCCCGTTTCTGACTCTTACCAGGGTGTGAGTCTCATGAGGTAACGTTATACACAAAGCTATGCCGAAATAGGCTATGCTTTGATCATCAACCACAAGGCTCTGCTTTTCAACAAAAGCCTTGATCACTTGCATCTTGGCGTGACACATTGACAAACCACGCCATGCGATCGATAACTACCAATATATAACCTCTAAGCTCGTGCGTCTCAGAGAAGGGTGTTAAGCGAGAGAATAAATTCTCCGCCACCTCAGATATATATTAAATAGAAATCAATTTAATTTACATGGAATGAAATCCAATGTCAGACACACATCCATTTACAAGTCCGTTGTGGGTCTAAACGAAACCGAAAACACCTTATTTCTCGTCCCGTATGTCCAATATGGAAGAGAGGTGCTCGCATATCCGAACAATCAACAAGTACTTCTAGACAACTACCACTGTAGCCCTTTCAAAGCAGCAACTCCTATCAAAGGCATCAGTAGCCGTCCATTCGATGTGAAGATCGTCGGTCTTCAATATCTTCGATTTAAATCGTCGTATAATTATTTGAAATGAGTTTGAACGCGGCCTTTTCAAATAATTCCTTGAATAAATATAATTTAAATCATATCATATCATTAATGTTAATTTATAACGATTTATCGCTATTTTTATTTATATGAAAATAGTCCAATTTAATTAAGCGACACTTCGGGTCAAAGGGCGGCCCTGGCGCTGTTTTTATCAAAATTTGATTTACATATATCTCGAAATATAACCGTTGGATTTTAACAAAATTTATATCGTTGGAAACATCTTCCCAAAGCGGTCCTCAAGGTTCCAGTTTTGGGAAAATCCGACGGCCGGATCTTCCGATATAATCGTTTAACGTTACGATTCCGAAACGTGAACTACCGCGCGTGATTCAATTAATTTTAATTTATATATATATATATATATTTATATATAAATATAAACCATTCGATTATTCCACAAACGTGTTTAACATGCCAAATAAAATATAATTCAGTTTCATGACATATGTACATTTTGGCGATAAAAATGTCACTAGATTTATACACAAATTCTAATATATATTTTGGTGATAAAAATGTCACTTGGATTTATATACAAATTCTAATTTATATTTTGATGGTTTCATTTTGTTAACAGTTCTATGTTGACAAAATGTATAAAAGCGACGTTTTCATTTCCCTCTTTTCTAGCATGTTAAAAATATTGTTTTTAACATACAAATATTTTCTAACATGTATTTTCTAGCAATGTTAAAAATAATGTTTTTAACACTTTTATAATTTCTAACATATGTTTTCTAACATGTTAAAAATACGATTGTTAACATTTTTATGTCTTCTAACATATGTTTTCTAATAAATCACTTTTTCATTAAAAATGGAATTCTTAATATTTCGACATTTTTATTCAAACAGTCAATATCACTAATGGATGTAATTTTACATTAAAAATATGGTATTTAATGTTTTCCACACTTTTATTCTAATATGAACAATTTTCATATGAATCATTGTTTTTATAAAAATGAGATTTTTATTGTCAACATACTTTTTTGTCAAAATGAACATTTTCTGGTGATTCATTCATTACATTAAAAATGAGGTTTTTAATGTTATCATGTTTCTATATTTAACATGAATACTTTTCCTGGTTTCTTACATTACATTAAAAATGTGAATTTTTAACATAAACACATTTTTATTTCAAAACATGAACATTCCTCTATTTTCTTACATTACATTAAAAATGTGGATTTTTTTATGTAGACATGTTTTTACTTCAAAACATGAACATTCCTCTATTTTCTTACATTACATTCAAAATGTGGATTTTTTTTAATGTAAACATGTTTTTCTATTTTTTTCTAATTCAACAAAATGATATAAACTGATATTTCATCTTTGTTGAAAATTCTAATTTAACAAAAATGACAATATTTAGTATTTCATTTTCGTTGAAAATTCTACTTCAATCAAAATGACAAAAAGTGATATTTCATTTTTGATTGAAAATTATAATTCAATCAAAATGACAAAAAGTGTTATTTCATTTTTGTTGAAAACTCAAGTTCAACCAAAATGACCAATAAGTGATATTTCATTTTGCATATAAATTCTAATATATGCATTTACAATAAAATGATGTTTTCATGTTGCATATAAATTCTAATATATGCATTTATAATAAAATGATGTTTTCATGTTGCATATAAATTCTAATATATGCATTTACAATAAAATGATGTTTTCATGTTGCATAGAAATTCTAATATATGCATTTTCAATAAAATAATGTTTTCATGATGCATATAAATTCTAATATATGCATTTACAATAAAATGATGTTTTCATGTTGCATATAAATTCTAATATTATTTAACAAAATGTATATTTTAATTAACAAAAATGTATAATTTTGTTTCCAACCTTTTTTAGTTAAAAATGTTTCATCCTCTTTAATGAACAAGAATGTATATTTTTGTTTAATCCTTTTTAATAACAAAAATGTTTCTTTTTGTTAAATCCTTTTTAGTGAACAAAAATGTTTCTTTCTTTTTAGATCCTTTTTAATGAACAAAAATGTTTCTTTCTGTTAGATCCTTTTTAATGAACAGAAATGTTTCTTTCTTGTTAAATCCTTTTTAATGAACAAAAATGTTTCTTTCTTCTTAAATCCTTTTTAATGAACAAAAATGTTTATTTTTGTTAAATCCTTTTTAATGAACAAAAATGTTTCTTTCTTGTTAGATCCTTTTTAATGAACAAAAATGTTTCTTTCTTGTTAATAAACTAATTTGTTTCACCCTTTTAAATGAACAAAAATGTTTCATTCTTCTTTAATCCTTTTTATTGAACTAAAATGTCTCATTCTTCTTAATGAACAAAATGGATATCCTTACAAAAATGTGTATTTTGTTCAACAATTCTTATTTGACAAAATGAAGATTTTACTATTTTCTTATATTACATTAAAAGTGTGAATTTTTAATGTAGACATGTTTTATTTTAAAACATGAACATTTATCTATTTTCTAACAATACATTAAAAATGTGGATTTTAATGTAAACATGTTTTTATTTCAAACATGAACCTTTTTCTATTTTTATATAAATTCAACAAAATGATAGAAATTGATATTTCATTTTTGTTGAAAACTCTAGTTCATCCAAGTGTATAAAAATGGATATTTCATTTTTGTGTTGTTGAAAATTCTAATATAACACAGATGACATTTATATTTTGTCAATTCTAATTAAACACAAATGACATTTATATTTTGTCAATTCTAATTTAACATAAGCCACAACAAATTGTGACAATTATATTTTTCCTATTCTATTTTAACACAAATGACAATTATATTTTGTCAATTCTAATTTAACACAAATGACAATTATATTTTTCCAATTCTAATTAAACACGAATGACATTTATATTTTGTCAATTCTAATTTAAAACAAATGACAACAAATGACAATTATATTTTGTCAATTCTAATTAAACAAAATGACAACTTTATTTTGTCAATTTTAATTTAACAAAATCGACATTTTATTTTGTCAAGTCAAATTCAACAAAATTATTCCATCAAATCAACAGATCAATAAACAACATCAAACAATTTAAATCAAATCTCGTACATGCAAGAATTCCTAAAGCACGATAATAATTAATTTGTTTTTAATTATTTAAATAATAAATCTCACCATGATTTTAATTCTATACAGTTCAGATTTGAATTTTTCCTAAATTCCGATTTGCTCCGTTTCAGTTTGGTTTGTTCCATGATGTACATCTCATCGCTACGAATCTAATCTTTCGGTTTCATCAAATTCTGATTAGATTTAAATAAGTTATGGCCATTTAAATATTTGATTACAATTTAAAATGAATATATATACTAATTTATAATTAATAACCAATCCCTACCCTTAATTATCGTTCCCTCCCCCCTCCCCCCGATTCCTTTTTCTGGATAAAACGAACCCAACATCCATCCTTCGATCACCTGCGCACCTCCCCTCTAATGACCAAAATCCCGATCCGATGCCGCGCCACAAAGCGCGCCACCCTCGTCAACCAGCGCCTCGAACAACGCTCCACTCGCTGGTCTCCTTTGCTCATTATCCCACCTTGTAAGACTCACGTTTAAGCATGAATTTATCACAATCTACCATGTTTTAAACGATCTTGATCGTTCAATATGCTGATCTCGAAGTGCTCTTTAACTTCTGCTTTAAAAGTATGATGTAATTTTGCGTGGATGAGAAGAAAAAGAGGGAAGAAGTTTCAAAGATTATCGGCCTTCGATTGGGAGATGGCGGCTGCAATGTTGAACAGGAGATAAGGTTTTTATAATCCTATATTTATAATATTTTATTATTAATTTTTCTAATTTACAAATAAAACCCCATTAATTCCAAATAGCTCTAAATTTAGCCCAACAAGAGTTGCGCCTAGCCAAATATCTCCCTTCCGAACATAATCGGCTAGGTCCCGTCAGCCCGTTCGACCATTTCAGCCCACTTTTCTTTATTTTAAAATGTACGTCATTTAATTATTTAATTTGAACGTATATTTAAATTTACCGGGGCCACATACGGACTCTAAAATTGCAGAAAAATTATTTCTAGTTATGTTTTGACGATACGATTCTACCAAGACTAATTTCGTTGAATTTGGAGACCGTTTGAAAAATGGTCATTTTCTAGTCGATTAAATTTGACTAAAATTGACAAAACATGTTTTCATTTGCCACGGTCACATATTAATTCCAAAAATTATGAAAATTGGAATCTAGTAATAATTTGACATTCCGGATCCAACAAAAGTGGTTTCGTCGAAAACGGAGGTCATTTGCAAAATGGCTATTTTTAAGGGCCATATATTATATTAAAATATATATATAAATTCCACAGCGACTTTTCTGAATTTTAAACTGGACATAACTTACAATTTATAAAGTGAAATTTCAGTTTCTTACATTCGTTAGAAAGATGTAATTAAACAGATTCAAATATTTCCTGTTTTGTCCAACTCTGATTTAAAATGAATTATGTATATTCGATTGAAATTTAAAATCGAATTTTCGAACTGCCACGCCATTTCAAACTCCTTTTATAATTAAATTAAATTTATTCGTTCTAACTTTAACTAAAATAAACTTTTAGCCATGATTATTTAAAATAAATTATTTTAAATCTCCAAAATCCATTAAAATTATTAAAATAAAATTTTAAATTGGTTCAGAATTTCCGGGTTGTTACAATCTCCCCCACTTAAAATCTTTTCGTCCTCGAAAAGGAACAAAGCTAAAAATTGTTTAACTAACTGATTCAATTAATTTTTTATTGGTTTCAACAATTTTATTAGTTAAACTAATATTCACACAAAACAATCGTCAATTAATTAGTTGATTAGTTTTTCAAATATATATAACTTTTATACGTTAAAAAAAATCATATTTCTAAGATTTGATTATATATATAATCACAAATACAGTAATTATAAAATTGTCACTCTTAACTAATTCTAGGGCATTTCGAACCCCATCTCTAATGAGTTTTCTCATTCTAGGATACTACTTATCTTATCTCTAATGAGTATTCTTTTATAGGATATTTCTAATCCGACATCTGATGAGTCTTTTGGTCAATTCTATCGAGTTGTACCCCAAAGAATTGAGCTAACCAAAGCTCTGATACCACATGTAATGACCTGAAAATCCCCACCCTTTGAATCGACCATAAACCACATAGATGAGATCCAAAAGTTGGAAATCCTCGAATGCACTAACTCTGGGCATACAACACATCAGAACAAATAACAGAAGACTTTTATAAACGTTGTAATAATGTTACATCAGAGTACATCGATATAATAATACAACAACGGATGATAATTTACAATGGGTTTAATGCAGTGCAGCGGAACCAATAATCTAATACAGGGAAAGTCTATCAATGCTTTGGACACAGCTTTTAAGCTTCGATCCAGAATCCTACTCAATATATATGCAAAATAAGCTACTCGCCTGCCCGTGTGGAAAAGAGGGCACCCGAGTTTGCAAAGTGAAACAAACTATGAGTCAGTCTTGGGACTGGTATGAGAAATCTTTCCTAACTTATCTAACAATATGGCTAATCATAGGACCACGCCGCTAACGCGGAATGGGTTTACTCCATTAGATTGCCAGTGCACAATTTAAATAAATTTTATTCAAAACAACGCAATGCTTTTTAGAAAATGAAATCATTATAAGACTCATGTCCCATCACAAAATGCAACACAAACCGGAGGATAGAGTTTTGCCTTATAATGGTCAAACATGCTTAATACATAGAAAATAATATTTTAATATTATTATTAATGTCTAATCAGTTTTAAAATATTTCAAAGTAAATGTATCAATCCTAGATGGCGTAGTACCCCATCCTACTATGTCGTCACATATAGGTTTACAATCAAAACCATAATATCGTATTAGAAATTGGATTTTCATCATGAGTCAAGGCCATGGACGATCTCCTTTCCGATTCGAGACACTCTAGCAATGTCTCAGGATCCCTCACAGTGAACCATTGGATCCTGCAGGGCCGGTCCATAAATATACCTTAGTGGATTGGTAAATCCTTAGCACACGTTTCCCCGTCCTATTGAACCTATAATTTGGTCACTATCGACCAATAAATCCGAGGTACCTCATAATTCATCAACCACATAAGTAAAATGTCAGGGCTTGTAAAACCCTGATACCACTTCTAGCTAGAAAGGAACGTGTGCACTCTCTGCGTTCCCTTGTAGCGTTCCTAACTCTTACCGGGGTGTGAGGATCGTGAGGTAACGTTATGCACATAGCTATGCTGAAATAGGCTATGCTTTGATCATCAACCACAAGGCTCTGCTTTTCAACAAAAGCCTTGATCATTTGCATCTAGGTGTGCCACATTGACAAACCATGCCATGCGATCGATAACTATCAATATATTACCTCTAAGCTCGTGCATCTCAGAGAAGGGTGTTAAGAGACAGAATAAATTCTCCGCCACCATAGATATATATTAAATAGAAATCAATTTAATTTACATGGAAAGAAATCCAATGTCAGACACACATCCATTTACAAGTCTGTTCTGGGTCTAAACGAAACCGGAGACACTTTATTCCTCGTCCCGTATGTCCAATACGGAAGAGAGGTGCTTGCATATCCGGACAATCAACAAGTACGTCCGGAAAACTACCACTGTAACCCTTTCAAGGCAGCAACTCCTATCAAAGGCATCAGTAGTCGTCCATTCGATGTGAAGATCGCCGGTCTTCAATCATCGTCTTCAATATCTTTGATTTAAATCATCGTATAATTATTTGAAATGAGTTTGAACTCGGTCTTTTCAAATAATTCTTCGAATAAATATAATTTAAATCATCTCATATGGTTAATGTTAATTTATAACGATTTATTGCTATTTTTATTTATATAATAATAGTCCAATTAAATTCAACGTTGCTTCGGGTCAATAGGCGGCCTTGGCGCTGTTTTATCAAAATTTGATTTACACATAACTCGAAATATAACCGTTCGATTTTAACAAAATTTATATCGTTGGAAAGATCTTCCCAAAGCGGTCGTCACAGTTCCAATATTGGGAAAATCCGACGGTCGGATCTTTCGGTATAATCGTTTAAAGTTACGATTCTGAAACGTGAACTATCGCACGTGATTCGTTTAGTTTTAATTTATATATATATATATATATATATGTCATTCGATTATTCACAAACGTGTTTAACATGCCAAATAAAATATAATTCATTTCCATGACATTTTCTACATTTTCCTAACGTACGTTTTGGCGATAAAAATGTCAGTAGATTTATACACAAATTCTAATATATATTTTGGTGATAAAAATGTCACCTGGATTTATATACAAATTCTAATGTATATTTTGATGGTTTCATTTTGTTAATAGCTCTACGTTGACAAAATGTATAAAAGCGATGTTTTCATTTCCCTCTTTTATAGCGTGTTAAAAATAATGTTTTTATCATATAAATATTTTCTAACATGTATTTTCTAGCAATGTTAAAAATAATGTTTTTAACACTTTTATAATTTCTAACATATGTTTTCTAACATGTTAAAAATATGATTGTTAACATTTTTATATCTTCTAACATATGTTTTCTAATAAATCACTTTTTCATTAAAAATGGAATTCTTAATATTTCGACATTTCTATTCAAAAAGTCAATATCTCTAATGAATCAAACTTTACCTTAAAAATATGATTTTTAATGTT
This sequence comes from Allium sativum, assembly GCA_030737875.1. Taxonomy (NCBI): domain Eukaryota; kingdom Viridiplantae; phylum Streptophyta; class Magnoliopsida; order Asparagales; family Amaryllidaceae; genus Allium; species Allium sativum. Next base: position 942,562,651 of record CM060909.1, on the reverse strand, counting down.
TTCAATACTTTTATTCTAACATGAACAATTTTCGTATCAATCATTCTTTTTATAAAAATGAGATTTTTAATGTCAACATGATTTTATGTTAAAATGAACATTTTCAGGTGATTCATTCATTACATTAAAAATAAGGTTTTTAATGTTATCATGTTTCTATATTTAACATGAACACTTTTCCTAGTTTCTTACATTACATTAAAAATATGGATTTTTAATGTAAACATGTTTTTATTTCAAAACATGAACATTCCTCTATTTTCGTATATTACATTAAAAATATGGATTTTTTTATGTAGGCATGTTTTTATTTCAAAACATGAACATTCCTCTATTTTCTTACATTACATTCAAAATTGTGGATTTTTTTAATGTAGACATGTTTTTCTATTTTTATTCCAATTCAACAAAATAATAGAAGTTGATATTTCACTTTGTTGCAAATTCTAATTTAACAAAAATGACAAAATTTGGTATTTCATTTTCGTTGAAAATTCTAATTCAATCAAAATGACAAAGAGTGATATTTCATTTTTGATTGAAAATTCTAATTCAATCAAAATGACAAAAAGTGATATTTCATTTTTGTTGAAAACTCTATTTCAACAAAATGACCAATAAGTGATATTTCATTTTGCATATAAATTCTAATGTATGCATTTACAATAAAATGATGTTTTCATGCATATAAATTCTAATATATGCATTTACAACAAAATGATGTTTTCATGTTGTATATAAATTCTAATATATGCATTTACAATAAAATGATGTTTTCATGTTGCATATAAATTCTAATATATGCATTTACAATAAAATGATGTTTTCATGTTGCATATAAATTCTAATATTATTTAACAAAATGTATAATTTAATTAACAAAAATGTACAATTTTTTTTCCAACCCATTTAAGTTAAAAAAAATTCATCCTCTTTAATGAACAAGAATGTATATTTTTGTTTAGTCCTTTTTAATGAACAAAAATGTCTCATTTTTGTGTGATCCTTTTTAACGAACAAAAATGTTTCTTTTTGTTAAATCCTTTTTAATGAACAAAAATGTTTCTTTCTTCTTAGATCCTTTTTAATGAACAAAAATGTTTCTTTCTGATAGATCCTTTTTAATGAACAAAAATGTTTCTTTCTTGTTAAATCCTTTTTAATGAACAAAAATTCTTTCTTGTTAAATCCTTTTTAATGGACAAAAATGTTTCTTTTTGTTAAATCCTTTTTAATGAACAAAAATGTTTTTTTTGTAAAATCCTTTTTAATGAAAAAAAATGTTTCTTTCTTGTTAGATCCTTTTTAATGAACAAAAATGTTTCTTTCTTGTTAATGAACTAAATTGTTTCACCCTTTTAAATGAACAAAAATGTTTTATTCTTCTTTAATCCTTTTTATTGAACTAAAATGTCTCATTCTTCTTAATGAACAAAATGGATATCCTTACAAAAATGTGTATTTTGTTCAACAATTCTAATTTGACAAATGAACATTTTTCTATTTTCCTACACTACATTAAAAATGTGAAGTTTTAATGTAGACATGTTTTATTTTAAAACATGAACATTTATCTATTTTCTAACAATACATTAAAAATATGGATTTTAATGTAAACATATTTTTATTTCAAACATGAACCTTTTTCTATTTTTATATAAATTCAACAAAATGATAGAAATTGATATTTCATTTTTGTTGAAAACTCTAGTTCAACCAAGTGTATAAAAATAGATGTTACATTTTTGTGTTGTTGACAATTCTAATATAACACAGATGACATTTATATTTTGTCAATTCTTATTAAACACAAATGACATTTATATTTTGTCAATTCTAATTTAACACAAATGACAACAAATGATAGTTATGTTTTGTCAATTCTAATTAAATACAAATGACAATTATATTTTGCCAATTCTAATTTAACACAAATGACAATTATATTTTGTCAATTCTAATTTAACACAAATGACAATTATATTTTGTCAATTCTAATTTAACAAAAATGACAATTATATTTTGCCAATTCTGATTAACACAAATGACAATTATATTTTGTTAATTCTAATTTAACACAAATGACATTTATATTTTGTCAATTCTAATTTAACACAAATGACAATTATATTTTTTCAATTCTAATTAAACACAAATGAAAATTATATTTTGTCCATTCTAATTTAACAAAATCAACATTTTATTTTGTCGAGTCTAATTCAACAGAATTATTCCATCAAATCAACATATCAATAAACAGCATCAAACAATTTAAATCAAATCTCGTACATTCAAGAACTCCTAAAGCACAATAATAATTAATTTATTTTTAATTATTTAAATAAGAAATCTCACAATGATTTTAATTCTATACAGTTCAGATTTGAATTTTTCTCAAATTCTGATTTGCTCTGTTTCAGTTTTGGTTTGTTCCATGTTGTAGATCTCATCGCTACGAATCCAACGCTTTTAGTTTCATCAAATTCTGATTAGATTTGAATAAGTAATGGCCATTTAACTATTTGATTACAATTTAAAATAAATATATATTAATTATAATTAATAACCAATCCTTACCCTTAATTATCGTTCTTCCGCCCGATTCCTTTTTCTGGATAAAACGAACCCGTTACCCATCCTTCGATCACCTGTGCGCCTCCCCTCCAATGACCAGAATCCCGTTCTGACACCGCGCCAGCAAGCTTGCCACCCTCATCAACCAGTGCCTCGAACAACACTCCACTTGCCGGTCTCCTCTGCTCGTGATCCCACCTTGAGCGACTCATGTTTGAGCAGGAATTTCTCACAATCTACCTTGTTTTAAACGATCTTGACCATTCAATATGCTGATCTCGAAGTGCTCTTTAAATTTTTCATTAAGAGTACGATGTAATTTGGTGTGGATGAGAAGAAAAAGAGGGAAGAAGTTTCAAAGATTATCGGCCTTCGGTTGGGAGATGGAGGCTGCAATGTTGAATGGGAGATTAGGGTTTTATAATCTTATAATTATAATATTTTATTATTAAACTTTCTAATTTACAAATAAAACCCCGTTATTTCCTAATAGCCCCAAATTTTTCCCAACAAGAGTTGCCTCCAGCCAAATATCCCCCTTCCAGACACAATGGGCTAGGTCCCGTGAGCCCATTCGATCGTTTCGGCCCACTTTTCTTTATTTTAAAATATAAATCATTTAATTATTTAATTTGAACGTATATTTAAATTTACCGGGACCACATACGGACTCTAAAATTATAGAAAAATTATTTCTAGTTATGTTTTGACAATATGGCTCTAACAAGACTAATTTCTTCGAATTTGGAGACCGGTTGGAAAATGGCCATTTTCTAGTCAATTAAATTTGACTGAAATTGACAAAACACGTTTTCTTTTGCCACGGTCACATATTAATTCCAAAAATTATGAAAATTGGAATTTAGCAATAATTTGACATTCCGGATCCAACAAAAGTGGTTTCATCGAAAACAGAGGTCGTTTGCAAAATGGCTATTTTTAAGGGTCATATATTATATTAAAATATATATAAATTCCACAATGACTTTTCTGAATTTTAAACTTGACATAACTTACAATTTATAAAGTGAAATTTTAGTTTCTTACATTCGTTCGAAAGATGTAATTAAACAGATTCAAATATTTCCTGTTTCATCCAACTTTGATTCAAAATGAATTATGTATATTCAATTGAAATTTAAAATCGAATTTTCGAACTACCGTGCCATTTCAAACTCCTTTCATAATTAAATTAAATTTATTGGTTCTAACTTCAACTAAAATAATTTTTTAGTCGTGATTATTTAAAATAAATTATTTTAAATCTCCAAAATCCATTAAAAATTTTAAAATAATTTTTTTAAATTGGATTAGAATTTCCGGGTTGTTATAGGATTAAAAATATATCTTTTTGATAGTGGTATATTTATCATTTGACATTCCCCGTTAATATGAAATGTAAATCTATTATAATGATTAATCTGTTGAAATGTAAACTTGTTAAAAATGTGGAAACGATTACTGTTGTATATATGCATGTTCTAATTACATGTTAACCTGTGACATATTATGTACTTGAACGCTTAATTGTAAGAATTGGGATAATTACATTTTAAACTGTGACATATTTTGTACTTAAATCCTTAACTGTCGAAATTGGGATAATTACATGTTAAATTGTTAGATTAGAATAATTGCATAATTGATAATTACATGTTATTATTTTAGAATGGAGTTAATTACATGTTAGGAAGAACATGCGACATGATTATAAGTTAAAATGGAATTAACATGATATTAAGTTGGACATGAAGAAAATAGAATTTAAAATCTGGAAGAATAGATACACCTAAATTGTGTGGAAAATTTACAGTAAATAGAACTCTGTAACCGCACTTAGACATGAGGGTAAATTCAAATTGTGGTAGAAGTCTTCCCAGAACCGCCCAACAAATCCAGTGTCCACAAGTTGTTAATTTAATGTGAGGGGTCTAGTGCGTAAATATACATGTAACAGTGCTAAGACACGAGGTTAAGCCCAACTTGAGGTAGAAATCTGCACGGAACCTCCCACAAATTCAACATCCATAAGTGATCGGCTTAATGTGAGAGGTCTAATGGATATATATATATATATATATATATATATATATAAGGATAGAAATAAAAGGCACTAATTGTGATTAGTGGAAATCAATGGAAATGAATGAAAGTTACAACAGTAAAAGGCATGTAATGAATGCGGAATGATAATAACCTATTATGAATAAACCTGAAGGGTAAAAGGAAAGATAATAGGTAGGCCTGTCCTAGGGACAAGTGGAAATTATAACTTAGGTTATAATAAACAATAGAGGGAATGTGATAACTTATGAAATGCAATAAGTTGTACTTAATTACAAATTAACTAATCTATAAACTTGAGATTCTGAAATCTGCTTATAAGAATAACATGTTAAAGTCCTGTCCTAGGGACGAGTGGAAATTATAACATAAGTTATAATATTGGAAAGGAAACTTATTAGTAAACCTTTGTCAAGAGAACTAAGTTAATAAGTAAACATTAATAAGCAAACAACGACAAGTTGTTGTGACAGTGTAAGATGAAATTATGATTAAGCAAGAAAGAAAGAGGTGAATATATGAGATGGAATAAGTCATATTTAATCGTAAATAATAAGTGACATGTCAAACAGAAAAATTGTGAATCAAGATATACTTAATTACATATTAAGTAGAACATGTTATTGTAACTATGGAATCAACCAATGAATAATATAAAGAAATTGTAGATTACAGGCCTTGGATTACAATCTTGAGAATAACATGTTATGGGCTTATTAATGAACGTAAAAGGGTTACGCTTAACCAAAATTAACAAGCAAGATGGTTCATTCCTTAGAGATATAACGGGATTGGAAATAATTTGGTAACTTGAATAATAAGTTAATATAATTGGAAATAACCAAGTTAACTGGAAATCTGATGAGGTAAAGCAAGCGCATAATTGAATTTTTGGACAAAGGGTCTAATAACACATTAAACTGAGGTGCTTGGACCAGTCCGTACGTTTGGGGGTAAATAACCCAATGGGGTAGATCATCATGGTGTCATGAGACACAAGAGGAGCACATGTCCATCTGATTATTCTGCCTATTCTTTCTGTTGTTCTGCTGATATTCTACTGGCGCTGAAGGACCGAATGGGAAGCACGCGGCTTTCTGGGACATGGAGGGTACTCTTGGTAGCCCTTCGTGCTATGACAACATTCGATTGTGCTCATAGAGGCAACATCTGTGCATTTCTACCAATAAGTATGCCTTAATTGCCACGATAGTGGGAAATCAAAAGACTGTAGGGTAGCATTGGTGATTCGATTATCCAAGTTGCCTTGTGACTAGGTTGGGTTACGACCACTCTTGAGTACTAACAGGTCAAACCATTATATGATAGAAAGACGTCGGGTACTTACCATCGACTACAGCATGATACGTGATGCGCATTGCGGAAAGATAGAGAGCTAAACCAAAAGACTATAGACCTTTAGCTATCAAGGCTATTGGCGACGGACATGCCAATGAGGATTTGTTGTTTGTTATTTGCTCTTGGGCCAGGTCACTAGTTCTCAACCTTGTTCGTCTTTCACAAGTTGAGGGTAGGGTCAGGTGGGACCATAGCCACTGAAAATGCAGACCTTAGCATCTGTGTATACAGATATATGAAAAGCTCTCGACTGTGTTCCGCGTTTCTTGTATAGCCCTGCCACGGGATTCGATGCACAATAGAGTATATGTGCAGTTAAGGCATTGAGTACGATTGACGACACATACGTGGGAAAGTCTAGGTACATGCATGTCTACTCTGTGTGGTGTTTCGTAGATTCTAGGGCATTACGCTGTGGTTGAATCTGATTCAATCAAATGGTTCGAAGATGGGAGTCTGTACGCTTACATAGCATGGCGATGGAAAATCTATGCGGAACGTAACATTGTTATATAGAGATACGTACGTGACTCTGGCATAGGATGAGGGACAACGTATATTTCTGTTGCGTTAAGGTGGAGACTGTGCGAGTAGGGTACTAGGGGGTGTGCCTTAATATTGAGAGTAACTACATATATACTGTATTAGGTTAATCCATTGGAAAATAGATGGGTACAACATGTATGTAACCCTTGAGTGTTGTTAACCCAAGTAACCTAATAATAAGAAAATATAATTGAACGGTATATATAGGGTTATCCAAAATGTGTAGTTTCAATTCAGTCACCAGAACTTGTGTTATGACTCCCTCCTCATAACATACTCGCCGGTTAGACTTGTGGCAGAGATATCATAGCTTCAGATACTGGTTAGACAGTATTATTATCTGGGTAAGGCTATATTTTGATTATTTCTATATTTTATCCATTCCTCTGTGAGATGTTTTCCAAGCACTGATATATTTTATATCTCTGACTTTTCTGTAGGATACTAGAGCAACAAACACAAGTTTCGATAGATTAGAATTCTTAATAAAAAAAAATCGGTGTGTTGGAATTCGAGTTGTTACGTCTGGTATATGAGCTTAGGTTTAGGATTCCTATATAGATAATGAGAGAACGTATTTGTATTTTTAAATATAAATATGTCATATATATACCTAGATCCATAAAGGAATCCGCTAAACAGAAAGAGCGTAATATGGTAAGAATTAGGATATCTGTTTTGTACACTAAAAGGAATGAATATGGAAATTTGATACTCTTAGGTAATTTGGGTAGAAAGTGTACAATATACTTTGTATGGAAGGAAGGTGAATCCCATATATTAGTATTTCGGGTTAGTGCGTTTGGCGGTAAAACTTTTTAAATTTAAGAGGTTAAAAAGAGAAGAATGGATTAGGAATATATATGTATATATATATATAGTTGAGAGAATTGACTTTTTCGGGAGTGTCCAAGAAAGCCTAGGAAAATTGAAAACCCACTTTGAGTCTGACCTCATCGTTAACTTTTAAGAACTTTAAATTATAAAAGCTTTTGGAAGACGTTTTAAGGCGTTTTCAAGTTAAATCTTAAAAGTTATAGTTTTAAATATGTAAAAAAACATATTAGAAGAGTACATATCGAGTTTTGATGTAAAATGAGGTATATTTTGGAAACAGTGGTTCCTTATGAAAATTTTGTCTAACATAAAATTCTCTCAGTAAAAAGGTGCACATTGTAGAGCATGTATTGCTTGCTAGTTTTCTTGTTATATTGCATGAAAGGATTAAAAAGAAAAACTTAGAAAATATTGCATTTTGTTGAAAGCTAGAATTTTTAGTAAAGAAAGCTCTGAAATCTCTATTCTTTTGATAATCATTTTTTTACAATTGTTTTAAAAGAGAAAATTTTGTTGGATGGACAAAATAAGTTGTAGAAATTAAAAATAGAGTAGATGTTTGCACCTTGTAGTAAGAAACTGGACTAACCTTATTGGCAAGAACAAGTCGTAAACCTAATTGATAATTAGTTGTCCTTGTCAACTCCGGTTTTTGTGATTTGAAAAAAAATGATGATTTGCATTTTTATGAGATGACATGTTTTATGGCTTGGCAAAAGTAAGTTTTCATGAGGAAAAAATAAAGTTTTGATACTTTTAACTTTTGGAAGAAAAGTGAAATGAAAAGGCCAAACCATGTTTAAAAAAAAGGATGGAGTAGGTAAGGATTAGTGTGTGACGGCCCGCCCTGCAGCAGTTGGCATTTCCTCCGAAAGTGCGCTGTACACATGCCTGACTGGCCCGGAACGGTCGCCAAAGAAAGGAAAGAAGAGAATGAACTAATCAAGAACCTGTAGAATGTCTCATAGCGCAGGGAATAAAATATAATAATAATATACTTGACATAAGACAGGTGAGATAGTGCATAAGCTGAAACTAAACATCATGGCAACGGAAAATCCAAATACAGCTTATGTTCCACATCATCATTATTACAACTTTAAAAATGTCTCTAAAGCAAAAGAAAGGAAGGGTACACTACAAATGCCCAAAGTAGTGACCAACAGCGACACAGGGAGAATATTTATATGTATCATACGTGGAAGCCTCCTGCTCGTCTCCGGTACAGCTACTCGTGCATCACCAGCTAACCTGTCTCTAGTCTGCTCGTGAGAGCACCCAGAGTAATAAGAAGAGACATAAAACTCTGGGTCAGACAAAAGTCTGGTATGAGCGATAAGCAACAAAACAGAACAATAACAGGTATACTAAACCATACCATAACCTGGACCTGCAACCAAAGAGTTAGCACTACATACTGTACAGTACTCTAAGGTGCCACTAACACACGGTATAAAGAATACGGGGGTGGGGGTGTGCATGTCATAGTGATGGCAAACAAATCAAGCATAGCAACCATCATCACATCTCTCACTCAGCGCGTAAAGCATACGATATCCACCACTTTGATCACTAGGCTCATCGGGGTAATGACGGAGTTCGACTTGTACAACTACTGCTACCACCAAGCTTATCCTATGGGATCATGACCAAACCTTTTCTAATGACCCCACTTCATTGGTCTATAGCCCACTTGTCGTACCTAGGCCACTGTGGCCCTGAATCCGTTCACGTACCTCCCATACATAGTGATCCAAAGTCATAGAAATCGACAACCCCTTAGCACACGTCCCGCAGCAAAGCCCAATCATGAAGTTAACTCATTGGTTCCCAACTGGATCCTGAGTTATACTTCCTATTTGGACTTCCTTTGCAACTCGGGTTTTGGTCGAATTGGAGTTGGTCTTCAAAAGAGTCGTCGCGTAGTAGTAATAGCACTCATACGGCTCGGTTCGGATATGCATAGTGCTCCAGTCCTCATCGGTTCGGTTCGGTCCAATACTTCCCAGTATGCTCCTGGGTGCGGTTCGGTTAGGATGTTTCCCCTTCTGGCCCGGTTCGGTTAGGATGCCCTCTGCCTTAGTTCGATACTCCTCAATGGCTTGATACCCGGAAGTGGTTTGGTTCGGGTGTGCTTCCTCATGTCTCCAGATCCGTTCCGGTATTCCCGTCTTAGCTCCGATCTGATCCCCTTTTGGTCTCTCCGATCCGATCCCCTTTTGGTCTTTCCGATCCGATCCCCTTTTTGTCTCCCCGACCTGGTCCCCTGCCCAGCTCCAACTCTAAGCAAATGGCCTTCCTTCTCGCCAAGCTCCTTATGCTAAGTTCCAATCCGAATCAAGTTCACTTGCCCGGTTCTCCTATCCGATCCGAGCCCAATAACCCGATCCGATCCAGTTTGAAACCCTTCACATTTCCTGCAGCTTTCCAGCGACTGTTTTACGCCATACGACGGCGTTTTAGACCATTCTAATTGTTCTAATCGATCACAAAGCATACCACAAAGTCATAGCAACATAAATAATCAACCATATACATCAAAACAACAGCCATAGCATGTAAATTGGATCAAACATAGCCAAAAATCCATATTTTCCCTTAATTATGTTTAGGCATAACTAATGATATGATTAGCAAAACTTAACCAAATTATCCAAACTTTCTAACATTGGCTTAAAACATCTTTTCGAAATTTATCATTATTTTTTCAGATTTTTAACATGTATAAATTCGCTAATTATTACTAATTACTCTTAATTAACCATAATTAACGAGGAACTATGCAAATCACTCACCTTGGCCACAAATTAACTTTAGATCTGAAACAAATCTCTGTTATGGCGCAATTCCCAAGGCTATACAGTATTTCTACCTCGATTCTTGTGCTAATCCTCTTTGATTTGATGTAGATTTGGCTTAATTAGCGATTAGAAGGTGATTTGGGGCGTTTAGATGTTGGAGGCCGTTACTAGGGTTCCTAGAATGAAAGTGGCGGCTGTGAAAGTGAGAAAAAGGGTGTTCTCTAAACCCTAACAGCCCTTAAATACCCCAAATCCCGAAATTCCCCTTTGGGCCTAGCTGTTAATCACCAGTTAACTTAAGTTGTTTTCACCATCTGAAACTTGTCTCAGCCATATCTCCCAAACGGTGAGTTTGTTTGGCTAATGCGACCACTCTACGGAAAGGTAAACCATCATCTGGATCTAATGGAAGTGGTTTCAGGTCTAAACTCCTTTTCAATCAAAAGTTATGGCCGAAACAAGATCAGCTAGGGGAAAAACGGTCATTTAAAAATCGGCAAAAATCATGAATATGGGAAATGACCCCCATAGTCGTCTCCCAAAGTTACACGACCACACGACTTCGCATGTGAAAGAAATAAATATTCTACGATCCTTCGATGCGTAGAGTGCGGGTCGTTACACTCTCCCCCCTAAGAAATTTCGTCCTCGAAATTCCTTAACCCAAAACATACAAAGGATCCCGCATGCCTACCAGCCACATACGACAATCAAACATGCAAAACAAACAAAACAAGCCTATCCTAGCATGCAGAAAGACTAAATCGAAACTGAAACCTTACCGGGCGAAGAGTTCTGGATACGTCTTCCTAATGCTCTCCTCTGTCTCCCAAATACAGTCATTCTCATCCTCGCCCCACTGAACTTTAACTAGATTCACCGCTTTCCTTTGAAGTTGCTTTGTATCGTTCCCAACAACACACATAGTCTTGCGGTTCCCAACAGCCTCGTGTTCAACTTCGATATCATCCAACTGATCAGGTGAAATAGTTACATCTGGGTCATGCACGAACTTCCTTAACTGGGAAACATGAAACACGTTGTGAACTCCTGCCATCTTGTCTGCTAATTCAACTTTATATGCCAAATTCCCAATTTTCTCAAGAACTGGTGCTAACTTTCCTCTCCTGCCAAATCGTATCACGCTCTTCAATTGAGAAATCTTGACTAACACTAAGTCGCCAATGGAGAACTTTAATTCTCTTCTCCTCTTATCAGCATAACTTTTCTGCCTATCTTGGGCAGCCTTCACTCGCTGTTGGATAACCTTAATCTTAGCTGAAGTTTCTCTTATCACATCTGGTCCAAGCACAAACTTCTCACCAGTTTCTAACCAACATGACGGTGAGTTGCACGGTCTTCTGTACAAGGCTTCAAATGGAGCCATACCAATACTGGATTGATACCTATTATTATATGCAAACTCTACTAGATGCAAATGGTCATCCCATGATCCACCGAAGTCCAATATGCAAGCTCTCAAGAGATCTTATAATATATGATTCACCCTCTTTGTTTGACCGTCGGTTTGAGGATGATACGCGGTACTGAGATGTAATTCTGATCCTAACGCCTCTTGTAAGCTCTTCCAAAATCCACTAGTGAACATTGGATCTAGGTCACTTACAATGCCTTTGGGTATTCCATGAAATCTCACTACCCACTTTACATATAGTTCAGCTAACTTAGCTGTTGTTCTATTCGACTTGATGGGTATAAATCTTGCACTCTTGGTCAATCGGTCCACAATCACCCAAATGCTATCATGACCCGATCTAGTCCTTGGTAACCCATCAATGAAATCCATCGAGACTTGTTCCCATTTCCATTCTGGAATTTCTAATGGTTGCAACAAACCACTAGGCTTCTTTTGCTTAGATTTAACTAGTTGGCAGTTCATGCATTTGGATATAAACTTCCCAATGTCTCTTTTCATCCTTTCCCAGTAGTTGGTCTGCTTCATGTCTCGATACATCTTGTTACCACCGGGGTGTATAGTCAGTTTTGAGTGATGACGTTCTCTAAGCACTTCATCTCTCAATCCATTGACATTGGGTACAACTAGTCTTCCATTCTTCCTAAGCCATCCATCTCGATCAAGCCCATACTTGCTCATCTCTTCGTCGATTCTCATCTCTAACTTTGAGATGATTTCCAATAGGTTAGGATCGTTCCTCTGACTGGAACCAATCCACTCCATCATAGTGGGTCTGATCGTCAAACTTGCTTACATTTCTGGATCCATTTCGCACTTTGGTCTGAAATCATACCCCGCGATACACTCTTGTTGCTTCCATTCTAGAAACATAGCCCCTAGACTGACATGTCTTCTACTCAATGCATCAGCCACCGCATTGCCCTTTCTGGGTGTATATGCGATGTCGAAATCATAGGAAGCTAAGAATTCTAACCACTTTTGTTGTCGGAGATTTAGATCCTTCTAAGAGAAGAGATACTTTAAAGATTTATGATCGGTAAACAACTTGAATCTTTCTTCCAAGAGATAATGTCTCCACATCTTCAATGCGAATACGATCGCTGCTAATTCCAAATCATGGATAGGGTATCTCCTCTCATGCGGTTTCAGTTGCCGACTTGCATAAGCTACAACCCTACCTCCTTGCATCAATACAGCACCTAGTCTGGTACCACATGCATCTGTGTATACCATCATCTCTTCATTCCCCTTAGGAAATGACTAACACTGGTGCACATGTCAACTTGTCCTTTAGACTCTTGAATGCATACTCACACTTTTCGTCCCAGACGAAAGCTTGATTCTTCTTGGTCAATTGAGTCAACAGTGCTGCTATCTTGGAGAAGTCTTGGATAAACTTATGATAATATCTAGCTAACCCCAAGAAACTTCTTATGTCCGTTGCATTCTTGGGCATAGACCAATCTTGTACCGTAGCCACCTTCGCAGGATCCACTGCAATACCATTTATGAAACAACATGGCCCAAGAATCTCACTTCCCTCCTCCAGAAGTGACACTTAGAAAACTTTGCTTTCAATTGGTGTTTTCTCAACACCTCCATCACAATCCTCAAGTGTTCCTTGTGTTCTTCCTCTATCCTCGAATAAACAAGTATATCATCCACGAACACAAGAACAAACTTATTCAACTGATCTCTGAATACCCTATTCATAAGATCCACAAAATATGCTGGCGCATTGGTCAACCCAAATGGCATGACCAACCACTCATAAAATCCAGATGGCGTACGAAATGCCATTTTAGTTATACTCTCAGCTGATGAAAACCTGTCACAAGATCCAACTGGGAAAATACTCTCGCGCCACTCAACTGATCAAACAAATCATCTATCCGCGGTAGAGGATATTTATTCTTCCTCGTCACCTTATTCAGCTCACGGTAGTCCACACACAATCGAAGGGAACCGTCTGCCTTGGTAGCAAACACAACTGGTGCTCCCCACTCAGAAACACTTCTTTTGATAAATCCCTTCTCCAAAAGATCGCTTACTTGCACCCCGAGCTCTCGCTGCTCCCTTGGCGCCATATGACGAAGTGGCATCACTATAGGTCTAGCATCTTTCACTAAATCAATACGGAACTCAATCTCTCGGTGTAATGGAAGCCCGGTCACTTCCTCATGTCCGGATACTGGCCAACCACGGGCAAACCTGACAACTCATTATGCGGGATGTCGAGGGAATTTAGAAAACTGGTTATTACCCCATCACTAGGTAGACCACCAAACACTACCCTCCACCCATCATCCGCTCTAGCTGTCACCAAAAAGCCCTCACGGTCTACCACCACCCTGTATATTTGGAGCCAATTGACTCCCAAAATAATGCCAAACCCAGTAAAGCCCAAAACAAAGCAATCACAAACAAGCATGCATCCACGACTCGATAAGACCACATTACGACAAATCATGTTAAGGCTAGTCGAACCACCAATCGGGTTCGTCACTACTAAAGGTCTATCGACAACCTTGGGTTCCAATCCCAACCTATCTACCAGGTCACTAGATATGAAGGAACTGGAAGCTCTGGTATCAAACAAAACTCTAACAGGAACATCATAAACATAAAGCATACCTTGAATAACAACATTCTTTCCTTTCTCCGCCGCAGTTGGCGCATTCGACGAAGAAGGAATAGCATTAAGGGCATATGCTTTCACCATCTTCTTTTATTTAAGGGGTTGCAGACACTTGTCCTTGTGATGTCCCACTTGGCCACAGTTGAAGCACTTCCTATCCGCTGGCTTGGCCCGACAATTACTAGCATAATGGCCTTTCTTACCACAGCTGAAGCACTCAACATCCTTCTTATTCTTTTTCTTCTAGCCATCCTTGGTCTGATTCTGCTTTCTCTTATTCTGAGAACCACTCTTGCCACCACCGCTTGCTTGCGGCTTTGGCTCCTCTGCAGATGCAACCTCAGTCTTCGACTTAGGGTAAAGACTCTCTGACCTCAATGCTTTCCCCACAATCGATTCAAACGTCTCATCGATGTGGTTAATAAGCCTTTCCCCCAAATACTGATCCAAACCTGTTATAAACTTCTTATTCTTCTTCTCAAGAGTGTCAATGAGGGATAATCCATACTTCGATAAAGTATCGAATTCTGCAATGTACTCCGAGAATGCCCTACCATTCTGCCTGAGCTCTTGGAATTTCCTAAACAACTCTGACTTCTAGGCAGCTGGGATAAATTTCTCATCGAATTGGGCCTTAAACTGATCCCAAGTAATCTGATCCTCGGGAGTAGCTGCCTTTATAGCATTCCACCAATTCATTGTCCGTCCTTGCAACTGACGGGACGCTAGCTTTCTTTTCATAGCATCCTCGATACCCAAGTCTTCAAAATACGCTCACAGCTATCTAACCAATCCAGAACATCTGTAGCTGACTCCGTTCCATGGAACGGCTTTCCACCAAGACTAGTATAATCCTTGTTTAGCTTGGCGAAATCGGCTCTAGGCGCCTTCACCGCTGGACCACCACCATTACCAACATTAGGAGCGGCCCTCTGAACATCTCTAAGCATCTCCCTCATGAGGTCAGTAAACATCGTCCTCATATCAGCAACATTTCCATTATTGGCTCCTATACCGGCACCTCTTGCGTATCGGCTCATCGTTCAATCTATAAAGAGAAACGATTAACCATCCTGTTTGTGGTGTCTGTGCAGTGCGACTTCATCCTTAGCTATACTAATAGTATATATAGCTTTTCAAAACCAAAATAATCACAAATACGCGCTCTCATATAAGCATTATCTCTCCCTGGTGTCTTTCCCTAGGTTAACTACGCAACCTAGAGCTCTGATACCAAGTGTGACGGCCCGCCCCACACCAGTAGGCATTTCCTCCGAAAGTGCGCTGTACACATGCCCGACTGGCATGGAACGGTCGCCAAAGAAAGGAAAGAAGAGAACGAACTAATCAAGAACCTGTAGAATGTCTCACAGCGCAGGGAATAAAATATAATAATAACATACTTGACATAAGAAAGGTGAGACAGTGCATAAGCTGAAACTAAACATCATGGCAGAAAAAAAATCCAAATACAGCTTATGTTCTACATCATCATTATTACAACTTTAAAACTGTCTCTAAATCAAAAGAAAGGAAGGGTACACTACTAATGCCGAAAGTAGTGACCAGCAGCGACATAGAGAGAATATCTATATGTATCATACGTGGAAGCCTCCTGCTCGTCTCCGGTATAACTACTCGTGCATCACCAGCTAACATGTCTCTAGTCTGCTTATGAGAGCACCCAGAGTAATAAGAAGAGACATAAAACTCTGGGTCAGAAAAAAGTCTGTTATGAGCGATAAGCAGCAAAATAGAACAATAACAGGTATACTAAACCATACCTAAACCTGGACCTGCAACCAAAGAGTTAGCACTACATACTGTACAGTACTCTAAGGTGCCACTAACACATGTTATAAAGAATACGGGGGTGGGGGTGTGCATGTCATAGTGATGGCAAACAAATCAAGCATAGCAACCATCATCACATCTCTCACTCAACGCGTAAAGCATACGATATCCACCACTTTGATCACTAGACTCATCGAGGTAATGACAGAGTTCGACTTGTACAACTACTGCTACCACCAAACTTATCTTATGGGATCATGACCAAACCTTTTCAAATGACCCCACTTCATTGGTCTATAGCCCACTAATCGTACCTAGGCCACTGTGGCCCTGAATCCTTTCACGTACCTCCCATACATAGTGATCCAAAGTCATAGACATCGACAACCCCTTAGCACACGTCCCGCAGCAAAGCCCAATCATGAAGTTAACTCATTGGTTCCCTACTGGATCCTGAGTTCTACTTCCTATTTGGACGTCCTTTGCATCTCGGGTTTTGGTCGGATTGGAGTTGGTCTTCAAAAGAGTCATCGCGTAGTAGTAATAACACTCATCCGACTCGGTTCGGATATGCATAGTGCTCCAGTCCTCATCGGTTCGGTTCGGTCCAATACTTCCTAGTATGCTTCTGGGTGCGGTTTGGTTAGGATGTTTCCCTTTCTAGCCCGGTTCGGTTCGGATGCCCTCTGCCTCAGTTCGGTACTCCTCAACGGCTCGATACCCTGAAGTGGTTCGGTTCAGGTGTGCTTCCTCATGTCTCCAAATCCGTTCTGGTCTTCCCCTCTTAGCTCCGATCTGATCCCCTTTTGGTCTCTCCGATCCAATCCCCATTTGGTCTCTGCGATCCGATCCTCTTTTGGTCTCTCCGACCCGATCCCCTTTTTGTCTCTCCGACCCTATCCCCTGCCCAACTCCAACTCTAAGCAAATGGCTTTCCTTCTCGCCAAGCTCCTTATGCTAAGTTCCAATCCGAATCAAGTTCACTTGCCCGGTTCTCCTATCCGATCCGAGCCCGATAACCTGATCCGATCCGGTTTGAAACCCTGCACATTTCCTGCAGCTTTCCAGCGACTGTTTTACGCCATTCGACGACATTTTAGACCATTCTAACTGTTCTAATCAATCACAAAGCATACCATACAGTCATAGCAACATAGAGAATCAACCATAAACATCAAAACAACAACCATAGCATGTAAATAGGATCAAACATAGCCAAAAATCCATATTTTCCCTTAATTATGTTTAGGCATAACTAATGATATGATTAGAAAAACTTAACCAAGTTATCCAAACTTTCTAACAGAGGCTTAAAACATCATTTTGAAATTTATCAATATTTTTCCAGACTTTTAACATGTATAAATTCGCTAATTATCACTAATTACTCCAAATTAACCATAGTTAGTGGGGAACTATGCAAATCACTCACCTTGGCCACAAAATTAACTTTAGATATAAAATAAATCTCTATTATGGCATTGTTCCCAAGCCTATACAGCAGTTCTACCTCGATTCTTGTGCTAATCCTCTTTGATTTGATGTAGATTTGGCTGTGATTTAGGGTGTTTTAGATGTTGGAGGTCATTACTAGGGTTCCTAGAATGAAAGTGGCGGCTGTGAAAGTGAGAAAAAAGGTGTTCTTTAAACCCTAACAGCCCTTAAATATCCCAAATCCCGAAATTCTCCTTTGGGCCTAGCTGTTAATCACCCGGTTAAGCCCAATTAAGCTGTTTTTCACCATCTGAAACTTGTTTCAGCCATATCTCCCGAACGGTGAGTCCGTTTGGCTAATGTGACCACTCTACGGAAAGGTAAACTATCATTCGGATCTAATGGAAGTGATTTTAGGTCAAAACTTCTTTTCAATCAAATATTATGGCCGAAACAAGTTCAGCTAGGGGCAAAATGGTCATTTAAAAATTGGCAAAAATCATGAACATGAGAAATGACCCCAATAGTCGTCTCCCAAAGTTACATGACCACATGACTTCACATGTGTAAGAAATAAATATTCTACGATCCTTCGATGTGTAGAGTGCGAGTTGTTACATAGTGCCTAGAGAACATGGAAAAAGTTTTGATGCCATGAAGTTGATAGCGAGAATTATCTTGGAATAATGATAAGTTCCCTTAGAATGCATAAGCATAGAAAAGCCTAGGGTGTTGCTTAAATTTTTTTGTTAGTACACAGAAAGGACTAGTGGCGACTACTAGATAGTGAAGGGCAAGTAAGTGTTTAGATCCTGTTGGGGTAATACCCGTTATTACATTTCTATTGGGAACGTTCTTCTATTTTGTTCCTGTTGGGTAGTTAGGGTAACACCTAAACCTATCATTGATTTCGTGGTTTGAACTTTTCTGAGGGGGACATAGTCCCGAGATTCTTGGCCCTTAGTAGTAGCAGTGTAGACTGGTTGTTTTCCTATTTTAGTTAAAGGACTAGAAGGCTTATTTGAAACTAAACTTAGATCAGAGAACTAAGTTAGATAAGCTGAGAAAAGAGCGATGGCAAAACTTAAAAGGAAACACCAAGTTTGGTAAAGCAACAAACATTACAATTAAGAAAAATGGAAAGTTACGAGAAAAGATGGATAAAAATAAAAATTTCCAAAATAAGATGAAAAAATAATCTATAACAGAGAAATTTTTCTCACGTGGGTTGTGCTTGGATAGGAAAATAGGGAATTTTTATAAAATAGATACATTAAATCAAAGTACAGAGGGAAAAAGGTTGAAAAAGATAAACAAAAGATGTGAAATTTTCTGTTTTCCACCTTTTTGTAACATAAGAAATCGAATTTAGAAAGTTGGATTTTTCTGAAATTCGAAAAATAAAGTGGGTTGGTAGGATTTTAGATGCAACAATTGGATGAACTACGCTCTTGCTTAGCAAGAATGTGGAAAAATTTGGATGAAAATGTATTTTGATTTTCAAAATATTGCATTCATGTAGAATTGCCAGTATATCTAGGATGTATGCATCATATTTTTAAAGGATTTTTTTGAAAAATTTGCATACATATAGGAGGTACCGCTTAGGCATACATATATCATTATGTTGTATTACACTTTGTACAAGTGCACAGTGTTTGCAAAAATTGGATGCACACATGATGGATGGATATTATGCAAAGGGTTATTTGATTTTTACCTTTATCAAATTTCAGGGACAAAAGTTCCTAAAGGTGGGAGAATGTAACCCCCCGCATTTTATGACAATTAAATATTTAAATAATGCATACATGCATATATACATATGCATAGACGTAAATATATATAAGAAGAAATTGGTAGCATGTAGTGTAATTATGTTGCATGCACTGATTTACAAATATTATGCATTAATAAGAAAAGAAAAATGAAAGAAAAAGATGCATGCAAATTGATAAGGTTAAATGCAATGGTTTAAATGAAATATTATAACAAATATGAGAAGGAGGAATAAGAAAAGAACAATGTCCACCATTGTTCTAAGCCTTGTTAACAAAAGCCTAAGTAGTCCAGTTGGTTAGAGCGTATGGCTTTCCTATAAGAGGTACATAGTTTGATCCTCGCTGGCGCCATATTTTTGTTTTAAGGGATCGACTAAAATAATGCATGCTCAAAAGTGAAAATATGTATAAACGCACATATAAGGAAAATTATGCATATAAGGAAGTACAAAAAATATATGTATATATATGTATATATATATATATATGAAAATATATGCATATATATGTACAGAAATATATATATATATACAAGAGAAAAGTTCAAAATAAGGCTGCAATCAAAGAAATATGGTAAAAAATTAAATAACGGTATAACACCGTTTGAATTTTGAGAACAAAATAAAATTTATGCGTGTATATATACATATAAAGTGGGCATTTGAAATTTTGTATACATATAAGAAGATTATATGTAAATATAATATTTAAATAAATCAAAGAGAGTATAACTGGATATTAATAAGGCGTTTAAAATAAAAAACGTCAAAACGGTAAATATTTGCCCAAAAAAAGGCTAGCGGGACCCGGGGGTCGACCCTGGGGTCGACACCAACATAGATGGGTCGACCCTAGGGTTGACACATACACATAGGGGTCGACCTCACCTCAGATCTGGCTAGATTCATCAATGAATCTGGATTGTTTTCTTAACCATGTTCGTTGTCGACTCAGCGTTGCGTGTACGATAAGATCCTAAACACCTATAAATAGGCTAGTAGAGCCTAGCCTAAATCTCACATTTTCTGAGAAACCGTCCTAGGTCTACCATTCTTCTTCCTCCTCAAATATCTTCAGATAAATAGAATAATTTGTTTAGGAAAATTCTGATTTAAGATTTGGAGGAAAGAATGAATATCAATAAGGAAGGTGTTCAGAATTCTATTCGAAGTAAGGTAAATTCTTGGATCTATTCAATTTAAATTTCTCCTTTTTCTTCCCTTTTTCTTTTAGTTAAGAATTGTGATCCATGGTTGTTTAGGCTCCAAATTCAATTAAGAGAACCATGGAATGCTAGATTTGGACCAAATTCAGGATTTGGAAAGCAATTAGGTGAGTGGATTTAAAACATACCTTTTTGATAATGATATATTTATTTTTTAACATTCCCTGTTAATATGAAATGTAAATCTTCTAGAATGATAAATCTGTTGAAATGTAAACTTGTTATAAATGTGGAAACGACTACTGTTGTATACATGTATGTTCTAATTACATGTTAACTAGTGAAATGTTATGTACTTGAACGCTTAATTGTAAGAATTGGGATAATTACATGTTGACCTGTGACAGATTATGCACTTGAACCCTTAAATGTACAAAATGGGATAAGTACATTTTAAATTGTTAGATCATAATAATTACATGTTATTATTTTAGAATGGAGTTAATTGCATGTTAGGAAGAACATGCGACATGATTATAAGTTAAAATGGAATTAACAGGGCATCAAGTGGGACATGAAGAAAATATAATTTAAAAATCTAGAAGAATAGACACACCTAAATTGTATGGAAAATTTACAGTAAATAGAACTCTATAACCGCACTTAGATACGAGATTAAATTCAAATTGTGGTAGAAGTCCGCTTGGAACCGCCCGGTAAATCCAGCATCCACAAGTTGTTAATTTAATGTGAGGGGTCCTGTGCGTAAATATGCATGTAATGGTGCTAAGGCACGAGGTTAAGCCGAACTTGTGATAGAAGTCCGCCCGGAATCTCCTAACAAATCCAACATCCACAAGTGGTCGGCTTAATGTGAGAGGTCTAGTGGATAAATATATATACATACATACATACATACATATATATATATATATATATATATATATAAGGATAGAAATAAAAGGCACTAACTGTGATTAATGGAAATCAATGGAAACAAATGAAAGTTACAATAGTAAAAGACATGTAATGAGCAGGGAATGACAATAACCTATTATGAATAAGCCTGAAGGGGAAAATGAAAGATAACAGGTAGGCCTGCCTTAGGGACAAGTGGAAATTATACCTTAGGTTATAATAAACAATAGAGGGAATGTGATAACTTATGAAATGCAATAAGTTGTTCTTAATTATAAATTAAGTAATCTATAAACTTGAGAATCTGAAATCTTCTTATAAGAATAACATGTTAAAGTCTTGTCCTAGGGACAAGTGGAAATTATGACATAAGTTATAATAATGGAAAGGAAACTTATTAGTAAACCTTAGTTAAGAGAACTAAGTTAATAAGTAAACAACGACAAGTTGTAGTGATAGTGTAAGATGAAATTATGATTAAACAAGAAAGAACAAGGTGAATATATAAGATGGAATAAGTCATATTTAATCATAAAAAATAAGTGACATGTTAACCAGAAAACTTGTGAATCGAGGTATACTTAATTTCATATTAACTAGAACATGTTATTGTAAATATGGAATCAGACAATGAATAATATAAAGAAATTGTAGATTACAAGCCTTGGATTACAATCTTGAGAATAACATGTTATGGGCTTATTAATGAACGTAAAAGGGTTACGCTTAACCAAAGTTAACAAGCAAGAGGGTTCATTCCTTAGAGATATAAGGGGTTTGGAAAGAACTGGGTAACTTGAATAATAAGTTAATATAATTGGAAATAACCAAGTCAACTGGAAACCTGATGAGGTAGAGCAAGCGAATAATTGAATGTTTAGACATAGGGTCTAATAACACATTAAACTGAAGCGCTTGGACCATTCCGTATGTTTAGGGGTGAATAACCCAACGGTGTAGATCATTGTGGTGTCATGAGATACAAGAGGAGCGCATGTCCATATAATTATTCTTCTTGTTCTTCTTATTGTTTTGCTAATATTCTCCTAGCTCCGAAGGACTGGAAGGGGAAGCACGCGACATCCCGGGACGTGGAGGGTACTCCTGGTAGCCCTCTGTGCTATGACATGATTTGACTGTGCTCAAAGAGGCTAGATCTGCGCGTTTCTACCGGTGAGTATGCCTTGATTGCCATGATTGTGCGCAATCAAAAGACTTTACGGTGGCATAGGTGATTCGACGATCCAAGTTGCCTTGTGACTAGGCTGGGTTACGACCACTCTTGAGTACTGACAGGTCTAACCATTAGATGATAGCATGACGTCGGGTACCTACCATTGACAGTCCACATGATACGTGATGCGCGATGCGGAAAGTCGGAGAGCTAAACCATAAGACTATAAACCTTTTGCTATCAAGGCTTTTGGTGAGGGACATGCCAACTAGGATTTGTTGTTTGTTATTGCTCACGGGCCAGGTCACTAGAACCTTGTTCGTCTTTCACTAGTTGAGGGAGGGGTCAGGTGGTACCGTAGCCATTGAAATTGCAGACCTTAGCATATGTGTTTACAGATATCCGGAAAAGCTCCTGACCGTGTTCCATGTTTCTTGTATAGCCCTGCCACGGAACTTTGTGCATAGCAGAGGATATGTGCGGTTAAGGCATCCAGTACGATTGACGATACGTACGTGGGAAAGTCTATATACATGCATGTCTGTTCTGGGTGGTGTATTGTAGACTCTAGGGGAATACTCTGTGATTGAATCTGATTCAATTGAATGGTTCGAAGATGGCAGTCTATACGCTTACGTAGCATGGCGATGACAGATCTATGCGGAACGTAGCGTTGTTATATAGAGATCCCTACGTAACTCTGGCATTGGATGAGGGACTGCGTATATTATGTGGCGTTACGGCGGAGACCGTGCGAGTAGGGTACTATGGGGTGTACCTTAGTATTGGGGGTAGCTACATATATACTATAGTAGGTTAATCCACTGGAAAATAGATGGGTGCAACATGTATGTAAGTTTTGAGTGTTGTTAACCCAAGTAACCTAATAAATAAGAAGATATAATTGAACGGTATGTGCAGGGTTATCCAAAATGAGTAGTTTAAATCCAGTCACTAGAACTTGTGTTCTGACTCCCTCCTCATAACATACTCGTAGGTTAGACTTGTGGTAGAGATATCATAGCTTCAGATACTGGTTAGGCAGTATTTTTAT
This sequence comes from Allium sativum, assembly GCA_030737875.1. Taxonomy (NCBI): domain Eukaryota; kingdom Viridiplantae; phylum Streptophyta; class Magnoliopsida; order Asparagales; family Amaryllidaceae; genus Allium; species Allium sativum. Next base: position 942,539,074 of record CM060909.1, on the reverse strand, counting down.
CTGGGCAAGGCTATATTTTGATTATATTATATTTTATCCATTCCTCTGTGAGATGTTTTTCAAGCACTGAGATATTTTATAACTCTGTCTTTTCCACAGGATACCAAAGCAACCAACACGAGTTTCAATAGATTAGAATTTAAAAAAAAAATCGATGTGTCGGAATTCGGGTTATTACATCTGGTATCAGAGCTTGGGTTTAGGATTCCTATATAGATAATGAGTGAACGTATTTGTATTTTTAAATATAATATATTATATATGTGCCTAGATCCAAAAAGGAACCCGCTAAATAGAAAGAGTGTAATATGGTAAGAATTGGGATTTCTGTTTTGTACATAAAAGGAATGAATATGGAAATTTGAGTCCCTTAGGTAATTTAGATAGAAAGTGTACGATATACTTAGTATGGAAGGAAGGTGAATCCCATATATTAGTTTTTCGGGTTAGTGGGTTTGGCGGTAAAACCTTATAAATTTGAAAAGGTTAAAAACAGAAGAATGGATTAGGAATATATATAGTTGAGAGAATTGACTTTTTTGGGAGTGTCCAGGAAAGCCTAGGAAAATTGGAAACCCACTTTGAGTCTGACCCCATTGTTAACTTTTACGAACTTTAAATTATAAAGGCTTTTGGAAGATTTTTTTAAGGTGATTTCAAGTCTAATCTTAAAAGTAATAGTTCTAAATATGTAGAAACATATTAGAAAAGTACATATTGAGTTTTGATGTAAAATGGGGTATATTTTGCAAATAGTGATTTCTTGTGAAAAAATTGTCTAACATAAAATTTTTCCAGTGTAAAGGTGCATATTATAGAGCATGTGTAGCTCGATAGTTTTCTTGTTATATTACATGAAAGGATTAAAACGAAAAACTTGAAAATACTGCATTTTGTCGAAAGCTAGAATTTTTAGTAAAGAAAGCTTTGAAATCTCTATTCTTTTGATAAACATTTTTAATAATTGTTTTAAAAGATTATATTTTGTTGGATGGACAAAATAAGTTGTAGAAATTAAGAATAGAGTAGATGTTTGCACCTTGTAGTAAGAAATTGAACTGACCTTATAGGCAAGAACAAGTCGTAAACCTGATTGAGAATTAGTTATCCTTGTCTACTCTGGTTTTTATGATTTGTAAAAAATGTTGATTTGTATTCTTATGAGATGACATGTTTTATGGCTTGGCAAAATTAAGTTTTCATGAGGAAAAAAAATAAAGTTTTGATACTTTTAACTTTTGGAAGAAAAGTGAAATGAAAAGGCCAAACCGTGTTTAAAAAAAAGGATGGAGTAGGTACGGATTACTGCCTAGAGAAGACGGAAAAAGTTTTGAGGCCATGAAATAGATAGTGAGAATTATCTTGGAATAATGGTAAGTTCCCGTAGAATGCGTAAGCATAGAAAAGCCAAGGGTGTTGCTTAAAAATTCCTATTAGTAAACAACAAGGACTAGTGGTGACTACTAGATAGTGAAGGGCAAGTAAGTGTTTAGATCCTATTGGGATAATACCCGTTATTACATTTCTTTTGGGATCGTTCTGCTATTTTTCCTGTTGGGTAGTTAGGGTAACACCTAAACCTGTCATTGTTTCCGTGGTTTGAACTTTTCTGAGGGGAACATAGTCCTGAGATTCTTGGCCCTTAGTAGTAGCTGTGTAGAGTGGTTGTTTTACTGTTTTAGTTGAAGGGCTAAAAGGCTTATTTGAAACTAAACTTAGATCAAAGGATTAAGTTAAATAAGCTGAGAAAAGAGCGATGGAATAACTAAAAAGGAAACACCAAATTTGGTAAAGTAACCAACATGACAGTTAAAGAACAGTGGAAACTTATGAGAAAAGATGGATAAGAATAAAAATTTCCAAGATATGATGAAAAAAGAAAATCTATAACAGAGAAAATTTTCTTACGTTGATTGTGCTTGGATAGGAAAATAGGTAATCTTTATAGAATAGTTTAATAAATTCCAAGTACAGAGGGAAAAAGGTTGAAAAAGATAAACAAAAGATGCAAAATTTTCCGTTTTCCACCTTTTTGTAACATAAGAAATCGAACTTAGAAAATTAGAATTTTCTTAAATTCGAAAAATGAAGTGGGTTGGTAGGATTTTGGATGCAACAATTGAATGAACAAAGCTCTTGTTCAGCAAGCATGTGGAAAATTTTAGATGAAAATGTATTTTGATTTTCAAAATATTGCATTCGTGAAGAATTGTCAGTATATTTAAGATGTGCGCATCAATTCTTAAAGAATTTTTTGAAAAATTTGCATACATATAGGAGGTACCGCTTAGGCATGCCTGTATCATTATGTTGTATTACACTTTGTACAAGTGCATAGTGTTTGCAAAAATTGGATGCGCACATGATGGATGGATATTATGCAAAGGGTTATTTGATTATTACCCTTATCAAATTTCAAGGACAAAAGCTCCTAAGGGTGGGAGAATGTAACACCCTACATTTTATGACAATTAAATATTTAAATAATGCATACATGCATATATACATATGCATAGACTTAAATATATATAAGAAGAAATTGGTTGCATGTAGGGTAGTTATGTTGCATGCAATGATTTACAAATATTATGGATTAATAAGAAAAGAAAAATGAAAGAAAAAGATGCATGCAAATTGATTAGGTTATATGCAATGGTTTAAATGAAATATTGTAACAAACATGAGAAGGAGGAAGAAGAAAAGAACAATGGCCACCATTGTTCTAAGCCTTGTTAACAAAAGCCTAAGTAGTCCAGTCGGTTAGAGTATGTGGCTTTCCAGCAAGAGGTACAAAGTTTGATCCTCACCGACGCCATATTTTTGTTTTTAGGGATCAACTAAAATAATGCATGCTCTAAAGTAAAAATATGTATAAACGCACATATAAGGAAAATTATACATATAAGGAAGTACAAAAATATGTATATATGTATATGAAAATATATGCGTTTATATGTGTATATATATATACAAAAGAAAAGTTCAAGAAAAGGCTACGATCAAGGAAATATGGTAAAAATTAAATAACGGTATAACACCAATTGAATTTTGAAAACAAAATAAAATTTATGCGTATATTTATATATATATATATACACGTATAAAATGGGCATTTCAATTTTTGTACACATATAAGAAGATTATATGTAAATATAATATTTAAATAAATCAAAGAGAGTATAATGGGATATTAATCAAGCGTTTAAAATCAAAAACGTCAAAACGGTATACATCTACCCAAAAAAAGGCTAGCAGGACAAAAGGGATCGACCCTGGGGTCGACACCATCATAGAGGGGTCGACCCTAGGGTCGACAGATACACATGGGGTCGACAGATACACATGGGGGTCGACCAATGAATCTGGACGGTTTTCTTAACCATGTTCGTTGCGGACTCAGCGCTGCATGTACCATAAGATCCTGAACACTTATAAATAAGTTAGCAGAGCCTAGCCTAAATCTCACATTTTCTGACATGTCGCCTAAGCTCTGCCATTCTTCTTCTTCCTCAAATCTCTTCAAAAAAATATAATAATTAGTTTAGTAAAATTATGATTCAAAATTTGGAGGAAAATAATGAATATCAATAATGTTCAGAGTTCCATTCGAAGTAAGGTAAATTCTTAGATCTGTTCAATTTAAATTTCTCCTCTTTCTTCCCTTTATCTTTTAGTTAAGAATCGTGATCCATGGTTGTTTAGGTTCTAAATTCAATTAGGAGAACCGTGGAATGCTAGATCTGGACCAGATGCAGGATGTGAAAGCAATTAGGTGAGTGGATTTAAAACATACCTTTTTGATAATGATATATTTATCGTTTAACATTCAGATTAATATGAAATGTAAATCTGCTAGATTGATTAATCTATTGAAATGCAAACTTGTTAAAAATGTGGAAACGGTTACTGTTGTATACATGTATGTTCTAATTACATGTTAACCTATGACATATTATGTACTTGAACACTTAATTGTAAGAATTGGGATAATTACATGTTAACCTGTGACATATTATGTACTTGAATCCTTAACTGTAGAAATTGGGATAAGTACATGCTAAATTGTTAGATTAGAATAATTACATGATTGATAGTTACATGTTATTATTTTAGAACGGAGTTATTTACATGTTAGGAAGAACATGCGACATGATTATAAGTTAAAATGGAATTAATATGATATTAAATGGGACATGAAGAAAATAGAATTATGCTCAAAATTTGAAAGAATGGACACGCCTAAATTATGTGGAAAATTTACAGTAAATAGAAAACTGCAATCGCACTTAGACACGAGGTTAAATTCAACTTCTGGTAGAAGTCTTCCCGGAATCGCCCGACAAATCCAGCGTCCACAAGTTGTTAATATAGCGTGAATGGTCCAGTCTGTAATGTACATGTAACGGTGCTAAGACACGAGGTTAAGCACAACTTGTGGTAGAAGTCAGCCCGGAACTGCCCGACAAATCCAGCATCCACAAGTGGTCGGCTTAATGTGAGAGTTCTAGTGCATATATATATATATATAGATAGAAATAAAAGGCACTAATTGAGATTAACGGAAATGAATGAAAGTTACAACAGTAAAAGACATGTAATGAACGGGGAATGATAATAACCTATTATGAATAAACCTGAAGGGGAAAAGAAAAGGAAATAGGTAGGCATGTCCTAGGGATAAGTGAAAATTATAACTTAGGTTATAATAAACAATAGAGGGAATGTGATAACTAATTAAATGTAATAAGTTTTACTTAATTATAAATTAAGTAATCTGTAAACTTGAGAATATGAAATTTGCGGATAAGAATAACATATTAAACTTTCCTAGGGACAAGTGGAAATTATAACATAAGTTATAATAATGGAAAGGAAACTTATTAGTAAACCTTAGTTAAGAGAACAAAATTATTAAGTAAACAACGACTAGTTGTAGTGACAATGTAAGATGAAATTATGATCAAACAAGGAAGAACGAGGTGAATATATGAGATGGAATAAGTCATATTTAATCATAAATAATTAGTGACATATTGGACAAAAAAATGTGAATTGAGATATACTTAATTACATATTAAGTAGGACATGTTATTGTAACTATGGACTTAGACAATGAATAATATAAAGAGATTGTAGATTACGGACCTTGGACTACAATCTAGAGAATAACATGTTATTGGATTATTAATGAACGCAAAAGGGTTAAGCTTTTTAACCAAAATTAATAAGCAAGAGGGGTCCATTCCTTAAAGATATAAGGGGATCGAAAAGAACTTGGTGGCTTGAATAATAAGTTAATATAATTGGAAATAACTAAGTCAATTGGAAAACTGATTAGGTAGAGCAAGCACATAATTGAATGTTTAGAAATTGGGTCTAATAAAACATTAAACTAAGGCGCTTGGACCAGTCCGTTCGTTTGGGGGTGAATTACCTAACGGGGTAGATCATCGTGGTGTCATGAGATACAAGAGGAGCGCATGTCCACTTGATTATTTTTCCTGTTTTGCATGTTGTTCTGTTGTCCCCAAAGGACTGGAAGGCGAAGCACGCGACTTCCTGGGATGTGTAGGGTACTTCTGGTAGCCCTCTGTGCTATGGCAGCATTTGACTGTGATCACAAAGGTTAGGTCTGCGCATTTCTACCGGTGAGTTTCCTTGATTGCCATGATAGTGGGCAATCAAAAGAATTTAGAGAGTCATAGGTGATTCGACGATTCAAGTTGCCTTGTGACTAGGCTGGGTTACGTTAACGACTCGGAAAATCGGAACCAATTTAATTTTTTTAATTTGTCTATTTTAGTGGATTTTGAATATTTAAAATAAATTATTTTAAATAATAACGACTAAAAATTCTTTTGGATCGAAGTTATAGCGAATATATTTATTTTAATTATAAAACAATGCCTAAAATGGCGCGACAGTTTGAAAAATTGAATTCAAACTTTGACTGACTGTACAGGATTCAAAATAAATCAGATCTTAGTGAAACCAAAAGTATTTAAATCTGTTTATGGATATCTTTCTAAGGAATCTGAAAAATTGAAATTCATAGTGGGAATCAAAAGTTATGGCCAAATGAATTTTTGGAAAGGTCGCTATGGAGTTTATATAGCCCTTGAAAATAGTCATTTTGCAAACGGCCTCCGTTTTCGACAAACCACTTTTGTTGGATCCGGAATGTCAAATTATTGCTAGGTTTCAAATTCCATAATTTTTGGAGTTAATATGTGAGCGTGGCAAAGGAAAATGTGTTTGGTTAGTTTCAGTCAAATTGCATCGACCAGAAAATGGCCATTTTTCAAACGGTCTCCAAATTTGACGAAATTAGTTTTGTTAGGAGCATATCATCAAAACATATCTAGATTTATTTTTTTGGAATTTTTGGGATCAGTATGTGGCCCTGGCAAATTGAAATGTACGTTCAAGTCAAATATCGAATGTTTTATAATTTAATTTAAGAACCTCTGACTGAAACAGTTGAATGGGCCTACGAAACATATTCCATTATGTACGGAATGGGGGTATTTAGATGGGGGCGTCAGTCATTGGGTTTGAATTGGAGTTCATAAGGAGTATTTCTGGATTTTAAAATAAATATAAAAGGGCCGGGCCAATCAGAATTCACCATTTAAAGAGCACCCCCTTCTCTCCTCTTTTTCTTCAAATCCATGCACCAAAATCACATGCTCCAGTTATGGTTTTTGTAGATCGTCTCATGAGCTTCGTATCCATATAAAATTTGCAATTTTTAGTGGAGTATTTTATGAGAACCTACGTCACAAAGTCGGGATGTTGACCGCGCCACTGTGACAAGGGTAGGCCATCGATCAGGGCCCTACCATCGGCGCCGAGAAGCCCCTTCCTCCTCTACGATGCTGCACCACCCGATCGACGCATCGCTTCACGTTTTGAGTGAAAATCTCAAACCTAATTTTGAATGGTGAAGAAAGTATCAGCTTTATATAATTTAAACTAATTTCTATATTTAAAAGCGTTGCAAACTTATAAAAATCATATCTTTTTGCTATGTGATAGAAATCCAGTGAAACAAGAGACATTGGACTTGTGTGGACGTCTTCTACATTCTAGAAAAGACCGGAGATTTTTTGGAGCTTCCTATGATTTTTGGAGGAGTGGAACCCAATGTGAGATTTCTAAATTATAAACGATATGGAATGGTGATCTATAAATTATATAATCAATGTATAAGTTATATAAACATTTTAAACGTCATGTATAAGCATTGTATAAATTATATGTGCGATGTATAAGTTATATATGCGTTGTAAAAATCATATGTGCATTGAATGGAGTTGAAATGAAATGGAAATATATTTATGTACGTCTAACTATATATATACTCCCATCGTCCAAAGACCATGGACGATATATATTGGTTGTGATTATTTGGATTTTGGTTGACGTGAAATTTGGTTGATAAATACGAATGGTTGATAATGATTGTTTGTGGTTGAACAAAATTGGAATTGTTTGTGGAAAAATCCATTGTGATATGAAAATGAATCGAAATATTTATATTATAATGATAAGCCCCTTAGGGAACGCTGTGAGGCGTAAGGTAGTGCGAGGAGCCGTACTCGGGACGGTGCCGGTTTTAAACCCCCTACCGTTATGTTGTCGAAATTTTCTGAAATATTCATGTGTTTGATTTATATTCATGTATTGAAATATATTCATGTGTTGGAAAAATATTCAGATGACGAATAAAATGGTTGAAAGATAAAAATCACATTTTTATCATGTATATGAAGTATATAAAATATTCATGTTTAAAATAAATTGTTTTAACAATAAAAATCACATTTTTATTATATATATGAATCGCTAAAAATATTCATGTTTTAAATAAATTGTTTTAACGATAAAAAACACATTTTAATTATATATAGGAATCGCTAAAATTGTACATGTTTTAAATAAATCGTTTTAACAATAAAAATCACATATATATATATATATATATATATATGAAGTATTAAAAATAGTCATGTGTTGAAATAGATATTTGTTGGATAAAAATATTATTTTTATCACATATATGAAATGAAATGGTGTGGAAATCGAAGAACGGATTATATATATATAATTAAAATAAATCGAATAACGAAGCTGCAGTTCGTATTTTGAAACCGTGATTTAAAACGATTATTGTGGGAGATCCGACCATCGGATTTTCCCGAAACCGAAACCGTTGGGTTCGCTTTGAAAATATCTTTCCAATGATACCAAATTTGTAAAGATCCAACAGTTAGATTTTATGAAATGTTAAATTCAAATCTGAATGAAAACAACGCCAGAATGGATTATATTAATATATAAAAATATAATTAAATTAAATCGAATAACGATGCTGTAGTTCGTATTTTGAAATCGTAACTTTAAACGATTGTACCAGGAGATCCGACTGTCGGATTTTCCCAAAACTGGAACCATTGGATCTATTTTGAAAAGATCTTTCCAATGATGTAAAATTTGTAAAGATCCAACGGTTAGATTGTGTGAAGTGTTTAATTCAAATCCGAATGAAAATAGCGCCATGGCCTCGTTATGGCCTGAAGCGTCGTTTGAATAAATTGGCTATATTTAAATAAATAAAAATAGTGATAAATCGTTATAAAATATTATAAATGATATGGAATGGAAATAAATCGAATTTGCTCGATTTATTGGATATTTGGTGCTTGAATGTGTTTGACATGAAAATTACGTTAATGAACTGAATTATGGATGTCAAATAATTTAACCATGAAAATGAATTGATTTGAAATTCTAAATATACGCGAATTATTTGAAAAGGCCGAGTTAATTCTCATTTCAAATAATTGGTCGATGGTTAGAAGTCGAAGATACGAAAACGGTGCAAGAACGATGATCTTCACATAGAATGGATGGCTACTGATGCCTTTGATGGGAGTTGCTGCCCTGAAGGGGTTACAGTGGTGGTTATCAGGATGTACTTGTTGATCGTTTGGATGTGCGAGGGCCTCTCTCATGTATTGGACATACGGGAGAGGAATAAGGTGCCTCCGGTTTCGTTCAGACCCAGAACGGACTTGTAAATGAATGTGTGTCTGACGTTGTAGATTGACAACGTGGCATGCAGAGATGCTGTGATCAAGGCTTTTGTTGAAAAGTAGAGCCTTGTGGTTAATGATCAAAGCAAGGCTTTAAGTAGCTAGCTTTGTGTTTGGCGTTGATTCGCGGGCCTCACACCCTGGTATGGACCAGAAACGGAAGAGGACTTCAGGGAGGACATGTGTTTCTTTCTAGCTAGGAGTGGTGTTTTGGGTTTTACACGCCCGGGCATTTTACTTATGTGGATGATGGATAGCGAGGCGCCTAGGTTATTTCGGTCTCTTCGGAGCCGATGGTTTGGTTGGTATATGACCAGTTTACACCCCATATGGCAGGGAAACGCAGTGTTCAGGCATTTTAATCCACTCCGTGTGGACTGGCCCTGACGATCCAAGGGCCCACCTGAGTCTGGGCCCTGAGGCTCGGCCTAGAGAGTCTCGAAGCGGTAAGGACGATCCCTTGCCTTGGTTCATGATGGAAATCCAAATTACAAATACGACATCGTGCGGTTTTGATTGTAAACCTATATATGGCGACATGATATATGGTACCCACGCCGTCTATGATTGATACTTATGATTGAAATTGTTTTTGAAACATATAAACACTAGTAATAATAGCAAATGCTTTTGTTTTATTCGTATCAAGCATATTTTGGCCATTATAAGGTAAAACTCTATCCTCTGGTTTGCGTTGCATTGCGTGATGGAAACTGAGTCTTATAATGGCTTCATTTTTATAAAAAGCATTGCGATGTTTAAATGATTTACTTGTTTTAAGCACTGGCAATCTAATGGAGTAAACCCGTTCAGCGTTAGCGGCGTGGTCCTGTGATTGGCCTTATTATAAAATATGTTAAGTAGATTTATCATACCAGTCCCATGACTATCTGGTAGTTTGTTTCACTTGCAAACTCGGGTGCCCTATTTTCTACACGGGCAGCCTTGTATTCAGGTTTTAGCAGGCTCTTTCCGGATAGCTACGGAGCTGAAGATGGATTCTATCGTTTCTTTCTTTTTATGTCGTTCAGCTCCTGTTGTACATATTATGTTTTGATTCCGCTGTAGATATTTTATGTAAAGCTGAACTGTATTTTGTACTAAGTATGATCCTGTATACTGTGTAACTCTGATGATTATTGTAATGACCCGCATTGGCAGAGGTATTATAATTAATTTATTTATAGTGAATTAATTGGTCGTGGAATTGAATAATGACGAATATTTAATTTAAAGTAATAAATTAATAATATATTAAATTCTAAAATAATCAGAATTGGCTAAAATGGCGATATGGTGTGAACTAGATCATCTGTGATATTAAATTCAGTTTAGAATTTGATGGTAATTTTCAATTAATTAAATAAGCAACTTTTTATTTGGAGTATTTGCACCCAGTAACAACATTTTGGGGTTTCAAAATATGAGTCAACCTACCGGTATTATTATATTTTTGGGATCGTTGAACCTTTCTCATCTCAATGTGTAACGACCCGGAAAATCTGAACCAATTTAAAATTTTTAAATTGGCTATTTTAGTGGATTTTAAATATTTTAAATAAATATTTTAAATAATAACTATGAAAGTAAGTTTGAATCGACATTTGAAAATGAATATAATTAATTCTAATTATAAACAAGGCCTGAAATGCGCTGCAGTTTCAAAAATTGAATTCAAACTTTGTCTGACTGTATCGGGTGCAAAATTAAACGGATTTGAGTGAAACCAAAAATATTTAAATCTGTTAGTGAATACCTTTCTAAAGAATCTGAAAAATCAAAGTTTTATAGCGGAAAGCAAAAGTTATGGCCAAATGAATTTTCAGAAAGGTCGCTATGGAATTTATATAGCCCGTGAAAATGGCCATTTTGCAAACGACCTCGGAATTTGACGAAACCACTTTTGTTGGATCCGGGATGTCAAATTATTGCTAGGTTTGAAATTTCATAAGTTTTGAAGCTAGTATGTGAGCGTGGCAAAGGAAAATGTGTTTGGTCGATTTTTATTAAATTGGATCGACCGGAAATGGGCCATTTTTCAAACAATCTCAGAATTCGACGAAACTTGTTTTGTTGGGACCGTATCGTCAAAACATAGCTAGATTTATTTTTCGGGAATTTTTAGAATCAGTTTGTGGCCCTGGCAAATTGAAATGTACGTTCAAATTAAATATTGAATGTTTTATATTTTAATTTGAAAGAAAACTGACTGAAACAGTCGAATGGGCCTACGAAATATATCCCTTTGTGTTCGAAAAGAGGGTATTTTCGAAATTTAAAAATATATAAATAAATAAATAAATTTGTCCAACTCAGCACTCTCTCTCCCCGACTTTTCTTTGAAACCCCCGATCGACGACGATTAACCATTCCATCGTTCCCATCCATTTTCTGATCAATCCACTCACTAATATCAAAAGCTCCAGTTGAAGATTTTGAGGAGCTCGAGACGAGCTTCATATCCATACCTGGTTTCAATTTTTTCATTGAGTGATTTGTGAGAACCGACGTCATGAAGTCGGGAGGTTCATCGCGCCGCCGCCGCCGATAGGAGCGAAAGAGTTGACCCCCTCCACCTCGTGCCTGAGCGCCTCTCGCCCCTCTTCAACACTGCACCGCCCGATCGTCGTAATACTACACCTATTTCACGAAAATTCAAAACCTAGTTTTGAACATTTCAGCTGAGGTACGGCTGTTTTTATTTTAAACTATTTAATAGTAGTTTAAAGCGCTACGGTTTTTGATTTCACTATAAAAATCATATCTTTTTCGTTTCTTGACGAAATTCAGTGAAACAAGAGACAGTGGACTCGTGTGGACGTCTTCTACCTTCTAGAAGAGACCGCATATTTTTCTGAGCCTTCTGCTATTTTTGGTGGAGTGGAATCCAAAGTGAGATTTCTAAATTATAAACTATATGGAAAACGACGATGTATAAATTATATAGTCGATGTATGGGTTATATAAGCGTTGTACACCTCATGTATAAGTGTTGTATAAGTTGTACGTTCGATGTATAAGTTATATATGCATTGTAAAAATTATATATGTGTTGAATAAAAGTGAAATGCATATATATATATATATATATATATATATATATATATATATTTATGCGCGCCCCTCGTCCACAAACCATGGACGATATTTATTGGTTGTGATTGGTGTGAAAATTGGTTGATTACGAATGGTTGATTAGAATTGTTTGTGGTTGAAATTGATTGATTGTGGTTGAAAAATACCCGTTTGAGGTTGAGAAATATTTGGTTGAAACCACATAGGATTAGTTTGTGTAAATGAAAAAAATATACATGCCGCCTGCATGTGAACTAGATGCATGATTCCCCATTGTCAAAAGCTTCGAGGCTTTAAGGTAGAGCGAGGAGCCGTACTAGGGACGGTCCCAGTTTTAACTACCCTGCCGTTATGCTACCGAAATTTTGAATAATATTCATGTGTTAGAATTATTTTCCTGTGTTGAAACTATATTCGTCTATTGAATAGAAATCCTTCATGTGTTGAATATAAATTCATTCGTTGAATCATATTCATGTGTTGAATGGCATTCGTGTTTTGACTAAATTGTTATAACAATAAAAATCACATTTTTACTCTATATATACAAACTATAGAAAACCTTCATGTGTTGAATCGATATTCATTCGTTGAATAGAAATTCATGTGTTGAATGGTATTCGTGTTTTAAATATAAAAATCACCTTTTTATCTATATATATCAACTATGGAAAACCTTCATGTGTTGAATCGAAATTCATTCGTTGAATTGAAATTCATGTGTTGAACGGTATTCATATTTTGAAAGAAATTGTTTTATAATAAAATCATATTTTTATTACCTATATGAACTATATAAAATAATCTCGTTTTGAAATAAATTGTTTTATAATAAAAATCATATTTTTATTACCTATATGAACTATATAAAATAATCTCGTTTTGAAATAAATTGTTTTATAATAAAAATCATATTTTTATTACCTATATGAACTATATAAAATAATCGTGTTTTGAAATAAATTGTTTTACAATAAAAATCACATTTTTACTATACACATGGGTTGTTAAAAATAGTGCAGTGTCGAAGTGAATGCTTGTTGGATAAAAATATCATTTTTATCAAATGTATGAAAAGAATATAGCTTTGAAATTGAAGAATCGATATATATATATATATATATATATATATATATATATATATATATATATAAATAGAATTAAAATATATCGAATAACGAAGCTGCAGTTCGTATTTTGAAACCGTGATTTCAAACAATTAGTGCGGGAGATCCGACCATCGGATTTTCCCGAAACCGCAACCGTTGGGTTCGCTTTGGAAATATCTATCCAACGGCACCAACTTTGTAAAGATCCAACGGTTGGATTGTCTGGAATGTTTATTTCAAATCTGAAGAAAAACAGCGCCAGAATCGATTATATTTATATATATATAAATATAATTATATTAAATCGAATAACGACGCTGCAGTTCGTATTTTGAAATCGAAACTTCAAACGATTATACCGGGAGATCCAACCGTCGTATTTTCCCGAAACTGGAACCGTTGGATTCGTTTTGAAAAGATCTTTCTAATGATGTAAATTTTGTGAAGATCCAACGGTTAGATTTTCAGATATGTGTAAATCAAATCTGAAGAAAAATAGCGCCACGGCCGCGTTACGGCACGAAGCGTCGTTTGAATAAATTGGCTATTTTAAAATAAATAAAAATAGCGATAAATCGTTATAAAATATTATAAACGATATGGATGGGAAATTTAGAAATTAACTGAAGGTTAGCTAAGTCGAATGGTTTCCTGGATTTTGATCTGATGTTGGTTTCGGCCTTCGGGGTTAATATTTGGGAAATCGTTCTCTTACTGACTGACGGTTAGTGACTAATGAATTGAAATGATGCGTATGTAGTGTTTGTGTAGCATGTGTTTATTATATACGCGAGTTGCTCAGAAAGACCGGGTTTATCCCATTCTGAATAACTGAATCGACGATAAGAAATCGAAGATGAATACGGTGGTTGAAGACCGGAAATCTTCACCTCGTTTGGATGGTAACTGATGTCCTGATTGGGAGGCATACCAAAATATGGATAATAAGTGGTGATCGTCCAGACGTACGTGGAGATCGATGGGTTTGCGAGATATATAGTGCCTCCGGTTTTGTTCCGACCCAGAATGGACTTGTAAATGGATGTGTGTCTGACATTGGAATTTATTCTATGTGATTGATAGCCATCAGTTGCATGGTGTGAATTGCCTGTGTGACATGCTAAGATGCAGTGATCAGTGCTTCTGTTGAAAAGCAAAGTTTTGTGATTGATGACCAATGCACCGCCTGTGTGGCGTAGCTTTGTGTATAACGTGAATTCACGAGCCTCGCACCCCAGTATGAACCAGAAACGGGAGAAGGACCTCAGGGAGGGCATGCGTTTCTTTCTAGCTAGGAGTTGTGTCAGTGTTTTTACACGGCCTGACATTTTACTTATGTGGATGATGGATAGTGAGGCGCCTCAGTTATATTGGTCGATCCGGGACCGATGGAGTCATTCGTTGGCTCATTTACGCCCCATAGGGCGGAGAAACGTAGTGTTCAGGCATAATAATCCACATCGGTGGACCGGCCCTGACGATCCAAGGGCCCACCTGAGTCTGGGTCCTGGGACATGGGCTAGATTGTCTCGAAGTCGGTAAGGACTATCTTTTACCTTGGTTCATGACGGAAATCCAATTCCCAAATACGTGACTGTGCGGTTTTGATTGTATATACATATGGTGACATGATATATGGTACCCATGCCGTCTATGATTGATAGTTATGATTGAAATTGTTTTTGAAACCTATAAACACTAGTAATAATATCAAATGCTTTTGTTTTATTCGTATCAAGCATATTTTGGCCATTATAAGGTAAAACTCTATCCTCCGGTTCGCGTTGCATTGTGTGATGGGAACTGAGTCTTAAAATGGCTTCATTTTTATATAAAGCATTGCGATGTTTAAAAGAATTATTTGTTTTAAAGCACTGGCGATCTAATGGAGCAAACCCGTTCCACGAAAGTGGCATGGTCCTGTGATTAGCCATATTTCAAATGTGTTGAGTAGATTTCTCATACCACTCCCATGACTGACTCGTAGTTTGTTTCACTTTCAAACTTGGGTGCCCCTTTTTCCACACGGGCAGCCTTGTATTCAGGTTTTAGCTGGCTTTATACGGATAGCTGGAGCTGAAGATGGATTCTATCATTTATCTCTTTTTATGCTGTTCAGCTCCTATTGTACATTATGTTTGTTTTCTGCTGTAGACATTTATGTATAGCTGAACTGTATTTGTACTAAGTATGATCCTGTATACTGTGTAACTCTGATGATTACTTTTATCCAGTGTATTATTTGTGCATTATCTGGTGTATTTACTTAATTCTGTCCTGCTGTTATCTGTTTATGTGTTATATTCCAAAGATTACCCTTGCCGCCGTCAGTACGGGGTTTGGGGTCGTCACACGAGGTATCAGAGCTTTGGTTAAGCTTAGTGCTGGAATATAACATATGAACGAACTCGTCAGAAATAGAACCAGTAGTGTTCTAGGACGGGTAACTCAATACAGATAGGATCAGTAATATCCTAGTATGAGTAGCAGAATGAAATAACACCAGATAGACGCATTTACATTCAAGTATTTGTCTCTATATTTTGAAGATCTTTTCTGTGACCTGACACTTGATCTGCTATTTGCAGAAGTACTAGAAAATGAGTGCCAGAAACAGAAGAAGTAATACTGACCCGGATATTGAAGCTCTATTCATGAAATATAGAAATCTGGGTGGAAAACCTTTCTCGGGTGAAGAATCAATTATGAAAACACAAGCCTGGATTCGTTCGGCTGAGAAAATCTTTGAAGGATTAAAGTTGAGAGATGACCAGAAAAGATTATTGGCATCCTGGGCACTCAAAGATGAAGCCTTGTTCTGGTGGGATTCGGTTATTGAGAATAATCCAGAGGGTGATATCACCTGGGATAGATTCAAAGAGATTTTCCTAGAAAGATTTACTCCTCCTGAAGCGACTGAGTGATTATGTGATGAATTCTCTTATCTGATACAAGGAGAGATGACCATTCCAGAATATCATAAGAAATTCAACGAACTTTCTAACTTTGCTCCCCATCTAATTCAAAATATGAAGAGAAAGAATCTGAGATTTATTAACGGGCTTCCAAGGAAATACCAGAATAAAGTAATGGGGCATGTGAAGCTTCCTTGTAATAACCCGAAAATCTGGGCCAGTTTAAAATTTTTATTTTGGCAAATTTAGTGAATTTTGAACATTTAAAATGGATTATTTTAAATAATATCGACGAGAAATTTATTTTGAATATAATTCGAACGTATATATTATACGCGTCGTCGTTAGAATATAAATATTTATATATAATTATAAATAGAATTGAAAATGGCGCGGTAGTTCGATAATTCGATTTCAAACTTCAATCGAGTGTACCAGGTGCAAAACAATCCGGATTTTAACGAAACCGAAAACGTTAGGATCTATTCGTGGATATCTTTCCAACGAATCCGAAAAATTGAAATTTCATAGTGGGGATCAAAAGATATGTCCAGTTGAAAATTCTGGATAGTCGCTATGGAATTCAGGCCCTTAAAAAATAGAGATTTTGCAAACGACCTCGGATTTCGACGAAACCACTTTTGTTGGGTCCGTGATGTCAAGTTATTGCTAGATTCCAAAGTTCATAATTTTTCGAATCAATATGTGAGCGTGGCAAAGGAAAACGCGTTTGACCAGTTTCAGTTGATTTTAATCGACTGGAAAATGGCCATTTTTCCAACGGTCTCAGAATTCGACGAAACTAGTTTTGTTAGGACCGTATCGTCAATACGAAGCTAGAAAATATTTTTCTGCAATTTTTAGAGTTAGTATGTGACCCCAGTAAATTGAAATGCGCGTTCAAATTCAATATATAGAGTTATATGTTGATTTTGACGAAAACTGATCAAGACGATCAAATCAACCTACGATACATATCCCATTGTGTTCGGAATGGGGGTAAAACGCTATAGACGACAGGCGGTGGGCCTCGTTTTGAGGTCATATGTAAAAGTCAACGTTTTGAAATTAAATAATAATAAAATTAATTAATTAAATCTCTCTCCTCACCCTCTCCTATACATCTGGCCCCCCCTTCTCGTTTTCAATTTGATCAGAAAGGAAAAAAAAAGACGACGAAGCAGGGGGAGGAGCCGCCGCCCCTCCCCGATGACCATCGCGCCGCCGCAGGTGGTGGAGCTGCACCCCCCTCCTCGAAGCTCGTCGTGCGAGCCCCTCCACGCCACGACCCCCGACACCACTAGGTGGGACCCCCAACCACCGCCGCCCTCCATCTTCTTCCTCCTCCCATTGCCTCGCACCCCTCCTCCTCGTTCTCCCTATCCCCTTCTTCCTCTCCTCTTAAATCCGACGCCACTAGACCCGCACCACCCACGACCACCACCTGCCTGCGCAACCCCCCCCCCTCTTCGACAAGCGACGAGCTAAGGTAATTTGTTAATTTAATTACTTAGTTTTAATTTGTTAACTATAGTTAATAATGTAGATTTTATTTTCAGTTTTAAACATAGGGTTTTTTTACAATAGAAAAGACGTGATTTTTACAATAGAAAAGACAAGATTTTTAAAATAGAAAAGATTAGATTTTTAAAGAAAGAAAGACGATATTTTTAAATGGAGAAAGGTGTGATTTTTACATATGTAGTGGGTTAAAAATATGACTTTTACATAGTAGGAACTATAAAAAAATGTAATCTTTATGAGATAGAAAATATCATCTTTGTATATGTAACGAAATAAAACTCTGATTTTTATTATATATACGTTGAAATAAAGGGGTGATTTTTATAATGATGAAATCTATATTTTTGAAAAGATGAAGTCTTTATATTTGAAAAGGAGAAGTCTTTATAGTTGAAAAGGCGAGATCTTTATATAGATGATAACGATGTAAAAATAGAATTTTTATCTATATAGTAGCGGTGTGAAAATAGAAACTTTATCCATATAGCGTGAAAGTAAAAATTCGATTTTTATATATTGAATAGCGAAGAAAAAATTCGATTTTTATATATTGAATAGCGAAGTAAAAATTCGATTTTTATATATTGAATAACAAAGTAAAAATTCGATTTTTATATATTGAATAGAGAAGTAAAAATTCGATTTTTATATATTGAATAGCAAAGTAAAAATTCAATTTTTACATATGTAGAGAATACAGGCAACGAAGATGACTAAAAGGCGAGAATGACGAAGACTTCTACATTTGAAGTGGCGTGGAGTTGGAATAGCTATCGGTGAGAACTTCTCACCTTTCAATTTCTTTTTCTAGTTATATATATATACTAGGATGCAGACGGTGTTTAGTAGCACCCGACACCCGTCATCCACAGACCATGGATGACTTGTTTGTTAAATTGTTTGGTTGTGTAGTTGGTTAGTCTATTTGGTTTGAATTGAATTGTTTGGTGAAATGGAATGGATTTGATTGAGGTGTGAATGGCGTGGGCCTTCACTAGACCGGGGATAAGGCTAGGCCTTGTCCCGTTTCTAGTATCGTGCCGTTATGCCGCCGAAATTTTCTAAAATAAATTAGAAAAATAAAAATATTATTTTATTTGATAAATGAAATGAATAGAAATTCATGTGTTAAAATAAAATATATTATCGTTAAAAATATATTTTTTAACGTGAAAGTGAATAAATAAATATTTATAAACAAATCGGCCGATTTGTTTATATACACTGATTTGACTGATATCGATTGGGTCGATAAATTTTACACATCGCCCAACTGCACAACTAAAATCTGTGTTTGATTGTTTGAAACCCCACATGGGTGTTGGGATGAAATTTGAAGTTCACTCATCCTGATTGATTAAATATGTCGATCGATTGATTGACAGGCTGTTATAAGCGTAAGATATCTATATTTGATGCTTATACAGTGTAGTGCACTTTGGTTGATGGTTGATTATTTTTCAATGCTATTATATTCATGTGTTGTATGGAATCCATATAATTAACATTATATGGTGATTGATTGGGCCTCATTCCAATCGGGAAAATAATGAATATTATAAAAGAAGATTCATGTGTTGAATACAAAAATAGTCATGTGTTGACGATGTTCCTGAGTTGAAAATATTTATATTTTAAGTAAAATATTTTAATAATAAAATTCACATCTTTATCATATTTAAAATTAGAACTACTTTACGATGGAGTCTAATTAAAATCAAACGATAGATACCATAGTTTTATAAAATATTTTACATAACAAAAATAGTCGTGTGTTGGAAGAAATATAGATTCATGTGTTGAATAGAATAAATATTCATTCGTTGAACAGAATAAAGAAATTTTTGAAAAATATATAGCCGTGTTGATTAGAGATGCGCTATTTTGACGTGAACGATATTTATATCGATTTTATTCATTTTACAATGAATATTGAAAAGTGATTTCGAAATTTAATGTTTTGAAATGAAATTCAAATTAGATTAAAAATTCAAATTGAAATAAAATTGAAATCAAATCGATTTGAAATTGAATATAGTGTTGAAATGGTTTTGAAAATGAATTTAAAACGATTTATAAAATACGTTTTAAAAGGAAATTGACGAAATATATATAATATATATATTATATATATATATAATGGCCTGAATAGAACGCGCCGTGCCGCGGCAGTTCGTGAATTTCGACCATTGACTTCGAATTGACATTACGGGAGATCCGACCGTCGGATTCTCCTAAAACCGGAACCGTTGGGTTTGCATCGAAAAGAGCTTTCCAATGAATATTAGAAATTTGAAATCTAACGGTTGGATTTGGAATTATGTCCAAATCAAATTCGAAAAAGGTCGTTGTAAGTGCAGTTCGATGGCCGTTGATGGAAATCGACTGTACAGGCCTTGATAAAATTATTAAAAATATCTATAATTTGTGTAAAATCATAAGAAATTATTTGGGAAAAATTGGGCTGAAAAATTCCATATTTGAAAAGATAAAAATAGATTTTTATCGAAATGAACTAGTTTTGAACTAAAATTAAAATCAATTTATTTTTGAAATAAATAAATTGAATTTGTAAGTGATTTTAAAAATAATCAATATTCCCAATACGTGAATTGGACTGGAGTTGAATCGAAATTATCTTCGGAATATTTCGATGTTGGATTTCGTGACTATACAGATATTGTTATGGGAATTTGAAAGATATATTTTATATCGTTATTTCCAATACGATATTTGTTGGTTTCAGAATTTGATATTGAATATAAGCCGATATATTTTCTAGTCAGAGCCTTGTATTTAATATCAAATGTGATTTGGGTTTATCGTGAATCGTGTTCTAGATGACAGTGGTTCTTTAACCCAGTTAAAGGCAGGATGTTGATTTTTGAAAAGATTAAAACTAAGTGGAGTTTTAATGAATCTTTAATTATATTAAAAATGTGAATTGATAACTTAAATTATCAAATCTGAAAAGTGATCGAGAATGGAGTATCACCAGTTTTGCTCCAAAGCGATAGTTAAATCTTTAATTAGATTTTAACGTGAAAAGGTAATTAATTTTACCGATAACACCGTGGTGTTAGATATGGAGTATTACCAGTTTTTCTCCATGAGATATATAGGTTGGGATTGGGAAATAAAATAAATAATTACTTCGGTGTGTTTCGCTAATCCCGACTAGTTTGAAATGATATCCAAAGGAAGATTAAAGAATAAATTTAGAAGAATTTATCTAGGATAAAATTAATGGGGACCTTTCCCTAAGAATGTGATTCTGTGAATAAAAGAATATTCTGAATTGGAATGAGGCGTTTGTTGTGTTTGTGTAGCCTTTGTTTATCATATACGTGGGTTGTTCAGAAAGGCCGGGTTTATACCCATTCTGAATAACCGATTCGACGAGATGTCGAAGATGAAGACGGTGGTTGAAGACCGGAAGTCTTCACATCGTTTTGGGTGATTACTGATGATCTCGATTGGGCTGTACACCCAAGATGAGGGAATCAGTTGGTGATCGTCCAGACGTACCTGGAGATGGATGGATATGCGAGGAAAGTGCCTCCGGTTTCGTTCAGACCCAGAACGAACTTGTAAATGGATTGTGTGTCTGACATTGGATTTTATTCTGTGTTGATTGATCTCTATTAAATATACATCTGTTTGGCGGCAGAGAATTTATTCTCTTTCTTAACGCCCTTCTCTGAGACGTACGAGCTCAGAGGTTGTATATCGATGGACATCAGTCGCATGGAGTGAATTGCCAATGTGGCAGGCGTAAGTAGCAATTGATCAAGGCTTCTGTTGAAAAGCAAAGTCTTGTGGTTGATGATCAAAGCACGGCCTGTGTGGCGTAGCTTTGTGTATAACGTGAATTCGCGAGCCTCACACCTCGGTATGAGTCAAAAACGGGAGACGGACCGCTGGGAGAGCACGACGTTTCTTTCTAGCTAGGGTGGTGTCAGTGACCTACCAGCCCTGACATTTATATACTTTTCATCTGTGTGGTTTTTGGAATGCGAGGCGCCTCGGATATAGGTCTGTAAGGACCGGGAAACATGTGTTCAGGAATTGCCAATCCTCAAAAGTAAGAGAGGACTGGCCCAGCCGATTCCAAGGATCAAAGTGGGGTCCTGGGACATTTGCTAGAGTGTCTCGAACGCGGAGAGGAGCTTGCCCCTTGCCTTGACTCATGACGGAAATCCAATTTCCAATACATGATATTGCGGTTTTAATTGTAGAACTAGTATGGCGACATGATATATGGTACCCATGCCGTCTATGATTGATATTTATGATTGAAATTGTTTTGATACTATACACTTATAATAGTATCAAATGATTTGTTTTAAACGTACCAAGCATGTTTGGCTATTATAAGGGAAAACCCTATCCTCCGGCTTGCGTTGCATTGTGTGATGGGACCTGGGTCTTATAATAGCTTCATTTTTCCAAAGAGCATTGCGCTGTTTTGTTATATGCACTAGTATTCTTGGGAGGAAACCCGTTCCGTGTTATACGGCGTAGTCCCTTGAATTACTCTCTTTTAAAGTAAAGTTTTAAATAACTGTTTTAGTTCTCACACCAGTCACATGACTGACCTGGAGTTTATTGTTTAACCTAAACTCTGGGTGCCCCTATTTTCCGCACGGGCAGCTAGTAGTTTTGGTTTAGCAGATTTATATTCAAAGGGTCCTGATTTACAGCTGGAACGATATCCGGAAAGCTCTGTATCCGTGTATCTCTTCTAGTTGTGTTTTGTATATTTTTCCGCTGCTATGTAATCTCTGATATTTATCGAATGTAATTTATTCATTTATACTTTGTATATTCTTGTATCTAATGGAATTGTTGTAATAACAATGAAATGTTCTTCCGTCTGCGTTCCATTTTGTCCTGTTCTCAAAACGATCAGGGGTTTCGAATGGTCTTTGTCGGTTTAACGATCGATTCAGATCGAGCGAAATTCCTTGCCGTTACAGTTGGTATCAGAGCTTTGGTTTACAGAGCTCGAGAACAAGACACATTAGAACCATACGAAAGAATTCATCAAATATTGGATTAGTAATATCCAATTAGAATGACTCGATAGAGATAGGATCAGTAGCATCCTAGAACGAGTGTGAAGGGTATATTTTTCAAATGAAAACAAATTTGTTTTGAAATTTAAAATCGTTTTATACGTATTTGAATATTTTATTTTATTTGAATTTGGGCAATCCAATATATAAAGATTTTGCATATACGCGTCATGAACGTATATTCGAAGTTTTAATATACTGGATAGATATATAATCACATTCTAGACACCCGGAGATGGTTCTGATGATTGATCGATCATCATCAGAAATTATGTTCGTTTTTCGAAGGTGTGATTTTCTATATATTTCCATTAGACTGGTGTGAGAACCAAAACTTATATAAATAAATTTATTGTGTGAACTGGCATCAAAAACATGATTTTCTGTATACGTATCAAATTATGAATTTGAAACTCTAATTCACTAATTGATTGATGTTTGTGTTGTTTGTTTATTTGTTTGATAATTTTGAACCATTTAGCCTAATTGTATCAAATATTGAATTGTATGGAAAATTGGTCGTATTTGCTTGCATATACATGTACTTACATTGAACAGGTCATAGCAACGAGGCTAGAGCAGAAGAATAAAATTTCTTTGCCCGACAAATATGTACATATTTACTATAATTTACTGTTTTGTTTGGGTGATGATGATTTTATGAGCCGATTGGCTAGCCGCTTGGCTTTTTCTTTTTCTTTTTGAGATCCGAAGGCCTATATGGCAATTTCGGGATTTTCTCGTGGCTCCCGGTGCAGGGGAGGTTATGGCGAAATTTTTCGAAAATTTAGGGTGTTAGCCAAATTTTTGAAGAATTTGAAAATTCTCAGAAACTGAAAAGTTGGAGAATGGAAGCCAGATCGAACGTAAAGTTGATTAGTCAAACCACCTTCGACTTTGTTCCTTTTCGGGTACGAAAAGTTTTAAGTGTGGGAGAATGTAATAACCCAAAAATCTGGGCCAGTTTAAAAAATTTATTTTGGCAAATTTAGTGAATTTTGAACATTTAAAATGGATTATTTTAAATAATATCAACGAGAAATTTATTTTGAATATAATTCGAACATATATATTATACGCGTCGTCGTTAGAATATAAATATTTTTATATAATTATAAATAGAATTGAAAATGGCGCGGTAGTACGATAATTCGATTTCAAACTTCAATTGAATGTACCGGGTGCAAAACAATCCGGATTTTAACGAAACCAAAAACGTTAGGATCTATTCGTGGATATCTTTCCAACGAATCCGAAAAATTGAAATTTCATAGCGGGGATCAAAAGATATGTCCAGTTGAAAATTCTGGATAGTCGCTATGGAATTCAGGCCCTTAAAAATAGAGATTTTGCAAACGACCTCGGATTTCGACGAAACCACTTTTGTTGGGTCTGTGATGTCAAGTTATTGCTAGATTCCAAATTTCATAATTTTCGAATCAATATGTGAGCGTGGCAAAGGAAAACGCGTTTGACCAGTTTCAGTTGATTTTAATCGACTGGAAAATGGCCATTTTTCCAACGGTCTCAGAATTCGACGAAACTAGTTTTGTTAGGACCGTATCGTCAATACGAAGCTAGAAAATATTTTTCTGCAATTTTTAGAGTTAGTATGTGACCCTAGTAAATTGAAATGCGCGTTCAAATTCAATATATAGAGTTATATGTTGATTTTGATGAAAACTGATCGAGACGATCAAATCAACCTGCGATACATATCCCATTGTGTTCGGAATGGGGGTAAAACGCTATAGACGACAGGCGGTGGGCCTCGTTTTGAGGTCATATGTAAAAGTCAACGTTTTGAAATTAAATAATAATAAAATTAATTAATTAAATCTTTCTCCTCACCCTCTCCTATACATCTGGCCCCCCCTTCTCGTTTTCAATTTGATCAGAAAGGAAAAAAAAGACGACGAAGCAGGGGGAGGAGCCGCCGCCCCTCCCCGATGACCATCGCGCCGCCGCAGGTGGTGGAGCTGCACCCCCCTCCTCGAAGCTCGACGTGCGAGCCCCTCCACGCCACGACCCCGACGCCACTAGGTGGGACCCCCAACCACCGCCGCCCTCCATCTTCTTCCTCCTCCCATTGCCTCGCACCCCTCCTCCTCGTTCTCCCTATCCCCTTCTTCCTCTCCTCTTAAATCCGACGCCACCAGACCCGCACCACCCACGACCACCACCTGCCTGCGCAACCCCCCCCCCCCCCCTCTTCGACAAGCGACGAGCTAAGGTAAATTGTTAATTTAATTACTTAGTTTTAATTTGTTAACTATAGTTAATAATGTAGATTTTATTTTCAGTTTTAAACATAGGGTTTTTTACAATAGAAAAGACGTGATTTTTACAATAGAAAAGACAAGATTTTTAAAATAGAAAAGATTAGATTTTTAAAGGAAGAAAGACGATATTTTTAAATGGAGAAAGGTGTGATTTTTACATATGTAGTGGGTTAAAAATATGACTTTTACATAGTAGGAACTATAAAAAAATGTAATCTTTATGAGATAGAAAATATCATCTTTGTATATGTAACGAAATAAAACTCTGATTTTTATTATATATACGTTGAAATAAAGGGGTGATTTTTATAATGATGAAATCTATATTTTTGAAAAGATGAAGTCTTTATATTTGAAAAGGAGAAATCTTTATAGTTGAAAAGGCGAGATCTTTATATAGATGATAACGATGTAAAAATAGAATTTTTATCTATATAGTAGCGGTGTGAAAATAGAAACTTTATCCATATAGCGTGAAAGTAAAAATTCGATTTTTATATATTGAATAGCGAAGTAAAAATTCGATTTTTATATATTGAATAGCGAAGTAAAAATTCGATTTTTATATATTGAATAACAAAGTAAAAATTCAATTTTTATATATTGAATAGCGAAGTAAAAATTCGATTTTTATATATTGAATAGCAAAGTAAAAATTCAATTTTTACATATGTAGAGAATACGGGCAACGAAGATGACTAAAAGGCGAGAATGACGAAGACTTCTACATTTGAAGTGGCGTGGAGTTGGAATAGCTATCGGTGAGAACTTCTCACCTTTCAATTTCTTTTTCTAGTTATATATATATACTAGGATGCAGACGGTGTTTAGTAGCACCCGACACCCGTCATCCACAGACCATGGATGGCTTGTTTGTTAAATTGTTTGGTTGTGTAGTTGGTTAGTCTATTTGGTTTGAATTGAATTGTTTGGTGAAATGGAATGGAATTGATTGATGTGTGAATGGCGTGGGCCTTCACTAGACCGGGGATAAGGCTAGGCCTTGTCCCGTTTCTAGTATCGTGCCGTTATACCGCCGAAATTTTCTAAAATAAATTAGAAAAATAAAAATATCATTTTATTTGATAAATGATGAATAGAAATTCATGTGTTAAAATAAAATATATTATCGTTAAAAATATACTTTTTAACGTGAAAGTGAATAAATAAATATTTATAAACAAATCGGCCGATTTATTTATATACACTGATTTGACTGATATCGATTGGGTCGATAAATTTTACACATCGCCCAACTGCACAACTAAAATCTGTGTTTGATTGTTTGAAACCCCACACGGGTGTTGAGATGAAATTTGAAGTTCACTCATCCTGATTGATTAAATATGTCGATCGATTGATTGACAGGCTGTTATAAGCGTAAGATATCTATATTTGATGCTTATACAGTGTAGTGCACTTTGGTTGATGGTTGATTATTTTTCAATGCTATTATATTCATGTGTTGTATGGAATCCATATAATTAACATTATATGGTGATTGATTGGGCCTCATTCCAATCGGGAAAATAATGAATATTTTAAAAGAAGATTCATGTGTTGAATACAAAAATAGTCATGTGTTGACGATGTTCCTGAGTTGAAAATATTTATATTTTGAGTAAAATATTTTAAAAATAAAATTCACATCTTTATCATATTTAAAATTAGAACTACTTTACGATGGAGTCTAATTAAAATCAAACGATAGATACCATAGTTTTATAAAATATTTTACATAACAAAAATAGTCGTGTGTTGGAAGAAATATAGATTCATGTGTTGAATAGAATAAATATTCATTCGTTGAACAGAATAAAGAAATTTTTGAAAAATATATAGCCGTGTTGATTAGAGATGCGCTATTTTGACGTGAACGATATTTATATCGATTTTATTCGTTTTACAATGAATATTGAAAAGTGATTTCAAAATTTAATGTTTTGAAATGAAATTCAAATTAGATTAAAAATTCAAATTGAAATCAAATCGATTTGAAATTGAATATAGTGTTGAAATGGTTTTGAAAATGAATTTAAAACGATTTATAAAATACGTTTTAAAAGGAAATCGACGAAATATATATAATATATATATATTAAATATATATAATGGCCTGAATAGAACGCGCCGCGCCGCGGCAGTTCGTGAATTTCGACCATTGACTTCGAATTGACATTACGGGAGATCCGACCGTCAAATTCTCCTAAAACCGGAACCGTTGGGTTCGTATCGAAAAGAGCTTTCCAATGAATATTATAAATTTGAAATCTAACGGTTGGATTTGGAATTATGTCCAAATCAAATTCGAAAAAGGTCTTTGTAAGTGCAGTTCGATGGCCGTTGATGGAAATCGACTGTACTGGCCTTGATAAAATTATTAAAAATATCTATAATTTGTGTAAAATCATAAGAAATGATTTGGGAAAAATTGGGCTGAAAAATTCCATATTTGAAAAGATAAAAATAGATTTTTATCGAAATGAACTAGTTTTGAACTAAAATTAAAATCAATTTATTTTTGAAATAAATAAATTGAATTTGAAAGTGATTTTAAAAATAATCAATATTCCCAATACGTGAATTGGACTGGAGTTGAATCGAAATTATCTTCGGAATATTTCGATGTTGGATTTCGTGACTATACAGATATTATTATGGGAATTTGAAAGATATATTTTATATCGTTATTTCCAATACGATATTTGTTGGTTTCAGAATTTGATATTGAATATAAGCCGATATATTTTCTAGTCAGAGCCTTGTATTTAATATCAAATGTGATTTGGGTTTATCGTGAATCGTGTTCTAGATGACAGTGGTTCTTTAACCCAGTTAAAGGCAGGATGTTGATTTTTGAAAAGATTAAAACTAAGTGGAGTTTTAATGAATCTTTAATTAGATTAAAAATGTGAATTGATAACTTAAATTATCAAATCTGAAAAGTGATCGAGAATGGAGTATCACCAGTTTTGCTCCAAAGCGATAGTTAAATCTTTAATTAGATTTTAACATGAAAAGGTAATTAGTTTTACCGATAACACCGTGGTGTTAGATATGGAGTATTACCAGTTTTTCTCCATGAGATATATAGGTTGGGATTGGGAAATAAAATAAATAAATACTTCGGTGTGTTTCGCTAATCCCGACTAGTTTGAAATGATATCCAAAGGAAGATTAAAGAATAAATTTAGAAGAATTTATCTAGGATAAAATTAATGGGGACCTTTCCCTAAGAATGTGATTCTGTGAATAAAAGAATATTCTGAATTGGAATGAGGCGTTTGTTGTGTTTGTGTAGCCTTTGTTTATCATATACGTGGGTTGTTCAGAAAGGTCGGGTTTATACCCATTCTGAATAACCGATTCGACGAGATGTCGAAGATGAAGACGGTGGTTGAAGACCGGAAGTCTTCACATCGTTTTGGGTGATTACTGATGATCTCGATTGGGCTGTACACCCAAGATGAGGGAATCAGTTGGTGATCGTCCAGACGTACCTGGAGATGGATGGATATGCGAGGAAAGTGCCTCCGGTTTCGTTCAGACCCAGAACGAACTTGTAAATGGATTGTGTGTCTGACATTGGATTTTATTCTGTGTTGATTGATCTCTATTAAATATACATCTGTTTAGCGGCAGAGAATTTATTCTCTTGCTTAACGTCCTTCTCTGAGACGTACGAGCTCAGAGGTTGTATATCGATGGACATCAGTCGCATGGAGTGAATTGCCAGTGTGGCACGCGTAAGTAGCAATTGATCAAGGCTTCTGTTGAAAAGCAAAGTCTTGTGGTTGATGATCAAAGCACGGCCTGTGTGGCGTAGCTTTGTGTATAACGTGAATTCGCGAGCCTCACACCTCGGTATGAGTCAAAAACGGGAGACGGACCGCTGGGAGAGCACGACGTTTCTTTCTAGCTAGGGTGGTGTCAGTGACCTACCAGCCCTGACATTTATATACTTTTCACCTGTGTGGTTATTGGAATGCGAGGCGCCTCAGATATAGGTCTGTAAGGACCGGGAAACGTGTGTTCAAGAATTGCCAATCCTCAAAAGTAAGAGAGGACCAGCCCAGCCGATTCCAAGGATCAAAGTGGGGTCCTGGGACATTTTCTAGAGTGTCTCGAACGCGGAGAGGAGCTTGCCCCTTGCCTCGACTCATGACGGAAATCCAATTTCCAATACGTGATATTGCGGTTTTAATTGTAGAACTAGTATGGCGACATGATATATGGTACCCATGCCGTCTATGATTGATATTTATGATTGAAATTGTTTTGACACTATACACTTATAATAGTATCAAATGATTTGTTTTAAACGTACCAAGCATGTTTGGCTATTATAAGGGAAAACCCTAACCTCCGGCTTGCGTTGCATTGTGTGATGGGACCTGGGTCTTATAATAGCTTCATTTTTCCAAAGAGCATTGCGCTGTTTTGTTATATGCACTAGTATTCTTGGGAGGAAACCCGTTCCGTGTTATACGGCGTAGTCCCTTGAATTACTCTCTTTTAAAGTAAAGTTTTAAATAACTGTTTTAGTTCTCACACCAGTCACATGACTGACCTGGAGTTTATTGTTTTAACCTAAACTCTGGGTGCCCCTATTTTCCGCACGGGCAGCTAGTAGTTTTGGTTTTGCAGATTTATATTCACAGGGTCCTGATTTACAGCTGGAACGATATCCGGAAAGCTCTGTATCCGTGTATCTCTTCTAGTTGTGTTTTGTATATTTTTCCGCTGCTATGTAATCTCTGATATTTATCAAATGTAATTTATTCATTTATACTTTGTATATTCTTGTATCTGATGGAATTGTTGTAATAACAATGAAATGTTCTTCCGTCTGCGTTCCATTTTGTCATGTTCTCAAATGATCAGGGGTTTCGAACGGTCTTTGTCGGTTTAACGATCGATTCAGATCGAGCGAAATTCCTTGCCTTTACATTCCTTTTTCAGAAATGATTTATATGGCTTATCAGTATGAAGATCTCCATAAGAAAGGCATGTTGCGCGACGAAGAGGAAGTCAGTTCTAGTAATAAAGTTGAGTCTGAAACTGATCGTCCCGAGGCCAGTACGATGTCTAAGGTGAGCAAGAAGCCCAAGGACAATCGGAAAAGGGCCAGATCTGAGAAAGAACCAGTAACAACTGCCATATGCAATAAATGCCATAAGCAAGGGCATTTGCAAGGAAAATGCAAATCTTTAAAGAAGCAAAGAAAGGAAGGATCTAAATCTAATAAGAGGGTTCATGAGGGCAGAGGATGCCATAAGTGCCACCAGGCCGGTCATATTGTGAAAAATTGCTGGTTGTTAAAAAAGACCCAAGAGGCTCAGGTAAATGAAGTGGCAGAAGCCTCAGCACCCTCAGCTATTCAGGAAAGGCCAGATGTATTAAAAGGCACACTTACTGTCAAAGATATTCCAGTTAAAGTACTGTTTGACACAGGAACGTCGCAAAGCTTTGTTGCAAAGAATGCGGTTAAGAAACTGGATTTAAATTTGAAGAAGCTCAAAGAACCAATGACTGTCCAAAATCCGGTCGGGGGTTCCATCGATCTTAGTTGGGTTTGTGGGGTGCCGGTTTCTTTTCCTCGTTATTGGTTCCCTACCATCGCAGTCGTCATGAATTTTACAGAATTTGATCTTATCTTGGGGTTAGACAGGTTGACCAAGTATGAAGCTGAGGTTAAATGCGCCGACAGAGTCGTTAAGGCGAAGATTAAATCAGGTGATTATATAACCATTTCCTGTGAAGGTCAGAATTCTAATAGAAAAGACTTCTGGGCAGCTTTGGATATTTCTCCTGCTCAAATAGAAAATATCCCTGAAGTCACAGAGAATATTCCCGACCTAGTGAAAGATATTCCTGTCGTCAAGAATTATGCGGATGTGTTTGAAGAAGTTGTTCACTTACCTCCGCAGAGAGAAATTGATTTCAAAATTGCTTTAATTACGAACGCAAGGCCGGTAGTTCACGCTATTCGAAGAATGTCCTTGAAAGAGAAAGAGGAATTAGACCATCAAACACGACAGCTCGTATGGAAGGGTCTGGTCAGGCCTAGTTTCTCTGATTGGGGTGCAGTAGTGGTGTTTGTCCCAAAATCTAACGGTACTTTACGGCTATGTGTGGATTATCGTGATTTGAACAAGAAGACAATAAAGAACAAATATCCATTGCCACGAATCGATGATTTATTGGATCGTCTGAATGGAGCACAAGTATTCTCAAGGATGGACCTAGCTACAGGCTTCCATCAGCTTCGAATTGCCGAAGAGTGTGTTCCTATGACAACATTCAGAGGTCCAGACTTATTCTATGAGTGGTTAGTAATGCCGTTCGGCTTATGTAACGCTCCAGCATACTTCGTCGATTTGATGAATAGAGTGTTCAGAGGAGTTTTGAATAAATTTGTTCTAGTTTTTATTGACGATATTCTAATCTTCTCTAAATCAAAGGCCGAACATGAAAAGCATCTGGAATAGGGTCTAGAAATTCTGAGACGAAATGTATTGAAAGCCAAACTGTCCAAATGCATATTCTGGCAAGATGAAGTGAAATTTCTGGGCCACGTCGTATCAAAAGAAGGAATTGCTGTGGATCCAAGTAAAATCACGGCTATTCAAAATTGGAAACAGCCTAGTACTCCTACAGAAGTCCGCAGTTTTCTTGGATTGGCTAGTTATTACTAGAAGTTCGTTAAAAACTTTTCGAAGATATCTGGTCACTTAACGAAGCTTACAAAGAAGCACTCAAAATTCAAATGGACTCCAGAATGTGAGGAGGCTTTTGAAGAGCTAAAGTTAAGATTAACGACTGCTCCAGTGTTAACCATTATCGACAGCAATCACGACTTGAAAGTCTGGACGGATGCCTCTAGAGAAGGCCTTAGTGCAGTGTTAATGCAAAGGGGACAAGTGATTGCTTATGCTAGTCGTCAGCTGAGGCCACATGAAAAGAACTACGTCACTCTCTTGAGTTGTTGGCTATAGTATTCTCTTTGAAAATCTGGAGGAACTATCTTCTGGGTGAGAAATTTGAACTATATACAGATCATCAGTCGCTAAAGTATCTGTTTACCCAGAAAGACTTGAATCTAAGGCAGCAACGTTGGCTAGAGTTCCTTGCAGCATATGATTTTGAAATTCTATACACTCCAGGGAAAGCCAATGTCGTGGCCGATGCATTAAGCCGAAAGAATGAAATGATCGCCTGTTTTATTATCACGACTTCATTGATAGATAAAATATCTGCCCTTCAGAAGGATGATCACTTCATTCAGAAGATCAGAGAGATAATTCAGAAAGGCGAGCCCTCGAGTTTTCAAGTTGATAATGATGGGATTCTAAGGCTCAAAGGTCAAATTTGTGTTCCTAACATTGCTGAGCTCCGAAAGGAAGTACTGAATGAATGCCACAAGTCAAAACTTAGTATCCATCCGGGAGTAAGCAAAATGTATAATGACATCAAATGCACTTTCTGGTGGAAGTCGATGAAGAGGGACATTTCTGTATATGTTAGCCGATGCCCTACTTGCCAGCTAGTCAAAAGCGACCAACAGAAACTGGCTGGATTGTTGCAACCGCTTGATGTTCCAGGCTGGAAGTGGGATTCCATGGACTTCATTGATGGTTTGCCCAGAACCAGAAAAGGGAATGACAGTATTTGGGTGATCATAGATCGCTTCACGAAGACCGCCCATTTCATACCTGTCAGATCAAACGGAACTGCTCAGAGTCTGGCGCAGATATACTTCAAGGAAATTGTAAGGCTACATAGAGTGCCGCTCAGTATAGTCAGTGATAGAGACCCAATATTTACTAGCAAATTCTGGGAGGCATTTCAAGTCGAACTGGGAACAAAGTTGAACTTGAGCACCGCTTATCATCCTCAGACAGATGGTCAGACTGAGAGGGTGAATCGTATACTAGAAGATCTATTGCGGGCTTGTGTTCTGGATTTCGGTGGATCATGGGAAGACCATCTGCATTTGGCTGAGTTCTCATATAACAACAGCTACCAGGCGAGCCTGACAATGTCACCATTTGAAGCATTATATGGTAGACCGTGCCGATCCCCTACTTGTTGGGTCAAACCCGGTAATAGACTTGTGTTGGGGCCAGATATGATCCGAGAAGCTGCCGACAAAGTCGATTTTTTTAAGAAATGATTACTCGCAGCTCAAAGCCGACAGAAGAGCTATGCCGATAGAAGAAGATATATATCATTTGCTGTTGGCGACTATGTATATTTGAAAGTATCTCCGATGAGAGGAGTTATCCGGTTCGGTAAAACAGGGAAGTTGGCGCCCAAATTCATTGGGCCATTTCCTATTCTTGAACGGATCGAAACGCTCGCTTATATGGTTAAATTGCCTGATTGGTTGCCTGGAGTGCATGATGTATTTCACATATCTCAACTTCGAAAGCACGTTCATGATCCAGACTTGATCGTGGAAGAAGCAGCTCAACAAGATATTGAAATTACTCCAGAATTAGCTGTGAGAAGAGAGCCGCTAAAGATTATCGGCAAAGAAACCAAAGAGTTGAGGAACAAGAAGGTTCACTTAGTCAAAGTGCAATGGAGTGGAGATCCACGAGATTATACTTGGGAAACTGAGGAGAGCATTCAGAAAGCCTATCCTAAGTGTCGAGTGGATATTTCTGATTGACTCCGTTGCAAGGTACATTTACCATACTTTGCATTACCATTTAGTTCTCTACTTTGTTTTTATTTTCTTTCCATGGATGTGCACTTTTAATTTTATAGTCTGAATGATTTTAAAAGAATATAGAAATTGATTAGTAATTTTTGAAAAGTTAAAAACAATTTGATTGATTGTTTGTTTTGTGTGATAGTAGATTTGATTAATTAAATTATTAAAACGATAGTTAATTTAATCAATAATAGAATGAATGGTAGAATCTATTCGATTAAATGACACACTGAACTGATTAGAAAATAGATAGAAATATATACATGTGCATTATATATGTTTGAATAGGTA
Organism: Allium sativum; assembly: GCA_030737875.1. Lineage (NCBI taxonomy): Eukaryota > Viridiplantae > Streptophyta > Magnoliopsida > Asparagales > Amaryllidaceae > Allium > Allium sativum. The sequence goes on along the minus strand of CM060909.1, from coordinate 942,504,980 downwards.
ATTGGATAGTTGTTGAGTAAAGAATTTATTTGTGTACCTGACAAATAGGTAAACCTTAATGAGTTGGATGCGAAATATTATTATATCAACTCCTGTGAATGCCATTGGATGCAGAGTGCTGGTTGTTCTGTGTGAAATAATAAACATCGCCATAGGATAGTAACAATTAATTTCGAACTACACTGCATGGCATACTTCTTTAAGATAGGCATACTTCATCATATACCACATAAGCATTTAGAGCTTGTGTGACGAGGTGGAAGATTTACCATACGAGCGAGAGGCTTATATGGCGATGACTATATATTACAGGTTGAACTGATGACTGATATGGACCATATAAAATGTAACGATAAATTGCCAGATTAATAAAAACCCCACACGGGTCTGGAGTTGACAATAATCACGTCTCTCCAGTTATTAGATATGGCACATGGATTATTTATTTCCCACACGGGACGAGGTGACGAGGATTTATCCTCTGGAGCAATTAAAAATACACACTCCCTCAGGCTTTGACAGGGTGACGAGAATTTATTCTCTAGAGTTATTATCTATACACGCTCCCCTATAAACACCAGAATATATCACTATAAATATGTGTATGCTTTATAGGATTTATTGGGTACATAATACGGCCCAATAAATTTCCAAACCCCTCCCCGAACAAAGGAGGTTATGGCGAAATTTTTCGAAAATTCCGGGTGTTAGCCAAATTTTTGAAGAATTTGAAAATTCTCAAAAACTGAAAAGTTGGAGAATGGAAGCCAGATTGAACGTAGAATTGATAAATCAAACCACTTTCGACATTGTTCCTTTTCGGGAACGAAAAGTTTTAAGTGGGGGAGATTGTAACGACCCGGAAAATCTGAAACAATTTAAAATTTTTAAATTGGCTATTTTAGTGGATTTTAAATATTTAAAATAAATATTTTAAATAATAACTATGAAAAGTAAGTTTGAATCGACATATGAAAACGAATATAATTAATTCTAATTATAAACAAGGCCTGAAATGGCGCTGCAGTTTCAAAACTTGAATTCAAACTTTGTCTGACTGTACCGGGTGCAAAACAAAATGGATTTGAGTGAAACCAAAAATATTTAAATCTGTTAGTGAATACCTTTCTAACGAATCTGAAAAATCGAAGTTTCATAGCGGAAAGCAAAAGTTATGGCCAAATGAATTTTCAGAAAGATCGCTATGGAATTTATGTAGCCCGTGAAAATGGCCATTTTGCAAACGACCTCGGAATTCGACGAAACCACTTTTGTTGGATCCAGGATGTAAAATTATTACTAGGTTTCAAATTTCATAATTTTTGAAGCTAGTATGTGAGCGTGGCAAAGGAAAATGTGTTTGGTCGATTTCTATTAAATTGGATCGACCAGAAATGGGCCATTTTTCAAACAATCTCAGAATTCGACGAAACTAGATTTATTTTTCGGAAATTTTTAGAATCAGTTTGTGGCCCTAGCAAATTGAAATGTACGTTCAAATTAGATATTGAATGTTTTATATTTTAATTTGAAAGAAAACTGACTGAAACAATCGAATGGGCCTACGAAACATATCCCATTGTGTTCGGAATGGGGGTAAAACGCTAGGGACGGCAGTCGTTGGGTTTGGATTGGTGTTCGTGGGTGAAAGAGGGTATTTTCGAAATTTAAAAATATATAAATAAATAAAAATCATTTGTCCAACTCAGCAATCTCTCACCCCGACTTTTCTTTGAAACCCCCGATCGACGACGATAAACCATTCCATCGTTACCATCCATTTTCTGATCAATCCACTCACTAATATCAAAAGCTCCAGTTGAAGATTTTGAAGAGCTCGAGACGAGCTTCAAATCCATACCTGGTTTTGATTTTTTCATTGAGTGATTTGTGAGAACCGACGTCACGAAGGCGGGAGGTTCATCGCGCCACCGCCACCGATAGGAGCGATCGAGTTTACCCCCTCCACCTCGCGCCTGAGCGCCTCTCGCCCCACTTCAACGCTGCACCGCCCGATCGTCGTAATACTACACGGATTTCGCGAAAATTCAAAACCTAGTTTTGAACATTTCAGCTGAGGTACGGCTGTTTTTATTTTAAACTATTTAATAGCAGTTTAAAGCGCTACGGTTTTTGATTTCACTATAAAAATCATATATTTTTCGTTTCTTGACGAAATTCAGTGAAACAAGAGACAGTGGACTCGTGTAGACGTCTTCTACCTTCTAGAAGAGACCGCATATTTTTCTGAGTCTTCTGCGATTTTTAGTGGAGTGGAACCCAAAGTGAGATTTCTAAATTATAAACTATATGGAAAACGACGATGTATAAATTATATAGTCGATATATGGGTTATATAAGCGTTGTACTCCTCATGTATAAGCGTTGTATAAGTTGTACGTTCGATGTATAAGTTATATATGCGTTGTAAAAATTATATATGTGTTGAATAGAATTGAAATGCTTTTATATATATATATATATATATATATATATATATATATATATATATATACGCCCCTCGTCCACAAACCATGGACGATATTTATTGGTTGTGATTGGTGTGAAAATTGGTTGATTACGAATGGTTGATTAGAATTGTTTGTGGTTGAAATTGATTGATTGTGGTTGAAAAATACCCGTTTGAGGTTGAGAAATATTTGGTTGAAACCACATAGGATTAGTTTGTGGAAATGAAAAAAATATACATGCCGCCTGCGTGCGAACTAGATGCATGATTCCCCATTGTCAAAAGCTGCGAGGCTTTAAGGTAGAGCAAGGAGCCGTACTAGGGACGGTCCCGGTTTTAACTATCATGCCGTTATGCTGCCGAAATTTTGAATAATATTCATGTGTTAGAATTATTTTCCTGTGTTGAAACTATATTCGTCTGTTGAATAGAAAACCTTCATGTGTTGAATAGAAATTCATTCGTTGAATCATATTCATGTGTTGAATGGCATTCGTGTTTTGAATAAATTCTTTTAACAATAAAAATTACATTTTTACTCTATATATACAAACTATAGAAAACCTTCATGTGTTGAATCGATATTCATTCGTTGAATAGAAATTCATGTGTTGAATGGTATTCGTGTTTTAAATATAAAAATCACCTTTTTATCTATATATATCAACTATAGAAAACCTTCATGTGTTGAATCGAAATTCATTCGTTGAATTGAAATTCATGTGTTGAATGGTATTCATATTTTGAAAGAAATTGTTTTATAATAAAAATCATATTTTTATTACCTATATGAACTATATAAAGTAATCTCGTTTTGAAATAAATTGTTTTATAATAAAAATCATATTTTTATTACCTATATGAACTATATAAAATAATCTCGTTTTGAAATAAATTGTTTTATAATAAAAATCATATTTTTATTACCTATATGAACTATATAAAATAATCGTGTTTTGAAATAAATTGTTTTACAATAAAAATCACATTTTTACTATACACATGAGTTGTTAAAAATAGTGAAGTGTCGAAGTGAATGCTTGTTGGATAAAAATATCATTTTTATCAAATATTTGAAAAGAATATAGCTTTGAAATCGAAGAATCGATATATATATATATAAATTGAATTAAAATATATTGAATAACAAAGCTGCAGTTCGTATTTTGAAACCGTGATTTCAAACGATTAGTGCGGGAGATCTGACCATCGGATTTTCCCGTAACCGCAACCGTTGGGTTCGCTTTGGAAATATCTTTCCAACGGCACCAACTTTGTAAAGATCCAACGGTTGGATTGTCTGGAATGTTTATTTCAAATCTGAAAAAAAATAGCGCCAGAATCGATTATATATATATATATATATATATATATAAATAATTATATTAAATCGAATAACGACGCTGCAGTTCGTATTTTGAAATCGAAACTTCAAATGATTATACCGGGAGATCCGACCGTCGGATTTTCCCGAAACTGGAACCGTTGGATTCGTTTTGAAAAGATCTTTCTAATGATGTAAATTTTGTGAAGATCCAACGGTTAGATTTTCAGATATGTGTAAATAAAATCTGAAGAAAAACAGCGCCACGACCGCGTTATCGCCCGAAGCGTCGTTTGAATAAATTGGCTATTTTAAAATAAATAAAAATAGCGATAAATCGTTATAAAATATTATAAACGATATGGATGGGAAATTTAGAAATTAAATGAAGGTTAGCTAAGTCGAATGGTTTCCTGGATTTTGATCTGATGTTGGTTTTGGCCTTCGCGGTTAATATTTGGGAAATCGTTATCTTATTGACTGACGGTTAGTGACTAATAAATTGAAATGATGCGTATGTAGTGTTTGTGTAGCACGTGTTTATTATATATGCGAGTTGGTCAGAAAGACCGGGTTTATCCCATTCTGAATAACTGAATCGACGATAAGAAATCGAAGATGAAGACGGTGGTTGAAGACCGGAAATCTTCACCTCGTTTGGATGGTAACTGATGTCCTGATTGGGAGGCATCCCAAAATATGGATAATGAGTGGTGATCGTCCAGACGTACGTGGAGATCGATGGGTTTGCGAGGTATATAGTGCCTCTGGTTTCGTTCCGACCCAGAATGGACTTGTAAAAGGATGTGTGTCTGACATTGGAATTTATTCTATGTGATTGATAGCCATCAGTTGCATGGTGTGAATTGCCTGTGTGACATGCTAAGATGCAGTGATCAGGGCTTCTTTTGAAAAGCAAAGTCTTGTGATTGATGATCAAAGCACCGCCTGTGCGGCGTAGCTTTGTGTATAACGTGAATTCGCGAGCCTCAGACCCCGGTATGAACCGGAAACGGGAGAAGGACCTCAGGGACGGCATGCGTTTCTTTCTAGCTAGGAGTTGTGTCGGTGTTTTTACGCGACCTGACATTTTACTTATGTGGATGATGGATAGTGAGGCGCCTCGGTTATATCGGTCGATCCGGCACCGATGGAGTCATTCGTTGGCTCATTTACGCCCCATAGGGCGGAGAAACGTAGTGTTCAGGCATAATAATCCACATCAGTGGATCGACCCTAACGATCCAAGGGCCCACCTGAGTCTGGGTCCTGGGACATGGGCTAGATTGTCTCGAAGTCGGTAAGGACTATCTTTTGCCTTGGTTCATGATGGAAATACAATTTCCAAATATGTGACTGTGCGGTTTTGATTGTATATACATATGGCGACATGATATATGGTACTCATGCCGTCTATGATTGATAGTTATGATTGAAATTGTTTTTGAAACCTATAAACACTAGTAATAATATCAAATGCTTTTGTTTTATTCGTATCAAGCATATTTTGGCCATTATAAGGTAAAACTCTATCCTCCGGTTTGCGTTGCATTGTGTGATGGGAACTGAGTCTTATAATGGCTTCATTTTTATATAAAGCATTGCGATGTTTAAAAGAATTATTTGTTTTAAAGCACTGGCGATCCAATGGAGTAAACCCGTTCCACGAAAGTGGCGTGGTCCTGTGATTAGCCATATTTCAAATGTGCTGAGTAGATTTCTCATACCAGTCCCATGACTGACTTGTAGTTTATTTCACTTTCAAACTCGGGAGCCCCTTTTTCTACACAGGCAGCCTTGTATTCAGGTTTTAGCTGGCTTTATCCGGATAGCTGGAGCTGAAGATGGATTCTATCATTTATCTCTTTTTATGCTGTTCAGCTCCTATTGTACATTATGTTTGTTTTCCGCTGTAGATATTTATGTATAGCTGAACTGTATTTGTACTAAGTATGATCCTGTATACTGTGTAACTCTGATGATTACTTTTGTCCAGTGTATTATTTGTGCATTATTTGGTGTATTTATTTAATTCTGTCCTGCTGTTATCTGTTTATGTGTTATATTCCAAAGATTACCCTTTCCGCCGTCGGTACGGGGTTTGGGGTCGTCACACAATGATATTTTTATTTTTTGTTGATAGCTGTCCGTAACCAAACAAAATTTTACGCTATAGAACACCCTTAATTTATATACTAATATATCTAAAAATACATTGACCATTAGTAGGATTTGAACTTCGTAATCATTGTCATTTTCGTTTTCAAATAAGCCTTAGAAGGCACCCTACCCCAAAGAAGTTCTGGTAGGTAGTGCATGTAAACCACGTTTAAACTCCCAGCTACTTGCGAGAGGACCACTTCATACATGCCACGATACATTAAATTCCACCACAAACTGAAGCAAACTCCAAGTCATTCCTCTTAGCAAAATATCCAATCCCCTTTAACTATAAATACCCCTTCCCTCTCTTAAGACCTAGCTCAAATCCTGTTCTGTAAATCAAATAAAGTGAGCCGCCACCTTCAAACCAAATAACGTGAGAAAATCAACATTTGAAAAATCAAAATAAAATGAGATAAATTCCCATAAATCACGACACTTGGGTATTAATGATCTTTGGATTTTCCTCTTCACGCTAGTATGTATATAGTTGGGCTCGAATTCTTGTCTAGCTCGCTGGAAATAGAACAACAGATTTAGGGTTAGGAACACTAGGAGTTTGGGGCGTTGATTGGCTAAATGAGGTGTTCGGTTGAACTTGTAAAACCTTTAGCATCAACGAGAAAAGTTAGAGTGAGTATGGGGAAGATTTTTGTCGCCGTGTACTATAGGGCAACTTGAAATATTGTTTGATGGATTCTGTAGGGTTGCATCGAGTTCTGTGTTTTTGAGATGAGCAGAAGGAGGTCGAGGTGCTGAGTTCAGTGGTGGTGGTGGCATCTAAAATGGATGTCCGTGAAGTCAATGCAAAGAACGGTGAAGGGAGGAATAAACAACGAAACGTAAAGGAGCAAGGCATTTTCCTTGGTGCAAGGCGGTTATTCATTTGGGAAACTCATGGGTGAATGAGCCATTTTTGTTCACTTGTTAGCTGTTACTAAGGACTGTGGACGTGGGGTTTTTTTATTATTTGTATTGTTCATTTAAAGGGAGCTAGAGCGAAAGTTGGAAGGCAAGAAGAAACCAGAATGGAGGAGTAGAAACAGAGGCTCGTGTAATGACCCGAAAATCCGGTCCAATTTGAGCTGACCAAAAACACAAGTCCAACCCCGAATTAAACTGAAAATTAGGAAATTAATAGAAAGAAAAACAGAGGGTGAGGAAAGATAAGATAGAAACTTAGAATAGAAGAAGAAGAAGAACACAACAACAGAGTAACACGAACCTCACAGCGGAACGAATAACATATAATATATATAACATAACTTGAAAATACATCTGTACTTGAATATACATCATTATCAAAGTACAACACTTACAACACAGCGGAAATAACTATAGCTATATAATCCTGAAGCCTCCTGCTCCAAGCTCTTCCAGTATACCTGTAAATCCTGACTACTTGACTGCCCGTACAAAATTGGGCACCCAAGAGTTTAAAGAAAACAAAACAAAATAAACTCCGGGTCAGTCATGGGACTGGTGTGAGTAAAACAGTTTAAAACAGTTCAAAGCGGTAAATGATATCTCATAAGACTACGCCGTATAACAGAACTGGTTTTTCCCTTATGAGAATCCAAAATATCTTTATATCAAAAACCCTTTGATATTACAATAATGTCTATCAACCACAATATAATAATCATCTAGCAGAAACGCTTCCATCTCACGTTCTACATATTTAGTATACAATCAAAACCGCAAGCACGTATTGGGAAATGGATTTCCAACTGTGACAAGGTATGGAACCACCTTTCACTAGTGTATCTGTAGAAAGGAATACACTGGGTTCAACAAGAACATCTTGCAACCCGCCCACACATGACCGACCACTCATTTCGCTTGAGTGTATTGAATGTATATCACCAACGGTTGGGATCAGCAACCGTTTCCCGAATGGGACAACATCAACAATAGATTTTTAGAAGTAAATGAAACTCTAGATCAGGTGATTATACACCCTACTTCGGAGCGACCGACTTAGCCATGTTGCCTGCCCGATTTCTGTCATTTACCGGTTGATGAGGCTAGAAGCTATGCTTTATCATCACACCAGATTCACTTTGAATGCCACATCGTCAAATCCATCAAATCACCGATTGACGTCCTCAACCATACATTATGTGTTAGCTAAAAGAAGTTTCCTTCTCCGCTTCCACTCTTGGTACGGTTGGAGAAATCAATATACGTGATCGTCTAGAAATACTCTGCCAGACATCCGTCCATACAAGTCATCCAGGAACAGGATGAATCGAAGGCACTATTCAATACATCCATCTTAGACACTGTTATCTAAGACTTATACAGTAGCCCTTGCACTTTACTTCGTCTTCAATTATCTTTGGCATATATGATTCGCAACGTTTATGCCAATACAGAGTGGTTCTTTGGATAATAATCCAACCGGTCTCTCCATATTAACAACGTTAAAATGGTCAAAACTTCGATAGTCTGTGATTTAACTATCAAATAAAAACACGTGTGCAACCAACGATATTATTTCCAAATGGAAATTCTCATCAATCATATATATATATATATATCTATATATATATATTTCCTTATTTTCTATTTAATTTATATACGTTATTAACACTGGAAAACATTTCCATTTCTTGTTTTCTATATTAGAAAACATTTCTGATTTTTGTTTGGAAAACATTTCCAAAAACTCCTACGTTTGGATTAAGCAGATGTTTAGATAAAACATCGCTATGACAACTCAACCATTTCCTTTAATTACTAAATTCACTTTACCATCCTTTACTGCCGAACCATAACCATTCCTTAGTTAAAAATGAAGCCAATCAAGTTAGGGTAGAACTACCTCTCAGACCTTAACTGAACAACATTTCTAACCTTGAAATAGGCAAAGTTCACTTTAAATTTCTTTAACTAACTTCCTTACTTAACCTTTCTTTCGAATAACTATATTCGATTGACTCTTTTCACTTAACTCTATTCGATTTATTCTATTTGATTTACTCTATTCACTTAACCCCTGTCGAATAAACTATATTCGATAACTCCTCTAACTCTATTCGAATAAACTATATTCAATTAACTCCTCTAACTCTATTCGAATAAACTATATTCAATTAACTCCTCTAACTCTATTCGAATAAACTATATTCGATAACTACTTTCAAACAACAAGATTTGATAACTCCTTCGAATAACTAGATTCGATAACTCCTTCTCTCGAATACACTATATTCGATAACTCTACTCGATTAACTCCATTTGAATAGCTCTAATTAGTTAACTCTTACTCTAACCGGTCAACCCTCACTGATTAACTCTAACTGATTAACTCTAACTGGTAATCTCTAACTGGTTAACCCTAACTGGTTAATTCTAACTCAGATTGATTTATTCTAACTCTAATCGATCATTTCTAACTCTAATTGATTACTCTTATTCGAATAACTCCTATTTGATAACGTTTATTCATTTATAAAGATTTACTTTTGGTAACAGTTCTTCACTTTATAAATGTTCTCTTTAATAAGGTTACTTCACTTACGCAAGTGTTGTGTACCCATTCTATTTAAACTATCGGTGTTAAAACCAATATCTCTTATCTATATAAGTTCAGACTTATATATTCCATTTATCGAATGATAAATATTTATTTAATTTATAAACTGTTATTTATAAATTTATCCTTTCTATTTGTTTGACAAATATTTTCCTTTATATTTGTTTTAAGAATATTTTCCTTTATATTTGTTTAACAAATATAATTCCTTTATATTTGATTTACAAATATATTTCTTTTATTCAAATCCTTTTCCTTTAACAATATAAAATCCGTTGATTTTATATAAATAAATTACTTTCAAAATATACTTTGAAAATCCCTTTCTCCACATTCTGGTATTTCTTATGGTATTTAACACACCATATAACAACGATAAATATCGTCCAAACACACATAATCAACAACAGATTATATATCACAATATATGAAGAACAATAAAATAACTGTTGAGGAATCCAGTCGGATTCGTCCAACCTGTTTCCCTGCATCCATAGATGTTATACAATAAAATCAACATCACTATATGATATATTCTGTTAAACGGAATCAATATAGAAATTCAACTAACTGACTAGCAGTTCAATCAAATAGTCAACACACAGTCAATCAGCCAATATTTAACAGTTCTAAAAATACAACATGAAATTATAAACTGTTCAGAGTTAGTGAGATTTACTCACTTTGGCAGTTCAACGTTAAAGAACGATAAACTGTTATTTGATTTGAATCAAACAATTTATTTGCTGTAAATCCAAACGAGCTCCAATCCTCTCCCAGTCAGTTCCATTGGGTAGTGTCCGTCCATACGATCCCAACGCAACTTACGGTTCGTGATTCTGATTTCATATGGATAAGTTGTTGACATTATAAGTTCCTATACAAATTAAATTAAATAAAAACTTGAATTTCTATATATGAATTTGGGCCTTAACCTTTATATCACCCTGGCCCAAAAAGAATAACGAACCCGCTCCACATCAACTGCCTCTCCCTCTCGTCTTCTACAGGTAGCAAACCAAACTCCTAGCCATTTTTAAATCTTTTAACTCCATTTTCTCCAACTTCTTTTCACGAATCAACAAACCCAATACACCATTTCACTCCTTATTAAACTCTTGTTAATTCCGCACCAACTTCAGCAAACTCGAATTCACCTTGTCGAACATGACTCGAACAGCTTCAGCTCCTTACAGTTCATACGTGCGAACTCCTTTGCCAAGTTTTCACCTCAAAATCCCACGATAGGTGCAGAATCTTGTCCTAAACCCAAACTCGAGCTTCAATCATCACCCCGTGTTCTACATCGTAAACAGTTCCGAGCCCTAGCATCTCTGCTATTATTTCGAGCGAACAAAAACGAAATCGAACCCACCCAGAGCTACATAGAATCGAAGAGGAAAGCTTCACGAATTGAAATACATTTACCTCAGAATTTGTAGGATTTAATCCAATTTTATTTGGATTTATGAAGACCACGAAATGTTTTCAGAAGAAATATTGGTGGCGGCACCACATTTTGACCATGAAGGAATTTTTAGGGTTAGAAATAATGTAAGGTATTTATAGAAAATTTTAGATATTTTTATATTGATTATTATATTAAATATAATCAACTACTACTTCTATTTGTCTTCTTAAAATTCGTATGATCGCACAAAATACCCAAAAATCAACAAACTGGACATGCGGCTACAGTTCGACATTACGGTCCCAACGAAACTGGTTTCGTCGAATTCCGACTCCGTCTGCTCACACAGCGTATTTTTAACTGTTGAAATACTGCCTGTTTCTCACTCTAAAAATCCGTATGACCCCACGGTGACTCTAAAAATCACGGAAACTGACATCTAGCAACTATTTGACACTGCGGATCTAACAAAATTAGTTTCGTCGAATTCCGACTTCGTTTGCAAAACCGACTATTTTTAAAGCTCTGAATGACCCATTTAAATATATAAATATATTTAAATAAAATAAAATTAAATATAAATAAATTTATAATATTGTATATATTCATAGTGGAATACCATACAGCTCTAGAATATTCCTATATGAATTTCTAACTTGATATTTCAATCTATGTCAACCCAATATTCGATTTATATTGAAATTACTTTTTAAAATATAAATAATTCCTTTATAAATTATAAAGGAATTCCATAGCGACTTTTCTAAAATTTGATTTGGACATAAATCAAAATCTACACGACGAAATCCCGATTTTTCTCTTCCACTAGAAAGATATACTCCACCACCTCCACACGTTTCTTGTTTCATAGAAATTCGGCTTAAAACGACTTCTATATATTCAGCTGAAGTTCAAATCGCCAAATAGCGAACTGTCGCGCCATTTCCAGCTCGATTATAATTTATACGTTCAACTGTCATTCAAATAATATATTCGTTATTCTAATTCAATTCTAAACCAAATTAAATATCACAGATGATACAGTTCACACCATATCGCCATTTCAGCCAATTCTGATTATTTCAGAATTAAATATATTATTTTATTATTATTTTAATTAAATATTCACCATTATTTAATTCCATGACCATTAAATTCACTATATCACTATTTATATAATTAAATAAATAAATTATAATACCTCTGCCAATGCGGGTCATTACAGCTCGTGAGTTTGACTTTGGGAAGAAGCTAAACTGAGGATCAGGTATGGTATACTGGAGTATGGGGTTTCATTGTTGAGGACTTGTGAAGTTTGGAGTTACAAACATGGGTATGAGTGGATGACAGCATGAGATGTTGAAGAAAAACAGGAGGGATTAAAAATGATGGATTAATGAAATGGTTAAAACATTGATCATTGATTAGTGGATTAGTGGTGTTCATGAAGGTGAAGTAGCTGTTAAGGTTTTGACCATGTTCAATGGCAACATGATGTTGGGCAGAAGATCTGAACTGGAAGACATGAACGCAAGGAAGAAGGAGATCATCAGTGGGCGTGGGTTTTTGAAATGGCCCGAGATTTTGAGGTTAAGCTCGAGTTATTTATAAAAAGAATTTAATTTATTTTAATTGGAAAAAGGTACAAACTTATTAAATCAATAACCTTGTCATACATTATCAGAATTTAGCGAAATAAGACCCGTTGGGATCGTATGGACGGACACTACTCAATGGAACTAACTGGGAGAGGATTGAAGCTCGTTACAATTTATAGCAAAATAAATTGTCCGTTTGAATCAAGCGATGGTTATCGTTATTAACGATGATCGTCCAATGTGAGCAAATCTCACTAACTCTGAACAGTTTATAATTTCATGTTGTATTTTTAGAACTGTTAAATATTGATTGATTGACTGTGTGTTGACTGTTTGATTGAACTGCTAGTCAGTTAGTTGAATTTCTATATTGATTCTGTTTAACAGAATATATCATATGGAACTGAAAGTGATGTTATCTATATTGTTTAACATCTGTGATGCAGGGAAACAGGTTGGAGGAATCCGACTGGATTCCTCAACAGTTATTTTTTTTTTTTCATATATTGTGATATATGATGTGATATATAATCTGTTGTTGATTATGTGTGTTTGGACGATATTTATCGTTTTTATAGGGTATGTTAAATACCACAAGAAATATTGGATGTGGGAAAGGGGATTTTCAAAGTGTATTTTGAAAATGAATTATTTATATAAAATCGATGGATTTTATTTAGAAAAGGAAAAGGATTTTTTTATAAAAGAGAATAATTATAAAATCAAAGGATAAGTTATAATAAAGGAAATATTTATTTGTTAAATAAATAGAATAGAATAAAAGGAAATATTTATTTGTTAAATAAATAGAATAAATATAAAAGGAAATATTATTGGTTAGAATAAATATGATAGATAAAAGAAATATTTATTTGTTAAATAAATAGAATTATTAAAAGGGAGTATTTATTCAGGGAATAAATTTATCAAATGAGTTAGTTTAACCAGATTTGTCAAATGAGTTAGTTAAACCAGTTTGTCAAATGAGTTAGTTAAACCAGATTTGTCAAATGAGTTAGTTAAACCAGATTGTCAAATGAGTTAGTCAAACCAAGTTAAATGAGTTGATCAAACCAAGTTGATCGAGTTAGTTAAACTAGTTAACCCAAAGTAGTTAGTCGAAGTGAGTTAAATCCAAAGGAGTTAGTCGATGTGAGTTAAATCCAAAGGAATTAGTCGAAGTAGTTAATCCAGAGGAGTTATCAAATATTGGTTAGTCGAAGTGAGTTAAATCCAAAGGAGATATCGAATATAGTTTATTCGAAATGAGTTACTCGAATATAGTTTATTCGAAAAGAATTAATCGAAAAGGATTACTCGAGAAAAATTTATCAAATAAAGTTAATCGGTTAAAGTGAATGAAATAGGGTAAATCGAATAGAGTAAATCAAATAGAGTTAATCAAATAGAGCTAATCAAAAAAGGAGCTAATCGAATATAGTTACTCGAAAGAAAGGTTAAGTAAGGAAGTTAGTTAATGAAATATAAAGTGAACTTTGCCTATTTCAAAGTTAGAAATGTTGTTCAGTTAAGGTCTGAGAGGTAGTTCTACCCTAACTTGATTGGCTTTGTATTTAACTAAGGAATGGTTAAGGTCCGGCAGTAAAGGATGGTTAAGTGAATTTAGTAATTAAAGGAAATGGTTTGAGTTGGCATAGCGATGTTTTATCTAAATATCTGCTTAATCCAAACGTAGGAGTTTGAAAATGTTTTCCAAACAAGAATCAGAAATGTTTTCTAATACAGAAAGCAAGAAATGGAAATGTTTTCCAGTGTTAATAAATTTTATTTTCTAAATATAGAAAATAGCAAATGTTGGATATAGGGAAACAGGAGTTGTAAAATGAACTAAAGAGATTAATGTTAAATGATGTTTGTTCGACATAATTTCCATCTGGAAATAATATCGTTGTTTGCACATCTGTTTTTCTTTGATGGTTAAATCACAGACTATCGAAGTTTTTGACCATTTTAATGTTGTTAATATGGAGAGACTGGTTGGATTATTATCCAAAAAACCACTCTGTATTGGCATAAGCGTTGCGAATCATATATGCCAAAGATAATTGGAGACGGAGTAAAGTGCAAGGGCTATTGTATAAATCTTAGATTACAGTGTCTAAGATGGATGTATGGAATAGTACCTTCGGTTCATCCTGTTCCTAGATGACTTGTATGGAAGGATGTCTGACAGAGTATTTCCAGACGATCACGTATATTGATTTCCCCAACCGTACCAAGAGTGGAAGCAGGGAAGGAAACTTCTTTTAGCTAACACATAATGTATTGTTGAGGACATCAATCGGTGATTTGATGGATTTGACGATGTGGCATTCGAAGTGAATCTGGTGTGATGATAAAGCGTATCTTCTAGCCTTACATCCGGTAAATGACAGAAATCGGGCAAGCAGCATGGCTAAGTCGGTCGTTCCGAAGTAGGGTGTATAATCACCTGATCTAGAGTTTCATTTACTTCTAAAAATCTATTGTTGATGTTGTCCCATTCGGGAAATGGTTTCTAATCCCAACCGTTGGTGATATACATTCGATACACTTAAGTGAAATGAGTGGTCGGTCATGTGTGGCCGGGTTGCAAGACGTTCTTGTTGAACCCAGTGTATTCCTTTCTATAGGTACACTAGCGAAAGGTGGTTCCATACCTTGTCATAGTTGGAAATCCATTACCCAATATGTGCTTGCGGTTTTGATTATATACTATATATGTAGAACGTGAGATGAAAGCGTTTCTGCTAGATGATTATTATATTGTGATCGATAGACATTATTATAATATCAAAAGGTTTTTAATATAAAGATAAATTTGGATTCTCATAAGGGAAAAACCTGCTCCGTTATACGGCGTGGTCTTATGAGATATCGATTACTTGTTCGAACTGTTTTAACTGTTTTACTCATACCAGTCCCATGACTGACACAGAGTTTATTTTGTTGTTTTCCCTAATCTCTTGGGTGCCCAATTTTGTACGAGCAGTCAAGTAGTCAGGATATATAGATATACTGGAAGAGCTTGGAGCAGGAGGCTTCAGAATCATATAGCTATAGTTTATTTCCGCTGTGTTGTAAGTGTTGTACTTTGAAAATGATGTATATTCAAGTACAAAGTTATATTTCAAAGTTATGATATATATTATATGTTATTCGTTCCGCTGTGAGATTCGTGTTACTCTGATGTTGTGTTGTTCTTCTTCTTCTATTCTAAGTTTCTATCTTATCTTTCCTCACCCACTGTTTTCTTTCTATTAATTTTCCTGATTTTCAGTTTAATTTGGGGTTGGACTTGTGTTTTTCGTCAGCTCAAATTGGACCGAATTTTCGGGTCATTACACTTGGTATCAGAGCTTAAGTTAAGTTTTACCTTGGATCTGTGGCGTGACTCAGTAGAGATGGGGTTAGTAATACCCTAGATTGAGTTGAGTGTATATATACGAGTGAACGTATTTGTTATTGATATAAAAAATTGTTTTATATTGTGGATATTTTTTGGTTGAGTCGTTTATGGGTTCTGGTCGATCAGTTTGATCCATTGTATCGTTAGGAGTTACTAAACACTCGAATACGATGGGTCGTCACGATATGTTTTGAAAAGATTGTAAATTAAAATAAGTTTACCCAAGGTATATCTTGATATAAAGAAGATATAAATATCAAGATTATAATATAGTGGATATATTTGTTGTTATTATAATCGAGTAAGATTATAAATTAAATGGTTATGTAAATAACCAATCAGAATTCATATAAGTGAAATACGTGAAATCAGATGAGTGAAATCTGAAATTTAAACCAAAAATTGAATTAAAATTCTGGAAAATTGGATAAGTGTTTGTAAATGGATCTGGATTAAAAATAAGGAAAATTTAAGATCCTGGGAGATTTTAAATTGTTTTACAAGCAGTGCGAATTATATTTTTGAAATGAATTTCAAAGTGGAAATGTTTAGAAATGGTTTTATAGTATTGAACTCACTTCGATCACTGGAAAATAGATTCCGATGATGACAGCTGCATCATCAGTATTCATTTTCGAGTTATAAGTGACGAATTACTACCAGAGATACTGTTTTGAATTTGTTTTGGGAAAAACAAGTTGTGTTGAATTTCAAAAAGGGAAAATTGGTTTTTGAAAAGAGTAAACTGTTTAAAAAACTCACAGGGAAGGACTGTTTGAATTAAAAACAAATAAAACAGAAATTTGTGAAAGCAAAATTGAATTAAAGTAAAGCCAGTAAATTGGTAACTGAGGTTGAATTAGAATGATATCAAGACAAATTGGATTGTGAGATTCAAATTTGAAGTGTAATGGGATAATCAAGTTAAGAGTTGGGAATCGAGAAGAAACTCGAGTTAAAATGATATTTGGCTCGGATATAAGCGAATGGTTGTGTTGTGGATAAAAGCAGATTGGAATTTGATTGGGATGACCCTTGTATCCGCTGAATTGATAACAGGTGGAAAGGATAAAATGATATGCCGACAAAAGGTACAAGTTTATATTTCTATTGGATATAAGATTTATGAGCCGAATTGGCAAGCCGCAGGCTGTTTGATTTTCTTTTGGGATGAAGAAGGCCCAGAGAGGCGAGTTGGAGTTTGACTTATTGACCAGTACAAAGGAGGTGCTGGCGAAATTTTTCGAAAAGTTAAGGCCTTAGAAAATATTCAGGATTTTTGAAAATTTTCGTTGATAAGAATTAATTAATAATTTAATTAAAATTAAATTGGTTCAGTTGAAACTGAAGTTAAGAAGTGAACAAATATGTTCTAACCAGTCGATAGGGTCGTTCTCTACCTTAGCAATTTCGAGGATGAAATTATTTTAAGTGTGGAAGATTGTAATGACCCGCATTGGCAGAGGTATTATAATTAATTTATTTAATTATATAAATAGTGATATAGTGAATTAAATGGTCGTGGAATTAAATAATGATGAATATTTAATTTAAAATAATATATTAAATTCTGAAATAATCAGAATTGGTTGAAATGGCGATATGGTGTGAACTGGATCATCTGTGATATTAAATTCAGTTTAGAATTTGATGGTAATTTTTAATTAATTAAATAAGCAACTTTTTATTTGGAGTATTTGCACCCAGTAACAACATTTTGGGGTTTCAAAATATGAGTCAACCTACCGGTATTATTATATTTTTCGGATCGTGGAACCTTTCTCATCTCAATGATATTTTTATTTTTTGTTGATAGCTATCCGTAACCAAACAGAATTTTACGCTATAGAACACCCTTAATTTATATACTAATATATCTAAAAATACATTGACCATTAGTAGGATTTGAACTACGTAATCATTGTCATTTTCGTTTTCAAACAAGCCTTAGAAGGCACCATACACCAAAGAAGTACTGGTAGGTAGTGCATGTGAACCACGTTTAAACTACCAGCTACTTGCGAGAGGACCACTTCATACATGCCACGATACATTAAATTCCACCACAAACTGAAACAAACTCCAAGTCATTCCTCTTAGCAAAATATCCAATCCCCTTTAACTATAAATACTCGTTCCCTCCCTTAAGACCTAGCTCAAATCCTTTTCTGTAAATCAAATAAAGTGAGCCGCCACCTTCAAACCAAATAACATGAGAAAATCAACATTTGAAAAATCAAAATATAATGAGATAAATTCCCATAAATCACGACACTTGGGTATTAATGATCCTTGGATTCTCCTCTTCACGCTAGTATGTATATAGTTGGGCTAGAATTCTTGTCTGGCTCACTGGAAATAGAACAACAGATTTAGGGTTAAGAATACAAGGAGTTTGGGGCGTTGATTGGCTAAACGAGGTGTTCGGTTGAACTTGTAACAGCTTTAACATCAATGAGAAAAGTTAGAGTGAGTTTGTGGAGATTTTTGTCGCCGTGTACTATAGGGCAACTCGAAATACTGTTCGACGGATTCTGTAGGGTTGCATCGAGTTCTGTGTTTTTGAGATGAGCAAAAGGAGGTCGAGGTGCTGAGTTCAGTGGTGGTGGTGGCATCTAAAATGGATGTCTGTGAAGTCAATGCAAAGAACGGTGAAGAGAGGAATAAACAACGAAACGTAAAGGAGCAAGGCATTTTCCTTGGTGCAAGGTGGTTATTCATTTGGGAAACTCATGGGTGAATGAGCGATTTTTTGTTCACTTGTTAGTTGTTACTAAGGACTGTGGACATGGGTTTTTTATTGTTTGTATTGTTCGTTTAAAGGGAGTTAGAGCGAAAGTTGGAAGGCAAGAAGAAATCGGAATGGAGGAGTAGAAACAGAGGCTCGTGAGTTTGATTTTGGGAAGAAGCTAAACTAAGGATCGGGTATGGTATACTGGACTATGGGGTTTTATTGTTGAGGACTTGTGAAGTTTGGAGTTACAAACATGGGTATGAGTGGATGACAGCGTGGGATGTTGAAGAAAAACGGGAGGGATTAACATTTAAAACGATGGATTAATGAAATGGTTAAAACATTGATCATTGATTAGTGGATTAGTGGTGTTCATGAAGGTGAAGTAGCTGTTAAGGTTTTGACCATGTTAAATGGCAACATGATGTTGAGCAGAAGATCTGAACTGGAAAACATGAACGCAAGGAAGAAGGAGATCATCAGTGGGCGTGGGTTTTCGAAATGGGCCGAGATTTTGAGGTTAAGCCCGAGTTATTTATAAAAAGAATTTAATTTATTTTAATTGGAAAAAGGTACAAACTTATTAAATCAATAACCTTGTCATACATTATAAGAATTCAGTGAAACAAGACCCGTTGGGATCGTATGGACGGACACTACTCAATGGAACTAACTGGGAGAGGATTGAAGCTCGTTACAATTTATAGCAAAATAAATTGTCCATTTGAATCAAGCGATGGTTATCGTTATTAACGATGATCCTCCAATGTGAGTAAATCTCATTAACTCTGAACAGTTTATAATTTCATGTTGTATTTTTAGAACTGTTAAATATTGGCTGATTGACTGTGTGTTGACTGTTTGACTGTACTGCTAGTCAGTTAGTTGAATTTCTATATTGATTATGTTTAACAAAATATATCATATGGAACTCAAAGTGATGTTATCTATATTGTTTAACATCTGTGATGCAGGGAAACAGGTTGGAGGAATCCGACTGGATTCCTCAACAGTTATTATATTGTTTTTCATATATTGTGATATATGATGTGATATATAATCTGTTGTTGATTATGTGTGTTTGGACGATATTTATCGTTGTTATATGGTGTGTTAAATACCATAAGAAATACTGGATGTGGGAAAGGGGATTTTCAAAGTGTATTTTGAAAATGAATTATTTATATAAAATCGATGGATTTTATATAGAAAAGGAAAAGGATTTTTTATAAAAGAGAATAATTATAAAATCGAAGGATAAGTTATAATAAAAGAAATATTTATTTGTTAAATAAATATAATAGAATAAAAGGAAATATTTATTTGTTAAATAAATAGAATAGATATAAAAGGAAACATTATTGGTTAGAATAAATAGGATAGATAAAAGAAATATTTATTTGTTAAATAAATAGAATTATTAAAAGGGAGTATGTATTTAGGGAATAAATTAATCAAATCAGTTCGTTAAACCAGATTTGTCAAATGAGTTAGTTAAACCAGTTTGTCAAATGAGTTAGTTAAACCAGATTTGTCAAATGAGTTAGTTAAACCAGATTGTCAAATGAGTTAGTCAAACCAAGTTAAATGAGTTGATCAAACCAAGTTGATTGAGTTAGTTAAACTAGTTAACCCAAAGGAGTTTGTCGAAGTGAGTTAAATCCAAAGGAGTTAGTCGAAGTGAGTTAAATCCAAAGGAATTAGTCGAAGTAGTTAATCCAGGGGAGTTGTCAAATATTGGTTAGTCGAAGTGAGTTAAATCCAAAGGAGATATCGAATATAGTTTATTTGAAATGAGTTATTCGAATATAGTTTATTCGAAAAGAGTTAATCGAAAAGGATTACTCGAGAAGAATTAATCAAATAAAGTTAATTGTTAAAGTGAATGAAATAGGGTAAATCGAATAGAGTAAATCAAATAGAGTTAATCTAATAGAGCTAATCAAAAAAGGAGCTAATCGAATATAGTTACTCGAAAGAAAGGTTAAGTAAGGAAGTTAGTTAAAGAAATATAAAGTGAACTTTGCGTATTTCAAAGTTAGAAATGTTGTTCAGTTAAGGTCTGAGAGATAGTTCTACCCCAACTTGATTGGCTTCGTATTTAACTAAGGAATGGTTAAGGTTCGGCAGTAAAGGATGGTTAAGTGAATTTAGTAATTAAAGGAAATGGTTTGAGTTGGTATAGTGATGTTTTATCTAAACATTTGCTTAATCCAAACGTCGGAGTTTGGAAATGTTTTCCAAATAAGAATCAGAAATGTTTTCTAATACAGAAAACAAGAAATGGAAATGTTTTCCGGTGTTAATAAATTTTATTTTCTAAATATAGAAAATAGCAAATGTTGGATATAGGGAAACAGGAGATGTAAAATGAACTAAAGAGATTAATGTTAAATGATGTTTGTTCGATATAATTTCCATCTGGAAATAATATCGTTGTTTGCACATCTGTTTTTCTTTGATGGTTAAATCACAGACTATCGAAGTTTTTGACCATTATAACGTTGTTAATATGGAGAGACCGGTTGGATTATTATCCAAAGAACAACTCTGTATTGGCATAAGCGGTGCGAATCATATATGCCAAAGATAATTGAAGATGGAGTAAAGTGCAAGGGCTATTGTATAAGTCTTAGATTACAGTGTCTAAGATGGATGTATGGAATAGTGCCTTCGGTTCACCCTGTTCCTGGATGACTTGTATGGACGGATGTCTGACAGAGTATTTCCAGACGCTCACGTATATTGATTTCTCCGACCGTACCAAGAGTGGAAGCGGAGAAGGAAACTTCCTTTAGCTAACATATAATGTATTGTTGAGGACGTCAATCAGTGATTTGATGGATTTGACGATGTGGCATTCAAAGTGAATCTGGTGTGATGATAAAGCGTAGCTTCTAGCCTCACATCCGGTAAATGACAGAAATCGGGCAGGCAGCATGGCTAAGTCGGTCGCTCCGAAGTAGGGTGTATAATCACCTGATCTAGAGTTTCATTTACTTCTAAAAATCTATTGTTGATGCTGTCCCATTCGGGAAACGGTTGCTGATCCCAACCGTTGGTGATATACATTCGATACACTCAAGCGAAATGAGTGGTCGGTCATGTGTGGCCGGGTTGCAAGATGTTCTTGTTGAACCCAATGTATTCCTTTCTAGAGGTACACTAGCAAAAGGTGGTTCCATACCTTATCATAGTTGGAAATCCATCACCCAATATGTGCTTGCGGTTTTGATTGTATACTATATATGTAGAACGTGAGATGAAAGCGTTTCTGCTAGATGATTATTATATTGTGATTGACATTATTATAATATCAAAAGGTTTTTGATATAAAGATAAATTTGGATTCTCATAAGGGAAAAACCCGTTCCGTTATATGGTGTGGTCTTATGAGATATCGATTACTTGTTCGAACTTTTTTAACTGTTTTACTCATACCAGTCCCATGACTGACCCAGAGTTTATTTTGTTGTTTTCCCTAAACTCTTGGGTGCCCAATTTTGTACAGGCAGTCAAGTAGTCAGGATTTACAGATATACTGGAAGAGCTTGGAGCAGGAGGCTTCAGGATCATATAGCTATAGTTTATTTCCGCTGTGTTGTAAGTGCTGCACTTTGAAAATGATGTATATTCAAGTACAAAGTTATATTTCAAAGTTATGATATATATTATATGTTATTCGTTCCGCTGTGAGATTCGTGTTACTCTGATGTTGTGTTGTTCTTCTTCTTATATTCTAAGTTTTTATCTTATCTTTCCTCACCCTTTGTTTTCTTTCTATTAATTTTCCTGATTTTCAGTTTAATTTGGGGTTGGACTTGTGTTTTTGGTCAGATCAAATTGGACCGGATTTTCGGGTCATTACAGTTGGTATCAGAGCTTAAGTTAAGTTTTACCTTAGCTCTGTGGCGTGACTCAGTAGAGATGGGGTTAGTAATACCCTAGATTGAGTTGAGTGTATATATACGAGTGAACGTATTTGTTATTGATATAAAAATTTGTTTTATATTGTGGAGATTTGTTGATTGAGTCGTTTATGGGTTCTGGTCGATCAGTTTGATCCACTGTATCGGTAGGAGTTACTAAACACTCGAATACGATGGGTCGTCATGATATGTTTTGAAAAGATGGTAAATTAAAATAAGTTTACCCAAGGTATATCTTGATATAAAGAAGATATAAATATCAAGATTATAATATAGTGGATATATTGGTTGTTATTATAATCGAGTAAGATTATAAATTAAATGGTTATGTAAATAACCAATCAGAATTCATATAAGTGAAATACGTGAAATCAGATGAGTGAAATCTTAAATTTAAACCAGAAATTGAATTAAAATTCTGGAAAATTGGATAAGTGTTTGTAAATGGATTTGGATTAAAAATAAGGAAAATTTAAGATCCTGGGAGATTTTAAATTGTTTTACAAGCAGTGTGAATTATATTTATGAAATGAATTTCAAAGTGGAAATGTTTAGAAATGGTTTTTTAGTACTGAACTCACTTCGATCGCTGCAAAATAGATTCCGATGATGACAGCTACATCAACAGTATTCATTTTCGAGTTGTAAGTGACGAATTACTACCAAAGATACTGTTTTGAATTTGTTTTGGGAAAAACAAGTTGTGTTGAATTTCAAAAAGGGAAAATTGGTTTTTGAAAAGAGTAAACTGTTTAAAAAACTCCCAGGGAAAGACTGTTTGAATTAAAAACAAATTTAATAGAAATTTGTGAAAGCAAAATTGAATTAAAGTAAAGCCAGTAAAGTGGTAACTGAGGTTGAATTAGAATGATATAAAGACAAATTGGATTGTGAGATTCAAATTTGAAGTGTAATGGGACAATCAAGTTAAGAGTTGGGAATCGAGAAGAAACTCGAGTTAAAATGATATTTGGCTCGGATATAAGCGAATGGTTGTGTTGTGGATAAAAGCAGATTGGAATTTTATTGGGATGACCCTTGTATCTGCTGAATTGATAACAGGTGGAAAGGATAAAATGATATGCCGACAAAAGGTACAAGTTTATATTTTTATTGGATATAATATTTATGAGCCGAATTGGCAAGCCGCTTGGCTGTTTGAATTTCTTTTGGGATGAAGAAGGCCCAGAGAGGCGAGTTGGAGTTTGACTTATTGACCAGTACAAAAGAGGTGCTGGCGAATTTTTTCGAAAAGTTAAGGCGTTAGAAAATTTTCAGGATTTTTGAAAATTTTCGTTGATAAGAATTAATTAATAATTTAATTGAAATTATATTGGTTTAGTTGAAACTGAAGTTAAGAAGTGAACAAATATGTTCTAACCAGTCGATAGGGTCGTTCTCTACCTTAGCAATTTCAAGGAAGAAATTATTTTAAGTGGGGAAGATTGTAATGACCCACATTGATAGAGGTATTATAATTAATTTATTTAATTATATAAATAGTGATATAGTGAATTAAATGGTCGTGGAATTAAATAATGATGAATATTTAATTTAAAATAATATATTAAATTCTGAAATAATCAGAATTGGCTGAAATGGCGATATGGTGTCAACTGGATCATCTGTGATATTAAATTCAGTTTAGAATTTGATGGTAATTTTTAATTAATTAACTAAGCAACTTTTTATTTGGAGTATTTGCACCCAGTAACAACATTTTGGGGTTTCAAAATATGAGTCAACCTATCGGTATTATTATATTTTTGGGATCGTAGAACCTTTCTCGTCTCAATGATATTTTTATTTTTTGTTGATAGCTATCCGTAACCAAACAGAATTTTACGCTATAGAACACCCTTAATTTATATACTAATATATCTAAAAATACATTGACCTTTAGTAGGATTTGAACTTCGTAATCATTGTCATTTTCGTTTTCAAACAAGCCTTAGAAGGCACCCCACACCAAAGAAGTACTGGTAGGTAGTGCATGTGAACCATGTTTAAACTCCCAGCTACTTGCGAGAGGACCACTTCATACATGCCACGATACATTAAATTCCACCACAAACTGAAACAAACTCCAAGTCATTCCTCTTAGCAAAATATCCAATCCCCTTTAACTATAAATACCCCTTCCCTCTCTTAAGACCTAGCTCAAATCCTTTTCTTTAAATCAAATAAAGTGAGCCGCCACCTTCAAACCAAATAACGTGAGAAAATCAACATTTGAAAAATCAAAATAAAATGAGATAAATTCCCATAAATCACGACACTTGGGTATTAATGATCCTTGGATTCTCCTCTTCACGCTAGTATGTATATAGTTGGGCTCGAATTCTTGTCTGGCTCGCTGGAAATAGTACAGCAGATTTAGGGTTAGGAATACAAGGAGTTTGGGGCGTTGATTGGCTAAACGAGGTGTTCGGTTGAACTTGTAAAAGCTTTTAGCATCAACGAGAAAAGTTAGAGTGAGTTTGGGGAAGATTTTTGTTGCCGTGTACTATACGGCAACTTGAAATATTGTTCGTCGGATTCCGTAGGGTTGCATCGAGTTCTGTGTTTTTGAGATGAGCAGAAGGAGGTCGAGGTGCTGAGTTCAGTGGTGGTGGTGGCATCTAAAATGGATGTCCGTGAAGTCAATGCAAAGAACGGTGAAGGGAGGAATAAACAACGAAACGTAAAGGAGCAAGGCATTTTCCTTGGTGCAAGGCGGTTATTCATTTGGGAAACTCATGGATGAATGAGCCATTTTTGTTCACTTGTTAGTTGTTACTAATGACTGTGGACGTGGGGTTTTTATTGTTTGTATTGTTCATTTAAAGGGAGCTAGAGCGAAAGTTGGAAGGCAAGAAGAAATCAGAATGGAGGAGTAGAAACAGAGGCTCGTGAGTTTGATTTTGGGAAGAAGCTAAACTGAGGATCGGGTATGGTATACTGGAGTATGGGGTTTCATTGTTGAGGACTTGTGAAGTTTGGAGTTACAAACATGGGTATGAGTGGATGACAGCGTGAGATGTTGAAGAAAAACAGGAGGGATTAAAATTTAAAACGATGGATTAATGAAATGGTTAAAACATTGATCATTGATTAGTGGATTAGTGGTGTTCATGAAGGTGAAGTAGCTGTTAAGGTTTTGACCATGTTAAATGGAAACATGATGTTGAGCAGAAGATCCGAACTGGAAGACATGAACGCAAGGAAGAAGGAGATCATCAGTGGGCATGGGTTTTTGAAATGGGCTGAGATTTTGAGGTTTAGCCCGAGTTATTTATAAAAAGAATTTAATTTATTTTAATTGGAAAAAGGTACAAACTTATTAAATTGATAACCTTGTCATACATTATAAGAATTCAGCGAAACAAGACTCGTTGGGATCATATGGACGGACACTACTCAATGGAACTAACTGGGAGAGGATTGAAGCTCGTTACAATTTATAGCAAAATAAATTGTCCGTTTGAATCCAACGATGGTTATCGTTATTAATGTTGATCGTCCAATGTGAGTAAATCTTACTAACTGTGAACAATTTATAATTTCATATTGTATTTTTAGAACTGTTAAATATTAGCTGATTGACTGTGTGTTGACTGTTTGATTGAACTGCTAGTCAGTTAGTTGAATTTCTATATTGATTCTGTTTAACAGAATATATCATATGGAACTGAAAGTGATGTTATCTATATTGTTTAACATCTGTAATGCAGGGAAACAGGTTGGAGGAATCCGACTGGATTCCTCAACAGTTATTTTATTGTGTTTCATATATTGTGATATATGATGTGATATATAATCTGTTGGTTATTATGTGTGTTTGGACGATATTTATCGTTGTTATATGGTATGTTAAATACCATAAGAAATACTTGATGTGGGAAAGGGGATTTTCAAAGTGTATTTTGAAAATGAATTATTTATATAAAATCGATGGATGTTATATAGAAAAGGAAAAGGATTTTTTATAAAAGAGAATAATTATAAAATCGAAGGATAAATTATAATAAAGGAAATATTTATTTGTTAAATAAATAGAATAGAATAAAAGGAAATATTTATTTGTTAAATAAATAGAATAAATATAAAATGAAATATTATTGGTTAGAAAAAATAG
This sequence comes from Allium sativum, assembly GCA_030737875.1. NCBI lineage: Eukaryota > Viridiplantae > Streptophyta > Magnoliopsida > Asparagales > Amaryllidaceae > Allium > Allium sativum. The sequence continues at coordinate 942,478,284 of CM060909.1, read as the reverse complement.
GATAGATAAAAGAAATATTTATTTTTTAAATAAATAAAATTATTAAAAGGGAGTATGTATTCAGGGAATAGATTAATCAAATGAGTTAGTTAAACTAGATTTGTCAAATTAGTTAGTTAAACCAGTTTGTAAAATGAGTTAGTTAAACCAGGTTTGTCAAATGAGTTAGTTAAACCAGATTGTCAAATGAGTTAGTCAAACCAAGTTAAATGAGTTGATCAAACCAAGTTGATCGAGTTAGTTAAACTAGTTAACCCAAAGGAGTTAGTCGAAGTGAGTTAAATCCAAAGGAGTTAGTCGAAGTAGTTAATCCAGAGGAGTTATCGAATATTGGTTAGTCGAAGTGAGTTAAATCCAAAGGAGATATCGAATATAGTTTAATTGAAATGAGTTATTCGAATATAGTTTATTCGAAAAGAATTAATCGAAAAGGATTACTCAAGAAGAATTTATCAAATAAAGTTAATCGGTAAAAGTGAATGAAATAGGGTAAATCGAATAGAGTAAATCAAATAGAGTTAATCAAATAGAGCTAATCAAAAAAGGAGCTAATCGAATATAGTTACTCGAAAGAAAGGTTAAGTAAGGAAGTTAGTTAAAGAAATATAAAGTGTACTTTGCCTATTTCAAAGTTAGAAATGTTGTTCAGTTAAGGTCTGAGAGGTAGTTCTACCCCAACTTGATTGGCTTCGTATTGAACTATGGTATGGTTAAGGTTCGGCAGTAAAGGATGGTTAAGTGAATTTAGTAATTAAAGGAAATGGTTTGAGTTGGCATAGCGCTTTTTATCTAAACATCTGCTTAATCCAAACGTAGGAGTTTGGAAATGTTTTCCAAACAAGAATCAGAAATGTTTTCTAATACAGAAAACAAGAAATGGAAATGTTTTCCAGTGTTAATAAATTTTATTTTCTAAATATAGAAAATAGCAAATGTTGGATATAGGGAAACAGGAGATGTAAAATGAACTAAAGAGATTAATGTTAAATGATGTTTGTTCGATATAATTTCCATCTGGAAATACTATCATTGTTTGCACACTTGTTTTTCTTTGATGGTTAAATCACAGACTATCGAAGTTTTTGACCATTTTAACGTTGTTAATATGGAGAGACCGGTTGGATTATTATCCAAAGAACCACTCTGTATTGGCATAAGCGTTGCGAATCATATATGCCAAAGATAATTGAAGACGGAGTAAAATGCAAGGGCTATTGTATAAGTCTTAGACTACAGTGTCTAAGATGGATGTATGGAATAGTGCCTTCGGTTCACCCTGTTCCTGGATGACTTGTATGGACGGATGTCTGACAGAGTATTTCCAGACGCTCACGTATATTGATTTCTCCGACCGTACCAAGAGTGGAAGCGGAGAAGGAAACTTCCTTTAGCTAACATATAATGTATTGTTGAGGACGTCAATCAGTGATTTGATGGATTTGACGATGTGGCATTCAAAGTGAATCTGGTGTGATGATAAAGCGTAGCTTCTAGCCTCACATCCGGTAAATGACAGAAATCGGGCAGGCAGCATGGCTAAGTCGGTCGCCCCGAAGTAGGGTGTATAATCACCTGATCTAGAGTTTCATTTACTTCTAAAAATCTATTGTTGATGCTGTCCCATTCGGGAAACGGTTGCTGATCCCAACCGTTGGTGATATACATTCGATACACTCAAGCGAAATGAGTGGTCAGTCATGTGTGGCTGGGTTGCAAGATGTTCTTGTTGAACCCAGTGTATTCCTTTCTAGAGGTACACTAGCGAAAGGTGGTTCCATACCTTGTCATAGTTGGAAATCCATTACCAAATACATGCTTGCGGTTTTGATTTTATGCTATATATGTAGACCGTGAGATGAAAGCGTTTCTGCTAGATGATTATTATATTGTGATTGATAGACATTATTATAATATCAAAAGGTTTTTAATATAAAGATAAATTTGGATTCTCATAAGGGAAAAACCCATTCCGTTATACGGTGTCGTCTTATGAGATATCGATTACTTGTTCGAACTGTTTTAACTATTTTACTCATACCAGTCTCATGACCGACCTGGAGTTTATTTTGTTGTTTTCCCTAAACTCTTGGGTGCCCAATTTTGTACGGGCAGCCAAGTAGTCAGGATTTACAGATATACTGGAAGAGCTTAGAGCAGGAGGCTTCAGGATCATATAGCTATAGTTTATTTCCGCTGTGTTGTAAATGTTGTACTTTGAAAATGATGTATATTCAAGTACGAAGTTATATTTCAAAGTTATGATATATATTATATGCTATTCGTTCCGCTGTGAGATTCGTGTTACCTTGATGTTGTGTTGTTCTTCTTTTCTATTCTAACGTTCTATCTTATCTTTCCTCACCCTCTATTTTCTTTCTATTAATTTTCCTGATTTTCAGTCTAATTTGGGGTTGGACTTGTGTTTTTGGTCAGCTCAAACTGGACCGGATTTTCGGGTCATTACAATTATGTTTATCCAGTGTATTCTGTTGTACATTGTCTGGTGTATTTATATATTTCTGTTCTGCTATTATTTTGTTTATGGGTTATATTCCAAAGATTACCCTTGCCACCGTGGAACGGGGGTTTGGGGTCGTCACAACGTGGTATCAGAGCTTTGGTTAAGCTTAGTTCTTGAATATAACATATTAACGAACTCGTCAAAAATAGAATCAGTAGTATTCTAAGACGAATAACTCATTTCAGATAGGATCAGTAATATCCTAAAATGAGTGTAGCAGAATGAAATACACCCCAATAGACACATTTACATTCAAGTATATGTCTCTATGCTTTAAAAATACCTTTTCAGTTGGCCTAACATTTTGTCTGCTATTTGCAGACATTGAAAAATGAAGTGGAAGAAGTTCCGGCACCCTCAGACAGTAAGGCAAGGCCAGATGTTTTAGAAGGTACGCTTACTATCAAGGATATTCCAATTAAAGTTCTATTTGATACAAGCACTTCACAAAGCTTTATTGCAAGTAATGCGGTTAAGAAACTGGATTTGAATTTGAAAAAGCTCAAAGCATCCATGACTGTCCATAATCCGGTTGGGGGTTCCCTCGATCTTATTTGGATTTATGGGGTGCATGTCTCTTTTTCCCGCTATCGGTTCCCTACCATCTCGATCGTCATGAAGTTTAAAGAATTTGATCTTATTTTTGGATTTGATTGGTTAACCAAATATGAAACTGAGGTTAAATGCACCGAGAGAGTTGTTAAGGCAAAAAACAAAGTTTAGGGAGTATAGAACCATTCGATGTGAAGGTCTGAACTCTGATAGAAAAGATTTTTGGTCAGCTCCGGATGTTTCTCCTGCTCAAAAAGAAAATATTCATGTTGTTACCGAGAATACTCCGGTCGACGTAGAAAATATTACTGTCGTCAAGAATTATGCGGATGTGTTTGAAGAAGTGGTTAGCTTACCTCCGTGTAGGGAAATTGATTTCAAAATCTCTTAACTTCTAAATGCAAGGCCTGTAGTTTACGCTATTCGAAGAATGACCTTAAAGGAAAAACAAGAATTAGACAATCAGACTCGAAAGCTTGTATGGAAGGGTTTTTTATCAGACCTAGTTTCTCTGATTGGGGAGCAGAAGTGGTGTTTGTCCCAAAGTCAGACGGTACTCTCAGACTACGTGTGGATTATCGTGACTTGAACAAGCAGACATTAAAGAATAAATATCCATTGCCGCGAATTGATGATTTATTGGATTGATTGAATGGAGCCCAAGTTTTTTCTTGAATGGACCTAGCTGCAGGTTTCCATTAGCTTCGTATTTCCAAAGAGTGTGTTCCTTTGATAGCATTCAGAGGTCCAGATTTATTCTACAAGTGGTTAGTAATGTCGTTCGGCATATGTAACGCTCCATCTTATTTTGACGATCTAATGAATAGGGTATTCAGAGAAGTACTGAATAAATTCATATTGGTTTTCATTGGTGACATATTGATCTTCTCTAAGTCAGAGAGCGAGCATGCGAAACATTTGGAACAAGTGTTAGAGATTCTGAGAAAGAATGTTTTAAAGTCAAAATTTTCCAAATGTATATTCCGGTAAGAAGAAGTCAAGTTTCTTGGCTACGTTGTATCAAAAGAAGGAATTTCTGCGGATCCCAATAAGATCGCAGCTACTCAGAATTGGAAGAAGCCAACTACTCCCACAGAAGTCCGAAGTTTTCTTGGGTTGGCTAGTTATTATCGGAAGTTTGCTAAAGATTTTTTGAAGATATCTAGTTCCTTAACAAAGCTTACTAAGAAACATTCAAGGTTCAATTGGACTCCAGAATGTCAGACCGCTTTCTAAGAGCTGAAGTTAAGATTGACAACCACTCCAGTGTTAACAATTATTGATGGCAATCAAGACTTGAAAGTATGGACCGATGCTTCTAAAGAAGGTCTTGGTGCAGTATTAATGCAAAGGTGCCAAGTAGTCGCATATGCTAGCCGTCAATTGAAGCCACATGAGAAGAATTATACAACTCATGATCTTGAATTGTTAGCCATCGTGTTTGCTATGAAAATCTGGAGGCATTATCTATTGGGTGAGAAGTTCGAATTATATACCGATCATCAATCATTGAAGTATTTATTCACTCAGAAAGATCTGAATATGAGGCAGCAACGTTGGCTAAAATTTCTCGCAACATATGATCTTGATATTTGGTATACTCCGGGGAAAGCCAATGTTGTGGCTGATGCGCTCAGCAGAAAGAATGTGATCATCGCCAATCTTATCATTACACAATCGTTGATTGATAAAATATCTATTCTACAGAAAGGCGATAGTTTAGTTAAAGAGATGATCAAAAGAATTCAAAGGGGCGAAGTCTCCAGTTTCCAAGTGGATAGCACAGGAGTTCTAAGATTGAAAGGGAGAATTTGTGTTCCTGACAGCCTTGAGCTCAAAAGAAAAGTAATGGACAAGTGTCACAAGTCCAAGCTGAGTATCCATCCAGGGGTTAGTAAAATTTATAATGACCTCAAGCGAACCTTCTGGTGGAAGGCATGACAAGAGACATCTCTATATATGTTAGTAGGTGTTCTACTTGTCAACAGGTCAAGAGCGATCAACAAAAACTCGCCGGATTGTTGCAACTGTTGGAAATTCCAGGTTGGAAGTGGGAACAAATTTCCATGGATTTCATAAGTGGTTTTCGCAGAACCCGGAGAGGAAATGATAGTATATGGGTGATCGTAGACCGTTTCACGAAGACCGCCCATTTCATACCTGTTAGATCAAATAGAACCGCTCAGAGTCTGGAGCAGATTTAAGTTAACGAAATTGTTAAACTGCATGGAGTTCCCATGAGTATCATTAGTGATCGTGACCCGAAATTTGCTAGTAAATTCTGGGAAGCATTCCAAGCAGAATTGGGAATGAAACAGAACTTGAGCACCACTTATCATCCTCAAATAGATGGTCAAACTGAGAGGGTGAACCGTACTCTAGAAGATTTATTGCGGGCTTGTGTTATTGATTTTGGTGAATCATGGGAAGACCACTTGCATTTGGCTGAGTTCTCATACAACAACAGCTACCAAGTGAGCCTAAAAATGTCACCATTCGAAGCATTGTATGGTAGACCATGCAGATCCCCCGCTTGTTGGGTAGAACCTGGTAATAGACTTGTATTAGGACCAGATATGATTCGCTAAGCTACGGATAAAGTAGATTTCATTAAGAAACGATTACTAGCCGCCCAAAGCCGACAGAAGAGCTATGGAGACTCGAGAAGAAGAGACATAACATTTGTTGTGGGTGACTATGTGTATCTAAGGGTTTCTCCAATGAGAGGGGTAGTCTGATTCGGTAAAACAGGAAAGTTGGCGCCAAGATTTATTGGTTCATTTCTTGTGCTCGAACGGATTGGAACTCTCGCTTATAGAGTTCAGTTACCTGATTGGTTGCCTAAAGTACATAATGTATTTCACGTATCTCAACTTTGAAAGCATGTGCATGATCCAGACTTGGTCGTGGAAGAAGCCGCGCAATAGGATTTGGAAATTACTCCAGAATTAGCTGTGAGAAGAGAGCCGATAAAGACTATTATCAAAGAAACTAAAGAGCTGAGGAACAAGATGGTTCACTTAGTCAAAGTGCAATGGAGTGGAGACCCGCGAGACTGTACTTGGGAAACTGAGGAGAGCATTAAGCAAGCCTATTCCAATTGCAGGGTGGATATCTCTGATTAACTCTAGTGCAAGGTACATTTACCATATTTTGCATTTCCGTATTGTTTTATACCTTGGCTGTTGTTTCCTTTTCATGGATGTATTAATTATATAGTCTGAACGATTTTAAAAGAACATATGAATTAATTATTAAATTTTTGAAAATCTAATCAATGTATTGATTGTTGTTTATGTTGTGTGATTATAATTTGACTAATCAAATTATTGGAATGATAGTTAATCTAATTAATAAGAGAATGAATGGTAAATTTATGCAAATGAATCAAATATTAAAATGATTTGAAATAGATATAGATATATGCATGTACATTATATTTGTTTGAACAGGTAAATGGATTTGCTATTGAGTAAAGAATTTATTTGCGTGCCCGACAAATAGGTAAACCTAAATGATTTGGATGCGCAATTTTATTTATTATATCAACTCCTGTGAATGCCACTGGATGCGGAGTGCTGGTTGTTCTGTGTGAAATAGCAAACGCCGCCATAGGATAGTAACAATTAATTTTGAACTACACTACATGGCATACTTCTTGAAGATAGCATACTTCATCATATACCACATAAGCATTTGGAGCTTGTGTGACGAGGTTGAAGATTTACCATACGAGCGAGAGGCTTGTATGTCGATGACTATATTACAGGTTGAACCAAAGACTGACATGGACTATATAAATTATAACGGTAAATTGCCAGATTAATAAAAACCCCCACACGGGTCTGGAGATGACAATAAACACGTCTCTCTGGTCATTAAGGCACAAAAAACCATTTATAGGGTGACGAGAATTTATTCTCTGGAATTATGATCTATACACACTCCCCTGTGGACACCGGAATATATCACTATAAATATGTGTATGCTTTTTAGGATTTATTGGGCACCTAATACAACCCAATAAATTTCCAAACTCCTCCCCGTACAAAGGAGGTTACGGCGAAATTTTTCGAAAATTTAGGGTGTTAGCCGAATTTTTGGAGAATTTAAAAATTCTTAAAAATTGAAAAGTTAAAGATTAGAAACCAGAATGAAAGTTGAGTTGGTTAATTAAGAAACTTTTAGCTTCATTCCTTTTCGAGGACGAAAAGATTTTATGTGGGGGAGATTGTAACGACCCGGAAAATCAGAACCAATTTAAAAAATTTAATTTGGCTATTTTAGTAGATTTTGAATATTTAAAATAAATTATTTTAAATAATAATGACTAAAAATTATTTTGGATCGAATTTATTGCGAATATACTTATTTTAATTATAAAACAAGGCCTGAAATGGCGCGATAGTTTGAAAATTTGAATTCAAACTTTGACTGACTGTACAGGATACAAAATAAATCGGATCTTAGTGAAACCAAAAGTATTTAAATCTTTTTATGAATATCTTTTTAACGAATCTGAAAAATCAAAATTTCATTGCGGGAATTAAAAGTTATGGCCAAATGAATTATTAGAAAGGTCGCTATGGAGTTTATATAGCCCTTGAAAATAGTCATTTTGCAAACAGCCTCCGTTTTCGATGAAACCTCTTTTGTTGGATCCGGAATGTCAAATTATTGCTAGCTTTCAAATTTCATAATTTTTGGAGTTAACATGTGAGCATGGCAAAGGAAAATATGTTTAATTAGTTTGAGTAAAACTGGATCGACTAGAAAATGGCCATTTTTCAAACGGTCTCCAAATTTGACGAAATTAGTTTTGTTAGGACCATATCATTAAACCATAGCTAGATTTATTTTTCTGGAATTTTTGGGATCAGTATATGGCCCCGGCAAATTGAAATGTAAGTTTAATTCAAATGTTAAATGTTTTATATTTTAGTTTGACGAACAACTGACCGAAACAGTCGAATGGGCCTACAAAACATATTCCAATGTGTTCAGAATGGGGGTGATTAGCTAGGGGCATCTGTCATCGGGTTTGAATTGGAGTTCGTAAGGAGAAAGGTGTATTTTTGGATTTTAAAAAATAATATAAAAGGTTCGGGCCAATCAGAATTCACCATTTCTTTTCTCTCTTCCCGATCCCTTTAAATCGCGACGGAGGAAAGAGCACCCCCCTTCTCTCCTCTTTTTCTTCAAATCCACGCACCAAAATCATATGCCCCAGTTATGGTTTTTGTAGATCGTCTCATGAGCTTCATATCCATATAAAGTTTGCAATTTTTAGTGGAGTATTTTCTGAGAACCAACGTCACAAAGTCGGGATGTTCACCACGCCGCCGTGACCAGGGTAAGCCATCGATCTGGGCCCCACCACCGGCACTGAGAAGCCCCTTCCTCCCTCTACGACGCTGCACCACCCGATCGATGCATCACTTCACGGTTTGAGTGAAAATCTCAAACCTAGTTTTGAACAGTGAAGAAAGGTATCAGCTTTATACAATTTAAACTGATTTCCACATTTAAAAGCGTTGCAAACTTATAAAATCATATCTTTTTGCTATATGGTCGAAATCCAGTGAAACAAGAGACATTGGACTCGTGTGGATGTCTTCTACATTCTAGAAGATACCGGAGATTTTTTTGGAGTTTCCTACGATTTTTGAAGGAGTGGAACCCAATGTGAGATTTCTATATTATAAACGATATGGAATGGTGATGTATAAATTATATAATCAATGTATAAGTTATATAAGCATTTTAAACCTCATGTATAAGCATTGTATAAATTATATGTGCGATGTATAAGTTATATATGCGTTGTAAAAATTATATGTGCATTGAATGGAGTTGAAATGAAATGGAAATATATTTATATACGTCTAACTATATATATATATATATATATATATATATCTACTCCCCTCGTCCTCAGACCATGGACGATATATATTGGTTGTGATTATTTGGATTTTGGTTGACGTGAAATTTGGTTGATAAATGCAAATGGTTGATAATGATTGATTGTGGTTGAAACAAAATTGGAATTGATTATGGAAAAATCCATTGTGATATGAAAATGAATCGAAATATTTAGATTGTAAGGATAAGCCCCTTAAGGAACGCTGCGAGGCATAAGGTAGTGCGAGGAGCCGTACTCGGGACGGTGCCGGTTTTAAACCCCCCGCCGTTATGCTGCCGAAATTTGTTTAAATATTCGTGTGTTTGATTTATATTCATATATAGAAATATATTCATGTGTTGGAAAAATATTCATATGAAGAATAAAACGGTTGAAAGATAAAAATCACATTCTTATCATGTATATGAAGTATATAAAATATTCATGTTTAAAATAAATTGTTTTAACAATAAAAATCACATTTTTATTATATATATGAATTGCTAAAAATATTCATGTTTTAAATAAAATGTTTTAACAATAAAAAGCACATTTTTTATATATAGGAATCGCTAAAAACGTACATGTTTTAAATAAATCGTTTTAATAATAAAAATCACATTTATATATATATATATATATATGAAGTATTAAAAGTAGTCATGTGTTGAAATAGATATTTGTTGGATAAAAATATTATTTTTATCACATATATGAAATGAAATGGTGTGGAAATCAAAGAACAGATTTTATTTATATATATATAATTAAAATAAATCGAATAACGAAGCAGCAGTTCGTATTTTGAAACCGTGATTTAAAACGATTATTGCGGGAGATCCGACCATTGGATTTTCCCGAAACCGAAACCGTTGGGTTCGCTTCGAAAATATCTTTCCAACGATACCAAATTTGTAAAGATCCAACGAATAGATTTTGTGAAATGTTAAATTCAAATATGAATGAAAATAGCGCCAGAATTGATTATATTAATATATATATAAATATAATTAAATTAAATCGAATAACGATGCTGCAGTTCGTATTTTGAAATCGTAACTTTAAACGATTGTACCGGGAGATCCGACTGTCGGATTTTCCCAAAACTAGAACCATTGGATCCGTTTTGAAAAGATCTTTCCAATGATGTAAAATTTGTAAAGATCCAACGGTTAGATTGTGTGAAATGTTTAATTCAAATCTGAATGAAAACAGCGCCATGGCCTCGTTATGGCCTGAAGCGTCTTTTGAATAAATTGGCTATATTTAAATAAATAAAAATAGCAATAAATCGTTATAAAATATTATAAATGATATGGAATGGAAATAAACCAAATTTGCTCGATTTATTGGATATTTGGTGGTTGAATGTGTTTGACGTGAAAATTACATTAATGAACCGAATTATTGAAAATTACGTTAATGAACTGAATTATGGATGTTAAATAATTTAACCATGAAAATGAATAGATTCGAAATTCTAAATATACGTGAATTATTTGAAAAGGCCGAGTTAATTCTCATTTCAAATAATTGGTCGACGGTTAGAAGTCGAAGATATGAAGACGGTGCAAGACCAATGATCTTCACATCGAATGGATGGCTACTGATGCCTTTGATGGGAGTTTCTTCCTTGAAGGGGGTACAGTGGAGGTTATCTGGATGTACTTTTTGATCGTTCGGATGTACGAGGGCCTTTTTCCTGTATTGGACATACGGGAGAGGAATAAGGTGCCTCCGGTTTTGTTCAGACCCAGAACGGACTTGTAACACCCCACCTCCGCCAGGGTGACTCTTGCAAGCACTCTGACTTTGGAGGGGCGTTTGAACCAGGTAAACATGCATAATGATATATCAAGGCAGAACAAGAACATATGTATATATGTAAACAGAGTAAATAACATAGATAAAACAGCGGAAGATTTTCAAACCATTTCAAAACAAGTCTGGTACAACATAATGTTAACTTTCCAAATACACAAGTCTAGATAAAAACAAAATTACTGAAATACATAAGTACTATCCCCAAAATAAGTGATAACCATAGCTAGCTTCATGTCAAGACCGTACATGAGCTAAAATCCCACAAGCAAGCGATCAGAAATCTAGCTAAGCTCCAATATTCCCTCCCTGAGAACCTGTGGGGGGGGGGGGGAACGGAAGAAAAGAGGCGAAAGAAAACAGGTCAGTCAAAAAGACTGAGTAAGCCCTACTACAATCAATGTAAACTGATAAAGTTAACTGGCATGATGGAAGCTGAGATGAACATAAGGATAACTACATACTAGCATGATGATTAACTAAAAGGTAGATAAAGGTGTCATCGCATAATCAGGATTAAGGTTTTGCACCACAGGTGTACTAGCAAACTAACATGACTGGAATAAGCAAGTATTGATCCCTTGGCCCAAGCTTTGGCCCAATAACATGAAATGACCCTAATACAAGGTCCAACCAAACGGTCTAGTCGATCGGCTCCCTAAGCCTAACTCGTCACGTGTTGGTGTCAATACGGCCCAAACATAATTGTAGTCGAACGGTGCCGGGTCCACCCTTCGGGCATATCAAGCCCTAGGGTGCCAACCCCTGGACACCATAAACATGAGTGCACAGTCTCGATCTACTGGTACCCATGGGTGACTTCTCCAAATACGGACTGCGTGCACGACCATAGTCCGTCCGGAACTACATCGGCGTACCACCCGGCAGTCGTTTATTGGTCTCTTACCTCCAGCCCAGTAATCGTGCCACCTCCCTAGCCTAGTCCCTAGGGTCTTAATGATACAAACTTGGGATTACTGCTGGAGTGGGCCCCCATTGCTAGGATTTTCTAGTGGGTTAAGTACGGTTTAACCCTCTTGCTAATCATGGATTAACTTGGTTAAGTGTAACAATGAGTTCACGACTTAACCCCGATTAATCTACCAAGCCCAAATTGGTTAAGTATTAAGTGGACCATGACTTAACCCTAATCATGAGGCATTAATTAATTAATGTGCCTTAACCTCTGACATTAGACTTTGTTGCGGTTACTAGTTAAGCCGGCCGGTTCCGGGTAGCTTTACACCACAACTTGGTCTAACCTCGGGTTCAAGGTACAACATGGCCAACTTCTCACATTGGGTCCTATTGTTTGTAGCAACTAGTTAATCCGGTCGGTTCCGGGTAGGTTTACGCTACAAACTCAACCCAACCTCGAGTTGGCCACACTTATCTTTTCTAAGTGTCATGTCCATCATGTTTCCAAAACATGTTACAAGTTTTCAAGCAATTGGGTAGACCTAACTTAATAGGTAAATTCCCAATGGGTAGACCTAACTTAATAGGTAAATTCCCAAGCTTACGTTTTTATGTCTTTTAAGTTTACCCAACCCCAAACGCAATCCCATCGCTTACATATCGCAATAGCGCATAAAGGATAGAAAGAGGGAACTTGGCATAATTATGACATAAAGGTATTGAAGCCACAAGTTTAACATGGTGGCATATGAAATGTTCATATGTTCATGCACTTGCATATTGCATTTTTAGGCCTCAAAAGCATGCATAAAACCAAACTTAGCATATTGGTGATGCATAGTGATAAATGACATGTAGAAATGGCCATAAGTTCGCATTTAGCCTCACATGCAAGTTATCATAAGAGATATGATAACTTACATGTTGCCAAAATGCAACCTTTAGCATAAAGCTTGAAGCTTTATGTTCATATACTCAAGATAAGCTTGAATAACATGATAACATGAACCAAATGATTATCCCAAACTTGCATAACATAACTTGCATATCATATGACAAACTTGCATATCAAACTTGCATAACATAACTTGCATATCATATGACAAACTTGCATATCAAACTTGCATAACATAACTTGATAAACTTGCATTTCATAGCATAGTAAACTTGCATATAAACTTGCATAACATAACTTGATAAACTTGCATTTCATAGCATAGTAAACTTGCATATAAACTTGCATATCATACATTTAACTTTAGAGTTTAAGTATGAAAGTAGAATAGGGCTTACAATGCTTAAGAAGTCACAAAAATATGACAAAGCCCTTATGAAATCATTCAAACCCAAAATGCAAGCTCTAACATAAAAACCCTTGAGCCAAAATGATCAAAACTTGTAACAACCCGTATTTTCAATAACCTGTTATAACATAAATCGAGGCAGAATTTAATTCTAAAATCCGAATCAAGGGAAACGTGCTATGCCATTGCGTTCGTCTCGGGAAAATACGCGAAATAGAGTCCGAGTTTTCGAAAATCGGAGTCCGTATGACCCAGTTAAGGCCCATTGAAGTTTTCAGAAATTTCCATGTTAAAAACAGATTTAAATTTTAAATTAAAAACAAGGATTAGGGCTAACTGGCGTCAGGCGGGAAAACTCCCGCCAAGACCCCCATGTCGACAGGCATGTCGACAGGGGTCTAAGGGTGTCGACTGCCCTGTCGACAGCCCTGTCGACACGGGGTGGCCGGGCAGTTTTGCCTGGCGCACCATTTTTGATTTGGGCCTGGTTGTGTGGCTTGGTTCTGGAGAATTCCGAAATCTGATGGACCTAATTCAACCTAGGGTTAATCCTATGGTCTAAATCACTAGCCTAATCTATAAATAAGATCCTAACCTACCCTAAATCACTCATTATTCATTCTAGCAACCAAACTATGTCAAATTGAATTCTCAAATGGCCTCCACCTAAAAACCCTAGCCTCCACCCTCTTCAAAAATCATTCCTATGAAGATTTTGATGTTCATACAAGCATTTCTAAGTTGTATGAATGATCATTAACTTGCATACATCATCAAGTTGCAGGCTTTATTTGCTAAGCTAGAGTTTTTGGGATTTTTGTTAATTGGAGCTTTGTTTTGGGTTTTTATATGCTTGCATAAAGGGCTTCTCAATCTTTATTAGTAGATTTGTGTCTTTATTTGTAAGCCCTCTTACCTTCATTTTAGAAACTCTAAAGTTAATATGTGATGAAAGTTGGGATTTATGCATGTTTAATAAGTTATGCATGCTTATGCGAGTTCACTATGCTATGTTATGCATGTTTAATAAGTTATGCATGCTTATGTGAGTTCACTATGCTATGTTACACATGTTTGATAAGTTATGCATGTTTATGCAAGTTCACTATGCCATGATTTGCAAGTTTAACAAGTTATGCATGTTTATGCAAGTTCACTATGCCATGATTTTCAAGTTTAACAAGTTATGCATGTTTATGCAAGTTCACTATGCCATGATTTGCAAGTTTAACAAGTTATGCATGTTTATGCAAGTTCACTATGCCATGATTTGCAAGTTTAACAAGTTATGCATGTTTATGCAAGTTCACTATGCCATGATTTGCAAGTTTAACAAGTTATGCATGTTTATGCAAGTTCACTATGCCATGATTTGCAAGTTTAACAAGTTATGCATGTTTATGCAAGTTCACTAGGCCATGATTTGCAAGTTTAACACGTTATGCATGTTTATTATGATATGTAAGATTTATCATGTATGTTGTGCCAAGTTCCCTCTTTCTATCCTTTATGCGTTATGACGAATATGTAAGCGATAGAATGACGTTGGGGGGGTTTGGGGTAAAACTTAAAATACATGAAAATATGAGATTGGGAATTTACCTATTAAGTTAGGTCTACCCCTTGGGAATTTACCTATTAAGTTAGGTCTACCCAAGTATTTGTTAAACTTGTAATTATGTTTTGAAAATAAAGTGGACATGACACTTAGAAAACATAAGTGTGGCCAACTCGAGGTTGGGTTGAATTTGTATCGTAAACCTACCCGGAACCGACCGGCTTAACTAGTTGCTACAAACAATAGGACCCAATGTGAGAAGTTGGTCATGTGTACCTTGGACCCGAGGTTAGAACAAGTTGTGGTGTAAAGCTACCCGGACCCGCCCGGCTTAACTAGTAACCGCAACAAAGTCTAATGTGAGAGGTTAAGGCACAATTAAATTAATTAATGCCTCATGATTAGGGTTAAGTCATGGCCCACTAATACTTAACCAATTTTGGGGATACGAGGGATTAAATGGGGTTAAGTGGTGAACTGTTGGTTACACTTAACTAATTTAATCCATGATTAGTGAGGGGTTAAACCACACTTAACCCTCTTAGAAAACCCTAGCAACGTGGTCTGTTCCAGCAGTAATCCCAGTTTGGTATCATTCACAACCCTAGAGGCTAGGCTAGGGCGGGGCACGATTACTGGACTGATGTACGCGACCAAAGCGACGGCTGAGTGGTACAGCGGTGCGGGTCCAGGCGGGCTACGGACGTGCACGTAGTCCGGTGTTGGACAAACTCGAGGCACGGGTACCAGTAGGTTTAGACTGTGCATTATTGCTTAGGTGTCTGGGGTTGACACCCGAGGGCTTGATACACCCGAAGGTGGACCCAGCACAGTCTGACTACAACCATATGTGGGCCGTATGGACACCAACACTTGACGTGTTAGGTTTATAGGGAGCCGATCGACTAGACCGTTGGGCTGGACCTTGTATTAAGGCCACCTCATGCTATTGGGCCAAAGTTTGGGCTGAGGGATCAATACCTGTTATGTTAGTTTGCTAGTACACTGTGGTGCAAAGCTTAATCTTCTTTATGTGATGACACCTTTATCTATTGCCAGTATGTTCATCTCAGTTTCCATCATGATGTTAACTTTATTAGTTTATAGACTGATCGTAGTAGGGCTTACCAGTCTTTTTGACTGACCTGTTTTCTTTCGCTTCTTTTCTTCCGTTTCCTCCCCCCCAGGTTCTCAGGGAGGGAATAGTGGTGCTTAGCTTGGATCGCTTGCTTGTTTGCTGGATAGCTCATGTATGTCTGGACATTGAGCTCGCTATGGTTTATCATCTTTATTTTGGGGATAGTACTATGTATTTCAGTATTTCTGTTTATGATGTACTAGACATGTTTATTTTGGCAATTGACTTTATGATGTACTAGACTTGTTTTGAGATGGTTTGAAATATTCCGCTGTTTTATTCTCACTTACTCTGTTTTACATATATATTTATGTTCTTGTTCTGCCTTGATACATCATTATGCATACTTACCCAGTTCTAACGCCCCCCAGAAGCTAGTGCCCCCGAAAGAGTGACCCTAGCGGAGGTGGGGTGTTACAAATTTGGTATCAGAGCCAGGTTTACAAGAAAGAACAAAAAGTTTTTAAAAGACTTTTGAAAAACTATTTTCAAAACAAGTATAAAGTATTTTCCAAAGAAAAGTCTAGTATTTTAAAAGGCTATTCCCCAAAAAGCCATTAGCGTTATCCTTCGTTCCCTTGACCTAATCTTATCTTATCTTTCGTTTCAATATGGCTGAGAATCTTGCCATCCCGGATGGAGTAAATGTACCACTCTGGTATAGGAGACTTCTAGAAGCTACGGCGGCAGCCGGCCCCGCAAACCCTACTCCCACTCCTCCTCCTGTAGTTGAGAATCCTCCCCCTAATGTCCCTCCTCCGGTGGTCCCTGTTCCTCCTCCTCCAGTGGTTAATATTCCTCCTCCCGTTGCTAATGTTCCTCCCCCTCCTGTTGCTGAGGCTCCTCTTCCTCCTCCTCCCCCTCAGCATCCTCAGGTTGAGTTCACGAAGGTTTGTAAAGACTTCAAGGCGATGGGAGGCAAGAATTTCCTAGGCACGGAATCTTTTGTTGAAGCTAGGAATTGGCTGAAAGACACTGAGGACTTGTTTGCTATCTTTAGGATTGATGACGAGAGGAAGATCTTATTGACAGTATGGCTTTTGAAGGACGAAGCAGCCTATTGGTGGGAGGTCACCAATGGGACGAGGCCCGTCGAGACTTGGGCCGATTTGAGGGCTAGATTTGTGGCCAAGTTTCTATCTTCTGCTGAGGCGAATTTACAGATGGAGAAGTTCATTGCATTAAAGCAAGGTGATATGTCTGTCAAGGAGTATGTGAACAAGTTTAATCAGCTGGCCCGTTTTGGTTTGGATATGGTGAACACTCCTGAGAAGAAGGCTCTTCGATTTGCTAGAGGATTGAATGAGCCGCTGCAGGGTTTGGCGATGTCGCATATTCCGCATGGGGCTACTTTTGAGAGTTTGGTCGATATGGCTCTGCTTCAGGGAGATGGAAAGAAAGAGGTCAAGTTGAGTGATACTCAAGCAAAAAGACTGATTCTCAAGGTAAAGGCAATCAAGGTGGCCAAAGCAGTCAGGGGAATCAGAGCAAGAACAAGAAGGGGAACAATAACAAAGGCAAGGGAAAGTGCAATTACTGTGGTGCGCCTGGACACTTTGCTAAGGATTATAGGAAGAATAAAAGGAAGCTTAGTGGTGGATGTTTTTCCTGTGGTGAGGCTGGACACTTCAGCAAGGAATGCCCGAAGAAGAAAGGGCAGGGTCAGACTCAGCATGCTGGATCTTCAGGAGGGCAAGTTCATGCTCTCAATACCGCTTCAGTTCCCGATCGAGGTAGTGTTTCTGTTGAGAACCTTGTTTATGTTTCTGATCTTCCAGTTCGTACCTTATTTGATTCTGGTGCATCACATAGCTTTATTTCATCTGATCTTGTTGATAGCTTGCACCTTAGTACTAGCTTAGTGTATGATCCCGTTTGTGTTTCGAATCCCATTGGGGGTTCTGCTCATCTATCTATGATATGTGAGGATCTGAGGATCTCTATACTCAGTGTAGAGTTCTTGTGTAGTGCGTATGTTCTTGGTTTCAGGGGATACGGATTGATTTTGGGCAAGGATTGGCTGTCTAGACATGGAGCCATTCTTGATTGTGAGCATAGGGTTGTGAAGCTTGTGACTCGCCTTGGCAACACCTTAGAGATTTCGTGCAATCCGAAGGATCCCGTCATGTTGTGCTATCTTGAATCTCTCGACTCGTCAGAGCAAACCCTTCAGTCTGTAAGGGTGGTCCGAGATTATCCAGATGTTTTTGAAGAAGTTAAGGGGTTGCCCCCAAAACGAGAGATTGATTTTCGCATTTATCTGGTGGATAATGCTAAGCCTGTTTCTTTGCCCGTTCGGCACATGGCTCCGCGTGAGAGACGAGAGCTCAGCAAGCAAGTAAAGGAGTTGCTTGAGAAGAACTTCATCAGACGAAGTATATCCGAATGGGGAGCGCCTGTGGTGTTTGCTACTAAGGCAGATGGTTCTCTTCGACTATGTGTGGACTATAGAGAGTTGAATAAGCTGACTAAGAAGAACAGACACCCATTACCGAGGATTGATGATCTTTTTGACCAGCTTGTTGGTGCTTCTGTTTTCTCTCAGCTTGATCTTGCTACTGGATTTCATCAGCTCAGAGTGGCTGAAGATAGTATAGACAAGACTGCATTTAGAACTCCAGATGGATTCTTTGAATGGCTTGTTATGCCGTTCGGTTTGACGAATGCACCCGCGTATTTCGTGGACTTGATGAGTAGGGTGTTTCGAGAGTTCTTGAACAAGTTTGTCGTGGTCTTTGTGGATGATATTCTGATTTTCTCCAAGGATGAAGAAGAGCACGCGAGGCATCTTGTAGAGGTGATGGATACGCTTAGAGCACATCAGTTAAAGGCCAAGTTCTCCAAGTGTCACTTTTGGAGAAGGGAAGTTAGATTCCTTGGGCATATCGTATCCAAGCAAGGCTTAGCGGTGGATCCCGCTAAGGTGGTTGCAGTTCAGGATTGGAAGACTCCAAGGAATGCAACCGAGGTGAGAAGTTTTCTAGGTCTTGCGGGTTTTTACCGGAAGTTCATCAAGGACTTCGCGAAGATTTCTGCTCCTCTCACTAAATTGACGAAGAAGAATTCAGTTTTTGCTTGGAGCTTAGAGTGCGAGCTTGCTTTTCAGAAGCTCAAGAGAGCTCTCACATCAGCACCCGTTCTAGCTTTGCCCGATGGAGGGAAATTATTTACAGTATACACCGATGCATGTGGCACGGGGTTGGGAGCTGTTCTGATGCAAGAGGGCAGAGTGATATGCTTTGGCGGTAGACAACTCAAAGTGCATGAGAAGAATTATCCCACTCATGACTTAGAGTTGGCAGCAATAGTATATGCACTCAAGGCATGGCGCCATTATCTTCTGGGAGAAAGATTTGAGCTTTATACCGATCACAAGTCTTTGAAGTATCTCTTTTCTCAGAAGAATCTGAATCTGAGGCAGCAAAGATGGATGGAATTCTTGGCGTCCTATGATTTTGAAATAGCTTATACCCCTGGCAAGGGGAATGTGGTGGCTGATGCATTGAGTAGAAGAAGGTTGACCCTAAGTCCTCTATTCGTTGAGATGAAGAATTTAGAGTATGTGGCAACCTTTGATTTCTCTTTGGCGATGGAGTCGATGACCGGTTCTTTAGCATCTCTGGAACTCAGGCCTACCCTTCTTGATCAAGTTGGGGCTTCACAGAGAAAAGACCCTCACATAGTGGAGATTATGGATAAGCTGACTCGAGGAGAGACGTCTAGCCACCTCGCTCGATATTCTGTTGATGACAAGGGTTGGCTGAGGAGAGATGGAAGGTTATGTGTTCCCATGGTAGAAGATTTAGTAAGAAAAGTTCTGGAGGAAGCGCATCGCTCTAAGTTGACTATACATCCAGGCGGTGATAAGATGTATAAAGATATGAAGCATATTTTCTTTTGGCCTGGGATGAAGAAGGATGTGGCAGAGTTTGTCTCTAGATGTATCATTTGCCAGCAAGTTAAGGCCGAGTCAAGGAAGCCCGGTGGGCTATTGCATCCTCTAGATGTTCCACTTTGGAAGTGGGAGAGTATCTCCATGGACTTTATTGATGGGCTTCCAAGGTCAAGGAAAGGGAATACAAGCATATGGGTCATTGTAGATAGGCTTACGAAGAGTGCTCATTTCATTCCGGTGAAGAGCAAAAGGACCGCATCTGGACTAGCATCAGTATATCTTCGTGAGATTGTGAGACTTCATGGAGTCCCTTCTAGTATTGTCAGTGACCGTGACCCAATCTTTACAAGTCAATTCTGGAATAGCTTGCAAGAGGCTATGGGCACGAGGTTGAATCTGAGTACTGCTTATCACCCACAGACGGACGGCCAAACCGAAAGGGTAAATAGGGTACTCGAGGATCTATTAAGGCTTTGTATTCTGGACTTTGGTGGTACTTGGGAAGACCGTCTTCCTCTTGTTGAGTTTGCATATAATAACTGTTATCAGGCAAGCATAGGGATGGCACCATTTGAAGCTTTATATGGGAGGCCGTGCAAGTCGCCTACATGTTGGTGGGAGACTATAGAGAAGCTCATACTTGGGCCTGATATGATCAGAGATACGTCCGAGAAGATCGAGTTGATTCGGAGACGAATGAAAGCGGCCCAAGACCTACAGAAATCCTATGCTGATAAGCGAAGATCCGATTTGGAGTTTGATGTTGGGGATATGGTTTTCGTAAAGGTTTCTCCTTTGCGGAATGTGGTCCGATTTGGAGCTGTTGGGAAGTTAGCACCGAGATTTGTTGGACCCTTCCCTATCATAGAGAGAATTGGGAAGATGGCTTATAAAGTTCAATTGCCCGAGAAGCTGTCCGGAGTGCATAATGTCTTTCATGTCTCGCATCTCCGAAAGTGCCTACATGAGTCCGCTGAGGTGGTTGAACCTAGCATTCTTGAAGACGTGGAAGTAGAGAAAGAGGCAACTTTGAGGAGAGCTCCGATTCGTATCTTGGGGACAGAGACCAAGAAGCTAAGGAATCGAGAGGTCAATTTGGTGAAGGTTCAATGGGGTGAAGCCGAAGAAGACGCAACTTGGGAAACCGAGGAGAAGATGCGTGGGCTTTATCCATTCCTTTTTGAGGGTACACTCTCAATCTCTTTCCTTTGTTAGCATATCTTTCTCTTTGCTATCCATGTTTATCTAGTTATCGTGCTAATCTTGTCATGAGAACCTTAGGTAGAAACCCTTTGGATGAAACATGTGTTTGAGACATGTTATGTTTGATGGTTGCAAGTGGTTGCAAGTGTTTGCAAGTGGTTACTCGTGGATGCATGATACACATTAGGCACTAGATCGGCTCACACACTCCTCATATTGCATGTGCATGAGTGTTTATGCTTATTCTTGGATAAAATTTGTATGCAATCACATGGATGTTGCATATGGATGTATGATTGAGCACGCATGTAGATATTATACATTATGTTAGGGATTTGCATACATATGGATACATTTCACTAACATATTTTGCATTGATCTTTGCATTAGATAAGTACATATACACACACTTTTGCATATGTTCATACAGCATTTAGAATCTTTTAAGGACAATGTTTGCTCGTGGATGATGCTTTGAGTAGATGGAAGATTGGATGGTAGGATACGTTCTCCCTAACTTGAAGATTTCGGGGACGAAATCCTTTAAGGAGGGGAGAATGTAACAACCCGTATTTTCAATAACCTGTTATAACATAAATCGAGGCAGAATTTAATTCTAAAATCCGAATCAAGGGAAACGGGCTATGCCATTGCGTTCGTCTCGGGAAAATACGCGAAATAGAGTCCGAGTTTTCGAAAATCGAAGTCCGTATGACCCAGTTAAGGCCCATTGAAGTTTTCAGAAATTTCCATGTTAAAAACAGATTTAAATTTTAAATTAAAAACAAGGATTAGGGCTAACTGGCGTCAGGCGGGAAAACTCCCGCCAAGACCCCCATGTCGACAGGCATGTCGACAGGGGTCTAAGGGTGTCGACTGCCCTGTCGACAGCCCTGTCGACACGGGGTGGCCGGGCAGTTTTGCCTGGCGCACCATTTTTGATTTGGGCCTGGTTGTGTGGCTTGGTTCTGGAGAAATCCGAAATCTGATGGACCTAATTCAACCTAGGGTTAATCCTATGGTCTAAATCACTAGCCTAATCTATAGATAAGACCCTAACCTACCCTAAATCACTCATTATTCATTCTAGCAACCAAACTATGTCAAATTGAATTCTCAAATGGCCTCCACCTAAAAACCCTAGCCTCCACCCTCTTCAAAAATCATTCCTATGACGATTTTGATGTTCATACAAGCATTTCTAAGTTGTATGAATGATCATTAGCTTGCATACATCATCAAGTTGCAGGCTTTATTTGCTAAGCTAGAGTTTTTGGGATTTTTGTTAATTGGAGCTTTGTTTTGGGTTTTTATATGCTTGCATAAAGGGCTTCTCAATCTTTATTAGTAGATTTGTGTCTTCATTTGTAAGCCCTCTTACCTTCATTTTAGAAACTCTAAAGTTAATATGTGATGAAAGTTGGGATTTATGCATGTTTAATAAGTTATGCATGCTTATGCGAGTTCACTATGCTATGTTATGCATGTTTAATAAGTTATGCATGCTTATGTGAGTTCACTATGCTATGTTACACATGTTTGATAAGTTATGCAAGTTCACTATGCCATGATTTGCAAGTTTAACAAGTTATGCATGTTTATGCAAGTTCACTATGCCATGATTTGCAAGTTTAACAAGTTATGCATGTTTATGCAAGTTCACTATGCCATGATTTGCAAGTTTAACAAGTTATGCATGTTTATGCAAGTTCACTATGCCATGATTTGCAAGTTTAACAAGTTATGCATGTTTATGCAAGTTTACTAGGCCATGATTTGCAAGTTTAACACGTTATGCATGTTTATTATGATATGTAAGATTTATCATGTATGTTGTGCCAAGTTCCCTCTTTCTATCCTTTATGCGTTATGACGAATATGTAAGTGATAGAATGACGTTGGGGGGGGTTTGGGGTAAAACTTAAAATACATGAAAATATGAGATTGGGAATTTACCTATTAAGTTAGGTCTACCCCTTGGGAATTTACCTATTAAGTTAGGTCTACCCAAGTATTTGTTAAACTTGTAATTATGTTTTGAAAATAAAGTGGACATGACACTTAGAAAACATAAGTGTGGCCCACTCGAGGTTGGGTTGAGTTTGTAGCGTAAACCTACCCGGAACCGACCGGCTTAACTAGTTGCTACAAACAATAGGACCCAATGTGAGAAGTTGGTCATGTGTACCTTGGACCCGAGGTTAGACCAAGTTGTGGTGTAAAGCTACCCGGACCCGCCCGGCTTAACTAGTAACCGCAACAAAGTCTAATGTGAGAGGTTAAGGCACAATTAAATTAATTAATGCCTCATGATTAGGGTTAAGTCATGGCCCACTAATACTTAACCAATTTTGGGGATACGAGGGATTAAATGGGGTTAAGTGGTGAAGTGTTGGTTACACTTAACTAATTTAATCCATGATTAGTGAGGGGTTAAACCACACTTAACCCTCTTAGAAAACCCTAGCAACGTGGTCTGTTCCAGCAGTAATCCCAGTTTGGTATCATTCACAACCCTAGAGGCTAGGCTAGGGCGGGGCACGATTACTGGACTGATGTAAGCGACCAAAGCGACGGCTGAGTGGTACAGCGGTGCGGGTCCAGGCGGGCTACGGACGTGCACGTAGTCCGGTGTTGGACAAACTCGAGGCACGGGTACCAGTAGGTTTAGACTGTGCATTATTGCTTAGGTGTCTGGGGTTGACACCCGAGGGCGTGATACACCCGAAGGTGGACCCAGCACAGTCTGACTACAACCATATGTGGGTCGTATGGACACCAACACTTGACGTGTTAGGTTTATAGGGAGCCGATCGACTAGACCGTTGGGCTGGACCTTGTATTAAGGCCACCTCATGCTATTGGGCCAAAGTTTGGGCTGAGGGATCAATACCTGTTATGTTAGTTTGCTAGTACACTGTGGTGCAAAGCTTAATCTTCTTTATGTGATGACACCTTTATCTATTGCCAGTATGTTCATCTCAGTTTCCATCATGATGTTAACTTTATTAGTTTATAGACTGATCGTAGTAGGGCTTACCAGTCTTTTTGACTGACCTGTTTTCTTTCGCTTCTTTTCTTCCGTTTCCCCCCCCCCCCCCCAGGTTCTCAAGGAGGGAATAGTGGTGCTTAGCTTGGATCGCTTGCTTGTTTGCTGGATAGCTCATGTATGTCTGGACATTGAGCTCGCTATGGTTTATCATCTTTATTTTGGGGATAGTACTATGTATTTCAGTATTTCTGTTTATGATGTACTAGACATGTTTATTTTGGCAGTTGACTTTATGATGTACTAGACTTGTTTTGAGATGGTTTGA
This sequence comes from Allium sativum, assembly GCA_030737875.1. Taxonomy (NCBI): domain Eukaryota; kingdom Viridiplantae; phylum Streptophyta; class Magnoliopsida; order Asparagales; family Amaryllidaceae; genus Allium; species Allium sativum. The sequence goes on along the minus strand of CM060909.1, from coordinate 942,454,152 downwards.
GATATTCCGCTGTTTTATTCTCACTTACTCTGTTTTACATATATATTTATGTTCTTGTTCTGCCTTGATACATCATTATGCATACTTACCCAGTTCTAACGCCCCCCCAGAAGCTAGTGCCCCCGAAAGAGTGACCCTAGCGGAGGTGGGGTGTTACAAAACTCTTTCTTTATGATGCAAATATAGAAACTTGACTTGAATGCAAGCTAATGATGCTCATACAAGTTTGAAAACACTTTTATGCATGGAAAATCTCATAGAAATTTATTTAGAAATTTTATGAAGAGAGTGGAGGCCATGAGAGGATTGATTTTGCCATAGTTTAGTTGTAGGATAGATTAATGATGATTTAGGGCTAGGTTAGGGCCTTATTTATAGATTAGACAAGTGTTTTAGGCCATAGGATTAAACCCTAGTTGCAATCTCAGCCCTTAAAACCGAATCTGGCCCCCAAGCTCAACACAATCTCAGAATGGTGCACCAGACTAAACAGCCCGGCTGGACCAAGTCGACAGCCAAGTCGACAGGGCTGTCGACTTGGGTCCAACCAAGTCGACTCCCAAGTCGACAGGGCTGTCGACTTGGGTGTTCTGGTGGGAATTCTCCCGCCTGGCCCAAACTGGCCCAAGTTTTCAAATTCAAACTTGAATTTGAAATCTGTTTTTGCTTTGGAATTTTCTGAAAACTTCGTTGGGCCTTAATCGGGTCATACGGACTCCGATTTTCGAAAACTCGGACTCTATTTCGCGTATTTTTCCGAGACGAACGCAATGGCATAGCCCGTTTCCCTTGATTCAGATTTTAGAATTTAATTCTGCCTCGATTTATGTTATAACTAGTTATTGAAAATACGGGTTGTTACATTCTCCCCTCCTTAAAGGATTTCGTCCCCGAAATCTTCAAGTTAGGAAGAACGTATCCTACCATCCAACATCCATCTACTCAAAACATCATCCACGAGCAATCATTGTCCTTACAAGATTCTAAATGTTGTATGAGCAAATGCAAAGGTGTGTGTATATGTACTTATCTAATGCAAATATCATCAATGCAAATTATGTTAGTGAAATGAATCCATATGTATGCAATTCCTAACATAATGTATAACATCTATATGTGTACATATCACATACATCCATATGCAACATCCATGTGATAACACAAAAATTTTCATCCATGAATAAATGTAAACACTCATGCATATGCAATATGAGGAGTGTGTGAGCCGATCTAGTGCCTAACGTGTATAATGCATCCACGAGTAACCACTTGCAAACACTTGCAACCACTTGCAACCATCAAGCATAACATGTTTCAAACACATGTTTCATCCAAAGGGTTTCTACCTAAGGTTCTCATGACAAGATTAACACGATAAACTAGATAAACATGGATAGCAAAGAGAAAGATATGCTAACAAAGAAAAGAGATTGAGAGTGTACCCTCAAAAAGGAATGGATAAAGCCCACGCATCTTCTCCTCGGTTTCCCAAGTTGCGTCTTCTTCGGCTTCACCCCATTGAACCTTCACCAACTTGACCTCTTGATTCCTTAGCTTCTTGGTCTCCGTCCCCAAGATACGAATCGGAGCTCTCCTCAAGGTAGCCTCTTTCTCCAATTCCACATCTTTCAGAACACTTGGCTCAACAACCTCTGCTGATTCATGTAAACACTTCCGGAGATGCGAGACATGAAAAACATCGTGTACTCCAGCAAGCTTCTCGGGCAACTCTACTCTATAAGCCATCTGCCCGATCCTCTCTATAATAGGGAATGGTCCAACAAACCTCGGTGCTAACTTCCCAACGGCTCCAAATCGGACCACATTCCGCAAAGGAGAAACCTTCACGAAAACCATATCCCCAATATCAAACTCCAAATCAGTTCTTCGCTTATCAGGATAGGATTTCTGTCGGTCTTGGGCCGCTTTCATCCGTCTCCGAATCAACTCGACCTTCTCGGATGTATCTCTGATCATATCAGGCCCAAGTATAAGCTTATCTGTAGTCTCCCACCAACATGTAGGCGACTTGCACGGCCTCCCATATAAAGCTTCAAATGGTGCCATCCCTATGCTTGCCTGATAATTGTTATTATATGCAAACTCAACAAGAGGAAGATGGTCTTCCCAAGTACCGCCAAAATCCAAAATACAAAGCCTCAACAGATCCTCGAGTACCCTATTCACCCTTTCGGTTTGACCGTCCGTCTGTGGGTGATAGGCCGTACTTAGATTCAACCTTGTGCCCATAGCTTCTTGCAAGCTATTCCAGAACTGACTTGTAAAAATTGGGTCATGGTCACTGACTATACTAGAAGGGACTCCATGAAGTCTCACAATCTCACGAAGCTATACAGACGCTAGCCAAGGTGCGGTCCTCTTGCTCTTCACCGGAATGAAATGAGCACTCTTCGTAAGTCTGTCCACAACAACCCAAATGCTCGTATTCCCTTTCCTTGACCTTGGTAGCCCATCGATAAAATCCATGGAAATACTCTCCTACTTCCGAAGTGGAACGTCTAGAGGATGCAATAGCCCACCGGGCTTCTTTGACTCGGCCTTAACTTGCTGGCAAATGATACATCTAGAGACAAACTCTGCCACATCCTTCTTCATCCCAGGCCAAAAGAAAATGCGCTTCATATCTTTATACATCTTATCTCCGCCCGGATGTATAGTCAACTTAGAGCGATGCGCTTCCTCAAGAACTCTTCTTACTAGATCTTCTACCATTGGAACACATAACCTTCCGTCTCTCCTCAGCCAACCCTTGTCATCAATAGAATATCGGGCGAGATGACTAGACGCCTCTCCTCGAATCAGCTTATCCATAATCTCAACTATCTGAGGGTCTTCTCTCTGCGAAGCCTCAACTTGATCAAGGAGGGTAGGTCTGAGTTCCAGAGATGCTAAAGAACCGGTCATTGACCCAACCGCCAAAGAGAAATCAAAGGTTGCCACATACTCTAAATTCTTCATCTCAACGAATAGAGGACTTAGGGTCAACCTTCTTCTACTCAATGCGTCTGCTACCACATTCCCCTTTCCAGGGGTATAAGCTATCTCAAAATCATAGGACGCCAAGAATTCCATCCATCTTTGTTGCCTCAGATTCAGATCCTTCTGAGAAAAGAGATACTTCAATGACTTGTGATCGGTATAAAGCTCAAATCTTTCGCCCAGAAGATAATGGCGGCAAGCCTTGAGTGCATATACTATTGCTGCCAACTCTAAGTCATGAGTGGGATAATTCTTCTCATGCACTTTGAGTTGTCTACCGCCAAAGCATATCACTCTTCCTTCTTGCATCAGAATAGCTCCTAACCCCGTGCCACATGCATCGGTGTATACTGTAAATAACTTCCCTCCATCGGGCAAAGCTAGAACAGGTGCTGATGTGAGAGCTCTCTTGAGCTTCTGAAAAGCAAGCTCGCATTCTATGCTCCAAGCAAAAACTAAATTCTTCTTCGTCAATTTAGTGAGAGGAGCGGATATCTTCGCGAAGTCCTTGATGAACTTCCGGTAAAAACCTGCAAGACCTAGAAAACTTCTCACTTCGGTTGCATTCCTTGGAGTCTTCCAATCCTGAACTGCAACTACCTTAGCAGGATCCACCGCTAAGCCTTGCTTAGATACTATATGCCCAAGGGATCTAACTTCCCTTCTCCAAAAGTGACACTTGGAGAACTTGGCCTTCAACTGATGCGCTCTAAGCGTATCCATCACCTCCATGAGATGCTTTGCGTGTTCTTCCTCATCCTTAGAGAAGATCAGAATATCATCTACGAAGACCACGACAAACTTGTTCAAGAACTCCCTGAACACCCTACTCATCAAGTCCACGAAATATGCGGGTGCATTAGTCAAGCCGAACGGCATGACAAGCCATTCGAAGAATCCATCTGGAGTTCTGAACGCAGTCTTGTCTATACTATCTTCAGCTACCCTGAGCTGATGGAATCCCGTAGCAAGATCAAGCTGAGAGAAAACAGAAGCACCGACAAGCTGGTCAAAGAGATAATCAATCCTCGGTAACGGGTGTCTGTTCTTCTTAGTCAGATTATTCAACTCTCGATAGTCAACACAAAGTCGGAGAGAACCATCTGCCTTTGTAGCAAATACCACAGGCGCTCCCCATTCAGATATACTTCGTCTAATGAAGTTCTTCTCAAGCAACTCCTTTACTTGCTTACTTAGCTCCCGCCTTTCACGCGGAGCCATGTGCCGAACGGGCAAAGAAACCGGCTTTGCATTATCCACCAAATAAATGCGGAAATCAATCTCTCGCTTAGGGGGCAACCCCCTAACTTCATCGAAAACATCCGGATATTCTCGAACCACTCTCACAGATTGAAGAGTTTCCATTGACGAGTCGAGTGATTCAAGATAGCACAACATGACGGGACCTCTCGGATCACAAGAAATTTCTAGGGTGTTTCCGAGGCGAGTCACGAGCCTCACAACCCTATGCTCACAATCAAGAATGACTCCATATCTGGACAGCCAATCCATGCCCAATATCAATCCGTATCCCCTAAAACCAAGAACATAAGCACTGCACAAGAACTCTACACTCAGTATAGAGATCCTCAAATCCCCACATATAATAGACAAATGGGCAGAACCCCCAATAGGATTTGAGACACAGACGGGATCATCTACCAAGCTAGTACTAAGGTGCAACTATCAACAAGATCAGATGAGATAAAGCTATGCGATGCACCAGAATCAAACAAGGTACGAACTGGAAAATCAGAAATATATACAAGGCTCTCAACAGAAATACTACCTCGATCGGGAACTGGAGTGACATTGAGAGCATGAACTTGCCCTCCTGAAGGTCCAGCACGCTGAGTCTGACCCTGGCCTTGCCCTTGCTTCTTCGGGCAATCCTTACTGAAATGTCCAGTCTCACCGCAGAAAAAGCATTCACCATTCTTCCTTTTCCTCTTCTTACAATCCTTAATAAGATGCCCAACTGAACCGCAATAATGACACTTCCCCTTGTTGTTCTTGCCCTTGTTGTTATTTCCCTTGTTGTTGTTCCCCTTGTTGCCTTAACTCTTGTTCTTGTTCTGATTGCCTTGACTGCTCTGACCACTTGGATTACCCTGATTTCCTTTCCACTGGGAATCAGTCTTCTTGGCTTGAGTATCATTCATCTTGACCTCTTTCTTGACATCTCCCTGAAGTAACGCCATATCAACCAAGCTCTCAAACGTGGCCCCATGGGGAATATGTGACATAGCCAATCCCTGCAACGGCTCATTCAATCCTCTAGCAAAACGAAGAGCCTTCTTCTGAGGAGTATTCGCCATATCCAAGCCAAAATGAGCTAACTGATTGAACTTGTTCACATACTCTTTGACAGACATATCTCCTTGTCTCAAAGTTATGAACCTCTCCATTTGCAGATTCTCCTCATCAGAAGATAGAAACTTAAGCACGAACCTTGCCCTGAAATCGGCCCAAGTCTCAACAGGCCTAGTACCATTGGTGACTTCCCACCAATAAGCGGCTTCATCCTTCATAAGCCAAACCGCCAACAAGATCTTCCTCTGATCGTCTATCCCAAAGATAGCAAATAAATCCTCGGTCTCTTTCAACCAATTTCTGGCCTCTACAAAAGTCTCAGTGCCTTGAAAGTTCTTGCCACCCATTGCTTTGAAATCTTTGCAAGTCTTTGCGAAGTCAGCTTGAGGATGCTGAGGAGGAGGAGGAAGAGGAACCTCAGCGACAGGAGGAGGAGGAACATTGACTACCGGAGGAGGAGGAGGAGGAGGGACATCTGCGGGGCCGGCTTCGGTCGCCCTAGCCTCCAAAAGTCTCCTATACCAAACAGGTACGTGTACTCCCTCCGGAATAGCAAAGTTATCGGCCATACTGAAAATGAAGAAAAAGACAGGTTCAGAATGGAGAAAAACGAAGGAATTTGGCTAATGGCTTTTTGGGGAATAACCTTTAAAATAAACTAGACTTTTCCTTGGAAAATACTTTATACTTGGTTTTGAAAATAGTTTTCCAAAAAGTTTTCTAAAAACCTTTTTGTTCCTTCTCGTAAACCTGGCTCTGATACCAAAATGTAACACCCCACCTCCGCCAGGGTGACTCTTGCAAGCACTCTGACTTTGGAGGGGCGTTTGAACCAGGTAAACATGCATAATGATATATCAAGGCAGAACAAGAACATATGTATATATGTAAACAGAGTAAATAACATAGATAAAACAGCGGAAGATTTTCAAACCATTACAAAACAAGTCTGGTACAACATAATGTTAACTTTCCAAATACACAAGTCTAGATAAAAACAACATTACTGAAATACATAAGTACTATCCCCAAAATAAGTGATAACCATAGCTAGCTTCATGTCAAGACCGTACATGAGCTAAAATCCCACAAGCAAGCGATCAGAAATCCAGCTAAGCTCCAATATTCCCTCCCTGAGAACCTGGGGGGGAGGGAACGGAAGAAAAGAGGCGAAAGAAAATAGGTCAGTCAAAAAGACTGAGTAAGCCCTACTACAATCAATGTAAACTGATAAAGTTAACTGGCATGATGGAAGCTGAGATGAACATAAGGATAACTACATACTAGCATGATGATTAACTAACAAGGTAGATAAAGGTGTCATCGCATAATCAGGATTAAGGTTTTGCACCACAGGTGTACTAGCAAACTAACATGACTGGAATAAGCAAGTATTGATCCCTTGGCCCAAGCTTTGGCCCAATAACATGAAATGACCCTAATACAAGGTCCAACCAAATGGTCTAGTCGATCGGCTCCCTAAGCCTAACTCGTCACGTGTTGGTGTCAATACGGCCCAAACATAATTGTAGTCGAACTGTGTCGGGTCCACCCTTCGGGCGTATCAAGCCCTAGGGTGCCAACCCCTGGACACCATAAACATGAGTGCACAATCTCGATCTACTGGTACCCATGGGTGACTTCTCCAAATACGGACTGTGTGCACGACCATAGTCCGTCCGGAACTACATCGGCGTACCACCCGGCCGTCGTTTATTGGTCGCTTACCTCCAGCCCAGTAATCGTGCCCCCTCCCTAGCCTAGTCCCTAGGGTCTTAATGATACAAACTTGGGATTACTACTCGAGTGGGCCCCCATTGCTAGGATTTTCTAGTGGGTTAAGTACAGTTTAACCCTCTTGCTAATCATGGATTAACTTGGTTAAGTGTAACAATGAGTTCACGACTTAACCCCGATTAATCTACCAAGCCCAAATTGGTTAAGTATTAAGTGGACCATGACTTAACCCTAATCATGAGGCATTAATTAATTAATGTGCCTTAACCTCTCACATTAGACTTTGTTGCGGTTACTAGTTAAGCCGGTCGGTTCCGGGTAGCTTTGCACCACAACTTGGTCTAACCTCGGGTTCAAGGTACAACATGGCCAACTTCTCACATTGGGTCCTATTAATTGTAGCAACTAGTTAAGCCGGTCGGTTCCGGGTAGGTTTACGCTACAAACTCAACCCAACCTCGAGTTGGCCACACTTATCTTTTCTAAGTGTCATGTCCATCATGTTTCCAAAACATGTTACAAGTTTTCAAGCAATTGGGTAGACCTAACTTAATAGGTAAATTCCCAATGGGTAGACCTAACTTAATAGGTAAATTCCCAAGCTTACGTTTTTATGTCTTTTAAGTTTACCCAACCCCAAACGCAATCCCATCGCTTACATATCGCAATAGCGCATAAAGGATAGAAAGAGGGAACTTGGCATAATTATGACATAAAGGTATTGAAGCCACAAGTTTAACATGGTGGCATATGAAATGTTCATATGTTCATACACTTGCATATTGCATTTTTAGGCCTCAAAAGCATGCATAAAACCAAACTTAGCATATTGGTGATGCATAGTGATAAATGACATGTAGAAATGGCCATAAGTTCGCATTTAGCCTCACATGCAAGTTATCATAAGAGATATGATAACTTACATGTTGCCAAAATGCAACCTTTAGCATAAAGCTTGAAGCTTTATGTTCATATACTCAAGATAAGCTTGCATAACATGATAATATGAACCAAATGATTATCCCAAACTTGCATAACATAACTTGCATATCATATGACAAACTTGCATATCAAACTTGCATAATATAACTTGCATATCATATGACAAACTTGCATATCAAACTTGCATAACATAACTTGATAAACTTGCATTTCATAGCATAGTAAACTTGCATATAAACTTGCATAACATAACTTGATAAACTTGCATTTCATAGTATAGTAAACTTGCATATCATACATTTAACTTTAGAGTTTAAGTATGAAAGTAGAATAGGGCTTACAATGCTTAAGAAGTCACAAAAATATGACAAAGCCCTTATGAAATCATTCAAACCCAAAATGCAAGCTCTAACATAAAAACCCTTGAGCCAAAATGATCAAAACTCTTTCTTTATGATGCAAATATAGAAACTTGACTTGAATGCAAGCTAATGATGCTCATACAAGTTTGAAAACACTTGTATGCATGGAAAATCTCATAGAAATTTATTTAGAAATTTTATGAAGAGAGTGGAGGCCATGAGAGGATTGATTTTGCCATAGTTTAGTTGTAGGATAGATTAATGATGATTTAGGGCTAGGTTAGGGCCTTATTTATAGATTAGGCAAGTGTTTTAGGCCATAGGATTAAACCCTAGTTGCAATCTCAGCCCTTAAAACCGAATCTGGCCCCCAAGCTCGACACAATCTCAAAATGGTGCACCAGACTAAACAGCCCGGCTGGACCAAGTCGACAGCCAAGTCGACAGGGCTGTCGACTTGGGTCCAACCAAGTCGACTCCCAAGTCGATAGGGCTGTCGACTTGGGTGTTCTGGTGGGAATTCTCCCGCCTGGCCCAAACTGGCCCAAATTTTCAAATTCAAACTTGAATTTGAAATCTGTTTTTGCTTTGGAATTTTCTGAAAACTTCGTTGGGCCTTAATCGGGTCATACGGACTCCGATTTTCGAAAACTCGGACTCTATTTCGCGTATTTTTCCGAGACGAACGCAATGGCATAGCCTGTTTCCCTTGATTCGGATTTTAGAATTTAATTCTGCCTCGATTTATGTTATAACAGGTTATTGAAAATACGGGTTGTTACAGGACTTGTAAATGGATGTGTATCTGACGTTGTAAATTGACAATGTGGTATGCAGAGATGCTGTGATCAAGGCTTTTGTTGAAAAGCAGAGCCTTGTGGTTGATAATCGAAGTAGGGCTTTAAATAGCTACCTTCGTGTTTGGCGTTGATTCGCGGGCCTCACACCCCGATATGGACCAGAAACGGGAGAGGACTTCAGGGAGGACATGCGTTTCTTTCTAGCTAGGAGTGGTGTTTTGGGTCTCTTCGGAGCCGATGGTTTGGTCGGTATATGACCAGTTTACACCCCATTAGGGAAACACAGTGTTCAGGCATTTTAATCCACTCCGTGTGGACCGGCCTGACGATCCATGGGCCCACCTGAGTCTGGGCCCTGAGGCTCGGTCTAGAGAGTCTCAAAGCAGTAAGGACGATCCCTTGCCTTGGTTCATGACCTAAATCCAAATTACAAATACAACATCGTGATGTTTTGATTGTAAACCTATATATGGCGATATGATATATGGTACCCATGCTGTCGACGATTGATACTTATGATTGAAATTGTTTTTGAAACATATAAACACTAGTAATAATAGCAGATATTTTTGTTTTATTCGTATCAAGCATATTTTGGCCATTATAAGGTAAAACTCTATCCTCCGGTTTGCGTTGCAATGTGTGATGGGAACTAAGTCTTATAATGGGTTCAATTTTATAAAAAGCACTGCCATGTTTAAATTACTTACTTGTTTTAAGCACTGGCAATCCAATGGAGTAAACCCGTTCCGCGTTAGCGGCGTGGTCCTGTGATTGGCCTTATTATAAAATAAGTTAAGTAGATTTCTCATACCAGTCCCATGACTGACTCGTAGTTTGTTTCACTTGCAAACTCGGGTGCCCTATTTTCTACACGGGCAGCCTTGTATTCAGGTTTTATCAGGCTCTTTCAGGATAGCTATGGAGCTGAAGATGGATTTTATCATTTCTTTCTTTTTATGTTGTTCAGCTCCTGTTGTACATATTATGTTTTGAATCCGCTGTAGACATTTTATGTAAAGCTGAACTGTATTTTGTAATAAGTATGATCCTATATACTGTGTAACTCTGATGATTATGTTTGTCCAGTGTATTCTGTTGTACATTATCTGGTGTATTTATATATTTCTGTTCTGCTATTGTTTGTTTACGTGTTACATTCCAAAGATTACCCTTGCCACCATGGAACGGGGGTTTGGGGTCATCACAGTTACGACAACTTTTGAGTACTGATAGGTCTAACCATTAGATGATGGCAAGACATCGGGTATCTACCATCGACAGTCAGCATGATACATGATGCACGATGCGAGTAGACGAAGAGCTAAACAAAAAGACCATAGACCTTTTGTTATCAAGGCTATGGGTGAGGGACAGGCCAATTAGGATTTATTGTTTGTTATTTTCTCTTGGGACAGGTCACTAGATCTCAACCTTGTTCGTCTTTCACTAGTTGATGGAGGGGTCAGGTGGGACCATAGCCACTGAAAATGCACACATTAGCATCTATGTATACAGATATCTGAAAAGCTCCAGACCGTGTTCCGTGTTTCTTGTATAGCCCTTCCGCGGGACTCGGTGCACAGTAGAGGATATGTGCGGTTAAGGCATCGAGTACGATTGACGATACGTACGTAGGAGAGTTTAGATACATGCATGTCTGATCTGGGTGGTGTATCATAGAATCTAGGGTATTACTCTGTGATGGATTCTGATTAAATCAAATGGTTAGAAGATGGAGTATGTACACTTACGTAGCATGCGATGACAGATCTATGCATAACGTAGCGTTGTTATATAGAGATCCGTACGTCCCTCCAGTATTGGATGAGGGACTGCGTATATTTCTATGGCGTTATGGCGGAGACCGTGCGAGTAGGGTACCATGGGGCATACCTTAATATTAGGGTTGACTACATATATATTGTATAAGGTTAATCCACTAGAAAATAGATGGGTATGACGCGTATGTAAGCCTTGAGTGCTGTTAACCTAAATAACCTAATAAATAAGAAAATGTATTTGAACGCCAAATGTAGTATTATCCAAAATGTGTAGTTTAAATCCAGTCACCAGAACTTGTGTTCTGACTCCCTCCTTATAACATATTCGCAGAGTAGATTTGTGGAAGAGATATGATAGCTTTGGAAACTGGTTAGGCAATATTATTATCTGGTTAAGGCTATATTTTGATTATATTATATTATATTCATTCCGGTGTGAGATGTTTTCTGATCTCTGATATATTTTATATCACTGTCTTTTTCGCAGGATACCAGGGCAACTAACACGATTTTCGATAGATTAAAATTTTAGAAAAAAAATTGGTCTGTTGGAATTTAGGTTATTACAATGACCGTCTTAGTATCACACCAAATGGTCAACTAACAAATGGGCTTTGGACAGAGGTCGGACTTTGACCTTATTAGGCCGGATTAAAATATTAATCGTCCCGCGTTGTATTTTTAGATTCGGCGCGGTTCAAAAAATAGTCATCCTTGTTACCGCGGTATTTTAAGACCACAATTATACTTTGAACCGACTCCAAGGATTTATAGTCTCAACAACGATGCTTTGAGTACACAACGAACGAGCGAATTTCAAAAATAATTCAGCTAGAAATCCGTAAAATAAATTAAAAGGGATTTTCCCCTTACCTAGCTAACAAAAATTAGACGATTCATGAAATCAAATACCCCAAAAATCAAGATGAAGGATTTTCCTTATTCTTTTCGAAGAAAAATATAAAACTTTTTCCCAAACTGGAATTTATTTATAAATTAACGGTTTCGTATTTATAAATCTATTTTATTATTACTATATATCTCAAATTGGGAAAACCTTCTGATGTCCAAAAATGTTAGAGCTTTAAAATCTTAAGGCTTAATTTTGGTAATTTCAATAAATTATTTAATATATATAGGAAAATGGATACTAAAAATCACAGCGAATAGATATTTATTGTTTTCATGTTTAGTGGCATATTCCTAGTCCTTCCTAATTACATCTTTCCTACCGATCAAACTATATTTGTAAGAACAACACAATAGCTCTAAAATTTTGAAACACGAATAGATTAAAAAAATTAAAACCATATCTTCACAAACTATTTTCCGAAACCGTATTCAAAACCGTTGAAATCCATTTTTTTCAAATAGTTTTAAAAATAAATTTCCTCGAATACAAGGCTAAGAACTCGATTGAATATTTTAAAAATGGTAGATTCGGAATTTTAATGAAGTAAACAAATGGATAAACCTCGTAATTAAATTTCTAAAAAGATACGACATACTAACGTGGGCTTTTTCCCGTTTTGGATCAAGTAATCGTCTTAACTGGAACTACTAACGAAACTATACCAATATAAACGACTATCTCGGTTGTAGTTAGCTTTTGTATTTGTAAAGACCCGCAACTTCCCCGTAAAGGAAAGCGTCGGATAGTTCGAGAACAAGCCACAACAGAACGCATACAGAAGAACATTTCATTGTATATAACAACAATGCATCAGATTACAAGAATATACAGAGTATGAATGAATATTACACAGAAATATCAGAGATTTAAATTACATTTAAATACATAGCAGCGGAAAATAATACAATACACAACTAGAAGAAGATATACGGATACAAAGCTTTCCGGATATCGTTCCAGCTGTAAACCAAAATCCTGTGAATATAAATCTGCAAAACCAAAACTACTAGCTGCCCGTGTCGAAATAAGGGCACCCAGAGTTTAGGTTAAAACAATAAACTCCAGGTCAGTCATGTGACTGGTGTGAGAACTAAAACAGTTGTTAATCTTTGTTTTTAAAGTTAGGTAAATCAAGGGACCACGCCGTATAACACGGAACGGGTTTCCTCCCAAGAATACCAGTGCATAAAACCAACAGCGCAATGCTAAATAAAGAAAGATGAAGCTGTTATAAGACCCAGGTCCTATCACACAATGCAACGCAAGCCGGGGGATAGGGTTTTCCCTTATAACAGCCAAAGAATGCTTGATACGTTTAAAACAAATCATTTGATACTATTATAAGTGCATAGTGTATAAAACACTTCAAATCATAAGTATCAATCATAGGCGGCATGAGCGCCCCATCCCACTATGTCACCATATATAGGTTTACAAATAAAACCGCAAATGTCACGTATTTGGAAATTGGATTTCCGTCTATGAACCGAGGCAAAAGATAGTCCTCAACCGATTCGTGACTCTCTAGCCCGAGCCACAGGTCAGAGCTCGAGTGACCTTGGAGCGACAGGGCCGGTCCACCGATGTGGATTAAAATGCCTGAACACTACGTTTCCCCACCCTATGGGGTGTAAGTCTGGTCCGTCAGCCGACCAGAATGCATCGGCCGAAACCGATATAACCGAGGCGCCTCGCAACAGCAACAACCACATAAGTCAAACTCGTCAGGGCGTGTAAAACCACTGACGCCACTTCTAACTAGAAAGAAACGCAAGTCCTCCCTGAGGTCCGTCTCCCGTTTTTGGTTCATACCTGGTGTGAAACACGCGAGGTAAACGTTACACAAAGCTACGCCACAAAGGCCGTGCTTTGATCATCACCACAAGACTTTGCTTTTCAACAGAAGCCTTGATCATTTGCATCTTAGCATGCCACACAGGCAAACCATCCTATGCAACCGATATCAGTCACACAGAATGAAATCCGATGTCAGACACACAGTCCATTTACAAGTCCGTTCTGGGTCTGAACGAAACCGGAGGCACCTAGTACCTCGCATATCCATCGATCTCCAAGTACATCTGGACGATCACTAACTGTTTCCATCTTCTTGGGTGTACAGCCCAATCAAGATCATCAGTTATCACCCAAACGACGTGAAGACCTCCGGTCTTCGACCATCGTCTTCATCTTCGACTTATCGTCGTATCAGTTATTCAGAATGGGATAAACCCGGTCTTTCCGAATAACTCGCGTATATTTTAAATAAGTGTTACACAAACACAACATACGCCTCATTCCAATTCATTAGTCACTAACCGTAAATTAATCAAGAGAATAATTCCCCAAATATTAACCCCGAAGGCCGAAACCAACATCAGATCAATATCCAGAAAACCATTCTGCTTGGCTAACCGACAGTTAGTTTCTAAATTTCACGTTCAAATCTAATTAAAGATTTAACTATCGCCTGGAGCAAAACTGGTGATACTCCATTCTCGATCTTTTCAATCTAATTAAAGATTCATTAAAACTCCACTTAGTTTTAATCTTTTGACTGGGTTAAAGAATCAGTGTCATTTAAAAACACGGTTCACGATAAACCCAAAATCACATTCATTAATCGTCGGGTTAAAGAACGAGTGTTATTTAAAAACACTGTCCACGATAAACCCAAAAATCAATATCGATTCAATTCCAATTAAATGTTATTTAATTGGTACACTTCATTAAATCTAAATAAAAAGATTTAATCATTTCTCAACTGGGTTCAAGAACAGTGTTAGTGAAGACACCATTCACGACGAACCCAAATCACATTCATTAATTATCGGGTTAAAGAACGAGTGTTATTTAAAACACTGTTCACGATAAACCCAAAAATCAATATCAATTCAATTCCAATTAAATGTTATTTAATTGGTACACTTCATTAAATCTAAATAAAAAGATTTAATCTTTTCTCAGCTGGGTTCAAGAACAGTGTTAGTGAAGACACCATTCACGACAAACCCAAATCACATTCGATATTCAATACAAGGCTCTGAATAGAAAATATATCGGCTTATATTCAATATCGAATTCTACGACTAACAAATGTCGTATTGGAAATAACGATATACATATATATCTTTCAAATTTCCATAACAACACCTGTATAATCATGAATTCCAACATCGAAATATTCCGAAGACAATTTCGATTCAAATCCACTCCAGTGTAATCATTGGAATTTTGGTTACTTTTAAAACCCTTTTCGAATTCAATTTATTTATTTAAAAATAAATAGAATTATAATTCTAGTTCAAAACTAGTTCATTTCGATAAAAATCTATTTTTATCTTTTCTAATATGGAATTTTTCATCCCAATTCTTTCTAAATCATTTCTTATGATTTTACACAAATTATTACTATTTTTAATAATTTTATCAAGGCCCGTACAGTCGATTTCCATCAATGGCCATCGAACTGCACTTATAGCGACCTTTTTCGAATTTGATTTGGACATAATTCCAAATCCAACCGTTAGATTTCAAATTTCTAACATTCATTAGAAAGCTCTTTTCGATACGAACCCAACGGTTCCGGTTTTAGGAGAATCCGACGGTCGGATCTCCCGTAATGTCCGTTTGAAATAAATGGTCGAAATTCGCGAACTGCCGCGGCGCGGCGCGTTCTATTCAGGCCATTATATTATATATATAATATATATATAATATATACTTCGTCGATTTCTATTTAAAACGAATTATATAAATAGTTTTAAAATTCGTTTCAAAAGCAATCTCAACTTCCTTTTCAATTCAAATCAAAATTGAATTCTTCTTTATAAATTCGTTTCAAAATTCATTTCTATTCAATTCGAATTTCAATTCAATTTGAATTCATTTCAATTCGCTTTTAATTCAATTCGAATTCGTTTTCAATTCAATTCATTTCGAAATCGTTTTCAATTCAATTCGAATTCGTTTTCAATTCAATTCATTTCGAAATCGTTTTCAATTCAATTCGAATTCGTTTTCAATTCAATTCATTTCGAAATCGTTTTCAATTCAATTCATTTCGAAATCGTTTTCAATTCAATTCATTTCGAAATCGTTTTCAATTCAATTCGAATTCATTTTCAATTCAATTCATTTCGAAATCGTTTTCAATTCAATTCATTTCGAAATCGTTTTCAATTCAATTCGAATTCATTTTCAATTCAATTCATTTCGAAATCGTTTTCAATTCAATTCATTTCGAAATCGTTTTCAATTCAATTCGAATTCATTTTCAATTCAATTCATTTCGAAATCGTTTTCAATTCAATTCGAATTCATTTTCAATTCAATTCATTTCGAAATCGTTTTCAATTCAATTCATTTCGAAATCGTTTTCAATTCAATTCGAATTCATTTTCAATTCAATTCATTTCGAAATCGTTTTCAATTCAATTCATTTCGAAATCGTTTTCAATTCAATTCGAATTCATTTTCAATTCAATTCATTTCGAAATCGTTTTCAATTCAATTCATTTCGAAATCGTTTTCAATTCAATTCATTTCGAAATCGTTTTCAATTCAATTCATTTCGAAATCGTTTTCAATTCATTTCATTTCGAAATCGTTTTCAATTCATTTCGAATTCGTTTTTAAAATCGATATAAATATCGTTCACGTCAAAATGGCGTCAATCTAATCAACACGGCTTCATATATTCCTTTATTTTCAAATATTCTATTTCAAATATTTCTTTTTCAAATATTTCTTTTTCAAAACTGGAATGAGGCCCAATCAATTACCATATAAAATTAATTATATGGATTTTCATACAACACATGTATATAATAGCATTGAAAATAATCAACCATCAACCAAAGTGCACTACACTGTATAAGCATCAAATATAGATATTCAACGCTTATAACAGCCTGTCAATCAATCGATCGACATATTTAATCAATCAGGATGAGTGAACTTCAAATTTCATCCTAACACCCGTGTGGGGTTTCAAACAATCAAACACATATTTTATTTGTGCAGTTAGGCGATGTGTAAAATTTATCGACCCAATCAACGTCATTCAAATAGGTGTACATAAACAAACCGTCTGGTTTGTAAATGAATATTTATTTATTCACATTCACGTTAAAAATTATATTTTTAACGATAACACATTTTATTTTGACATATGAATTTCTATTCTTCATTTACACAAATAAAATGATATTTTTATTTTTCTAACATATTTTAGAAAATTTCGGCGGCATAACGGCACGATACTAGAAACGGGACAAGGCCTAGCCTTATCCCCGGTCTAGTGAAGGCCCACGCCATTCACACATCAATCAAATCAATTCGTTATGCAAACCACAAACTTTGGAGTAAGGGTCTAACCTAGCCTTACTCCTTCGCCTTATAACGGCGCACGTCTAATCCTAACCAATTTATCGATTCGATTTTTCACACCACAAACCACATTCAAACCAATATCGCAATCAATCACCAAACAGTCAAACAAACAAGTCCATGGTCTGTGGACGATTGTGTCGGGTGCTACTAAGCACCGTCTGCATCCTAGTATATATATATAACTAGAAATAAAATAGAAAGGTGAGAAATTCTCACCTTTAGCTATCCAACCATCTCGACTCTTCTTTTGCAGAAGTCTTCGTCGTTTCGCCTTTTTGTCACCTTCGTTGCTGCTTTCACTACATACGTAAAAATCACATTTTTACTTCGCTATTCAATATGTAAAAATCGAATTTTTACTTTGCTATTCAATATATAAAAATCGAAGTTTTTTTTCTACTATGTTATATAGATAAAAATTATATTTTTATCACGCTATTTTCTATATGAAGATTTCGCCTTTTTAAATTTAAAGATTTCGCCTTTTTAAATTTAAAGATTTCACCTTTTTTTAAATTTAAAGATTTCACCTTTTTCAAAAACAAAGATTTGATTTTTATAGTTCCTACTATGCAAAGATTATATTTTTACTATTCTTATGATGTAACAATTATATTTTTATTGCTTTAAAAATATAAGAATCATACCTTACTATTTCTACTTAACAAAAATTCCATCTTTTCTGTTTTTAAAAATATGATCTTTATTTTCAAGTTCAAATCTTTTTCTATTAAGAGATCAAACCCCTTTTTTTCTCTATCTCAAAGTTTAAAATAAAATCAGTTTTCTTTTCCTTTTCAAATCAGTTTTTATTTTCTTTTCAAAACAGTTTTTCAAAACAGTTTTTGTTTTTTTTTAAAATGCAGTTTTGCCTTTTTAAAAATGCAGTTTTTTTTTTTTTCCTTTATCCTTTTCAAATCAGTTTTTAAACTCTTAAAATTCAGTTTTTTTTAAACTTTTAAAATCCAGTTTTTTTTAAACTTCTAAAAATCCAGTTTTTTTTAACTTTTAAAACCAGTTTTTAAACTTCTATAAATCCAGTTTTTTTTAACTTCTAAAAATCCAGTTTTTAAACTTTTAAAAATCCAGTTTTTAAACTTTTAAAAATCCAGTTTTTAAACTTCTAAAAATCCAGTTTTTAAACTTCTAAAAATCCAGTTTTTAAACTTCTAAAAATCCAGTTTTTAAACTTTTAAAAATCCAGTTTTTTTAAACTTCTATTAATATAAAAAAAAAAGAAAACAAATAAATTGAAAAACGACTTACAGGGGGGACTCGTCGACGGCTCGGAGGGGATGCGGGGTTGACTGGGCGGAGGCGAAGATGGTGGTTGCGGTGTTCATCGGTGGCGGTCTTCGAGGGGAGCGTGGTGGTCTTCGCGGTGGGGTTTTGAGCTTCGTGAGTTGGGAGGAGGGAGAGGAGAGGGCAGAGGGTCGGGTTTGAAGCGGAGGAGGGCGGTGGTCCTCCTGGGAGGCGGCGCCTGAGGCGCGGCGGCCTCGCTGGCCGCGGCGGCGCGATTCGCCCCCCACCCCGTCGCCTTTCTCTTTTTTTTTTTTTTTATTTGAAATCGATTTGAGAAAAAAACAAAAGGGGGGGGCCAGCGGGTTTTTAAGGGGAAGGGGTATATTTTATATTTTTTTTTATTTTAATTTAGTTATTTAATTCAATTTAAAGTTGACTTTTCGTTTTAACTCGAAATCAAGCCCACCGACTGTCGCCCCTAGCTAATTACCCCCATTCCGAACACAATGGGATATGTAACGTAAGCTGATCTGATCGCTTTGATCAGTTTCTGTTGAATTTACATTTAAATCATTATATTGAATTTTAAACGTACATTTCTAATTACCGGGGTCACATACTAACTAGAAAAATTCCAGAAAAATATTTTCTAGCTTCGTATTGACGATGCGGTCCTAACAAAACTAGTTTCGTCGAATTCCGAGACCGTTTGAAAAATGGCCAATTTCCAGTCGATTAAAATCAACTGAAAATGGTCAAACGCATTTTCCTTTGCCACGCTCACATATTGATTCGAAAAATTATGAAATTTGGAATCTAGCAATAACTCGACATCACGGACCCAACAAAACTGGTTTCGTCGTAATCCAAGGTCGTTTGCAAAATTGCTATTTTTAAGGGCCTTATATATATAAAAATATATATAAATTCCACAGCGACTATTTCTAATTTTTAACTGGACATATCTTATCATTTCTAAGATGAAATCCCAGTTTGTTAACTTCATTACAAAGATATAGTTATACAGATTCAAATATTTCTTGTTTCGTTCAATTCTGACTTATATTGAATTCTGTATATTCATTTGAAATTAGAAATCGAATTTTCGAACTACCGCGCCATTTTCAATTCCTTTTATAATTATATATAATTATTTATATTCTAACGACGACGCGTATAAATATATACGTTCGAATTATATTCAAAACAGATTTCTCGTCGATATTATTTAAAATAATCTATTTTAAATATTCAAAATTCGCTAAAATTGCCAAAATAAAATTTTTAAACTGGCCCAGATTTTCGGGTTGTTACAATCTCCCCCACTTAAAACTTTTCGTCCCCGAAAAGGAACAAAGTCGAAAGTGGTTTGATTATTCAGCTCTACGATCGATCAGGCTTCCATTCTCCAACTCTTTAGTTTCTGAGAATTTTCAAAATTTCAAAAATTTGGCTAACACCCTAAATTTTCGAAAAATTTCGCCATAACCTCCCCTGCACCGGGAGCATCGGGGAATTTCAAATAGCTTCCCCGGTCCTTCAGATCTCAAAAAGAAAAAGAAAAAGCCAAGCGGCTAGCCAATAGGCTCACAAAATCATCATCACCCAAACAAAACAGTAAATTATGTAGTAAACATGTACCTATTTGTCGGGCAAACAAATTTTATTCTCTGGCTCTAGCCTCCTTGCTATGACCTGCTCAATATAAGTATATGTATATGCAAGCAAATGCGACCAATTTTCAATATAATCCAATATTTGATTCAATTAGGCTAAATGGTTTAAAATTAGCAAACAAATGAACAAACAACACAAACATCAATCAATTAGTGAATTTAACGTTTCAAATTCATAATTTTGATATATATACTGAAAATCTTGTTTTTGATGCCAATTCACAACAAAGTGTTCTAGCTATATAAGATTTGGTTCTCACACCAGCCTAATGGAAATATATAGATATCATACTTTCGTTACTCGAAAATAAATGCTGGTGATGGTATACTTCATCATCAGGACCATGTCCGGGCGACTAGAGTGCGACTCTATATCTATCCAATATATTAAAACTTCGAATACACGCGGATCAGACGTATACGCAAAATCTATATATACTGGATTGTCCACATCAATTTAAATAGATAATCAAATACGAATAATTGATTAAATTTTCAAAACAAAAATTTGTTTTCATTTTCAAAAATATACTCTTCACACTCGTTCTAGGATACTACTGATCGCATCTCTAATGAGTCATTCTCGTTGGATATTACTAATCCAATTTCTGATGAATTCTTTCGTACGGTTCTAATGTGTCTTGTTCTCTGCTTTGTAAACCAAAGCTCTGATACCAAATGTAAAGACCCGCAACTTCCCCGTAAAGGAAAGCGTCGGATAGTTCGAGAACAAGCCACAACAGAACGCATACAGAAGAACATTTCATTGTATATAACAACAATGCATCAGATTACAAGAATATACAGAGTATGAATGAATATTACACAGAAATATCAGAGATTTAAATTACATTTAAATACATAGCAGCGGAAAATAATACAATACACAACTAGAAGAAGATATACGGATACAAAGCTTTCCGGATATCGTTCCAGCTGTAAACCAAAATCCTGTGAATATAAATCTGCAAAACCAAAACTACTAGCTGCCCGTGTCGAAATAAGGGCACCCAGAGTTTAGGTTAAAACAATAAACTCCAGGTCAGTCATGTGACTGGTGTGAGAACTAAAACAGTTGTTAATCTTTGTTTTTAAAGTTAGGTAAATCAAGGGACCACGCCGTATAACACGGAACGGGTTTCCTCCCAAGAATACCAGTGCATAAAACCAACAGCGCAATGCTAAATAAAGAAAGATGAAGCTGTTATAAGACCCAGGTCCTATCACACAATGCAACGCAAGCCGGGGGATAGGGTTTTCCCTTATAACAGCCAAAGAATGCTTGATACGTTTAAAACAAATCATTTGATACTATTATAAGTGCATAGTGTATAAAACACTTCAAATCATAAGTATCAATCATAGGCGGCATGAGCGCCCCATCCCACTATGTCACCATATATAGGTTTACAAATAAAACCGCAAATGTCACGTATTTGGAAATTGGATTTCCGTCTATGAACCGAGGCAAAAGATAGTCCTCAACCGATTCGTGACTCTCTAGCCCGAGCCACAGGTCAGAGCTCGAGTGACCTTGGAGCGACAGGGCCGGTCCACCGATGTGGATTAAAATGCCTGAACACTACGTTTCCCCACCCTATGGGGTGTAAGTCTGGTCCGTCAGCCGACCAGAATGCATCGGCCGAAACCGATATAACCGAGGCGCCTCGCAACAGCAACAACCACATAAGTCAAACTCGTCAGGGCGTGTAAAACCACTGACGCCACTTCTAACTAGAAAGAAACGCAAGTCCTCCCTGAGGTCCGTCTCCCGTTTTTGGTTCATACCTGGTGTGAAACACGCGAGGTAAACGTTACACAAAGCTACGCCACAAAGGCCGTGCTTTGATCATCACCACAAGACTTTGCTTTTCAACAGAAGCCTTGATCATTTGCATCTTAGCATGCCACACAGGCAAACCATCCTATGCAACCGATATCAGTCACACAGAATGAAATCCGATGTCAGACACACAGTCCATTTACAAGTCCGTTCTGGGTCTGAACGAAACCGGAGGCACCTAGTACCTCGCATATCCATCGATCTCCAAGTACATCTGGACGATCACTAACTGTTTCCATCTTCTTGGGTGTACAGCCCAATCAAGATCATCAGTTATCACCCAAACGACGTGAAGACCTCCGGTCTTCGACCATCGTCTTCATCTTCGACTTATCGTCGTATCAGTTATTCAGAATGGGATAAACCCGGTCTTTCCGAATAACTCGCGTATATTTTAAATAAGTGTTACACAAACACAACATACGCCTCATTCCAATTCATTAGTCACTAACCGTAAATTAATCAAGAGAATAATTCCCCAAATATTAACCCCGAAGGCCGAAACCAACATCAGATCAATATCCAGAAAACCATTCTGCTTGGCTAACCGACAGTTAGTTTCTAAATTTCACGTTCAAATCTAATTAAAGATTTAACTATCGCCTGGAGCAAAACTGGTGATACTCCATTCTCGATCTTTTCAATCTAATTAAAGATTCATTAAAACTCCACTTAGTTTTAATCTTTTGACTGGGTTAAAGAATCAGTGTCATTTAAAAACACGGTTCACGATAAACCCAAAATCACATTCATTAATCGTCGGGTTAAAGAACGAGTGTTATTTAAAAACACTGTCCACGATAAACCCAAAAATCAATATCGATTCAATTCCAATTAAATGTTATTTAATTGGTACACTTCATTAAATCTAAATAAAAAGATTTAATCATTTCTCAACTGGGTTCAAGAACAGTGTTAGTGAAGACACCATTCACGACGAACCCAAATCACATTCATTAATTATCGGGTTAAAGAACGAGTGTTATTTAAAACACTGTTCACGATAAACCCAAAAATCAATATCAATTCAATTCCAATTAAATGTTATTTAATTGGTACACTTCATTAAATCTAAATAAAAAGATTTAATCTTTTCTCAGCTGGGTTCAAGAACAGTGTTAGTGAAGACACCATTCACGACAAACCCAAATCACATTCGATATTCAATACAAGGCTCTGAATAGAAAATATATCGGCTTATATTCAATATCGAATTCTACGACTAACAAATGTCGTATTGGAAATAACGATATACATATATATCTTTCAAATTTCCATAACAACACCTGTATAATCATGAATTCCAACATCGAAATATTCCGAAGACAATTTCGATTCAAATCCACTCCAGTGTAATCATTGGAATTTTGGTTACTTTTAAAACCCTTTTCGAATTCAATTTATTTATTTAAAAATAAATAGAATTATAATTCTAGTTCAAAACTAGTTCATTTCGATAAAAATCTATTTTTATCTTTTCTAATATGGAATTTTTCATCCCAATTCTTTCTAAATCATTTCTTATGATTTTACACAAATTATTACTATTTTTAATAATTTTATCAAGGCCCGTACAGTCGATTTCCATCAATGGCCATCGAACTGCACTTATAGCGACCTTTTTCGAATTTGATTTGGACATAATTCCAAATCCAACCGTTAGATTTCAAATTTCTAACATTCATTAGAAAGCTCTTTTCGATACGAACCCAACGGTTCCGGTTTTAGGAGAATCCGACGGTCGGATCTCCCGTAATGTCCGTTTGAAATAAATGGTCGAAATTCGCGAACTGCCGCGGCGCGGCGCGTTCTATTCAGGCCATTATATTATATATATAATATATATATAATATATACTTCGTCGATTTCTATTTAAAACGAATTATATAAATAGTTTTAAAATTCGTTTCAAAAGCAATCTCAACTTCCTTTTCAATTCAAATCAAAATTGAATTCTTCTTTATAAATTCGTTTCAAAATTCATTTCTATTCAATTCGAATTTCAATTCAATTTGAATTCATTTCAATTCGCTTTTAATTCAATTCGAATTCGTTTTCAATTCAATTCATTTCGAAATCGTTTTCAATTCAATTCGAATTCGTTTTCAATTCAATTCATTTCGAAATCGTTTTCAATTCAATTCGAATTCGTTTTCAATTCAATTCATTTCGAAATCGTTTTCAATTCAATTCATTTCGAAATCGTTTTCAATTCAATTCATTTCGAAATCGTTTTCAATTCAATTCGAATTCATTTTCAATTCAATTCATTTCGAAATCGTTTTCAATTCAATTCATTTCGAAATCGTTTTCAATTCAATTCGAATTCATTTTCAATTCAATTCATTTCGAAATCGTTTTCAATTCAATTCATTTCGAAATCGTTTTCAATTCAATTCGAATTCATTTTCAATTCAATTCATTTCGAAATCGTTTTCAATTCAATTCGAATTCATTTTCAATTCAATTCATTTCGAAATCGTTTTCAATTCAATTCATTTCGAAATCGTTTTCAATTCAATTCGAATTCATTTTCAATTCAATTCATTTCGAAATCGTTTTCAATTCAATTCATTTCGAAATCGTTTTCAATTCAATTCGAATTCATTTTCAATTCAATTCATTTCGAAATCGTTTTCAATTCAATTCATTTCGAAATCGTTTTCAATTCAATTCATTTCGAAATCGTTTTCAATTCAATTCATTTCGAAATCGTTTTCAATTCATTTCATTTCGAAATCGTTTTCAATTCATTTCGAATTCGTTTTTAAAATCGATATAAATATCGTTCACGTCAAAATGGCGTCAATCTAATCAACACGGCTTCATATATTCCTTTATTTTCAAATATTCTATTTCAAATATTTCTTTTTCAAATATTTCTTTTTCAAAACTGGAATGAGGCCCAATCAATTACCATATAAAATTAATTATATGGATTTTCATACAACACATGTATATAATAGCATTGAAAATAATCAACCATCAACCAAAGTGCACTACACTGTATAAGCATCAAATATAGATATTCAACGCTTATAACAGCCTGTCAATCAATCGATCGACATATTTAATCAATCAGGATGAGTGAACTTCAAATTTCATCCTAACACCCGTGTGGGGTTTCAAACAATCAAACACATATTTTATTTGTGCAGTTAGGCGATGTGTAAAATTTATCGACCCAATCAACGTCATTCAAATAGGTGTACATAAACAAACCGTCTGGTTTGTAAATGAATATTTATTTATTCACATTCACGTTAAAAATTATATTTTTAACGATAACACATTTTATTTTGACATATGAATTTCTATTCTTCATTTACACAAATAAAATGATATTTTTATTTTTCTAACATATTTTAGAAAATTTCGGCGGCATAACGGCACGATACTAGAAACGGGACAAGGCCTAGCCTTATCCCCGGTCTAGTGAAGGCCCACGCCATTCACACATCAATCAAATCAATTCGTTATGCAAACCACAAACTTTGGAGTAAGGGTCTAACCTAGCCTTACTCCTTCGCCTTATAACGGCGCACGTCTAATCCTAACCAATTTATCGATTCGATTTTTCACACCACAAACCACATTCAAACCAATATCGCAATCAATCACCAAACAGTCAAACAAACAAGTCCATGGTCTGTGGACGATTGTGTCGGGTGCTACTAAGCACCGTCTGCATCCTAGTATATATATATAACTAGAAATAAAATAGAAAGGTGAGAAATTCTCACCTTTAGCTATCCAACCATCTCGACTCTTCTTTTGCAGAAGTCTTCGTCGTTTCGCCTTTTTGTCACCTTCGTTGCTGCTTTCACTACATACGTAAAAATCACATTTTTACTTCGCTATTCAATATGTAAAAATCGAATTTTTACTTTGCTATTCAATATATAAAAATCGAAGTTTTTTTTCTACTATGTTATATAGATAAAAATTATATTTTTATCACGCTATTTTCTATATGAAGATTTCGCCTTTTTAAATTTAAAGATTTCGCCTTTTTAAATTTAAAGATTTCACCTTTTTTTAAATTTAAAGATTTCACCTTTTTCAAAAACAAAGATTTGATTTTTATAGTTCCTACTATGCAAAGATTATATTTTTACTATTCTTATGATGTAACAATTATATTTTTATTGCTTTAAAAATATAAGAATCATACCTTACTATTTCTACTTAACAAAAATTCCATCTTTTCTGTTTTTAAAAATATGATCTTTATTTTCAAGTTCAAATCTTTTTCTATTAAGAGATCAAACCCCTTTTTTTCTCTATCTCAAAGTTTAAAATAAAATCAGTTTTCTTTTCCTTTTCAAATCAGTTTTTATTTTCTTTTCAAAACAGTTTTTCAAAACAGTTTTTGTTTTTTTTTAAAATGCAGTTTTGCCTTTTTAAAAATGCAGTTTTTTTTTTTTTCCTTTATCCTTTTCAAATCAGTTTTTAAACTCTTAAAATTCAGTTTTTTTTTAAACTTTTAAAATCCAGTTTTTTTTAAACTTCTAAAAATCCAGTTTTTTTTAACTTTTAAAACCAGTTTTTAAACTTCTATAAATCCAGTTTTTTTTAACTTCTAAAAATCCAGTTTTTAAACTTTTAAAAATCCAGTTTTTAAACTTTTAAAAATCCAGTTTTTAAACTTCTAAAAATCCAGTTTTTAAACTTCTAAAAATCCAGTTTTTAAACTTCTAAAAATCCAGTTTTTAAACTTTTAAAAATCCAGTTTTTTTAAACTTCTATTAATATAAAAAAAAAAGAAAACAAATAAATTGAAAAACGACTTACAGGGGGGACTCGTCGACGGCTCGGAGGGGATGCGGGGTTGACTGGGCGGAGGCGAAGATGGTGGTTGCGGTGTTCATCGGTGGCGGTCTTCGAGGGGAGCGTGGTGGTCTTCGCGGTGGGGTTTTGAGCTTCGTGAGTTGGGAGGAGGGAGAGGAGAGGGCAGAGGGTCGGGTTTGAAGCGGAGGAGGGCGGTGGTCCTCCTGGGAGGCGGCGCCTGAGGCGCGGCGGCCTCGCTGGCCGCGGCGGCGCGATTCGCCCCCCACCCCGTCGCCTTTCTCTTTTTTTTTTTTTTTTATTTGAAATCGATTTGAGAAAAAAACAAAAGGGGGGGGCCAGCGGGTTTTTAAGGGGAAGGGGTATATTTTATATTTTTTTTTATTTTAATTTAGTTATTTAATTCAATTTAAAGTTGACTTTTCGTTTTAACTCGAAATCAAGCCCACCGACTGTCGCCCCTAGCTAATTACCCCCATTCCGAACACAATGGGATATGTAACGTAAGCTGATCTGATCGCTTTGATCAGTTTCTGTTGAATTTACATTTAAATCATTATATTGAATTTTAAACGTACATTTCTAATTACCGGGGTCACATACTAACTAGAAAAATTCCAGAAAAATATTTTCTAGCTTCGTATTGACGATGCGGTCCTAACAAAACTAGTTTCGTCGAATTCCGAGACCGTTTGAAAAATGGCCAATTTCCAGTCGATTAAAATCAACTGAAAATGGTCAAACGCATTTTCCTTTGCCACGCTCACATATTGATTCGAAAAATTATGAAATTTGGAATCTAGCAATAACTCGACATCACGGACCCAACAAAACTGGTTTCGTCGTAATCCAAGGTCGTTTGCAAAATTGCTATTTTTAAGGGCCTTATATATATAAAAATATATATAAATTCCACAGCGACTATTTCTAATTTTTAACTGGACATATCTTATCATTTCTAAGATGAAATCCCAGTTTGTTAACTTCATTACAAAGATATAGTTATACAGATTCAAATATTTCTTGTTTCGTTCAATTCTGACTTATATTGAATTCTGTATATTCATTTGAAATTAGAAATCGAATTTTCGAACTACCGCGCCATTTTCAATTCCTTTTATAATTATATATAATTATTTATATTCTAACGACGACGCGTATAAATATATACGTTCGAATTATATTCAAAACAGATTTCTCGTCGATATTATTTAAAATAATCTATTTTAAATATTCAAAATTCGCTAAAATTGCCAAAATAAAATTTTTAAACTGGCCCAGATTTTCGGGTTGTTACAGTATTAACGTATATATTTCATTCCAGTTTTCAAATCTCAAATCAACAGAATTCACCATATGTCATCTCATGCTCTTCACAACAAGATTTCCAACGTACTGTGGGGTAAGACAGAATCGGCTCGAAACCCGATCTTAATATATTTCAACTCTTAGTCGTTCAAAGCCGATTATATATAATTAGGCCCACGACTGATTTCTAATGTTGAAATATATCAAAGTCAAGTAAGAAAGATGAAGAAAAAAAAGAAAAAAAAAAGAATTACGTCCTCTCATGATTCATAATTTAACTAATTTCTCTGATCGTTTAACCTAAGCTCTGATACCAAATGTATCACGCCACACTTTTCTACACCCAAATTTTGACAAAAACCAAAACTTGAACACATCAAGGCATAGAGTGTATATCAGGTACCTACAATAAATGCGCATAAGCATAATCAGAGTACGATAAAAATAACTCACAATGGAAACAAAATTAGGAAAATTTAGTATTAACTCAAGCAGCTACTTTTTAAAAGTAAGTCACTTTGCCAATATCGAGCATGAAAGAGAACGAGAACCGAAAGCCAAACTTAAACATCTCCGAGAATCGGACCTTCTCTATGAAACCTGGAATTTGTAATGAGGAGTTGGGTCAGAACAATAAGTTCTGGTGAGTAAGAAATGTACAACATAGACTATAACACAAATATATTCCGTTTGGTTCAACCCAAGCTGTATGTCTAAACAGGTTAGTGATTCTGGCCCAACCTGGTAAATTTTTACGTATGACTTTACTATTCGACCCAATAGTATTCCCAAATTATGTTACCGAGATAGGACATTTACGCACATTTTTGGTGAAGCCTTTATACCGGAGTTTAACTGGTTAATTATATCGAGAGTGGGTCCTTAATTTCAGGGTTTCTATCTATACCCTCATTATCTATTCTTTACTATTTAACGCGTCATTATCAAAGGATAGATAGGGTTGATTCTTTGTGATCACTTAAGACTCCAGGTGGATCAATTGGTCACTTACTAACCCTTGACAATATTTTCAATGTTAATATAAACTAGAGTGCACTAGCTATGGGCCCTACTAGTTAAGGCTTCTGTCATTCACTTATTAACCCTCGACAATATCTGACCCTTTTAATTTCCAAGTTTGGGTAGGCTCACACACACCTACCATTCAAGTCCCCTATGTTGAAAAACCTATCCCCAGGTGGACTCTTCAACCTAAGCCACTTAAGACCCAAGGAAGCAGACTATACGCGAAGGTTATTAGTTCGTCCCCCATTTTCCTTTAAAACTATTCCCTTTTTAGGATAAAGTAGGCTACGTTATTATGTCATTCCCATTTAATTTCCTTATACGGAAATACTACATGTACACCATTTATTTGTATCACAGGTTTATATGGTTAATAACATCTTATATTATTAACCTAAAAGTCCAACTATATTTTTATATATAAGTTTTATTGACATAAATGAGGAATATTATTTTCCCTTTTTCTCTAGGATATTTATTTAATTTCTTCCCTAATTTGGACTTAGTATTTAACCAACAATCAATATCCACTAATTCCCCCTTTTGACACTCATTTCTTTTTATTTCCTTTTTATTTCCCTTTATGACTCTAACGGTCATATTTTCCTAAGGCAATTATTTATCAGTCCCAAGTTGTATAATTGTTGTACCCCAACAGGTAATTACTATTGTAACACCCCATGTCCATTAATGTCACTCACAAAGGGAATGCATCAATGTCGATGAAGCATTATTGTTTGTATAGAACAGATAAATTACAAGAATAAATAAATAAAACAACACAGCGGAAGTTAAAACTTATTTTATTTCATCATAACTCAAAAGGAGTTTACATAAGTAGTTTCCAAAACCATTACAACAGGATCAGTACTCTTTTTCAAAAACTTCAAAGTACATAAAGAAGCAAAAACATAAATGCATAAATCCCCACTGCGTATAAGCAAAGCCATAAAGATGAGAGGGTCCCAAGCGATACATCTACTCTCTTCAAGCAACTGAAAGAAATCGTCACTAAGCTGTAGTATTCCCTCCTTGCAAACCTGAGGGGGGAAGGAATAAAAGAGGTGTAAAGAAAAGGGGGTCAGACATAAAGTCTGGCGAGTGCGATAAATTTAACAATATGATTATTAAAATAACTAGGCTAAGGCATAAGCTGGAAAATAAGGAAATGACTGTGAACAATTGGGTATGACAGAACAAAACGAAGAAATAAGATGAACCAAGATATCGTTAAAGGCGCACCTGGTCACTATAAGATAATTACTACACTGCACCACCATTAGTCACCCTAAAGGTTGATTCCACCTACAAAACTTAATAATGATAATGGAAGTTTAATGTACCCCTAGCTACCTTCATAGGTGTCGTCTTCCCCTATCTCCACAAGGTTTACCCATTACCCCCATTCGATCGGCTCCCTAGCTCGTAGATACCCGTGCTGGCCCCACAGTGGGGTGTATCACTCCCCAAAGTGGCAACCTGATACAACCAAAAATGCACGGCTTATATCTACACGATGCAACAACGTATTACCTACTA
Organism: Allium sativum; assembly: GCA_030737875.1. Classification (NCBI taxonomy): domain Eukaryota; kingdom Viridiplantae; phylum Streptophyta; class Magnoliopsida; order Asparagales; family Amaryllidaceae; genus Allium; species Allium sativum. Next base: position 942,423,485 of record CM060909.1, on the reverse strand, counting down.
GCCCGGGCCAACATGCGCATATGAACCCGTTGGACTTGCGTTGCCACCGCTAACCCGTTTTGACCTCTTACAATCAAATCCAGTACGCGTGTCCCGTCCTCGACCTAGGTCGAGCCCACAAATATAGTTAATGGGTTACTGGTTTGAAAAGGGCCCCCATGCATGACACAAGCTTTCCACCTACGCTTGGTCCCCTCTAAGGTTTTTCCCCACTTAACCCCATTCTTAATCATGTCTTTTACATGTTTAAATCTTGGTTAAGTGCATCTAATCGTATTTCAGAATGCCACCCAAGGCACCCACTTAATTCCACATGCCACCCAAGGCACCCACTTAACCCCTCATGTCCCACTACATGTTTATCTGGTTAAGTATTTCTTAATTCATTAAGACCGTAACCTTGTAAAGACCTCCCACATTAGACTGGCATTTGTGGCAGCTGGATTTGTCGGGCGGGTCCTGACTGTCTTACACCACAAACGAGCCTAACCTCGTGTCTTTACAACTGTTACGCATTTAATTTATGCCTAAGACCTCACACATTAGACTGGCATTTGTGGCAGCTGGATTTGCCGAGCGGGTCCGGGCAGTCTTACACCACAAAAGAGTCTAACCTCGTGTCTTAGGCGATTAATTACTTGTAACAACCCGTATTTGCAATAACCTGTTATAACATAAATCGAGGCAGAATTTAATTTATAAATCTAAATCAAGGGAAACGTGCTATGCCATTGCGTTCGTCTCGGAAAAATACGCGAAATAGAGTCCGAGTTTTCGAAAATCGGAGTCCGTATGATCCGATTAAGGCCCAACGAAGTTTTCATAAAATTTCAAAGTAAAAACAGATTTCAAATTCAAGTTTGAATTTGGAAAATTAGGGCAGATTGGGCCAGGCGGGAAAATTCCTGCCAGAGCACCCAAGTCGACAGCCCTGTCGACTTGGGAGTCGACTTGGTTGGACCCAAGTCGACAGCCCTGTCGACTTGGTCCAGCCGGGCAGTTTTGCCTGGTGCACCATTTTGGGTTTGTGTTGAGTTTGGGGGCCAGATTCGGTTTTAAGGGCTGAGATTGGAACTAGGGTTTAATCCTAAGGTTGAAACTAATCCTAATCTCTATAAATAAGCCCCTAACCTAACCCTAAATCATCATTATTCATTCAAGTAACTAAACTATGGCAAAATCAATCCTCTCATGGCCTCCACTCTCTTCATAAAATTCCTAAATAAATTTCTATGAGATTTTCCATGCATACAAGTGTTTTCAAGCTTGTATGAGCATCATTAGCTTGCATTCAAGTCAAGTTTCTATATTTACATCATAAAGCAAGAGTTTTGATCATTTTGGCTCAAGGGTTTTTCTATTGAAGCTTGCATTTTGGGTTTAATTGGTTGCATAAGGGCTTTGTCATATTTTTGTGTCTTCATAAGCATTGTAAGCCCTATTCTACTTTCATACTTAAACTCTAAAGTTAAATGTATGATATGCAAGTTTGCCATGATATGCAAGTTTACTATGTCATGTTATGCAAGTTTGAGATGTTATGATATGCAAGTTTACCATGTTATGCTATGCAAGTTTGCCATGTTATGATATGCAAGTTTATCATGTTATGTTATGCAAGTATGCCATGTTATGATATGCAAGTTTATCATGTTATGTTATGCAAGTTTACCATGTTATGCTATGCAAGTTTACCATGTTATGCTATGCAAGTTTGCCATGTTATGATATGCAAGTTTATCATGTTATGTTATGCAAGTTTGAGATGCAAGTTCGTCATATGATATGCAAGTATGTTATGCAAGTTTGGGGTGATTATTTTGTTCATGTTATCGTGCTATGCAAGCTTATCTTGAGTATATGAACATAAAGCTTCAAGCTTTATGCTAAAGGTTGCATTTTGGCAACATGTAAGTTATCATATCCCTTATGATAACTTGCATGTGAGGCTAAATGCGAACTTATGGCCATTTCTACATGTCATTTATCACCATGTATCACCAATATGCTAAGTTTGGTTTTATGCATGCTTTTGAGACCTAAAAATGTAATATGCAAGTATATGGACACATGTACATTTCATATGCCACCATGTTGAACTTGTGGCTTCAACACCTTTATGTCATGATTATGCCAAGTTCCCTCTTTCTATCCTTTATGCGCTATTGCGATATGTAAGCGATGGGATTGCGTTTGGGGTTGGGTAAACTTAAAAGACATAAAAACATAAGATTAGGAATTTACCTATTAAGTTAGGCCTACCCATTGGGAATTTACCTATTAAGTTCGGTCTACCCAATTGCTTGAAAATTTGTAACATGTTTTGGAAACATGATGGACATGACACTTAGAAAAGATAAGTGTGACCAACTCGAGGTTGGGTTGAGTTTGTAGCGTAAACCTACCCGGAACCGACCGGCTTAACTAGTTGCTACAAACAATAGGACCCAATGTGAGAAGTTGGCCATGTTGTACCTTGAACCCGAGGTTAGACCAAGTTGTGGTGTAAAGCTACCCGGACCCGCCCGGCTTAACTAGTAACCACAACAAGGTCTAATGTGAGAGGTTAAGGCGCATTAAATTAATTAATGCCTCGTGATTAGGGTTAAGTCATGGTCCACTTAATACTTAACCAATTTGGGCTTGGTAGATTAATCAGGGTTAAGTCGTGAACTCATCGTTACACTTAACCAAGTTAATCCATGATTAGCAAGAGGGTTAAACCGTACTTAACCCACTAGAAAAATCCTAGCAATGGGGGTCCACTCCAGCAGTAATCCCAAGTTTGTATCATTAAGGCCCTAGGGTCTAGGCTAGGGTGGGGGGCACAATTACTGGACTTGAGGTAAGAGACCAAAAGCGACGGCAGATGGGTACGCCGGTGTAGTTCCGGGCGGACTTTTGGTCGTGCACATAGTCCGAAGCCGGGGAAAACATGCACGGGTACCAGTAGATCGAGACTGTGCACGCATGTTTATGGTGTCTAGGGGTTGACACCCTAGGGCTTGATACACCCGACGGGAGACCCGGCACAGTCTGACTACAATTATGTTTGGGCCGTATGGACACCAACACGTGACGAGTTAGGCTTATAGGGAGCCGATCGACTAGACCGTTTGGTTAGACCTTGTATTAGGGTCATTTCATGTTATTGGGCCAAAGCTTGGGCCAAGGGATCAATACTTGTTTATTCAAGTCATGTTAGTTTGCTAGTACACCTGTGGTGCAAAACCTTAATCCTGATTATGCGATGACACCTTTATCTACCTTGTTAGTTAATCATCATGCTAGTATGTTGTTATCCTTATGTTAATCCCAGCTTTCATCATGCCAGTTAACTTTATCAGTTTACATTGATTGTAGTAGGGCTTACTCAGTCTTTTTGACTGACCTGTTTTTCTTTCGCCTCTTTTCTTCCGTTCCCCCCCCCCCCCCAGGTTCTCAGGGAGGGAATATTGGAGCTTAGCTTGGATTTCTGATCGCTTGCTTGTGGGATTTTAGCTCATGTACGGTCTTGACATGAAGCTAGCTATGGTTATCACTTATTTTGGGGATAGTACTTATGTATTTCAGTTTTTCAGTAATGTTGTTTTTATCTAGACTTGTGTATTTGGAAAGTTGACATTATGATGTACCAGACTTGTTTTGAAATGGTTTGAAATCTTCCGCTGTTTTATGTTATTTACTCTGTTTACATATATACATATGTTCTTGTTCTGCCTTGATATATCATTATGCATGTTTACCTGATTCAAACGCCCCTCCAAAGTCAGAGTGCTTGCAAGAGCCACCCTAGCGGAGGTGGGGTGTTACATTTGGTATCAGAGCATATGGTTTACGAGAAGGAACAAAAAGGTTTTTAGAAAACTTTTGGAAAACTATTTTCAAAACCAAGTATAAAGTATTTTCCAAAGAAAAGTCTAGTTTATTTTAAAGGCTATTCCCCAAAAAGCCATTAGCAAAATTCCTTCGTTTTTCTCCATTCTGAATCTGTCTTTTTTCTTCGTTTTCAATATGGCCGATAACTTTGCTATTCTGGAGGGAGTACACATACCTGTTTGGTATAGGAGACTTTTGGAGGCTAGGGCGACCGAAGGCGGACCCGCAGATGTTCCTCCTCCTCCAGTAGTTAATGTTCCTCCTCCTCCTGTCGCTGAGGTTCCTCTTCCTCCTCCCCCTCAGCATCCTCAAGCTGACTTCGCAAAGACTTGCAAAGATTTCAAAGTAATGGGTGGCAAGAACTTTCAAGGCACTGAGACTTTTGTAGAGGCCAGAAATTGGTTGAAAGAGACCGAGGATTTGTTTGCTATCTTTGGGTTAGACGATCAGAGGAAGATCTTGTTGGCGGTTTGGCTTATGAAGGATGAAGCTGCTTATTGGTGGGAAGTCACCAATGGTACTAGGCCTGTTGAGACTTGGGCCGATTTCAGGGCAAGGTTCGTGCTTAAGTTTCTATCTTCTGCTGAGGAGAATCTGCAAATGGAGAGGTTCATAACTTTGAAACAAGGAGATACGTCTGTCAAAGAATATGTGAACAAGTTCAATCAGTTAGCTCGTTTTGGCTTGGATATGGTTAATACTCCTCAGAAGAAGGCTCTTCGTTTTGCTAGAGGATTGAATGAGCCGTTGCAGGGATTGGCTATGTCACATATTCCCCATGGGGCCACGTTTGAGAGCTTGGTTGATATGGCGTTACTTCAGGGAGATGTCAAGAAAGAGATCAAGATGAATGATACTCAAGCCAAGAAGACTGATTCCCAGGGGAAAGGAAATCAGGGTAATCCAAGTGGTCAGAGCAGTCAAGGCAATCAGAACAAGAACAAGAACAAGAGTCAAGGCAACAAGAGGAACAACAACAAGGGCAAGAACAACAAGGGGAAGTGCCATTATTGCGGTTCAGTTGGGCATCTTATTAAGGATTGTAAGAAGAGAAAATGGAAGAGTGGTGAATGCTTTCATTGTGGTGATTTTGGACATTTCAGTAAGGATTGCCCGAAAAAGCAAGGGCAAGGCCAGGGTCAGACTCAGCGTGCTGGACCTTCAGGAGGGCAAGTTCATGCTCTCAATGTCGCTCCAGTTCCCAATCGAGGTAGTATTTCTGTTGAAAGTCTTGTATATATTTCTGATTTTCCCAGTTCGTACCTTGTTTGATTCTGGTGCATCGCATAGCTTTATCTCATCTGATCTTGTTGATAGTTTGCACCTTAGTACTAGCTTGGTAGATGATCCCGTCTGTGTCTCAAATCCTATTCGGGGTTCCGCCCATTTGTCTATGATATGTGGGGATTTGAGGATCTCTATACTGAGTGTAGAGTTCTTGTGTAGTGCTTATGTTCTTGGTTTTAGGGGATACGGATTGATAATGGGCATGGATTGGTTGTACAGATATGGAGCCATTCTAGATTGTGAGCATAGGGTTGTGAGGCTCGTGACTCGCCTCGGAAACACCCTAGAAATTTCTTGTAATCTGAGAGGTCCCGTCATGTTGTGCTATCTTGAATCACTCGACTCATCAATGGAAACTCTTCAGTCTGTAAGAGTGGTTCGAGAGTATTCGGATGTTTTCGATGAAGTTAGGGGGTTGCCCCCTAAGCGAGAGATTGATTTCCGCATTTATCCGGTGGATAATGCAAAGCCGGTTTCTTTGCCAGTTCGTCACATGGCTTCGCGTGAAAGGCGGGAGCTAAGTAAGCAAGTGAAGGAGTTGCTTGAGAAGAACTTCATTAGACGAAGTATATCTGAATGGGGAGCGCCTGTGGTGTTTGCTACCAAGGCAGATAGTTCTCTCCGACTTTGTGTTGACTATCGAGAGTTGAATAATCTGACTAAGAAGAACAGACACCCGTTACCGAGGATTGATGATCTCTTTGATCAGCTTGTCGGTGCTTCTGTTTTCTCTCAGCTTGATCTTGCTACAGGATTCCATCAGCTCAGGGTAGCTGAAGATAGTATAGACAAGACTGTGTTCAGAACTCCAGATGGATTCTTAGAATGGCTGGTCATGCCATTCGGTTTGACTAATGCACCCACCTACTTCGTGGACTTGATTAGTAGGGTGTCTAGGGAGTTCCTGAACAAGTTTGTGGTAATCTTTGTAGAAGATATCCAGACTTTCTCAAAGAACGAGGAAGAACATGCTAGACATCTCAAGGAGGTGATGGATACGCTTAGAGCGCATCAGTTGAAAGCCAAGTCCTCCAAATGTCATTTTGGAGAAAAGGAGTTAGATTCCTTGGGCATATAATATCTAAGCAAGGCTTAGCGGTAGATCCCGCTAAGGTAGTTGCAGTTCAGGATTGGAAAACTCCAAGGAATGCAACTGAAGTAAGAAGTTCTCTCAGTTTAATTAGTTAGTTAGCGTCCCTTGAGCTTAGACCTACCCTTCTGGATCAAGTAGGGACTTCGCAGAAAGAAGACCCGCAGTTAGTCGAGATCATGGACAAGTTGATTCGAGGCGAGATGGTAAGTCACCTCGCTATAGTTGACAAGGGATGGCTAAGACGCGATGAGAGAAAGAAGGTTCTTGAAGATGCACATCACCCGGGGAGGTGGCCGAGTTTGTCCCAAGGTACATGTTGTGCCAACAGGTTAAAGGCCGAGTCATAGAAGCCCAGTGGGCTATTATATCCATTGGAGGTCCCCGCAATGGAAGAGGGAAAAGCGTCACGAAGGATTTCGTGAATGGACTGCCTAGGTCAAGGAAAGAGAATACGAGCATGTGGGTCATAGTAGGTAGACTCACGAAGAGCGCTCATTTCACTCCGGTAAAGAGCGAAAGGACTGCATCATAGCTAGCGACAGTTTACTTTCAAGAAATAAAGCGGTTGCACGAGGTTCCCTAAAGTATAGTTAGTAACCATGACTCAATCTTCACTATCCAGTTTTGGGATAGTCTACGGGAAGTCATGGGCAAGCAACTGAATCTAAGTACGGCCTATCATTCGCAGGCGGATGGTTCATTTCGTTCAAGCATGAGTTATAGAAAATCACGTTGGTAAGAGCAATTGGCAACGTGGATTGATATTTCCAAGAAAAGTTTTGCTGCGTGGAATACTTTATAGTAAGTAAACGGGATCTAGGATTCACTAGTGAATTTTGGAGAGCTTGCATGAAACCATGAGGTCATAGTTATGTTTAAGCCAAGAATGATGGAAGAGTAAGTGAAAGAGGAAGACGAGAGGCGACAATGAAATGGGTTCCAACTCATATTTGGAAATAAGAGTTAAGAAGCTAAGAAATCATGAGGTAAAAGACGGTCAAAGCACAGTGGAGTTAAGCTCAAGGAAACGTGACTTAGAAGACTGAAGGCTAGATACGCGCATCATATCTCTTTTTAAGAGCATATCATTGATCCTTGTTTTCCGGTGAAACTTACTCGCATGTTATCCTTTTTACGTATATCCTCTCGGTCCCATTCTCGATCCCATTTCTGTTGTAAACTCCATAAGGGGGTATGACTCATCGATTAGTAATACATGTCAAGGTTTGAAGGGGTCCATTAGGTTGACTAAACCTTTTGGGCTTTTATAGGATTGGGGTTGGGTTAGGAAGGGATTTCTTGTAATCCAAAAGGAGTATATTTTGCTTACCTTCCCGATCACTTTGTAGCATATCTTTCTTTTGCTATCTATATCATGTTAATCTTGTCATGAGAACCTTAGGTAGAAACCCTTTGGATGAAACATGTGTTTGAAACATGTTATGCTTGATGTTCGCAAGTGGTTGCAAGTGTTTGCAAGTGGTTACTCGTGGATGCATTATACACATTAGGCACTAGATCGGCTCACACACTCCTCATATTGCATATGCATGAGTGTTTATGTTTATTCATGGATGAAAATTTTTTGTGTTATCACATGGATGTTGCATATGGATGTATGTTATGTGCACACATATAGATGTTATACATTATGTTAGGAATTGCATACATATGGATTCATTTCACTAACATAATTTGCATTGATGATATTTGCATTAGATAAGTACATATACACACACCTTTGCATATGTTCATACAACATTTAGAATCTTGTAAGGACAATGGTTGCTCGTGGATGATGTTTTGAGTAGATGGATGTTGGATGGTAGGATACGTTCTTCCTAACTTGAAGATTTCGGGGACGAAATCCTTTAAGGAGGGGAGAATGTAACAACCCGTATTTGCAATAACCTGTTATAACATAAATCGAGGTAGAATTTAATTTATAAATCTGAATCAAGGGAAATGGGCTATGCCATTGCGTTCGTCTCGGAAAAATACGCGAAATAGAGTCCGAGTTTTCGAAAATCGGAGTCCGTATGACCCGATTAAGGCCCAACGAAGTTTTCAGAAAATTTCAAAGTAAAAACAGATTTCAAATTCAAGTTTGAATTTGGAAAATTAGGGCAGATTGGGCCAGGCGGGAAAATTCCCGCCAGAGCACCCAAGTCGACAGCCCTATCGACTTGGGAGTCGACTTGGTTGGACCCAAGTCGACAGCCCTGTCGACTTGGTCCAGCCGGGCAGTTTTGCCTGGTGCACCATTTTGGGTTTGTGTTGAGTTTGGGGGCCAGATTCGGTTTTAAGGGCTGAGATTGGAACTAGGGTTTAATCCTAAGGTTGAAACTAATCCTAATCTCTATAAATAAGCCCCTAACCTAACCCTAAATCATCATTATTCATTCAAGTAACTAAACTATGGCAAAATCAATCCTCTCATGGCCTCCACTCTCTTCATAAAATTCCTAAATAAATTTCTATGAGATTTTCCATGCATACAAGTGTTTTCAAGCTTGTATGAGCATCATTAGCTTGCATTCAAGTCAAGTTTCTATATTTACATCATAAAGCAAGAGTTTTGATCATTTTGGCTCAAGGGTTTTTCTATTGAAGCTTGCATTTTGGGTTTAATTGGTTGCATAAGGGCTTTGTCATATTTTTGTGTCTTTATAAGCATTGTAAGTCCTATTCTACTTTCATACTTAAACTCCAAAGTTAAATGTATGATATGCAAGTTTGCCATGATATGCAAGTTTACTATGTCATGTTATGCAAGTTTGAGATGTTATGATATGCAAGTTTACCATGTTATGCTATGCAAGTTTGCCATGTTATGATATGCAAGTTTATCATGTTATGTTATGCAAGTATGCCATGTTATGATATGCAAATTTATCATGTTATGTTATGCAAGTTTACCATGTTATGCTATGCAAGTTTACCATGTTATGCTATGCAAGTTTGCCATGTTATGATATGCAAGTTTATCATGTTATGTTATGCAAGTTTGAGATGCAAGTTCGTCATATGATATGCAAGTATGTTATGCAAGTTTGGGGTGATCATTTTGTTCATGTTATCATGCTATGCAAGCTTATCTTGAGTATATGAACATAAAGCTTCAAGCTTTATGCTAAAGGTTGCATTTTGGCAACATGTAAGTTATCATATCCCTTATGATAACTTGCATGTGAGGCTAAATGCGAACTTATGGCCATTTCTACATGTCATTTATCACCATGTATCACCAATATGCTAAGTTTGGTTTTATGCATGCTTTTGAGACCTAAAAATGTAATATGCAAGTATATGGACACATGTACATTTCATATGCCACCATGTTGAACTTGTGGCTTCAACACCTTTATGTCATGATTATGCCAAGTTCCCTCTTTCTATCCTTTATGCGCTATTGCGATATGTAAGCGATGGGATTGCGTTTGGGGTTGGGTAAACTTAAAAGACATAAAAACACAAGATTGGGAATTTACCTATTAAGTTAGGTCTACCCATTGGGAATTTACCTATTAAGTTAGGTCTACCCAATTGCTTTAAAATTTGTAACATGTTTTGGAAACATGATGGACATGACACTTAGAAAAGATAAGTGTGACCAACTTGAGGTTGGGTTGAGTTTGTAGCGTAAACCTACCTGGAACCGACCGGCTTAACTAGTTGCTACAAACAATAAGACCCAATGTGAGAAGTTGGCCATGTTGTACCTTGAACCCGAGGTTAGACCAAGTTGTGGTGTAAAGCTACCCGGACCCGCCCGGCTTAACTAGTAACCACAACAAGGTCTAATGTGAGAGGTTAAGGCGCATTAAATTAATTAATGCCTCGTGATTAGGGTTAAGTCATGGTCCACTTAATACTTAACCAATTTGGGCTTGGTAGATTAATCAGGGTTAAGTCGTGAACTCATCGTTACACTTAACCAAGTTAATCCATGATTAGCAAGAGGGTTAAACCGTACTTAACCCACTAGAAAAATCCTAGCAATGGGGGTCCACTCCAGCAGTAATCCCAAGTTTGTATCACTAAGGCCCTAGGGTCTAGGCTAGGGTGGGGGCCCAATTACTGGACTTGAGGTAAGAGACCAAAAGCGACGGCAGATGGGTACGCCGGTGTAGTTCCGGGCGGACTTTTGGTCGTGCACATAGTCCGAAGCCGGGGAAAACATGCACGGGTACCAGTAGATCGAGACTGTGCACGCATGTTTATGGTGTCCAGGGGTTGACACCCTAGGGCTTGATACACCCGACGGGAGACCCGGCACAGTCTGACTACAATTATGTTTGGGCCGTATGGACACCAACACGTGACGAGTTAGGCTTATAGGGAGCCGATCGACTAGACCGTTTGGTTAGACCTTGTATTAAGGTCATTTCATGTTATTGGGCCAATGCTTGGGCCAAGGGATCAATACTTGTTTATTCAAGTCATGTTAGTTTGCTAGTACACCTGTGGTGCAAAACCTTAATCCTGATTATGCGATGACACCTTTATCTACCTTGTTAGTTAATCATCATGCTAGTATGTTGTTATCCTTATGTTCATCCCAGCTTTCATCATGCCAGTTAACTTTATCAGTTTCATTGATTGTAGTAGGGCTTACTCAGTCTTTTTGACTGACCTGTTTTTCTTTCGCCTCTTTTCTTCCGTTTCCCCCCTCCTCCAGGTTCTCAATGAGGGAATATTGGAGCTTAGCTTGGATTTCTGATCGCTTGCTTGTGGGATTTTAGCTCATGTACGGTCTTGACATGAAGCTAGTTATGGTTATCACTTATTTTGGGGATAGTACCTATGTATTTCAGTTTTTCAGTAATGTTGTTTTTATCTAGACTTGTGTATTTGGAAAGTTGACATTATGATGTACCAGACTTGTTTTGAAATGATTTGAAATCTTCCGCTGTTTTATGTTATTTACTCTGTTTACATATATACATATGTTCTTGTTCTGCCTTGATATATCATTATGCATGTTTACCTGATTCAAACGCCCCTCCAAAGTCAGAGTGCTTGCAAGAGACACCCTAGCGGAGGTGGGGTGTTACATTACTCCTAATTAATTACCCCCAATTTGAATTAATTTCCCTATTCAAATTGCCAATCAATTACAAATTTAACTATGTCCATAATTGACTCGATTATGTCCATCTATTTATGGTATATAAAATTATGCCAATTAACATCACATTTAAGACATTTATGCCAATTCTCAATATTAAATCTTTTAATATTATCCCATTGCCCCGCGTTGTACGTTCGTTCGTTTAACGTAAAATATACATTAGACTCGAATAATCTAACTTATGTAATAAGGAGAAAACATCACAACATGCATAGAATAAAAACTAGATCTAGACATAAGGGGTGAACTTGCATGTGTGAATAAGGTTTTTCATCCAAAACCTTGCATAGGCTAAAGTTATAAACTTGCATAAACTATGGATGTCATAGATCTAATCATAAGGTGTAAACTTGCATAGGCAATGGTTACAAACTTGCATAAACTATGGATGTCATAGATCTAATCATAGGGTGTAATCATGCATAGGCAATAGTCAAAATCTTACATTACATGATTCATACTCCAATATATATATACTTGCATATGTGATTAATACAACATAGACTATGATGTAAACTTGCATCTAACTCACACATGTCATAGCCTAACTTTAGATCCAATTTACACATAAGATAGATGTCATGAAATATGTAAGGTTGCATATATATTTCTTACTCACTAACTTGCATATGATTCAGATCTAAATTAACATCTAGACTTGCATACATACATACATATGATTTAACATATGAATTATTTCCAACAACATAACCAAACTAGCATATGAAACATCATTATGAATCATAGATTTACAACATAGATGATAACATCACAACTTTACAACATAGATAATAACATCATAGAATTTACAACATAGATAATAACATACGGTCAATGATTCACAACATAACCATATAATCCAAATTATAGCTCAATCCAATTAAATTGTTAATTGTCTTATTAAAGAAATCGAACTCACAAAAAAGAAGGTCTTGCGTTCTGAAATCTGAGTTCTGAAATTGATTTAGCTCACCTTTGTAGTAGATTCGTTATTGTTTAGATTAGAATTGAATATAACTAAATTGATTAGCTTTGATTTCCCTCTAGTTTGTGGCGGCTACTCTAGGTTAGAAGATGACTGCATGACGACCATGATTCAGATTTTAATTTGATTTTAGGGTTTGAGTCTTCCTGTGTTTATATAGAATTTCAATTTAATTATAGCCGTCGGATGATCTTAGGGTTAATCAAAACCACTCAGTTAGGATAGGGTGACACCTCAGCCCTAATGACTCAGCAAGGAGTCAGAAAGGACTCAGCAATGAGTCACAATATGGATCAGGCTGCACCAGAAAGCTGTGCAGGCCTGCTGCTCAGCCTGGGCGCACTTGGCTGGTGCGCCAGTGCAATATTTGTGTTGGAGCACTTCCCAAGTGCGCCAGTGCAATTTATTATTATTATTATTTTCCGCCTAACTTCGTTCGTCCATATCTCCTTCATCCGGTATCTGTTACCCGCAAATTCGGACCCTATCTCAACCAGAATTCCGAGACGAACACAATGGCACGACCCGTTTCCCTTAATTCTCATGTCTGAGATTAATTATTCTTTGAATTTAGTTAATTCAATTATTCAAAAATATGGGGTGTTACATTCTCCCCTACTTAAAGGATTTTGTCCTCGAAATCTCTAAGTCAAGAAGAACATATCCTACCATCCAATCATCCATATACTCAGCCATCAATCACTGGCAACCATGGTCCTTAGAAGATTTCTAATGATTTTCATGTATATATGCATAGTGTGTGTATATGTCTGTATACTAATGCTAAATCAGGCGGTCCAGTGATTCAGTCGACCTCCTTAATGCAAATAATGATAGTGTCATGTATCCATCATGTATGCAAAGAATCCTATACATATCATCACTACATGTGTGCACAACCATCCATTTAAATGCAATATCCATATGATACACACATTCAATGTACATTCATTTTACTAAATACATCCATTTATATGCAATATGCAATATGAAAGTGATTGAGCCGATCTAGTGCCTAAAGTGTGTGTATACGTATCCACGAGCAACCACTAGTAAACACTTGCATCCACATGCATCCATCATACATAACATGTCTCAAACACAAGTTTCAACCATAGGACTACCCTATCTAAAGGTCAAAGATACTAGCAAGAGGACATACTAAGGATAAAACAAGTATAAGCTAAGCGATAAAGGAGAAATTAAAAGACATACCCTCGAAAAGAAAAGGGTACAGTGAACGCATCTTCGCTTCCGTCTCCCAAGTAGCGTTGCTCTCATTATCTCCCCATTGCACTTTGACTAGCTTGACCTCTCGATTCCTCAACTTCTTAATCTCTGACCCAAGAATGCACGTAGGAGCTCGTTGAATCATCGCATCACGCTCTATCTCCACCTCTTTAAGCAAGCTCGACTCTACCACTTCCGCGGTCTCGTGCAAGCACTTCCTCAAATGTGATACATGGAATACGTTGTGTACACCACTATGTCTTTCGGGCAACTCCACACTATACGCCATCTGTCCAATCCTCTCTATAATAGGAAACGGCCCTACGAACCTTGGTGCTAACTTCCCAATGGACCCAAAGCGAACAACATTCCGTAATGGAGACACCTTGATAAAGACCATTTCCCCAATATCAAACTCAAGATCTTTCCTCCTCTTGTCCGCATAAGATTTCTGCCTATCTTGCGCCGTCTTCATCCTCCTTCGAATTAAATCAATCTTTTCCGAAGTCTCTCTAATCATATCGGGCCTAAGTAAGATCTTATCCATAGATTCCCACCAACATATAGGCGAACGACACGGCTGTCCATAAAGAGCCTCGAAAGATGCCATGCCAATGCTAGACTGAAAGCTATTATTGTATGCGAACTCTACCAAAGGAAGATGCTCCTCCCATGTACCTCCGAAGTCTAAAACACATAGCCTCAAAAGGTCCTCTAGAATACGATTCACCGTCTCGGTCTGGCCATCCGTCTAAGGATGATATGCGGTGCTCAAACATAACTGAGCCCCTACCACCTCTTGCAAGCTCCTCCAAAACTCGCTAGTAAAGATAGGATCGCGATCACTCACTATGCTAGAAGGAACACCGTGCAAACGAACTATCTCTCGAATGTATACGGAGTCTAACCATGGAGCAGTCCTCTTACTCTTCACGGGAATGAAATGGGCACTCTTAGTAAGTCTGTCTACCACGACCCAAATCCCCGTATTACCCTTCCTCGATCTCGGTAACCCATCAACAAAGTCCATCGAGACACTTTCCGACTTCCATTGTGGGATCTCCAATGGGTGAAGCAACCCACCGGGCTTCTTTTGCTCTGCTTTTACTTGTTGGCACACCAAGCATCTAGCGATAAACTCATCCACATCCTTCTTCATACCGGCCCAAAAGTTAACTCGTCTCATGTCCATGTACATCTTGTCCCCGCCGGGATGAATGGTCATCTTCGAACGACGTGCATCATCAAGAATGGTCTTCCTCAAGTCCTCGTCTTGTGTTACACAAAGTCTACCGTCCTTACGTAACCAACCCTGATCATCTAGGGTATACCTACTGAGATGGCTCGATGACTCCCCCCTTATGAGCTTCCCTACTAACCCAACCAACTGTGTGTCATCTCGCTGTGCCTCACCAATCCATCCCAAAAGCGTAGGTCTGACCTCTAAGGATGCTAGCAAACTGGGTACAAAGTCAATGGAAGGTCTAAAGTCAAATGTAGAGATGAACTCTAAGCTTCGCCGCTCAACAAACAATGGAGTCAACGACAACCTTTTCCTACTTAAGGCGTCTGCCACCACGTTACCCTTGCCAGGGGTATATGCTATCTCTAAATCGTAGGACGCTAAGAATTCCATACACCTTTGCTGCCTTAAGTTCAAGTCCTTTTGAGAGAACAGGTATTTTAGCGATATGTGGTCAGTGAACAATTCGAATTTTTCGCCAAGAAGATAATGGCGCTAAGACTTAAGCGCGAAAACAATAGTGGCCAACTCTAGGTCATGCGTAGGGTAATTTCTCTCATGTACTCTCAACTGCCTTCCTCCATAGGCTATTACCCTTCCCTCTTGCATTAAGACTGCGCCTAGTCCTGTCCCACAAGCATCGGTATAAACGGTAAATGAGTTACTCCCATCTGGAAACACTAAGACTGGGGCTGTGGTCAAAGCTCTCTTTAAATGTTGGAACGCATCGTCACAATCTACGTCCCACGTAAAAACTAGGTTCTTCTTCGTCAAGCGTGTTAATAGGACAGATATTTTTGCGAAGTCCTTGATAAACTTCCTATAGTAGCCTGCCAGACCAAGAAACTCCTTACCTCGGTAGCATTTTTAGGGACCTTCCAGTCTTGGATGGCCACCACCTTCGCGGAATCCACAGCTATCCCTTCTTTGGAAACCACGTGCCCTAACAATCGCGCGTCCTTCCTCCAAAAGTGACATTTAGAAAATTTAGCTTTAATGTTATGCGCTTGGAGGGTCTCCAACACTTCCCTAAGATGTAGGGCATGCTCTTCCTCGCTCTTAGAAAAGACCAAGATGTCATCCACAAAGACCACCACAAATTTATTAAGGTACTCCTTAAACACCCTACTCATCATGTCAACAAAGTATGCGGGGCCGTTTGTCAAACCGAAGGGCATCACAAGCCATTCATAGAAACCGTTAGGAGTACTAAAGGCAGTCTTGTCTATGTTATCCTTAACCACTCTCAACTGATGGAAACCAGTGGCTAAGTCCAACTGCGAAAACACTGAGACGCCAACTAACTGATCAAAGAGATCGTCAATCCTCGGCAGTGGGTGCCTATTCTTCTTAGTAAGTTTATTAAGTTGTCTATATCCACACAAAGTCTAAAGGACCCATCCGCCTTCATGGTAAATACTACTGGAGCACCCCACTCCGATATACTACTTCTTATGAACCCCTTCTCAAGCAACTCCCCTACTTGCTTATTGAGTTACCTCCTCTCATGAGGAGCCATGTGGCGTACCGGCAGAGATACTGGTTTTGCATTGTCTACAAGATAAATACGAAAGTCTATCTCACGTTTTGGGGGCAGACCCCTCACCTCATCGAAGACATCAACATATTCACGGACTATACGAACAGAATGTAATCATCATTGGATGCATCAAGTGACTCAATATAACTAAGCATCACCGGTCCTCTAGGGTCATAAGAAATGTCAAGGGTCTTTCCACTACGAGTCAACAATTTTACTGCCCTTCGTTCACAATCTAGGATGGCGCCATATCGGGCTAGCCAATCCATTCCTAGAATCAACCCATAGCCCATGAAACCAGGCACAAAAGCATTACATTCAAAACCAACGCCTAAGATAGACAATCTCAAATCCCTACAAACCATGGATAAATGAGCCGACCCACCAATAGGATTTGGGACTACAATCGGATCCACAACAAGACTAGTATCTAAGTGCAGTGTTTCAACTAATGATGTGGAGATAAACGAATGTGATGCGCCAGAATCGAATAAGGTATGTACATGATGATCAAATAGAAAAACTAAACTCTCAACGGAAATGTTTCTACCTCGTTCTTGCAGCGGTGGGACCGCGAGAGCCTGGACCTGCTCCCTCGCCTACCCTGGTTCCATGAGAGCCTGAAGCTGCCCTCCAGAAGTTCTTTGGCCTTTCCTATGTTTCCTTGGGCAGTCCTTAACTGGATGACCTGCCTCTCCACAGTGGAAACAACCAGTCTTCTTCTTTTTCCTACAGTCTTTACTCAGATGGCCTGATATCCCACAGTTAAAGCACTTCTTCTTTCCTTTGCCATTATTGTTCTTCCCGCCTCTCTTGTTTTGTTATTATTGATGCGGTTTCTTTTGATCCCCTTTCTTCTCAGGTGCCTTATTAGCATTGGTGCCCTTCTTCTCTTCATGCATAAGCGCCATGTCCACTAGCTTCTCAAAGGTGGCCCCCATAGGGATGTGGGTCATAGCTAACCCATGTAGTGGCTCGTTCAAACCCTTAACAAATCTCAGGGCCTTCCTTTTGGGTGTATTCACCAATTCCAAGCCAAATCTCGCCAACTGATTGAACTTGTTGACATATTCTTTCACTGATAGATTCCCTTGCTTTAACGCCAAAAACCTTTCGATATACAAATTCTCTTCAGTCTATGAGAGAAACTTTGCCTCAAACATACGCCTAAAATCTGTCCATGTATCTACTGGACACTCTCCATTAGCGACTTCCCACCAAAACGAGGCTTCGTCCTTCGTCAACAAAGCAGCCAATTGGACCTTCTTACAATCGTCCAAATCGAAGATGCCAAACAGATCCCCCACTTCTTTCAACCAATTTCTAGCTTCAATGAACATTTCAGATCCACTAAAAGATTTTCCACCCATCGAACGAAAGTCTTTACATATCTTGGAGAAGGTATCTCCACGCGGAGGAATGACTGGAGATGGGGGAGGAGGAGGAGGAACGTTGGTCGGTCCCGCGGTAGCGGCTCTAGCCTCGAGATATTGATGAAACCAACCGGGTACATGAACACCCTCTGGTATCTCAGATGCTCTAGACATGCTGAAAAGAAAACGAAAGAGTTTTAAAACAAGGGTAGCGAAAGAGAGATGTATGGCTTGCGGGGATTATGCTCTTTAAAGTAAACTTTCCTTCAAAATAGCTTCTTTAAAACAAGTTTTTGAAAATACTTTCTAGGAAAATAATACTTTTGAAAACATTTTTCAAAACTTTTTATCTGTTCTTGTAACCTGTCTCTGATACCACGTGTAACACCCCACGTCCATTAATGTCACTCACAAAGGGAATGCATCAATGTCCATGAAGGATTATTGTTTGTATAGAACAGATAAATTACAAGAATAAATAAATAAAACAACACAGCGGAAGTTAAAACTTATTTTATTTCATCATAACTCAAAAGGAGTTTACATAAGTAGTTTCCAAAACCATTACAACAGGATCGGTAGTCTTTTTCAAAAACTTCAAAGTACATAAAGAAGCAAAAACATAAATGCATAAATCCCTACTGAGCATACGCAAAGCCATAAAGATGAGAGGGTCCCAAGCGATACATCTACTCTCTTCAAGCAACTGAAAGAAATCAGCACTAAGCTGTAATATTCCCTCCTTGCAAACCTAAGGGGGGGGGGGGGAAGGAAGAAAAGAGGTGGAAAGAAAAGGGGGTCATACATAAAGTCTGGCGAGTGCGATAACTTTAACAATATGATTATCAAAATAACTAGGCTAAGGCATAAGCTGGAAAATAAGGAAATGACTGTGAACAATTGGGTATGACAGAACAAAACGAAGAAATAAGATGAACCAAGATATCGTTAAAGGCGCACCTAGTCACTATAAGATAATTACTACATTGCAGCACCACTAGTCACCCTAAAGGTTGATCCCGCCTACAAAAGTTAATAATGATAATGGTAGTTTAATGTATCCCTAGCTAACTTCATAGGTGTTGTCTGCCCCTATCTCCACTAGATGTACCCACTACCCCCATTCGATCGGCTCCCTAACTCGTAGATACCCATGTTGGCCCCACAGTGGGGTGTATCACTCCCCAAAGTGGCAACCAGTTTCAACCAAAAATGCACGACTTATATCTACGCGATGCAACAACATCTTACCTACCAGCCCGAGCACACACACGCATATGAACCCGTTGGACTTGTGTTGCCACCGCTGACCCTTTTTGACCTCTTACAATCAAATCCAGTACGCGTGTCCCGTCCTCAAATTGGGTCGAGCCCACAAAGATACTTAATGGGTTACTGGTTTGAAAAGGGCCCCCATGCATGACACAAGCTTTCCACCTACGCTTGGTCCCCTCTAAGGTTTTTCCCCACTTAACCCCATTCTTAATCATGTCTTTTACATGTTTAAATCTTGGTTAAGTGCATCTAATCGTATTTCAGAATGCCACCCAAGGCACCTACTTAATTCCACATGCCACCCAAGGTACCCACTTAACCCCCTCATGTCCCATTACATGTTTATCTGGTTAATTGTTTCTTAATTCATTAAGACCGTAACCTTGTAAAGACCTCCCACATTAGACTGGCATTTGTGGCAGCTGGATTTGCCGGGTGGGTCTGGGCAGTCTTACACCACAAACGAGCCTAACCTCGTGTCTTTACAACTGTTACGCATTTAATTTATGCCTAAGACCTCCCACATTAGACTGGCATTTTTGGCAGCTGGATTTGCCGGGCGGGTCCGGGCAGTTTTACACCACAAAAGAGTCTAACCTAGTGTCTTAGGCGATTAATTACTCCTAATTAATTACCCCCAATTTGAATTAATTTCCCTATTCAAATTGCCAATCAATTACAAATTTAACTATGTCCATAATTGACTCAATTATGTCCATCTATTTATGGTATATAAAATTATACCAATTAACATCACATTTAAGGAATTTTTGCCAAATCTCAATATTAAATCATTTAATATTATCCCATTGTCCCCGCATTGTACGTTCGTTCGTTTAACGTAAAATATATGTTAGACTCGAATAATCTAACTTATGGAAAAAAGAGAAAACATCACAACATGCATAGAATAAAAACTAGATCTAGACATAAGGGGTGAACTTGCATGTGTGAATAAGGTTTTTCATCCAAAAACTTGCATAGGCCAAAGTTACAAACTTGCATAAACTATGGATGTCATAGATCTAATCATAAGGTGTAAACTTGCATAAGCAATGGTTATAAACTTGCATAAACTATGGATGTCATAGATCTAATCATAGGGTGTAAACATGCATAGGCAATAGTCAAAACCTTACATTACATGATTCATACTCCAATATATGCACTTGCATATGTGATTTATACAACATAGACTATGATGTAAACTTGCATCTAACTCACACATGTCATAGCCTAACTTTAGATCCAATTTACACATAAGATAGATGTCATGAAATATGTAAGGTTGTATATATAATTCTTACTCACTGACTTGCATTTGATTCAGATCTAAATTAACATCTAGACTTGCATACATACATACATATGATTTAACATATGAATTAGTTCCAACAACATAACCAAACTAGCATATGAAACATCATTATGAATCATAGATTTACAACATAGATGATAACATCACAGATTTACAACATAGATAATAACGTCATAGAATTTACAACATAGATGATAACATCATGGAATTTACAACATAGATAATAACATACGGTCAATGATTCACAACATAACCATATAATCCAAATTATAGCTCAATCCAATTAAATTGTTAATTATCTTATTAAAGAAATCGAACTCACAAAAAAGAAGGTCTTGCATTCTGAAATTTGAGTTCTAAAATTGATTTAGCTCACCTTCGTAGTAGATTCATTATTGTTTAGATTAGAGTTGAATAGAACTGAATTGATTAGCTTTGATTTCCCTCTAGTTGGTGGCGGCTACTCTAGGTTACAAGATGACAGCATGACGAGCATGATTCAGATTTTAATTTTATTTTAGGGTTTGAGTCTACCCATGTTAATATATAATTTCAATTTAATTATAGTCGTCGGATGATCTTAGGGTTAATCAAAACCACTCAGTCAGGATAGGGTGACACCTCATCCCTAATGACACAGCAAGGAGTCAGAAAGGACTCAGTAATGAGTCACAATATGGATCAGACTACACCAGAAAGCCATGCAGGCCTGCTGCTCGGCCTGGTCGCACTTGGCAGGTGCACCAGTGCAATATTTTTACTGGCGCACTTCCCAAGTGCGCCAGTGCAATTTTTTTATTTTTTTCCGCCTAACTTCGTTCGTCCATATCTCCTTCATCCGGTATCCATTTCCCGCAAACTCGGACCCTAACTCAACCAGAATTCAGAGACGAACACAATGGCGCAACCCGTTTCCCTTAATTCTCACGTCTAAGATTAATTATTCTTTGAATTTAGTTAATTCGATTATTCAAAAATCCGGGGTGTTACAACTATACTTATTCTTTCTTTTATTTTATTTCTTTATTGGTTATACATATATATATATATATATATATGCACTAGGTCTCTCACATTAAGTTGACTACCTATGGATGCTGGATTTGCCGGTCGGTTCCGGGCAAAATTCTGCAACAAGCAAACTTAATCTCGTGGCTTAATACATTTATTTATGCATTAGACCCCTCATATTAATCAGACAACCTGTTGTTGCTGGATTTGCCGGTCGGTTCCGAGCAGACTTCTATCACAAGTGAACTTAACCTCATGCCTTAGTACGTTTATTTATGCATTAGACCCCTCATATTAAACTAACTACCTATGGTTGCTGGATTTGCCGGTTGGTTCCAGGAAGGCTTACACCACAAGTTGAGTTTAACCTCATGTTTAAATGCGGTTATAATTTAAGTTTCCTGATTGGGGTCCACTAAATTTATCCTAATTGATTTTAGGAATTGTAACCATTTTTCTGTCACATTCATTTCCCCTAATCAATATTGGTTACAACAATTATTTCTTTATTTGCGGTCTCATTTATGGAAATTAATTATATTTATTGCTACAAATGGTCACCACAAATATATTAATTCGATATGGAGTATATTTAAATATAATTCCATTATTGAACCTTATCCAAACATTCAACATTTAGCACAATTGTTAACTATTTATTTATGGCCTCATTTATAGTAATCAATTACACTAATTGCTACAACGGTAACCATAAATATATTCATTAAGTATGGAATATAAATTTACATGTGAATGGATACCATTCGATATTTAATACAATGCATATTTTTACCATTTTATGCTGATTTGGACAGATAATGTACATATATTTATTTCTACGTTTGCGTGCGTTTAACATAGTTATTATTATTTTAATTCTAAAATTTAAATTAATGATTTTGTCTAATCAGTTAACCAATCATTCCCTTTTTATATTCAATTTTGCCAAAAGATTTCAATTCTCACAAGGACCGTTAGCCAAAATCATTGTAAATCATGCTTATTTTGTGGAAATGACATATCTCCAAATCATAAGAAATATACGTAATGTATTTTTATTTTGAAACAGTCGACAAATTACATACAAATACATGTATTTATTTTTATATGTAACTTTGCACTACTTTTCCCCTTTTAATTCTTTTTGTCATAGTCTCGTGATTCTAAAATAATGCCTCTTTATTTAAAAATGAGGAAAATGGAATAATTTACAATGCTTAAGCCAAAAACCAAACAATACTGAATGTAAACACGGAATAATTTACAATGCTTATAGCTTCCAATTTCTGTGTTTTGAACCTTTTTAGGCTTACAATCCCCAAATTTATAAAAATCTACATTTTATCTAGAAAGGGGAAGTTCTGGATTTGTAGGAATGTAAGAAAAAGGGAAGAGAGCGAAGAAATCTATCGTTAAGCATCCTCTTCCAATGAATCTATTGATCTTCCCAATTCTATATGAATTTGATTCGATTTGGTAAATGTATGAATGTATTTTATTTAGAAACTAGGTTAGAAGAGGAAGAAAAAGGCCGAGCTTCGTTGCCTTCATAAATTTGAATGGAAAAAGAGTGAGGCTCTACCCCTTAATTTATATGGGGGAAATGGCCTTGCACCGTTGGATTCATTTTAAATAACATTCGTCCATCCATTTTATAAAATATGACAAGAATACCCCTAGTAACCTAGCCGTCAGCAATGAGGTGACTGGGTAATTAAAAGGTAACATATATACTCTTTATTTATTTTCCATCCATTTTCGTATTTCGTCCGTAACTTTTTCATACGGACTCCGTTCGCGAAACTCCAAACATGAAAGTTGACCAGAATTCCAAGACAAATGCAACGTATAAAGTTTCATGGACAAATTCCATCGTTTGCAGAAATTCCTATTTTAGGGCTTCTAATTAAATAACTATTTATTGTCAAAAATTCCGGGTTGTTACAAAACCCACGAAAAGTTTGAATGACCATTCAACATATACTTGATTAACAAAATTATCAATATAATTTTCTTTTTCTTTATCATCTTTCCTTTTGGTAACTCATAAAATAACGATTTTATTTGGGACTTTGAAGTTTAATTTTGAAAGTTTTGGTATGAACTTCGTACCCTTAGCAAATTTTGTACTTTGAGTAATATTTTTAATTGATAATGGCATACGTATGTAATCAAGTTCATTCTTATTATTAGTGGGCTTAGATGCATATAATAAATTTTTAGATGATTTTTCCCTTTGGTGAATTTATCAACATTAGTTTTCATTTTATCGATATTCTTATTATAGTTAAGAACATTGTCCAGGGATGTTATTTTATCATTTAGGTCGGTGATCGCCGAGTTCATTAAGGTTTTAATTAATTTTATGGATTTTTTTTACTTTTGGTTTGTTAAAAGTTTTAAGTGTCAAATGTTTTTCATCATTATGCTCATTAAATATTTATTTTTCTTCCATTAAAAGTTTTCCAAAAAATATATATATTTCTGCTAAGCGGCTTTTGTCTCCTTTTAAAGAATTTTATAACACTTGTATATATATCATTTAAGACTTTCATAATTTATTTTTAAAATTCCATGGTTGCTCATTGCTTTGCCATGACATTTCTATTTTTCAATGTAACACCCCACATTTTTAATATAATTAAAAATGTACAAATATGTATATATGTATAGGTAGGTAAATAATGGTGATGTATAATGAAAAATTAATTCATACATTGAAGAGTAAGGAAATTAATGCGATAACAATGTGTGCAATCGAAGAGATGAGAAAATATAAATATTTAGTTTAAATATCAGGAATTAAGTAAAACGGACATCACCATTGTGTCCGTCTCGGAATTCTGGTCAAGATAGACACCTGGTTTGCGTAAAACGGACATCATATGAAGAAGTTATTAAGCCTAGAATTTTGTATACGCACAAGAGAAATATATATATGTTATACATATATATACACATATATACAAATTAAAATATAAAATAAAGAATAAAATAAGGATTGCATGTAATAAATACATGCACTGAAAAAAATTGTAATGCATGCATTAAAAGAAAGAAAGGATTGCTTGCATGCAATGTAAATATGTTGCATGCACTGATTTGCAAACATAATGCATTAACATTAAAAAAAGATTCATGCAATGGTTTAATTTAAGTATTGTAACTAACATGAAAAAGAGAAGTAAGGAGAGAACAATAATTATCATTGTTCTAATACTTGTTAACAAAAGACTTCATATCTCAGTTGGTTAAGACATTGGATTTGTAACATGGAGGTTGGGGGTTCGAACCCCGGCGGCGGCATAATTTTTATCTTTGTTTTAGAGAGGGCCAATTGAACATACAAATATATGTACGTATACAAATTCAAAAGTTGAAAGGATAAGAACGTACATATAAGGGAATAAAGAAAATATATGTACATATATGGGAATATATATATATATATATATATGCATAAATCTATGTATACAAAAGATAAAATTCAAGCTAAGGCTACAGTCAATGAAATATGGCAAGAATCAAATAACGGTGCAACATCGTTTGAATTTTGAAAATAAAACGAAAATTGTGCGTATATATATACGCGTGAAATGGTCGGTAGAGTAATTATATACATATAATAATATTTCATGTGAATAAAACAGTTAAATAAATTACAGAAATTCAAAAGTTCAAAAATCAAATTTCTACGCCAAAACAATTCAAACATTCAAAATTCGAATTTCTGCGCCAAAACAGCTTGCGGGACCCAATGCTGACTCAGTGCTGCATGTACGATAAGATTTGGCTAGATTCATCTGCGAAATTGGACTATTTTCTTAACTGGGTTCAATGCTGGCTCAGCGCTGCGTGTACGATAAGGTCTTGAGCACGTTTATAAACACCCCTAAGGCTACAGTTTTCTTTACATATCTTCATTATGCCTATAATCTGCCCTAATTCATATCAAAATAAATAAAAGACGGGGTTATGCTGCTCAAGTTCTTCGTTAGAATTCAAGTAGAGAATCAAAGGCTAATTCAACGACTTCAACAACTATTTTCTAAGAATCAAATCTAAATTAGAGGATCGATAATCTGCGTCAAGGGATAGCTTTTCAGTTTCAGAAATCAGATCCCAGAATTCAAGATCCGTTCTTAGATCAGTGAGTGGGATTACAATACACTTCATGCATAATAATATTATTATCATTTGTCATTCCTCAGTTAAAATTCATGTTGCAATTTAAAATAATCTTTGTATGCTTAATCTATTCCTCTTCCCTATTCTTCCTTTTTATTTTTGAAACTTTGCCTACCTTCGAGCCAAGGTCAACAACGCGTAAATTATATTTATTTGGGAAGAGCTTGAGATTTAATCAATGAATTAGGCAATTTGGGAAAAAAGATTATTACACGAATGGTTGTGTTAGCAAAGTAGAAATGGGTTAAGTAGCACTTGACATATGAATAAGCTTAACCAACATATGAGGAATGATAGCAACCTGTTAGGAACACATGTATGGGAAACTGGAATAATAGGTATAGCCTATTAACGGGATTACAAGCATGAACATATATTGGGGTTTTTGGGTAAAGCTTGAATTTGAGACTTGAAAATTGGATATGCCGTTAAGATCCTAGAAACATAATTAAAAATGGAATATGTTGGACAAACCATGTTTTTTATGTAATTATGGAACTCGACAAATAACATGAAATTGACAATAGTGGCATAACTTGAACATGAACATGCTTATGAATTGGTATTGACATTTGATATCTAGAATGAACATGAACATGAACATGCTTGTAAATTTATAATTGGCCTATGACACATAGAATAGACATGATTTGTTTATTGGCTAAACATGAAACATGGCTAACTCAAGGTTAGAATGAGTTTGCGGTGTAATCCTGCCCGAAACCGCCCGGCACATCCAGTGACCGCAAACAATAGGTTCTAATGTGATAAATTCGTCATAACGTGCTTGAAACCCGAGGTTAGATTGAGTTGTGGTGTAATCCTGCCCGGAACCAACCGGCACATCCAGTGACCACGACAATAGGTCTAATGTGAGAGGTTGGGCATTAGTAATTAATTAATGCTAATGACACATGATAGTATGGTAAGGTTAAGTCAACATGAAACACTAGACAACACTTAACCAATTCGACATGATATATGGGTGGGTTAAGTCAACATGAACCGCTAGATAACACTTAACCAATTTGACATGATATATAGGCGGGTTTAGTCAACATGAACTGATAGAGAACACTTAACCAATTTAGCAAGATACGTGGGTTGAATTAAATAGGTGATTAGGGGTTAAGTCAACTTGGACACATGGGCAAACTTAACCAATATAATAGTATCAAAGCAAGGAAAAGTGGGGAATGATAAGATTAAATAATAGATAAACTTATCCTAAGGATAAGAAATGAATATGACTTAAGATGTAATACAAGACTCGAAGGGTGGGACGACTTATACCATGAAATAAGTTAATCTAAGCTGAAAATATGGGAAAACACTCGTACGTTATCATTTGATAAAGAGAACTTAAGTCATGCTTGAATTCATTGGTAAACCTTAGTTAAAAGGAACTAAGTAACAAACCTTAGTTAAAGAGAACTAAGTAACAGAAACAGGTATCAAACCTTGGTTAAGAGAACCAAGTAATAAACCTTAGTTAAGAGGACTAAGTTGTAAACCTTAATTAAGAAAACGAACGATTAAGAGAACTAAGTAGCAAACCATAGTTAAGAGGACTAAGTAGTAAACCTTAGTTAAGAAAGCTAACGATTCAGGAAATTAAGTAGTGAACCTTAGTTAAGAAAGCTAACAATTTAGGAAACTAAGTAGTAAACCTTAGTTAAGAGAACTAAGTAGTAAACCTTAGTCAAGAAATCCAAGTAGAACACGAGGGGGGCGAACGTCCATCTGATCATGAAGAAGGCTCCAACGAACTGGGTTATGAAGCACGCTGCTTCGAGGGGACGTGAGGGTACTCTTGGTATCCCTTTGTGAGGTTGCAGATGATCCTCCTGGGCTCACAGAGGTTAAGGTCTGCGTTAGAAGATCCTAGGGTATGCCTTGGTTGCAATATAAGCAACCTAAAAACTAGGATGGGTCAGCGTGAGGCGGCGATATCTTGTTTAGCCCTGTGATAGCACGTCGTCGTCTACCTACCATCTTGAGTCAATCGTGATATGCAAGCGGAAAGGTGGAGAACTCCAAAAGACTATATACTTTGCTATCTAGTTATGGGTGAGGGTGGCTAATAGGTTTGTGGGGGCATAGAGGGCCTGCGTACAGTTCTCATTCTTGATTTTCTTAGGTGTCTTTCATTAATTGAGGGAGGGGTCAAGTGGGACCATAGCCACATACAGATAAAATAGACCTTAGCATCTGCATCGACAGATAACTTAAAGCTCCCCACCGAGTTCCGTGTTTCTTGATTAGCCTTACCACAGGACTCGGGCCGCACATATAGAGGACATGTGCAACTGGATATCTAACACGTTTAACGACACGATTGGGATGTAAAGTCTAGGAACATGTATCAGTCTGGGTAGTGTGTCCTAGACTAGGGGGCATTATTCGATAGGTAGCATAAACCCTAGTGGCCCTATGTAGCATAAACCCTGGTCGGATCTAGAAAGCATTCAATAGGTAACGTAAACCCCAGTGGCCCTAGGTACCGTAAACCCTGGTTGAATCTAGGAAGCGCTAGATAGAAAACCCTAGATTAGATCTAGGTAATAAACGGAATCTAGCAAGATCAAGAGTGGTAGTCCAAACGATTTCGAGAATGGTGGCACTACACTAAAGTAGTATAGATTTACATGATGAAGCTCGTACGACATATGGTAAGGGACTATATATATACATGGGAAGGATTATACGAGTTGGGGTATCTACATATACGTTGTATTATGTTAATCTACTAGTGGGACATGAGTATAGCATAGAGAGCTAATATCGCGAATAACCTAATAAGCAAGAAAATATAACTGAACGGTATATGTAGGATTATATAGAAGTTTATTCTAAGTCCACTCACACAGAACTTATGTTCTGACCCCTTCCTCATTACATACTTCCAGGTTAGGTTCATGACAGAGATGGTATAAATTTTGGATACTGGTTAGGCAATATGTTTTATAAGGTAAAGCTATATTTAAAGTATATTATACTTTGAATTCCTTCCGCTGTAAGATTCTTACAAATTCTGACATGTTTTCTTTATCTCTGTCTTTTTCTGTAGGATACCAGAGTGCCCAACTCGGGTTTCGATAGATTGGGTTTTCAAATAAAAAAATTGGTCTGTAGGAATCGGGGTTGTTACATCTGGTATCAGAGCTTTGGTTAAGTGATCTTAGGGAGATAATGAGTGAGCGTATTTGTATTTTCTAGAATATAAATATATTATATATATAAACCTAAATCCATAAAATAGCCCACTAGGAATGGAAAGAGTTGGGATAGCTATTTTGTACACTAAAGGAATGAACCTAGAAATTTTAAGACCCTTAGGTGGTTTGGTTGGAAAGTGTACAACATGATTTGGTATTGGAGAAAGAAAGTATCCCATAAGAATTAAAACTCAAATGTTGTTATTTCAGACTAGTGAGTTTAGAAGTGAAACCTTATAAGTTGGAAAAAGGTTAAAATGTGGAAAATAGATTAGGAATATATATAGTTGAGAGAATTGGTTTGGAAAGTGCCTAGGAAAGCCTAGTTGAGTTGAAAGACCCACTTTGAGTCTAACCCAATAATAAACGTTTAAGAACTTGAATTTGTAAAAGAGTTTGTGGTGTTTTTCAAGTTTTAATCTTAAAAGTGTTTTTGATGTTTAAGAAAAATACGTAAAGGACATATTCAGTGCATGCTGGGTTTTTAAAGTAAAATGGTGTATACTTCGGTAAAACAATGATTTCTTGCTTTAAAAGAACTCTCTCATTAAAAAGTGCATAATATAGAGCATATATAGCTTGCTAGTTTTCATATTATAATATATGAAAGGATTGAAAAGAAAGTGTTGCGTTTTTCAAAAGAAAATTCTATTATGTAAACAATAAATTTTGATTATTGATTTATGAAGAAATTTTGTTGGGTGGACAAAATAAGTTGTAGGAACAGAATAGATGTCTGCACCTTATAGCAAGTAGTTGAATTAACATTGTAATTAGAAATAATGTAAGCCTGAGAGTTGTCCTTGTCTACTCCAGTTTTGTGATTTGAAAAAAAAATGTGTTGCATTTTATTATGTAACACGTTTTTATGGTTTGGCGAAAACAAGTTTTGGAGAAGAAAACAAAGTTTTAACACTTTTGATTTTTGAAAGAAAAATGTAATGAAAAGAAAGGAGGCCAAACCATGTTTTAAAAAGAATGGAGTGGGTAAGGATTAGTGCCTAGAAAAGGACGAGGGAAAGTTAAAGCTATGAATTAAACAATTGGAACCGACTAGAGATTGGTTGAGTTGAGTGACTCTCTGAGTGTCAATCTGATGTTTATTTCGTTCTTCGGGGTTGATATTTAGGGAGTTACTCTCTTGCCAATTTACAGTCAGGGATCAGCTAATATTAAACTAATGGAAAATTCCCGTAGAATGCATAAGCATTGAGAAACCTAGGTTTGTTGCTTGAGAAAGAGAGAAAAAGTATAGGCTAGTAATGCACAACAAGGACTAGTAGTGACTACTAAGTAGTAAAGGGCAAGTAAGTGGGTAGATCCTGTTGTGTGGACTCGCAATTGTATGAGATGACAAAGTCCTAAGATTCTTGGCCCATAGTAGTAGCTGTGTAGGATGTTGTTTGAGTTGAAAACAGAAAAAAGCTTATTTGAAATAATAAACTTAAGTAATTGGATTAAGTCAAATAAGCCACGAAAGAGAAAAGCCTAAGCTAACAAGAGACAATAAATTCAGTAAGGCAACAAATGTGACAGGAAAAGAAAATGGAAATCTTAAGAAAAAGATGAATAAATATGAAATTATTCCATGATAAGATGAAAGTGAAAGGAAAGTTTTCTTATGTGGTTGTGCTTGGATAGGAAAGTAGGAAGTTTTTATAGAATAGTTATATAAAAATCCAAGTGCAATTATAAAAGGTACAGCGGAAAATGTAAATTCTTCCATTTTATATATTTTTGTAACATAAGAAATCGAATTTAGAAAATTAGATTTTTCTAAATTTCGAATTTAATAATGGTTGGTAGGGTTTTGGATGCGACAATTGGGTGAACCATGCTCTTATTCTATAAGAGTATGGGAAAACTTGGATGAAAAATATTTTGATTTTTCAAGAATATTGCATTCATATAGAACTGCAAGTATATTTAGCATGTGAGCATCATGTTTTGAAAGGGTTTTTAAAATTTGCATATATATAGGTGGATCCAAATTAGGCATACATACTTTACTATGATGTATCTCACTTTGCACATGTGCATAATGTTGCAACAATTGGATGCACACTGGATGGATGGATATTGCGAGGGATTATCTATTTTACTCTTATCGAATTTCGGGGACGAAATTCTTTAAGGGTAGGAGAATGTAACACCCCACATTTCTAATATAATTAAAAATGTACAAATATGTATATATGCATAGATAGGTAAATAATGGTGATGTATAATGAAAAATTGATTCATACATTGAAGAGTAAGGAAATTAATGCGATAAAAATGTGTGTAATCGAAGAGATGAGAAAATAAAAATACTCAATTTAAATATCATGAATTAAGTAAAATGTCCCCATTGCGTCCATCTCGGAATTCTGGTCAAGATAGACATCTGGTTTGCGTAAAACGGACATCATATGAAGAAGATATTAAGCCTAGAAGTTTGTGTATGCACAAGAGAAATATATATATATATATATATATATATATGTATATATATACACAAACAAATTAAAATATAAAATAAAGAATAAAATAAGGATTACATGTAATAAATACATGCATTGAAAAAAATGTAATGCATGCATTAAAAGAAAGAAAGGATTTCTTGCATGCAATATAAATATGTTGCATGCACTGATTTGCAAACATAATGCATTAACATTAAAAGAAAAAGATTCATGCAATGGTTTAATTTAAGTATTGTAACTAACATGAAAAAGAGAAGTAAGGAGAGAACAATAATTAACATTGTTCTAAGACTTATTAACAAAAAACTTCATAGCTCAGCTGGTTAAGACATTGGATTTATAACATGGAGGTTGGAGGTTCGAACCCCGGTGGCGGCATAATTTTTATCTTTTTTATAGAGAGGGCCAACTGAACATGCAAATATATGTATGTATACAAATTCAAAAGTTGAAAGGATAAGAACGTACATATAAGGAAATAAAGAAAATATACGTATATATATGAGAGTACATATATATGCATAAATATATGTATACAAAAGATAAAATTCAAGATATGGCTACAGTCAATGAAATATGGCAAGAATCAAATAACAGTGCAACATTGTTTGAATTTTGAAAATAAAACGAAAATTGTGCGTATATATATACGCGTAAAATGGTCGGTAGAGTAATTGTATACATATAAGAATATTTCATGTGAATAAAACAGTTAAATAAATTCCAGAAAATTCAAAAGTTCAAAAATCAAGTTTCTACGCCAAAACAATTCAAACATTCGAAATTCGAATTTCTGCGCCAAAACAGCTTGCGGGAACCAATGCAGACTCAGTGCTGCATGTACGATAAGATTTGGATAGATTCATTTGCGAACCTGGACTATTTTCTTAACTTGGTTCAATGCTGACTCAACCCTGCGCATACGATAAGGTCTTGAGCACCTATATAAACACCCCTAGGGCTATAGTTTTCTCTACGCATCTTCATTATGCCTATACTCTGCCCTAATTCATATCAAAATAAATCAAAGATGGGGTTATATTGCTCAAGTTCTTCGTTAGAATTCAAGTAGAGAATCAAAGGCTAATTCAACGACTTCAACAACTATTTTCTAAGAATCAAATCTAAATTAGAGGATCGATAATCTACGTCAAGGGATAGCTTTTCAGTTTCAGAAATCAGATCCCAGAATTCAAGATCCATTCTTAAATCAGTGAGTGGGATTACAAAAAACTTCATGCATAATAGTATTATTATCGTTCGTCATTCCTCAGTTAAAATTCATGTTGCAATTTAAAATAATCTTTGTATGCTTAATCTATTCCTCTTCCCTATTCATCCTTTTTATTTTTGAAACCTTTCCTACCTTCGAGCCAAGGTCAACAGCGCGTAAATTATATTTATTTGGGAAGAGCATGAAATTTAATCGATGAATTAGGCAATTTGGGTAAAAAGATTATTACATGAATGGTTGTGTTAGCAAAGTAGAAATGGGTTAAGTAGCACTTGACATATGAATAAGCTTAACCAACATATGAGGAATGATAGCAACCTGTTAGGAACACATGTATGGGAAACTGGAATAACAGGTATAGCCTATTAATGGGATTATAAGCATGAACATAAATTGGGGTTTTTGGGTAAAGCTTGAATTTGAGACTTGAAAACTGGATATGCCGTTAAGATCCTAGAAACATAATTAAAAATGGAGTATGTTGGACAAACCATGTTTTTATGTAATTATGGAACTTGACACATAACATGAAATTGACAATAGTGGCATAACTTGAACGTGAACATGCTTTTGAATTGGTAATTGACATTTGATATCTAGAACGAACATGAATATGGTTGTAAATTTATAATTGGCCTATGACACCTAGAATAGACATGAATTGTTAATTGGCTAAACATGAAACATGGCTAACTCGAGGTTAGAATGAGTTTGCGGTGTAATCCTGCCTGGAACCGTCCGGCACATCCAGTGACCGCAAACAATAGATTCTAATGCGAGAAGTTAGTCATAACGTGCTTGAAACCCGAGGTTAGATTGAGTTGTGGTGTAATCCTGCCCGGAACCAACCGGCACATCCAGTGACCGCGACAATAGGTCTAATGTGAGAGGTTGGGCATTAGTAATTAATTAATGCTAATGACACATGCTAGTATGGTAAGGTTAAGTCAACATGAAACACTAGACAACACTTAACCAATTTGACATGATATATGGGTGGGTTAAGTCAACGTGAACCGCTAGATAACACTTAACCAATTTGACATGATGTATAGGCGAGTTAAGTCAACATGAACTCATAGAGAACACTTAACCAATTTAGCATGGTACGTGGGTTGAATTAAATAAGTGACTGGGGGTTAAGTCAACTTGGACACATGGGCAAACTTAACCAATATAACAGTATCAAAGCAAGGAAAAGTGGGGAATGATAAGATTAAATAATAGATAAACTTATCCTAGGGATAAGAAATGAATATGACTTAAGATGTAATACAAGACTCGAAGGGTGGGACGACTTATACCATGAAATAAGTTAATCTAAGCTGAAAATGTGGGAAAACACCCGTACGCTATCTTCTGATAAAGAGAACTTAAGTCATGCTTAAATTCATTGGTAAACCTTAGTAAAAAGGAACTAAGTAACAAACCTTAGTTAAAGAGAACTAAGTAACAGAAGCATGTATCAAACCTTGGTTAAGAGAACCAAGTAATAAACCTTAGTTAAGAGGACTAAGTTGTAAACCTTAATTAAGAAAACGAACGATTAAGAGAACTAAGTAGCAAACCATAGTTAAGAGGACTAAGTAGTAAACCTTAGTTAAGAAAGCTAACGATTCAGGAAACTAAGTAGTGAACCTTAGTTAAGAAAGCTTACGATTCCGGAAACTAATTAGTAAACCTTAGTTAAGAGAACTAAGTAGTAAACATTAGTCAAGAAAGCCATGTAGAACACGAGGAGGTGCGAACGTCCATCTGATAATGAAGAAGGCTCCAACGAACTGGGTTACGAAGCACGCGACTTCGAGGGGACGTGAGGGTACTCTTGGTATCCCTCTGTGATGTTGTAGATGATCCTCCTAGGCTCACAGAGGCTAAGGTCTGCGTTAGAAGAGCCAAGGGTATGCCTTGGTTGCAATATAAGCAACATAAAGACTAGGATGGGTCAGCGTGAGGCGGCGGTATCTTGTTTAGCCCTGCGATAGACGTTTTACCTACCATCTTGAGTCAATCGTGATACGCAAGCGGAAAGGCGGAGAAATCCAAAAGACCATATACTTTGCTATCTAGTTATGGGTGAGGGTGGCCAATTGGTTTATGGGGGCATACAGGGCCTACGTACAGTTCTCATTCTTGATTTTCTTGGGTGCCTTTCATTAGTTGAGGGAGGGGTCAAGTGGGACCATAGCCACATACAGATAAAACAGACCATAGCATCTGCATCGGTAGATAACTTAAAGCTCCTGGTCGAGTTCCATGTTTCTTGATTAGCCCTGCCACAGGACTCAGACCGCACATATAGAGGACATGTGCAACTAGATATCTAACACGTTTAACGACACGATCGGGACATAAAGTCTAAGAACATGTACCACTCTGGGTAGTGTGTCCTAGACTAGGGGGCATTGTTCGATAGGTAGCATAAACCCTAGTGGCCCTAGGTAACACAAACTCTGGTCGGATCTAGAAAGCGTTCAATAGGTAGCATAAACCCAGTGGCCCTGGGTAGCGTAAACCCTGGTTGAATCTACAAAGCGCTGGACAGATAACCCTAAATTAGATCTAGGTAATAAACGGAATCTAGCAAGATCAAGAGTGGCAGTCCAAACGATTTCGTGAATGGTGGCACTACACTAAAGTAGTATAGATTTACATGATGAAGCCCGTACGACATATGGCAAGGGACTGTATATATACATGGAAAGGATTATACGAGTTGGGGGTATCTACATATACGTTGTATTAGGTTAATCTACTAGTGGGACATGAGTATAGCCTAGAGAGCTAATATCGCGAATAACCTAATAAGCAAGAAAATATAACTGAACGGTATATGTAGGATTATACAGAAGTTTATTCTAAGTCCACTTACACAGAACTTATGTTCTGATCCCCTCCTCATCACAAACTTCCAGGTTTTGTTCATGACAGAGATGGTATAAGCTTTGGATACTGGTTAGGAAGTATGTTTTATAAGGTAAAGCTATATTTAAAGTATAATATACTTTGAATTCCTTTCGCTGTAAGATGCTTATGAATTCTGACATGTTTTCTTTATCTCTGTCTTTTTCTGCAGGATACCAGAGCGCCCAACTAGGGTTTCGATAGATTGGGTTTTTGAAAAAAATCGGTCTGTCGGAATTAATGTTGTTACATTCAATCTCTATTAGTTAATGATGTGCATCATCCCATGTTGCATTGAAAGTCAGATTCCTCTTCTTACTGAAAGTGTTTGAGAAGTACTTTGATTTCTTTAGATTTAGGCTATCTCTTTTTAGATGACTGGTTTATCACATTCGAAATACTTAATAGCATTTCCATTTCTCGAATTATAGTTGTCATTTTTCTATAATTCATTCATCTTTGTATATTTCAATAAATTCTTTGAATTCTTGGTCATAAACTCAATTTTCTCTTCATCGTCATTAACATTACTGGTTTATCATTGTATTATTGAGTGCTAGCGATTTGTTCACATTTTCTTGGTTTTCTTTTCTTCCCTTTAACTATCATAGGTTACCTATTAACATTTATATTTTTATAGTATCAGCATCATTTGCTTTTTCAATTTCCAAAGTCTTCTAATCTTATTCACTATAAAGTGAACTTAAGATCTTTCTGACTTGGTCCTCTTTGGTAACTAACTTTTCTAACTATATTAATGGATGTACTATATCCATAGATATAAAATGCAAATCAGAGATAAATTCATCTTCATTTTAAAAAAGTTGAAATTGGTTAATGAACATAGATATCTTATTTCGTTTTACTTTACTGGTTCCATCATGTATGACTTGCAATATTATCAAATTTCATGAGTAGACTTACAAGCAGAGATTCAATTAAACATATTCTTATCTAAAAAGAAGAATAAAATTGTGATGGCCACCCTACACCTTCGATACCCAAGATACCTAAAGAGTGCACTATAATGGTGCTGGGCAATGTTGGGTCGTCATCAAGGTTGAAATAGAAGAACTAATCAACCCAAAACCTATCATACATCTCACATCGCATGGAATGAAGTATAATAGTAAACATCACAAATACAAATAGGAAAGATAGTAAATGCTCAAATGGATCACAACAACATATAATTATATCCAAAATAGTATACAACACTGTAGTGGTGTTATTCATTTCCAAAATAACCCATAAATCTCGTCTCTTGAACACAAGTAATAATAAGCCTCATATTGTTGAACAAAAAACAGCAAAAGCTTAAAACATGGTACTACGTAAAGGGAAAGTCTATTTAGAAAAAAAAATAGTGACACAAATTTAGACACAAGCAATCACAACCACTAGATATCCCCATGAATTCCACTCACCACATCAAGACAAATGAATCCAATGGTTCACAGTTTGTGTCCCTAATTTTTTGTATCAATAGCAGCTTCCATACTTAAATTGCCTCCTTATTTCCATTTAAATAACTCACGTACCCACCAAACCTATCTTTAATCTACTCATTTAAAAGCACCCAGACCGATAATAAGCAAAGCATAAAAATCGATGTTAGACAAAAGTCTGGTGTGTGTGATAGTAATCTCAAATACTATACAAGGACACATAGTATGAGAAATCAGCCTCGCCTGTTCCCACCTCAATAGAGTTAGCACTTAAAATTATATTGTACTCTATGACATCATTATTGTGGTTATACCCTATGTCAGAGTACTAGGGGTAAATATCTACATCACGTGACATCCTTAAAATGATAGTAATCCAACAAACAAAACAATGCATTGGATATATGATAATATCGAGTTCTCAATACTCAAATCCGCTCCATCTGTAGGATAGGAAAATAAAATTCCCATTGTATGCAATACATAATATAATAGATCTCCATCATAAGTTCTTGGGGCCATCGTCTCCCCAAGTGAAGTATCCAAGGGACATTGTATCCCTAATAGAGTCACCAAAATATATCGTTACCTTATGATACAAACTGAAACTTATGTTATATATGGTCCATTTGCACACATTCCCCAATAGTTTAGCCTTCTTTAAAATATTTTTATCGTAGCTTCCACCCAAACCTGTTTTGGTTTAGAAGCCCTCTAGACTTTTCGATGTCATAGAATATAATCTGTCCCATAAGCCTCCTCCTATAGTACCATCATATTGACTAATATGCCTGTTATTCTAATTTATAGTCTCACACTCTACCTCTCAGAGTGTATCTAGTCGTCAATGGAGTCGTTCTTCGTGAAGTAGAATCGTTGTCGAACTATGCTGGCGAAGAAGCATTGCGTCATAATTAGTAAACCAACTCAAAGCTTCATTTGGTAACCTTAGCTCCCTCTAAAATTTGCAACTCACTACGCCAAACACCCTTAGAGGTCGAATGAACAGATCTATCAAAGAGGTTAGTGATTAGCACTGGTACCTATCTCATTGTTTTCCCTTAGTTTTCTACATGTCGGTCCCTCGATATAGTTTCTTCTAATCTTGTCCCTTAAAGCAGGTTGATCCCATACTTAATTTCTCCAACTAAACATAACCTTTTCAATCTGATCCCTTACCATCCAATTTGAAATCGTGCACATGTTTTGATCTGATACCGCCATAATGTCTAGTACCGACTCCATCCACTGACTTGGATTTGAAAACAAATGTTGAACTCCATGTTATACCGATTATTTTCGGAGTATTCTCTCTATGCCAATCTGAATTTAAGCACATCTCCTAACTTCATTTCTTATCAACCTAACCCCTTTCCTCGAGTCATACTGATCTGAAGCATACTTCTTTGTCGATACGAACTTTCCATGACAATGACTCGATCTTATGAACTCTAAATGATTTGAAACTCATCGTGCAGCATCGTGAAACCTTCCTTGTGATCTCCACAAATTTTCATGTAAATCTACATACTTGTGAATTTCAGGATTTTTTGCAAATTACCCTAATTCTTGCTTAGGTCTAAGTCGCTATTTGTTTGTCTTTTTAACACATCGAATCAAAGAAAAATTATATATACAATCATACAAAATAATGAAACTTCCAGTCAATCAACTTTCCATAAGTTTTAGAAATCTTATATCTGAGGTAGGAATCTAGAGTTTATGAGAGTAAACTAAACAAACCTTAATCGTGTTAAGGCTAAACATGTAATTCTAAGAACAACATAAAAGGATTACTGATGCGTTTTAAATTAAGTTTTAAAAGAGATTTTGGATTGAAAAACATTATAGTAAGAAATTAAATCATTGGCCTCTGCCTATAAGTCTAAGATCAAAGAAAACCTTCTAGATCCAAGAAATAAAATAAATTCCTTTTCTCCTAAAATAGCAGATCTCCTTTCAATGTGTAGATTTGAATTAACTACTTTTAATTCATTGATTTGGTAGATATTTTATTATTTTTGGATGTAGATACAAAGAAGAAGAAAAATTAAAGGAGGTTAGGAAGGTTCAAATAATAATAGAAGTAAGAGAAATAAGGTTATAATAACTTATTTCAACACAATCCTTTCTTAATCCCAAAATTAATAATGGTCCACATCAATGATGTTGAATTGCATAAGTAGTATGTTAAAATTCAAAAAGACTTAAAACAACGGTAACTCTCAAATGGTAAGTCTTTTTTATTGTAACCACTCTACAGAAAGGGAAACCATCATCCTAATCCAATGGATGTGGTTTTAGGTTCATATTCCAATTCAATCAAAAGTTATGAATGAAATAAGACTTCGTCAATGATAAAACGATCACTTAAAAGTTGGATAAAAATTCAAAAAGGTGGATAATGTCCTAATAGTCACTCCTTAAAATTTTAGAATCAATACAACCTCAAAGAAAAAGTGTTCATTTTAATTACGACATAAAAATGCATAAACCTATTGTTATTACATTCTCCCATCTTTTAGAATTTCACCACTAAAATTTCATGAATAAGTCAATAGGATCGTCCTAAATGCCTAAAAAAACATATATGATCTAAATCAAACGTGCATCCATAACAATCAACAAGAAAATAAATAATTTAGTGCTATCTTTTCATGTTGGAAACGATTCTTTGACACATTAATGATACCGTACAAAAAAGTGAAAGCACAAACAGAAAAATTTACCAAGTGATGACCTTTGGATATGAAATCTGCATACTTTTCTCACTTCACCAAGTGCAATAGGCATCAATTTCACTTCACCGAATATTTACCAACTTCACCACCTTCCTTCTGAGCTTCTTAAAGTATCATATCCGACAATCCAAATTGGCATATGAGGACTCGTAGCCTTGGTTCAATTTCGATATCATCTAACTGATCTGGTGCAATTGAGTCATGCATAAACTTCCGCAACTGATAAACAAAATATTGTATGCTCATGTCATCTTCTAGGGTATGTCAACTCTATATGCCAGGCTCCCAATCCTTTCGAGAATTGTAAAAGGCCTATAACTATCTATGCCGACTTCCCTCTGTAACCAAACCGGACAACACTCTTCAAAGGAGAAACTATGATAAACACAATATCGCAGACAGAGAATTCCATATCTTGACATCTCTCATCATTGTAACTCATCCATCGGCCTTGGGTAGCTTTCATTGGTTATCGAATGACCATTATCTTATTCGAAGTCCCATTCACCATCTATAGCCCAAGTTTTAGTTTCTAGCCTGCTTCACACTAACGTGAAGGGGCATTACATGGCCATCCATATAATGCCATGAATTGTTCCATATCGATACAAGACTGATAGTTATTATTGTATGCAACTCAATAAGATGCAAGTGATTATCCTAGGAACCTTCAAAGTCTAACATGCAAGCGTTGAAGATCCTATAGAATATGAGTCACTCTCTCAGTTGGACCATCAGTTTGAGGGTGATTATTGTGCTAAGGTGCAGCTCTGTCCCCAATGCCTCTTGTGAGATTTTCCTAAATCCATTAGTACACAATTCTCTTTAGTATACCATGGAATCATACTATCCACTTCACATATAAATCGGTCTGTTTGGCTACCATTCTGCTCGGCTTAATGGGCATTAATCCAGTCCTCCTAGTCAACTTATAAACTACGAAAAAAATACAATTCCCTGCTCGAGTCCTTATCAGTCCATCAATAAAATCCATTAACGTGTGTTCCCACTTCTACTCGGGAAACTCTAGTTGATGTATCTAACCAATAGGCTTCTTCTTTCCTACCTTAACCAATTGACAGTTCATGCACTTTGAGATGAATGCTCTAATGTCCATGTTCATCCTTTCCTACTAATAGGTCTACATCAGGTAATTGTATATCTTTTTACCGCTGAGATGTATGGTCAAACTTGATTGATGACATTGTCAAAGCATCTCATCCCTTAATCCTTCAACATTGCGAAGAAGAAACCTTCCCTTCTCACAGAGCCAACTACCTTGGTCAAGTCTATACTATTTTTATATCCTTATATTCCACCCCATCCTCAACTTGAGTGATGATCTCTAGTACCTTAGGATCGCGCTTTTGACTATCTCCAACACTCTCAATCAATGTAAGGCTGATGGTCAAGCTTACAAATATCTTCGACTCCAGCTTACATCTAGGTCAGAAATCATAACCAGCAATATAATCCAATTGCTTCCACTCTAAGATCATGACTCCAAAACTGGAATGTATCATACTCAATGCATCATTAACTACATTACTTTCCCTAGTGTATAAGAAATGCAAAAAAACATGAAGCTATCAACTTTAATCACCATTGTTGGAGAAGTTAAGATCTTTCTACGAAAATAGGTACTTCAATGATTTAGGTCAGTGAACAATTTGAACCTCTCTCCGAGAAGATAATGCCTCCATATCTTTACTAAACTTATAATCATTGCTAGTTCAATATCATGGTTGGGGTACTTCTTCTCATGTCGTTTTAACTGTCGACCTGCGCAAATGACAAACTTACCCTTCTATATTAATACCGCATATAATTTGGTACCAGAAGTATCTATGAATATTCTCATATTCTCAATCGCACATGGAATAACTAATATTGGCGAACTCATAAATTTCTCTTTCAAATTGAAAAATGCATGCTCACATCCTACATCCAAAATAAAATTGTGATTCTTCTTTGTTAATTGAGTCAACGCGATCGCTATCTCATGGAAATCTGAGATAAATTTCGTATAATATCCAGCAAATCCTAATAAACTTCAAATGTACATAACATTCTTAGGCGTAGTCTAATCCTATACTATCGAAAACTTTGTTTGATCCACAACAATACCTTGCTCTAAAACAACATGACCCGAAATATCACTTGTTTCCTCCAGAAATGACACTTTGAAAATATTGGTTTTAGTTCATGTTCACTCAACACCACAAGAATAATCCTCAAACGTGTCTCACATTCCTCTTCCATCTGTGAATAGACCAAAATATCATCAATGAACACTAGCACAATCTTATTCAACTGACCTCTGAAAACACGGTTCATAAGATCCACAAAGTATGCCAGTGAATTGGTTGGCCAAAACAGCAAAACCAACAGCTCATAGAATCCAAATGGCACCCAAAACGTTGCATTAAGCACCCTCTAGTTTGTGAAACCTATCGCAAGATTCAACAGAGAAAACACGTTTTCCCTACCACCATAAAGCTGGTCGAATAGGTAATCTATATGCAAGAGTGGGTACTTTTTCTTAGTCGTCACCTTATTCATCTTGCGGACAAACAATCTAAATGAACTATCTGCCTTCGCTGCAATACTACTTATGCTCCCCACTCAGATATACCTATGTGAATCGACCTTTTTCACAAAAGATCACTCACTTGCATTTCGAGCTCTCATTGCTCTCTGGATGCCATCCTTCTCGAAGACAACACTATTAGTGTAGCATCATTCATCATGTCAATATGAACTCAATCCCACTATATGGTGAAAGTTCAGTTACATCTTCGAATATGATTGGATACTTCCTAGAAATTTGTGTTATCAAAACTTGGCATCAAGCGAGTATGAAAATCTAACCATCACCCTATCGTCAGGTAGACATCATATGACCACTTTTCACTCATCATCCATCTTATCATCATCGATAGCCTCTTGCAATCCACCACTACTCCTTATCATCACAGCCATTTCATCTTCTGCATAATAGCAAACCTAATATATAGAAAAATAAAGCAATAAAAAAAGAACTTCCATGACTCGATAAAACCAGTCTATGACAAGTCATGCATAAAATCGTAGAGCCACCAACAGGGTTGGTCACAGTCAAAGGTCAGTCTGCAATTTCTGGTTCTAATCCTAATCTACCTGCCAAATCACAATATATAAGGGAATGTGAAGCTTTAATATCGTAAAATGCCCGAATAGGAACATAAAAATGGAAAGCATAACTTGAATAAAAATGCATTTTCCCTTCTCTTTCATCGATGGGCATTCGAATAACTTGAAATGAAATCAATAACATATGTTGTCACTACCTTCTTTTCCTTGGACAAATCAGGATAATCCTTCTTGATATGTCCAAACCTATTACAATTGTAACACTTCTTCTCCTTAACTTTATAGTCTATGCTATAGAAACAATTTGCCCATTGTTGACATAAGTCACCTCGGGTTTCTCCTTGTTGTTATTATTATCTGTTCCTTGAGATGATTTCTTATTATTATCCTATTTCTCTTTTGAATTCTCCACTCTCATGCGGCTTTAACACATCCTTATGAGTAATGATAGCTCTTGACTTCAGATAAGTTCTCTAATGAATCATTGTTTTACTAACGGTTGACTCAAAAGTTTCATCAATGTCGTTTAATAGCTTCTAGGTGATCTTCCAATCCAAGAATGAACTTCTCATGCTTCTATTAGTGTCAATAAAGGACATCTCTTATTTTGATAAAGCGTTGAATTCAACCACACGCTCAAATGTACTCTTATCTCTCTGCAAACTTATGAAATAAAGGCGACTTATAAGCAGTCAGAATGGACTTTTCTCCTAGTTGAGCCTTGAACTGGTTCCAAGTGAGTTATTCCTTAGGTGTAGAAACTTTTCCCACAATATTGATTCATTGCTCATCCTTGAAGTTGACGTAAGCTCGGCCTCCCCTACACTGCATCCTTCAAATGCAAGTCATCAAAGATTCTCTCATAAGTATCGAGCCAATCTCAAGCCTCCATAGTTGATTTCGTTTAAAGGAATAGCTTATCGCTTAAACAAGTAAGCCTTTGCTTAGCTTAGTAAAGTCAACCATGTTGCCTATGATATAGCACCACCTCGAACAATATTGTTAGGTGCAATCACTTGAGCATTCTGTATCGTGTTCATCATTAAGGCGTTAAATATGGTTGGTAGATTAGTATTAGTAGATTCCAAACCAGCTCCCTCTTATGTTCTTGAACTAGAATTCCTTGCAGTATTCCTCTTTTTGTGATTCATCCTTCAGTCAAAGGAAAGGATGATTTGTCTCTTTATGAGAAACCTTGCTCAACTTTGGTAGTCCACAGTGCGACTT
Source organism: Allium sativum (assembly GCA_030737875.1). Classification (NCBI taxonomy): domain Eukaryota; kingdom Viridiplantae; phylum Streptophyta; class Magnoliopsida; order Asparagales; family Amaryllidaceae; genus Allium; species Allium sativum. Next base: position 942,379,560 of record CM060909.1, on the reverse strand, counting down.
ATGCTATACTATAAAACAAAAATGTATAACAAGTATGCACTCTCAAGTATATGTATACTATCTACGCATCCCTTACCTAAATAATGCAACCTAAGCTCTAATACCAAATGTGATGGCCAACACATACCTCTAACATCCAATATACCTAAAGAGTGTGTTTTTATGGTGCTTGAACAATGCATGATGGTGATCAAGTTTGAAAAAAATGATTAATCAACATAAAACTTGGTCATATATATCACACACATGGAATAAATATAATTGTAAACATAATTGATATAAAACAAGTGAGATAGCAAAAACAAAACTGAACCTTAACATCAGAGCAACAAATCCAAAATAGTATGAAGTAGTGTAATATAATTATTGTAACACCCTACATTTTTAATTACATAATAAAATAAATATTTGAAAAGTTTTCAAAAGTTGGTCATGAAATTAGCGTCATTGCATCCGTGGCAATTTTCTGATCAACATAGACCTATGGTTTGTAGAAAATAAATTTAAAATGAAAAAGTTACCTTTAAATGAAGTATTAAAACAAATGTGAAAAATAAGATATTTAAGAACACTATAATAATAAATACAAATGTTTTTGGTCTTGTGAACAAAAGGCTAAGTAGGTGAGTTGGTAAAGGCATGTCTCTCACATATGAATTGTCCAAGTTCGAGTCCCGTTAGCGCCATGTTTTTAATTTTGATGGAGGTCTAAAGAAATGCATCTTCTAAGAGAAATATATATAGAAATGTGCACATAAGGAAATTTATACATATAGGTAAGTATATATATATATATATACATGGATATATATGTGTGTGCGTGTGTGTAAATATATATATGAATAAGAAATTCAGAAAGTAACTTGCAATCAATTAAACTGAGTAAGAAATATATGACGGCATAACGTCGTTTGAATTTTGAAAAAGAAATGAAGATTGTGCTCATACATACATATATATATATATATACGCATAAATTAAAAAGTTGAAATTAAAAGTGTTATTTAATAGCGGGAAATAAAAATGTATAATGAATGAAAAATAGGCAAGAAGATAGGTGCAATTGAAATTTGAATATATATTAAAAGAAAGAAACAATGAACTGATAGCAATATAAATGACATTAATTGGGCATCTACTAACGAACAAAGATTTAAAAGGTTGTACGCATATATACATGCATAGGTTTTAAATTTGAAATTACATATGTGTTATAAACGGAAGATAATAGTTCATGTAAGAGATATTTAGAAATAAAATAAACCTTAACAGCAATGTTAAGCCAGAATTAAAATCAGCGAAATCGACGTTAACGACCCAAGATTTAGGTTGACCCTTGGTTCGACCATTGGGTCGACACATGGGGTCGACCCACCAGGGGCTAGATCTGGATTTTTTTATGTGTATTTCTTTGCTTGTAAGGTTCGGATTTAATATTATTAAATCCGACACACCAGAATTTTCTGTACACCTATAAATAGACTGGCAGAGCGTAGCCTCCAACTCATATTTTCTAAGACTATGCTAAGGCTCTACCATTTTCTTTCTTCTTCAAATCTTTCAGAAATTAGAATATTATCCTATAGAAGTTCTAATCCAAGATTTGAACACTAAGAATGTAAACTTCCACATAGGTGTTCTGATTTCTTGTCAACGTGAGGTAAATCCTGTGAATTTGAATTATTTATGTTTCTTTCTTCCTCTTCCTCTTCCTCTTCCTCTTCTTCTTCTTCTTTTAGCATCAGAATTGTAAATTTGTGGTTATCTTAATATTACATTTAATTAGAAGGACCACGAAATAGCAAATCTGAACCACATACAAGGACTGGAAAGCTGTTAGGTGAGTGGATTTAAAATTATACCTTTTGGCTAATGGTATATTTACCGTTTACATCTCCCTTAATTCTTAACATGATAAATAATTGTAATTTGCGGTCATTGTGGTAAAATTTATTTATAAGTATGTTAAGAATATTTCTGTTGTACAAATTTATTCCATTAATCTTTTGTTTAGATTAAGAATCACTGTGATACTGAAATTGTGGAATTTATAATAAACATGAATATTTCTTAAGATTATTGTTTAATGACAAACTGGATATGTTGTAAATATAATTACAGTGAAAATGGGAATAATAGAAACAAAATTGTATGCTTAATTTGTAGAAAAAAATTATAGTAGTTGGAAACGGTAATGAAAAACAAGAATTTATCATCTAACTCAGAAAATAAAAAAGGGAAAAGAGTGGGCTGAGTTAGATAGATCTTGGAAAAATGGATACATTTCGGTAAAGGTAAAATTATTAAGAATATAGTTGCAAGCAAAGAAACCAAAAAGGGATTAGTATTAAATAGGTTTTGTTTGCCGTATTGTACACTAATCAAATAAAATATACATGTATGTCCGCAATGAAAATAAAAGAAATAGCTTGCAACTATGGATCTTAATTGATGTAGATTTCGGAAATAAATCTTTACAATTTCCGTTAACTAATCTAATGAGGTGTGTGAAATATTTTTCTGAAATAATAAGAATGTACATGACGATAATTAAAGAAAAGATTACAATAATAAAAGTTGGTTCGTATTAAGGAAGCTAAGAAGAATTGTAATGAACAGGGAATATAACCTATTATAATTAATTATATTAATGAGAATGAAATATAATAGGTAGGTTTATCATAGGGACAAGAGAAATTATAACATAGGTTATAATTTAGAAAAAGAAAACTTATTATTAAATCTTGGTTAAGAGAACTAAGTTAATAAGTAAACAATAACAAGTTGTGATGATAAAGTAAGACAAGGTTATGATTAAATAAGAAAGAACAAAGTAGGCTTATTATTAGTAGACTTACAATTAAAAGTATTAAGTCTACAAAATGTAAAAATAATAAGCAAAAGTTCGCTTCGGTGGTGTGACACCCCACGTTCGTTAATGTCACTCGGCAAGAGAATGCATTAAGTTTCGTGAAGCTTTATAGGTAAATAGAAACGGAAACATCACAAGACAGATATAAAAGCAACAACGGAATTCAAATTTTTATTCCAACCATTAATCATAACATCGTGTTTCGAAATATCACAAGTCTGAAACTACATAAAAGCCATTACAAAAATATAAAACTTTTCTGTCTTGTTCCATCAAAGTACACAAAAAAGCATCATTCCCAAAAAAGAGGCAAAGCCATCATAGAGATAAGAAATTGAGCAATACTTCAAGAGTAGCTCCTAGCAAGATAAAAGCAGAATCACGGTCAAGCCGGAGTGTTCCCGCCCTGAGAACCTGGGTGGAAACGGAAAAAAGAAGAGGAACAAAAAAGGTCATACATAAAGTCTGGCGAGTCCGGTTGCTTTTTAGCAAGTAAATAAATAAAAGTAGCATGACTGATATATAAAGTGGATAAGAGAGAGGTAACTATAAAGAAGGCAGGTATAACAGGGTAAACATGATAAACTGTATACGCTTCTCTAATGATTACTTTGCATTATTACTAGTATAACCAGAATGAAATGATCCCTTCCACTATAAGGTGGTACACTTAGGCATACGTCCAAATATACCCTAACTACTACCCTAATCGATCGGCTCCTTAGTCCGCATAGATACTCTGTGCCGGCCCCACCGTAGGATGTATCACGTCCTAAAGTGGCAACCCCTTTGCTGGTATGCACAACCCCATGTCTACAGGTGTCACAATCGTCTTATCCCCCTCTACCCGGTTCATGCGCGCACGTGACCCGGTCGGTTTGCGCCACCCACACCATCCTCCACGTTTGGATCTCTTACAATCAGTTCAGTAAGCGTGCCCTTTTCTGACCTAGTTCGGAGTACTTTATTTGATACATACTCCAGGTTACTGACTGAAACGGGTCCCACACAATATGATACAAGCTCTCCCCTTTGTCTTGTATCCCCCGCTAGGTTTTCCGTAGGTTATATTTACCCTAAAAGTTGTCTTTAATTGTATAACCCCAATCCTTCTACCGGTTATGCTTACTTATAGGTGTCTTTAATATATAACCCCTAATTGGTTAAGTCTGGTGGGCCTATATTTAAATATTACCCACCCATCTCAGATATACTTAACTTAACCCTCCCATTATTCAAACAAGTTTACTTAACCCCTATTCATGTTCATGTTCAGAAAATCCATATGGATTCAACTAGGTTAAGTATTTCAATTCCTTACCATGTCCATTTATTGTTTATAATGGGCTAGACCTCCCATATTAGTCCTACAACTTGTGGATGCTGGATATGTCGGTCGGGTCCGGGCAGACTTTCACCATAAGTTGGGCCTAACCTCATGTCTTAGCCCGTATCGTATTTGTGCACTTAGACCCCTTACATTAGATTCAACATTTGCGGTTGTTGGATATGCCGGTCGGGTCCAGGCACACTTCTACCACAAATGCCATCTAACCTCGTGTCATAAGTGTAGTTACAGTTTCTAATTGTTGTAATCCTAGGCATTTTAATTATTAACCAATTAACTATACCTATGTCTTTATAGGTGTTCATGCCCATTTATCCAATTATATTCATAGTGAATTATATGTCCAAATTCATATTCATTACTCAAGTTATGCCAATTCTAATGTTTTCCCCTGTACCCTAACTAGCGCATTCACATATATTTGGTGGCATGCCTAAGCTAGAAAATATCCTGGCCATAAAAAATAAAAGGGAAAGGTGATGGGAAAATGACAATAGTGATTATTCTAAATAACTGGCATAAAAATATACATATACTGACATAGACATGTAATTGACCTAGTAATAAGGTGGACATAAAAGCAGATCTAGTGAATAGTTGGTGATAAAACTAGATCTAACATAATAAGGATGTCCTAATAAGAATGAATAGATCTAAATAAGGATTCACATGTTCAATTAATGACAAGTCTAAATTAACCACAACATGATAGGTACAAGATGATCTAGATGGAGAATTAGATCTAAACAAGGTTTTGACTGTCCAAATAATGACACATCCAAATTAGCCACAAACATAGATAAAGGTTAAGATCCACAAATGTGACATGATAAATTAACAACAAGTGAATTAGATCTATAAAAGAAGATCTAGCATGATAAAGTTTAAGATCCAAGAGTATCATAAGTTCACAATTTATAACAGATCCAAGTCACAATGTTTGGATTTTAGAAGATAGAAGAGAAATTGTTGGTGTTGAAACTCAGATCTATACGCAAATCTCTAGCTAATTATCTCTAGTTGATTGTTGTTGAAGAAAAGGATTTGTTTTAGTTCAGGCACCGGCAACATTTGGCTTCCGTTGATTTCCAATGGAGAAAACAAGAGAAATGGACCTTTTTTATAGCTATTAGCCCCCTAGAAATTGACTGCCACCTTAGCCCTGCGGGAGTAGACCCCCCTGCCCCCTTTATGGGGTCGATCGCGGGGTCGATCCCCCCCCTTAGGGGGTCGACATCCCTACTATGAGGTTGACCCCCCTACTACGGGGTCGACACCCCTGGGGCGGGAATTTTACAACCTACTGGATTTTCGAAATTTAAACTGAAAAATTGGTTTCCTGGATAGGTTTGAACTGTTATATACACATATAATTATCTTTCGCGTATACAAACTTCAAACCTTCATAACTTCTTCATGCGGTGTCTTTTTTACACAAACCAAATGTCCATCTTGACCAGAATTTCAAGACGGACGCAATGGCATAGTCCATTTCCCTTAATTCTGATTATCATATTAATTATTATTTAATTTATCCTCTTAAATGTTGTTGAAATTACGGGGTGTTACATTCGCCCCTACTTAAAGGATTTCGTCCCCGAAATCTCTAAGTTGTGAAGAATGTATATCCTACAATCCATCATCCATCTACTCATTCATCAATCACAAGCATCCATTGTCCTTAAAGACTTCTAATGCTTATATGAACATATGCAAAGTTGTGTGTATATGTCCCAATACTAATTCGTTGATTAGGCGGCCTACTGATTCAGTCGACCTCCTCGGTGCAATGAATGTTAGTGCCATGAATCCAATATGTATGCAAATAATCCTATTATAACATGTAAGTTCTATATGTGTGCACACTCATTTGCCCAAATGCAACATCCATATGCTAATACATCCTTTTTCACCCAATAAAGGAAAAGAAAAATGCACACACATCCATATGCAGTGTAGAAGTGATTGAGCTGATCTAGTGCCTAATGTGTGTGTGTATGCATCGACAGGAAACCACTAGCAAACACTTGCATCCACTTGCATCCATCACTCAAACACATGTTTACATCCATAGGATTCTTATCTAAAGGTTGAAGATACTATTGATAGGACATACTCAAATGATAGAAACAACCATAGATAAAACTTTGGAAAAGGAGTTAAGGACATACCCTCGAAAAAGAAAGGGTACAAAGCATGAACCTTGTCTTCGATCTCCTAAGTCGCATCCTCTGGGTTATCCCCTCATTGAACCTTTATCAGCTTGATTTCCTTATTGCGTAGCTTCTTAACTTCTGATCCAAGAATACGGGTAGGGACTCGTCTGACTGTCGCCTCCTGCTCCACTTGTACTTCCTCCAATATACTTGGCTCAACAACTTCCGTGGTGTCTCGCAAGCACTTCCACAGATGAGTAGTGTGGAAAACATCACGAACGCCGGATAGATTTTCTGGGAGCTTTAATCTAAAGGGCATTTGGCCGATCCTTTAGGTTATGGGAAATGGTCCCACAAATCTGGGTGCCAACTTCCCTATAGATCCGAAGCGAACCACATTCCTCAAAGGTGAAACTTTAACAAAAACTAAGTCTCCTACTTCAAATTCGATGTCAGTCCTTCTCTTGTCTACATAGGATTTCTACCTATCTTGAGCTCTCTTCATCCGTCATCGAATAAGATCAATTTTCTCGAACGTTTCTCTAACCATATCAGGTCCAAGTAATAATTTTTTTGTAAATTCCCACCAACAATTTGGTGACCTACTGGGTCGTCCATACAATGCTTCAAAGGGTGCCATGCTGATGCGAGCTTGATAACTGTTGTTGTAGGAAAACTCTATTAAAGGAAGATGCTCTTCCCAAGTCCCTCCGAATTCTAGGATACACAATCTTTGAAGATCCTCAAGAATTATGTTCACCCTTTCCGTCTGCCCATCGGTCTGTGGGTGATAAGCAGTGCTCAAACACAGCTGTGTACCCAATGCTTCTTGCAAGCTCCTCCAAAATTCACTAGTGAAGATGGGATCACGATTGCTCACGATGCTGGAAAGTACTCCATGAAGACGAACAATCTTACGAACGTAAACTGCTGCCAACCACCATTCTATTACTCTTAGGTGGAATGAAATGAGCGCTCTTAATGAGTCCATCCACCACAACCCAGATACTGGAGTTGCCTTTCTTCGACCTAGGCTAACCATCCATGAAATCCATAGAGACGCTCTCTCACTTCCATTATGGAACCACCAAAGGATGAAGTAAACCATCTGGATTCTTTTGCTCAGCTTTGACTTGTTTTCAAACAAAACATTGACAAACAAACTCTGCCACATCTTTCTTCATCCCAGCCCAAAAGAAAACCCTCTTCATGTCTCTGTACATCTTATCACCGTTGGATGAATAGTCATCTTAGAATGGTGGGCTTCTTCAAGGACTGCCTTTATCAAGCTTCCCGTTTGAGGAACACAAAGCCTTCCATCTCGTCGAAACCACCTCTTTTCATCTATGGAACATCTACTGAGGTGACTAGAAGTCTTCCCTTTTCTGAGCTTGTTCATGATGTCTAAATTCTGTGGATCATTTCGCTGCGAAGTTCCTATCTGATCCATAAGAGTAGGTCGTATCTCTAATGATGCAAACAAATCAGGCAAAATATTGATGGAGGGTCTAAAGTCAAAAGTTGATATGAACTCCAAGCTCTTCCTCTCCACAAACAGAGGACTTAAAGCCATCCTCTGCCTACTTAGTGCGTCGGCCACCACATTACCCTTGCTAGGGGTATAAGCGATTTCAAAATCATAAGAAGCTAGGATTCCCATCCACCTTTTTTGCATTAAATTAAGAACCTTCTACTAGAATAGGTACTTGAGAGATTTATGATAGGTGTATAATTCGAACTTCTCTCCAAGTAAATAATGACGTCACATCTTAAGCGCGAATACTATTGTAACGACCTGCATTCTACGCATCGGAGGATCAAAGAATATTTATTTCATTCACATATGAAGTCGTATGGTCGTGTAACTTTGGGGGAACGACTATTGAGGTCATTTTCCATGTTCACGATTTTTGCCGAATTTTAAATGACTGTGTTGCCCCTAGCGAATCTTGTTTCGCCTGTAACTTTTGATTGGTAAGGAGTTTTGACTTGAAACCAATTCCATTGGATTCGGATGATGGTTAACCTTTTCGTAGAGTGGTCATATTTGTCAAATGGACTTATTGTTTGGGAGATATGGCTAAAATAAGGTTTGGAAGGTGAAAAACAACTTAATTGGTCTTAACAGGGTAATTAGCAGTTAGGCCATAACTCATTTTGGGATTCGGGCTATGGGAGGGCTGAAAGGGTTTGGGAAAACATTTCATTTCAGTTTCTAGCTGCCACTTACCTTCCTCTAGCCCTAGTAATGGCCTCTACCTTCCAAACTACCTCCTAATCACATTCTAATCCAATATTAAGCTGACCAACATCAAATCAAGGCAAATTAACATCAAATTGGAGGTAGATCTATTGTGTTGCGTTGGGATTCAAACAAAATCAGAGATATTTGTAGATCTTAGATTAATTTGTGGCTAAGGTGAGTGATTTGCACTTTTATTCACTAATTACGGCTAATTAGGAGTGATTAGTGATAATTAGTGAAATTATGACTTAGAAAAATATGGAAAAATATGCATAAATTTTGAAATATTATTTTATGTTACTAATATAAATTTGGGTTAACTTGGTTTAAGTTTGTTAATCCTATAGTTAAAACATGATTAGGGGATTGAGGGGAAAACCATGGATTTGGGTATGTTTGATCCTACATAACACACATTATTGATGTTGTGATTGATTACACATATTGTTACTGCTACTTGGAATGTTTTATGATTGTTAGTGAAGTTAGAATGGTCGAAAATGCCGTCATGTGGCGTAAATAGCTTGCTGGAGATGGCGCAGGAGTTTGGATCGGACCGGAGGTAGAGAACCGGGTTAGGTCGTGTTTCTAACCCACGAGCCGCCTCATACACCCGAATCGAGGTTTGCACCACGAAGTGTAATAACCCGGAAATGCGAGCCAGTTAAAAAATTTTATTTTGGCAATTTTAGCGAATTTTGAATATCTAAAATAGATTATTTTAAATAATAACAACGAGAAATTTATTTTGAATATAATTCAAACGTATATATCTATATACGTCGTCGTTAGAATATAAATAATAATATATAATTATAAAAGGAATTGAAAATGGCGCGGTAGTTCGATAATTCGATTTCAAAATTCAATTGAATGTACCGGGTGCAAAACAATCCGGATTTTAGTGAAACCAAAAATATTAGAATCTATTCGTGAATATCTTTCCAACGAATCCGAAAAATCGAAATTTCATAGCAGGAATCAAAAGTTATGCCCAGTTGAAAATTCAGAATAGTCGCTATGCAAATTATACATGGCCCAAAAGTCAAATTTTGCATATGGATGAATTTAGACTCGAAACCACATCCATTGAGTTCAAAATGCCGTTTAGAACTCCGAAAGTATAAGCTTCGATATATTCCGATATCCGGAATAGTGGCAATTGACAGGAGCTTTTCGGTTAACAAAACATAGCCCTTAAAAAGTGAAATTTTGCATACGAGCTCAGAATTCGACGAGATAAATTTTTATGGATTCATAATGACAAATCATTGTTGAGTTCCAAATGGCGCGTCGAACGGAGTTAGTATGTGGCCGTGCGAGCTGAAACAGTTCAGGGTAAAGCGAGCAGTCATTTTGCAAAGGAACATTATTGATACGACCTCAGAATTCGATTTCGTTTCTTTTTCTGGATTCGTATCATCTTATAATGGTTAAATCCAAGAGGGCATGATTTTTAGAGTTAGCATGTGAGCGTGCGAGAAGAAAAGGTGCGCCAAAATCGCATTTTTAGAGCTTATCTGAGCATTTTCGTGATTTTTTTTGAACGGTCAAACGAACTCAGAATTCGACGAAAATTATTTCGTTGGACTCGTCTTCACGTCTACTATCTCGTGTCCGAAATTCGCGGCCATCGGAGATTGCTAGCGTTCAGGCGATACGCGAGAAACTAGCATATAATCACTTTTACTCCATTTTTCTCTTCATAATTTCATTTCTCTCTTCCTCTTCAAAAACTCAAAAAAGGCCTCCACCCTCCCACCGCTGCTGCCCTCCTCCACCAGCGCCACCACCGGCCTTCGGCGAGCCGCCGCACCTCCTCCTCCTCCTCCCCTCCTCCTCCTCTTCCTCCTCCACTCTCTCTTCTCTCCATTTGCAAACCCTAGGCCCCAACCACCAACCACCACCACCGTGGGCCCCTCCACCACCACCACCGCCCTTAGCACCCTCCCCCACGTCAGTCAGGCCGGCGCCCCCCCCCCTCAGCACCACCCAACTCCGGCCGTGGGCACTGCTACACCGAAAAATCCATTTTCACCAAAAATTCCGTTTTGCAAATAACACCCTGTCACCATTTCGCGAATAACTCTCAAACTGTGCGTTTCTGGCCAATGTCCCTATAGACCAAAGTTGTAGAGCACGAAATTCTCTTTGATTTGGCTATATGGAAGTCGTGTTTTGGAGTTTGGAGCTGCTCGGAAAACGCATTCGAAGTCTGCTGTTCAAAAGCTGAAAAATTCGTGTACTTTCGCGAATTCTGGCGAATTGGAGCATTTTTGGCAAAAAGTATCTTAGGAGAAAGTTGTCCGGAATGGCGCGTTTAAGCTAGAAAAAAGATGGTGTGAAGATTGAAGCTCATTTGCAAATTCTAGGACCCGAACAGCGAATACGAGCGTTAGAAAAAAAGTGAGTTTTCTCCATTTTAAAGCTTCTACAGTTTTTGACATATGAAGTAAATAAAAATATGATCTTTATATTATAGAGAGGATAAAAATCCGATTTTTAACTTATAGAAGTTATAAAGATATGATTTTTATATAATGTAGATAATAAAAATGTGATTTTTATACATGTAGTGGCTACGGGCAACGAAAGTGACAAAAGGCGAGAACGAAAAGATTTTCTACATAAGAAGAGTCGAGATGATTGGATTAGCTAGTTGGTGAGAACTTCTCACTCAAAATTTCTTTTTCTAGTTTTATATATATACTAGGATGCAGACGGTGTTTAGTAGCACCCGACACCACTGTCCACAGACCATGGACTTGTTTGTTTGGTTGTGTAGTTGGTTAGATTATTTGATTTGAACTTGATTGTTTGATGAAATGAAATTGATTTGATTGATGTGTGAATGGCGTGGGCCTTCACTAGACCGGGGATAAGGCTAGGTCTCGTCCCGTTTCTAGTATCGCGCCGTTATGCCGCCGAAATTTTCTAAAATAAGTTAGAAAAATAAAGATATAATTTTATTTAGTAAATGAACCGAATAGAACATTCATAGGTTGAATAAAATAATTTGGTCGTTAAAAATATGATTTTTAACGTGAATGTGAATAAATAAATATTTATTTACAAACCGGACGGTTTGTTTATGCACACCTATTTGAAGGACATTGATTGGGACGATAAATTTTACACATCGCCCAACTGCACAAATAAAAATCTGTGTTTGATTGTTTGAAACCCCACACGGGTATTGGGATAAAATACGGCACACACTAATCCCAATAATTAGTTGTATGTCGATCGATTGATTGACAGGCTGTTATAAGCGTTAGATATCTATATTTGATGCTTATACAGTGTAGTGCACTTTGGATGATGGTTGATTATTTATCGTTGATATTATATACATGTGTTGTATGGAATCCATATAATTAACTTTATATGGTAATTGATTGGGCCTCATTCCAATTTAGAAGATAAAGAATATTATAAAATAAAGGTTCGTGTGTTGACAATACTCATCTATTGAGATTAGTCATGTGTTGAACGAAATATTTTGATAATAAAATTTACATCTTTATCCTTATAAAATAAAGGTTCATGTGTTGACAGTACTCATCCATTGAGATTAGTCATGTGTTGAACGAAATATTTTGATAATAAAATTTACATCTTTATCCTTATAAAATAAAGGTTCATGTGTTGACAGTACTCATCCATTGAGATTAGTCATGTGTTGAATGAAATATTTTAATAATAAAATTTACATCTTTATCATATGTAAGATCAGAAACTAATTGGAAAATAGATAAGATGAGTGGTCTCCTGGATATTGATCTGATGTTGGTTTCGGCCTTCGGGGTTAATATTCAGGGAATCGTTCTCTTACTAATTTACGGTTGGAGTCTGATTTTAAATCAAACGATAGATACCATAATTTTTATAAAATATATTAAATAACAAAAATAGTCAGACGTGGACAGTACTCATTCGTTGAGATTAGTCATGTGTTGACAAAAATATAGATTCATTTGTTGAATAGAATAACGAAGTAGTTGAAATATATAAAGCCGTGTTGATTAGAGATGCGCTATTTTAACGCGAACGATATTTATATCGATTATATTCGTTTTTGAATTTTATTGAGTAGAAAACGAATTTGAATTGAAAACGAATTGAAATAGAATAAAAATTGATTTGAAATGAATTCAAATTGAATTGAAATTTGAATTGAATTGAAATGAATTTAAAACAAATTTATAAGGAAAAAATCAATTTTGATTTGAATTTGAAATGGAAGTAGAAATTGTTTTTGAAACGAATTTAAACTATTTATAAAGTTTGTTTTAAATAGAAATTGACGAAATATATATTATATATATAATATAATGGCCTGAATAGAACGCGCCGCGCCGCGGCAGTTCGCGAATTTCGACCATTGACTTCGAACGGACATTACGGGAGATCCGACCGTCGGATTCTCCTAAAACCGGAACCGTTGGGTTCGTATCGAAAAGAGCTTTCTAACGAATATTAGAAATTTGAAATCTAACGGTTGGATTTGGAGATACGTCCAAATCAAATTTGGAAAAGGTCGCTGTAAGTGCAGTTCGATGGCCGTTGATGGAAATCGACTGTACGGACCTTGATAAAATTACTAAAAATATTAATAATTTGTGTAAAATCACAAGAAATGATTTGGGAAAAATTGGGGTGAAAAACTCCATATTTGAAGATAAAAATAGATTTTTATCGAAATGAACTAGTTTTGAACTAAAATTAAAACCCATTTATTTTTAAATAAATAAATTGGAATTGAATTAGAATTGATTTGTGGATTTATCGTGAAGGGTGTTTTAAATAACACCTGTTCTTTAACCCGATGAATTAGAATGTGATTTGGGTTTGTCGTGAACTGTGTTTTAAATGACACTAGTTCTTTAACCCAGTAAAAGGAGAGTTTTTAATGAATCTGCAATTAGATTGAAATGTGAATTGATAATTTAAATTATCAAATTTGGAAAGTGAGCGAGAATGGAGTATTACCAGTTTTGCTCCAAAGCGATAGTTAAATCTTTAATTAGATTTGAACGTGAAATGGTAATTAATTTTACCGATAACACCGTGGTGTTAGATATGGAGTATTACCAGTTTTGCTTCATGGGATGAATAGGTTGGGATTGGGAAATAAAATAAATAATTACTTCGGTGTGGTTCGCTAATCTCGACTAGTTTGGAAAAAAACCATAATTTGGTTTGAAATGACATCCAAAGGAAGATTAAAGGATAAATTTAAAGAATTTATCTTGGATAAAATTAATGGGAACCTTTCCCTAAGAATATGAAATTTAGAAACTAGCTGTAGGTTAGTTAAGAAGAATGGTTTCCTGGGTATTGATCTGATGTTGGTTTCGACCTTCGGGGTTAATATTTGGGGAATTGCTCTCTTGCCGATTTACGGTTAGTGACTAATGAATTGGAATGAGGCGTATGTTGTGTTTGTGTAACATTTGTTTTTAATATACGCGGGTTGTTCGGAAAGGCCGGGTTTATACCCATTCTGAATAATCGATTCGACGATATGTCGAAGATGAAGACGGTGGTTGAAGACCGGAAGTCTTCACATCGTTTGGGTGATTACTGATGATCTTGATTGGGCTGTACACCCAAGATGAGGGAATCAGTTGGTGGTCGTTCAGACGTACTTGGAGATCGATGGATATGCGAGGAAAGTGCCTCCGGTTTCATTCAGACCCAGAACGAACTTGTAAATGGATTGTGTGTCTGACATTGGATTTTATTCTGTGTTGATTGATTTCTGTTAAATATATATCTGTTTGGCGGCGGAGAATTTATTCTCTTGCTTAACGCCCTTCTCTGAGACGTACGAGCTTAGAGGTTATATATCGATAGATATCAATCGCATAGCATGAATTGCCTGTGTGGCACGCTGAGTTGCAGGGATCAAGGCTTCTGTTGAAAAGCAAAGTCTTGTGGTTGATGATCAAAGCACGGCCTACGTGGCAGCTTTGTGTATTGCGTGGATTCGCGAGCCTCACACCTCGGTATGAGTCAAAAACGGGATGAGGACCCAAGGAGTGCACGGCGTTTCTTTCTAGCTATGGGTGGTGTCAGTAACCTACCAGCCCTGACATTTATATACTTTTCACCTTGGGGTTTGGATGCGAGGTGCCTCGATTTTAGGTCCTATAGGGCCGGGAAACGTGTGTTCAGGAATAACTAATCTTCAAACGTAAGAGAGGACCGGTCTTGGAGGATCCCAGGGTTACCCAGAGTGTGTAGTCCTGAGGCATTTGCTAGAGTGTCTCGAAGCGGAGAGGAGCTTGCCCCTTGCCTCGACTCATGACGGAAATCCAATTTCCAATACGTGTATTACGGTTTAAATTGTAGAACTAGTATGGCGACATGATATATGGTACCCATGCCGTCTATGATTTATATTTATGATTGAAATTGTTTTGACACTATACACTTATTATAGTATCAAATGATTTATTTTAAACGTACCAAGCATGTTTGGCTATTATAAGGGAAAACCCTATCCTCCGGCTTGCGTTGCATTGTGTGATGGGACCTGGGTCTTATAATAGCTTCATTTTTCGAAAAAGCATTGCGTTGTTTATTGATATGCACCGGTATTCTTGGGAGGAAACCCGTTCCGTGTTATACGGCGTGGTCCCTTGAATTACTCTCTTTTAAAGTAAAGTTTTAAATAACTGTTTTAGTTCTCACACCAGTCATATGACTGACCTGGAGTTTATTGTTTTAACCTAAACTCTGGGTGCCCTTATTTTCGACACGGGCAGCTAGTAGTTTTGGTTTTGCAGATTTATATTCACAGGATCCTGATTTATAGCTGGGACGATGCTCGGAAAGCTCTGTATCCGTGTATCACTTTCAGTTGTGTTTTGTATATTTTTCCGCTGCTATGTAATTTATTGTAATCTCTGATATTTGTCGAATGTAATTTATTCATTTATACTCTGTATATTCTTGTATCTGATGGAATTGTTGTAATATACAATGAAATGTTCTTCCGTCTGAGCTCTTTTGTGTGTTGTTCTCAAAGTATCCGCTCTTTCCCTCACGGGGAAGTTACGGGTTCTCACAGTGGTATCAGAGCTTTGGTTTACAGAGCTCGAGAACAAGACACATTAGAACCATACGAAAGAATTCATCAGATATTGGATTAGTAATATCCAATTAGAATGACTCGTTAGAGATAGGATCAGTAGTATCCTAGAACGAGTGTGAAGAGTATATTTTTCAAATGAAAACAATTTTGTTTTGAAATTTAAATCGTTTTATACGTATTTGAATATTTATTTATTTTGAATTTGGACAATCGAGTATATAAAGGTTTTGCATATACGCGTCATGAACGTATATTCGAAGTTTTAATATACTAGATAGATATAGAATCACACTCTAGTCGCCCGAAGATGATTCTACTGATGACTATATAGCATCAGTAGTGTGTTTTCGAGTTTCAAAGGTGTGATTTTCTATATATTTCCATTAGACTGGTGTGAGAACCAAAACTAATATAGCTAGAATACTTTGTTGTGATTTGGCATCAAAAACATGATTTTTTGTATATACCTCAAATTTATGAATTTGAAAACTCTAATACACTAATTGATTGATGTTTATGTTGTTTGTTTATTTGTTTGATAATTTTGAACCATTTAGCCTAATTGAACCAAATATTGAATTGTATTGAAAATGGGTCACATTTGCTCGCATATACATGTACTTACATTGAACAAGTCATAGCAAGGAGGCTAGAGCAGAGAATAAAATTTGTTTGCCCGACAAATAGGTGCATGTTTATCATAATTTACTGTTTTGTTTGGGTGATGATGATTTTATGAGCCTATTGGCTAGCCGCTTGGCTTTTTCTTTTTCTTTTTGAGATCAGAAGGCCTGTATGGCAATTTCAGGATTTTCCCGTGCTCCCCGTACAAAGGAGGTTATGGCGAAATTTTTCAAAAATTCCGGGTGTTAGCCAAATTTTTGAAGAATTTGGAAATTCTCAGAAACTGAAAAGTTGGAGAATGGAAGCCATAATGAACGTAGAGTTGATTAATCAAACCACTTTCGACTTTGTTCCTTTTCGGGGACGAAAAGTTTTAAGTGGGGGAGATTGTAATAACCCGGAAATGCGAGCCAGTTTAAAATTTTTATTTTGGCAATTTTAGCGAATTTTGAATATTTAAAATAGATTATTTTAAATGATAACAACGAGAAATTTATTTTGAATATAATTCGAACGTATATATCTATATACGTCGTCGTTAGAACATAAATAATTATATATAATTATAAAAGGAATTGAAAATGGCGCGGTAGTTCGATAATTCGATTTCAAACTTCGATTGAATGTACCGGGTGCAAAACAATCCGGATTTTAGTGAAACCAAAAATATTAGAATCTATTCGTGAATATCTTTCCAACGAATCCGAAAAATCGAAATTTCATAGCGGAAATCAAAAGTTATGCCCAGTTGAAAATTCAGAATAGTCGCTATGCAAATTATACATGGCCCAAAAAGTCAAATTTTGCATATGGATGAATATAGACTCGAAACCACTTCCATTGAGTTCAAAATGCCATTTAGAACTCCGAAAAGTATAAGCTTCGATATATTCCGATATCCGGAATAGTGGCAATTGACATGAGCTTTTCAGTTAACAAAACATAGCCCTTAAAAAGTGAAATTTTGCATACGAGCTCAGAATTCGACGAGATAAATTTTTATGGATTCATAATGACAAATCATTATTGAGTTCCAAATGGCGCGTCGAACGGAGTTAGTATGTGGCCGTGCGAGCTGAAACAGTTCAGGGTAAAGCGAGCAGTCATTTTGCAAAGGAACATTATTGATACGACCTCAGAATTCGAATTCGTTTTTTTTTCTGGATTCGTATCATCTAATAATGGTTAAATCCAAGAGGGAATGATTTTTAGAGTTAGCATGTGAGCGTGCGAGAAGAAAAGGTGCGCCAAAATCGCATTTTTAGAGCTTATCTGAGCATTTTCGTGATTTTTTTTGAACGGTCAAACGAACTCGGAATTCGACGAAACTTGTTTCGTTGGACTCGTCTTCACGTCTACTATCTCGTGTCCGAAATCCGCGGCCATCGGAGATCGCTAGCGTTCAGGCGATACGCGAGAAACTAGCATATAATCACTTTTACTCCATTTTTCTCTTCATAATTTCATTTCTCTCTTCCTCTTCAAAAACTCAAAAATGGCCTCCACCCTCCCACCGTCGCTGCCCTCCTCCACCAGCGCCACCACCGGCCTCCGGCGAGCCGCCGCACCTCCTCCTCCTCCCCTCCTCCTCCTCTTCCTCCTCCTCTCTCTCCTCTCTCCATTTGCAAACCCTAGGCCCCAACCACCAACCACCGTAGGCCCCTCCACCACCACCACCGCCCTTAGCACCCTCCCCCACGTCAGTCAGGCCGGCGCCCCCCCTCAGCACCACCCAACTCCGGCCGTGGGCCCCGCTACACCCAAAAATCCATTTTCACCAAAAATTCCGTTTTGCAAATAACACCCTGTCACCATTTCGCGAATAACTCCCAAACCGTGCGTTTCTGGCCAAAGTCCCTCTGAACCAAAGTTGTAGAGCACGAAATTTTCTTCGATTTGGCTATATGGAAGTCGTTTTTGGAGTTCGGAGCTGCTCGGAAAACGCGTTCGAAGTCTGCTGTTCAAAAGCTGAAAAATTCGTGTACTTTCTCGAATTCTGGCGAAATGGAGCATTTTCGGCAAAAAGTCTCTTAGGCGAAAGTTGTCCGGAATGACGCGTTTAAGCTAAAAAAAATATGGTGTGAAGATTGAAGCTCATTTGCAAATTCTAAGACCCGAACAGCGAATACGGACGTTAGAAAAAAAAGTGAGTTTTCTCCATTTTAAAGCTTCTACAGTTTTTGACATATGAAGTAAATAAAAATATGATCTTTATATTATAGAGAGGATAAAAATCCGATTTTTAACTTATAGAAGGTATAAAGATAAGATTTTTATATAATATAGATAATAAAAATGTGATTTTTATAGATGTGACTACGGGCAACGAAAGTGAAAAAAGGCGAGAACGACAAGATTTTCTACATAAGAAGAGTCGAGATGATTGGATTAGCTAGTTGGTGAGAACTTCTCACTCAAAATTTCTTTTTCTAGTTTTATATTTATACTAGGATGCAGACGGTGTTTAGTAGCATCCGACACCACTGTTCACAGACCATGGACTTGTTTGTTTGGTTGTGTAGTTGGTTAGATGATTTGATTTGAACTTGATTGTTTGGTGAAATGAAATTGATTTGATTGATGTGTGAATGGCGTGGGCCTTCACTAGACCGGGGATAAGGCTAGGCCTCGTCCCGTTTCTAGTATCGCGCCGTTATGCCGCCGAAATTTTCTAAAATAAGTTAGAAAAATAAAGATATCATTTTATTTAGTAAATGAACTGAATAGAACATTCATACGTTGAATAAAATAATTTTGTCATTAAAAATATGTTTTTTAACGTGAATGTGAATAAATAAATATTCATTTACAAACCGGACGGTTTGTTTATGTACACCTATTTGAAGGACATTGATTGGGACGATAAATTTTACACATCGCCCAACTGCACAAATAAAAATCTGTGTTTGATAGTTTGAAACCCCACACGGGTATTGGGATAAAATACGGCATACACTAATTCAAATAATTAGTTGTATGTCGATCGATTGATTGACAGGCTGTTATAAGCGTTAGATATCTATATTTGATGTTTATACAGTGTAGTGCACTTTGGATGATGGTTGATTATTTATCGTTGCTATTATATACATGTGTTGTATGGAATCCATATAATTAACTTTATATGGTAATTAATTGGGCCTCATTCCAATTTAGAAGATAAAGAATATTATAAAATAAAGGTTCATGTGTTGACAATACTCATCTATTGAGATTAGTCATGTGTTGAACGAAATATTTTGATAATAAAATTTACATCTTTATCCTTATAAAATAAAGGTTCATGTGTTGACAGTACTCATCCATTGAGATTAGTCATGTGTTGAACGAAATATTTTGATAATAAAATTTACATCTTTATTCTTATAAAATAAAGGTTCATGTGTTGACAGTACTCATCCATTGACATTAGTCAAGTGTAGAACGAAATATTTTAATAATAAAATTTACATCTTTATCATATATAAGATCAGAAACTAATTGGAAAATAGATAAGATGAGTGGTCTCCTGGATATTGATCTGATGTTGGTTTTGGCCTTCGGGGTTAATATTCAGGGAATCGTTCTCTTACTAATTTACGGTTGGAGTCTGATTTTAAATCAAACGATAGATACCATAATTTTTATAAAATATATTAAATAACAAAAATAGTCAGATGTGGACAGTACTCATTCGTTGAGATTAGTCATGTGTTGACAAAAATATAGATTCATTTGTTGAATAGAATAACGAAGTAGTTGAAATATATAAAGCCGTGTTGATTAGAGATGCGCTATTTTGACGCGAACGATATTTATATCGATTATATTCGTTTTTGAATTTTATTGAGTAGAAAACAAATTTGAATTGAAAATGAATTGAAATAGAACAAAAATCGATTTGAAATGAATTCAAATTGAATTGAAATTTGAATTGAATTGAAATGAATTTAAAACAAATTTATAAGGAAAAAATTCAATTTTGATTTGAATTTGAAATGGAAGTAGAAATTGTTTTTGAAACGAATTTAAACTATTTATAAAGTTTGTTTTAAATAGAAATTGACGAAATATATATTATATATATAATATAATGGCTTGAATAGAACGCGCCGCGCCGCGGCAGTTCGCGAGTTTCAACCATTGACTTCGAACGGACATTACGGGAGATCCGACCGTCGGATTCTCCTAAAACCGGAACTGTTGGGTTCGTATCGAAAAGAGCTTCCTAATGAATATTAGAAATTTGAAATCTAACGGTTGGATTTGGAGATACGTCCAAATCAAATTTGGAAAAGGTCGCTGTAAGTGCAGTTCGATGGCCATTGATGGAAATCGACTGTACGGACCTTGATAAAATTATTAAAAATATTAATAATTTGTGTAAAATCACAAGAAATGATTTGGGAAAAATTGGGGTGAAAAACTCCATATTTGAAAAGATAAAAAAAGATTTTTATCGAAATGAACTAGTTTTGAACTAAAATTAAAACCCATTTATTTTTAAATAAATAAATTGGAATTGAATTAGAATTAATTTGTGGATTTATCGTGAAGGGTGTTTTAAATAACACTTGTTCTTTAACCCGATGAATTAGAATGTGATTTGGGTTTGTCGTGAACTGTGTTTTAAATGACACTAGTTCTTTAACCCAGTAAAAGGAGAGTTTTTAATGAATCTGCAGTTAGATTGAAATGTGAATTGATAATTTAAATTATCAAATTTGGAAAGTGAGCGAGAATGGAGTATTACCAGTTTTGCTCCAAAGCGATAGTTAAATCTTTAATTAGATTTGAACGTGAAATGGTAATTAATTTTACCGATAACACCGTGGTGTTAGATATGGAGTATTACCAGTTTTGCTTCATGGGATGAATAAGTTGGGATTGGGAAATAAAATAAATAATTACTTCGGTGTGGTTCGCTAATCTCGACTAGTTTGGAAAAAAAACCATAATTTGGTTTGAAATGACATCCAAAGGAAGATTAAAGGATAAATTTAAAGAATTTATCTTGGATAAAATTAATGGGAACCTTTCCCTAAGAATATGAAATTTAGAAACTAGCTGTAGGTTAGTTAAGAAGAATGGTTTCCTGGGTATTGATCTGATGTTGGTTTCGACCTTCGGGGTTAATATTTGGGGAATTGCTCTCTTGCTGATTTACGGTTAGTGACTAATGAATTGGAATGAGGCGTATGTTCTGTTTGTGTAACATTTGTTTTTAATATACGCGGGTTGTTCGGAAAGGCCGGGTTTATACCCATTCTGAATAATCGATTCGACGATATGTCGAAGATGAAGACGGTGGTTAAAGACCGGAAGTCTTCACATCGTTTGGGTGATTACTGATGATCTTGATTGGGCTGTACACCCAAGATGAGGGAATCAGTTGGTGGTCGTCCAGACGTACTTGGAGATCGATGGATATGCGAGGAAAGTGCCTCCGGTTTCGTTCAGACCCAAAACGAACTTGTAAATGGATTGTGTGTCTGACATTGGATTTTATTCTGTGTTGATTGATTTCTGTTAAATATATATCTGTTTGGCGGCGGAGAATTTATTCTCTTGCTTAAAGCCCTTCTCTGAGACGTACGAGCTTAGAGGTTATATATCGATAGATATCAATCGCATAGCATGAATTGCCTGTGTGGCACGCTGAGTTGCAGGGATCAAGGCTTCTGTTGAAAAGCAAAGTCTTGTGGTTGATGATCAAAGCACGGCCTACGTGGTAGCTTTGTGTATTGCGTGGATTCGCGAGCCTCACACCTCGATATGAGTCAAAAACGGGATGAGGACCCAAGGAGTGCACGACGTTTCTTTCTAGCTATGGGTGGTGTTAGTGACCTACCAGCCCTGACATTTATATACTTTTCACCTTGTGGTTTGGATGCGAGGCGCCTCGATTTTAGGTCCTATAGGGCCGGGAAACGTGTGTTCAGGAATAACTAATCCTCAAACGTAAGAGAGGACCGGTCTTGGAGGATCCCAGGGTTACCCAGAGTGTGTATTCCTGAGGCATTTGCTAGAGTGTCTTGAAGCGAAGAGGAGCTTGCCCCTTGCCTCGACTCATGACGGAAATCCAATTTCCAATACGTGTATTGCGGTTTTAATTGTAGAACTAGTATGGCGACATGATATATGGTACCCATGCCGTCTTTGATTTATATTTATGATTGAAATTGTTTTGACACTATACACTTATTATAGTATCAAATAATTTGTTTTAAACGTACCAAGCATGTTTGGCTATTATAAGGGAAAACCCTATCCTCCGGCTTGCGTTGCATTGTGTGATGGGACCTGGGTCTTATAATAGCTTCATTTTTCGAAAAAGCATTGCGTTGTTTATTGATATGCACCGGTATTCTTGGGAGGAAACTCGTTCTGTATTATACGGCGTGGTCCCTTGAATTACTCTCTTTTAAAGTAAAGTTTTAAATAACTGTTTTAGTTCTCACACCATTCATATGACTGACCTGGAGTTTATTGTTTTAACCTAAACTCTGGGTGCCCTTATTTTCGACACGGGCAGCTAGTAGTTTTGGTTTTGCAGATTTATATTCATAGGATCCCTATTTACAGTTGGGACGACGCTCGGAAAGCTCTGTATCCGTGTATCACTTTCAGTTGTGTTTTGTATATTTTTCCGCTGCTATGTAATTTATTGTAATCTCTGATATTTGTTGAATGTAATTTATTCATTTATACTCTGTATATTCTTGTATCTGATGGAATTGTTGTAATATACAATGAAATGTTCTTCCATCTGAGCTCTTTTGTGTGTTGTTCTCAAAGTATCCGCTCTTTCCCTCACGGGGAAGTTACGGGTTCTCACACGAAGTGTCTTCTCCGAACCCACGAGCTGATGCATCACGAGCTGCTTTTGCTCGAGTACCACGAACCGATCCGGATAAAGGAAGAGAGGCCGGACCGAAGCTGTTTGCCACCCAAACCGAACCGTGAAGCACCCACGAGCCGAATCGATGGTCAGGAACCACGATGAGAGTCACGAACTGATGCAAGGACCACAAACCGATCCTGATAGAGGAAGTGCACGAACCGCGAAGCACTACTCTACGCGAACCGAACCCAAATGATGGTCACGAGCCAAACCGTTGGAAGAGCACGACCCGAACCGAACTGGTGATCACGTACCGCACTGAACCTGGGAAGACTGGAAACCCGAAATGTAAAGGAAGTACAAATGGGAAGTTATTACTCAGGATCCAGATAGGAACTAACGAATGAACTTCAAGGGTTGGAATTTGCTGCAGGACATGTGCAAAGAGGTTATCGATATCTATAACTTTTATTCACTATTGCTGGGAGGGGCATTGACTATGTACCAGTGCGGTAGGGCCAAAGTTGTAGGGAGTCGAACTCCATTAGGATCCCCCAAGGGCAAAGTGGTCGTAGTAAGGTTTGGATGGAGCTGGGCTCCGTCATGTCCCAAATGGTTCTAGTGATCAAAGCGGTGCATATCGTATACTTTACGCACTAAGTGAGAGATATGAGGATGATTGTTGTGTTTGATGTTTGCTGTCACCTTGACACGCACACTCCCATTTTCACACCATATGTTAGTGTTACCGTAGAGTATTGTACACCTTGTTGTGCTAACTCTTTGGTTGTAGGTCCAGGTTCAGGTACGATCATTTATACCAGTTATTGTTTTATTTTGCTGTTATCACTCATACCAGACTTTTGTCTGACCCAGAGTTTTATGTCTCTTCTTATTATTCAGGGTGCTCCTATACGAGTAGACTAGAGATAGGTTAGGTAGGTGGTTATGCACGATTAGATGTCCGGAGACAAGCAGGAGGCTTCCACGTACTATTTACATATATTCTCCCTGTGTTGTTGCTGGTCACTACTTTGGGCATTAATAGTGTGCCTTTTCTATTTTGCTTTAGAGACAATATTTTGAAGTTTTAATAATGGTTTGTATCATAAGCTGCATTTTGGATTCCACTGCTATGGTGGTTTAGTTTTCAGCTTATGCACTGTCTCGCCTGTTATGTTATTATTATATTTTATTCCATGCACTGTGAGATATACTACAGGTTCTATAACAACTCGGAAAATCAGAACCAATTTCAAAAATTTATTTTAAGAAATTTTGTTGGAAAATTGCCAGAATTTAAAATTTCCATTTTTAAATAATAATAAAGCTATTAAAAATAGTCATTTTGCAAACGACCTCCATTTTTGATGAAACCATTTTTGTTGGATCCGAAATGTCAATTTATTGTTAGGTTTAAATTTCCATAATTTTTGGAATTAATAGTGAGCGTGGTAAATTAAAATGTGTTCGATAATTTCTTTTAAATTTGATCGACCGTTAAAAAGGCCATTTTTCAAATGATCTCCAAATTCGACGAAATTAATTTTGTGAAGACCGTGTCATCAAAACATAGCTAGATTTATTTTTTGGGAATTTTTGAAGTCCGTATGTGGCCCCGGTAAATTTAAATATATGATCAAATTAAATAATTAAATGATTTATATTTTAATTTGAAGAAAACAAGCTAAAATGATCGAATGGGCTGATGATATCTAGCCCATTATGTCCGGAATAGAGGTATTTGGGTAGGGGCAACATTCGTTAGGCTGTATTCGTAGTTATTAGGAATTAACGGGTTATAGCACCCCAAGTTGTCGTCGTTTGGAGCGCCGTCGCACCCTCTGCCTTGATCGAACTCCACCGCGTGGGCCTCCCCTGAGCGCGCCTCTCCCCTCTTCAACATGGTGTGGTCGGATTGTGACGAGGCTGAGTGGTTTGATTGGGAAGTGTAGACCTAGTTTTGAAACAAATACGAGAGGTGCGACCGCGGTTTTTGGAGGAAGAAGAAAGGTAAATATTTAATCTAATTATTTAATTAATTTAATTTAAATATTATTAACACAAATAAATTCGTAACTTTTTCATACATTATCGGAATCGCGTGAAACAGGAAGCGTTTGGATCGTGGCGGAGTCTTCTTCGTTTTAGAAATGACCAGAGAATTTAGATCGACCGGAAATTTTTGGGAAAATTCGAAGCACTGTGAGATTTCTTTCTAAATAATTAAAATTAATAAATAATTATCGTGTTTAGAAATTCTTACATATACGCTGTTAAATTCAGTTTGTTATTGTACGTGATTTGAATTGATTGGTTGATTGATGTTTGGTGTGATCTGTTTGATTTAATTGAATATAGTGGAATTTTTGAAATTTGTATACAAATAAAAATATCATTTTTATTTGTCATATTGATATAGAATTTATAAACAAATAAAATATCATTTTAATTTGTCGCGTTAAAAATTAGAATTTGTATGCAAATAAAAATATCATTTTTATTCGTCATACTGATATAGAATTTGTATACAGATAAAAATATCATTTTTATTTGTCGTGTTAAAAAAATAGAATTTGTATGCAAATAAAAATATCATTTCTATTTGTCATGTTAATGTAGAATTTGTATACAAATAAAAATATCATTTTTATTTGTCGTGTCAAAATTTGTATGCAAATAAAAATATCATTTTTATTTGTCATGTTAATGTAGAATTTGTATACAAATAAAAATACATTTTTATTTGTCGTGTTAAAAAAATTGAACTTGTATGCAAACAAAAATATCATTTTTATTTATCATGTTAATGTAGAATTTGAATACAAATAAAAATATCATTTTTATTTGTCATATTAATGTAGAATTTATATACAAATAAAAATATCATTTTTATTTGTCGTGCTAAAAAAATAGAATTTTTATGCAAATAAAAATATCATTCCTATTTGTCATGTTAATGTAGAATTTGTATACAAATAAAAATATCATTTTTATTTGTTGTGTTAAAAAAATAGAATTTGTATGCAAATAAAAATATCATTTCTATTTGTCATGTTAATGTAGAATTTGTATACAAATAAAAATATTATTTTTATTTGTCATGTTAAAAAAATAGAATTTGTATGCAAATAAAAATATCATTTTTATTTTCATGGTAATATAGAACTTGTATACAAATAAAAATATCATTTTTATTTGTCATGTTAAAAAAATTGAATTTGTATGCAAATAAAAATATCATTTTTATTTGTCATGTTAATGTAGAATTTGTATACAAATAAAAATATCATCTTTATTTGTCGTGTTAAAAAAATAGAATTTGTATGCAAATAAAAATATCATTTTTATTTTCCATATTGATATAGAATTTGTATACAAATAAAAATATCATTTTTATTTGTCATGTTAAAAAAAAATATAAATTGTTTACAAAAAAAATATCTATTTTTATTTGTCATGTTAATGTAGAATTTGTATACAAATAAAAATATCATTTTTATTTGTCATATTAATGTAGAATTTGTATACAAATAAAAATTCTTTTTTATTTATACATAGGTAATATGAAACATGTAGATAAACAAAATTTTCTTTTTGCTTGTCATATTTAATGCAGAAAACATGATGTAAATAAAATTCTTCTTTTTATTTGTCATTAACAACATAGAAAATGACATGTAAATAAAAATCTTTTTTTTATTTGTCATTAGCAACATAGAAAATGACATGAAAATAAAAATCTTCTTTTATTTGTCAGGTTGAACATAGAAAATGTTATGGAAATATAAATTCTCTTTTTATTTTGTCATTATAAATGTAGAACATGTTATGCAAATAAATATTTATTTTTATTTGACATTAGAAATATAGAACATGTTATGCAAAATAAATACTTCTTTCTATTTGACATTAGAAATGTAGAACATGTTACGCAAAATACATAGTTCTTTATTTGACATTAGAAATGTAGAACATGGTAGAAAAATAAATATTTCTTTTTATTTACACATTACAAATGTAGAACATGGTAGACAAATAAATATTTCTTTTTATTTATATATTAGAAATGTAAAACATGTTATGCAAATAAATACCTCTTTTTATTTGTCATATGCAATGTAGAAAACATGTAGACAAATATTAAATACTTCTTTTTATTTGTCATTAGAAATATAGAAATTTGTATGCAGACAAAATCTCTTTTTATTTGTCACTAGAAAACATTGAAAATGTTATGCAAACTAGTTCTCTTTTTATTTGTCATTGGAAAATATAGAAATTTTATGCAAATAAAATATCCTTTTTTATTTGTCATTAGAAACATTTAAATTGTTATGCAAAATAAAACATTCTTTTTATTTGGCATGTTAAACATAGGATGTGTTGAAAACAAAATATTTTTTTATTTTTGTACAAATGAAATATAAGAAAATTTAGTTGAAACATTAAAAATGATATTTTTAGTGTATATGTTGATTCATTATAAAAAAGAATTATATTTAGGAAAATTTGTTGAAACCATCATTCTTAATATGTTAGCGAAATCGTTGAACGATTTATATTTATATATATTTATATATATAAATATAAATTAAAATTAAACAAATCGCGCACGGTAGTTCGCGTTTCGAAATCGTAACTCTAAACGATTATATCGAAAAATCCGTCCGTCGGATTTTCCCAAAACTGGAACTGTTAGATCCGCTTTAGGAAGATCATTCCAACGATATTAACTTTGTTAAAATCCAATGGTTAGATTTCAAGAAATGTGTAAATCAAATTTGGGTATAAACAACGTTAGGTCCGCCTATTGACCTGAAGCGTCATTAAATTAAATTGGACTATTTTATATAAATAAAAATAGCGATAGATCATTATAAAACAATATTAACAATATGAAATGATTTAAATTATATATATTCGAGAATTATTTGAAAAGACCGTGTTCAATCTCGTTTCAAATAATTATACGACGGTTTAAATCAAAGATATTGAAGACGGTGTTTGAAGACCGGCGATCTTCACATCGAATGGACGATTACTGATGCCATGCATTGGTTAGCTACCAGTAAAGCATTAAAGTGGTAGTTGTCCAGACGTACTTGTTGATTGTCTGGATATGCGAGCACCTCACTTCCATATTGGATATACAGGACGAGAAATAAGGTGTCTTCGGTTTCGCTCAAATCCGGAACGGACTTGTAAATGGATGTGTGTCTGACATTGAAATTCGTTATGTATGAATTGATTTCTATTAAATATATATCTTTTTGGTGGCAGAGAATTTATTCTCTTGCTTAACACTCTTCTCTTAGACGTACGAGCTCAGAGGTTATATATTGATAGATATCAGTTGCATGGCGTGGATTGTCAATGTGGCATACCAAGATGCAAATGATCGAGGCTTTCGTTGAAAAGGAGAGCCTTGTGGTTGATGATCAAAGCACAGCTTTTTTAGGCATAACTTTGTGTATAGAGTAACTTTGTGAGCCTCACACCCCGATAAGAGTCAGAAACGGGATAAGGGAATGCAGGGAGTGCACATGTTTCTTTTTAGCTAGAAGTGGTGTCATGGTATGGAGCCCATACATTTTTACTTATGTGGATGATAGATTTTGAGGACTCGATATATTGGTCACTACTGGCAAAGTGATAGGTTCAATAGGACCAAAAAATGTGTGTTCAAGAATTGCTAATCCACTAAGGTATATTTGTGGACCGGCCCTGCAGGATCCAAGGGTTCACTGCGGGGGATCCTGAGACATTTGCTAGAGTATTTCGAATCGGTAAGGAGACCATCCTTAGCCTTGACTCGTGATGGAAACCCAATTTCCAATATTACATTACGGATTTGATTGTAAATCTATATATGGCGACATAGTAGGATAGGGTACTATGCCATCTAGGATTGGTACATTTACTTTGAAAGTATTTTAAAACTGATTAGACACTAATATATTAAATATTGTTTTATACATATCAAGCATGTTTGATCATTATAAGGTAAAACTCTATCCTTTGTTTTGCGTTGCATTGTGTGATGGGACATGAGTCTTATAATGATTTCATTTTTCTAAAACGAATTGTGTTGTTTTAAAGGATTTATTTAATTTATGCATTGGCAATCTAATGGAGTAAACCCATTCCGCGTTAGCGACGTGGTCCTGTGATTAGCCATATTGTTAGATAAGTTAAGAAATATTTTTCATACCAGTCCCATGACTAGCTCGTAGTTTGTTTTTACTTGCAAACTCGGGTGCCCTTATTTTACACAGGCAGCCAAGTGACAGGTATCAGGTTATTTTGGATATGTGCCAAAGTGGAGTATGCTCGTGGACAGAAGATGAAGATTACCTCTATCTTTTATTCCTATTTTGAAACATTTCAGACATCATTTATCTATGTTGTACTTGATGATGTTTTAGACTTATTTCTATTCGCTGAGACATATTATGTGCTAAGTTATATCCTATAATTGTGCCACTCTGATGTTGTGATGTTGGTGACATTTCTAATTTCCTCTGCTATAATTTAATATGTTACACCGTTATCCAAAATCTGTTGTTGTTATAAACGTGTTATATTCCAATGATTATCCTTGCTTTCGTGTCACGGGAGTTTGGTGTTATCACAGTTGGTATCAGAGCTAATGGTTAACCTTAGCTTTGACAAATTTAAAACAATTCGTCTAGATAGAATCAGTAGTATTCTAAGGTGAGTAGCTCATTAGAGATAGGATTATAGAATGAGCACCGTAGAATAGCACGTCATAATCAGTCATTACATAATCATTTTTCTATATGTCGTTTATTTTTACCATTCCTTAAAAAAATATCATTTCTGTAACAACCCGTATTTTTGAATAACATGTCATAACATAAACCAAGGCAGAATTAAACTGTAAAATCTGAATCAAGGGAAACGGGCTGTGTCATTGCGTTCGTCTCGGAAAAATACGCGAAATAGAGTCCGAGTTTTCGAAAATCGGGGCCCGTATGACCAAGTTATGGCCCGTCAAAGTTTTCAGAAAATTACAAGTTCAAAAACAGTTCAAATTTGAATTTAGAATTCAAATTCAGCCAAAACAGACTGGGCGGGAAAACTCCCGCCCAGACAGGTCGACTGGGGGGTCGACACTAGGGTCGACCTCCCCCCTAACTAGGTCGACACTAGAGTCGACCTGGGGGTCGACCTCCCTGGTCGGCCAGGTCGGCCTTGTGCACTTGATTGGGCTGTTTTGACCTGTTTTGTTGGTTAGTGACGGGATTTGATGGCTCGGATTGGATCTAGGGTTAATCCTATGGCTAATACTATCCTAATCTTCTATAAAAGGACCCCTAAGCCTAGCCTAAATCATCATTGTTTAACTCTACAACTAAACTATGCCAAATTTGTTCCTCTCATGGCCTCCACTCTCATGCTAAAATTTCTAAGTTTATTTATTTGAGAGATTTTGAGTTCATACAAGTGTTCTCAAGCTTGTATAAGTGTTCTTAGTTTGCATTCAAGTCAAGTTGCAACATTTCTATTACAAAGCAAGGGTTTTTATTGATTTGGCTCAAGGGATTTTCATTTGGAGCTTTCATATTTGGGTCTTTTTGGTGATTGCATAAGTGCTTCTTCTCAATCTTTATAATAAATATTCATTTGTGTCTTCATAGCATTGTAAGCCCTTTTCTACTTTCTTTTTGAACCATAAAGTTAAATGAATGATGCAAGTTTGGGGTTGATCATTATGATATGCAAGTTTGGTTGATCATTATGTTATGCAAGTTAGTTCAATCATTATGTATGACACATGTTGCTATGCTATGCAAGTTTGGGTTGATCATTATACACATGTTATCATGTTATGCAAGTTAAACTTGAGTTTGTGAGCTTAAAGCTTCAAGCTTTATGTTAAAGGTTGCATTTTGGCAACATGGAAGTTATCATATCCCTTATGATAACTTGCATGTGAGGCTAAATGCGAACTCCTAGCAACTTCTACATGTCATTTGTCACCATGTATCACTTATATGCTAATTTTGGTTTTATGCATACTTTTGAAGCCTAATAATGCAATATGCAAGTATATGAACATATGTACATTTCATATGCCACCATGTTAAACTTGTGGCTTCAACACCTTTTTGTCATAATTATGCCAAGTTCCCTATTTTATCATTTATGCGTTGTTGCGATTATGTAAACGATGGGATTACGTTGGGGTTGGGTAAGATTATGACATGAACATGGTTTTTATAACATGACGTGATATGTTAGCTTGTAATTATGTTTTGGAAACATAATGGACATGACACTTAGAAAATATGAGTGTGGCCAACTCGAGGTTGGGTTGAGTTTGTAGCATAAATCTACACGGACCCGCCCGGCTTAACTAGTGGCTACAAACAATAGGACCCAATATGAGAAGTTGGTCATGTTGTGCTCGAACCTGAGGTTAGACCAAGTTGTGGTGTAAAGCTACCCGGACCCGCCCGGCTTAACTAGTAACCACAACAAGGTCTGATGTGAGAGGTTAAAGCACATTAAGTTAGTTAATGCCTCCTTATTAGGGTTAAGTCATGGTCCACTTAATACTTAACCAATTTGGGCTTGATGGGTTAATCGGGGTTAAGTCATGAACCTTGGGTACACTTAACCAATTTAATCCACGTTTGGATCGGGTTAACCACATTTAACCCGTTAAGAAACCCTAGTTGCGTGGTCCTTTTCAGCAGTAACCCTCTTGATAGTATCATAAGACCCTAGGGACTAGGCTAGGGTGGGACACGATTATTGGGCTGACATGTAAGCGACCAAAACGACGGCTGAGTAGGTACGCCGGTGTAGGTCCAGGCGGACTATGGTCGTGCACATAGTCCGGAGTTGGAAAATCAGGCACGGGTACCAGTAGATCTAGACTGTGCATACTTGACTTGTGTCCGAGGTTGACACCCTAGGGCTTGATACACCCTAGGGTGGACCTAGCGCAGTTAACTACATTTCATGTTTGGGCCGTATGACACCGACACTTGACGAGTTAGGCTTATAGGGAGCCGATCAATTAGACTGTGTAGTTGGACCTTGATTTAGGTCACCTCATGATATTGGGCCAAGCTTGGGCCAAGGGATCAATTCTTGTTTTTACTTGACATGTTAGAATGCTAGTACACCCGTGGTGCAAAACTTAACCTTGATTAGGCGATGACACCTTTATCTATCTTGTTAGTTAATCACCATGCCAGTATGTTGTTATCCTTATGTTCATCTCAGCTTCTCATGCCAGTTAACTTTACTAGTTCATGAACTGATAGTAGTTAAGGCTTACCAGTCTTTTTGAATGACCTGTTTTCTTTCGCCTCTTTTCTTCCGTTCCCCCCCCCCTCAGGTTCTCAGGGTGGGAACATTGGAGCTTAGCTTGGATCTTTATAGCTTGCTTACTGGATTTGCTCATGTACGGTTTTGGACATTGAGCTAGCTATGGTTTATCACTTCACTTTGGGGATAGTACTTTATGTATTTCAGTTTTTCAGTTTATGCTTTTCTCTAGACTTTGTTTGTTGGAAAATAATGACCAAGTACTTTGTTGTAACTTAACTATGGTTTTGAAATGCTGGTTTTATCCGCTGCTTTACTACTCTGTTTTACTTACATGTTCTGTCTTGTGATATCTGCATGCATGTTTACCTTTTTTAACGCCCCTTCGAAGCTAATGTCCTTGCAAGAGTGGCATCAGCGGAGGTGGGGTGTTACATTTGGTATCAGAGCATAAGATTTACAAGATTTGAGCAAAAGTGTTTTTGAAACTTACCTTTTTAAAAACTATTTTCAAAACCAATTAAGTATTTTCCAAGAAAAGTCTAGTTATTTTAAAAAGGCTATTCCCCAAAAGCCATAGCACTATCCTTTGTTTCTTCGTTCTGAATCTATCTTTCTCCTTTTTCAGTATGGCCGATCTTAACCTTCCCGAGGGAGTGACCATTCCCGGATTGTTCCGGAGGTACTTGGAAGCTAGGGCCAACGATGTGGGCCCAGCAAATACCCCCAATATAACTGAGGTTCCTCCTCCTCCTCCTCCTCAGAATCCGCAAGCAGATTTCGCTAAGATTTGCAAAGACTTTAAGGCGATGGGTGGCAAGAACTTTATTGGGACGGAGACTTTTGTGGAGGCAAGAAATTGGTTGAAAGAAACTGAAGATATCTTCGCCATCTTTGAAGTGCAAGATCATAGAAAGGTTTTATTGGCAGCATGGTTATTAAAAGAAGAAGCTGCTTATTGGTGGGAGGTCACCAATGCTACGAGGCCCGTAGAGACTTGGGCCGACTTTAGGACGAGGTTTGGGCTTAAGTTTCTATCATCAGCTGAGGCAAATCTGCAATTGGAGAAGTTTATATCTTTGAAGCAAGGGGACATGACGGTGAGGGAGTATGTGAATGAGTTTAACAAGCTCGCCCGATTCGGTTTGGACATGGTTAATACTCCCCAGAAGAAGGCTTTACGCTTTGCACGAGGGTTGAACGAGCCATTACAAGGTTTAGCCCTATCTCATATACCTATGGGGGCCACCTTCGAAGGTCTAGTAGACATGGCATTGCTTCAAGGAGACGATAAGAATGGCAAGAAGGAAGTCAAGGCTAATGAGACTCAAGCCAAGAAGACAGACTCCAAGTGGGGAGGAAATCAGAGCAATCAGAACAACAAAAACAACAAGAACAACAAGGGCAACAAGGCCAAGCCAAAGGATCCAAGAAAATGCCACTACTGTGGGAATGTTGGGCACATAGCTAAAGACTATAAGAAGAAGAAGAGGAAGCTGGGCGAATGCTTTCATTGTGGAGAGACTGGACACTTTAGCAAGGATTGCCCCAAGAAGCAAGGGCAGAATCAGCGTGCAGGACCTTCTGGAGGGCAAGTACACGCTCTCAACGCTGCTCCCGTTCAGGACCGAGGTAGTATTTCTGTAGAGAGTCTTGTTTATATTTCTGATTACCCTGTTCGCACCTTATTTGATTCTGGCGCATCGCATAGTTTTATTTCTTCTGACATTGTTGAAAGTTTGCACCTAAGTACTAGCCTAGTTGAGGATCCCGTTTGTGTTTCAAATCCAATTGGGGGTTCCGCCCATCTATCTATGATTTGTGTGGATTTAAAGATTTCTATCTTGACCGTAGAATTCACATGTGATGCTTATGTTCTCGGATTCACGGGATACGGGTTGATCTTGGGCATGGATTGGTTGTCCAGTTATGGAGCCATTCTCGATTGTGAGCATAGGGTGGTGAGGCTCATGACTCGCCTCAGTAATACCCTAGAAATTTCTTGTAACCCTAGAGGTCCCGTCATGTTATGTTATCTTGAATCTCTTGACTCGTCCATCGATGATCTGCAATCTGTAAGGGTGGTCCGAGACTATCCCGATGTCCTTGAAGAAGTTAAGGGGTTACCCCCTAAACGAGAGATAGATTTCCGCATTTATCTAGTCGATAACGCCAAGCCAGTATCATTGCCCGTTAGGCATATGGCCCCTCGTGAAAGAAGGGAGCTCAGTAAGCAAATCAAGGAGTTGCTTGAGAAGAATTTTATTAGGCGAAGCATTTCTGAATGGGGTGCTCCGGTGGTATTCGCTACTAAGGCGGATGGTTCACTTCGCCTATGTGTTGATTATCGAGAGTTGAACAAACTGACAAAGAAGAATAGGCACCCTTTACCGAGGATAGATGATCTCTTTGACCAGCTCGTTGGTGCTTCTGTTTTCTCTCAGCTTGATCTAGCCATCGGATTCCATCAGCTTAGAGTAGCTGAGGATAACATTGATAAAACTGCGTTCAGGACTCCAGATGGATTCTTTGAATGGCTTGTCATGCCATTCGGATTGACTAATGCACCCGCCTACTTCGTAGACTTGATGAGTAGGGTGTTCAGGGAGTTCCTTAACAAGTTCGTGGTTGTCTTCGTGGATGATATTCTGATCTTCTCAAAGGACGAGGAAGAACATGCCAGACATCTCAAGGAAGTGATGGATACGCTTAGGGCGCATCAGTTGAAAGCCAAGTTCTCCAAATGTCATTTTTGGAGAAGGGAAGTTCGGTTTCTTGGACATATACTTTCTAAGCAAGGCATAGCGGTGGATCCCGCGAAAGTGGTTGTGGTTCAAGACTGGAAGACTCCTAGGAATGCAACCGAAATAAGAAGCTTTCTCGGTCTGGCGGGCTACTATAGGAAGTTCATCAGGGACTTCGCTAAGATTTCGGCCCCTCTTACTAAGTTGACGAAGAAGAACTTAGTCTTTGCATAGGACTTGGAGTGTGAGCTTGCTTTTCCAAAGCTCAAAAGAGCCCTTACCTCAGCACCAGTTTTGGCATTACCCGATAGTGGTAAGATGTTTACCGTGTACACCGATGCATGTGGCACGGGGTTAGGTGTTGTTCTAATGCAAGAGGGAAGAGTGATATGTTATGGGGGTAGGCAACTTAAAGTTCATGAGAAGAACTATCCCACTCATGATTTGGAGTTAGCGGCGATCATCTTTGCACTCAAATCCTGGCGCCACTATCTTCTAGGCGAAAGGTTTGAGTTGTATACTAATCACAAGTCACTCAAGTACCTCTTCTCGCAAAAAGATCTGAATCTAAGGCAGCAAAGGTGGATGGAATTCTTGGCATCTTATGACTTCGAGATAGCTTATACCCCAGGCAAGGGTAATGTTGTGGCAGATGCACTAAGCAGAAGGAGGTTGACTTTGAGCCCCTTGTTCATTGAGATGAAGAACTTAGAATTCTTGGCAACCTTTGATTTCACGACGGCTGTTGAGTCGATGACGGGTTCATTAGCATCCCTTGAGCTTAGACCCACACTTCTTGATCAAGTTGGGGCTTCGCAGAAGGAAGATCCACAGATAGTTGAAGTTATGAACAAACTGATTCGTGGTGAGACGTCTAGTCACCTTGCTAGATATACAATTGATGATAAAGGTTGGCTGAGGCGTGATGGAAGGCTATGCGTTCCACAAGTAGGAGACTTGGTGCATAAAGTTCTTGAAGAAGCACATCACTCGAAGATGACTATACATCCGGGAGGGGATAAGATGTATAGAGATATGAAGCGCATTTTCTTTTGGGCCGGAATGAAGAAAGATGTGGCAGAGTATGTTTCAAAGTGCATGGTGTGCCAACAAGTGAAAGTCGAGTCAAAGAAACCAGGTGGGCTATTACATCCATTGGAGGTCCCGCAATGGAAGTGGGAGAGTATTTCTATGGATTTTGTGGATGGATTGCCTAGGTCAAGGATAGGGAACACAAGCATATGGGTCATAATTGACAGACTTACGAAGAGTGATCACTTCATTCCAGTAAAAAGCAAGAGGACTTCATCACGGCTGGCATCTATTTATCTCCGAGAGATAGTGCGGTTGCATGGAGTTCCTTCTAGCATAGTTAGCGATCGTGACCCAATTTTCACTAGCCAGTTCTAGAATAGTTTGCAAGAAGTGATGGGTACGCGATTGAATCTGAGTACGACCTATCACCCCCAGACGGATGGCCAAACCGAAAGGGTGAATAGAGTGCTAGAAGATCTTTTGAGGCTTTGTGTTCTTGACTTTGGTGGTACTTGGGAAGACCACCTTCCTCTTGTAGAGTTTGCTTATAATAATAGCTATCAAGCCAGCATAGGAATGGCACCATTTGAAGCTTTATATGGGAGGCCGTGTAGGTCACCATCTTGTTGGTGGGAGACAACAGATAGGCTTATACATGGGCCCGATATGATACGGGACACATCCGAGAAAGTTGAATTGGTGAGAAGACGGATGAAAGCGGCCCAAGATAGACAGAAATCCTATGCTGACAAGCGAAGGGCAGATTTGGAATTCGAAGTGGGAGACATGGTTTTCGTGAAGGTTTCTCCTTTGCGTAATGTGGTACGTTTTGGAACAGTTGGGAAGCTGGCACCAAGGTTCGTAGGACCCTTCCCTATCATAGAGAGAATTGGAAAGATGGCCTATAAGGTGGAATTTCCCGAAAAGCTAGCCGTAGTGCATAATGTCTTTCATGTCTCGCATCTCCGAAAGTGCCTACATGAGTCCGCTGAGGTGGTTGAACCAAGCATTCTTGAAGACGTGGAGGTAGAAAAAGAGGCAACCTTGAGGAGAGCTCCAATTCGTATTTTGGGAACAGAGATCAAGAAGTTAAGGAATCGAGAAGTCAAATTG
The DNA here is from genome assembly GCA_030737875.1 of Allium sativum. Lineage (NCBI taxonomy): Eukaryota > Viridiplantae > Streptophyta > Magnoliopsida > Asparagales > Amaryllidaceae > Allium > Allium sativum. The sequence continues at coordinate 942,342,192 of CM060909.1, read as the reverse complement.
GTGAAAGTTCAATGGAGTGAAGCCGATGAAGATGCAACTTGAGAAACCGAGGAGAAGATGCGTGGGCTTTATCCATTCCTTTTTGAGGGTACATTCTCAATCTCCTTTCCTAAGTAGCATATCTTCCTTTTTGATATCCATGTTTATCCTGCTTATCTTGTTATCTCGTTAACCTTGTCATGAGGACATTAGGTAGAAACCCTTTGGATGAAACATGTGATTGAAACATGTTATGCTTGATGTTTGCAAGTGGTTTCAAGTGTTTGCAAGTGGATACTCGTGGATGCATGATACACGTTAGGCACTAAGATCGGCTCACACACTTTCATACTGCATATGCATGAGTGCTTATACTTATTCATGGATGAAACTTGTTATGCTATCACGTGGATGTTGCATATGGATGAATGTTATGTGCACTCATGTAGAGACTATGAGTTATGTTAGGAATTTGCATACATATGGACTCATTTCACTAACATACTTTGCATTAAGGAGGTTTACTGTATCAGTAACTGCCTGATTTTTGCATTAGATAAGTACATATACACACACCTTTGCATATGATCATACAGCATTTAGAATCCTTTAAGGACAATGACTGCACGTGGATGATGTTTTGAGTAGATGGATGATGGATGGTAGGATACGTTCTTCCTAACTTGGAGATTTCGGGGACGAAATCCTTTAAGGAGGGGAGAATGTAACAACCCGTATTTTTGAATAACATGTCATAACATAAACCAAGGCAGAATTAAACTGTAAAATCTGAATCAAGGGAAACGGGCTGTGCCATTGCGTTCGTCTCGGAAAAATACGCGAAATAGAGTCCGAGTTTTCGAAAATCGGGGTCCGAATGACCAAGTAATGGCCCGTCAAAGTTTTCAGAAAATTACAAGTTCAAAAACAGTTCAAATTTGAATTTAGAATTCAAATTCAGCCAAAACAGACTGGGCGGGAAAACTCCAGCCCAAACAGGTCGACTGGGGGGTCGACACTAGGGTCGACCTCCCCCCCAACCAGGTCAACACTAGAGTCGACCTGGGGGTCGACCTGGGGGTCGACCTCCCTGGTCGGCCAGGTCGGCCTGGTGCACTTGATTGGGCTATTTTGACCTGTTTTGTTGGTTAGTGACGGGATTTGATGGCTCGGATTGGATCTAGGGTTAATCCTATGGCTAATACTATCCTAATCTTCTATAAAAGGACCCCTAAGCCTAGCCTAAATCATCATTGTTTAACTCTACAACTAAACTATGCCAAATTTGTTCCTCTCATATCCTCCAATCTCATGCTAAAATTTCTAAGTTTATTTATTTGAGAGATTTTGAGTTCATACAAGTGTTCTCAAGCTTGTATGAGTGTTCTTAGTTTGCATTCAAGTCAAGTTGCAACATTTCTATTACAAAGCAAGGGTTTTTATTGATTTGGCTCAAGGGTTTTTCATTTGGAGCTTTCATATTTGGGTCTTTTTGGTGATTGCATAAGGGCTTCGTCTCAATCTTTATAATAAATATTCATTTGTGTCTTCGTAGCATTGTAAGCCCTTTTCTACTTTCTTTTTGAACCATAAAGTTAAATGAATGATGCAAGTTTGGGGTTGATCATTATGATATGCAAGTTTGGTTGATCATTATGTTATGCAAGTTGGTTCAATCATTATGTATGACACATGTTGCTATGCTATGCAAGTTTGGGTTGATCATTATACACATGTTATCATGTTATGCAAGTTAAACTTGAGTTTGTGAGCTTAAAGCTTCAAGCTTTATGTTAAAGGTTGCATTTTGGCAACATGGAAGTTATCATATCCCTTATGATAACTTGCATGTGAGGCTAAATGCGAACTCCTAGCAACTTCTACATGTCATTTGTCACCATGTATCACTTATATGCTAAGTTTGGTTTTATGCATACTTTTGAAGCCTAATAATGCAATATGCAAGTATATGAACATATGTACATTTCATATGCCACCATGTTAAACTTGTGGCTTCAACACCTTTTTGTCATAATTATGCCAAGTTCCCTATTTTATCCTTTATGCGTTGTTGCGATTATGTAAACGATGGGATTACGTTGGGGTTGGGTAAGATTATGACATGAACATGGTTTTTATAACATGACGTGATATGTTAGCTTGTAATTATGTTTTGGAAACATAATGGACATGACACTTAGAAAATATGAGTGTGGCCAACTCGAGGTTGGGTTGAGTTTGTAGCATAAATCTACCCGGACCCGCCCGGCTTAACTAGTGGCTACAAACAATTGGACCCAATGTGAGAAGTTGGTCATGTGGTGTAAAGCTACCCGGACCCGCCCGGCTTAACTAGCAACCACAACAAGGTCTGATGTGAGAGGTTAAAGCACATTAAGTTAGTTAATGCCTCCTGATTAGGGTTAAGTCATGGTCCACTTAATACTTAACCAATTTGGGCTTGATGGGTTAATCGGGGTTAAGTCATGAACCTTGGGTACACTTAACCAATTTAATCCACGTTTGGATCGGGTTAACCACATTTAACCCGTTAAGAAACCCTAGTTGCGTGGTCCTTTTCAGCAGTAACCCTCTTGATAGTATCATAAGACCCTAGGGACTAGGCTAGGGTGGGGCACGATTACTGGGCTGACATGTAAGCGACCAAAACGACGGCTGAGTAGGTACGCCGGTGTAGGTCCAGGCGGACTATGGTCGTGCACATAGTCCGGAGTTGGAAAATCAGGCACGGGTACCAGTAGATCTATACTGTGCATACTTGATTTGTGTCCGAGGTTGACACCCTAGGGCTTGATACACCCTAGGGTGGACCTAGCGCAGTTAACTACATTTCATGTTTGGGCCGTATGACACCGACACTTGACGAGTTAGGCTTATAGGGAGCCGATCAATTAGACCGTGTAGTTGGACCTTGATTTAGGTCACCTCATGATATTGGGCCAAGCTTGGGCCAAGGGATCAATTCTTGTTTTTACTTGACATGTTAGAATGCTAGTACACCCGTGGTGCAAAATTTAACCTTGATTAGGCGATGACACCTTTATCTATCTTGTTAGTTAATCACCATGCCAGTGTGTTGTTATCCTTATGTTCATCTCAGTTTCTCATGCCAGTTAACTTTACTAGTTCATGAACTGATAGTAGTTAAGGCTTACCAGTCTTTTTGACTGGCCTGTTTTCTTTCGCCTCTTTTCTTCTGTTTCCCACCCCCCCCCCTCAGGTTCTTAGTGTGGGAACATTGGAGCTTAGCTTGGATCTTTATAGCTTGCTTACTGGATTTGCTCATGTACGGTTTTGGACATTGAGCTAGTTATGGTTTATCACTTCACTTTGGGGATAGTACTTTATATATTTCAGTTTTTCAGTTTATGCTTTTCTCTAGACTTTGTTTGTTGGAAAATAATGACCAAGTACTTTGTTGTAACTTAACTATGGTTTTGAAATGCTGGTTTTATCCGCTGCTTTACTACTCTGTTTTACTTACATGTTCTGTCTTGTGATATCTGCATGCATGTTTACCTTGTTTAATGCCCCTCCGAAGCTAATGTCCTTGCAAGAGTGGCATCAGTGGAGGTGGGGTGTTACAATTTCTATTGGTCTGACTCTTTCCTTGATGGTACAGAACTGACTGAAAATGAGTACGAGAGCTAGAACCAGAGTAGCGGCGGAGGCAGGGGACAAGGAATGGGTGAAATCCCCGCTTCTCAGGACCAGCCTAATCCAGAGGCAGTAGTACCATCACCACCACCCCCGCAGTCTTTTGATCTAGACAAAGTAGCTAAGAAATTCAGAAATTTGGGTGGCATGCCTTTCACGGGCCGAGAGACAGTGACGGAAGCTCAGGCGTGGCTCAAGACATGTGAGAAGATTTTTGGGGGCTTGGAACTAGAAGACCATCGAAAGCCATTCATGGCATCATGACTGCTGAAGGATGAGGCTCAGATATGGTGGGAGATAACTACGATTGGTGGTATTGATGCTAATATGACTTGGACAAAATCCAAATAGATTTTTAATGAGAAGTTCATTCCTCGGCAAGAGGTCGAGTGCCTCCATGATGAATTTGCTAACCTCCAACGAGGAGATCGGTCTATTTCTGAGTATGTGAGAAAATTCGAGGAGCTTTCATGATATGCACCTAAATTAATTCAGGTCCCATTCCAGAAAAATAAGAGGTTCATTAATGGTCTTTCGAGGAAGTATCTCAACAGGGTGACGACACATATCGAGCTTCCACTTAATAAGATGATTGAGATGGCATGTCAATATGAGGAAAATGGCAAGAATTCTCAGCATGATCGGGAAAGGAATCAAACTAATAACAAGAGGAAGCAGTCCGATAAGAAGCCAGAGGCGGGCAACACTGCAGCCGCCAAGACTCAAGAGAATAAAAAGGCCAAGGTCAGATGCTTCAAGTACCAGAAGCTTTGACACTATAATTATGAATGCAGAGCTCCAAAGAAGCCAAGGAGGAATGAGTCAGGGCCTTGTCAGAGTTCTCATGGTCAGAGGGAGTGCTACAATTTTCATAGGAAGGGGAACATCAAGCCAAAATGTCCATTGCTGAAGAGTTCTCAAGTGGCCCACGTGTATGATGGAGCAAGAGCATCATCTTCTTCCAAAGGAGCAGGTAAACCAGATATCTTGGGAGGTACCATTACTATTAAGAATATTCCTGTTACCGTATTGTTTGACACTGGTGCATCACAAAGTTTCATTTCTAGTGACACAATTAAGAAGTTAAAACTGAAACCAAGAAATCTTAAAGAATCGATTAGTGTCCATAATCTGATAGGAGGTTCTCTTGTTCTTGGTCTATACTATGGAGTGTCTGTTTCTTGTTCCTATTTCCAGTTCCCTTTGGACCTGATCATCATGAATTTTTTCGAATATGATATCATACTTGGGAAGGATTGGCTAACAAAGTATGAGGCTGAAGTATTGCGCGCTGAAAGAATAGTCAAAATTAAAACCAAATTTGGGGATATCATTACTTTACCATGCTACAGCACAGATACTGATAGGAAATAATTCTGGTCTTCTCTAGAAGTTACTCCTGCTTCTATTGAGAATATTCCTGCTGTTAAAGATTATGAGGATGTGTTTGAAGAAGTCGATAGCTTACCTCCGCGGAGAGAAATCGACTTCAGGATCGATCTAGCTCCGAATGCAAGGCTAGTTGTACATCCTATTCGGAGAATGACGCTGAAAGAAAAAGAAGAATTGAGCAATCAAACTAAACAGCTTTTGTGGAAAGGTCTGATCAGGCCTAACTTTTCAAATTGGGGTGCAGCAGTGGTATTTGTTCCGAAGTCAGACGGTACTCTCAGACTATGTGTGGATTAGCGTGACCTCAATAAGCAGACAATAAAAAAAAATCCATTATCGCGTATTGATGATTTATTAGACCGCTTGAATGGAGCGCAAGTGTTCTCGAGGATGGACCTAGCTACAGGTTTCCATCAATTGCGCATTGCCGAAGAATGTGTTCCTTTGACAGCTTTCATAGGGCCAGACTTATTCTATGAGTGGTTAGTAATGTCGTTCGGCCTAAGTAATGCTCCTTCTTACTTTGTGGATTTGATGAACAGAGTATTCCATGATGTCTTGAATAAATTTGTGTTGGTTTTCATTGATGACATCTTAATCTTCTTTAAATCCACTGCTGAGCATGAAAAGCATATGAAAGAAGTTTTGGAAATTCTGAGAAAGAATGTGTTAAAAGCAAAATTTTCTAAATGCATATTTTGGCAAGAAGAAGTAAAGTTCCTCGGTCATGTAGTATCTAAGGAAGGAATTTCAGTAGACCCAGGCAAGATCTCAGCCATTCGAGATTGGAAGCAGCCTAGCACTTCTACAGAAGTTAGAAGTTTTCTAGGATTGGCTGGCCATTATCAGAAATTCGTTAAGGATTTTTTGAATCTATCTTTTCCATTGGCGAAGCTTACAAAGAAGCATACAAAGTTTAATTGGACGCCTGAATGTGAGGATGCTTTCCAAGCTGAATTTGAGGTTGACCACTGCTCCCGTGTTGACCATTATCGATGGCAACCAAGATTTAATAGTCTACACTGATGCTTCTATTGAAGGTATTGGGGCGGTATTAATGCAAAGAGGCAAAGTAGTTGCTTATGCTAGCCGTCGTCAGTTGAAGCCGCATGAGAAGAGATATCCTACTCACGATCTTGAATTGTTAGCCATTGTGTTTGCTTTGAAGATATGGAGTCACCATCTTTTGGGTGAGAAGTTTGAATTGTATACAGATCATAAATCATTGAAGTATCTGTTCACCCAGAAAGACTTGAATTCGAGACAGCAGCGTTGGTTAGAATTCCTTGCGGCATATGATCTGGATATCTTGTATACTCCAGGGAAAACCAATGTTGTGGCAGATGCATTCAGCAGAAAGAATGCGATCATCGTCAATCACATTATTATGCCTTCATTAATTGATAAAATCTCAGCTCTTCTGAAAAAAGATAAGTTTATTCATATGATTAGTGAATGAGTTCGAAAGGGCGAAGCTTCAAGCTTCCAAATTGACAACAAGGGAACTCTTAGATTGTAAGGGCGAATCTGTGTGCCAGATATTCCTGAGCTCAAAAGAGAAGTGATGTATGAATGTCACAAATCTAAGCTTAGCATCCATCCAGGAGTAAGTAAGATGTATCACGATCTCAAGCGCACATTCTTGTGGAAGGCGATGAAGAGAGACGTTTCCATATATGTTAGAAGATGTTCCACTTGCCAATAAGTCAAAAGTGATCAACAGAAGCTCGCAGGATTGTTGCAACCACTAGAGGTTCCAAATTGGAAGTGAGATCAAATTTCTATGCACTTCATTGATGGTTTTCCCCGAACCAGAAAAGTCAATGATAGTATATGGGTGATTACAGACCATTTCATGAAGACCGCCCATTTTATTCCTGTCCGATCTAATGGAACAGCTCGAAGTCTGGCGCAGCTGTATTTCAGAGAGATTGTCAGACTACATGGAGTTCCCAGTAGCATTGTTAGTGATCGTGATCCGATATTTGCTAGTAAATTATGGGAAGCATTCCAAGTGGAGCTGGGGACAAAGTTGAATCTGAGCATCGCTTATCATCCTCAAACAGACGACCAGACTGAGAGGTTGAACCATATACCAGAAGACTTGTTGTGGGCATGCATTCTTGATTTTGGTGGATCATGGGAGGATCACTTGCATTTGGTTGAGTTCTCTTATAATAACAATTACCAATCAAGTTTGCATATGTCTCCATTTAAAGCATTATATGGAAGGCCATGTAGATCTTTCGCATGTTGGGTGGAACCAGGCAATCGGTTAGTACTAGGTCCCGACATGATTCGTGAAGCATCGGATAAAGTCGATTTCATTAAGAAGCGACTTCAGACTGCTCAGAGCTGACAGAAGAGTTATGCAGACTCACGAAGAAGGGATTTATAATTTGTTGTTGGCGATTATGTGTACTTGAGGGTTTTCCCATTGAAAGGTGCAGTTTGTTTCGGGAAGACGGGAAGTTGGCGCCGAGATTCATTGGTCCATTCCCTATTCTCGAAAGAATTGGAACTCTTATTTACAGGATTCAGTTGCCTGACCAGTTGCCAGGGGTGCATGATGTGTTCCATGTGTCTCAACTTCAAAAGCATGTACATGATCCAGACTTGATTGTGGAGGAAGCAGCACAACAAGATTTGGAGATTACCCGAGCTTAGCAGTAAGAAGGGAGCTAGTGAAAATTGTTGGCAAAGAAACCATAATTCTGAGGAACAAGAGGATCCACTTAGTCAAACTACAGTGGAGTGGGGATCCTAGAGACTGTACATGGGAGACCGAGGATAGCATCAAACAGGCTTATCCCAAGTGCAAAGTGAATATCTCTAAGTAACTCCTGTGTTGAGGTACATTTACAATATTTTGCATTTTCCGTTTTGTTCCCTACTTTACTATTGTTTCCTTTTCGGGGACGAAAAGTTTTAAAGTAGGGGAGATTGTAACAACCCGGAAAATCAGAACTAATTTAAAATTTTATTTTAAGAAATTTTGTTGGAAAATGTGCCAGAATTTAAAAATTCCATTTTTAAATAATAATAAAGCTATTAAAAATAGTCATTTTGCAAACGACCTCCATTTTCGATGAAACCATTTTTGTTGGATCTGGAATGTCAATTTATTGCTAGGTTTAAATTTCCATAATTTTTGGACTTAATATGTGAGCGTGGTAAATTAAAATGTGTTCGATAATTTCTTTTGAATTTGATCGACTGTTAAAAAGGCCATTTTTCAAACAGTCTCCAAATTCAATGTAATTAATTCTGTGAGGACCATATCATCAAAACACAGCTAGATTTTTTTTTCGGGAATTTTTGGAGTCCGTATGTTGCCCCGGAAAATTTAAATGTACGATCAAATTAAATAATTAAATAATTAAATGATTTATATTTTAGTTTGAAGAAAACAAGCTGAAAATGATCGAATGGGCTCATGAGACCTACCTCATTGTGTCTGGAATAGGGGTATTTGGCTAGGGGTAACATTCGTTGGGCTGGATTTGGAGTTATTAGGAATTAACGGGTTTTTTGTAAATTAGAACATTTAATAATATTATATTATAAATATGGATGAAAATGAAACCCTAATCAGAAAACTAAGCCTCCGCCATCATATTCCATGGCCAGAAACCTTCGAACCTTTCTCCCCCAATAATTCTCCATCCACTCAATAAAATCCTTACCTTCTTTTGACAATATTGAAGTACTCCTCCTCCTCTTCAAATCCATACAGTTAACACCTCCTGTCATCGAGTCTTCGTCGAGTTATAGCACCCCAAATTGTCGTCGTTTGGAACGTCTCCGCACCCCTGCCTTGATCGAACTCCACCGCGTGGGTCTCCCCTGAGCGCGCCTCTCCCCTCTTCAACGTGGTGTGGTCGGATTGTGACGAAGATGAGTGGTTTGATCGGGAAGTGTAGACCTAGTTTTGAAACAAATACGAGAGGTGCGGCCGTGGTTTTAAGAGGAAGAATAAAGGTAAATATTTAATCTAATTATTTAATTAATTTAATTTAAATATTATAAACACAAATAAATTCGTAACTTTTTCATACATTATCGGAATCGTGTGAAACAGGAAGCATTTGGATCGTGGCGGAGTCTTCTTCGTTTTAGAAACGACCAGAGGATTTACATCGACTGGAAATTTTTGGGAAAATTCGAAGCACTATGAGATTTCTTTTTAAATAATTAAAATTAATTAATTATTATCGTGTTTAGAAATTCTTACATATACGCTGTTAAATTCAGTTTGTTGTTGTACGCGATTTGATTTGAATTGGTTGATTGCTGTTTGGTGTGATCTGTTTGATTTAATTGAATATAATGGAATTTTTGAAATTTGTATACAAATAAAAATATCATTTTTATTCGTCATATTGATATATAATTTGTATACAAATAAAAATATCATTTTTATTTGCCGCGTTAAAAAAATAGAATTTGTATGCAAATAGAAATATCATTTTTATTTGTCATATTGATATAGAATTTGTATACAAATAAAAATATCATTTTCATTTGTCGTGTTAAAAAAGTAGAATTTGTATGCAAATAAAAATATCATTTCTATTTGTCATGTTAATGTAGAATTTGTATACAAATAAAAATATCATTTCTATTTGTCGTGTTAAAAAAATAGAATTTGTATGCAAATAAAAATATCATTTTTATTTGTTATGTTAATGTAGAACTTATATGCAAATAAAAATATCATTTTTATTTTTCATATTAAAAAAATAGAATTTGTATGCAAATAAAAATATCATTTTTATTTATCATATTGATATAGAATTTGTATACAAATAAAAATATCATTTTTATTTGTTGTGTTAAAAAAAATAGAATTTGTATGCAAATAAAAATATCATTTCTATTTGTCATGTCAATGTAGAATTTGTATACAAATAAAAATATCATTTTTATTTGTCATGTTAAAAAAATAGAATTTGTATGCAAATAAAAATATCATTTTTATTTGTCATGTTAATGTAGAACTTGTATACAAATAAAAATATCATTTTTATTTGTCGTGTTAAAAAAATAGAATTTGTATGCAAACAAAAATATCACTTTTATTTGTCATGTTAACGTAGAACTTGTATACAAATAAAAATATCGTTTTTATTTGCCGTGTTAAAAAAATAGAAGTTGTATACAAATAAAAATATCATTTTTAATTGTCATGTTAATGTAGAATTTGTATACAAATTAAAATACCATTTTTATTTGTCATGTTAATGTAGAATTTGTATACAAATGAAAATATCATTTTTATTTGTCATGTTAAAAAAAATAGAATTTGTATGCAAATAAAAATATCATTTCTATTTGTCATGTTAATTTAGAATTTGTATACAAATATAAGTATCATTTTTATTTGTCATGTTAAAAAAAATAGAATTTGTATGCAAATAAAAATATCATTTCTATTTGTCATGTTAATGTAGAATTTGTATACAAAAAAAAATATTATTTTTATTTGTCATGTTAAAAAACATAGAATTTGTATGCAAATAAAAATATCATTTTTATTTGTCGTGTTAATGTAGAACTTGTATACAAATAAAAATATCATTTTTATTCGTGTTAAAAAAATAGAATTCGTATGCAAATAAAAATATCATTTTTATTTGTCATGTTAATGTAGAATTTGTGTGCAAATAAAAAAATATCATTTTTTATTTGTCCTGTTAATGTAGAATTTGTATACAAATAAAAATATCATTTTTATTTGTCATATTGATGTAGAACTTGTATACAAATAAGAATTCTTTTTTATTTATACATAGGTAATATGAAACATGTAGACTAACAAAATTTTCTTTTTGTTTGTCATATGCAATGTAGAAAACATGATGTAAATAAAATTCTTCTTTTTATTTGTCATTAGCAACATAGAAAATGACATGTAAATAAAAATCTTTTTTTTTATTTGTCATTAGCAACATAGAAAATGAAATGCAAATAAAAATCTTCTTTTATTTGTCATTAGCAACATAGAAAATGACATGTAAATAAAAATCTTCTTTTATTTGTCATTAGCAACATAGAAAACGACATGAAAATAAAATTCTTCTTTTATTTGTCATGTTGAACATAGAAATTGTTATGGAAATATAAATTCTCTTTTTATTTTGTCATCAGAAATGTAGAACATGTTACACAAATAAATATTTCTTTTTATTTGACATTAGAAATGTAGAACATGTTATGCAAAATAAATACTTCTTTTTATTTGACATTAGAAATGTAAAACTTGTTATGCAAAATAAATACTTCTTTTTTATTTGACATTAGAAATGTAGAACATGGTAGATAAATAAATATTTCTTTTTATTTATACATTTGAAATGTAGAACATGGTAGACAAATAAATATTTCTTTTATTCATATATTAGAAATGTAAAACATGTTATGCAAATAAATACTTCTTTTTATTTGTCATATGCAATGTAGAAAACATGTAGACAAATAAATACTTCTTTTTATTTGTCATTAGAAATATAGAAATTTGTATGCAGACAAAATCTATTTTTATTTATCATTAGAAAACATTGAAAATGTTATGCAAACAATTTCCCTTTTTATTTGTCATTGGAAAATATAGAAATTTGTAAGCAAATAAAATATCCCTTTTTATTTGTCATTAGAAACATTTAAATTATTATGCAAAATAAAACACTCCTTTTATTTGGCATGTTAAACATAGGATGTGTAGAAAACAATTTTTTATTTTTATTTTTGTACATATGAAATATAGGAAAATTTAGGTGAAACATTAAAAATGATATTTTTAGTGTATATGTTAATTCATTATAAAAAAGAATTATATTTAGGAAAGTTTGTTGAAACCATCATTCTTAATATGTTTACGAAATCGTTGAACTATTTTTATATATATATATATATTTATATATTTATATATATAAATATAAATTAAAATTAAACAAATCACGCACGGTAGTTCGTGTTTCAAAATCCAAACTTTAAACGATTATACCAAAAAATCCAACCGTTGGATTTTCTCAGAACTAGAACCTTTAGATCCGCTTTAGAAAGATCTTTCCAATGATATAAACTTTATTAAAATCCAACAGTTAGATTTTGAGAAATGTTTAAATCAAATTTGGGTAAAAAGAGCGTTAGGGCCGCCTATTGACCTAAAGCGTCGTTAAATTAAATTGGGCAACTTATATATAAATAAAAATAGCGATAGATCGTTAGAAAACAATATTAACGATATGAAATGATTTAAATTATATATATTCGAGAATTATTTGAAAAAACCGAGTTCAATCTCATTTTAAATAATTATACGACGATTTAAATCGAAGATATTGAAGATGGTGTTTGAAGACCGACGATCTTCACATCAAATGGACGACTACTGATGACCTGCATTGGTTAGCTCCCATTAAAGGGTTAAAGTGGTAGCTGTCCAGACGTACTTGTTGATTGTCCGGATATGCAAGCACCTCTCTTCCGCATTGGACATACGGGACGAGGAATAAGGGGTCTTCGGTTTCGTTCAAACCCAGAACAGACTTGTAAATGGATGTGTGTCTGACATTGAAATTCGTTCTATGTGAATTGATTTCTATTAAATATATATATGTTGGTGGCCTAGAATTTATTCTCCTTCTTAACACCCTTCTCTGAGGCGTACGAGCTCAAATGTTATATATTGATAGATATCAGTTGCATAGCGTGGATTGTCAATGTGGCCTACCAAGATGCAAATTATCAAGGCTTTTGTTGAAAAGAAGAGCCTTGTGTTTGATGATCAATGCATAACTTGTTTTGGCATAGCTTTGTGTATAGAGTAACTTCGCGAGCCTCACACCACGGTAAGAGTCAGAAACGGGATAAGGGAATGCAGGGAGTGCACACGTTTCTTTCTAGCTAGAAGTGGTGTCATGGTATGGAGCCCAGACATTTTTACTTATGTGGATGATAGATTTTGAGGCCTCAATATATTGGTCTCTACTGACCAAGTGATAGGTTAAATAGGACCGGGAAACGTGTGTTCAGGAGTTGGCAATCCACTAAGGTATATTTGTGGACCAGCCCTGCAGGATCCAAGGGTTCACTGCGGGGGATCCTGAGACATTTGCTAGAGTGTATCGAATCAGTAAGGAGACCATTCCTAGCCTTGACTCTTGATGGAAACCCAATTTCGAATACGACTTTATGGATTTGATTGTAAACCTATATATGGCGACATAGTAGGATGGGGTACTATGCCATCTAGGATTGATACATTTACTCTGAAAGTATTTTAAAACTGATTAGACACTAATAATAATATTAAATATTGTTTTATACATATCAAGCATGTTTGATCATTATAAGGTAAAACTCTATCCTCCGGTTTGCGTTGCATTGTGTGATGGGACTTGAGTCTTATAATGATTTCATTTTTCTAAAAAGCATTGCGTTGTTTTAAAGGATTTACTTAATTTATGCACTGGAAATCCAATGGAGTAAACCTGTTCGGCGTTAGTGGCGTGGTCCTGTTATTAGCCATATTGTTAGATAAGTTAAGAAAGATTTCTCATACCAGTCCCATGAGTGACTCATAGTTTGTTTTCACTTGCAAACTCGGGTGCCCTTATTTTTACACGGGCAGCCAACTGACAGGTATCAGGTTATTTTGGATATGTGCTGAAGTGGAGTATGCTCATGGACAGAAGATGAAGATTACCTCTATCTTTTATTCCTATTTTGAAACATTTCAGACATCATTTATCTATGTTTACTTGATGATGTTTTAGACTTATTTCTATTCATCGAGACTTATTATGTGCTAAGTTGTATCCTGTAACTATGCCACTCCGATGTTGTGATGTTGATGACATTTTTAATTTTTGATGCTATGTTTTAATGTGTTACGCTGTTATCTGAAATTTGTTGTTGTTATAAATGTGTTATGTTACAATTATTATCCATGCTTTCGTGTCACGGAAGTTTGGGGTTATCACAGGTTCTTTGGTGATTCATAGTTTCAAATCCCTTATCCTTGACGACCGTCCCGTGCAAGTTGGGCATCAGTACAACGCATTTCATGGGAAATGTCGGCTGGTGCGGGGCGGGCCGGGCCGTCACACTTGGTATTAGAGCCTAGGTTGCGTAGTTAACCTAAGTGAAGACATTAAGGAGAGATAGTATACGTATATGAGAGCGCGTATTTGTGATATTTTGGTTTTCAAAAGCTATATATATACATACACACACACACACTATTAGTATATCTAAGGATGAAGTCGCACTGCGCGGGCACTGCTATGGAGATGATTAATCATTTTCTCTTTATAGATTGGACGATGAGCCGAAATATAAGGAGTACGGGTCAGGGGCCAATAATAGGAATACCCCTGGTATGAGGACGGTGTTTACTACCTTCAAGAGGGAGATGCTTAGAGATGTTCAGGGGGCATCTCCTAATGCTGCTAACGGTGGTGGTGCAGCGGTGCAGGCGCCTAGAGCCGATTTTGCCAAGCTTTACAAGGATTATACTAGTCTTGGTAGGAAGTCGTTCCATGGAATGGAATCGACTACAGTGGTTCAAGATGGGCTGGATAGTTGTGAGCGCATCTTCGAGGATTTGGAAATTGATGATGCAATGAAGAGAAAGCTAGCCTCGCGTCAGCTTCAAGGACGGGCTATGAATTGATCGAATACTATTAAAGCAACTACTCCTAAGGATCAAGTTACTTGGGATCAGTTTAAGACTCACTTCAGTGATAAGTTTATCCCAACTACTCATAAATCAGAATTGTTAAGGAAATTCTTGGAGATTAAGCAGAATGGTAGGGCAGTCTGGGAATATATTGCTGAGTTCGATACTTTATCAAAGTACAGATTATCTCTTATCGATACTGCAGAGAAGAAGAACGAGAAGTTCATAACTGGATTATATTAATACTTAGGGGAGAAACTTATGAACCATATCGATGAGACATTCGAATCTATTATGGGAAAGGCATTGCGGTCGGAGAGCCTTTACCCTAAGTCAAAGACTGAGGTTGTTATTCCATCTGCAGGAGAGCCAAAACTGCATGCAAGCGGTGGAGGCAAGAATAATTCCCTGAATAACAGAAAATAGAACCAAACCAAGAATGGTCAGAAAAAGAGGGATAAGAAAGATGTAGAGTGCTATAGTTGTTGCAAGAAGGGCCACTATGCCAAAGAATGTCGAGCAAAGCCAGCAGACAGGGAGTGCTTCAATTGCGGCCAAGTGGGATATCACAAGGATAAATGTCCACAACCCCATAAAGAGAAGAAGATTATGAAAGTATATGCTATCAACGCTGTTCCTTATTCGTCGATGCCCCAACTGCGGCGCAGAAGGGAAAAGGTGTCGTTATTCAAGGTATGCTTTCCATTTATGATGTTCCTGTTCGAGTATTTTTTGATACCGGGGCTTCCCATTCCTTCATATCTAGTGACCTGGTAGATAGGTTGGGGTTGGAACCTGAGATTGTCGGTAGATCTTTAGTTGTGACGAACCTGATCGGTGGTTCGACTAGCCTTAATATGATTTTTCGTAATTTGGTCTTATCGAGTCATAGGTGTATGTTTGCTTGTGATTGCTTTGTTTTGGGCTTTACTGGGTTTGGCATTATTTTGGGGGTCAATTAGCTCCAAAGATATGGGGTGGTGGTAGACTGTGAGGGGTCTTCGGTGACCATTAGAACAGATGATGGGTGGGGGTACTATTTGGTTGCCTACCTAGCGATGGGGTGATGGCTAGTTTTCTAAATTCCCTCGACATCCCGTATGATGAGTTGTCAGATGTGCCTATTGCTGGCGAGTATCCGGACATCTTCGAGGAAGTGACCAGATTTCCACCACACCAAGAGATCGAGTTTCGGATTGATTTAGTGAAAGATGCCAAGCCTATAGTGATGCCTCTTCGTCGTATGGCGCCAAGGGAGCAGCAAGAGCTCGAGGTGCAAGTAAGCAATCTTTTGAAGAAGGGATTTATCTGAAGAAGTGTTTCCAAGTAGGGAGCAACAGTGGTATTTGCTACCAAGGCCGATGGTTCCCTTCACTTATATGTGGACTACCAAGAGTGGAACAAGGTGACTAGGAAGAATAAGTATCCTCTTCCACTGATAGATTATTTTTTTGATCAGTTAAATGGAGCGAGAGTGTTCTCCCTGTTAGATCTCACGATTGGATTTCATCAGCTCCGAGTAGTAGCTGAGAGTATATCTAAAATGGCATTTCGAACGCCGTTTGGATTCTATGAGTGGTTGGTCATGCCACTCAGGTTGACCAATGCACCAGCATATTTTGTGGTTCTTATGAATAGGGTATTCAGGGATCAATTGAATAAGTTTGTTCTTGTGTTCATGGACGATATCTTAGTTTACTCGAGGACGGAGGAAGAACACAAGGAACATTTGAGGACAGTGATGGAGGTGTTGAGTAAACACCAATTGAAAGCGAAATTTTCAAAGTGTCACTTCCGGAGGAGGGAAGTGAGATTCTTGGGCCATGTTGTTTCGAAGAATGGTATTGCCGTGGACCCTACGAAGGTGGCTACGGTCCAAGATTGGTCTACGCGCAAGAATGCCATAGATGTAAGAAGTTTCTTGCGGTTAGCTGGATATTATCGTAAGTTTATCCAAGACTTCTCTAAGACAGCAACACCATTAACTCAGTTGACCAAGAAGAATAAAATTTTTGTTTGGGACGAAAGGTGTGAGAATACATTTAAGAGCCTAAAGGAAAAGTTAACATGCGCACCAGTGTTAGTTATTCCTAATGGGAATGAAGAGATGATGGTATACGCGGTTGCTTGTGGTACCGGACTAGGTGTTGTACTGATGCAAGGAGGTAAGGTTGTAGCCTATGCTAGTTGGTAACTGAAACTGCATGAGAAAAGATATCCTACCCATGATTTGGAATTGGCAGCGATTGTGTTCGCATTAAAGATGTGGAGACATTATCTCTTGGGAGAAAGATTCGAGTTGTTTACCAATTATAAGTCATTAATGTACCTTTTCTCTCAAAAGGATTTAAATCTTCTTCAACAAACATGGTTAGAATTCTTGGCTTTGTATGATTTCAATATTGCATACCCAGTCAGGAAGGGCAATGCAGTATCTGATGCATTGAGTAGAAGACATGCCAGTTTAGGGGAAATGTCTCTTGAATGGAAGCAGCTGGAGTATTTTGCGGGATATGATTTTAGACCTAAGTGCGAATTTGATCCAGAGATGTTAGGAAGTTTGATGATCAGACCGACTTTGATTGAGCGGATTGGCTCCAACCAGAGGAACTATCCTAATCTATTAGAAATCATCTCCAAGGTAGAGATAGGTATAGACAGTGAGGAGATGAACAAGTACGGACTTGATCGAGAAGCATGGCTTCGAAAGAATGGGAGACTAGCAGTACCCTGCAGTAATAGACTGATAGATGAAGTGCTTAGAGAGTGTCATCACTCGAAGATGACTATACATCCCAGTGGTAACAAAATATATCGAGACATAAAGCAAACCTACCACTGGGAAGGGATGAAGAGAGACGTTGGAATGTTTATATTTAAGTGCATGAAATGCCAGTTAGTTAAAGCCGAGCAAAAGAAGCCTAGTGGTTTATTACAACCATTGGAAATTCCCGAATGGAAATGGGACAAGTCTCAATGGATTTCTTTGATGGTTTGCCAAGGACTAGAACAGGTCACGATAGTGTTTGGATGATTGTGGATCAATTGATCAAAAGTCCAAGGTTTATACCGGTTAAGTCGAATAGAACAACAACTAAGTTAGAAGAACCGTATATCAAGTGGGTAGTGACATTTCGTGGAGTACCTAGAGGGATTGTGAGTGACCAAGATCCGTTATTTACTAGTGGGTTTTAGAAGAGCTTACAAGAGGCTTTAGGATCAAAATTACATCTCAGTACCGCGTACCATCCTCAGACTGACGGTCAAACAGAGAGGGTGAATCGTGTGTTAGAGGATCTCTTGATAGCTTGTATATTGGATTTTGGTGGTTCATGGGATGACCATTTGCATCTGGTTGAGTTCGCATATAATAATAGTTATCAGTCCAGTACCGGTATGGCTCCATTTGAAGCTTTCTACGGAAGAGCGTGCTACTCACCGTCATGTTGGTTGGAAACCGGTGAGAAATTTGTGCTTGGGCCGGATGTAATAAGAGAAACTTCGGATAAGATCAAAGTTATTCAACAGCTGTGAATGAAGGCTGCCCAAGATAGACAGAAGAGTTATGTTGATAAAATGCGAAGTGATTTGAAGTTCTCCATTGGTGACTAGGTATTCATCAAGATTTCTCCATTGAAACATGTACTTCGATTTGGTAGAAGAGGCAAGTTGGCACCAAGGTTTTTTGGTCCATTTTTAGTTCTCGAACAAGTTGGGAATTTAGTGTATAAAGTTGGATTACCAGACAAGATGGCGGGAGTGCACAACATATTTCATGTTTTCTAGTTAAGGACGTTCATGCACGATTCTGATATGACTGTTTCACCAGATCATTTGGATGATATCAAGGTAGAATCCGAGGCAGTTGGAAGCCGCATAACGATTTGTATTGTCCGCCATGATACGAAACAACTTCGAAGGAAGACGGTGGAACTGGTCAAAGTTCAGTGGGGCAATAATTAGAATGACCGTCTAGGGAAACAGAGGAGAGCATAAAAAAGTCGTATCCAGAACTCTTTGCCTGGTAAGATTTTAAATCGCATTATAGTTATTCCCTTGTCAGTAAACCGCATGCTAGGATAGGCTCGTGATGTTATTATGTATGTTTGATTGTTTGTAAATGGTTGATAGGCATGCAGGCGACAATTGTATGTTTTGGTTAAGGAATTTCGGGGGCGAAATTTCTTAAGGGAGGGGGGAGGGGAGTGTAACGACCCGCATTCTACGCATCGGAGGATCACAGAACAATTATTTCATTCGCATATGAAGTCGTATAGTCGTGTAACTTTGGGGAAACGACTATTGGGGCCATTTCCCATGTTCACGATTTTAGCCGAATTTTAAATGACTGTCTTACCCCTGGCGAATCTTGTTTCGCCTATAACTTTTGATTGGTAAGGGGTTTTGACCTGAAACCACTTCCATTGGATTCGGATGATGGTTTACTTTCCGTAGAGTGGTCACATTTGTCAAACGGACTTACCGTTTGGGAGATATGGCTGAAATAAGGTTTGGAAGGTGGAAAATAATTTAATTGGGCTTAATAGGGTAATTAGCAGTTAGGCCCATAACCAATTTCAGGATTAGGGTTATGGAAGGGCTGAAAGGTTTTGCGAAAACATTTCATTTCAGTTTTCTAGCTGCCACTTACCTTCCTCTAACCCTAGCAATGACCTCCACCTTCCAAACTACCTCTGAATCACATTCTAATCCAACATTAAGCTAATCAACATCAAATCAAGGCAAATTAACATCAAATTGGAGGTAGAGCTACTATGTTGCATTGGGATTCGAACCAAATCAGAGATATTTTCGAATCTGAGATTAATTTGTGGCTAAGGTGAGTGATTTGCACTTTTATTCACTAATTACGACTAATTAGGGATGATTAGTGATAATTAGTGAAATTATGACGCAGAAAAATATGAAAAATATATGCATAAATTGTGAAATATTATTTTATGTTACTAATACAAATTGGGGTTAATTTGGATTAACTTTGTTATCCTATAGTTAAAACATGATTAGGGGATTAAGGGGAAAGCCATGGATTTGGGCATGTTTGATCCTACATAACACATATTATTGATGTTTCAATGTTTGTGATTGATTACACAGTTTGTTATTGCTGCTTGGAATGTTTTATGATTGTCTAGTGAAGTTAGAATGGTCGAAAACGCCGTTGTGTGGCATAAATAGCTTGGTGGAAATGGCATAGGAATTCGGATCGGACCGGAGGTGGAGGAACGGGTCGGATCGTGTATCCCACCCACGAGCCACCTCATACACCTGAACCGGGGCTTGCACCATGAAGTGTCTTCTCCGAACCCACGAGCCAATGCATCACGAGCCACCTTTGCTTGAGTGACACGAACCGATTCAGATGAAGGAAGGGAGGCAGACCGAAGGTGTTTGCCACCCGAACCGAACCGTGAAGCACCCACAAGCCGAAACGATGGTCACGATCCACGATGAGAGTCACGAACCAATGTAAGGACCGTGAACTGATCCGGATGGAGGAAGAGCACGAACCGCGAACCACTGCTCCACACGAACCGAACCCAAATGATGGTCACGAGCCGAACCGATGGAAGAGCACGACCGAACTGAACTGGTGATCATGTACTGAACCGAACCGGAGAAGACTGGAAAGCTAAGATGCAAAGGAAGTCCAAATGAAAAGTTATTACTTAGGATCCAGATGGGAACCAAGGAGTGAACTTCAAGGGTTGGACTTTGCTGTGGGACGTGTGAAAAGGGGTTATCGATATCTATAACTTTGATTCACTATTGATGGGAGGGGCATTGACTATGGACCAGTGCGGTGGGGTCAAAGTTATACGGAATCAAACTCCATCAGGACCCCCAAGGGCAAAGTGATTGTAGTAAGGTTTGGATGGAGCTGGGCTCCGTCATGGCCCCCAAATGGTTCTGGTGATCAAAGCGGTTGATATCGTATACTTTACGCACTGAGTGAGAGATGTGAGGATGATTGGTGTGTTTGATGTTTGCTATCACCATGACACGCACACTCCCATTTTCACACCATACGTTAGTGTTACCTTTGAGTATTGTACATCTTGTTGTGCTAACTCTTTGGTTGCAGTTCCAGGTTCAGGTATGATCATTTATACCTGTTATCGTTTTATTTTGCTGTTATCACTCATACCAGACTTTTGTCTGACCCAGAGTTTTATGTCTCTTCTTATTACTCAGGGTGCTCCTAAACGAGCAGACTAGAGGTAGGTTAGGTGTTTATGCACGAGTAGCTGTCCAGAGATGAGCAGGAGGCTTCCATGTACTATTTACATATATTCTCCCTATGTTGTTGCTGGTCACTACTTTGGGCATTAGTAGTGTACCTTTTCTATTTTTCTTTAGAGATAATATTTCGAAGTTGTAATAATGGTTTGGATCATAAGCTGTATTTTAGATTCCGCTGCTATGATGGTTTAGTTTTCAGGTTATGCACTGTCTCGCTTGCTATATGCCATGTACGTTATTATTATATTTTTTTCCATGCACTCTGAGATATACTACAGGTTCTTCGGTGATTCATAGTTTCAAATCCCTTTTCCTTGACGACTGTCCCGTGCTAGTCGAGCATTGGTACAATGCAATTCATGGGAAATGTCGGCTGATGCGGGGAGGGCCGTCACAACTATGGCAGCTAGCTCTAAATCATAGGTGGGGTAGTTCTTCTCATGAACTCTCAACTGTCTACCCCCATAACACACTACCTTTCCTTCTTGCTTTTGGACCGCACCAAGCCAAGTACCACATGCATCAGTGTAAACCGTAAATACTTTGCTCCCATCAGGCAAGGTCAAGACCGAGGCTGTTGTCAGTGCTCTTGGAAAGCAATATCACAATCTATATCCCATGAAAATGCCATGTTCTTCTTTGTCAGCCTGGTGAGTGGGGCTGATATCTTTGCGAAGTCCTTAATGAACTTCCTATAATAACCTGCCAATCTAAGAAAGCTTCTCAACTCTGTTGCATTTTTCGGGAATTTACCGATCTTGCACTACAACTACCTTTGCGGGATCTATAGCTATCCCTTCTTCGAAGAATACATGCCCTAAGAATCTCACCACTTTTCTCCAAAAATGGCATTTGGAGAACTTTGCCTAAAACTGATGCGCACATAGAGTTTTCAAAACTTCTCTCAAATGTTGGGCATGCTCTCCTTCGCTTTTAGAGAAGATCGAGATATCATCAACAAAGACCACAACAAATTTATTTAGAAACTCCCGAAACACCTACTCATCAGATCAAGAAAATAGGTGGGTGCATTTGTCAATCCAAAAGGCATTACAAGCCATCCAAAGAAACCATATGGAGTCTTAAAAGCGGTTTTATCTATACTGTCTTCAACCACCCTCAACTGATGAAACCCCCCGGCCAAGTCTAAGTGAGAGAATACCAAGGCACCAACAGGCTGGTCAAACAAATCATCTATCCTCGGAAGTAGGTGTCTGTTCTTCTTAGTGAGCTTATTCAATTCTTTATAGTCCACACACAAACGAAGCGAACCATCATCCTTTGTTGCGAATACAACTAGAGCACCCCATTCAGATATGCTTCGTCTGATAAATCCTTTTTCAAGTAGCTCCCCTACTTGCTTACTCAGCTCCCTCCTTTCCCTCGGAGCCATATGATGCACTGGTAATGCAACTGGCTTTGCATTTTCCACTAGATATATACAAAAATCAATCTTGCGCCTCGGAGGTAAACCCCGTACCTCATCAAAAAACATCAGAATAATCTTGGACTACTGGAACAGATTGCAAATCATCGATAGATGCATCAAAAGACTCTAGGAAACTAAGCATAATCGACCTTTGCAGGTCACAAGAAATCTCGAGGGTCCTTCCATGATAAGTCAAAAGTCTAACGATCCTCTTTTCGCAATCTAGAATGGCACCATACATGGTTAGCCAATCCATCCCCAGAATCAACCCATAGCCCATAAACCCGAGCACATACGTGTCGCACTCAAACTCGACGCCTAAGAGATATCCTCAAACCCTGACAAACCATAGATAAATGAGCCGAACCACCAATGAGGTTTGAGACAACAATGGGATCTACTACCATACTAGTATTTAAGTGCAGAGATTCAACCATAGAACTACATATAAATGAATGTGAAGCGCCAAAATCAAAAAGTGTTCTAATAGGATTATTTGAAAGAGAAATTTAACCTTCCACAGAAATTTTTCTACCTCTATCAGGAGCACTGATCGCGAGAGCATGCACCTGCCCTCCAGGAGTTCCAACCCTTTGACCTTGTCCCTGTTTCTTCGGGGACTTCCTAGCAAATTGTTCGACCTCTCCACAATTAAAGCAAGAATTCTTCCTCCTTTTACAGTCATTCACCAAGTGACCTTCTCGCCTACAACTATGACACTTCCTCTTATCCTTAGCCTTGTCATTCTTTCTGCCTCTCTTTTGTTGTTGTTGTTGTGGTTGTCCTTTCTTGGGCCATAACTTCTTGTTTTGCATTGTTTCCTCAGCCTTTACTTCCTTCTTTTCTCCCTTGTCTTCCTCATGCATCAAGGTTACATCAACAAGCCTTTCAAAAGTAGCTCTCATTGGAATATGAGACATAGATAATCCATGAAGAGGTTTATTCAGCCTTTTAGCAAACTGCAAAGCTTTCTTATGCAGAGAGTGTCCACCAATTCCAGTCCAAATCTTGCTAGCTGGTTGAAATTGTTCACATACTCTTTAATAGTCAATTTTCCGTGTTTGAGCGCCAAGAACCTTTCCATTTGCATGCTTTTCTCGGCTTGGAAAAGAAACTTCATTTCATACTTTTGTCTACAATCATCCTATGTCTCCACCGGATGTCCAGCTTGGGTAACTTCCCACAAAAAAGAAGCTTCATCTTTCAGTAGCCAGGCAGCTAACTAAATCTTCCTTCGATCTTCTACTTCAAAGATTACAAACAAGTCCTCGGTCTCCTTGAGCCAATTCCTTGCCTTTATGAATGTCTCGGTTCCATGGAATGCCTTTCCGCCCATAGCAAGGAAATCTTTGTAGATCTTAGAGATGTTGTCTGCACGCGGGGGAGGAGGAGGAGGAACGATGGGTGCAGCTGGGGGAGGCATGTTTTCTTAATCTTCAGCAGGCGTCGTGGCCTCCAGATACCTATGGAACCAACCTGGTATCGTAACGCCCTTTGGAATATTGGTTCCCTAGACATGCTGAAAAATAAAAGGAAAGAGATTCAGATAAGGGATCGAAAGATATAACTTATGGCTTTTTGGGGGAATGTTTTTCAATTAGAATTTTCCTTTTGACAATGCTTTCTTTTAAACCCATTTTGGAAATAAATTTTCAAAAACTTTTATCTAACCTGCTAACCTTCAGCTCTGATACCAAGTGTGACACCCCACGTCCGTTAATGTCACTCATTAAGAGAATGAATCAAATTTCGGGAAGCGTTATAGGTAAAAAAAAATGGAAACATTTTAAGACAGATATAAAAGCAACAGCGGCATTCAAATTTTTATTTCAACGATAAATCATAACATCGTAGTCCAAAATATCACAAGTCTGAAACTGCATAAAAGCCATTACAAAAATATAAAACTTTTCTGTCTTGTTCCATTAGAGTACACAAAAACCATCATTCCCCAAAAAGAGAAAAAGCCATAGTAGAGATAAGAACTTGAGCAATATTTCAAGAGCAACTCCTAGCAAGATAAAAGCAGAATCACAGTCATGCCTGAGTGTTCCCTCCTTGAGAACCTCGGGGGGAGGGGATAGAAGAAAGAACAGGAACAAAAAGTGTCAAACATAAAGTCTGGCAAGTCCAGTTACTTTTAGAAAGTAAATAAATAAAAGTAGCATGACAGGCATATAAAGTGGATAAGAGAGGGGTAACTATAAAAAAAGGCAGGTATGACAAGGTAAACAGGTAGAGTGTATACGCTTCTCTAATGATTACTCTGCACTATTACTAGTGTAACCAGAATGAAATGATTCCTTTCATTATAAGGTGGTAAACTTAGGCATACGTCCAAATGTACCCTAACTACTACCCTAATCGATCGGCTCCATAATCCGCGTAGATACTCTATGCCGGCCCCACCGTAGGATGTATCACGTCCTAAAGTGGCAACCACTTCGCTGATATGCACAGCCCCATATCTACAGGTGTCACGGTCTTCTTATCCCCCTCTATCTGGTTCACGCACGCACGTGATCCGGTCAATTTACATCGCCCACACCATCATCCACGTTTGGATCTCTTACAATCAGTTCAGTAAGCATGCCCTTTCTCTGACCTAGTTCGGAGTACTTTGTTTGATACCTACTTCGGGTTACTAACTGAAACGGGTCCCACACAATATGATACAAGCTCTCCCCTTTGTCTTGTATCCCCCACTAGGTTTTCCACTGGTTATATTTACCCAAAAAGGTGTCTTTAATTATATAACCTCAATTCTTCTACCGGTTATGCCTACCAGTAGGTGTCTTTAATTTATAACCTATAATTGGTAAAGTCTTGCGGGCCTATATTTAAAATATTACCCGCCCATATCAGATATACTTAACTTAACCCTCCCATTGTTCTATCAAGTTTACTTAACCCCTATTCATGTTCCTGTTCACACAATCCCTATGGATTCAACTAGGTTAAGTGTTTCAATTCCTTACCATGTCCATTTATGGTTTATAATGGGCTGGACCTCCCACATTAGGCCTATAACTTGTAGGTGCTGGATATGACGTCGGGTCCAGGAAGACTTCCACCACAAGTTGGGCCTAACATCGTGTCTTAGTCCCTCTCGTATTTGTGCACTTAAACCCCTTACATTAGATTCAACATTTGCGGTTGCTGGATATGCCGGTCGGGTCCGGGCAGACTTCCACCACAAATGCAATCTAACCTCGTGTCATAAGTGTAGTTGTAGTTTCTAATTACTATAATCCTACACAATAACTAACTATACATATGTCTTTATAGGTGTTCATGCCCATTTACCCAATTATATTCATAGTGAATTATATGTCCAAATTCATATTCATTACTTAAGTTATGCCAATTCTAATGTTTTCCCCCATTCCCTAACTAACGCATTCACATATATTTGGTGGCATGCCTAAGCTAGAAAGAAGCCTGGCCATAAACAATAAAAGGGAAAGGTGATAGGAAGATGACAATAGTGATTATTCTAACATAACTGGCATAATACATATGCTGACATAGACATAGTAATAAGGTGGACATAAAAACAGATATAGTGAACATGTGGTGATAAAACTAGATCTAACATAATAAGGATGTGCTAATAGGCATGAGTAAATCTAAATAAGGATTCAAACGTCCAATTAATGGCAGGTCTAAATTAACCACAACATGATAGGTACAAGATGATCTAGATGGAGAATTAGATCTAAACAAGGTTTTGACTGTCCAAATAATGACAGACCCAAATTAGCCACAAACATAGATAAAGGTTAAGATCCACAAATGTGACATGATAAATTAACCACAAGTGAATTAGATCTATAAAAGCAGATCTAGCATGATAAATTTTAAGATCCAAGAGTATTATAGATTCACAATTTATAACAGATCCAAATCACAGCCATATCACGTTTTACTTTTAATCACTTAAATCTAAAAGTGACTAAACTCACAGTGTTTGATTTTAGAAGATAGAAGAGAAATTGTTGGTGTTGAAACTCATATCTATACGTGAATCTCTAACTAGTTAGTTTTAGTTGATTATTGTTGAAGAAAAGGATTCGTTTTAGTTCAGGCACTGGCAACATTTAGCTTCCATTGATTTCCGGTGAAGAAAATAAGAGAAATGGACCTTTATTTATAGCTGTCATCCCCCCAGAAATCGACTGCCACCTCATCCCCTAGGGGTGTCAACCCCTTCTTTATGGGGTCGACCCCCCTTATGGGGTCGACACCCCTACTATGGGGTCGACCCCCAACTATGGGGTCGACCCCCAACTATGGGGTCGACACCCCTGGGGCGATAATTTTACCGCCTACAGGATTTTCGATATTTGAACTGAAAGTTTGGTCTTCTGGATAGGTTTGAACTATTATATATACATATAATTATCTTGCGCTTATACAAACTTCAAACCTTCAAAACTTCTTCATACAGTATCCGTTTCATGCAAATCAAATGTCTATCTTGACCAGAATTTCGAGACGGACGCAATGGTACAGTCCGTTTCCCTTAATTATGAATATTGAATTAATTATTATTTAATTTATCCTCTTAAATGTTGTTGAAATTATGGGGTATTAAGGTGGTGTAAGCAATATAAAGTAAATAAGTAGCCAACTGGGAGCTCATGAATCTAGTAACTTGAATAAAAAGTGAATATGTTGATAATAAAGTTAATTATCAACTTGATGAGATAAAGCAAATGCCTAATTGAAAGATTAGACATAAGATCTAATAATATGTTAGTGTGATGCGCTTGGACCAGTCCGCAAGTACGAAGGCGAAGAACCCACTGGGTTAGATCATAGTGGCGCCTAGAGACACGAGGGGAGCATGTCAAACTGATTATTCTACCTAATTATATTTTTTGATTATTTTGCGAGATTGGAAGGAAGCACATGGTTTCTGCAGGATGTGATAGGGTACTCTATGGTAGTCCTATGTGCAATACCACTCGATGAGTATACCTTGACTATAATCATAGTTTGGCAGTCAAAAGCCTATAGCGGATGGCGTTGGGTGATTAGGCGGTTTGCCTCGGAAGAGGTTGGTAAGGACCAAACTAAGAATAGTAATCGTCGGATACTTGTCATCAGCAGTCAATGTGATGTAGAAAGACTAGAGCTAAACCAATAGACCATCGATCTTTCACTATCGAGATGTTGGTTGCGAAACACGCCAAATTGGATGTTAGACTGTTTGATAGGGGCATGTCACTTAGCTTTTGATGTGGTCTTTCACTGGTTGAGGAAAGTGCCAGGGTAGGGCCATAGGCACCATGAAAATACAGACCATATTTGGACATTTGTATTGTAGGCGTAATGAAGAAGACCTTTACAGATATTGAAAGCTCCCGACCGAGTTTTGTGCATTGGATGCAGCCCTATTACGGGACTCGGGTTACAATATATAGTACGTTCATGTAAGGTCTAAGTACACGTATTGGGTGGTGCATTGTAGATAGTAGGGAATTACTCCGTGTTGAGACGTGATTCGATCGAGGAGTTCGAATACGATGCTCTGTACGCTTATATGGCATAGCGATGGTGGTTCCGTGCGATTACGTGGGTAATGATTTAGATTTCCGTACACCATTCTGTGTAGGTTGGAAGTTGTATATGCTTCCATGGCATGACGTCGGAGACCATATGAGGAGGGTACTATGGTAAGTAACTTAAGATGTTGGGTATAACTACATTTATACCATATAAGGTTAATTTACTAAGGAGTAGATGGGTACAATGTGAGTGCAGAGCCTTGAGTGTAGTTAACCCTAATAACCAAATAAATTTTAAAACATAACTGATATATGTGGGGTTATTTCATAATGTATAATTTGTCCAATCGTCAGAACTTTGTGTTCTGAACCCATCCTCATAACATAGTCATTGGTTAGATTTATGGCAGAGATTTGGTAGCCTTTGGACACTTGTCAGACAATATTATTATTTTGATAAGGCTATATTTGATTATTATATTTTATACATTGAGATGTGTGATGTTTTATCTAGCTCTGATATATTTATTATCTCTGTCTTTTCAGCAGGATACCAGACAAGCTAACTCGAGCTTAAATAGATTGGTATTTTTGAAAAAGATCGATCTGTTGAAATTCAGATGGTTACATTTGGTACTAGAGCTCAGGTATAGGATTCCTATGTAGATGGTGAGTGGACGTATTTATATTTTTAAAAATATAAATATATTATATATATACCTAGATTTATAAGAGAACCTACTAAATAGGAAAAGCGACATATGGAAAGAATTGGGATATCAATTATGTACATTAAAGAAACGATTATGGAAATTTGAAAATACGAGAACCCTAGGTAGTATGGGTGAGAAGTGTACAATGTGTTTTGTAATGGAAAAAGATGGATCCAATATGTTAGTATCTGAAATGTTACACACACATACACACACACACATACATACATACATACATATATATATATATATATATATATATATATATATATATTGGAAATTGGTAACATATATTAATCAGAAAGATTACATGATTTCGATTAGCATACTAACTGGATTACAAAACAATAGCTTACAGACTGAAAAAAACTACTAAAAAAATCATTCAACAACGCTCCATCTCTCCGAGCATCGCCACATTCACGCCAGAAAGCCATGACAGAACATATCGACCAAAAGACGACTTAAGATGGGAGTGAAGTCGAATTCTTCACAGAGAACAATTCAGTTCTCAATTTCCTCAACAAAACCAACACAAACCAGATCAAAGCAAATCTGTCTCAACACCATAGCAAAACAGACCCACTGACCTACCAATATCAGAACAAATTGCACTCCACAAACAAGGAAATAAAAGAACTTCGAGGTAACCAGAGGATCGGTTGGAGGAGACTACAACTGAAGAAGCTTCAGTAACCGCCGGCAATGCCGGAACCCAGTCACCCAGTGGCTTGAACCCCAATTCGAACAAGAAGGCTTTCGATTTCCAAGCAATCGTGGAAGCTCAGAGCATCCGACGGTGAGACAGGAAGTGGGTGGGATCGCAAATGGTAGCCTGATTTTGAAACGCAAGCGATTTGAGGAGAAGCGGAGGATTTGAAAGGAAGGATAGGAGTCGATCTACCCAGAAACAGATAAAGCTAGGTCTTGAACTGGGGAAAGAACGAAGATGGAGGGGTGATTTGCAGAAGAAGATTACAAGAGGGAGCGGCGGCGGAAAATCGCTGGAGACCTAGTCTCCATTAATGAGGAAGAAGTCGGCACTATATATATGTATGTATGTATGTATATATAAATATATATATATATATATTGGAAAGAGTGATATTTTTGGCTAAAATGAATTCTTTTAGAAAAATATGTGCATCATAGAGCAGGTATAACCCGCTAGTTTTTAAGCTATAAAGTATGAAATAATTAAATAACAAAACATAAAAAAGATTACATTTTGTCAAAAACTAAAATTTCCACTAAGAATATTTTTGACAATTTCTACTTTTTTAATAATAATATTTGACAATTGTTTTGACATAAACCATGGTGTGTGGACAAAATAAGTTGTTAAAAATTTAGAATAGATTATATGTTTGCCCCTAGTTGTAAGTAATTGAACCAGCGTAGTAAAAATGAGTTGTTGTGAAATTAATTGAGAAATAATAGTCCTTGACTAGTCCATTTCAATGATTTGGGAAAAAAAGTTTTTGCATTTTTATGAGATGTCATTTTTATGGTTTGGCAAAAATAAAGTTTATAAGCTTTTAATTTTTGGAAGAAAATTACAAAGCTAAACCACGTTTTTAAATCATGTAGTAGGTCAGGATTAGTACCTAGGAAAGACAGGGAATCTTTTTGAGGCTCTACAGTAGAGAATGAAGGTTATTTTGGAAAATATAGTAAATTCCCAAAGAGTATCTTAGCACTATAGAGCATAGGTTGTTGCTTGGAAAAGACGGTTAGTACACAGCAAAGACTAGTTTTGACAAGTAGATGGTAATGGGAAAGCGAGTTGTTTAGATCCTTTGGTTTGGACATTTCTTTATCAACGGGGACATGTTTCTAAGATTCTTAGCGCTTGGTAGTAGTTGTATAGTGTGCTTGTTTTACTATTTTAGTTTTGAAAGAATTAGAAGGCATATTTAAAATTAAACTTAGATCAGCGGACTAAGTTAAATAAACTAAGGAAAAAATGATGACTAACTAAAAGAAAACAACAAATCCAGTAAAGTTACAAATATGACAATTGAGAGAAGTGGAAAATTTCGAGAAATAGGAAAAAAAATAGATTTTTTGAAAGCAAGTTGGAAAAGAAATTTCATAACAAAGAAAATTTTCTTATGTAAACTGTGCTTGGATAGGGAAATAGGGAATCTTTATATGATAGCTACATAAAATCCAAGCACAGTTAGAAAAGGTACATAAAAGAAAAATGAAAGATGTGAGGTTTTCCGTTTTCTACCTTTTAGTAACATAAGAAGTCAAATTTAGAGAATTTTTTGTAATTCGCTAATTTAAAGTTGGTTGGTAGCGTTTGGATGCTAAAATTGGATGAACTACGCTCTTGCTCTGTAAGAGTGTAGGAAAAATCGGATGAAAAGGTATTTTGACTTACAAAATATTGCATTTATATATAAATTGCTAGTATTTTTAGGATATATGCATCATGTTTTCAAAAAGTTTTCAAGAAAAATTTGCATTTGTATAGGAGGTACCGCTTAGGCATTCATTGCATGTATTATTATGTTGTATTACACTTTGCACAAGTGGTTGCTAAATTGGATGTACACATAATGGTTGTAAATTATGTGAGGAATTACGTTAATTTACTCTTACCAAATTTTGAGGACGAAATTTCCTAAGGGAGGGAGAATGTAACACCTCGCATTTTTAATTAAATAATAATAAAAAAATTGAAAAGTGTTCAGAAGTTGGTCATGGAATTAGTGTCATTGCGTCTGTGGCAATTTTCTGATCAATTTAGACCTATGGTTTGCAGAAAACGGATTTAAAACGAAAAAGTTA
This sequence comes from Allium sativum, assembly GCA_030737875.1. Classification (NCBI taxonomy): domain Eukaryota; kingdom Viridiplantae; phylum Streptophyta; class Magnoliopsida; order Asparagales; family Amaryllidaceae; genus Allium; species Allium sativum. The sequence goes on along the minus strand of CM060909.1, from coordinate 942,310,740 downwards.
TCTTTAAATGAAGTATTAAAACAAACGTGAAAAAGAATATATAAAAGAACACTAATAAGAATAATAGATACAAATGGTTTTATTCTTGTGAATAAAATGCTAAGTAGGTGAGTCGGTAGATACATGTCTCTCGCATATGAATGGTGCAAGTTCAAGTCCCATCAGGGTCATGTTTTTAATTATAGAGAGACCACTAAAGAAATGCATATTCTAAGAGAAATACACATATGTACACATAAGGAAAATTGTACATATAGGTAAGTATAAATATACACACACACATATATATGTGTATATATGTGTATGTGTGACGAAATATACACACACACACAAAATTTATGTGCATGTGCATCTAAATATATATATATATATATATATATGTATATGTATATGTATATGTATATGTGTGTGTATATATATATGTATGTATATGAATATGAAATTCAAAATGTAATTTGCAATCAATCAAATTGAGCAAGAAATAAATGGCAGCACAACGTCGTTTGAATTTTAAAAAGAACGAAGGTTGTGCGTAAATATATACGCATAAGTTTAAAAGTTGAAATTAAAAGTGTAATTTAAGAATGGGAAGCAATAAATGTATAATGAAAGGAAAATAGGCAAGAAGACAGCTACATTTGAAATTTGATTATACGTTAAAAGGAAGAAACAATGAATTGATAGCATTACAAGTGATATTAATTGGACAGCTATTAACGGACAAAGATTTAAAAGGTTGTACGCGTATGCATAAGTTTGAAATATGAAATTAGATATGTGTTAGAAAGAGAAGATAATAATTCACGTAACAGATATTTAGAAATAAAGTAAATGTTAAAAGCAACATTAAGAAAGAATTAAAATCAACGAAATCAATGTTAAAGACCCAGGTTGTGGGTTGAACCATAGGGTCGATACACCATGAAGGTGGGTTGACACATCGGTTAACCCACCAGGGTATAGATTTATATTTTTCTATGTGTATTTCTTGACTTTTATGGTTTGGATTTTATATTATTAAATTTGATAGATCAAAATTTCCTATACACCTACAAATAGACTAGCAGAGCCTAACCTCCAACTCATATTTTCTGAGATTATGCCAAGGCTCTGCCATTTTCTTTCTTCTTCAAATCTTTCAAAAATTATAATACTAGCTTTTAGAAGTTATGATTCAAGATTTGAAGACAAAGAATGTAAATCAACAACATATATGTTCAGGCTTTTTTGTCAACGTGAGGTAAATCCTATGAATCTAAATTATTTACATTTCTTTCTTTTCTTCTTCTTTTAGCATCAGATTTGTAAATCTGTGGTTATCTTAATATTAGATTCAATTAGAAAGACCACGGAATAGAAGATCTGAATCAGATTCAACGATTGGAAAGCTGTCAGGTGAGTGGATTCAAAATTATATCTTTTGGGTAACGGTACATTTACCGTTTACATTCCCCATAATTCTTAACATGATAAATATTTGTAATGTGCGGTAATTGCAATATTATTTATTTTCAAGTACATTAAGAATATTATTCTAGTACAAATCTATTCCACTAATCTTTTGTTTGGATTAAGAATAATTGTAATACTAAAATTGTGGAAATTACAATAAACATGAATATGTTCTTATGATTGTTGCTTAATGACAAACTGGATATGTTGTAAATAGAATTACAGTGAAATTGGGAATAATGGAAATATAATTGATATGTTTAATTTGTAGAGAAAGTTTAAAGTAGTTGGAAACGGTAATGAAAAATAGGAATTTAACAACTAACTCAGAAAATAAAATGGGGAAAAGTTAATAGTGGACTGAGTTATTTAGATTTTGGAAAATTGGATATATTTCCATAATGGTAATATTATTAAGAACATAGTTACAAGAAACGAGAGGAAAAAGGGATTAGTGTGAAATAGAGGTTCTTTTACTGTATTGCACACTATAAATTATATATGTATGTCCACAACGAAAATAAAAGAAATAGCTTGCAACTACGGATCTTAATTGATGTACGTTATGGAAATAGATCTTTACATTTTTTTTCCTGTTAATCAATTTAATGAGGTATGGGAAACATTTTCATGAAATAATAAGAATGTACATGATGGTAATTAAAGAAAAGATTACAATAGTAAAAGTTGGTTCATATTAAGGAAACTAATAAGAATTGTGATGAATGGGGAATATAACCTATTATAATTAATTATATGAATGGTAAAGAAATATAATTAGTAGGCTTATCTTAGGGACAAGAGAAATTATAACATATGTCATAACTTAGAAAATGAAACCTTATTAATAAGCCTTAGTTAAGAGAACTAAGTTAATAAATAAACAACAACAAGTTGTGATAACAAGGTAAGTAAGGTTATGATTAAATAAGAAATAATAAAGAAAATAAGCAGCCAATTGCGAGCTAATGAATCTAGTAACTTTAATAAAAAGTGAATATGTGGATAATCAAGTTAATTAGCAAGCTGATGAGATAAAGCAAGTGCCTGATTAAAAGATTAACCATAAGATCTAATGACACGTTATTGTGATGTGCTTGGACCAGTCCGTACGTACGAAGGTGAAGAACTCAATGTATTTTCATGGTGCTTGGAGATACGAGTGGAGCACGTCCAACCGATTATTCTATCTAATTATTCTATGGGACTGGAAGGAACCACGCGGCTTCAGCCAGAAGTGGTAGGGTACTCCGTGGTGGTCCTATGTGTGGTACATGCTCAGGCCATCCTGGAAGAGGTTTGGTCTATGCGGTACCACATAGTGAGTATACCTTGACTGCAATCATAGTTTGGCATCCAGAAGGCTATGGCAGATGGCGGTGGGTGATTCGGCGGTTTGCCTCGGGAGAGGTTAGTTAGGACTAAATTAAGAGTCGCAATTATTGGATACCTATCATCGGCATTTGGTGTGACGCGGAAAGACTAGAGCTAAACCTATAGACCATTAATATTTCACTATCGAGACGTTGGTTGAGGGACACACTAAATTGGATGTTAGATTTTTTGATAGGGGCACGTCACTTAGCTCCTGATGTAGTCTTTCTCTATTTGACGAAGGAGCCATGATGGGGCCATAGCCATCGTGAAAATATAGACCATACTTGGATATCTATATTGTAGGCCAAATGAAGCGGACCTTTATAGATATTGAAAGCTCCTGACCGAGTTTCATGCATTAGATGCAAGCCTATTACGAGACTCGGGTTATAGTAGATAGTACGTTCGTGTGAGGGTCTGGATACATGCACTGGGTGGTGTATTGTAAACAGTAGGGCGTTAATCTGTGTTGAGACGTGATTTGACCGAGGAGTTCAGATACGACGATCCGTACGCTTACTTGGCATAACGATGGTGGTTTTCTTTGATTATGTGGGTAATGATTTAGATTTCTTTGCACCGTTCGGCATAGAATGAAAGTTGCATACGTTTCCATGGCGTGACGGCGGAGGCCGTACGAGAAGGGTACTATGGAAAGTACCTTGAGATGTTAGGTATAACTATATTTATACCATAATAAGTTAATCTACTAGGGAGTAGATGGGTACGACGTGAGTGTTGTTAACCATAATAACCTAATAAATCAGAATACATAACTGAACGGAATATGTAGGGTTATTTCAGAATGTATAATTTGTCCAAGCACCAGAACTTTGTGTTTTGACCTCCTCCTCATAACATACTAGCATGTTAGATTCTTGGCAGAGATTTGGTAGCCTTTGGACACTTGTCAGACGGTGTTATTATTTTGGTAAGGCTATATTTGATTATTATATTTTATCCATTCCGCTGTGAAATGTTTTATCGAGCTCTAATATACTTATTATCTCTATCTTTTCTGTAGGATACAAGACAAGCCTACTCGAGCTTCGATAGATTGGGATTTAAAAAAAAAACAGTCTGTCGAAATTCGGTTTATTACAGTTGTACATCTCCAAAATAACTCATAAATCCTATCTCTCAAACAAAAACACTAATAAGCCTCATAGTGCTGAACAGTGGAATAACAAAAGTGTAAATATAATAATACATTAGTGGCCTCCAGCTCGCCATATGGACTGCTTTATACATACACCAAATCTATCTCTGATCTACTCATCTAGGAGTAACCGGAGTAATGTGGGAAAATCATTAGACTTTAGGTTAGATGAAAGTTTCATGTGTGAAATCTCAAATATTATAAACTACTGGAACACATAATATGAGATATCATACGTAACATGTTTTTACATCCACAAAGTTTGCATATTAAGGTATTTACTACTTTATAACATCATCATCATAGTTGTACCCTACATCAGAGAACTTGGGCTGTCTAAATATCTACATTGTGTGACATTCCTAATGTGATATTAATAAAAAAAACATAGCATCCATCATTTGTCTCCACATTCACTCAACTAGTGCATTGAATATATGATAAAGTTCAGTTCCTCGGTACTTAAATCCATGCCACTCAGTAGGACAGTAAACTAGAGTGCCCATCGTATGCGATAAAAGGTATAATAGGCCCCCAGCTTAAGATCTGGGGTCATGGTATCCCCAAAAGTTGTTGTATTCCTGAGTGAAGTATCTAAGGGACATTGTATCCCTAACAGGCGTCATCACAAAATACCCTCATTTCGTGAGTACACTATGAACCTTATACTATAAATGACCCCTTTGTACATGTTTCCACGTTGTTTAGTGCTATAAAATATCATTCATCCTATAACTCTCCTCCTATAGTCCCATCATCCTAACCAATAGTCTCATCGTCTTGAATTATGGTCTCCTACTCTTCTCTTGTAGTGTAGCTAGTCGTTACCGGAGTCGTTGTTCATGAAGTAGAATCGTTACAGAACCATGTTGTCGAATAACCAATGCACCATAGTCAATGAACCAACTATACAAACAAACTCCACTTAGTCACCCAAGCTCCCCTTAGAAGTCGAACCTCACAATGAAAAACTCCACTCAGAGTCTCACATGAAAAATTAGGAAAGTGGTTAGGTAGGTACCAGTCTCTCCCTTAGTGTTCTCCCTTCATTTTCCTCATGTTGATCAATCAATGCAGCTTTTTTGACTTGATCCCCTAAAGCAGGCTGATCCTATACTTAACTACTCCTACCAAGCACAACCTTATTGATCTGATGTCTTGCCATTCGATCTGAAGTCAAACATATATACTTATCTGACCCCTCCACAACATCTTGTACCAACATGATCCCTTGACTTTGAATCGAAATCCAAGTATTGAACTATATGTTATATCAATCTGATCCAGGGTAAACTACACATGTTGATCCGATCCAAAACACATCTCCCCAGTCCGTTCTCTACAGATATGATCCATATCCTCGAGTTGTACGGATTTGAAGCATACATCCATGCCCGCATGTACTTTGCATGACCATAACATAATAATACAAACTCCAAACGACTTTGAAATTTCAGCACCAGATGACCTTCCTTTTCAACTCCACAAATTTACATGCAAATTCAGGCACTTTTAGACCATGGGATTTTAGACAAAATACCAAAATTCAATCCATAGTATAAGTCGTCATTATTTTAGAATTTCCACACATCCAATCAAAGAAAAATTACGCATATAATCCTACAAATAATGAAACTTTCAATCAATCAATTATCTATAAATTTTGAAAATTTTAGATCTAAGGAAAGAATCTAGAGTTTATGTGAATAAACTAAACAAACCCTAATCATGTTGAGTTGAAATATTTAATTATAAGAATAATATGAAAGGATTACAAACATGTTTTTAATCAAGTTTTAGATGTGATTTTTGGATTGAAAACTGTAATAGCCCGTACTCTTGACAATGGAATATTTAAACATTTTATTAAAATATAATCACTAGCAACTGAAGATTCCAAAATGGGATATTTTATAAATGATCAAATTAGAACTTGAGACCATTTCCATTGAGTTTAGATGACTCCCTAGTTGAAGAAAAGTATAAGGATCGCCATATTTTGAGAATTAATGCTTTAGGGGAAACAGTCTCAAAATATACATGGAAATTGTCGTTTTGGGGCGCAGTGTCTGATTATGATGAAATATATATTTTTGGAACCGTAGCACTGAGTTATTACATGCTGTGAAGTTTCATGGTGATCGGATGTAGTGTTTGACTATAAGTTATCAAAACACGTGTTAGCTTTCGATGAAGAATTGAAGACAGCTGAGTATAATTATATTATAAATACACTCATTATCAAAAAACTCAATTTTCTTTATTGGTTGTATATTTTCTATTATCTGTTTCATTACAAATTCCACAGTGGCCTCCTCCGCTTTTTAATCTAAAATCAAAATCTCTATTTCTACTCATCTATAAATTTCGTTTTTTGGATTTTTGAAATCGTATTGGCAAAAGCTACACACGGGTATTCTCTGTGGACTCAATAATAAGTGCGGTATCAATTGGACATAATCAATTTTTACTATGGAAAACTAGGTTTTAGGTTTATGAATGATGTGGCACAAGATATTAAACAAGGTGGTCACCGTTGACATCAGCATGGCAAGGCGCTGCAACGCCGTGAGCGAGATGTTGCTCGATGGGGTTTTGAGGAGCCCGACCTCGGCTGTTCGAAGGGAGAAGGGTGCAGGAACCAATTTTGATGTAAGTGGTTTGGGGAGGTGCCGATGGTTGAAGCAAAAGGAGATTAAGTTGATATTGTCAATCGTTTTATCGATCCATCATGTGAAATTATGTATCACAATAGAGCAATGCATGGTTTGGAGGGGAGGAATGAAGTTTGGCAAGTTGGGGAAGAATGGTTTTGGGTCTAATTAGGTAATTAGCAAGGTTAATAACTTATTTTTGTTAGATTCATTTACTTAAAAATCCAGAAGCCTATACACAAGATGACTTTGGCATACGATGTTATATCTGAACATTGCTTCTTCCATCAAATTCGGACTAGACAACTTCATGTTTTGATACTATTTTGGGTTGATTTGGCCAAGATGAGTGATATTATCCTTCATTAATCTATAATTGTTTATATAGTAAAAATTTGACAATTCTAGGTAATTCAATATCTTAAATTTTAATTGCTAGGATAGTTAAGTATAGTAAATAATAAATTAAATAAATTAAAATTTTATTTGATTAGTTTAAATCTGATTTTCACGATTTGCTTGTGATTGCACCCTATTTTGACACTATTGCTAGAATTAAACTATTTTGACTTCATATCATCACCAATCAAGTTTTCTTTATTTTATTAATGCTATTATCGATGTATGTGTGGTAAATCAAATAACTATATCATTATCGATTGCATGGATGACTGTTTGCTTAGTTAATTAATACGACGTTTGCAAGAGACTTAGTACTTGGAAAAATCTCACCTCTTAGAGTCGTCAATGCTTGTCAATCAAATGCACAAGAAGAATTTAGTGCATACTAATTGAGTGCATAGATAGGAATCGAACAAGATATGATAAATTTGCGAAGAAGCAGTAAAGTTTACAGACTAATTTGAAAATGGGTAAGCATTGGAGCATGGCAACGGACCTAGAGATGGAGTAGACTAGATGACTAGCATGGATTTTATAGCGAATGATGGTGTTTCCGCTTGATATTTATTTAACCAATTTTAGTTAAGTACATAATCAGAATAGTCACTATCAATTACAGTAAAGCGATCGATAAGGACTACTATTGAAATTGGCCATTTTGGCCCATCTAGAGTAGACCATGATGCAGTTTCAAGGAGCAGGATTTGATGGTTTGTTTGATGAAGGGTCCAACACGATGGCTCTTCGACCTGTGATTTTGGCGTGCGGCAAGGATGTGCTACTTTGATGCAATAATTTCATCGTTTAACAATGGTGATTCTATGATAGGAAGCAGTAATAGTTTCGATGATGGATGGTAATTCTTCAGAAGGATGAGTATTGAGACTTGAGCTGGGATGAGGACATTGCATGTCAGGATGATGAGACTATGAGTTAGGATGGCAAGACTACTAGTCAGGATGATGAGACTACGAGTCAGGATGGCAAGACTACTAGTCAAGATGAAAGAGCAATTAAGAGAGGTTCAAGAAGTAGAGTTTCACGATAGTTGAAGTTGTCTAGATAGTTTCGGACTAAGGGGCTTCAAATGGGAGTATAAAGAGAGTTCAAAAATTACTCTTCAACAAGGATACGCATGCAAGAGTATTATTAGTGCATAGACTCGGGCGGGTACTTGGAGAGTTGAGGTTGAGCCTCGATCTAGTCTTCGACCAGATGTAGGTCACAAGTCAATTCGAAGGATACCCATTGAACATCCAACAAGATAGCGGATGGTTTGTCCAAGGGGACTTGTGACCATTATTTACACTCATTTTAAACAAGATATAGGTTATTGGCTAGATGTAGGTTGTTTCAGCTTAGAGCTTTTCGGGACGGGTATAGCTATCGTGGAACCAAATGTACTATATATATACATATAGATATATATATCAAATGCATTGAGCGAGTGAATGTGAGAATGGATGATGTACTCTATGTTTTCTTAATCATTTATCGCCCTTAAGCATGTCACTAGATGTAGGTAGAGTTGATGCGATAGAATGGGGATGTCAGGGCACTCTTAGTACTCTGACATAAGGTACACTTATAATTATTATAACATAGTAGTATATTCTTATATGTGTTAACTATGTGGATGTGTTGACGGGTCTGGTAAAGCTCCTATATTTTTGGTCTATGTACTATTACGAATTTTATAGTATTTTGACATTTGTTTATCGCTCACGCTAGACTATTGTCTGACCTTAGAGTTTTATGTTCCCTCTTATTACTTTGGGTACTCATCAAACACATCGATGAGCAGGCTAAGTTATAGGTGTAAGTGTTGTTTGGAGCTACGCAGGTGGATTAGAAGGAAGTGATGTCTTCTCATATTATATTTGCATTATTATTATTCCATTGAGCGACACCGTGGAACCATGACAATGTTAACTATTTTTTTAGAGATAGTTTGTCAGTAAGTTTATTTGTCTCTACTATAAACCCTATTTGCATAAGACAGTTTGAGTCAATGTACCACAATTATATGGTTCGTGTATTTTTTACTATTTTTCCTACTTTATATTTGTGATTGCCATTATATTTTATTTGATGAATCGTGAAATATGCGACAAGTCATTTATTTGTGTTTATATTTTCTTTTATTTTCTACCCTTCTTACCAATTTCTCTTCTTTTCAAATTTATTTCTCTTGACAACCTTTTTACATCGATGCGATGCCTATACAACATGCTATCGGATTATACGAGCCCGATGGAGTATGGCGGTCACCACAAGTGGTATTAAAGCTTAGGCTGTGTTTTTTTAACCTAAGCAGTATTAATCAAGGATTAATATATAAGAAAGAGTACATATTTTTAAATATTTTGGTTTTCAAACTACATATTTATAGTATATACAGTTAAGTTGTTTTGTACATGAGTGCCATTGGAATAACTTTCTCTATTAGCAATGGATCATCCTAACCACTAGTCTGAGATGATCTAGCAAACGAGATATTATTAACTACTCTATTTATGGAGTTGTGAATTAGGAAGGATCGAAGACCACTATCCTCGAGTCCTGTAATATGTTCTCAATTGTAACACCCCGCACCCCTTAGTATTCCCCAAATAGGCACACCAAAGGATATTGAGCATTTTAGGTATAATCGAAACTAGTCATAGAGACTAAAGTGTACAAGATATATAACAAATAAATACAGCAAAAACAAAATTATTAATAACATAATTTATTACTAATTTCATAGAGTATTATTTATTTTAGAAACCAACATTAAGTCATAACTATAATACTATGTCATGAAATAGACTAAATGTTTCACTCAGCCTCACTAAAAAGCTCGTAGCATAAAAATAAAACCCCTCTTACGTAATAGCACAAACCAACCAACTGAAAATGATGAAAAATATCAAAAGGAATACTTCTGTAATTGGAAATGAGCTCTATCAAGCACTCTCCTACAAGAAATATGGAATAATCAATATTAACTCTGTAAGACTATAGTGGAAAAAAAGGGAAGTAAAAGGAGTAGATTAGATATAAAGTCTAGTGAATAAAGTAATTACTAGCATGGTAAGTAAGGTAAAAGGATAAACTTAGTAATAGCTCTGTGTGCGTGCATAAATAAGATTATTTATAATATAAGTCTTATAATTGAGTTTCTTTTTTGATTTATTGCACTTTACTATTATAAAATCCTTTGGTTTGAATTAGGTTTCCTAATTCTACCCTTTATCATCTCTTACGCTTTCATCTTATGGCCTACCATCCTGTGGTAACATGTCGCTAGTAGGAAGTAGATCTTGTTTACTAGAAAAAAGACATGTAAACTAATGCATGTCATATTAGTCCCTGATCGAAGTCAGCATGCTCAAAAAATACCAGATCCTCTACTAATCAAACTTTATTAACTTTTTATATCATTTTCCCACCAAATCAGACCCGATTTTGTTGAAACTATCAGATCCTGTCTGAAAGGAAGGGAGCCGGACGTGTCCTAACAACAAACTATGGTTTTCACCCCAACCCAATCTTATTATGATGATATTTTACAATTGCTGTTCCACCTACGCATTCCCAGTCTTTTTGAGACTATCAGATCCCATGTGAAATGGAAGGTGGTAAAAATGGGTCCTAACTGCTAATAAGTACTTTCTTTGATTATTAGCCCAATCTGTTGACCTATTTCAAGATTGGGTAATGATATTACAAGTATCATGATAGGTTTGTTGTTCTTCTTTCATTATGATCTTTATGTCTTCTTATTATCATAATAATTTGCTTACTTTTTTGTTTCTTATGAATTAAAATACTGGTCATAATTCACTGTGGATTTTCTACAAATATGCTTAATTTAGTTTGATTCCTTTCTATTGTAAATCTGCAATTTCTACATGTAATTTGAAGCACCCCACCTCCGTTAGGGTCACTCTCAAAGGGAATGCCCAAAATTTGGTGGAGGTTTATAAGTATAAGTCACAGATACACAAGACAGATATAAGAACACATATTTTTGAACAGCGAAAAACAACAACTTTTATTTCATTAAAATACGTGTTACACAAACCATGCCATAATTGTCTTACAATACTTCCAAAAACATAACATCTTCATAACTGTCTTGATTACATTATTTAAAGAAGCATAAAAACATAAGTAAACTGCATAAGTCCCATAATTGATGTCCAAAGCCATAGTCCAAAACGAAAAAGATCCAAGCAATACATTCTTTCTCTTCAAGCTGGATGTAAAAACTGGTCAAGCTGCGGTATTCCCTCCCTGTGGACCTGGGGGGGGAACGGAAGAAAAGAAGACAAAAGAAAAGTAGAGTCAGACATAAAGCCCGAGTAAGTCTAGGACTATTCGGTCTATGAATAAAGAAATGAGCATGATAAGTATAAACTGGAAATGGGAAAGCACTACAAGCTAAGTTAAGTTGTCTAGAGTCGAATGTACTATCGTACCCCATATTAATCTCTGTACCCATATAAACTAGTTCCCAACAGGCACCCCATAATCTGGGTGAAGTGATCCATTTCTGATGATCGGCTCCTACTCGTATATCTACATGTGTCTTACGGCCCCCGATGTTGTAGTTACCTATGCTGGTCCCACCATGGGGTGTATCAAGTCCCATGGTGGCGGCCTGACACAATTCTAGAATGCACAGGTATACTACTGGTGCCCAGTGCCTTATTTTTCTGCGCCGGAGTTTGTGCACGCCTGCACCCCGTTAGAACCTACACTGCTACACCACCGCCGTTGATTTGACGTCTTACAGTCAGCCCAGTAATCGTGCCCCACCCTGCCTAGTTCAGGGTATCCTGATACACCTTGTAGGGTTACTGCTGAAAAGGGCCCCCCGCTACTAGGTTTTCTATTTCTAGCCAACATGCTAAGTTGGTTAAGTGTTTTGTAAACCTAACCCCCAATCAGTCTGTATAGTTTAGCATGTTCCATTTTGATTAACTATTAATTCAATTTACTTAATCCTATCAATCCTGACTCAGCCTTAATTGTCTTATTAAAGCCTCGACCTCTCACATTAGACAGGTATTGTTGTGGCTGCCTGTTGCCGGTTGGGTCCGGGCAATCTTACGCCACAACTCAGTCTAACCTCGGGTCTTTATTGGGCTCCGTGTTTAACCACCCACATTGGATAGGTATTGTTGTGACTACTGGACAGCCGGGCGGTTCCGGGCAGGTTTACATCACAACTCAATCCAACCTCGGGTTAAACACATCGTATTTTCTAAATTTACATATTTTGTCTCTTTTCTTTTTATATGTAAATATTTGCGGCCCATTATTCAAATTCATCTTTATTGGGTAAAATTAATTTATACCACTTAATTGTTTTCAAGGTCGTTGGCATGCGTCAAAACATGCCAACACCTATGTTTTATATTTTAACCCAAACGTCATTACCCCCGTTTTATATGTTCGCTACAATATAACATATGTTGGGTTTAACATTTAAACCCAACTTAGCCACATGAAAAAGGGGAGGCTTAGAACATGGTGTTTATATATTCTAAGTAACATAAAAAGGGGAGTGTGAACGCATGAACTTGCAACATAGCGAACTAATTAACATAAATTAGGCACTTGTGAACTTGCATTGTAATAGCATATAATCATGGCAAAAGCATACCTAAACATGAAATCTTGGTTTTTGATCTATTCATATAATCATGGCATAAACATACCTAAACATGAAATCATGGTTTTTAATCTATTCATGTAAACTTGCAAGTGGAATGTAAATCTAACTTAATTATGTGTCACATATATTATCATATGATTTTGATAACAACATAGGCCTAAAACATGTTTTCAATTAGGCATAACACCAAACATAGTTTAGTCGTGTTCATAGAGTCAACACAAGTTCACAAAGATGCTTACTTTTGTCTCTAATACAAAAGTATGGTTTTACACTTGAAACATGATGCCAATTCCAACATAAATTCATATGAGTCATAATACCCAAATGGATCCAACTACACTAAAAGTGATTATAAAAAAATAATATTATGTTGGCATAATAGTGAACCATATACTTGCATGAATCTCAAATAAACTACCACAAACATATAGTCGTTACTTTCAACATGAATCATATACTTGCAATTATCCAATAGGTGTTGTAATAAACTACCACAAACATATAGTCGTTATTTTCAACATGAATTACATACTTGCGAATATCCAATCGTTATACCATAACATCCCAAATCGATTAGAATCATAGCAACATACAAATATGAATTATTATCACCACAAATCAAGTACAATTCTATTTCTCATTTTACACAAATCAAAACACAATTATTTATTCCATCGGAATAGCACCCTACTTACTATGTATGGCGAATCTTCAATTCAGGAATCTGAATTCTGAATTTGGAGATGCTATCCTTTGTTGTAGGCGTTGTTTTGATTTAGTTGTCGTTGCTTTAAGCTTTTGAATTGTCTCCTAATCGTCTCTCAATTTTGACGGCTACTCCTTGTCTCTCCTCAGCAGCATGACGGTCTCATTCTCATTTTTATTTGTATGAATTAGGGTGAGTCTTAGGTCCTTTTTATAGAGTTTGTGAATTGATTAGGACCGTCGATGGAGCTTGGATTAATATTAGCCGTTCATTTGAAGGAGAGACCAATCAGGAGCTGACACCTAGCCCTAGTGACATGGCAAGGCTCAGAAATTCGATCAAGCACAGACCAGGCCAGCAAGGGGGGGCTGGGTTCGATCTGGCTCAGGGGCCAGGTCGACTCCCCAGTCGACCCCCATGTCGACTTGGCAGTCGACCTGGGTGCCCCAGGTCGACTACCCAGTCGACCTGGGTAGCCCAGGTCGACTACCCAGTCGACCTGGGTGCCATGGGCGGGAAAATTCCCGCCCTGTCCAATCCGGCCCGATTTTTGAAATTCGAATCTGATTTCTGAGCTGTTTCTGTCTGTTTGAATTTTAAACTGAATTCTGAAACTTCTGGAGGCCATATCTTCTTCATACGGAGTCCGTTTTACGCAAACTCGGACTCTATCTTAAGCAGAATTCCGAGGCGAACGCAATGGCGTATCCCGTTTCCCTTAATTCTTTGATTTGAAATTAGTTATACTTTAATTTGTGAATTTCACAGTTATAGAATACACGGGGTGTTACATTCTCCTCCACTTAAAAGGATTTCGTCCCCGAAATCTTCAAGTTCAGGAAGAATGTACATCCTAACATCCAAACATCAATCTACTCATTCATCAAACACGAGCATCCATTGTCCTTAAAAGACTTCTAATGCTTCATGATCATATGCGAAGTGTGTGTACATGTACTTATCTAATGCAAAATCAGTCGGTCTACTGATTCAGTTGACCTCCTTAATGCAAATTATGTAAGTGTCATGAATCCATTATGTATGCAAATTTTCCTATTCATGATTCTACATGAGTGCACAATCATTCATATAAATGCAACATCCATATGACAACACATTAAACTTCAACCATATACAAATGCAAACATATATATGCATATGCAATATGAGGTGACTAAGCCGATCTAATACCTAGATTGTGTGTGTATATGCAACCACGAGCAACCACTAGCAATCACTTGTAACCACTTGCAACCATCATCCATAACATGTTTCAATTACATGTTTTCATCCAAAGAGTTTCTACCTAAAAGATAAGGTCGAGGAGATATACCTAAAAAAAAAGATAGATAAAAGCGCAACTTAAGGAAAAAGAAAGATCAAAGATGTACCCTCGAAAAGAAAAGGGTAGGCTGCGCGTATCCTAGCTTCAGTTTCCCAAGTTGCGTCTCCCTCGGCGTCGCTCCACTGAACTTTGACGAGCTTGACTTCGCGGTTGCGTAGCTTTTTCACTTCCGTTCCTAATATGCGGGTTGGAACTTTCCTCACGGTTGCTTCGCGTTCCACTTCAGCTTCTTCTAGGATATTTGGCTCTACCACTTCAGCAGATCCATGTAGACATTTTCGGAGGTGCGAAACGTGAAATACGTTGTGAACTCCGGCCAGCTTTTCGGGTAGCTCTAATCTATAGGCCATTTCCCCAATCTTCTCGATAATAGGAAATGGTCCTACGAACCTTGGTGCTAGCTTTCCTGCGGTTCCAAAACGAACAACGTTCCTTAGCGGAGATACCTTAAGAAAAACTCTGTCCCCAACCTCAAACTCAAGGTCGGTCCTCCTCTTGTCGGCATAGGATTTTTGCCTGTCTTGGGCTGTCTTCATCCTTCTTCGTATTAATTCTACTTTCTCTGAATTCTCTCGGATCATATCTGGTCCAAGTATGAGCTTATCAGTAAACTCCCACCAACTAGTGGGCGATCGGCACGGTCTTCCATATAAAGCTTCGAAGGGCGCCATTCCGATGGTGGCTTGGTAGCTGTTGTTGTAGGCAAATTCCACCAGAGGAAGATGGTCTTCCCATGTCCCTCCGAAGTCAAGGACGCACAGTCTTAAAAGGTCCTCCAAAACTCTGTTCACTCTTTCTGTCTGGTCGTCGGTTTGGGGATGATAGGCTGTGCTCAAGCATAACTGTGTGCCTACCGCTTCTTGCAAACTTCGCCAAAACTCACTTGTGAAGATAGGGTCTCGGTCACTAACAATGTTGGAGGGTATTCCATGGAGTCGAACAATTTCCTTGAGGTAAAGAGATGCTAGGGATGAGGCAGTTCTTTTACTCTTGACAGGTAAAAAGTGGGCGCTTTTAGTAAGCCTATCCACTATTACCCAAATGCTAGTGTTGCCTCTTCTAGACCTAGGCAGCCCATCAATGAAGTCCATTGAGATGCTCTCCCACTTCCACTGCGGGACCTCTAGAGGATGGAGCAGACCGCCAGGCTTCTTCTGCTCTGCCTTAACCTGTTGGCAAATCACACACTTAGAAACGAAATCTGCCACGTCCTTCTTCATGCCGCTCCAAAAGAAAGTTCTCATTATGTCCTTGTACATTTTATCTCCGCCTGGATGTATCGTCATCTTGGAGTGATGTGCTTCCTCGAGAACCTTCCTTACTAAATCCCTTGTCTGTGGGACGCATAGTCTTCCGTCTCGCCTTAGCCAACCCTTATCGTCGATGGAGTATCTGCTGAGGTGACTTGAAGTCTCACCCCTAATTAGCCTATTGATTGACATAGAAATGTGTTTATTTTATGCTCTTATATCTTATCTTTTGTATATAAATAAATATTACTTGGGTATTGTTTTGTTATTTTTACAGATAGTCCAACCCAGCCCGCATGCAACCAGAAATGTAGAGAAATAGAGTTCAATTTGCTGTGTATTTGCATTTTGAAGAATTGTAGATGAAGATATCACATCTAGTTGCTATTGGACAGGAAAAGGAGTGATAAAAAGGCTTTGCACATCACAAATCAATGAAGAAATATCAAGGAAGCAAGAGGAAAAAGAGTAAAGGCCCAAATTTGCTTTATTTATCTAAGGTCCATTTATGTTTCTCATTGTAAACAAATTAGTGGTGTAATGACCAGGCCCATTTACCATTAGGGTTAGGGTTAGGGTTTGGCTATCTACCCTATATATACCCTTGTAATGGCATTGTAGCGACCATCCTATCTCATCTCTTATTCCATTGTTCTAATAAAAGTTCTTCTTTCTCTTTTATTTTCTGCATTTTTTTGTTTTCTTAGCAACTAGTGTTGTCTATACGATTAGATTCGGTAGAACACTATTTGTATTTTGCACTTGTTTGCATTAGTGATTTACCGTCTGATTAGATTCAGCGGAAATCCTAATTTTAATTCTTGTTTGTTATTTCAATTTCTGCAATTTCAATTTCTGCTTTTTATTATTTTCTTAGGTCAAATTGGGTTTGATTAGATTCAAATCTAATTCATAGTTTCATTTGCTTTCCATTGAAATTGTGATTTGATCGTCGGTTCAGTTAGATCTGTTCTGAATCAAATTACAGTTTTAATTTTGTTTTGTTTGCAAAATCAACCTCCAAAGTTCGTCTAACACGCCCACGAAACATATAAATAATAAAATTTAACTTTCCTCCCTGTGTTCGACCTGTATGCTACACACCTGTATGCTTGCAGAATTTATTACAAATGTCGCGCTTTTCTAATTCATAGATTAGCGTCGATCAAGTTTTTGGCGCCGTTGCCGGGGAGGTAACGATTAAATTTTATTGTTTATTTACTTTCTGATTCGTGTTAGTTTTTATTTTTATTTTTATTTTTTTTCTTTTGTTCTTTGTATATTTATAATTAAAAAAAAAAAAATCTTGACTCCTTGATTTTGTATTACTGATTGATACCGTAATCTTCTGATTGAGAAAAAAATACTTGTCTTTTGTTTTAAGTTCCCTTCTTTTATTTTCCTTCTGATTTCAATACGATCTCCTTTCCTCTTTTCAGTTATTTCTTTTCATATTGCATTTTGATTTCTTTCCTTCTAGTACACTTTTTCTATAAAGAAATAAAAAAATTAAAAAAATTCTGCTTTTACAATTTTTATCTACTGCTTTATTTCTCTTCTTCTCTGTTTACAAACTCTTACTTTTTTTTACAGATTCATAAAAAAAAAAAAAAAATATTGCCTTCGTTTTCTTTATTTGTTTCCTCTCTTGTGTCTCTCTTCATCGCTAACAACTCCCCCCCCCCCCCCCCCACTTCGCAAAACACAAACAGATAACCCAAGTCCACCAATAAAACAATCAACGTCCATCAAATAACCCCACCCGTTTCCAAACCTTCGGACTTCACCTACCACAAAGTGCGATACCAAACT
This sequence comes from Allium sativum, assembly GCA_030737875.1. Taxonomy (NCBI): domain Eukaryota; kingdom Viridiplantae; phylum Streptophyta; class Magnoliopsida; order Asparagales; family Amaryllidaceae; genus Allium; species Allium sativum. The sequence goes on along the minus strand of CM060909.1, from coordinate 942,292,912 downwards.
GAGTATTGACAAGCCACCAGTCGCAATCCACGTTCATCACACCTCTGTGACTTCGACAGCTCCCCAATTCTCTTCAATCCCAACATCCCTTCTGACCATCTTTGTCAACCATCTTCCCAGCCTCAAACAACCTTGTCACAAGTTCCACCGTTCTCACTAATCCCTTTGCAAAACTCCAACGACTCCATCCATCATCCTGTAGCCGCACTTCTGCTATCAACTCCAAGACCACGTTTCACCAACTTCTTCCATCCCTGAAACATCATCCACGTTCCCCAAATGCACAGCAACGATCGCACCTTCATCTGCTCCACGCAATACACTCCAGAGCCCATCGCAACTTCACAAACAAACCAGTACCAAAAATCAGCACCGAATCATCACAAACCAATTCAAAACTGCAACTCACAAAAACTCCTGAAACCCCAAATTCAAAATCCCCAAAACCGAATCGCTGATTTGAAACCAAAGCAAAAAAAAAAAATCCCAATTCGAGATCCCAAAAGAAGAGAAAAACTTCAGCAAAAGCCAACTTTCACCAACCCCATCCCTACCGTGAAAAACACAGTACCGCATCCCCTGCATACAAGATCCAAAACACAAAAACCCTGCTTCCCAAGATCCTGCTACCAACCTCCTTTCCTCAACGTTCTACAACATCATAATCAGCAAACCCCTCTTCATCGCAAAATCGCAACAAACAAACCCCTCCATTACCTTCAGACGCAATCCAAGCCGATTCGAAACTTCCAATCCAAAGCCAAATAAGTTTGAATCTCAACCGAAAAGAAAGAAGAAGTAGGGAAGTTTGATTTGTTTTGGTTTCCTGAAAACCGAAATTTTGTTTCCTCTCCGATATTGAAAAGAAGAAAAATAAAAAAAGGGCGAATTGTTTCTGAAACGAACTACATTTGGTTGATTTTATTTGTGTATGTGTGGGGGCGGGTTGGTTTTGTCTCCTACTTGTTTACTGAGGGGCGTGATTTTGTGAGTGCACCTGTGGTGGAACTCAACTGGTGTGGTTTTTAATTGAATTGACCGAGTCCCTGGTTTGAGTTCGGGTCAGCAGCTTAAATTTGTTGAGCCTAATTTTTATTTTGTTGATCTTGTTTTTTTTTTAAAAAAAAAAAGCGTGATTTAGTTCGTTTGTTTATTTATTCTTTTCAACAAAAAAAAGGGAGAATTTTTCAAAAACAGGTACAGCTGAAATTTTCAAAAAAGGGTCTTAAAAAATTTTTTTTCGGGCTCCTAGCCCGAACCCGTGCCGCAGCGCAGTCAAGCAATTAATAGAAGGGGAAAACAACAGAAAGCCGCGGACGATTCAGATGGGTTGGAGCGGTTGCACACCAAGTGGGGTGTGAACGCGTTAGCGCTTCTCAAATTCACTGGAGGACTGCCGATCAAGGTGAAAACTTTTAAAACTCTACAAGTGTTCTGTTGCAAAAGGAAAAAGAAAAAAAAATATAGACAATTGTTGTAAAAATTTTCTACAGGGGCAGCGGCTTGAATGTAAATTTTAATTCTGCAATTTATATTTCTGTGTCTGTTCTGTGACTGATATTTCTGAATTTGTGGTGAGGAACGGTTTTCCATAACTAATCACTCTCATCGATTTTCAATTTTAACACGTGATTTCGCTTTTCAAAATAATATAATTGAAAAGTGGTGCTTTGTGAAGTTAACTGTCTTGTATAATTAGATCGCGGATATATAGTAGTTCAATTTATTGAACTATTAGCAAAAGAGGTTGCATACTACCCGTAAAACATTGGTCGTATCCCTTAGTTTTATACTATACGTGAACGGCCATAAGACCCTCTTCCCCCTTCCAATTGAGTCAGTTAATTAATAGAGCACAACTCATTATTTTATATTATTTTGAATTGAGAATAATTTCCGTCTTGCCATGATTTCATTTCAAATGTCTGATTCAAAAAAATCTTTGAGAGAATTGTGGGATAATAGTCGAAGTAGACGTCCTCTTGAAGAGTATGAATACGAATTACAACTCATGAGGCAAGATTTTCCAAAATTTCTCGAGCCAAATGTCAACAATTTTCAAAATTTTCAAAATGACCAACACTTTCAAAGTTATGATCGAAATGACGACTTCAATTCAAATTTCAACAATTTCGATTATGGGCCACATCCACATGCAAATAGTTTTGAATCCCAATATAACTTTGATTCACATCAATATGGGGTTGGAAACCAATTCGAAAATAATTTTGAAAATGATTTTCAAATCGATCAAAATTTTCAAAACTACAACCCATATCAACATCTTGAAAATAACCAAAATTGTAATTTTCCCTCGAATTTCGACAGTTTTGGTTACGAACATAATTTTTGTGATCAAAATGATTTCCAATATCATTACCATTTTTCTGAAAATTCAAACAACCACCACATTGGAAATAATTTTGATTGTGAAATTGATGTGGACTATAATTTTGAAAATCAAGAAATCCAAAATGAGAGCTCTCAAATCAACAATCGTCTTAACATTCTTAGAGAGAGGGAAGAAAGGCTAAATAAAAAGGCTGATGAACTTCTTTGTTTATTGACATCTTTGAAAGAGCAACAAGAACAACAAAATCAAATTCAAATAAACGATGGATCAGAAAATAATTCAACTCTTACTGACAATGAAAATTTTCAAACAACAACTTTCGGAATTGAGAATGATGATCTAAATGAAGTTGTTCAAAATTCAATAAATGATTTGGATTTCGATTCTTTTCAAAAAGATTTAAGCTTGGATTTTGATCTTCCTCTTTCAGACTGTGAGAAACTTGAAATCTTTGAAATTGAACAGAATGAAAATGTTGAATTTTACAATTCAAATGTGGATAAGGATTTTAACGAACATGATTTCTTCGGATTGTACGAGGATGAGTTGCCAAATGAGGAAGACGTAGATTCAAGTCACGAGTTCGAAAATTTTAACTTTGAGGAAATTTCCAATGAACTTGAAATTGTCAGTGTCGAAAACATGTTGTCCAGTAATGAAATTGAGAAATGTGATCACATAGTCTTGAACAACACTCAGATTTCAAATTTCACTGAATTTATATACGATCACAAATTTTTGACAAATTACACTGACAAATTTGTTGAATACATGAATTACTTTTGGAATGCTGGCTTGATTGAAAAACTTCATGTTAGGACGACCCTAGATATTTATCTCCTGGACTATAAATCTAGGTTCAAAGATGAAATGGTTTTCAAAAACCTGCGCTTATTAGAAAACATGCCTAGGCATAGTGGGAACAGGACTCATAGGGCAAGAACCAAGTGTGGGGGGAGAAGTTGGTGGAATTCTTTGCATCGCGTTCACCGCAAACACATATATCATTGTATATATGATCCATTCTTACATATAGTTAGATTGCATTTCATTATACAGATCATTTTGCATCTCATTCACCTTTGGGTGCGATCTTTCAAATTTAGGAAACGTTACAGTGTGGACACTGTTTAGTTCAAGTGTGGGGGGGGGGGGAGTCTGCATTTCATCCATTTTCATTTTTCTTTGTTTTTTTTTATTTCAGCCATTTAAGTAGGACCATCATGCATTTTAGACTGTAGTAACATGCCATTTTTTTTTTCAAACATGACTGATTTTAGATTGATACAACAAAATAAGTTTACAATTTTTAGCCAGTTGATAGTATTTTTTTCTCTCAACTTAGATCGAATAAGAAATATAATGAAAAGTTTAATTTTGAGGGATAATAGTGTAACCGGTACATAGGGAGATTCTTAGGTGATGGCCATGAAATCTATTCTATATTGTAGACTTTGTTTAAATAAGTGGAGGACTTAAAAGACTTATATTGGCTTTTCAAATCTTTAAAACTAAGTTGTGTTAAGTTGAATTCGCATAACTCTCTTTTGTGCTTATATTTTCGATAATAATAATAATAGTATTCCAAGGGTATCCAACATTGCTTGTATATCGAGCGTTGGTGTGCAAACCCGCCAAGCTCTATCCGACACGTTGTTGACAAAGTCAAAGTTGGAATATCTTGGTCTCATTTTATGGGATTGGACACCTAAGGATTACCGACACGTTGTTGACAAAGTCAAAGTCGGCCTGCACAATCCGCCAAGCTCTTTACCCACTCTCCGTTAGTCCGCGAGGCAGTGCATGGGTGGTAAACCTTGGTTTTTTTAGGTGTATGTACTTGATCATAAATCTTAAAATTTTATAGAACAAAGAATAAGCGATGATACCCAAACACTTCTTGACCTTATTGATTTGACTAGCCATACATGAGAAAATTAGAATACCACTTTGCAAATTGTGCCAAGCAAACTAAGAATTTATTTCATGGCTGCACTATGTTATCGACCGAACTAACTGGCCAAACTGGAATTTAACATTTGAAAACTTGATTTATATTGAAAATTTGTGACAAGTCGAGGTATCTAAAATAAAATCAACTGACAAGAAATTGTTAACTTAATTTGTTGTACCACTTTCCTGAAATAAGTCGTGTTTTCATTTTTCATTTTTATTTGCATATGTCCAATGCATTCATGTAGTTTCATCAGAATCATAGCATACAACATTTGGATTTTGTGGGTAGTATCCGCTGAAAACCCTCACGAGACACCACTCGTCCTACTAGGGACACCTAGAGGTTTAACGGCTTGTTGCATGCGCTCAATGCAATCGTGTTTCCTACGAAAGTGCGACCTATCTAGTTAGTTTTTCATTTTCTTTTTACTCGAGGACGAGTAAAAGATAAGTGTGGGGGTATTTGATTGACATAGAAATGTGTTTATTTTATGCTCTTATATCTTATCTTTTGTATATAAATAAATATTACTTGGGTATTGTTTTGTTATTTTTACAGATAGTCCAACCCAGCCCGCATGCAACCAGAAATGTAGAGAAATAGAGTTCAATTTGCTGTGTATTTGCATTTTGAAGAATTGTAGATGAAGATATCACATCTAGTTGCTATTGGACAGGAAAAGGAGTGATAAAAAGGCTTTGCACATCACAAATCAATGAAGAAATATCAAGGAAGCAAGAGGAAAAAGAGTAAAGGCCCAAATTTGCTTTATTTATCTAAGGTCCATTTATGTTTCTCATTGTAAACAAATTAGTGGTGTAATGACCAGGCCCATTTACCATTAGGGTTAGGGTTAGGGTTTGGCTATCTACCCTATATATACCCTTGTAATGGCATTGTAGCGACCATCCTATCTCATCTCTTATTCCATTGTTCTAATAAAAGTTCTTCTTTCTCTTTTATTTTCTGCATTTTTTTGTTTTCTTAGCAACTAGTGTTGTCTATACGATTAGATTCGGTAGAACACTATTTGTATTTTGCACTTGTTTGCATTAGTGATTTACCGTCTGATTAGATTCAGCGGAAATCCTAATTTTAATTCTTGTTTGTTATTTCAATTTCTGCAATTTCAATTTCTGCTTTTTATTATTTTCTTAGGTCAAATTGGGTTTGATTAGATTCAAATCTAATTCATAGTTTCATTTGCTTTCCATTGAAATTGTGATTTGATCGTCGGTTCAGTTAGATCTGTTCTGAATCAAATTACAGTTTTAATTTTGTTTTGTTTGCAAAATCAACCTCCAAAGTTCGTCTAACACGCCCACGAAACATATAAATAATAAAATTTAACTTTCCTCCCTGTGTTCGACCTGTATGCTACACACCTGTATGCTTGCAGAATTTATTACAAATGTCGCGCTTTTCTAATTCATAGATTAGCGTCGATCACCTATCAATCGTTTCCACAAGCTGAGGGTCTTCGTGTTGTGTTGTCCCTATTGAGTCCACTAAAGTCGGGCGTACTTCGAGAGATGCTAGCAAGCCCGATACAAAATCGGAGGAGGGCCTAAAGTCAAAGCCAGCTATAAATTCTAGGCTTTGTCTTTCAACAAACAGCGGGATTAGGGTCAGTTTCTTTCGGCTCAACGCGTCTGCCACTATGTTGCCTTTGCCCGGAGTATAGGAGATCTCGAAATCGTACGAGGCAAGAAACTCCATCCACCTCTGTTGCCTCAAGTTAAGGTCCTTCTGCGAGAAAAGATATTTCAATGATTTATGGTCAGTGTAAAGTTCGAACTTCTCACCTAGGAGATAGTGTCGCCAAGACTTGAGTGCAAAGACGATGGCAGCTAACTCAAGATCATGGGTCGGGTAGTTCTTTTCATGAACTTTCAATTGTCTCCCGCCATAAGCTACTACCCTTCCATCTTGCATTAAGACAGCGCCTAGCCCTGTCCCACATGCATCTGTATAAACTGTGAACATCTTGCTTCCATCTGGCAACGTCAAAACCGGGGCTGTTGTAAGAGCCCTTTTCAGCCGTTGGAAAGCAAACTAGCAATCCAAGTCCCAATTGAACACTAGGTTCTTCTTTGTCAGCCTTGTGAGCAGAGCTGATATTTTAGCAAAGTCTCTGATGAATTTCCGATAGAAGCCTGCTAGCCCGAGAAAGCTTCGGACTTCTGTTGCGTTCTTTGGTGTCTTCCAGTCCTGCACCGCCACTACCTTAGCAGGGTCCACAACTAACCCTTCTTTGGATACTATGTGCCCAAGAAACCTTACTTCCTCTCTCCAAAAGTGGCATTTGGAGAATTTGGCTTTTAGCTAATGGACTCGCAGAGTTTCCATGATTGCCCTTAGGTGCTGAGCATGTTCTTCTTCATTCTTTGAGAAGATCAAGATATCGTCTATGAAGACCACCACGAACTTGTTGAGGAATTCTCTGAACACCCTACTCATCAGGTCCACGAAGTAAGCTGGTGCGTTTGTCAAGCCAAAAGGCATGACAAGCCATTTAAAGAAGCCGTCTGGGGTTCTGAATGTCGTTTTATCGATGCTACCTTCAGCCACCCTTAGCTGATGAAAACCGGTCGCCAAATCGAGATGGGAGAAAACAGACGCTCCTACAAGCTGATCAAACAGATCTTCAATTCTGGGGAGAGGGTGCCTATTCTTTTTCGTTAGCTTGTTGAGCTCCCTATAATCAACACACAGACGGAGTGAACCATCTGCCTTTGTAGCGAACACCACTGGAGCGCCCCATTCTGAAATGCTCCTTCTAATGAACCCCTTTTCTAGAAGCTCTTTAATCTGTTTACTGAGCTCCTTCCTTTCCCGTGGAGCCATGTGTCTAACGGGCAACGCAACGGGATTTGCATTATCTACAAGATATATGCGGAAGTCTATCTCCCGCTTTGGAGGCAAGCCCTTCACCTCTTCGAAGACATCCGGATATTCCCGGACCACTCTAACTGATTGCAAACTTTCAACAGAGGCATCTAGCGATTCAATATAACTAAGCATAACCGCATATGAGGGATTACAAGTAATTTCCAGAGTGTTACCGAGTTGGGTCAGAAGCCTAACCACCCTTTTCTCACAATCCAGGATGGCACCATTACTAAGTAGGCAATCCATGCCCAAAATCAAACCATATCCCGAGAAGCCCAAAACAAAGGCACTACATCTAAATTCTACGCTTAGAATAGAAATTTTCAATCCCACACAGATCATAGACAAATGAGATGGGCCCCCAATTGGAGTTGAAACAATTAAGGGGTCCTCTACCATACTAGTTTCTAGGTGCAGAGATTCTACTAAAGCAGATGAGATAAAGGAGTGTGATGCGCCAGAATCAAATAAAGTGCGAACTGGGTGATCATAAAGATAAACTACACTTTCTACAGAAGTATTTATACCTCGCTGTTGCAGAGGTGGCGCTTCTAGCATATGAACCTGTGCCCCTGAGGTGGATCCAGCCCTCTGCCCCCTGCCCTCGTTTCTTTGGGCAATCCTTAGCCATGTGGCCTGTCTCACCGCAAGAAAAGCACCCACCATTCATCTTGGCCTTCTTTTTCCGGCAATCTTTCACTAAGTGCCCCACTTTGCCACAGAAATTACACTTCCTTTTCTCTTTGTTGTCTTTCCCGCCCTTCTTAAAGTCTGTCTTCTTAGGCTGTAAACCCTCTTTCTTCCCTTGAGAGCTTTCTGCCTTTGTCTCCTTCTTGCCCTTATCCTCTTCGTTCAGCAATGCCATCTGCACCAACCTTTCATACGTAGCTCCCATGGATATATGGGTCATGGCCAAACTTTGTAATGGCTCATTCAATCCTTTGACAAAGCGGAGAGCCTTCTTGTGCAGAGTGTTGACTAGGTCCAGCCCGAACCTAGCCAGCTGATCGAACTGATTAACATACTCTTTGAGTGTCATATTCCCTTGCTTAAGAAATAAGAATTTTTCCAACTGAAGACTCCTTTCAGCTTCTGAGAGAAATTTAGCCTCAAACCTTGCCCTAAAGTCCTCCCATGTTTCCACTGGTCTTTCTGCATTGGTGACTTCCCACCAGTAGGAAGCCTCGCCTTTAAGTAGCCATACTGTCAGTTGTACCTTCTGCCTATCTTCTACCTCAAAGATGACGAATAAGTCCTCGGTTTCCTTCAGCCAATTCCTGGCTGCCACGAAGGACTCGGTTCCGTGAAAGTCCTTTCCTCCCATAGCTTTAAAATATTTACATATCTTAGAAAAAGTATTACCCCGTGGAGGAGGTGGAGGAAGAGGTGCTGCTGCAGCTGGATGATTTCCTGCAGCTGAGGGAGGAGGAACGGTAGGACCTGGCTGAGTGGTCCTTGCTTCTAAGAATCGTCTGAACCAACCAGGTATTGGTATACCCTCTAGCAAGTTAAGTTCTTCGGACATGCTGAAACAAAAAGGATAGATTCAAGACGAAGGATAAAAGATAGTACCTATGGCTCTGGGGGACTATGCCTTTTTAAAATAAAATAATATTTTATTTTTAAAAATGCCTCTTTTAAATTTTCTTTTGAAAATAAATTTTCAAAACTTTTTATCTTATTTGGTGAACCTATGCTCTAATACCAAGTGAAACACCCCACCTCCGTTAGGGTCACTCTCAAAGGGAATGCCCTAAATTTGGTGGAGGTTTATAAGTATAAGTCACAGATACACAAGAAAGATATAAGAACACATATTTTTGAACAGCGGAAAACAACAACAACTTTTATTTCATTAAAATACGTGTTACACAAACCATGCCATAATTGTCTTACAATACTTCCAAAAATATAACATCTTCATAACTGTCTTGATTACATTATTTAAAGAAGCATAAAAACATAAGTAAACTGCATAAGTCCCATAATTGCTGTCCAAAGCCATAGTCCAAAACGAAAAAGATCCAAGCAATACATTCCTTCTCTTCAAGCTGGATGTAAAAACTGGTCAAGCTGCAGTATTCCCTCCCTGTGGACCTTGGGGGGGATGGAAGAAAAGAAGACGAAAGAAAAGTAGAGTCAGACATAAAGCCTGAGTAAGTCTAGGACTATTCAGTCTATGAATAAAGAAATGAGCATGATAACTATAAACTGGAAATGGGAAAGCACTACAAGCTAAGTTAAGTTGTCTAGAGTCGAATGTACTATCGTACCCCATATTAATCTCTGTACCCATATAAACTAGTTCCCAACAGGCACCCCATAATCTGGGTGAAGTGATCCATTTCTGATGATCGGCTCCTACTCGCATAGCTACATGTGTCTTACGGCCCCCGATGTTGTAGTTACCTATGCTGGTCCCACCATGGGGTGTATCAAGTCCCATGGTGGCGGCCCGACACAATTCTAGAATGCACATGTATACTACTGGTGCCCAGTGCCTTATTTTTCTGTGCCGGAGTGTGTGCACGCCCGCACCCCATTAGAACCTACACTGCTGCACCACCGCTGTTGATTTGACGTCTTACAGTCAGCCCAGTAATCGTGCCCCACCCTGCCTAGTTCAGGGTATCCTGATACACCTTGTAGGGTTACTGCTGAAAAGGGTCCCCCGCTACTAGGTTTTCTATTTCTAGCCAACATGCTAAGTTGGTTAAGTGTTTTGTAAACCTAACCCCCAATCAGTCTGTATAGTTTAGCATGTTCCATTTTGATTAAGTATTAATTCAATTTACTTAATCCTATCAATCCTGACTCAGCCTTAATTGTCTTATTAAAGCCTCGACCTCTCACATTAGACAGGTATTGTTGTGGCTGCCTGTTGCCGGTTGGGTCCGGGAAGTCTTACGCGACAACTCAGTCTAACCTCGGGTCTTTATTGGGCTCCGTGTTTAACCACCCACATTGGATAGGTATTGTTGTGACTACTGGACAGCCGGGCGGTTCCGGGCAGGTTTACATCACAACTCAATCCAACCTCGGGTTAAACACTTCGTATTTTCTAAATTTACATATTTTGTCTCTTTTCTTTTTATATGTAAATATTTGCGGCCCATTATTCAAATTCATCTTTATTGGGTAAAATTAATTTATACCACTTAATTGTTTTCAAGGTCGTTGGCATGCGTCAAAACATGCCAACACCTATGTTTTATATTTTAACCCAAACGTCATTACCCCCGTTTTATACGTTTGCTACAATATAACATATGTTGGGTTTAACATTTGAACCCAACTTAGCCACATGAAAAGGGGGAGGCTTAGAACATGGTGTTTATATATTCTAAGTAACATAAAAAGGGGATTGTGAACGCATGAACTTGCAAGATAGCGAACTAATTAACATAAATTAGGCACTTGTGAACTTGCATTGTAATAGCATATAATCATGGCATAAGCATACCTAAACATGAAATCATAGTTTGTGATATATTCATATAATCATGGCATAAACATACTTAAACATGAAATCATGGTTTTTAATCTATTCATGTAAACTTGCAAGTGGAATGTAAATCTAACTTAATTATGTGTCACATATATTATCATATGATTTTGATAACAACATAGGCCTAAAACATGTTTTCAATTAGGCATAACACCAAACATAGTTTAGTCGTGTTCATAGAGTCAACACAAGTTCACAAAGATGCTTACTTTTATCTTTAATACAAAAGTATGGTTTTACACTTGAAACATGATGCCAATTCCAACATAAATTCATATGAGTCATAATACCCAAATGGATCCAACTACACTAAAAGTGATTATAAAAAAAAATTATGTTGGCATAATAGTGAACCATATACTTGCATGAATCTCAAATAAACTACCACAAACATATAGTCGTTACTTTCAACATGAATCATATACTTGCAATTATCCAATAGGTGTTGTAATAAAATACCATAAACATATAGTCGTTATTTTCAACATGAATTACATACTTGCGAATATCCAATCGTTATACCATAACATCCCAAATCGATTAGAATCATAGCAACATACAAATATGAATTATTATCACCACAAATCAAGTACAATTCTATTTCTCATTTTACACAAATCAAAACACAATTATTTATTCACATCGGAATAGCACTCTACTTACTACGTATGACGAATCTTCAATTCAGGAATCTGAATTTGGAGATACTATCCTTTGTTGTAGGCGTTGTTTTGATTTAGTTGTCATTGCTTTAAGCTTTTGAATTGTCTCCTAATCGTCTCTCAATTTTGACGGCTACTCCTTGTCTCTCCTCAGCAGCATGATGGTCTCATTCTCATTTTTATTTGTATGAATTAGGGTGAGTCTTAGGTCCTTTTTATAGAGTTTGTGAATTGATTAGGACCGTCGATGGAGCTTGGATTAATATTAGCCGTTCATTTGAAGGAGAGACCAATCAGGAGCTGACACCTAGCCCTAGTGACAAGGCAAGGCTCAGAAATTCAACCAAGCACAGACCAGGCCAGCCAGGGGGGCTGGGTTCGACCTGGCTCAGGGGCCAGGTCGACTCCCCAGTCGACCCCCGTGTCGACTTGGCAGTCGACCTGGGTGCCCCAGGTCGACTACCCAGTCGACCTGGGTGCCTTGTGCGGGAAAATTCCCGCCCTGGCCAATCCGGCCCGATTTTTGAAATTCGAATCTGATTTCTGAGCTGTTATTGTCTGTTTGAATTTTAAACTGAATTCTGAAACTTCCGGAGGCCATATCTTCTTCATACGGAGTCCGTTTTATGCAAACTCGGACTCTATCTCAAGCAGAATTTCGAGACGAACGCAATGGCGTATCCTGTTTCCCTTAATTCTTAGATTTGAAATTTGTTATACTTTAATTTTTGAATTTCATAGTTATAGAATACACGGGGTGTTACATAATTACAGTAAATGTAGTCACTTCTTATTTAATCCATATTTGTGAAGTTTATGTCATTATTTTATTCCGCGCACAAAAAAGAGGGTAGGCTAAAAATTGTGCTAGTAAACTAACATTTGTTACGAAAGATGTAAATAATTGCATAAAGACGTAAATAACTGACCAAAATAACTACTAAGGAAAAATATTGGAAAAATAACTTTCAAAAAGAACTGTAAGAAAATAGGAAACGTACTAATAGAACTTAGATAAATAAAAGAAATTATAAGAAAAATAGTAAACTACTGCTGACCAACCCTTTTGCATGGTCGTTAAGATCGCACACATATTAGAAAACCAAGTCAAATCATCATCAAAAGACCTTTACAGCGGCTCGGTCCCCAAGGCTTGGCTCGATCAATCTTTGGGTCGACCAAAGACATAAGTCGACTCGCCAAGAAAGCTCGAATATGAAGATGAGAAAATCTTCAAAATCTCAAGTCGAATAACTCTCAAGTCGACTAGGTCGAACCCGAGCTAGTCAATCCAAGAATATTTTCCCTAAAACTTGCTCCTACTTCGATTTGACAGCTTCTTCTACTTATGGAACTTCGGATATGACGCCACATGTCCATCTAGTCGGCTCGGGCCTTTTTACACAAGAAGGAGGCTTCTTCATCCATTCTTACAGTCCCGAGATGCTGCCACGTGTATTAATGGACCCAAGAACTGTAGCATCTATAAATAGCCCTCCAAAGCCTCAAAAAGGGACTTTTTGCCAATCCCTTGTCATTTTAGTATTATAACAATATTGTAATTTGGATTGGCCATTAAAATCATCATTTGTACTCAAAGTTTATATATAATCAACAGATTATAAAGTATGTTTAGGCTTGTTAATGTTGAACCACTATAAATTTGTATGTGATTGCATTTACTCTCATTTCCATTTATGTTTCTTCATTTTTATTCGCAACATTATCTCTTTGTGGGTGTTATGCCACTTTTTGGTGTCAACAACTACTTGTAGAAAAAAACTACTCAAAACTGCTAGAAAAACTATAAATAAAACTATTTAAAACCCTAAATTTCAAAAATGCTTATAATTTAAATAATTACTGTACTCACACATGGTCCAAAGATCTTTCTCTATGGCAGCTGCAAATCATGCCTCTATGTGAATTATAAATATTTTATTTTATAAATCGTTTCCCTAAAAAAATTTAGGTCTAGCTCCGTTTTAGAAAAATTAATCAAAGAGGTGGAAGTATTGTGTTATGAGTGAATAACTATGCATATGGGTCAATTTATAGTGTAGCGTAATGATCTCAGACCAATGGATTTTGAGATTTATTCTAAGTCTGCCACGCACTGATATGATTTGGAACATCAAATCTGAAATCGGTCTTGCTTAGAGATGCTTAATAGAGTAGCCAAACGCCATTGGTATTCTTGGCCAATGGGTTTAGCCGAATTGCTACATGTAAGAAGTGACCAATATTAGAAGTCTTCCCAAGCAGTCAATACAAAAGTAAGCAGAGATTCAATGCTTACTGCATTTGAACCATCTATGAGCATACCCTGGTCGTTGAAGAGTATAGAGTCAATCATGTTGATGTCTCCTAGCTTGCTCGACACATCCTCGGCGATCTTTTTCCCATGAGCATCCTCAAAAAAGAGAAATGAAGGAGTTGGGTCCTCTCTATGCTGGAAATTGAAAAGGAAGACTATATCATCGAAGGTTGGGGCCTGATGAAGATTCTCCATATACAAGGCATACAACAACATTAAGTTGCCATAAGCAATATGATGAAACTTCATCGATGCCAATTTCATGCGTCTAAGAATTTCGACGGTGAAAGGATGGATAGAAGGAATAATCCCGACCATGCACATCTATCAACTTATTGCCATGAAACTCACAAGTGGGTTGTAAGGACGCTCTTTTCCCCAGGAATTCGGATCTCTCCTCAGAGGATTCAATGTTTAGCACTTAACCTCTTCAACTTTCCTTCATCAATGGCACAGGGCCAGGACTCTATGGGATTAACCGGAGTTAATATGTCTGGAAGCGTATCGGGAGCTACCTCTTCAGTCGCTACTGCCCCCACAACTCCTTCTCATCCAAAAGATAAAGTGTTTGCCTCCAGGACAAGAGGTTCGATTTCATATTCGTGATCTGACTCCGTAAAAGAATTAGTTTCTGTATCCGGGTTAGGAATGAGCACTTTTCCTCTCCTTGCCCTAGATCCTCTAGTGTCATGTCTTCCAGTCATGTTGATAATGCTATTAAGAAAGATCATTGGTCAAATAATTGAAACCGTCACCCCGAGCATGTGTACTAGTGCAAGTGTGTGCCGTGGCAGCATACAGAGATAATTGCGGAAACAAAATCATCAAAGGAAGAGATATGTTCACAACCGTATGCATCCTCAAGTTTACATATCCAAGGCACTATCCTAACAGTCCAATTATGCCAGTAAAATTAGTTATTTAATTGTTGGACTATATGAACGTGTGGACTTAGGCAGAATAGGTCGAACTATGGTCTTAAGGTTCGGGTCGAACGACCCCGGGTCGACATCTCCTGGGTCAGGGTTTCTGGGATCTACTAGCCTGTATGTGCTTCGCTATGGTCTTCGGTACAGCGTACCGCAGGTCGATAATTCTTGGCTCGACTAGCTTAAGCATCATCGACCTTGAGCTCTACTCGTTTTTCCTCATACACTTATCTCCTCGGCTCGACTATTGCCTCTTCACCGACCCGAACCATGCTTTAAACTCCAAACCATACTTCCCACTATATTTCACCAGTACTTCACTCCTCTAGGTCGACCACTGCTCTCATCGACCCGAACACTTATCCATTTACACTTCAAAGACCTTCGGGTCGAATAACACATGGCCGACCCAATCTCCAATTTGTTGTCCTCTTTCAACGACTAGACACGTGGACCTACTCTCTTGCCTACACCACCTGGGAACCGCACAACGCCCATCTTCTCTAAATCAACAAAATCCATCTCGAGTTTCACGATACGAAATCGCCATCACATCTCCAAGCTTGCTTCTTCTCGAGCATCACCCATGATCCTTGCCCTGTAATCCAGCCTCTAGCACCAGTATGGCCACTAGCGACGATTCTGGCCACAGATCAACTCGAGTTCAGGTTAAACCAAGAAGAAAAGGATAAAGGGATGGGTTTATGGATTAAATCATATGAAATTATGGTTTAAAACATGAATCGAAGCCTACCTAGTTTCGGTTCTGAAAAAGTATTCACGAATTTTTTGTTTGATTTAATGATTCATGGTTTCTTAGATCGAGTTTAACTCAGAAGGCACGGTCAAAAGTAAAGTGGGAAAGTAAAGTAAAACAATATGTAGTGGGCCAACATAATATAGTAAAACAGAGAGACTCTCTGTGTTTTTCTAACATAACAACACACAGTTGATCGGCTCGACACATCGACCTGAGATAATCATCGACCTGAGAAGATTATCAACCCAGGACGGGTCGACCCCAAACTATAATATCATCCCTCAGTCGTCAAGATTGCACACATGTCAATAAACCAAGTCAAATCATCATCAGAAGAGCATCATCTCGGCTCGTTCCCAAGACTCGGCTTTAACAAACTTTGGGTCGACCAAAGACCTAGGTCGACCCAAACAAGAAAGCACGAATATAAAGATAAGAAAACCTCCAAAATCTCGGGGCAAATAACTCTCATGTCAACTAGGTCAAGCCGAACCTAGTCAATCTGAGAATATCTTCCCTAAATGCTTACCCCTACTCCGATTTGACCGCTTCTTCCACTTCTGAAACTCCGGATCAGCTGCCCCCTATTCATATCTACTCAGGCCTTTTTACATAAGAAGAAAGTTTGTTCGGTCATTCATACAGTCCCGGGATGGATGCCACATGTACTAGTTGACCTGAGAACCATTACATCTATAAATAGCCCTCCAAAAAGGACTTTTGGCCAATCTCTTGTCCTTTTAGTATTATAACAGCATCGCACTTGGGATTAGCCATTAAAATCATCATTTGTACTCAAAGTTTATATATAATAAAGACAATGTAAAGTGGGTGTAGGCTTATTGACGCCGAACCACTATAAATTTGCTTGATTGCATTTACTCTCATTTCCATTTTTATCCATTTTTATTGTCAACGTGATCTCTTTTAGGGTGTTGTGACACTTTTTAATGTCAATAACTACTTGTAGAAAAGAACTACTAAAAACTACTAGAGAAAATGTAAATAAAACTATTTAAAACCCTAAATTTGAATATGCTTGCAATCTAAATAATTAGTGTACTCACACATGGGCGGAAGATCTTTGTCCATGGCAGCTGCAAATCCTGCCTCTAAGTGGGTTATAAATATTTTATTTTAAAAATCATTTCCGCAGAAAAATTTAGGTCCAGGTTCATCTCAGAAGAAAGAACCCAAAGAGGGGAAAATATTGTGTTGTGAGTGAATAACTAGGTATATGGGTCAATTTATAGTGTAGTGATCTCAGACCATTGGATTTTGAGATTTATTCCAAGTCAGCTACGTCACTGGTTGGATTGGGACCACCAGATCTAAAATCAGACACGCCAGAGTAGGCTACATCTTCAAAAATTAAAATCTTTGAATTTGCCAGGCACTTGGGTGTGATTTGCGCTTAGGCTATCAGGTGGGTTAACTTGACCCTAGTCGAGTCGACCTATGGTCGACCCCTACAGCATAATTTTTATAATTTATCTGTTCAACTTTTTCATTTTATATCTTCTACATACTAGCTCGGATTTTTAGAATTTATATATGAAAATTAACCAAATAATTTCTATGAACACAATGGAAAAGGTTTCGTTACCAAATTTGTATATCTGTTTAAATTCACTTTTTAACCTCATTCTACATTTATAGTTAAATCTCTTTTTATTAAACTCGTAACATATCCCTCTTCGGTAATATTATTTAACTACCAGTAATTTCCATTAGTACTTGACTTATTTTCTATTTTATTATGTGCATTACTTTATCGAATTTAAATGAACATTTTATCATTTGTGAATTTATTCTTCTATTAGATATATTATTATGGTCATAACATCAGTCTTTAATTCCTCCATTTGTTCTTTAACAACATTACTATGAATGTGTCTATTAATTCAATTTATTGCCTTGTAACGATATATTTTCGTAACATACTTTCGATATTCAAATTTATTAATTACTTATTCCTAAATTTTAGGTTGGTACACTCACTTCTCCTTAACGAATTTCGTCCCTGAAACCTCCAAGGACAGAAGAATGAAATATGTAATTACAACCAAAATCAACATCCATCTATTTAATCATCAACCACTACATCCATTGTTCTTAAGTTTTCTAATGCAATTTATGTTACTATGAAATAGTGTAGTGTATATGTCCCTAACTAATGCAAAAGTTAGGAGATCTCGACCTCTTTTTTAATGAAAATATGCATGTGTCGTGCATCCAAATGTATGTAATATCCTAATGATAGCTGATAGTTCTATATGTGTGCTACAATCATCATCCATATGCAATAATCATATGATAACATCCATTAATTACAACCACAAAAATAAAGTAAAAAATGCACATACATCCATCTGTTCTAGTTAGCCAACCTTTAGTAGTGCCTAGTGTGTGTTATGTGTCCATTGCATTCTCTAGCAAACACTTACAACCACATGCATACATTATCCATGGCATGTTATAGTAACATGTTTACAATTAATTCTACCATTCATAAGCTTAATCCTAAGATCTACCCTTCCAAAGATATTTAGAAGAAAGAACTAATCAATGGAAAAAACTAATGATAGAATGTCAAAAGAATGTGAGTAAGAAACTTGGATGCTCATAAGATATTAAGTTGCCACATCTGAATTTCGCTTTATGATAAAGATTTTATTTCAGAATTGATAAAGAGTCCGAACACATATTGATAGACTGGAGACATGTACTTCTCTCTAAATTACCAACCTGATTGGTTTATCTTATAACCACTGACTCATTCTAACCAAATACACTGGAGAGCTTTATCGTCTTATCTATTCTAAATACTTTAGAAAGAAATCTTATAAGAAAGTTAACAAATTTTTCATTTAAAAATTTTCTGTGTTTATCTTCATCGTCTTGCATCCCTCTATATGTTCCACTTATATTATTAACCCCATACGATCATACTTTGTTTCAAATTCTACTCTTTATATATATATATATATATATATATATATATATATATATATCTATATATATATATATATATTTAAAACTCATTTTATCCATTAAATTGTTATTTAGACAATCTTAGTGAGAAATTTATTATTTCTACGGTTACGAATATTCATTTTCGAAATAAATATAGTTATTTTCATGAAATCGCCAAAAATACGAATTTCATTTCAAAGCATAATAACCTTCTAATTTTCTTCTACCTTGATAAATAACTCTTCTTCAAAATTCTTTTCTTGGAACACTGTTATTCACCCTGTCATTAATTTGTTCGAAATCTTTATTTCCTTTCTGTCTAAAACATATAAATATTTAACCATTTATTTACTAGCCAAACTTATTGCTTACTTCAACTTGATGGTCATATCAGGATCTATTCTACCAATACGAATTTTATAATTAGTTATGAACCTACCTATATAAGTTGTTTTTCTTCAAATGGAATTTCTAGGATCCTTGTCTCAGGCCTCGATGAACACCAAACTTTTAATCATTGAACATTACTAATGGTGGAATTCATCCTCCTTGCCTACAACAATTCGAGATACGCATTCAAATTGAATCTGTAAAGTCCTTATTTCTATACTTAGATTTAGCATTATTTAGAGACTTCCCAAAACACAACACAAAGTATTTCCGTGGAAGCTACATGCATTCTAGTGCTTCTATTCCAAGAATTCATACATCAAAAACAAAGAACTTAACATCAACTACGTCCTTATTTTTGCATAGATTACAATTAAAACCAAAAATCATCAAATACACTCACTTTGTTAATATTCTTAAGTTTTAATCTTGTGTAGAGGACAATTAAATAAGCAATTTATAGTCATTGAAATTTCATAATTTTCTAATAATAGGAAACGCCTCTATAAACTAACTGAAAAGTTGATGGTAGTTTATTCCAAGGTAACTATCCTCATAAATCCTCTTACTAATGATACTAAGAAAAACTGATACTAAAATATTAATCACAACTCTTTTAAATGCTTTAAAAATAGTGTTACACTTTATGTCCATAAATGTTAAACTTTTCTACAGTAGTCCACTAATCTAAGAAAATTTCACACATTTCAATGGTAATAATTAGAGAACTTGTTCTTAGGTCCATATGCTAATATAGTACTTAGTTCCTTTACTAAAAACAAAATTTATTCCTCACTGTATTTTGATTAGACAAACATGTCATCTATACAAAACCCTATAAACTTACTCCAAAACCTGACCAAACACCCTAGCCAATCAAATCAATAACTAAGCTTAGACCCAAGCTAGTTCAAAAGGTACGACAACTGCTCTTGAAATCCACTGTGTGATCTACTAGAAGTTGCATCTCTAATCATATCCATTACTCACAAATGGTGGATGTCGCTTACGAAGAAATCTAATTATCGGTAAATCTTGGCTCCTACCAAGTAATCAAAAAGACCATCTACATGAGGCTAAGAATGATAGATCTTCTAAAGAAAATTAATAATGATTATAGCAAAGCCAAAGGAACTATATGTCTTCGTATAAAAAACAAGTGGAGCTTCTCATCCAAAAATACTTACTCTTGAATGAAACGACCCAAATTTATGACCGTTTAAATCGACAATAAGCCACGCATGTCGACCCAAACCAATCGCAAATGCATGTAGTTATTGGGAAAAAGAAGAAAAAGAAAGAAAGAAGAGAAAACCAATCACAGAATATCACAGCAGAAGGACAATATATAATAAACAAGTAGCAGTTTAAATATATACATTGGTTATAACATTGATGATTATCAGAGTTACATATCCATACAGATGTACGTAATAAGCAGCGGAAATAAATGCAGCGGAATTACTTACACTTGATATATATATACCAAATCCTCGTCTTCATCCTCCAAGCTATTGCGATCTTCGCTAACTACAACTTCTGCTGACCCGAGCGTATTACATAAAAGAAAACACAACAACACTCGGATCAGCACTAAATCATTCTCTTATTAGTCAAATCAAAATACGAAATAACATCAGTGTCATGGGTATAGTAACTCAAGAGATGTTACGGATTTTTCCATCTCTCAAGGATCTGTTAAACTAATACATAGATAGTATAATACGCTATTATAATAGTGTTTACACAGTAAAGTATAAATACTGAAAATAGCGTAAGCGGGATCACATTTTTACCCTTACACCGTTTATAGTACCGTAGTCTATACAGTACTTTAAGCTCACCGTAAACGATGGCATCAGAGGGCACTCCATAGGTACGATACAAATCAAAATCGTATGGGGCTCTATAAGGATAGTATGACAAGGCACTCGAGGCAATGCCCAGGGTAGGATTCTACCAATTGCGCTCCCGGACTGGTAGTAACGCATAGCAGCCACTACTGCCCACCTCAGAACACACTCCCAAAGTCATAAATGGGCCCAAATCATCATTATCATCATAGTCATAGAAATAGTATCGAAGAAGTGTGTCCGATCAAAGGTGCTACCTCAGTTAGTCATGATATATCTCACATTTTAGTCATTTCAATTCTGACCCGAAGGTCAGGGCTATTTCGTCATCGTTCATCTCCTTCGATTCAATAATAGCCTCCAAGCCATCATACTCATTCTGGATACGTCATAATGTTCACAGTTGTCAAAGTGGCATCGACACTGACAGAGAGTATGCCTTATGTCGACTCCGTTCTCTTTAACAACCAATGCTTACATTTTTCCGCATCGGTCGGTTCTTTTACATTTCACAAAGGTTCGCTTTCATATCAAAATATCATATTTTGTTTCGAACCCATTTTATATTCAAAACAGAATAAAATTCCATATCAAAAATATCCCAATCGTTCCCAAACCAATTATATTCCAAACTAGAATATATTTCCATGTCATTATATTATATTCCTATAATATTTCAAATCGATCTATATTCACATAGCATATACTTCATCTTAAAAGATTCAGTTATTTCAAATCGATTTACATTTGAAATCCCTTCATATTCAAATAAAATATATTATTTTCCATATCTATTCACTTCAATCTTTGGAAATCCAATATATATTCAAGTAGAATAAAATCTACCTTTCCATATCAAAATCGGTTAAAAATCAATTCATATTCAAATAGAATATAACTTATCTCAACTCCATTTGACCCAAAGGTTTAAATCCAAACACTTTCCATCCGGAGGAAGAATTACAATTCATAAAATAAAAATTTGAAAATAATTACTTATACATAAAACCATATATAAATTTTACTTATATAGAATCATTAGAGAGTACTAAGGTAATTTAAATCACTATATATACAAAACAAGCTTACAAAATAAATTTTAAATAAAAAATATATATAAAACTTCACTTATAACAAAGTAGATATGTAGTTTATAAATAAAATAAAATAGAATAAAATAAAATAAAATAGAACAAAATAAAATAGAATTTTATACCTTAAATTGTTTCTACTTCCAAATTTCAAAACTTGAATCAAATTCCATTCTCAAATGGAGCTACACCATTTCGATATCTTATTCCAACCGATTCAACCCATTTCCATTTCGAGGATTTTAAAACCATATTCGTATTTAGTTTAGAACAACTCCAAATATCCTCGATTACTTTTATTCCAAAGTTTAAATTCAAAAAGAATTTACTAAATTTGAGTCCACCAATTATTGGGATAAATCCCAATCATATTTAAATCCAAATTACAAACTTCCAAATTAGTTTGGGAAATTCTTAACCCTTCCAAATAACATCGAGAATTCATATCTTAAGGAAAAATAAAAATTTATCGAAAATTGATACATTCCTTTAAATGAAATTTTCCACCAAATAGAATTCAAATAATTTAAATCATTTAACCAACCGATGTCCATATATAATTTTCTATCCTATGGCCAAATGAATTTAAATTTAATTTCTCGATATTCAGGGATGGATCTATCATTTCAATCCAAATCAGGGTCACAGAGATTTATCATTTCACTCTGTGTTCTTAATTTATTTTATCGATAAACCCCGGGTTTATTAGATGCCCGTAACATCAAGGGTAAATAGGATTTATCGTCACACTCACATGCAATACAATATACTGAATATGAAGCATTAACAGTGTCAATATCAAATTCAGTAATAAAATCTAACCAAGCATCCATCACACCATTCTATTCAACTGGTCCACATTAAACTGTTTCAGGATCAGCAAGGATTCCGATTTCCAATCTAGAAATTTAAATTTAATTAAATAACTAATTATCAATCTAATTTGCATGTTATCACATTGGTATATCAAAAATTTAAGCAACCAAATTCAACAGCCAATCACAACCATGCAACCAAACTATTTCGTAATTTAATTCGATAAATATGGGAATAATTCAGTATTTCGTAAGTGAGAAAATCACTCACCTTTGGGTCCTTAGTGGATCGGACGTCCAAAAGAAGCCCAAAATTTGAAAGTCTCCAAACGCAGTAAAGTTTGTGCCAAAACGTCTGTAATCTCGCCACGATCCCAACGCAACAAACCGCGCTCAAATCCGAGTTAATATGAAAAAGTTAACAGTGTTTTACCTTTTGAATTCAAATTATATAAAATAAATAAAATTACTCCTCACCCAAAGATATTCCGCCACGTCAGCACTCATATTCCATCCTCCCGCTCCCTTCTTCAGCTACAGGAAACCCGTTCAAAATAAACCCATTTATACCCGACCTTTGACCGTCAAAATCCGACGCCTCGGCCCGCCTGGAGACCCCTAACCGCCGGCGACGGAAACTGCACCCCGAGTCGATTCTTCCTACGCCGGAGCCACCCACTCTGGTGATCCCCAGGGCCACCACCATCGATCCCAACGTAAGTTGCTGGAGACCCTAAAACACCAAAATCCGATGCCTCGCTTCACAATAAACCCTCCGACCACATGCAATCGACTCCAAATGCCACTCTCTTCAATACCCATGTCTCAAAATCTCCAATTTCATTCCAAATCAAAAACGCCCAAAATAGGCTTTAGGGTTCCGAAAATTCAGAGTTTTGACCGTGATTTCTGATGAAACCATCCACTGCATGTCGAATCTGAGAGCACTCGTAGGTTCCTTTCGTTGAGAGCTTCATTTTAACATATAATACCCTAGGGTTTGGAGAGATTTTGTTTTTTTGGCTTGTATTTTATTTTCTAGGGTATTGAAAAAATATATTTCAGCCATTAGAGAGGATTGTGAAGGTGAAAGTGTACGTATGATGGAAAATGGCTGATGAGGTGGTCATGGACTTAAGTTTTATACATATATAAGGCCCAAATATAAGAAACACTCAATTATCCTATTATACTGATCTCGTTCACATTTTCTCTTGTACGATCAAACAGTAAGTCGGATTGTAACGCAAATTGAAATCCTATAATAATTCGCCGCTCCGGATCTAATGGCGCCAGTTTCGTCGAATTCCGAGACAGTCGCCAAAACCGTTAAATTTCACAGTTAATTAAATAAATAAAATATTCAATTATTCGATTAACTGTTTAAATTAAATTTTAAATATTTATAAATTCAAATTTAACCAAATTATAACTTAAATAAATTCTATAAATTTATTTCACACATTTTAAATCTTAATTTGATTATTTGAGTCTTAAATTTGAATTTCAGTTATTATTCCCCAACTTAGAATTCTCCATTTAACCAGTTAAATTTGAATTTCCATTATAAACTGAATAACTCAAATTTATTAAATAAATAAAATTTCAAATTTCAAATTGCACCAATTCTAAGTATAAACTAAATTTAAAATCTATTTATACTCCATTCAAATAATCATCATCATTAAAATCAATAAAATTTGATTTTTATCCAATATTATTATATTTTATTTATTTAAAATTTGAAAATTAAATACACAGAAAATATGGGATGTTACATTCTCCCCCACTTAAAATTCTTTTCGTCCTCGAAAAGAGAACGAAATAAGGTATTAAACAAATCATACTTTCAAATTCATACTTATAAAATAGTACTTATAAAATAAGTTATATGATTGAAAAATCTCACAAATTTTTCTAACTCCCAAAATCACGGAAAATTTCGGCAGCATCTCCTTTGTACGGAGAGGTCCAGAAAAATTACAACACATATAAAAACTCAATTATACATCTCATCACACGATGAGGCATCCCAAAAATGGGGAAAACACATACATACGCA
Source organism: Allium sativum (assembly GCA_030737875.1). NCBI lineage: Eukaryota > Viridiplantae > Streptophyta > Magnoliopsida > Asparagales > Amaryllidaceae > Allium > Allium sativum. The sequence goes on along the minus strand of CM060909.1, from coordinate 942,268,347 downwards.
ACTACGCAACTATATAACACAAATACGTACCTCCTTTAGCGTTTATTTGCAAATTTATTTAGCTTAGCATTTAGCATTTAGCATTTAGCGCAAGCGAGCTCCGGAGCGTAGCGCGACTTCCTTACACCTGCTACATACTCACATATACATGAGAATCAAACATATATCAATAGATAGCAACATTATATAACCTACACTACATATCAAACATTCCAACTACAAAAACAACCATGTTACCAACATGCCAGCGAACAAATGGTGTATTATCGGCCCTTAGATGATGGAATTTGACCCTAGCCCACTAGGAAAAAATTGTTTTAATCGTTTCAGGCTTTCCGAATTGTCCGGATTCGTCGAATTCGGATAATCCGTTCAAAAGTTATGACTATTTTAGTGAAGGCGAACACCTCAGCCCGTAAAATGAAAAATGCAGGTCTGAGTTGTTCAACCCAGTTTTTAATCCCTTAGACATCAGAATTTGACTCGGCATGTTTAGGAAAGTTTTAGTTTACATTCAGGCCTTTCCGAATTGTATTCGCACATTAAAATCCGACATTTCGTTAGGGAGTTATGGTCAAAACAATATGGGCATACGCTTCAGATTTTTATTTTCTGCGCGCTGAACTACAACTGTCACTTGGATTTCAACCTAATAAACATGAAAACTAGACAGGATCCCATTAACAAAAGTTTTAGTTCAGTTTCTAAGGTTTCCAAAAAGTCCGAAATTGTCGCATTCCGATCAGCCCATCAAAAGTTATGGCCATTTTAGTTTCAGCTTATCGAGTATTTCAGATTCTTGCATAACACCGATCTATTTTACTTGAAGTTTAAATCTTTCGATCCCAAACTTAAGCCATGTTTAGCCATCTAAAATGGTTGTCGATCCATTATGTTCAAAATATGGGTTTTCCTTTATTTCTTAAATACATTCAGATTTGTTTTCTTTACAATAACCTCAATTTCGTTTTTCTTCATTATTGTTCAAATTATATTAAGCTCATATGCAACTCATCCATTTCACTTGTTCATTCATTCTACTGTTTATATTTACCTCCTTACTCGTGAAACGGATTTATATTCGATTATTTTCCCTATTCCTATATTCTTCTTATTAAGTTCCATTTCATGTCGAGCATTATATCCTAGTTGAGACCTTGGTTCACTTAAATCTTCTTACTAACTTGATTATCTGAAATCATTATCCCATTAACATGGGTCAACCCATCCAAATTCTCATTACTACCCTTATTACTCCAACACACTACTTGAGCGTCGTTAAATTTAGTTCACCAAAATCAAGGGTTAAGATCAGTTATGGTTTATACAACGATTCTATTTCTCTCGTTTTTGAAATTCGTTTTTCTTCCCTAATCCACAAATATATAAATTCTATATCGGCTTATTTAATCCTTCTAGATTGATTTCATTTCATTAAATCCATCCAATTCAGGTTCAGTTTTATTCAAAAATCTCGTTTCAATATTTCTAATTCTAAAATTAGGATTCGCTTAACTATTATTTATTCTGAATAAGCCAATTTATATTTGCATCCCATTTTCCTTATTTTGGCACTTTGATTCATCCTTAACCATTTTCCCTTATTCTCATCTCATATTATATTAAAGTTTGTTTCGATAAAATATATTTTATCTATTCAAGTATGGATTTTTCATCCCAATTCTTTACAAATCACTTATCATGATTTTACACAAATTATCAATATTTTTAATAAATTTATAATCAATATTTTAGTCGGTTTCCAATAACGGCCACCGAACTGCAGCCATAGCGACCTTTTCCAAATTTGATTTGGACATATTTCCAAATCCAACCATTAGATTTCAAATCTCTCATATTCATTGGAAAGCTCTTCTCGATACGAACCCAACGGTTCCAGTTTTGGGAGAATCCGACGGTCGGATCTCCCGCTACGTCCATTCAAAGTCAATGGTCGAAATTCGCGAACGGTCGCTGCGCGGCGCATTCTATTTAAACCATATATATATATATATATATATATATATTTCCTCGGCAAATTTTTGATTCCCTTATTATCGCCCTGCTTAAGCATTTCAATGACCACTGCTCTCCTCTAAATACTTAAATCCATTTCATGATTTCTAGATCTAAAATTCCAATGAACCGAGTTTCCTTAGTACATACATCAATATTTTTAGTTGAGATGAACTCAAATACCCTGATCCCAGGTTTATAGACTAGGTTTTTAAAATAATATATATATATACTTGTACTATTTTATAGAAAAATCATGTCATAAAATTTTAAATCCAAATCTTAATTAACAAAAACATAGAAATTCCAATTCTAGTTTAATCTAAATTCAACCTTTAGATAACATATACTATTACTTTTATATACGTTATCCCATATGGAATTTAATCCAAAATCCTTTGCCAAACCCAATTATAATGATCATTGAGTGGTCTCTCCCCCACTTAGACTCTTCAGAATAAACGTCGATAATGCGTGCACTCATTACCGAAGTCATTTCTGTTGTCCGAGAAGGGATTACACACTCATCTTGTTCAAAATCCTTTGAAAACCACTTCCAGCACTATTTCTTATAATACGATATTATTTCACACTTTGGCAAACTATTTCAAAAGTACCCCAGGATCAAGTTTCAGGTTCATTTCCATTTAAATCTCACCCAATTATACTTAGGTTATCATTTCATTTCTAAATATTTTCTAAATTCATTACCCTTTTTCTTATTAGATTTATTGTCTAATTAACCTTAACAGGTGATAAATTAATATCACCGCCTACTAAAACAGATGTATATATATATATATATTTGAATCAATAATATATTTGATATATATATATATTTAAAAATATAATCAAAACCATATTATGTTGTTCCATTCTATTCGATTATTTAGAAATTCCTATCGATACCATGGCGTCCCATATATCGACCAGAACTTATAAATATTCAACAGAACAAATCGACACAACAAACCCATTTTTATTTCAAATACAAATACGCTCTATCATATATCACTCAAACTCATTCTAGGGTATTACTAACCCCATCTCTAATGAGTTAATTCCCAAGCAGAGCCAAGGTTATCGCTAACCTGGCTCTGATACCAAATGAAATGACCCAAATTTTTGACCGTTTAAATCGACAATAAGCCACACATGTCGATCGAAACCAATCGCAAATGCAGGTAGTTATTGGGAAAAAGAAGAAAAAGAAAGAAGTGAAAACCAATCACAAAATCTCACAGCGGAAGGACAATATATAATAAACAAGTAGCAGTTTAAATATATACATTGGTTATAACATTGATGATTATCAGAGTTACATATCCATACAGATGTACGTAATAAGCAGCGAAAATAAATGCCGCGGAATTACTTATACTTGATATATATATACCAAATCCTCGTCTTCATCCTCCAAGCTATTGCGATCTTCGCTAACTGCAAATTCTGCTGACCCGAGCGTATTACATAAAACAAAACACAACAACACTCGGATCAACACTAAATCATTCTCATATTAGTCAAATCAAAATACGAAATAACATCAGTGTCATGGGTGCAGTAACTCAAGAGATGTTACGGGATTTTTCCATCTCTCAAGGATCCGTTAAACTAATACATAGATAGTATAATACGCTATTATAATAGTATCTACACGGTAAAGTATAAATACTGAAAATAGCGTAAGCGGGATTACATTTTTACCCTTACACCGTTTATAATACCGTAGTCTATACATTACCGTAAACCCACCGTAAACGATGGCATCAGAGGGCACTCCATAGGTACGATACAAATCAAAATCGTATGGGCTCGATAAGGATAGTACGACAAGGCACTCGAGGCAATGCCCAGGGTAGGATTCTACCAATTGCACTCCCGGACCGGTGGTAACGCATAGCAGCCACAACCGCCCACCTTGGAACAAACTCCCAAAGTAATAAATGGGCCCAAATCATCATTATCATCATAGTCATAGAAATAGTATCGAAGAAGTGTGTCCGATCAAAGGTGCTACCTCAGTTAGTCATGGTATACCCCATGTTTTAGTCATTTCAATTCTGACCCGAAGGTCAGGGCTATTTCGTCATCGTTCATCTCCTTCGATTCAATAATCGCCTCCAAGCCATCATACTCATTCTGGATACGTCATAACGTTCACAGTTGTCAAAGTGGCATCGACACTGACAGAGAGTATGCCTTATGTCGACTCCGGTCTCTTTAACAACCAACGCTTACATTTTTCCGCATTGGTCGGTTCTTTTACATTTCACAAAGGTTCGCTTTCATATCAAAATATCATATTTTGTTTCGAACCCATTTTATATTCAAAACAGAATAAAATTCCATATCAAAAATATCCCAATCATTCCCAAACCGATTATATTCCAAACTAGAATATATTTCCATGTCATTATATTATACTCGTATAATATTTCAAATCGATCTATATTCACATAGCATATACTTCATCTTAAAAGATTCAGTTATTTCAAATCGATTTACATTTGAAATCCCTTCATATTCAAATAAAATATATTATTTTCCAAATTTATTCATTTCAATCTTTGGAAATCCAATATATATTCAAGTAGAATCAAATATACCTTTCCATATCAAAATCGGTTACAAAATCAATTCATATTCAAATAGAATATAACTTATCTCAACTCCATTTGACCCAAAGGTTTAAATCCAAACACTTTCCATCCGGAAGAAGAATTACAATTCATAAAATAAAAATTTGAAAATAATTACTTATACATAAAACCATATATAAATTTTACTTATATGGAATCATTAGAGAGTACTAAGGTAATTTAAATCACTATATATATAAAACAAGCTTACTAAATAAATTTTAAATAAAATATATATATATATATATAACTTCACTTATAACAAAGTAGATATGTAGTTTATAAATAAAATAAAATAGAATAAAATAAAATAAAATAAAACAAAATAAAATAGAATTTTAAACCTTAAATTGTTTCTCCTTCCAAATTTCAACACTTGAATCAAATTTCATTCTCAAATGCACCATTTTGATATCTCATTCCAACCCATTCAACCCATTTCCATTTCGAGGATTTTAAAACCATATTCGTATTTAGTTTAGAACAACTCCAAATATCCTCGATTACTTTTATTCCAAAGTTTAAATTCAAAAAGAATTTACTAAATTTGAGTCCTCTAATTATTAGGATAAATCCCAATCATATTTAAATCCAAATTACAAACTTCCAAATTAGTTTGGGAAATTCTTAACCCTTCCAAATAACATCGAGAATTCATATCTTAAGGAAAAATAAAAATTTATCGAAAATCGATACATTCCTTTAAATGAAATTTTCCACCAAATAGAATTCAAATAATTTAAATCATTTAACCAACCGATGTCCATATATAATTTTCTATCCTATGGCCAAGTGAATTTAAATTTAATTTCTCGATATTTAGTTATGGATCTATCATTTCAATCCAAATCAGGGTCATAGAGATTTATCATTTCACTCTGTGTTCTTAATTCATTTTATCGATAAACCCCGGGTTTATTAGATGCCCGTAACATCAAGGGTAAATAGGATTTATCGTCACAATCACATGCAATACAATATACTGAATATGAAGCATTAACAGTGTCAATATCAAATTCAGTAATAAAATCCAACCAAGCATCCATCACACCATTCTATTCAACTGGTCCACATTAAACTTTTTCAGGATCAGAAAGGATTCAGATTTCCAATCTAGAAATTTTAATTTAATTAAATAACTAATTATCAATCTAATTTGCATGTTATCACATTGGTATATCAAAAATTTAAGCAACCAAATTCAACAGCCAATCACAACCATGCAACCAAACTATTTCATAATTTAGTTCGATAAATATGGGAATAATTCAGTATTTTGTAAGTGAGAAAATCACTCACCTTTGGGTCCTTAGTGGATCAGACGTCCAAAAGAAGCCCAAAATTTGACAGTCTCCAAACGCAGTCAAGTTAGTGCCAAAACGTCTGCAATCTCGCCATGATCCCAACGCAACAAACCGCGCTCAAATCCGAGTTAATATGAAAAAGTTATCAGTGTTTTACCTTTTGAATTCAAATTATATAAAATTACTCCTCACCCAAAGGTATTCCGCCACATCAGCACTCATATTCCATCCTCCCGCTCCCTTCTTCAGCTACAGGAAACCCGTTCAAAATAAACCCATTTATACCCAACCTTTGACCGTCAAAATCCGACGCCTCGGCCCGCCTGGAGATCCCTAACCGCCGGCGACGGAAACTGCACCCCGAGCTGATTCTTCCTACGCCGGAGCCACCCACTCCGGTGATCCCCAGGGCCGCCACCATCGATCCCAACGTAAGTTGCTGGAGACCCTAAAACACCAAAATCCGATGCCTCGCTTCACAATAAACCCTCCGACCACATGCAATCGACTCCAAATGCCACTCTTTTCAATACCCATGTCTCAAAATCTCCAATTTCATTCCAAATCAAAAACGCCCAAAATAGGCTTTATGGTTCCGAAAATTCAGAGTTTTGACCGTGATTTCTGATGAAACCATCTACTGAATGTCAAATTTGAGAGCACCCGTAGGTTCCTTTCGTTGAGAGCTTCATTTTGACATATAATACCCTAGGGTTTGGAGAGATTTTGTTTTTTTTGCTTGTATTTTATTTTCTAGGGTTTTGAAAAAATATGTTTCAGCCATTAGAGAGGATTGTGAAGGTGAAAGTGTACGTATGATGGAAAATGGCTGATGTGGTGGTCATGGACTTAAGTTTTATACATATATAAGGCCCAAATAAAAGAAACACTCAATTATCCTATTAGACTGATCTCGTTCACATTTTCTCTTGTACGATCAAATAGTAAGTCGGATTGTAATGTAAATTGAAATCCCATAATAATTCGCCGTTCCGGATCTAATGGCGCCAGTTTCGTCGAATTCCGAGACAGTCGCCAAAACCGTTAAATTTCACAGTTAATTAAATAAATAAAATATTCAATTATTCGATTAACTGTTTAAATTAAATTTTAAATATTTATAAATTCAAATTTAACCAAATTATAACTTAAATAAATTCTATAAATTTATTTCACACATTTTAAATTTTAATTTGATTATTTGAATCTTAAATTTGAATTTCAGTTATTATTGCCCAACTTAGAATTCTCCATTTAACCAGTTAAATTTGAATTTCCATTATAAACTAAATAACTCAAATTTATTAAATAAATAAAATTTCAAATTTCAAATTGCACCAATTCTAAGTATAAACTAAATTTAAAATCTATTTATACTCCATTCAAATAATCATCATCATTAAAATCGATAAAATTTGATTTTTATCCAATATTATTATATTTTATTTATTTAAAATTTGAAAATTAAATACACAGAAAATACGGGATGTTACACTGAAAATCTTTACAAAAGTTCCTTAGTGTTTTTTTCAAAATCTTTCTGTAGTGGTTGAATCCAAGGTCCTCCTCAATGTACATATGGAAAGCTCCTATCGCAAATACTAAACTCGGTCCACAAGAAGATAGGTCTAGAAAAAATAATCCATCTCAATTGATCCTTTGCCGGCCAATTCTAGGGTACGCCTACTATGCACACCCCGAAGTAACCATCCTCTTCTCAACTTTTGAAATGGATTATTGTATAGCTAACTTATCTGAACTCCCATTCGACCAACACCTAATAATGTTATAAACATCACTAAGAATCTAGAAAAGCTTCTAGACATAAGTATGAAACTCAACTCTCATCTTTCCCTTAGAATTATGTTCCTTACTAGCAATGCAACAGGTATAGCATTGTCACAAATATGAATACAAAAAATTATTCCTTTTCTAGGAGGTAACCTTCGATCCGCTTTCGATATTCAAAAAATTTAGCACAACAGGAATTGAATTGGTATGGCCTAGAGATGCTTTTAAAATATTATAAGAAACTTAACATTACAAACCCTCGGGTTGCAAGATTTCTCAAAAGTTTGTCTAATATCTGTCCTAGCTCAACAATCCTCCTCTTGTAGTCACCGTACCCTCATTTAACCTATTCTCTAGATTTTTCCAATTCCTAAAACCCTAAAACAAAAACATCCCAGTCAAACTCTACTCTAAGTGTCGAAATCTTAGATAGTCAAATACTTGGCTATCATATCTGGACCCTAAAACTAAATTATTCCCGAAAATTCCCCAAGTATCCCCTTATATCTATAATTTCTATTCCAAAACCCTGACTAATCATACAAAAAAGTTTCGATCCTCCTATAGAGTTAAGAGAATATTACTATGTCTATAGAAGTGTGTAAGTGCAAACAATCAACTGGCACCTCTAATACAAATTTCGAGTATTTACTATATCTGTAAAGGACTGCTCCGTTATGCCTACAATATATATAAATGTTATACATGGTATATTTTCTATTGTAGCTTCTCTCCATGTAGTCATCCCTCCTACTAGTTGAAAAGTGTTTCTAAAGGAGTTAATAGTCTTGTTCTAAAATAATCAATTGAAAGGATTTTGGAATGAAGGTGTGTGAAATTCCAAGTCAAAAGAGTATGGATTAGAAAAGGGAAATCAAATGTTAACTCTCCTACCTCTATCACATCTGCCGATAGATAATAGATTTGTATCCAAAAATCGAGCTTGAACGGCCTGTGCTTTGGGCCTCTTTGCTACACTAATCCTTTGAGTGCACTCTATGCTGATATGTCCATGCTTCCCATAAAAAAGAAGCATTTTCCTTTAGATCGTCCCATCTTATAGTCTTGAGCATAATTGTGTATATTCGAAAGATATGACACATATTATACTTCCTAACTTTTCTTACTTAGGGTCTTCCCTCTTTATTCTTGTTACTCCCTTACTTGACTTCTCCCTTGGAGCAAGATGTTTCCCATCTCGCCAGAAAAACTTCTACACCCAAACTAGGTCTATCACCTACAAACTCGCATGCCTTAGAGAGATCAGTCGTCGTTCGTGGACAATCGAATGCCCCAATTATGGATGTTGGATTCTACATATTTTCTTGTGGCTTTATTGGTGTTGTGTTCTAAAGGTTACTACGTAACCAAGCAAGAATTATGATGCCCTAATAAGGACTAGGGACATCTACCAATCTGCAAGAGAAAAATATAGGAACTAAGATTCGTAGGAGTCAAAAGAAAATTTTGCTGACTTAAGGGGATAGAACTTTGTATTTCCAAAATACTTTATTTTGAAAATTTTATTTTATTCATAAAATGGTTACTTTTAAAAAATTAAGTTTTTAGGAATCCTGTAACCATAGGCTCTGGTATTAAAGGTAACACCCCAGACCCCTTAGTATCTCCAAATAGGCACACTAAAGGATGTGGAGTGTTTGTAGGTATAACTAAAACTAATCACATAAACTAAAGTGTATAATACATGTAAAAAATAAATACAACGAAGACATAAATTATTAAAAGTATAATTTACTATTAATTTCAGAAAGTATTCTCCATTTCAGAAACCAACATCAAGTCATAACAATAATACTATGTCATGAAATAAACTACATATCTTACTCGTCCTCGCTAGAAAAATCAAAGTACAGAACATAAAAACCCTTCTCAAGTAGTAGTACAAACCAACCAACTGAAAATAGTGAAAAAGAAAAGGAAAAAGGAATACTTATGCAATCATGAATGAACTCCAACAAGCACTTTCCTGCATGAAATCTGAAATAATCAATATCAACTTTGTGAGCCTAAAGTGAGGACAAATGAAAGAAAGAGGAGTCAATCAGATACAAAGTCTAGTGAATAAAGTAACTACTAGCATGATATTAAGGTAAAAGGATAGACTTAATAATCGTTCTATGTATGTGCAAAAACAAGATAATTTCTAATAATCAATCTTATAACCGAGTTTCTTCCTTGATTGTTTGCACTTTACTAATCCTAGTTATTTGGGTTAGAATTAGATTTCCCAATTCAACTCTTTGATCTGCTCTTACACTCTACTATTGATATCCTATGATCTACCATCATATGGAAACGTTCCACTAGAAGGTATTATTTACTCACAAAAAGACACATATACTAATGCATGTCATAGTAGTCCCTGATAGAAGTCTACACGCTTAGAAAACAACAATGCCATACTAATCAAACTTTGTTGACCTCTTATGTCATTGTTCCACCCAAGTATTTCCGGTTTCCCCAAAAAAATCAGATGTTGTCAAAGGGAAGTAGGTCGGATGGTTCCTAGAAACAAATTATGGGTTTGCACACCCAACCCAATCTTATTCAGTTAATCTCTTACATCTATTGTTCCATTTAAGCGTGCCTGGTATTCCTAATAGTATCATATCTTATCTGAAATGTGGACGTGGTCAGAATGGATCTTAGCTACTAATTTGCGTTTTCTTTTATGCTTAGCCCAATCCTATATCTGAGCCCAATCTATTGACCCAATTCCTGATAGAGTAATGATATTACTAGTATCATGATAATTTTATTATTCTTTTTTATTATGATCTTTATGATCTTTTATTATCATAATAATTTGTTTACTTTTCTTTTTCTTATAAATTACAATATTGGTCATAATTCAATTCAAATTTTGTATAAATATACTTAATTTAGTACGATTCCTTCTTATTGTAAATCTGCAATTTCTACATGTAATTACTGTAAATATAATCCTTTCAAATTTAATCCATATTGGCGAAGTTTTATATTATTATTCAACTCCACATGCACAAAAAGAAGATTAAATATTGTGTTTGTAAACTAACATTTATGGCTCTGAGAAAAATGTGAATAATTACAGAAAACTGGAATTACCTATAAAAATAACTAATAAGGAAAAAGACTAAAAAAATTAACTTACAGAAAGAAGCAGTAAGAAAACATAAAAATTACTTATAGAACTTAAATAAATAAAATAAACTGTAAGAAAATTAACAAACAACATACATAAAAGAATTACAAAAAACTACTAGAAAAACTGTAAGCAAAAACAGTAAATTAAACTATTAATAATCTTAAACTTTTTAACTATTATAATCTAAATATTTATTGTACTTACCCGTGGTCCTAAGCTCTTTCCCTGGCAACGCTGTAGATCCCGCCTCTAAGTGGATTATAAATATTTTCCCTAGAAAAATTTAAGCTTAAGGCCATCTGATAAGAGATAACCCAAAGAGGGGAAAAGATTATGTTGTGAGTGAATATCTTGGTCTATGGTTCTTTATAAAGTAGTCGGGGAACTCATACCATTAGATTCAAGATTTAGTTCATGCTATCCATGTCACCGATAGGATTAGGGCCATAAGATCTAAAATTAGACACACAAGGGTTGGCCATATCACCAAAAAATTAAATCTATGAATTCTCCATGAACATGGATGCGATTTGCGGCTAGGCTATCAGGCTCGTCTACCTGACCCTAGTTGGATCGACCTATTGGGTCGACCCATACGTTATATATATAGAGAGGATCAAGAGCACCCCCAAATAGTGCTACACCCCTTTAGCCCCCTAATTTCCACCACATATTCATGTTTCTCTCTCCTTCCACTAATTATCTCTCCCGCCGCCAACTTATTTAATTATAAACGTGTGGCTCACGTTGAGGTGCAAAAGGAGTTCCATAAAAACGTGGTGCCATATAACCTCCCTTATATATATATTCTTATTTATCTGTTCAACTTGTTTCTTTTTTATCTTCTATATACAAGCTCATATTTTGAGAAGTCATGTATGGAAATTAACCAGAAAATTTCTATGGACATAGTGGAAAAGGTTTTGTAACCAAATTCGACTATCTATGAAAATTCTCTTTTTAACATCTTTTTATATTTACAGTTGAATCACTTTTTATTAAAGTTTTAACTCATTCCTCTTCATTAATATTATATAACTTCCAATAAATTCCATTAACACCCAACTTAATTTATGTTGTTATGCAGTTACTATTTCAAATTTAAACTTGCATGTTAACATTTGTGAATTTATTCTTTTATTAGCTTTTAATTTTATGGTTATAATATTAGTCTTCAATTCCTTCTTTTATTCTTTCATAACATTATTTTGGATATTTCCAATAATTCTATTTATGACCTTATAACATAATATTTTAATAACATTGATGTTTAATATTCAAATTTCTTAGTTGATTGTTTTCAAAATTGGTTGTTACATTAGTGGTAGTATGAATCGCTATTTTAGATGTCCTGATTCCTCTAATTGTTTTGGTACTCAAGTGCAAGGAGTCGAGTATGCCAAGCTATATAGATACTTAAATGTCTAGGACGTAGATTGTTCATAGGAACAAAATTAACCGTAGTGGTGAAAGATTATTTTACTTTATAGCAAGGAGTTATTTGGAGTTGGATAGTGAAACGAGATAGAAAATTATCTTGAGAAAACTCGAAGGTCTAATCTAAATTGGTTGAGAGTTCTTATAGCTTTAGCTCACTCTAGATCAGTTCATGGAGCACTTCAAAGAAAATTGTCTTGACTCTTCAACAGTAAATGCCTAGTTAAGGAGTTCGACGGTATGAGTAAGGTGATATGGTTATGTCAAAGGATGAATTCGAGATGACATCAAAGTACGGTTTAATTTTCCTAGTTGATACTTCACCCAGAAAGGATGGAATTTTATAATTGGGATAAGCGATCAACTAGGAGAGTAGTCACTTTCATTTGGATAGAGGTAAAGGCTTTGAGAGGTTGGTTGGTGGAGCTATTGATGTTCGAGCCTGTAGCTAGTTGAGAGTTGTCATGTTTATATAGACCAATCGTGGAAACATATCATGGATCATCATTTCTGTTTCGTCGAGTGCTTCCTCAATTTAAAAGAAAGGAAGCAACATCTCCACTTGGGATATGTTTTTCATTAATGGCGATTACATATGTGTTTTATTTTGATGGTGAGGTCTTAGAGTTCTATTAGACCTTGCAGATTGATGGATGGAGCAGGAGTGGGACACGAGAAGATTTATTTGACATGTCTTGATTGTGTCTTACTGTGTTGATGGCTCAATTAAACTATATATGTGTAACATCATGTGTTGGTCGCTAGGGAATAACATTGTGCATGACTGTAGCATCCATAGAATTTATTTTTGGGCCTTAAGGTAAGGGAATGTTATAGCGCAGGTGTCTATACTTTGCAGTATACATCAATCGTCAAAACTCAATCTTATCAAGTCATGGTCGTTTGTTTGATTGTTGTTTTTTCAAATGATTGTTTTAGCTTAATTAACTTAGTATTATAGTCTAGATTCTAGCTCTTTGGGTCGGTATTACACTTTAGGGATTGACAGAGTATTATACAGAGTTATGGTAGGTTGGGAGAGGGTGTCAGTGATTATAGGAGCAGATGTTCACTAGGGAGTATTGGTATGTTATTTACTATATGAGGAGGTAATGGCAAGTTGTCTATAGTAGCTCGAGATTCCAAACTTTGATTTATTGGAAGCATTGGTCTCTAAAGAGATTTAGTTTTGTATTGACCTGATAAAGAATGTCAGACTATAGTGATACTTTTAGGAGGAAAGGCACCCAGATAGAAGAGAAGAAGCTCGAATTGGAAATGAATGACCTTTTGGAAAAAGAACGCCATTTATGGAAGCATAGTTGGGTAGTCGAGGCAAGTGGTTCCCTAGGTTATGTGTCAATTATCGCTTACTAAAAGTGGCCAGATTACCACCATAATGGAGTTAAGTTTTGTGTTGATCAGGTTACAGATGTCGAACCACTATTCATGCCTGTAGGTGATATGGTACTTATGAAGTAGGAGATAAGTAGTTCTTGTAGCTTGGTAGATCCGCTCCATGGTATCAGGGTGTTCTCTAAACTGGGCTTTTGGAGGAATTTAACAATAGGAGAGTAATTGGATGGAGCATGCTGGTTACAGCATCTTGTATGCTGCTTTGATCTTAATTGATTAGTTGGACCGTTCGAGTTGACGGGAAAGTCATCCTATTTTGTAGGATTTTTAGACCGTGTTCCAAATTTTTGCATTGAGCGATTATGCTTATGTTATCCGAACGGATTCTCATTTCCCATTCATGAAGATAAAGCATAAGGTATAGGCGAAGTTGTGTTGATTGGTCTTGATGAAGCGCCAATGGATGGTTTGGTTTAGGATATCACTTCAGGGTGAGGGAAGTGAGGTGTTTTGGTCGCGTTGAGTTGAGCAGGACGTCGATATCGATCCGGTAAGAGTTGTGGATGTTTGGAGTTTGAAGATAACTCAAGGAGAACTTCGAATTCGAAGCTTGAATTAAAAGTTGTTGAGTCTGTCAACATTATATATTCACTAAAAGAGTAAGGGGCTAACAAAGCTCACTCGGCATTGTTTCTTAGGAAAGTGCAGAGTTGTTTCTAAAATAGAGGTTGTCACTTTCCCAGTCGACAACTACTAAGGATGCACGAAGAATATCAGACTCCCAGTTCAGAGTAAGTAGCGATAGAGTTCGCTTTTGAGGCACTAATTATAGGGATGGATCTAAATTGTTTAGTGATATCACATCACTAGGTTTCTCTTCTTTTAAAGTGATCTGGATCTTCTCCTATAACAATGGTTAGAGCTCCCTGTCTTCTACTATAGCCATTGAGTTTGAGATGTATCAGTTTAGGCGCAATATTCCTCTAGTAGATGAGGCTCGAAATAATTGCTGGTTATAACTCCAAAAGTTCGAAATGACATGTTATAGACTCAACCATGGTGGTAGGCTGTTTATAGAAGAGGTGTTGTTGTTCCCGCCATCATTAGTGGAGAGAGATTGGGCATTCGTATCAGATGGATGAATGATCAGCGAATAATGCTAATAGGAAGTGTCGGGTATTTCCATATAGCTACTCGAAGTCCATAAGCAGATGTGGGAGCAATTATCAATGGTTTCCATAAATAGGTCATCAAGAAGTTGAGAATATTACGGTAACACTCAAGTTAAATCTGATTCGTTGACGAGAGATGTTGGACTTGATATTATTAATGGGATAGCAACCAAATTGTCGAGTCATTTATGGACTTGATGTGTCCTACTAGGTAGGATAGAGTCCTGCATCCTATGGTTGGTTGGATATTAATTTTGATGTTTGCTATTGTTTTATCTGTATGTGTTTGAGAGTTGATGTTCATATGACTTCTTATACATATGTGATTGCTAGGCATGTAGGATAGCCTTGTTTTTCTTGTATGTGTGTTTCCATACATGACTTTGTAAAAAGTGTGGTATAAAGTTGCAGTTTTTTAGATAAAGCAGCGCATTCGACGTTCTATTAGAGTTTCTCGTGATCTACGCTAGAGTTGGGAGAGAAGTTGCTTTGTTGGTTCATCTCCTAACTAAGGGTTTGTCACTTATATTCTTCAATGTCCAATTGTTTGGAAATAACAGTGCGACATTAGCCGTTTAGCTAAGTTACATCGATCCTGAATTTTGATTGTAATTGTATTTAGGAATAGAAATATTAGCTTTATGCCAAACTCCAAGTCTATTTAACCTTTTAGTGACCGCTTTCAACAATTGTTCTTAGGAGCAATGAGCGATGATTTGTTTTGGGTCATCACTTATGTGCGAGTTTCCGTTTGTGATGTTCTATCCTTGGGCATTTCATGGATGAAATCCATTAAGAGGGAATAATGTAATGATATGTATTCTTGATGATTGGATATTTAAATATTTTATTTAAATATTAGTCACTAGTTAAATGACGATTCAAAAATGAGATTTTCCATAAATAATCGAATAAGGGCTCGAGACCATTTTTATTAAGTATGGATCGTTCGTTAGGTAAAGAAAATATATAAAGATAGTCATTATGTGGATATTATCATTCTAGGGCGCGGTGTCGAATTATTAGCAAATTTATATTTTTAGAATCGTAACATTGAGCTGTTGTACGCTGTTACGTTTCATGGTGGCCAGGTTTACCATTCGATCATTTGGTACTAAAACGCATGTTAATTTTGGACAGAGAACTGAAAACAATTGGGTATAATAATACTATAGATACCCATCATTATCCAAAACCCTGATTTTTTATTGTCCTTGTATTTTCTATTATCTATTTCAGTACAAATTCCATTGTCGCCTACTCCCTTTTTAAACTAAAATCAAAATCTCCATTTCTACTCATCTATAAATCTCGAATTTTGGATCATTGAAATTGTATTGGCAAGAGATACACATGGGTATGCTCAATGGAGAGTGTGATGTCAACTGGACATGATTGGATTTTACAATGGAATACTAGGGCATAGGTTTGCAGATGATGTGATTGGAGATAGGAGACGAGATTATCGCCAATGACATCGGCATGGTAAGGCACGACAACATCATGAGCTAGATGTGGCTCGATCGGGTTTTGGGGATCCCGCCTGGGCAGTTTGAAGGGAGGAGGGTACGGGAACGCATTCTGATGGATGGGGTTTGGGGCGGTAGTGATGGTTCAGGCGAGTGGAGATCGAGTCGAGGAGTTGATATTTGCAATCAGTTCATCAATTTGTTATCTAAAACTCTGTATCAGAATGGGGTAATGCAGGTTTAGAGGGGAGGGCATATGCATAAAAAGGTTTGGCAAGTTGGGGAAGAGAGGTTTTAGGTATAATTAGGTAATAAACAAGGTTAATAATTTGTTTTTATCAAATTCATTTATTTAAAAATCTTGAAACTTATACATATAATAATTTTTATGTACAATGTCTTATTTAGACGATGTTTCTTCTGTTAGAGAGTCAAATAGGCGAGCTATACATTTTGACAATAGTTTGGGCTGATTTGGCTAAGATAAGTAATATTTTCCCTCGTTGATCAATAATTGTTTGTACTGCAAAAATTTGACTTTTTTATGTGATTTAAATTTTTTAATTTTAATTTCTAGGATATTTGAACCTAATTTACAATAAATAAAAATAATTAAAAATTTATTTGATTAATTTAAATTACATTTTGATTAGTTTACCCATTTGTGCATTATTGCACACTATTTTGACACAATTGCTAGAACTAAACAATTTTGACGTCAAATCATCACCAATAATTTTAGATAGGTTTTACTTATTTTATGGATGCTATTGTGGATGCTTGTTAGCTAATTCAAATAAAAATATCATTATGGGTTGCATTAATGATTGTTTTCTTAATTAGTTAAAACGTCGCTCTTAGCGAGCTATATTAGTAAAAATCTCATCTTCAAGGGTTGCTAGTGGTTATTGATTGAACGCACAAGAAAATTTTAGTGCATATTGATCGGTTACATGTATACGACTTGCAAAATATGACATGAATTTGTGAAGGACAAGCGACGCATATGAACTAATCAGTATATGGCTCAGCATTAAAGCATGGCGAGGGACCTAAATATAGAGAGTAGACTTGGTGACAAGCTTTGATTTCGCAGGGATGTCAGACGTTTTCACTTAATAAGTATTTAACCAATTTTTGTTAAGTACATGATCAGAGTAGTTGTTACTAGTAACAGTAAAGTGATCGATATCAACTATTGTTGATATTAGCCATTTTGGCTTATTTGGTGTGGACGATGATGTGATTCCAAGGAGCATGATTTGATGGTTCATTTGATGGAGGGTCCTACACAACGGCTCTTCGACCAGTGTTTTTAGCGTGAGGCAAGGATATACTTCTTTAATGCATTAATGTTGTCATTCGATGTTGGTGGTTGCAACAACTCACTCGAAATGGACCTAAATATCAACCCAGAAACAGTCCATCAAAACTTAGAGCCACTATATATAGGTTGTTGGTTTCTATATGAAATAAACTAAATAGAGCCAAACTACAAATAAATCAGATCTCACAGTGAATTGGACAAAATACAATGATAAAATAGATATGCCATATAATAAAATCATCATAATGTCTGAATACATCATAGTCAAAATGTCTCAAACACTAAACCAGGGTACTTCATCATAATCTCCGAGATATAATCAAATAATAAAAATAAAATGAGATAGCAGTCTCCATGATCAAGCTACTCATCATCTTCCATCTTTCCCCACTAGACCATCCTACCTAACCTAAGTTGTTGAAGGAGGGAGGTCAGAACGATAGTTCTGGTGAATAAAATATTTAAGCATAAGAACCTTTTTCCTATACTTTGGTAGTATAGAACCTTGTGAGGTTATGTCTAGGCAACCATACACACATATATGAATGTTTATCTACTAATACACATATATAGAATGGGAAGAGTTAAATCCTTTAATCACTTAAGGCTAAATAAAAGAAAGGCGGATTCAAACTATCACTTAATACCCCATGGCTGACCCTAATCACTTAAGACCTCATTTCCTTGTAGACCTCACAAATATGTAAATACTCTAAAACTTATGCGAGATATACTAAACGACCACTTAGTACTGGGATTTTAGGCAGACTACTTCTTATCATTTAAGACCCTCCGGATGGACTCTACATTACTATTTAGATGACACTAGAGGTGAACTTCTAGTCACTTAATACTTCCCGTAGACTGGTGGTTTCCCTTCCATGTTAGGTGAATCTCTTGTTAGCATATCCCCTATGTATATCCTCACTATATAGTCACCTAGAAGAAGCGACTACTCCCAAAGAGCTAACTAAATCTCTAACACGATGTACCTCACAGCAATTAGGGAAAGACGGGCTCATATATCATTTAATACCTTAAGGGCGAGTCCTAAGACTACAGCCCGAACTCTTACGGATAAAACTATTAGAAGTTAGACGAGTCCAACCAATTAATACCCTAAGAGGAAGATCGGTCTGTTAATGCCCTCTCGAGGCAGGCCTATCCGTATTCTTAATGGCCCATGGCACTAGACATCTCACATTAACCCACCTTCTTTTAGTTGCAAATGGTCGGGTTGTCCACGCAGATTCCTAGTACAAGAAGGGGTTAACCTCACTTCCCCAGGTCATTAAATATTAATTAAAGGCCATTAACTCATAAAAAACACACAATTTTCCTAGTGGGGCCATTTAACTCGAAACTCCTAATTAAATGTGATAAATACGTATTTAAGATACGCAGACTACGTTATATTATAAATATAAATAAATATGCAATAGATGGCACACGCGAAATAAACACTAATTGATGGAATGTCAATCTATACGAAAGAAAAAATATTCACAAGTAATATTCCCTACAATTCAAATTATGGCATATATGATCTCATTTAATATTTTCAAATTTAGTAGGGCAATGACAATAACCTGCCCTAAAGATAGAGTTATAATCATAGATTCTTAAATTACATTAGTAAATAAAAGGGTAATTTACAAACATGACTTTATATATTCATTTTAGTCTAATTTTACCTTTTCTCCGGTTTATGGAACTTTTACATAATAGTATGGATTTTGGTTACAAGTAGTTTATAGTACCCAAACCTGCCATTTTATAGATGAAATAGTGATTTAACTCCTCCTGATTTAATGTACCCAAATATGCTAGTTCCATGTGAACTAAAATTTAAAATAGAAGTGAGAAGAAAACAAAAACAGATTGTTATTTTAGTTTGATTGATGAACAAGAACAAAATCCGCTTTCTGTTTACATCTGTAATCCAATCTCAAATAATAAACACAGATGAACACTTCTGTTTAATTAGAGGTTTGAGGAGGTTTTATGTTTTATTCTCGTAATCCCCAAACCTATTAGGCATATCCAATTAAAATTCATACCAAAAAGATATACAAGCAAAAGTAAACACAAAGATCACACTCATAGCCCAATAAAAAGAAAGTTGTGTTTATTCCTAGCTTACGGATTATTGCCACGCAAATCAATTCCAATTCTCCGCTCTTTAGGATTAAATATGTACAAGAATAGTAAAGAATCATATATATATATATAGAAATTATAACCATAGTTTTTAAACTGAAATATAAAAAGGAAGAAATGAGAAAGAAACTAGCATTCCCTAAGAACTGGATCTAAACAAAGACAAAGAAGGAGAAAAATATAAAATTTAAACCATCCATGACATCAAACACTAAATTATATAACCTAAAAACCTAGCCGCCACCATCACTTACGCTCACTTAGCAGTCCACCTCCCCCTATAGAGCGATCAACCACCATCCTAATTCATGCTTGGTGAATCTAATTCATACGTCTTTGTTTAAATGCAAATATATAGTAATAAATTATCTTTTGTAATGTGTCCCCTTCGTGATACACACACACACAACTTTGAATTCGAAAATGGAATATTCCTCTATAAAAATTTATTTATTCTCATTCCATGCATATCCAATTTAAATTCAAATTCAGATTCGCTAGTTTATTTATTTTAAATTAAAACTTATTATATTTATATCACTTATGTTTGAACTTTGTTTTCAACAAATAAAATGTATGATCCAGATTTTTAGTTACCTAAATTTGAATATTTAAACCTGTTTTAATTATTGAATTAGAAATATAACTGTATTTTTATATATAATTTATTAATAAAATGACATTTTTGCACGTATAAAATTTAAATTTAATTTAAAATGAACTCGCAATAGCGCGATAGTTCTTAATATTAAGTTTTGAACTTCAATTGAACATACAGGATATGATATAAGATGGAATTCTTTGAAATAATAATCATTTGAATCTATTTTAGTATAATTTTCTAATAAAAGAGAAAATTCGAGATTTCAGGTTATAGATTGTCATTTGTGTCAAAATCAAATTTTCAGAAAGTAGCAATGAAATCATTTATAAACCATAACGTTTATTTATAAATTTAAAAAGGTTTTATATAATTTAGATATCGTTTAACTCAAAATATTATAATGTTGACTTTTTAAATCCATATTTGTTTATATTTAAAGCAATATATATACTCCATTTGGATAAATACGATATAATAATTTAATATGGGTCCATTTGGCACAGGTCCCTATTAAGTTTTAAAATTAGGCTCATATCCGGTCCAAAACTTATTGTAAATTAGGTCCCTATTTTTCAAAAATTCATCAAAAAAACAAAAACAATACATAAATTTGAATTTAATTAAAACATGTAAACGTTAAAAAAATCAGGTCAAAAAACCATCAAAAACCATGTCAAAACCAAAAAAAAAGGAAAAAACCACGAAACTACAGTTAACTGCATAATAATATGCACGGGTTTGTATTGTCTTGCTTATATCTGTGCAAGTATTTAAGTCATGCATCTGTGTTGCTTTTTTGCATACATCTGTGCTAGTATTGCAGAATTCTTTCATAAAAGTGTGCGAAAATTCACAATCTTGCAAGTCAGTTCACATTTATTTGCATTAAGGTGTGCTATAAAAATATTAAAGTTGCACGCATGTATGCTACAATCTGCAGGAAAAATGTAGTACAGTTTCACCAAATGCAATACATGCATACATGTGTGCAGGTATTTCAAATAGTGGCACAAATGTATGCAAGTTTCGGTCCAGATTTTCAAAGAAACAGCTTAAGCAAAAGTTGCACACGTGTATGTCATTATTAGTAATAGTTGCATACATGTATGCAACATTATTTTCCATGGACTTCCGAGAATATTTCCAGAATTTATAATATATTTTTTAATGACAGCGCCTTTTTTCTTAAGTAGAAGGCGAAAGTTTTAAAAAGTGGGGGCGGGTTTGATTAGAAAAGTAGGGAGGGATGTGAACCTAATTAAGTTTGGTTTTAGGGATGTGTGCTTAATATTCGCATTTATTATTATTTAATTGGATTATTTAGAATTTATTTATATTTTATCAACATTATATAAGCTTAAGAATAGCCATTTTGTAAATGGCCTTGGTTTTCCATGAATAGTTTCATTAGATTCGCAACGCAAAATTATTGTACGAAACCAAATTTCGTGACAATTCGATGTCGTATGTGAAAACGGTAGCCATAAATGCTTAGATGTTTTGTATAGCGTGTAATTAAATGAATTTAATTTAAGCAGATGAGTATTTGTGCATAACTTGAGCAAACAATCAAATTAAGGCATGAGACTCGTTCCGTTGAACATGTATTGACGTTTAGAGTTAGGATAGGTAAGTAGTTCGCTATTTTTGGACATCATGTAATTTGGTGTCCAAAATAGAGTTTTGCATATAAAATAACATTATGGGAAATAGTTTCAGATTGCGACGAAACTTGTGCCATTGGATCTGTATTAGTTAGTTCTTGTAGGATTTCAATTTTCAAATCGATCGGACTTACTGTTTGATCATACGAGTGGTAAAAGCCTAGATTTTTATTTAATTTTTTTATCGATTTAATAAATAATTATAGAATAACTAATTTTCTAACGAACTCGGATTTTCAATGAATTTTTTTATTAAATCTGTAATGATTAATTATTTTAAGATTTCAAATTTCAAGTTAATTGGATTTATTTTGTGGTCGTGCACATTTTAAATGCGTTTCGATTCAAGTTGTGATTTATAAAGGAATTTTTTACAAACAATCTTGGAATTCGAAGGAACCTGTTACATCGTGTTCGGAATATTTATTTGTGCTAGGATTTCAAATTTCTTCTCAATTAGAGGTGTATGTGGTGTTTTAGGTTGTTACTTCGTGCCGAAGTTTCTAAAATAATATAATATTCATACTTTCTCTTTAAATACAAGGTCAAACCCTAATTTTTGGGGTCAAACTGAACAGCCATGATCAAAGGAAAATTGTGCCTCCACTATTTCTATTTCAAATGGCGGTGAATTAACCGACTTCCATCTATTTAATCTCAAAATCCACTCACTGATTCGAATAACATTCAACTACAAAGTAAACGAGCTCATCGAGATCTTGATATTGATCAGAGGTGATCGATTCTAAGGTGCTAAGGTGAACGAAATTGTGCCTGAAATAGCTGGTGTTCGAAATTATTTTGGGTGTAATGGGGAATGTTTACATGAGGTCTTGGGCGAAGGTAGGGGTTGTCTCAGGCTTCGAAGTGATGTAGGCGGATCTGACTCCAGCACGACGAGGTGGAGGGTATTTGGAACCCTAGAGGCCTAAATTGGGTTCTATTTTCATGCAAGCTTGAATACTGGAAGAAGTAAGCAACATGGGTGGAAATCGCGTACGGGGAAGAAGGAAAGAAAGATCGGCCCGATTTCTTTAACGTAACTAGTTGTTAAAATAATCATTTAGGAAATAATTAATATATTTAAATGATATAAACTTTAAATGTTAATAACTTACTAATATGTGATTAGAATTAGACAAAACAATTGGAACCATATTGACGAGGACTTCGCTATGAAATAGGATTGAGTGCATTTCAAATCAACTGGAATTTTCAGATAAATTAAACACTTGTTTAAACTGAAATGATCTGTTTTAACAACGAATAAAATCTAGGTGGGTTTACTCACTCAGTTTGTCCTACTTATATTTTATACAATTCGGGTTTACAATTGTATGTTATTGTGACACCCCACATCCGTTAATGTCACACTTTAACAGAATGCTATAAGTTTCATGAAGTGTTATAGGTAAACAGAAAAAGAGACTTCACAAGACAAATATAAAATAACAGCGGAATTTAAAACTTTATTTTCCAAATAGAAAACATCATGGTCCAAATTTAGTTACAACATAATTCAAAAATACAGAAAACCCATTACATCAATTTAAATTATCTTCCTTGTACTAACATCAGAGTACAGTAATATAAAAGCATATTCCAAAAAAATATAGCCATATCAGATAAGATAGGAAATAAAAGCGGTATATCTAAGCAGCTCCAAGCAGAATGAAAGATAAAATCCAAATAAAGCGTGAGTATTCCCACCTGAGAACCTGGGAGGAAACAAAAGAGAGAGAAGAGGAAACAAAATTGGCCAGACATAAAGTCTGGTTAGTCCAGTTACTTTTAGCATATAAATAAGTAAAAGCATCATAACAGGCATATAAACTAGATGAGAGATATAACTGTATCATAAGACAGGTATAACAAAATGAGCAGGATAAGCAGAATAATCAGAACAGAATAGGTTATGCTTCTCTAATAATTTCTCTCTGCACTAATACTAGTATAACAAAAACAAGGTGATCCTTATAGAAATAGATGGTTAACTTAGGTGTACTTTTAGTGATGGGTTTTAGCCCCAACAATAATAATAGACAACCTAACAGAAATGACAGGTGTTACCCCCAACGATAATAATGGGCTTCTAAACAAGCAAGACTAGATGTACCCTAATTACTACCCTAATCGATCAGCTCTCTACCCTATAGATACCCTGTGCAGGCTCCACAGTTGGATGTATCACTTGCGATAGTGGAAACTTGTTTATTTTTGAGACACACAACAATATCTAGTGATGCCATAGTGTCTTAATTTTCCCCGAGCAAGTCGGACCCATGCACGCACATGGCTCTAGTAGATCTCGCGCTGTCAACACTTCCACCTATTTGAACCTTTTACAATCAACTCAGTAAGCATGCCCTGACCCCGACCTAGTTTGGGGTTTCCCGTTTGATACCAAGATGGGTTACCGATTGATACGGGTTCCACACAACAGATGATATAAGCCACCCCCTAGGCTTGCATCCCCACTACTAGGATTTTAATAGGTAATTAGGCCTAACAGTTTCACAAGGTTGCATAATCCCAACATGTAATACAGGTTGAGTTTGTTGGGCTTATATAACCCCTCACAGATTTAACAAGATTAACTCAACCCCCACTGATTCAAGCAATTTTACTTAACCCTTACTCAATTCGACAGGTTCATGTAACCCCCATAGATTTAAATAGGTTAAGTATTTCAGGTTAACAAGTTATTATCATATTTCCATTTATGCTGTTAATGGACTAGACCTCCCACATTAAGCCTACCACTTCTGGATGTTGGATATGTCGGGCGGTTCCGAGCAGACTTCTACCATAAGTCTGACTTAACCTCGTGTCTAGCACCATTACGTGTACATTTACGCACTCGACCCCTTACATTTGATTAACCACTTGCGGTTGCTGGATTTGCCAGGCGTTTCCGGGTAGATTTCTACCACAAGTGTAATCTAACCTCGTGTCTAAGTGCAGTTACAGCCTCTATTTACTGTAGTTTTAGGCATATTCGTTCTTAACCAATTATTCATGTTCATCATAGGTTATGTCCCAAATCAAAGCCTTATGTCATGGTATATGTTATGCCCCAAAATCCCCGTCATGTTTTCCAGTACAAGTTATGCCCCAATTTTAACATTCAACAACCGTTCCCAATTTCTTGCATTCACA
This sequence comes from Allium sativum, assembly GCA_030737875.1. Classification (NCBI taxonomy): domain Eukaryota; kingdom Viridiplantae; phylum Streptophyta; class Magnoliopsida; order Asparagales; family Amaryllidaceae; genus Allium; species Allium sativum. The sequence goes on along the minus strand of CM060909.1, from coordinate 942,243,098 downwards.
TATTATAGCGATAGGCCTAGGCTCAAAGGTAGCTTGGCTATAAAAATAAAAAAGGAGGGAGAGAAGAGAACATGAATAAGCATAATAACAAAACATGCATACTATGTCAGAAATAGGCATACTAAATGAATAGGCATATGGTGACAGAAATAGGCATAGTAGCAGAATGGGTATATGATGACAATATTAGGCACGATAACAGAACATACATATCAGGAATAGGCATATGAGAACTGATCAGTAGATAAGGTGAACAAGTAATAGCAGATCAGATTAGTTATGGTTGAATTTATCAATAGGCACCGATTTTAATCCAACTTATGAACATGTCAAGATTACTTTTTACATGTTTATGTCTAAAAATAACATAAACTCACTGTGACTAGATCTAAAGAACAAAGAGTTGATTGTTGATGTTGTAGCAGTGATTTTTGAATATGTATAACTTGTTGTTGCAGAAGAATAGACTAATTTAATCGGAGTTGGGGCAGCACCTTGTTGTCTCCAATGATTCTGGTGAATAAAACAGTACAAATAAGGTCCTATTTATGGCTTACGGTCAATGAATCTGGTCAAGAAATGAGCCCACGTTCACAGAATTGGATCTGTCCCAGATCTGGTGGGGTCGACCCAGGGGTCGACACCCCTGTGTAGGGATCGACCCATGGGTCGACACCCATGGGGTATGGGGTCGACCCCTAACGGGCCGAATTCCCTCCTCTTCCCACTATTTGATTTTTGATTTTCTGGACATGATTTACGTGTTTGTGTATATATACATATTTATATATGATATATATATATTGCTTATATGTATACAAACTTTAAACCTTAATATTGCTTTTATACGATGTCTATTTTATGCAAACTTGGGGTCTATCTTAAGCAAAATTCCGAGATGAATGCAATGGCGCAGTTCATTTCCCTTAATTCCCAATATTTAATTAATTATCTTTTATTTTATCATTATAGTGTTCTTTAAAATTACGGGGTGTTACGTTCTCCCCTAGATAAAGGATTTCATCCCCGAAACCTCCAAGTTAAGAAGAATGTATATGCTAACATTCATCATCCATCTACTCATCCACCATTCACAGGAATCCATTGTCCTTAAAAGATTTCTAATGCTTATATGAACATATGCAAAGGTGTTTGTATATGTCCCTATACTAATGCGGAAAATCAGATGGTTTACTGATTCAGTTCACCTCCTTAATGCAGCGTATGTTAGTGTCATGAGTCCAACATGTATGCAAATAGTCCTAATACATCATGTAAATGCATGCACAATCATTTATCCAAATGCAACACTCATATGATGACACACCATTTTCATTCAAAAAAGAAGAAAAATGCACACACATACATAAGTGGTATGAGAATGATTGAGTCGATCTAGTGCCTAATGTGTGTATATGCATCCACGAGCAACCACTAGCAAACACTTGCATCCACTTACATGCACCAAACATAACATGTCTCAAACACATGTTTAAATCCATGGTTTCCCTACCTAAAGGTCAAAGATTCGATTGATAGGATATAATTAAATGACAGCAGCAAGTACAAATAAAATGCTTTGGAAAAGAAGTTAAGAAATTATCCTTGAAAAGAAAAGGGTACGAAGCGTGAATCTTGTCTTTAGTCTCCCAAATTGCATTCTCGAGGTCTTCTTCCCACTGAACTTTCATCAACTTGACCTCTCAGGTGCGTAGCTTCTTAACCTCTGATCCAAGAATATGGGTAGGAACTCGTCTAACTATCGCTTCTCATTCCACCTCTACTTCCTCAAGAATGCTCGGCTCCACTACTTCTGCGGTATCATGCAAGCACTTCCATAAATGAGAAACGTGGAAAACATCATAAACATCGGCCAGTCTCTACGGTATCTTCACTCTAAGCAGATACTGTTGCCAAGTCTTAAGTTTGTATACTATAACAGTTAATTCGAAAACATGGGTGGGGTAGTTCTTCTCGTGAACTCTCAACTGTCTACCACCAAAACATACTACCCTTCCCTCATGTATCAAGACAACACTGAGCTCTATTCCCCATGCATCAGTATATACGGTGAACACTTTGTTCCCATTTGGCAAAGTCAAAACCGGGGCTGTCGTCAGAGCCCTTTTTGGTCACTGAAAAGCATCCTCACAATCAATGTTCCAAGCAAAGGTCAAATTCTTCTTCGTCGGTTTGGTGAGTGGGGCTGATATCTTTGCGAGGTCCTTAATAAACTTCCTATAATAGCCCGTTAAACCAAGAAAACTTCTCACCTCCATTGCATTTTTTAGAATCTTCCAATCTTGAACTTCAACTACTTTCGCGGGATCTACTGCTATCCCATCCTTAGAGACCACATGCCTTAGAAGTCTTACTTCCTTTCTCCAAAAATGGCATTTGGAGAATTTTGCCTTTTTGCTGATGAGCTCGAAGAGTTTTCAAAACCCCCTTAAATGTTGGGCATGATCTTCCTTGCTCTTCGAGAAAATCAAGATGTCATCAACAAAGACCACAACGAACTTATTTAGAAACTCCTGAAACACTCTACTCATCAGATCGATAAAATAGGCGGGTGCATTCGTCAACCCAAAAGGCATGACGAGCCACTCGAAGAAACCATCTAGAGTTCTAAATGCGTTCTTGTCTATACTGTCCTCGGCCATCCTCAACTGATGAAATCCCATGGCTAAGTCTAACTGGGAGAAAATAGATGCACCAACAATTTGCTCAAATAGATCATCTTTCCTCGGAAGTGGGTGCCTAATTTTCTTAGTGAGCTTATTCAACTCCCTATAATCCACGCATAAGTGAAGCGAGCCATCTGCCTTAGTGGCGAATACTACCAGAGCACCCCATTCAGATATGCTTCGCCTAATAAACCCTTGATCTTGTAGCTCCCCAACTTCCTTGCTGAGCTCCCTCCTTTCTCTTAGAGCCATATGGCGCATAGGCAATGCAATAAGCTTTGTATGGTCCACTAAGTATATATGAAAATCAATCTCGCACCTCGAATGTAATCCCTAAACCTCCTGAAAAATATCAGGATACTCACATACTAATGGTATAGATCGTAGATCATCGATAGATGCATCAAATGATTCTAGGAGACTAAGCATGACAGACCCCTTGGGTTATAAGAAATTTCAAGAGTCATCCCTTGGCAAGTCAAAAGTTTAATGACCCTCCTCTTACAATCTAGAATGGCACCATACATGGCTAGTCAATCCATCCCTAGAATCAAACCATAGCCCATGAAACCAAGCATGTATTCGCACTCGAACTCGACGCCCAACACAAATATTCTCAAACCCCAACAAATCATAGACAAATGAGCCATACCTCCAATGGGGTTTGAAATGACAACGGAATCCAAAACCATACTAGTATTAAAGTGCAGTTACCCAACTACAGAATCAAATATAAAAGAATGTGAAATACCAGAATCAAAAAGAGTTCTAACAGGATGATTGGAAAGAGAAATCAAACCTTAAACAGAAACTTTCTTATGTCTATCTGGTACACTAGCCACGAGAGCATGCACCTGCCCTCTAGAAAATCCTGCCCTTTGGCCCTATCCTTGCTTCTTCGAGCAATCCTTAATAAGATGTTCAACCCATCCACATTGGAAGCAAGCATTTTTCCTTTTTCTGCAATCTCTACTCAAATGACCCATGCATCCATTATTATAACATTTCCTCATTTCTTGGGCGTGGTTGTTTTTTCCGCCATTCTTTTGTTGTTGTTGCTCTTTCATGGGCCATACTTTATTAATTTGTGATTCAACAACCTTAGCCTCTTTCTTTTCACCTTTATCATCTTCATGCATCAATGCCATATCAATGAGCTTCTCAAAAGTTGCACCCATCGGAATATGAGACATAGCCAACCCATGGAGGGGCTCATTCAATCCTTTAACAAACCTCAAAGCTTTCTTGTGCAGGGTATTCACTAGCTCCAAACCTCGCCAATTGATTGAACTTATCAACATACTCTTTGATAGACATGCCTCCTTGCTTAAGCTCCAAAAACCTTTCCATTAGCATACTTTGCTCGGCTTGAGAAATAAATTTCATCTCGAATCTCTATCGGAAATCATCCCAAGTCTCAACTGGACGTCCCGCATGTGTCACTTCCCACCAGAGCGAAGCCTCATCTTTCAACTGCCAAACGACCAACTGAATCTTCCTACGATTGTCAACCTCAAAAATGCCAAACAAATCCTCCATTTCTTTAAGCCAATTCCTTGCTTCTACAAAATTCTCAGTTCCTCGGAATGGCTTCCCTCCCATAGCACATAAATCCTTGCATACCTTGGAGAAATTATCAGCTGGCGGAGGAGGAGGAACAGCAGTTGTAGCTAGGGGAAATCAAAAATATTAGAATCTATTTAAAAATATCTTTCCAACGAATCCGAAAAATTGAAATTTCATAGCGGAAATCAAAAGTTATGGCCAATTCAATATTTAGAAAGGTCGCTATGAAATTTATAAAGGTCAAAATGCTACTTTTCACATACGAAGGAATATGGACTCGAAACCACTTCCATTGAGTCCGGAATGGTGTTTCTGCATTTAATAAGTATAAACACTTATATATTTTGAATTTCGGAAATTATTTGTTTAAAAATGTATTTTTAATATTAAATATATAGCCCTTGAAAATAGATATTATACAAACGACCTCCGTTTTCGACGAAACCACTTTTGTTGGATCCGGAATGTCAAAATATTGTTAAGTTTAATTTTTCATAATTTTTGGAATTAATTTGTGGCCGTGGCAAAAGGATTTCTAATTTGTCAATTTACGGTCAAATTTTAATCGACTTAAAAATAGCTATTTTTCAAACAGTCTCAGAATTCGATGAAATTAGTCTCATTGGAACCGTATCGTCATAAGAAAGCTAAAAATATTTTTTTTGGATTTTTCGGAGTCCGTATGTGGCCTCGGCGGATTTTTTGATTGTGTCCGAATTAAATAATAAAAAGATTGTTTATTTTATTTTTGTGTTCCAACACAAAAATTATACATAGTAAAAAAAATGATTTTTTATTTTATTTCTTGTGTTCCAACACAAAGGTATACATGAGGAAAAAATGTGTTTATTTTATTTTTGTGTTCCAACACAAAAATCTTCAAGAAAAAATGTTTATTTTATTTTTGTGTTCCAACACAAAAATCTACATGAAAAGAAAAAAAAAGTTTACTTTATTTTTGTGTTTCAACACAAAAATCTACATGTGTGAAAGATGTTCATTTTATATTTGTGTTTCAACACAAATAACAATATTCAAAAGAAATGTCTAAACATAAAAGTTTATAAAAAAAAAAAAATTGTCTTTTTATTTATATATTGGCACATACATTTACACAGGAATATGAATTATTTTTATTTTTGTCTTAAACACAAATAAATACTTCGTCATCAAAGTTTTATTTTTGTTTTTGTCTTAAACACAAATAAATACTTCGTCATCAAAGTTTTATTTTTATTTTTGTCTTAAACACAAATAAATACTTCGTCATCAAAGTTTTATTTTTATTTTTGTCTTAAACACAAATGAATGCACCGCCATTGAAATTTTATTTTATTTATTTTTACTTGTGTTCCCAACACAAATACATGTACCGTACATCGAAAGTATTTCACTTGTGTCCCTAACACAAATATTTACATCGTTAATTGATTAACATTTGGATTTGTGTTTTCAAACAAAAATTTTATATGATGGAAAAGGAAAGTGTATTGTTGCATTCCTTAATGTCAACAAAGTATAGGAACTCATCTCATTACAATTCGTAATAAAAATTCAATGTAGAAAGAAATAATATATATGATTTTCATTATTTTTGTGTTTGCATGCATATGCAAACGCTTCATTAAAAAAAAAAAATTTGTGTTTGCATGCATATGCAAACGCTTCATTAAAAAAAAAAACATTTTTGTGTTTGCATGCATATGCAAACGCTTCACAAAAAGATTTTTTTTTTATATTTTTGTGTTTGCATACATATGCAAACGCTTCATAAAATTAAAACATACATTTTTGTGTTGGCATGCATATGAAAACGTTTCTTAAAATTTAAAATTTACATTTTCGTGTCGCAATTAAATGCAAACACTACATGTAAGAGGGAAGAGACAGTTTTATTTTATGATTACTTTTTTTAAAACAAAAGTAAAAAAAAAATTATCTTTTTGTTTGCAATTTTAGATGCAAACAAAAGTAGAGGAAAAATATATCTTTTGTTTGCAATTTTAGATGCAAACAAAAGTAGAGAAAAAAAATATACCTTTTGGTTTGCAATTTTAGAGGCAAACAAAAATAGAAAAAAGAAAATAATATCTTTTTGTTTGCAATTTTAGATGCAAACAAAAGTAGAGGAAAAATATATCTTTTGGTTGCAAATTTTGATGCAAACGAAACGTAGAAAATAGAAAATACATTTTATTTGCATCCTACCATGCAAATAAAACAAGATGAAAGAAAAAAAATTACATTTTTTTTGTTTACAACTTTTGTTGCAAACAAACAAGAAAATAAAATTTGCATTCTTGGTTAGCAAATTTAGATGCAAACTAATTTATATTTTTTATATTATTTGCATTCCATCATGCAAATAAACAAAGAGATAAAATTCCATTTGTTGTTTGCAAATTTAGTTGCAAACAAATTTGTTTAAAACAAATGTTTCATTTTTGTTGCAAGTTTTTAAATGCGAACAAAACATTAAAATAAAGGTTATAATTTTTATTTATTTACTTCACTTGATGTAAATAAACATAAAATAAGAAGTAGTTATTTTATTTACATTTCTTGATGTAGATAAAACTAGAAAATAAATATTACATTTTTATTTGCATTACTCAACGCAAATAAAAACATGAGAATAAAGGATACATTTTCATTTGCAATCCTTATTGCAAATAAATTATGAAATGAAAAGTTAAAATTTTTATTTACATTCCTCGTTGTAAATAAACCTCAAATCAAAAAGCTGAATCTTTATTTGCATTCTCTAGTGCGAATAAAGCATGAAATGAAAAGTTATATTTTTGTTATTAATTGTATTCCCTATTACAATGGAATTAAAAGATTACATTTTTCTTTTCATTTATTTACAATGAAAGGAATTGAAATAAAGATTTTATTTTTATCGTCATTTTAGATGCGATAAAAGAATAGAAATAAAGAATTCATCTTTATTGACATTTTACATGCAATAAAAAGAATAGAAATAAAAAGAGACAGTTTTATCATCGTGTTATATATTGTGTATTGCACTGCCATAGACAAGTTACCTGACTTGTTTATGTGATTGGGTCGATAATTTTCACACATCGCCCAAGTGCACAAATGAATTAATTATTTGTTTGTTGGATGAAACCCCACACGGGTGTTGGGATGAAAATTAACATACACTAATCCCAATATTTAGTTGTATGTTGATCGTTAGATCGACAGGCTGTGATGAGCGTTATTATTAAATTTTAACGCTTACACAGTTGGAATTTACACTTTGGATGTAAATGGATGACTTGATAATTACATTTTTATTGTTATATATGATGTGTGTTAAATCCATATAATCCAAATTATATGGTAAATGGTTGAGTCGCATTTCGATTCAGATGTTCTTTTAAATAAGAATATTTTTACATTAGAAATTCTTTTTATTTAAATATATATATATATTTTTTAATTAAGTATATGTTAAACAAAGAATATTTGTAAAAGGTAAAAATCTTTTATATAAAGAATATTTTTAATAATTATCTCTAAAATACGTTTTTCTTATAATAATAAATATTTAAAGAGAAATCTTTTATTTAAGATTATTAGAATTTGCAAATCTTATTTTATGATATGAAATAAATTGAGATGTGAAGTGGATTTATCGTGGACGGTGTTTTTAAATGACATTTCTCCTTTAATCCAATTTACATCGAAATTATTATTTGGAATTTATAAATCTATTTTATAGATTTAAAAAGAGCATTTCCTAAAAATCTAGTTTTCCAATTTAATAAATTTAAATTGGAATTAAGTGGAAAATTCGATTGGTAATAATCGAGATGGGCTTCTGTAATAGAAGACCGATATTATATATGGGATTTAAGAGGCTTTGCCGTTATTCCATGTATATTGTTAGTCCGATACAGAAATTCACATCGATTATGTATTGATTGATTTCTGTAGAATTCCATATTTTGGAAATTGATTTATGGGTTTATCGTGAACTGTGTTTTAAATGACACGAGTTCTTTAACCCGTTTAAAAGGAGATTTATTCTTTAAAATAAATAATCTTGTGAAAATGATTTTTGATATTAAATTAAATTTAGAATTTTTAATAAATCTTTTAAGGAAGATTTATGATTAAATTTATTAATTTATCTTTGATAAAATTAATGAGAATCTGTTAATATGAATATATTATTAAAAGAATATTCTGAGTGGGAAATGTGGCGTAATGTGTGATTTTCCAATATTTGATTTTTAATCACAAAATACGCGAGTTATTCAGAAAGACCGGGTTTAACCCATTCTGAATAATCATCACGACGATCAAGAGTCGAAGATGAAGATGGCAATTGAAGACCGAAGTTTTCACATCGTTGGGATGATGATGACTGGCATCTTGAATTGGGACTGGACACCCCAAGGCAAGGTATTTGGTAATGATCGTCCAAATGTATTTGGAGATCGACGGACACGTTGTTTCGCTCAGACCCAGGGCGGACTTGTAAATGGATTGTGTGTCTGACATTGTATTCTTTTCTACTATATTTGTTGAACGCTACTGATTATATATTTCTGTTTGGTGGTGGATAATTTATTCTTCATTTAACCCCCTTCTCTAAGACGTATGAGCTTAGAGGTTATATATATATATATATATATATATATATATATTGGTAGATGATCAATGATATGGTAGAGTCTGACAATGTGGCATGCTAAGATGCAATTGATCAAGGCTTTGTTGAAAAGCAGGCCTTGTGGTTGATGATCAAAGCACAGTCTATTTAGGCATAGCTTTGTGTATATCGTGACTTCGCGAGCCTCACAGCCCGGTAGAGTCTAAAACGGGAGAAGGGAACGCAGGGAGTGCACACGTTTCTTTCTAGCTAGAGTAGTGTCAGGGACCTACCAGCGCTGGCATTTATTCATTGTGGTTGTTGGATTTTTCGAGGCCTCGGGTTATGCGGTCGCCACTGGCCGTATTATAGGTCCAAAAGGACCGGGGAGCATGTGTTCAGGCATAACTAATCCACAAAAGTAAGTGTGGACCGGCCCTGCAGCTATCCAAGGGTTGGACAGAGTACCAATCCTGGGGCATTTGCTAGAGTGTCTCGAATCGGTAAGGATCTCCTCCCTAGCCTTGACTCAGATGGAAACCCAAATTTCCAATACGACATCACGCGGTTTTGATTGTATACCTATATATGGCGACATAGTGGGATGGGGCACTCATGCCGTCTAGGATTGATACATTTACTTTGATGTATTTCAAATTGGTTGCACACTATTATTATATAATACCGTGTTTATCGTATCAAGCATCTTTTGATCATTATAAGTCAAAACCCTATCCTCCGGTTTGCATTGCATTGTGTGATGGGACTTGGGTCTTATAATGGTTTCATTTTTCTAAAAAGCATTGCGTTATTTTGACGATTTACTTTAGTCATGCACTGGCAATCCATAGGAGAAAACCTGTTCCGCGAAAGTGGCGTGGTCCTGTGATTAGCCTTATTATATTTTATTGGTTAGGTAGAATTCTTACACCAGTCCCATGACTGACCTGTAGTTTGTCCACTGGCAAACTCGGGTGCCCATATTTTCCACACGGGCAGTCGAGTAGCTATTTTTGCAGATATATTAAGCAGGATTCTAGGTTGAAGCTTAAAGCTGTGTCCAGAGATAGAGAGTCTTCCGCTGTGTTCTTCCGTTGCAGTATATTACATTTTTTTTTGTATTTATATTCCGCTGTAATTATATTCCAATGTACTCTGATATGTATATTCTGTACTCTGATGTAACATTTATTATAGTGTTATAAAAGTCTTCTGCTATCTGTTGTAATGTGTTGTATGCCCAAAGTTAAAGTATTCGTAGGTTTCCACTTTTTGGATCAGACCTGTGCGGTTTATGGTCGATTCGAAATGGCGGAAATTTGCGGGTCTTTACAGTTCGTATCAGAGCCAGGTTAGCTCAAATCTTTGGGGTACAACTCGTTAGAACTGAACGGAAGACTCATCAGAGATTGGATTAGTAATGTCCAATAAGAACACTCATTAGAGATAGGATCAGCAGTATCCTAGAATGAGTGAACTCGTTAGAGATGGGGTTAGTAATGCCCAAGAACGAGTTAAGAGTTACGAATTTATAATTAACGTATTTTTGATATTTATAATCTATTCTTTGAAATATGATATATATATATTTTTTGAAAAGATAATTAACCATTAAAATTTAAAATTAAGATAGTTAATTTTACAATTTTTAGCTACGTTCCTTTTCGAGGACGAAAAGTTTTTAAGTGGGGGCGATTGTAACAACCCGCAAAAATCCGCAAAAATCAGGACCAATTTAAAATTTTTATTTTAGAAAATTTTAATGAATTTTGACAATATAAAATTATTTATTTAGATAATAATGATCACAAATTTGATTTAAATCGAAGTTAGAATGAATGATTTAATTTTAATTAACAAAAGAGTTAGAAATAGCGCGGTAGTTTGAAAAGTCAAACTTGAACTTTGACTGACCGTACAGGATGCAAAATTTAACGTATTTTAGTGAAACCAAAAATATTAGAATCTATTTAAAAATATCTTTCCAACGAATCCGAAAAATTGAAATTTCATAGCGGAAATCAAAAGTTATGGCCAATTCAATATTTAGAAAGGTCGCTATGAAATTTATAAAGGTCAAAATGCTACTTTTCACATACGAAGGAATTTGGACTCGAAACCACTTCCATTGAGTCCGGAATGGTGTTTCTGCATTTAATAAGTATAAACACTTATATATTTTGAATTTCAGAAATTATTTGTTTAAAAATGTATTTTTAATATTAAATATATAGCCCTTGAAAATAGATATTATACAAACGACGTCCGTTTTCGACGAAACCACTTTTGTTAGATCCAGAATGTCAAAATATTGTTAAGTTTAATTTTTCATAATATTTGGAATTAATTTGTGGCCGTGGCAAAAGGATTTCTATTTTGTCAATTTACGGTCAAATTTTAATCGATTTAAAAATAGCTATTTTTTAAACAGTCTCAGAATTCGATGAAATTAGTCTCATTGGAACCGTATCGTCATAAGAAAGCTAAAAATATTTTTTTTAGATTTTTCGGAGTCCGTATGTGGCCTCGGCGGATTTTTTGATTGTGTCCGAATTAAATAATAAAAAGATTGTTTATTTTATTTTTGTGTTCCAACACAAAAATTATACATAGTAAAAAAAAGTATTTCTTGTGTTCCAACACAAAGGTATACATGAGGAAAAAAATGTGTTTATTTTATTTTTGTGTTCCAACACAAAAATCTACAAGAAAAAATGTTTATTTTATTTTTGTGTTCCAACACAAAAATCTACATGAAAAGAAAAAAAAAAGTTTACTTTATTTTTGTGTTTCAACACAAAAATCTACATGTATGAAAGATGTTCATTTTATATTTGTGTTTCAACACAAATAACAATATTCAAAAGAAATGTCTAAACATAAAAGTTTATAAAAAAAAATGTCTTTTTATTTATATATTGGCACATACATTTACACAGGAATATGAATTATTTTTATTTTTGTCTTAAACACAAATAAATACTTCGTCATCAAAGTTTTATTTTTGTTTTTGTCTTAAACACAAATAAATACTTCGTCATCAAAGTTTTATTTTTATTTTTGTCTTAAACACAAATAAATACTTCGTCATCAAAGTTTTATTTTTATTTTTGTCTTAAACACAAATGAATGCACCGCCATTGAAATTTTATTTTATTTATTTTTACTTGTGTTCCCAACACAAATACATGTACCGTACATCGAAAGTATTTCACTTGTGTCCCTAACACAAATATTTACATCGTTAATTGATTAACATTTGGATTTGTGTTTTCAAACAAAAATTTTATATGATGGAAAAGGAAAGTGTATTGTTGCATTCCTTAATGTCAACAAAGTATAGGAACTCATCTCATTACAATTCGTAATAAAAATTCAATGTAGAAAGAAATAATATATATGATTTTCATTATTTTTGTGTTTGCATGCATATGCAAACGCTTCATAAAAAAAAAAAAAATTGTGTTTGCATGCATATGCAAACGCTTCATTAAAAAAAAAAAAAAAAAAAAAAAAAAAAAAAAAAAAACATTTTTGTGTTTGCATGCATATGCGAACGCTTCACAAAAAGATTTTTTTTTATATTTTTGTGTTTGCATACATATGCAAACGCTTTATAAAATTAAAACATACATTTTTGTGTTGGCATGCATATGAAAACGTTTCTTAAAATTTAAAATTTACATTTTCGTGTTGCAATTAAATGCAAACACTACATGTAAGAGGGAAGAGACAGTTTTATTTTATGATTACTTTTTTTAAAACAAAAGTAAAAAAAAAAAAATATCTTTTTGTTTGCAATTTTAGATGCAAACAAAAGTAGAGGAAAAATATATCTTTTGTTTGCAATTTTAGATGCAAACAAAAGTAGAGAAAAAAATTTACCTTTTTGTTTGCAATTTTTGAGGCAAACAAAAATAGAAAAAAGAAAATAATATCTTTTTGTTTGCAATTTTAGATGCAAACAAAAGTAGAGGAAAAATATATCTTTTGGTTGCAAATTTTGATGCAAACGAAACGTAGAAAATAGAAAATACATTTTATTTGCATCCTACCATGCAAATAAAACAAGATGAAAGAAAAAAAAATTACATTTTTTTTTGTTTACAACTTTTGTTGCAAACAAACAAGAAAATAAAATTTGCATTCTTGGTTTGCAAATTTAGATGCAAACTAATTTATATTTTTTATATTATTTGCATTCCATCATGCAAATAAACAAAGAGATAAAATTCCATTTGTTGTTTGCAACCTTAGTTGCAAACAAACAAGACAATAAAAAAATTACATTTATATTTTTTTTGCAAATTTAGTTGCAAACAAATTTGTTAAAAACAAATGTTTCATTTTTGTTGCATGTTTTTAAATGCGAACAAAACATTAAAATAAAGGTTATAATTTTTATTTATTTACTTCACTTGATGTAAATAAACATAAAATAAGAAGTAGTTATTTTATTTACATTTCTTGATGTAGATAAAACTAGAAAATAAATATTACATTTTTATTTGCATTACTCAACGCAAATAAAAACATGAGAATAAAGGATACATTTTCATTTGCAATCCTTATTGCAAATAAATTATGAAATGAAAAGTTAAAATTTTTATTTACATTCCTCGTTGTAAATAAACCTCAAATCAAAAAGCTGAATCTTTATTTGCATTCTCTAGTGCGAATAAAGCATGAAATGAAAAGTTATATTTTTGTTATTAATTGTATTCCCTATTACAATGGAATTAAAAGATTACATTTTTCTTTTCATTTATTTACAATGAAAGGAATTGAAATAAAGATTTTATTTTTATCGTCATTTTAGAGGCGATAAAAGAATAGAAATAAAGAATTCATCTTTATTGACATTTTACATGCAATAAAAAAATAGAAATAAAAAGAGACAGTTTTATCGTCGTGTTATATATTGTGTATTACACTGCCATAGACAAGTTACCTGACTTGTTTATGTGATTGGGTCGATAATTTTCACACATCGCCCAAGTGCACAAATGAATTAATTATTTGTTTGTTGGATGAAACCCCACACGGGTGTTGGGATGAAAATTAACATACACTAATCCCAATATTTAGTTGTATGTTGATCGTTAGATCGACAGGCTGTGATGAGCGTTATTATTAAATTTTAACGCTTACACAGTTGGAATTTACACTTTGGATGTAAATGGATGACTTGATAATTACATTTTTATTGTTATATATGATGTGTGTTAAATCCATATAATCCAAATTATATGGTAAATGGTTGAGTCGCATTTCGATTCAGATGTTCTTTTAAATAAGAATATTTTTACATTAGAAATTCTTTTTATTTAAATATATATATATATATTTTTTAATTAAGTATATGTTAAACAAAGAATATTTGTAAAAGGTAAAAATCTTTTATATAAAGAATATTTTTAATGATTATCTCTAAAATACGTTTTTCTTATAATAATAAATATTTAAATCGAAATCTTTTATTTAAGATTATTAGAATTTGCAAATCTTATTTTATGATATGAAATAAATTGAGATGTGAAGTGGATTTATCGTGGACGGTGTTTTTAAATGACATTTCTCCTTTAATCCAATTTACATCGAAATTATTATTTGGAATTTATAAATCTATTTTATAGATTTAAAAAGAGCATTTCCTAAAAATCTAGTTTTCCAATTTAATAAAATTAAATTGGAATTAAGTGGAAAATTCGATTGGTAATAATCGAGATGGGCTTCTGTAATAGAAGACCGATATTATATATGGGATTTAAGAGGCTTTGCCGTTATTCCATGTATATTGTTAGTCCGATACAGAAATTCACATCGATTATGTATTGATTGATTTCTGTAGAATTCCATATTTTGGAAATTGATTTATGGGTTTATCGTGAACTGTGTTTTAAATGACACGAGTTCTTTAACCCGTTTAAAAGGAGATTTATTCTTTAAAATAAATAATCTTGTGAAAATGATTTTTGATATTAAATTAAATTTAGAATTTTTAATAAATCTTTTAAGGAAGATTTATGATTAAATTTATTAATTTATCTTTGATAAAATTAATGAGAATCTGTTAATATGAATATCTTATTAAAAGAATATTCTGAGTGGGAAATGTGGCGTAATGTGTGATTTTCCAATATTTGATTTTTAATCACAAAATACGCGAGTTATTCAGAAAGACCGGGTTTAACCCATTCTGAATAATCATCACGACGATCAAGAGTCGAAGATGAAGATGGCAATTGAAGATCGAAGTTTTCACATCGTTGGGATGATGATGACTGGCATCTTGAATTGGGACTGGACACCCTAAGGCAAGGTATTTGGTAATGATCGTCCAAATGTATTTGGAGATCGACGGACACGTTGTTTCGCTCAGACCCAGGGCGGACTTGTAAATGGATTGTGTGTCTGACATTGTATTCTTTTCTACTGTATTTGTTGAACGCTACTGATTATATATTTCTGTTTGCTGGTGGATAATTTATTCTTCATTTAACCCCCTTCTCTAAGACGTATGAGCTTAGAGGTTATATATATATATATATATATTGGTAGATGATCAATGATATGGTAGAGTCTGACAATGTGGCATGCTAAGATGCAATTGATCAAGGCTTTGTTGAAAAGCAGGCCTTGTGGTTAATGATCAAAGCACAGTCTATTTAGGCATAGCTTTGTGTATATCGTGACTTCGCGAGCCTCACAGCCCGGTAGAGTCTAAAACGGGAGAAGGGAACGCAGGGAGTGCACACGTTTCTTTCTAGCTAGAGTAGTGCCAGGGACCTACCAGCTGAAAGGGTCGGTTGTGCACGCGACTTGTGCAGGATCTATAATATGGCTATGCGGAAAGTATGTGATATACTAACTTGTATATTTACAATAGTTATGCAGGTAAATATTTAATGTAAAAAGATCTCACAGAAGCAATATCACAGATAAGCAAGTATAGCAAATGCAGTAAATAAGAAAAATCACACCAGGGATTTTTATACTGGTTCGGAGCACCGTCCTACGTCCAGTCCCAGACTTCTATCTAGATTTTCACTAAACAACAACCTCACTTCACCCGGAGGAAACAGGTTTACAATACCCGAGCAGCCGAACGGGATTTCACGCCTCTAACAGCACGAGGACTTCAACACTTGCCTCTTATAACACGAGGACTTCAACACTTGCCTCTTATAACACAAGGACTTCAACACTTGCCTCTTATAACACGAGGACTTCAACACTTGCCTCTTACAACACCGAGGACTTCAACAATAATAAGATTTTGACTTTGAATGTGTTCTTCCTTCAACACTGATTTGTCAACAATTGAGTACACCCTTCCTATAATCTTATCCTCAAATGAAATTTGATGTTTTAGAAAGATTAGGAAGTATAATATCGAATTGAATCACAAGTGTATGAAATATGCTTGGAGATTCAACTGATAAAATGAATGCTTTTTGAGTGCTTTTTGAACGAGAAGAATATTGCAAGATAGATCAGAAAATAGAGAGAAAATTCGGTGATTTGAATGATTGCAAATTTATGTATTTATAAAGATCGAGTAGTTGCAATTATTGGTGAAAAGTTGCAATCAAAAGAAGTGTTTATTCATGAGAAGAAATGGATGCAACTCTTGAAGAAAGAAGATGACTTTTCAATATAACGGTCAAAATTCAAAAACCTGTTGACCTATAGAAATTTATAGGTTGACATGTTTTTAGCCGTTGGAATTTCAAAAACCTGTTGACCTATAAAATTTTATAGGTCGACCTATTTTTGACCGTTACAATTTAAAAACCTGTTGACCTATAAAAAATTGTAGGTCGACATGTTTTCGGTCATATGCATAAAAAAATGCTTTTATAAGAAATATTTTAAAGCAATTAGAAGTATGATCATTTGAGGATAGATTTTAACATTTTTTACTCTAAATAATCAACTTCTAACCTATGAAGTCATCTTGTCTTCTTTTTGTCGATGTAGAAGCTTCTTCTTGTCATAAATCAAAACAACCCTTGAAGCTCTGACTCAACATTCTCCCCCTTTTTGATTGATGACAACATGGCTTAATAAGGTATTGTTCCTTGTATATTTGCTCCCCCTGAATTATATAATCTGCATGGCATTTGTTAGTAATATTTTCTCCCCCTTTGTCATCGACAAACAATAATATATATAAGACTAAGTAATAACACATGAATAAACGGTAGAACGAAATACATAGATTGTCATACATATTACAAGCCAAACCAAAATAGACATACCGGAAGTACTAGGAAGTCGAATAGTTAAATACAAAAGCAAATTAAAAGGTTAAAAGATAACTATGAGATGATTATTGTGAAGGCCAGTCCGAATCACTATCATCCTCGTCATCTTTGTTTCCTTCCTCTTCTTGTTCCTCATTGTCGCTGTTATCATTGTCCTTTTCAACATCGTCATGAGCTTCTTCTTCAATATACGACATTCCACGACCACGAGTATGTTGAGTACTCGCTCCAGAGCTAGTACCTTCTTCAGAGGAAGACCATGTAAAAGTAGGTGGCATAGGTCGTTTTCCGGGATCTTGAGCAAGGGTTGCGGAAGTTGAAGCACAAGAGATTGCTTCCCAAATTGTACTGAAGAAAGATTTTAATTTGTTGAACAGTTTATCGAGTTTGGTGTCCAAACGGTCGAGTTTATTATCGGTACGTTTTAGTCGAGCTTCGAGTAAGAATTGATTACGTGCAATTTGCTCAAGAGTTTCCTTAGTCGAAGAGGTAGGAGGCGGAATTGTAACATCTTCAGGCCTTTGCCTAGGGATTTGAGAAGAAGACGTTTGTGGAGGACCTTGTTCAACATAGTGTTCAAACGGAATAATATTCATAGCAGGAATCGGTAACTTCATCCTATTTTTAGATGCTTTATCAATACATTTTGGTATTGATATTGTAGATTCGGGAGATTTTACGCCACATTCCATGAGACAACGCATGATATACTCGTTATAAAACAAGTGTGGCCTTGTACGTTTATTTACCAGCACAATCTCATCGAAAATCATGTCTATCCAATTTACCCTGATATTTGCAAAAATGGCATACAGGGCTTTAAAGTTTTCTCTATACACTGCATCAAAGTTACCAGTCCTTGGAAGAAGAGTGTGTGTGATACAAAGATGGAGAAGTCTGGCCGATGGTCTTAGATTGATACCCTTAATACTTGACTTATGGTCTTCAATAAAAAGGTGACTATTTCTATCTCGTATATGTATAGGGCAAAAATCACTACTAAATTGAATACCTTCGTTGTGGGTTCGGAGTATTTCCGCCATCCGGTCTTTGGAAAGAAAGACGTGTTGACCACAGACTACGGACCATAAGCAATTATCCGAGTTTTGGGGTTTAAATTTATCTAAATTGAGATTGGCATAAAAAAGTTTTATCAAGGTATGACTTATCTCAACATTATTATCTTCAAAATCTAGTAGAGACTTTATACCCGCTCTTCTTGATAATTCACTAACATCGTAGAGGACGAAATCAGAGAATTTGAGAAAGGATCCGTGGTGAATTGTATAGTCTTTCATCTTGTTCCATCTAGTCACAGCAAGAGGATCCATAAGCCACTGCTTGATTTGAGTATCAATAGGTTGAACAGGGGCTTGAGAAGATGTGGTTTTTGACTTCTTATGTTTAGGAGCCATTGAAGAGATTGGGGAATTTGAAGAGTTATAATAGATTAGGTTTTTAAGGAAGAAGGATTAAGAAAAATTCTTAAGAGTTATGGATTTAGAAGATGATGAGAATGAATAAATAAGGATGTTTGATGAAGAGATGAAAGGATTTTAACAATTGAAAGGGTTTTAAATAATGAATGGATGGATTGTAATGAAGGGATGTATTTAATCAAAAAGAGAACCGACGTGTCTAACAGGGATATGAACAAAAACTGAAGGCGGTCGACAGGTAGATTAGGGGCTGTCGACAGGTAGAAGTTCTGGAAGACACTTTTTATATTAAACCGGTCGACAGGAAAAATATAGACGGTCGACAGGTTAACTTTCTGGAAAAATATAAACCAAAAATTCTGTTTAGACCGGTCGACAGGAAAAATCCTGGCGGTCGACCGTTAAAGTTTCTGGTTGAAATTTTGTAGCGTTGTATAACTGGACCGGTCGACAGGCTAATATTGGGGCGGTCGACAGGTACTGATTAATTTTGTTTTTACCAAATGATGTGAAGAATATACAAGCTTTAAAAAATTTTATTCAAAGCAAAAGTGAATACAAAACAAATACGAATTTATTTTTAGAAAAACTCTAAATGCAAAGAATTTATCTTCTTGGCTCCCATGGATTCTTTGGTTCCCAAGAATTGTATCTCTCACTAGCTCCTTCATTGTTTTGATAATTTCTATCCCAAGAGTTTGGAGTTCGTGAAGATGTTGGTATAGGAATTGGTTCATGTACGCCATGCCTGTCAGAACCATAGAAGAGAGAAGCTAATCGTTCGAGGTATGTCAAACGTGAAGTCGTGAGTTTTTGCTCGTAAAACATTTGTAGCTGATAGTAATGTATTTCGTCGATCTTTTCTTTGGTTCGGGGAGAGCAAAATAAAACTTTCTTGCTTCTCTTAGGAGTAGGCGTGGTTCCTGGCGTTCGAGATGGTTGATGATAACCTGGTGGATGCTCTGGTGTTTTTGGGGAGTTATGTTCCGTTGGTTCGGAACTCGTGATTGAAATGTGGGAGTTTTCGGCACATTTTTCACAAATGTGTGCCATGAGGTAAAAGAAAATATATAAGAGTTTTGAGAGAATGTTTGTCTGATAGCACTCAAAAACAAAACGCATTTATATAGAGAGAATTTTCTATTTTAAGGAAAATAAAAAGATGGTTTGTATTAGCTTTACCGTAGAAAAACTCTCTACTATATATAGTAAAAAGAAAAGTCATTGGTTTCTGATTAAGAAATACGAACTCTTGTTATATTAAACAATATTATCCTTCGAGTTCTTTTCTGGAAACCAACCCTAGCTCTCTACGTAACTTGACAAAAATTGATTCTTGTAGAGGCTTTGTGAATATATCAGCTAGTTGATTTTCTGTATTAACGTATTCAAGATTTATATTTCCTTTTTCAATGTTATCTCTTAGAAAATGATGTCGAATGTCAATGTGCTTAGTTCGAGAGTGGTTAACTGGGTTTTTGGATAAATTTATTGCACTTGTGTTGTCACAAAATATAATAGAGTTTGTTAAGTTCATACCAAAATCTCTAAGTGTTTGTTGCATATATATAATCTGTGTACATGCCAAAGCTGCTGAAATATATTCTGCCTCGCATGTCGATAGTGAAACACAATTTTGTTTCTTACTAAACCAAGAAACAAGTGATTTTCCAATGAAATGGCACGTACCACTTGTACTCTTTCTATCCGTTCGTGATCCTCCGAAATCAGCATCACTATATGATACTAATTCGAATGCACAATCCTTAGGATAGAAAAGACCGAAATCTTTGGTGTTATTAAGATATCGAATAATTCGTTTCACTGCTCGTAAATGCGATTCCTTGGGATCATCTTGAAAACGTGCACACAAACAAACACTCATCATAATGTCAGGACGACTAGCTGTTAAATATAAGAGAGAACCTATCATACTTCGATATGTCTTTTGGTCTACACTCTTCCCACTTTCATCTTTTTCAAGATGACTAGTTGTACTTATTGGAGTCGGTTTTCCGGAAGTATTTTCAAGTCCGAATCTTTTAACAAGATTTTCACAATATTTCTCTTGGTTTATGAAAATACCATTTGGAAGTTGTTTAATTTGAAGACCAAGAAAGTATGATAACTCTCCCATATGTGACATTTCAAATTCTTTTGTCATGATATCTGAAAATTCCTTACAAAGTCTCTCATTTGTTGATCCAAAGATTATGTCGTCCGCATATATTTGAACAACAAGTATATCTTTGTGCGAATGTTTAATAAATAATGTTTGATCAACCTTTCCTATTTGGAATCCAGAGTCGATAAGATGACTTCGTAGTCGTTCGTACCAGGCACGTGGTGCTTGTTTTAAACCGTACAAAGCCTTTTTAAGCTTAAAAACATGATCTGGATATTTTTCATGTTTAAATAAGGGTGGTTGTTCAACATATACTTTTTCTTTTATAAAACCGTTTAGAAACGCACTCTTGACATCCATTTGATATAATTTAAAATTATGATGACAAGCAAACGATAGAAGAATTCTGATTGCTTCTAGTCTAGTGACAGGTGCAAAAGTTTCTTCATAATCGATACCCTCTTCTTGATTATATCCTTGAGCTACTAACCGTGCTTTGTTCCGATTTATGTTTCCTTGTTCATCAACTTTGTTTTTGTAAATCCATTTAGTTCCGATAACTGATTGATCGGATGGCCTTGGAACAAGTTCCCATACATCATTGTGTTCGAACTGATTAAGTTCTTCTTGCATAGCAATAATCCAATATTCATCGGTAGCAGCTTCTTTAGGATTCTTAGGTTCGATGTTTGAAATGAATGCAACATGTCCCATTTGGTTAAGTTGACTTCTAGTTCTAATTTGAGATGAAACTTCTCCAATTATATTTTGAACCGGATGATCTCTCAATATTCTTGGAGGAGATCTTATTCTAGTTGGAGAAACTATCTTAGGAGGTTGAGGAACATCGTTGATAATTTCGGAGTCAGAATCCTCATTTGTGACAATAGTGTCATTGATATTTTCGTCATCATCAATTTTTATATTAGGAAACTGATAGTATTCATCGAAGGATATATGAAGTGATTCTTCGATAATTTTGGTTCTTTTATTGAATATACGATAAGCTTTACTATGATCTGAATAACCAACAAAGATTCCTTCGTCAGCTTTTGAATCAAATTTACCAAGGTGATCTTTCGTGTTTAAAATAAAACATTTCGAACCAAAAACTTTGAAGTATGAAATATTTGGCTTTCTTTCATTAAATAATTCATATGGTGTATTTTTAGTTAGAGGTCGAATGGAAACTCGATTCAAAACATAACATGCAGTTGCTATAGCTTCTGCCCAAAAATGCTTTGGTAACGTGCTTCCATTAAATAATGTTCTTGCACATTCTTGTAACGTTCGATTTTTCCGTTCTACAACCCCGTTTTGTTGTGGAGTTCTAGGAAAGGAAAAATTGTGTGATATACCTTTCTTTGCACAAAAATGTTCAAATTTATTATTTTCGAACTCTCCGCCATGATCACTTCTTATATTCTTTACTTTAAGTCCCTTCGATTTTTGAATACTTTTGACGAAGGATTTGAATTTTTCAAAAGTGTCACTTTTATTTTTAAGAAACATAGTCCAAGTATATCGAGAATAATCGTCAACGATTACAAATACATACCGACTATGATTTATGGATTGTATTTGAGTTGGTCCAAATAAATCCAAATGTAATAGTTCAAGTGGTTGTAATGTCGAGATTACTTTCTTAGATTTAAATGATGACTTGGTTAGTTTTCCAATTTGACATGCGTCACAAAGATTGTCAACTTTGAAACTCAGATTTGGTAAACCTCTGACTAGATCATTTTTGGCTAGCTTGTCAATAGTTTTAAAGTTTATATGACAGAAACGTTTGTGCCATATCCATGGGTCATTTTCCTTAGCAATAAGGCACATATTTGAATTTTGATTAAAATTCATGTTTAAAATATATATATTTCTGTCTCTATAGCCTTCAAAAACTAAATTTTTATTTTGGTCGAGTATGTTACATTTGTCATTTGAAAAGGAAATCGTAAACCCTTTGTCACATAACTGACTAATGCTTAGTAAGTTATGTTTTAGATTTTTAACTAGCATGATATTAGTAATAAGAGGTAAATTAGAAGTACCGTAATTGCTCACATCGCCTTTCCCGATGATGAAGCCTTTTGAATTGTCTCCAAAAGTGACTGAGCCTCCATCAAAGTATGTAATATTCGTTAATATGCTCTTGTCTCCAGTCATATGCTTTGAGCAACCACTGTCCAGAATCCATTTTCCTCTTTTCTTAAGTGGGACCTGCAAAGATAATATTAAGTCCATGGTACCCACTTTTTATAGGGTCCTAAGAGTTAGGTCTTAGGAATCCAAACCCATATGGGTCCGGTATCCCCTTTATATAAATAATTTGGATTATGATGCACAGTACTTAAAAATTTTTGAATGTACTTGTTCCTAATCAAACTATTATTTGTTTTAGGAACCTATACTTTTATAAATTTAACATCCTTCTTTTGAGGTTTCACAATCGGTTTTGTTTTGGAATATAATAGACTAAGATTTTTCTTAGCTTCAGTTTCTTGCACTACCTTATTTTTCCTTTTTCTTTTACCAAGATGTTTCTTGATAACTTGTTTCTTATATCCCAATCCATGTTTATTAGTAACTGATTGTGAATTCTCAATAATTTTAGTCAAATTTTCTCGACCTTTGTTAAAGTTAGAAACATTTTTAGAGATGTTATCTAACTTTGTTTGTAAACTAGCTTTTTCAAGGTCTAGAATCTTGACTTTTGCTTTAAGCTCATGATTTTCAGCAATGAGAATATCATTTTTCTCTTTTTGAACTTTAATTTCTTGAGTTAAAAGAGATAACTGAGAATTAGAATTAGAAGATAATTCTTGTTCCTTTTCTAGTTCCTCTTCTAATATTTTCTTCTCATCTTTTAACATATCTCGTTCTAGTTCTGCTCTATTCAACATTGCTTTGACTTCTTTTAATTCATGTTTTGTATCTTTAAATTTAAACATTAATTTATCATAAATATCAAGCATATCCTCAAAAGTAGGAATTTGTACCTCATCCTCTGTTGCCATAAAACATACATTTGCTTGTTCAGTGTCTGATTCACTTTCGCTGTCATATGAAGATGAGTCTGAATCATCCCATGTTACTGAGAATGCTCTTTTCTTCGATTTGTCTTTCTTGAATTTTTCGAATTTCTTCTTTTTCTCTGGACAATCTTTATGCATATGTCCCTTTTTGTGACAGTTGAAGCATTCCAAAGTTGAAGAAGATGGTTTGTTTGATCCAAACTTCTTTTTGTCGTATCGACTAGCCTTTCTTTGTTTCAAAAACTTCTTAAAGCCTTTTGCAATAAGTGCTAAGTCTTCATCTTCAGAATCTGAAATGTCTTCATCTTTTTCGGCATGAAAAGCAACATTTTTCTTTTCTTCTTTTTGTTCTCTTCTAGCCTGTAAATTTGCTTCATAGGACATTAGATTTCCTATCAACTCATCTGGCTTCATGGTAGAAAGATCATTAGCTTCTTCTATAGCTAATACTTTTCCTTCCCATTCATTAGTCAGTGAGTGTAGGATTGTTGAAACTACATCAAAGTCAGAATATTTTTGTCCTAACCCAATAAGAGCATGATGAATAGTTTGAAACCTTGAATACATCTCATTGATTGTTTCATTTGGCTTCATTTTGAAATTTTGGAATTGACTTTTCAACAAAGCTATTTTTGCTTGTTTAACCTTGTTAGTACCTTCATGAGTTGTTTTTAGCGTTTGCCAAATTTGATAAGCAGTGGTACAGATACTAACACGGTTATACTCATTTTGGTCTAATGCACAAAACAACATATTTATTGCTTTTGCATTTACTGCTGCTGTTGTTTTCTCAGCAGAAGTCCATTCTGCATACTCAGTAGTTGGATTAACTATTTCTTTCTGAGTAGCATTCCAAGCATCATAACTTGTTGATTGCATATAGAAAGCCATACGTGTTGCCCAATAACTATAGTTTAGGCCATTAAAGAAAGGAGGTCTTTGTGTAGATTGACCTTCAGTGTAAGTGTTAGTGCTGGTACTTGCGTTATTTGCCATATTACTAGAATATATCAAATAACTGTGTTACGGTTATATGATGACCGTGCTCTGATACCAATTGAAAGGGTCGGTTGTGCACGCGACTTGTGCAGGATCTATAATATGGCTATGCGGAAAGTATGTGATATACTAACTTGTATATTTACAATAGTTATGCAGGTAAATATTTAATGTAAAAAGATCTCACAGAAGCAATATCACAGATAAGCAAGTATAGCAAATGCAGTAAATAAGAAAAATCGCACCAGGGATTTTTATACTGGTTCGGAGCACCGTCCTACGTCCAGTCCCAGACTTCTATCTGGATTTTCACTAAACAACAACCTCACTTCACCCGGAGGAAACAGGTTTACAATACCCGAGCAGCCGAACGGGATTTCACGCCTCTAACAGCACGAGGACTTCAACACTTGCCTCTTATAACACGAGGACTTCAACACTTGCCTCTTATAACACGAGGACTTCAACACTTGCCTCTTATAACACGAGGACTTCAACACTTGCCTCTTACAACACCGAGGACTTCAACAATAATAAGATTTTGACTTTGAATGTGTTCTTCCTTCAACACTGATTTGTCAACAATTGAGTACACCCTTCCTATAATCTTATCCTCAAATGAAATTTGATGTTTTAGAAAGATTAGGAAGTATAATATCGAATTGAATCACAAGTGTATGAAATATGCTTGGAGATTCAACTGATAAAATGAATGCTTTTTGAGTGCTTTTTGAACGAGAAGAATATTGCAAGATAGATCAGAAAATAGAGAGAAAATTCGGTGATTTGAATGATTGCAAATTTATGTATTTATAAAGATCGAGTAGTTGCAATTATTGGTGAAAAGTTGCAATCAAAAGAAGTGTTTATTCATGAGAAGAAATGGATGCAACTCTTGAAGAAAGAAGATGACTTTTCAATATAACGGTCAAAATTCAAAAACCTGTTGACCTATAGAAATTTATAGGTTGACATGTTTTTAGCCGTTGGAATTTCAAAAACCTGTTGACCTATAAAATTTTATAGGTCGACCTATTTTTGACCGTTACAATTTAAAAACCTGTTGACCTATAAAAAATTGTAGGTCGACATGTTTTCGGTCATATGCATAAAAAAATGCTTTTATAAGAAATATTTTAAAGCAATTAGAAGTATGATCATTTGAGGATAGATTTTAACATTTTTTACTCTAAATAATCAACTTCTAACCTATGAAGTCATCTTGTCTTCTTTTTGTCGATGTAGAAGCTTCTTCTTGTCATAAATCAAAACAACCCTTGAAGCTCTGACTCAACACCAGCGCTGGCATTTATTCACTGTGGTTGTTGGATTTTTCGAGGCCTCGGGTTATGCGGTCGCCACTGGCCGTATTATAGGTCCAAAAGGACCGGGGAGCGTGTGTTCAGGCATAACTAATCCGCAAAAGTAAGTGTGGACCGGCCCTGCAGCTATCCAAGGGTTGGACAGAGTACCAATCCTGGGGCATTTGCTAGAGTGTCTCGAATCGGTAAGGATCTCCTCCCTAGCCTTGACTCAGATGGAAACCCAAATTTCCAATACGACATCACGCGGTTTTGATTGTATACCTATATATGGCGACATAGTGGGATGGGGCACTTATGCCGTCTAGGATTGATACATTTACTTTGATGTATTTCAAATTGGTTGCACACTATTATTATATAATACCGTGTTTATCGTATCAAGCATCTTTTGATCATTATAAGATAAAACCCTATCCTTCGGTTTGCGTTGCATTGTGTGATGGGACTTGGGTCTTATAATGGTTTCATTTTTCTAAAAAGCATTGCGTTATTTTTTACGATTTACTTTAGTCATGCACTGGCAATCCATAGGAGAAAACCTGTTCCGCGAAAGTGGCGTGGTCCTGTGATTAGCCTTATTATATTTTATTGGTTAGGTAGAATTCTCACACCAGTCCCATGACTGACCTGTAGTTTGTCCACTGGCAAACTCGGGTGCCCATATTTTCCACACGGGCAGTCGAGTAGCTATTTTTGCAGATATATTAAGCAGGATTCTAGGTTGAAGCTTAAAGCTGTGTCCAGAGATAGAGAGTCTTCCGCTGTGTTCTTCCGTTGCAGTATATTACATTTTTTTGTATTTATATTCCGCTGTAATTATATTCCAATGTACTCTGATATGTATATTCTGTACTCTGATGTAACATTTATTATAGTGTTATAAAAGTCTTCTGTTATCTGTTGTAATGTGTTGTATGCCCAAAGTTAAAGTATTCGTAGGTTTCCACTTTTTGGATCAGACCTGTGTGGTTTATGGTCGATTCGAAAGGGCGGGAATTTGCGGGTCTTTACAGTCTACTTGGCCTTCGGCCAGCGTCGTAGCCTCAAGATACCTACAGAACCAAGATGGTATCTGAATGCCCTTGGGAATATTGGTTCCCAGACATGCTGAAAGGAAAAGGAAAAGGGTTTTGAATAGAGAATCGAAAGATATTTCATATGTCATTTGGGAATATGTTTTTCAAAATAGACTTTTCTTTTGAAAATGCTTTCTTTTGAAACCTTTTTGAAAACAATTTTCAAAAATCTTTTATCCAATCAGGTAATCTTCAACTCTGATAACAAATGTGACACCCCACGTCCGTTATTGTCACTCTTCAACAGAAAGCATTAAGTTTCGTGAGCGTTATACATAAACAGAAACATCACAAGATAGATATAAAATAACAACGAAATTTAGAACTTTATTTTCCAAATAGAAAACATCGTGATCCAAATTCTGTCACAACATAAGTCTAAAATACATAAAACCTATTACATCAATTTAAAGTATTTTCGTTGTACTAGAATCATCAGAGTATAATAATATAAAAGCATAGTCCTCAAAAATATAACCATATCAGAGAAGACAGGAAATCAAAGCAGTGCATCTAAGCAGCTCCGAGAAGAATGAAAGAGAGAATCCAAATCAAGCCTGAGTATTCCCACCCTAAGAATCTAGAGGAGAAGGAAGAGAGAGAAGAGGAAATAAAATGGGTCAGACATATAGTCTGGCGAGTCCAGTTACTTTAGGATATAAATAAGTAAAAGCATCATGAAAGGCATATAAACTAGATGAGAGATATAACTGTATCATAAGACAGGTATAGCAGAATGAGCAGGATAAGCAGAATAATCAGAACAGAATAGGTTACGCTTCTCTAATAATTTCTCTCTGCACCAATACTAGTACAACTGAAACAAGGTGATCCCTACAGAAATAGATGGTAGACTTAGGTGTACTTCTAGTGACAGGTTTTATCCCCAATAATAATAACAGACAGCCCAACAGAAATGATAGGTGTTACCTCTAACGATAATAATGGGCTTCTAAACAATAAAAACTCTATGCATCCTAATTACTACCCCAATCGATCGGCTCCCTACCCTGTAGATACCCTATGCCGGCTCCACAGTAGGATGTATTACTTCCAAAATTGGCAACCAGTTTATTTTTGAGATGCACAAAAATATCTACTGATGTCATAATGTCTTAATTTTCCCCGAGCAATCCGGAACCATGCACGCACATGACTCCTGTGGATCCCACGCTCTCGACACCTCCGCCTATTTAAACCTCTTACAATCAACTCATTAAGCATGCCCTGACCCCGACCTAGTTCGGGGTTCTCGTTTGATACCAAGATAGGTTATTGACTGATACGGGTTCCAACCAACAGATGATACAAGCCACCCCTTAGGCTTGCATCCTCACTACTAGGATTTTGACAGGTTATGCCTAATAGTTTAACAAGGTTGCAAACCCCAACATGTAATACATGTTAAGTTTGTCGGCCTTATATAATCCTATGCAGATTTAACAAGATTGACTCAACCCCCACTGATTCAAGCAAGTTTACTTAACCCCTACTCAATTCGACAGGTTCACGTAACCTCCATAGATTTAAACAGGTTAAGTATTTCAGGTTAACAAGTTATTATCATATTTCAATTTATGTTGTTAATGGACTAGAACTCCCACATTAAGTCTACCACTTGTGGATGCTGGATATGTCAGGTGGTTCCGAGCAGACTTCTACCACAAGTCGGACTTAACCTTGTTTCTAGCACCATTACGTGTACATTTACGCACTCGACCCCTTACATTATATTAACCACTTGTGACTGTTGGATTTATCGGGCGTTTCCGGGTAGATTTCTACCACAAGTGTAATCTTACCTCGTGTCTAAGTGCAGTTACAGCCTCTATTTACTATAGTTTTAGGCATATTCGTTCTTAACCAATTATTCATGTTCATCATACGTTATGCCCCAAATTAAAGCCTTAGATCACAGTATATGTTATGCCCCAAAATCCTCGTCATATTTTCCAATGCAAGTTATGCCCCAATTTTAACATTCCCAACCATTCCCAATTTCGTGCATTCGCATATTTCAATGATAGGCCTAGGCTCGAAGGTAACCTGGCTATAAAAATAAAAGGGAAGGAGGGAGAGAAGAGAACAGGAATAAGCATAATAACAAAACAGGCATACTATGTCAGAAATAGGCATACTGAATGAATAGGCATATTGTGGTAGAAATTGTCATAGTAGCAGAGTGGGCATATGATGAAAAAATTAGGCATGATAACAGAACAGGCATATCAGTAATAGGCATATAAGAACTAATTAGTAGATTAGGTGAACAAGTAATAGCAGATCTGATTAGTTATGGTTCAAGTTATTAACAGGCACCGATTTAGATCCAACTTATGAAAATGTCAAGATTACTTTTTTCATGTTTACATCTAAAAATAACGTAAACCCATTGTGACTGGATATAAAGAATAGAGAATTAACTGTTGATGTTGTAGAAGATATTCTTGAATACGTATAACTTGTTGTTGCAGAAGAATAGGCTAATTTAATCTGAGTTGGGGCAGCACCTCATTGTCTCCATTGTTTTTAGTGAATAAAACAATAGAAATGTGGTCCTATTTATAGCCTATGGTTAACGAATATGGTCAAGAAATGAGTTCACATTCACAGAATTGGATTTTCCCCAGATCTGGCTGGGGTCGACCCAGTGGTCGACATCCCAGTGTAGGGGTCGACCCATGGGTCGGCACCTATAGGGAATGGGGTCGACCTCTAACGGGCTGAATTCCCTCCTCTTCCCGCTGATTGATTCTTGATTTTATGGACATGATTTATATACATGTATTGCTTATATGTATACTAACTTCAAACCTTAATATCTTCTTCATATTATGTCTGTTTTATGCAAACTAGGGGTCTATCTTAAGCAGAATTCCGAGATGAATGCAATAGCATAGTCTGTTCCCCTTAATTCCTAATATTTAATTAAGTATCTTTTAATTTATCATTATAGTGTTCTTTAAAATTATGGGGTGTTACAGCTATGGTTGATTGATTATTAGATGTTTGTTGAATAAATATTAAATCGTTGAATGGAATCTTTATATAATTATATTGAAAGGTTTTTCTAAATTAAACGTTCCGTTTAATTTAATTGAAACCAAATTATTATTTTAACGATTGGAACCAAATAATGTAAGTTGCCTTGTTGGTCACATTTATATTTATATAAACATGTTAAATAAAATGGATGATATTTAATTGTTATTATTGGATGTTATAAAAATCATCAACTAAATTGAATGGAATGAGTTTATTTGAGGTAACCTATTTGGGTGAAGGAAATAACAGGTTGGAGGGATCCAACTGGATTCCTTACCAGTAGTTGTAAAATTTTATATATTATAATATATGTTGAAATATGAAATTGTGATGCAGGGATTGGCAGGTTGGAGGAATCCAACTGGATTCATCACTAGTATTGATAATGTTTATCATTATGATTGGGTGTGCGTGATTTGATGTGAAATTGGTTAATATTTCATGGTTTGGTACTTTATTAGACATTTGTCTCTTTGGTACCATTGATATTTTTTTTGGAATTGGTGTTAAATCAATTATTAATGTTTTTAAAGTTATTTTTATATACGGATTTGAAATACTTTTATTTTAAAAATAAACGTCGAAGTTTTATTTACATTTTTATAATCATTTAAACTATAATTAATGGAAATTCCAAGATATTATTAAATAAATGGTTAAACGGATTCACTGATCTGAAATGTTAAAATGATTTGTAAAAGAGCCTTAAGTGTCGTTAAGGAAGTTAATAAGATTTAAAACAATTGAAATGGTTTAATGGGATCGTAAGTATATGAGGATTAATTAAAAGAGTTGAAAAGTACTTCTTCATAACTATTGAACGTTTTTGCAAGCATTGTTTATAAATACTAGAAATGTGATTAAATAGGGGTTCGTAAATGAAATAGTGAATATATGGAATTAAAATGGGATGTGAATATAGAAGTGTAAATTTAATATGAAACCAATACTTATTATTAGATTCAAAGTCTGGTATAGTAAATGGTTTAGTAAATGGAGATCGACTAGAATTGAAACTAATAACATTGGCTTGTAATTGCTAAGAGAATTATTTTGGAAAATCAGATAAGAAATTATGGTATTAATTTGGAAGTGAATAATAGTTTGGTAAATGATATTATAAAGGAAGTTTAAGTGAGTTTGAGAAGTAAACCTAAATGGCTAAGTTATTGATGAACATAAATTTTAATAATAATGATTAATTTTTTTCATATATAATAAGGAATTCATAGACCGTAACACTATTGTTATGAGAAATGATCTATGAAGGAATATGATGTGGTTTTTAAGAAACTGGAACTTATTGTACGTTGGTTGAGTCGAGTAACCTTCGGGCTGTCAGTCTGATGTTGGTTTCAGCCTTCAGGGTTGTATAGTAAGAGATTTATTCACTTAGCAATTTAAATGAGAAGTTAATAGAGTAGAAGTAAAAGAATAATTGAATATTCTTATATCAAATAAGAAAAAGCGAAATATTTTCCTAATATTGGAAGAATTAGAAGTTTTAATTAACGAATGGTTAATTAAGGAGGCTAAATGATGTTGGGTATTGAATTAATAAGTTCATTTTCTTTCTATAAATAAATGGTTGTTTATTTGATAGTTAATAACTGACTATCAAATCTGGCCTATATGATTGTTGATACGGAAAGACCGGGATCGAAATAATATTTGAAAACCATTCTGAACCAACCAATACGTACACAGGGAAGATGCTGGTTGAAGACGGAGCAGTTGAAGACCGTGGATCTTCATAAAACAGAAGAATCATTTATAATCGTCGACTTGAAATTGGAGATAAAATGAGGTTCTATCGTGGTTGATATCTATGAATTTGCAAGGACTACTTGCTACTGATCCATAGGGAGATTCCTAGGATGTGGAGGAAGGTGACTTTGGTTCATCATATCCCTGGATGAATGTCTGACAGAGTATGCCTAACAGATCATGTACATTGATCCCTTCAAACTATGTTTGGTGGTGGAGGAATTTGTTTCTCTTAGCTTTATACCCGTGGTATTAGGGAAATAAATTTGTGATTTGATGGGTTTGATGATGTGGCATTGAAAGTGAATGAAGACATGATATGTTCTAAAAAGGTAACAGTAACCTCAAGCCTCGTCAACCAGGAAATGATTAAAATCGGGCAGGCAGCATGGCTATGTAGGTTGATCCCATTAGGGTGTACTATCACCATCTAGATAAAATATATTTATTCCTTCCATCAATTATGTATCTTCAGATAATGGTTATGTGGGCCCAACCGTTGGTGCTAATAATTTGATACACTCAAAGGAAATGAGTGGTCGGTCGTGCATGGTCGGGTTGCAAGATGTTCTTGCTGAACCCCAGCATATACTCTCTAGAGTACACTGATCGGAAGGTGGTTCCATACCTTTTCATAGTCAAAATCCATTCTCCAATAAGCGCCCATGGTTTTTTTATTATGGACTATGTATATAGAGCGTGAGATGCAAGCGTTTTGCTAGATGGTTATTTATTTGATTTAGACACAATTATAATATCTGAATAGATATGATTTCAAAATGTTTGAGTTATTATAAGATAAAAACCGTCTGTATTTATGTGTGGACTGGTTTTACGATTATATTTTCTTTGGATTTTTTTTAACTTTAAATCAAGTTGGATTTTACCTATAAACTTAGAGAGTTTTCTCACGCTAGTTTACCATACTGATCCATGGCATTTGTAATGCTCGGTTCAGATCGAGTCTTACAGATTGAGGATATTAGATACTGCAAAGTCCAGAGATGAGCTGGAGAAGTCCAGACATAAGATCTATGTAATATTATTATGCTACGTGTTGTATTCGAGGACTGGTTGTTATAACTATCCAAATGTATTAAATGTCCTTTGTACTTTGATGATTATAAGTATTGTTTTAAGCTCTCAATAAAGATTTATTTCTATATTATATTTTATTCCGCTGCGATGTGAGACTTTGTTTGTGTTGGTTCTTCTTCTTTTCTTAACTTTTTTCTATTCCCCACCCTTTTATTTCTTTCTTTTAGCTGTCTGGATTTTTGGTGCTCGAGTTGGATACGTAAATATAGTGGAAGTATTAGTATCGAAAATTTGAGCATCAAAATTTTCTGGGACGTTACATAAAATATGAAAAACAGATTAGAACCTTGCCATAAACACAATGGTAATACTTTCGTAGCCAAACTACAATGTATTAAATATCTATATTTTTATCCTATTATTGTTAATATTCTGTTGTTATTATTTTATTTCTTTATGTCTAATTATGATGTATTTTACGGGGTACTACATTCTTCTCCTTTTAAAGAGATTTCATCTCGAAATCTTTTCGAAGAGGTAAAAAACACAACTCGCTCTAATAAATATGTTATACAACTAATTTATTTATTTATACATCCATAAAACAACCAAGTTAATGAGAGTATGCACTGCATACATACTAAGGTAAGCTCAGTCCTAACGCGAACCAATATTTAGTGATAAAGTGTGTATGAAAATGTCTTATTATGCATACAATCTTTGTATAAGTTATGGTGCACTAGTGTTGCAAATAATTCCTATCATCCAATCTACAATCACAATACATCCAAAGAAATAAAGATTTTGAGGGAAATATATCATGTGATAAGCTCAGGATGAGTCTCCTTCATCCTTTCCTCCGACTCCCATGTTCCTTTCCCAGGGTTATCCCTTCATTGTACTCGGACGAGATTAATGATCTTATTGTAAAGCCTTTTAGATCCTATTCCATAATGCGATTAGTGGCACGAGGTACTCTAGATTCCATCTCTAAGCTCTCTAATTCCCAAATATGATTCAACTCAAGTCTGACGATAGAATCATGAAAACACTTCCTAAGATGAAAAACACGTAAAACATTATGGAATCCTGCTAATTTCTTGTGGAGCTCCACACGATGAGTCTGTTTCCTTATTATTTCTATGATTTTGAATAACCCAATGAACATAGGAACTAACTTGTTGGCTTTTCCAAATCTAATGGACTTTCTAACAGGAGAAACTTTCATAATAACTAAATCATCAACGCTAAACTCAAGTTACTTTGTCCTCCTGTCCGCATATAGCATTTTCCAGTCTTAGGAAACCTTCGTTGTTTAACTAATCAAATGAATTTTATCCGTAGAATCATGGATAAGATTTGGTTATAGTAAGATTTAATCGGAAGTCTCCCACCAATAGCTTAGTGATTTGCATGGCCACTCGTAGAGTGTACCAATTGGCTCTTAGAACCTATTATAGTTTGGAAACTCGATCAAAGGAAAATGTTGCTCCTTTTATCCTCCAAATTCGATAATACAAGCTCTCAACAAATTTTTAAGAACTCAGTTGACTCTCCTGGTTTGCCCATCGGTCTAGAGATGGTAAGCAGTGCTCAAATTATGTGTTGCTCCCAAAGTTGTCTGTAAGCTCCACCAAATTTCACTCGTAACCAGAGGGTCTTGGTCACTTACTATACTTGAAGGTGTGAAGTCGAACTATCCCCTTAACATACAGTAGGGATAGTGAAGTTGCGGCTCTAATCTTCATTATCGAAATGAAATGTGCACTCTTCGTCAATCGATTCACTATGACCCAAATTTCTTCATTCCCCTTTTGACTTCTTGGTAAACCATCTATAAATCCATAGAGATATGTTCCCATTTCCAAGTGGGAACTTTCAAAGGTAGTAGTAACCATGTAGGCTTAGTTTTCCATCTTTAACTTTCTAGCATGTCATGCACTTCGCACAAACTCCGCTACTTCTTTTTTCATCCCTATCCAAAAGAAAGTCCTTATCAAGTCTTGGTACATTTTAAACCCTCCAGAATGTATGGTCATTCTACAATGCAGATACACAAATATGTCCATCCCTTCCAAGGCTTCAATCCTCTATTGATTACCTATCTGAATGAGGAAAGCATTCTTTGATTTTGAACTTTCCTATCAATTCTCTCAACTCTTCATCGGTTCTTTACCCCTAAACCAAATACGACCCAATAGGGTTGGTCTAAAACAGTGAGAAATATCTGAGAAGATTCTGATGGTGATTGAAGATTTAAAGAGAAACTCCAATTGTCTTCACTCAGCAATAGCACCCAAGGTAGCATGCCTCATACTCAAAGCATCTATGGTGACATTATCCTTTCTCGGTGTGTACTGAATATCAAAATCAAACGAGGCTATATACTCCATCCACCTCTGATGTTGAATATTCAAATCCTATTAGGAAAACAAATACTTGACGAATATATGGTCCATAAAAAGCTCAAACTTTTCTCCTAAGAGAAAATGCCTCCACATCTTGAGAGAAAATACTACAACTACTAGTTCCAAATCATGAAATGGATATCTCTTTCTATGGTCCTTAAACTATCACTTGCGTAGACACCACTTCCTTCTTGCATTAACACTACACTTAATCCCATGCCACAAGAATCCGTAAAGATTGTAACCATCTTAGCTCCATCTGAAATAGTGAATTGGTACACAAGTAAGGGACTCGTTCAATTTCTCAAAAGATTTATAGTAGCTACGACTCCAAACAAACTCAATATTCTTCTTATTAATACGGGTTATGGGGTTGCGATTCTTGCAAAGTCTTTTATGAATTTCCGATAATAGTCCACAAACCTAAAAGCTCCCAACTTTAGTTGCACTTCTTGAAATCTTCCATTCTTGAATGTCTTCCACTTTAATGGGGTCTACAACCAATCCTTTCCCCGAAACGATGTGTCAAAGAAAATTAACTTCATCTTCCTAAAAGTGACACTTAGAGGATTTTGACTTGAGTTGATGCTTTCTCAAAGTTCTTAGAACTTCCCATAGGTGATTCTCATGCTCTTTATGATCCTTGAAGGAAACAAGAATGCCATCTACGGACACCATGACAATCATATTGAGAATGCCTCTAAACACTCTACTCATCGAGTCCACGAAGAAGGCGGAAACATTCATTAATCCAAGAGGCACCACTTCCCATTCAAACATGCCATTGAGAGTCCTAAATGCTGACTTGGACTTGCTTTCCTCAGAAATTATTAACTACTAAAATATTATCGCTAAATCCAACTGAGAAAAGATCCTAGCCCCTTCCAAATGGTCAAATGGGTCATTTATTCCAGGAAAGGGATACCTATTTTTCCTAGTCAGCTTATTGAGTTCTTTATAATCCACCCAAAGCTTTAACAATACATCTTCTTTGGTGGAAAAATCTACAGGTGCTCCTTACCTAGAAATACTTCTTTGGATGATCCTTTACCTAGAAATTTGGAAGTTTTTTTATCCCATTCTCTCCTTTTCTTGAGCATCATCTACCATAAAGGAAAAGCTACTAATCTAACTTCTTTCTTGAGATCAATCCTAAATGCAATCTCTCTATGGGTTGGAAGACCCCACTCTCCCTCAAATACGTCTTGGAACTCACAAACAACATGCATCGAAGATGGACCATCTAAATATGAGGATAATTAGTTTAATGGAGCCGCATTTATTACATTCTTGACTGTACATAGGATTTTCGAATTATGGCCTCTACAACTCGTCAAGAAAACAACTCTCCTATTGCGATAAAGGGTGCCTACATAATATGATAGCTAATCCATTCTCAAAATAAGTCCATACCCCTCAGAACTAAGGATATGCGTGTTGCAAAAGAAATTGACATCGTTTATATTTAGCAATAGGTTTTTACAAATTAAATAAAATTGTGTTGCACCTTTGATAAGGTTATAAAACACTATCGAACTACTAATGATTGAAGTAGGAAATTTCAAAAAGTCTACCATGTTCCTTACTATGAAGAAATGGGATGCCCGGAAACCAAATAAGGTAGAGATAGAAGTTCTGAAAATAAAGACAATACCTTGGAGGGCAACATTCCCTTAGTCTATAGGTAACTGATGCAAAGGAGGTGTTGCTTCCAAAGCATAGTTCTGTCCACTTGGTCCATTCTTAGCAAGTATTGGACAATTCCTAGCAAGATGCCCTTTCATATGGCAATTATAACACTTTCCTTTGTATTCTTGCTTAATCAAGCATCTGCAGTCCTTGACCTTGTGATCTTTCTGACAACATCTCGCATAAACATTAGCTACTTTCTTGAACTTGCTCATCTTTTTCTTTAGCCAAAAGTTGTTTTTATTATTCTTTTAGTGCCTCGTGGTATCCTCACTCTTTTCTTTTATATCCTCCCCACTCTCCTCTCCTGCAGCATAAAGAACAGAAGTCTCCACTAAAACCTCAAATGTCTCTCCAAATGGTACTTGAGCCAACAATGTCTCTCTCAAAGGAGAATTAAGTCCCTTCACAAAACCTAATGGTTTGTTCATAGGCATATCCACTAATCCTCTCCATAAATCGATAACTCAGTAAACATAGCGATATGCTCCCTCATGGTAGATTCCCTATGCTTGAGCTAAATAGACCTCCCCAATTGCAGACTAAGCATAGCATTCAGCACAAACTTTATCTCAAATCAGGATTTAAATCCATTCCATGTGAATATCCTCCCCGCGTTCTTTTTTGAGACCATATTACACCATTACAAGGCTTCATCCTTAAGATGTCATGACTCTACTCTCCTTTTTAATTGATTCTCCCATCCTATAGCCTCAAAGATATAGTCACATTTGGATAGTAACGACTCGGCTCCTAGAAAACCTTCGGTTCCCTGTAAAGCTTTACCTCAAATATAGATGAAGTATTTGCACATACGAGGAAAATTGAGGCTACTTCAGCGTGTGGAGACGCTAATAATGTTGCAGCAATTAGGTCAATGGGAACTTGTTCCACAGTCCTTAAATAATGTCAGAACCGTTCGGGAAAATTCTAAGTTATCCTTGGATTTCCCCGGTCAGGTTAGTTTTTAGGCATTTCTAATATCTATAAGAGGGAAATCTTTAGTGGAAATTCCAAGATGGTGTTTAAGACAAAAGAAAAAGAGAAAAGGGTATTGCCTGGTGTAAATTCATATGTTTGAAGGGTATACACATATATTTGAAAATTCTTTTCATATAACAAGTATGTCTCGCATACGTATGTTTCCTCATAATCGGGTAATATAGGCTCTAATACCACATGTAACACATGTTTGACATGAAACTAAACCTTAACCCAAAAAGTCCCATCGGAACTTAGAGAACGCAATATAGGTCGTTAGTTTCTATAACAAATATAATAAATAGAGGCAAACTATAAGGAAACAAGATCTCATAGTGAAATGGAAAATTTAAAATAATGAAATAGATGTACCATATCATAAAATCATCATAATGTCAGAATGCATCATAGTCAAAATGTCACAAACACTAAACAAAGGTACATCATAATAATAATAACTGAGATATAGTCAGATAATAATAATATGAGATAGTAGTCGCCATCATCAAGCCCCTCATCATCTTCCAACTGGCTTCGCCAGACCATTCTACCTAACCTAGGTTGTCAAGAGGATGGCGGTTAGAACAATAGTTCTAGTAAATAAAATCTTTAAGATTAGGAACCGTTTTTTCTAAACTTAGGTAGTATAAAACCTATTAAGGTTATGTCCAGGAAACCTACACACATATATGAATGTTTGACTAATACATATGTATCAAATGGAAAGAGGTGAACCTTTCGATCAATTAAGACCAAAATAAAATAAGGGTGGATTCCCGTGATCACTTAATATCCATTGAAGGACCCTAGTCATTTAAGACCTCATTTCTAGACCTCACAACTATATAAATACTCTTAATATAATAAAATAGATGGTAAACAACCATTAATACCGGTTTCATGGTTGATTGCTTCTTGTCGTTTAAGACCCTCCCGATGGACCCTAAGTTACTATCTAAATGACACACTTAATACTTCCCTTAGACAGGCAATTTGCTTTACATGTTATAAGAAACTCTTATTAGCATATCTCCTAGGTAAGCCCTCACCATATAGTCACTTAGAAGAAGTGCACTACTCATAAAGAACTATCTAACTCATTTAAGACCATATAATACAATATAACAACTTGAAAAAGGCGGACCTATAGATCACTTAATACCTAATAAGTGTCGATACTAAGACTACATCCGGAACTTCTAAGGATGAAACCATTAGATGAGGTATGAGTCCAACCACTTAATACCCCCAACAGGAAGATCAGTCACTTAATACCTTCGCGAGGCAATCCTGTAACACCCCGTATGTTGAATAACTTGTTATAATATAAATCAGGGCAGAATTAAATTTTAAGATCTGAATCAAGGGAAACGGGCTATGCCATTGCGTTCGTCTCGGAAAAATACGCGAAATAGAGTCCGAGTTTTTGTAAATCGAAGTCCGTATGACCCAGTTATGGCCCATGTAAGTTTTCAGAAAATTCTAAGTCCAAAACATATTTAAATTTCAAGTTCAAAATCAGACCAGGCGGGCTAAGCGGGAAAATTCCCGCCAACCACCCCAAGTCGACTAGGGAGTCGACTTGGGAGTCGACACAACTGGACTCAAGTCGACTGCCCAGTCGACTTGGGAGTCGACACAGGTGGCCGGGCAGTTTTGCCTGGTGCACCATTTGAGTGAGTTGGTCAGGTTTTGGGCTGTGTTTGGTGGCTGGTGACGAAATCTGATGGCTCTAAACTAATCTAGGGTTAATCTAAGGGCCTAAACTGCATCCTAAATCTATAAATACACCCTAAGACTACCCTAATCCATACTAAAAATAGATACAACGTCATCATGCCGTCAAAATGCAACTTAGAAGGAGCCTCCATCAAATTTTAGAAGAAGATAGCTTCTCAAATCAACTTCTAATCAACTCTAGCAACTAAATATTCTTCATAGGAGTGCTAATCAACAAGTTGTGAGTTTCTATGCCTTTAGCAAGCAATTGCTAAACTAATTATGATAGGATGTAATG
Source organism: Allium sativum (assembly GCA_030737875.1). Classification (NCBI taxonomy): domain Eukaryota; kingdom Viridiplantae; phylum Streptophyta; class Magnoliopsida; order Asparagales; family Amaryllidaceae; genus Allium; species Allium sativum. The sequence goes on along the minus strand of CM060909.1, from coordinate 942,203,025 downwards.
AGGTTATGGTTATGAATGTGGATCAATGCAAGTTTTGTTATCATATGCTATGTGCTCATGATGTTAGTTATGCAAGTTTTATGTTATGATGCTAGTTATGCAAGTTTTATGCTATATGTTCATGATGCTAGTTATGCAAATCACTATGATAAACATTGATCCATTATGACACCATGTTATGCAAGTTTGGTGTTTGATTATATGCAAGTTCATATATGACATGTTATGCAAGTTTGGTGTTTGATTATATGCAAGTTCATATATGACATGTTATGCAAGTTTGGTGTTTGATTATATGCAAGTAACATGTGCAAGTTTACACCTTTGTATGATATACATACATATGCAAGTTTACCCCTTTGTATGCCATGCATCTATATGCATGTTTACCCCTTTTTATGATATGAGTAACATATGCAAGTTCATCCCTTTTTAGACCTATGACATGTATGCAAGTTTATCCCTTTATGATAGGTCTATGACATGAACATCTATGCAAGTTACCTTCTTTATGACATATGTGGTTCATGCAAGTTTGGGTTGATTATTTATGCTAGTTGGGTTAGATGTTATGGTCATATATGCAAGTTGACACCTTTAAAACCCATGTTGATGCTAATGTTATGCTAAGTTGAACCCATTGTATTTGTGATGAATCTTCCCTTTTAAGTATGTCATGTTAGCGTATTACGTGGGGAACGATGGGGTTAATATTCATGTTAACAAAATTGTGGTGAAATTATGTACATCATTAAATTGGAATTAAATTGGAATTAATTAGGTAATTGAGTCAATTATGTACATCATTAAATTGGAATTAATTAGGTAAAATTAATTCAAAATATGGGGGTGATTAATTAGGTGTAATTAATCGACTAAGACACGAGGTTGGACCCTTTTGTAGCATAAGACTGCCCGGACCCGACCGGCAGATCCAGCGACTACAAATGATTGGCCCAATGTGAGAGGTCTTAGGCATAAACTAAATACGTGACAAGTGTAAAGACACGAGGTTAGACTCTGTTATGGCGTAAGGCTGCCCGGACCCGACCGGCAAATCCAGCTGCCATAAAAGACAGTCTAATGTGAGAGGTCTTTACAAAGGTTACGGTCTTAATCAATTAAGAAACACTTAACCAGATAAGCATGTAGTGGGGCATGAGGGGTTAAGTGGGTGCCTTGGGTGGCATGTGGAAATCTAGTGGTTGCCTTGGGTGGCAATAGAAAATACGATTAGAATACTTAACCAAAGTGGAAACATGTAATTAAACATGATTAAAGGGTTAAGTGGGATACACTAGAGGGAGCAAGCTTAGGTGGGTAGCTTGTGGGGACCCATTTCAACCAGTAACCCATATGTATCTTTGTGGGCTCGACCCATGTCGAGGACGGGACACGCGTACTGGGCTTGACTATAAGAGGCCAAAACGGGTTAGCGGTGGCAACGCAAGTCCAACGGGTTTCATATGCGTGTGTGGACCCGGGCTGGTAGGTAAGACGTTGTTGCATCGTGTAGGTATAAGCCGTGCACCGTTGGTTGTATCGGGTTGCCACTTTGGGGAGTGATACACCCCACAGTGGGGCCAGCACGGGTATCTACGTTAGGGAGCCGATCGCTTGGGGAGTAGTGGGTACACCTAGTGGAGATAGGGGCAGACGACACCTATGTGGTCAGCTAGGGGTACACGAAACTACTAGTTGAATTTTCTAAGTCCTTGGGTGGGATCAACCTTTAAGTTAGGAATGACTGGTGTGGTGCAGTGTAGTAATTACCCTTGGGTGGGTAGATGCGTCTTTACCGATATCTTAGTTCATTCTATGTCTAGTTGGCTGCTTAGTGTAGTCATTTATCCCCAGTCATTACCGTACAAAGTTTATATCATACCCTAATTACTTTAATGATTGTATTTTTAAAATTATAGGACTCGCTCAGACTTATGGCTGACCCCGTTGTTTTTATCTTTTTCCCCCTCAGGTCCTCAGGTTTGGCCTAGCACTAGTGGGCTTTGATCAGATTTCTTTATCTATCTTTTGGGAGCTTGGACCGTTGACGTAAAGCTCAGCTTATCTTTTCTATTATGTCTATTAGTTATGTAGTGGGATTATGTACTTACGTTTTTATCAGGATGGATATTTAGTACTTGACTCTTGTTTTATGGTTTTGTTATTGTAACCAAACATGTTTACCTTCTGCTGCAATGAAATGATGTTTTAGTTAACAAGTATTATTTATATCTGTCTTGTTGTAATTTTTCTGTTCTATATTCACTTAAAATACTCCACCGAAGTTATGGCATTCCCTTAGTGAGTGACCTTAGCGGGTGTGGGGTGTTACACGTGGTATCAGAGCTGAAGGTTACCAGAATAGATAAAACTTTTAGAAGAATTATTTTTCTAAAAACATTTTTTTGAAGGAGTATTTTCAAAAACATGTCTTTTAAGAGAAAAGTTTTTGAAAGAAAAGCATAATCCCTAATAGCCATATCTTTATCTTTCGAATTCTCCGTTTTGAACCTTTCCTTTTTCGTTTCAGCATGGCTGAAGATCTTAACTTTCCGGAGGGTGTAGCGATACCAGTATGGTATAGGAGATTGATGGAGGCTAGGGCCGCCGCTACGGGTCCAGCAGATGTTCCTCCACCACCAGTTGCACCCGATCTTCCTCCCCCTCCTCCTCCTCGTGCGGATACTTTTGCTAAGACTTGCAAGGAATTTAAGGCTATGGGAGGGAAACCTTTTCAAGGATCAGAAACTTTTGTGGAAGCTAGGGATTGGCTTAAGTAGACGGAAGAGTTGATAGACATCTTTGAGATGGAAGAAGGAAAGAAAGTCAAGTTAGCTGCTTGGTTAATGAAGGGAGAGGCCTCGTTCTGGTGGGAGGTCACTAATGGAGAGCGCCCTGTTGACTCTTGGGCGTATTTCAGACAAAGGTTTGTGGCAAAGTTTCTCTCAAGGGCGGAAGAAAATCTGTATATGGAAAGGTTCTTGACTCTAAAGCAAGGAAACCTATCAGTGAAGGAATATGTCAACAAGTTTAATCAGTTGGCAAGGTTTGGCATAGACATGGTGAATACATCGGAGAAGAAGGCTTTGAGGTTCGTTACAGGTTTGAATGAACCGATGCATGGATTGGCTATGACTCACATCCCTATGGGGGCCACCTTTGAGAAGCTAGTAGACATGGCACTTATGCATGAGGAAGAGAAGGGTCCCAATGCTAATAAGGAACCCGAGAAGAAAGGAGATCGGAAGAGACCTCAACAGCAACAGCAAAACAAGGGTGGGAAAGGCAACGGTGGCAAGGGAAAGAAGAAGTGCTTCAACTATGGGACACCAAGCCACCTCAGCAAAGATTGTCGGAAGAAGAAGACTGGCTGCTTCCACTATGGCGAAGCAGGGCATCTATTGAAGGACTGCCCTAAGAAGGGGCAGAGGACGGGATCCACCTCAGGAGGACAGGTGCAGGCTCTTATGGCACCAGGTCAGGCAAGGGGGCAAGTTCAGGCTCTCGCGGTTCCACCAATTCAGGAAAGAGGTAGAACTATTTCCGTTGAAAGTCTGGTTTTTCTGTTTGATCATCCTGTCCGTACTTTATTCGACTCTGGCGCATCGCATTCGTTTATCTCATCATCATTAGTTGAGTCAATGTATTTAGACACCAGTCTAGTAGATGATCCCTTGGTTGTTTCAAACCCAATTGGGGGCTCCACTTATTTGTCCATGATATGTTTGGGTTTGAAGATTTCTATACTTAGCGTTGATTTTAGATGTGATGCTTTTGTTTTGGGCTTCACGGGCTATGGGTTGATTTTGGGCATGGACTGGTTATCCAGTAATGGTGCCGTTCTTGATTGTGAAAGGAGAGTTGTTAGGCTCATGACCCGCTTGGGTAACACTCTCAAGATCTCTTGTAATCCCATGGATTCTGTTATGCTAAGTTATCTTGAATCGCTTGATGCCTCGGTCGAGAGTTTGCGATCTGTTAGAGTGGTCCGGGAATACTCGGATGTGTTTGAGGAGGTGAAGGGCTTACCTCCGAAGCGGGAGATAGACTTCCGAATATATCTGGTAGACAATGCTAAACCAGTATCTTTGCCAGTGCGCCACATGGCTCCTCGTGAGAGGAGGGAACTCCATAAGCAAGTAGGGGAGTTGCTTGAGAAGGGGTTCATAAGACGAAGTATATCGGAGTGGGGTGCTCCAGTAGTTTTTGCCACGAAGGCGGATGGGTCCCTCAGACTTTGTGTAGACTATAGAGAACTCAACAAGCTTACAAAGAAGAATAGACACCCATTGCCGAGGATTGATGATCTCTTTGATCATTTGGTTGGCGCCTTAGTGTTTTCGCAGTTGGACTTAGCCACAGGGTTTCATCAGTTGAGAGTGGCTGAGGATAGCATAGACAAGACTGCCTTTAGGACTCCGGATGGTTTCTATGAGTGGCTGGTGATGCCCTTTGGTTTGACGAACGCCCCTGCATACTTTGTTGATATGATGAGTAGGGTGTTCAGGGAGTACCTTAATAAGTTCGTGGTGGTCTTTGTGGATGACATCTTGGTCTTTTCTAAGAGTGAAGAAGAGCATGCCCTACATCTTAGGGAAGTGTTGGAGACTCTTCGAGCGCATAGCCTTAAGGCTAAATTCTCTAAATGTCACTTTTGGAGGAAGGAGGTGCGGTTCTTAGGGCACGTGGTCTCTAAGGAAGGGATAGCTGTGGATCCCGCTAAGGTAGTGTCCATCCAAGATTGGAAGGTTCCGAAGAATGCTATCGAGGTGAGGAGTTTCTTGGGGTTGGCTGGCTACTATAGGAAGTTTATCAAGGACTTCGCGAAGATATCAGCCCCATTAACTCGCTTGACGAAGAAGAATCTAGTTTTCACATGGGACGTAGATTGTGATGATGCGTTCCAACGGTTAAAGAGAGCTTTAACCACAGCTCCAGTCTTAGTGTTGCCAGATGGGGGTAAGCCATTTGTTGTCTATACCGATGCTTGTGGGACAGGACTAGGCGCAGTCTTAATGCAAGAGGGAAGGGTAATAGCCTATGGGGGAAGGCAGTTGAGAGCGCATGAGAAAATTTACCCTACACATGATCTAGAGTTGGCCGCTATTGTTTTTGCGCTTAAGACTTGGCGCCATTATCTTCTTGGCGAGAGGTTCAAATTGTTCACTGACCAGAAATCATTGAAGTACTTGTTTTCTCAAAAGGATTTGAACTTAAGGCAACAAAGGTGGATGGAGTTCTTAGCATCCTATGATTTTGAGATAGCATATACCCCTGGCAAGGGTAACGTGGTGGCAGACGCCTTAAGCAGAAAAAGGTTGTCCTTGAGTCCATTGTTCGTGGAACAACGAAGCTTGGAATTTATCTCGATGTTTGATTTCAGACCTTCCGTTGACTTTATACCCGGTTTGCTAGTATCCTTAGAGGTCAGACCTACTCTTTTGGGACGGGTTAGTGAGGCACAGCGGGACGACCCACAGTTGGTTGAGTTAGTAGAGAAGCTCATAAAGGGGGAGTCGTCCAGCCATTTGAGTAGGTACACCGTAGACGATAGGGGGTGGTTGCGTAGAGATGGTAGACTTTGTGTACCGCAAGACGAGGGTTTGAGGAAGGCTATTCTTGATGATGCGCATCGTTCGAGGATGACCATTCATCCCGGTGGGGACAAGATGTACCAAGACATGAAGCGAGTTTTCTTTTGCGCCGGTATGAAGAAAGATGTGGCCGAGTATGTCGCTAGATGCTTGGTGTGCCAACAAGTGAAAGCGGAGCAAAAGAAACCCGGTGGGTTGCTTCACCCATTGGAAGTTCCGCAATGGAAGTGGGATAGCGTCTCGATAGATTTTATCGATGGGTTACCGAGATCGAGGAAGGGTAATACGGGAATTTGGGTTGTGGTAGACAGACTTACTAAGAGCGCCCATTTCAAACCCATGAAGAGTAAGAGGACTGCTCCATGGCTAGCTTCAGTCTACATTCGAGAGATAGTTCGGTTACATGGTGTACCTTCTAGCATAGTGAGCGATCGAGATCCTATCTTCACTAGCGAGTTTTGGAAGAGTTTGCAAGAGGCGGTAGGGAATCAGTTGTGTTTGAGCACCGCATATCATCCTCAGACGGACGGCCAGACCGAGAGGGTGAACCGTATTCTAGAAGACCTTTTGAGGCTATGTATCTTAGATTTTGGAGGTACATAGGAAGAGCATCTTCCATTGGTGGAGTTCGCGTATAATAACAGTTTTCAGTCTAATATTGGTATGGCTCCATTCAAAGCTCTTTATGGAAGGCCTTGTCGGTCACCTACATGTTGGTGGGAATCTACGAATAAGATCTTGCTTGGGCCTGATATGGTTAGAGAGACTTCAGAAAAGATTGATTTGATTCGAAGAAGGATGAAAGCGGCGCAAGACAGACAGAAATCCTACGCGGATAAGAGGAGGACAGATCTTGAGTTTAATGTAGGAGACAGGGTCTTTGTCAAAGTATCTCCATTACGGAATCTTATTCGCTTTGGGTCCGTTGGGAAGTTAGCACCAAGGTTTGTAGGACCGTTTCCTATTAAGGAAAGGATTGGACAGATGGCATATAGAGAGGATTTGCCCGAGAGACTTAGTGGTGTACATGACGTATTCCATGTGTCACATTTGAGGAAGTGCCTACATGAGACCGCAGAGGTGGTAGAGCCGAGCTTGCTTAGAGAAGTGGAGGTAGAGCGTGATGCGACGATTCGACGAGCTCCTACTCGCATCCTTGGGTCAGAGATTAGGAAGTTGAGAAACAGAGAGGTTCAACTAGTCAAAGTGCAATGGGGAGATGATGAGAGCAACGCTACTTGGGAGACAGAAGTGAAGATGCGTTCATTGTACCCTTTCCTTTTCGAGGGTATGTCTTTTAACTTCTCCTTTATCGCTTATCTTGTGCTTATCTTATCTTTAGTATGTCCTCTCATTAGTACCTTTGACCTTTAGATAGGGTAAACCTATGATTGAAACATGTGTTTGAGACATGTTATGATTGATGGATGCATGTGGATGCAAGTGTTTGCTAGTGGTTGCTCGTGGATGCATATACACACACTTTAGACACTAGATCGGCTCAGTCACTTCATGTTGCATATTGCATATAACTGTGTGTAGGTAGCTATATTAATGGATGTATAATGGTTGTGTTATCATATGGATGATGCATTTTGGTGTATGGTTGTGCACACATGTAGAGATAGTATGTGTCGATAGGGTTTTTTCGCATACATATTGGATGCATGGCACTATCATGGTTTGCATTAAGGAGGTCAACTGAATTAGTAGACCCCCTGATTTTGCATTAGGCAGGGAACATATACACACACTTTTTGCATATGTTCATACGTCATTAGAAATTTTAAGGACAATGGATGCCAGTGTTTGATGGTTTAGTAGATGGTTGTTTGGTTGGTAGGATACGTTCTTCTTGACTTAGAGATTTCGGGGACGAAATCCTTTAAGTAGGGGAGAATGTAACACCCCGTATGTTGAATAACTTGTTATAATATAAATCAGGGCAGAATTAAATTTTAAGATCTGAATCAGGGGAAACGGGCTATGCCATTGCGTTCGTCTCGTAGAAATACGCGAAATAGAGTCCGAGTTTTTGTAAATCGGAGTCCGTATGACCCAGTTATGGCCCATGTAAGTTTTCAGAAAATTCTAAGTCCAAAACAGATTTAAATTTCAAGTTCAAAATTCAAAAATCAGGCCAGGCGGGCTAAGCGGGAAAATTCCCGCCAGCCACCCCAAGTCGATTAGGGAGTCGACTTGGGAGTCGACACAACTGGACCCAAGTCGACTGCCCAGTCGACTTGGGAGTCGACACAGGTGGCCGGGCAGTTTTGCCTGGTGCACCATTTGAGTGAGCTGGTCAGGTTTTGGGCTGTGTTTGGTGGCTGGTGACGAAATCTGATGGCTCTAAACTAATCTAGGGTTAATCTAAGGGCCTAAACTGCATCCTAAATCTATAAATACACCCTAAGACTACCCTAATCCATACTAAAAATAGATACAACGTCATCATGCCATCAAAATGCAACTTAGAAGGAGCCTCCATCAAATTTTAGAAGAAGATAGCTTCTCAAATCAACTTCTAATCAACTCTAGCAACTAAATATTCTTCATAGGAGTGCTAATCAACAAGTTGTGAGTTTCTATGCCTTTAGCAAGCAATTGCTAAACTAATTATGATAGGATGTAATGAGGTTATGGTTATGAATGTAGATCAATGCAAGTTATGTTATCATATGCTATGTGCTCATGATGTTAGTTATGCAAGTTTTATGCTATGATGCTAGTTATGCAAGTTTTATGCTATATGTTCATGATGCTAGTTATGCAAATCACTATGATAAACATTGATCCATTATGACACCATGTTATGCAAGTTTGGTGTTTGATTATATGCAAGTTCATATATGACATGTTATGCAAGTTTGGTGTTTGATTATATGCAAGTTCATATATGACATGTTATGCAAGTTTGGTGTTTGATTATATGCAAGTAACATGTGCAAGTTTACACCTTTGTATGATATGCATACATATGCAAGTTTACCCCTTTGTATGTCATGCATATATATGCATGTTTACCCCTTTTTATGATATGAGTAACATATGCAAGTTCATCCCTTTTTAGACCTATGACATGTATGCAAGTTTATCCCTTTATGATAGGTCTATGACATGAACATCTATGCAAGTTACCCTCTTAAAGACATATGTGGTTCATGCAAGTTTGGATTGATTATTTATGCTAGTTGGGTTTGATGCTATGGTCATATATGCAAGTTGACACCTTTAAAACCCATGTTGATGCTAATGTTATGCTAAGTTGAACCCATCGTATTTGTGATGAATCTTCCCTTTTAAGTATGTCATGTTAGCATATTACGTGGGGAACGATGGGGTTAATATTCATGTTAACAAAATTGTGGTGAAATTGGTATGATGTTGCATACCATAAGTGGATGGACATAATTGAGTCAATTATGTACATCATTAAATTGGAATTAATTAGGGAAAATTAATTCAAAATATGGGGGTAATTAATTAGGTGTAATTAATCGACTAAGACACGAGGTTGGACCCTTTTGTAGCATAAGACTGCCCGGACCCGACCGGCAAATCCAGCGGCTACAAAGGATTGGCCCAATGTGAGAGGTCCTAGGCATAAACTAAATACGTGACAAGTGTAAAGACACGAGGTTAGACTCTGTTATGGCGTAAGGCTGCCCGGACGACCGGCAAATCCAGCTGCCATAAAAGACAGTCTAATGTGAGAGGTCTTTACAAAGGTTACGGTCTTAATCAATTAAGAAACACTTAACCAGATAAGCATGTAGTGGGGCATGAGGGGTTAAGTGGGTGCCTTGGGTGGCATGTGGAAATCTAGTGGTTGCCTTGGGTGGCAATAGAAAATACGATTAGAATACTTAACCAAAGTGGAAACATGTAATTAAAAATGATTAAAGGGTTAAGTGGGATACACTAGAGGGAGCAAGCTTAGGTGGGTAGCTTGTGGGGGCCCATTTCAACCAGTAACCCATATGTATCTTTGTGGGCTCGACCCATGTCGAGGACGTGACACGCGTACTGGGCTTGACTATAAGAGGCCAAAACGGGTTAGCGGTGACAACGCAAGTCCAACGGGTTTCATATGCATGTGTGGACCCGGGCTGGTAGGTAAGACGTTGTTGCATCGTGTAGGTATAAGCCGTGCACCGTTGGTTGTATCGGGTTGCCACTTTGGGGAGTGATACACCCCACTGTGGGGCCAGCACGGGTATCTACGTTAGGGAGCCGATCGCTTGGGGAGTAGTGGGTACACATAGTGGAGATAGGGGCAGACGGCACCTATGTGGTCAGCTAGGGGTACACGAAACTACTAGCTGAATTTTCTAAGTCCTTGGGTGGGATCAACCTTTAAGTTAGGAATGACTGGTGTGGTGCAGTGTAGTAATTACCCTTGGGTGGGTAGATGCGTCTTTACCGATATCTTAGTTCATTCTATGTCTAGTTGGCTGCTTAGTGTAGTCATTTATCCCCAGTCATTACCGTACCAAGTTTATATCATACCCTAATTACTTTAATGATTGTATTGTTAAAGTTATAGGACTCGCTCAGACTTATGTCTGACCCCGTTGTTTTTATCTTTTTCCCCCTCAGGTCCTCAGGTTGGGCCTAGCACTAGTGGGCTTTGATCAGATTTCTTTATCTATCTTTTGGGAGCTTGGACCGTTGATGTAAAGCTCAGCTTATCTTTTCTATTATGGCTATTAGTTATGTAGTGGGATTATGTACTTACGTTTTTATCAGGATGGATATTTAGTACTTGACTCTTGTTTTATGGTTTTGTTATTGTAACCAAACATGTTTACCTTCTGCTGCAATGAAATGATGTTTTAGTTAACAAGTATTATTTATATCTGTCTTGTTGTAATTTTTCTGTTCTATATTCACTTAAAATACTCCACTGAAGTTATGGCATTCCCTTAGTGAGTGACCTTAGCGGGTGTGGGGTGTTACAAATCCTATCCGTACACTAAATGTCCTATGGTACTAAATGGCCCATGGCACTATACATCTCACATTTACCCACTTTCTTGTTGTTGTCGGTAGCCAGGTCGTCTAGGGAGACTACTACTATAGGCAGGGTTAATCTCACGTCCTTTTGTCATTAAATATTATTTAAAGGCGATTAACTAACACACAATTTTCCTAATGGATATATTTAATTCTCCTAATTAAATGTGATAAATACGTATTTAAGATATGTATTCTATACTATAAAATAAATATAAATTAATATGCAATAAATGGCGTGCATGAAAGAAAACACACTAATTAATGAAATGTTAACCAGTACACAAGAAAAAGGATTCACAAGCCATATTCCCTACAAAATCATAGCATATAAGATCTCACTTAAGATTCACAAATTTAGTAGAGCAATAACAACAACATGTCCCAAAGATCAACTTGTAATCCAAGGTTCTTATATTACATCAGTAAATAAAGGGTATTTATATATTAATTTCAATCTAATTTTATCGTCTTTCCATTTTATGTAAACTTTACAAAAATTAGGGATTTTAGTTCCATGTAGTTTGTTGTACGCAAATCTACTATTTTGTATATAAAACAATGATCTGAGTATTCATGATTTATTGTACCTAAATCCACTAGTTTCCTGTGAACCTATGATTTAAAATACAAAGGGAAAGAAAATAAAACAAACTATTATTTTGATTTGAATGAGGAACAAGAACATAATCCCCTTTTTCACTTACATCTGTAATCCAAGCCCAAATAACAAACATAGATGACATTTCTGTTTAATTAGAGATCTGATGGGGTTTTGTATCTGATTTTCATAATCCCCAAACCTTTTAGGCATATCCAATCCAAAATCATACTAAACTAGATATAAAAAAAATCAAACATAAAGATCTCACTCACAACTCGAAAAATGGAAAGCTATGTTTATTCCTAGTTTCTGGATTGTTGCCACGTAAAATGATTCCAATTATCCTTACTTTAAGATTTCAATGTATACGAATCAGTAAAGTATCGTACATCATGTAGAAGTTATATCCATAATTTCTATATTGAAATAGAAAAAGGAAGAGAAGAGAAAGAAACTAACTTAACCTATGAACTAGATTTAAATAGTGACAAAGAAGGAGAATAATGGTGGAAGATTGCCACATAAAATATGAGTTATGAGTATGGGTCTATGGATTTATTTGTAGATTTCAAAATGTGTGGGAACTATCATATTAAAAATATAAAATTTGAACCATCCATGAAATTAAACCTTAAAGAATATAACATAAAAACATAGTCGCAGTCACTACTTGTGCTCACATAGCGACCGGCCTCCCCCTATAGGTAGGTCAACCTGGATGTTGACCTCTATAGAGGAGGGCAGCCTTTCTCCCTCCTATCGTAGGTGTAGTGAATTTAATTCACACGTCTTTCATTTAATGTTAATACATAGAAATTAATTCGTTGTTGTCTTGTAACGGTCTCACTTCTAATATATATTTACACAACTTTGAATTTGAATATAGCATAATCTTTTATGCCAATTTTATTTATTCCAACTCCTTACTTATCCAATTCAAATTCAAATCTGCACATTTATTTATTTTAGAATCAAAACTTGTTCTATTCGTATCTTTATCAAGTAGGCCCTGTTTTCAACAAATAAAATATGAAAACGGATTAGAATCTAGCCACAAACACAATGGCAATACTTTCCTACCAAATTCATATGTATTAAATATTAGTAATTTTATCATGTTACTATGAATATTCTGCTGTTATTATTTTAACTATATGTATAATTAGGGTGTATTTTAAGGGGTGTTATAGTGATTCTATAATGAGAAGCAGCAGCTTTGATGACGGATGGTTATTCTCCATGAGGAAAAATATTGAGACTCGAGTTAGGATGATGAGACCGCAAGTTAGGATATGAGACTATAATTTAGGACAGTGAGACTACTAGTCAAGATAGAGGTTTTGTCATAAGAAGTTCAGGAAGCAAAAATTTGATGGTTGATGTAATTTTCTAGACAGTTCCTGATAAGAAGGCTATAAATGGGAGTATGAAGACAGTTCCAAAATAACTCAGCAGTGGAGATACATATGCAAAGAGATCGTTAGCGTGTATTCTTGAGTGGGTACTTGGAGAGCTGAGGCTTGAACGTCAATTGGGTCTTCGACTAGACATAGGTCGTGAGCTAGTTTAGAGGCTACCATTGGACATTCAACAAAACTGCAGGTTGTTTATCTAGGGAGACTTGTTACCATTATTTACGCTCATTGTCAAATAGATGTGGGTTGTTGGCCAGATGTAGGATACCTCAGCTCAGAGCTCTTCGATCCTAGTGCCGCTATGATGGAACCAAACGTACTATATATATATATATATATATATATATATATATATGTGTGTGTGTACTACATATACACCCAACGCACTGAGTGAGTGAATATGAGGATGGATGATGTACATTATATTTTCTCAATTTTTTATCGACCTTAAGGATGTCACTAGATGTATGTAGCTTTAATGCAGATAGGAAGCCTTAATGTAGATGTCTAGGCACCCCTATTACTCTAACGTAGGGTACCCCCTTACGATTATCATAGAGTGGTATATTATTTTATGTGCTAATTCTATGGATGCAGGGTAGGTATGGAATCCCATACTTTGGCCCATTTACAGCTACTATTTTTATAGTATTTTGAGATTTTTTTTACCACTCACAACAGACCTTTTTCTGACCTAAGATTTTAAATTCTCTCTTATTACCTTGGGTACTAATCAAACACATCGATGAGTAGGCTAGTTTATAGGTATAAGCATTATTTGGAGCTATGCAGGTGGATTAGCAGAAAATGACATCTTCTCATATTATATTTGTATTATATTTATATTGTTTGACATTGTGAAGCCGTGACAGTGCAGACTATTTATTTAGACATAGTTTGTCATTGAGTTTATTTATCTCTAGTATAAACTCTATTTACATGAAATTGTATGAGCAAATATACTTTGATTATATGGTTAATATAGTTATTACTGTCTCGCTTATTTCATATCTGTGGTTTCTATTATATTTATTTGATGTCCTATGAGATATGAGACATGTTTTGTACTTGTGTTTAGTATTTCTTTCCTTTCCTTTTCTTCTATTCTTTTACCTTCTTATTTATTTGTCTTTTTCCAAATTTCTTTCTTTTGGCAACCATTTCACATTGATCGAATGCCTGTACAGCGCACTATTATGTTATATGAGTTTCGATGGTGTATGGTGGTCATCAAAAACATCGTAGTTGAGAAATCAAATCACTCACATTTTCCTACGAGATCCACATCTACGAAACCCTTCAAGATCTGAGATGAAATAATTAGCAGAATGGATTTTCCCCTCGCAAAGCACCAAATCTTCCTCTTTAGGTGTATATCTAAATTACCTCCTTTTAATTTATTACTTTGGTTTCGTTTTTTGATTTTTGGATGTAGATCTACAAACAAAAATATATCATGGATGTCGAGAATGTTTTGGAAAGAAGATAAATGAAAGAAATAAGATTGCAATAACCTATTTCAACTTCATTCTTTCTTAATCCCAAAATTAAGGGTCTTCCCTATCATTAGTGACCCTTAATTGCATAATTAGGTTGCTCGAAATCCAAAAAGATATAAAACAACAATAAAACTAAAATGTTAAGCCCGTTTTATTAATGTAACCACTATTCGAAAAGGGATGCCATCATCTTGATCAAGTGTAAGTGGGCTTATGTTCAAATTCCACCTTAGTCAAAAGTTACAGATGAAATATGATTTAGTCAAGGTCAAAACAGTAACTGAAGAGTTCGATAAAAACTCTAAATTTAGGATATGTCCATTATAGTCATTTCTTAAAATTATATAATCATAAGGCCTCATACGAAAATTACATTTCTTAATTACACTCCAAAAGTGTTGCATCAATCTTGAGGCTAATCTATACTAAATGGTTGAAGCACGCGTTTTAAATATTAAAAAAAAAGTCTTCTCAAATTTCAAACAATAACCGATAATCATAGAATAATTAAGCAGTAAAACGCAGTAAAGTAGATAACAACATGGGTTTTTGTATTGGTTCAAAATAATCAACCATACATTCAGTCTTGCACTGCACCATGTAGAATTTTATTATAACAACTTGCTTTCCATGAGGGGAAAGAACACCTTTACAATTTTGATTTCATGGTCTACAAGATATAATATTTTTATTTACCAACTATTAAATCACTCTCTTCATTTCACATGCTATATGAACATTTTCTCCTATTTATAAACTACAATAGAATAAGGAAGATAGTTGTATCTGCAGTACGAGTTACTATAATTTCAATACAGTGATCCTCCAGACCTTCAATACAAATATATATTTGGATTTTTTATCGAATAAGATGAAATCAAAGAGAAAATGATACAAATTCTTCGATATTATGTGGTTTGCAAATCATTGAAGAATTAAGTGAAACAATATGGATTTACAAAGTGATCATAGAAGAGTAAAAAATGGTTTTGTTTCACAAATGTATGGATATGAAAGAATTAGAGAAAGAAGAGAAATACTATGTGAAAAATTAGTTTCTAGAGACTTTATATGCTGATTGTAGAGACATTTTTTTTGGTGAACTGCAGAAGGGAAAAATCCCTTTATTTGAAATTGGAAAAACGACTTGTTTATCGACATACATTTGTTGATTTTGTGGCATATATGTGTTGCAAAAGGAGCAATAACACCAATAAATGTCGCAGATTTTCATATTTCAAAAGTACCTCGTATTTGTGGATTTTTGTGCTTCGTTTGAGGTCAATGGTTTATGATTTTCATATATAGTTAGAGGTCTTTAACAGAGGATTCAAAAATTCAACCATCTACTACTCGCTTCAAATACCTTTGCCTTTTCAACATTTGTAATTCTTCTTCAATAAATTTTGTTCTTCCGTTTGCACAGAATAATTTTCATATGTAATTCATTTAATTTCAATGAGTTCTTATCTATCTTTGTAAATATCTCTATAATATATTTACCTTAGCAGTAATATTTATATTATTGTTATCATCAAAATCAATATATTAGGTACTAACATGGTGTGAATTTTAACAATTTGATTATTCTACACTTCAGTCTTAATTGTAGATACATATTATTATACTTCTTGTATGTCATTTGGATTTTGTAATTTCTTTTAGTTTTTAAATATAAAAAATACATTTATATGCCTATGTGTATGTATATTTGTAAGGAGGGTTATTGGATCACAAAATTTCACATAAATTTAGATACATAAATTATAAACCACTGAATTTGTTTCTCTTTACGTGGAAGATGAAATTCAGAGAGAGATATAATAGCAGAGATTATTTATGTCCACGTTTGTATCAATATTTTATGTCTAAATAGACTTTCCCATATTTGTATATATGTAAAGTAAAAAAATAGGAAGTAATATGTATGTATGTTTGAATCATATATGTATATATAAATATAAATATATGTGTGTGCACGCGCGTGCAAGCGCGTATGCAAGCATCAACTAAAAATTATATTGTTAAAGCGCTTATGCATTATCCTAGTTATTTTGATAATTATATTGTTAAAGTTATCGCACTCGCCGGACTTTATGTCTGACCCCATTTTCTTTCCACCTCTTTTCTTCTTTCCCCCCCCCCCCCCCCCCCTCGGGTTTGCAAGGAGGGAATACTACAGCTTAGTGCCGATTTCTTTCAGTTGCTTGAAGAGAGTAAATGTATCGCTTGGGACTCTCTCATCTTTATGGCTTTTTTTATGCTCAGTGGGGATTTATGCATTTATGATATTTAAGTATTTGCTTCTTTATGTACTTTGAAGTTTTTGGAAAAGACCACTGATCCTGTTGTAATGGTTTTGGAGACTACTTATGTAAAATCGTTTTGAGTTATGATGCTATGAAATAAGTTTTTTTTCACTTCCGCTGTGTTGTTTTATTTATTTATTATTGTAATTTATCTGTTCTATACAACAATAACGCTCCATGGGCATCGATACATTCTCTTTGTGAGTGACATTAATGGATATGGTTTGTTACAAATGTGGTGGATGTCGTATGCTTTACGCACTGAGTGAGAGATGTGAGGATGGTTGCTATGCTTGATTTGTTTGCCATCACTATGACATGCACACCCCCACCCCCGTATTTTTATACCATGTGTTAGTGGCACCTTAGAGTACTGTACAGTATGTAGTGCTAACTCTTTGGTTGCAGGTCCAGGTTCAAGTATGGTTTAGTATACCTGTTATTGTTCTTTTTTGCTGCTTATCGCTCATACCAGACTTTTGTCTGACCCAGAGTTTTATGTCTCTTCTTATTACTCTGGGTGCTCTCACGAGCAAACTAGAGACAAGTTAGCTGGTGATGCACTAGTAGCTGTACCGGAGATGAGCAGGAGGCTTCCACGTATGATATATATATATATAGATATTCTCCGTGTGTCACTGCTGGTCACTACTTTGGGCATTAATAGTGTACCCTTCCTTTCTTTTGCTTTAGAGACAGTTTTAAAGTTGTAATAATGATGATGTGGAACATAAGTTGTATTTGGATTTTCCGCTGCCATGATGTTTAGTTTCAGCTTATGCACTGTCTCACCTGTTTTATGTCAAATATGTTATTATTATATTTTATTCCCTGCGTTGTGAGACATTCTACAGGTTCTTGATTAGTTCATTCTCTTCTTTCCTTTCTTTGGCGACCGTTTCACGCTAGTCGGGCATGTATACAGCGCATTTTCGGAGGAAATGCCGACTGGTGCGGGGCGGGCCGTCACACTTGGTATCAGAGCTCGAGGTTGCGTAGTTAACCTAGGGAAAGACACCAGGGAGAGATAATATGTGTATGAGAACGCGTATTTGTGATTATTTTGGTTTTGAAAAGCGCCATATATACTACTTGTATAGCTAAGGATGAAGTCGCACTGCACCAGCACCACAATGGAGATGGTTAATCGTTTTCTCTTTACAGATTGAACGATGAGTCGATACGCAAGAGGTGCCAGTAGAGGAGCCAATAATGGGAATGCTACTGACATGTGGACAATGTTTACTGACCTTATGAGGGAGATGCTTATAGATGTTCAGAGGGCAGCTCCTAATGCCGGAAATGGTGTGGTCCAGCGGTGCAGGCACCTAGGGCCGATTTCGCCAAGCTGAACAAGGATTATACTATTCTTGGTGGGAAGCCGTTCCACGGAACGAGGTCGGCTAAGGATGTTCAGGATTGGTTGGATAGCTGCGAGCGTATCTTCGAACACTTAGGTATCGAGGATGCGATGAAAAGAAAGCTAGCATCTCGTCAGCTGCAAGGATGGGCAATGAATTGGTGGAATGCTATAAAGGCAGCTACTCCCGAAGATCAGATTACTTGGGATCAGTTTAAGATTCGCTTTAGCAATAAGTTCATTCCAGCTGCTCAGAAGTCAGTGTTGTTTAAGAAATTCTTGGAACTCAAGCAGAATGGCAGCGCTGTCTCGGAGTATATTTCCGAATTCGACACTTTGTTGAAATATGGGTTATCCCTAATAGATACTACCGAGAAGAAGAACGAGAAGTTCATAACTGGGTTGGGTTGATACTTGGGGGAAAGGCTTATTAACTACATTGATGAGACGTTTGAATCGATTGTGGGGAAAGCATTGACGTCAGAGAGTCTTTACCCTAAGTCGAAGACTGAAGTTGCATCTGCAGAGGAGCCAAAGCCGCAAGCATGCGGTGGAGGCAAGAATCATTCTCAGAATAAGAGAATGAAGAATCAGACCAAGGATAGCCAGAAGAAAAAGAATAAGAAAGATGGTGAGTGCTTTAGCTGTGGTAAGAAGGGCTATTATGCTAGTAATTGTCGGGTCAAGCGAGCGGATAGGAAGTGCTTCAACTGTGGCCAAGTGGGACATCACAAGGACAAGTGTCCGCAACCCCCTAAAGAAAAGCAGATGGTGAAAGCATATGCCCTAAATGCTATTCCTTCTTCGTCGAATGCCCCAACTGCGGCGGAGAAAGGAAAGAATGTCGTTATTAAAGGTATGCTTTCTGTTTATGATGTTATTGTTAGAGTTTTGTTTGATACCGGAGCTTCCAGTTCTTTCATATCTAGTGACCTGGTAGATAGGTTGGGATTGGAACTCGAGATTGTCGATAGACCTTAGTAGTGACGAACCCGACTGGTGGTTCGACTAGCCTTAGCATGATTTGTCGTAATGTGATCTTATCAAGTCATGGACGCATGTTTGTTTGTGATTGCTTTGTTTTGGGCTTTACTGGGTTTGGCATTATTTTGGGAGTCGATTGGCTCCAAAGATACGGGGTGGTGGTAGACTGTGAGGGCTTTTTGGTGACAGCTAGAGCGGATGATGGGCGGAGGGTAGTGTTTGGTGGTCTACCCAATGATGGGTAATGGCCAGTTTTCTAAATTCCCTCGACATCCCGCATGATGAGTTATTAGGTTTGCCCGTGGTTAGCCAGTATCCGGACGTCTTCGAGGAAGTGACCGGGCTTCCACCACATCGAGAGATTGAGTTCCGTATTGATTTAGTGAAAGATGCCAGACCTATAGTGATGCCACTTTGTCATATGGCACCAAAGGAGCAGCGAGAGCTCGGGGTGCAAGTAAGCGATCATTTGAAGAAGGGATTTATCAGAAGAAGTGTTTCTGAGTGGGGAGCACCAGTTGTGCTTGCTACCAAGGCAGATGGTTCCCTTCGATTGTGTGTGGACTACCGCGAGCTGAATAAGGTGACGAGGAAGAATAAGTATCCTCTACCGCGGATAGATGATTTGTTTGATTAGTTGAGTGGCGCGAGAGTGTTTTCCCAATTGGATCTCGCGACAGGTTTTCATCAGCATAGAGTGGAAGCTGAAAGTTTAGCTAAAATGGCATTTCGGACGCCGTCTGGATTTTATGAGTGGTTGGTCATCCCATTCGGGTTGACCAATGCACCAGCATATTTTGTGGATCTTATGAATAGGGTATTGTGATATCAGTTGAATAAGTTTGTTCTTGTGTTCATGGACGATATACTTGTTTATTCGAGCACAGAGGAATAACACAAGGAACACTTGAGGATAGTGATGGAGGTGTTGAGAAAACACCAATTGAAAGCAAAGTTTTCTAAGTGTCACTTCTGGAGGAGGGAAGTGAGATTCTTGGGCCATGTTGTTTCAGAGAATGGTATTGCCGTGGATCCTGCGAAGGTGGCTACGGTACAAGATTGGTCTACGCCCAAGAATGCAACAGACATAAGAAGTTTTTTGGGGTTAGCTGGATATTATCGTAAGTTCATCCAAGACTTCTCCAAGATAGCAGCACCGTTGACTCAGATTACCAAGAAGAATCAAGCTTTCGTCTGGGACGAAAAGTGTGAGAATGCATTCAAGAGTCTAAAGGACAAGTTGACATGTGCACCAGAGTTAGTCATTCCTAAGGGGAATGAAGAGATGACGGTATACACAGATGCATGTGGTACCGGACTAGGTGCTGTATTGATGCAAGGAGGTAGGGCTGTAGCTTACGCAAGTCGACAACTGAAACCGCATGAGAAAAGATATCCTACCCATTATTTCGAATTGTCAGCGATCGTGTTCGCATTGAAGATGTGGAGACAATATCTCTTGGGAGAAAGATTCGAGTTGTTTACCGATCATAAATCATTAAAGTATATCTTCTCTCAGAAGGATCTAAATCTCCGACAGCAAAGTTGGTTAGAATTCTTAGCTTCCTATGATTTCGACATCGCATATACACCAGGAAAGGGCAATGTGGTGGCTGATGCATTGAGTAGAATACATGCCAGTTTAGGGGCTATGTTTCTAGAATGGAAGCAACTGGAGTACATCGCTGGGTATGATTTCAAACCAAAGTGCGAATTGGATCCAGAAATGTTAGCAAGTTTGACAATCAGTCCCACTTTGATGGAGCGGATTGGTTCCAGTCAGAGGGACGATCCTAACCTTAGAAATCATCTCAAAGTTAGAGATGGGAATCGTCGAAGAGATGAACAAGTATGGGCTTGATCGAGATGGATGGCTTAGGAAGAATGGAAGACTATTTGTACCCAATGTCAATGGATTGAGAGATGTAGTGCTTAGAGAATGTCATCACTCAAAACTGACTATACACCCCGGTGGTAACAAGATGTATCGAGACATGAAGCAGACCTACTATTGGAAAGGGATGAAAAGAGACATTGGGAAGTTTATATCCAAATGAATGAATTGACAGCTGGTTAAAGCTGAGAAAAAGAAGCCTGGTGGTTTGTTACAACCATTAGAAATTCCAGAATGGAAATGGGAACAAGTCTCGATGGATTTCATTGATGGATTACCAAGGACTAGATCGGGCCATGATAGCATTTAGGTGATTGTGGACCGATTGACTAAGAGTGCAAGGTTTATACCCGTCAAGTCGAATAGAATGGCAGCTAAGTTAGCTGAACTATATGTAAAGTGGGTAGTGAGATTTCATGGAATACCCAAAGGCATTGTGAGTGACCGAGATCCGTCGTTCACTAGTGGATTTTGGAAGAGCTTACAAGAGGCGTTAGGATCAGAAGTACATATCAGTACCGCGTATCATTCTCAAACCGACGGACAAACAGAGAGGGTGAATCGTATATTAGAAGACCTCTTGAGAGCCTGTGTATTGGATTTTGGTGGATCATGAGATGACCATTTGCATCTAGTAGAGTTTGCGTATAATAATAGTTATCAATCCAGTATTGGTATGGCTCCATTTGAAGCTTTGTGTGGAAGACCGTGCAACTCACCGTCATGTTGGTTAGAAACTGGTGAGAAGTTTGTGCTTGGACCAGATGTGATAAGAGAAACTTTAGCTAAGATTAAGGTTATCGAACAACGAATGAAGGCTTCCCAAGATAGACAAAAAAGTTATGCTGATAAGAGGAGAAGAGAATTAAAGTTCTCCATTGGTGACTTGGTGTTTGTCAAGATTTCTCCATTGAAAAGCGTGATACGATTTGGCAGGAGAGGCAAGTTAGCACCAAGATTTGTTGGTCCATTCCCAGTTCTTGAGCAAATTGGGAATTTGGCATATAAAGTTAAATTACCAGACAAGATGGCAGGAGTTCACAACGTGTTTCATGTTTCCCAATTAAGGAAGTTCGTGCACGACCCAGATGTGACTATTTCACCAGATCAGTTGGATGATATCGAAGTTGAACCCGAGTGGGTTGGGAACCGCAAGCCTATGCGTATTGTTGGGAACGATACGAAGCAACTTCGAAGGAAAGCGGTGAATCTAGTCAAAGTTCAGTGGGGCGAGAATGAGAATGACTGTACTTGGGAGACAGAGGAGAGCATTAGGAAGACGTATCCAGACCTCTTCGCCTGGAAAGATTTCAGTTTCGATTTAGTCTTTCCGCATGCTAGGATAGGCTTGTTTTGCATGTTTGGTTGTTGTATGTGGCTGGTAGGTATGCGGGATCCTCTGTATGTTTTGGGTTAAGGTATTTCGGGGACGAAATTTCTTAAGAGGGGAGAGTGTAACGACCCACATTCTACGCATCGAAGGATCGTAAAATATATATTTCTTTCACATGCGAAGTCGTATGGTCATGTAACTTTGGGAGACGACTATTGGGATCATTTCCTATATTCATGATTTTTGCCAATTTTTAAATGACCGTTTTGCCCCTAGTTGATCTTGTTTCGGCCATAACTTTTGATTGGAAAGGAGTTTTGACCTGAAACCACTTCCATTAGGTTTGGATGATGGTTTAACTTTCCGTAGAGTGGTCACATTAGCCAAACGGACTCACCATTTCGGAGATATGGCTGAAACAAATTTCAGATGGTGAAAAACAGCTTAATTGGGCTTAACCGGGTGATTAACAGCTTGGCCCAAAAAAGGATTTCGGGATTTCGAGTATTTAAGGGTTGTTATGGTTTTGAGGACACCCTTTTTCTCACTTTCACAGCCGCCACTTTCATTCTAGGAACCCTAGTAATGGCCTCCAACATCTAAAACACCCCAAATCACCTTCTAATCGCTAACTAAGCCAGATCTACATCAAATCAAAGAGGATTAGCACAAGAATCGAGGTAGAATTGCTATATAGCCTTGGGAACAGCGCAATAACAGAGATTTATTTTAGATCTAAGGTTAATTTGTGGCCAAGGTGAGTGATTTGCATATTTCCTCACTAACTATGGTTAATTAAGAGTAATTAGTGATAATTAGCGAATTCATACATGTTAAAAATATGGAAAAATATTTATAAAATTCGAAATGATGTTTTAAGCCTCTGTTAGAAAGTTTGGATAATTTGGTTAAGTTTTGCTAATCATATCATTAGTTATGCCTAAACATGATTAAGGGAAATATGGATTTTTGGCTATGTTTGATCCAATTTACATGCTATGGTTGTTGTTTTGATGTTTATGGTTGATTCTCTATGTTGCTATGACTGTATGGTATGCTTTGTGATTGACTAGAATAGTTAGAATGGTCTAAAACGCCGTCTTATGGCATAAAACAGTCGCTGGAACGCTGTAGAAATGTGCAGGGTTTCAAACCGGATCGGATCGGATTATTAGGCTCGGATCGGATAGGAGAACCGGGCAAGTGAACTTGATTCGGATTAGAACTTAGCATAAGGGGCTTGGCGAGAAGGAATGCCATTTGCTTAGAGTTGGAGTTGGGTAGGGGATCAGATCGGAGAGACCAAAAAGGGATCGGATCGGAGAGATCAAAAGGGGATCGGATCGGAGAGACCAAAAGGGGATCGGATCGGAGCTAACAGGGGAAGACCAGAACGGATCTGAAGACATGAGGAAGCACAACCGAACTGAACCACTTCAAGGTTTCGAGCCGTTGAGGAGTATCGAACAGAGGCAGAAAGGGGAGCACCGAACCGAACCACACCTTGAGAGGCCGAACCGAACCGGAGCGTTGAATCATCAAACTGAAGTATTTCGTACTAAAGCTTCTATATGCCTGAACCGAACCAGATGGCCGAACCGAACCGATGTTGGGCTTAGGACCGCTTCATCGTGACGACTTCTTCTGAAGACCAGCTCCAATTCAACCAAACCCGAGATGCAAAGGTACCCCAAATGGGAAGTTTGTACTCGGGATCCAGTTGGGAACCAACGAGTTAACTTCATGAGTTGGGCTTTGCTGCGGGACGTGTGCTAAGGGGTTGTCGATGTCTATGACTTTGGATCACTATGTATGGGAGGTAATGGACGGATTCAGGGCCATAGTGGCCTAGTACGACTAGTGGGCTATAGACCAATGAGGTGGGGTCATTTGAAAAGGTTTGGTCATGATCCCATAGGATAAGCTTGGTGGTAGAAGTAGTTGTACAAGTCGAACTCCGTCATTACCTCGATGGGTCTAGTGATCAAAGTGGTGGATATCATATGCTTTACGCACTGAGTGAGAGATGTGAGGATGGTTTCTATGCTTGATTTGTTTACCATCACTATGACATGCACACCCCCACCCCCATATTCTTTATACCATGTGTTAGTGACACCTTAAAGTACTGTACAGTATGTAGTGCTAACTCTTTGGTTGCAGGTCCAGTTTCAAGTATTGTTTAGTATACCTGTTATTGTTCTATTTTGCTGCTTATCGCTCATACCAGACTTTTGTCTGACCCAGAGTTTTATGTCTCTTCTTATTATTCTAGGTGCTCTCACGAGCAGACAAGAGACAGGTTAGTTGGTGATACACGAGTAGCTGTACTGGAGACGAGCAGGAGGCTTCCACGTATGATATATTTAGAGATTATCCCTGTGTCATTGCTGGTCACTACTTTGGGCATTAGTAGTGTACCCTTCCTTTCTTTTGCTTTAGAGACAGTTTTAAAGTTGTAATAATGATGATGTGGAACATAAGCTGTATTTGGATTTTCCGCTGCCATGATGTTTAGTTTCAGCTTATGCACTATCTCACCTGTTTTATGTCAAGTATGTTATTATTATATTTTATTCCCTGCGCTGTGAGACATTCTACAGGTTCTTGATTAGTTCATTCTCTTCTTTCCTTTCTTTGGCGACCGTTCCGGGCTAGTCGGGCATGTGTACAGCGCACTTTCGGAGGAAATACCGACTGGTGCGGGGCGGGCCATCACAATTTGGGTTATAGTAGACAGACTTACTAAAAGATCTCATTTCATTCTTATTAAGAGTAAGAGAATGACAGTATGCTTGGCATCAGTTTATCTTCGTGAGATAGTCCGTTTACATGGAGTACCTTATAGCATAGTGAGTGATCGTGACCCCATCTTCATAGTGAGTTCTCGAAGAGCCTCCAAGAGGCATTAGGTACATGGTTATGTTTGAGCACCGGAGATCACCCTCGGACCGATGGGTAGACTGAGAGGGTGAATAGCGTTCTTGAGGATCTTTAGAGGTTGTGTATCCTAGACTTTGGAGGAACTTAGGAGGAGCATCTTCTGTTGGTTGAGTTCGCCTACAACAACAGTTATCAGGCAAGTATAGGTATGGCACCCTTCGAGGCATTGTACGGACGATCTTGTAGATCACCAACTTGTTGGTGGGAGTCTATAGATAGGCTTCTACTTGGACCTGAGATGATTAGAGAAACTTCAGAAAAGATTGATCTTATCGGAAGACACATGAAGACGGCTCAGGACAGGCAGAAGCCCTACGCTGATAAGAGAAGGATTGATATTGAGTTTGAGGTGGGAGACATGGTTTTCATCAAAGTATCACCTTTGAGGAATGTGGTTTGCTTTGGATCTGTAGGGAAATTGGTGCCAAGGTTTGTAGGGCCATTTCCCATAGTGGAAAGGATAAGACAAATGGCCTATAGGGTGAGACAACCAGAGAGATTGGTGGGCGTTCATGATGTTTTCCACGTTTCTCATTTTGCGGAAGTGTCTGTACGATACCACATAGGTAGCTGAGCCGAGCATGCTTGAGGAAGTATAGGTAGAACGGGAGGTGACAATTAGACGAGTTCCTACCCATATACTTGGATAAGAGGTTAAGAAGCTTCGCAGCCGAGAAGTCATGTTGATGAAAGTTCGATGGGGAGAAGACCACGAAGATGCACTTTGGGAGACTGAAGACAAGATTCGTGCTTCAAACCTTTCTCTTTTCAAGGGTATGTTCTTAACTTCTTTTTTTCAAGCTTTTATTCATACTTTCTTCTGTCATTTGAGTATATCCTATCAACCGAATCCTCGACCTTTAGGTAGAAAACCAATGGATGTAAACATGTGTTTGAAACATGTTATGTTTAGTGGATGCAAGTGTTTGCTAATGGTTGCTCATGGATGCATATACATACATTAGGCACTAGACCAGCTCAAAGCACTCTCATACTGCTTATGGATGTGTGTGCATTTTAAATTTTTATGGATGGAAATGATTGTATCATCATGTAGATGTTACATTTGGATGGATGATTGTGCACACATATAGCTTTTACATGATATACTAGGATTATTTGCATACATATTGGATTCATGGCACTAACATACATTGCATTAAGGAGGTTGACTGAATCAGTAGACCGAATTTTTTGCATTAGCATAGGGACATATACACACACCTTTGCATATGTTCATATAAGCATTAGAAATTTCTTAAGGACAGTGGATGCTTGGGATTGATGGACAAGTAGATAGTTGATGGATGTTAGGATAAATATTCTTCTTAACTTAGAGATTTAGGGGACGAAATCCGTTAAGTAGGGGACAATGTAACACCCCATAATTTTAAAGGACATAAAAATGTTAAACTAAGGAATATTTAATTAAATATTGGGAATTAAGTAAAACGGACTGTACCATTGCGTTCGTCTCAGAATTCTGCTTAAAATAAACTTCGATTTGCATAAAATGGACATCGTATGAGGTAGATATGAAGCTTAGAAGTTTGTATAAGTATAAGAGAATTATATATATATATATATATATATATATCAAATCAAAAAATTCAAAACAAATCAAATTCACGGAGCGAGAACCCAGGGCGGTATGCAGCGGGAAATCGACCCGTTAAGGGTCGACCCATGTCAAGTCTGGGTCGACCTTTGGCCAAGTGGGTCGACCCGTGGGTCGACCCAGAGAGGAGTCGGTCGACCCATTGGGGATCTGGCCGAATTCTTTCTGCTGAATCTAGACGAAATTTTTGGCTGGGTTCATTAGAGATAGTCTATATAAAGGCTGTCATTTCTGTTATTTCCTACACCTAAAAATAATGGAGATAAGGAGGTGTTGCCTCAGCTTGGATCGAAATTAGACTGTCCTCTACAACAACGGCATATACGTATACAGGAATCTCTTCTGCAACATCAACATATTATTCTTTTTTCTTTAGATACAATCTCTATGGGTTCATGGTACTTTTAGAAATAAAAATTTAACAGTAACCCTGACACATTTATAAATCTGGATCTAAATCTATACCTATTAAGAATCTGATTCATACCTAAACAGTTCTACTATTACATGTATTCTTTTGTACACCTGACATGTTGTTCAGTTCTTATATGCCCATTTTTGATATACCTATTTCTGCTATCATATTCCCGTCTCTATTATTATATGCCTGCTTTGTTTTTATATGTTTATTCTGTTCTTCTCTCTCTCATTCCCCTTTTATTCTTATAGCCTAGGCTACCTTTGAGCCTAGACCAATATCGCTGAAATATGCATACGAACGAATTTGGGATAAATTGGGGGAATGATTGGTAATGATAACATGAAGGCATAACCTATAATGTGAAATATGACTAAAATTTTAGGGGCATTAGTTATACTGTGAATTATGACTGGGATTTAGGGCATATGAATCTGTAGGCTTAATTTAAGATTAAGCGAAACATGTTAAAGGAACTGTAAAGAACTTGTGAAACCTGTTTAAATCTGTTAGGGTTATGTAAACCTGTATAATCTATTAGGGTTAAATAAATCTGTTAACCTATGGAAACTTAACCTGTTAATCTGTAGGGGTTAGGCGAACCTGTTAATCTGTAGGCTTAACCTGTTAAAAATCCTAGTTAATTGTGGGACACAAGTTTAAGGGTTAACTTGTGTTATCTGTTGTGTGGGACCCATATCAATCAATATCCCATTTTGGTATTAAACGGGGGCCTCGCACTAGGTAGGGGCTAGAGCATGCATACTGAACTGATTATAAGAGGTTCATCTGAAAGGGGGTGTGTACGGGAGCATTCCAACGGAGTCAAGTGCATGCATGAGTCTGGTCTGAAGGGGAAAATAAGTCGCTGTAGCACAAGTAAATAGGTCTATGTCTTTCTGTAGGTTGCCACTTTAGGAAGTAATACACCCTACTGTGGGGCCGACACAGGGTATTTACGAGTTAGGGAGTCGACCAATTGGGGGATAGTAATTAGGGTACATCTAGTCCCGTCTGTTTCTGTGGGGTATCTTTATATATGTTTGGGATAACACTTGTTATTTTTGTTTAGGTACCAGATATTACTCTTTGGGGGTAAAACCCGTTACTAGAGTATACCTAGAACTTCTATTATGTTTCTGTTGGGATCATTATGTTACTGTTAAGTAATTAGGGGATACCTAATCCCGTCATATATCTGTTATACTAGTATTGGTGCAGAGAAAAGTATTTGAGAAGCATAATCTACTCTGTTTATTCTGTTATTTCTGTTCAGTCTGTCTATACCTGTTATATCTTACTATTGTCTTTCATCCAGTTTATATGCCTGTCATAATACTTTTACTTCTTTATATGCTAAAAGTCATTGGACTCGCCAAACTTTATATATGTCTGACCCATTTTGTTTCCTTTTCTCTCTCTTCCTTTCCCCTTCCCATCCCCCCAGGTTTCAGGGTTGGAACGCTCAGGCTTGATTAGGATTCTCTCTTTTGTTTCTGCTTGGATCTTGATCTGCCTTGATATATCTCTTTAACTACTTGTCTACTTGTTTATGGATACTTATGGGGATTATGATTTTTCATTTATGTACTCTGATGGTTATTAACGTTAGACAGATGTTTTTATTTGATGTATTTTGTTCCAGTATTTCAGTCTGATGTTGTAACTGTATTTTGAGACCACGATGTTTTCTGTTGGAAAATAAAGTTTTCAATTTCCGCTGCTATTTTATATATCTCTCTTGTGAGATTATGTTTAGTTTACCTATAAGGCTACAATGCGTTCTGATAAAGAGTGACATTAATGGACGTGGGGTGTCACATTTGGTATTAGAGCTGAAGGTTACAAGATCGGATAAAAGGTTTAGAAAATTGTTTTCAGATGGTTTAAAAAAAAAGTATTCTCAAAGAAAAAGTCTGTTTTTGGAAAACATATTCCCAAAAACCATATAAAATATATTTCGATTCTTTGTTTGAATCCCTTTTTCCTTTTCTTTTCAGCATATCTAGGGAACCAAATATTTCTGAGGGCGTTCAGACACCGGCTTGGTTCCGTAATATCTTAAGGTTACGACGCTTGCTGGAGGCTAAGCAAATGCCCCCTTCCCCAGCTGCAACTGTTGTTCCTCCTCCGCGAGCCGAATAATTTCTCTAAGATATGGAAGAATTTCTGTGCTATGGGAGGAAAGTCATTCTGAGGAACTGATAATTTTTTGGAAGCACGGAATTGGCTAAAAGGGACGGAGAACTTATTTGGGCTTTTCGAGGTTGATGACCACTGAAAGATATAGTTGGCTGCATGGTAGCTTAAGGACGAGGCTTCATTCTGGTGGGAAGTGACATAAGTAGGGCATCCAGTTGATACTTGGGATGATTTCCAACAGAGGTTCGAGACGAAGTTTCTTTCTCAGGCAGAAGAGAGTATGCAGATGGAGAGGTTTCTGGCACTTAAGCAAGGAAGTATGTCTGGTAAAGTGTATGTCAATAAGTTCAATCAGTTGGCAAGGTTTGGTCTGGAGCTGGTGAATACCCCGCACAAGAAAGCCTTAAGGTTTGCAAGAGGATTAAATCAGCCTTTTCAAGCATTGACATTATCTCACATTCCGATGGGGGCTACTTTTGAGATGCATCCCCCGCTTGATTACAAAAAAAAACCACCGTCAGCAAAAGATGCATCATCCGCTTGATTTGCATCACGCAAAACTAACGTCTCAAAGCGTTTGTAACACCACAAAAATGTCCATCTTATGGATTTTCCAAATTGACACTTGTCTGTCACTTGACCTGAGCCCCTTCCTCGATCTCCCCGGATCTCTCGAGCATCAACAACGTGAAGACCCTTATCTGAAACATGAACCGAAACATCAAGGCATTGGCGAACCAAAACAATTGCCTTCTTCTTCATCTTCTTCAATCTTCCGTCATCCATATTAGAAGGCATCTTTTCATCTCCATCAGATTGACCACTAAGGCATGAAACATACACCATCATACGCTTTCAAATCCTCCAATATCTACCATCAAAAATAGGCATCTACGAAAACATCATCTCCGACATCTACAATCTTCAATCCACAATCACTGCAAGCTATGCGATGAGATGAGCTCTGATACCAATTTATTGTGCACAAATTGCACATAATGCTCTGATACCAATCCATTAGGGTTTTGTGCGCAGCAGAAAAGATAAAAACACCAAAAAAGGAAAAAAAAACCATTGCATTACTTGAAAATGAATTTGATTGAAAATAACAACACAATAGATCGAAAATAATAGCAATACACAAATATTCCATCAAAACATACTCTTTATTGATTCACCAAAATTTTGTTTACACTCAATGGATAAAAACAAAAAATGAAGAAATGCAATTGAATCAATAGCCAGGTTAAGAAAGAGAGAGAATATCTAGATGACTGCAAATATTGTTAGAGAAGAAGAGCAATGAGAACGACGATAGACCCTTGAATCAACCTGGAGGGATCAACTGCTTCTGTTAGCAGTAAGTAGGAATAACTTCTCTCAGTCTTAATTTTTTCATTTTCCTCTCCAGGGCGCAATCCCTGAAGGCACACAATCTCTTCAGATATTCTCACATGGTTTCTGATGTTCATGATCTAACCATGAAGGCTGCATATATAGAAGAATAAAAGACCTAGGCAAATATCCAAATTGCCCCTTCAAAATATCTCCGGAATATAATCTTTTGTTTCTTACTTCTATGATAAAATTAATCAATCAAATCAATTAGTTGATTACTTTCCTCTTCAAAAATATATTTGAGTCAACAAATTCAACAGGGGCAACCCCACGTCATGGGGTAACAATTCTGGAAATGTATATGCTAATTCCAAATAGAAAATTTTATATAAATTATTACTAAAAGTAAAGTTTTACAAAAGGAGCAAGTGAGGGAGATGGTTCTGGTTCTATATGGGATTGTCTGTTAGTAGGTCGGTGCTAGGATTGCCACGCATGCTGTTAAGATAGGAATGACGGTTTGAATAAATTGTCCGACATCGTGGAATAAATTTAACGAGTGTAGCATAAATATGAGTTGATAGGCACGTAACAATAGGGATTTCTTTTGTTACAAGGGTGTGTGTGCCAACTCATATGTGCGCGTCCTATATGGAAGGCAAGGAGGTTTTTTTCTGATCGTCGTTACATAACAGTGATATCAGAGCCGAAGATCATGGACTGGGTCATGCAGGCAATACATTGCTCTCAAAAGATACTCGCATGATGCGAGTTAGGGAGGGAGGTTGGACTGCTAGGATTGTCTCGCATATTGTTAAGGTAAAAATGACTGTTTGAATAAATTGTCCCACCTCATGTAATAAACTGAAGGAGTGAAGTACAAATATGAGTTGGTAGACATGTAACAATAGTGATTCGTTTTGTTACAAGGATGTTTGTGTCAACTCATATGCGTGCGCCCTATGTGGAAGGGAGAGAGACTTTGTTCCAACCGTCGTTACATAACAGTCGATAGTTCGATGTCCCGTAATTGTTTGTATTTTCCAATGCTCTGCCTTCTTCTTTATGCTTTTCACTTTAATTTCCCTTACCTTTTCCAAACCCCACCTATAGGGCAATCCCTCAACGTTCCAGTTTTAGAACCGCCATTGCCTGCCAACAATAAATAAATCAAGAAATATGAATATGTGAAAAATAAACAAATACGATAATAGTAAATAGTTTTGAATAATTAATATGAATTATATTTATATGATAAAAAAATGTTAACTTAATTAACAAATAAATACATGTCATTCGTTGTACTAAAATATACAAAATATTAACTATAATCTTAATAAAAAGCGGATGAATAAAATTTAAATTCTTGTATGTTGATATCACTATCACATATGTTTTTTCGTGTATTGAATATTTATCCGCTTTACGGATATGACTGCGGATAGATTTCATATTTTTTTATAATATCCACGTGATGGACTAGCCGTATGCTTTATAAACTTTTGGTGGTTTGGAATTTTAGGTTTACGAGAATGAGTTGTAAGGATAATATAAAATAATATGAATTTTCTTTTATTTTGTTGGAAAAATAAAACAAAGAAAGAAAGGAAAACAACGTGGAATGTACAGAGAACAAGGAGATAAAACCATGCTGGGTAATCCTCCGGCCAAGCATTCCTAACGCAAATGCATCCCCAAAGCGACAACCATCCATCCACTCAACCAACCCCATAATTCCACGTGTCCCCTGCCAACGACCCAACTCACCCGCCAACGGAACCGAACCGCTTGCCTTCAAACCAACGGTTCACCCTCACCGCCCCACGGCTCACAACTTCACTCAATCACCATCACATGCCTTCCACGTGCTTCTTCCAAACTCCCTTTTACTCGACTTCCTTCCCACCATTCTATTTATTTTGCACACAACATCTCCTTCCCATTCTTCTTCTCAAAACTCCTCACACATGTACCCATACAACTTACCTCAGCCGATCCCGATCGAAAGGAGATGGAAGCCGAACGTAGAAACAGCCCCAAACTGCCCCCGCTGCGACTCCCCCAACACCAAATTCTGCTACTACAACAACTACAGCCTCACCCAGCCTCGCTACTTCTGCAAAGCCTGCCGACGCTACTGGACCAAAGGCGGCTCTTTACGAAACGTTCCAGTCGGCGGTGGATGCCGTAAGAATCGAAGGGCTAAACTGTCTTCCAAAGCATCATCCACCGGCACTGCTCATTTCAGTAGAAAAACAGATGGCAACTGCGACGGTAACAATAACGGTAACGGTTTATATAGGCCTGACCTTGCTCTAGATGGCATGATTGGAAAATGTGGGACTATCGACCAAAAGTCTTCGAGTATTGATCTGGCTGCAGTTTATTCCAAGTTTGTGAACCCAGATATGCAGGTTAGTTATGAGATGGGATCTTCATCGAGTTCTGATCAAGTAAATTTGAGTTTGGCGAGTGAGTTGGAAAATTACAGTTTCGATGTATACGATAATCAAGCGTTGGCTTTCATGGAAGGGGAAGGTGAATTGGTTAGTGATTTTGCTTGGCAAGAAGAAGAACACAAATATCATCAAGGGGTGTCTTCTGAATTATTCAGTGTGTTAAGTGCTGCTCATCTTCATCCTCATTAATTAAAAGGTTTTATTGTGGGTGAGGATCATTATTAATTGGTGTGTATATCTATGGAAAAAGAAACCCGACTTTTGTGATTAGGGGTTTTGATAAAATATCAATGTAAGGTACATTGTTTAAATTTTCTTACCTTTTTTCCTTTCTTTTTCCTTGCGGTTAAAATAAGTTGATGTAATAAATGTCCAGTTATATACTGCATCTGCATGGGTAGTACCTAATTTATATCTACAGTTTATTGATCAAGTGTAGTACATGTGGATAAATAGTTGGCAAATAAATCTGTATATATGCATGATGCATTAGTACAAGGTTTGGCTACATGGGATACCTTAATTACATAGGTATAGTATAGTTTATAATAGTATGGTGGGAGGAATTAATGAGTTAATTACATTACTGATGATCGATCACTGGTGAGACAGTAAGTAAGTACTATAAATGAATGAGATGTGGGGGATGAGATAAGCATTAATAATGAAATAATGATGGAAGAATAATGTGTACGTACCTGAAGAAGAAGAACAACATGCATCATCATTCTCATGTTGTACTGTACTGAACAAACCAACAAAAGTGGGTTACAGAAGAAAGACGACGTGTATGGACCCATGCAATCGTCCCAACTGCTTGCCTTCAATTCCTAGTTATGTTTGGTTGGTGAACATCTGCGCATGATATATTCGAATTCCTGGTAACAATGAAGAATGTATGCAATTGCATGGTGAATTTTGACAGCTAAAAATAAAACAAACTTCACTTTTTCTTTATTGAATACTTTATATGTAAGTCTAGATAATGAATATGCTCAGGCCCGTCCCCGAAACTCAAAAAATTATCCTAGGCTTTAGACAAAAAAGAATATTAAAGGCTCTAAGCTACCGGAACATATCCAAGCATATGCGCTATGGGCTCAGAGGCCCTTGACGGCCGCCTTGGTGGCCTCGCCCCAGAACCGTCCCTGAATATACTATATGTCACTGTGAGTCTAAATTACATTTTTATGTAAGTTTCGAATTTATAACTTTTTGCACTCGAGCAGAAGTGTCAAATTACTGAGACACAGTCAAGTTCTCAACATTTATTGTAAAACGATTGGATTGATCATTCATTCAATCCACCCATCAAGTACAATGGGAATCTCACATGCATCATCTACACTGTACCATTTTAATACATTCACATTTTGGGACGAATTCTTGCGTTAAATTCCTTAAACTCATTTACGCTGTACCAAATTAATTTCAATGGTTAATTTTTTGCATGATCGCACTAGCTATTTTAATTGCATTGTGACTGTTAATGTATTTATACAAGGTGGATGCTTGAGAATAAATTTGAATCACCGGTGAACTGATGACAGAAGAATCCATTAAGCATGCCACATACACCCATTTGTCAAATAAAAATAAATGAATGAATTTCAAACTAAAAAAAGGTTGAAAAGTGATGTTAAACCATGTAGCTAAGTTTAAATATTCAAACTTCGTATATTCTCATCACAACTTGTCTAGTGCACAAACCGAAATTCATGTTGCTACAGTAAATACTATCTGTTGAAGTTGAGAGCCGCATGATTTTCACTTATATTCGTAGTTTCGAAGACAGAACTATGAGCTTAATCGCATTGGTGCAGCGTTAGAATATCTAATAATTAAACTAGTCAGACCATAACAATCGCTTTGATAGTTTCTATATTTTTAGATTTAAAGGTAAAATTGTTGCTATTAATGTTCACTACTAAAAAACTGCCATATAAAGACTGAAAAATAAAGACTGAAATTACTCAGTCTTTAAATAAAGACTGAACAAAAACTGAAAAAAAGTAGTCTTTAAAATTTCATGTTAAAGACTGAGATTCAGTCTTAAATCAGTTTGTAACTATTAAGACTGCTTAGAGACTAAATTTCAGTCTTTATTTCAGACTTTAATTCGGTATCTAAGAAGTCTTAAAACAATTAAATATTCAATTTATGTTATCTTAAGCAAATCTAATTGTTAATGTTGGTAATTCATGTGAATGAGGTTGAAATTTGTTGCAATTTATATAATAACTCACTTTATGCATGAATAACGTTGGTTAGCATAAGCTTAATATATAAAACAATGCTTAAACCTGTTGGATGAAAATAAGACCACATTTTTTTTTTTTTCTAAATATCCATGTACATGTTCAGGACTTATTTTCTTCTCAATGTTTTTTGGTTCAGCAAAGCATATGTTAATGGCGACAAGGTCCCCCCTTTCTTCGCCTCTACAAAATCTTTGCTTCCTTTACCTCTGTCTTCGCTTCCTTCATCTCCCTGGTTCTCTCCCCCTCACCGTCATTCTCCTTGCTTTTGCCTGCGTAGATGCTTCTTCGAACCTCAGTTATTCTCTGATTAAATCTAAACCCTCTTCTCCTAATTTCCCACTCTTTTTATACAATCCTCTCTACGCTTGTCTTCGATTCTCTGTCTTGCTCCTGACTTCCCTCCTTGCCGAGGCGTGGTGGCCCTTCTAGTACTTTCAGGCTTTCTGATGTTGCCTGCTTAGGTAGATTACATATATACCCTACTGTTCGACATCCTATATGTAATGTCCCATATTTTTGAGATATAATTATTAGTTAATTTAATTATTTAGATAGTGATTTAGAGAATTAAATGGTCGTTTAAATTAATAACTTTGAATATTTAATTTAAATAATAATTAAATGATATATTTAATTCTGAAATAATCATAATTAGTAGAATTCACAATATAAGGTGAATTGGATTATTTATAAGGTATAATTCAGTTTAGAGTTGAATTATACTCACAAATATATTATTTAAACGAAGTTTGAACGTATAATTATATCATAATTATAATCGAGCTCGAAATGGCGCTGTAGTTCGTAATTTGGCGATTTGAACTTTAAACGAATATATAGAAGCCGTTTTAAATCGAATTTATGGTAAACAAGAAACGTTCAGAGCTGGAGAAGTATATTTTTCTAATGAAAGAGAAAAATCGAGATTTCGTCATGTAGATTTTGATTTATGTCCAAATCAAATTTTAGAAAAGTCGCTATGGAATTCCTTTATAATTTATAAAGGAATTATTTATATTTTAAAAAGGGATTTCATTATAAATCGAATATCGATTTATATCGGGATTTGAAATATCAAGTTAGAAACTCATATAGGAATATTCTGAAGCTATACGGTATTCCATGTGAATATATATACGATAATATTTATTAATAAATATTTAATTTAATTGTTTATAAATATATTTATATATTTAAAAGGGTTATTTAGAGCTTTAAAAATAGCCAGTTTTGCAAATGACCTCAGAATTCGACGAAACTAATTTTGTTGGATCCGCAATATTTAATTATTGCTAGATTTCAATTTTCGTGATTTTTGAAGTCAATATGTGGCCATACGGGATTTTAATGTGAAAAACAGTCGATAATTCGACCTTTAAAAATATGTTGTGTGAGCAAACGGAGTCGGAATTTGACGAAACTAGTTTCGTTTGGTCCGCAATGTCGAACTGTAGCTGCATGTCCAGTTTCGTGATTTTTAGGTATTGTATGTGACCGTGGGAATTTTTAGAAGACATATGCAAACAACGATGGCTTAAAAACAAATATAATATTGAATAAAAAAATTATTATTAAAATTCTCCTATATAACATCCTTAACCCTCCTTAACCCTAAACAAATTCTCTCTTCGGTCAAAAGTATTTCCGCCTCCACTATTCTTCTTCATACAGTAAATTTCGATCCTTCAAAAATCCTAACAATTCAAGTAAAATCCTTTAAAATCCGAGATATACATATATGGATTCAACAAGGAAGAAGCTTCATTTCTATATGATATTTACAAGGAGTGATTCACGTTTGGGGGTACTTGGTTTGGACAGTCGTACTTAGGGTTCGGGAATTCGAAGTATTCAAGCTTCGATTTGCAAAAGTATTGGTGTACGTGAGTCCGCGAGGTCGAGTGGCTGGATTGGTTATTCTTTTGAGTGATTTAGAGAAAAATTCTGTCGATCACCTGTATTGTATACCACGCTTGAGCGGAAGGACACGTTTTTCAAGGATGATGCGCGATGAAAACTATTGAGATGGAAAGGTGGAGTTCAAGAAGAGGGATTCAATGGTGGAAATTGTTTGAGAATTGGTGGAATGATGAGTGTGTTTGAATGGCATGATGGAAGGCAGATGGTGCGGTTTTAGTTCAAAAGCTACAGGGGATTACGTAGAAGAAGAAGGTGACGCAATGTGTTTTGTCGGTTTCAAACTAAATGGTTTGGATACTAGTTGATATAGGAGTTGAATGGGATGTTAATGATTATTATTGTTTCTGAATTTAAGAATGTCTCATGGATTTTGGGTGTTCTTTAGAGGCTACTGTAATGGGAATTGCGGGTTCCTCCCGAGTGATAGAAGGATAAGGATGCGGTTAGTTTAAGAATGCAGTTGGGCCGAGTGTCTTAATGGTGAGGCCCAATTTAAAAAAGAATTAACCAAGTTTTAATTAAAAATTTATATAAATGTTTATATAATCTTGTGATTTTCAATATTTCACTCATACGGAGTCAGAATCGCGAATGGTCAAATCCATCGAGATCGTATGGACGAGGGCTACCCAACGGAACTGACTGGGAGTGGATTAGAGCCTGTTACAATTTATAGAAAAATAAATTGTCCGTATGAATCAAGCGATGGTTATCGTTATTAATGATGATCGTCCAATGTGAGTAAAACTCACCAACTCTGAACAGTTATATTTTTATAATGTATTCTTAGAACTGATAAATATCTGTTGATTGCTGTGTGTTAACTGTTTGGTTGAATTGCTTGTGTATTGGTTGAAATTACAGATAACGATATATATAATCAAATGTTGATTCTAGTTAGCAGAATAGTTCATATTGAAATAAAATCGATGTTAATTATGTTGTTTAACATCTGTGATGCAAAGAAACAGGTTGGAGGAATCCAACTGAATTCCTCAACATTTATTTTACTGTTTTTCATATATTGTAATATATGATGTGATATATAATCTATTGTTGATTATGTGTGTTTGGATGATATTGATCGTGGTTATTTGGTATTTTAAATACCGTAAGAAATACTGGGATGTAAAAAGGGGATTTTCAAAGTGTATTTTGAAAATAAATTATTTGTATAAAACCAATGGATTTAGTTATTCGAAAGTGAGATTATCGAATATAAGTTAATCGAATTTAGTTATTCGAAAGTGAGATTATCTAATATGAGTTATTCAAAAGTGAGGCTATCGAATTTAGTGTATTCGAAAGAAAGGAGATTATCGAATATAAGTTATTCGAAGAAAAGTTAATCAAATAGAGATTACTTGGAAGAGAGTTATACATCGAATTAAATTATATCGAATTTGGGAAAGTACTTATACTTTCCGTTGTTTAAATTAAGATTTAATTATTTATAAATCAGGTGTTTATTTATTTATTCACATTAAAGAATAAAAGTTATAATGGAAGTTAGATATTTCGAAAGTAGGGATTATAACGTTATCGTTAAAATCAGTGTTTTCAATAAAGAAGTGGATAGATAAATA
Source organism: Allium sativum (assembly GCA_030737875.1). Lineage (NCBI taxonomy): Eukaryota > Viridiplantae > Streptophyta > Magnoliopsida > Asparagales > Amaryllidaceae > Allium > Allium sativum. The sequence continues at coordinate 942,164,329 of CM060909.1, read as the reverse complement.
AAATCCGGGAATTGCGTAAGGAAGTTTGTTAAAGATTTAAAAGATAAACTTTGACTATTTCGAAGTTAAAACATTGTTCAGTTAAGTTCTGAGAGGTAATTATACCCCAACTTGATTGACTTCCTTCTTAACTAAGGAATGGTAAGGTTTGATTGTAAAGGATGGTTAAGTGAATTTAGTTAATGAGTGAAATGGTTTGAGTTGGCATGGCAATGTTTGATTTAAACATCGGTTTAAACCAAGTGAAGGAGTTTTGGAAATGTTTTCCAAATAAGAATCAGAAATGTTTTCTGATAATTGAAAATAAGAATTTAGAATATATGGAAATAGGAGATAAATAAATTAATGAACTAAAGAGAATAAATGTTAAATGATGATTGATTGATAAAATTTCCATCTGGAAATAATATCGTTGTTTGCACATCTGTTTTTCTTTGATAGTTAACTCACCGACTATCGAAGTTTTTGACCATTTTGACGCTGTTAATATGGAGAGATCTGTTGGGTTATTATCTGAAGAACCACTCTGTATTGGCATAAGCGTTGCGAATCATATATGCCAAAGATAATTGAAGACGGAGTAAAGTGCAAGAGTTGTTGTATAAATCTTAGGTAAAGATTGCCTAAGATGGTTGTACTGAATAATGCCTTTGGTTTGTCCAGTCTCAGGACGACCTGTATGGAAGAATGTCTGACAGAGTATACTTAATAGATTGCGTAAGTTGGTCTCTTCAAACGTACGTACTTTTGGTGGAGGAGGAATTCGATTCTCTTAGCTGTATACCCATTGTATTTTTTGGGAAATTAATTTGTGATTTGGCGGGTATGACGATGTGACATTCAAAGTGAATAATTGTGTGATCTGTCAGAGATAAGCGTGGTCTCTATCCTCACAACTGGGAAATAACAAAAATCGGGCAGGCAGCATGGCTATGTAGGTTGCACCTATTAGGATGTATAATCACCTGATCTAGAGTTTCATTTACTTCTAAAAATCTATTGACGATGCTGTCCCATTCGGGAAATGGTTGATGATCCCAACCGTTGGTGATATACATTCGATACACTCAAGCGAAATGAGTGGTCGGTCATGTGTAGCCGGGTTGCAAGTGGTTCTTGTTGAACCCAGTGTATTCCTCTCTAGAGGTACACTAGCGAAAGGTGGTTCCATACCTTGTCATAGTTGGAAATCCATTACCCAATACGTGCTTGCGGTTTTGATTGTATACTATATATGTAAAACGTGGGATGAAAGTGTTTCCGATAAATGATTATTATATTGTGATTGATAGACATTATTATAATATCAAAAGGTTTTTGATATAAAGATTAGTTTGGATTCTCATAAGGGAAAACCCGTTCCGTTATACGGCGTGGTCTTATGAGATATCGTTTTGTTGCTCAAACCGTTTTAAATTGTTTTACTCACACCAGTCCCATGACTGACCTAGAGTTTATTTTGTTTTCCCTAAACTCTTGGGTGCCTAATTTTGTACGGGCAGTCAAGTAGTCGGGATTTACAGATACTTGAAGAGCTGGAGCATGAGGCTTCAGGATCATATAGCTATTGTTTATTTTCGTTATGTTGTAAGTGTTGTACTTTGGAAATGATATGTATATTCAAGTACAAATTCATATTTCAAAATTTGATATATATTATATGTTATTCGTTCCGCTGTGAGGTTCGTGTTACTCTGATGTTGTGTTCTTCTTCTTCTTCTATTCTAAGTTTCTATCTTATCTATTCTCACCCTCTATTTTCTTTCTATTAGTTTTTTGGTTTCCAGTACAATTAGGATTGGACTTGTGTTATTGTCAGCTCAAATTGGACCGGAATTTTGGGACACTACATATAATTTGCAACACAAATTTTCCTTGTGAATTTCGTCATATATTACTAGGTGAATTTTTGTTCTGTGTTTGTCTGGCTAGTGCCAGGAGGATTTGTGATGGCAATGGTGTGTATGGGGTCTTCTGTGCAGTTAATGCTTGCCTGTTCTACTTGTTCTAGTGGTGGTTTCGACTTGCTCAGTCTAGGGAGTTTTGGTTTCTTCGTGGAGAGTCAATGGTTTGTAGAAACTTCTCGCTCCATGATTTGGTTTCATGTCTCACCATCCTTTGTGCCTAGTAAGTTTAGTCCCTTTCTTTATTAACCAAGTTGCTCTGGGGAAGTGATGCTTTGTCTCTGCTTGGTGAGCTGTTCCACAATACTTGGCTTTTTGGTTTGTTGTTTCAGCTGTGATGGGTTAGGTTGTGGGACTTGATATTCAATGTAACTGTTGATGTCATCTTGTTGGAGCCAGATTGTTGACAGTGTAGTATAGCTTTGGTTGTTGGTTTTTTGGCATGCGAATTTTTGGATTTTATCCTTTGGGTGTTAGGAGTATACTGTTTTCGAGCACTTTGGTTAGTCTGAATGGGTAATGTCAATGGGCTTTGTTGTGGTTGATTTTGAGTTTAGGCGTCCTGGTATCATTGCTTATCCGTCCCCTTTTTTTGGTAACCCGGATGAAGTATATGCTCTCGTCTTTACTGATTTTGATGGATTTTTCTTTGCCTTCTTTATTCAACCTTCTATGCTGGCTTAATCTGGTTATAGCCTAGGTTTTTCTGTCTACTTCTACATACCCAGGTCATACTCTCGAACGTGATATGGTGGGACCTCCTTTCCCTGCCTACTTAGATGGTTTCTGGTGTTGGTACTACAACATCCCTGTCCTTTGGCAGTGGACTAGGCTTTGGTGTGGTGCTCAAGAAATGTCGACTTTAGCTTTTGCTGTGGGGCGCATTCAACGTGTAGCTGTCTTGTACAACTCTTGTTGCGATCATGGTACTTTGGTTATGCTAGTTTACATTGTTTGTTGACCTTTGATCAGTTTCATTTTTTGTTTCGATAATGTATGTAATTTTCTCCCTGCATGGAGATGTAACATGTAGCCTATAAGTAGTGTCTAGCTCCAGTGTTGTAACTTCAGCCCACCAAGCTAGGGGCATTGCACATGTACTGAGTAAAAATAAGTTAAACTTGACATACCCGACTAAGGTTAATGAAATGCGAATCAACATGAGTAGGAAGACATTACTGTTCACCAAAATACTCCACGTTTGAAGCTAACTTCATTACCGTTGAAAGCCAAAATCGCCAACTGAATAACATACCCAAAGGTCCTAATCAAATAGCAGACCCAACAAACACCCAACTCGCCGCCATACCACCTGACAAGGTCAGACTAATGTGGGGTCAATATATCACTAGGCAATGAGGCACTTAATCGCTTGAATACCGCAAGCAACACATTATCGGAAGGCATGAGCGGAAATTCGCTGAAACGACTGCAAGAAAGAAGACTGTAGATATGTAATTGCCTGAAATGGCCACCACGCTAGATAGGAAGTGAAGTCGAAGACGGTTCGAATAGCAAATGCAGCTGAGCAGTGGAGTGAATTAGCGTTATTTGGAGCCAAGGCTTGGATTTGGCATTGAAAAGAGGGTTTTTGGTATGGCTACCACGCATAGCGAAAGCACATATGATTGGGAAGAGGAGTGGAGAACATGATGGAAGATAAGGAAGAAATCAAAAGATGGACGAAGAGAGGAAGAATTGCAGCCCTTGTCGCCATTAGTCGTGAAGTAATGATATGCAACGTGATAGCTTTAACACGGCTGCTCTATTTGCTCCAACATGGCGTCCTCTAGGATGTTTGCCTGAAACTGCTGTCGAAATCAAGTTGTAACAATTAGTTCGTTTCCCCACCACTGCACGAAGGAAGGAATAAAACCTAGAAACCTCTGGTACATCTCCAGATAGCCCCCTGTCTCAGGGATCTTCAATGGAGCACCATCAATGGGCAAGCCAAGCAAGACCACCATATCATCCAAAGTGATGGTCATCTCTCCAACTCTAAGATGGAATGTGGATGTCTCCGGTCTCCATCTATCGACTAATGCAGTGATGAGATGATGATCCAATCCGGCGTAACCCAATTGGTATAATAATAATAATCCCGCACAATCAAGTAAAGCTAACACTCCTGCATCATTGGACCTCACTGAGTCAAGGGAGGACGAATGATCTATGGTGGTAACTGGTTGTTTACTCTGTTAAGAATTAAAACAAAATGTAAAAAATACAGTAAGAATTTGAAAAATAAAAATAACTAAAACATTGATAACGCATAAACATACCGACATCAACTCATTGTTGTTCGATCTATGACGACCTTGCAAACATAGAACACTGCCATCAATGAGTTCTGGTTGCATCTCACCAAACTCTATACAAAAAGTATTTTCATTACATATACTACAAAATTAATATATCCAACATAACTAGAAAAGTGGTTAAAACTATATATTTCAACTACGTATTACAATTGTATGTGAATGACAAGCAACTACGTTCATCATACTAAACCAAGTGTTCATTTATCTACATTTTTATCCAATTATACAAAACCCTTGATTTCTAATAATTAGTAAAGAAAAAAGATTGTGATTTTATTCCTTCCGGAGATTCTTGGGCCAACTAGCTAGCCATGATATCAAATTATAGACAAAACGAGTGCAAATTGAGTGTTGAGGAGTCGAATTAGGGTTTGGGTTCGTCTCCTTTTTTTTAGGTTGTTTAAGTAAGTTTTAAAGTGAGGAAGAAGAGAGGATATTCCTCTCTCTATACACCATCTGGGCGCTTTTTAAGAACACGTCTTCATACGCAATCTCAAAATGCGCGTGAATGTATTATTTTAACAAAAAACGTCCAGGCCAATTTTGAGATTGTGTTATTTGGGATTGTGCCTTCATGCGCAATCCCAAAATGCGCCAGTACACTTACATAGCTCATCGCAGCCAAAACCAGACTATATCCGTAATTATTTTGAAACCATTCTAAATTCATAATTAGTTTTCAAAACTAGACTAAATCCCAAAAAAATCCTATAAATTATTATTAATAACAATAAATCTAGAAAAAAAAATGGAAGGGAAAAACCAACAGTGTTTGAAGTTTAATCCATTTTTACTTTGGTTTCATCTTTGGAATATTTATCCATATGCGGATATCTTTCTAGATTTTTGGAATATTTGTTGAATATTAATGAAGTACAAATCATTTAAGTTTCTATAATATTGGTTCAATCCGACACGTTCGATTTCAATTCAACGATGATGATCATCTCGTATGTAGTGCATCACGGATTGCTGAAATTTCGTAAATGACGAAGGGCGTTAGGTAATCGTAGCCGTCCATACGCCACGATGAAGGCCAGATGCAGATAGGTATCAACGTCTTAAACGCCGCTGTTCTCCCTAAATCAGTTAGTAGATTTCTTCATCTCAGATCTAAATTTGCTGACTCGTTCTCCCCAAACCGGAGAAGAAGCGTTCTTCGTCTCTAATCTAAATCTGTATGCTCTTCTATTAGAATTCCCAGAACCGTTCCCTCACCTGACAGAAATCACCATGACCTAGAAGTTCTGGTTCGTAATTCTTAATTTATCGGTTTGTTTTCTGATCTTTTTTTGGGTTTTTATTGCTGTGTAATTTCCAGTTTACTTTTAGTTTTACTGGAATAGGTCATGTATTATCGGAAAAGAAAATCAATGCTATATTCATTGTTCTTAAAAATATTAAGATTGTTATTCTTAAATATTAACACTTTGTTGTGTGTAAATGCTTCTTATTTTACTGATAATGTTCAATTCAAAGTTGTTATCCCGTGATAATACATGTTTCGCTCAATTTTTGTTTCAAATTTAACCTTGATTGTGCGTGTATGGCATTTGATAGGAATGAGCATTTGCAACTGATACATACTGCATAGTATTTATAAAATTAAAGTTTGGTTTCTTATCTATTTTTGATACCAAATTATGATCGAGGATAACAATATGATGTTTGTAATTGTTTTGAAGAATTTATATTTAGAATAAATTTTTGTGTCAAATGAATTTTTGTTGCTACTTCTATCTAGATCAATTAATTTGTGTGTTTAAAACAACATTTGCCTTTGTGTGAGAAACAAACTCTGTACCCAAATGTGTACCTTTTTATGCACAAAAGATCAATGTATCACTAATTTGCTTATTCAAAGTATGCTTGTCTTTATGTTGTAATCTATTTTTTCGCCTTTGTTATTTATAGCAAATGAAGAACACTGTAAAATGGTGGAAGCTATTGAACAGAAATGGAGTGTCAAAATAATGAATGTGCACAATTCAGCAATTATCTTAGCTGCAGTAAATGTCCACCTGCCATACATTTGCTGATGGATAGAGTGGAGTTAGACATGCCGCATGTATTATGTGTTAACTTTTCTTGGTTGGCAACATCTTTATCTGTTTCAATGGAATCATGGCTATACTTATATTTATGGAGCTGGCTTTCCTTTCAAGTCGAAGGTAATTTTTATTTAATGACTATTTATGCATATACAAAACGAATTGGCTGCAAAAATTAAATGTGATAGGTCTTCACTTCTTAATGCTTAAAATTTTTGATTCCAAACATTCAGTTTCTGGTTGATTTATTCCATTAATAAATTCAAATGAGCAGAGTATTAGGTTGTGAATAAAGCAAAGAAAAAAAAAATAGTTATAGAGCTTATAAGCTCTCTTATCTGTTCTAGACATATGCTTTCTATTTTCGAATGAGTGAGCAAATAGATAAATACTCATCTCGCTCATCTAATCACATCAGGACTTACTTGTTGATTTAACTTGAATAAAATATTTTAAAATACAGTAATTTGAACTAGTGTACTGTTAAACAAACTTTAAATTCTCCATTGGGATACTAGTGCTTTGAGGTTTGGGCACAAGTTTTTCCTTAATATTTAACAATGTATCTGAGTTTGATACATGTTAGTGCTACTATCTAATTGAATACATCTTTATGAGTCAAGTGTATTCTCCAGTATTCAAATATATGTTGGAGAAAGCTTATTGTTATATTTCAATTGGATGGATTGTTACAAAAAAAATCTTTTACTAATGGAAGTTTTGTATTTGGTCTTTTTTTTCAGATTAGAGATGAATTGATATTGCAGAAAGATAGAATCATAAAGATGTAAGTTGGAAATACATCACTAGGTGAAGGTAATGCAGCCAAATGTTATTGTCTTGTGCTCTTTCTTTTATTTTACAAAGTTTTGTCTTTTTTATTTTTTTAGGTGAATTCAGTAAATTGGTTTTGTACCTGAGAACTATCATACATGATATTTTGTAATCATTCCTTGTATTTACGTACCAACTAATGGAAGTCTATTTTGCTTCTTTATGTAATACCATTGTTAGTTGCTATATATTATCATGGTGAAAATCACAGGATCTAACTACTTTTGAAATGACAATGCGAATCCAACAGAAGCGAAGTATGCAATGATTGTTTTAAGTTGGAAAAGTCGTAAAAAATTAACGATAATAAAACATTGTGGAAAGCATTATCTACAATGTTCTTTACAACGTTTTGCATGTTTGGGTGAATCATTATGTCTGTGCAACTGCTGAATAGAAAACATTATGTATAACATTGTTGAAGGGTTTAAGTAATATATTTTACGTGTTTTAAGAATAGATTTTTGTTGTAGTGGCTTTATCATTTGTGTGTTGTTGGATAATATGCAATTCCTACATGGTACTTGATATATTTTGGTATGTATGAAATTGTGATGTTGATATATTAAATTTGTTATAATGAATCATATTTTACTAATTTGGGTATTAAAGTGTTTCAATTATGTTAATTTAAGACCGAGAAAAGACAGAATTTCTGTCTTTAAAATTCAGTTTCAAGTATATTTAAGACTGCAATATCAGTCTTTAGATTTTGAGACTGAAATGTCAGTCTTAATATTTTTTTGCGACTAGAAATTTAATGACTGAAATTTCAGTCTTTGATCCGTCTTTAAATATAATTTAAAGACTAAATTGCTTGTTTAAAGACTCTAATTTTCAGTCTTTAATTCAATGTTTTTTTGTAGTGGTTAAACTTTAACTGACTATAATCAATACAATATTGAACTTTAAAAAGTTTAGTTTTGAACATTTTTGACGATAAATATTAGTTGAATTAATTTTATAATAATTTGCTAGCTTAAAATTGTAAATTTCCTTAATTTTGAAGATGATAGAGGTTCTGTTCAACAATGATTCTTAAAATGTACAGTAATAATACACATAGATTATTTGTTAAATTAATCTTGTGAAACTTAAAGAGTGAAACAATAGTTTTTCTTAAATTCGAAGAATTGTGATGTTCAAACTGATCGATGTAGAGCTTTTTTTTTCCCAATGTTTTGATGTTAGAGCACAGGTTCATCCACAAGTAAGTTCATCTTTAAAGCTATAGTGCTCCAAGATTAAAGTTTAACCGTGGTTGAATGTGAGACTAACTCTGATCTTTGAATATTTGTCATAACCACCCTTGTTATTTAACTTATTGTCAAACAAAACAAAATGTAAATGCCAACATTATTCAACAGTTCCAATAAGAGAAAAACAATCGAAAAGACAAATTACCTTAAAATTTTATACAATAGGGCAACCTCACTGTTGACGGTAAAAATTGGCGACAACACCCAAGATTCTTAATTACTTAAGAATATAGTTTCGCGTACGGAAAACGAATGCAGAAAAGCAGCAAATGACACAAGAGATGTTCGGTCTCGTGAGGGGCCTACGTCCACTTTGGAAGAGTTTGTTATATTTTATTCACAACAATGTGTTACAAGCTATTGGCCTCTTCTAGGCACTTAATTACAAACATTTTCATGTAATTTGGAGCCATATTTATCATGTGTGAATGTAGAGAAAAAAATGTTTTCTCCTTCTTCTTCCTCAAAGCAAGGATGTCATTAAAGAAATTACTTAGAGCTCTCAAGAAATGTCAAATCAACTAATTTTTTCCAACCCACTTGAAGTGTGAGATTGGGGGTATTTATATTGAAGGATTAGGTGGGAGTGAGTAGGTATTGAGGACCATGCAGCAGAAAATCGCATCCTAGAGCAATGCACAGCAGAAAAATCGCATCCCCACGTGGGATGCGATTTTCACATCCCAAGTGATGCGGAAATCGCATCTCAATGGGGTGCGATATGACTCGAGCAGGCGAGCGTCCCATGCCTTGCATGCATAACGTCATTGCATCAAGGGGATGCAAGGACATCGCATCAGAGGATGTGATAATATCGCATCTGATAGATGTGATGTCATCGCATCCGATAGGTGCGATGTCATCGCATCAGAGGGATGCGATGCGAAGAGAGCGTGATGCAGGGCGGGAGGTTCACTTGTCAAGTAGGGTGATGCGAGCAATGTGATACGATGGGTGGGGTGCGAGCCATGTAATGCAACGTTGCGTGGTGCGAGGGGAAGGATACAGGTTGAGGAGTGCGGTGCAATGTATTTATCTTGAGAAGCTATAAGGCTACTGCTCGCTCGATCTTCCTTCGGCTTAAATCTTCAACACGGTGGCAACACTTTGAGCTTTGGTTCTGCCCGACGTGTTGAGTCGAGTGAGTCTTGTATACTTTTGAGAATCGGAATAAAATGTAGGTTAACATTTTCCCTCCAAATTACGTCTTGTATCAACAGGATGTGCTTTGTGTTGAGAAAAAGTTTTTAGGAAGTGAGAAGACTTCTAGTCCGTTGAGCATGTTGAGAATTTTATTTCTTCAATCGCTCTTTAGGCATCTAATTCCTGTTTACTTACAAATGTAGATGTTAGTTGTCTACTCTTACTTACGCGGTAGCATAAACGAATCGTTATCGCCATAGAGTCGCACGTACGCTCACACGCTTTCACATGATTTTGCGCCATGCGATTAGGATCTAAAGTAAAGTACGGGTAACAAATGTGATGTATGCTTAAGACCACGCGAGTGGGATTTTAAGAAGTGACGTCGGGTTGTGGATTCGATCGCTCGTTGTGCGCACTCGAGTCATTTGGACTTTCGAGCGCATCATCGGTTGGCGAGTCGAATTGGTTTTGGTTATCCCGACGTCAAAAAACCCATGCATGTGGTCGTAGTTGGAATCGTGAGTTAGAGATTTTCTAAAATCTGGAAATCTCGTCCTCAACTACTCAAGGTTTTCACGTGTGTGTACGTTTATGTGGTCGGTCATGTCCGTAAGATGACATGAGTGGCGACATATACGTGTAGGATCATACATACATACATACACACACATATATATATACACATGCGCGCGAGAAGTGCACGTTTGTATATATGTATATATTATTATCATCATCTTTTTTTAATCGCATCCCAGTGAGAGGGGTGCGAAATATCGCATCCGCGTGAGATGCGATATTTCGCATTCCAGTGGGTTGCGCTATATCGCATCTCGGTGGGATGCGATATTTTGCATCCTCGAAGGGACGCGCTACAAGTTTAATAGGCTGAGGCCCATCCCCTTTTCCTATATAAAAGCCGAAGCCTTCTCCCCTTCTCAAACTTCCCTTGTTCGTATTCCTTGCATCAGATCCCCTAAACTCGTTCATGAAACTTTTGCATTTGATCAAATAATTCTGTAGGCTTTGGTTGGGATGTGATGCGGATGCGAGCTCAAACTTCGAGGGTCTCAAACTCGAGCTTGTCGAGCTCGGGATTTGAGGCCTGGGGAGTTGGAGCTTGCATAAATGGCGGAAGAAAAAAGGAGATGGCATGGAGAAGAAAAGAGGAGAGCATATCGCCTCTCCTGTGTGTGGTGGTTCGCATCCTTGTGATGCGAGTTCATCGCATCACTTGTGAATGAGGGGCTTCGTATCTAGTTGATGCGAGTTCATCGCATCACTCGTGGATGCGAGGCTCTGCATCTAGGTGATGCGAGTTCTTCGCATCACTGATGATGCGAGTGATGCGAGATTTCACATAACTAGTGATGCGAGATCTCGCATCACTTGAGGAAGCGAGGCTTCGCATCTAGGTGATGCGAGGTCTCGCATCCTGGTGATGCGAAATTTCACATCACGATAGACGCGATTTCACATCACTCAGATGATGTGATTCCTCGCATCTGTTTGATGCGAAATGTTTTGTCTTGCGTCATGTGCGAAGTTCTCGTGATCGGATGGGATTTGAGATTTCCACATAGGTTTTACAGCATATATAACTTGGCTATGGACAAGGACTTGGACCGTTGGACTTTGGTTTGTTTCTTGTATCCGATCACAATGCGCCGCAACTCAATGCGAGATTTTGACGATGTCGGTCGATAATGACGATGGTTACTATTCAAAAAGACAATGATCGTCGCTGTGTTCCAAAACTGTTTATTGTTATAATCATATCATCATCGCACTTTACTGCATGTATATGTTAGTTTGCACCAACACGAGGGGTACATATTTTCAATGAGATATGTAATGCAACTATATTGAAAAGTATAGCTAGCAAATGGAGAAAAGATCTAAAAAAACAACAGAATTTGAAAGCTAAAGCTTCGCAACATTCGTCGCCCTCATTTGACTCGACTACTAGCTCTGGGAAAAAGCAAGCTTGAGACTTCTCCGGAGTCCACCCATTCCCATAATGTAAGGCCACCGAAAGCGCCCGACCATTGGTTGCAACCGAAAGATCCACAAGGGACGACTGAACACCTGAGTCCCCCATTGGTACGGGGAGGGGCTACTATAGCAGAAGAAAATCACGAGGAGGAAGGAAACATAGATATCCAGGGGACTGATGCCCTTAAAGCTCCTGATACAATGTCAGATATTGTTGCACTTGAGAATCCGCCAGATTCGGGGGCCTAGAGTTTGGATGAGGCTGAGTTGAAGCCCATTTCCACCCGATTCAGCATTCCTTGGGCGATGTACGCACTCCTGGAAAGGATGACCGGGCGCATGCTCCTCCGAAGGGGCACAATGCTTGAAATAGGCATATGTGCATTTCCAGATGTGTGCCCCCTCTTGTGGGTTTGTCTGAGATATGCTGCGCTACATGCGTTTGGCGCCGACGCAGCTTCATCCAAACAGATATGTGTTCCTCCTTGATACCTTTCGCTTATTCAGAGAATACCTACAAATAGAGCCCAATGCGGAGGACATTCTGTTTTTGTTTCAGATCAAGAATACCTTGAACCGCAATTAAACACTCGCTTTATTGAAGGATCGTTGCCCAGACTTAGCTTGTATAAGCACGAATGATTATTCGTCCGCTGTCCTCCGCGATTTGTGAGGCGCTGGTTGAGTGGAAGTAAGTATCTTTAGCTATCTCAAGTTTTGACTTTGGTGGAACCATAGGCTTTATTGTTGATCTTGAATTTGTATAACAGGGATTCGTACCGCGGTGAAGGGTGTAGAATATCAGCGGGATCTTGATTAGTTGAGATGCCTTCCGAAGGAGACTTGCTCTGTGGAAAATATTCTAGATGAGGTAGCGCTTCGTCGGACGGACTTACTTCCTACTGGTCGTACAATTCTTCGACTGACGGTTGTTGGAAAGGGGAAGGTAGTGACTAAGGAAGAAGTGAGTTCTACGGATCATAAGAGGAAAGGTTCCCCTGTCGTGTCTAAGCGACGCAAGGTTGCTAAGACCCAAGAGGAGATTGATGAGGGAGGATCCGATGATGAGGAAGCAAATGGCAGGGACGAGGGCTTGATGGCTATTCCCGGACCGCTGCTGGCAGATGAGGCAAGGGAAGGGGTGTCGCCGGAGTCCCCAACAACTACTTCTGGGACCGCCTTCTCGCTTAAAATAGAGGGGCCAATTTGACGAACTAAACAAACTTCCATTGACAATACTTCCCTGGCCCGATGCCATAAGCTTGGAGGAAATAAGTTTAGCTGCTGGGAAGTTTGCTTCATCAGGATGATCTCTATCTGATCTATTGAGAGAACACTTGGGACAAACACACTCATAAACACTGCATAACACAACATTTGTTTGTACGTGTAAGGTGTTCGAGTCTAAACTTTAAACTGTTTCTTTGGTAGGTGATATGGCTAGAGGTAGAGGTAGAGGTGGAGGTCGCGGTTACGGATCTGGGAGTCGCCGACCTCCGATAAGTGCTTTCCTTGATAGCTTTATAAGAGAGACTAGCTTGTTCGATGAACCTTCGCATTACCGTGACCGAAGCATCGAGCAACACCACAGATAAAAGTATCAGCATTCCACATCTCCTCCACCATATACTCGATCGTCTATGGAGGACACTTGGCTTGATGTAACGAGCATCAGGCATTCTTCGTTGACGGTTCCTCCTCTTACTGCACCTTCGGCTCCTGCCGATGTTCCTAGAGAGAAAGAGGTGGAGCTTAGTTGTCGGAGACAGAAAGAGGCGGCGAAGAAAGAGAGGCACGATGAGGCGGAGCCTGAGACCCGAGAGCTTACTATCGAGGAGAGGAAGGTCCTGCTAAAAGAGAAGTTTCCTAAGCACTATTTCGATGAGATAATGTTCCTTCTTGACATTAACCAGATTCCTTGTAAAGACACTGAGGAGGTTTGGATGAAGATGAAAACCACGTATTTCAAGTAGAAGAGTAGAGGAGATAATCTGCTAATCTTTGAGATCTAAATATAAAGAAGAATGTGGAGATCCAGAGTCATGGGTTGATCATTGATGCTAAGCGGACCACTGTCCAAATCTTGGAGAATGAGATTGGTAAGGCTGAACCCCTCCTTATTGCTTCTTTGCTTGTAGTGCCCCACTTGAATGTTAACTGTTTGTTATTAGAACAACAGAGCTGAAGGAGGAACATGAGAAGCTGAAGAAGGAGGCGAAGCATGCAACTTCGACTTTCAAGGATACAACGACCTCACTAACAACTGAGAATACGACCCTCAAAAGGGATAAAGCCGAGCTGGTACAGGTGAATGCCCAATTGGATAAGGACAATGAAAGATTATCCTAGCTTCAAATGGATAATGAGACCCTGAGGAAGGAGAACGAGAGGTTGACAGTTGAGAGAGAGGGGACTCAGAAGCTTCAAGAGGAGGTTGCCGAGTTGAAGAGGTAGCTGGAGGTAGTTAGGAAGAAGAAGGAGGAGACTAAGGCCTACAATAAGGTCATATTGAGCTCGGTGGATGGGTTGAAAGCTGAGCATCAGAGGGAACTGGAAAGCTTGAAGGAGAAAATTGAGGATGCTGAGGCCAGGGTGGAGGCATCGCTCGAGGATCATATACAAAATATGTATGTAAAGTCTGTGAGTTTCCTTGGAATCTCATTGGTTAGAGACTACCTCGGGTGATGGCTCAAACGTGGGAAAGGTTGGTGACATATGAGGCCTTGTTGCGGCTGGTGGATTTGGAATCTTTAAATGAGAATCAACTGATGATGGATCTCATGACTGAGGATGAGAGAAAAACACTGGAAGAGAGGAAGAGACTGCTGCAGGAAGAAGCCGAGAGAGAGAGAGAGAGAGAGACTGGCAAAGCGCACTGCCGAAATGGGAAAGTTTATAACTACTGAGAGCGTGGTTGTTGCTCACGAGTGCAGAGAGGGGAGTACCTATTGTTGGATCTAGATTAACCCTAAAGGAAGGAATAGGGTTTATTGGATATTTAAAACAATCACAAAATAATAAGAAATGTAGTAAAAGAAAAATGCACATAGAAATTACCCAGCTTCGGCAAGCTGTGCCTACTGCTGCATTCCTAATATTTCTACTAGGTGTTATAAATAGATCCCGCTTACAAACCCCATGTAAACTCGCAGTCTGTGCTCCTGTTTAAACCCTGAGCTCAAAATTCTAGACTGATCTGTATACCCTAGATCAGATTTTCCGAGATCACAGAGCAGTAATCTATATAACCTAGTTTGGAAGAAAATTAGTAAATCTAAGGATTGTTTTTCAAGAAATAAAAACAAAAATGCAACAACATAACATCAAAATAAAAAACCCTAAGGAAATCCTTATAAAGTAAAAAAAAAATGGCCCCTTTTTATATCTTCATTCCTTTTGAAATCATGGTCGTCCTTTTATTCCATTTGCTCTTCAAAGAAAGTGTCAACTAGGGTTCGTCATCTTCGAATTAGCTTTGAAATTGGTTCGATGATTCTACCACTCCTTCAGCTGATCGATGCTGGCTCCATGCGCGAATTCGAAGTGTTCTCTTGCTCGCTCCAGCTCTTTAAGGCTTCTGATTTAATTTCGAGAACTTGAATGATTTTCTGTGAGTTGGGTGATTTGCCGATGAGGAATAGTGTGAATTTATAGGGCAATTTGAAACCCTATTATCTAATTTCGATAATTGACTTACCCGATTTGATTTGAGGAATTTTTGGTAAACATTGAATTCAGTTTCGATTTTTGCTAGTGAAAGCAAATTAATCATTTCTAGTAAAAAAGAGACTTGAATAAAAAATGATTTCTTTCCTGAATTAACATCCCTGAATTTTCGAATTTGAAATCAGCATGAAATTTGCTTGATAAATGTGGAGATGAACTTTGCTCCCTTAAGAATCTGGTCGATTTAATTCCTCTATGAAAATTTATTGATTTCCCAAACAAATATTTGCATTCGAATTTGATAATTCAACCTTTCCTGAAATAACTGATGATCTGTCCTTTGAAAAAAATATTTTGTGCTGATGTATTTTCAGTTCTGGCTTTGATTGATTTTCCCATGTGAGCTCCTAGAAAGAAAAAAAACAATATATACATTCAAGATTGAATTTATTTTCTTGAAGAGGAACACTGTAATTTCACAAAACATTAAACGGGATTCCTTATATGTATTCAAATCAGACTTGATTGATTGCCAAACACACCACACTCTCATGCTTGTGAATTACTGTGTTACTCATGTTATGCTCATTCATATTTCTTATGTACACGACTAATATGATTTCTTCTTCCTTGTTGCATGCTCACTTGACCATTCTTTGTCACTGATTTGTGCACACCTGCACTTGATCCTTGATGATCTTTCCAAGCTGTTTCACTAGCCTTTGATATGTTATATATACATGTCTGCATTCATTTAAATTGTTCTGCCCATTGTTTCATGATGTTGTCTGGTTTGTGTACTCCATATGTAAGCATGCACTGTTTGTATCCATTCTTGTGCTCCTAAAACTATGGATTGGCCTTTGTATATTTGAGTTGCACCATATTCTGTTGTGTTTGCTGACATCTTGGCTTTGTTCTTCACTGTTAAGTTCCATGTAGCCCTTCTTAAGTCATGTTGATGAACTTGTACTTGTGATCGCTGGCTTGATTTTTTTGTACTTGACTTTGTTGTAGCTTGACACTAAATTGTTTGACATTGTGCTTGACTGCATGTGTACATTTGTTACAGTTGCACTATGTATAACTTTTGCTACCCTTTTTTGTGTACATGCCTAGTCTGTGTTGATGAACCTTGGCTTGTTGTCTTGATCATGTTATCTGAACTGTCTTGACCATGTTGTATATGTGTCATGCAGTATTGACACCCTTGTTTACTACATCCATTTGCACTTGTACACTGACTTGTTGCTCCACTGTTTATGCTATCACTTGCCTTGTCTACTTGCTTGTGCACACTTGCCATTGAACTATACTTCAATGTTTTGTGTATAAGTGCGCATGTATGTGCTCCTTTTATATTTGTGAGCTTATTCGAATGACATACATGTAATATCTATCAGCGGACCTACTACACTGTGCTGGGGCTGTTCAGAATCAGTAAAATGTAATGTTGGTTCTGATCAGCAAATCGGTGTAGTTGTGTTGAGGCTGATCAAGTCAGAAAAACGATGAGAAAAACACATAGAAAATCTGAGGCAAATAGAAATTCAAAATAAATTTTTACTTGTTCAGTATTTGTTTTAGTTCCATTCTACTATGTGTGTTTTATTTCTATGACAGGTTTCAAGATGATGGAGCAAGATCAGAAAAGGATGTAGATACAGTAAGAGTGCAAAGATAAATATAACTGAGTGAGAGAGATAATGTAGTGATGATCATATGTAAAGAAATGATGAATATGTGTGTGTGTGTGTGTGTGTGTGTGTATATATATATATACACATGAGGGTTCTAAAAAGATGTACCATTCTGTTTGTGAAATAAAAATTTATTTTTGAATAATAAATACTTATGTGAATATTTAATTCTATGTAGAAGTATTATTAGTCAAAAATAATTTTTATTTTTGTATGATGTGAAAAATAGAGAACAGTACAGTTTCAAACACATTTGTAAAATAAAATATGTTTGTTATCATCAAACATAAAATCATAGGTTCAACAATCTCCCTGTTTTGATGATGACAAACATACTTAATATTTTGAATATAGCAAATGTGTTTGACTTTGAAATTATGAGAATTCCCCATATATATGTGCTCCCCTTACAACTGTAAAAAAACTTAATAAATTTTAAAGAAAATAGAAAAATGTAGAAAATAATTTAACACTTAGCATTAATGGAAAAATAAATTCTACCGATGTCTGCATACTTATCAAAATCTTAACTCTTCTCCCCATTTTGTAATCATCAAGATGAACAGAACTGAACATTTGCAAAGGATATGGACCATAAATAGAAATTTAAATCAACTGACAAAATCAGATACCGCAAACTCCAAACAATTAAAAAAATCATAACAACCCATAAGATAGAAACACATTTCACAATTAGAAGATGGATTAGAGAAACAATTAATATATACCTAGGAGGATTTTACAATTTTTTTTCAAGAGCACACTAACCACACATAACCAGACCTTGGATTTTTAAATTGGATTATTTGCAACATGAAAAAATAAGTAATCTCATAACTATGCATGACCAAATCTTGGATTTTTAAATGAAGTTAGAGAAACACTTATTATTATTATTATTGTACACAAAATCCCCATAATATATAAAACTATAATGGATGATAGAAAATGATAGAGATTTCGTAAGCCCATTCGACTGTTACAGTCAGTGTTTCTTCAAAATAAAATATAAAACATTCAATAGTAGGTAGAACTTATTAGATACCAGAGTGTCTGGAATAAGGGTATTTAACTACGGGTGTCAGTCGTTTTGGAGTTCGGATAAGAAAACCCTATTTTTGGAATAAATATAAAAACCGACCGATCATATTTTTTTCTTACATTATTTTTATTTCTAAAAAAATCGATAAAAACCTGTAACCCTATCAAACAAATAGATTCAATCAAATCAAGATTATTGGGAATCTTTCAACTATCTCATATTCTGAAATATAATACAGTCACAATTTTATCACAAATGTCCAAAAGAAACTGTTCTTTTCTCAATGATTTCAAAGAATGGTTAGATTTGTTAGAAAATGAAATTGATCACAAAACACCCAAGAAAAAATTTAACCAAAAATGAAAAGAGATTAATCAATTTTATAATCCCCAAATCTAATCGTAATCTGGAAAATCTATCTTCGGGAAGGGGTTTAGTAAAAATATCAGCAAGTTGAGATTCAGTTGGAATAAATTCAATACAAATATCCTCACTACCATTATGATCTCTAATGAAATGGTGTCTCACATCAATGTGTTTTGTGCGTGAATGATGGACAAGATTATTTGATAAATCTATTTGCACTCTTATTGTCACATTTCAAAGGAACTTGTTTATAAATTAGTCCAAAATCAGAAAGAGTTTGCATCATCCACAAAATCTGTGCACAACAACTTACTAAGGCAATATATACAGCTTCAGTGGTGGATAAAGCAACATAATTTTATTTACGACTTGACAAAGAAGTAAGAGAATGTCCTAATATGAAACAAGTTCCACTAGTGCTCTTCTTATCGGTGAGTGAACCAGCATAATCAGCATCAGAAAAACCAACTAAATAAAAAATATCACAAGAGGGATACCACAAGCCAGGTTTTTTTGTGTGCAAAAGATGTCTCAAAAATTCCTTTTGTGGCTTTTAAATGAGATTCTTTTGGATTATACTGAAAATGAGCACACAAACAAACAAAAAACATAATATCGGGTCTAGAAGCAGAGAGGTAGAGAAGTGAACCAATTATAACGTGATATGTTTTCTGATAAAAAACAACACCTTTTTCATCTTTGTCAAGCTTAGTTGTTGGGCTTATTGGTGTTTTCATTGGTTTTTCATCTTCAACACTGTTGGCTCGCTTTTTGACCAAGCCACCCAGGATCATTCATAAGAAGAAAGCATGAAACCACGTTCTCTAAGAATATGAAGGAATGGATCGCATCATCGAATCGCCCGATGACGGATCGCACGCTATCGACTCGCCCACCATCGGATCGTGTCTCGACAGATCGCCCCTATTTCATCAGCGAAACGACACCTCTATGCGATCCGATCCATGCATATGTTGTTGCCCAGTATTGATCGATCCGATCCCCTGATGCGTGGCGAACCCTCTGACCCGTTCAAGCGTGAGCTAGTCTTCAGCGATCCGAGACGCACGGATCTAGCGACACGTCTCCCTAACCGTCATTTGGACCAATTCTCCCCATCTGCACGATCCGATTTTCAAGCAGATCGCGACACCTGTCCACAACGGCTAATTTGACTATTTCCTCAACAGTGGCGATGCGATCCGATGTTCTCGGGATTCCTGCCACGTGTAACCACGACCCGCCTGACAAAATCAGCTATAAATAGCCCGGAGCTTGGCATTTTTTGGGATCTTTTTGGCAAAATTGAGTACTGAATCCGCCATTGTGGTCAAAATACTAAAATATTGAGAGAAATCCTTGATTGTATTAGCTTTCAAAGTATAATCAATAATATATAAAGTGGACGTAGGCTCATTAACGCCGAACCACTATAAATTCTGTGTGTTATTTCCTTTTTTCTCATTCTTCAGTTGAAACTCTATAAGCTTCAGAACAATTTGGGTGTTAGGTCCAAATTTTGATCTAACAAACCCCAAATCTCTTTAGCAACTGCATCACATACTTTGTTTGAGAAATGAAAATTCCTTTGCTACTCTATTTGATTTGAAATCCAAGAAAGTACTTCACTTCGCCAACCAAGCTCATCTCAAATTTGTCATGCATAACTTTTTCAAATTTCTCACACGAAATATCTAGTAGCACCATAAATGATATCATCAACATAAATCTGAACAATCAAGAAATCATTACCATCATGTAATAGAAATAGAGTAGTGTTAGCCCATCCCTTTTTAAAACCATTTTCCAAAAGATATGAACAGAGACAGTCATACCAAGCTCGAGGAGCTTGCTTAAGACCATATAATGCTTTTTGTAGTTTGTACACATGATTTAGAAATTCATAACTCTCAAAACCAAGGGGTTGTTCAACAAAAACTTCTTCTTTTAACTCACCATTCAGAAAGCCACTCTTAACATCCATTTGCTTAAGTTTAAAACCTTTAAAACATGCAAAACTTAGCAAAATTCTAATTGCTTCTAAGCTAGCAACTGGGGAAAATATTTTATCAAAATCAATGCCTTCAATTTGATTATATCCTATTGCGACCAATCTACCTTTATTTCTAATCACATTTCCAGATTCATCAAGTTTGTTTTAAACACCCATTTCGTTCCAACAATTGGATAGTCATTTGGTCTAGGAACTAGATTCCAGACCCTGTTCCTCTCAAACTGGTTGAGTTCATCTTGCATAGCTAAAACCCAATATTCATCATTAAGAGCAACATCATAAGATTTTGGTTCAATCTCAGAAATAAAAGCATTACGATTACAAAAAGCACAGACATTTTTATTGAGAGAGGAACGAGTGCAAACACCAACAGTTAGACTTCCAATTACCAAATCTGGAGGATGGTTGGGTTTGAACTTAACTTTTCAATTTCAAGAATTTTTTCAGTGACCTCATCACTGCCAGCTTCATCTTCATTGCTTTCCTTTTCACTTCCTTGTGCAACACCATCAACTTTTCCACAAGCCATATCCAAGTTTGCTTCATCAAACTTCACATTAATGGTTTCAACAATTGTTCTCGATTCATTTGTTGAAGATTCTGTGTGCTTTGCTCCTTGATGAGTAACCCATGAAAATTCCTTCATCATCTTTTGATTCAAAATTTCCAAGTTGATTGCCTGTGTTGAGAATATAACAAAGACATCCAAAAAGTCTAAAGTATGAGATGTTAGGCTTTTTGTCAGACCATAATTTATATGACGTTTTATTAAGTATTGGTCTAATCATAACTCTATTCATTACATAGCAACCAGTATTGACTGCCTCAGCCCAGAAGGTTTAAGGAAATTTATACTCACTTAGCATGGATCTAGCCAGTTCTTAAAGTGTGTGATTTTTCCTTTAGACCACCCCATTTTGTTGAGGTGTTCAAGGAGCAGAAAATTCATGTTTAAAACCATTTTCATCACAAAAAATTTCAAAGTCTAAATTTTCAAACTCACCTCCATGATCACTTTACAAAATTTTAATTGAAACACCTTTATCATTTTGAACTAATTTTGAAAACTATGAAAAATAATCAAATGTTTCAGACTTTTTTGGCTAGAAAGTAAACCCTTGTGAATCTAGAATAATCATCAATCAATACATAACAATAATGTTTTACATTTAAGCTAGCAATATCATTTGGTCCAAACCAATCCATATGAACTAATTCAAGAACCCAAAAGGTGCTAACAACATTTTTAGAACAAAAATAAGAACGACTAAGTTTTCTCAATGAACAAGCTTTACACACTTTAGAACTTTCAAAATTCTGATGTTGTAGGCCTTTTACAAGCTCTTTTGATTCCAATTTTTTTAGAAGGCTCATAGTAGCATGTGCTAGTCTCCTATGCCATAGAGTTACCTCTTCATCTGTGGCTACCAAACGTCTAGAAAGCGATACATCATCAAAAGAAAGTGTGTGTACATTTCCATTTCTTTTCCCCGTGAAAACGATGTTACTAGTGGATGTTTCAATAATTTTGCAAATCTCACTATCAAAAACCACATTCATTCCTTTATCACATAGTTGGCTGATAGAGATGAGGTTGCGATGTAAATTGATTGTCAACATATAGACATCAGCTAACGCAAAGGTACTGTTATCTACTTTACCTTTACCGATGATCTTACATTTGATGTTGTCTCCTAACGTCACATTCCCACCTTTATATTTTCCTAGGATAAGGAACAGTCTCTTGTCTCATGTCATATGTCTAGAGCAACTTGAATCCAAATACCATTTTTGTTGCTCCTTAGCCCGCCAACATACCTACACAAAAGAGAAGAGAATGGCCCAGAAAAGCTCTAAGGTCCAAGAGTATTAGTGAATGAGGCATTGTGAGCAAAATAATCTTTTGGAATCCAAATTCTTTTTATCTTTTTATTCATGTTCCAATAGTGATGATAATTGTGAGCCAAGTGTTTAGGAATCCAAACTCAAGTGAATTTTCTAGTTTTGTTCCTACTCTTACAATTTTCAGAACTATGCCCAACTACACCACATTTCCCACACTTTGGAAAGATGCTTCTACCTTCATCGTTATCATTTATTTCATTCTGTATTTTTCCAAAACCTAGTCCGTTTCTATTGTTAGCAAACAATTGGTTTCCTAACAGCATTTTAAATGATGTTTGACTAATTGAAAATTTATTCCAAATAATTTCAAGGTCCTGGACATTTGTTCTTAGTGTTGTGTTTTCAGTCATAGTGAGGTGCATCGGTTTGTGAAAATTTCCTTTTTGATATTACCATTTTCTTTCAAACACAAATTTTCTTTTTCAAGATTTTCAATCTTATACTTGAGTGTTGATAGTTCAAGATTCAAATAGTTACAATTTCCATAATCTAGATTTTGAATATTTGAAACTTTTTCAAGTTCAGATTCTAATCTATTACTATTATGAACAAGTTTTAGATTTTTGGTTTTTAATTTCTCTACTTTAGACTCAAGTGTTCCAATAATTTCATAAAAAGTTTAACACATCAAAAATAAGTCATTGTAACAGTAAACCTCACTAGAATCTGATCCGATGTCTTCTGAGTCTAATTTTACCATAAGGCATATATTGACTTCTTCCTTTCGCTATTGTCTGAGACTTCTTCTCCTTCCTTATCATCCCAAGTTATTGCAAAGGCTTTCTTCTTCTTTTTGTTTCTTTTGTTATGTTGAAGTAGTGGACAATTTGGTTTTATATTCCCCGAGCTTCTGGAAATTGTAGCAAATAGGTTCCTCGTCTGAATTGTTAGAGTTCTTTGGCTTGTTGATTTTTGATTTGTTCCCTCGAGGTTTGAATTTTCTCCATTTTGCAATTTGTTTGATGGCCATAACAAGTTGTTCGATGGGATCTTCGTCATCACTATTGACGGTATTGGACAAGGCAATTGACTTCTTCTTCGGTTTTGAGTTGTTGTGATCATCTCGAGCTTTAAGCTCTGTTTCATAAGTCATCAGATTTTTGATTAGCTCTTCCATGCTTAGCTTGCTTAAATCCTTCGATTCTTGGATCGCTTTGATTTTTTGCTTTAAAGTTCATTGGCAGAATTCGTAGGATTTTCCTCATAAGTTCAACTTCAGTATATACATTTCCAAGGGATCTAGCATTGTAAACCAGCACAGAGAGACGACCATACATATCCTTTATGCTCTCGTCCTTTAACATAGTGAAAATTTCATATTCATTGCTGAATAATGCAAGACGAGATTCTTTTACTTGAGATGTTCCTTCATGGGTGACCTCCAGAGTATGCCATATTTCCCAAGTTGTATTACAATGAGAAATTCCATTAAATTCAGTTTTATCAGGAGCACAAATTAAAGCATTCATTGCTATAGCATTAATAGAATACAACTTCTTATCATTCGCATCCTACGTATCCTTCGATTTAGGAGATTCAGCTTCATTAATAATTACAGTGTGTGATTAATATCCACTTTCAATAATATCCCACACATCTTAATCAACAGAAACTAAATATATTTTCATCCTAGCTTTCAAGTAAGCGTAATCACTACCATTAAACATAGGAGGCCTAGTGTGACGGCAAGGAATTTCGCTCGATCTGAATCAGTCGTTAAACCGATCTAGACCGTTCGAAACCCCTGATCGTTTTAAAATTCATTTCTATTCGATTTCAATTCCAATCGATTTTAATTCGATTCGAATTCATTTCGAATAGAAATGAATTTTAAAACGATCTGGGGTTTCGAACGGTCTAGATCGGTTTAACGACTGATTCAGATCGAGCGAAATTCCTTGCCGTCACATTTGGTATCAGAGCTGATTCGGCTATTACAATCAGTTTTCGTCAAAATCAATATATAACTCTATATATTGAATTTGAACGCGCATTTCAATTTACTGGGGTCACATACTAACTCTAAAAATTCCATAAAAATATTTTCTAGCTTCGTATTGACGATACGGTCCTAACAAAACTAGTTTCGTCGAATTCTGAGACCGTTGGAAAAATGGCCATTTTCCAGTCGATTAAAATCAACAGAAAATGGTCAAACGCGTTTTCCTTTGCCACGCTCACATATTGATTCGAAAAATTATGAAATTTGGAATCTAGCAATAATTTGACATCACGGACCCAACAAAAGTGGTTTCGTCGAAATCCGAGGTCGTTTGCAAAATTTCCATTTTTAAGGGCATGAATTCCATAGCGACTATTCAGAATTTTCAACTGGACATATCTTTTGATTCCCGCTATGAAATTTCAATTATTCGGATTCGTTGGAAAGATATTCTCAATTAGATCCTAATGTTTTTGGTTTCACTAAAATCCGGATTGTTTTGCACCCGGTACATTCAATTGAAGTTTGAAATCGAATTATCGAACTACCGCGCCATTTTCAATTCTATTTATAATTATATATAATTATTTATATTCTAACGACGGCGTATATAATGTATACGTTCGAATTATATTCAAAATAAATTTCTCGTCGATATTATTTAAAGTAATCTATTTTAAATGTTCAAAATTCGCTAAAATTGCCAAAATAAAAATTTTAAACTAGTTCAGAATTTCCGGGTTATTACACCTAGCTATGGATTGCCCCTTAGAAAAACATTATTCATCGAGCTCATGACTCTAGAGTTAAGTTAGACACTGGCTCTGATACCAGTTGTTGGATCTAGATAACCCTAGAGGGGGGTGAATAGGGTTTATTGGATATTTAAAATAATCACAGAATAATAAGAAATGCAGTAAAAGAAAAACACACATGTAAATTACCTAGCTTCGGCAAACTGTGCCTACTACTGCATTCCTAAAATTTCTACTAGGTGTTATAAACAGATCCCGCTTACAAACCCATGTAAATTCGCAGTCCATGCTCCTGTTCAAACCCAAAGCCCAAAATCCTAGACTAATCTGTATACCCTAGATCAGATTTACCCAGATCACAGAGCAGTAATTTGTATACCCTAGTTTGGAAGTAAACTAGAAAACCTAAGGATTGTTTTTCAAGAAATAAAAACAAAAATACAACAACATAACATCAAATTATAAAACCCTAAGCAAAGCCTTATAAAGTAAAAAAGAATGGCCCCTTTTTATATCTTCATACCTTTTGAAATCACGGCCGTCCTTTTATTCCATTTTCTCTTCAAAGAAAGTGTCGGCTAGGGTTCTACTTCTTCTTCGAATTGGCTTTGAAACTGATTCGATGATTCCGCCACTTCTTCAACTGATCTATGTTGGCTCGATGCTCGAATTCGAAGTGTTCTCATGCTCGCTCAAACTCTGTAAGGCTTCCGATTTAATTTCGAGAACTTGAATGATTTTCTGTGAGTTGGGTGATTTGCCGATCAGTATAGTGTGAATTTGTAGGGAAATTTGAAACCCTACTCTCTGATTTCGATAATTGACTTGCCCAATTTGATTTGAGGAATTTTTGGTAAACATTGAATTCAATTTCGATTTTGGCCCCTGATAGCAAATTGATCATTTCTGGTAAAAAAACAGACTTGAATAAAAAATGATTTCTTTCCCGAATTAACATCTATGAATTTTTGAATTTGAAATCAGCATGAAATTTTCTTGATGAATGTGGAGATGAACTTTGCTTCCTTAAGAATCACATCAATTTAATTCCTCTGTGAAAATTTATTGATTCCCAAACAAATATTTGCATTCGAATTTGATAATTCAACCTTTCCTGAAATAACTGATGAACTGTCCTTGAAAAAAAATACTTTATGCTAATGTATTTCCAGTTTTGGCTTTGGTTGATTTTCCTATGTGAGTTTCTGGAAAGCAAATAAAAAAACATATATACATTCAAGATTGAATTTATCTTTTGGAAGAGGAACACTGTGATTTCACAAAGCATTAAAGAGGATTCCTTATATGTATTCAAATCAGGCTTGATTGATTGGAAAACACGTTGCACTCTCATGATTATGAATTATTGCCTTACTCATGTTATGCTCATTCATATTTCTATGTGACTAGTATGATTTCTTCTTCCTTGTTGAATGCTCACTTGACCATTCTTTGTCACTGATTTTTGCACACCTGCACTTGAACCTTGATGATCTTTCCAAGCTGTTTCACTGGCTTTTGACATGACGTATATTCATGTATACATTCATTCAAATTGCTCTGCCCCTTGTTTCATGATGCTGTCTGGTTTGTGTACTCCACATGTAAGCATGCATTGCTTGTATCCATTCTTGTGCTCCTGAAACTATGGACTGACCTGTGAATATTTGAGTTACACCATATTCTGTTGTGTTTGCTGATATTTGGCTTTGCTCTTCACTGTTAAGTTCCATGTAGCCCTTCTTGAGTCATGTTGATTAACTTGTATTTGTGATCACTGGCTTGATTGCTTTATACTTGACTTTGTTGTAGCTTGTTACTGAAATGTTTAACATCTTGCTTGACTGCATGTGTACATTTGCTACAGTTGCACCATGTATAACTTTTGCTACCCTATTATGTGTACATGCCTAGTCTATGTTGATGAACCTTGGCTTGCTGTCTTGATCATGTTATCTGAACTGTCTTGACCATGTTGTAACTATGCCATGTAGTATTGACACCCTTGTTTGCTACATCCATTTGCACTTGTACACTGACTTGTTGCTCCAATGTTTATGCTATCACTTGCCTTGTCTACTTGCTTGTGCACACTTGCCATTGAACTGTACTTCAATATTTTGTGTATAAGTGTGCATGTATGTGCTCCTTTTATATTTGTGAGCTTATTCGAATGACACACATGTAATATCTATCAGCGGACCTACTACACTATGTTGGGGCTGTTCAGAATCAGCAAAATGTAATGCTGGTTTTGATCAGCAAACCGATGTAGTTGTGTTGAGGCTGATCAAGTCAGATAAATGAAGAGAAAAACACACAGAAAATCTAAGGCAAATAAAAATTCAAAATAAATTTTTATTGTTTAGTATTTGTTTTAGTTCCAGCCCACTATGTGTGTTTTATTTCTGTGACAGGTTTCAAGATGATGGAGCAAGATCAGAACATGTTGTAGATACCGCAAGAGTGCAAAGATAAATATAACTAAGTGAGAGAGATAATGTAGTGAGGATCATATGTAAGGAAATGATGAATGTAAACTGTATATATATATATGAGAGTTCTGAAAAGATGTACCATTCTGTTTGTGAAATAAAAATTTATATTTGAATAATAAATACTTGTGTGAATATTTGATTTTGTGTAGAAGTATTATTAGTCAAAAATAATTTTTATTTCTGTATGATGTGAAAAATAGAGAAAAATATAGTTTCAGACACATTTGTAAAATAAAATATGTTTGTAATCATCAAACAAAAAATCATAGGTTCAGCACCTATAGTCCGCAAGTTCAGCAGTGTGTTACAGCTAGCGGTCCTATTTCCCTTGGTAATGCGTCGACCGAGTATAATCCCAAGCATCCTGGCTATGGAACGGTGGGATCGATTTTGACAACTACCATAAGCACCCTTCCAATCATACCTCTGGCACACACTTTTTGAGGTAAATTTCCATTCCTATGAATACCTGAAGAGGATGTTCAGATAGAATCCATGGAAACTAAGTGGTTTCTTCTTTCATTGTGCAGCACCCCTTGGGATGGAAATGACATCAAGTCTTGCCCTCGTGCTCCCCAAAATGTCTGAGTCCAGATTACGATTGCAAGGGATTCAGTTTGGAGAGGTGTGCGACCCGATGGATACCTTCTCAGACGTGGATTTGGCGTCCATCTTATACAAGGATCTCTTGGAAGAGAGGGAAGTGATGGATGGACAGAGTGCCTGGGTAATGGGTGCGGAGGAGGTAGGCGTGCAGACTATGCATGACTTGGTGCAGTCTCAGAAAGTTCGAATGTTAGCGAAATCTGAGGAAGAAAAGGAGAAGAGGAGGCAAGACGAGGCTACTATTCGTGAGGTGCAGACTAAGGCCAGGAAGGAAGCAGAGGAGAAAGCTACGGCTGAGGTGGCAAGGTAGAAAGCTGCCACTGAAGTAGAGAAACAAAAAGCCGACGAAGAGGCCAAGAACAAGAGAGGCGTCGATGATGTCAACAAAAAGGCTGAGGAGGCCTATAAGAACCTCAAGGAGGATGATGCTGCAAAGCTCAAGGCCAAGAAACTAGCAGATCACAAGGCCGCCCGGAAGCTAAGAAAAAATGGGGTTGGAGGCCACTAAGGATCAGGGAGAAATCGAGGTTGTGCTGCCTCTTTCTTCTGAGATTACTCCTAAACTGCAGCAAGTTATTCCCACCGTAGAGATCACAGAGACTACCAGTGGTGAGGATGACGGCAGAAAGCGCCCATCGACGGCTCATGAGTCCATCACTCCAGTGAAGGGCAGAGGAGGGGAAGGCGGGTGTGGCTCTGGAAGGAAGAGGTCCATAACTGGCGGTGGTGACCCGTCGAGTGCCGAATCTGTCTAGAAGAAGAAAAGGAAAAAGAAGAAGGATGAGTGATCATAATAAATGTTATATAGATTATAGATATTTTGGTTATGTTGGCCGATAGTATACGCGAGAACGACCCTCGCTTTTGGTGATTAGAGGCATGGTGTGGTTCTTATGTATGTCATGTCATTAGAAAGAAATATATATTTAGATATATGTAGTTTGTTCTTGGTACGTGAATGAAAGTACTTAGTCTTTTCTTACATCACATTTAATGATAAGTTTTCAAATTTTCGTCTTGTGTTTTTCAGTTTCCTATACTTGCACAAACATACTTGCTGTTACACTTAAGTAAACATGATTGGGGACCCCGCTCTGGGGGTGCCCCCAATCGTGCAGAGATTGGGTGTTAATTCACTTTCTAGTTTTCCTTTGGTCTCAAGTCGCTTGGAGTCCAGGGATGGTGACTTCCCACTTGGAATCCTCGAGGTCGTTAGTCCATAGCCGTGAGAGACAACATGGACATCATGGATTCGTCCTTTAGACTCTCCCCTCGTTTCGTTTGATTAAAATTCATGGGCATCGTCGATTCGCCGAATGGTACCCGGATCCTGGCCCCATCGAGCCGGACAGAGACAAAGTGGTCGATGTCACACTTATTTGGTAGGTGATTTGCCCCTAGGTCCGGAGACATGGTGCGCGAGACGATTTATACTTGGTCTTGTCGTTGGCTCAGGATCGAGTGGTGTTATTTATACTCGGCCTTGTCGTTGATTCGAGGCTCGAGTGGTGTTATTTATACATGGTCTCGTCGTTGATTCGAGACCCGAGTGGTGATGCCAGTTCCCATCCTTGAGGTGTCGATCCAGTGTTGCGTGCTCGTGCATGCAGGTAGGTTGTCACAGTTGTTCCAACATACTACACAAAAAGTAAATATGTCAATAACACAGAGATAGCTGATCATTATATTAAGAAACAACTTTGGCAGTAATAGCCTTTACAATGCCTTGAACTGAAAGAAAACAAAACATTGTTGGAAAGCGGTAAATCTATACAATAAGTTATGTTAAGTAACGACAAATATGTTCGCTATTCCATGCCCTTGGGAGTTCAACGCCATCGGCGGTTTCCAGTTTGAAGGTCCCATCTCCGAGCCTTCGTTGTATGACGTACAAACCCTCCTAGCGAGGAATAAAGAGAGTTGGTGTGGAAAAAAATCCATTTCAGGATGAGGTTGCCGACATTGAGGTCCTTGGGATGGACTCTAGAGTTGAAGGATCGGGCTACTCGTTGGCGCTGAGCGGCATCTCTGAGTTCCGCTTCATTTTTTTTCTTCGATTAAGTCGAGCGACCCCAAGAGAAAATCTTGGTTAGTCCTTAGATCGTAATAGGTTACTCGGTGATATTGGAGCTTCAGCTCAATGGGTATGACGATTTCGGTTCCATAGGTGAGAGTGAAAGGGGTGTGGATGGTCATTGACTTGTGGGTGGTCCGGCAGGCCCATAAGGCCAGAGGGAGCTCTTCAGCCCACAAGCCTCCATCCTTTTCCAGATGCTTCTTGATGATGGATTTGATCACTTTATTGACAGCCTCGACTTTCCCATTGGCTTGAGGATATGCCACTGCTGAGATTCTCTTCTCGATGTTGTGTACTCGGCAGAAAGTTTTGAACTCAGCGCTTTCGAACTAGGTTCCGTTGTTAGAGATGATAGCTTGGGGGACTCCATAATGAGTGATAATATGGCGGACGACGAAGTTGATTACCTTTTTTGTGGTGATTATGGCAAGGGCCTCGGCTTCTGCCCATTCAGCAAAGTAATCAACTGCGATGATAGCATAATGTGACCCCTCTCTAGCCATTGGGAGAGTCTCGATGATATCTATTCCCTACATGGCCACTGACCAAGGGATGACCATTTGCGTTAGCTTGGTGGGCGTGCCTCTTGGAATCTTTGAGAATCTCCGGCATTTGTCACACTTGTGGGCATAGTCTACGGTGTCTTGGTCGGGCGTGGGCCAGAAATACCTGTATCTAAGAACTTTCTTGGCTAAAGTTTTCCCTCTAGTGTGGTCACCACATTCTCCTTGTTGTATATCTATCAACAAGCGGTCGACGTCATCGTGGGCTACACATCGGAGTAATGGAATAGAGAATCCCCTTTGGTGTAGCACCCTATCTAAGATGATGTAGCAAGATGATCTACGGGTGAGAGCCTGTCTGTCGTTGTAGTGATCAGAGAGGACTTCATGCTTTAAATAGTTTTTGATCGGTGTCATCCAAGATTCGGTCTCGGGTATGGTCTCAGCTATGGCTACTGAATCTATTTGCATACGATTGATGCTCAGAGAGTCTAGCACTTCGACAAGGGCGAACCCCATAAGCTGCGCATCCTCGAAGCTTGCCAGTTTGGCTAATGAATTAGCTTTTTAGTTTTTTTCTCGAGGGATATATGTGATGATGTAGTGATCGAAACTAGTTAGGACTTCGCGGACCCGAGCGAGGTAGGAAGTGAGTCATGCCCTCTGGCTTGATAATCCCCATGTACCTGGCGCACGATGAGCTGTTAGTCGAAGTAGATCTGAATAGCCTTGACGTTAAGTTTGATTGCAATTCTAAGTCCAACAATCAAGGCTTCATATTCTGCATCGTTGTTGGTAGCCGGGAAGTCAAGCTTTAGAGTGTAGCATATCGAATGTTCCTCAGGAGTAATAAGCACGATTCCAGCATCGGAACACCAATTGTTAAAGGACCCATCTACGAAGAGTTTCCATTGGATTTTGGGAGATTCAGGAACTTTGGTACCTTCTGGAAGAGGCTTTTCCGGGACGGTGTACTCTGTTATAAAGTCAGCGAGGGATTGTCTGAGGATGGCTCGTCGAGAAATGAAAGTGATTTTGAATTGGCTCAGCTCTATGTTCCACTTAAGGAGTCATCCGGATGCCTCAGGCCACTGTAGGACCTGTCGTAGGGGCTGGTCCGTGTAGACCTTGATGGGATGAGATTGAAAGTAAGGCTGTAACTTCCGAGAAGAAATCAGCAGACAATAGGCCAACTTTTCAAGCTTAAGGTAATTCTTTTCTTCCCCTATTAACCTTTTGCCGATGTAGTAAACGGGTCTTTGCATAGTCTTCAATGCGCACAAGTGCTGAGTTGATTGCCTACATGGAAACGGCTAAATACACGTATAATTCTTCGTGATCCAATCGTTTAGACAAGATATGTGGGCGCTCTAAGTGATTCAGGAGGTCCTGGGATGCGGCAATGCATTCTGGTGTCCATGAAAAGTTGCGCTTCCCCGCTTGAGAAAGTCGAAAAAGGGAATGCATTTGTCAGAAGCCCTTGAGATGAATCGGCTTAGGGCGACGACCTTCCCGTTTAAACTCTGAACATCTTTGATGCTCCATGGAGTTTGGATGTCCTTGATAACTTTAATCTTATCTGGATTGGCTTCGATGCCTTGTGAATTGACAAGGAAACCCAAGAATTTTCCCGATGCAACGCCATTCTCTATCGGAAATTTCATTAGTAGGGACCGTGATGACATGCAGACTCAGAATTCTACAAGGAAGGGTCGTCCAAAGAAAACATTGCATGAAGAGATGACGTCAATGACCACAAAGGAGAGGATTCAGACCTGGCTCCGAATCCTTCCCCGAGTTCTAAGGGAAGGTCTACCATGCCGACCGGGTGATTGGAGGATCCGTTGAAGTCGTGGATCGTGGCATGGTAGGGCTTCAAGTCTTTGACCTCAAGTTTCATCTGGTCATAGGACGCATTGAAATGTTGACCGAACTTCACAAAACGATAAGATCCTTTGGATGAAGGCTAGCCCAATCTGAGCAGAGATGACGAGAGGATCGATAGTTGGGATCTCGATTCATGTGGATTCCCTCTTGCGGAAAACAATATCGTCCTGCATTGTCTTTTGAAGCTTGGCGAGCCGATTCATCCAGGGTAGAACAAGCATCGTATGTGGCATGTTTTATAGAGTTGGCATACTCCTCCATCTTGCGGAAGTTTTCGTGCGTGTTGTGGGGCCCACCACAGATAGTGTTGATCACAATGCCACGCGACCTTTGGTTGGATGTCACTAGGCCCCCGTTAGCAGAAGATGGAAGCGCACGACATTTGGTTGGATGTCACTAGGACCGCGTTAGCAGAAGATGGAAGTGCGGTCGTTGGAAGGCCCGCAGCTGCTTCGGGAGGAGCAGGTTCTTGGATGTACTCCTCAAGTCGTTTCTCGCGGATGAGTTTTTCAGTCATGTCCTTGAGATGGCGGCAATCATTAGTATTATGCCTATACATGTCATGGAATCGGCAGTACTTGTTGAAGTTTTTCTCACAGTCGATGGATTCCCTTGTGTGGTGCTTCTTTAATTGTAGGGTATTATATATTTCTAAGTATATGGTCTCCATGTCTCAATTCAGCGGAGTGTAGTTGCGATAATTTAGATAACGATCGTGCTTCTTGGGATCCGGTGGAGTCTGGTTGTTGTTGTGACTGCCATGTTTTCCGTTGTTCGCTTCGGCTTATAGGGGATTGCTCCTTTACCCTTGTCGGAAGATTCTCCGACCTTTTTTCCTTTGACACTTTCATCGACAGTGTTAGCGTGTGGGTTGTTGGATTTACCCGTGAAGCTCTATTGCGCCTTGCTTCCTCTTGGCACAGGAATTGCCCTGCATTTTCGTAGAATTCCACTAAGGTCTTGGGTTGCTTTCTGTTGATCCAGGCACTGAACTCGGACGTAGGAAGAACACCTTTTGCAAGTTGGAAAAGTACGGTGCGATGTTTAGTATCATCAACCTCGCCAAGGGCGGTATTGAATCGCTCGAGTTAGCTTTTGAGAGATTCTACAAGACCCTGGTATAAGTTGGAGAGAGTGAGTGCATTCTTTGGAGTTGGGATGTGCATTCTGAACTGCCTAACCAACTCTATGGCCAGTTTTCCGAAGGTGTTAATGGATTGGAGTGAAAGCTGAGAGAACCAAAGAAGAGTTGTGTCTAACAAGAAGGCTGGGAAATGCTTGCATTTTACTAGTCGGTGGCCCGACTGGAGTCCATCTGCCATTCACGGCGGTTCAGGAAAGCGCAGGGATCAGTCATGCCATCATAGAATGTCATCTGTGGCATGTTAAAGCGTCGATGCTACTCGGCTTTGTGCGCAATCCTAGTGAAAGGGTTATGCCTCAAGTGGGTTTCCCACGAGTCATTGGCATTTCCCTGCATATCTCTCATGATCCTTCGGACCATGTCGGGGAGATATGTTAGATGGACAAGTTCTGGTGGAATCCGCTGGTTTTGGAGAATTTCAAGAGTTCTATTTCATGGACGCCTTCTATGATGTACGTTGGGATCATCCTCCTCCATGTCATCGACATCAATTGTCTGGTTCCGGTATGGTTGTTAAGGCTAAGCGAGCTGATGCTCATTCTAATCCGGAGGAACTAGGGCCTGTTAAGTTGCTGAAAGCATGGGCGCCAAGTTTTGGACCGCGACAGTTGGAGTCTATCGAGGAGGTGGTTGGTTGCTTGGTCCCGTATCGTCACCAATAAATAGATGGGAGTGATCGCGGTAATTCGTTCCCCTATTGTAGGTGACGGTCTGTTTCCATTTCCGTTGTCATTGCCATTGCCGGGGCCATGACCGTTAGTCTGGGCATTTGAGTGGGAAACGACATTGTTGTTAAGGTTGTACTTCCTTCATTGATGTTAGCCCCGAGACTCAGGGGAAGAGGTTTCCGAGATAGTGCGCCTCGCTCGGGGATTGTTCCGAGCTAGTTGAAATTGGGCAACGATGCGTTGGCTCTCTTGAAGTTAACGTAGGAGGTCAAGGTTGTTTTTCAACGCTTGGTTGAGTTCAAGGGCCGTATTTTCATACTTTTTATTATATCCGGGCTTGGTTTCCAGGGGCTTCGAGTTCCACAGGAGGAAGAATGTCCGTTTTGGTCAGGCTATCCGCCGGCTGAGGTTGCTGAGATGTCCCAACTTACGTTGCAGCGGAGGAGCCGATCAGTGTATTCTTTGGTCTCTTAGCCATCGTAAGCGGACTTAGCGGCAGGTTAGAGAAAGAACCTAAAGCGCGTCGGAGTCGAGATGGAGATGTAGGGCAAAGAAGCGTGTTTTAGCTCTCAGTGAAAGCAGCAGAATGTTGACGGTAAAATTGGCGATAACACCTAAGATTCTTAATTACTTAAGAATATAGTTTCACGTATGGAAAATGAGTGCAGAAAAGTAGTAAATGACACGGTAGATTTATACTAGTTCGGTCCCATGAGGGGCCTACGTCCACTTTGGAAGAGACCGTGATATTTTATTCACAACAATGGTTTACAAGCTATAGGCCTCTTCTAGGCACTTAATTACAAACATTTCCATGTAATTTGGAGTCATATTTATCATGTGTGAATGCAGGGTAGATTTTGTTTTTTCCCTTCTTCTTCCTCAAAGCCAGGATGCTATTAAAGAGGTTACTTAGAGCTCTCAAGAGACGTCAAATCAACTAATTTCCAATCCCCTTGAAGTGTCAGCTTGGGGTAGAGGAGAGGTTAGATGAGAGTAGGTAGGTATTGGGGACCACACAGCAGAAAATCGCATCCCAGAGCAAAGTACAGCAGAAAATCGCATCAATCAGGGCTGGCAGAAAAAAAATCGCATCCCCACGTGGGATGCGATTTTCGCATCCTAAGTGATGCGGAAATCGCATCCCAATGGGGTGCGATATGACTCGAGCAGGAGAGCGCCACGTGCCTTGCACGCATACGGTCATCGCATCAAGGGGATGTGATGTCGTCGCATCAAGGGGATGTGACGTCGTCGCATCATGGGGAATGCGATAATATCGCATCCGAGGGATGCGATATTATTGCATCCGATAGATGCGATTTCATTACATCAGAGGGATGTGATGCGAGGAGGGCGTGATGCGGGAAGAGAGGTTGGCTTGTCGAGTAGGGTGATGCGAGCAACATGATATGATGGGAGGGGTGTGAGCCGTGTAATGCCACGTTGCTTGGTGCGAGGGGAAAGATACGAGTTAAGGAGTGCGGTGCTATATATTTATCTTGAGAAGTTGTGAGATTACTGCTCACTCGATCTTTCTTCGACTTGAATCTTCAACATAGTGGCGACACTTCGAGGTTCTGCGCGACGTGTTGAGTCAGGTGAGTCTTGTGTACTTTTGGGAACTGGACCGAAATGCTGGTTAACACTTGTATTTTCTTTCTCTCAAAGACAAGCCTAACGTCATCGTTTATATAAACTTCCCGTATTCCCATTTCTAGGGCAATTTGCTCTTTCTCAAATCGATCTCTGCTCCTCAAAATCTATCATACTTCTCCGCCTTTGAATTCCGATTTGCTTTCTTCTTCTTCTTCTATTACTCACCTTGCTTTGTCAACTTCATATTCAACTCTCTCATCTGCGCTTTCTCCTAGATTTTCCAATTATTATTTTCCACGTTGATAATGTTTTTAGATCTTCGGTAGAAGATGATGAATCTAATAAGATTGCACATGATAGATTCGATGATGAAGATAAAGGAAAGAAGGGTGCAACAATTATTATATTTAAAAGCATAAAAAAATTCAAACAGACAAAATAAAATAAAATCGACAATACAATATTATAAAAAGTTATACTAACAGGAAAAATGATACAAAAGGAAAATTTATTCTAATACACCGTTTTAATAAGTTAATCCACCCTATAAAATAGGATTTTGACTTTTAATAAAATTTATAATTTAATTAGCTTATCCATCTAAAAACGTCAAATATCTTTCTTTCTTCTCTGTTCTGCTTCGTATAATTCTTTTTCCTAGAATCCGACATCTAAATCCAAGTGTAGGTTGAGTATAATCTCAGATGTGCCTGTGTTTAAGGATAAAAATTTGTTCCCGAGAGAGAAATGCATGTCTCCCGTGTATTTTCTTGTATTGTTGTAGCTTTTAAAAAGAATATGTAAGTCTCCTTTTTTTCCATGTGTTTGCAATCTTTTATAGATAAAGGAATAATGAAAAAGAAAAAAAAAATGTTCACTTGAATTTGTGTATGGCATGACATCAAAAGTAAACAAATTCAACTTCATTAATTCAGTGCATCCCGTTATATTTGAATTGAACTTTTTAGGGCACACGTTGAAAAGAAATCAATGTCTTCAGCAGAAACAAAGGAAGTTAATTTTCGATGAGCAGAAACTCTCACCTTATGTAAGATATTATATGATGAATTCTATGTATGTTAAAGCAAGGATCAATGCTCGAAGCTCAAGAATTCGTACAACATGGTAAGTAGATTTGTGGATTAATATGAAATCTTTAAGTTAATCTACATACAAAAAAGTTGTGGATCAACTTATTAAAGTAAAATAGTGGATTAACTAACAAAAGACGTGAATGAAAATAAAACTTACCTTTAATTAAATAACTTAGTGGAAAAGAGGGAGTCAGTTGGAAGGAGGAAAAATATGGGGGTGTTCATTTTAATCAAATAAGTTTGGGTATAAACTGAGAAATATATTTCGTAAGAAACTAAAGTTTAGTCAAATAGAATATTAAATGGTTTATGCACTGAATCCATTTTGGCGTGCATAACAGAATTGTTGCACGTTCAACCGAGTTGTTCTACAACGTTAGATTTGCAAAAGGCACAAAAACATTCTTTTATATTAAGATTTGACAATTCAAAGGTGTACACATGAACACTGGTGGATGGCTCTGGGGATCAACAAAATATTATATGAATTCGACTAGGCCAATTTGGTCAACTGAATATATAAATATACAGCATGAATGACGCAGACGTAGCGGCACAGTCCAAGATGAAGGAACCTCGCGATCCAAGATATCTCATGGCCACTTCCCGTTGTCCTCCACCCCATGCATCGATTTGCACAACAATCCACGAAAAATTACATGCACTGTAACGAAGCTATTGCCACTCACGTCAGCATGAACAGGAGCTGTTAAACTTCGGAAACGCTGGACACGCCAAATAATGCCATTTCGCATCGGATAACGGATCCTCTGTTCCCAACTCTGTTGACTTCATCCAACTATTACAACATTAATAATGCAGTTTCAATAAACATATGTTGGTGTGCAAGTTTAGATCTTCTATTCTCAAACGTCATGTGTTATCAATCATTTATTTAATCAAACTAATTAGTTTATTTAGGGTGTTGTTATTGACACTTCAATTATTGTTAAGAGAATGTCATTTTGTAAAATATTCCACTGTTTGAAAAATTGTTAATAGGCTACACAAACATATTTTTTCATACTGCTCAGTATTCCTGAATTGCACCTTAAAATTAGATTTAAAAAAAAAAAAACCTATTCGACAAGAGAAATCGAATTAAAATAAACAATTCATCACCACTGCACCAAATGCAGCACATAATCAATTATGTATGTATTCAACAGTGTTATGTCGAAAATTAATAATCGTTTCGCTGCATTGCCTTCTTAATTATAAAATTTGACATATTTATGTCGATTAAAATCGTTCATTCAAATTTTTTTAATATCATAGTTTAAACTCGGCGTATTTTATAGTATAGTAAAGGATATACTTAGTGTTTCATTAAATTAAAAGTTTATATTATACGCACAGAATAAATACTAATTACTCAAAGGTATTTATTATTATCGTGTTTGATTTTATTATTTTGATAATTAATGAGGTTGAAGAGATGTTACGTTAAATTATTTGTTGATTTATTAGTCGTTAATAGACAAGATAATTATCCGATATATGTCTGTGTTCGTGGATACGGATGACTAATAGTTGAAGAAAAAAAATGTATGTAAATATAGTATTATCGCATTTGAGAGTATACGTTTGATAGATCTAATAGGGTTTTGAAAGATTGAGAAATTGAGATGTAGATTTATTATCTATTTTCACATAGATGTAGCTTATTTTGACTTTAAAAAGGCCCACAAAAATGGCTTATTTAATTAAGATCATTCGAACACCGTGAGGAATTTTGGAATCTTAATTCAGCACGATCAGCTAACTAATACTCAGAAAATATATACTAGTAAAGTTTGCAGCAATTACTTACAACATTTAATGCAAGGGGTATATAATAATTATTGAATTTCTAACTGAAGTTTCTTGTTAGTTTAAAAGCATGCAAAGTTAGCAATTTTTTAAAGAACAAACTTAGCAAATTTTACGCAGAGTTTGAAATTTGGTGACAAGAACACATTTAAGTGCAAAAGTAGAAACTAAGAAGACCACTATTCTTTTTTTTTTTTTTTTTTTTTCCACTAAAATGTGTCATTATCGCTACATCATATTTTTCATCAAAAAATTTGCTAAGTTTATCCTTTTGCCTATCCTTTTTAAGTCTGTACCAGTTTAGCACCGCTAATTCACACCATACGAAGTTTTTAAGTATTTCATCGTCCCTTAGTATTTAAAATGAAGCA
The DNA here is from genome assembly GCA_030737875.1 of Allium sativum. Taxonomy (NCBI): domain Eukaryota; kingdom Viridiplantae; phylum Streptophyta; class Magnoliopsida; order Asparagales; family Amaryllidaceae; genus Allium; species Allium sativum. Next base: position 942,125,173 of record CM060909.1, on the reverse strand, counting down.
TTGACTATTTTCCTTAACTAACAATTCATTGAAAGGACAATACGTATAAAATTATGTGGTACGTATTTGACATTGAAGAATAAGAAAAAAGAACTAGACAGGAGGAAGAGAGACTTAATTAGAAGAAGAAGAAATAATTCATGGATGAGAAATTCTGCAAACCAACTATGCTTTTTCATTCCACATAGCACGGTTTGAATGATTCATACAACTACCGTGCAACTGACCAAATGACACCAGACCTGTTACAATTGTAGAGTCATTCATAGCGCTATATATTCTTTCTAAATATAAAAATTGATACTTTGTTATTTGATGCCATTGCATTTGCAAGCAAATCCTCTGGAGCTAAAATCAGCTGGTCCCTGGACTCAGTCAATTAGAGGATCTGATTTCAACCGTTTTGCAATTAAATCACTGCAATAATGTGAGTTTAATTGTAAATGTTGAAATTAGGGGTCCTAATTGGTTGGGTTCAGGGGACCAGTCAATTTTGAATCCAGATATTTTAACCCGCATTTGCTGATGACAGATTATGCGGTTTTCTGTCCGTGACACCCCGTACTCTACGTACTAGAGTATCTTAAAAAATTAATATTTATTCTATTTAACGTTGTACGACTATAATTTAATTTAAGGGATAACAGCTATTTTTCCTTACAACCTTTTTAAATATATTTTTTCCTCAAAAATTTAAGATAGAGTTGCTGAAACTGCTTCTATTGAATTTAGATAATGATTCCTTTTCTTGAATAATGTTTACATTAAGAAATGAACTTCCATTTTAGAGTTACAGGTATTTGAAGTTTTGATTGATTTTGAGCAGTTTAAGGTCATTAATAGTAAGAGCATCTCCCGCAGTGGCGATTTAGGCGAATCTGGGAACAATCGGCATTTTTTTTTTCTTCGGCACATTACAGCAGTGGCGATGGACGTGAGAAGGGAAAAACAGGGATTTGCCCTATTTTTATTTCTGAGCATGAGTTGAAGACGGAAAAGTGAGACCGTCTATGTCCTAAACGGTCCCGTTCCCTACAAAATATGATAAAAAATAAATGAAAATAGGTTTTTGGAAACCGTTTAATCTTTAAACGGTTTCCAAAAGTCCGTTCTTTTTAAGAAGCAGCGTTTCTTCCCACTGAACTTTTGGAGAGGTGGGAGGAATTCGCGCTTTATTTTGTGCTTTTCCCACCGAAATCACCACTATTGCTAGAGGTGCTCTAAGGTCCATGAATCATTTCAAGAATAGGATAAGTGGGGAGGACGAGACATCATATCTTTTCCATCATTCCAAGGTTAATTTGGAAACCTCCATTAAACATTCTCTTGTCAAAAAGAACACCTTAAAAAGTAATTTAATTAGCCAAATCACTTTATTCGAAGGGCGTTAGCGAGATTTTCACTTGAGATTAGATATTTGTTGTTGAGAGAGCTTTGGGATCATTTTTTTTTACTGTCCATTAGGTTTTGGATCTTAGCTATGGATTAAACTGAGTAATAAGATCTTTCACTTACGAGTAGGGTTGTCAATGGATATCTGAAAAATCTGAAATCCGTCCGCATCCGTATCCGAAAAGCGGATAAATATCCGATATCCGGGAAAGCGGATGCGGATATAGGCATATCCGCATCCAAAAATTATCCGTCCGCTTTTTTTTTCCGATTATAGCTTAAATTATGTGTATTTTAACATAATTAAATATACTAATTTATTAATTTGCAAAATTAAAAGTCTACTGAATGCATGTTAATTGCTCAAAATTATATATTATCATCATATTTATTTGTTTTTAGCAATTTAGTAATCAATTAGGTTGAAAAAGATTAATATTAAGCTAAAAAAATTCATTTATATTCATTGATTTATCGATTGTTGCCGAAGCGGATAATTATCCGATATCCGTCCGTATCCGTGGATACGGATACCCGATATCCGAAAATGGTTTCGAATGCGGATACGGATATGGCACTATCCGTATCCGAAAGTATCCGTTGACAGCCCTACTTACGAGTTAGATCATTATGCATGTTAGTATGACAAAATCGCTTATGTTATAACCATGGATAGTCATGCTCGGCTGCCATTACAATAGAAATTGTCTTTTATAGCGCGGCATATAGCCGCTATTAATCAGTACTATAGCGGTTCGATAAATGTTGTATATCGACATGTTATAAAAACTGTTGAATATTAATAACACTAAAACAGCTGTCATAAAAGAGCATGGTTTTATAACATCAATTTTCCACTATGTTACTTAAAAACAATAGCTTGTTCTCACCGCTATAATACATCTAAATCTCAATGAAAATGAGAATCTTTATGACACGGTATTGCCGCTATAACATGTTTATTCGATAGCGGCTATATGACGTTATTAAATTAACATATTATAGTATTGTTAAATACTTTTATGCTCATATATAATACATTTTAATTATTGCAATCAAAATGGATCCGTATAACAATTTGAAAAGCAATGTATAAACGAACAAGATATAATAATCAACAAATGTAACGCATATTCATGATAACAAAATAAAACATCAAATAACAAAAAATAAGTTTAATACATGAGTTACCAAATTCAATACAAATGTTTTTAATTCCATATGGATGTCAATTTGAGTTAACAAAAGAAAAAACATAGTTCATATTTAAAACTACAAGTACCAAATGCATCATTAAGAACTTTAACTGCTCAAAGCCTTTCTTCATGCACGTCTACGATAATTGGTAGAGCTTTTTGAAAATTCAAACTTATGAGAACAATAGCAACTAAATAGAATAATTTATGTTCTTCTATTTTACCTGTAAAAAAGAATTAGCTCTCATATAGTTCTTACAACATAAAATAGAAAGAAAAAAAATGATTCGTCACGAATTATGGTAAACTAAATAGGTATCATGAATGAGTACTTAGAAAGGAATTAGATTGCAATCCTGCGCTTTTCATCAACTTTGCTTCGACTTATTTATCAAAATGGCAAAACATCCTAAATGCGTCATCAAATCTAATACCACCAATATAACATAAGTTGAGCAATAACATGGCTCTTTTCTCAAGTTTGCTCCTAATGCTTCTTTTCCCGCTAAATGCATTCTCCTAACAGCAAAATATATTTTCATGTTATAAACTGATTAAACTGTTTTCACAGTAATGAATGATAATGCAGTCTACAGTCGTAATTAAAAATTTAATGTATCGGTAATATTTCTATTATCATGGTTATATTTGATTAAAGGAAAGAATATAGAAATTTACCATTAGGTGCCTAGAATTGCAGGCCTCACAAACAGCAGCTACAAGAGCTTTATCTTGTTCATTAATAAGCTTGTGACTATTCTGGACTGACCAGCTCTAGCTGTACGACCGATTCTGGCAGGAAATCCACGTTTGAGGTTGCAAACTCCGCCTTAATAATGCATTATTGAAAGAACTCGATCATAAATGGTAACAGAAAGCATGTCAGCTATAAATTGAACTTGGACAAATGGACCTACATAAATACGTTGAATTAACAGTGTAACTAAAAAATCAGTTCATCTTCCAGTCCTTTAATAAGGGGATTGTTATTGACACTCTAAGTATTGTTAAGAGGGGATCAGTTTAAAAAAAAATAAAAAATTCGTTAAAGGGAGTATCAATGTAGATAACACATCCCTTAACAAATAAACTTTATTTTACCAAATTAGCTTTTTTTACAATAATCCTTTTTTTAGCCGTTAATTAAAAAAAAATGGTATATTAGTCAAACTGCATCAGATTTCTATATCAAAATATTAGTAATCTCATTTGTCGATCGTTTTTTTTAAAATAATTTCATTTCTCATCTGTCGATCGCTTTTTTTTTATAATTTCATTTCTCATTTGTTAAATTACCAACAATCTCATTTGCTTCAAGTTCTTCATTTGCGTCATTATTTCTTCCCAAACGACTGCTCTTTTTTTGTTTGCAAATAATTTAGGAATTTGTTTTTTTTGCGTTTAAAATTGATTGAAGTTTGAGATGGTAACTGATGTTATTATCAGGATAAAAAGGGAACATAAAAAATTAAGTACATGACTCCCCCTAGCATATTTTTCATGATTGGAGTGTTTTTAAAATTTGACCCCCCTAACAATATTTGGAGTGTTAATAACAACACCCTTTAATAAATGCATTTTATTATATTTGATATTAATCTGTATTTTCTATTTGAACCTGAGAAGGTTAGTACATGGGAGGAAAACATTTCAGGAATGGAGCTTTTTGTAGCCTGAATACGGCAGCCAACCAAATCGAAATTTTGATCTCTAAAGATGTACATCGAGTAACAAGTTAAACTTGCATAGATAAAAAGTAAACACAAATAATATCACTCTTCAAATTTTCCATCCCATGATTGTTGACTATACGGTAAAACTTATGGAATAATATTATTGTTAAAAAGACTTATGTCTGCATTTCTTTTTTGTACGGAATTGCTACTCCTAAGGTCTGAGATAAGGATAAAAATCTATGAGAAATACTAATATAGAATCGTAACAAATTATCAAATTTAAATTAGTTAATCTAACTACTGAGATTGTAGTTGCGCTTCTTTGGCAAACAAAAGTAAAGATCACTGCCATTGTAATACCATGTCAGCTAGAAATCATCTCCAGGAATAAAAGTTATGAATAGCTGAGAACAACCAAAAGAAAAAAGTCTTCATTTTCTAACATGTGAAAACATAGAACAAACATAAAACATAGTATACACAGATAGAATATGGTAAGCATAAATATCTTGTTTACCCGAATAACAGTGATATATTTGAAATGCCCAAACTACGAGCCACAACACTTATGTAGACAAACACAATGCCATTTTCTAGGAATATAGTCAGGTTCTTTGTTCTTTCATCCAAGGAGGTTTCACTGTGGTAGCTAAGACAATCCACGACGACTTTTTTTTAATATTCTAGCAGTTGATTCTGTTAATTCTCCTGTGTTTGTAAACACCATGGTACGATTTGCCTCGAGATTAGAATTATCACATTTAGCATTTTTATTGTATCTAACAGCTTCTTGTAGAACATCTACTTGTGTTTCTGTTGTAACTTATGCCCATCACTACTTCAATCTACGATGAATATTGAATTTCATATTATCACCAACCATTGAAAGAATCAAGCAAGAGAAATGTTAGTATCATGCACATAGAACCATGATATTTCCTTTTTTTGCTAGCATGATGCAACATATATAACAAGCTATAAGGGAATAGATAAACCTTTTCATAACTGCTGATCAAGATATCATTACGCAACATGATGAATAAATTAATCAATCAAGTATTCTTCAATTAATTTTAAAAAGGTTGTCCTTGCTCATTCTCTTGTGCTTTACCTATCTATATATGCCCCCTATAGCTTCAAACTCTCTTCTGCATCTTATTAATTAACATCCTTTTCATTCACAGTTTATTTCTATTTGTCTTCCTTCTTTCTTTTTTGAATTAATCATTTCCAAATGGAGCTCACCTCTCCACAATCTAAAATAAACATATTGTTCCACGACATCAGAGAAGAGGCTGACAAGTTTTGCATATTTGTTTATGACTCACAATGTGCTACGGTTTTCTTCCATCTAATGACTATGCCAAAAGCACTAATTCAAAGTCTATCTACTGTTCTAAATTTTCAAATTTATGTTTGGGGTATTGGGTTTGTTTTGAAGAGAGAAGTAAGAAGGAATGAGAATATTGTTTGTCTCACATTGTGGAAGATATGTGATTATGCAAAGTTTATCAATAGCATTTTCAAAGGAATGTTGGGGCCTTCGGGATCCCACATGTTTTCTTTGTTGTGAGTAGGGAAACCATGCATCCCTACAACACACACGTGTGCCGTCCGTCCAACCGACCGAATCAGGTCGGGCCGGGTACGGGTTTCAAGTCAAATAAGAATATTTTTGGACTCGGGTTTTAAACGATAACGGGCCGAATTCAGCCTGTTAAAGACCCAGACCAGAAACTCTCTTGAAATTAAGGCGGGATGGGTTTGTGACGTTTTCTGAACGTTACAAAAAAAAGAGACGCAACAATTCAAATGGCGAAATGATGCGATGCTTTAGAAAGGGCGCAACGTTTAAATTTAAAACGGACATGACTGTTGCGAATGGATACGCCACTTCATTGCTTATAAATAGCACCAGTTTCGTACGTTGCAAAATTACTCAAAAAAATCAGCTTCTTCTTCCTCCTCTTTCCGATTTGTGACGCCATTAAGCGTATCAAACACTGCAGTTTTGTAATGCCGCCAAGGCATTGCAAATTCCAGAAACGTCACAGATTGGATCTTCTTCTTCTCCTCTTCTTATATACTTGGTTCTTGCATTGTCAGAAAACTATAATCAGAGTGTTCTTGATCGGATCAAAGCCGTACAAACTTTGAATCCGATTTCGTTGTTCCAAGGCTTTATTGAATCCTGAAAGTCGATAGTTCGATAATCCGTTTGTACCTGGTGGGTTGAACTATTATCTGAAAGAATCTATTCCACATATCCTTAAAATCTGAAGTACGAAAACCATACAACGACCATCTTCTTCCAACAGTCTCAAACCGCAAAATCTCCAACAAATTTTCAGACACTATCCTCAATCACGGAAAATTTGAGCGCATTACAAGTTATGAACTAGCATTTAATGAAATTGGAGCGATTTGATGGTGAAAACTTCACTCGTTAGAAAGAGACCATGAAGTTCTTCTTGATCACTGTGAAATTGTTCTATATCATGGAAGACAGATTGTAAGTTATAACGGAGGCTACCGCTGGCGAAGATGCCGCTTTGAAGGCAAAATGTGCAAAGCGCAAATATGATGATTTTCTATGCAGAGGGCATATTCTGAATGCATTGTCTACTTCAGTCTACAACGCTTGCAGGACCTTAGAAATTGCAAAGGACCTCTGGACTTCTTTGGAGAGCAAGTATCGCATATCCGAGGCAAGTAATAAAAAAATTCTTATTTCTAATTTATGGATTTCGAAATGGCCGCCAACAAATCCATATTTGAATAAGTAAGTGAAGTATTACTGTCGGTGAATCAACTTAATGATGCTAGTATTGATCTCCCTGAATCTTTTGTTGTTGGAGTTATTATTTCGAGACTCCCGAATTCTTGGAATGATTATAAGAAAAAATTAAAACATGTGGAAACAGATTATAATTTAGATGGTTTACAGCGTCATCTTCGTATTGAAGAGGATTCTCAAAAACGCGGATTAGATGATAATCCGCAAACAGAGTCTTAGGCTAAGGCAGATAGCGTTGATATTACTGATAAATTGAAGCCTAAAAATGAGACGCAGTTTAAGAAGAAAAATAATAATTCCAAGAACTAAAATAAGGGTGCCTGTTACTATTGTAACAAACCCAGCCACTATGCCCGAGACTATCGTCTTCGAAAGAAACAACAAAAAGCGAACGTGGTCGTAGAAAAGCTTGTGGTTGTTATACAAGAGGCGAACTCCGTTAATGGCATTGATAATGATTGGTGGCTAGATGCTGGAGAAACCATTCATGTTTGCAAAGACCGTAATCTGTTTAAGACTTGCGAAGATAATAATGGAGAATCAAACGAAGTTACTGGCGCAAACAAAGTTGTAAGCAAAATTTTGGGAGAAGACACAACTGAACTTACATTCACCTCTGGAAAGATTCTTACATTAGTCAGTGTATTTTATGTACCCGATATGCGTAAGAATGGGTTCCTGGGTACCTTCTTAACAAAGGAGGATTCAAGATGGTGCATGAGTCTGATAAGTTAGTGTTGTCCAAGAACAACAAATTTATTGCACAGGGATATTCTTGTAACAGCATAATTAAGTTAATCTAGTAAAGAAATCTTCTACTTATATTGTTGATTCTGTTAATTTATTGCATAGTAGATTAGGACATGTTAATTATAAGTCTCTTAGAAATATGCATAGATTAGGATTAATTTCCAACTGTGATTTCGATTCCATCTCTAAATGTGAAATTTGTGTTCAAGCAAAAATATACTGGAAATCCTTTAAATCTGAAGAAAGGAAAGCTGGTTTGCTTGATTTGATATATAGTTATGTGGGTGACTTAAAAAGTCATATATCACCTTTGGTGATACTATATAATATTTATTGATGATTATACTAGATATGCATATGTATATCTAATGAAATCGAAAGATGAGGCATTTGATAAGCTCAAAATTTACAAACCAGAAGTCGAAACGTAATCAGGAGTTGAAATTAAAGTGTTACATTCAGATCGTGGTGGTGAATATTTTTCAAATGAATTTACTTTGTTTTGTAAACAAAATGGTATAATTTACCAATGTACCGCTCCGTATACACCACAACAAAATGGTGTTGCTGAAAGGAAAAATAGAACTTTAGTAGAAATAGTTAACACCATGCTTATAAGTTTTAATTTGCCTTATAACCTATTGGGTGATGCTATGCTATCTGCGTATTACATTTTAAATAGAGTACCACTTAAAAAGAATAATATTTCTCCTTATGAATTATGGTTTAATAGAAAACATAACCTTACTAGACTTAATATTTGGGGTTGCTTAGCATACGTTAGAAAACCTGATCCCAAACGATCACAGTTAGGTAATAGAGCCATTTAAGTGTGTTTTCATAGGATATTCTCTTAATAGAATAACTTATAGGTTCCTTATTCTTGACACCTTAGAAGTTAGCCATTGACATCATCTAATCCAGAACAACTTGTGACTTGATATCAATGACAATGATTATGCTCCTGCTCAAAATAGCAAGGAAGTGTCAGTGCCAGATAATAGTACGGAACATAGGAGAAGTAAAAGAGCGAGAATAGAGGACTATGGTCCTGACTTCATAACATATATTGTAGAAGGCAATAAGGATGAAGTCCTTAATGTGACAAGATATGTAATGAACGTCGATGATAATCCCAAAACTGATTCTAAGGCTATGAGTTCTGGAGATTCTAATTTCTGGAAAGAAGCTATCAATGATGAAATGAATTCCATAATGTTAAACCAAACTTTGGTTTTGACTGATTTACCTCCTGATGCTAAACCTATACGATATAAATGGATATTCAAGAAAAAGTTGAATACAAATGATCCACTGATAAGTTTAAAGCCCGATTAGTTGCTAGGGATATAAGCAAAGACCTGGAGTAGATTATTTTGATACAAATGCTCCAGTTTCTCGCATATATTCCATACATTGTTTAATAGCACTTGCATCAATTCATAACTTGGTCATACATCAAATGGATGTAAAGACAGCTTTTCTAAATGGAGATTTAGAAGAAGATATATATATATATATATACACACATATATATATATATATATATATATATATATATATATATAACAACCTGAAGGTTTCATAACCCCAGGCCAAGAAATGAAAGTTTGTAAATTAGTAAAATCTCTTTATGGCCTGAAGCAAGCTCCCATGCAATGGCATGAGAAGTTTGATAAAGTTGCACTATCGTTTTGATTCATTGTTATTGATGCTGATAAATGTATTTATAGCAAATCAGATAACAAAGGTTATGTTATAATATGTATGTTGATGACATGTTAATACTTGGTTCCAATATATCATGTGTGAATGAAACTAAGAAGTTTCCATCTTCTAAATTTGATATGGAAGATCTAGAAGAGTCTGATGTAATTTTAGGAATTAAAATCATTAAGGAAGCGAGGGAGTTATTACTAACTCATTCTCATTACATTGAGAAGTTCCTAAAGAAATATGGTCATTATGATGACAAACCAGCACCAACTCCATTAGATCCAAGTATCAAGTTAGAAAAGAACATCGGACATACAATTTCTCAACTTGAGTATTCTAGTGTTATTGGGAGTCTTATATATGATATGCATTGCACTAGACCCGACATCGCACATGCTATGAGTGTATTGTGTTCGATTTACGAGTAACCCAGGTTTCGAACGTTGGAAAGTCATTTCCAGAGTTTTAGTTTATTTGAAACGAACCATTAACTATGGTTTACCTTATAAAGGATGTCCTGCTGTAATATAAGGATATAGCGATGCAAGCTGGAACAATGTAGAATCCAAATCCAAGTCTACGACTAGATGGATATTTACATTATGAGGCGCTACTGTGTCTTGGGCTCCCAAGAAGCAAACCCATATATATGATTCAACTATGTTGTCCGAATTGATTGCATTAGTAGATGCATGTAAGGAAGCAGAATGGCTTAGGATTTTGTTAATGGGAATCCCATTGTGGTAGAAGCCATCTCCAGTGGTTTTGATTAACTATGATAATTAAGCAACAATATATAATGTCTCTAATAAGATATATAATAGAAAGTCTAGACATGTGAGTCTAAGACATCAAATGGTTGGACAGTTACTCAAAAGTGGAGTTATAGCCGTTGACTACAAAAAAACAAAGAAAAACTTGGCTGACCCACTTATAAAAGGTCTTCCAAAGGCTATGGTTTGTATAAAGTCAAAAAAAATGGGACTAAGGTCTGTGAATGAAGATTGATCATTCTTAACAGAAACCCAACTTGTGTCTTGAAAAGGATAGACAAAGTTCAATGAGTACCAACAAGTTAAGAGTATGATTACAGAACACTAAATCGATAATCCCATAATATATAGTGTTGGATTCTGCAGGAACGAAGGATGAATTAATGTCCTTAATAACTCTAGAAACCCTAAAAGGTGTATCGCAAAACACCTTAAGAGACTTACCTATATGAGTATGGAAATTAGGTCGTTTTCTAGGAAAGTAAAACTGCTTTCTAAAGTAGAATCATGAACCAGGATTAAAGCACATGGACATTAATGTGTTGAGCAATACTATACACTCTAACTAAGGAAATCAATATGTGTGATCGTTCCGGTTTTATCATTAAGGGATACTTGGTTCAAAGATTCGTTCACCATAGAATCTCGATAGAGCTTTAAATAATTTACACTAAGAAAAGGTTCAAATCCAAAAGATAGCTTTTATTTATGTGTTGTTTCCACGATGATGCAAAACTTGATCTTAGAACTACATAGGTTTGATCCCACTTGGGTATGTAGGAAGTCACACTTGTGATTCAGCCGTCCATTTTATTTATTTTCTTTATTTTGAAAATTAGGGGAGATTGTTGTAAATTTTCAAATTAAGTTTTGGGGTATTGGGTTTGTTTTGAAGAGAGAAGTAAGAGGGAAGAAGGAATGAGAATATTGTTTTGTCCCACGTTTTGGAAGATATGTGATTATGCAAAGTATATCAATAGCATTCTCAAAGGGATGTTGAGGCCTTGGAGCACCCACATGTTTGCTTTGTTGTGAGGAGGGAGACCATGCATCTCTACCACACACGCGCGCGCCGTTCTACTGACCGAACCGGACCGGGCCAGGTACGAGTTTCGGATCAAATAAGAATATTTTTGGATCAGGGTTTTACACGATAACAGGCTGAATTCAGCCCGTTAAAGACCCAGACCCGAAACTGTTTTGAAATTAAGGCAGGACAGATTTGTAACGTTTTCTGAACGTTACAAAAAAAGACGCAACAATTCAAACGTGAAAGGATGCGATGCTTCAGAAAGGGCACAACGTTTAAATTTAAAACGGACATGACTGTTGCGAATGGATAAGCCACTTCGTTGCTTATAAATAACAACAGTTTCAGACATTGCAGAATTACTCCAAAAAAACAACTTCTTCCTTCTCTTTCTAATTTGTGACGCAACTATGCATTTCAAATGCTGCAGTTTTGTAACGCCGCCAAGGCGTTGCAAATTCCATAAATGTCGCAGATTAGATCTTCTTCTTCTCCTCTTCTTATCTACTTGATTCTTGCATCATCATAAAGCTATAATCAAAGTGTTCTTGATCAGATCATAGCCGTACAAACTTTGAATCCGGTTTTGTTGTTCCAAGGCTTTATTGAATTCTGAAAGTCAATATTTCGATAACCCGTTTGTACCTGGTGGTTGAACTATTATCTGAAAGAATATATTCCATAAATTCTTAAAGTATGAAGTACGTCAATCATATGACGGTCATCTTCCTCCAATAGTCTCAAACCGCAAAATCTCCAATATCAACTTGATACATGCGTAAAGTTTAATGCAAATAACAGTAAAATGACTAAAGACAAAATTTTACTAGATTCTTTTAGTTTACCATGACAATTTGGATCCAAGTTCTGTTTCACATCAATCAGCAAGTTCAAGTGAATCAGAACTGAGCTCCAAATAAGATGCTTGAATGATTTGTGTAACTATTAGTGAAGTACAGAGGGCTTCTGCAAATTCCATGGCAGATCATTGATACTACAAGACTTGTCGAAGCTTGAAGTAAGCATCTTGAGGAGGGAGCTTAAGTTCTGTTATTAACCTGTGAAAAATAATAGCGAAACAAATCTTGAGGAGGGAGCTTAAGCATCTTGATAGAATTGTTTATTGGTTATAAAGAAGAACAACGTGGAGGAATTGAAGAGCAACTCCTAATATGAAGCTTCTAATTTCATCATACTCTAATTTTGCAACTGGTTGTAAACTTGGGAATTGAGTAACCAACGGCTCATTTTATCCACATGATTCGATGACCTAAACAAAAAATGTGCAGCCCTTGAATGAAAAATTAAGTGTTAATTTATGAAGATAAATAAAATGATATATAAATGAAGGCTAACAAAAGCAGAAGAAACAGAGAGAAGTGAAGAAAGAAGAAACATGATTTCATCAATTCTATTATCATTTATAAGATGGGAACATGATTTGGCATCACTATTAGAGTTCATGTCAAAGGTGTACAATTGCATGATTGTTGTCTAATAAGATAACATTTTTAATTCAGCTTTTACTTACCCTTAATACCCGGATAATAATAATTGGAATGTTGCAGAGTGTTAGGATGATTTACATACAGGTAAGGTTACACTCTGATATAATATCTCTTGTTTGAGTTCACATTTGAAGAGCATTTGCACGGTCTGAATGATTGAACCATACTTTACACATAGAAAAAAGGAGAAAAAAATGCAAAATAGCCAGATAAAACTGATTCTTTACTGTTACAGAAAGCATTGTGTTGCATTGATTGCGTTGGTAAATGGTTAAAGAAAAAACTTTTAGAGCAAAATAACAATTTCACATTCTATATATCACATTGCACTATCGTTTCTTTAGAAAGAGCAAATAATACATAAGATACGTAACCCACAACAGAATTGCATCAAACATTACCAATTAACGAACATAAGAAATCATAAAACTTAATGGTTCAGTCTAAAACAAGAAAGTAATATATTATCCTACTTACAGGTATTTCTGTTTATTTGCCGAATTGCATGAAATTTCACATCCACTCTATAAAAGTAGGGAAAGTACAATATTTGTAATAATGCATCTCATTCATTTAAATCAATGGCCATATTGTTCTTTACTCGTTGAAGGAAATCATATGAAACAAGGGACACATGAAAGTAAATATGTTATCTCATTCCATAAGTACATACTAGAAGGCAATAGAAGATAAGGTTGTCAACAGATGCTTTCGGATAAGAATAGTGTCATATCTATATCCGTATCCGAAATTGTTTTTGAATATCGGATATCCGTATCCGTTTAATTTTCGGATATCGGATATCCATTATCCGCTTGATATTCGAATACGGACGGATATCAGATATTTATCCGCTACGCCAGTAATTAATAAATTATGAGTACAAATAAAAAAGTTTGGATCAACATAATATAATTTTTATACTAATGTTTACAAAAAAAACTTAAAAATAAAGAAATGTAATGATGAAACATTGTTTTATACTTATATCCATAATCATATCAAAAAATATTCCAAATTAAATGCTAAAACTACCATTTTTTACTAAAAATAGACAAAAAATATATCAAAGTAACATCCAATAGTTACAAAATAATTATTAATTCAAATTTTTTTATTTTGAGCTATATATATTGCATTAATTAGTCGGATGAATATTTTTTGGATATGAATACCACTATTACTATATCCGTATCCGAAAAGCTTTACGGATATCGGATATCCGTATCCGCTCTTCGGATAACAGATATTTTTCATATTTTCGGATACGAGTTCGGACGGATATCGGATTTTTCGGGTATTTATTGACAGATCTATAGAAGACCAACAAATGTAACTAAGATGATGTAGTGCAACTGAGAAAACATAAAAACGTACCTTCACGTTGATTTATTTATATGCACACAACTAAAAATTGACCTTTAATATATATATATACACACACACACACTAATTTGAGCATGTACATATAGGCAGTGAGAAAATTCAACATCAACATTATTGCCCGTACTATATGTTTGTCCTTTTGGATACAGAAAAAATTGACGTTGAAGTAGGTTTCATATAAAAAGCACGTCTTGGTATCATACTTCGAATAAAGTTCTTAATGTCAGTTGTCCTTAAATGACCTTTGGCTATACAATTGTGATATTTTTCCTAGTAGTTTAGTTTTCAGTAAGACTAATGTACCACTTTAGAGCATCTTATTGACTTTTAGCCAATATTAGAGAGATCAACTTACAAGTAGGAATATAACAAGGCAATAGAAGATGCTCCTTCTACTTGCAGATGCATGACCATTAGAATGCACTGATCTGTTTTGAACTATTGCTATTAGTCTGTGGCTATGTAAATCATGACCTAAAACTCTCAATTTCTCCTATAATACTACAACTATAAGACTAGCTAATGTTAACAATCGTGGTACAATACTTATTATATGATCCGGATTAATTACTGGACATAAAATAGAGATTGTATACCCGAGGATTAATGGTATTCATCCATAACCAAACAACTTTGGAGGACCTATGTAGTCAGGCTTGTATTGCTGATTTATTTGCATCAATATGTATTAGTCCGCAGAAGAAATATATGGATGATGAACCGATCTCTGATGTTTGCTAAATATAGAGTCTAATGAAACAAACCCGGAGGCAGATTTCACACATTACATCATCATTTCATTGCACCATCTTTGAACACACTATGGATGAGCACACTGAAATTGGAAATAATTATCAAAAGATGTTGTTAACTATAGTATAATAATCCTACAGCATTTCAGTCCTATGCAAGACCATTCCTATTTTAAAGCATATATTTTCTTCAGCATTGTATTTCCAAAAATAATTCAAATATTCAAGAAACTATATTATTCTCTTTTAATTTTATCAAATCAATTCTTCATCTTTAAGTTAACCGAGTGGTTTAGTGTAACATCCCGACTCTTTGACCGCTCCAAATCGGTAATAAACCAAGAGATCTCATAAACCAATTCAGTACACCCAAATCGATGGATCGTTATTTAGCTTAAAAAGTTTAAAATAGAATCAACATAGAAAACACAAAATACACAAAACTCGGTATTGATCAGCGAAATAAAATCTTCATATATTAATCAGAAGTTTTGAATACAATACTTTTCTATATACAGCGGAATTTATAAAATACAGTTTAAATATTACTGGTTTGAAAATCTTCAGAGTGCACGTCTTCGGAATCCCAGTTTTGCCGATCTTCGAATCCAAGTTGTACTCCCTAAATATGTATTGTTCGGGTCTGACCCGAGCATTTCATGCAAAAACATAAAATACTCAAGTCAGGATTAATCATAGTTCAAGTAAAATTGACTTCAATAGAAACTAAAATAGATAGTTAATCTTGTCGATTATTAAATATTGGAATGTATCAATCCATGTAATGTTGAAATAAGGCACTCATATTCATTCATGGACATACACTGGCCAGCACGCAGTGTAACATGCAGGACAACCAAACCAAAACCTGCCTCTTAAAAACTTTGAAATGTGTTAGGGACGTGTAAAACCTATTGCAAAACAGCATTAAGAATTCCACAATTATATACACAAAGATACAACCAATTAGTAAACACAAATGGTAGTGTGGTTCAAATAATATCATAGTAACATAACTTCTGGTAACAGCCGAAGTTACATATACAGGGCTCGGAAACATCACAGTAATTCATGGTTCCAATATGGCAAAAATTGGCGCCTTTCTCTTTTTCTTTTCTTTTTGGTTTTCTCCAGTCCAGGTTTGATGTTGAAATTATAACCACTAAGCACACACATTCACAAGTGTACACACACACACACACACACACATATATATATATATACACACACACACACACATCACCCTATATATAGCAATCATAATATAGATGAGAAATTTACTCCCCACAGGGTTCACTCCCCTTAGTTTATGTTCCAAGTCATAGTCCTATCTGGACATAATTACTTTAAAACGAAATATACATGAAAACAAAGCCAAATGCATGGGGTACGGGTATTCAAGTCTATAAAATTTATATATGCAGTTAGGTAACAATGGTGAACAATATGCATACTCTACTACAAGGTTTTAGCAGGCACTAGTAAGCAATACGCATACTCTACTAATAGCGAACCAAGGAGGGGTTTAGGTAACATGTCAATGAACCGACCCTACAGTCCAAATTTCCCTAACCAGGCAACCCAGACTTGTGACAAATACATAATGTCATGGTGCGGACCAAACTAAGTGCAAGCTGATTCGTCACAGTAACAAGTTTTTTTTTCTCTCAAAAGGTAATATACAAGTTCCAGAATTCTACATGAAGCGATTTCAGTTTGGCAGGCCATGGAAAATGTATGTATGCAATTTATTTATACTCGGCATTACGATGGAACCTAGTATAGTATGTAATGGTCATAGCATAATAACATAATATGTTTTAGAGTATATCCAAAAATATGTGTATATATACCACTTCCATATATTTAATAACATGTTAGACTAAAGAAAAATAGAAGAGTTTAATTCCTCAGGTTTTTTTTTCCCAGATAGGTTGCATTTCACAGTTTTAACATTCAACTTTAGATTTCACAAACACATATGTCACATATGCAGTTCAACACTGATATATATACATTAGAATATATATATGCAGTTTAAAAACAGGTTGAATACTCGTATATATAAGGATATGCAATATTCAGATCAACCAATTTCAAGAATAAAGACATGCAAGTTCAGTTTAAGATTTCAAGTTTAACAAATCAAAGGGGAACTAAGATTACAGGGTGTTTAAGTTTCAAAATCACTTTTGTCAACCTAGGCAAAAATGTACCCATTCCATACTTAAATCCTTCAAAATATGTCAATCTCTACGAACCCAGCAATCTAAATTAACTACCAACGAACACTCTCAAATTTAACTACCCATATCGATGTACCGATACACACATATACACATATAAATATGTGTATACATATGCTGGCACACATCATCCACACACATATTCATATATATGCATACACAAACATGCAGTTTCTCACTTATGAAAACGTATACCGCTAACAAAGGCATTGTTCTCTTATTAGGAGCTTGCAGTAGATCGACCCAGGTTAGTCTACTTAACCAAAAACGGAAGTGCAAAATAAAGACCTAACGTATAACTAAGGAAAGAGAATATGTACCCCAAGTTAATTTGGACCCTGACAGGAATTCAGTTGTAAGCCCTTATACATGCCTGAAGGCGTGACGAACAAAATATGCATTATAGGTTAAGTCAGGGAATAAGAGCCCATTATAGTTATTGTTATCATTAGTATTATTTCTATATTTTTCCTTTCTAGAAATCATGATGGTATTATTTTATGCAAGAAAACAATCCAATAGTTTCTGAAAATCAACATCAAACATCAATCCAAGGTGCCAAATTACATTTCCAGACTTATATAATAGTCACAATGTATAACATACTATTTGTATGATAAACTATATATATATATATATATATATATATATATATATATATATATATATATATATCCCCTAGTAACAGATTAAACTGGGAAAAATGGAAGGGTCTACTCCCATAGTCTTCAGGTTCAGTTTAAAGCATTTCTGATTTCCCATTTTAACATGAAGCTTTATATACACAATACATACAGGATAATATATACCCATGTCTATTCTTATGTAAGCAGTAAATAAAAAGGGAGGGTTTACTCACTACTTTACTTCACAGTTGGATCCAGATTTTCATTTTGTCCTTAGGGGTAGTATTCATTCTTATCAGTACAATGAAATCAAGCAATTAACCGCAAGGCAACCAACGCAATCGGAATCAACTATATATTTAGTATAATCGAAATCAATTTAATTGAAAACATGATTAATCGCAAGAGAGATGCTCACCTTGAAACTGTGAGCAATGAGTTACATCCGACAAGGTGGAGGTTCGAATGACGGTGCCGCTGGTTGTTGTGACTTCGCTTGGAACTGGGTGCACGATGCTGAAGGCGGCGACGAGTAGAACTGTGGCACTGCTAGGGTTTGCGACGATTTAGGGTTTCTGATGAAAAAGGCAGCGACTTTTATTGTTGCTCAGGAGGGAGGAGAAGCATGACTTTAAATTTGTGACGTAGAGGGTTATCGGAGGTGTAGAGGAACAAGGCAACACTCAGCAGTGGCGATTTTACGAAGAGGCCATCAAAATTAAGAAGGGGAAAGTAGCGAATTTTGCTGAGGAAATGAATGGGGAGGTACGCATTTTTTTATTGAAGAAAAGAAACGAAGATAAGATCAAAGTTAAATCATGGCAATTTCTATTATCACCCCTATTTTTGCTTTTCGCACCCCACTGAAAACTAAAAAAACAAAGTGACAAATGTACCCTTCCAGGTTATCTTATTCACTTTTCCATTCTATTACTTTAATTATAAAAAAGTACAATGATACTAATATATTTTGAAAAGAAAAATGATTTCGATGAAAAAAATAATGTTTTTTTTCCAAAAACGGTGTTTTATTTTAAATTTACTTTTTTTCAGTTTTTATGTCTTTTTTTGACGTTGTTTGATTTTATGATTTTTAATGTAACAAGCATTTCAATTATTTTTAAACTGAACTGAAATGTAACTTTTTAAAGATTGCAAAACGAGGAAAAATAAATAAATATAGATTATCTATCTTTTATTTCTTTTCATTGTTAATGTACAATTATTTGTTTGTGAAAATATAAATTAAAGGGTACTTATGGTAACTTCTGAGGTGTGAAAAGCAAAAGGTGGGGTGAAATGTTTTTTGTTTAAACAACAGGGTGTGAAAGGCAAAATGTGGGGTGCGAACAGATTTGGCCTTAAATCATAGGCTATAGGAGAGTGGCGTGGTTTACTGATAGGTATACGTGAATCTTACCAAGGAAGGTTCATTCCTGATTTAATTAAATACAACCATTAACCGCGGACACCACGGACCGCTCCATATTCATAGCGTTACTCCCAAACACCACGAAATGACATACCTCCATATTCGATGTTCCGACTTCAATAAAAATTATTTTACTTATAAACCGACTCCGTATTTTATTTTAAATTATTTATCGCTTTACTGATTTTATTACGTTTGTTCATCAATGACTCTGTTCGTTTTCTTATTGAAACGTAAAGTTTCAATTTCTTTATATACACGAACACACACATACCCAAGCCAATTTTTCATATATTATTACAAATAAAATCCTCGTCAATACTGTTATTTTAAACCTAATCATTTATATTTTTTAATCAAATTTTAAATCCAATTCAATCCAAATATTCACCAATAAATATTTGTTCCCTATTAGCCATTAAATTCATATACGAAACCCTATATTTGATTATAAATTCCTGATCCAAGTATCAATAAAAATTGATTATCAATAATTAAGTCTGATTCCAGTTGTCAAAATTTCTGGGTCGTTACAATCTTCCCCCTTTAAAACTTTTCATCCTCGAAAAGAAGAGATCATTAGAGTTATACCGTTGTATACTTCCATTTTCATACCTGTGTGATTTTTTTTTTCACAACTAATTTTAAATTTCGATATTTAAACTATTGACCTTCTTTATTTATTCATTATACTCAATTAACTCTAAGAACCAAATTTTTATTCAAAACCAATCTCTTCTTAAAAAATAAATTTTGCATAATTCGAATTTATGCATCTCAAATTTATTCCAAATCTCTTTGTAACCTCATCTGTCAATTCATCATTCCGTTTATTTCCTTACAATCTCAATTCAACCTAGTCTCCTTACACTTAACCCATTAAATTTTCCAACCACTCATTGAAGAGTGTACACAACATATCCTCTTCAAGTTACAAATTGTCGACTTTAAAATCCGAAATTTTTGTAACTTTTATACCATGGTTCAAGATTTCGTCCGGCACCCCGAAATTTCGGGGTTACCGGACCGGTGCCGGCGAACGGCAAGCCGAAACCAGCCAACAAAATCGGTTTCGGTTTCTAGGACAGAAAAAAAATCGAACCTCTTCGAATTTATAGAAAAGAAAGCAAATTTTCTTCTGTCGAACCCTTTAGCATTTCTGAACATTTCCGCTTCTTCTCGAATCAATCGAAGTTGCGGCTATTTTTTTCTTTTGGTCGAGATTTGTAGACAGCAGCAACAAATTAGGGCAAACGTGTTATGTTTGAAAGGTGGATTTGGGCTGATGTGAAACGAGACCCGGAAATGTTAAGGGGTTGGATTTGAATTTTGGACACTTAGTTTTAATAAGTGGTTTCATGTGTCTTTTATTTGTTTAATACACGTGGCAGAGAATCCAATTCTCAGTACAAACTTTTAGAAAATATTGCTTTGTGGTGCATCCATTTCACACGTAACATGTTTCTCATTTATGATTTTATTTGTATTATGTAGCATGTTTCCCATATAATATATTTTCACCTTATTTAATGTTAACAAGTCCATTGTCAAAATAATAAAAACCGAAATCTAGACCGAAACAAAACCGAAACTACCGAAATTTACGAAACCTACCGATATTAATAAATTTTCTAACAACCGAAACCCAAACGAAAACCGAGTTCTTGAACCTTGTTCTATACAGATAATAATAGTTATATTATTACAAAGCTCTGGGTTTGAAAATGCTCCAAAATCCCTTTTTTTCATAATTTATTTAGTTAGTTGCGATTTAAATTTCAAATTATTGGTTTGAAAATATTTGATAACTCGCGTTTGACAAGTCTATTGTCGTCCTCACAGATGTTAGGCATACGCTGGCCAGGCGCACGACTAAAATCTCCAAGTACTAAATATTCAGGTTTCAACTCCCAGTGAAAATATTTCAAAAATTCTTTTAAAAACAGATACGGAAAGTACCAATGTGATATTGATATGTTGATTGTTCATGAATCGCAGATACACAATGGTTTCTTCTGGATCCCCCAGAAAACATTCGTATCCATAGGAAATCACTTCCCTGCAAATACCATCATGGACAGATCAATTGAAGATTTTTAAGAATCAAAAGACAATCTGAGGTTATTAAGCATTGATTGCTCTATCTTAGAGTTACGAAAACAAATCATCAAATGATGGAATCAAGTCACGAGGACCAATCAAGTTACGAAGACAATCAAGTCACAAAGATAAACTGCTGCATTAAACAGGTGGCTCTATTCTACCTTCAGTAACTCTAGTGGTTACATCTCTTTCACTTATAGATATATCATATGGACCGCAGTTACACAATGGTTATGCCTGGGCCCCCCAGGAAATATCCATACCGGTAAGCTTTCACAGCTCTGCGGATTACGCCCTTAGAATTCGACTATAGATCGTAGCAGTCACAATGGTTATGCTTGGTTCCCCCAAGAAACATTCGTCCGCCATAGGCAATCTGCAGCCCTGTGAATTTCGCTACACGGTCGAATTCCAACGACTCTAGATCGTAGCGATCACAATGGTTACGCCTGATTCCCTCCGGAAACATCCGACCGCCGTAGGCTATCTGCAGCCCTGCAAATTACGCTAGCAGTCATGCTCAATGGCAGCTCATGAATTTTATGTTCGGACAACCTACTACCACCACCAGCATATTCAGCTAAGCTCGAAATTCATAGAAAGGAGGTACTTTCCTTATCTTAATTCGAAAACATATAATACTATATACATATAGTATCCCATATTTCTTATAACTCGTACTTATGTATATTGACATAAGATTTTTTTTCTCAATAATTCACATTTTTCAAATTGTGGTTTTCAAAATCTCATATTATTGGTTGTAAAAAAATTCTCTCCAAATTTCCGATTAATCGGTTCTTCACTTAATTCAATTTGACCGATTAATTCCTTTTTTTTCTTCTTCGAATTCATTAACTATCGGATTTCATATATTCTCGTATTAATACACTCAAATTTAAATTCAAATTCTATTTAAATCTTGCTTCTATTTTCCAGCCTTTCAAAACAACCAACCAATTTACTAATGGAACTAATTTACTGAGTTTATTCAAACAATTCTCTTTATTTTGGATTACAATATTTTTCTTTATCTTAAACTCATTTGAATTTGAATCTCAATTTAAATTTCACTGACCAAATTTGGCTTATTCAAAAATCGACAACTCGATCTTTCAATTGGAAATTTACAAATTCAATCTTCTCCTCAGACATCTCTTAAGATGTATAACTTCTAAATCCTGATATATTGGATTATCCTTCAACCTAACTCAATAATCAATTTTCAGATTCTACTTTAACTATTCAAAAATATATATACATATTTTGTGTATCAAATCATACTTCAAAATCAGTTTTGTTTTTCAAAACGAATAGGTAGCAAAGCTACTAATATGGTCTTGTCCGCTTGGAAATATTTCTATTCAAAAATGCTTGTGTATACTACTAAAGTTGATTTTTAAAACAACTGAAACCAAATTTCAAAACTTCCGGAATCGAATTCTAAAATCTCGTCAAACAATCTCCTTAGTTGC
This sequence comes from Allium sativum, assembly GCA_030737875.1. Classification (NCBI taxonomy): domain Eukaryota; kingdom Viridiplantae; phylum Streptophyta; class Magnoliopsida; order Asparagales; family Amaryllidaceae; genus Allium; species Allium sativum. The sequence goes on along the minus strand of CM060909.1, from coordinate 942,102,315 downwards.
AATTAAATTGATATGCAATTTCCTTCACTTTGACTTTATTTCGAATGCACATCGTTTATCTTCTTCGATTGTTTTCTCAATTATAACCAATGTAATAGGTTATTTTATTTTAAATTTATTCGGTAAGTGGAATACACTCCTTTTTTTCTATCTTATTTTGATAGGATCCATAAATAAGAAGAGAATATACCTACCAATTTTTTCATTCTTTGAACTTTTCATTCTTTCACAAATTTCCATTAATTGGGATTTACAATCATTGGTGATTGTTTGTTTCTTGATCAGTAGTCCCCATCTCTGCATAACCATCTCCACGGTATTCATCACCCTCATTTATTGTAATTCCTGAAATTTTACGATCTTCAATCAATCTGTTTAAACAATTTAATTTTTATTTCCCAATTCTATTCATATTATTTTCATTGCCTGAAAATACCGCTATATATACTTAACCAAATGGTTATACGTATTATCACACATTTCTAGCCTTCAATATTCATCATTCCCTGACCGTAAATTAGTTAGTGAACGACTCTCTAAGTATCAATCCCGAAGGCTAAAACCAACATCAGATCAACACTCAAAAAGCCATCCACTTTACCAATCACCAGTCAGTTCCCAATTTACTAAACTTTATTCCTTATCAAATTATTGCTTACGCAATTTCCAAGTTAAATTTTCGGATCTATTTCTCTTACGTTCTACCGTTCGTCGTTCTCGACGTGCGATTCTTTGTTCTTCAGTTCTTGCCATTCTAATTTATCAAAACCCGTTAGCCTCTCACGATCTTTTGAAAAACATTTCCAATTATCATTATTTATAGAAAATCACTTATTATCATTAGAAAACATTCCCAAACCTTCACACATATTTAAAATACACTTTATTACCGAGGGAAAACATTTCTAAATTCGTTATTTGAATTAGCTAGACATTAAATAAAACACAGCTATTTTTCACTTAACTGCTGGCACTCTTTTTTTTTTTTTTAACTTAACCAGCTCTTGTTATCAAATCTTAACCATTTCTTCGTCAACAATGAAGTCAATCAAGTTGGGGTATTTTTACCTCTCAGACCTTAATTGAACAATATTATTAATTTCGAAAAAGATAAAATTCATAACTTCGAATAAAAACACTCATTCTTGTAACTTCCGAATTCAAGTAAAGAATTCACTTCATTTACGGAAATCATTATCAATAATTCACGCTTCCAAGATATTTAACTTTTAAAATATACTTTATTTATTAATCTGAATACATAAACAAATTATTAATATATTATATTTTTATTAAAATGAAAAGTAAACAACACCCTTTTGAAATTCAACATAATTGACTTCTATAAATAACTTCCTTTCGAATAATTTCTTATTCGATAATATATTCCGAACTTCAGAAAATCCCATTTGACTTATATTCTGAACTTCCGAATAATCTCCCCGTACTGGTTAACTCCGTTTCCTTTATTCCTAATTTTATCTGCAACATTGTTGCTTTCTCATTTACTTCTAAAATAAATATTATTCCTTTTATAGGAATCTGGACTCGTGATATCAAATTAGTTTTGATTTCATTTAAATACAGGTCTAAATCTCTTTTAAAATCTTCATTCCTACTTTGCTTTATTTATAACTCGTGTTCATAATTCACTTCTTGTTAAATAACTAACAAGTTTATAACTTACTATCGAATCCACATATTTGATTATACATCATTGATTTGAAACCAATTATAATTTATCTTATCAAATTCTGAATAATAATCGAATTTCACTTATAACCTTCTTGATTTTATTTTCATTAATCAATATTTCAAATACCAAAATAAAATTCATCATCTCACCTTTAATAGATTTCAAATTTCACCCTTTTCATTCAAGTTCTCATCCGAAATTCTTATCCCTAATAAATTTCGATTGTCTTAGATTGCTAAAATACATAACTGAGGAAAATGATTCATCGATTCTCTTATACTTATTCTCTTTTGATACTGTTTAAAGATGGATTCGAGGTTCAAACTTAAGGGGGACTCATCGAAGAAAATTCTTGCAGACCAGGATTCGAAGATTTCGGAAGACTGGGGATTCCAAACAAAATTTAAATCACAAAACCCATTTTTTTTCGGGTTGTAAAATACCAATTCAAAATAATTTTTCTCTCAAAATCTATTTTTTTAAAATTACTTGAACTTTCAAAACCTTTTTATTCCCATGATCCGTTTTTAAACTTAATAAGCTAAGCTTTGAATAAACCAAAGCTCTGATACCACTTGTAACGTCCTAACTCTTTAACCGCTCCAAATCGGTAATTAAACCAATTTAGAACATCCAAATCGATGAATCGTTAATTAGCTTAAAAAGTTTAAAATAGAATCAACATAGAAAACACAGAATAAACAAAACTCGGTATTGATCAACGAAATAAAATCTTCATATATTAATCAGAAGTTCTGAATACAATACTTTTCTATATACAACAGAATTTATAAAATACAGTTTAAATATTACTGGCTTGAAAATCTTCAGAGTGCACGTCTTCGGAACCCCAGTTTTGCCGATCTTCGAATCCAAGCTGTAATCTCAAAATCTGTATTGCTCGGGTCTGACCCGAGCATTTCATGCAAAAACATAAAATAATCAAGTCAGGAGTAATCATAGTTCAAGTAAATTGACTTCAATAGAAAATAAAAATAGATAGTTAATCTTGTCGATTATTAAATATTGGAATGTATCAATCCATGTAATATTGAAATAAGGCAGCTCATATTCATTCATGGACATACACTGGCCAGCACGCAGTGTAACATGCAGGACAACTAAACCAAAACCTGCCTCTTAAAAACTTTAAAATGTGTTAGGGACGTGTAAAACCTATTGCAAAACAGCATGAAGAATTCCATAATTATATACATAAAGATACAACCAATTAGTAAACACAAATGGTAGTGTGGTTCAAATAATATCACAGTAACATAACTTCTGGTAACAGCCGAAGTTACATATATATGGCTCAGAAACATCACAGTAATTCATGGTTCCAACATGGCAAAAATTGGCGCCTTTCTCTTTTTCTTTTCTTTTTGGTTTTCTTCAGTACAGGTTTGATGCTGAAATTATAACCACTAAGCACACACATTCACAAGTGTGTGTGTGTATATATACACACACACACACACACACACACACACACACACACACACATCGCCCTATATATAGCAATCATAATATAGATGGGAAATTTACTCCCCACAGGGTTCACTAACCTTAGTTTATGTTCCATGTCATAGTCCTATCAGGACATAATTACTTTAAAACGAAATATACATGAAAACAAAGCCAAATGCATGGGGTTTGGGTATTCCAGTCTATAAAATTTATATATGCAGTTAGGTACCAAAGGTGAACAATATGCATACTCTACGAAAAGTTTTTATCAGGCACTAGTAAGCAATACACATACTCCACTAATAGCGAAACAAGGAGGGGTTTAGGTAACATGTCAATGAACCGACCCTACAATCCAAATTTCCCTAACCAGGCAACCCAGACTTGTGACAAATACATAATGTCATGGTGCAGACCAAACTAAGTGCAAGATGATTTATCACAGTAACAAGTTTTTTTTCTTTTCTTTCAAAGGTAACATACAAGTTCCAGAATTCTACATGAAGCAATTTCAGTTATGGCAGGCCATGGAAAATGTATGTATGCAATTTATTTATACTCGGCATTACGATGGAACCTAGTATAGTATGTAATGGTCATAGGATAATAACATAATATGTTTTAGAGTATATCCAAAAATGTGTGTATATATACCACTTCCATATATTTAATAACATGTTAGACTAAAGAAAAATAGAAGAGTTTAATTCCTCAGGTTTTTTTTCCCAGATAGGTTGCATTTCACAGTTTTAACATTCAACTTTAGATTTCACAAACACATATGTCACATATGCAGTTCAACACTGATATATATACATTAGAATACACGAGCGTCACGGCACGCGCTCCGCGCGTGGTGATGGGGTAACGGCACGCGCTCCGCGCGTGGTGACGAAAGTTTCTCACTTTCTCCATTTACCAAGCTCAACACTTCCATATACTCTCTTCAGAATATCATTAGCGTTTAAAGACCTGCATACATCACCATTATTCAGTTCATTTAAGTTAATTTACAGAAGGTTGGTACCATTAGCCATTGAAGAACTTTTTATGTATTCTAACTCCATTGCGCCTAATAGTGATGTTGGCTTGTTGCACACGTAACTGAATGTAAAGTAATCATATACGTGAGTTCTATAATGTTGTGACTTGCGAGTGACTAATGCATATGCATGTATTAAATATAACAATGGTAACATTTAGAAATTATATTACAAAAGAAAAAGAAAAACATATCTCATGCCTTATTGCCTCAGAATGTAGCAGCCGAATAAGCTTTTAGTGAATGATAAAATATAATGAAGTAACAATTGATAAGGGACATGCGTATTTATGCTGATGCATGGGAAATGTCTAGAAAGAAAAGGTATTTTGACCCAAGCGCATTTGATTTGTTCTCAAACCTACATGCAAGCCTAAGACATAGTACACGTTTGAAATTGAAATAAATTGTATGTTAAAAATGGCAGAAAATTTAATTAAAATGAGTATAGAAACAAACGTAAAAAATAATGTTAATAGAATTATTAATGTGCACATTGATTATGCATTTAAAATTTGAACGCGCGTCAAAAAACAAAAAGAATAAATAGAAAAGATTTAAAAAAGAAAAGAAATGAATATGGAGAGGATAATTTCAGTATACTAAAAAAGGAAGATAATAAAACAGAATTAATGAGAATAATATCAAAATTTTGAAGGTTGACGTAAATATGCATGTGGATAAATTTAAAATGTAAATGTATAGATATAAGTTAGAGAAATAATGTGCATCATAAATGGTATGAATTCACGAAATAAAAGGGAGTTTGATGATGCTAATTAAGAAACGTTCTATTTTAAATTGGATATGCGCATATTGATGGTACACGTTTGAAATTGAAATAAATGATTCGTTAAAAATGGAAGAAGATTTAATTAAAATGAGTATAGAAACAAACATAAAAAGTAACGTTAATAGAATTATTAATGTGCACATTGATTATGCATTTAAAATTTGAACGTGCGTCAAAAAACAGAAAGAATAAATGGAAAAGATTTTTTTAAAAAGAAATGAATATGGAGAGGATAATTTCAATATACTAAAAAAGGAGAATAATAAAACAGAATTAATGAGAATAATATCAAAATTTTGAAGGTTGACGTAAACATACATGTAGATAAATTTCAAATGAAAATGTGTAAATATAAATTACAGTGCATCATAAATGGTATGAATTCAAGAAATAAAAGGGAGTTTGATGATGCTAATTAAGCAACGTTCTATTTTAAATTAGATGCTATTCATCAGTTCGGATTTTCCAAATATTTTAAGGGGCATTTTCGATAGTTTGCATGTACACCAAAAAAGTGTGACACCAAACCTATTCCAACTACTATTAAAGATATATGCAGTTTAAAAACAGGTTGAATACTCATATATATAAGGATATGCAATATGCAGATCAACCAATTTCAAGAATAAAGACATGCAAGTTCAGTTTAAGATTTCAAGTTTAACAAATCAAAGGGGAACTAAGAGTACAGGGTGTTTAAGTTTCAAAAACACTTTTGTCAACCTGGGCAGAAATGTACCCATTTCCATACTTAAAACCTTCAAAACATGTCAATCTCTACGAACCCAGCAATCTAAATTAACTACCAACGAATACTCTCAAATTTAACTACCCATATCGATGTACAGATACACACATATACACATATAAATATGTGTATACATATGCTGGCACACAACATCCACACACATATATATAAACTCACGCATACACCGGATGCACCCATGCAAACAAAACTACACGCATATCACAAGGATCTCCCAATATGCTGCAATGTACACACACATCACAGTCATATGTATATGAGTGCTCGCATATGCGGTCATATTCATATATATGCATACACACATGCTGTCTCTCACTTATGAAACGTATACCGCTAACAAAGGCATTGTTTCTCTTATTAAGGGATTGCAGTAGATCGAGCCAGGTTAGTCTACTTAACCAAAAATGGAAGTGCAAAATAAAGACCAAATATACAACTAAGGAAAGAGAATATGTACCCCAAGTTAATTTGGACCCTGACAGGAATTCAGTTGTAAGCCCCTATACATGCCTGAAGGCGTGACGAACAAAATATGCATTGTAGGTTAACTCAGGGAATAGGAGCCCATTATGGTTATTGTTATCATTAGTATTATTTCTATATTTTTCCTTTCTAGAAATCACGGTATGTTTTTATGCTAGAAAACAATCCAATAGTTTCTAAAAATCAACATCAATCCAAGGTGCCAAATTACATTTCCAGACTTATATAATGGTCACAATGTATAACATACTACATTCTAGTGTGTATGATAAATATATATATATATATATATATATATATATATATATATATATCATTCTATATATATCCCCTAGTAACAGATTAAACTGGGAAAAAACGAAAGGGTCTACTCTTATAGTCTTCAGGTTCAGTTTAACGCATTTCTGATTTCCCATTTTAATATGAAGCTTTATATACACAATACATACAGGATAATGTATACCCATGTCTATTCTTATGTAAGCAGTAAATAAAAAGGGAGGGTTTACTCACTACTTTACTTCACAGTTGGATCCAGATTTTCATTTTGTCCTTAGGGGTAGTATTCATTCTTATCAGTACAACGAAATCAAGCAATTAACAACAAGGCAACCAACGCAACCGGAATCAACTATATATTTAGTTTAATCGAAATTAATTTAATTGAAAACATGATTAATCGCGAGTGAGATGCTCACCTTGAAACTGTGAACAATGAGTTACATCCGACGAGGTGGAGCTTCGACCGATGGTGCCGCTGGTTGTTGTGGCTTCGCTTGGAACTGGGCGCACGATGCTGAAGGCGGCGACGAGTAGGACTGTGGCACTGCTAGGGCTTGCGACGATTTAGGGTTTCTGATGAAAAAGGCAGCAACTTTGATTGTTGCTCAGGAGGGAGGAGAAGCGTGACTTTAAATTTGTGACGCGGAGGGTTATCGGAGGTGGAGAGGAACAAGGCAGCGCTCGGCAATGGCGATTTTACAAAGAGGCCGTTAAAATTAAGAAGGGTAAAGTAGCGAATTTTGCTGAGGAAATGAATGGGGAGGTACGCATTTTTTTTTTAGAAGAAACGAAGATAAGATCAAAGTTAAATCATATGCTATAGGAGAGTGGCGTGGTTTACTGACAGGTATACGTGAATCTTACCGAGGAAGGTTCATTCCTGATTTAATGAAATATAACCATTAACCGCGAATACCACCGACCACTCCGTATTCGTACCATTACTCTCAAACACCACGAAATATGGCGTACCTCCATATTCGATGTTCCGACTTCAATAAAAATTATTTTTCTTGTAAACTGATGTGCACGTAAATATGCAAATTTATATTCACACATTTATTCTTATTTTAATTAATTAAATAACATAAAGGGATATTTTTTACATGTTTTAAACCAAAAATCTAAAATTCTCAAATTACCATGCATTCATCCTTAATTACAGTGTAAAACGGTAAATTGTGCTTGTTTTAATTTGTGATATCATTTACTTGGTCCATGTTGTTGTCTCTTATAGGAAATTTGGAGCAAAAATGATGGTTGCATATGAAGTTATAAAGAAAAGCATGCATATACACAAGAGGAGATGGAATTACTTCATTCACTACTTAATGAAGGACCCCACCTACCTATTATCTCTCCTTCCTTAATGGTGCAATTAAAGGCCTCATGCAATTTACATGACTCATTAGTGGATGGAAACAAAATTGTAGCTTCATGAAGGGGGTACTTTTGGTAGTCCCCAACAAATGTAACTAGGATTTTAGGGTTTAGAACATGTGTATATATACCCTTTTATGTGATGTAAATTCTCTCTAATTTCTCTCTCCTTCTCTATCCTTATCTTTAGTTAGTTTTTAGGATCAGAAAAAAAAAGTTCTTTTTTTTCTTCAATGGCTTCTTAGTTTTTTTTTGTATAATTTCTCTTTTGCAATTTCAATTAATTGTCTTTTATTTGGATGTTCTCTTCTTTTATGCAAATAGAATAGATTTGTACTTTATTTTGCTTTTCTTTTTCTTTTGTTTTTGTTCTATGTTGGAATCTACTTCTGTTGTTAGAATAACAAACATGAGAGGTTAAATCCTTTGATTTAGGGGTAATGAAGCTTTCTTGATTATGTTGATGCAACATATTTTGGTTTTTATGATATCTTGTTATGCTTAATGGAATGATTGAAGTAGTAATTACATTGTTGTTGAGTTTTGGTTTTGATAGTCTATGTTTGTTGACAACAAAATAGACTATGCTTAGTCAACATAAACACAAGATTGCCTCTTCATCTATATATGAATATGGTAATTAAAGTGTGACTGAAATTCAAAATTTGATATTCTATGTTACTAAATTAATAGTAAATAGAATATGCTTAAAGTAAATTTTAGTTTCATTTTTGTTGTCATTTCATGAATGTATAAATGTGGATTAGAGAGTGTGTTAGAGTTTGACGGTTTAAGTGTGTTCTCTAATGACACATTAGGCCGTGCTTATGATAAATGCATCAACTAATTACACAAAAGATCAAATGAGAGATCATGAAATTATTGTATATTGATTTATGTGGTCATAAGGGTGAAGTTGCCTCTAAATTGTTTTCATTTCATATTCAGCTCTCAACTTAGTTATAGTTTTTTTCATTAGCTTTTATTAATTAAATCTTCACTCGAATTCGGTTTAATTTGATTGAATAAAATTAGAATTGCTTCTTTTCCTGTGGATCGACTCGTATTCGCCACGTACTAATAATTGTACGTCGTGCGCTTGCGGTTTATTACACTTCGCGATGGTATTCTAATTCATAGAATATTCGTCGTCGAACATAAACCAACTCCGTATTTTATTTTAAATTATTTATCTCTTTACTGATTTTATTACGTTGTTCATCGATGACTCTGTTCGTTTTCAAATTAAAACGTAAAGTTTCAATTTCTTTATATACACGAACACACACATACCCAAGCCAATTTTTCATATATTATAACAAATAAAATCCTCGTCAATATTGTTTATTTTAAACCTAATCATTTAAATTTTTTAATCAAATTTTAAATCCAATTCAATCCAAATATTCACCAATAAATATGTGTTCCTGATTAGCCATTAAATTCCTATACGAAACCCTATATTTGATTATAAATTCCTGATCCAAGTATCAATAAAAATTGATTATCAATAATTAAATCCGATTCCAGTTGTCAAAATTTCTAAGTCGTTACATTTAGTTTAATTCTCTTAGGCATGTATATGATAGCAAAGTTCCAAATAAGAAGTATTTAACACTTTGTATCACATTGATAAAGACTCTGCAATCCAAATCGACTGACCATAATTTCTCTATGAGGACTATAGTCCTTGTAGATAATCATACAAATCAGCATAGCTATATACGAACAATAAATGAAAAGCATTAACTTAGAAAAAAAAGACATAAAAGCATTACCTTTAAGCTTCCAGAACAAAAGAGGGGGGTTCCCATGTTAGACTCTTCATCGTCGTCTTAACAAATTCTACATTCTAGAACTTAACCCTTACCTTTCCTACTGTCTACAACATTATTCCTAATAGCAAGTTTTCAGGTTCCAAGTTAATTGATCCAGACTTAACTTGATTACTACTATTAATATTTGTTTCATGCGTTGATTCAGTTATGAAACGATCCACAAACAATACAAGATGGTCACTCATGCTCTTACTCTCTGCATAATATTATGAAGGAAATTTAAGGACTATCCCATTAAGCGTTAATTCAGTTACTCTCTACATAATATTTCCTTGTCTATACAATCCCCGTTTATGAGAATAATCATTCACGACGACTATATGTCAAATTACTGATAAAAAGTTTAGCTATCACATTAAGCCTATATTTGGCAGTTAAAATCAAAAGTGCTTTGGAATTTACTAAAAAAAACTTTCGATTTTAGAAAATCAGCAAGTCGAAAAATCAATTTGTCAAAACATTCCTTAGATCAACTTGTCGAAAAATTAGCTTGTCAAAATCACATTAAGCCTATACCAATGGGTCATAACTTAGTTAGCTGGGGGAAAAAGGAGCAGCCATACCTAGGGTTGTGGCAATGGAGGTAGTTCCCGCTGACCCAAACGATATCTGGAAACATTCTTCTTAATATCCCACCTTCAATTTTCTTTCCATTTTCAGGAAGGGTGGCAGCTACAAATATATATATTGCTTACTGTGCGTGTACACTTTTCTAACTCTTTTTCATCTTAGTTGTGTCAACTTTGCTTTCCACTTTAGCAGAATCTTGACCATTCTCATCTTCAACTTCCTTATCCTCGTTTTCTTCATGATCATTTATAATGTGCTCCATTTCTTTGCTGCTAGATTCATAATCTTTAAGAGAATCATTGCTAATGTTTGCTATTTTAACGGACTGCGTAGATTTATACATTCTAGATAGTAGTTTCTCATTGAAGCATAGTGTAACAACCCGAATTTTCACAACCAATTTAAAAATTATTTTTAATGTAATTTTATAAGAAAATGCATTAAAATTTAAAAATCTGATTTTTAAATCATCGCATAGCCCTTAAAAAGAAATTTGGCCAATGACTTCTGAATTCGACGAGATTTTTTTTTTATTGGATTCGGGATAATAAATCATTGCTAAGTTTCAAATTTCACGCCAAACGGAGTTAGTGCGTGGCTGTGCACGACAAGACTGTTTGTTAAGATATTGACGATCAGTTTACAAAGGACGTTATTGAGATGATCTCGAAACTCAACGATTTTTTTTATTGAATCTGCATCGACAAATAATGATAGAATCTAAAGTTTCATAATTTTTGGAGTTAGCGTGTGGGCATGCAATAAGAAAATATATGCCAAAATCGCAATTTTGAAATTAGTTAAAACTTGATCGAAAAATAAAATGGAAGGTCAAACGGACTTGGAATTCTACAAAACTGGATTCGTTGGATTCGTAATTACATATATTACCATGATCTGAAATTTTGTAACAAACGAAGATAGTTTGCAGTCGGGCAATTGGAGGGAGAGAGATAGAAAATTAGCACTTAATCCCCTCTTCCTTTCCCCTTCTTCACTTTTCATCCATCCTCTCCTTTCTCCCTCTTCTCAAAACAATGGCCTCCTACCTCCCTGTGAATCACCGCCCCACCTCCCCCAGCGCAGCCCCCTTGGCCCACAACCCACGATGCAGCCCCCCTCCTCCCTGAGCTCTAAAATCCCATCTTTCTCCTCCTCGAAGCTTCATACATCTCCCTACCACCTCTACACCGCCTAATCTCCTTTCTCAACTCTCCAAAGCTCTCTCTATTCGTTGTACCAATCCTGGACAGCAAATCCCTAAGCTTTGGGTTCCCCGTTCGTGCCCGTTTCCGCATCCAATTGGCTTGATTATCTCAGATCTACTAGTACTCGAGCATTAGAGAGTGTTGGAGCGAAGGTTGAGCGCTTTAGACCTCCGGGAAGCCGCATAAAAGCTCGGCAAAGTCGCATTCATCCGCTTTAAAGAATTGGTGGAGTGGAACTCTCGGTGATAAATCTAAACTCACAACAGAAAGGGGTAGATTAGAGAATAAATCGTCAGAAAATTAATTGTTAAGTTGATTGTTAAGTAAAATAATTAGTGTAAGTTAATGAATAAGAATTTATTAAGTGATGAAATAATTTTAGTCATGTGATGTAGATTAGATACATGAAATATATAAATAAAACCGTATCGATATCACGGAATTGCAACTTTAATGGATTAAATAAAGTTAACGAACTAGGCGTTAATTGATTGTAGTTAAAAGTAAAATGAACTGCGAAGTAATACGATGAACATGAAATGATAATAATAATTTATTATGATGTTAATAAGCGATTGGCGATGTAAAAAAATATTATTTTTAATCGTTATGCAAGTGATTGTTTGAGTTTGCGCTAAAATAGAGTTTGCGTAGTAGCATGGTGAATAAATTTGATTATTAGTTATTGATTAGAAATATTTAATCATGTTCATTGATACTTATCACTTCTTATATAAGTTCATTGATATTTTACACATTGTATACTTCAGTAAAAATGTGATTTTTATTTATTGTTAGAAGCGTTGTATGGATATGTGACACTCGCATTTCATACTATGTGGATGGACACTTTGTGGCGCCTTAAATGGCATTGGATGATTTATTTATTCGTGACTACTGTGTGTGACTTGGATGCATGTGATTGTCTTTTGGATGAATTGAATATGCACCATAGGATAATGATAGGTATTGGACTACATTGCATAGCATAGCATACCCATATAAGCATGTAGCTGCTTGATGCTTATATGTAGGAGCCAGGGCTGTTGAATTTCGCTACATAGCATTTTGACTATGACAACTATACATAAGCATATATATTATCATATAACCTTGTTTTGCAGGAAGATATTCGACAAACAGATTCCAGATCACCAAAATGAAGATTAAATATATTGTAAGGGTCTGTTAGTCCTAGATATTCATGTTGAAGTCTTCCTTGATGATTACTCAATCACACATATCACATATATACGTTTTCATATTCAAAAGAGGCAAAAAATATATTTTGCCCAGAAAACAGACGTCTGGTTTAAATTGGATAGACGTCTGTTTGCTGAGACAAAATTTAAATTTACCATAATATTCAGACGTCTGTTCTGAATTTTTCAGACGTCTGAATCTACTACGAAAAGCACTGTTTCTTTGCTATTTCATTTTTCAAATTAAAATAGACATCTGAATAAAATTTTCAGACATCTAATTATGAAAAGTTGCAACCTATTATGAAGGGTCACAACTCTCTAGATTGTTTCTCTTAATGGAAACTCTTCATGATTAGTTACAACTCTTTGTATATTATAAACATGGACTTGATTAACTAGCCAAAAATTCATTCTATCTCTCTCTATATTATTCAAAACTCTCTAGTTTTCAAAAAGCATACCATTCTCAATATTATCTTCTATAATCTTTCACAAGCTTCACGTTTATCATCAAGGAAAGAATATAGGAAGGGTGTACTATATATTGACATATCAATGTTAACAAGAACACAAACAAGTCATCAATTATTTTGTATTATAAGAGACCTCTTCAGTGCTTGAGGCAAGAAAATCCTATTCAGCTGTTCGGGAAATTGTAAACTTATTCCTCCGGGTGAAGTGAGGGTTTTAGTGTTAGTGAAATACCAGAAGTAAGTCTGGGACTAGACGTTGGACAGTGGTCCGAACTAGTATAAATCGACTGTGTGATTTACTGCTTTCATCTCTAATATATACACTACATTATATTCTCCATTTTACATGATCCCACTGTCATATAGCCTCTTTCAATTGGTATCAGAGCAAGGCCATCCTACAACCGTAACACCGTTATTCGATACTTTGATAAAACGGAAAAACCCAAGTACTAGCTCAACTACCTTTGCCGAAGGACAATCTACTAAAAGACCACCTTTATTCAATGGGCTACACTACCACTACTGGGCTACAAGAATGAGAATTTATATGCAAACAAGTGGTTTTAGTGTACGGAATGCTACTCAAAAAGATTCTATGGCGCCTACAATAGAATATTCAACTTGGACAATAGTTCAAAAAGAGGAGGCCAATGCAAATGCAAAAGCTATGAACATGCTATACTGTGCACTAGATAGAAATGAGTTCAATCGTGTTAGCATTTGTACATCAACATATCAAATATGGAAAAAACTCAAGACCATCACTGAAGGAACAAACAAAGTCAAGCAAACTAAAATTTCAATGCTCAAAAACCAGTTCCAGAACTTTAAGATGAAACAAAATGAAACTATCAATGAAATGTACTCAAGATTTCAAGACATTTTACATGCATTTATAGGACTAGGAGAAAAATATAGTAACTTTGACATAGTTTCAAAAGTACTAAATTCTCTAACTGACAACTGGGAACGGAAAGTACTAGCCATTGAAGAAGCAAATGACTTATCAGCTATGAAACTAGAAGAGCTAATAGGAAATCTAATGTCTTATGAAGTAAATCTTCAAGCGAAAAAGGAACCAGCTCAAGAAAAGAAAAATGTGGCCTTTTATGTTGATAAAGAGGAATATGAATCAGAAGACGAAGATCTAGCCTTTATTGCCAAAAAAATTAAGAAATTTCTTAAGTATAGAAAAGGAAATTTTAAAAAGAATACCTCAAACAAACCTTCATCTTCAAAATTGGAATGTTTCAATTGTCATAAGAAGGGTCATATGGTAAAAACTATCCAGAAATGAAAGAAAATCAGAAAAATTTCAACAAAAGCAAGAAAGATAAATTCAAGAAGAAGGCTTTTTCTATTACATGGGGCGACTCATACTCGTCAGATAATGACAGCGATAGTGAAAGCGAAAATGAACAAGCAAATGTGTTTTCATGGCACAAGAATCTGAAGTAAGCGAATTACCTTATGAAGAATTAATAGATGTTAATGTTGAACTTTTAAACATTATAAAAACCTTAAAGAAAAAGCTTAAAGAAACTCATGAAAATCAGAATAAAGCTGAATTTGAAAGATGAAAAAAATAATTCTGGAAGAAGAACTTGAAAAAGTTCAAAACAATCTTACAAATTCAGATAGTCAACTTTCTCTTTTGAGTCAAGAAATCGAAAATCAAAAACAAAGAATGATGAAATTAGTTCTGAGAATCACATGTTGAAAACTAAAATAAAAGAATTAGAATTAGAAAATATAACTATTCAAGCTAAGTAAGAAAGCATCTCTAAAAATGTTTCTAACTTTAATAAGGGTAGAGAAAATTTATCAAGAATTATAGAAAGTTCTCAACCATATTCAAATAAACATGGATTAGGATTTAAAAAGGAATAAAAAATTCCTCCAATAAAAATTGCTAAACTAAAAAGGAAAATTGATTAAAAAATTAAAGATAAATTAAAATCCATAAATAACATTTAAATATGGATTCCAGAAACTAATAATAGTTTGATTAGAAACAAACACATTAACTCATTTATGGAATCTGTGCATAATAATAAAAATTATTTATATAAAAGTGATACTAAACCCACTTGGGTTTGGCTTCCTAAGACCTAACTCTTAGGACCCTATCAAAAAGGTGGGTACCAATGTGCTTATTAATATTTTTTGCAGGTCCCACTCAAAAAGAGAAAATGGATATTAAACAGTGGTTGCTCAAAACACTTGACCGGAGACGAAGATATGCTAACCAATATTTCATACTTTGATGGTGGCTCAGTTACATTCGGAGATAACTCAAAAGGATTTATCAGTGGCAAAGGAGATGTGTGCAACTATGGTATTTCAAATCTACCTCTTATTACTAATGTTTCTTTAGTTAAAAAATTAAAACATAATTTAGATAGTATTAGTCAATTATGTGACAAAGGTTTTAAAATAACATTTTCTGAAAACAAATGTAGTATTTTTGACAAAGAAAAAAATATTATTTTTGACGGAAATAGAGATAGAAATATTTATTTTCTAAATATGAAAGTAAATAATAATAAAGAAATGTGTTTGATTGCCAATAACAACGATTCTTGGTTACGGCACAAGCATTTTTGTCACATAAATTTTAAAACTATACAAAGACTCTCGAAATATGAGTTAGTAAAAGCTCTAGCTAAAATAAATTTTAAAGTAAACAATCTATGTAAAGATTGTCAGATAGGAAACTAACCAAATCTTCTTTTAAATCGAAAAATGTTATTTCAACTTTACAACTGTTAGAAGTATTACATATGGACTTATTTGGTCCTACTCAAGTTCAATTATTAAATCACAATCGTTATGTATTTGTAATAAGTGATGATTTCTCAAGGTATACATAGACTATTTTTATGAAAAATAAAAGTGATACTTTTGGGCATTTTAAAGATTTCATCAAAAAGATTCCAAATTCTAAAGATTTAAAAGTTAAAAAACATTCGAAGTGATCACGGTGGAGAATTCGAGAATGAATCTTTTGAACATTTTTGTAAAAAGAAAGGAATAAATCATAATTTCTCTTTTCCTAGAATTCCACAACAAAATGGAGTTGTAGAAATAAAGAATAGAACTTTGAATGTGCAACAACTCTACATAATGGAAATACTTTACCTAAACAATTTTGGGTAGAAGCTGTAGCGACTGCTTGTTACGTGTTAAATCGTATTTCTATTCGGCCTTTAACTAAAAATACTCCCTATGAACTTTTTAATGGAAGAAAACCAAATATTTCATATTTTAAACTTTTTGGTTCTAAATATTACATTCTTAATAATAAAGATCAACTTGGAAAATTCGACGTAAAAGCTGATCACATAATTTTTGTTGGATATTCAGAACATAGTAAAGCATATCGTATTTTCAACAAACATAGTAATGATATAGAAGAATCTTTACACGTATCTTTTGATGAAAATTTTAATAAAAATATAAATAACAAATATGATGATGAAATCAATTCAAAATATGAGTCTTGAAAATACGGAAAATAATCCCATAGAACATATCAGATCACCTCCCAGAATCTTAAGAGATCATCCTACACAAAATATTATTGGTGAAATTGATACGCACGTTCGAACAAGAAGTCAATTAAATCAAATGGGCCCTGTAGCTTTTCTTTCAACTATTGAACCCAAAAATCCAAAAGAAGCTTCTACAAATGATTACTGGATTATTGCTATGCAAGAAGAGCTAATTTAATTCGAACGCAATGATGTCTGGGAACTAGTACCTCGACCAAATGATCAATCGGTTATTGGTACAAAAGGGGTATTAAAAACAAGGCGGATAAACTTGGAAATATCACAAGAAATAAAGCAAAATTGGTTGCTCAAGGGTACAATCAAGAAGAAGTTATTGATTACGAAGAAATTTTCGCACCAGTAGTAAGACTAGAAGCTATACGCATTTTATTAGCATACGCAAGTTTTCATGACTTCAAACTTTATCAAATGGACGTTAAAAGCGCCTTCTTAAATGGTTTTATTAAAAAAATGTTTACGTAGAACAACCACCACTATTCATACATGAAAAATATCCAGATTATGTCTATAAACTTAAAAAGGCATTATATGGTTTAAAACAAGCACCTCATGCTTGGTATGAACAACTTAAAAGTTATTTAATAAATTCTGGTTTTAGAGTAGGAAAAGCAGATCAAACTTTATTTATTAAAAATACAAATAAAGATATTTTAATTGTACAAATTTATGTAGATGACATAATTTTCGGTTCAACTAATGATAATTTATGTAAAGAATTTTCGACATTAATGAAGAACGAATTTGAAATGTCTCATATGGGAGAATTATCATATTTTCTAGGATTACAAATTAAACAAGTTTCAAATGATATTTTTATTTATCAAGAAAAATACTGTAATAATTTAATTAAACGTTTTGGTCTAGACAACACTTCGGGAAAGCCAACTCCAATGAGTACTTCTGTTCATCTTGAAAAAGATGATAAAGGAAAAAGTATTGATCAAAAATTACATAGAAGTATGATCGGTTCGATACTTTATTTAACTGCAAGTCGTCCTGACATTATGACGAGTGTATGCATATATGCACGATTTCAATCAAATCCCAAAGAGTCACTTCTAAGAGCAATAAAACGGATTTTAAGGTATCTTAGTAGTACTAAGGACTTCGGTCTTTTTTATCCAAAAGGATGTCCATTCGAATTAGTATCCTATAGTGATGCTGATTTTGGTGGATCCCGTACGGATAGAAAAAGTACAAGTGGTACGTGCCATTTCATTGGAAAATCACTTGTATCTTAGTTATAAGAAACAAAACTGTGTGTCACTCTCTACATGTGAAGCAAAATACATATATGCTGCTTTAGCATGTGCATAATTAATTTACATGCAACAAACACTCAAAGAATTTGGAGTAAATTTAACTAAATCAACAATATATTGTGATAGTACTAGTGCTATAAATTTATCTAAAAATCCAATAAATCACTCTAGAACTCGACATATAGATATCCGACATCATTTCTTACGTGACAATATAGAAAAAGATATTATTAATTTAGAATATGTTTCAATAGAAAACCAGATTGCAGATATCTTCACTAAACCATTATTAGAAAATTCTTTTATTAAATTACGATGAGAATTAGGGATTGTCTTAGTAAAAGATATATAAATAAGTATAATTCGTTTAATAACACAATTATGTTTTTGTAGTCTTAACATGCTACCTATATTTAGTCTTTTTCCTAAAAAAACCTCACAATACTCAAGTTCTTCTCTGGCTACAGACTTATGAAATTTCTAACCACATATTTCTTAGTTGTTCTTCTTATATAAACCTATGGTTAACTTTACTACAAAATTACAAACCCAAATTTCAACATTAAAGAAACTCAACTAGATACACTATGTCATCCAATAATTCAAATTATTCAATCAATATTACGTTCACATCGGATATTCTTCCGATTCTCCTCAATTTCCAACACCTACTCCTAGATATGAACTGCAATACCGTTGGGGAAATTTTCACACTGGATGTACTCCCGAAGCTAAGAAGGCTAAAAGAGCTCTCTTCTCATCACCAGATACAAAACGAAAAATAGACAACCTTCATCACTATCAGACAAAACAAATAGCTCTATATAAAGAGTTGTATTTCGAACAAAATGTTACCGCTACTCGATTAAGTCTTCTTGAAAAAATGATCTACAAATTTTGTGGTTCAAAAGCAAAGGATTATACTTCACCACTACCAATTCCGCCAAATCCTATTGATTCGTCTTCCTCTTATCGTACTGAGAACAACCTAGTAAAACACACGTTAAAATACTATACATTTTCTCCACAATGACCACATTATACTCCAAACTCTTGGGGAGAACAATTACAAAGCCAATGAAGGGAAGAGTACATCAACACCAAAGAAGACTCCACCCTCTAAAAATTAATTTTTAGTTTTCGATTATGTTTTTATTTTATTCACATTGTTAATATTTATAAAAATAAATTTATTATTGCAGAAAATCCATAAACAGACGTTGAGAGATAATAGACAGACGTCTGACTTTACGGTCTGAATATATTTCACACTAAAACCAAACGTCTGAACACAATAAAATAGACGTTTGAAACATGTCTAAAATCAATTAAATTATTGTAAGTTGAAATTATTCATCAAACATACGTCTGACCTAAAAATTCAGACGTTTGTCAACCAAGGGAAAAAAATTCCTTCGACGTCTGACATTAAAAATCCAAACGTCTAGAATGACCCAAATTTGAACTATTTCCTTTCGGCTTGCAATTCAACACAAAACAGATGTCTATTTTCAAAATTTCAGACGTCTGAAATGTAACTGACATGTTTCTTAAAGGATATATACCTTTTTCACAATCATCATAACCATTCATCTCTTCATTTCTTACTTTTATCTCTTCATCTTTTTTACCACCCATAAAAACCCTAGCCCCCAAAATCAAAAAATTACCACAAAACTTCATATTTTCAAAATTAATTCATGGCAAATCGTGGAAAAAGTACAAGAGAAGAAGAAGCACTTCCTCCCTTTGAAGAAGTAATCCAAAGGTGGCTATGGGACGATACCGCCAGGGCTAGATATAAAGCAATGAAGGATTCAAAATTCTTCGAAGGTGCTTTCGTCAAATTTGATGCTTTTTCAAATTATTGAATTCTACTATGCTAGACATTTCCACTTTGAATCACTAGTTGATTATAACAAAAATGATGTTAAAATTTATCCTCTACTAGTGAAATTGTTTTTAGCAAACTTGAATCTTGATCATACCAAACCACAAGTCAAAAAGGATATCGTTTGATCTTGGGTTTGTGGAAAATGAGTGCTTCTTTGTATGCAAAGACTAGGGAAAATCTTAAAATTTGCTTGGCAAGGTCTAGATATACACACCATAGAAGTAGATATGACCACTGGAGATGAAATTTCACACAAATTTCTCTCCGACAATCTCATTAATATTCAAGAGCTTACCTCCACTCATCTCCGACCACAAGCTCATCTACTTAATCGCATTCTTGTATGAACCATTCAACCTCGGTAAGGGAGCTATGAAAATTTTTACAAAAGATATTTTCAAGCTCTTTACGCTTTATACTCCAACAAACAAATCAATTGGGCTAAAATTATCATCGAAGAATGGACCGATCACTACAAGAAAAATGACTTTTAACAATACTAAAAGACAGCATTTTACACTGACTATTGTTGTTAAACCTTTTGATAAGTAGGAATATCTTAAAACAACATAGAAAAACGTTGTGTAATTAAGGCAGTCTGAAAATAACTGGCGGTCTTCCAATTAATTTCAGAGGCCGCGTAATTCACTACTCCCATCTTCTGTTTCCCCCGCTTTCCATAATCCTCAACCGAAAATTTCATTTTCCCTCGTACTTTCCCTCCCTGCGTTCTAATTTATTTCCTTCTTCCACATTTTATTTTTTCTTAGATTTCGCATGTTCTTCAATTTTGTTAATCATCACTTCCCTAATTTGCCATTAATACCTCAGGTACATCCTTTTTACTGAATAACCTTAATTTAACTTATTCAGATTTAATTGATTAGTCGGTTTTTATGTTAATTTCAGATGTTGATCTGAATTGTCATGCCTCAGGTATTTAGGTTTGTGTATTATTGTGTGTTTTTGATGCATATATTAAGAAGAGAGCTTCTTATCATATGTTTCATCCCAAATAGGCGTTTTCACAGAGTTTTTCATTCTTGAGGTGCAACTATTACAGGAGATGAATACCATCCAAGGTAATTTATTGTGGAGTATACAAAATATACTTTAAGTATTGTATAAATTGTTTGCTGATTTTAAACAAGTCTTTTGATATGTAGAAAAAGTAGGAATTGAATCAATAGTAATTTATCTCGAAGACTGTTAGCATTTTGGGACTACTTAGTTTTTTAGTGGAGATATAAGTTAGTGAATTAACTTAATTTTATTTTATGCTTGTAGAAAAACTTGAACTTGCTCTGTACAATTGAAATTCATATACCCATATTACAGTGATAGTGAATACCCAAGTTTTTAATGGGTATTCGGTATATTCACCCTTCTCAGAATATAATACACATTGAAAGAAATGCTTATATACCATGTCAGAATATACTCCACACTGAAAGAAGAGCTTGGCCATTGCTTCTACACATTAATTTATTGCATCTTGCATCAACATCAAAATGAAGTTTTTCTTTTTTAAATTCTTGCATCGGACAAAGATTTTAGGGTATTTTGGTATGTAATTATTTTCCTATGGTTAAATATACATGATACCCGACACAACAAGCTCTACTATTTGTATGCTTTTTGGAAACACTTAAGCATCAAAATATGGACTCTAAAGCGTCTTCACTAAATATCATGGGCGTTATTCGGCTAGTTTATGAAATCGACGCATTATGACTAGTAAATACTTTGTTACATAAACATTTATAAAGCAAAACTGGTAGTCTTTATCAAATGTTACTTATGGTAAACATTTATAAAAATTTGTAAAGCCTCGGTAAAAGTTTAGTAAGGAGAAAATTTGTTTGTAGAAGCCAAAATTCCTGGAAGGTTTTTGTTATTTAGGATTGCTGATTGATTTTTTCATGGCCATCATTCCTTCTCTTTTTTCTATCTTAGGTAAAAATTTAGCAAAGAGAACTCATCTCTGGTAAATCTATCAGCCAAATTACTAACAAAAGATGGTCTCTGTCAACGAGAAAATAGAAAGTAAAATACAAGATGCTAATTACAGAAGTAATAATGCTACAGACAAATTGAGTTAATTTAGGAGAGGAGCTGTCTGATGTTCTTCTCTATCTAGTCAGACTTTCCGACATATGCGGTGTCGATCTCGGAAAAGCTGCTGCTTGTAAGTTACCAGCTGGGCTAATTATTTTCAGACGAATCTTTGAATATCCTTATATCTTGGTATTTATTTGTTTATCTTCATCTTTTTTTTAAGTAATACATGTATCAATGTTGATACTATACTAAGATTGGGGACTCAAAGCAGTTTAAAATTAGTGTAATATGTACACAAATAAATAGATAAATAAATATCGGATGTGGGTATTGCCAACAATTTACAGTAAAGAAATGCTAGGTTTGGCTGATAATCAATATAATATGGGCCATTTAGGGAATGCAAGTTAACAATTTTGAGGTTTACTTAACATTCACTTGCTTGTATGATAGATTTTAACATGGGCCATTAACCAAGATATTTGGTTACAAAATTGAATTTCTGAAACCTGTTTTCCTATAATGGTTGCCAGGTTCGAGCTGTCAGGATCAGCAACTTCACATAATTAAAAAGGTTTGTTTAACAGTTCTGTTGATTAATTGTGGGTAGAGATCAAAAATTTTGGTTGTGTTCTATTAGTTAACGTGATTTATAGACTTCTTTTGGTAGAAGCGAGGCCATACATATAGATATTCGCTTATGGATGAGTGTGAATTATGATATTTTCCTTACTAAGGCGATCCGATTTTACTGTGAATTATCTTTTAGCCTTATGTTTGAATCTTTTACTCCATTTGCTCAGTCCAATGTTGATGTTTTCCTTACTAAGGTGATCCCATTTTAATATTTACGGGTTTCTTTGTTTACTTTGATTACAGTAGCCTCCCTTCTAAATGTTGATACTTCTTGCAACCTTCTCATCAACATTGTTTACCAATGGACAATACAGAAGTAATTGCTGTTTCCTACATCAAAAACGATTGTTGTTCCAATATGTAGTTTATGTTTTATGGTCAGTCTGTGATGTGCTGATTCTTTTTTGAAGCGATGACTATTTGTAGCTCTAACCAAAGCTGATGGCTTGGTAGAGATCATTTCTAATGATCCTGTTTTAAAATTAAAAAAGTTTAAGACTTGGACCATCTTTAAAAAATCTCACTTTAGTAACTGCATTGCTATATAGACTGTACAGACTGTCACATTAGTTTTTAACTTAGTTCTAAACTCTCACTTTAGTTTTTAACTGGTGTTATTACTGATGTGATTAAGGATGCAGTTGGTCGACCGAGACCTGATTCTTTTGGCACTGTTTTCCCAATGGAAAAGAGGTACATAATACATAGTCATTGTTAATAAATACTATAAAATCATGGCATGAATGATTCCTGTAACTTTGTCGACAAATGTATGTTCGGAAATATTTTACATGATGCTAAGAACCTGTAACCATCATTTGTGATGCATATTGAATACAAGCGCCTTTGTGCGTTTAACTAAAGACAAATGACATGTGAATACAGATGCTTCATTAGCATATGATTCAAAGTGGATTGATCTTATTACAAAAAGAACCCATCTTAATTTCAAAAAAATGTCTTATGTTTATAAATGTTCAGAAAAGTTGATTGATCTTCATTAGCACAAGATGTTTATCAAGTTTTCTTTATGGGTTATTCCCTATCTGTGAGAGTTAGGTAATTCTGTAGTGGCCCGCAAATCCATACTATCTGAGCTGACTAATACAACACATGTCCAACTCAAATAATATAGAAATACGAGTCATTAGGGTTAAAGAAAATAGATAAGATAGAAGAAGAACATAAATGACAATACAGAATCTCACAGCGGACTGAATAAAATATATTATATAACATAACTTTGGAATACAAATATGTTTGATACATATATACATACCATCATCAGAGTACAACATAAAATTTGATACAACGGAAATAACTCTAGATAACTAACGGTGAAGCCTCCTGCTTCCAGCTCCTCTAAGTGTATCTGTAAAAGCCTGAAACACTTGACTGCCCGTACAAATTTGGGCACCCAAGAGTTTAGGAAAAAACAAAACAAAACAAACTCTGGGTCAGTCATGGGCCTTGTGTAAGTAAACTCCAACCATATGGTTTAACTTCAAAAATCTTTTGAAAGAAAGAGATAATAGTAAGACCAGCCCACACATAAACATTGTAACGACACGGGTTTCGCCCGGACCTGATCGATCGCTAAACCGACCAAGACCGTTCGAATCCCGCATACGCTAACTTTGGGTATACAACACATCAGGACAAATAACAGAAGACTTCAATAAACATCATAATAATGTTACATCAGAGTACAGAATATCAGAGTATATCGAAATAATACACAGCGGAAGATAAATTTACATAAATGTAATACAATGCATAGCGGAAATATAAACTACACAGCGGAAGACTGTAAATGTCTGGACACAGCTTAAAGCTTCAATCTAGAATCCTGCTCAATACATCTGCAAAATAAAACTACTCGACTGCCCGTGTGGAAAATAGGGGCACCCGAGTTCGCAAGGGAAAAGCAAACTACAGGTCAGTCATGGGACTGGTGTGAGAAACTCTAATAGTTATAATTAACTTATTTAATAATATGGTATATCACGGGACCACGCCGCTTACGCGGAACGGGTTTACCCCCATGAATACCAGTGTATAAACAACAATCAATATAGATATATGGATCTATTATGCATCAATCAACATGCAATATCCCAATCTACCCACTTAGATTAATCACTACACTTAGATTTTCTAAATCCAATTTAATTTATAGAAATTATTCCTTTGGATTTTATTCCCGATTTCTTATTTCAAATCATTTGAAATACATATCTAACTTTCTATATCAAAGTAGATTTCACTTCGGGATCTCAAATCAAATCGTCTGGAAATATGAATTCCAAAACATAACAATGCATACAAACAAGTATGCAACCAAATATCGTGCTCCCCATCGACAAGGCAAAGGGTACGCACCTCGCAACTCGATATATAAATGTGCACCTACCCCACATAGGAGTAGGCTACACCGACGATGCACCTCCCACACATGGAGAGCATACACCGCCCTCTTACCCATACTTTTAGTCTCAGGGTTACCCGAATCTTTAGCCACATACTAAATCATTTCATATCCCGAAGTAGGGAAAAATCATTTCACAACATAATAATCACAAGTACTTTCAAAATATAGTACTTCACATCAGTAATTCACACATATGATCAGTCACTATTAATCACATAACCTTTGAGCTCGTACGTCTCAAAGAAGGGTGTTAAGCAAGAGAATAAATTCTCCGCCACCAAACAGATACATCATCAATAGCAACTAATCGAATATGCGATGAACCACAATGTTACATCTAATACATTTCTAAATCACTTTAGAAATCATCGGGTTTTGGGCCTTGAAATCCTTTCTGTTTTATAAAACATTTTTATAAAACATTCCCTGTCCAAAATCGGGAATACATTTCTTTTCACTTTAAGAAAAATATCATTTCACAATCATTCATTAAATTTGAAATGAACACAACATCGCTAAACACCTTATCGTCAAATCGTGAAGTGTTTCACAAGGCGTTAGCACACAGATATTTTCAACCCAACCCAATGCTAAACGTAAATGCATATTTTTCTCATAAACTGGTCGAGCACAACCCAAACAATCAATCAATCCAATTTGACATTAAATAGAAGGGTTTGAATAAAGATAGTATCGACCTATATTCAACATCAAATCCTGAAATCAATAGATATCATATCGGGAATAACGATATCGATATCTTCCAATTTTCCATCACAATATCTATATAATCACGGAATCCAATATCGAAAATATCCAAAGATAATTTCAATTCAAATCTAATCCAATTTATTTATTTATAACCATTGGATTATTTTTCTAGTTAATAACTAGTTCATTTCGATAAAATTATATTTTCATCTTTTCAAATATGGAGTTTTTCATCCCAATTCTTCACAAATCATTTCTTATGATTTTACACAAATTATCGATATTTTAATAATTTTATCAAGGCCCATACAGTCGATTTCCATCAACGGTCGTCGAACTGCACTTACAGCGACCTTTCCCAAATTTGATTTGGACATAATTCCAAATCCAACCGTTAGATTTCAAATCTCTAATATTCGTTAGAAACCTGTTTTCGATAAGAACCCAATGGTTCCGGTTTTAGGAGAATCCGACGGTCGGATCTCCCGTAATGTCCGTTCGAAGTCAATGGTCGAAATTCACGAACTGCCGCGGCGCGTTCTATTCAGGCCATTATATATATAATATGTATATTATATATTTCGTCGATTTCCTTTTTAAAACGAATTTTATAAATCATTTCAAATTCGTTTCAAAAACAATTTCAACTTCCATTTCAATTCCAATTCGATTTCAATTCGATTTCATTTTCTATTCTATTCAATTCGAGTTCATTTTCTATTATATTCAATTCGAATTCATTTTCTATTTTATTCAATTCGAATTCATTTTCTATTTTATTCAATTCGAATTAATTTTCTATTTTATATCAAAATCGAATATTTCATATACATGACAATTTTATACAGTGTATATATATATATATATATATATGTTAAAAATTATATTTTTAACAATCAAATCATTTTCACGTTTCATATATATATATATATATATATATATATATACATCGTTTTCATTTCATATATATATATATCGTTTTCATTTCATATATATATCGTTTTCATTTCATATATATATTGTTTTCATTTTCAATATATACGATATTTTCACTTTCAATATATACGATATTTTCACTTTCCAATATATACGATATTTTCACCTTCAATATATACGATATTTTCACTTTCAATATATATATCTTCACTTTCAATATATACGATATTTTATTATCGATTTCACATCAACATCACAAACAATTTTCCCATCACATCAATCAAACAAACAAGTCATCCATGGTCTGTGGATGACGGGTGTCGGGTGCTACTAAACACCGTTTGCATCCTAGTATATATATATAACTAGAAAAAGAAATTTAGAGTGAGGAGTTCTCACCAATAGCTAATCCAAACGCCTCGACTCTTCTTATGTAGAAGTCATCGCTGTCCTCGCCTTTTGTCACTTTCGTTGCCCGTAGCCACTACGCATATAAAAATCACATTTTTATATTGTTGCTATGTATATAAAAATCATATTTTTAATTCGCTACATATATAAAAATCGAATTTTTATTTTCACTTCATTATAAAAATCGTATTTTTATATCTTCTCCTAATAAAGGTTATATTTTTACTCTACATGAATAAAAATCGTATTTTTACTATCATACCTATATAAAAATTATATTTTTAATATGCCACTAGTATAAAAATTATATTTTTAACTTCTCTATATTATAAAAATTATATTTTTAACTATTCTATACCTTCGCTTTCATATGATCAAAAATCGTCTTTTTACTTAGTTAAAAACCTAATCTTTTCCTACGAATAAAAATCTTTACTTTCATAAAAATCAAATCTTTTATAGTTTAAAGATCACTTCTTTTATAGGCTATAAAAATTATATTTTCCAAACAAAGTCAAACAAAAATCAGATTTTTAATGCAAAGCCATATGAATAAAAATCCTAATTTTATTACTAAGTTAAATGTATAAAAATCTTGATTTAATTACATTAAAACTGAATATAGTTTCAATGTTTTATATTTTTAAATAAGAGAGAAAAATAAAAAAACAAAAATAAAAATAAGAAAAAAACTTACTGTGTTTGACGAATTGAGAGAGGGAAAGAGGCAAATCGCGGCACTGGTGGTGGCAGGGCATCGTCGACGCTGGTGGCTGGAGGTGCTCCGACACTTGACGCGATGGATTAGGGAAGGTAGGGTTTTGAAGGGGTTTCGATGAGGGTGCTTGCGGTGGGGAAGGGGGTCTGGGGCGTCGCGCGTTGCAAGGGGGAGAGGGACTGGCGCCCGGCGCCGGTGGTGAAGAGGAGGGCGGCGCATCGCCTCAGGTGGAGGGCGCGATCGATTAGGCTAGGGGTTTTTCTTTTTCTTTCCTGAATGAAAATTATGAAGGGGGGGCTATATGTAAAAGGATTATTATATTTTTTTTCTTTAAAAAAGTACCTTTTTATTTTGACCTCGAAACGAGACCCACTGCCTATCGTCCATAGCTAATTACCCCCATTCCGAACACAATGGGATATGTACCGCAGGCTGATTCGATCGTTTCGATCTGTTTCCGTTAAAATCAACGTATAACTCTATATATTGAATTTGAACGCGTAATTCAATTTACTGGGGTCACATACTAACTAGAAAAATTCCAGAAAAATATTTTCTAGCTTCGTATTGACGATACGGTCCTAACAAAACTAGTTTCGTCGAATTCTGAGACCGTTGGAAAAATGGCCATTTTCCAGTCGATTAAAATCAACTGAAACTGGTCAAACGCGTTTTCCTTTGCCACGCTCACATATCGAATTGAAAAATTATGAAATTTGGAACCTAGCAATAATTTGACATCACGGACCCAACAAAAGTGGTTTCGTCGAAATCCGAGGTCGTTTGCAAAATCTCCATTTTCAAGGGCCTGAATTCCATAGCGACTATTCAGAATTTTCAACTGGACATATCTTTTGATTCCCGCTATGAAATTTCGATTTTTCGGATTCGTTGGAAAGATATTCTCAAATAGATCCTATTATTTTTCATTTCACTAAAATCCGGATTGTTTTGCACCCGGTATGTTCAATTGAAGTTTGAAATCGAATTATCGAACTACCGCGCCATTTTCAATTCCTTTTATAATTATAAATAATCATTTATATTCTAACGACGAACTATATAATATATACGTTCGATTTATATTCAAAATAAATTTCTCGATGATATTATTTAAAATAATCTATTTTAAATAATCAAAATTCGCTAAAATTGCCAGAATAAAATTTTTAAACTGGCCCAAATTTTCGGGTTGTTACAAACACGGACGTTTTTTGTAACCTTACTATAACCCAAAACACATTTTGGTATCAAAATACAGTGATATTATAATAATGTCTAATCAAATAAATAACCAGATAGTAGAATGCTTGCATCTCACGCTCTACATACATAGTATAAAATCAAAAACCGCAGGGCGCTTATTGGGGATTGGATTCCAACTATGACAAGGTATGGGACCAGCTTCCGATGATGTATCTCTAGAGGCGAATACACCTGGGTTCAACAAGAACGTCTTGCAACCCGACCCACACATGACCGACCACTCATTTCGCTTGAGTGTATCGAATGTATATCACCAACGGTTGGGCTCAAACCACTGTTTCCCGAAAAGTGACAACATCGAATAGATTAAAGAAGTAAAAGGAATTTCTCTAGATAAGTGATTATACACCCTAATGGGAGCGACCCACATAGCCATGCTGCCTCCTCGATTTTTATCATTTCCCGGTTGTGAAGCTTAAGGCTACGTCTAACTTTTTAGAACATCTGGCCACCATACACTTTGAATGCCACATCGTCAAACCCGTCAAATCACTAGTTGAACTTCCCAAAAATATTACGGGTATAAAAGCTAAGAGAAACGAATTTCTCCACCATCAGACGTAATACCTTGAAAAGGTCGTCTTATGTGACCATTAGGAATACACTGTCAGACATTCATCCATACAAGTTGTCCTGGGACTGGACAAACATAACAGCTTATGAATTTCACTTCATCTTTGATTTATTTTCAGCATATTCTAATTCGCAACGCCTATGCCTATACGGAGTGGTTTTCGGATATTAAATCCAACCGGTCTCTCCATATTGACAACGATGGAAAAAATCTTTGATAGCCGGTGTTTTAACTATCAAAGGAAAAAAAAAGACACCCATCAAACAATTTCACAATCACTGGCCCTTTCTAATATCTCATTTTCTTAGCGAATTCTATATATATTGTTATATCAATTTCTATTATCAAAAATTTCTTAAAAATATTCTAACTCCTTAAATTTCCAGAAAAAATCGCCATAACCTCCTTTGTACTGGCAAATAGTTCAAACCTCAACTCGCCTCTCTAGGCCCTTTCCATTCAAAAAGAAAATCAAAAAGCCAAGCGGCTTGCCAATTCGACGCATAAAACCTCATATGGAAATTTAAACATGTACCTTTTTGTCGCGCACTTATATATAATCTTCATTCTCTTCATATTCTTTATCCCATTCCCGTTTACATTTATATGTCCATTTCTAACTCAATACAATCAATCCATTCCTTCTTTAACAAATCTGCTAACCGCTTCTTTAATTCGCTCTTATGCATAATGTACCTTCGATCATATTCGAATATATTTTAATTTGATAATACTCAAATCGAATTCCATTTCTAACTCGAGTTTCAGATTTGATTTCCAATTTGAATTCACAAATCCAATTTTTACTTAACAAAGGTTAAGTTTTGTTCGAAATCCCATTTACAGATTTCTTTTCAAATTAGTTAATACTATACTACCATCCAAAAATCTGGATTTTTTTATAACAGAAATCACTTCATTCACTCTGCTTGAGTTCATATTTATTTGGTAACTCAAACCCGGATTTTTCCTTAAAAGATTCGGATTTTATTCAATTAAAATCCTTTAAATTTATTAAATAAACCGTTATGGTTTAAAAACGATTATGGCGCTGTTTTTCTGAAAATTTGACTTTAACATAACTCAAAATCTATACGATGGAATTTAGAATTTTCTTTTCCATTAGAAAACTATCATTCAATCGGTCCGGGCGTTTCTTGTTTCGTCGAATTCCGACTTATATTGAGTTCTATATACTCCATTGAAGTTCGAATCGTCAAATTTCGAACTACCGTGCTGTAGCGAGTTCGTTTTAATTATAATTTATATAAAGGTTAACTTCGTTTATAAATTTCAACTTCAATTCCAATATTTTAAAATAAACCTGATATCCAAATCGATTTCTCAAACTCGTCGATTATTTTATTCAATGTTCACAACTCAGTTTAAAACTCATATTTCCGTATTCAATTCTCATTCTTATGAAATTATCTTATTTACAACGTATCGATATAATCGAAATCCAATTATAAATTACTTTTATGGGCATGATCAATTTTCGACATCGTTTACCATTACAAACCAATATCAGCTCTTGATAATAGTGAAGTTGTTCAAGTTGGGGTATTTAATTACCCCTCAGACCTTGATCGACGACGTTCTTGTCTTGAAATGAATAAAAGCTTGTAATATCAAATTTTGATTTAAATCTCACCTACAATTCCATTTCTTTCATTTGGAAATTTATTTCCAAATTTGCTCGATGAAAATTACTTCATCACATATATAAACCTTGTTTATAAATTCACTTCTTTATTAATTTTCAACTTCCATTTAAATAATCTATTGAAACTCGATTTCTATTTTGGAATATTTGTTTTCCCTTTTGAATCTCAAGTTTATTCGAAAATACTAAATTACCATAACTTATATTTATATAATCTATTTTCACATTAAAACTTAAATTTACATTTAATATAATTCCAATATCTTCTGAAATACAATTTTATTCTATAAATTCGACATAGTTGAGTTAAAATCATAAATCCATGTGGATTTATTTAAATTCAGTTTACATTCCGAATATCGGAATAAACTTCATCGTTCCTTTTTGGAACGATTTTGAGTTATAGATCTTTTTTTTATATTTGAATTTAAATGCCCAAATCATCTCATGATAATTATCCCCTTCTATTTATAAACATCGTTTATAAATTTCACTTCTTGTTTAAATGTTTAAAACAAGCTTAATCAAATTTCCACTTCGAAAGATAAATTTACTTATTTAAATCCCTTACTTGAAATTAAAGTTTAATATTATCAAATGATGATATTCCTTTCTGTTTATAAACAGCGTTTATAATTTTAGCAACTTGTTTTTAATTTAAAAACAAGTTAATATTTCTCAATTTATTCGAAATACCATTTCTATTTCGAAAAGTAAAATTTACCTTTCTTTACCATTTAAAAATCCCTTTAAGTTCATACTTGAATTTAAATAAATTATCCAATAAAAATTCCCTTCTTTTTTTATAAAAATCATTTATAAATAACACTTCTTGTTTTAAATATTAAAACAAGTTTCCGATTTCAAATCCCAATTCTATTTTTGGAAAATAAATTTCCTTTTCCAAACACTTGAGTTTCCATTTCAAAATTATCCAATGATAATTTTTCTACTCCATTATAAACATCGTTCATAAATTCAACTACTTGTTTTTATTTCTAAAAACAAGTTAATATTTCCTAGCCAAATCTGAAATTCAATTTCTGTTCAGAAAAATATATTTTTCCTTTTTAAATCTAAAAATCCCTTTTATGATATCTTTAAATATAAATCTCTAGGACCAGTGATATTTAATCATCTAAATACACAAACCGTCAATCTAATTCAACATGCCACACATATATAAACATGTGAACAACAATAAATTTGAGGAATCCAGTTGGATTCCTCCAACATGTTTTCCCTGCATCCATAGATGTTAGTCAACAAAAATAATACCATTCCTGCTTCAAGGCAGGATATCGCGGTATAAAAGGGGATCCACTTATATATGTGGGCGCTAGGGGCATCCGCTAATGATACTACGGGCATCCGCTAATAGTATTGCGGGAAATATCCAATAACCACTATCACCAAGCATAAGTAACTAATATATATATTATATGATAAGCAAAATGATTCAACAATCCATGCACACATTCACATAGCAAACAATTTATTTTAACCGATAAAAATAAATTAAATATACTTTTGAGTGAGATTTACTCACCTCGATTTTCATTCGCCGAATATCCAATTTAAATTCCAAATTTCTCAGCTACGAATCATTCCGTTTCGACGAATATATTTAACACCTATGATTATTAAATTTTATTTAACGATTAACCATTTAATTAACTACTAAAACAAATAAATTAATTTTCAATGTATATTAAATTTTGTAAAGCATGTATACCTTACTGCCTTATTGTTGCTATACATTCCAAGCTCTTGTTGTTTCGAACACCGCTGTACTATCCTGACAGCAACATCTAACACCACGGCCTTCCTAACCACCATCGGACCACAACTGTACAAGTGCAACATCCTGCAACAGACCTGCATCCGCTCCCAAAATTTACAATTTGAACTTCCCCAAAAATACCACAGTCCATCATTCGAACAACAACTCACTTCTCAAAACATCAATTGAACATCCTCATATGACAGACAATACACGCTTGTACCATCCTCCAAAACAAATAGACCTCCCTCTACTGCATTTCCTCATTTTCAGTCACCACACTTGCATCTACCATTCCAAATCCCAAAATTCAAACTCACAAAATTACCTCAGATTTACAGTTCATCCCTCCATCCGCCGAATTCCAATCACCACGTTCATCTGGCATCGCACCCTCCAGTTGCATCAATTTCCACAAACGGCTTCTTCCAGAAACCAAGCTGAACCCAAAAACGTGATAATTACCTTCTCTGGCCTCAACAGGAATCGTTGTGAGCTTCCTGAAATTGCACATCTCGTTCATCCCTTAAGCAGTTGAATTCCACACAATAGCCAACAATAATAGGTTCGCACCCCCTCAACAACTACGACATCGCCCAAACCCACTAGCCGCAACCCTAAATTGATGGAGATAAGATCGAAACCATCTCCCAGTATTCCAAACGCACGCCTCCAAAATAGCGGACTTCGAGCTTCAGGGAACCCCTGGCTTCAATCGCAATATGCGATTTCTTTTATTTATTTATCGGGCATTCGATTTGGAATGAATGGGGGAGAGAAACAGAAGCGCAGAGGACTTTGCTAGATTTAGATGGGAAGGAAATGCTGAGGCACGGTTCTGTTTTATAGGCGCGGGGAGGAGACAATCGTACGAGGTCATTTATTCTTTGTTAGGATACGTACATGACAAATCCTTTATTTTATTTAAAAAGATTTTCCTTTAAATTGATTTGATTTAAAGAGAATTTCACTTTATTTTAAACATATATTGATTTGATCTCGTGTTTATCCACTAAAATAATACTGGGGTCTATTACCTAAACTGCAAACCACTATTTTAATGAAACCACTGTCGTTTCAACGTTATAACACTATTCTGAACTCAACAGAATAGATTATAAATTTCAATTCGAACGTATATATAAAATAACCATATAAAATAATTTAAACTCAGAAATAAATCAATTCTCCGATAATATAAATATTTTATTATCATTGTCTATATTCAAATACAAATAAATACTGATCATCTGAATTACATTTTGATTTAGTTTTAGTTCTGAATTAAGTTACACTTTGTTTTCGTATTACGATAATTTAATATATTCAATATTAAATCCTTAAATCGACACTTAATATAAAAAATCATTTATATTATCAGCTCAATATAAAATATTTAAAATTAATCGACCAAAAACACGGGTCGTTACAAATTCCATGTAAATCTGTGAGAGGATAGGTAATTTCATTAGCACATGATGTTTATCAGTTGACCTACTAGAAGCTTGTTTACATAGTTTTGAATTGTTCTTTTGCAGTTCCATGTTGGTCACTCTTTCTGCTTCCAGTGTTCATTCAAGCATAGCTGCTTAAGCGCTCCATTTACTCTGTATGCCTCTCAGCCTTTCATTTTCTTCAATGTACTGACTATTAGTTACTTGGATACCCTGCATTTTAATGTTTTTCCAGTCTCACGATGAAATCAAAATAACTTTGAACAATAATTCAATTTGGAAAATGTAAGAAACATGTAAATATGGCAAGAGTTTACCTTCAATTGTGTTCTTCGATTCTGAAACCAAAACTTATTTTGTCTAGATTCCAATCTTAAATCTTTGCTCAACTGCAATCTCCACTTATCATTAGGATGTTAAATCATTTTAAATGTCCTGCATAATGGAACACTTATATATACAAGTTTGATAATATGTACAATAATGGAACACTTATGTAAATCTGCAAAACTGGTATTAAATTGATTATGTTACACTAACTGATACCATTGAAAATCTGGTATCAAAATCTGGTATCCAATTTAATACCAGTTAGTGTAACATAAGCATAACATGGAAAATACATTCATAGAAAATTAAGCAGGTCCATAAGCATAACCTGGGATTTCCAATCTTCGTACATGGAACTGAAAGAAAGAGCGACAAAGTGTGCATTTCTAATAGTTCATTTGACTATTTCATTGTTTCTACAACTATTTTTAATCACTCTTATTAGTACTTTTGTTACATTTTCTTTGACATGTTCAAGTGCTGAGTTGGAGAAATACGAAAATTGTATTTTGAAGTTGATAAAGCACCGTCTTATGGCATGCAAGGTATTTGTTCTAAAATGTTTTACTTACTACTACTATTAAACGCATACTGACAGTTCAGTATTAGGTTGAACCGGAACCTTTTGTCAGCCGTATCAGATCATTAGTGGATAATCTACAGAGAGTGAGGGAAATCGTCTCTCAGCCTGATTACAAAAAACTTACATCAGTATAATTGGCCAAGAATCTCCTGCTCCACAAGTAGTGGAAGTTGTCATGTGAAAACATTTGCAGGTTATTTTAGTAAACCTAATGTGTTGAATGTTTAGTTTATTTGTTTTTTTAATTGAACATTGCATTAAAATGACTTATTCAGGTACCGTTGGGGGTAAATGGATGTGCATATTTTCCTTTTGAAGAGCTTTGCGACAAACCTTGAGTAGCAGCAGACTATTTTGGCTTGTTTAGTTAATTTTTTTTAATATACATCAGTGATTTATCATTTATGGATTTCTCTAGTACAACCATTGTTATATTTATTGTTGCAATTACCAAACATGAAACTTTTTCTTTTTTCTGTCTTTTAGATAAATTGCATACGTTGGCACTTGAAGGTGTGCCGAAGTTTGGACTCCATAACAGAACTACTGATTATCGGTTTGTTACACGTGTTTATGTGAGTTACTTGCTTCTAAGCTAAACTTAAAACTGTTCACAGTGGAAGCTATCCTAATATTACTTCTTGCCTTCATTAGTTGTTCAGTATACTTATTGATGAACGTTGTTTTCTTGTTATAATTAGTGATCAATACTGAACTAGGTAGAACTAATGAAGACAAGATTATATACTTGTTGATGAACATTGCCTTCTTGTTATAATTAGCGATCAATACTGAACTAATGAAGACAAGATTGCCTTCTTGATACAGATCAACTTTCCAGATTCATTCAAAATTGCCAGGTTAGCCATTCCTGTAAAATTCAAGTAAATTCAACTAGGTGTTTATTCACATGAGTAAAATTTACAATACAATACTTCGACGTTAGTACATCCCTATCGCACTTGCTAAACGCAATCCATTCATTCGTATGCATTGGTATGGTATGTAATTTATACAAGTGAAAACACATATATGATGATGGATCGAATAAACATGTTCATCTTGGAATAAGGAATGAATACTATGTCAATATGGAACTATATATATTCATCTTGGAATAAACGTGTTTTTTGGAAAACAATAACAGAACAGGTTAGATGTTTGAAATTTATTTCAAACGTCTGTACCAAGCCTTGGAATTGCCCGAGAACATTTTCAGACGTCTGAAAAATATTTCAAACGTCAAGTGTTGGCCGAAATCCATTTCAGATGTCTGGAACTTATTTTCAGACGTTTGGATCAGGTCAAACATCTGAAAATAGGTTCAAACGTTTGGAATTTGCTGTTGTTTCGAGTTTTCTTTCTATCGACCGGTTAGTTGTATGTGATGTCAACTTATTACTTGTTTTTCTTGTGCAGCTTATGGTCCTTTTGTTAATGAGACGTCCCTTGAGCCTTTCCAATGACGACGATGATGACGATGCTTCTGCATATTTATCTATAAGTAATTATATTCATCACACTACATGTTCATGGCATTCATGTAGGATTAACAAAGTACATAAAAATACAAAACATAGCCAAAATTCTATAATAATAATAATAAGATTTATAATAGTAGTATATTAACTAAGATTTATATAAAAATAAATAAACTTGTAAAAATGAACTAAGTATTATAAAAATTAACTAAGTATTATAAAAATTAACTAACTATTATAAAAAATTAATTAAGTTTACTAACTATTATAAAAATTAACTAACTATTATAAAAATTAACTAAGTATTTTAAAAATTAAATAAGTTCACTAATTTTATAAAAAATTAACTACGTATTATAAAAATTAACTAAGTATTAAGTAAGTATTATAAAATTAACTAAGTATTATAAAATTAACTAAGTATTAAGTATTATAAAATTAACTAAGTGTTATAAAATTAACTAAGTATTATAAAAATTAACTAACTATTATAAAAAAATTAATTAAGTTTATTAATTTTATAAAAATTAACTAACTATTATAAAAATTAACTAACTATTATAAAAATTAACCAACTATTATAAAATTATCTAAGTATTATAAAAATTAATTACGTATTATAAAAATTAACTAAGTTCACTAAATTTATAAAAAATTAGAAGTTTAGTTTATAAAAGTTAACTAAGTATATTAAAATATAAAATATTACCAAGTATTCTATAATAATTATAGCAATAATTAAAAATTAACTAAGCATTATAAAAATTAACTAACTATTATAAAATATTAACAAGTATGCTATGTGATCTTCAACTTTCCCCTTGTATTCTTTTTCTTGTTATCGAGCATTGTTTTCTTGTTAATGTGTAATCATGACCAAATGCTGACATGAACACATGTGTATAGGTATTGGGGATGGGCATCGTTGTGCATTTGGCTATAATCAGAATATCGTTAGGCGCTTCTGAAGATCCCTCAACAAAATGACCGCTTGTGGTATTTGATTATGGAGAAAGCGGTAACTTTTAGATTTTCATTTTGTTGGTATTCGGCGCAAACTTGTTTTATGGAAATTTTGTTTTATTTGTAGATATCGTGACTTTGTTCGACGGATATTGTGTAAATTTAGTTTACGGTGTTATTTTTTTGTGGAAATTATGTATGAATATTATGTTATATGATTAGTTGGTTGATACATGTTTACATGTTGTTGATATGTTTGTGCATGAATATTTTGATACTACAATATGTAAATGTTGTGATAGATGCATAAAATGTGGTGATATGTGGCAAAATGCTGTGATAGTAAACAACACGTAAACTTCCAGAAACGTTGTCATATGTGGCAAAACGCTGTGATAGGAAAGAACTTGTAAACTTCGAGAAATGTTGTGATATGTGGCTAAACGCTGTAGAAAAGGGAAGATAACAATATTTGTGAAACAATATAAAACGCTATATAAACATAAGGACAACACCATTTGAAACGTTGTAATATGTCAATTTTCTACAATATTTTGAAAAATGCTGTAATATATCCAGGGACCTATAACAACACGTTGTTAGACAGCGTTCATCAAAACGCTGTTAAAGGCTATAACAGCGTTTTTTCAACGCTATGAATATACATATTTCTTGTAGTGGATATCACATATAAGCGTAAGTACAGACTTTACACTATGGTGCGTATATTACGCGGATCCTTGCTGCTTGTGAAATAAATATACCTAATACTCAATCCTTACGCATCCAAGAAATTGGTCTGAAAACCTTAAACTTATGGATATCCCTCCAAATCCCGCTACTTTAGAATTTATGTCTCTCGAAACTTGGACTGAACATGTAGCCTCCAACCCAGAATCAATCATTCCTGAGTCCTCTCATCGTCACCAAGTTAGGGAAGAAGACGAAGATGACGATATTCATATTATTTCTCCTGAAACCTCTTCCAAACAAGCCTTGGTAATGCTATCCCAAAACCAAGCCAAACTTCATAAAGACTTAAAGCATTATCAAAAACAAACAACTAAGAAGTTTGATTCTATCAAAGAATTCTTGAATAAAATTTTGGAAAAAGTTTTCTGCACTGGCACTTTTTCGAGCCAACCTCAAGCTCCAGCTCCTTTTCAATGGTCTTCAAGTTCTGCCGAAGAAGTTCCCGATTCCGAACAAGGCTCTCCAAAAGACGGTGGGACAACTATTGAGACATCTACTTCAGAGGGATGGTAAGCATGGTTGACGGTATGCTAGTCTACGTATTTTACCTAATAGCTCTTTAATTATCTAGATGGTGTGTAATATATTTTGGTACTTCTCTTTATGTCTCGCACAAAACTCTATATGTGTTGTAATATGTTATGTCTGATGGTATGCTTGTTTATATATCATGTCCGTTTCTGCTATATGTTTGTGCGTATTGCATATGTGCTTAATTTTTTTTAATAAGTATTCCTTTTTGTCAAATGACAAAGGGGGAGAAACGAGTGACATTATATGCATATTGACAGGGGGAGCTTATATAGTCGTCATTAGTCAAAAATGGGGAGAATGTTGAATTTCGCTACATAGCGTTTTGACTATGACAACTATGTAAGCATATATATTATCATCTAACCTTGTTTTGCAGGAAGATATTTGACAAACAGATTCAAGATCACCAAAATGAAGATTAAAAATGTTGTAAGGGTCTGTTAGTCCTGGATATTCATGTTAAAGTCTTTCTTGATGATTACACACACACATATCACATATATATATATATATATATATATATATGTTTTCATATTCAAAAGAGGCAAAGAATATATTTTTCCAAGAAAATAGACGTCTGGTTTAAATCAGACAGACGTTTGTTTGCTGAGACAAAATTTAAATTTACCCTAATATTTAGACGTCTGTTCTAAATTTTTCAGACATCTGAATCTACTACAAAAAGCACTATTTCTGTGCTATTTCATTTTTCAAATTAAAACAGACATCTAAATAAAATTTTCAGACATCTGATTACGAAAAAGTTGCAACCTATTATGAAGAGTCACAACTCTCTAGATCGTTTCTATTGATGGAAACTCTTCATGATTAGCTACAACTCTTTGTATATTATAAGTATGGACTTGATTAACTAATTAACTAACCAAAAATTCATTCTAACTCTCTCTATATTATTCAAAGCTCTCTAGTTTTCAAAAAGCATACTATTCTCAATATTGTCTTCTATAATCTTTCACAAGTTTCACATTTATCACTAAGGAAAGACTATAGGAAGGGTGTGCTATATATTGACATACCAATGTTAACAAGAACACAAACAAGTCATCAATTATTCTGTATTGTAAGAGACATCTTAAGTGGTTGAGGCAAGAAAATCCCATTCAGATGTTCGGGAAATTGTGAATGTAACAACAAGGAATTTCGCTTGATCCGAATCAATCGCTAAACCGACCAAGACAATTCGAAACCCCTGATTGTTTTGAGAACACGACAAATCGGAACGGAAACAGAAGAACATTTCATTGTTTATTACAACAATTCCATCAGAATACAAGAATATACAGAGTATGACTAAATATTACACATTTGACAAATATCAGAGATTTAAATTACATTTAAATACATAGCAGCGGAAAAATAATGCAACACACAATTGAAAGAAATACATGGATACGGAGCTTTCCGAATATCACTTCAGCTATAAACCAGGACCCTATGAATATAAATCTGCAAAACCAAAACTACTAGCTGCCCGTGTGGAATATAGGGGTACCCAGAGTTTAGGTTAAAACAATAAACTCTAGGTCAGTCATGTGACTGGTGTGAGAACTAAAAGTAGTTATTAATCTTTATTTTTAAAGTTAGGTAAATCAAGGGACCACGCCGTATAACACGGAACGGGTTTCCGCCCAAGAATACCACTACATAAAACAAACAGCACAATGCTAAATAAAGAAAAATGAAGCTATTATAAGACCCAGGTCCCATCACACAATGCAACACAAGCCAAAGGATAGGGTTTCACCTTATAATAGCCAAAGAATGCTTGATACGTTAAAACAGATTATCTTGATATTACTATAAGTGCATAGTGTCAAAACAAGTTCAATCATAAGTATCAATCATAGACGGCATAGCTACCATCTACTATGTCGCCATACTAGGTTCTACAAATAAAACCGAATTATCATGTATTGGAAATTGGATTCCATCATAAGTCGAGGCAAGGGGCAAGTTCCTCTCCGTTCGAGACACTCTAGCAAATGTCTCAGGACCACACACAGCGATTTTGGATCTCCAGGGCCGGACCTCTCTTACTTTTGAGGATTAGTTATTCCTGAACACACGTTTCCCGGTCCTATCAGACCTATATCCGAGGCGCCTCGCATCCAACAACCACATAGGTAAAAAGTATATAAATGTCAGGGCTGGTAGGTCACTGACATCACCCATAGCTAGAAAGAAACGTCGTACTCTCCCTTCAGTCACTATCCCGTTTTTGACTCATACCGAGGTGTGAGGCTCGCGAATTAACGCTATACAAAAATTTGTACCACATAGGCCGTGCTTTGATCATCAACCACAAGACTTTTCTTTTCAACAAAAGCCTTGATCATTTGCCACTTAGGAATGCCACATAGGCAATTCATGCCATGTGATTGATATCCATCAATATATAACCTCTGAGCTCGTACGTCTCAGAGAAGGGTGTTAAGCAAGAGAATAAATTCTCCGCCGCCAAACAGATATATATTTAACAAAAATTAATCAACACAGAATAAAATCCAATGTCAGACACACAATCCATTTACAAGTCCGTTCTAGATCTGAACGAAACCGGAGGCATCTTATACCATGCATATCCATCAATCTCCAAATGTGTCTGGACGATCACCAACTAATTCCCTCCTCTTGGGTGTACAGCCCAATCAAGATCATCAGTAATTATCCAAATGATGTGAAGACCTTCGGTCTTTGACCACCGTCTTCATCTTCGACTTATCGTCGAAACAGTTATTCAGAATGGGTATAAACCCGGCCTTTCCGAATAACTCGCGTATATAATAAACAAGTTCTATAAAACCCAACATACGCCCCATTCCAATTTTGAATATTCTTTTATTCAAACATTCACATCTTTTGGGAAAGGTTCCCATTAATTTTATCAAAGATAAATTCTTTAAAATTTATTCTTTAATCTTTCTTTGGATGTCATCTCAAACCAAATTATGGTTTTTCGAACTAGTCGGGATAAGCGAACCACACCGAAGTAATCATTTATTTTATTTCCCAGTCCCAACCTATTCATCCCATGGAGCAAAACTGTTATTACCCCATAACTAATACCACGATGTTATCGGTAAATTTAATTACCATTTCCTTTCAAATCTAATTAAAGATTTAACTATCGCTCGGAGCAAAACTGGTGATACTCCATTCTCGATCATTTCCTATATTTGATAATTTAAATTATCAATTCCCATTTTAATCTGATTAAAGATTCATTAAAACTCCTCTTAGTTTTAATCTTCCAAAAAATCAATATTAAGAATTATTTAACTTGGAAAATCAAACATGTCGCATCGACAATATACACCGTACTATTGCTTTCTGCCGATATATAACGTTTGAGCTCGTAATACAATGACAAACATGAAATCCTGCCTTTTACTGGGTTAAAGAACTAATGTCATTTAAAACACAGTTCACGATAAACCCAAATCACATTCCATTATTTATGGAATCTTTATGGCAAAACAAATCAATATACATAATCGATATCAATTTTCGTATCCGACCAATAATATAAATGGAATAACGGCAAAGCCCTTTAAATTCCATATGTATTAACAGTCTTCCTCCACAGAATTACATTTCGATTATTATCAAATTGAATTCCATTCAATTACAATTCAATATATTAAATTGGAAAACGTTACTTTGGAAAATCCCATTAAATCTTTATAAAAGGATTTATAAATTCCAAATCATATTTCACTGTAAATAGGGATAAAGAATGAATGTCATTAAAGACACAGTTCACAATAAACCCAATTCACATTCTACTTATAATCGGGTTAAATAACAAGTGTTATTTAAAACACCGTTCGAGATAAACCCAAAAACAAATTCTAATTCAATTCCAATTAAATATATTAATTAGTTGGTATACTTCATTAAATCTAAATAAAAAGATTTAATCTTTTCTCAACTGGGTTCAAGAACAGTATTGATGAAGACACCATTCACGACAATCCCAAATCTCATTTGATATTAAATACAAGGCTCTGAATAGAAAATGTATCGGCTTACATTCAATATCAAATTCTGAAACCAACAAATATCGCTTTGGAAATAACGATATAAAATATATCTTCCAAATCCCTCCACAATATTTGTATAATCACAAAATCCAGCTTCGAAATATTCCGAAGACAATTTCAGTTCAAATCCACTTCAATTCATATATTGGAAGTTCTTGTTATTTTTATAACCATTTCAAATCCAATTTATTTATTTTAAAAATACCGGCTTTATAATTCTAGTTCAAAACTAGTCATTTTGAAAAAAAAAATTATGCTTTAAAATATGGGATCTTTCGGCCCAATTCTCTCCAAATCATTTATTATGATTTTACACAAATTATTGATATTTTTAATAATTTTATCAAGGCCCGTACAGTCGATTTCCTATAACGGCCATCGAACTGCACTTACAGCGACCTTTTCTGAAATTGATTTGGACATATCTTCAAATCCAACCATTAGATTTCAAATCTCTTGTATTCATTGGAAAACTCTTTTCGATACGAACCCAACGGTTTCGGTTTTAGGAGAATCCGATGGTCGGATCTCCCGAAATGTCCGTTTGAAGCCAATGGTCGAAATTCACGAACTACCACGGCGAGGCGCGTTCTATTCAGGCCATTATATAATATATATATATATATATATATATATATTATATACTTCGTCGATTTCCTTTTAAATCGTATTTTACAAATCATTTTAAATTCGTTTTCAAAACGATTTCAACTTCGTATTCAATTTCAAATCAAAAATGAATATTCCATTTCATCGATATATAAATGATAATATTTTCAAAACATTATATTTTGAAATCAATTCCTTTTTCGATATTCATTATAAAAATGAATAAAATCGATATAAATATTGTTTTGTCAAAATGGCGTCAATCTAATCAACACGGCTTTATATATTTAAATATATTCGTGTCCATCCCAAATCGGACATCAAAATCAAATTTTGATTATTTTTTGAATATTATTTGAAAATATTCGTTATTTTAAAATATTCATTATTTCTAAACTGGAATCAGACACAGTCAATTACCATATAATGTGATTTATATGAATTTCATATACGCACGTATACTACAACAATCAAACACAGTCAACCATCACCCAAAGTGCATTTTACACTGCATAAGCATCAAATATAAATATTTAACGTTTATAACAGCCTGCCAATCAATCGATCGACATACAACTAATTATTGGG
Organism: Allium sativum; assembly: GCA_030737875.1. Classification (NCBI taxonomy): domain Eukaryota; kingdom Viridiplantae; phylum Streptophyta; class Magnoliopsida; order Asparagales; family Amaryllidaceae; genus Allium; species Allium sativum. The sequence continues at coordinate 942,057,823 of CM060909.1, read as the reverse complement.
ATTAGTGTATGTCCAATATCATCCCAACACCCGTGTGGGATTTCAAACAATCAAACACAAGTTTTATTTGTGCAGTTGGGCGATTTGTAAACTTTAGCGTCCCAATCAGTATCAGTCAAATGTGTGAACATAAACAAATCGTTCGATTTGTTTATAAATATTTACTTTATATACATGTTTAAAATTATATTTTTAGCTATAAAATATTTATTCCTTCCACATCACACAATAAAATTTCGCAACACATCAATCAAACAAACAAGTCATCCATGGTCTGTGGACGACGGGTATCGGGTGCTGCTAAGAACCGTCTGCATCCTAGTATATATTTTAACTAGAAAAATAAATAAAAGTGAGAAGTTCTCACCGGGAGCTAAACCAAATGCCGCGACTCTTCATATGTAGAAAATCTTCGTCGTGCTCACCTTTTGTCACTTTCGTTGTCCGTATCCACTACATATATAAAAACCGCATCTTTATATTGTTGCTATGTATATAAAAATCACATTTTTATACTGCTACTATATAGATAAAAATACTATTTTTATACCGCTACTATATAGATAAAAATTCTATTTTTATACCGCTACTATATAGACAAAATTCTATTTTTATACCGCTGCTCATATAAAAAAATCTCATTTTTATTACAACGCTATAAAAATTACATTTTTATTTCAACGTTATATATATAAAAATCATATTCTTATGATGCTAAAAATTATATTTTTACATCGCTAAAAATCAAATCTTTACTTCATAAAAAAGAACCAACCCTTCTTCGCTAATATCATATTTAAAAATCCGACCTTTCGTCGCTAATATCACATACAAAGATCCGATCTTTAATTATAAAAATAAATAAAAACTTACAGCGCGATTGGAGGGGGAGTTGGTGGTTCAAAAGGGAGGCGTAGGGGCCTGGTGTAAAAACCCATAACTTCCCCGTAAAGGAAAGCGTCGGATAGTTCGAGAACAAGCCACAACAGAACACATATCAAAGAACGTTTCATTGTATATTACAACAATGCAACAGATTACAAGAATATACAGAGTATAAATGAATATTACACAGAAATATCAGAGATTTAAATTACATTTAAATACATCGCAGCGGAAAATAATACAATACACAACTAGAAGGAGATATACGGATACAAAGCTTCCCGGATATCATTCCAGCTGTAAACCAGGATCCTGTGAATATAAATCTGCAAAACCGAAACTACTAGCTGCCCGTGTCAAAATAAGGGCACCCAGAGTTTAGGTTAAAACAATAAACTCCAGGTCAGTCATGTGACTGGTGTGAGAACTAAAACAGTTAATCTTTATATTTTAAAGCTAGGTAAATCAAGGGACCACGCCGTATAACACGGAACGGGTTTCCTCCCAAGAATACCAGTGCATAAAACAAACAGCGCAATGCTAAATAAAGAAAAATGAAGCTGTTATAAGACCCAGGTCCCATCACACAATGCAACGCAGTCGAGGATAGGGTTTTCCCTTATAACAGCCAAAGAATGCTTGATACGCTTTAAAACAAATAATTTGATACTATTATAAGTGCATAGTGTTTAAAACACTTCAAATCATAAGTATCAATCATAGGCGGCATGAATGGCCCATAACACTATGTCGCCATATATAAGTTTACAATCAAAACCGCAAATGTCGTATTGGAAGTGGGGTTATCATTTATGGTATGAACCGAGGCTAGGGGCAAGATCCTCTACCGATTTGAGACTGTCTAGTCCGAGCCTCAGGATCAGAGCTCGAGTGACCCTTGGATCGTCAGGGCCGGTCCACCGATGTGGATTAAAATGCCTGAACATGCGTCTCCCCACCCTTTAGGGCGTAAGCCTGGCCCGTCAGCCGACCAGAAGCATCGGCCGAAACCGATATCACAAGGCGCCTCGCTTTTCAGCAAGTAATAATAAGTAACATCCACATGAGTCAAACTCGTCAGCCAGTTCAAGCACTGACGCCACTCATAACTAGAAAGAAACGCATGCCCTCCCTGAGGTCCGTCTCCCGTTTTTGATTCATACCGGGTGTGATACTCGCGAATCAACGTTACACAAAGCTACGCCACAAAGGCCGTGCTTCGATCATCAACCACAAGACTTTGCTTTTCAACAGAAGCCTTGATCATTTGCCACTTAGGCATGCCACACAGGCAATTCACTCCATGCGATTGATATCCATCAATATATAACCCCTGAGCTCGTACGTCTCAGAGAAGGGCGTTAAGCAAGAGAATAAATTCTCCGCCGCCAAACAGATATATATTTAATAGAGATCAATCACACGGACTAAAATCCAATGTCAGACACACAGTCCATTTACAAGTCCGTTCTGGGTCTGAACGAAACCGGAGGCACCTAGTACCCCGCATATCCATCGATCTCCAAGTACGTCTGGACGATCACTAACTGTTTCCATCTTCTTGGGTGTACAGCCCAATCAAGATCATCAGTTATCACCCAACCGACGTGAAGACCTCCGGTCTTCGACCATCGTCTTCATCTTCGACTTATCGTCGTATCAGTTATTCAGAATGGGATAAACCCGGTCTTTCCGAATAACTCGCGTATATTTAAATAAGTGTTACACAAACACAACATATGCCTCATTCCAATTCATCAGTCACTAACCGTAAATTAATCAAGAGAATAATTCCCCAAACATTAACCCCGAAGGCCGAAACCAACATCAGATCAATATCCAGAAAACCATTCTGCTTGGCTAACCGACAGTTAGTTTCTAAATTTCACATTCATAGGGAAAGGTTCCCATTAGTTTTATCAAAGATAAATTCTTTAAAATTTATTCTTTAATCTATTTTTGAATATCAATTCAAACTAGTCGGGATTAGCGAATCTTACCGAAGTAATCATTTGTTTTAATTTCCCAATCCCAACCTATTTATCCCATGAAGTAAAACTGGTAATACTTCATATTTAACACCACAGTGTTATCGGTAAATTCAATTACCATTTCACGTTCAAATCTAATTAAAGATTTAACTATCGCCTGGAGCAAAACTGGTGATACTCCATTTCGATTATTTCAATCTAATTAAAGATCCATTAAAACTCCACTTAGTTTTAATCTTCGACTGGGTTAAAGAATCAGTGTCATTTAAAACACGGTTCACGATAAACCCAAAATCACATTCATTAATTATCGGGTTAAAGAACGAGTGTTATTTAAAACACTGTTCACGATAAACCCAAAAATCAATATTAATTCAATTCCAATTAAATATTATTGAATTGGTACACTTCATTAAATCTAAATAAAAAGATTTAATCCTTTCTCAACTGGGTTCAAGAACAGTGTTAGTGAAGACACCATTCACGACAAACCCAAATCACATTTGATATTAAACACAAGGCTCTGAATAGAAAATATATCGGCTTATATTCAATATCAAATTCTACGACTAACAAATGTCGTATTGGAAATAACGATATAAATATATCTTTCAAATTTCCATAACAACACCTGTATAATCACGAATTCCAACATCGAAATATTCCGAAGACAATTTCGATTCAAATCCACTCCAATGCAATCATTGGAAATTCTGGTTATTTTTAAAATCCTTTTCAAATTCAATTTATTTATTTAAAAATAAATAGAATTATATTTCTAGTTCAAAACTAGTTCATTTCGATAAAAATCTATTTTTATCTTTTCAAATATGGAGTTTTTCATCCCAATTCTTCACAAATCATTTCTTATGATTTTACACAAATTATTACTATTTTTAATAATTTTATCAAGGCCCGTACAGTCGATTTCCATCAACGGCCATCGAACTGCACTTACAACGACCTTTTTCGAATTTGATTTGGACGTATCTCCAAATCCAACCGTTAGATTTCAAATTTCTAACATTCGTTAGAAAGCTCTTTTCGATACGAACCCAACGGTTCCGGTTTTAGGAGAATCCGACGGTCGGATCTCCCGTAATGCCCGTTTGAAATAAATGGTCGAAATTCACGAACTGCCGCGGCGCGGCGCGTTCTATTCAGGCCATTATATTATATATATAATATATATAATATATATTTCGTCGATTTCTATTTAAAACGAATTATATAAATAGTTTTGAATTCGTTTCAAAAACATTTTCAACTTCCTTTTCAATTCAAATCACAATTGAATTCTTCTTTATAGATTCGTTTTAAAATTCATTTCTATTCAATTCAAATTTCAATTCAATTTGAATTCGTTTTCAATTCAATTCATTTCGAAATCGTTTTCAATTCAATTCATTTCGAAATCGTTTTCAATTCAATTCATTTCGAAATCGTTTTCAATTCAATTCATTTCGAAATCGTTTTCAATTCACTTCATTTCGAAATCGTTTTCAATTCAATTCATTTCGAAATCGTTTTCAATTCACTTTGAATTCGTTTTCAATTCAATTCATTTCGAAATCGTTTTCAATTCAATTCATTTCGAAATCGTTTTCAATTCAATTCATTTCGAAATCGTTTTCAATTCACTTCATTTCGAAATCGTTTTCAATTCACTTTGAATTCGTTTTCAATTCAATTCATTTCGAAATCGTTTTCAATTCACTTTGAATTCGTTTTCAATTCAATTCATTTCGAAATCGTTTTCAATTCAATTCATTTCGAAATCGTTTTCAATTCACTTTGAATTCGTTTTCAATTCAATTCATTTCGAAATCGTTTTCAATTCAATTCATTTCGAAATCGTTTTCAATTCAGTTCATTTCGAAATCGTTTTCAATTCACTTTGAATTCGTTTTCAATTCAATTCATTTCGAAATCGTTTTCAATTCAATTCATTTCGAAATCGTTTTCAATTCAATTCATTTCGAAATCGTTTTCAATTCACTTTATTTCGAAATCGTTTTAAAATCGATATAAATATCGTTCACGTCAAAATGGCGTCAAACTAATCAACACGACTTCATAAATTTCTATTTTCAAATATTCTATTTCAAATATTTCTATTTCAAATATTTCCATTTCTAAACTGGAATGAGGCCCAATCAATTACCATATAAAATTAATTATATGGATTTTCACACAACACATGTATATAATAGCATTGAAAAATGATCAACCATCAACCAAAGTGCACTACACTGTATAAGCATCAAATATAGATATCTAACGCTTATAACAGCCTGTCAATCGATCGATCGACATATTTAATCAATTAGGATGAGTGAACTTCAAATTTCATCCCAACACCCGTGTGGGGTTTTCAAACAATCAAACACAGATTTTAGTTGTGCAGTTGGGCGATGTGTAAAATTTATCGTCCCAATCAATGTCAGTCAAATCAGTGTACATAAACAAACCGTCCGGTTTGTAAATGAATATTTTATTTTGTTCACTTCACTATTTTCATATTCACGTTAAAAATTATATTTTTAATGATAAAACATTTTATTTCAACCTATGAATTTCTATTCAATTCATTTATTCAATAAAATGATATTTTTATTTTTCTAACATATTTTAGAAAATTTCGGCGGCATAACGACACGATACTAGAAACGGGACAAGGCCTAGCCTAATCCCTGGTCTAGTGAAGGCCCACGCCATTCACACATCAATCATATCAATTTTATTATGCAAACCACAAAATTTGGAGTAAGAGTCTAACCTAGCCTTACTCCTTCGCCTTATAACGGCGCACGTCTAATCCTAACCAATTTATCGATTCCATTTTTCACACCACAAACCACATTCAAACCAATATCACAATCAATAACCAAACAGCCAAGAAAACAAGTCCATGGTCTGTGGACGATTGTGTCGGGTGCTACTAAACATCGTCTGCATCCTAGTATATATATATATATATATATCTATATAACTAGAAAAGAAATTGAAAGGTGAGAAATTCTCACTTATAGCTATCCTAGCTCCACGGCACTTCCAATGCAGGAAATCTTCAACGTTCTTGCCCCTTCGTCATCTTCGTTGCCCGTAGCCACTACATATAAAAATCATATTTTTATTTCGAAGTTCAATATATAAAAATTCCATTTTTCTATCGAAGTTCAATATATAAAAATTCCATTTTTCTATCGAAGTTCAATATATAAAAATCTGATTTTTCTATCAAAGTTCAATATATAAAAATTCCATTTTTCTATCGAAGTTCAATATATAAAAATTCCATTTTTCTATCGAAGTTCAATATATAAAAATCTGATTTTTCTTTTCGAAGTTCAATATATAAAAATTCCATTTTTCTATCGAAGTTCAATATATAAAAATTCCATTTTTCTATCGAAGTTCAATATATAAAAATCTGATTTTTCTTTTTAAAGAAATCAGTTTTCAATACCTTTTAAAATTCAGTTTTCAATACCTTTTAAAAATCTGTTTTTATATCTTTAAAAAAAAAACTGTTTTTATACTTTTAAAAAATCTGCTTTTATATCTTTTTAAAAAATCTGCTTTTATTCTTTTTAAAAAATCTGCTTTTATATCTTTTTAAAAAATCTGCTTTTATATCTTTTTAAAAAATCTGCTTTTATTCTTTTAAAAAAATCTGCTTTTATATCTTTTTAAAAAATCTGCTTTTATATCTTTTATAAAAAATCTACTTTTATATCTTTTTTAAAAAATCTGCTTTTATATCTTTTATAAAAAATCTGCTTTTATATCTTTTTAAAATCAGTTTTTAACTTTTAAAAACCAAATCAGTTTTTACTTATCTAAAATAAAATCAGTTTTAATTTCTTTTCAAAAAAAAACTGTTTTTAATCCTTTAAAAAAAATCAATTCAGTTTTTATAAGCCTAAAAATCGAAATTACTTTTAACGAATTAAAATAAAAATAAAAACAAAATACTTACAGTATTTTGAAGAAGGGGGGGGGGGGAAGCGTCGGAGATTGCGATCTGGGGGGCTTCGGGTCTTCGCGAGTTGCTGGATGAAGGGGAGGGGTTTATTCGAATAGGGGAGAGAAGCGCGCCACGGGGGGGGGGGGGGGGGGGGTTCGACGGGGTGGAGGGGCGACTGGGGGTGGGAGGTCGACCTCCGGCGATGGCGAGCGCAGGCGGCGGCGCAGTGGACACGAGCTAGGGCTAGAGCGGGGGGTTTTTTTTTTTTTTTGTTCTGAAAACCGATTTGAAAATTAAGAGGGGGGGGGGGGCAGCGTAATAAAGGGTAGGAATATATTTTTATATATTTTTATTATTATTATTATTTAATTATTGAAAAGTTGACTTTCACCTACGACCTCTAAACGAGGTCCACCGCCTGTCGCCCATAGCGTTTCACCCCCATTTCGAACACAATGGGATATGTACCGCAAGCTGAATCGACCGTTTCGATCAGTTTCCGTTGCATTTACATTTAAATCATTATATTGAATTTTAAACGTACATTTCAAATTACCGGGGTCACATACGAACTCTAAAAATTCCCGAAAAAAATATTTTCTAGCTTCGTATTGACGATACGGTCCTAACAAAATTAGTTTCGTCGAATTCCGAGACCGTTGGAAAAATGGCCAATTTCCAGTCGATTAAAATCAACTGAAACTGGTCAAACGCGTTTTCCTTTGCCACGCTCACATATTGATTCGAAAAATTATGAAATTTGAAACCTAACAATAACTTTACATCCCGGACCCAACAAAACTGGTTTCGTCGAAATCCGAGGTCGTTTGCAAAATTGCTATTTTTAAGGGCCTTATATATATATAAATATATATAAATTCCACAGCGACTATTTCTAATTTTAAACTGGACATATCTTATCATTTCTAAGATGAAATCTCAGTTTGTCAACTTCGTTACTAAGATATAGTTATATAGATTCAAATATTTCTTGTTTCGTTCAATTCTGACTTATATTGAATTCTGTATATTCATTTGAAATTAGAAATCGAATTTTTGAACTACCGCGCCATTTTCAATTCCTTTTATAATTATATATAATTATTATATATTCTAACGACGACGTATATAAATATATTCGTTCGAATTCTATTCAAAATAAATTTTTCGACGATATTATTTAAAATAATTCATTTTGAATATTCAAAATTCGCTAAAATGGCCAAAATAAAAATTTCAAACTGGCTCGCATTTTACGGGTTGTTACAATCTCCCCCACTTAAAACTTTTCGTCCCCGAAAAGGAATAAAGTCGAAAGTGGTTTGATTAATCAACTCTACGTTCGATCTGGCTTTCATTCTCCAACTTTTCAGTTTTTGAGAATTTTCAAAATTTCAAAAATTTGGCTAACACCCTAAATTTTTGAAAAATTTCGCCATAACCTCCCCTGCACCGGGAGCATCGGGGAATTTCAAATAGCTTCCCCGGTCCTTCAGATCTCAAAAAGAAAAAGAAAAAGACAAGCGGCTAGCCAATAGGCTCATAAAATCATCATCACCCAAACAAAACAGTAAATTATGTAGTAAACATGTACCTATTTGTCGGGCAAACAAATTTTATTCTCTGCTCTAGCCTCCTTGCTATGACCTGTTCAATGATATATATGTATATGCAAGCAAATGCGACCAATTTCAATACAATTCATTATTTGATACAATTAGGCGTAATGGTTCAAAATTATCAAACAATTAAACAAACAACACAATCATCAATCAATTAGTGAATTAGAGTTTCAAATTCATAGTTTCGATACATAGTCAAAAATCATGTTTTTGATGCCAAATCACAACAATTAGCCCTATCTAACTTTGGTTCTCACACCAGTCTTATGGAAATATATAGATATTACACGTTCGTCACTCGAATATAAATTCTGATGATGATATATCAATCATCAGAATCACTCCCGGGCGACTAGAGCGTAATTCTATATCTATCCAGTATATTAAAATTTTGAATACACGCGGATCAGACGTATACGCAAAATCTATATATACTGGATTGTCCACATCAATATAAATAAATAACCAAATACGAATAATCGATTTAAATTTTCAAAACAAAAATTGTTTTCATTTTCAAAAATATACTCTTCACACTCGTTCTAGGATACTACTGATCCCATCTCTAACGAGTCATTCTAATTGGATATTACTAATCCAATATCTGATGAATTCTTTCATATGGTTCTAATGTGTCATGTTCTCTGCTTTGTAAACCAAAGCTCTGATACCAACTGTAAAAACCCGTAACTTCCCCGTAAAGGAAAGCGTCGGATAGTTCGAGAACAAGCCACAACAGAACACATATCAAAGAACGTTTCATTGTATATTACAACAATGCAACAGATTACAAGAATATACAGAGTATAAATGAATATTACACAGAAATATCAGAGATTTAAATTACATTTAAATACATCGCAGCGGAAAATAATACAATACACAACTAGAAGGAGATATACGGATACAAAGCTTCCCGGATATCATTCCAGCTGTAAACCAGGATCCTGTGAATATAAATCTGCAAAACCGAAACTACTAGCTGCCCATGTCAAAATAAGGGCACCCAGAGTTTAGGTTAAAACAATAAACTCCAGGTCAGTCATGTGACTGGTGTGAGAACTAAAACAGTTAATCTTTATATTTTAAAGCTAGGTAAATCAAGGGACCACGCCGTATAACACGGAACGGGTTTCCTCCCAAGAATACCAGTGCATAAAACAAACAGCGCAATGCTAAATAAAGAAAAATGAAGCTGTTATAAGACCCAGGTCCCATCACACAATGCAACGCAGTCGAGGATAGGGTTTTCCCTTATAACAGCCAAAGAATGCTTGATACACTTTAAAACAAATCATTTGATACTATTATAAGTGCATAGTGTTTAAAACACTTCAAATCATAAGTATCAATCATAGGCGGCATGAATGGCCCATAACACTATGTCGCCATATATAAGTTTACAATCAAAACCGCAAATGTCGTATTGGAAGTTGGGTTATCATTTATGGTATGAACCGAGGCTAGGGGCAAGATCCTCTACCGATTCGAGACTGTCTAGTCCGAGCCTCAGGATCAGAGCTCGAGTGACCCTTGGATCGTCAGGGCCGGTCCACCGATGTGGATTAAAATGCCTGAACATGCGTCTCCCCACCCTTTGGGGCGTAAGCCTGGCCCGTCAGCCGACCAGAAGCATCGGCCGAAACCGATATCACGAGGCGCCTCGCTTTTCAGCAAGTAATAATAAGTAACATCCACATGAGTCAAACTCGTCAGCCAGTTCAAGCACTGACGCCACTCATAACTAGAAAGAAACGCATGCCCTCCCTGAGGTCCGTCTCCCGTTTTTGATTCATACCGGGTGTGATACTCGCGAATCAACGTTACACAAAGCTACGCCACAAAGGCTGTGCTTCGATCATCAACCACAAGACTTTGCTTTTCAACAGAAGCCTTGATCATTTGCCACTTAGGCATGCCACACAGGCAATTCACTCCATGCGATTGATATCCATCAATATATAACCCCTGAGCTCGTACGTCTCAGAGAAGGGCGTTAAGCAAGAGAATAAATTCTCCGCCGCCAAACAGATATATATTTAATAGAGATCAATCACACAGACTAAAATCCAATGTCAGACACACAGTCCATTTACAAGTCCGTTCTGGGTCTGAACGAAACCGGAGGCACCTAGTACCCCGCATATCCATCGATCTCCAAGTACGTCTGGACGATCACTAACTGTTTCCATCTTCTTGGGTGTACAGCCCAATCAAGATCATCAGTTATCACCCAACCGACGTGAAGACCTCCGGTCTTCGACCATCGTCTTCATCTTCGACTTATCGTCGTATCAGTTATTCAGAATGGGATAAACCCGGTCTTTCCGAATAACTCGCGTATATTTAAATAAATGTTACACAAACACAACATACGCCTCATTCCAATTCATCAGTCACTAACCGTAAATTAATCAAGAGAATAATTCCCCAAACATTAACCCCGAAGGCCGAAACCAACATCAGATCAATATCCAGAAAACCATTCTGCTTGGCTAACCGACAGTTAGTTTCTAAATTTCACATTCATAGGGAAAGGTTCCCATTAGTTTTATCAAAGATAAATTCTTTAAAATTTATTCTTTGATCTATTTTTGAATATCAATTCAAACTAGTCGGGATTAGCGAACCTTACCGAAGTAATCATTTGTTTTAATTTCCCAATCCCAACCTATTTATCCCATGAAGTAAAACTGGTAATACTTCATATTTAACACCACAGTGTTATCGGTAAATTCAATTACCATTTCACGTTCAAATCTAATTAAAGATTTAACTATCGCCTGGAGCAAAACTGGTGATACTCCATTTCGATTATTTCAATCTAATTAAAGATTCATTAAAACTCCACTTAGTTTTAATCTTCGACTGGGTTAAAGAATCAGTGTCATTTAAAACACGGTTCACGATAAACCCAAAATCACATTCATTAATTATCGGGTTAAAGAACGAGTGTTATTTAAAACACTGTTCACGATAAACCCAAAAATCAATATTAATTCAATTCCAATTAAATATTATTGAATTGGTACACTTCATTAAATCTAAATAAAAAGATTTAATCCTTTCTCAACTGGGTTCAAGAACAGTGTTAGTGAAGACACCATTCACGACAAACCCAAATCACATTTGATATTAAACACAAGGCTCTGAATAGAAAATATATCGGCTTATATTCAATATCAAATTCTATGACTAACAAATGTCGTATTGGAAATAACGATATAAATATATCTTTCAAATTTCCATAACAACACCTGTATAATCACGAATTCCAACATCGAAATATTCCGAAGACAATTTCGATTCAAATCCACTCCAATGCAATCATTGGAAATTCTGGTTATTTTTAAAATCCTTTTCAAATTCAATTTATTTATTTAAAAATAAATAGAATTATATTTCTAGTTCAAAACTAGTTCATTTCGATAAAAATCTATTTTTATCTTTTCAAATATGGAGTTTTTCATCCCAATTCTTCACAAATCATTTCTTATGATTTTACACAAATTATTACTATTTTTAATAATTTTATCAAGGCCCGTACAGTCGATTTCCATCAACGGCCATCGAACTGCACTTACAACGACCTTTTTCGAATTTGATTTGGACGTATCTCCAAATCCAACCGTTAGATTTCAAATTTCTAACATTCGTTAGAAAGCTCTTTTCGATACGAACCCAACGGTTCCGGTTTTAGGAGAATCCGACGGTCGGATCTCCCGTAATGCCCGTTTGAAATAAATGGTCGAAATTCACGAACTGCCGCGGCGCGGCGCGTTCTATTCAGGCCATTATATTATATATATAATATATATAATATATATTTCGTCGATTTCTATTTAAAACGAATTATATAAATAGTTTTGAATTCGTTTCAAAAACATTTTCAACTTCCTTTTCAATTCAAATCACAATTGAATTCTTCTTTATAGATTCGTTTTAAAATTCATTTCTATTCAATTCAAATTTCAATTCAATTTGAATTCGTTTTCAATTCAATTCATTTCGAAATCGTTTTCAATTCAATTCATTTCGAAATCGTTTTTAATTCAATTCATTTCGAAATCGTTTTCAATTCAATTCATTTCGAAATCGTTTTCAATTCACTTCATTTCGAAATCGTTTTCAATTCAATTCATTTCGAAATCGTTTTCAATTCACTTTGAATTCGTTTTCAATTCAATTCATTTCGAAATCGTTTTCAATTCAATTCATTTCGAAATCGTTTTCAATTCAATTCATTTCGAAATCGTTTTCAATTCACTTCATTTCGAAATCGTTTTCAATTCACTTTGAATTCGTTTTCAATTCAATTCATTTCGAAATCGTTTTCAATTCACTTTGAATTCGCTTTCAATTCAATTCATTTCGAAATCGTTTTCAATTCAATTCATTTCGAAATCGTTTTCAATTCACTTTGAATTCGTTTTCAATTCAATTCATTTCGAAATCGTTTTCAATTCAATTCATTTCGAAATCGTTTTCAATTCAATTCATTTCGAAATCGTTTTCAATTCAATTCATTTCGAAATCGTTTTCAATTCACTTTATTTCGAAATCGTTTTAAAATCGATATAAATATCGTTCACGTCAAAATGGCGTCAAACTAATCAACACGACTTCATAAATTTCTATTTTCAAATATTCTATTTCAAATATTTCCATTTCTAAACTGGAATGAGGCCCAATCAATTACCATATAAAATTAATTATATGGATTTTCACACAACACATGTATATAATAGCATTGAAAAATGATCAACCATCAACCAAAGTGCACTACACTGTATAAGCATCAAATATAGATATCTAACGCTTATAACAGCCTGTCAATCGATCGATCGACATATTTAATCAATTATGATGAGTGAACTTCAAATTTCATCCCAACACCCGTGTGGGGTTTTCAAACAATCAAACACAGATTTTAGTTGTGCAGTTGGGCGATGTGTAAAATTTATCGTCCCAATCAATGTCAGTCAAATCAGTGTACATAAACAAACCGTCCGGTTTGTAAATGAATATTTTATTTTGTTCACTTCACTATTTTCATATTCACGTTAAAAATTATATTTTTAACGATAAAACATTTTATTTCAACCTATGAATTTCTATTCAATTCATTTATTCAATAAAATGATATTTTTATTTTTCTAACATATTTTAGAAAATTTCGGCGGCATAACGACACGATACTAGAAACGGGACAAGGCCTAGCCTAATCCCCGGTCTAGTGAAGGCCCACGCCATTCACACATCAATCATATCAATTTTATTATGCAAACCACAAAATTTGGAGTAAGAGTCTAACCTAGCCTTACTCCTTCGCCTTATAACGGCGCACGTCTAATCCTAACCAATTTATCGATTCCATTTTTCACACCACAAACCATATTCAAACCAATATCACAATCAATAACCAAACAGCCAAGCAAACAAGTCCATGGTCTGTGGACGATTGTGTCGGGTGCTACTAAACACCGTCTGCATCCTAGTATATATATATATATCTATATAACTAGAAAAGAAATTGAAAGGTGAGAAATTCTCACTTATAGCTATCCTAGCTCCACGGCACTTCCAATGCAGGAAATCTTCAACGTTCTTGCCCTTTCGTCATCTTCGTTGCCCGTAGCCACTACATATAAAAATCATATTTTTATTTCGAAGTTCAATATATAAAAATTCCATTTTTCTATCGAAGTTCAATATATAAAAATTCCATTTTTCTATCGAAGTTCAATATATAAAAATCTGATTTTTCTATCGAAGTTCAATATATAAAAATTCCATTTTTCTATCGAAGTTCAATATATAAAAATTCCATTTTTCTATCGAAGTTCAATATATAAAAATCTGATTTTTCTTTTCGAAGTTCAATATATAAAAATTCCATTTTTCTATCGAAGTTCAATATATAAAAATTCCATTTTTCTATCGAAGTTCAATATATAAAAATCTGATTTTTCTTTTTAAAGAAATCAGTTTTCAATACCTTTTAAAATTCAGTTTTCAATACCTTTTAAAAATCTGTTTTTATATCATTAAAAAAAAACTGTTTTTATACTTTTAAAAAATCTGCTTTTATATCTTTTTAAAAAATCTGCTTTTATTCTTTTTAAAAAATCTGCTTTTATATCTTTTTAAAAAATCTGCTTTTATATCTTTTTAAAAAATCTGCTTTTATTCTTTTAAAAAAATCTGCTTTTATATCTTTTTAAAAAATCTGCTTTTATATCTTTTATAAAAAATCTGCTTTTATATCTTTTTTAAAAAATCTGCTTTTATATCTTTTATAAAAAATCTGCTTTTATATCTTTTTAAAATCAGTTTTTAACTTTTAAAAACCAAATCAGTTTTTACTTATCTAAAATAAAATCAGTTTTAATTTCTTTTCAAAAAAAAAACTGTTTTTAATCCTTTAAAAAAAATCAATTCAGTTTTTATAAGCCTAAAAATCGAAATTACTTTTAACGAATTAAAATAAAAATAAAAACAAAATACTTACAGTATTTTGAAGAAGGGAGGGGGGGGGGGGGAAGCGTCGGAGATTGCGATCTGGGGGGCTTCGGGTCTTCGCGAGTTGCTGGATGAAGGGGAGGAGTTTAATCGAACAGGGGAGAGAAGCGCGCCACGGGGGGGGGGGGGGGGGTTCGACGAGGTGGAGGGGCGACTGGGGGTGGGAGGTCGACCTCCGGCGATGGCGAGCGCAGGCGGCGGCGCGGTGGACACGAGCTAGGGCTAGAGCGGGGTTTTTTTTTATTTTGTTCTGAAAACCGATTTGAAAATTAAGAGGGTGGGGGCCAGCGTAATAAAGGGTAGGAATATATTTTTATATATATATTTTTTATTATTATTTAATTATTGAAAAGTTGACTTTCACCTACGACCTCTAAACGAGGTCCACCGCCTGTCGCCCATAGCGTTTCACCCCCATTTCGAACACAATGGGATATGTACCGCAAGCTGAATCGACCGTTTCGATCAGTTTCCGTTGCATTTACATTTAAATCATTATATTGAATTTTAAACGTACATTTCAAATTACCGGGGTCACATACGAACTCTAAAAATTCCCGAAAAAATATTTTCTAGCTTCGTATTGACGATACGGTCCTAACAAAACTAGTTTCGTCGAATTCCGAGACCGTTGGAAAAATGGCCAATTTCCAGTCGATTAAAATCAACTGAAACTGGTCAAACGCGTTTTCCTTTGCCACGCTCACATATTGATTCGAAAAATTATGAAATTTGAAACCTAACAATAACTTTACATCCCGGACCCAACAAAACTGGTTTCGTCGAAATCCGAGGTCGTTTGCAAAATTGCTATTTTTAAGGGCCTTATATATATAAAAATATATATAAATTCCACAGCGACTATTTCTAATTTTAAACTGGACATATCTTATCATTTCTAAGATGAAATCTCAGTTTTTCAACTTCGTTACTAAGATATAGTTATACAGATTCAAATATTTCTTGTTTCGTTCAATTCTGACTTATATTGAATTCTGTATATTCATTTGAAATTAGAAATCGAATTTTCGAACTACCGCGCCATTTTCAATTCCTTTTATAATTATATATAATTATTATATATTCTAACGACGACGTATATAAATATATTCGTTCGAATTCTATTCAAAATAAATTTTTCGACGATATTATTTAAAATAATTCATTTTGAATATTCAAAATTCGCTAAAATGGCCAAAATAAAAATTTCAAACTGGCTCGCATTTTACGGGTTGTTACACCTGGGATGGTCGGAGGTAGGCTGCTCTCATCGGCGGCGGCGGATCCATGGCTGGGTGGCGGCAGTTCCTCGTGATTTGGGGCTTCGGTGGTTGGTTTCGAATAGGACAAGAGGGGACTGGGGATCATCAAGGCGGCGGCGCTTGAGCTGGAGTTGGGGGCGGCGCTCAGTTGGGGCGGTGGAGCTCGAGGTTGGCGGCGGCTCTTAGGACAAGGCGACGGGTTTTGAAATTTTCAATTTAGGTTAGAAAAAGAAACAGGGGGGCTGAGATAAGAGAGGGGTTTTATTTATATATATTTTATTATTTTTCTTCCATAGAAAGTAGGGTTTTTATTCGAACTCCAAATAAGACCTACCAACTGTCGTCCCTAGCTAATTATCCCCATTCCGAATGCAATGGGATATGTTCCGTAAGCCAATCCCATCGTTTCGATCAGATTTAATTGAAATTAAAATATAAATCTATATATTGAATTTGAACGCACATTTCAATTTACAGGGACCACATATGGACTCTAAAATTTCCAAAAAATATTTTCTCGCTTCGTATTGATGATACGGTCCTAACAAAACTAATTTCGTCAAATTCTGAGACCGTTTGAAAAATGGTCATTTTCTAGTCGATCGAAATTGACTGAAACTGTTAAAACACGTTTTACTTCGCCACGCTCACATATTGATTCAGAAAATTATGAATTTTGGAGTTTAGCAAGAATTCTACATACCAGATCCAACAAAAGTGGTTTCGTCGAAAACCGAGGTCGTTTGCAAAATTTTCATTTTTAAGGGGCAGAATTCCATAGCGACTATTCTGAATTTTCAACTGGACGTAACTTTTGATTCCCGCTATGAAATTTTGATTTTTCGGATTCGTTGGAAAGATATTCTCAATTAGATTCTAATATTTTTGGTTTCGCCAAAATCCGGTTTATTTTGAATCCTACACAATCATTTGAAATTCAAATTCGAAATTTCAAACTACCGCGCCATTTTCAATTCCTTTTATAATTAAAATAAATAATTATGTTCTAACGTCGATTCAAATAAATATATACGTTCTAATTGTATTCCAAATAAATTTCTCGTCGTTATTATTTAAAATAATTCATTCTAAATATTCAAAATTCATTAAAATTGCCAAAATAAATTTTTTAAATTGGCTTAGAATTTCCGGGATGTTACAATCTCCCCCACTTAAAATCTTTTCGTCTTCGAGAAGGAACGAAAACGAAAGTTGTTTAACTAACCAACTCAACTTCCATTATTTTCATTACGACTTAAGTTCTTCAACTTTTCAGTTTCTAAGAACTTTTCAATTTTTTCAAAAATATGGCTAACACCCTAAATTTTCGAAAAATCTCGCCATAACCTCCCTTGCATCGGGAGCTTCGGGATATTTCAAATAGCCTCCCATGGCCCTCACCAATCCAAAAGAAAAGTAAAAGCCAAGCGGCTAGCCAATCGGCTCATAAATCATCAAATCCCCAAGAAATACGATAAACATGTACCTATTTGTCGGGCAAACAATTTTATTTCTCTGCTCTAGCCTCCTTGCTATGACCTGTTCAATGGATATACATGTATATGCATGCAATTGTAATCAATTTTCAATTCATTTCTAAATTTGGTTCCATTAGGCTAAATGGTTCAAAATTTTAATTAATCAAAACAATAATCAAACAACACAATCAGCAATCAATTAGTGGATTATCGTTTCAAATTCATAATTTTGATATATATACAGAAAATCATGTTTTTGATGCCTAATCACAATAATAAACCCTATCTAGTTTTGGTTCTCACACCAGTCTAATGGAAATATATAGATATCACACCTTTCGAAACTCGAACACAAATACTGATAATGCGTCCGCATTACCAGAATTATCTCCGGGAGACTAGAGTGTGATTCTATATCTATCCAGTATATTAAAATATCAAATATACGTTCTTGACGCGTATATGAAAAATCTTTATATACTCGATTGTCCAAATTCAATACAAATAAAATATTCAAATATGTATACTTGAATATAATTTTCAAAATAAAATTCATTTTCGTTTTTATTTTAAAAATAACACTCTTCCGACTCGCTCTAGGATACTACTAATCCCATCTCTAACGAGCCATTCTTATTGGACATTACTAGTCCAATCTCTGATGAATTCTTTCGTTTGGTTCTAATGTGTCTTGTTCTCGAGCTCTGTAAACCAAAGCTCTGATACCAAATGCAACAACAAGGAATTTCGCTCGATCCGAATCGATCGCTAAACCGACCAAGACCGTTCGAAACCCCTGATTGTTTTGAGAACACGACAAATCGGAATGCAAACAGAAGAACATTTCATTGTTTATTACAACAATTCCATCAGAATACAAGAATATACAGAGTATGAATAAATATTACACATTTGACAAATATTAGAGATTTAAATTACATTTAAATACATAGTAGCGGAAAAATAATGCAACACACAACTGAAAGAAATACATGGATACAGAGCTTTCCGAATATCACTTCAGCTATAAACCAGGACCCTATGAATATAAATCTGTAAAACCAAAACTACTAGCTGCCCGTGTGGAATATAGGGGTACCCAGAGTTTAGGTTAAAACAATAAACTCTAGGTAAGTCATGTGACTGGTGTGAGAACTAAAAGTAGTTATTAATCTTTATTTTTAAAGTTGGGTAAATCAATGGACCACGCCGTATAACACGGAACGGGTTTCCTCCCAAGAATACCACTACATAAAACAAACAACGCAATGCTAAATAAAGAAAAATGAAGCTATTATAAGACCCAGGTCCCATCACACAATGCAACGCAAGCTGGAGGATAGGGTTTTACCTTATAATAGCCAAAGAATGCTTGATACATTTAAAAACAGATTATTTAGATATTATTATAAGTGTATAGTGTCAAAACAATTTCAATCATAAGTATAAATCATAGACGGCATAACTACCATCTACTATGTCGCCATACTAGGTTCTACAAATAAAACCGAATTATCACGTATTGGAAATTGGATTCCATCATAAGTCAAGGCAAGGGGCAAGCTCCTCTCCGTTCGAGACACTCTAGCAAATGTCTCAGGACCACACACAGCGATCTTGGATCTTTAGGGCCGAACCTCTCTTACTTTTGAGGATTAGTTATTCCTGAACACATGTTTCCCAGTCCTATAAGACCTATATCCGAGGCGCCTCGCATCCAACAACCACACAGGTAAAAAGTATATAAATGTCATAGCTGGTAGGTCACTGACATCACCCATAGCTAGAAAGAAACGTCGTGCTCTCCCTGCAGTCACTATCCCGTTTTTGACTCATACCGAGGTGTGAGGCTAGTGAATTAACGCTATACACAAAGCTATGCCACATAGGCCGTGCTTTGATCATCAACCACAAGACTTTGCTTTTCAACAGAAGCCTTGATCATTTTCCACTTAGGCATGCCACATAGGCAATTCATGCCATGTGATTGATATCCATCAATATATAACCTCTGAGCTCGTACGTCTCAGAGAAGGGCGTTAAGCAAGAGAATAAATTCCCCGCCGCCAAACAGATATATATTTAACAGAAATCGATCAACGCAGTATAAAATCCAATG
The DNA here is from genome assembly GCA_030737875.1 of Allium sativum. Lineage (NCBI taxonomy): Eukaryota > Viridiplantae > Streptophyta > Magnoliopsida > Asparagales > Amaryllidaceae > Allium > Allium sativum. The sequence continues at coordinate 942,037,974 of CM060909.1, read as the reverse complement.
TCAGACACACAATCCATTTACAAGTCCGTTCTGGGTCTGAACGAAACCGGAGGCACCTTATACCTCGCGTATCCATCGATCTCCAAATACGTCTGGATGATCACCAACTGATTCCCTCCTCTTCGGTGTACAACCCAATCAAGATCATCAATAATTATCCAAACGATGTGAAGACCTCCGGTCTTCGACCACTGTCTTCATCTTCGGCTTATCGTCGAAACAGTTATTACGAATGTGTAAAAATCCGGCCTTTCCGAATAACTCGCGTATATAAAACAAGTGCTATAAAACCCAACATACGCCCCATTCCAATTCTGAATATTCTTTTATTCAAATATTCACATCTTTTGGGAAAGGTTCCCATTAATTTTATCAAAGATAAATTCTTTAAAATTTATTCTGTTTGGTCAAAAACCTAGCGGCAAACTATCTTTGGATGTCATTTCAAACCAAATTATGGTTTTCCAAACTAGTCGGGATTAGCAAACCACACTGAAGTAATCATTTATTTTATTTCCCAATCCCAACCTATTCATCCCATGGAGCAAAACTGTTATTACCCCATAATTAACACCATGGTGTTATCGGTAAATTTAATTACCATTTTCCATTCAAATCTAATTAAAGATTTAACTATCGCTCGGAGCAAAACTCGTGATACTCCATTCTCGATCATTTCCTATATTTTATAATTTAAATTATCAATTCCCATTTTAATCTGATTAAAGATTCATTAAAATTCCTCTTAGTTTTAATCTTCCAAAAAATCAATATTAATGATTATTTAACTTTGGAAAATCAAACACGTCGCATCGACAATCTACACCGTACTATTGATTTCTGCCGATATATAACCACTGAGCTCGTACGTCTGAAAGAAGGGCGTTAAGCAAGAGAATAAATTCTCTGCGGCCAAACAGATATATATTTAACAGAGATTAACCATACAGTTCGAAATACAATGACAAACATGAAATCCTGCCTTTTACTGGGTTAAAGAACTAATGTCATTTAAAATACAGTTCACGATAAACCCAAAACACATTCCATTATTTATGGAATCTTCATGGAAAAACAAATCAATATACATAATCGATATCAATTTCTGTATCTAACCAATAATATAAATGGAATAACGGCAAAGCCCTTTAAATTCCATATGTTTTAACAGTCTTCCTCCACGGAATTTCATTTCGATTATTATCAAATTGAATTCCATTCAATTCCAATTCAATATATTAAATTGGAAAACATTACTTTGGAAAATCCCATTAAATCTTTATAAAAGGATTTATAAATTCCAAATCATATTTCACTGTAAATAGGGATAAAGAACGAATGTCATTAAAGACACAGTTCACAATAAACCCAATTCTCATTCCACTTATAATCGGGTTAAAGAACAAGTGTTATTTAAAACACCGTTCACGATAAACCCAAAAACAAATTCTAATTCAATCCAATTAAATATATTAATTAATTGGTATACTTCATTAAATCTAAATAAAAAGATCTAATATTTTCTCAACTGGGTTCAAGAACAGTGCTAATGAAGACACCATTCACGACAAACCCAAATCTCATTTGATATTAAATAAAAGGCTCTAAATAGAAAATGCATCGGCTTACATTCAATATCAAATTATGAAACCAACAAATATCGCTTTGGAAATAACGATATAAAATATATCTTCCAAATCCCTCCACAATATTTGTATAATCACAAAATCCAGCATTAAAATATTCCGAAGACAATTTTGGTTCAAATCCACTTCAATTCATATATTGGAAGTTCTGGTTATTTTTATAACCATTTTAAATCCAATTTATTTTAAAAATACTGGCTTTATAATTCTAGTTCAAAACTAGTCATTTTGATAAAAATATATTTTTATCCTTTCAAATATGGGATCTTTCAGCCCAGTTCTTTCCAAATCATTTATTATAATTTTACACAAATTATTGATATTATTAATAATTTTATCAAGGCCCGTACAGTCGATTTCCTATAATGGCCATCGAACTGCACTTACAACGACTTTTTCTAAAATTGATTTGGACATATCTCCAAATCCAACCGTTAGATTTCAAATCTCTTGTATTCATTGGAAAACTCTTTTCGATACGAACCCAACGGTTCCAGTTTTAGGAGAATTCGACGGTCGGATCTCCCGAAATGTCCGTTCGAAGCTAATGGTCGAAATTCATGAACTGCCACGGCGTGGCGCGTTCTATTCAGGCCATTATATAATATATATATATATATGTGTGTGTGTATTATATATACTTCGTCGATCTCCTTTTAAATCGTATTTTACAAATCATTTTAAATTCGTTTTCAAAACGATTTCAACTTCTTATTCAATTTCAAATCAAAATTGAATATTCCATATCATCGATATATAAATGATAATATTTTCAAAACATTATATTTTGAAATCAATTCCTTTTTCGATATTCATTATAAAAATGAATAAAATCGATATAAATATCGTTTTGTCAAAATGGCGTCAATCTAATCAACACGGCTTTATATATTTGAATATATTCGTGTCCATCCCAAATCGGACATCGGAATCAAATTTTGATTCTTTTCTGAATATTATTTGAAAATATTCGTTATTTTAAAATATTCATTATTTTTGAACTGGAATCAGACACAGTCAATTACCATATAATGTGATTTATATGGATTTCATACACACACGTACACTACAACAATCAAACACAGTCAACCATCACCCAAAGTCCATTCTACACTGCATAAGCATCAAATATAAATATTTAACGCTTATAAAATCCTGTCAATCAATCGATCGACATACAGCTAATTATTGGGATTAGTGTATGTCCAATATCATCCCAACACCCGTGTGGGTTTTCAAACAATCAAACACAAATTTTATTTGTGCAGTTGGGCGATGTGTAAACTTTATCGTCCCAATCAATATCAGTCAAATGTGTGAACATAAACAAATCGTCCGATTTGTTTATAAATATTTTCTTTATATACACGTTAAAAATTATATTTTTAACTATAAAATATTTATTCCTTCCACATCACACAATAAAATTTCACAACACATCAATCAAACAAGTCATCCATGGTCTGTGGACGACGGGTGTCGGGTGCTGCTAAGCACCGTCTGCATCCTAGTATATATTTCAACTAGAAATAAATAAATAAAAGTGAGAAGTTCTCACCGAGAAGCTAAACCAAACGCCGCGACTCTTCATGTGTAGAAAATCTTCGCCGTGCTCGCCTTTGTCACTTTCGTTGTCCGTATCCACTACATATATAAAAACCGCATCTTTATATTGTTGCTATGTATATAAAAATCACATTTTTATACTACTACTATATAGATAAAAATTCTATTTTCATACCGCTACTATATAGATAGAAATTCTATTTTTATACCGCTTCTATATAGATAAAAATTCTATTTTTATACCGCTACTATATAGATAAAAATTCTATTTTTATACCGTTGTTCATATAAAAAATACATTTTTATTACAACACTATAAAAATCACATTTTTATTTCAATGCTATATAAATAAAAATCATATTTTTATGACGCTAAAAATTATATTTTTACATCGCTAAAAATCAAATCTTTACTTCATAAAAAAAATCCAACCCTTCTTCGCTAATATCAGATTTAAAAATCCGACCTTTCTTCGCTAATATCACATATAAAAATCTGATCTTTAATTACAAAAATAAATAAAAACTTACAGCGCGATTGGAGGGGGAGTTGGTGGTTCAAAAGGGAGGCGTAGGGGCCAGAGATGGTCGGAGGTGGGCTGCGCTCGCTGGCGATGGCGGATCCATGGCTGGGTGGCGGCGGTTCCTCGCGATTTGGGGCTTCGGTGGTTGGTTTTGAACAGGACAAGGGGGGCTGGGGATCATCTGGGCGGCGACGCTTGAGCTGGAGGCAGGGGCGACGCTCAGTTGGGGCGGTGGAGCTCAAGGTCGGCGGCGGCTCTCATGACAAGGCAACGGGTTTTGAAATTTTCAATATAGGTTAGAAAAAGAAACAGAGGGCTGAGATAAGAGAGGGGTTTTATTTATATATATTTCATTATTTTATTATTTTTCTTCCATAGGAAGTAGGCTTTTTATTCGAACTCCAAATGAGACCCACCGACTGTCGTCCTTAGCTAATTACCCTCATTCCGAACGCAATGGGATATGTTCCATAAGCCAATCCCATCATTTCGATCATTTTTCGCTGAAATTAAAATATAAATCTATATATTGAATTTGAACGCACATTTCAATTTACCGGGACGACATAAGGACTCTAAAAATTCCCAAAAAATATTTTTTAGCTTCGTATTGACGATACGGTCCTAACAAAACTAATTTCGTCAAATTCTGAGACCGTTTGAAAAATGGTCATTTTCTGGTCGATCGAAATTGACTAAAACTGTTAAAACACGTTTTACTTCGCCACGCTCACATATTGATTCAGAAAATTACGAATTTTGGAATCTAGCAATAATTCTACGTCCTGGATCCAACAAAAGTGGTTTCATAGAAAACCGAGGTCGTTTGCAAAATTTCCATTTTTAAGGGCTAGAATTCCATAGCGACTATTCTGATTTTTCAACTGGACGTAACTTTTGATTCCCGCGATGAAATTTTGATTTTTCGGATTCGTTGGAAATATATTCTCAATTAGATTCTAATATTTTTGGTTTGCCAAAATCCGTTTTATTTTGAATCCTGCACATTCATTTGAAATTCGAAATCGAAATTTCAAACTACTGCGCCATTTTCAATTCCTTTTATAATTAAAATAAATAATTTCTAACGTCGATTCAAATAAATACATACGTTCTAATTCTGTTCAAAATAAATTTCTCGTCGTTATTATTTAAAATAATTCATTTTAAATATTCAAAATTCATTAAAATTGCCAAAATAAAATTTTTAAATTGGCTTAGAATTTCCGGGTTGTTACAGTGAACCTATTCCTCCGGATGAAGTGAGGGTTTTAGTGTTAGTGAAATACCAGAAGTGAGTCTGGGACCGGACGTAGTACAATGGTCCGAACCAGTATAGATCGACTGTGTGATTTACTGCTTTCTACGCTAATATATACACTACACCCTATTCTCCATTCTACACGATCCTACTATCATATAGTCTCTTTCAAGGGCACGCTTTACTGAATTGGATATAAGAGGTTCAAAACAAGGAAAGTGGGTATGAGTGTGTTTCGATGGAGTCATGAACGTGCATGAATCTGATTAGGTAAACTAATCCGATGTAACACCAGTAAATAGGTCCGTGTTATATAAGTTGTCGGGTTAGGGAGTGATACACTCTACTATCGGGACTGACACAAGGTATTTACGTATTAGGGAGTAGATCACATGGGTAGTAATTATGGTACACCTAATCCTACTGTTACGTAATTAGGTTAATACCTAATCCTGTTATGTAATTAGAGTACACCTAATCCTGTCATTTAATCATGTTGTTTATGTTAAGTACTTAGGTTAACGCCTAATCCTGTCATACTAGTATTGGTATAACAACCTGTTTTTAGGATGTATATGAGGAGCATTACTCAATCACTATTTTATCATGTTTTTCCTGTTTATCTAGTTTATCCTACTTTTATTTTGTTAACCTATTGCCTTATAATTTTGGTGCTTTCTCATCCAGTCTTTATTTAACGGTCCTGGTATCTCCATTTTATGCATATTTGAAAATCACTGGAACACGCCAGACTTTATGTCTGTCCCTTTTGTTTTTGCTTATTTCTCTTCGTTTCCCCCTAGGTCCTCAGAGTGGTAGCACTCCTCAGTGATTAGAACTTTCTCTTTCAGCTTGGATCTGGACTTCCTGAGATGTACCGCTTTGACTTACTTTCTACTCTGTTATGGCTTGCAACGAGGGATATGGTTTTGTATTATCGCACTCTGTTATTTTGCATTATGAGACATATTTGAGATTCTTGGTTTTTGATGTAACTAGTTTAATCATATAACTTGATTTGGGACAGTTGTATTTTCAATAATAAAGTTGAAATTTCTGCTGCTTGCTTTATATCTGTCTTGTGAATTTTTGTACTATTTACCTATCGCGTTTCACGAAACTCAATGCATTTCTTATGGGTGACATTAATGGAAGCGGGGTGTTATATTTGGTATCAGAGCCGAAGGTTACAAGATTATAGACAATTATTGGAAAATTGTTTTCAAACGCAAAGTATTTTCAAATAAAACCCATTTTTGAAAAACGTATCCCCTCAAGCCATATTCAATATTGTCTCGATCTCTTATTGAATCTTTATTTCTTCTCTTTTCAGCATGTTTGGGGCACCCAATCTTCCTCAGGGCATTCCACTACCGACATGGTTCCATAGGTATCTTGAGGCCACGACACCTGCCGGAGTTCAAGGAGATGTCCCACCCCCAGCTGCAGCCGCTGTAGCTCCACCTCTATGAGTAAATAACTATTGTAAGCTACAGAAAGACTTTTACGCTATGGGAGGAAACCGTTATGTGTTGAGGCGCGAAATTGTCTTAGAGAAACGGAGAGCGCATTTGGTATTTTTGATCTTGACGACAAAAGGAGGATAAAGTTGGCCTCATGGAAACTGAAGGACGATGCTTCTTACTGGTGGGAGGTGACATAGGCAGGACAACTAGTAGCTACTTGGGATGATTTCATATAAATATTTGAGATGAAGTTTTTATCTCAGGCGGAAGAAGGATTACAAATAGAGAGATTCTTGGCTTTGAAATAAGGGGACATGTTGGTTAAGGAGTATGTAAATAAGTTTAATCAACTGATGAGATTTGGTCTAGACTTGGTAAATACACCCCATAAGAAGGCTCTTAGGTGTGCGAGAGGGTTGAATTAACCTCTCCAAGGATTTGCATTATCTCATATACCGATAGGGGCGACGTTTGAAAGGCTGGTTGACATGGCTCTACTGCACGAAGATAGCAAGGATATTAAGAAAGACAGTAAGGCCGAGGAGACACGGGCTAAGGGCGAGAAAAAGAAATGTTGACCCAAGAAGGGAGCACAAAAGAAAGGAGGAAAGCCTGACAAGGCTCGGTTCAAGAAAGATATCAAGTGTCATGGTTACAAATTTTTTTGTCATTTTTTGAAGGACTGCAGAAAGACGAAGAAAGCCTGCTTTATTGTTTACAAGTAGAACACTTCACTAAGCAATGCCCTAGAAAACAAGGACAAGGGGAAGGATCTTCTGGACAAGTACATTCTCTTGAGGCTAGTGGACCTGATCGAGGTAGGAAAATCACTATTGAAGGTTTGATTTCCTTTTTGACTATCCTGTTAGCACCCTCTTTGATTCTGGTGCTTTTCATTAGTTTATATATAATTCTTTAGTAGACAGTCTGCACCCTAATGCTCTCTGATCATGTAGTAGTCTCAAACCCTAGGGGAGATACGTCTCATTTACGCATGATATGTAGGGGTTTGAGAATTTCCATCTTGGGCATCGAGTTTGAATGCGACGCATATGTTCTGGGCTTTATGGGCTATGGTTTGATTGTAGAAATGAATTGGCTAGCCATGTATGGTGTCATTCTTGATTGTGAAAAGAGAGTAGTTAGACTTCTTACTTGTCATGGTAGAACTCTCAAAATTTCCTACGACCCACAAGGGCCGGGGATGCTCAATTTCCTAGATTCTCTTGATACTTCTGTTGACGATTTGCGATCTGTTCCCATAGTCATAGATTATCCGGACGTGTTCGATGATGTTAAGGGGTTACCTTCACAGCGTGAGATAAACTTCTGGATCTACTTGGTAGAGAATGCGAAGCCAGTTGCTCTACCAGTGCTCCACATGGCTCCTAGAGAAAAGAGGGAGCTTAGCAAGCAAATAGGGGATCTATCCAAGATATTTGACAAAGTATATCAGAGTAGGGGCTCTAGTCGTCTTTGTAACTAAGGAAGACAAATCACTTCATTTATGCATGGACTATAGAGAGTTGAATAAGCTCACCAAGAAGAATAGGACTCCAGTTCCGAGGATGGGCGACTTGTTTAATCAGCTAGTAGGCGCATCAGTTTTCTCGTAGATGGAATTGGCCATAGGATTTCATTAGTTGAGGGTGGCGGAGGACAAATATGACTGCATTCAGAACTCTAGACGGTTACTTTGAATGGTTGGTCATGCCTTTTGAGCTAACCAATGCACCCGCATATTATATGGACTTGATGAGTACGGTGGTTAGAGAGTTTTTGAATAAGAATGTGATGGTCTTTGTGGATGACATTCTAATCTTCTCAAAAAATGAGAAGGAGCATGCCCTACACTTAAGAGAGGTTTTACGCACTCTCAGATCGCATCAGCTCAAAGAATTTTTTTTCTAAGTGTCACTTTCGGAGAAAGAATGAAGGTTCCTAAGGCTTGTGGTCTCCAAGGACAGGATAGCAGTAGATCCCACTAAAGTGGTCGCAGTTCAAGATTGGAGGGCTCCAAAGAATGCGATGGAGGTGAGAAGTTTTCTAGGGTTGACATGATATTATAGAAAGTTTATCAAGGACTTTGCGAGGATATCAACCCCACTCACTCGATTAACGAAAAAGAACTTTACTTTTTCATGGAGCATTGATTGCGAGGATGTCTTTTAGAGACTGAAAAGGGCTCTGACAACAACCCCAGTTTTGAATCTCCCCAATGGAAGTAAGATGTTCACGGTCTACACAGATGCTTATGGCAAAGGACTTGGTCCATTCTGAAGCAAGAGAGATGGATAGTGTGCTATGGTAGCAGACAGTTGATAGTTCACGAGAAGAAATAATCTACCCATGATCTAGAGTTAGCTACTATAGTGATCGCGTTGAAGTCTTGGCGACATTAACTACTTGGAAAGAGATTTAAGCTATACACTTATCATAAGTCGCTCAAATACTTGTTCTCACAGAAGGATCTCAACCTAGGGGTGTAACAGTGGATGGAGTTCCTGGCGTCCTATGACTTTGAGATAGCTTATATCCCGGGCAAGGGTAATGTAGTGGCGAACGAATTGAGTAGGCAGAGGATGACTTTGAGTCAATTCGTAGAAAGGCGGAGCTTGGAGTTTATATCGACCTTTGATTTTAAGTCATCTACGGATTTCACATTGGGATTGCTAGCATCATCGGAGTTCGAACTACTCTCATAGAGCGTATTGGACCTATGCAGTGAGAGGACCCGCAAATATCAGACATCTTGGACAGAGTTGGTAGAGGAGAGAATTCTAGTTACCTAGTTAGATATACCGTGGATGAGAAAGGGTGACTAAGATGAGATGGAAGACCATGTGGCCCTAGAATTGGGGAATGGCTAAAGGCAGTGCTTGAAGAAGTTCATCATTCTTGGATGATTATCCATCCGGGCGGCGACAAGATGTATCGAGACATGAAGAGAGTTTTCTTTTGGATTGACATGAAAAAGGATGTGGCGGGATTTGTAGCCCGATGTTTGACTAGTCAACGAGTAAAGGTTGAACAAAGGAAACCTGACAGATTGCTTCAGCACTTGGATGTCCCACAATGGAAGTAGGGGAGTGTCTCTATGGATTTCATCGATGGTTGCCCCGATTGAGGAAGGAAATAAGAGCATTTGGGTGATATTAGACAGACTTACGAAGAGCTCTCACTTTATTCCTGTCAAGAGTAAGAGGACGACAACTTGGATAGCCTCGATATATCTTCGAGAGATAGTCCAACTTCATGCGGTACCTTCCAGCATAGTAAGTGACCGTGACCCTGTCTTCACTAGTGAGTTTTGGAAGAGCTTACAAGAAGCGTTAGGTACACAACAACGTTTGAGCACGACATACCACCCTCAGACCGATGGACATACTGAGAGGGTGAATAGAGTTCTTGAGGATCTTCTAAGATTGTGTATCCTACATTTCATAGGGACTTGAGAGGAGCATCTCCCATTGGTTGAATTTTCCTACAACAACAGTTACCAATCGAGTGTAGGCATGACACCCTTCGAAGCGTTATACGGACGACCTTGCAATTACCGACTACTTGGTGGAAGCCTACAACAGACTTCTACTTGGACCTGAGATGATTCGAGATACTTCCGAGAAGATTGATATTATCCGTCGAAGAATGAAAGCAGTCCAAGACAAACAGAAATCTTATGCCGATAAAAGGAGGACCGATTTGGAATTTGAAGTTGGAGATATGGTCTTCATTAAAGTATCACTACTAAGGAATGTAGTTCGTTTCAGTTCAGTAGGGAAGTTGGCACCAAGATTTGTAGGGCCATTCCCTATAGTGGAGATGTAACGACCCGCATTCTACGCATCGAAAGATCGTAGAATATTTCTTTCTTTCACATACGGAGTCGTATGGTCATGTAACTTTGGGAGACGGCTATTGAGGTCATTTCCCATGTTCATGATTTTTGTCGATTTTTAAATGACCGTTTTGCCCCTAGTTAATCTTGCTTTGGCCATAACTTTTGGTTGGAAAGGAGTTTTGACCTGAAACCACTTCCATTGGCTCCGGATGATGGTTTACAATTCCGTAGAGTGGTCATTAGCCAAACAGACTTACCATTTGGGAGTTATGGCTAAAACAAGTTTCAGATGGTGAAAAACAGCTTAATTCGGCTTAACCGGGTGATTAACAGCTAGGCCCAAAGGGGAATTTCGGGATTTGGAGTATTTAAGGGCTGTTAGGGTTAGGGATTTCGGTTTTTCTCATTTCCCAGCCGCCATATACATCTTAGAAAACCCTAACAATGGCCTCCAACATCTAGAATCATCCCTATTCACTTCTTAATCAAGTTTTGACTTAAACTACATCAAATCAAGGAGAAATAGCACCAAATCAGAGTTGGAGTTGCTGCTAGGCATTGGAATTCGACCCATACAGTAGATTATTTCAGTTCTAAAGTTTAATTGTGGCAAACGTGAGTGATTAGCATTGTTTTGACACTAGTTACAGTTAATTAGGGTGATTAGTGAGAATTAGCGAATTTATACACTAATAAATTCTGGAAAAATAATTATAAATTCGAAAATAATGTTTTAGACCTCTGTTAGAAATTTGGTTTGATTTGGTTAAGTTTTACTAATCATATCATTAGTTTTGCCTAAACATGCTTAGGGGAAAATATGGGATTTTGGGTATGTTTGATCCATTTTACATGCTATAGTTGTTGTTTTGGTGTTTATGCTTGATTGTACATGTTGCTACGACTGAATAGTATGATTTGTGATTGTTTAGAAGTGCTAGATTGGTTGAAAACGCCGTCGAATGGCGTAAACAATCGCTGGAAGAAGTGCAAGAATCTGGCCGATCCGGATCGGATCGGAGGAAGGAGCCCGAACCGAACCGCCCCTCCAAGCTGTTGCGTCTCCCACGACCCAATCCTCCTATCGTGTGCCACTCCAACCAGAACCGATGCACCATGGAGAAGCTTGAGAGACCCGACCTGACCCGGAGTGCTTAGGGAGAAGGACCGAACCAGAGGAGTTTTCCACGAAGCCAGGAGGTGTGGACCCCGATTCGAACCACTGGAGGAAGGTTACCCCGATCCGAACCGCTGGAGGAAGGTTACACCGATCCGAACCGATGACGCGCGCACCAGAGTTATTCATTCCTAAGGGGAATGAAGAGATGACGGTAAACACGGATGCATGTGGTACCAGACTAGGTGCTGTATTGATGCAAGGAGGTAGGGTTGTAGCTTATGCAAGTCGGCAACTGAAACCGCATGAGAAAAGATACCCTACCCATGATTTGGAATTCGCAGCGATCGTGTTTGCACTGAAGATGTGGAGACATTATCTCTTGGGAGAAAGATTCAAGTTGTTTACCGATCATAAATCATTAAAGTATCTCTTCTCCCAAAAGGATCTAAATCTCCGACAGCAAAGATGGTTAGAGTTCTTGGCTTCCTATGATTTCGACATCGCATATACACCAGGAAAGGGCAATGCGGTGGCTGATGCATTGAGTAGGAGACATGCCAGTTTAGGGGCTATGTTTCTAGAATGGAAGCAACTGGAGTACATCGCTGGGTATGATTTCATACCAAAGTGCGAATTGGATCCAGAAATGTTAGCAAGTTTGACGATCAGACCCACTTTGATTGAGCAGATTGGTTCCAGTCAGAGGAACGACCCTAACCTATTGGAAATCATCTCCAAGTTAGAGATGGGATTGATGAGGAGATGAACAAGTATGGGCCTGATCGAGATGGATGGCTTAGAAAGAATGGAAGACTAGTTGTACCCAATGTCAATGGATTGAGAGATGAAGTTCTTAGAGAATGTCATCACTCAAAAGTGACTATACATCCCGGTGGTAATAAGATGTACCAAGACATGAAGCAGACCTACTACTGGGAAGGGATGAAAAGAGACATTGGGAAGTTTATATCCAAATGCATGAATTGCCAGCTTTTTAAAGTTGAGCAAAAGAAGCCTAGTGGTTTGTTGCAACCATTAGAAGTTCCAGTATGGAAATGGGAACAAGTGTCAATGGATTTCATTGATGGGTTACCAAGGATTAGATCGGGCCATGATAGCATTTGGGTGATTGTGGACCGATTGACTAAGAGTGCAAGGTTTATACCTGTCAAGTCAAATAGGACGACAACTAAGTTAGCGGAATTGTATATGAAGTGGGTAGTGAGATTTCATGGAATACCCAAGGGCATTGTGAGTGACCGAGATCCGTTGTTCACTAGTGGATTTTGGAAGAGCTTACAAGAGGATTTAGGATCAGAATTACATCTCAGTACAAAGTATCATCCTCAAACTGACGGACTGACAGAGAGGGTGAATCGAGTGTTAGAAGACCTCTTGAGAGCTTGTGTACTGGATTTTGGTGGATCATGGGATGACCATTTGCATCTAGTAGAGTTTGCATATAATAATAGCTATCAATCCAGTATCGGTATGGCTCTATTTGAAGCTTTGTACGGAAGACCGTGCAACTCACTGTCATGTTGGGTAGAAACTGGTGAGAAGTTTGTACTTGGACCCGATGTGATAAGAGAAAATTCAGCTAAGATTAAGGTTATTCAACAGCGAATGAAGGTTGTCCAAGATAGGCAGAAGAGTTACGCTGATAAGAGGAGAAAGGAATTAAAATTCTCCATTGGCGACTTGGTGTTTATCAAGATTTCTCCGTTAAAGAGCGTAATACGATTTGGCAGGAGAGGCAAGTTAGCACCAAGATTTGTTGGTCCATTCCCAGTTCTTGAGCAAATTGGGAATTTGGCATACAAAGTTGAATTACCAGAGAAGATGGAAGGATTTCACAACGTATTTCATGTTTCCCAGTTAGGAAGTTCGTGCATGACCTAGATGTGACTATTTCACCTGATCAGTTGGATGATATCGAAGTTGAACCCGAGGCGGTTGAGAACCGCAAGCCTATGCGTATTGTTGGAAACGATACGAAGCAACTTCGAAGGAAAGCGGTGAAGTTAGTCAAAGTTCAGTGGGGGTGAGAATGAGAATGAATGTACTTGGGAGACAGAGGAAATCATTAGAGAGACGTATCCAGAACTCTTCGCCTGGTAAGATTTTAACTTCGATTTAGTTTTTCCGCATGCTAGGATATGCTTGTTTTGTTTGTTTTGCATGATTGACTGTTTTATATGGTTGGTAGGCATGCGGGATCCTTTGTATGTTTTGGGTTGGAGGGGGGAGGGGGTGGGAGGGGGGGGGAGAGTGTAACGACCTGCATTCTACGCATCGAAGGATCGTAGAATATTTATTTCTTTCACATATGGAGTCGTATGGTCATGTAACTTTAGGAGACGGCTATTGAGGTCATTTTCCATGTTCATGATTTTTGTCGATTTTTAAATGACTGTTTTGCCCCTAGTTAATCTTGTTTTGGCCATAACTTTTGATTGGAAAGGAGTTTTAACCTGAAATCACTTCTATTGGCTCCGGATGATGGTTTAAAATCCCGTAGAGTGGTCACATTAGCCAAACGGACTTATTGTTTGGGAGATATGGCTAAAACAAGTTTTAGATGGTGAAAAACAGCTTAATTGGGCTTAACCGGGTGATTAACAGCTAGGCCCAAAGGGAGATTTCGGGATTTGGAGTATTAAGGGCTGTTAGGGTTAGGGATTTCGGTTTTTCTCATTTCACAACCGCCATATACATCTTAGAAAACCCTAACAATGGCCTCCAACATCTAGAATCATCCCTAATCACTTCTTAATCAAGTTTTGGCTTAAACTACATCAAATCAAGGAGAAATAGCACCAAATCAGAGTTGGATCTGCTGCTAGGCATTGGAATTCGACCCATACAGTAGATTATTTCAGTTCTAAAGTTTAATTGTGGCAAAGGTGAGTGATTAGCATTGTTTTGACACTGGTTACAGTTAATTAGGGTGATTAGTGAAAATTAGCGAATTTATACACTAATAAATTCTGGAAAAATAATTATAAATTCGAAAATAATTTTTTAGACCTCTGTTAGAAATTTGATTTGGTTAAGTTTTACTAATCAGATCATTAGTTTTGCCTAAACATGCTTAGGGGAAAATATGAGATTTTGGGTATGTTTGATCCATTTTACATGCTATAGTTGTTGTTTTGGTGTTTATGCTTGATTGTACATGTTGCTACGACTGTATAGTATGATTTGTGATTGTCTAGAAGTGTTAGATTGGTCGAAAACGCCGTTGAATGGCGTAAACAGTCGCTGGAAGAAGTGCAGGAATCTGGCCGACCCGGATCAGATCGGAGGAAGGAGCCCGAACCGAACCGCCCCTCCAAGCTGTTGCATCCACGAGACGATCTGGACCTGAACCCACGACCCGATCCTTCTATCGTGTGCCACTCCGACCGGAACCGATGCACCATGGAGAAGCTTGAGAGACCCGACCCGACCCGGAGTGCTTGGGGAGAAGGACCGAACCAGAGGAGTTTTCCACGAAGCCAGGAGGTGTGGACCCCGATCCGAACCACTGGAGGAAGGTTACCCCGATCCGAACCGCTGGAGGAAGGTTACACCGATCCGAACCGATCCGGAGAGGGTGCTACTAACTGATATGAACCCAAGCCTATATGATGATCACGAACTGAACGAAGACCGATCCGGAGATGGTGACCAATAACCCGAGATGCAAAGGTAGTCCAACGGGAAGTTTGTACTCAGAATCCAGTTGGGAACCAACGAGTCGACTTCATGAGTTGGGCTTTGCTGCGGGACGTGTGCTAAGGGGTTGTCGATGTCTATAACTTTGGATCACTATGTGTAGGGAGTACGTGAACGGATTCAGGGCCACAGTGGCCCAGGTACGACTAAAGAGCTATAGACCAATGAAGTAGGGTCATTTGTAAAGGTTTGGTCATGATCCATGTGGTAAGCTTGGTAGTAGCAGTAGTTGTACAAGTCGAACTCTGTCACTACTTCGATGGGTCTAGTGATTGACAGTGGTGGACATCGTATGCTTTACGCACTGAGTGCGAGATGTGAGGATGATTGCTATGGTTGATTTGTTTGCCATCATTATGACATGCACACCCCCACCCCCGTTATTTTTACACCATCCGTTTAGTGGCACCTTAGAGTATTGTACGGTATGTAGTGCTAACTCTTTGGTTGCAGGTCCAGGTTCATGTATGGTTTAGTATACCTGTTATTATTCTGTTTAGCTGCTTATCGCTCATACCAAACTTTTTGTCTGACCCAGAGTTTTATGTCTCTTCTTATTACTCTGGGTGCTCTCACGAGCAGACTAGAGACAAGTTAGCTAGGTATGCACGAGTAGCTGATCCGGAGACGAGCAGGAGGCTCCCACGTATGATACATATATAGATATTCTCCATGTGTTGTTGAAGATCACTGCTTGGGCATTAGTAGTGCACTCTTCCTTTCTTTTGTTTAGAGACAGTAATTTGAAAAGTTGTAATAAGCTGTATTTAGACTTCCGCTACTCTGATGTTGGTTTTAGTTATCAGCTTATGCACTGTCTCGCATGTTTTATGTCAAGATTATATTATTATTATATTTTGTTCCATGCGCTGTGAGACATTCTACAGGTTTTCGATTAGTTCATTCTCTTCTTTGCTTTCTTTGGCGACCGTTTCGTACTAGTCGGGCATGTGTACAACGCACTTTCGGAGGAAATGCCGGCTGGTGCAGGGCGGGCCGTCACAGGAGAGGATAGGTCAGATGGCCTATAGGATTTAGCTACCGGACCGACTAGCAGGCGTACACGATGTGTTTCATGTTTCCCGTTTGAGGAAATGTCTACATGATGTGGTGGAGATAGTGGAGCCGAGCACACTTGAAGATGTGAAGTTGAGAAGGAAGCATCGGTGAGAAGAGTTCCTACTCATATACTTGGATCGGAGATCAAGAAACTACGCAGCAAAGAAACCAGAATGGTGAAAGTACAGTGGAGAGAATACTACGAAGATGCGATGTGGGAACCCAAAGACAAGATTCGCGCTTCTTATCCTTTTCTTTTTGAGAGTACGTTCTTGATTTCTTTTCCAAGCTTTTACTTTGCATTTGCTTCTATCATTCAAGTATATTTATCCTATCATTCGAACCTTCAATCCTTAGGTAGAATCCAATGGTTGGAAAAGTGTGTTTGAGACATGTTATGATTGATGGTTGCAAGTGGTTGCAAGTGTTTGCTAGTGCTTGCTGGTGAACGCATATACATACACTAGGCACTAAATTGGCTCAAGCATTTACATACTGCATATAAATGTGTGAGCATTTTTATTTTCTATAGATGGAAATGGTTGAATCATCGTATGGATGTTGCATTTTGGTGAATGATTGTGCACACATATAGAGCTTGTATGTTATACTAGAAATCTTTTTGCATACATATTGGATACATAACACAAACATATATTGCAATAAGGAGGTCAGCTGAAGTAGTCGGTCGTCTCATTTTTGCATTACTGTAAGGACATATACACACAACACTTTCGTATATGTTCATACAAGCATTAAAAATTCTTAAGGACAATAAATTTCAGTGGATGACAGATCAGCCGATGATTGTAGGTGGCTGTCAGAGTATTAACATTTCTTCTTAACTTAGAGATTTCGGGGACGAAATCTTTAAGTAGGGGATAATGTAACACCCCAAAATTTAGTACATTATAACCATATAGTAAAGATAATAAATTGGGGATTACTTAATTAAATATTCAGAATTAAGTAAAACTGGCTTTATCTTTAAGTAAGGACATATTTTATTTTTGTTGCGATCTCGGAAAAGTTTGCGGAAATCAGATAACGTAGGAAAAAGTTATGAACCCTAGAAGTTTGTACTTACATAACGGGTTTATATATAAGTATGTGATTCAAATAAACTCAAACGAAGGCGACATGAAAACCTGGACCGTTATGGGCGACCTATCTTTGGCCTGGGTCGACCTATAGGTTAACCCAGTGGGTCGGTGGGTCGACCCACCCAGATCCAGGCAGGATTCTGAATTCTGTATTTTGACTGTTTTATGGGCTAGGTTCGTTGCTGACTCAGCGCTACATGTATGACTTAGATTGAAAACCTAATATCTAAAGGTTAAAATTAGTTGTGTAAATCTATAAGTGGCTCTCTCCCATTCCGATACACACAATTATCCTTTATACTCTCTGTCTACATGAATCAACTGTAAAATAAAATACATAATGGCGAGATGCTGTTGAAGCCTAGATATACAGAGATATATCAAATTCAAGAACTACATACAACAATAAAAGAGATAGAAGCGAACTTTTCTACAACATATATATATATATAAGAAATATATTCTCTTCTTCAAAACGACCCGCTGTGAGTTCCCTGTTATTTTCAAACCTGATATCTAGAACTATACCATGTTAGTATATAGTTTTGGGTTTAGAACGTATAGTGTTTATAAGATAATTGTTATATATGTTCTTCACTGTTATTCACTGCCAGATGATTTTACTGCCAGATGATTAATTAGTTATGTGTATACATCGTCATTTTCCCTATTCCTACCGTTTTAGTTTATTTCCAGGCTTGCTTATATGCCTATGCAGTTGATCTGATTCTATCTTCCTTTTTCCCTTTTTTTTATTTAAGCTAAGCCTAGGTCATTGGAAGCCTAGGCTACGTCCGATTTAAGTTTGTGTATAGTTAAAAATTGAGATAACAGAAATGACATGAAAATGGGGGAATTTAAGCATATTGTTAAATTGTGGACATTTTGACTGTAATTTGGGAAAGAGATAATATGCATATACTTGTACTTGTTGTAAGTGGAGACATAAAAAGAGATAATATGCATAAACTTGTATATATTGCAATTTGGGAATAATGTGCATAAACTTGTACATGCTGTAATTTGGAAATAGAATTGAACCGAATATTTTTCATATGTATGGACATGTTAGATTTGACTTAATACAGACATTAAGTAAATGACATGTTAAAATATTGTAAGAACCATATGTAGGCTAATAAACCGAATTACTTTACCCTCAACTGGACAGGTGTTCTGGAGAAAGGTTGTACACATATAATAATTAATATTACAACCACGCTTATTAGTAAACATAAATCTGTTAGGTTAAACCTAATTATTAATAAGCTAATAGGTCCCTCGTTCTGCTGTTGCATCGGGTTTTGGGGACTCTTAAATTCTAGTTACTTGTAGGCACAAGCTTAGGATGTTTAGCCTGTGTCAATCTTGTTGTGTGGAACCCATATCAGTCAGTATCGTTGTTGATATTTTGTTAGAGGGTCACGCACTAGGTGGGGTTCAGAGCATGCTTTACTGAACTGGATTGCAAGAGATTCAAAACGAGAAAGTTGGATACGGGCGCGTTTCGGCGGAGTCATAAGCGTGCATGAGTCCGATTAGGGAAACTAAGCCATTACAACACCAGTAAATAGGTCCGCATTATATAAGTTTTCGGGTTAGGGAGTGATACACCCTACTGCCGGAGCTGACACAGGATATTTGCGTATTAGGGAGCAAATCACATGAGTAGTAATTAGGGTACACCTAATCCTACTGTTGTGTAATTAGGGCAACACCTAATTCTGTTATGTAATCAGAGTATTTTGTTAAGTACTTAGGTTAACGTCTAATCCTATCATACTAGTATTGGTGTAGACACAATCTGTTTTTAGGATGTAAATGAGAAGCATTACTCGATCGCTACTATTTATGTTGTTAACCTATTGCCTTATAACTTACAGTGCTTTCCCATCCAGTCTTTGTTCAATTGTCTTGGTATCTCTATTTTTATGCGTATGTGAAAATCACTGGAACTCTCTGGACTTTATGTCTGACCCTTTTGCTTTCGCTTCTTTCTCTTCCTTCACCCCCCCCTCCCCGGGGGGTCCTGAAAGTGGTAGCGCTCCTCGGTGATTAGGACTTTATCTTACATCTTGAATCTGGACTTTCTAAGATATACCGCTTTGACTTACTTTTTACTTTGTTATGGCTTGCTACGAGGGATATGGTTTTATATTATCACACTATGTTATTTTGCATTATGAGACGAATTTGAGATTCTTGGTTTTTGATGTAACTGGCTTTATCATGTAACTTGATTTGAGTAAGTTTTTAATAAGAAACTATATTGATTCAGAAGTATCAAACTCATTAAAATGAATATTATTTTTGTAAGATAATTATAATTTTACAAGTTACACTATTTTCCTTGTTAATGATTTTTGTCATTCGGATTTCCTACTAATGTTTTCCACAGGGCAATAAACAATATATCAACTAAACTGATATATGTAAGCAAAATAATAATAAAAGGGGTCAATGTTCAAATATGTATCAAAAGAAACAATATCAAATTACCATATAAACATTCAAGATTTTGAAAATGCACATTCAAGGAAGGATGTTGTATCATACGTAAATTAGTTGCAAATGAACATGCTTAATACCAAAAGACTTTATTGTAATCTTTACAACAAAGAGAGTTACAAACACAACTCATTTATAGTGCATCTTATATTTTCAATGAATAAAACTATCTTTTATTTTTCATTTCTAATGGGTTGTCATCCTTTTCAGCTTACAACTACTATTCAATAGTTTAGAACTATCATAATAACGAATGCTCGACAAAACACACAACACTGGCGTGAACGATCCTTTAAATAACACTTAAAGTCTAGTGAGTATAAATAAGATAAGATAGGACTAGGTTTTCGCCCATGGGGTTGGACCGAATGAATCCAACGTAGGGTTATACTGTAACGAGGGCTGGACCATGTCTGGCTACGTTTGCGTGAACTGAAACACAAATGGAAACATAAACGGTGTGAGCCATAAAAATTGCGTTAACTGATTCTTGTTTCAGCTAGAGCTAGTCCTCAACTCTTCATCATCATATTCTATATTTTCAGATGAAACCAGATACGAGAAATAGCTCTACTGATGGACAAGAAACCGTTAGCGGATGACTCATTTATCACAAGTAACGATAGAGACGCAGAATCAATTCCCACTACATATTACAATACCGTGCACACAACCAAAAAACTTAAATGATCAAGTGACACATGTCGATGCACTGATACGTTTGCGCTCTCCAAAATCACTATGTAGCAGCAAAACGCTTGCATATCGTAACCCATTCCACCAAAACTGGCAGTATCTGACTTCGATCATCAGGAATTCCACTTTCCTCTGCATCAAGCACGACTACTCACATTACATGCAAGACTGATAGTACAACGGTTTACAAGCACACAAAAATCCATCAATGATCCTCGAAGTCGCATCTGCCCGTTTCTTCAACTCGCATTCACCTTAAAGTAAATGAACGAGTACGTCATAATCAAACTAACACCGCAATATTTTGCATATTACCAAGTATAAATGGGATTTTGCACTTGAGGTGGCAAAAGATGCAAGTCATGAGAGTGTTGTTTATCATAGTCCCTAGAATTTGGTATGGCTCCAGTAGACAATCTTAGTATCTCATTTCCAGTTAAGCAATAATGAGCGAAAGCAAGTCCTCCATCGACGACTTCAGTCAAACTTGGCATAGAAACCGACTTTTTGATCGCCTTGTTTCCGAACTTGTTCTTACTACGATTGCTTTGGTTGTCACTGAGAACTTTATCAAGCTCGGAATATTCGATAAATCTTTCAGTTGCAGCTTCCCAAGACAAGTTATACAAATGCTCGGGAGTAAGAGGTTGAGGCTCGCTAGATAATGCTTCTCTTATTTTTGAAACAAAATCTTCAGGCGTTTTATATGTTAAGCAATTCGGGAAAGATCGGAAAAAATCATTAGACGGGTGGTCAGCACATATGACAAATTTTCCCATAGCAAGTGCCTCCGCAGTTGCTGTGCATAGTACATCGCTTACACTAGGATTTATGAATACCTTGTACCTGCAATAGCAATAAAACAGGTTAAATCAACTAATAAGCTTAAAAAAAGGTCCATCTGTTCAGTATAACTGAATTAAATATTCACGATAATGAGCATACAACAAGAATCAAAAGTTCCACTTAGCCGTTCCAAATGAATGGTATTATGCTGGAGGAGTTTATGACGAAACCAAAAATAGTTTTTGCGACGAATAAAAGAAGCCAAATAATATTACTTTATCCTTTAAAATCCAACAGGACTACCCAGTTTGTGTATCGAGCGTGTTGAGTGACCAAATGTCACTTGTTTGAGCCAACAATAACGGTGGTGGTTTATATAGAACTTTGCGATTTACTTGGAGCATGTGTTATGGGTTCAATGCAAATTTATTCAAAACTTAAGGAAAGCTCGGGTCTCCAGGTCTTTTGAAAAAAAAAAAAAAAATCACTCTTAAAAGCATATTTCAAGAATATTCAGAAAAGCGAACTCATATCACCTATGATGAATAAAGTAACACTTCAAAAACATTAGCATAAAGTCAAAAATCATAATCAAAGACGATGCTGAACAGATGCGCGTCTGGACAAATAATAAATAGGTAAACAAGGTGTCTATAATAAAACTTGTTCAAAAGTGAATGTGCAGTAACAAGGCACGAGGATGGATAGTGCACTATCGATAGAATTCCATCAGGTGTAATAATATAATAACCCATTATTGACACACCCACACAGATAACCGATGCTTAAGTTGAAACAACAAACTTTAGACATGAAAAACTCATCTACAAGACAAAGCATCAGGAGGGGGAGGAAAAAAAAGAAAAAAAAAAGAAAAAAGAAAAAAAAAAGGAGGAGGAACCCTTCAAGGTTATCAAGATAATTCAGTTTGAAAAAATGGAGCTAAGAGTTGTTTGCTCGAGTTATATGAATTCCACGGTGACTGGTCCAATATTAATAGAATTCCACTAAGAAGCATTGTTATAATATAAAAAATATTATTATTACATCAACATAGTTGACGGATCGACTAGTTAAGTTGCACCAGCAAATTTTACTGATATGAAGCTCGTCTACAAGCAAAAACCTATATAAATATGGAAAACAGACTTAACCAATGGTCATACTAGTCGTTTCATCCTAAAATTTTGTAGCTAACATCCATTTGCCCATTGGTTTGACGGTGGCTGTAATTGTGGGAGTCATGTAACAGATAAGATAATATCAGTACAACTCGAGCTGGTCTTTTTGCCTATATGGCAAAAGTGAGAGAATCTATCACTAGCAATTTTCACATTTTTTTAGCAGTATTTTTCACAAACATCCGTAATGAAATATGTAAAAAAGAGCGATTTCTTGCTATGTAAAATATAGTACCCGTGAAGTGACTGATCAGCATGATCTCTTCCTTTGAGAAAATTAAGATTTAAATCTAACTTCTTCGCAGTTGATTGAACTTCTAACGAGTCTTCTCCATTTCCGTACACATCAAGCTTGAAATCATCAAGACTGTTTTTGTTCGTTGCTAATAAATCTATCAGTTCCCTATATCCTTTAGCCCATACCATTTTTCCTAAGAAGTAGGCACCTTTAGAGAATGATTGTTCCCCATGTTGCTTATCTTCAGCAATTCTTTCGCCAACTTTAAGAAATTTGGGATTTACACCATGAACATTACAAATAGTTGATCTTGGTAGATCTTGTGTTGCTCCAGAAAGACGAAGAATCTGTGAGTATAATACAGCAGTTCTAATCAGCGTTTGTACAGCACGCACACATACATACTTATACATATGTATATGTGTGTATATATACATATATGTATATCAGAAAAAGATTCTTTTTAACAAGTATCAGGCATAATTTCACATTTCTTGTGTGTGTGTGTGTTAGAAAGAGATTCCTTTTAACAAAGTATCAGGCGTAATTTCACATTTATCCTTCTTCGTAGGAAAAGTTATCTCTTCATTGTCGTTTATACTGATTCGTTGTTGACATATGATTTCCATTTCGAAACAAAAACTATAAGGGACTGCTTCCGTATCAGATCACCACAGCGAAAATGATAGTATACTGCGAAATGGTGGGAGGGCTAACTTCTGATTGGATTTTTATGCCGGTAACTCTCAAGCTCATCTAATGTTTGCAAAAATAATAATTGTATCCGGTATTTGAGCTTATAGGTGGAGAATTCATGTTGGATTACTATACCTTGTGACAATATGCTCGTGCAACCCAGTTATTAATGTGCTTGACCATAAAAGCTTGTAATGCTCCATTTTTTTCCCTCTTGATATATTCCAAGTAATTTGTGTGAACAATGCCAACCACATGATTGAATTTATCAGTCCAACGGTTTCCATGATGATACCAGTTAAGGTGCTCAGGCTCTTCAAGAATTGCAATATCAGCCTCCTTAGAAGAAATGAATTGTGAAGTATCGCCAGCAGGTAAAATACTTCGCCTTTCTTTTGAGAACTGAAAAGAAATAGGAAACGAATGAATCATTATTCATTATGACAAATGTTTTCACACAAGAGTGCTCTGGACTGGTGTCATTTTTGGTCATTTGTAGGAGCAAGGATTTGTTGTTTCCACACAGTCCGCAACAAAATTCATTGTCCAGACAAAGCCAATCTTAGTACTCCGCTTATATCAGCATAACAGAAAGAATCAACGTCCAGACAAAGCTGATCTATTTTCATAAATATTAGAACAAATTGTTTATTTTTGAATTTTCTATTCAAACATCAGTATTCATGAAGCCATTCAGTACGGTTGAATGACAGAGAACAAGTGAAAGCTGCACACACAAATATAGGAGATGAAGAGGCAACGGTTTCTTCATAAAGAAAAGAGAAATAAAAGGTTGCTATCTTAATATGTAGACAAATAAGTAGTACATATTCATATAATTAATATAATTACCTTCCCGGGATAAAATGATATTTTGAAATCAGACTTAAACCCGACTCTTTCTTCCACCCAAGTCCGAATATAGGCCTCCTGCTCTTCTGGAGAAGTAAATGTCAAACTATCTGGATAAACCAATTCTTGATCTGCCTTACAAAGCCAAGGCACCAACAGAGTCACATTTTGCTTCGCTGTTTTAGCTAAATAAGCAGCACGGAATAGAGGATTTACAGCAGTTCCAGTCATCCAAGGCAGACTAGCAGTAGTAACTATAGCAACATGTCGCTTATCATCGCCTATAACATTGCTTTCTGAAGGACTGGCCCAGACACTGCTGTCAGCATGGTGCCCTGTGCTTTGACGAACACTGGCAATGCGAAAATCAAGTTCATCATTAATGATTTCATTTTCAAGGAGAGCCGGAGAATTGCAAATAAGTGGATCCTTCCTTTTGTTGCACAGTGATTCTACTACTTTGTCACATACATCTACAATAATGAATGTAGCATAGCTGCATAAGCTGGTATGTACAAGTAATCTACAAGTGCTCAGTTTTTTATCTTGACTAATATATTTTATTTTATTCCATAGTACACATGTATATAAGAAGCCTGGGTTAAAAGGAGAGGAAACATTAGTTTATTACCTCTGCTTATGCCAAGCTGATCAAATAATGGGCCAGATTGTCTAACAAGACATGCCAGCAGTTCATTGAGGTCCAATGGAGGTACTTCCTGCAAAAACGACAGAAAACAATAGGACAGATAAGAACAGAGAAAATCTACTTATGGTTATGAAATAATCTGCAATTTTAATCTCTTTGAGTGATTTATCTGAAATGCTTGCTCCAAAATATCCAACAAAAATAAGTTCAGCAGAAGATCACATTGAAAGATTTAATTAGATCATTAGTTGTCGCTATTAAATAGAGTTGCAAACAAAAAAAAATGTCGGGATAGAGTTCAAGTTCTGTGTAATAACGCAGTCTGTCCAGGGGATCATCTCTTTCCCAGTTTCTAAATCTAACTTTAGGAATCATGTTGAAATGCCTAAAATCAATGCGGTTATTTGGGCAACTTTTTTTTTTTGGGGGGGGTGGGGGGGGGGGGGGGTCTTACATGTTGTATGTGACGGTAATATATGCCAATTATGTTTTTCGCGGTTATTTGGGCAACCTTTTTTCCACATGTTGTATGTAATGGTAATCAACGCCAATTATGTTTTTCATAAGAAAAGGTTAAGTAGACAATTATATGGGGATCTCATAAATTATTCTCCAGTGTCATGGAATATTTATGTCTACACTCAGGAAGATTGTGGCATACCTTCAACTCTTGAGGCTCCTTGTATATAGATTTCTGCAAAAGACAAGCAGCCGATACATTAGTGAAAATGAAAACATTAAAAAAAGAAACATTCAAGGATGAACTAATGAGATGCATCTCAATTTATATTAATAAAGTGAACAAAGATGCATTAGAAGTTAGAACATGGCTATGATTATTAACCATCAATTAACTCCCTTCCACACCGGACTTAAAACAACAAAATTTCTATTACAAATTTACCCCTGCTAAATAAGTTATTTTAGACGAATCATTACCTTTATTTCAAAAAATAAAATAAAGGGTACATGATGATTTATCTAACAAAAAGAAACATGATGGTGAGTTCAAATCAGTGTTGTAAAGTCATTCTAGGCTAGCGCCTAGGCGCTAAGCTAGCCTTACAGCCTAGCTATTTGACTAATCCACCTAAATGGGACTTGTATTATCTAAGCATATAAATATGTTTACAAGCACTGTTTGCACGAATTTAGACATGGTTCCTCTTATACGGATTTTTTTTATGACTCAAGCAGTTTTACCTATATTATTATTTGTAAAAATGTCGAAAACCTATAAAATCTCATTTTAAATCAGTAAACACTAAACAAAATATTAAAATTCTGTACAAAATGCTCGAGTTTATCAAAAAACGATTATTTCGATTAATCCTCCCTAAACAATTAACCCAAATATGATAAATTTTAACAGTATTTCTCAAACAATCCACCTATCGTATTTTTTTCCTAGGTTCATGTCATGTTTCCCCCAATTGCATGGAATTGAGTAATCCAAATGTGTTATGCACTAGGAATGGAAAAAAATCTTAGTGTTGCGAACAGCATAAAATGATAAAACTAGTCATGTATCCACTAGAAATGAACGTAAGCCTACTTTGACAATCGCTCGTATACAAAAAAGTTAAGTGTTTTTAATAATTCATTAAAAACTAATGTAGATTTATGATCTGGCTTTTTCTCCATTTCATCAACAAAGATGAATAAAATTCTTTTTTCCATTTTTTTTTAAAGTTTAGATTTACGAACAAAATAAGAAGGTAAAATACTTGAATAAGGAGAAAGCGAAAATATCAAAAGGCCGGGATGTGAACTAACTAGAGTGGGAAAATAAACGGGGGGTGTTAATTTTTTTCAAATAAGTAGTGGGGTGGTAAAGGCAAATATTGGGGTGCTAATGGATTGAGCATTAGAACATTAGCTTCTCATGGCATCTCCAACATATCTTGTGCCTTACTATTATGGCATGTAATCTAACTGGGCAATGCTCGATGGTTGGATGCCTAATTAATACACGCAATCCTGAACATGTATTTAATGCACACCCAGTGCCCAGCATTTGTACAGGTGAAGCTGAACTTGTATTTAATACCATTGTTTAAAAAAAAAAAAAACGCCTCAATACTCACTTTGAGGCACGCCTCGAGAAAATAAAAGATAAAACGCCTTGAGATTTATTCAAAAAGACTTTTTTACCTCTGAAGCTTACGCCTCAACAACTTGAGGCATACAAAGCGTATAAAGCATACGCCTCGCACGCCTCAAACTCTAGAGGCATAAGACTCAAATATTAACACTAATAAAAGTCATTAAATTTAAATTATTTAATGGAAATAAAAAATAATAAAACTAATGAAAAAAATACCATTTTTTACTTGTAAATTTCAATATTGACATGATCAAGTAAGACTGTTTATGAAAACGATCTAGAGCTATGTAATGGATTTTCTCATTGTTATTTAAAAAATGTTTTTCAATAAATTTCACTAAATCTTCAAACAGATTTTACATATTGATTTGAATTGATAAACGAAATCAAAATTGGAGATGGTGGAACATGCAAATAGTTATAAGAAATCAAAATTTGAATTATATGAGTTTTATTTATTTATTTTTAATCTATAATAAAAATATGTACTTGTTCAAAGCCGGATCTTAATATTAAAATTTTACATCGGTTAATTTAAAATGTCAAATTTTCGTTACATGTTTTGCGTTTTATTTTGACCTGAAAGGCTTGTCAAATTTTCGTTACATGTTTTGCGTTTTATTTTTACCTGAAAGGCTTGCGCCTCAACGTTTTGAGGCTTACACCTCGCCTTATAAACCCGAGAACACCTCACGTACGCTTTTCGCGTTTTAAAACTTCGTTTAATACACGCCTGATGCAGGTGTGCGCCGAATGAACGCA
This sequence comes from Allium sativum, assembly GCA_030737875.1. Taxonomy (NCBI): domain Eukaryota; kingdom Viridiplantae; phylum Streptophyta; class Magnoliopsida; order Asparagales; family Amaryllidaceae; genus Allium; species Allium sativum. Next base: position 942,010,193 of record CM060909.1, on the reverse strand, counting down.
CGAGCGCTGACATGTGTCAAATGCATGCTTGGATGAAGATGTGCGTCAAAAGCACATTTGGACCCAATACATTGAATTGGAAACGTAGTTTTTAAGGCAATTTGTGTGCCTTATTTGTTCTGTTGGAGAGACAATTAGCAGCCTCAAAGCTAAGGCGTGCTTTTGCTAGAGGTCTTAGGCATCAAAAAATTTAATGAAGTCAAAGAAAACTGGATGCTTAAAATATACTGAAAGGTTGTTTGTTTTAATATTCCAATGATCAAAAAAGGGTTAATGGCGTACTATAACCATGGCTAACACAACAAGTTAAGAGTTTTTAATGAATACCAGAAAAATTCGAAACTTGTACGCCTCTGTATCCGATAAGCAGAAAAATATTCAACATCCGAAAAAGGATGCGCATTCGAAGACATCCACAATTGAAAATTGCTCATTCGGTTTTCTTTAAGATATAGTTTAAATTACGTGTATCTTAATACAATGAAATATATTTATTTATTACTCAAGTTAAAAGTTTATATTATAAGCTCAAAAGGCATATTAACTACTCAAAACTATTTATTATCATCATTTTTTTAAACACTAATAATCAATCTGGTTAAAAAAAAGTTTATGCTAAATTAAACTTTTACATTTATGTTTCTTCATTTATCAGTCGTTCGCGGATAGGATAATTATCTGATATTTATCTCTATCCGCGGATACAAATTTCCAATATCCGAAAATGAGTTTGGATGCGGTGGTACTATCAGCATCAAAAAGTATCCAGTGACAGGCCTATAACAGGTTGACAAAAGGGATAACAATACTGCACCAAAACAATGTCTGGAATATTAAAGAATTCATCATTCAACAGTTATATTTTACTGCACATGTTTTGTCAGCTGAAAGCTAGACTGTGTAATATTTTGCTCACATACCCACACACGCATGCACGCACCGCACACACACCCAACTCATATAACGTAAGCTTGTTACAGTACCATTTTAAAAACTCCCAAAAACATACAGTCAGTGATATACCAGATTATTGCTATTACAACGAACAGGCACACCAAATAAATAATCATACTTTTTTGTAAGTAAAGTAGGATATAATTCTACTCTGTTAACTCTATTCCAATGTTCATACATTCATATTTCCAAATTTCAGATTAAAACAAATTTTACGCAAACCCGGAAATGCTATATCCAAAGGGACATACAGTTTTACATAGCCTTAGAGCATAAACTTAACTGCTATCATGCTGTACAAGCATTTGCCAACTGACTATCTTTGTTTTTTTATCAAGAAATTCATAATAAAACTTTTGATTACTGATTCAGAACTTGTTTGTTGGTTTTTGCGTCAGTCTTCTAATGTATACAACTTGTGTGTTGAATGACATTTTGTTCCCCTTAGAACATTCCCAACCGTAGGGGTTGGTTTTGGCCAATTTAAACTGGATCAACCAAAACAAGCCAACAAAGGGAATAAACGTGGATTGCAATCCATGGCCTTTGGATTGCAATCTACGTGATGGTGTGGATTGCAATCCACACCACCTACTTAACCGGTTTATTTGATTGCAATCCACGCCATCTACGTAGCCGGCTTAACATAAGCCAGCTAAGGAGCTTCAAAAGGAGAAACTGGCTCCTTAACCGGCTAATTTAAAGCCGGCTATAAATAAGTCAGCTAGATTGCCAAAGCAACCCAAAAAAGCGCAACTGACCACTTGTAGGGGGTCATTGCTTCTCAACCAACCCACGGTTGGGAATGCTCTTATAATCTTATTAAAAACCTATAAAATTAACTCAATTTTAAATTTTCAATATTAACCATGGAAATTTAAAAAAAAAAAAAAATCCCAAAGTTCAGCACTTCTAAAATATATACTTCAGAAAATTTTAAATTTTAAATTCAAGATTTCAAAATATAAATTATTGGAAATAAAATTTGGAAAATATTTGTTTAAATAAAAAAATCCAAAAAAATTAAATTGGAAGCCCAAAAATTCATTACTTCTAATAGTTATAGTTTCACATACTAAATAACTGTAATTAATGATTTCAACAATCTGATCTTCCAAATTATTTTTTAAAACTTTTCTACTGTTAACAACCTTTTTTATCATTTAAAGCATTTATTTAGAATGCAAATAATTGATTATTCAAAATTCAATCAGCACTCAGCCTTTTAAACATGTGATTATAAGGAAATTCCGAAATGAATAAATCAATGAATCAACAGAAGTAGGGATTACCAAACTTAGTTTTACTTTCTCCACAAGTTCATTGCTCTTAAAGTTCCCAAATATTTCGTCAAACTGACTTTTTTGCTCAAATTCTTTCAGCCTCAACTTGAAATTCTTAACCAGTTCCCATTCTTTCTCCTTCTTGGCCCAATCTTTTCTCCTTATTCTCCTTCTGGGTTTCTCCTTCTCGAGCCCAACCAAACTTGAAAACTCGAAATTAGGAGATGAGTAAACCTTCCGAAGCTCTGAAATTTTCGGCTGTATCCTTTTGACGAACTCGAACTCCAAATCTTCGCTATTCTTCGTAGAATTCATAAAATTTTCAAGCTCGCGATCAGCTAGGTTCTTGAATGAGTTGGCTCGGGTGCGGATGAGTTGGAGATCCTCGCCTGCGGATGCACGAACTTCGCGCCAACCTTTGGAAAGGAACGAAAAAGCGGAGGAAGGTACGGCGGAGGTTGACGGCGGTGAATCCATGGATAGATTCAGCATTTTTACGGCTGGAAAATTGGGGAAAGTGCTCTTCCTTCTTTTCTTTTCGTTTATTTTGGGGGTCGGTTATGATTTTTATGTGGTTTGAAACTATGGAACAAGAAATAAGATGCAGCTAGAAAGATTTATTAGGTGCTTATTTTTCTGTTCCAGACCTCGACGAATGAAAATTTGCATAATTAAATTTAGACAAAATGCATTTTGGCGTGCGCAGAAACATTTTTGACTGCTTTAAAGTTTAAACCTGTGCAATTAAAACGATCAGCGATTTCAATGCGGCAAAAATACAAAAAGTTGTAGCAAAGATAAAGTAAAAAATAGTAGGATATAGCAGATGTATCTAAAATAGCATAATAACTCGTATTTAATGCTTTTACAAATATATAAGTGATAAATAAATAGAAAATTAACAGATAACTTGATTATAATTAGTGCATTCCTGATCTGACGAAAATGTCATTTCCTTAATTTGTATCATTCATTTAACTCACCTGTGTATATTTTTAATATCATTCGTTCCTATAATTAAATTCTGATACATATATCAATTCCGCAAATTTGTTTCTACTTAATTATATTTCAAATTTGAAATTCAAATATTTATATGTTTACATATTTTCTGCTTTATATAGCTTTTTTAAAAATTTTATTTTCTACTTTACTTTATATAATACGTATATACCAATTTTTAACCACTTTATTTAGAAGCAGTCAATCCCTTGGAATTTGCGTACGCTAATTATCATTAATTCTTTGATTATTTCTCTTCTTATATGTATATATTTTTAATATCACATGGCGAAAATTATTCCAATCAGCCTAAATTTCGATAGGAAATTAGTCAAAATTTTGAAACATTCATCTTTTACAAAGGCTACGTGGAGGACTTATCCCAACCAAAAAAGATAGACAACAATTTGATTAGTTGTCACACATTATGCCTCATAAGAAGTATGGTAATATATATTACCAATTCATGTATATTTATTACACAAAATATCACATGGCAAAAATTATTCCAATCAGGCTGAATTTCGATAGACAATTAGTCAAATTTTTGAAATATTTAGCTTTTACAAAAGCCACGTGGAGGATTTATCCCAACAAAAAAGATAGACAATAATTTAATTAGCTGTCACACATTATGTCTCATAATAAACATGGTAATATATATTATCAATTAATTCATGGAATTCTAGAAAAAATCCCCTTCATTCTATAAATAATACTCAATATAATCATTCATCTTCATCACTCTTTGATTTTCAACCTTTCCTGCTACTCCTCCAGCATTTCAATCTCATAGCCACTACTAATTTCTGTAAACCTTACTTTAGGGTAGCTTAATATGGCAACAGAATTCGGTCTATACAAATAAACCATGACCATCTATTGCTATCTTCAAAAGGAGAGATTTGATATATTTCATACATTTAACTCGCCTGTAGGTAAGTATTCAAACATTAATTATAATTGTAATGTAACGTATATTAATTATAATCCGCGAACATCAGTTATTATTGTAACGTATATTAATTATCATTAATTCTTTGACCGTTTCTCTTCTTCTATATGTATATTTTTTAATATCATTCGTTTCTATAATTAAAGTCTGATACATTCATCAATTCTGCAAATTTGTTTCTACTTAATTATAATTTCAAATTTGAAATCCAAATGTTTATATGTTTACTTATTTTCTGCTTTATATAGTTTTTTTTTTAAACTGTATTTCCTACTTTACTTTATATAATACGTATACAACATTTTTTTTAATCACTTTATTTAGAAGTAGTCAATCCCTTGAAATTCGCGTACGTTAGTTATCATTAATTCTTTGACCATTTCTCTTCTTATATGTATATATTTTTAGTATCACATGGCGAAAATTATTCCAATCAACCTAAATTTCGATAGGCAATTAGTCAAAATTTTGAAACATTCAGCTTTTACAAAAGCCACGTGGAGGACTTATCCCAACTAAAAAAGATAGACAACGATCTGATTAATTATCACACATTATGCCTCATAATAAATATGGTAATACATATTATCAATTAATATATATTTATTATACAACATATCACATGGCAAAAATTATTCCAATCAGCCCAAATTTCGATAGGCTTAAATTTTTGAAACATCTAGCTTTCATAGAAGCCACATGGAGGACTTATCCCAACCAAAAAGATAGACAACAATATAATTAGATGTCACACATTATGCCTCATAAATATAGTAATATATATTATCAATTAATTCATGGAATTCTATAAAAATCCCCTTTATTCTATAAATACCACTCAATATAATCATTCATCTTCATCATTCATTAATCTTCAACCTTTCCTGCTATTCCTCCAACATTTCAATCTCATAGCCACTACTAATTTCTGTCAACCTTACTTTATGGTCGTTTCTCTATTTAGGTTGAGGTACATTTCTATTTTCTTTTTGTTTTATATGGATACAAAATTTTGAGTTCCAATGTTATTTTTTACACCGTAATTCTTTTTTTTCTATAGGTGGGTTTTATGGAGAAAAATGGATAGTGAAGAATATGTCAATAGAATTCGCTATATACAAATAAACCATGACCGTCTATTGCTATCCTCAAAAGGAAAGATTTGATATATTTCATTTGGTTAATTATTTCTTCCTATAATGTTTGAAACATAGTCTAAACAATATTTATTCTAGTTTCTTTCTTTTAATGCATGCTTATGAAGTAGCAATTACCATCAATGAAATATATCTTAATCCTACTGATTGTTTTATATTTAAAACTTTGCTTGCATGCATGTCATTCATATATCGATTTACTATTTGGTATTTCCATTTCTTTCTCTTGAGTGGTAGTTTATAAATTATGCAATATTTGTACAATTCATATGCGAACATGCATAAGTTGCTACGACCACGCGCGAAGCGCGTGCTTCGATCACGCGCGAAGTGTGAGCCATCACTACGCGCGAAGCGCGTGCCGTGACCCTCGTTTTAAATAAAAGCGTAAGCAAATACATGTAAATAAATGTAAAAATTTATTTAGCTTGATCAAATTTAAGATAATATTATAGTATTTTATATTCTAAAAAATAATATTGAAAACTGATTTTATAAATTTTATAATGTATAAATGTCATTTTGAAATTCATTTCTTTTATAGAAGATTTAGCGGAAATAGCAGAATATAGCTGAAATAATGGGATATATCGGGAATATAGCGGGGATTAAAGCGGAAAGGCTATTTTAGAGGCTATTTAAAAATAGTGTTGCGGTAAAATCCGCTACACGATATAACGGGGATATGGCCGGGTAATAGCGGAGCATAAACTGCACAGGTTTAAACATAGGGAATTTGCAAATAGGAAGAAAATTTAATTGTTGGATCTTATGCTTAAGTGATATCAAGATTTGATAATATCTTGGGTAAAGGAATTTGAATTCGTAAAAGAAAATTAATTGTTGATCCTATTTTTAAATGATACTAAAAAGCGATGAATACTATAAAAGTCAAATCTTGTTAAAATATTAGACAAAATGACAGTCGCATTTTTTTTCTCTCAATGGCAAGCCCAAAACCCATTGTCTATAAATGCTTCGCGTCGTTTCATTTTTAGGGCATCATCCTCTTTTTCTAATTGATTTCTCAAATTTTGCTTCTTAACTTCTGTCAAACTTCATATCTCGATCTCTACTACGCAGCTTCTCCAAATCCTCCAGCCATATGGAGTTAATGTCCCGCTATAAGACTACTATATCCTATAATGAATTTCTACCGCTGTGATTTTCCTAAATAGCATTTCCGCTTTAAGTTCTGTTATATTCCCATACTTCTGATACATTCTGTTATATTCTTACTATATCTTATATTAAAAAATGAATTAAAAAAGACATTTATACAATATATGAATTATGAAATTAGTTTTTTAATTGAATTCTTAAAAATATATTTATAGAAATAAAAATACTCTAGTTTATTAGATATAATTAAGTTATATTATTTGTATACATTTACATATGATTTTACTTAAAATTAAGAATATACGAGTTTTGATCAAATTTAATGTTAATGCTTCATTTAATTATCATTTATATATTTGTAAAAAATGACATTTATACATTTATAAAATTTATAAAATCAGTTTTTCAATATTATTTTTTAATATATATTTTTTAGAATATAAATTACTATAATATTATATTAAATTTGACCAAGTTAAATAATTTTTTACATTTAGTTACATGTATTTTCTTACGTTTTTATTTAAAATGAGCGTCACGGCACGCGCTTCGCGTGTGGTGATGGCACGCGCTTCGCGCGTGGTTGTGGCGTCGCTTCGCGCGTGTTCGTGGCACGTGCTTCGCGAGTGATGATGACACGCGTTTCGCACGTGAATTTTTGTTTTTGAAATTTTGTGCAATTTATATATGTTCGCATATGAATTATACAAATATTGCATAATTTATAAACTACCACTCAAGAGAAAGAAATGAAAATATATACCAAATAGTAAATTGATATATGAATGACATGCATGAAAGCAAAGTTTTAAATATAAAACAATCAGTAGGATTAAGATATGTTTCATTGATGGTGATTGATATTTCATAAGCATTCGTTAAAAGAAAGGAACTGGAAATAAATATTGTTTAAACTATGTTTCAAACATTACAGGAAGAAATAATTAACCAAAGAAAATATATCAAATCTCCCTTTTTGAAGATAACAATAGACGATCATGGTTTATTTGTATATAGCGAATTCTGTTGCCATATTCTTCACTATCCATTTTTCTCCATAAAATCCACCTGCAAAAAAGAGAGAAGAATTACGGTGTAAAAAATAACATTGGAACTCAAAATTCTGTAATACATATAAAACAAAAAGAAAATAGAAATATACCTCAACCTAAATAGAGAAGCTACCCTAAAGTAAGGTTGACAGAAATTAATAGTAGCTATGAGATTGAAATGTTGGAGGAGTAGCATGAAAGGTTGAAGATCAAAAAGTGATGAAGATGAATGATTATATTAAGTGATATTTATAGTACGAAGGTGTAACACCCCGTAATTTTAATATTAATGTTAACGAATTAAAGAATACTTAATTATAAATATGAGAATTAAGGGAAACGGGTTACGTTATTGCGTTCGTCTCGGAATTCTGGTTGAGATAGAGTCTGAGTTTGCGTAAAATGAATACCGTATGAAGAAGATATGGACGAACGAAGTTAGGCAAAAAAAAACCAGAAACAGACCAGAATGCACTGGCGCACTTGGGAAGTGCGCCAGAACAAAAATGCACTGGCGCACTTGGGAAGTGCGCCCATGCAAAGTTGCACTGGCGCACTTGGCAAGTGCGCCTAGGCTGAGGTAAAAGCCTGCACAACTGGTGTGTTCTGATCCATACTGTGACCCATTGCTGAGTCCTTTTTGACTCCTTGCTGAGTCATTAGGGCTGACTTGTCACCCTATCTTGACTGAATGGTTGTGGTTAACTCTAGGGTTATCCAACAACTATAATTAAATTGAAATTCTATATAAACATGTGTAGACTCAAACCCTAGAATCAAATAAAAATTAGATCAATGGCCGTCATGTTGTCACTCCAAACCCTAGAGTAGCCGCCACCAACTAGAAGCAAATTAAAGACAACACTTCAAATCAAATCAAAGTATAATCTCAACAACGAAATTGTCTACAGCAAGGGAATGCTAATCAATTACAGAATTCAGATCACAGAACTCAAGACCCCTTTTTCTGTGAGTTCTAGTCACTTTTAGGTTTAAATAGATAAAAGTGAATGGTGGTAGACTATGATTTGGGTATATATTGTTTGTAGTTATGCAAGTTGTTATCATGAATCTATGCAAGTTGTTATGAGATCATGCAAGTCACCTATACAAGTTATTATTCATGAACCTATGCAAGTTATTATTCATGAAACTATGCAAGTTGTTATGTTGTGAATCATGAACCTATGTTAGTTGTTAATTCATGAACATATGCAAGTTGTTGTGTTGCAAAATCATGAATCTATGCAAGTTGTTAATTATGTGGTGAATCATAATTATATGCGAAGTTATCATGTCATTTTCCCTAGTTGTCATGTTTATGCCAAAAATTGTACTGAAAACGACCACCTTGTCATTCCCTTTATTTTATTGTTATGGCGAGGCTACCTTGTAGCCTCGATGACGCCAACAACGCAAACGGTTACGCTAGTTAAGAAACGGGGAAAAAGGGAATTTGTAATAGACATAATTTATACAGTGATTATGTAAATTGGACACATAATTCTAGTAGGGAAATATATAAATAATCACCTATTATGACATAGGTAAAGTTGAGTAAAAATGGTATAATTTGAATATGACCATTTATGCATAGGAAATTCAAATTGTTAATAAAAATAGGTATTGACACCTATAAAAGGGAAAGGATTAATTAATTAACTTAATTAATCAAAAGAGGAATGTTTAAGCAATTAAAGTCTGAAAATTTAATTAACACTTATGACACGAGGTTAGGTTACATTAGTGGTGGAAGTCTGCCCGGACCCGACCGACATATCATGCAGCCACCAATGTTGAACCTAATGTGAGAGGTCTAAGTGTGTGAATACGACTCGGGCTAAGACACGAGGTTAGACCCAACTGTGGAATAAGACTGCCCGGACCCGACCGGCATATCCAGCATCCACATGTTGTAGGCCAAATGTGGGAGGTCTAGCCCAATATAACCATAACTGGACATGGTAATAAGAAAAGGCTACTTAACCTAACTTAATACATGTGGACTGTATGATGATAGACATAAGTTAGAGTTAACTAAAATGAGTTGGATTGTGGGTGGGTTAAGTACAACTGATGGGTAGGTGGGTAATATTAATATATATAGGCCCACAAACTTAAAATAAATAGGATTAAATCAGTGGGAGGGTTAAGTACAACTAAAGGGTAGGTGAGTAATATTAATATATATAGGCCCACAAACTTAACCGGATAAAAAGGGTTATGTAATTAAAGACACATAATGGTACACATAACCGGGGAAAAATAGTAAAGTTATGTATTAAAGACACCCTTAGGGGTACGCATAACTAATGAGAATAGATAGAGTTATGTATTAAAGACACTTATAGGTAAGCATAACTGATAGGTAGATTAAGGGTTATGTATTAAAGACATTTATAGGTATGCATAACCGATTGAGGGCTATGTAATTAAAGACACCTTAGGGTATACATAGTCAGTAGAAAACCTAGTGGGGATACAAGACATCGGGGAGAGCTTGTATCATGTTGTGTGGGACCCATTTCAATCAGTAACCCGGACGGGTATCAAAGTAAAGAACTCCGTACTAGGCGGGGAAGGGGCACGCTTACTGATTGATTGTAAGAGATCCAAAACGAGACGGATGGTGTGGGTGGCGCAAACCGACCGGGGACATGTGCGCGCATGGACCGGGCGGAGGGGGACAAGACGACCGTGACACCAGTATGTATAACTGTGCACACCTTGGGCTGCCACTTTAGGGAAGTGATACCCCCTAGTTGTGGGACCAGCACATGGTATCTACAGAGTAGGGAGCCGATCGATTAGGGTAGTGGTTAGGGTATACCCGGACGTATGCCCTAAGTCTACCAATTTATCGTAGGAGGGTAGTGGATACGACTAGTTGAGATAGGAGCAGGCGGCACCTATGACAGCGGCTAGGAGTACACGAAACTACCACCATCATTATCGTTATTATGGTTAGCAGAAGGGATCATCCTATCTTGATTTTACTAGTAATAGTGCAGAGTAGTTAGTAGTGAAGCATGCATACACCTTACCTTATTTGTCCTGTCATACCTGCCATCTGTACTTTGAACCCTCTTATCCACTTTGTATGCCTGTCATGTTTACCTTTATTTATTTATTGGCTAAAAGTTACTGGACTCACTAGACGTATGTCTGACCTAGTTTGTTTCGCCTCTTTTCTTCCGTTTCCCCCTAGGTTCTCAGGGAGGAAACATTCAGGTTTAGTCAGGATTTGGATATCATCTTCTATGAGCTACTTCTGAAGTATGGCTCGAGTCTCTGTCTCTTATATGGCTTGCTCTTTAATTTGGGAAATGATGTTTTTCTTTTAAATACCTATGTACTCTGATATGTAAGACAGAAATGTTTTGTTGTAAGGGTTTTATGACTCATTGTATTATGTAATAAAGTATTTTGGTGATTTAATAAAGTTGTTTATTCCCGTTGCAAAATTTTTAATATCTGTCTTGTGATATTCTATATCTGTTTACCTAAAATTCTCCACTGAAGTTAAGGCATTCCCTTTGTGAGTGACCTTAATGGTAGGTAGAGTGTTACACTCGGTATCAGAGCTGAAGGTTACCAGATTAGATAAAAGTTTTGAAAATATTTTTCAAAAAGGTTTTAAAAGAAAGTATTTTCAAAAAGGAAAGTTATTTTGAAAAACATAGTCCCCAAAGCCATATGTCTATCTTCTGATTTTCTGTTTAATCCGTGTTTTCCTTCTTTTCTGAGTCTCCGGATCTCCTGGCTTTTTGGGAGGTAACCTCATCGCGACATGGTTCCGTAGGCATGATGAGACTATGGTGTCTGTCGAAGGGCAAAAAAGTGCTTAACTTCCATCTGTAGCCGCAGTTATTCCATCTACGGCTAATCCTCTTTCGGGCTTCGTAGGGTTTTTCGCGCGATGGGGGCAACTTTAGAGAAAGACTTGTTAACATGTAAGAAGGTTGGTTGTTTTCGGTGCCATGAGACAGGACATCTGATCTAGGATTGCCCAAGAAGGCAAGGGTAAATGGTAGAATCTTCTAGAGGGTGGGTGGATGCTCTCGTGGCAGATGGATAGAGATAGGAAAAATTTATGTAAAAGGTTTAATTTCCTTATCTGATTATGAAGTTAAGACTCTTTTGGATTCTGTCATTGAGACTCTTCACTTTAATACTAGTCTTGTTTCTGATCCCGTAGTTGTTTCAAACCCCTTTGGTGGTTCGGCTCATTTATTGGTGATTTGTAAGGGGTTGAAATTATCTATGTTAGGCGTCAAAAATTTGAATGTGACATTGGTGTGCTCAAGTTTATGGGCTATGGGTTGGTTCTAAATGGACCAGCTTTCTATGTAGACGGTCGTTCTAGATTTTGAGAGGAGGGTCGTTAAGTTTCTAACTTATCATGGGAAGACCCCCAAAGTTTCTTGTGACCCGCAAGGATCTGCTATGCTTAGCTTTCTGAGAATCTTATAATCTGATTTGTACCAGTAGTCTGTAAGTATCTAAATATTTCTGAAGGATAGGGGTTTCTACTCGAAGCATGAAGTAGATTTCCAGTTTTGACATTGTTTAATGGGGGTAATTCTCTGAATGTCTGTCTGATGTTGATTTCGGTCTTCGGGGCTGAGACTTAAGGAATTATTCTCTTAACCGATGTCAAATGGGAACAGAGCTTTTGTTTTAGTTGTATCATTTGTTTATATCCCATCAATCTAATCTTCGACCTTTAGATAGGAAATCCATGGATGTAAACATGTGTTTGAGACATGTTATGTTTGATGGTTGCAAGTGGATGCAAGTGTTTGCTAGTGGTTGCTCATGGATGCATTTACACACACATTAGGCACTAGATCGGCTCAAATCACTTTCATATTGCATATAAATGTGTGTGCATATTTAGGTTAATGGATGAACAATAGTTGTGTTATCATATGGATGCTGCATTTTGATGAATGGTTGAGCACACATGTAGAAATAATATGTATCGATGGGATTCTGTCGCATACATAATGGACGCATGACACTATCATGGTTTGCATTAAGGAGGTCAACTGAATCAGTAGACCGCCTGATTTTGCATTAGATAAGGAACATATGCACACACTTTTTGCATATGTTCATATGGCATTAGAAATCTTTTAAGGACAATGGATGCTTGTGTTTGATGGTTGAGTAGATGGATGATTGTATGGTAGGATGCACATTCTTTTTGACTTGAAGATTTCGGGGACGAAATCCTTTAAGGAGGGGATAATGTAACACCCTGTAATTTTAATATTAACGTTAACGAATTAAAGAATACTTAATTGTAAATTTGAGAATTAAGGGAAACGGGTTACGCTATTGCGTTCGCCTCGGAATTCTGGTTGAGATAGAGTCTGAGTTTGCGTAAAACGGATACCGTATGAAGAAGATATGGACGAACGAAGTTAGGCAGAAAAACCAGAAACAAGCCAGAATGCACTGGCGCACTTGGGAAGTGCGCCAGAACAAAATTGCACTGGCGCACTTGGGAAGTGCGCCAGAACAAAATTGCACTGGCGCACTTGGGAAGTGCGCCCATGCAAAGTTGCACTGGCGCACTTGGCAAGTGCGCCCAGGCCGAGGTAAAAGCCTGCACAACTTTCTGATGTGTTCTGATTCATACTGTGACTCATTGCCGAGTCCTTTCTGACTCCTTGCAAAGTCATTAGGGCTGAATTGTCACCCTATTTTGACTGAATGGTTGTGGTTAACTCTAGGGTTATCCGACGGCTATAATTAAATTGAAATTCTATATAAACATGTGTAGACTCAAACCCTAGAATCAAATAAAAATTAGATCAATAGCCATCATGTTGTCACTCCAAACCCTAGAGTAGCCGCCACCAACTAGAAGCAAATTAAAGACAGAACTTCAAATCAAATCAAAGTCTAATCTCAACAACGAAATTGTCTACAACAAAGGAACACTAATCAATTACAGAATTCAGATCCCAGAACTCAAGACCCCTTTTTCTGTGAGTTCTAATCACTTTTAGGTTTAAATAGATAAAAGTGAATGGTGGTAGACTATGATTTGGGTATATGTTGTTTGTAGTTATGCAAGTTGTTATCATGAATCTATGCAAGTTGTTATGAGATCATGCAAGTCACCTATACAAGTTATTATTCATGAACCTATGCAAGTTATTATTCATGAAACTATGCAAGTTGTTATGTTATGCAAGTTGTTATGTTGTGAATCATGAACCTATGTTAGTTGTTAATTCATGAACCTATGCAAGTTGTTATGTTGCAAAATCATGAATCTATGCAAGTTGTTAATTATGTGGTGAATCATAATTATATGCGAAGTTATCATGTCATTTTCCTTAGTTGTCATGCTTATGCCAAAAATTGTACTGAAAACGATCACCTTGTCATTCCCTTTATTTTATTGTTATGGCGAGACTACCTTGTAGGCTCGATGACACCAAAAACGCAAACGGTTACGCTATTTAAGAAACGGGGAAAAGGGGAATTTATAATAGGCATAATTTGTACAGTGATTATGTAAATTGGACACATAATTCTAGTAGGGAAATATATAAATAATTACCTATTATGACATAGGTAAAGTTGAGTAAAAATGGTATAATTTAAATATGACCATTTATGGATAGGAAATTCAAATTGTTAATAAAATAGGTATTAACACCTATAAAAAGGAAAGGATTAATTAATTAACTTAATTAATCAAAAGAGGAATGTTTAAGCAATTAAAGTCTGAAAATTTAATTAACACTTATGACAGGAAGTTAGGTTACATTAGTGGTGGAAGTCTGCCCGGACCCGACCGGCATATCCTGCAGCCACTAATGTTGAACCTAATGTGAGAGGTCTAAGTGTGTGAATACGACTCGGGCTAAGACACAAGGTTAGACCCAACTGTGGAATAAGACTGCCCGGACCCGACCGGCATGTCCAACATCCACATGTTGTAGGCCTAATGTGGGAGGTCTAGCCCAATATAACCATAATTGGAAATGGTAATAAGAAAGACTACTTAACCTAACTTAATACATGTGGATTGTATGATGATAGACATAAGTTAGGGTTAAGTAAAATGAGTTGGATTGTGGGTGGGTTAAGTACAACTGATGGGTAGGTGGGTAATATTAATATATATAGGCCCACAAACTTAACCATTAAATAAATAGAATTAAATCAGTGGGAGGGTTAAGTACAACTAAAGGGTAGGTGGGTAATATTAATATATATAGACCCACAAACTTAACCGGATAAAAAGGGTTATGTAACTAATGACACCTAATGGTATACATTACCGGGGCAAAATAGTAAGGTTATGTATTAAAGACACCCTTAGGGGTACACATAACTAATGAGAATAGATAGAGTTGTATTAAAGACACCTATAGGTAAGCATAACCGATAGGTAGATTAAGGGTTATGTATTAAAGACGCCTATAGGTACGCATAACTGATTGAGGGCTATGTAATTAAAGACACCTTAAAGTATATATAGTCAGTAGAAAACCTAGTGGGGATACAAGACATAGGGGAGAGCTTGCATCATGTTGTGTGGGACCCATTTCAGTCAGTAACCCGGAGGGGCATCAAAGTAAAGAACTCCGTACTAGGCGGGGAAGGGGCACGCTTACTGATTGAATGTAAGAGATCCAAAACGAGACGGATGGTGTGGGTGGCGCAAACCGACCGGGGACATGTGCATGCATGGGCCGGGCCGAGGGGGACGAGACGACCGTGACACCAGTAGGTATAACTGTGCACACCTTGGAATGCCACTTTAGGGAAGTGATACCCCCTAGTTGTGGGACCAGCACAGGGTATCTACAGAGTAGGGAGCTGATCGATTAGGGTAGTGGTTAGGGTATACCCGGACGTATGCCCCAAGTCTACCAATTTATAGTAGGTGGGTAGTGGGTACGACTAGTTGAGATAGGAGCAGGCGGCACCTATGACAGCGGCTAGGAGTAAATGAAACTACCACCATCATTATCGTTATTATGGTTAGCGGAAGGGATCATCCTATCTTGATTTTACTAGTAATAGTGCAGAGTAGTTAGTAGTGAAGCATGCATACACCTTACCTTATTTGTCCTGTCATACCTTCCATCTGTACTGTGAACCCTCTTATCCACTTTGTATGCCTGTCATGTTTACCTTTATTTATTTACTGGCTAAAAGTTACTGGACTCACTAGACGTATGTTTGACCTAGTTTGTTTCGCCTCTTTTCTTCCGTTTCCCCCTAGGTTCTCAGGGAGGAAACACCCAGGTTTAGTCAGGATTTGGATATCATCTTCTAGGAGCTACTTCTGAAGTATGGCTCGAGTCTCTGTCTCTTATATGGCTTGCTCTTTAATATGGGAATGATGTTTTTCTTTTAAATACCTATATACTCTGATATGTAAGATAGAAGTGTTTTGTTGTAAGGGTTTTATGACTCATGGTATTATGTAACAAAGTATTTTGGTGATTTAATAAAGCTATTTATTCCCACTGCAAAAAAATTAATATTTGTCTTGTGATATTCTGTATCTGTTGACCTAAAACGCTCCACTGAAGTTAAGGCATTCCCTTTGTGAGTGACCTTAATGATAGGTGGGGTGTTATAGAAGGGGATTTATCTAGAATTCCATGAATTAATTAATAATATATATTACCATATTTATTATGAGGCATAATGCGTGACAACTAATTGGATTGTTGTCTATCTTTTTGGTTGGGATAAGTCCTCCACATGGCTTTTATAAAAGCTAAATGTTTCAAAATTTTGACTAATTGCCTATCGTAATTTAGGCTGATTGGAATAATTTTTGCCATGTGACATTTTGTATAATAAATATATATTAATTGATAATATATATTACCATATTTATTATGAGGCATAATGTGTGACAGCTAATCAGATTGTTGTCTATCTTTTTTGGTTGGGATAAATCCTCCATGTGGCTTTTGTAAAAGCTGAATGTTAATGTTTCATTTAATTATCATTTACATATTTGGCAAAACATTAAGAATGAGTTTTATATGTCATTTAGAGTCATATTATATATCCTGCCTATTTTTTTCGTTTTGTCCATGTTATGACATTTTACACATCAGCCGCATTTAATCTACCAAGTGCTTTAACTACATAACTCTAACCTTCACTTTCCATTATCATTTTCCACACTGATGCTATTTTCTTTTCTTTGATGGAAGGCAATAGACTCGATGACATAACTCATGATATATCTGATGATGATTAGAAATTTGACTGAAACCCATACATTTGACTTCATCAGTGTATTCACCAACCATGACCACCCTAACCACTAGACATTATTGCGGCTACTTCATTTTACTCGATGATTATAAGTATTACCTGATGCTAAAATTATTGTTGGCATTTAGATTTTGATGATGAACAAGATGACTCTACAACAAAACATGATGTTAATAACGTTATTTAATAATGCATTATTCTGAGGCATTGTTGTTTACACTTAATTATTTGCTTCTCCGTGATTTTCTTTTGACCATACAACGTGTAACGCTCCCCTTCATAAAATTATTCACCAGTTTATAACGCTCCCTTCGCAAATTTTTTCACGGCCTCCTCCACCTTCACTAATTATTAATTCTCCTTCCAAAAACATTTCCCTTCCCGCCAAACCCAATAATTATTCCTAGAATGAGTTGCGGACTGGATCCAGTTTCTGATTTTGGCCGCAATCCGAAAAGCTGATTTATGGCCTTGTAATTTTACGTATTTCAGTTTGCAGAAACAACTGCTTGATTTGAGAATTGGTATGATGGAATCAGGAGATGGATTTGATAAGCGATAAATGTGTCCAGTGGCTTCACAGTTGCAGCGAACAACAATTGAAGAGAAGCACCAGGTATTGAACGCAATTTTCTCTTGTTGTTCTTATTATACCGCTTGGTGCTTTGAGCATGATTGTAAGGTTTGAGTTTTTGAGATTACTTAAATTTTACTAGCAGAAGTTTTACATCTTATAATTTTAAAAGAATAATTATTAGGTAACAGACTGATTGCAATATTAGGTATATTTTCACTTTGTTCATTTAGGAATGAGGTTATAACTACTAAGTAAATCAGTAATACCATAAATAATATTGCTACTATGTTGCTTTGCGAGTAAGTTGATGACAAACTGTTTTTGTTCCAATGTTGTTTTCGCACATTTTATATTAAAAGAGAAACTACAAAGAATGAGAGTTCTAGGTTGTGTTCTTTGCATAGTCGGTTCCACCGTAATTGTGCTACATGCACAGAAGAATGAAGCCTAAGCTCAGTACAACAGATTTGGGAGTTGGCAACTCAACCTGGTAAAATGTTTATAGCTTTAGCGTGATATTAGTATCAAATTCTGCAAATATAAGCATGCGTACATATATCCACATGTCCAACGACTTACGGGTTAAAGCTAATAAATTTGAAACAAATATAATTTACATGTCTGAAGTGGTATTACAAAGTTTTAAAGAGTACAGGAATATATATATATATATATATATATATATATATATATATCTGCAGATTGTTTCTTTCCTATTCCATAAACTGTTGTAATATCTATTGGTTTGTCTTAATTTTCCAGCATTTCTGATATATGCTACAGCAACTGTTGTGCTGCCTCTTATACTGATGGTGTTTTCTTCTCTATGCCATGCTATAACAACATGTAGTTGAATATAAAGATATTTATTGAATAATGTACTACTAACAAAATTGAATATTCAAACACAGTATTTTATTCAAATAAATATTTTATTTCAACATTTAAAATAATACAAATTTTCTGACTCCACTATTGTACGTTCATTGGTATACTACACAGTCATTCATATTTATATACATTCCTCACTACATTGTCACTCGATTCACACATATACAGACTCACTGACACTCTCTGACACACAGCCTCCAACTGCTTCTATATCTATTTGTCTAGCCATATGCACACCTGTCAATTATAGAAACACACACAGTAGACTAGAACAAAAATAGATTTAAATTCAAGCAAATACAAATTTATTTTAAATTTTATTTGCCTCAGATTTCTGGTGTGTTTCTCATCATCTTTCTAGACTTGGTCTGATATGTATTTTTGATGATATTCAAGTATTGCACAATAACATGCGAGATTGTATACAATCAAGTATAGCAAGCAAGCCTGATACTTGAATATATCAATCTCGAATGCATTTAAACTAGATCAAATAGATATCTGTATTTTTCAGTTTAATATGCAAGGCGGGTCATAAAAATACAAGTGAAATTCTCCCAACAGAGAAATCAAGCCATTTCCAAATATGTGAATTCAATTGCATCAAGATCAATTCAAGGCTGTATGTCAAAACATATATATGGCAGGTTTTTTGAATAACAGGAAATAAAATAAAGGCTGAAATTAACAAATTAACAACGGAAATAAATAAATCAATTAAGGCCATCTTTTAGGGAAAATCGTGGCAACCAAAATCAGACAATATAGGTTTTTTTATCCTATAAATTAACCTACTTTCATCATCGACAAACATCACAAGACAAGCCGAGAAAAGGAGAATTAAAAACAGAGAATTTTGCATAACAGAGATCTCGACAAACATCACCACTGCCTCTTCCATACCACCATCCAATAACAAGTCTGCTGTTCAAAACTGCTACCTAAAACAAACACAACTTGAGATTAAATTTAGGCATTGAATAAGCTTGTAATAGAAGGGAATTGTCTAGTACAAAATTCAATATAGCATTGGCTGTAGTAAAGCCTGAATGTAGCAAAAATTTGTAGTGATGTGGTGGACGAAATGTAAACCAATGAACAAGTGGTATGCACAAAAGCTACAACACATAGTAACATCATTATTTTGGGCATTGGATGATGAAGTAGTAGATAAAATAGTTGATATTATAACACATTTTGGATCCTGAATACTGATATGGCTTAAGTTGTGACATGAGAAAATTAGTACATTTAAAATGCATAATCGTAATGGTAGACAGTACACAAATGTTGCCATTTATTAGTAATTTCAAGTGAATGACACAACACCGGGGAAATCCACAAACAAAAATTTACACCAGCCTTTTGCTACTCTAAAACCTAGCATATTAATTATGGTTCACATACCAGTCAAAATAAAAAAGCAAACGAACTGGTATTATGGCCAAACGCAAATAACAGAGAAATATGACAAGGCCCGAAAGTTAAAATATGGGTTATCAAAGTGTTATTAGAACACAAAACTTATACTTTGATTGTCCACTGCCTTAAACCTTGGTGATTGACAACATGATTATCTTCTTTTAATTTATTGACTTATACATACACTGTGTTAGGATTGCCTCGCATGTTTAAGGAGGAATGACGGATTGGAATTAATAGTCCCACATCATAGAATAAATTGAAGGAGTTGAGTACAAATATGAGTTGGTATGCACGTAACATCAGGGATTTCTTTTGTTATATGGGAGTTATGTGCCAGCTCATATGCATGCAAGGTAGGGGGGCTTTGTTCCGACCGTCGTTACATAACGTTGGTATCGGAGCCAAAGGTTACGGACTGGGCCATGCAGGCAAGGCAGTGCTCTCGAAAGATACTCGTAGGATGCGAGTCAAGGGGGAGACTGTTAGGATTGCCTCACATGTTTAA
Organism: Allium sativum; assembly: GCA_030737875.1. NCBI lineage: Eukaryota > Viridiplantae > Streptophyta > Magnoliopsida > Asparagales > Amaryllidaceae > Allium > Allium sativum. The sequence continues at coordinate 941,989,997 of CM060909.1, read as the reverse complement.
GGAGGAATGACAGATTGGAATTAATAGTCCCACATCATAGAATAAATTGAAGGAGTTGAGTACAAATATGAGTTGGTATGCACGTAACATCAGGGATTCCTTTTGTTATATGGGAGTTGTGTGCCAGCTCATATGCGTGCAAGGAAGGGGGACTTTGTTCCGACTGTCGTTACATAACACACTATTATAGGTAGTGGCAGGTATTAGTAATTGATCAAAAGTAGTAAGAGATCTACAAAATATATGAACCCAAAACTGATAAACATATTCAAACATTTCTCACTAATTAATAGAAGTTCGACAATTAGGCATTGAATAACCCATGATATATTCAGCGCCAGAAAACCACAACATTAGTCACCCTCATTTGTAATAGTCATACCCCAACGCAACCAGAAGATCAAATTAAATCTCATTCCATACTCATGCAGATAACTACCAACAAAACAAAAATACCTTATAAATCTAAAACGAAAGAACCATAATTCCACTTTCTTCCATGCAATTAATTGTTTTAGCAGGATGGACTCCTGCATTATGCGATAGTTTTATGAGGAAAGGGGTCCAAATATTTTTTCCATTAGTAGTTTGGGAGGGGATTGCAGGAAAATCACTCACATTTGTCTAACATTTTACTCAAGCGCCTGAAGTTCACACAGAAGGATAGGAATTTTCACAACTCGCGGCATCACAATGTGACGCATCCGTCCCTCCATAATCAATAAGATCACTACCAAACTCCAAACCTGTCAATGCACGACCAATGCCACAACCTCACTCAATTTCCTAAACCTAAAAATTAACAGAATTCGCAAGTATCCACTGACTTTTATTAGCAATAGACATTTTCAAAAGACAAAAGATAAGGGAAGAATTACCCGCTTAAACAGAAGCAATTCTAGATAAAGGGATGTTAATAGAAGTCGAAGCAACCATGCTAGATATTAATTCGTCAAAACCACCAATGGTAGGCTTAACAGATGAAAGGGACAGAGGAGAACCATAAGACAAAAGTAGATTATAAAAGGAAACGTATAACAGGGCCAGACAAGCCGCTTGGTTAGTCTTATGAATTTCTAAATCCAGTCATTAAACACATAAGGTCGGAGGGATTAATTGGCGCTTAGTTTTCCGTATGATCATCCAGATCCCATTACCAACGGTAGAACAAGCATCAAGCGTTATAGGCAGTCAAAGTAATTGTAAATCGGAGAGTAATGGAGAAATTTACGAGATCGAAGAAATTATGGGAAGATTTTGGAAATTCGGGGGTGAATGAAAATTAGGGATTTGGAAATTTTGGAGGTGAGAACGAAATGAAAAGGAAAACAGGTGAATGAAAATAAAAGTGAGAAATAGAAATAGTTGAGGTTTGGATTGATGGTTGAGATTTTGTTTCAAATGATGGTGTGGACAGCTGAGGTGTACTTTTTTTAATTTTTTCAATTTGAATATATTTATAGCTACTGGTACATCTTGTTGATAACTATGCTAACACCTTGAAGTGAATGTTGTAATAGACAAAATTGAGCATAGCTATCATTACATTGTAGCTAGCAATATCTTGTAATTTCGTTGCGATAGGTCATCTATGGCGTAGTGAAATTAGAAACAACAACGTTATTGGATCTGATCGGAAAATTATTTGTTACAACCTAGACCTGATATCTTTGTTTGGATGTGATTAAGACATCAATAGGTATACTATGTCTTCTAGAATCTTAAATTGACAGGTCTGAATACAACATTATATCAAAATGTATAATATATACTAATATAAATAATTTAAGTATTTGTTAGACCTCGTACTTAAAAAAGTCATGACTCCGAGTATAGGTTTAGCATACTTCGCCTTCCTATTTACGACTAATAAATATATCTAACTCCAAATTACAGTAATTTTTGGGTGAAAAATTGGTGTTCATTTGGATTATTTTGAGTTGGCGAAGTTCAGGTTAATAAGGGATTGGGTTATGGTGGTGAGCAATAGCAAATTGCGGTTGAAGGAAGGGGATGCATGGTTTCTTGAATTATGTTTGGTCTTTACTATGGCATGGTTGGGTTTTGTTTGGTAGAAACATGAGATGAATGAGTACTTTGAAGAGATAGTGCACGAGTTTGCTTGAGGGGGTGGGTTGTTGTAGCTGTGTGCTAAGTGCAGTAGTATGTGGTTTCAAGAAGGAGGGTTCTAATAGTTTGGAGTTCGGTGGTGGTGAAAAAGAATGGCGATCACAGGTGATGGTCGAGTTAGTTGGCGATGTTTGGCATGTGCCATTTTGAGTTGAAGGTTTTAATTCGAGCAGTGGAGAATTATGATAATTGTGATGCAGATTTTGTTGAGCTTAAGAGGGTTGTGGAAAACAAGTTGTGATTGTTTTTGATGTTGTGATGGTGCTCCATTCATCATTTTCATATGGAAATCAAATTCCTACTACATTGGATGGACTATTCAAGCTAGTGACTATGCCCACCAGCTTTTATGGACATGCAGTGGACTTACCCGATACCGATCCAAGGGTTCAGTGGCGGGCTGGTGGTTTGAACGAGAATAGATCATGTTATCTCTATCTGCAACAGAGGATTCTGTTTACAGATCTTGGATCATAGGTGTGTAATACCATAATAGTGAAGTAATTTAAATTTTTTGTTTTTATTTTAATAAGAGATTATATTGAATGCATGGATGTTGATCTTCTGATGTACATGCAAGTACTAGATAGGTGACAATGTAGAACCATTGGATCCTGAAAGTGTAAACAAAATTGTTCTGTATGGAACTTCAAATTGTTCATTGGATCATGTCCAGAAATGAAAGAAAATCAGAAAAGTTTCAACAAAAACAAGAAAGAAAATTTCAAAAAGAAAGCTTTTTCTGGTATATGGGACGACTCAGACTCAGATTCATCAAGCAGTGACAGTGAGAGTGGAAGCGAAAATGAGCAAGCAAATGTATGCTTCATGGCACAAGAATCTGAAGTAAGTGAATTATCTTATGAAGAATTAATAGATGTTAATGTTGAATTTTTAAATATTATATAAACTCTTAAGAAGAAGCATAAAGAAACTCGTGAAAATCATAATAAAGCTGAATTTGAAAGAGATATGTTGAAAGATGAAAAAATTATTTTGGAAGAAGAACTTGAAAAAGTTCAAAACACTCTTATAAATTCAGATAATCAATTTCTCTTTTAAGTCAAGAAATCGAAACTCAAAAGAGAAAGAATGATGAAATAAATTCTGAAAATCACATGTTGAAATCTAAAGTAAAAGAATTAGAATTAGAAAATAAAAGTATTCAAACTAAGTTAGAAAACATTTCTAAAAATGTTCAAATTTTAATAAGGGAAGAGAGAATTTGTCAAGAATCATAGGGAGCTCTTGACCTTCTTAAAATAAAAATGGTTTAGGATTTAAAAAGGGATCAAAATTTTCTCCAAAGAACAATCCAAAGAAGAAAATTGAGTCAAAAATTAATGATAAACCAAAATTGGTTAATAAAATTAAAATATGGGTTCCAAAAACCAATAATAGTTTGATTAGAAACAAGCACATTAAATCTTTTTTGAAAACTGTACATACTAATGAGAATTATTTATATAAAAGGGATACTAAACCCATTTGGGTTTGGCTTCCTAAGACCTAACTCTTAGGACCCTATCAAAAAGTGGGTACCAATGTTCTTATTAATATTTTTTGCAGGTCCCACTCAAAAAGAGAAAATGGATCTTAGACAGCGGATGCTCAAAACACATGACAGAAGACAAAGATATGCTTATAAATATTTCATACTTTGATTGTGGCTCAGTTACCTTCGAAGACAACTCAAAAGGCTATATCATTGGCAAATGAGATGTGTATAATTATGGTATATCAAATCTACCTCTTATTACTAATGTTTCCTTAGTTAAAAATTTAAAACATAATTTACTTAGTATTAGTCAAATATGTGACAAAGGTTTTAAAATAACTTTTTCAGAAAATAATTGTAGTATTTTTGACAACAAACAAAATATGATTTTTAAAGGAAAAAGAGATAGAAATATTTATGTTTTAAATATGAAAGTAAATAACAATAAAGAAATGTGCTTAGTTGCCAATAACAATGATTCTTGGTTATGGCACAAACGTTTTTGTCACATAAATTTTAGAACTATACAAAAACTTTCAAAACATGAATTAGTAAAAGGTTTACCAAAAGTAAATTTTAAAATAAACAATATATGTGAAGATTGTCAAATTGGTAACTAACCAAATCATCTTTTAAATCAAAAAAGGTTATTTCAACCTTACAACCATTAAAATTACTACATGTGGACTTGTTTGGTCCCACTCAAATTCAATCCATAAATCACAACCGTTATGTTTTTTTTAATAATTGACGATTTTTCAAGATATACATGGACTATATTTATGAAAAATAAAAGTAATACTTTTGAACACTTTAAATTTTTATCAAAAGAATTCAAAAGTCTAAAGATCTAAAAGTCAAAAATATTCGTAGTGATCATGGTGGCGAATTCGAGAATGAATATTTTGAACATTTTTGTGAAAAGAAAGGAATAAATAATAATTTCTCTTTTCCTAGAACTCCACAACAAAGCGGAGTTGTAGAAAGAAAGAATAAAATGTTACAAGAATGTGCTAGAACTTTACTTAATGCAAGTACTTTACCTAAACAATTTTGGGCAGAAGCAGTAGCAACTGCTTGTTACGTATTAAATCAAATATCTATTCGTCCTTTAACTAAAAATACTCCTTACAAACATTTTAACGGTAGAAAACCAAACATTTCATACTTTAGAATTTTTGGTTCTAAATGTTTTATTCTTAACACTAAATATCATCTTGGAAAATTTGATGCAAAAGCCGATCACGGAATTTTTGTTGGATATTCAGAACGTAGTAAAGCATATCGTATCTTCAACAAACGAACTAATACTATAGAAGAATCCTTACATGTATCTTTTGATGAAAATTTTGATAAAAATATAAAGAATAAAGACGACGATGAAATTATTGAAAACACTAGTCTTGAAAATACGGAGAATAATCCCATAGAAACCATCAGATCACCTCCCAAAATACTAAGAGATCATCCTACTCAAAACATTATTGGAGAAATTGATTCACATGTTCGAACAAGAAGTCAATTAAATCAAATGGGTCATGTAGCATTTCTTTCGGCTATTGAACCAAAGAATCCGAAGGAAGCTGCTACAGATGAGTACTGGATTATCGCAATGCAAGAAGAATTAAATCAATTTGAACGTAATGATGTATGGGAGTTAGTGTCTCGACCAAACGATCAATCAGTTATTGGTACGAAATGGGTATATAAAATCAAGGCAGATGAACTTGGAAATATAACAAGAAATAAAGCCAGATTAGTTGCTCAAGGGTACAATCAAGAAGAAGGTATTGATTATGAAGAAAATTTCGCACCAGTAGCAAGACTAGAAGCTATACGTATTTTATTAGCATACGCAAGTTTTTATAGTTTCAAACTTTATCAAATGGACGAAAAAAGTGCTTTCTTAAATGGATTTATTAAAGAAAATGTTTATGTAGAACAACCTCCACTATTTAAACATGAAAAATATCCTGAACATACTACCCTTCCCTCTTGCATCAGAACCGCACCAAGCCCTGTACCACATGCATCGGTATATATTGTGAACACTTTGTTTCCATAGGGCAAGGTTAAGACTGGGTTTGTTGTCAGATCCCTCTTTAATCGTTGGAAAGCAACATCACAATCTATATCCCACGAAAATGTCAAATTCTTCTTCGCCAGCCTGGTGAGCGGGACTGATATCTTTGCGAAGTCCTTAATGAACTCCCTATAATAGCCTGCCAATCCAAGAAAGCTTCTCACTTACCGTTGCATTCTTTAGGATTCGCCAATCTTGAACTGCAACAACCTTTGCGAGATCTACTGCTATCCCATCTTTAGAGACTACATGCCCTAGAAATCTCACCTCTTTTCTCTAAAAATGGCATTTGGAGAATTTTGCCTTAAGCTGATGCACACGCAGAGTTTTCAAAACTTCTCTCAAATGTTGGGCATGCTCTTCCTCGCTCTTTGAGAAGATCAAGATATCATCAACAAAGATCACGTTGAACTTATTTAGAAACTCCCGAAACACCCTACTCATCAGATCAACAAAATAGGCGGGTGCAGTTGACCAAAAGGCATAACGAGCCATTCAAAGAAACCATCTGGAGTCCTAAAAGCGGTCTTGTCTATACTGTCCTCGGCCACCCTCAACTGATGAAGCCCCATGGCTAAGTCTAACTGAGAGAATACTGATGCACCAACAAGCTGGTCAAAATGATCATCTATCCTTGGGAGTGGGTGCCTATTCTTCTTTGTGAGTTTGTTCAACTCTCCATAATCTACACATAAGCGAAGCGAACCATCCACCTTAGTTGCGAATATCAACAGAGCATGCCATTCAGATATGCTTCGCCTAATAAACCCTTTCTTAAGTAGCTCCCCTACTTACTTACGAAGCTCCCTCCTTTCCCTTGGAGACATATGGCGCACAGGTAATGCAACTGGCTTTGCATTGTCTACCAAGTATATACGAAAATCGATCTCGTGCTTCGGAGGTAAACCCCGAACCTCCTCAAAAACATCAGAATATTCACGGACTACTGGTGCAGATTGCAGATCATCAATAGACGTGTCAAGAGATTCTAGGAAACTAAGCATGACAGACCCTTTAAGGTCATAAGAAATCTCGAGTGTCCTCCAATGGCAAGTCAAAAGTCTAACGACCCTCCTCTCACAATCCAAAATGGCACCATACATGGCTAGCCAGTTCATCCTTAGAATCAAACCATAGCCCATAAAATCGAGCACATTTGCGTCGCACTCAAACTCGACGCCTAGCACTGATATTCTAAAACTCCGACAAATCATGGACAAATAAGCCGAACCACCGATGTGGTTTGAGACAACAATGGGATCCACTACCATATTAGTTTTAAGTGCAGAGACTCAAATGCAAAATCATATATAAATGAATGCGAAGCGCCAGAATCAAAAAGAGTTCTAATAGGATGATTGGAAAGAGAAATCATACCTACCACGGAAACTTTCCTACCTCGATCTGGAGCACTGATCACGAGAGCATGCACTTTCCCTCCAGAAGCTCCTGCCCTTTGACCTTGTCCTTGCTTCTTCGGGCATTACTTAGAAAAGTGTTCGACCTCTCCACAATTGAAGAAAGCATTCTTCCTTCTCTTGCAGTCCTTGATCAAATAACCCTCGCGTCCGCAATTATGGTACTTTCTCTTATCCTCAGCCTTGTCATTCTTTCCGCCTTTCTTTTGTTGTTGTTGTCCCTTCTTAGGCCATACTTTCTTGCTTTGTTTTCCCTCAACTTTAACTTCCTTTTTTCAGCTTTATCTTGCTCATGCATCAAGGCCATATCAATGAGCCTTTCAAACGTTGCACCTATTGGAATATGATACATAGCTAACCCATGAAGGGGTTCATTCAGTCCTCTAGTAAACCGCAAAGCTTTCTTATGCAGAGAGTGTCCACTAGCTCCAACCCAAACCTCGCCAGTTGCTTAAATTTGTTAACATAATCTTTAGCAGTCATGTCTCCTTGCTTGAGAACCAAAAACCTTTCCATTTGCATGCTTTTCTTTGCTTGAGAAAGAAACTTCATTTCAAACCTTTGTTGAAAATCATCCCAAGTCTCCACTGGACGCCCTGCTTGCGTCACTTTCCACTAGAATGAAGCTTCATCTTTCAGTAGCCAAGTGGCTAACTGAATCTTCCTACGATCGTCCACTCGAAAATTCTAAACTGATCCTCCGTCTCTCTTAGCGAATTCCTTGCCTCTACTAACGTCTGGGTTCAACGGAATGGCTTTCCTCCCATAACACAGAAACCTTTGCAGATCTTAGAGAAATAATCTGCACGCGGAGGAGGAATGACAGGTGCAGCTGGGGGAGGAACATTAACTTGACCACCGGCAGGCGTCGTGGCCTCTAGATACCTACGGAACCAGCCTGGTATCATAACGCCCTCAGGAATATTAGGTTCCCCAGACATGCTGAAAAGAAAAGGAAAGGGATTCATACAAAGGATCAAAAGATATTACATAAGGCTTTGGGGAATATGTTTTTCAAAAAAGACTTTTCTTTTGAAAACGCTTTATTTTAAAACATTTTTGAAAATAATTTTCAAAATCTTTTATCTGATCTGGTAACCTTTAGCTCTGATACCAAATGTGACACCCCGCATCCGTTAATGAAACTCATTAGGAGAATGAATTAAGTTTCATGAAGCGTTATAGGTAAAAAGACACAGAAACATTACAAGACAGATATAAAATAGCAGCAGAATTAAAAACTTTTATTAATCATAAAGCATCGTAGTTCATAACGTGGTTACATCATATGTCTTAAAACATAAAACTCAGTACATCATAAAAATTCTTTCTTGCACTTAAAACATCAGAGTACAATAAAAGAAGAATATCCGAAAACATAGCCATAATGGAAGAGATAAGAACCCGAGCAATACATTTATGTAGCTCCAAGCAAAATGAAAGCAGAATCCTGATCAAGCTTGAGTATTCCCTCCCTGAGAAACTAGGGGGAGAGGGGGTGGAAGAGAAAGGAGAGGAACCAAAATGGGTCAGACATAAAGTCTGGGGAGTCCAGTTACATTTAGCATATAAATAAGTAAAAGTATCATGATAGACATATAAAATGGATAAGAGAGATAACATCATAAAAGGCAGGTATGACAAGGTAAGAAGGATAACATGATAAAGTATACTATGCTTCTCTAATGATTTCTCTGTCTCTTTGAACCAATACTAGTGTCTTATTAACGAGATGATCCCCAACAAGTATAAGACGGTAGACTTAGGAGTACTTCCAGTGAGAGGTTTTCACTCTATACAATCAACAAGCAGGCCAACATACCAGAGTTACCCCTAAGGGTATTAATGGGCTTCCCAACATACCGTAGTTTAGATGTACCCTAATTACTACCATAATTGATCAGCTCCCTACTCCGCAAATACCTTGTGCTTGCCCCCACAATAGGGTGTATCACTCCCTAAAGTGGCAACCCTTCGTTTTCAGGATGTGCACAACCATATCTACATGTGTCATGGCGTCTTAGCCACCTCTTGTCTGGACCAATGCACGCACATGTCTCCATCTGAATGCACCGCCCACACCGTCCCCCATGTTTGGATCTCTTACAATCAGCCCAGTAAGCGTTCCCCGACTCCGACCTAGTTCGGAGTACTCATTTGATACATATATATGGGTTACTGACTGAAATGGGTCTCACACATAAGATGATACAAGCTTCTCCCTACGCTTCTATCCCCACTAGGTTTTCCACAGGTTATGTCATACCATAGTAAAAGATTGCATAACCCCACAGGTTAAGTTTGTGGGCCTATATATATAAATATTACCCACCCACCCAAGATTTACTTAACCCACCCACTGTTTCAAATAAGTTTATTTAACCCTTACTCAAGTTATATGTTCATACAACCCCTATGAATTCAACTAGTTTAAGTATTCCAATTCCTTACCATATTCATTTATGGTTATAATGTGCTAGACCTCCCACATTAAGCAAACCACTTGTGGATGCTGGATATGCCGGTCGGTTCCTAGTAGACTTCTTCCATAAGTCTGACTTATCCTCGTGTCCTAGCCCGTCTCGTGTTTATGCACCTTAGACCCCTCACGTTAGATTCACCACTTTTGGTTTCTGGATATGCCGGGCGGTTCCGAGCAGACTTCCACCACAAGTGTAATCTAACCTCGTGTCTAAGCGCGGTTACAGTTTCTAATTACTGTAATTCTGGGCATTTCAATTATTAACTAATTATTCCTGTGTCGTTATAGGTTTTCATGCCTCTTTCCCAAGTTATGTTCATAATGAACCATATACCCCAAATTAATGTCTTTAACCACAAGTTGATTTATGCTCCAACTTCATGTTCATATATTTCATTCAGGTTATGCCAAAATTTTACCGCTTCCCCCCTTGTTCCTAATTTAACGCGTTTGCATATTTCAGCGGCTTGCCTAGGCTCGAAGGTATCCTGGTTATAAAAATAAAAGGGAAAAGATGAAGGGAAGAGGACAGAAATAATCATGCTAAGAAGATTTACATATAATGGTAGAAATAGACATAAACATATAGTGGCATAATGACAAGATAGGCATATAGGAACAGATCGGATGAACATGTGGCAATAAAGCTGATTCTAACATATTAGGGACATCACAATCAGGCATGGTGAGATCTAAAGAATGAATTAGGTGTCCAACTAATAAGAGATCTGATTTAGCAACAGGCATAATAGGAGCAGGAATGAGGTGATCTAAATAGTGAATTAGATCTACAAATAATGGTAGATCTGACATGATAAATAGGTATAGGTTCAAAACTAGTTCATAGTCATGTCAGAATAACTTAGATAAATAGGTTATAGCAGATCTAATATGATTCGAATAGTCACATGCATAGATACAGGTTATAGTCATGTCAAGTTTTACTTTTAAACATTTAGATATGAAAGTAACGTAAACTCACAATGTTTGGATCTAAGAAAATAGAAGAAAGGTTGTAGATGTTGAATCACAGATCTCTAAACTCAAGTTGATTGACTTGATTGCAGAAGAAGAAAAGACTTGATTTAATCTGGGAAGAGGCAGCATCTAGTTCTCCATTATTTTTTGTGTGCAAAAACAAGAGAAATGAGGCAATTTATTTAGTCGTAACCTCAAACCCTATTCTGCCCAGATCTATCGCAGGAGGGTCAACCCTCCCATGTGGGGTCGACCCATGGGCGGGAATTTTCCCTCTCCCATATTTTCTGTGATCTGTTTTGAACTTGTTGGACCTATTTTATTCATATCACTACACCATATCAACGAATTTGGCACACAGGGATGCAGATATACAATTCGGCTATAAGCTGTATCAAATTTGATAGTGCTTAAAGCCGTATCAAACTACATTTTGCGATCTGCACCACCCCAAACACCCTTAATCTGACCATCCATCGATGAAGCCCTGGATCAATTCATTTGACACGGCTTTGGACCATATGAAATGCGTATCAAAATTTTCTCTCTATACCTCCATTCTGGCACAATCGAGTTTTGGCATATCAAAACTTTCGGCCAAATTATCCCTCTTTTTATTTTGCAATGGTGATCACTGAATACCCAAATTAGGATTTTGGTACTTGACCGACTTCCTTTGTCAATAAGCCATCCACCGCAGTCCATGCGTTATCGTCAGCTCGTGCTGCCTTCAGCTGACCGGCGAAGCCTTAATCCACCCCTCTCCATCCTTTTCGTCGCCATTGGAGGTGAGTACTAGATAACGGTTAAATTCAAATATGAATTGGATTTAATTTGAATTAGAATTGGGTTTAAATTTAGTATAATTTGAATTTCCATGCCTTAGTTCAAAAATATGAATGATAGATAATTGCATGTGCTTGTCTACCTAGAATTCATGCTGCTATTGTGTTTAAATTGGGTATTATCCCCAGTTTTATAGTGCGGTAGTGTATTTTCTGTCATTTACTTGTGTTGTATTTGTCTACCTTGAATTCCAACACTTTTGATTGTGCTGCCCTGCTCATTTGTGTGTATAATTGCACCATGTACACTGATCCTTATTGATTTGAAGTGCATGTGTCATTTCTAGCTTGTACCCAAAAAAAATCATGTGGTATGATTTGAGAACTAAAGCATACTAGTTCTATTGACTGAGCTACATGTATTTGGTAATTGATATTGGGAAATTTGTGTGATTGAGTAGAAATGTCAGTGATGGATGCATGAATGAAAATAGAATGGCATTTATAGGTTGAGATTTAGTCAATTTGTTTGGTGTGTCATGTGTGTCACACTGCATGTGAGTAAAGGCGTAAAACTGCTTTCCATTTATGACTTGCTGCCTTGAACCAAGTTTCTTTGTGCTCATGTAACCAATCATTTTTGCTAGAAGAAGTGTCATTATTTTGTTCTTTGAATGGAATTGTTGTACCTAACATGGATGATGAGTATGTAGCTCATAAACGTTTAAGACGGAGAGCTGAAAAAATTACAAATTTACATCACATACGAGTCGACGTTTGGAACACTGTCATAGATTTGCAACTTTCAAAACTAAACAATCGGTTTATAGAGCAAAATAATGAGTTGCTTTTGTGTATGGGAAGTCTTAATCCAATCGATTCATTTTCTGCTTTCAACATTGCAAAGTTGCTTAAATTTACTCGATTTTAACCAAAAGATTTTTCTATGTATGATATTATGGTATTTGAGAATCAACTTGAAACTTATATTATGGATATGCGTTCGGATGATGAGCTTTTGGCGATTAAAGACATAGCTACTCTTGCAAAGAAAATGGTTAAAATAAAAAGACATATAATTTACCCATTTGTGTACAAACCCATTATCTTGGCATTGACTTTACCTGTAGCAACTACAACTATTGAAAGAGCTTTCTCTACTATGAAAGGTATCAAGAATCGATTGCATAGTTGTATAGAAGAAGATTGGCTTAACGCTTGTTTGATTACATATATTGAGAATGATATTTTCAAAGAAATTGATAATGAAGCCATTATACAAAGATTTCAGTCTATGAAATCTCGAGGGGAACAATTGTAGATGAAAAATTATATGAAGTAACTTTTTGGTTTTTGGTATGAAAAAATGAAACAATTTTTTGTATATCAATATATAAAATTTTTATGGATGATTGTTGTTGCCTCTTCTTATATATATTCCTGTATTTGCCCCTGACTATTATAACATGTGTGTGTGCAGCAGCCTCCGTCATTTGGATGAAGTTAATAAGCATGGATTTGGATGAAGCTAATAAGCCTGGATTTAGTTGTCGGTTTTCTCTGCTTTGAGTTTTAGTTGCTGGCTTTTGGATGAAGCTAATAAGCTTGGTTCTGTCAGTGGTTCTTGTTTGGTTTGAGATTACCTTGGTAATGTTTTCTGAGGGTTCTTGGCTGGTTTACGATCTTTTGTTTGTTTTGGAGGGTGTTCATCTTGAAGGATCGAAGTGGTCGATCACCGAAGATGAAAAGCGGAGAGTGGTTGATCGCTGAAGTTTACCTTCATTATTGTAATGCAATTATGAAACAATACGTATCTTCTTTATTGAAATGTAACATTATGTAACTTCTTTAATGTAATGAAATAGCATGTATAATGTAATCAAATAACATGTATCATTATATATTGTAATGTAATGAAATATTTCAAACAATTATTCCGTTTACTGTTACAATTGTGAATTAGTGTATCCTGTGTTATATATGCTTTGTGTTACAACTAATATGTGCTGCAGTTTCTGCTTATACACACACACACATACACACTCCCTCCAGTTCATATTATAGGACGTTTAGTGAAGTTTTTTGTTTTTCAAAATATAAGACATTTTCAAACATATTAAATTGTACCTACTTTATTAACTTGCCATGAAGTAATTCTATTGGCTCATGTGTGTAGGCGGCTCCTTGGAAAATCCCAACAGCCACTTTTTTGTACTTGAAAATAGAGAAGGTAACTTAATTTTGCATGAAAAAAGGAGTCAATCCACTAAAAAGAAGCATTTGAATTTTTTCTCTTAGTTCATGTGCAAATATCCAAAACGACTTACATTATGAACCGGAGGGAGTATATACACGTATAAGATACGGTTTATAGCCGTATCTACTTGTGCTTTAGATGTTATTTGAATTCATGCTCGATTGTTATATGAAGTAATTAATTTTAGATGTTATTTCCAATAACAGTGATAGCTACATACATGCAAAAATGATACCTAGTAGCCGTTCGATACAATTTTACAACAACACTAGGGCCAAACAACAATTCTACATCTCTACATCATATGTTGAGTTGACAACATTTCACCATAATAACTCAACAAACAAATCATTGTTGTCACTTAAAAACTAGAAAAGAAAGCAAAATTATCACATAAAAATAATACTAATAACCTGTCCAGTTAAAGCGCTTAGCGGATCCAAGTGGAGGAGGCACTGTAACAATCTAAATTTCTATTGGGTCCGATTTTTTTGCAAAATGCTAAAAATCCAAGTCCACTTAAACCTGAGTTGGTTTGCCTGGTATCCTGTAAAAAGACAAAAATAAATATATCAGAGCTCTTAATAAATGTCTCACAGTGGAACGAATTAATAAAATATAATTGTAAGTAAATACTTAGAATAATGACGACATTGTCCAACAAGCGTCTCTAAGTTGAATAATCTCTGTCACCAGTCTAACATGTGGGTTGTGTAACGACCCGTATTCTACGCATCATAGGATTGTAGGATATTTATTTCTTTCACATACGAAGTCGTATGGTCATGTAACTTTGGGAGACGACTATTGGGGTCATTTCCCATGTTCGTGATTTTTGTCGATTTTTAAATGACCATTTTACCCCTAGTTGGCACTGTTTTGGCCATAACTTTTGACTGGAAAGGAATTTTGACCTGAAACCACTTCCATTGGCTCCGGATGATGGTTTACAATTCTGTAGAGTGGTCACATTAGCCAAACGGACTCACCGTTTGGGAGATATGGCTGAAACAAGTTTCAGATGGTGAAAACAGCTTAATTGGGCTTAACCGGGTGATTAACAGCTAGGCCCAATGGGGGATTTCGGGATTAGGGTAAGGAGGAGGCTGAAATCAGTTAGAGAACGATCTTATCCACATTTCCCAGCCGCCACTTTCATTCTTGAACCCTAACAATGGCTGCCAACATCTAGAAACATCCCCAAATCACTTTCTAATCAAGTTTTGGCTTAATCTACATCAAATTAAGGAGAGGAAACACGAAAGCAAGGTTGGAGCTGCTGTTAGACATTAGAATTCACCCAAATCAGCGAGGTTTTAGTTCTGAGAATTTCATTTGTGGCCAAGGTGAGTGATTTGCATAGTTTTTGCACTAATTACGGTAATTAAGGGTAATTAGTGAAGATTAGCGAATTTATACACTAATAAATTCTGGAAAAATATCTATAAATTCGAAAATAATATTTTATGCCTTTGGTAGAAATTTGGTTTAATTTGGTTAAGTTTTGTTAACCCTATGATTAGTTTTGCTTAAACATGCTTAAGGGAAAATATGGGGTTTTGGGTATATTTGATCCATTTTGACATGTAAATCCATTGTTTTGGTGTTTGTGGTTATTTTGCCATGTTTCTATGACTGTTTGAAATGATTTTTGATTGATTAGAATAGTTAAATTGGTCGAAAACGTCGTCGAATGGCGTACAACACTTGCTGGAAAAGTTGCAAGAAAAGTGCAGGTTCTGGACCGGATCGGATCGGA
Organism: Allium sativum; assembly: GCA_030737875.1. Taxonomy (NCBI): domain Eukaryota; kingdom Viridiplantae; phylum Streptophyta; class Magnoliopsida; order Asparagales; family Amaryllidaceae; genus Allium; species Allium sativum. The sequence goes on along the minus strand of CM060909.1, from coordinate 941,974,607 downwards.
TATGGGGGCTCGGATCGGATGAGTTGAACTGGGCAAGGGATCTGATCAGATCTGAACTTGACACTTGAGACAACTGGCAAAAAGGAAGGCCACGCTAATTGAACTGGGATCGGATCGGATAAAGGAGGAGAGATCGGATCGACTTAAGGACGAAGGGCTCGGATCGGATCGACTGAAGGATGAAGGGCTCGGACTGAAGTAAGGCGAAGGGCTCGGATCGGAGTAAATGAAGGACGAGGGGGCGGATCGGAGCAGAAGTATGAACTGGATGGGAGATGGAACCCGACCTGACCCGAAGTGGAACACCCGACCCGACGCAACGCTGTGAACTCGAACCGAACCGCTACAGAGGAAGACCCAAACCGCTACAGGAGAAGACTACGAACCAACTCAAAGTAGAGGACCCGATCCGAACCGATGGCTAGAAGGGGAACCCGACCCGACCCAGTATTGACCAATAACCCGAGATGCAAAGGTATTCCAATATGGGAAGTTAGAGCTCAGGATCCAGTTGGGAACCGATGAGTTCACTTCATGATTGGGCTTTGCTGCGGGACGTGTGCCAAGGGGAAGTCGATGTCTATGACTTTGGATCACTATGTATGGGAGCTACGTGAACGGATTCAGGGCTGCAATGGCCTAGGTACGACTAAAGGGCTATAGACCAATGAAGTGGGGTCATTTGTAAAGATTTGGTCATGACTCCATGTGGTAAGCTTGGTAGTAGCAGTAGTTGTACAAGTTGAACCCCGTCACTACTTCGATGGGTCTAGTGATTGACAGTGGTGGACATCGTATGCTTTACGCACCGAGTGAGAGATGTGAGGATGGTTGTTATGCTTGATTTGTTTTCCATCATTATGACATACACACCCCCACCCCCGTATTCTCTACACTATTTATTATGGCACCTTAGAGTATTGTACGGTATGGGGGTACTAACTCTTTGGTTGCAGGTCCAGGTTCAGGTATGGTTTAGTATACCTGTTATTGTTCTATTTAGATGCTTATCGCTCATACCAGGCTTTATGTCTGACCCAGAGTTTTATGTCTCCTCTTATTACTCTGGGTGCTCACACGAGAAGACTAGAGATAGGTTAGCTGGTGATGCACGGGTAGATGATCCGGAGACGAGCAGGAGGCTTGCACGTATGATATATATAGTATTCTCCTTGTGTTGTTGAAGATCACTGCTTGGGCATTAGTAGTGCATCTTCTACTTTCAGTTTTCTTTTGTTTTAGAGACAGTAAATTTGGAAAGTTGTAATAAGCTGTATTTGGATTTCCGCTGCTCTGATGTTGATGTTGGTTTTAGTTATCAGCTTATGTACCGTCTCACCTGTTTTTTGTCAAGTATGTTATTATTATATTTTATTCCATGCGCTGTGAGACATTCTACAGGTTCCTCGTTAGTTAATTCCCTTCTTTCCTTTCTTCTGACGACCGTCCCGTGCTAGTCGGGCATGTGTACAACGCACTTTCGGAGGAAATGCAAGCTGATGCGGGGCGGGCCGTCACACTTGGTATCAGAGCTCTAGGTTGCGTAGTTAACCTAGGGAAAGACACTAGGGAGAGATAGTACGTATATGAGAGCGCGTATTTGTGATTACTTTGGTTTATAAAAGCTATATATATATTATTAGTAGTATAAGAATGAAGTCGTACTGCACTAGCACCACTATGGGGTCGTGAATCGTTTCCCTTTTTCAGATTGACGATGAGCCGATATGCTAGAGGTGTTGGTTGGGGAGCCAATAATGGGAATGCTGCTGGCATAAGGACGATGTTTACTGACCTCATGAGAGAGATGCTTAGGGATGTGCAGAGGGCAGGTCCCAATGGTGGAAATGGTGGTGGTCCAATAGTGCAGGCACCGAGGATCGACTTCGTCAGGCTGAATAAGGATTATACTAGTCTTGGTGGGAAGCCGTTCTACGGAACGGAGTCGCCTACGGATGTTCAGGATTGGTTGGATAGTTGCGAACGTATCTTCGAGGATTTGGGTATCGAGGATGCGATGAAGAGAAAGATAGCGTCCCGTCAGCTGCAAGGGCGGGCAATGAATTGGTGGAATGCTATAAAGGCAGCTACTCCTGAAGATCAGATTACTTGGGAGCAGTTTAAGGTCCGCTTTAGCGAGAAGTTCATTCCAGCTGCTCAGAAGTCAGTGTTGTTTAAGAAATTCTTGGAGCTCAAGCAGAATGACAGAGCTGTCTCGGAGTACATTGCTGAATTCGACCCTTTGTCGAAGTATGGGTTATCTCTTATTGATACCGCCGAGAAGAAGAATGAGAAATTCATAACTGGTTTGGATCAGTACTTGGGGGAAAGGCTTATTAACCACATCGATGAGACGTTTGAATCGATTGTGGGGAAAGCATTGAGATCAGAAAGTCTCTACCCTAAGCCGAAGACTGAGGTTGCATCTGCAGAGGAGCCAAAGCCACAAGCAAGTGGTGGAGGTAAGGGTGGTTCCCAGAATAAGAGAAAGCAGAATCAGACTAAGGATGGCCAGAAGAATAAGCAAGATATGGAGTGCTTCAGCTATGGTAAGAAGGGTCATTATGCTAGTAATTGTCGGGCCAAGCCAGCGGATAGGAAGTGCTTCAACTGTGGCCAAATGGGACATCACAAGGACAAGTGTCCGCAACCCCCCAAAGAAAAGCAAATGGTGAAAGCATATTCCCTTAATGCTATTCCTTCTTCGTCGAATGCCCCAACCGCGGCGAAGAAGGGAAAGAATGTCGTCATTCAATGTATGCTTTCTGTTTATGATGTTCCTGTTAGAGTTTTGTTTGATACCGGAGCTTCCAGTTCTTTCATATCTAGTGACCTGGTAGATAGGTTGGGATTGGAGCCCGAGATTGTCGATAGACCTTTAGTAGTGACGAACCCGATTGGTGGTTCGACTAGCCTTAGCATGATTTGTCGTAATGTGGTCTTATCGAGTCATGGATGCATGTTTGTTTGTGATTGCTTTGTTTTGGGCTTTACTGGGTTTGGCATTATTTTGGGAGTAGATTGGCTCCAAAGATACAGGGTGGTGGTAGACTGTGATGGCTTTTTGGTGACAGCTAGAGAGGATGATGGACGGAGGATAGTGTTTGGTGGTCTACCCAGTGAGGGGGTATTGGCTAGTTTTCTAAACTCCCTCGACATTCCGCATGGTGAGTTGTCAGGTTTGCCCGTGGTTGGCCAGTATTCAGATGTTTTCGAAGAAGTGACCAGGCTTCCACCACATCGAGAGATTGAGTTCCGTATTGATCTGGTGAAAGATGCCTGACCTATAGTGATGCCACTTCGTCGTATGGCACCAAGGGAGCAGCGAGAGCTCGAGGTGCAAGTCAGCGATCTTTTGAAGAAGGGATTTATCAGAAGGAGTGTTTCTGAATAGGGAGCACCAGTTGTGTTTGCTACCAAGGCAGATGGTTCCCTTCATTTGTGTGTAGACTACCGCGATTTGAATAAAGTGACGAGGAAGAACAAGTATCCTCTACCGTGGATAGATGATTTGTTCGATCAGTTGAGTGGCGCGAGAGTATTTTCTCAGTTGGATCTTGCGACAGGTTTTCATCAGCTTAGAGTGGAAGCTGAGAGTACAGCTAAAACTGCATTTCGGACGCCGTCTGGATTTTATGAGTGGTTGGTCATGCCATTCGGGCTGACCAATGCCCCAGCATATTTTGTGGATCTTATGAATAGGGTATTCAAAGATCAGTTGAATAAGTTTGTCCTTGTGTTCGTTGATGATATTTTGGTCTATTCGAGGACAGAGGAAGAACACAAGGAACATTTAAGAATAGTGATGGAGGTGTTGAGAAAACACCAATTGAAAGCAAAGTTTTCTAAGTGTCACTTCTGGAGGAGGGAAGTGAGGTTCTTGGGTCATGTTGTTTCCGAGAATGGTATTGCCGTGGACCCTGCGAAGGTGGCTACGGTACAGGACTGGCCTACACCCTAGAATGCAACAGATGTAAGAAGTTTCTTGGGATTAGCTGGATATTATCGTAAGTTTATCCAAGGCTTCTCCAAGATAGCAGCACCGTTGACCCAATTGACCAAGAAGAATCAAGCTTTCGTCTGGGATGAAAGGTGCGAGAATGCATTCAAGAGTCTAAAGGACAAGTTGACATGCGCACCAGTGTTAGTCATTCCTAAGGGGAATGAAGAGATGACGGTATACACGGATGCTTGTGGTACCGGACTAGGTGCTGTATTGATGCAAGGCGGTAGGGTTGTAGCTTATGCAAGTCAGCAATTGAAACCACACAAGAGAAGATACCCTACCCATGATTTGGAATTGGCAGCGATCGTGTTCGCGTTAAAGATGTGGAGACACTATCTCTTGGGAGAAAGATTTGAGCTGTTTACAGATCATAAGTCGTTGAAGTATCTCTTCTCTCGGAAAGATCTGAATCTCCGTCAGCAGAGATGGTTAGAGTTCTTAGCTTCCTATGATTTCGACATCGCATATACACCGGGAAAGGTCAATGCGGTGGCTGATGCATTGAGTAGGAGACATGCCAGCTTAGGGGCTATGTTTCTAGAATGGAAGCAACTGGAGTACATCACTGGGTATGATTTCAAACCAAAGTGCGAATTGGATCCAGAAATGTTAGCAAGTTTGACGATCAGACCCACTTTGATTGAGCGGATCGGCTCTAGTCAAAGGAACGATCTTAACCTATTGGAAATCATCTCCAAGTTAGAGATGGGTATCGATGAAGAGATGAACAAGTATGGGCTTGATCGAGATGGATGGCTTAGAAAGAATGGAAAGCTTGTTGTACCTAATGTTAATGGATTGAGGGATGAAGTACTTAGAGAGTGTCATCACTCAAAACTGACTATACACCCTGGTGGTAATAAGATGTATCGAGACATGAAGCAGACTTACTACTGGGAAGGGATGAAAAGAGACGTTGGGAAATTTATATCCAAATACATGAATTGCCAGCTAATTAAGGCCGAGCAAAAGAAGCCTAGTGGGCTGTTGCAACCATTAGAAGTTCCCGAATGGAAATGGGAGCAAGTCTCGATGGATTTCATCGATGGTTTACCAAGGACTAGGTCGGGATATGATAACATTTGGGTAATTGTGGATCGATTGTCTAAAAGTGCAAGATTCATACCAGTCAAATCGACCAGAACGGCAACTAAGTTAGCAGAATTGTATATGAAGTGGGTAGTGAGATTTCATGGAGTACCTAAAAGCATTGTGAGTGACCAAGACCCGTTGTTCACTAGTGGGTTTTGGAAGAGCTTACAAGAGGCTCTGGGGTTAGAGTTACATGTCAGTACCGCATATCATCCTCAGACCGACGGTCAGACGGAGAGGGTGAATCGTATTTTGGCAGATCTCTTGAGAGCTTGTGTACTGGATTTTGGTGGATCATGGGATGACCATTTGCATCTAGTAATGTTTGCATATAATAATAACTACCAATCCAGTATCGGGATGGCTCCGTTTGAAGCTTTGTACAGAAGACCGTGCAACTCACCATCATGTTGGATAGAGACTGGCGAGAAGTTTATGCTTGGACCGGATGTGGTGAAGGAGACTTCAGAAAAGATCAAGATCATTCAACAACGAATGAAGACTGCCCAAGATAGGCAGAAGAGTTATGCTGATAAGAGGAGAAGAGACCTAAAATTCTCCGTTGGTGACTTGGTGTTTGTCAAGATTTCTCCGTTGAAGAGCGTGATACGATTTGGCAGGAGAGGCAAGTTGGCACCAAGATTTGTTGGCCCATTCCTTGTTCTTGAACTAGTCGGGAATTTGGCATATAGAGTTGACTTACCAGAGAAGATGGCGGGAGTTCACAATGTATTTCATGTTTCCCAACTAAGGAAGTTCGTTCACGACCCGGATATGACTATTTCACCTGATCAGTTAGAGGACTTCGATGTAGAACCCGAGGCGGTTGGGAACCGCAAGCCGGCCCGTATTGTCGAGCACGACATGAAGCAACTTCGAAGGAAGGCGGTGAAGCTAGTCAAGGTTCAGTGGGGCGAGGACGAGAATGATTGCACTTGGGAGACAGAGGAGAACATTAGGAAGACATAGCCAGAACTCTTTGCCTGGTAAGATTTTGACTTCGATTTAGTTTTCCGCATGCTAGGGTAGGCTTGTTTGCTTGTTTTGCATGTTTGATTGTTGTATGTGGCTGTTAGGCATGCGGGATCTTTTGTATGTTTTGAGTTAAGGAATTTCGGGGACGAAATTTCTTAAGGGGGGAGAGTGTAACGACCCATATTCTACACATAATAGGATCATAGGATATTTATTTCTTTCACATACGAAGTCGTATGGTCATGTAACTTTGGGAGACGACTATTGGGGTCATTTCCCATGTTCACGATTTTTGTCGATTTTTAAGTGACCATTTTACCCCTAGTTGGCACTGTTTTGGCCATAACTTTTGACTGGAAAGGAATTTTGACTTGAAACCACTTCCATTGGCTCCGGATGATGGTTTACAATTCCGAAGAGTGGTCACATAAGCCAAACGGACTCACCGTTTGGGAGATATGGCTGAAACAAGTTTCAAATGGTGAAAAACAGCTTAATTGGGCTTAACCGGGTGATTAACAGCTAGGCCCAATGGGGGATTTCGGGATTAGGGTAAGGAGGAGGCTGAAATCAGTTAGAGAACGATCTTATCCTCATTTCCCAGCCGCCACTTTCATTCTTGAACCCTAACAATGGCTGCCAACATCTAGAAACATCCCCAAATCACTTTCTAATCAAGTTTTGGCTTAATCTACATCAAATTAAGGAGAGGAAACAAGAAAGCAAGGTTGGAGCTGCTGTTAGACATTAGAATTCACCCAAATCAGCGAGGTTTTAGTTCTGAGAATTTCATTTGTGGCTAAGGTGAGTGATTTGCACAGTTTTTGCACTAATTACTCTGGGTGCTCACACGAGCATACTGGAGACAGGTTAGCTGGTGATGCACGGGTAGATGATCCGGAGACGAGCAGGAGGCTTCCACATATGATATATATAGTATTCTCCCTGTGTTGTTGAAGATCACTGCTTGGGCATTAGTAATGCATCTTCTACTTTCAGTTTTCTTTTGTTTTAGAGACAGTAAATTTGGAAAGTTGTAATAAGCTATATTTGGATTTCCGCTAGAGCTAGAGCCGTCATGCTGCTGGAAGGAAGCCAAGAGTAGCCTTCACTTGAAGAAAAATTAGAGACGAGCAAAACTAAAGTAAAAACAAGAATCAAACAACGTTTATCTACCCAAAGGAAAGCAATGCAAATTCAGAACTCAGAATCCAGAATTCAAGTTTGGCGTTTGTTGTAAGTATATTGATTTTTCCGATGGGAATAAAATTAAGATTTGATTCGATGTAAAATGGAAATGGAATTGTACTATTGTATAAGGACGATGTTAACTCATATCTATGTGCTGCAATGATTGTGTTGTGAATGGTATTGGATGTTTGTGGTATAATTGACTTGATGTTGGATCCATTAGAATGCTTGTGGATTAATCTAGTTGATGTTGGATCTATTCAAATTCACATGCAAGTTGTTTGGTTCATATCTACACCTTTATGTTTATGTGATTATATAGGTTGTATGTGATTAAGATCTCATGTATATACTTTATGCTAAACCTCTATGCCTAAATGATTAAGTTCATATACATGCTTATATGTTTATACAAAAGTTGCAAGTTCATAATTGGATCCATGCTAAGATCCACTTTAATACATGTTTCATGTTATAATTGGACATATAACTGGATCTAGTTCACACATGTGATAAAATTATGCATACTTTATGGACATGTCATATTCTTGTCATATGCTAGTGATGTTCGATGTTATGCCTAGATCTGGACATGTTTAGGCTTATGTTGTCTAAATTATATGCTAATTCATGTGACACCTATTTAGTTAGATCCCTATTTCAATGCAAGTTCACATATAGGTAAGTTGATTTAGCCTGTGTTGCAAATTCACATATATGTAAGTTGATTTAGCCTATGTTGCAAATTCACATATATGTAAGTTGATTTAGTCTATGTTGCAAATTCACATATATGTATGTTGATTTAGCCTATGTTGCAAGTTCACACCTATGATGTTCATATTGACTATGCCGATAAGGCAAAGTTTACACCTATGTCATGTTTATGAATTTCTTTAAGCCAATTTTGGGTATGGTAAATTAGGCTAAGTTTTTTAGCCTAATATTATATGTTAAAAATCATGCGGACGAAAAACTAGGCTAAGATTGTTAGCCTAATATTTAGACTGGGTAACGTTCGGAATAATTGTTAATTATAGGAAACTTGACATAAATTGGTGAAAATATATGTATTGGCATGTTTGGCACATGCCAATAATTGGTGGAAACATTTAATTGTTAACAAATTTACATATAACAAGTAATAGAGACAAATATGTAAATTTAGAAAATACGAGTATGCTTAACCCGAGGTTGGATTGAGTTGTGACGTAAACCTGTCCAGACCCGCCCGGCTGTCCAGTAATCACAACAATACCTATCCAGTGTGAGAGGTTAAGCATTGAGCCCAATAAGGACCCGAGGTTAGACTGAGTTACGGTTTAAACCCGCCCGGAACCGACCGACACATCCAGTAACCGTAACAGTATCAGTCTAATGTGAGTGGTCGGTGCTTTAAAAAGCTAAGAACAGACAAGTCAGGATGGTAGGGTTAAGTTAACTAAAACACTTAACCAATTCAACATGTTAATTAAACTGATGGGTGAGGTTAGGTAAATACAGACACTTAACCACTTAGCATGTTTGACTAGAAAACCCTAGTAACGGGGACCCATTTCAGCAGTAACCCAATTAGGTATCATGGTACCCTGAAACTAGGCAGGGTGAGGCACGATTATTGGGCTGATTGTAAGCGGTCAAAAGCGACGACGGTTGGTGTAGCAGTATGGTTTCTAACGGAGTGCGGGCGTGCACACACTTCGGAGCAGACAAACAAGGCAATGGGCACCAATAGTTTAACCTATGCATTCTAGGATTGTGTCGGGCCGCCACCATGGGACTTTATACACCCCATGGTGGGACCAGCATAGGTATCTACAATCATTGGGGGCCGTATGACACATATGATTTTGCGAGTAGGAGCCGATCTTTAGAAAAGGGATCAGTTCACCCCGATCATGGGGTGCCAGTTGAGACAATACAAGTAGGTGCAGAGATATAGTATGGGGTGCGATAGTATATTCGGTTCAAACTGCTTTATCTTAGTTTATGATACTTTCCTATTTCCAGTTTATACCTATCATGCCCTTTTTCTTATTCACATACTGAAGAGTCACTTGACTTACCAGGCTTTATGTCTGACTCTATTTTTCTTTCGTCTTCTTTTCTTCCGTTCCCCCCGGTCCACAGGGAGGAAACAACCCAGCTTAGTTAGACTCTTTGCAAGCTTCAAGATAGTAGATGTATGGTTTGGACTCTCTTTCCTTGGCTATGGCTTTTGGACACGTTTTATGGGGATTTATGCAGCTTTTATTATGTTTTATGCTTCTTTATTTAATAATCAAGACATAAATGATGATATAATGTTTTGGAAGTTATTATGAGACAATTATGGAAATGTTTTGTATGAACGCGTATTTATGAAAATGAAAGTCTGTTTGTTTTCCGCTGCTTATATATATGTGTGTTTATATCTGTCTTGTGTTTTATCTGTGACTTTTACTTATAAATCTCCACCGAAGTTAAGGCATTCCCTTTGTGTGTGACCTTAATGGAGGTGGGGTGTTTCACGTGGTATCAGAGCACAGATTTACCAGATTAGATAAAGGTTTTTGAAACTATTTTTCAAAAAAAAGTTTAAAGAAGCATATTTTTTCAAGGAAAAGCATTGTTTTTAAAAGGCATAGTCCCCCAAATCCATATGCACTATCTCTCTATCCTTTTGTCTTGAATACTTTCCTTTTTGTTCTAGCATGTCTGGAGATCTTAACCTTCCAGAAGGAGTACCGATACCTAGTTGGTTCCGAAGGTACCTAGAGGCTATGGCCAATGGTGCGAGCCTAGCAGACATTCCTCCTCCCACAGTGGCAGTGGTTCCTCCTCCTCCTCCTCGTAGAAATACTTTCGCTAAGACGTGTAGATATTTCAAGGCAATGGATGGAAAGGACTTTTATGGAGCTGAATCCTTTGTGGTAGCAAGGAACTGGCTGAAGGAGACCGAAGATTTGTTCATCATCTTCGAAGTTGATGACAGGCAAAAGATACAGCTAGCACTGTGGTTGCTTAAAGATGAAGCTTCCTATTGGTGGGAAGTTACCCATGCTGAGAGGCCAGTGGAAACTTGGGAAGATTTCAGGATGAGGTTTGAGATGAAATTCCTCTCCTAAGCTGAAAGAAGCCTGCAGATGGAGAAGTTCTTAATTCTTAAACAAGGGAGTATGACGATCAGGGAGTACGTCAATCAGTTTAATCAGCTGGCCAGATTTGGGCTGGATTTAGTAAACACCCAACACAAGAAGGCCCTTCGCTTCGTCAAAGGTCTGAATGAGCCTCTACATAGCCTTGCTATGACCTATATACCCATGGGAGTGACTTATGAAAGCTTGGTGTACATGGCGCTGCTACACGAGGAAGATAAAGGCAAGAAAGAGGCAAAAGCAGAAGTGCCTCAAGACAAGAAGGGGGAAGGGTCACAGAACAAGAAGGCTGATTCAAAGAAAGGCGAGAAGAACAACAAACCCCATGAAAAAGAAAGTGTAATTTCTGTGGCATTGTTGGACATACTGCAGAAAGAAGAAGGCGAAGATGAATGGTGGTTGTTTGCATTGTGGCGAGATTGGACACATGGCTAAGGACTGCCCAAAGAAGCGGGGGCAAGGATAGAGAACTGGATCCACTTCAGGGGGACAGGTTCATGCTCTGGTGGCACCTCCCAAGGAATGAGGTAGAAATATTTCTGTAGAAAGCTTAGTTTATCTCTATGATCATTTAGTTCGCACTCTCTTTGATTCTGGTGCATCACACTCCTTTATTTCATCTGCTTTAGTAGAATCTCTGCACCTAGACACTAATATGGTAGAAGATCCCTTGGTTGTTTCAAATCCAATTGGGGGCTCAACTTATTTGTCAATGGTTTGTTTGGATTTGAAAATCTCTATTCTAAGTGTTGAGTTTAGATGTAATGCCTTTGTTTTGGGCTTCTCGGGATATGGACTGATCTTAGGCATGGACTGGTTATCCAGTAATGGTGCCATTCTTGATTGTGAGAAAAGAGTGGTTAGACTCTTGACTCGGCTCGGTAACACTCTAGAAATTTCTTGTAATCCCTTGAATGCTGTTATGCTTAGTTATCTAGAGTCGCTTGATGCTTTTGTTGAGAATTTGCAGTCGGTTAGAGTAGTCCGTGAATATTCGGATGTCTTTATAGAGGTGAAGGGCTTACCTCCGAGGCGGGAGATAGACTTCCGCATATATCTTGTTGATAATGCAAAGCCCGTAGCTTTACCTGTTAGACACATGGCTCCAAAGGAGAGAAAGGAACTCAGTAAGCAAGTTAAGGAGCTTCTTGAGAAGGGGCTTATAAGGCGGAGTATCTCGGAATGGGGTGCTCCAGTGGTGTTTGCCACCAAAGCAGATGGCTCACTACGTCTTTGTGTGGACTATAGGAAGCTAAACAAGCTGACTAAGAAGAATAGACACCCGCTTCCCAGAATAGATGATTTGTTTGATCAGCTTGTAGGTGCGTCGGTCTTCTCCCAACTTGATCTGGCTACTGGGTTCCATCAGATAAGGTTAGCTGGAGATAGCATTGATAAGACGTCGTTTAGAACCCCAGACAGTTTCTTCGAGTGGCTTGTCATGCCTTTCAGCTTGACAAACGCACCCGCTTATTTCGTAGACCTAATGAGTAGGGTGTTCAGAGAATTCCTCAATAAGCTCGTGGTGGTCTTCGTAGACGATATTTTGATCTTCTCAAAGAATGAGGAAGAACATGCTCAGCATCTGAAGGAAATCATGGATACTCTCCGTGCACATCAGCTAAAAGCAAAATTCTCCAAGTGCCACTTCTGGAGAGAAGAGGTAAGGTTTCTTGTACATTTAGTGTCCAAAGAGGGGTTAGCTGTGGACCCCGCGAAAGTGGTGGCAGTGCAAGATTGGTAGACACCAAGAAATGCAACCGAAGTCCGAAGATTTCTTGGGTTAGCCGGTTTTTACCGAAAGCTCATTAGAGATTTCGCGAAAATCTCAGCTCCACTCACAAGGCTAACAAAGAAGAATCTAGCGTTCACTTGGGATTTGGATTGTGATATTGCTTTCCAACGCTTAAAAAGGGCTCTTACAACAGCCCCAGTTCTGACTTTTCCTGATGGAAGCAAGATGTTCACAGTATACACGGATGCTTGTAGTACATGACTAGGCGCTGTTCTGATGCAAGAAGGGAAGGTAGTAGCTTATGGTGGAAGACAATTGAAAGTTCATGAAAAGAACTACCCAACCCACGATCTTGAGTTGGCTGCCATCGTCTTTGCGCTTAAGTCTTGGCGCCATTATCTCCTAGGTGGGAAGTTCGAATTGTATACTGACCATAAATCGTTGAAGTATCTTTTCTCGCAGAAAGATCTTAACTTCAGGCAGTAAAGGTGGATGGAGTTCCTTGTCTCATATGATTTTGAGATTTCTTATACTCCTGGCAAGGGCAACGTAGTAGCAGACGCCTTGAGTAGAAAGAAGCTGACCTTAAGCCCTCTCTTTGTAGAAAGGCAAAGCTTGGAGTATATAGCCAGTTTTGACTTTAGGCCCTCCTCTGATTTTGTACCTGATTTGTTGGCATCACTAGAAGTACGACCCACTCTTTTAGACTCAATAGGGGCCGCACAACGTGAAGAACCTCAGCTTGTGGATGTGATTGATAAACTAATTATGGGTGAAACTTCCAGTCACCTCAATAGATACTCCATCGATGATAAGGGTTGGCTGAGGCGAGATGAAAGACTATGCGTCCCACAAGCAAGGGATTTAGTAAAGATGGTTCTCGAGGAAGCACATCATTCCAAGATGACAATACACCCAGGTGGAGACAAGATGTACAAGGACGTAAAGAGAGTTTTCTATTGGAGCGGCATGAAGAAGGATGTGGCAGATTTCGTTTCTAAGTGCGTGATATGCCAACAGGTCAAGGCAGAACAAAAGAAGCCTGGAGGACTGCTTCATCCTCTAGAAGTCTCGCAATGGAAGTGGGATAACATTTCAATGGACTTCATTGATGGGTTGCCTTGGTCAAAAAGGGGCAATACTAGCATTTGGGTAATAGTGGACATGCTCAACAAAAGCGCCCACTTTATACCTATCAAGAGTAGAAAGACTGCCTCATCTCTAACTTCTCTTTATCTCAAGGAAATAGTTCGACTCCATGGTACACCCTTCAGCATAGTGAGTGACCGAGATCCTATCTTTACACGAGAATTTTGGCGGAGTTTACAAGAAGCTGTAGGCACACAGTTATGCTTGAGCACGACCTATCACCCCCAAACTGATGGTCAGACGGAAAGGATGAACAGAGTATTAGAAGATCTTCTGAGACTGTGCGTTCTTGACTTTGGAGGAACATGGGAGGATCATCTTCCTTTGGTGGAATTCGCCTACAACAAAAACTACCAAGCCACCATCGGCATGGTGCCCTTCAAAGCTTTGTATGGAAGACCGTGCCGATCACCAACTTGTCGGTGGGAGTCTACAGACAAGCTTATACTTGGGCCAGACATGATTAGAGAGACTTCAGAAAAAGTGGACTTGATACGAAGGAGAATGAAGACTGCCCAAGATAGACAGAAATCCTACGCAGACAAAAGAAGGACCGACCTTGAGTTTAAGGTTGGGGACAGGGTTTTCCTTAAGGTATCTCCCTTAAGGAACGTCGTTCGCTTTGGATCCGCAGGAAAGCTAGCACCAAGATTTGTAGGACCGTTCCTTATCATCGAGAAGATTGGGAAGATGGCTTATAGAGTAGAGCTGCCCGAAAGGTTGGCTGGAATTCACAATGTCTTTCACGTTTCTCATCTCCGGAAATGTTTACATGAATCTGCAGAAGTGGTGGAGCCAAGCATTCTAGAAGAAGCCGAAGTGGAACGCGAAGCAACTGTGAGGAGAGTTCCAACCCGCATCCTAGGAACTGAAGTGAAAAAGCTACGCAACCGCGAAGTCAAGCTTGTCAAAGTTCAGTGGAGCGACACCGAGGAAGACGCGACTTGGGAAACTGAGGACAGAATACGCGCGGCCTACCCTTTTCTTTTTGAGGGTACATCTTTGATTTCTCTTTTTCCTTAAGTTGTGCTTGTATCTATCTTTTTAGGTATATCTCCTCGATATTATCCTTTATCCTTAGGTAGAAACCACTTTGGATGTAAACATGTAATTGAAACATATTATGATTAATGGCTGCAAGTGGTTGCTAGTGGTTGCTCGTGGATGCATATACACACACAACCTAGGTTTTAGATCAGCTCAGTCACTTCATATTGCATATGCATATATGTATTCATATTTGTATGTTGTTGAAACTTGATATGTTGTCATATGGATGTCGCATTTGTATGAATGATTACGCACTCATGTAGAATTATGAGTAGGGAAAATTTGCATACATAATGGATTCACGACACTTACATGATTCGCATTAAGGAGGTCAACTGAATCAGTAGACCGCCTAATTTTTGCATTAGATAAGGACATATACACACACTATGCATATGATCATGAAGCATTAGAAGTCTTTTAAGGATAATGGACGCCTGTGTTTGTTGGTTGAGTATGGAAGATCGGATGTTAGGATATACGTTCTTTCAGACTTGAAGATTTCGGGGACGAAATCCTTTAAGGAGGGGAGAATGTAACACCTCGAATTTTCTGTTAACAGTAAATTAACAAATTAAAGTATAATTAATTCCATATGATAGAATTAAAGGAAACGGGTTATGCCATTGCGTTCGTCTCAGAATTCTGCTTGAGATAGAGTCCGAGTTTGCGTAAATCGGACTCCGTATGAAGGATTTATGACCTCCAGAAGTTGCAGAATTCGATTTAAAATTCAAACAGCCGAAAACATGTTCAAAATTCAAAATTAGACCAGAACTGGGCTGGGTGGGAATTTTCCCGCCTAGGACCCAGGTCGACTATGTAGTCGACCTGGGGGTCGACCTGCTTGGTCGACCTGACCTGCTTGATCTGGTCCTGGCTCGGTTTCTGGGGTTTGGCTGTGTCACTAGGGCTGACTTGTCACTTTTTGATTGGCTTCTCTTGAGATGGATGGCCTTGATTAACTCTAGCTTCATCGACGGCTCTAATTAGTTTGAAATTCTATATAAACAACCTTAGTCTTCAACCTAAATTCACACAAATAAAATAGAGCTAGAGCCGTCATGCTGCTGGAAGGAAGCCAAGAGTAGCCTCCACTTGAAGAAAGATTAGAGACGAGTAAAACTAAAGTAAAAACAAGAATCAAACAACGTTTATCTACCCAAAGGAAAGCATTGCAAATTCAGAACTCAGAATCCAGAATTCAAGTTCGGCGTTTGTTGTAAGTATATTGATTTTTCCGATGGGAATAAAATTAAGATTTGATTCGATGTAAAATGGAAATGGAATTATACTATTGTATAACGACGATGTTAATTCATATCTATGTGTTGCAATGATTGTGTTGTGAATGGTATTGGATGTTTGTGGTATAATTGACTTGATGTTGGATCCATTATAAAGCTTGTGGATTAATCTAGTTGATGTTGGATCTATTCAAATTCACATACAAGTTGTTTGGTTCATATCTACACCTTTTTGTATATGTGATTATATAGGTTGTATGTGATTAAGATCTCATGTATATACTTTATGCTAAACCTCTATGCCTAAATGATTAAGTTCATATACATGCTCATATGTTTATACAAAAGTTGCAAGTTCATAATTGGATCCATGCCAAGATCCACTTTAATACATGTTTCATGTTATAATTGGACATATGATTGTATCTAGTTCACACATGTGATAAAATTATACATACTTTATGGACATGTCATATTCTTGTCATATGCTAGTGATGTTCGATGTTATGCCTAGATCTGGACATGTTTAGGCTTATGTTGTCTAAATCATATGCTAATTCATGTGACACCTATTTAGTTAGATCCCTATTTCAATGCAAGTTCACATATAGGTAAGTTGATTTAGCCTGTGCTGCAAATTCACATATATGTAAGTTGATTTAGCCTATGTTGCAAATTCACATATATGTAAGTTGATTTAGCCTATGTTGCAAATTCACATATATGTATGTTGATTTAGCCTATGTTGTAAGTTCACACCTATGATGTTTATATTGAATATGCCGATAAGGCAAAGTTTACACCTATATCATGTTTATATTAATGAATTTCTTTATGCCAATTTTGTGTACGCTAAATTAGGCTAAGTTTTTAGCCTAACATTATATGTTAAAAATCATACGGACGAAAAAGTAGGCTAAGATTGTTAGCCTAATATTTAGACGGGGTAACGTTGGGAAAAATTGGTAATTATAGGAAACTTGACATAAATTGGTGAAAATATATGTATTGGCATGTTTGGCACATGCTAATAATTGGTGGCACTTAAATGGTATAAAATTCTTATACCAAAAATGATGAACTTGGAAAGTGGGCCACAACATTTAATTGTTAACAAATTTACATATAACAAGTAATAGAGACAAATATGTAAATTTAGAAAATACGAGTATGCTTAACCCAAGGTTGGACTGAGTTGTGATGTAAACCTGCCCGGACCCGCCCGGCTGTCCAGTAATCACAACAATACCTATCCAAGGTGAGAGGTTAAGCATTGAGCCCAATAAGGACCCGAGGTTAGGCTGCGGTGTAAACCTGCCCGGAACCGACCGGCACATCCAGTAACCGTAACAATATATGTCTAATGTGAGTGGTCGGTGCTTTAAAAAGCTAAGGACAGACAAGTCAGGATGGTATGGTTAAGTTAACTAAAACACTTAACCAATTCAACATGTTAATTAAACTGATGGGTGGGATTAGGTAAATACAGACACTTAACCACTTAACATGTTTGACTAGAAAACCCTAGTAACGGGGACCCATTTCAGCAGTAACCCAATTAGGTATCATGGTATCCTGAAACTAGGCAGGGTGGGGCACGATTACTGGGCTGATTGTAAGCGGTCAAAAGCGACGGCAGTTGGTGCAGCAGTGTGGGTTCTAATGGAGTGCAGACGTGCACACACTTCGGAGCAGACAAACATGGCACTGGGCACCAGTAGTATAACCTATGCATTCTAGGATTGTGTCGGGCCGCCACCATGGGACTTTATACACCCCATGGTGGGACCAGCATAGGTATCTACAATCACTGGGGGCCGTATGACACATATGATTTTGCGAGTAGGAGCCGATCTTTAGAAAGGGGATCAGTTCACCCCGATCATGGGGTGCCAGTTGAGACAATACAAGCAGGTGCAGAGATATAGTATGGGGTGCGATAGTATATTCGGTTCAAACTGCTTTATCTTAGTTTATGATACTTTCCTATTTCCAGTTTATACCTATCATGCCCTTTTTCTTATTCTCATACTGAAGAGTCACTAGACTTACCAGGCTTTATGTCTGACTCTATTTTTCTTTCGTCTTCTTTTCTTCCGTCCCCCCCAGGTCCACAGGGAGGAAACAACCCAGCTTGGTCAGACTCTTTGCAAGCTTCAAGATAGTAGACGTATGGTTTGGACTCTCTTTCCTTGGCTATGGCTTTTGGACACGTTTTATGGGGATTTATGCAGCTTTTATTATGTTTTATGCTTCTTTATTTAATAATCAAGACATAAATGATGATATAATGTTTTGGAAGTTATTATGAGACAATTATGGAAATGTTTTGTATGAACGCGTATTTATGAAAATGAAAGTCTGTTTGTTTTCCGCTGCTTATATATATGTGTGTTTATATCTGTCTTGTGTTTTATCTGTGACTTTTACTTATAAACCTCCACCGAAGTTAAGGAATTCCCTTTGTGAGTGACCTTAATGGAGGTGGGATGTTTCATGCTCACTATACCTGGATAATACCGGTAGACCCTCCTTGAAATGTCTTCATCATCACACTACAAAAACGTATTAGATCTCCATTATCACGCTACGAAAGTTTACTATCTACTATCTGAGATCTTCCATTAGGCTAAACCCTTGCACGAAAGTTAGGCTCGAACATCTACGATACACCACCCAATGCGTGCACCATGAACCTACTTGCGATCGTACTGTCTACTATCTGAGTTCGACTATCAGGTTAAAACCCTTGCACAGAACTCAGTCGGGGGATTTCTATCTTTGCTTATGATACAGATGTCCATTGATTGGTCTATCCTTTTTTCTTGGTGATTGTGGCCCTACTCAGCCCCCTCAACCAATGAAAGATCATTTCAAGATCTAAGTGACTGTGCTCCTAGCAAACAATCTAAACATCCAGTTGACGTTGTCCCACATCCAATGTATCGATAGTGAATGACCATTGGCATGTTGGTTTAGCTTCCCGTACTCGCTCTGACTGATGATAACAGGTACCTGACGTTCTACTATCCTTACTGGGTCCTGACAGCGAGCCCTGTTCTTGGAGCCAAGGCTACAACTGTATCCTAAAATCATCCCATCAATATTCTGGCTTCCCTCGACATTAATGCAAGCACGGCATACTCTATGGATAAAACCGTACAAACCTAGATCTAGAGTAGCCAATTACAGGTATCTCCTAAAGGGTTATCTCAGAGTATCCCCACGTCTTGTAGAAGTCTCGAACTTCCTATCTCTAGGGCTCAGCTTGCCATTGGCTTCCCTAAAGGTCTTTCTCACGTCCCGTAGAAGCCTCGAACTTCTCTCCATTCCCGTCGAATGTCAAGTTGGATGTACTTCCATTGTGTCTCTAGACACCTGCAATGATATGCCCCGCTGGGCTCTTCATTCAAAATTCCTTCGAACCAATCCACACCCATCTCGCTATTTTGTTATAGCATATGCCTATTCTTCCATTATGTGTTTAACTTACTTTCTATTTCTCCAATTAGCATTATTGTTCAATTCATTAAATATGAACTCTTTTGGCCAACTTTATTGGCTACCATAGAAGTATAAAATTATCATAGAATGTCTATTTACGAGGCCACCATAGAGTTATGCTTATTAAACTTAATTCACAATTTTAAGTTTATTCATAATAAGGCTCTCTTATTTAATTTCACTTTAAATTATAGCTCTCATGTTATAGTCTTACTTTCATGGTAGAACCATATATTTTTACTTACTTTGCAATATATATATATATATATATATGTGTGTGTGTGTGTGTGTGTATATATATAGGAAAGTCTATTTAGACACAAAACTTTGACACAATTAATTAACACCATTGGATCACCGCATGAATTCCACTCCTCTGTATAAAGACAAAAAAATCAATGGTCGAGGCTTTGTGTCATTCTTTTTATGTTTAGTTTTGTGTCTAAATAGTCGTCCCCTGTAGACACACACAATTGGTGGGACGATGGCTCTCCACCATTGGATTGCCCCCTGAATTCCACCTCTCCATATAAAAACAAAAATATCCAACTACTGAGATTGTGTGTCCCCCAATTATGTTTAATTTTATATTCAAATAGCTAGCCCTAATATATGTACACACACTCAACTTTAATACCTCAAGTTCCAAGTCAAAGTCATTATAATCAAAATTGAATTTTCGGACTACTCTATTTCGAGACTTATCCTTCACTAGTAAAGCATATGCATACTTTGTCATCTCATATTAACTTCCTGGAGAAAATTAACCAAACACTCTTCCCTTTAACCATTAAAATTAAATCTAATAAATTATATTAAATCATCAATTATATATATACACACCTCAAACAATTTCAAAAAAATACACGCACCTCAAGACCATCATTGATTAATAACTAAGAAGGAGTTGGAGGTTCATTCATGCTTATGGTGCATGCGCATGGGGATGAACAAGAGAAGAAGATGAAAGAGTAACAAATGAGTATTTTCACTCACATACCTATATTTGATCATTCAAATCTTGATATGTATATGTGTGTTTGTTTTTTCTTTGGCAAGATCAACTGGTTTTTATAGTGATCTGTAACACTTATTATTATAACAAATAATAATTACAAAAAGACATAGGAGATTGGATGATAGCCAACCTACTACCATCAGTTTTTATAATCGATCGTCCACTTTAACTATTCTAGTTTATAGAACTGGAGCTAGACAAAATCTAGACTACAAACATTACAAATTCCATATAGGGAGCAACCCACTTGCCTAACTCCACGCAGGGAGGAAAATTACAATTAATTGCCAAGCAAACAAATTTCAAAAAGAAGTGAAGAGGAATTTTTGTATCCGCTTATTTATAGGGAAGGCGGGGTGAATCCGAAAAACTTAAAGAAAACCGTAAGTAATCGAATCGGTATCGATCCCCGGATCCCGATATAAAAAAGGAAAGGGAAAAAAGAGAAGAGGGGAAGTTAGGTGACTTCCCGGATCAGTGACCTACTCCCTGACTTTGACAATAGCGACGATAGTATATACAAATTTTCAAAAATTCGACCATCGATACCGACTCGATTCGTTAAACAATCGTGTACTTTGAAATTTAAATGATTACATGAAACACACCTAAGGATCGTGTCCCAATTTCACAATGTTTTGATAATCAATTTACGCGATCAGGGGCCGAGCCACGACAACGACCATGTACATGCGCTTTTGAAATCTCGATCATCCAAACCAGCTTGAATCGTTAACCAATCGTGTACTCGCGAATTTAAACAATCCAAGAGTGCACGCCAAACAATCGAGTTCCAGTTCGACAACTTTTCGATGGCTGACTTGCATGATCGCATGCCTATGACATACCATACAAACATCATGCTCTTATTTCATACTTTGATCGTATCGCATGAAATCACATGCAAACATGTGAGTGCATGCGTGACACTATGTCAACAATGACTTATCTACGTTTCGACGTAAGTGAAAGTCGATGACTAACGTTTAATTCCTTAACTCTATAGGAAATGGACGCTCATTCATGCGACATGACGGGTTCCAGTCCAAGCAATCAGAAATCTCAACAATGCTGAAGATCCGCATTGCCACGAGCAAGTCTCAACGAAAAGGTCACGATCGATCACTCGATATGACTCAGAGACTTTTCCGGCCTTCAGGAATACTTGGATCAACTCAAAGCACGTCATGTTACCAGAAGACATCCTTTGGGGGGCAAGTGTTAACCGGCTTTTTGGACCGATTCCCAAAAACAGTTCAAGCCCACATGACTTGGCCCATCACGTGAATTAACAGCCTAGAAGCGTTGTCAAAACGTTCTGAAATCGAGCCTAGATGGAATCGTTCAAGAATAGTCATTCGGCTCGACCAAAATACTCAACAATGAACTAACTCTTCGAGATCGACCTTGAGCCTCACTATCAACTCGCATCTTGACTTCACAACTGTTCGAAACACCAACTCCAAAACCGCATCCTACCGTGCCACTTTCGAAATCGGTTTTCCCCTTCATCCTCATATCTCGTATCCCACTTCTCCCAAACTCTTCGTATCCTCAAAGCGCCTTATGTTTCATATCCCTGCCTACCCTCATATTTCGTATCCTAAGACAAGTCATCTTCTTAACTCTCAGATTCGGTATACCTGTATTGGTAAAGAGGGATACGAAAGCTAAAAGACGAAGAGATGTAACACTCCTGGAAATCGCCGACTCCTAGACTCGGTATGCTCAGATACGAAGTGGCCAAGCACATAGTGGGTATGAGGGCGAAAAGTGGGAGAGAACAACAAGATACAACAGAAGAAGGGAAAAGACAAATACCAGGATCGGTATTAATTCCGGGATACGAATTATAGCTGGTCTTCTCCAATGTGAAAAGGGTTGGATCTTGCTTGGTTTTTTGTTTAGTTCACGGCTGGAATGCCCTGTGTTTGAATCCTCCTTTGTTCATTTTATCACGTTTTTTTAAACCTGCTTGCTTCTCATTATTTCTGCCTAGGGCAGCAAATAGGCTCGGGCCGCCACTGGTCAATTGACATTGAAATGTTTTGTATCTTCACAATACCATGTATTATATATATTATGTTATATTATAATTATTGTTCTGATTTTGACTTTGTATTCTCTATTACCCATTGTGTATTGTTTGATCTTGGCCGGATACTCATATTTATTGCATTGTATTACTATTGTACGAATACTTAATAATTTGCTAGTTTTTGTAAAGAAAACTATACTTATGAAAAGAGAATGAGGGAAGAGGGAGCGTATAAGCAAGATTGTTCTTGGATCCAGAAATCAGAATATGGTTAAATTTGCATTTTAAGTTTGATACTTTGTGGACGTAACTAAAACTGTTATCGTACTCTACATGGTAAGATATCTTTTTCCAAAAACTCAATAAGTGTCCTTCAGCCACATGTGGTAGGCAATTGACAAATGAGAACAACATCAGCCTGCCTAGTTTGATTCCGCGTGCAAAGTTATCTGGATTTTCACAGCAACGCGCACTGACATATTGTCTTTGTATATATAAAACGTGTGGGGATCATAATATATACACATCAAATAGAATAGTGTGGAAGTGGAATGAATCACATCAGGGAAGGGGCTGAAGAAATTGAACATGCTTATCTAATAATCACGTGACGGAAATGAGTTGTAGCAGCCGGGTTGGTGGCGAGAATTGCCATATGCCCACATTGTTTTGTATTCTTGCATGGAATCACAAGGCCGACTGCAGAATATTCTGCAGATAATGCATGCAGCAGCCTATAGCACTCTCTCGACTCGGATTTGTTCTCTGTGGCTTGACTGGCCTTTTGGAACACACACGTCTCTGTATTGATGTCGGCTGGGGCCTTCTACCCTTTCACAGCTGCCTTCTTCTATTCACATTATTACAGTTTACGCACACTTCTCTGTATATGGCATATGCAACGTAATGAATTGTGCAATGAAAAGTTGGTGTGGGAAGAAAAGGAAAAAAAAAAAAAAAAAAGTATGTTAATGAAAAGAAAAGGCCATTTAATTTTAATGCTGCACTGTTTGAAACAAGTGATGCATGATTTTCAAGGCACAGGAGAACTGAATCCTTTCCATTAGCGGGCACAGTTGCAAAATTTTGAAGACTAAGGCCTGTTGCCTGTTGGTGGCTGCAGGCAGCAAAGGATAACTTGATTTGGACATGAAGTTATGAGAGAGCCTACCAAGTGTAGGCAGAGATAAGGCTATACCGACTTCTCTCGTGAAAGCTAGACTCAGCTTGTTCCAAATATAGGGTTAGGAGTTAACTGCATATCTTTATCACTTGCTCCATTATATCCTTAATTAGGCGGTTAAGCAACAACCTGTCGAAACTTCTGTATTGCTAAACCATATATGCATTCAAACGTTTGACCTCGAACTGCTGAACCATCTTTTCTTTTCATGTATGTGATGAAGTATAGTGAAATATTTACTCCAATATACTGGATATTTTAAATTAGATACGATGTTGCAATTCTCGGATCAAGAAGATATGAACTTTTTTCCAACAGATCATGTATTGTAAAATCATTTTTTCATACTAATCTATCTATCTTAAGACAACTCAAGATGTGTTTAAGTGAAGCGGAAATGAGGTATAATAGCAGGGTAATTCAACAGGGTATTTTAATTAGCAGAGAATGCATTTGCAGGTTCAAACGGATCATTTAAGCAGATCATTTAACAGATCATTTTATTTTTCTTTTAAATTTAATTGATTTATGGTTAATTAATTTATTATTTGTTTTTGATAAATAATACGTACGTATCAATAATTTGTACAAATAAATAAATTGAAAAATTATACGTTACTTCAATTCAGTTCAAACCAACTCCATTACGTAGAGCGCTTCGATATGATCACAACACAAAAAAAGCATCTCAAACGGATCTCATTTGCACAAATTATTAATTTTTGAAATTTACAAAAACTTAATTTTATTAATTAAATAAATTAAAAATATATATTTATATCAAAGAGCTCAAAATTGGCCTGTAGGACTTTGACGCGTCAATTTCCAACAGGCCAATTTTGAGCTGTTAGGCAAACGGGCTAAAATGGAACTTTGTCCAGCGGACGCGTCCGTTGGGCGAACGACCTATTTTGGCCCGCCGAACGATCTCTTAGCAACGTTTAATAGAGCTGTCAAAGGATACTTACGAATACAAATAGTGTTATGTAACGACACGGATTTCGCCCGGACCTAATCGGTCGCTAAATCGACCAAAACCGTTCGATTCCCGCATACGCTAACTCTGGGTATATAACACATCAGAACAAATAACAGAAGACTTCTATAAACATCATAATAATGTTACATCGGAGTACAGAATATCAGAGTATATCGAAATATAATACACAACGGAAGATAAATTTACGTAAATGTAATACAATGCACAGCGGAAATATAAACCACACAGCGGAAGACTATCAATACTCTGGACACAGCTTAAAGCTTCAATCCAGAATCCTGCTCAATACATCTGCAAAATAAAACTACTCGACTGCCCGTGTGGAAAATAGGGGCACCCGAGTTCGCAAGGAAAAAGCAAACTACAGATCAGTCATGGGACTGGTGTGAGAAACTCTAACAGTTATAATTAACATATTTACTAATATGGCATATCACGGGACCACGCCGCTAACGCGGAACGGGTTTACCCCAATGAATACCAGTGTATAAACAACAATCAATATAGATATATGGATCTACTATGCATCGGTCAACATGCAATATCTCAATCTACCCACTTAGATTAATCACTACACTTAGATTTTCTAAATCCAATTCAATTTACAGAAATTATTCCTTTGGATTTTATTCTCGATTTCTTATTTCAAATCATTTGAAATACATATCTAACTTTCTATATCAAAGTAGATTTCACTTCGGGATCTCAAATCAAATCGTCTGGAAATATGAATTCCAAAACATAACAATGCATACAAACAAATATGCAACCAAATATCGTGCTCCCCATCGACAAGGCAAAGGGTACGCACCTCGCAACTCGATATATAAATGTGCACCTACCCCACATAGGAGTAGGCTACACCGACGATGCACCTCCCACACATGGAGAGCATACACCGCCCTCTCACCCATACTTTTAGTCTCAGGGTTACCCGAGTCTTTAGCCACATACTAAATCATTTCATATCCCGAAGTAGGGAAAATCATTTCACAACATAATAATCACAAGTACTTTCAAAATATAGTACTTCACATCAGTAATTCACACATATGATCAGTCACTATTAATCACATAACCTTTGAGCTCGTACGTCTCAAAGAAGGGTGTTAAGCAAGAGAATAAATTCTCCGCCACCAAACAGATACATCATCAATAGCAACTAATCGAATATGCGATGAACCACAATGTAACATATAATACATTTCTAAATCACTTTAGAAATCATCGGGTTTTGGGCCTCGAAATCCTTTCTGTTTTATAAAACATTCCCCGTCCAAAATCGGGAATACATTTCTTTTCACTTAAGAAAAATATCATTTCACAATCATTCAT
The DNA here is from genome assembly GCA_030737875.1 of Allium sativum. Classification (NCBI taxonomy): domain Eukaryota; kingdom Viridiplantae; phylum Streptophyta; class Magnoliopsida; order Asparagales; family Amaryllidaceae; genus Allium; species Allium sativum. Next base: position 941,948,947 of record CM060909.1, on the reverse strand, counting down.
TAAATTTGAAATGAACACAACATCGCTAAACACCTTATCGTCAAATCGTGAAGTGTTTCACAAGGCGTTAGCACACAGATATTTTCAACCCAACCCAATGTTAAATGTAAAAGCATATTTTGCTCATAAACTGGTCGAGCACAATTCAAACAATCAATCAATCAAATTTGACATTAAATATAAGGTTTTGAATAGAGATAGTATCGACTTATATTCAACATCAAATCCTGAAACCAACAAATATCATATCGGGAATAACAATATCGATATCTTTCAAATTCCCATCACAATATCTGTATAATCACAGAATCCAATATCGAAAATATCCAAAGATAATTTCAATTTAAATCTAATCCAATTTATTTATTTATAACCATTGGATTATTTTTCTAGTTAATAACTAGTTCATTTCGATAAAAATATATTTTTATCTTTTCAAATATGGAGTTTTTCATCCCAATTTTTCACAAATCATTTCTTATGATTTTACAGAAATTATCGATATTTTTAATAATTTTATCAAGGTCCGTACAGTCGATTTCCATCAACGGTCATCGAACTGCACTTACAGCGACCTTTTCCAAATTTGATTTGGACATAATTACAAATCCAACTGTTAGATTTCAAATCTCTAATATTCGTTAGAAAGCTCTTTTCGATACGAACCCAACGGTTCCGGTTTCAGGAGAATCCGACGGTCAGATCTCCCGTAATGTCTATTCGAAGTTAATGGTCGAAATTCGCGAACTGCCGCAGCGCGGCGTGTTCTATTCAGGCCATTATATTATATATGTAATATATATATAATATATATTTCGTCGATTTCTATTTAAAATGAATTTTATAAATCGTTTTAAATTCCTTTTCAAATCGATTTCAACTTCTTATTTCAAACTCAAATCAAAATTGAATTTTTCCTTATAAATTCGTTTTAAATTCATTTCAATTTGATTTCAGTTCGTTTCAATTCGAATTCAATTCTATTTCATTTCAATTTCAATTCATTTCGAATTCATTTTCTATTCAATTCAATTCGAATTCATTTCCTATTCAATTCAATTCGAATTCATTTTCTATTCCTATCAAAGTCGAATATTTCATATACATGACAATTTTGTACAGTGTATATATATATATGTTAAAAATTATATTTTTAACAATCAAATCATTTTCACATTTCATATATATATATATATATATATATATATATATATATCGTTTTCATTTCATATATATATATCATTTTCATTTCATATATACATCGTTTTCATTTCATATATATATATATTATTTCCACCTTTCATATATATAATATTTTCACTTTTCAATATATACGATATTTTTACTTTTCATATATACGATATTTTCACTTTCAATATATACGATATTTTCACTTTCAATATACACGATATTTTCACTTTCAATATACACGATATTTTCACTTTCAATATATACAATATTTTCACTTTCATTATACATGATATTTTCACTTTCAATATATACGATATTTTCACTTTCACTATATACGATATTTTCACTTTCAATATATACGATATTTTCACTTTCACTATATGCGATATTTTCACTTTCAATATATACGATATTTTCACTTTCATTATATATAATATTTTCACTTTTCATATATACGATATTTTCACTTTCAATATATACGATATTTTCACTTTCACTATATGCGATATTTTCACTTTCAATATATACGATATTTTCACTTTCACTATATGCGATATTTTCACTTTCAATATATACGATATTTTCACTTTCACTATATACGATATTTTCACTTTCATTATATACGATAAAATGTGAATTTTATCGTTCAAACAATTTATTCAACTATGAATATTTTATTTTTCATATACACAATCACAATCAAACAAACAAGTCATCCATGGTCTGTGGACGACGGGGAGTAGTTTATATATGCAGTTATAAAATAAATAACTGAACAGAAAAATTTAGTGAGGAATTCTCACCTTGACTGGTTTTATTTCTGAATTCTACACTGAATTGATTCAAATTTGAAATTGTCTGAAATTCTAACTTGTCCCGTTTCAGTCTTTGTCAGTTTCATTTCGTAGTGCTCGAGAAGAGGAATCCAATGCATCTTGTTTCACTCGTTTCAGACCTCGTATGACAAAGTTACGATGGTTTATACATTGATTGTTTAAACGAGAAATTGAAATATAATTAATTAATTTAATTATACCTTAATCCCCCCTAATTTCATCTTCTCCCTGTCGTTCTCTACTGTACGAAGAAACCCATCGCTCCTCCTAACCCCCCCTCTCACGCACGCTTCAGCGTAGACCGGATGACGATCGGAACAGGCCACAAGAGGCGCCGCCACCCCGCCATCCCCCACCCTGAACCAGAGACCGCTCGCATCCCCGTATAGGCCTCGATTTACGTGCAATTCTCCCCACTTCGAAGCCCATTTCTGACCAATTTACTTCACTATACTAAATCATAGCCATACGAGATGATAGCTCTCGAGAACCTCTATCATTCTTGTGTTGAATTGGCGTTTTAATTTTGGGGAAATTGGGATAATTTTGAGGGGATTTGATCGTGTATTTCGGCCGTTCTTTCAGGAATAACGGCGGCGGCTGGTATTAGAGGGACTAGGGTTTAGATGAATTGGCCCCTTTATAAAAATTTATTTTATTAATTATTTAATTCAAATTTTCTTTTAAAAGCGAAGTTTTCATCCGAACTCCAAATTGAACCCAACAACCATCGTCCCTAGCTAATTACCACCATCCCGGACACAATGGGATATGTTTCGAAGGCTCATTCAAATGTTTCAGTCAGTTTTCCTTCAATTTAAAATATATAACATTCAATATTTAACTTGAACGTACATTTCAATTTGCCAGGGCCACAAACTGATTCGAAAAATTCCAGAAAAATAAATCTAGCTATGTTTTGACGATACGGTCCCAACAAAACTAGTTTCGTTGAATTCTGAGACCGTTTGCAAAAAGGCCCATTTCTGGTCGATCCAATTTAACTGTAATTGACCAAAACACGTTTTCCTTTGCCATGCTCACATACTAGCTTCAAAAATTATGAAATTTGAAACCTAGCAATAATTTGACATCGCGGATCCAACAAAAGTGGTTTCGTCGAATTCCGAGGTCGCTTGCAAAATGGCTATTTTTAAGGGCCTGAATTCCATAGCGACTATTCAGAATTTTCAACTGGATGTATCTTTTGATTCCCGCTATGAAATTTTGATTTCTCGGATTCGTTGGAAAGATATTCTCGATTAGATTCAAATATTTTTGGTTTCACTAAAATCCGGTTTATTTTGAATCATGTACATCCATTTGAAGTTTGAAATCGAATTATCGAACTACCGCGCCATTTTCAATTCCTTTTATAAATATAAATAAATATTTGTATTGTATCATCGATTCAAACGTATATATACGTTCGAATTATATTCAAAATAAATTTCTCGTCGATATTATTTAAAATAATTCATTTTAAATAATCAAAATTCGGTAAAATTGCCAAAATAAAAATTTTAAATTGGCCCAGATTTCCGGGTTATTACATGTTATATCCATATCCATATTCGAAATCATTTTCAGATATCGAATATCTGCATCTACGTGTACAAACGGATATCAGATAATTATCATATATCCGTCAATGATCAATAAATCAAGAAATATAAATGAAACTTCTAGTTTAACTTAAAAAAATTCAATTCCATTGATCATAAAAGTGTTAAAAATAAACATACATGATGAAATTCAATAGATTTGAGTAGCTAATATGCATTTAATACCAATAGTACAAATCTTTGACTTAGTAAAACAATAAATAAATCTCATTTATTTACTAAAATACATACAATTTTGAGCATAATATTAAAAAAACGGACAGATAAGTTACAGATGCAGATATTTATATATCCGCATCCGTTTTCTCAGATATCGGATATTTATCCGTTTTTCGGATATAGATGCGGATGGATTTCGGATCTTTCAGGTAGCCATTGACAACCCTACCGTTAGGTTTACTTTGTATTTCGTGTTTATCATTATCAACATTAATTACAAAATATAAGATGTGCTAAAAAACCACAAAATACGTGAAAGAAGGATAAAATGAAAGAAATGAAGGAACGATGGTTAAATGAATTTTTTCCTTCTTTCAAATTTTCCAAAACACGATAAATTAAGATTTGTTTAGTTTAATATATATTTTGGGTTAATAACAGTTACTGCCAAATAAAGAGATAAATGAATGATGAAGAGAGAATGAATCAAAGACGAGGAAACGAATGAGAGAACGAAAGGACGATGAATCAAAGACGAGGAAACGAACGAGTGAGCGAAATGACGACGAAAATATTAATTATTTCCTGTGCTTAATTTTAATTATAAAAAGTTGTTCTCTGTTTTACCTGCAGCCTTCAATTTCTAATTATTTTTTCACAATATGAGCATGTACTGCGCATTCTTGTGTGGACAAAAATTCAAAACTACAAACGACAAACCAATAACAACTTCAAAAGAATTATTTTTATTTTGGATGTTAGCTTCGTTTTCTAATTTAGTCGTTTTCACAATATACTCCCTATCGTGCAAACTTTTGTAAGGACGAAAGTCAAAACAAAAAATAAATCAACATAAGGATTCTGCTATTATCAACACCCACTTCCTATTTCTCTACATTTCTATAATCCAAATGGGTTGTATTTATAATAGTACATTATAAATAATAAAGACTACCTCATAGTGGATGTAGGCACGATTTACCCAACCACTACAAATCATGTATTCGTTTACTTTTACGCATTCTGTGATTGCTGAATGTCTGGATTTATTTCATTATTCTGTGATTACGACTTGACAATTGGGTGCTGCGTGCGATTGATCAAAATCAACGTTAACATTTGGCGCGTTGCTAACGATATTTTTCATTAACACCGGTGATAGGTCTATGGAAATGGACATGGAGAAAGCGTCAGGTTGCTAAGAACCTAACAACTTGAGTAGGAATATTCTGATGATCCAACCGCATAGCAAAATACACACAAAAATATACTGAAAAGTAGCATAACATGCGGAAAAAGTAAGAACACACAATTTATAGTAGTTCGATTTAACTTGAACCTACATCCACTTTAAGGACTTTGATGATTTTATTCATAGAGGAGGTTACGTAAGAAATTCCCAGATTGATTTCAACTTGGGTATTCTCTCTAGAATAAGAGAGGAAGATCGTGAAATAAGGAGAAAAAAGTGCCCCCCCCTAAAAATGAGACCCCTGGAGTCTTATTTATAGAGGTTTTGGGCCCCTCTATTGTTGCTTCTCTTTTTTGCCCTTTTTTGGCCACTTTTTTGGTGTCATCCTTTTGTTCCCGCTTTTGGCTTTCATTTTTTTGTCTTTTCTGCTCTCTCCTGCTTCCTAATCATTCTGGTCCCAGTTTTTGTCTTTTTCTGCCTTTCTCCTGCTTCCTACAGCGTTCTGCTATCAGTTTTTTTTTTTCTGCCTTTCTCCTTCTTCCTATAGCCTTATGTTGTCGGTTTTGTACCCTGTTGCCGGTTCCTGCACCCTGCTGTAGGTTCTTGTACCTTGTTGTCGGTTGCAGCTTTCTCTGGCTTTCTCTAGTTGTCTCTATCTTTCTCTAGCTGTCTCTAGCTTTTCATAACTGTCTCCAGCTTCCTCTACCTTTTTCTGGCTTTCTCCGGCCGTCTCCAGCTTTCTCTAGCTGTCTCTAGCTTTCTCTATCTTTCTCTGGCTTTCTCGTGCTTTCTCTACCTTTCTCTGCCTTTCTCTGCCTTTCTCTACCTTTCTCTAGCTTTCTCTACTGTTCTCTGGCTTTCTCTGCCTTTCTATGGCTTTATCTGGCTTTCTCTGCCTTTCTCTGCCTTTCTCTGGCTTTCTCTACCTTCCTAAACCACGTTGCCAGTTCCTAGACCCCTTCTGCTGTCGGTTTCCGAATCTCTTCTGCTGTCGGTTCCTGAACCCCTTCTAATGTCGATTCCTGAACCCCTTCCGCTGTTGGTTCCTGAACCCTGTTGTAGGTTTCAATTTTCTCTGACTTTCTTATTTTAGCCATTACTCTCAAATGATACATCCGTTTGTTTAATATGACCACTCTACGAAATGGGAAACCATCATCTGAATCCAATGGAAGTGGTTTTAGGTCTAAATCTCCCACCAATCAAAAGTTATAGGAGAAACAACATTTCATCATCTTCTTTTGGTGTTGACATAGTTGTATCCATGGCTTTTCCTTTTATACTTTTTGATATCGGAGCTTCTACTTCTTTATATTTGACTATTGCGAATTTTGGTGTTAACAGTTAGCCCTCTCCCCCCTCCCCTTAGCATAAAGAAGCTTTTGTTCTCTAGGAAAAAATCTTGTGGCTCCTTCATAGCTTGCCTATCACTCAAGAACTGGTAAAAATATTTGGTGTTAGTTTCGTATAACCAAGAGTAATGATGCACGAGGAAGCATAAACTTTCCTTAATCAAGTTGGGCCTGAACATAAAGCCAAAGTTATGAAATTTTTTGTGGACATAGTGTCCAAATTCAAACATGTGTTCATGTGGTATTGTGTGATTTAAAGCACAACATTCTTCTATCAATATTGAATGAGCATTATTATTGTTACTTAGACATTCAATACTCAAGAATTCATTCTTAAAAGCATGATATAGCAGATTCAATCTTACATTTGGATATTTTCAATTAGATGTTCATCATTTACGAATATAATGTGTTAATAAAGGTAACATGACTTGCATAGTGAGTGATATTTCACTTATAATATGTGAAACATTGTTTTTAATCCAAGCCTATAACAACAGGATTTGGGATAAGAATAACATAAGGTCAGAAACTTCCCTTCGTTAGGCACCAGGAAACTATAACCTTTGCTCAGAAGTTTCAAGTAAGAGACTAGAAATGCCAAGCTGAGTACTTATGATACAAGGTTAGAACCCTGCAAACTGGAATTAGTAAAAACCCCAAGATTCATACTTGGGTAAATAGGAATTAGAAATCATATGGATGTCCCAAGATTCATAATGGGGTAAAGCATAAATCACAAATCATATGGAAACCCCAAGATGCATACTTGGGTAAAGCATAAATCAGAAATCATATGGAAGTCCCAAGATTCATACTTGGGTAAAGCATAAATCAGAAATCATATGGAAGCCCCAAGATTCATACTTGGGTAAAGCATAAATCAGAAATTCTTGTCGAAGAACCATATCTTTAACTAAGAGTTATTAAATATTTTGAGAAGTAACCTTCGGGTGTGTATATATAAAGGACTGCTTTCGTAATGAATTAATCCTTTCTTGAGTTAGCTAGTTGTTCGGCGAATGTTCTTCTTAGATTTCTAGCCATTGGGTATTTAATGTCTAGTCTTATCCCTAACCCATAGGATATGCAAATGAATGAATGCTCTCTACGAGAGTGACACTGGTCCCTTTATGGGTAGATGCATGCATAATAACTAACCCTACTTAGAGGGCGACTCCACTAAATGGAGATGAAGTATTTAGCACTACTCAAAGGCGACTCATTTGCAGGAGATGAAGGTAATGTAGCCCTACCCAAAAGGCGACTCCATTGTAGGAGATGTTGCTTCTCTTATTGGAAGCTTTTGTTGCTCCCCTTTGGAGGCTTTTTTCTGTTGTGGCTTCTCTCTTTGGAAGCTTTGATTTGAAAAGTCGATGTGTACGACTTAAAGGATCTATATTGATATTGTAGAAATATATGTGATATACTATCTAAACAATATGCAATAATTATGCAAATAAAATCTAAGTTACCGAGATATATAAACAAGCAAAGTAAATACGGAAAGTAAAGTAAAAGAGACACCAGGAGTTTTTATACTGGTTCGGACTTCCCGCCCTACGTCCACTTCCGAAGCTCCTCTTCGGAATTCACTAACAGCGCCCTCTCTTAACCCAGAGGAATAGTTCAGTACATCCGAGCCCCAACAAGGATGCCTCTCGCCTGAGCAACTACACTGGTCTTCAACAATTACTAGTATTTGACCTTTGCTTTGTGTTCTTGACAACACGGATAGTCAATCTTTTAAGTACTACAACCTTCCCGTAATCTGATCCTCGAATATATGACTTGAATGTGAAGATTAAAAGGAAGTAGATTGCTTGTTGAATCAAATGATGTTAAATTGATTCAGGGATTCAACATGTATTTTGAATTTGAGAGCTTTTATTCGCAAAGAATGTAAACAGAGAGAATAGAATGATGATAAGTAAATGTATTAAAATTCGATGATTGTAAAACATGATTGAAGTTGTTTATATAATAGTATAAGAGTAGCAATCCTTCACGAAGAGTTTCCATAGAAAGATATGTCCATTTCATTTGATTAATGAAGAGGAATCTCTTCATGAATGGAAGAAACTCTTCAGAAAATAATTTCTGGGTCGAATCAGTCGACTGGTTAAAACTGATCAGTTGACTGGTAGAATTAAAATATTTATATATAACTTTTGAAACTAGCCATTATATGCAATAACAATCGACTGGTAGGTTAGTTTTTGCATATAGCTGGCTATTATAAAGGTTTATAATTATATATATAACTTTGATTAGCACATTCGTGTATACTTGAGGAGAAAAAAGTGCCCCCCTAAAAATGAGACCCCTGGAGTCTTATTAATAGAGGTTTTGGGCCCCCCTTTTATTGCTTCTCTTTCCCACCCTTTTTTGGCCACTTTTTTGGTGTCACCCTTTTGTTTCGGCTTTTAGCTTTCATTTTTTTATCTTTTCTGCTCTCTCATGCTTCTTAAATCATTCAGGTCCCAGTTTTTGTCTGTTTCTGCCTTTCTCCTGCTTACTACAGCCTTCTACTATCGGTTTTGTCTTTTTCTGCCTTTCTCCTGCTTCTTACAGCCTTCTGCAATTGGTTTTGTACCCTGCTGCCGGTTCCTGCACCTTGCTGTAGGTTCCTGCACCTTGTTGTCGGTTCCAGCTTTCTCTAGCTTTCTTTAGTCGTCTCTAGCTTTCTCAAGCTGTTTCTAGCTTTCTATAACTGTCTCCATCTCCCTCTAGCTTTCTCTACCTTTCTCTGCCTTTCTCTGGCTTTCTCTACCTTTCTCTGGCTTTCTCTACCTTTCTCTACCTTCCTGGACCACGTTGCCGGTTCCTAGATCCCTTCTGCTGTCGGTTTCTGAACCCTTATGTTGTCGGTTCCTGAACCCTTCTGATGTCAATTCCTGAACCCCTTCTACTGTCGGTTCCAGAACCCCTTCTGCTGTCGGTTCCTGAACCCTGCTGCAGGTTTTAGCTTTCTCTGACTTTCTTGTTTCATCCATTGCTCTCAAACAATACATCCGTTTGTTTAATATGACCACTCTACGGAATGGGAAACCATCATCTAAATCCAATGGAAGTGGTTTCAGGTCTGAATCTCCCACCAATCAAAAGTTATAGGAGAAACAATATTTCATCCTCTTCTTTTGGCGTTGACATATCTATATCCAGGGCTTTTTCTTTTATACTTTCTGGTATCAGAGCTTTGCTTCTTTATATTTGGCCAGTGCGAATTTTGGTGTTAATACGCATCAAGGAGAGAATAACTACCTTCTGCTTGCTTAAGGATTTGGATTTCATTAATAATCAACTATGATGAAAAGGAAGAAGACGGATGCAACCACACAGGATGACAGCTCCTCAAACCGGGCCTGATCTAGATGGCAATTTCAGGAACCAACATGCGACAACGGAGAAATTCGACGTTCGAATTTCAACACTAATACGTTATTTGTATTCACATGTCTAGGCTCATGTACCAGAACACCCAGCAGTTAGAAGAAAGAAGTTAAAGAGTGAGAAAAAAGAAAAAAGAAATAAGAAATTTTAGAACAGAAGAAGAAAACGACAAACATACCAGATCAAAATTTCATAGTGGAATGAATAAATGTAAAATACCAGTGCTCTTTACAAAAAGAAAAGTATATATTTATACATAAACAAATCATCAAAATACACAACTAGATCAACCAATGAAGCCATAGCAATCTGTTCCCACGATTAATACAACATATTACAACAGAATACAATAGAATATCAATACACAATGGAAATAAGATAATACACGAAATATAAGAATACGTCTCGATCTTCTCTTCTGCAGCTCCAAGCAAATCCAAAGCAAATATATAAAATATACTCGACTTACCTGAGCATATTTGAGGAAAAAAAACGTTTGGATCAGTTTGAAATACCAATGCACGAAATTCACATCTCAAACACTTGCTTAATCTTAGAATTCGTTTTAAAGGAATGAAACTCTCGTAAGACACAACCATACGTAAATATGACACATATTTTCCTTTACGATAATCAAACACTTTTATTATAAATCCAATGATATTATAATAATGTTTAAATATAAATACTTTTCAATCTATTTGAGAATGGTACATTAATTAAATTCCAGCACAATAGGTATACAACAATAAAAGACTCGTATTAGAGTTTGGATTCCATACAATGACAAGGCATTGGGTCATCGCCCATTATGGTACCTCTTTAAATAAAGCATACCGAGAAGCTCGCATGGACTCCTTACGAATCAAGACCAACCAACCCCTTTCTAGACTGTATCGAATATTTCACCCATTTGGTTGTGATCAACAACAAACCACATCATACAATAATCAAAGGGTAACCCATTCTAGATTGAGTGGTGACGATACCCCACTTGAGCGCTACCCACTCATCCCTGAAGCATCTTCCATGTTTAAGTCATTACCAGTTGATGATGAGGCTAGGGGCTTGGTTTTAACCTTTCATACACGACACATACCTCTCTTTGGATGCCACATTGTCATTCCATCAATCACTAATTGAAGTTTTCAAAAATACAACCTCCATACTCGTATGTCTCAAAGAAGAGTGTAAAGATAAGAGAAATCGCCTTCTACGCCGCCAAACAGATTTACGTTTATAAAAATCAATGTGCTTGATCTAAGAAATGCAATGACATTCTTTTATACAAATTATCCAGGAATAGGACAAACTGAAGGTATTCTTTTACCACAACCTATCGGAAATAATCCCTGTACTAGTAACAAGAAGTCCTCATATCAAGCATAACCCAAAACGTATGGACTATTGCTACAAGTATGATCCTGATAGCTAACTAAAGACATCAACAAGCAGTCCTTTCATTTTAAAATTTTACGCCTTCAAATCATACTCATGAGCATAAGCATAACTGGAATTTAATTTTCGAATGCAAAGCCGGTTCGAAGTGGTTTTGGATCTAGTTCTGATTGCGGTTCCTCGAGCCAACACGCTATAAGTTAAAAGGAATTTATTGATAGTTGGTTGATTAACTATCAATTTATAGTTGTACTGTTAAGTAAATTAGCAACACTGACTTTTTTTTAACTAAATCATTTATTAAAATAACTTCATTGATTCTTAAAAATTGATTCCATGTACTTATCTCAACGGAATAAGCATATTCACATCTCAACGGAATAAGCATATTCACAAATATCTTGTGTTCACTACTTTAAAAATCATAGCGTACACTAATCTCTTAGAATAAGTGTATTCACAAATCATACTACCTTCACTACTTATAAAATAGTGTTATATACTTAACCAATTGTTATGAGTATATTTACAAGCCACATATAGGCTAAAACAATGTCATGTGATACATTATTTAATATAAGTTGAAACATATTTATTTGAACTTCTAAACTTTCAATATCAGTTTTTTGAATTAATAATTTAATTTTCATCATCCACTTAATTTCCCTTGGATAACAATGAAGCGATTCTAGATGGTGTATTTTATTTACCTCTTAGACCTTGAATCGACAACATTCTTATCTTCAAGATAGATGGAAATTTGTTAACTCCAGTTTTGACACCAAATATGTAAAACTCGAATTTCGATAGATCTAATTTTTCTCAAAAACCTCAATCTATCAAAGCTCGAGTTAGCTTGTCTGATATCCTGCAGAAAAGACAGAGATAATAAATATATTAGAGCCTGATAAAACATCTTACAACGACATTGATAAAATATAATAATCAAATATAGCTTTACTGGAATTATGACACTGCCTAACAAGTGTCCAGAGGCTATCAAATCTTTGCCATAAATCTAACATGCGAGTATGATATGAGGAGAGGGCCAAAACAAAAGTTATGGTGAGTGGACTAATTATACATTCTGAAATAACCCTACATATACCGTTCAGTTACATTTTTTGACTTATTAGGCTATTCAGGTTACTATCACTCTAGGCCCTGCACACACCTTGCACCCATCCCCAGTAGATTGAACCTAGTATAATATATATGTATCTATACCCAACAATTCAACGTACTCCCCATAACACCCTCCTCGTACGGTCTCCGCCGACACAGCTTGGAAGTATGCATAACCATCATCCTACCGCCAATCCGTGTATGAAAATCTATATTGTTACGCCATGTAATCGCATAGAACCACCATCACTATGCCACGTAAGCGTATGGATACTCATAACCAAACTTCTCAGTCGTCTAGTATCAACACGGAGTAATGTCGTACCATCTACAACACACTTACCAGTGCATGTGTCTAGTACCTCAACCGAATGTACTTCCTACTATAACCCGAGTCCAGTCATAGGGTTGCATTCAATGCACGGAAGTCGGTCGGGAGCTTTCGATATCCGTAAATGACAACTTCGTTAGGCATACAATACAAATATTCACATATGGTCTGTCTCTTTTCACGATGGCTATAACCCTACCCTGACCCCTCCCTTAACTAACGAAAGACTACATCAAAAGCTGATGACATGCCCCTAACAACCAATCTAGCATGCAATTTGGCGTGTCCCTCATCCAACATCCCGATAGTGAAAGATCGTTGGTCTGTTAGTTTAACTCTTAGTCTTTCCACATCCCACTAACTGTCGATGACAGATATCCGACAATTATTATCCTTAATTTGGTCTTGACAAACCTCCTCCTAGAGCAAGGCAAACCGCCGAATCACACAACATCATCTGCCACAGCCTACCGGCTGCCACACCATAGTTATAGTCAAGGTATTCTCTAGATGGTGCTATAGACCTACCTCCGAGCGACGACTTCATCCGGATTTTCCTCTGAGGGTCATCTCAGAGTATCCTGCCACGTCCCATAGAAGCCTCATGCTTCCTTCTAGTCCCATAGAATAATAAGTTGGACATGCTCCTCTCGTGTGTCTAGACACCATGACGATCTACCCCCTTGGATTCTTCATCCCCATATGTACGGACTGATCCAAGCGTATCATGCCATCGCATTATTAGATCCAATGTCTAATCTTTTAATTACGTGCTTGCTTTTGCTTATCACATTTCTGATTAACTTAATTATTTTAACATTCATTTTCTATTCAAGTTACTAGTTTATTAGCTTACATTTGGTCGCTTATTTTATCTAATTAGCCCCATGTCAGAATGGACACTGTCTATGAGCCACTTATTGTTACATTCGTTAAACTTAATATTTTCCCAATTATAAGTTTACTAATAATAAGCCTCTTCTTTCTTTTTATATTTCATGTTATTTATAACTTCATGTTATAATGTACCACAACAGTTGTTGTGGCTTTACTTATTAACTTAGTTGCCCTAACTATGGTTTATTAATAATTTTTCATCTTACCTCTTATTATAACCCATGTTATATTGTTACCACAACCGTTGCTGTGGATTTACATATTAACTTATTTCCCTTAACTAAGGTTTATTAATAAGTTCTCTTTTCATTATTAATTATAACCCTAGTTATAATTCCACTTGTCCCTAGGACAAGCCTACCTATTATATTTCTTTCCCATTCATATAATTTATTATAGTATATTATATTCCCTGTTCATCACATTTTCCCTAGGTTACTTAATATTTAACCAAACCTTTACCATTGCAACCTTTCTTTATTTACCATCTTGTACATTTTTATTACTATAGGAAATATTTCACACACCTCATTAATTTGGTAGGTGGAAATGTATAAAAAACTATTTCTATAATATACATCAATTAAGGTCCGTAGTTGTAGGCTATTTCTTTTTATTCCATCATGTGTGTGTGTGTATATATATATATGTGATTAGTGTGCAATACAACAAAAACCCCTATTTCACTCTAATCCTAATTACATTTCGTTTTCTTATCACTACGTTCTCTCTAATTTACCGTAATGGTAATTATGGAAATCCGTCCCTTTTCCACCCACAGTTAACTCAATCCACAACTAATTCCTTTTTTCTTTCCGAGTTATATTATTTCCTATTTTCATACACAATTCCTAATTCTAATTTAATCACGTAAGTTTCTCTATAAAATTAGGGTTGCTAATTCTTATTCCGTTTTACCCACAATTTAATGTAATCTTTCTCAACCCAACAATTCCATTATATTCTAAACAATATAATTTGGGAATATACATAATTTACCATTGAGTTACCATCTTAAGAATATATACATAATCACTGTCAAATTCATAATTTTAATATTATAATAATTCTTAAAACTGAATAGGAAGTTAAAGGAATAGATTCATACAACAATAACAATCTTAACGTACTTAGGGAATGGATTATATCATAATTACCATAATTTTAATTATTTATTATGCTAAAATATTTGAGGAATTTAAACGATAAATATATCATTACCAAAAGGTATAATTTAAATCCACTCACCTGACTGTTTTACAATTCTTGAATTTGATTCAGATTTGCTACCCCTGGTTTTCCTAATTGAATCTAATGTTGAAATAACCACAGATTTACAAATATAATGCTAAAAGGAAGAAATCCTAATAATTTAGATATATAGAATTTACCTCATGTAGACAAGAAATTTGAACACCTATATCGTAGATCTACATTATTAGCCTTCAAATCTTGAATCAGAACTCCTAAAAAGTAGTATTCTTATTTTTGAAAGATTTGGAGAAGAAAGAAAATGGTAGAGCCTTGACATTGTCTCAGAAAATACGAGTTGGAGGCTAGACTCTGCTAGTTTATTTATAGGTGTACAAGAGGTTCTGATCCGTCGGATTAAATATAATAAAATCTGAATCGTAAAGATCGAAAATATAACGTCAGTTGGGTCATATATCAGTCGACCTAGAACCCTTATGGGTCGACCTGTGTGTTGACCCAACTCTACGATGTTTCGACCCCTGGGTCGACCCACATATGGTTTGGGTCACTACACCAAAACAGGGGATTCCCAAGTATAAGTGTTACAAATAATTTCTATAACACTTTTAAGTGTTACTAATGACTTGTGGGGAATTGTCTAACCATATTTGTAACACTTATAAGTGTTACAAACAGAATAATTGCTAACACTTAACCATAAGATATTGTAACACTTATAAATGTTAAAAACATATTCATTGCTAACACTTAGAAATGTTGGAATCATAAGATATGGTAACACTTATAAGTGTTACAAACTTATTCATTGCTAACACTTATAAATGTTGGAACCATAAAATATGATAACACTTATAAGTGTTACAACCATATTCATTATTAATACTTACAAATGTTGGAACCATAAGACATAATAACACTTATAAATGTCAGTAACATAATCTTACTAACACTTATAAATGTTGGCATACATAAATTGCTAATACTTACAAATGAGTATAATATATCTTTATGATTTCCAATCATATTTATAATTCAACACAACAATTCAATATAAGATTTGGTACACTTCCATATTTCAAATTCAACAATGTCACATTCCCATAATGCTCAAATATTTGTTACATGCTTCCAATTTTAAAATACTATAATATCAAGTTTAAAGTATAAAATCTAATACAAAGTTTTACTATACATACATAGAATTTAAGATACTACAAAGGCAAAACGTGGACCATATCACAAAGCCTCCATCCGAAAATTCACAAAGCTTGTAGTGTCTATTTTGAGGACTGTAGTAAATCGGTGCTTCCGGATCTAAAACTCCCGTTATCCAAACAATTTTCTCAATACCTTGCACTGTCTCTCTAAAATGACACATGGTTTGCGTTCCAATATAAGATTTTTCTACATTCTTCTTCAAATCTTGTGATAATAGCACTACAAGTTGTTTTTCCCTTGTTGATGATCCAACATCATTTGATGGAATAAGCGAATTAGCAATTCCAACGTTCCGTGTAGACTTATCCAAATTAGAGGCGGTTTCTATTATAGGCATCACAACACCACCATTAACGTTATGTTGCAACCCCAGTGCTATAGTAAAAAAGGATAAAAAATGATTTAAGAGTAGCGTTGATTTGGATTGACACTTGATTCGCCACTTGACTAGCAACTTGATTTTGTAATTCCATACACCATTGACGAAAATTGTCCTTTTTATTCTTGTCGGCAATTGCTTTTGAAGCTTGCATCATCTTTACTTGCTTTACGGAAGAAGTGGAGCTAATTGCATGACAGTAACTTTTATTTTTATCAGAATTAAAAACTTTGGAGATAGGATCATTGTCAAGATCACACATATTTGCTTTGTCGTTGCCATTACATTCCAAATTCTGCTTTTTTCCCTCCTCCTCCATAAGTGCCTACAAAATATAAATGCACTCATTTTTACAGAACTAACAAATTGAAAAACTGATAAATAACAAGTGTATTTTCCAAGATGATAAATAACAAGTGTAATTGCAAAACTGACAAATAACACGTGTAATTGCAAAACCGATAAACTCAATAATTTTCCATTTATAATTTACTAATAATAAGCCACTTTTTTTTGTTTTTTATGTTATTTATAACTTCATGCTATAATGTTACCACAACCATTGTTGTGAGTTTACTTATTAACCTAGTTATCCTAACTAAGGTTTATTAGTAAGTTCTCTTCTTAACTCTTATCATAACCAATGTTATATCGTTACCACAATCGTTGCTGTGGGCTTACTTATTAACTTAGTTCCCTTAACTAAGGTTTATTAATAAGTTCTCTTTTCATTATTAATTATAACCTATGATATAATTCCACTTGTGCCTAGGATAAGCCTACCTATTATATTTCTTTCTCATTCATATAACTAATTATAATAGGTTATATTTGTCATTCATCACATTTTACCTAGGTTCCTTAACATTTGACCAAACCATTACCATTGCAACCTTTCTTTATTTACCATCTTGTACATTTTTATTACTACAGGAAATATTTCACACACCTCATTAATTTGGTTGGTGGAAATGTATAAAAATCTATTTCCATAATATACATGAATTGATCTATAGTTGCAAGCTATTTCTTTTTATTACATTGTGTGTGTGTATATGTATATATTTGATTAATGTGCAATATGGCAAAAACCGCTCTTTCCCACAAATCCTCATTACATTTTTTTTTTTGCAACTATGTTCTCTGTAATTTACTATGATTGCAATTATGGAAATATATCCCTTTTCCCACAGTTAACTTATTCCACAACTAATTCCCTTTTTCTTTCTGAGTTATATTATCTTCTGTTTTCATACACAATTCCTAATTCCAATTTATTCACGGTAAGTTTCTATACAAAATTAGGCTTGCTAATTCTTATTCCATTTTACCCACAATTTACTGTAATCTTTCTCAACCCAACAATTTATTATATTCTAAACAATATAATTTGGGAACATACATAATTTACCATTGAATTATTGTCTTAAGAATATATGCATAATCATTGTCTATTCACAATTTTAATATTATAGTAATCATCAAACCCAAATAGGAAGTTGATGGAAAGGTTCATACAATAGTAACATTCTTAATGTGGTTAGGAAATGGATTATATCATGATTACCATAATTTCAATTATTTATTACATTAAGAATTATGGGGAATTTAAACGATAAATATAACATTACCAAAAGGTATAATTTAAATTTACTCACTTGACTGCTTTTCCAATTCTTGAATCTGATTCAGATCTACTACCTCGTGGTTTTCCTAATTGAATCTAATATTGAAATAACCATGGATTTACAAATCTGATGCTAAAAGAAAGAAATCATAGTAATTAAGATTCACAAAATTTACCTCTCGTAGACAAGAAATTTGAACACCTATATCATAGATCTACATTCTTTATCTTTAAATCTTGAATCGAAATTCCTAAAATCTAATATTCTTATTTCTGAAAGATTTGGAGAAGAAAAAAGGGCAGAGCCTTAACGCCGTCTTAGAAAATATGAGTTGGAGGCTAGGCTCTGCTAGTCTATTTATAGGTGTACAGGAGATTTTGGTCTGTGGGATAAAATATAATAAAATCTGAACTGTAAAGATCAAAAACATATCGTCTATTGGCTCGGATATGGGTCGAGCTGGACCCATTATGGGTCGGCCCATGTGTCAACCCACCTTTAAGGTGCGTCGACCCCTGGGTAGATCCACATATGGTTCGGTTCGACGCATGACCTAGGCCACTAACGCTAATTTTACTAAATTTAAATTTTTGGTTAACGTTTCTTTTCTTGCTAAATATTGCTATGTAAATTATTTTCTTTCATTTGTAGAGTATATCCAACATTTAAGTTCAAACTTATGATTTTATATATGCGTATAACTCTTCAAATATTTTTTCATTATTGGCGGCGTAATAGACGTCATTATTAAAGCTATCAATTCATAGATTCCTTCCTTCTTAATATATGTTCAACTTTCAAATTCAGCCATTCACTTGCCTATTTTTCATTCATTCCACATTAATTACTGCCTCCCCTTAAATTACACTTCAATTTTGGATTTTGAATTTACGTGTATACATCTACGCACAACTTGTTTCTTTTCAAAATTCAAATGGCATTATACCGACATTTATTTCTTACTCATTTTGATTGATTGGATGTTACTTTAGGATTTCACACGCACATGCACACACACACACATATATATATACATACATACCTATATATATACATACATACACGTACACATACACACACATATATATACACACATATATATATATATATATATATATATATACCGGAATAGGTCCTTTTTAAGGTTTGAAGTACATGAAATGTCCTTCACTAAATTTCAGTGTAAATTAGGTCCCTTTTTTTTATCCTTGATTGTTGTAGACATATCAACAACATTTCATAAAAGTTGCTGACATATCAACAACTTTTCTGTACATGGTATCAAAGTTTCTAACATATCAGCAATTATTTACAAAAGTTGTCGACGTTTCAGCTATAATTTTTCACTTTTTTGTACACTGTATAAAAGTTGCTGACATATCAACAATTATCTATAAAAGTTGCTGACATTTCAACAATATTTTTTGCTTTGTTTTTGGAAAGCAGGGACTGGATTTACAATGAAACTTTACTAATGAAAATTGTTGGCGTATCAACAATTATTATAAAACTTGCTAACATATCAACAACAATTTTCTTTATTTCTAGAAAATAGGGACCGAATTTACAATGAAACTTTGACAGGGATCGGCTTTACAATATGGAAGTATAATAGAGATGCCTACTGGTTTCTACTTTCTTATATGTACATACATGTATGTATAGTTTTCTCTTAGAATATGCATCTCTTTAGCCATCCCTCTAAAATTAATAACACGACGTTGGCGAGACTTGAATTCCTGACCTCCACCTTAGGAAGTGCATGTCTTACCAACTCACCTAACTTAGTTTTGTTCACAAGAATAAAATCACTGGCATTTATTATTCTTATTTGTGTTCCTCTTATATCTTCTTTTTCAAGTTTGTTATAAAACTCCATTTAAATATATCTTCTTCGTTTTAAATCCTTTTCTACAAACCATAGTTCTGAATTGATCAGAAAATCACCACGGACGTGATGACGCTAGTTCCATGACCAAATTCAGTAAATTATACAAATTTTATTTTTATTATTTAATTAAAAATGCGGGGTGTTACAAAATATATGTCCCAGCAAATTCCATTATTATTCAATGTAAATAATAATTTATAAACTATTTTTTTAATTTGCAAACCTCTTCAAATTATAACCATTTTTTCTAAATTTGTTCATTATGTATACCCTTATTTAAAACCAATTTAATAACTTTAATCGCTTTTTATGAAACTTGCTTATAAACGTTGATTTGTTATAAAATCCCTTTATAAAATCCTTTTATAAAAATTCATTTAAAAAGCTTATTACAAAACTTCACTTTTATTTCTTTAAAAAAGCTTAAAATTTTACTAAGGTTTGTTTGAGTATAAATCAAATCTATTACAACTTATCTTACAGTCAGAATTATAAATCCTTTTATGGATATCTAACTTTCCGTAAATTTCTATTATATGATACATGATCACTTATATGTCATTTTCTAACTTAAATAAACATATTTATTAACTTGTTCATATAATGTCCCGTATTTTTAACAATATAATAATTAATTAATCTATTAATTTAATTAAAAGGTTTGGTAATATAAATGGTTTGAAATTAAATAATTTTGATTATTTCATTAAATATAAATAATAGAATAATATATTCAATTCTGAACTAGTCGAAAATGGTTGAATTTGCAATTTTTTTGTGAATTGGATAACATGAGTTATTTAATCGAGTTTATATTCGAGTTATAATAACGAAAATATTATTCAAATGACAGTTGAACGTATTAATTATAATATAATTAAACAAGCTTGTAACGTTACAGTAGTTCGTAATTTAACATCTTCAACTTTAAATCAATATACATAATCCGTTTTATGTCGGATTTCTTTGAAACAAGAAACGCTTGAATCTAATTGATTATATTTTACTAATGAAAGTGAAAAATCAAGATTTTGTTTCATAGATTGTGAGTTATGTCCAAATCAAATTTTCAAATAGTCACTATTGAATTGTTTATAAACCATAACAATTTGTTTAATTATAATAAGATATTTATTTCAAATTTGGATAAGATTTTTAAGACGTATTGTTCATTTAATTTATAAAATTTTCCAAAAATTTTAATTTGGAAAATAAGCAATTTTTGTTTAACGTAATTTACACTCTATGACAGCATTTTTGAAACTTCACAAAATAAGTCAACTAGTCTATTTTATTATATTTCTGGGATCATAACACATTGCTCGTCACAACAGTATTCTATGACAGCATTTTTGAAACTTCACAAAATAACTCAACTAGTCTATTTTATTATATTTCTGGGATCATAGCACACTGCTCGTCACAACAGTATTTTTATTTTTGTCCATAGCAGTCCGTAAGTAAACGCACTTGTTCGTAGCGGGGTACGTTAAACTCTTTACCTTAAAATAAAACTACACAATGTCAAAAATAAACTGTACATAAAGTCATGATGTTGTATATTTATGATGTATATATATATTAGCATGATTAAGGTATTCATCTCCATTCATCTCATAAGGTACCTTGCCAAATATACTGGTACTGTGCTCGTCTGGTTTTAAGTATTTATGTCAATGAATAATATTCCGTCCAGATATGAAACACAATATATATAAAGAAAAATTGCTTTTCCTTAGTTGTGAAGAAACTAATACACACATACACCTCCACTGGAAATGAACCGTTTATTCATTAAATTATTATCCTTTTTCCTTAGACTTTAAAGTAAAAATCTGCGGGCAAGGAAATGAGGCAGACCAAAATTCATACCAACCTACACTGTGTTTTCTAGTTACCCTATAACTCTAATACGTGGTGGCTAAGTTTTCATATCACTAAGAATATACATGCAAGCTACCTCGTTTCTTTTCGTTCCTCCTGAAGAAAAACCAGTAAATTCATGGCTTCAAAAAAATAAACCAATATATATAAAACCCTGAGAGCTCGGTCTGTTTCAAAGGATAATCCTGCATGGATAAATAAACTAAACGAATTACACCTATATAAGCCTCTTATTTCTCCTATTCTACCAATGACATTACGTAACTAATGTTAAAAAGAAAGAGAGCTTTAAGCTCTCGCCACGCTTGACAAAGTGGCATGAGGCTTCTTGCCGATAGTAGTCGCACTATGTACAGTTCATGGGGGAAACAATGTGAAGTTGGAGTCTTGGAGGAGTTGTCGAGCGTGGGATGCTGAGGTGCATTACGAAGAGTTGGAGTGGGGAGCATCCGCGAAGTGGGAGGAAGTAAAGGGAGATAAACAGGAAGGAGGAAGTTTCGAGATGCCATAGAAATGATAGGAAATGGGTGATTTTCTTGGAAGCTTGCGTTGGAAAATTTGAGGAGGAGATGAATCTCTGAAGTGGGTTGGGACCGTTGGGTATTGGAAGAAGCAGGTGGGTACTAAAATAATATTGGTCAGGATATTTTTATGCTAAGCCCAATGTGTAAAAGAATATATATATATATATATAATGTGGTAATGGGGATTAAAAATGAATACTAGGGGATAGGCTCTTGGAGAGTTAATACGGGAAAGAAGTGACATAAGATGTGTGGCTGTTTTGGGCTGCGTTTGAATAGATATGACCCGTTTCAAATTAATATAAGTTTCTTCTAATTTAAGTATTGTGTTAAAATATAAATTAATATCTCGTGCATACATGATTAGAATTACGAATGGTCTATCACGTTGGAATCATATGGATGGAGGCTACATGATGAAGCTAGTTTGGAATAATTTGGAGTTCGTTACAATTTATGGCGAAATAAAACACTTGACTCAAATTATCGATCGTTAATCGTTATTCAACAATTAACAACCAAAGAGAGTAAACTCACTAACTCTATCCAGTTTATAGTTTTATAAACATTATTTAATATTTTTAGATGATGATTGAATGTTGTGTGATGGTTGTTTGGATGAATTGCTTATAAATTGGTTGAAACAATAGATACAAATATATATATATATATAACATTGGTTAAATATTGATCATGTTTATTATATTATCTCATATTAATATGAAATTGATGTTATATATGTTGATTAACATCTGTGGATGCAGGGAAACAGGTTGGAGGGTTCCAACTGAATTCCTTAACAATTATATTGTTGTTTTTCATATATTGCAGTATATTATGTGATAATAATCGGTGATTGATTATTGTGTGATTTGGGGATGTTTGGATAACATTAATATGAAATAATCGATATTTAAACACCGAAAATTTTATTGGAAAGGAATTCGAGATTTAAAAAGGAAAAAAATCTATTTTAATTAGAAGTTGAATTTTGAACAAATTAGAATATAATTGTAATGTCCTGTATTATCGATGATCATATATTTAATATATTTTATTATTTTAAATATTATATTTGGAATATTGATTAATTTTAATATTGAATTTATTAATAAAACGACGATTGAATATATATAAATTATATTTAATTATAAACGAGCTTGAAATAGTGCTGCAGTTCGTAATATGGAGTTTTGAATTTTGATTGGATATACAGGATCCGATATAAGTCGGATTTCTGTAACAACCCGGATTTTCAGAACAAAACTAATTTTTTTATTTTAGCAATTTGAATGGATTTTGAATATTTAAAATAATTTATTTTAAATAATAGCGACTAAAAATTTATTTAAATCGAAGTTGGAACGAAATTTTTAATTTAATTATAAAAGGAGTTTAAAATGCCGCAGTAGTATGAAAATTCGATTTCAAATTTCAAATGAATGTACAGGATTCAAAATAAATCGGATTTCAGTAAAACAAGAAATATTTGAATCAGTTTAACAATATCTTTCTAACAAATGTGAAAAATCCAAATTTCATAATGGGAAGCAAAAGTTATGTCCAGTTTAAAATTTAAAATAGTCATTATGGAATATATATATATATTTTAATATAATATATAACCATTTTACAAACGACCTCCGTTTTCAATGAAACCACTTTTGTTGGATCCGGAATGTCAAATTATTGCTAGATTCCAAATTTCATAATTTTTGGAATTAATATGTGAATGCAGTAAATTTAAATGTGTTTGGTAATTTAAATTTGAATTGGATCGACCAAAAAATGACCATTTTTCAAACGGTCTCCAAATTTTATGAAATTAATTTTGTTAGGACTATATCGTCAAACATAGTTAGATTTATTTTTCGGGAATTTTTGGAGTCAGTATGTGGCCCCGGTAAATTAAAATATACATTTAAATTCAATATAAATTGACTTATATTTTAATTTGGATAAAAACTAACTAAAACGATCGAATTGGCTCATGAAACATATCCTATTGTGTTCGGAATGGGGGTAGTTGGCTAGAGGCGATAGTCGTTGGGTTTGATTTGAAGTTAGTATCAACGAACAGGTATTTTTCAAATTTAAAGAATTAAAAAAAATAAAATATAATTTATATAAATACCCTATCATATCAAAACCCTAACCTCCTTTGTTATTAGTAAACCCGCCGCCAGTCCCTTGTTCAACGGCTAGAAAACGACCATCCTTTCCCCTTCTTAAACCCAAAATACTTCAACCAAAATCAAGAACTTTATACTACCAATTCATTCAACTCAACAAGCCCTTGAACTTCAACGGACATGATCGTTCTTGGAGCTGTTTTTCTCGCGATTTTTGCATTTTACGTGGAGCCTCTCGAACCCCGTTTCAGCGTTGAAGACACCACCGAACTACACGTGGTGGTCGGCGTTGATGGAGGATGTCAAGGCGAAGATTATGGCGTGGTTGGATCGAAGGATTATGGCCTCTAAGGTGTTCGATTTTGGAAAGAGGGGTAGTGTATTTGGGTTTTAAATCCTGAGAACGAATTCCAGAACAAAGCAGTTATTTTGGGGAAGATGTAATTAATATTATCTAATTACGTTTAATTAATTTATGTAATCAAACTTTTAAATTATCGTATCTCTTTCAAACTAGATCAGAATCAAACGAAACAACTTGCGTTGGAATCACAAAAATGAGAACTTCGCAATGGAGTAGGCCAGATCTGAAACAGAAGCCTTTGGATCTGATGATGAACAACTAATTAACAATAAGGTTAATTATAAATGTTTAATTAAATTTTGTTTATTTAACTATATAATAAATGTCATTAAAATTATATATACCATGAATAAAAAGGTGATTTTTATACAAAATAACTTTGTATAAAAATGTGAATTTTTATATATGTAAGCATTGTTTTAAAAATAGGATTTTTAATAGTAAAAAAATATTATTTTCAAAATATGGTTTTCAAAACTAAATATAGTTTTTGAAATAAGTACATCCTTGGTTTTTATTTTATAAAATAGCAATGATTTTGTTAAAGAAAAATAGCATTGATTTTGTTAAATAAAATAGCCTTGTTAAAAATGAGATTTTTTTAATATATATAATGTTATAGAAATGTGATTTTTATTTATAAATACTTTGTTTTAAAGATATGGATTCCATAGGAATAACTTTGAAATTAAAATAGGAATTTTTAAAAATATATAAAATTGTTTAAAAATGTGTTATTTTTCACTGTATAGGAAAACATAATTTTTCACCGTAAAGAAAAACATTATTTTTCATTGTATAGGAAAATATGATTTTTCATTGTATAGAAAAATGTGATTTTTATTTATAAATATCGTTGTTTAAAAATGCGATTTTTAATATATAAACATCATATTAGAAATATGATTTTTACTGTGAACAACATAAAGAAGATTGCGTTGGAATTTCGGGAAAATCCAAACTGTTCAAAAATTCCGAAATTAAACTGGCAGAGTGGAAACCAAAGGTGAGAACTCCTCACTCAATTTATTTACAGTTAAATATATACTAGGATGTAGACAGTGCTTAGTAGCACCCGACACCTTTGATTGAAACCATGATTGTTTGTTTGGACTGTATTGTGATGTGATTGTGGTGTGAAATGAAAAATAAAATATTTATAT
This sequence comes from Allium sativum, assembly GCA_030737875.1. Taxonomy (NCBI): domain Eukaryota; kingdom Viridiplantae; phylum Streptophyta; class Magnoliopsida; order Asparagales; family Amaryllidaceae; genus Allium; species Allium sativum. The sequence continues at coordinate 941,923,050 of CM060909.1, read as the reverse complement.
GATGATAAAATATTCATAAAATTATCATGAAAAGAAATAAATATTCATTTACAAATCAAACGATTTGTTCATGTACACTCATTTATCTGATATGATTGCGACGATAAATTTTACATATTGCCCAACTGCACAAATAAATAAACTATTATTGTTTGAAAACCCCACACGGGTATTGGGATGATATTTGACACACTATTCCTAATATTTAGTTGTATGTCAATCGATGGATTGATAGTTTGTGATGAGCGTTATTTATTTATTTTGATGCCCACACAGTTGTAAAATGCACTCTGGATGTTGTATGAATTTTTAATGATTGTTTATCATTACTGTTGTATACATGCAATGTATGAAATCCAAATAAATAACATTATATGGTAATCGATTGGGTCTCATTCCAATTTGGAAAATAAAGAATATTTTAAAATAATATTCTGTAAAGGATATAAAATATTTATGCGTTGAATAAATATTCATGTGTTGAATAAAAATATTTAAACCATAAAAATATCATTTTTATTTAATGTATAAACTTATAAAATATTCATTATTTGAAAAGAAGATGTTTGTATAATAAAAATCACATTTTTATTGTATGTATGAATAAACAAAATATTCATTGTTTGAAGTAGAGTATGTTAACAATAAAAATACACATTTTTATTGTGTATGTAGGAATTTTTAATTTTGATTGTATATTTTTGTTGTGTTTGTACAATAAATTATATTTTTATTGTATATTTGATTTATTAAAGAAATTTTGCTAAATTAAAATATAAATCATTTACATGATAGCAAAATAGAAAATATTATCATTTAAAATTATAATGATATAGAATATTCAATTTTGATTAAAAAGTGAAAATGAAGTTGAAATCATTTTAAAATGAAATAATAAACCATTTATAAAATACGTTTTGAATGGAATCGACGAAATATATATAACATATATTATATATATTTAATGGCCTGAATAGAACGCGCCGCGCAGCGACCGTTCGCGAATTTCGACCATCAACTTTAAATTGGCGTAATGCAAGATTCGACCGTCGCATTCTCCTAAAATCGGAGTCGTTGGGTTCGTATCGAAAAGATATTTCCAATGAATATAAGAGATTTGAAATCTAACAGCTAGATTTGAAGATATGTCCAAATCAATTTCATAAAAGGTCGCTATAGATGTAGTTCGGTGGCCGTTATTGGAAACCGACAGTACGGGCGATAATCAAATTGTTAAAAATAGGAAAAAATTATGTAAAAACACAATAAATGATTTGGAAAGATTTTTGATGAAAAATTCCAGTTTTGAGAAGATAAAATTATATTTCTATCGAAATGAACTGTTTAATGAACTAGTTATTAACTAGGATAATAATTTAATTATTTTTGGAAATAAATAAATTTGATTTGAAAATGGTTTTAAAATAACTAGAATTTTCCAATATATATTAATGTATATTGGAATGGATTTGAATGGAAATTATCTTCGGAATATTTTGATATTGGATTCCGTTATTATATGAATATTATGAGGAATTTGGAAGATATATGTATACCGTTATTCCCAATATAATATTTGTTGGTTTCAGAACTTGATATTGAATATAAGCCAACATAATTTTTATTCAAAACCTTATATTTAATGTCAAATTGGATTTTGGGTTTGTCATGAATAGTGTCTTTAATAACACTGTTCTTAAACCTGGTTAAGAAATAAATCTTTTAATTAATATTTAGGAAATTTTACTACTTAATTAATATTTGATTGGAATTGAATTGAAATTGGATTTTGGGTTTATCGTGAACAATGTTTTAAATAACACTTGTTCTTTAACCCAATTAACAGTGAAGAAATAATTTGGAATTTATAAATCTTTTATTAAGATTTAAATGGGAATTTTCCAAAGTAAAGTTTTCCAATTTAATATATTAAATTGTAATTGAATGGAATTCGATTCGGTAATAATTGAGACGAGCTTCTGTGAATGAAGGTTGTTACTGTACATGGAATTTAAAAGGCATTGCCGCTATTCCATTTATATTATTAATCTGATAAAGGAATTTATATCGATTATACTGTTATGACATCCGTGTAGATTCCACTTTAATGGAAGATGATTTTGGGTTTATCGTGAACTGTGCTTTTAAAATGACATTCTTTAACCCAGTTAAAGATAAGATTAATTTCTTAAATTCGAATAATCATTAAGTAATGATTTTTTGAGATTAAAACCGAACTAGAGTTTTAATGAATCTTTAATTAGATTAAAATGTAAATATTTGAATAAAAGATTATTCTGAATTGGAATGAGGCATTAGATGTGTTTTATAGCACCTGATTATAAATTACGCGAGTTATTTGGAAAGACCGGGTTTAACCCATTCTGAATAATGAATACGACAAGTAACAGTCGAAGAGATTGAAGACGGTGGAAGGCCGACGATCTTCACATTGAATGGATGAGTTGCTACTAATGCCCATGATTGGAGTAGCTACCTTGAAGGGGCTACAGTGGTGGCCATCCGGATGTACTTGTTGATTGTTCGGATATGCAAGGGCCTCTCTCCTGTATTAGGCATATGAGACGAGGAATAAGGTGGCTCCGGTTTTGTTCTGACCCAAAACGGACTTGTAAATGGATGGTATATATGACGTTGTACTCCTTTACTTTGTATTCATTGATATCTGCTAATACATATCTGTTTGGTGGCTGAGAACTTATTCTCTTGCTTAACACCCTTCTCTGAGACGTATGAGCTCAGAGGTTATAAATTGGCAGGAATCAATGGTATGTTATGGATTGACAATGTGTCATGCTAAGATGCATGGATCAAGGCTTTTGTTGAAAAGCAGAGCCTTGTGGATGATGTTCAAAGCATAGCTTTATGTAGCGTGACTCCACGAGCCTCGTACCCCGGTAAGGGTAAGAAATAGGACAAGGGAACGCAGGGAGTTCACACGTTTCTTTCTAGCTAGAAGTGGTGTCATGGTATGGAGCCCAGACATTTTTACTTATGTGGATGATGGATTACGAGGCCTCGGTTATATTGGTCGATAATCGCCAATTTATAGGTTCAATAGGATCGGGAAGCGTGTGTTCAGGCATAACTAATCCACTAAAGTATTTGCGGACCGGCCCTGCAGGATCAAGGGTTCGCCAGCGTCCAAATCCTGAGACATTTGCTAGAGTGTCTCAAATCGGTAAGGAGATCATCCCTAGCCTTGACTCATGATGGAAACCTAACTTCCAATACGACATTAAGGTTTTGATTGTAAACCTATGTATGGCGACATAGTAGGACGGGGTACTATGCCATCTAGGATTGATACATTTACTTTCGAAATTGATTTCTACACTATGCACTTATAGTAATAGTAAAAGAGAAATTTCGCGTACTAAGCATTTTTTGCTATTATAAAGAAAACTCTATCCTCCGGCTTACGTTGCATTGTGTGATGGGACCTGAGTCTTATAATAGCTTCATTTTTCTTAAATTAGCATTGCGTTGTTTATTTATGCACTGGTATTCTTAGGGGTAAACCTTCTCCGTGTTATACGGCGTGGTCCCTTGATTTACCTAACTTCAAAATCAAATTAATTACCGTTTTGAGTTCTCATACCAGTCCCATGACTGACCAGGAGTTTACTATTCCTTCCAAAAACTTTGGGTGCCCCTATTTTCCACATAGGCAGTCAGTAGTTTTGGTTTTGCAGATTTCTGTTTAACAGGATCCTGGATTACAGCTGGAGCTATATGCGGAAAGCTTTTCCGCTACGCATTATACTTAAGTCTTATTTTCCGCTGCTACGTAATTTTTTAAGTCTCTGATATTATTTTTTGTTGTATAATTAATCATACTCTGGAATATTCTCGTACTCTGATGTAAATTGTTATAATAAGCAATGAAGTGTTCTTTTGTTTTTATTCTGATTTGTTGTTTTCTCAACTCAATCCGGGCTTTCCCGTATTGGGAAGTTTAGGTCATTTAATTTGTTATCAAAGCTTTGGTTTACAGAGCTAGAGAATAAGACACATTAGGATCGAACGAAAAGACTCATCAGAGATTGGATTCGTAATATCCAATAAAAATGACTCGTTAGAGATGGGTATCCTAGAATGAGTCTGAAGAGTGTTATTTTTAAAATAAAAATGAAAACAAATTTTGTTTAGAAAATTTAAATCTTATTAAACGTATTTGATTGTTTATTTTATATTAAATTTGGACAATTGAGTATATGAAGTTTTTGCATATACGCCTAGCTAACGTGTGTATGAAGTCTCAAATATACTGGGTAGATATAGGATCACACTCTAGTCACTCAGAGATGATTCTGATGATGAGGCATCATCATCAGTGCTTATGTTTGAGTTTCGAAAGTGGAATATCTTTATATTTCCAACTAACTGGTGTGAGAACCGAAACATAGATAGGGTATTATTGTGATTTGGCATCAAAAATATGATTTTCGAATATATATAATTAGAAAGATATTTGTTTGAAAATTCAACTAACTAATTGATTGCTGGTTGTGATGTTTGATAATTAGTTTAACTAATTAAAATGTTGGAATGATAATTAACTTAACCAGTATGTGAATGAATGGTAAAGTAAAGCCAAATTGAATCAAATATTGAACTGAACTGAAAATTTGTTCGAATTGCATATATATATATATACATGCATATATATTGAACAGGTCATAGCAAGGAGGCTAGAGAAGAGGAATAAAATTGTATGCCTGACAAATAGGTACATATTTACTGTTTTGTTTGGGTTTGATGATTTTATGAGCTGATTGGCTAGCCACTTGGGTTTTTCTTTTTCTTTTGATTGGTGAGGGCCCTATGAGGCTAGTTGCAGTTCTAAATATCTCCCTGTACAAAGGAGGTTATGGTGAAATTTCTCGAAAACTTAGGGTGTTAGCCAAATTTTTGAGAAATTAGAAAATTCTTAGAAACTGGAAGGTTGAAGAATGAAAGCCAAAATGAAAGTTGAGTTAGTTAGTTAAACAACTTTCAACTCTGTTCCTTTTCGAGGACGAAATGATTTTAAGTGAGGGAGATTGTAACAACCCCGATTTTTAGAAAAAAATTAAAAAAATTTATTTTAGCAATTTTAATGAATTCTGAATATTCAAAATAATTTATTTTAAATAATAACGACTAAAAATTTATTTAAATCAAAGTTGGAACAAAACTTTTTAATTTAATTATAAAAGGAGTTTAAAATGGCGCGGTAATTTGAAAATTCGATTTCAAACTTTAAATGAATGTATAGGATTCAAAATAAATCGGATTTGAGTAAAATAATAAATATTTGAATCTGTTTAACAATATCTTTCTAACAAATGTGAAAAATACAAATTTCATAACGGAAATAAAAAGTTATGTCCAGTTTAAAATTTAAAATAGTCGCTATGGAATATATATATATTTTTAATATAATATATATCCATTTTACAAACGATCTCCGTTTTTGATGAAACCACTTTTGTTGGATCCGGAATGTCAAATTATTGCTAGATTCCAAATTTCATAATTTTCGGAATTAATATGTGAACGCAGTAAATTTAAATGTGTTTAGTAATTTAAATTTGAATCGGGCAACCAGAAAATGACCATTTTTCAAACGGTCTCCAATTTCGACAAAATTAATTTTGTTAGGACCGTATCGTCGAAACATAGCTAGATTTATTTGTCGGGAATTTTTGGAGTCAGTATGTGCCCGGTAAATTAAAATGTACGTTTAAATTCAATGTAAATTGATTTATATTTTAATTTGGATAAAAACTGATTGAAACGATCGAATTGGCTCATGAAACATATCCCATTGTGTTCGGAATGAAGGTATTTGGCTAGAGGCGATAGTCGTTGGGTTTGATTTGAATTTAGTATCAACGAACATGTATTTTTCAAATTTAAAGAATTAAAAATAATAAAATATAATTTATATAAATACCCTATCCTATCAAAACCCTAGCATCCTTCGTTATTAGTGAACCTGAAGCCAGTCCCTTGTTCAACGGCTAGAAAACGATCGTCTTTTCCCCTTACGTTATTATTGAAACCTAACTACACGTGGTGGTCGGCGTTGATGGAGAACGTCAAGAAGAAGATCATGGCGTGGTTGGATCGAAGGCTTATGGCCTCTAAGGTGGTGCGATTTTGGAAAGAGGGGCAGCATATTTGGGTTGTAAATCTTGAGAACGAATTCCAGAACAAAGTAGTTATTTTAGGGAAGTTGTAATTAATTTTACTTAATTATGTTTAATTAATTTATGTAATCAAAATTCTAAATTATCGTATCTCTTTCAAACTGGATCAGAATCGAATGAAACAACTTGTGTTGGAATCACAAAAATGAGAGCTTCGCAATGGAGCAGGCCAGAACTGAAACAGAAGCCTTTGGATCTAATGATGAATAGCTGATTAATAATAAGGTTAATTATACATCTTTAATTAAATTCAGTTTATTTAACTACATAATAAATGTGATTAAAATTATATATACCATGAATAAAAAGGTGACTTTTATACAAAATAACTTTGTGTAAAAATGTGAATTTTTATATATGTGATAACCCCAAACTTACGTAGTACGAAAGCAAGGAAAATCATTGGAATATAACATAATTACAACAATGGCAGATCTCAGATAACATCGTAACACATAAATCATTGCAGTGGAAATAAGAATGTCATCAACATCACAACATCAGAACATCAGAGTAGCACCGTTACAGGATACAACTTAGCAAATAGAAGTCTCAACAAAAAGAAATAAGTATCAATCTGCTTCAGGAACATCATAAATAAAGGATGTCTAAATGTTTCAAAGCAGAAATAAAAGATAAAATGATCTTCATCTTCAGCCCACAAGCATGCTCCAATCCAGCATATGTGCATAAATACCTAAACCTATCACTTGGCTGCCCGTGTAAAAAGAGGGCACCTGATTTGCAAAGTTAAACAAACTACGAGTCAGTCATGGAACTGGTATGAGAAATCTTTCCTAACTTGTCTAACAATATGGATAATCACAGGACCACGCCGCTAATGCGAAACGGGTTTGCTCCATTGGATTTCCAGTGCATAAGTTTAATAAATTTTTATTCAAAACAACGCAATGCTTTTTAGAAAAACGAAATCATTATAAGACTCAATTCCCATCACACAATGCAACGCAAACCGGAGGATAGAGTTTTACCTTATAATGATCAAACATGCTTGATGCATAGAAAATAATATTTTAGTATTATTATTAGTGTCTAATCAGTTTTAAAATACTTCAAAGTAAATGTATCAATCCTAGACGATATAGTACACCATCCTACTATGTCGCCATATATAGGTTTACAATCAAAGCCGTAATGTCGTATTAGGAATTACGTTTCCATCATGAGTCGAGGCTAGGGATCATCCTCTCCGATTCGAGACACTCTAGCAAATGCCTCAGGATCATACCTACGGGCAACCCTTGCATGTGGTAGAGCCGGTCCACAAATACTTTAGTGGATTGGAAATTCCTGAACACACGCTTCCCAGTCCTATTGAACCAATAATTTGGTCACTATCGACCAACAAATACGAGGTACCTCATAATCCGTCATCCACATAAGTAAAAAATATGTCAAGGCTTGTAAACGCTGACACCACTTCTATCTAGAAAGAAACATGTGCACTCCGTACGGTCCTTATCCGTTTTTAACTCATACCGGGGTGTGAGGCTCGCGAGGTTACGCTATACACAAAGCTATGCCGAAATAGGCTATGCTTTGATCATCAACCACAAGGCTCTGCTTTTCAACAAAAGCCTTGATCATCTGCATCTTGGCATGCCACATTGACAATCCACGCCATGCAATCGATAATTACCAATATATAACCTCCGAGCTCATGCAATGGACAATCAACAAGTACGTCTGGATTACTACCACTTTAACCCTTTACTGGGAGCTAACCAATGTCGGGCATCAGTAGTTATCCATTCGATGTAAAGATCGTCGATCTTCAATCACCATCTTCAATATCTTCGATTTAAATCGTCGCATAATTATTTGAAATGAGATTGAACTCGGTCTTTTCAAATAATTCTCGCATATATATAATTTAAAACCATTTTGTATCGTTAATATTATTTAATAATGATTTATCGCTATTTTTATTTATATAAAAATAGCTCAATTTAATTCAACGACGCTTCGAGTCAATAGGCGGTCCTGGCGTTGTTTTTATCAAAATTTGATTTACGCATATCTCGAAATCTAACCGTTGGATTTTAACAAAATATATATCGTTGGAAAGATCTTCCCAAAGCGGTCCTAACGGTTCTAGTTTTGGGAAAATCCACCGGTCGGATCTTTCGGTATAACCGTTTAAAGTTATGATTCTGAAACGCGAGCTACTGCGCATGATTCGTTTTATTTTAATTTATAATTATATATATAACTATATATAAATATAAGCCATTCGACGATTCCACTAACGCGTTTAACATGCCAAATAAAAGAATGTTTTCTTGGCATATCATATCTACCTATTCACAATGTCAAATAAAATATATTTTATTTACATGACAATTGAGCTAATGACAAATAAAAAGCTAATTTTTATTTGTATTTCTATTTTTAACTTTAACGAACTAAAAAGGAATATTTTATTTGTATGAAGTTTCAAGGCATGTTTGACAAAAAAAAAAAAAATCATTTCATACAAATTCTAACGTATGTATAGTCAATAAAAAGATATTTTAACTTCACACATAAATTCTAATATATGCATTGTTAATAAAATGATATTTTAACTTTGCATATAAATTCTAATATATGCATTTACAATAAAATGATATTTTCATTTTGCATATAAATTCTAATATATGCATTTACATTAAAATGATATTTTCATTTTGCATATAAATTCTAATATATGCATTTAAAATAAAATGATATTTTCATTTTGCATATAAATTCTAATGTTATTTAACAAAAATGTATATTTTAATTAACAAAAATGTATATTTTTGTTTCAACCTTTTTAATTAACAAAAATGTATATTTTTATTACAACCTTTTTAGCTGAAAAAAATGTTTATTTTTGTTACAACCCTTTTAATGAACAAAAATGTTTCATCCTTTTTAATGAATAAAAATATTTAATCCTTTTTAATGAACAAAAATGTTTCATTCTTTTTAATGAAAAAAAATGTTTCATTTTTGTTTAATCCTTTCTAATGAACAAAAATGTTTCATTTTTGTTTAATCCTTTTAATGAACAAAAATGTTTCATTCTTTTAATGAACAAAAATGTTTCATTCTAACAAAAATGTTTCATTTTTTTTAATGAACAAAAATGTTTCATTCTTTTTAATGAACAAAAGTGTTTCATTTTTGTTTAATCCTTTTTAATGAACAAAAATGTTTCATTTTTTTAATGAACAAAAATGTTTCATTTTTTTTAATCATCATATTTTTACAAAAATGTATATTTTGTTCAACAATTCTAATTTGACAGAATGTTCATTTTCGTTCAACTAAACTATTTCGACAAAAAGGAATGTTTTTTATCCAACTAAACTATTTGACAAAAATGAATATTTTTGTTTTTCAACTAAACTAGTAAACAAAAATGGTAAATTTTGTTTAACTATTTTCTAATTAACCCAAATGTTAATTTTTGAATTAACAAATCTAATGAACATAATATGATGATTCTGTTTAACTATTTTTCTAATTAACACAAATGCCAATTCTTTGATTCTACGAATCTAATAAACAAAGGTGATGATGTTTGTTTAACCGTTCTCTAATTAACACAAATGTCAATTCTTTGATTCTACAAATCTAATAAACAAAGGTGATGATTTTTGTCTAACCGTTCTCTAATTATCACAAATGTCAGTTCTTAACAGATCCACATAACATACCATTCACAGATCAAATCACATATGAAAATCAGTAGAATATTACAGTGTATGATTTAACAACATTAGTTCAAGATATGTATCATGATTAAGCAAATTTAATTATATAAAAGAAAAAAATTGAATTTCTCGCAGTCATTTTAATTATGAATAATACAGATCTGAAATTGTCCAAAATCTGATCTGCTCTGAATCCGTTCTAATCAGTTTAGAAATGCAGATTCGGGCTCACGATCGTAACGCTTCTGAAAATTTTCAATTCCGAGATCGTATGCATTAATTATGAATTAATTAATGTAAATAACATTTTAAAATTAATTAATAAAATAAATAAAAGGGAAATTACCCTTCTTCCCCAAACAACAGAATGCGGCCGCGGTTTTACCCAATACGTTCGATTCTAGGGCAGAGTTTTTCAGCCAAACCACTGGGCTTCGTCACAATCAGATGCCACCACGTCGAAGAGGGGAGCGGCGCACACCGGGGGGACCCACGCCGTCAGGTGCGATCTGCCCTAGGGGAGGCGGTGGCGGTTGAAATGCGAGGACTTTGGGGCTCTGGAATGTGGCGCATACTCCACGGTTTTCAATCAACCCCATATGGAATCAAAGTTCGTGAGATTCTCTACCATAAACTCTGAAGGAGCAGGAAGTTTTATTGTATGGATTGAGAGGAAATAGTGGAAGAAGAATCAGCTGCTCATGGCCATTGAATTTGAACATGGCGGCTACTGTGTATTAGGGTTTTGGATTAAGGATTTATGTATATTTATAATATTTAATTACTAGTGTAACACCCCACCTCCGCCAGGATCACTCTTGCAAGTACACTAGCTTTGGAGGGGTGTTGGACAAGGTAAACATGCATGAAGATATCACAAGACATAACATATGAGTAAAACAAAGTAAATAAAGCAGCGGATAAAATTACTATTTCAAAACCATAGTCAAGTTACATCAAAGTACTTAGTCATCATTTTTCCAGCTACTACAAGTCTAGAAAACATAAAGGTGAAAAATACATAAGTAAATTATTCCCCAAAGATAAAAGTGGTGTAGCCATAGCAAAGCTCAAGTCCAAACCGTACATGAGCTGTCAGAAAAGCAAGCCAAAGATCCAAACTAAGTACTAGTGTTCCCACCCTGAGAACCTGGGGGGGGGGGGGGGGGACGGAAGAAAAGAGGCAAAAGGAAAACAGGTCAGTCATAAAGACTGGTAAGCCCTACCTACTATTAGTATGAAAACTAGTAAAATTAACTGGACATGAGAAACTGAGATGAAACATAAGGATGGTAACTAAACTGGCATGGTGAAAAGTTAACAAGATAGATCAAGTGTGGCATCGCATATACAAGGTTAAGTTGCACCAAGTGTACTAGTATTCTAATCCATGTCAAGTATAAACAAGAAATGATCCCTTGGCCCAAAATTGGCCCAACATCATGAGATGACCTAAATCAAGGTCCAACTACACGGTCTAGTCGATCGGCTCCCTATAAGCCTAACTCGTCTAGTGTCGGTGTCATACGGCCCAACCGCGATATGTAGTCGACTGTGCAAGGTCCACCCTAGGGTATATCCGGGCCCTAGGGTGCCAACCACTGACACAAAACAAGCACGCACAGTCCAAGCCTACTGGTGCCCATGTCTGTCTTTCATCCACGGACTATGTGCATGACCATAGTTCGCCGGAATCTACAATGGCGCACCTACCTAGCCGTCCCTTTTGGTCACTTACAATCAGCCCAGTAATCGTGCCCCACCCCTAGCCTAGTCCCTAGGGTATCCCGATACTCCCTGGTGGGTTACTACAGAAAAGGGCCCCGCAAACTAGGGTTTCTAATGGGTTAAGTGTGGTTAACCCTATCCAAACCAAGTATCAAGTTGGTTAAGTATACCCAAGTGGTTCATGACTTAACCCCAACAATCCATCGTGTTTAATTGGTTAAGTATTCAAGTGGTCCATGACTTAACCCTACCATGTGGCATTAATTAACTTAATGCACCCCAACCTCTCACATTAGACTTTGTTGTGGTTACTAGTTAAGCCGGGCGGGTCCGGGTAGCTTTACACCACAACCTAGTCTAACCTCGGGTTTTAAGTGCGATATGACCAACTACTCACATTGGGTCCTATTGTTTGTAGCCACTAGTTAAGCCGGTCGGTTCCGGGTAGATTTATGCTACAAACTCAACCCAACCTCGAGTTGGCCACTTTCATGTTTTCTATATGTCATGTCCACGTTCATGTTTTCAAGCATAATCACATGTCATATTTTCAAGTCATGTTTCATGTCATTTAAGTTTGCCTAACTACCCATAACGTATTCCCATCGCACGTAAATTCGCATCAATACAAATAGATCAAAGAGGGAACATAACAATGTGACAAGGTGGGCATAATGTGGCAAAGTCTATCACAAGTTTAAACATTGTGATATTTGAGGCAAAGGTGTTCATCATAACTTGCTTACAACATATTGGCCTCAAAACATGTATGATAGCATAAAGGTGATTTGGCCTCAAACATGACAATAGTATAAAGGGTGACAATCCTAACTTGTGCATAGCAAATAGGTTCAACATTATCATATGCATGTTAAGGGACATGAGGGATTAAGGTTTGTTAACATGCATGAGCCATAATCCAAAAGTCAACATGAACGGTACTAGGTTCATGATAGATCCACAATCATAGATCAAGAGAGACATGAATATATCTATGCATACAATGATAGGTTCAAGGCAAATATTGCACTTAGGTCCAATTCCAATCTACACATGTATGGCATTAAACTTAGCAAATAGGGTGATAAACTTGTGATTAGCATATAGGTCGCATCATGGCAAGTTAACATCAAGGTCATGAGGGTTTCTATGTTGCATTATGCAACATTCCCAAATAAAGATCATAGCTTTCTACCCAAAAAAGTCAAGGTGAAAGTCCCATAGTCATAGATCAAAAAAGTCATGAATAGATCTATGCATAAAGTGATAAATCTAAGGTAAACATTACACTTAAGCCCAATTTCAAGTCACTACATGTCATATTAAGTTCATAGTTTAAATCTAAGAGTAGAATAGGGCTTACAAAGCTTGGCTAAGAAGACTAGAACACAATTAAAACAAGATAGAGACTTGGTAGCAACACTAGAGATATCCAAATGATAAGCTCCACTCAAAACCCTTGAGAAATAAGTAGAAGATCCTTGCTTTGATGAAGAAAGATGGCTCTTTTACTTTAGAAGTAGCTTAGAACACTCAAGCCCTCATGAGCAAGAAGATGGAGGCCATGTTATGAAGATGGAGGCCATGATCAAGGAGCATTTTGGCATAACCTAGTTGTAGGATTGATTTATGAGGGTTTAGGGTATGTCTAAGGGTGCTTATATAGAAGTTTAGGTTAGTTTAGGCCATAGGATTAACCCTAATTCAGATCTGAGCTATCAAATCACGTCACAAGCCAACAAAACAAGACCCAGGAGCCAAAACAGGTGCACCAGGCCAAATTGGCCCGACCACCCAGGTCGACAGGGGTGTCGACTGGGCAGTCGACACCAGTTGGGGCAAGTCAACTCCGAAGTCGACTCCCCAGTCGACTTGGGGCTGGGTGGGAAATTTTCCAGCCCAGTCTGTTTGGCTCTAGATTTGATTTTTGAACTGTTTTTAAACTCTGGATTTTCTAAAAACTTTGACGGGCCATAACTAGGTCATACGGACTCCGATTTTTGAAAACTCGGACTCTATTCCACGTATTTTTCCGAGACGAACGCAATGGCACAACCCTTTTCCCTTGATTCAGATTTTAAAATTTAATTATGCCTTTATTAATGTTATAATATGTTATAAAAATTCGGGTTGTTACATTCTCCCTACCTTAAAGGATTTCGTCCTCGAAATCTTCAAGTTAGGAAGAACGTATCCTACCATCCATCATCCATCTACTCAAAACATCATCCATGAGTAGTCATTGTCCTTAAAAGATTCTAAATGTTGTATGATCATATGTGAAAGGTGTGTGTATATGTACTTATCTAATGCGAAAATCAGGCGGTTACTGATTCAGTAAACCTCCTTAATGCAAAGTATGTTAGTGAAATGAGTTCATATGTATGCAAATTCCTAACATAATTCATAATCTCTACATGAGTGCACATAACATTCATCCATATGCAAAATCCACGTGATAGCATAACAAGTTTCAGCCATGAATAAGTATAAGCACTCATGCATATGCAATATGAAAGTATGTGAGCCGATCTTAGTGCCTAATGTGTATCATGCATCCACGAGTATCCACTTGCAAACACTTGCAACGACTTGCAAACATCAAGCATAACATGTTTCATCCAAAGGGTTTCTACCTAAGGTTCTCATGACAAGATTAACGAGATAACAAGATAAACATGGATAGCAAAAGAAAGATATGCTAGCTTATAGGAAAAGAGATTGAGAATGTACCCTCAAAAAGGAATGGGTGAAGCATGCGCATCTTCCCCCTAGTTTCCCAAGTTGCATCCTCTTCAGCTTCACTCCACTGAACCTTTACTAACTTGACTTCTCGATTCCTCAGCTTCTTGATCTTCGTTCCCAAGATACGAATCGGAGCTCGCCTCAAAGTTGCCTCTTTTTCTACCTCCACGTCTTCAAGAATGCTAGGCTCAACTACCTCGGCTGACTCATGTAGGCACTTTCGGAGATGCGAGACATGAAAAACATTGTGCACTCCGGCCAGCTTCTTGGGAAATTCCACCTTATAAGCCAACTTCCCAATCCTCTCTATGATAGGGAAGGGTCCTACGAACCTTGGTGCCAGCTTCCCAACTACTCCAAAACGAACCACATTTCGCAAAGGAGAAACCTTCACAAAGACCATATCTCCAACTTCAAACTCTAAGTCTGTCCTTCGCTTGTCTGCATTGGATTTCTATCTGTCTTGGGCCGTTTTCATCCGCCTTCGAATCAACTCAATCTTCTCGGATGTGTCCCTTATCATGTTGGGCCCAAGTATAAGCTTATCCGTCGTCTCCCACCAACATGTTGGTGACTTGCACGTCCTCCCATACCAAGCTTCGAATGGTGCCATCCCTATGCTTGCTTGGTAGTTGTTATTATAAGCAAACTCTACGAGAGGAAGGTGGTCTTCCCAAGTGCCACCAAAGTCAAGAATGCATAGCCTCAACAGATCTTCTAGTACCCTATTCACCCTTTCGGTCTAGCCATCCGTCTGTGGGTGATAGGCTGTACTTAGATTCAATCTTGTACCCATCGCTTCTTGCAAACTACTCCAAAATTGGCTAGTGAAGATTGGGTCACGATCGCTAACTATGCTAGAAGGAACTCCATGCAATCGCACTATCTCTCGAAGATAAACAGATGCTAGCCATGATGCGGTCCTCTTGCTCTTTACTGGAATGAAGTGAGCGCTCTTCGTGAGTCTATCCACTATGACCCATATGCTAGTATTTCCCTTCCTTGATCTCGGCAATCCATCAACAAAATCCATAGAGATACTTTCCCACTTCCATAGCGGAACCTCCAATGGATGCAGTAGCCCACCGGGCTTCTTCGACTCGGCCTTTACTTGTTGGCAAACAATGCATCTAGAAACAAACTCTGCCACATCCTTCTTCATCCCATCCCAAAAGAAAATGCGCTTCATATCCCGGTACATCTTATCCCCTCCGAGATGTATGGTCATCGTCGAGTGATGCGCCTCCTCAAGAACCTTATTTACTAAGTCTCCCACTCGTGGGACACATAGTCTTCCATCATGCCTTAGCCATCCCTTGTCATCAATAGTATATCTAGCGAGGTGACTTGACGTCTCACCCCGAATCAACCTGTCCACGATGTCGACTATCTGCGGGTCTTCCCTCTGTGAAGTCCCAACTTGATCAAGAAGTGTAGGTCTAAGCTCGAGGGATGCTAACGAACCAGTCATCGACCCAACAACAGGTGCAAAATCAAAGGTTGCCAAGAACTCTAGGTTGTTCATCTCAACAAACAAGGGACTCAAAGTCAACCTTCTTCTGCTTAGCCCATCCGCCACAACATTACCCTTGCCGGGGGTATAAGCTATATCGAAGTCATATGATGCCAAGAATTCCATCCACCTCTGCTGCCTTAGATTCAAATCTTTCTATGAGAAGAGGTACTTGAGTGACTTGTGATCAGTATATAACTCAAACCTTTCGCCTAGAAGATAATGGCGCTACGATTTAAGTGCAAAGACAATCGCCGCCAACTCCAAATCATGAGTGGGATAGTTCTCCTCATGCACTTTAAGTTGTCTACCCCCAAAACATATCACCTTCCCTTCTTGCATTAGGACAGCGCCTAATCCCGTGCCACACGCATCGGTGTACACGATAAACATCTTACTCATCAAAGACATCAGGATATTCTTTGACCACCCTCACAGATTGCAAACTATCGATGGATGAGTCGAGGGATTCTAGATAACATAACATAACGGGACCCATAGGGTTACAAGAAATCTCTAGGGTATTACCAAGGCGAGTCATGAGCCTCACTACCCTATGCTCACAATCGAGAATGGCTCCATAACTGGACAACCAATCCATGCTAAAAATCAACCCGTATCCCATGAACCCGAGAACATAAGCATTACATGTGAATTCTACGGTCAAGATAGAAATCCTCAAATCCATACAAATCATAGATAGATGGGCGGAACCCCCATTTGGATTTGAAACACTAACGGGATCCTCAACTAGACTAGTACTTAGGTGCAAACTTTCAACAAGATCAGAAGGAATAAAACTATGCGATGCGCCAGAATCGAATAAGGTACGAACAGGAAAATCAGAAATGTAAACAATACTTTCTATAGAAACACTACCTTGATCAAGAGCGAGGAGAGCCTGCAACTGCCCTCCAGAGGGTCCTTCTCGCTGAGTTTGCCCTTGCTTCTTGGGGCAATCCTTGCTGAGATGTCCAGATTCTCCATAGAGAAAGCACTCGCCCAACTTCCTCTTCTTCTTCCTACAATCTTTAGCTATGTGTCCAGTGATCCTACAGAATTTGCACTTCCTCCTTTCTCTTGACTTGTTGTCCTTGTTGTTGTTGTTCTTGCCTCCTTTCCCGGAATCTACCTTCTTGCCTCGAGACTCATTCGCCTTGATCTCTTTCTTGCCACTCTTATCTTCTTCTTGTAGAAGGGCCATATTTACCAAACTCTCGAAGGTCGCCCCCATGGGTATATGAGACATGGCCAAACCGTGCAATGGCTCGTTCAATCCTCGAGAAAAGTGTAGGGCCTTCTTCTGAGCTGTGTTAACCAAGTCTAAACCGAGCAAGTTGAATAAACTTATTCACGTATTCTCTCACGGTCATGTCCCCTTGCTTCAGTAATAGGAACCTCTCCATCTGAAGGTTCTCTTCTGCTGATGATAGAAACCTCAGTCCAAACCTTCCCCTAAACTCATCCCAAGTCTCAATTGGCCTAGTAGTGGTGGTGACTACCCACCAATAAGCAGCTTCCTCTTTTAATAGCCATACCGCCAACAGAACTTTCCTTCGGTCTTCTATACCAAAGATAGCAAAAAGGTCTTCAGTTTCCTTCAACCAGTTTCTTGCCTCAACAAAAGTCTCCGTCCCAACAAAATTCTTGCCACCCATCGCCTTAAAGTCCTTGCAAATCTTCGCGAAATCTGCTTGCGGATGCTGAGGAGGAGGAGGAGGAACCTCAGCTGCGGGAGTAGGAGGAATGTTCGTGGGGCCGGCTTCATTCGCCCTTGCCTCCATGTATCTTCTAAACCAAATAGGTACTGGTACGCCCTCCAGAATGGCAAAATTATCGGCCATACTGAAACGAGGAAAAAGATAGATTGAGAACGAGGAAACAAAGGATAGTGCTAATGGCTTTTGGGGAATAGCCTTTTAAAATAAACTAGACTTTCTTGAAAAAATACTTAATTGGTTTTGAAAATAGTTTTTCAAAAGGTAAGTTTTAAAAACCTTTTGCTCAAATCTTGTAAACCTTATGCTCTGATACCAAAGGTAACACCCCACCTCCGCCAGGGTCACTCTTGCAAGTACACTAGCTTTGGAGGGGTGTTGGACAAGGTAAACATGCATGAAGATATCACAAGACAGAACATATGAGTAAAACAGAGTAAATAAAGCAGCGGATAAAATTACTATTTCAAAACCATAGTCAAGTTACATCAAAGTACTTAGTCATCATTTTTCCAGCTACTACAAGTCTAGAAAACATAAAGGTGAAAAATACATAAGTAAATTATTCCCCAAAGATAACAATGGTGTAGCCATAGCAAAGCTCAAGTCCAAACCGTACATGAGCTGTCAGAAAAGCAAGCCAAAGATCCAAGCTAGGTGCTAGTGTTCCCACCCTGAGAACCTAGGGGGGGAACAGAAGAAAAGAGGCGAAAGGAAAACAGGTTAGTCATAAAGACTGGTAAGTCCTACCTACTATTAGTATAAAAACTAGTAAAATTAACTGGACATGAGAAAATGAGATGAAACATAAGGATGGTAACTAAACTGGCATGGTGACAAGTTAACAAGATAGATCAAGTGTGGCATCGCATATACAAGGTTAAGTTGCACCAAATGTACTAGTATTATAATCCATGTCAAGTATAAACAAGAAATGATCCCTTGGCCCAAAATTGGCCCAACATCATGAGATGACCTAAATCAAGGTCCAACTACACGGTCTAGTCGATCGGCTCCCTATAAGCCTAACTCGTCAAGTGTCGGTGTCATACGGCCCAACCGCGAGATGTAGTCGACTGTGCAAGGTCCACCCTAGGGTGTATCCGGGCCCTAGGGTGCCAACCACTGACACAAAACAAGCACGCACAGTCCAAGCTTACTGGTGCCCATGTCTGTCTTTCATCCCCGGACTATGTGCACGACCATAGTCCGCCGGAATCTACAATGACGCACCTACCTAGCCGTCCCTTTTGGTCACTTACAATCAGCCCAGTAATCGTGCCCCACCCCTAGCCTAGTCCCTAGCGTATCCCGATACTTCCTGTTGGGTTACTGCTGAAAAGGGCCCCGCAAACTAGGACTCTATTTTGCGTATTTTTCTGAGATGAACGCAATGGCACAGCCCGTTTCCCTTGATTCAGATTTTAAAATTTAATTCTGCCTTGATTAATGTTATAATATGTTATAAAAATTCGGGTTGTTACAACTAGTTTTTGCAAATATACCCTTTACCTCTTGACAACTCCAATTCCAGCCCACCGAAAGTTGTCCCCACCCAATTACCCCCATTCCGGACACAATGGGCTAGGTCCCGTCAGCCCAAATGATCGTTTTCAACATGATTTCTTTAAATTAAAATTTAAATCATTTATTTATTTAACTCGATCGTACATTTAAATTCACCGGGGCCACATACAGACTCCGAAAATTCCCAAAAAATAAACCTAGCTATGTTTTGATGACATGGTCCTAATAAAATTAATTTCGTCGAATTTGGAGATCGTTTGAAAAATGACCCTTTTTAACGGTCGATTAAATTCAATAGAAATTATCGAACATAGTTTAATTTACAACGCTCATAAATTAATTTAAAAAATTATGGAAAATTAAACTTAGAAATAATTTGACATTCTGGATCAAAAAAATGGTTTCGTTGAAAATGGAGGTCGTTTGTATAATGGCCATTTATACGGGCTATTAATTATATTAAATTCCATAGCGACTATTCTAAATATTCAACAGGATATAAATTTTTTATTCCCGCTATGAAATTTCGATTTTTCTGATTCATTGGAAACATATTTTTAAACAGATTTAAATATTCTTGGTTTCACTAAAATCCGATTCATTTTGAATCCTATACATTCAGTCAAAGTTCAGATTCAAATTTTCAAACTACCATGTTATTTCTAATTCCTTTTAAAATTAAAATAAATATATTCGTTCTAACTTCGATTTAAATAAATTTCAAATCTTTGTTATTTAAAATAAATTATTTTAACTATTCAAAATTCATTGAAATAGCCAAAATAAAAATTTTAAATTGGTTCTGATTTTCTGGTTTGTTACAATCTCCCCCACTTAAAAGCTTTTCGTCACCTAAAAGGAAACAATAGTAAAGTAGGAAACAAAACGGAAATTGCAACATATTGTAAATGTACCTTAGCACAATACTCAGAGATGTCCACTCTACACTTGGGATAAGCCTGTTTGATGCCATCTTCTGTCTCCCATGTACAGTCTCTAGGATCCCCGCTCCACTGCACTTTGACTAAGTGGATCCTTTTGTTCCTCAGAACTCGGGTCTCTTTGCCAACAATTTTTACTGGCTCCCTTCTTACTGCTAAGCTTGGGGTAATCTCCAAATCTTGCTGTGCTGCTTTCTCCACAACCAAATCTGGATCAAGTACATGTTTCCGGAGTTGAGGCACGAGGAAATACATCATGCACCCCTGGCAACCAGTCCGGCAACTGCACCCTATAAGCGAGAGTTCCAATCCTTTCGAGGATAGGTAATGGACCAATGAATCTCGGTGCCAACTTCCCAGCCTTCCCAAAATGAGTTACTCCTCTTAATGGGGAAACCCTCAAGTACACATATTCACCAACAGAGAATTCTAAATCCCTTCTTTGTGAGTCTACATAGCTCTTCTGTCGGCTCTGAGCAGCCGGTAGTCGCTTCTTAATAAAATAAACTTTATCTGACGCTTCACGAATCATGTCGGGACCCAATACTAATCGATTGCCTGGTTCCACCCAACATGCGGGAGATCTGCATGGCCTGCCATATAATGCTTCAAATGGCAACATCTGCAAGCTTGCTTGGTAATTGTTATTATAAGAGAACTCAACCAAGTGCAAGTGATCTTCCCATGACCTTCCAAAATCAGGAATGCATACCCGCAACAACTCTTCTAATATGCGATTTACCCTCTCAGTCTGGCCTTCTGTTTGAGGGTGATAAGCGGTGCTCAAATTCAAATTTGTCCCCGGCTCCTCTTGGAATGCTTCCCAGAATTTGCTAGCAAATATCAGATCACGATCACTAACAATGTTATTGGGAACTCCATGTAGTTTGACAATCTCTCTGAAATAAAGCTGCGCCAGACTTCGAGCTGTTCTATTAGATCTGACAGGAATGAAATTGGCCGTCTTCGTGAAACGATCGACAATCACCCATATACTGTCATTGCCTTTTTTGGTTCAGGGCAAGCCAATGATGAAATCCATAAAAATTTGGTCCCACTTCCAACTTGGAACTTCTAGCGTTTGCAAAAATCCTGCAAGCTTCCGTTGATCGCTTTTGACTTGCTGACAAGTGGAACATCTCAACATATATAGAAATGTCTCTCTTCATCGCCTTCCACCAGAATGTGCGCTTAAGATCATGATACATCTTGCTTATTCTTGGATGGATGCTGAATTTAGATTTATGACACTCATCCATAACTTCTCTTTTTAGCTCAGGAATATCTGGCATACAGATTCGTCCTTACAGCCTAAGAGCAGTGCCGGCCCAGGAAATCTGTTGCCCAAGCCACAACTGTAATTTGTTGCCTCAAAAAAAAAAGTTTTTTTAACAAAATGTACACTTTTGCATTGGACGAAAGTTAATTACCTTTAGTAGTCCGCACAGCAATCTTTGAAGTCATGAAAGTTTGTGGCATATTAACTGTGAACTGAGAAAGTGCAGCTTCGCCAAACATTGCATATCCTATCCCATGACTGCACCTGCACCAAACATTACATTACAAATGAAAAATCTGCATATGAAATAATGACTACAATATTCAATTCTCAGAATATGGACTAAATTACATATGAAATAATGACATCAATCTTTGAAGTTATGAAATAATGAAAAAACTACATTACATTACGTTGCATTTATTCATGAAGTAAGCTACAATATTCAATTCTCAAAATATGAACTAAACATCAACAAAATATAGACTAAACATCAACTTTCCATATAAAATAATGACTAACTTTCCTTAAGTAGTCTAAAGAAAAATGCTTCTTCTTGCTTTTTTTGGCAAATTCTACAAAATAATGACTAACTTTCCTTAACTAACTTTCGTCGCTTGTTTCTTCATCAACAATTTCATTAGAATAAATAACTTCATTATACGCACTTTATCTACATCAATGTCTTTGTCCAAGTCCAAGTCTACATTTTCATTAGTAGCTTCACTTGTTTCTTTAACTTGACTTGAACCAATAGATTGTTGCATTTTTGCATTGAACAATTTAGAAATTGAGCCCACTAATGATGTAGACGAGTTAAACCCAAATTCTATTGAGTAAACAACCAATTACCAAAACCAAATAAACACAAATTAAATTCATCCATCGAATCGGAATTACCAGCATCTGAAAGAAGAAATTACCTTAAGATGTTTGGAGATGGAAGGAGCAACAGTCGTCTGATATTCGGCGACGGAGAAGAGATGATTGCAGGCGCAACAAAGATTGAAGGCTGTTGAGGAATGAGGAGCTATTAGCAGAGCGAGACTGAGATTAGACGATTAGGGTTTCAATAAAAGCCCCAAATTTTGTTGTGGGATTAGGCGACTAGCAAAGCGAGATTTGCAAAGGATAGGAAGAAGAGAACGAGACTGAGATGGAAACAACCTAAAAATTTTTACGCATGCTAATCGGTCTTTTTTTTGTCTTTGGGCCTGTCGTTGCCCAAGCCCAGGGTCTTGGTGGGATTGGGTCTAGGCCAGCTCTGCCTAAGAGTCCCCTTGCTGTTAATTTGGAAGCTTGAAGCCTCGCCCCTTCGAACTTGCTCGCTAATCATCTGAATAAACTTATCATCTTTCTGAAGAGCAGAAATCTTATCCATTAATGTAGGCGTAATGATAAGACTGGCGATGAAAAGACTGGCGCTGTCTGCATTCTTCCTGCTGAGCGCATCAGCTACAACATTGGCTTTTCCTGGCGTATATAAGATGTCCAAGTCATAGGCTGCAAGAAATTCAACTCAACGTTGCTGCTTCAAGTTCAAGTCTCTTTGGGTGAACAGATACTTCAAGGATTTATGATCTGTATATAGTTCGAACTTCTCACCCAAAAGACAGTGCCTCCATGTCTTTTAGAGCAAACACGATGGCCATCAACTCAAGATCATGAGTGGGGTATTTCTTCTCATGCGGTTTCAACTGACGCCTAGCATAAGCAATTACATTGCCCCTTTGCATTAACACCGCACCAATACCTTAAATAGATGAAAAGGATAATATGTTAAAATAAGATTTGTCATTAAAAATGCCATCTCTGACATGTTTGTTTAGATAAAAGGAATAAACTTCAATAGAAGCATTAGTATAGACTGTCACATCTTGGTTGCCATTAATAATGGTCAACACGGGAGCAGTGGTCAACCTCAATTTCAGCTCTTGGAAAGCTGCCTCACATTCAGGTGTCCAAATAATTTTCGTATGCTTCTTGGTTAGCTTCATCAGTGGACAAGATAGCTTCGAAAAATCTTTAACGAATTTCCGATAATAGCCAGTCAATCCTAGGAAACTTCTAACTTCTATAATAGTGCCAGGCTGCTTCCAATCTTGAATGACTGAGATCTTGCCTAGGTCTACTGAAATGCCTTTCTTTGATACAACATGACCGAGGAATTTCACTTCTTCTTGCCAGAATATACATTCAGAGAATTTGGCTTTTAACACATTCTTTCGTAGGATTTCCAAAACTTCTTTCAGATGCCTTTCATGTTCAGAAGTGGATTTAGAAAAGATTAAGATATCATCGATGAAAACCAGCACAAATTTATTCAAGACATCCCAGAATACTCTGTTTATCAGATCGACAAAGTAAGCAGGAGCGTTACATAAGCCGAACGACATTACTAGCCATTCATAAAATAAGTTCGGTCCTCTGAAAGATGTCAAAAGGACACACTCTTCGGTAATGCGCAGTTGATGGAAACCTATAGCTAGGTCCATCCTAGAGAATACTTGAGCTCCATGCAAACGGTCTAATAGATCATCAATACATTGCAATGGATATTTGCTTTTCAACATTTTCTTATTGAGGTCGCGGTAGTCCACACACAATCGGAGAGCACCATCTGACTTTGGGACAAACACCACTGCTGCACCCCAACTTGAGAAGCTAGGCCTAATCAGACCCTTCCACAAAAGTTGTTTAGTTTGATTTCTCAGCCTTTCTTTTTCTTTCGGCATCATTCTCCGAATAAGATGCACAATTGGCCTTGCATTCGGAGCTAGGTCAATCCTGAAGTCGATTTCTCTGCGTGGGGGTAAGCTATCGACTTCTTCAAACACATCCGCTAATCTTTGACGATAGGAATGTTCTCAACAGAAGTAGTAGTAACTCCTAGAGAAGACCAAAAAATTTTCCTGTCAGTTGTTGAGCCGTGACATGGTATAAATATATCTCCGAGCTTTGTTTTAACTTTGAAAATTCTTTCTGCACATTTGACTTCGGCCTCATATTTTGTTAGCCAATCCAGCCCAAGAATAACATCATATTCAAAAAAATTCAAACGTTCAGATCGAAAGGAAACTGATAGCGAGAATAAGAAACAGACACTTTACAATACTAGTTGAGAATAAGAAAACCTCCTACCGGACTATGGGCTCTAATCAATTCTTTAAGTTTTCTTGGTTTTAGTTTTAACTTTTTAATCGTGTCACTAGAAATGAAACTTCGTGATGCACCAGTGTCAAACAATACTATAATAGGAATGTTCTTAATATTAAGAGTACCTCCTAAAACATTGGTTTTACCTGCTCCCTCGGAAGAAGCTGGTGCAGCCGCTCCATCGTAGACATAAGCCTCCTCAGATTTCTTTAACAGAGGACAATTCCTGATAAAGTGCCCTGTCTTACGGCAGTTAAAGCACTCCTGAGCATTTCGAGGATTCTGATCGCGGTTCTGACTGGGTCCAGACTGATTCCTCCTTGGTTTCTATGGAGCTCGGCATTCGTAGTCAAAGTGCCCCATCTTCTGACAACTGAAGCATCTCACCTTTGATTTGTCTATTTTATTTCCTTGGGGCTTGACGGCTGAAGAGCTTCTCACCTCTGGTTTCTTGTCAGCTTGTTTCCTTTTGTTATTATTCTGATTCTTCTTCCTATCTTGCTGCGAATTTTTGTCATTGTCCTCATAGCGGCAAGCCATCTCGGTCACCTCATTAATTGGGAGCTTAATGTGCGCTGTGACTCTGTTCAAATATTTCCTGGAGAGGCCATTAATAAATCTTTTGTTTTTCTGGACTGGGTCCTAAATTAATTTTGGAGCATAGCGCGAGAGCTCTTCAAACTTTCGCACATATTTTGAAATAGTCATATCTCCTTGCTGCAAGTTAGCAAATTGATCGTGGAGACGCTCTACTTCCTGCGGAGGAATAAATTTCTCATTGAAGAGTTACACGAATTTGGACCAAGACAAGTCGACCTCATTATTTCCAATTATGATAGTATCCCACCAATTTTCATCCTCATCCTTTAATAGCCATGATGCCAAAAAACACTTGCGGTGGTCTTCTAATTCCAGGCCTCCAAATATCTTCTCGCAATTTTTGAGCCATCCTTGAGCTTCTATTACTGTCTCTCTCCCTGTGAATGATACGCCCCTAAATTCCTGAACTTCTTGGCTACCTTGTCCAGGTCAAACAACTGTGGGGGTGGAGGTGGTGGTGTTATAGCCACGGAAGTAGGCTGCCTCTGAGCTGTGGAGGTCTCATCTCTTGCTGGTCCTCTAGCCCCACCTCTGCCTCGAGCTCTTGCTATCGCTCTAGTGCTCATTTTAAATTAGTTCTGTACTATCAAGAAAAGAGTCAGACTAACAGGAATGATAATTTTAAGGAAGGAAGGTTAAAAGCAGAGATATATGGAAAGATGATAATGATGTAATGACTGATTAATATGTGTTATTCTGCTGTTCTCATTCTAGAACATTACTAATCCTATCTCTAATGAGCTACTCGCCTTAGAATACTGCTGATTCTATCTAGACGAATTGTTTTAAATATGTTATACTTTGAAGCTAAGGTTAACCCTTAGCTCTGATACCAACTGTGATGACCCCAAACTTCCGTAGTACGAAAGCAAGGATAGTCATTGGAATATAACATAATTACAATAACAACATATCTCAAATAACATCATAACACAAAAATCATTGCAGCGGAAATAAGAATGTCATCAACATCGCAACATTAGAACATCAGAGTAGCACAATTACAGGATACGACTTGGCAAATAGAAGTCTCAACAAAAAGAAATAAGTATCAATCTCCATCAAGAACATCATAAATAAAGGATGTCTAAATGTTTCAAAGCAGAAATAAAAGATAAAATGATCTTCATCTTCAGCCCACAAGCAAGCTCCAATCCAGCATATGTGCATAAATACCTAAACCTGTCACTTGGCTGCCCGTGTGAAAAGAGGGCACCCGAGTTTGCAAAGTGAAACAAACTACGGGTCAGTTATGGGACTGGTATGAGAAATCTTTCCTAACTTGTCTAACAATATGGCTAATCACAGGACCACGCCGCTAACGCGAAACAGGTTTACTCCATTGGATTGCCAGTGCATAAGTTTAATAAATTTTTATTCAAAATAACACAGTGCATTTTAGAAAATGAAATCATTATAAGACTCAAGTCCCATCACACAACGCAACGCAAACCGAAGAATAGAGTTTTACCTTATAATGATCTAACATGCTTGATACATAGAAAATAATATTTTAATATTATTATTAGTGTCTAATCAGTTTTAAAATACCTCAAAGTAAATGTATCAATCCTAGCGGTATAGTACCCTATCCTACTATGTCGCCATATATACGTTTACAATAAAAACCGTAATGTCGTATTGGGAATTGGGTTTCCATCATGAGTCGAGGCTAGGGATCGTCCTCTCCGATTCGAGACACTCTAGCAAATGCCTTAGGATCACACCTACGGGTAACCCTTGGATGCCGTAGGGCCGATACACAAATACTTTAGTGGATTGGCAATTCTTGAACACACACTTCCCGATCTTATTGAACCTATAATTTGGTCACTATAGACCAACAAATCCGAGGTACCCCATAACCCATCATCCACATAAGTGAAAAAAATGTTAGGGCTTGTAAACACTGACACCACTTCTAGCAAGAAAGAAACGTGTGCACTCCCTACGGTCCTTATCTCGTTTTTTGACTCATACCGGGGTGTGAGGCTCACGAGGTAATGTTATACATAAAGATATGCCGAAATAGGCTATGCTTTGATCATCAACCACAAGGCTCTGCTTTTCAAGAAAAGCCTTAATCATCTGCATCTTGGCGTGCCACATTGACAATCCACGCCATGCAATCGATAACGACTAATATATTACCTCTGAGCTTATGCGTCTCAGAGAAGGGTGTTAAGCAAGAGAATAAATTCTCCACCACCAACATATATATATTAAATAGAAATCAATTTACATGGAATGAAATCTAATGTCGGACACACATCCATTCACAAGTCCGTTCTGGGTCTGAACGAAATCGGAGACACCTTATTCCTCGTCCCATATGTCCAATACGGAAGAGAGGCACTCGCTTATCTAGACAATTAACAAGTACATCTGGATAACTACCACTTTAATCCTTTACTTGGAGCTAACAAATGCCGGGCATCAGTAGTTATCCATTCGATGTGAAGATCGCCGGTCTTCAATCACCGTCTTCAATATCTTCGATTTAAATCGTCGTATAATTATTTGAAATGAGATTGAACTCGGTCTTTTCAAATAATTCTTGCATATATATAATTTAAAACCATTTTTTATCGTTAATACTATTTAATAATGATTTATCGCTATTTTTATTTATACAAAATAGCTCAATTTAATTCAATGACGCTTCGGGTCAATAGGCGGCCCTGGCGCTGTTTTTATCAAAAGTTGATTTACACATATCTCGAAATCTAACCGTTAGATTTTAACAAAATTTACATCGTTGGAAAGATCTTCCCAAAGCGGTCCTAATGGTTCCAGTTTTGGGAAAATCCACCGGTCGGATCTTTCGGTATAATCGTTTAAAGTTACGATTCTGAAACGTGAACTACCGTGCGCGATTCATTTAATTTTAATTTATATATATATATATATATAACTATATAAAAATATAAAGCATTCGACGATTCCACTAACGCGTTTAACATGCCAAACAAAAGAATGTTTTATTGGCATATCATATCTAGCTATTCATAATGTCAAATAAAATATGTTTTTTTTTACATGACAATTGAGCTAATGACAAATAAAAAGCTAATTTTTATTTGTATTTTTATTTTTTACTTTAACGAATAAAAAGGAATATTTTATTTGTATAAAGTTTCAAGGCATATTTGACAATAAAAATTGATTCATACAAATTCTAATGTATGTATAGTCAATAAAATGATATTTTAACTTCGCATATAAATTCTAATATATGCATGGCCAATAAAAGGTTATTTCACTTTACATATAATTTCTAATATATGCATTGTTGATAAAATGATATTTTAACTTTGCATATAAATTCTAAATATATGCATTGTTAATAAAATTATATTTTAACTTTGCATATAAATCCTAATATACGCATTGTTAATAAAATGGTATTTTCATTTTGCATATAAATTCTGATATATGCATTTACAATAAAATGATATTTTCAATTTTGCATATAAATTCTAATATATGCATTTACAATAAATTGATATTTTCATTTTGCATATAAATTCTAATATACGCATTTACAATGAAATGATATTTTCATTTTGCATATAAATTCTAATATATGCATTTAAAATAAAATGATATTTTCGTTTTGCATATAAATTCTAATGTTATCTAACAAAAATGTATATTTTAATTAACAAAAATGTAAATTTTTTTTTCAACCTTTTCAATTAACAAAAATGTATATTTTTGTTACAACCTTTTTAACTGATAAAAATGTTTATTTTGTTACAACCCTTTTAATGAGAAAAAATATTTCATCGTTTTTAATGAACAAAAATGTTTCATCCTTTTTAATGAACAAAAATGCTTCATTTTTTTTAGTCCTTTTTAATGAACAAAAATGTTTCATTCTTTTTAATGAACAAAAATGTTTCATTTTTGTTTAATCCTTTTTAATGAACAAAAATGTTTCATTTTTGCTTAATCCTTTTTAATGAACGAAAATGTTTCATTCTTTTAATGAACAAAAATGTTTCATTCTTTTTTTTTTTCATTTTTGTTAATGAATAAAAATGTTTCATTTTTAATAATGAACAAAAATGTTTCATTCTTTTTAATGAACAAAAATGTTTCATTTTTGTTTAATCCTTTTTAATGAACAAAAATGTTTCATTTTTGCTTAATTTTTTTTAATGAACAAAAATGTTTAATTTTTTTAATGAACAAAAATGTTTCATTCTTTTTAATGAACAAAAATATTTCATTTTTTTTAATGAACAAAAATGTTTCATTCTTTTTAATGAACAAAAATGTTTCATTTTTGTTTAATCCTTTTTAATAAACAAAAATTTTTCTTTTTGTAATGAACAAAAATGTTTCATTTTTTTTTAATCATCATATTTTTACAAAAATGTATATTTTGTTCAACAATCCTAATTTGACAAAATGTTCATTTTTGTTCAACTAAACTATTTTGACAAAAAGGAATGTTTTTGATCCAACTAACTATTTGACAAAAATGAATATTTTTGTTTTTCAACTAAACTAGTAAACAAAAATGGTAAATTTTGTTTAACTATTTTCTATTTAAACCAAATGTTAATTTTTGAATTAACAAATCTAATGAACATAACATGATGATTCTGTTTAACTATTTTTCTAATTAACATAAATGTCAATTCTTTGATTCTATGAATCTAATAAACAAAGGTGATGATTTTTGTTTAACCGTTCTCTAATTAACACAAATGTCAATTCTTTGATTCTACAAATCTAATAAACAAAGGTGATGATTTTTGTCTAACCGTTCTCTAGTTAACACAAATGTCAATCCTTAACAGATCTACATAACATACCAATCACAGATCAAATCACGTATGAAAATCAGCAGAATATTACAGTGTATGATTTAACAACATTAGTTCTAGACACGTATCATGATTAAGTAAATTTACTTATATAAAAAGAAAAAAAAATAGAATTTCTCACAATCGTTTTAATTATGAATAATACAAATCTGAAATTTGTCCAAAATCTGATCTGCTCTGAATCTGTTCTAATCTGTCTAGAAATGCATATCTCGGGCTCACGATCGTAACGCTTCTGAAAATTTTCAATTCCGAGATCATATGCATTAATTATGAATTAATTATGTAAATAACATTTTAAAATTAATTAATTAAATAAATAAAAGGGAAATTACCCTTCTTCCCCAAACAATAGAACACGGCCGCGGTTTTACCCAATACGTTTGATTCTAGGGCAGAGTTTTTCGGCCAAACCACTGGGCTTTGTCACAATCAGATGCCACCATGTCGAAGAGGGGAGCGGCTCGCACCAGGGGGACCCACGCCGTGAGGTGCGATCTGCCCTGGGGGAGGCGGCGGCGGTTGAAACGCGAGGAATTTGGGGCTCTGGAACATGGCATATACTCCACGGTTTTCAATCAACACCGTATGGAATCAGAGTTCGTGAGATTCTCTACATTAAACTCTGAAGGAGTAGGAAGTTTTATTGTATGAATTAAGAGGAATTGGTGGAAGAAGAATCGGATGCTCAAGGCCATTGAATTTGAACGTGGCGGCTACTGTGTATTAGAGTTTTTGATTAAGGATTTATGTATATTTATAATATTTAATTACTAGTTTTTGCAAATAAACCCATTACTTCTTAACAACTCTAATTCCAGCCCAACAAAAGTTGTCTCAACCTAATTGCCCCCATTTTGAACACAATGGGATGGGTTCCGTCAGCCCAAATGATCATTTTCAACCTGTTTTCTTTAAATTAAATTTATTTATTTAATTCGATCGTACATTTAAATTCACTGGGGCCACATGCAAACTCCGAAAATTTCCAAAAAATAAACCTAGCTATGTTTTGATGATACGGTCCTAACAAAATTAATTTCGTCGAATTTGGAGACCATTTGAAAAATGGCCCTTTTCAAGATCGATTAAATTCAATAGAAATTATCGAACATAGTTTAATTTACCGCACTCACAAATTAATTCCAAAAATTAGAAAATTAAACTTAGCAATAATTTGACATTCTGGATCCAAAAAAAATAGTTTCTTCGAAAGCGGAGGTCGTTTGTATAATGGCCTTTTATACGGGCTATAAATTATATTAAATTCCATAGTGCGACTATTCTGAATATTCAACGGGCCATAACTTTATATTCCCGCTATGAAATTTCGATTTTCAGATTCGTTGGAAAGATATTTTTAAACAGTTCTAAATATTTTTGGTTTCACTAAAATCCGATTCATTTTGAAGTCTGTACATTCGGTCAAAGTTCAGATTCACATTTTCAAACTACCATGCTATTTTTAATTCCTTTTAAAATTAAAATAAATATATTCATTCTAACTTTGATTTAAATAAATTTCAAATCGTTATTATTTAAAATAAATTATTTTAACTGTTCAAAATTCATTGAAATAGCCAAAATAAAAATTTTAAATTGGTTCTGATTTTCCGGGTTGTTACAATATATGTAAGCATTGTTTTAAAAATAGGATTTTTAATAGTAAAAAAATATTGTTTTCAAAATATGGTTTTCAAAAATAAATACGGGTTTTAAAATAAATACAGGATTGGTTTTTATTATATAAAATAGCAATGATTTTGTTAAATAAAAATAGCATTGATTTTGTTAAATAAAATAACCTTGTTAAAAATGAGATTTTTAATATATATATATATATATATATAATGTTATAGAAATGTGATTTTCATTTATAGATACTTTGTTTTAAAAATATGGATTTCCATAGGGATAACTTTGAAATCAAAATAGGAATTTTTAAAAATATATATATATATATATATAACAGTTTAAAAATGTGTTATTTTTCATTATATAGAAAAACATTATTTTTCATTGTATAGGAAAATATGATTTTTCATTGTATAGGAAAATGTGATTTTTATTTATAAATATCGTTGTTTAAAAATGCGATTTTTAATATATAAACATCATATTAAAAATAAGATTTTTACTGTGAACAGCGTAAAGAAGATTGCGTTGGAATTTCAGGAAAATCCAAACTGTTCAAAAACTCAGAAATTAAACTGGCAAAGTGGAAACCAAAGGTGAGAACTCCTCACTCAATTTATTTACAGTTAAATATAAACTAGGATGCAGACGGTGCTAAGTAGCACCCGACACCTTTGATTGAAACCATGATTGTTTGTTTGGAATGTATTGTGATGTGATTGTGGTGTGAAATGAAAAATAAAATATTCATATGATGAATAAAAAAATTTATCGTTAAAAATATAATTTTAACACATACTTGAATGACATAAAATTAGCATGAAAAGAAATGAATATTCATTTACAAATTGTGACGGCACGCCCCGCACTAGCCGGCATTTCCTCCGAAAGTGCGTTGTATGCATGCCCAACTAGCACAGGACGGTCGCTAAAGAAAGGAAAGAAGAGAATGAACTAATCGAAAACCTATAGATTGTCTCACAGCGCATGGAACAAAATATAATAATAATGTACTTGACATAAAACAGGCGAGACAGTGCATAAGCTGATAACTAAAACCAACATCAACATCAGAGTAGCGGAAGTCTAAATACAACTTATTACAACTTTAAACTGTCTCTAAGGCAAAAGAAAGCTAAAGTAGAAGATGCACTACTAATGCCCAAGCAGTGATCTTCAACAACACAGGGAGAATATTTATATATAGCATACGTGGAAGCCTCATGCTCATCTCCGGTACAGCTACTTGTGCATCACCAGCTAACATGTCTCTAGTCTGCTCGTGAGAGCACCCAGAGTAATAAGAAGAGACATAAAACTCTGGGTCAGACAAAAAGTCCGGTATGAGCGATAAGCAACTAAACAGAACAATAACAGGTATACTAAACCATACCTGAACCTGGACCTGCAACCAAAGAGTTAGCACTACATACCGTACAATACTCTAAGGTGCCACTGAAAAGATGGTGTAAAGATAACGAGGGTGGAGGTGTGCATGTCATAGTGATGGAAAAAAATCAAACATAACAACCATCCTCACATCTCTCACTCAGTGCGTAAAGCATACGATGTCCACCACTGTCAATCACTAGACCCATCGAAGTAGTGACGGAGTTCGACTTGTACAACTACTGCTACTACCAAGCTTACCACGTGGAGTCATGACCAAATCTTTACAAATGACCCCACTTCATTGGTCTATAGCTCTTGAGTTTTACCTAGGCCACTATGGCCCTGAATCCATTCATGTACTCCCTACACATAGTGATTCAAAGTTACAGACATCAACAACCCCTTAGCATATGTCCCGCAGCAAAGTCCAATCATGAAGCTCACTCATTGGTTCCCATCTGGATCCTGAGTCAAAGCTCCTCATTTGGACCTCCTTTGCATCTCAGGTTTTGGTCGAATTGGAGTTGGCCTTCAGAAGAGTCGTCATGTAGAAATAGAAGTACATGCTTGGTTCGGTTCGGTCACCCCTGCTCGATTCGGTTCGGGATCATCTCCTCCATGCGGTTCGGTTCAGATTCTCACATGTGGCTCGGTCCGGTCCGGTGGTAAAGTGCCAAAGTCCTCCTTATAGTGTCAAGTTCCGATCCGATCCAACCTTCCCTGTTGTCTCTTTCGTTTGCACGCCTCAGAAGATGCCAGCTCCGATTCGGTAGCCGATCCCATGCCTTAGCTCCGATCCAATCCCCTTTTTGTCCCTCCGATCCGATCCTCTGCCCAACTCCAACTCTAAGCAACTGGCCTTCCTTCTCGCCAAGTCTCCTTTGGTGCGAAGTTCCGATCCGGTTCGGTTTCTCTGCCCAGTCCATCATTCGATCCGAGCCTCCTATCCCGATCCAATTCGAAACCCTGCACATTTTCCAGCAACTTTTCCAGCGGCTGTTTTACGCCATTCGATGGCGTTTTCAACCAATCTAACACTTCTAGGCAATCACAAAGCATACCATATAACCATAGCAACATGTATAATCATCCACAAACAAAAAAACAACAATCATAGCATGTAAAATGCATCAAACATACCCAAAATCCCATAATTTCCCTTAAGCATGTTCTAGCATAGTTAATGATAGGGTTATCAAAACTTAACCAAATTAGCCCAAGTTTCTAACAGAGGTCTAAAATATCATTTAAGAATTTATAAATATTTTTCCAGAATTTATTAGTGTATAAATTCGCTAATCAACACTAATTACCCTTAATTAATCGTAATTAGTGAGGAACTATGCAAATCACTCATCTTAGCCACAAATAAAACCTTTAGAGCCAAAACTCTACTGTTTGGGCGCGAATACCAATGCAACACGGCAGCTCTACCTCGATTCTTGTGCTAATCCGCCTTAATTTGATGTTGTTAAGCTTAATCCTTGATTAGAAAGTGATTTGAAGGTGTTTTAGAGGTTGGAGGCCATTGTTAGGTTGAAGAGAGAGTTTGTGGCGGCTGGAAAATGAGTAAAAAACTGAAATCCTAACCCTAGCAGCTCTCAAATACCTCTAATCCCGAAATTCCCCATTGGGCCTAGCTGTTAATCACCCGGTTAAGCCCAATTAAGCTGTTTTCACTATCTAAAATTTGTTTCAGCCATATCTCCCAAACGGTGAGTCCGTTTGGCTAATATGACCACTCTACAGAAAGTTAAATCATCATCCGGAGCCAATGGAAGTGGTTTTAGGTCAAAATTCCTTTCCAGTCAAAAGTTATGGCCAAAACAAGATTAGCTAGGGAAAAAACGGTCATTTAAAAATCGGGAAAAATCATGAACATGGGAAATGACCTCAATAGTCATCTCCCAAAGTTACATGACCATACGACTTCGTATGTGAAAGAAATAAATATTTTACGATCCTTCGATGCGTAGAATGCGGGTCGTTAAACTCCACCTCCCCCCCTTAAAAAATTTCATCCCCGAAATTCCTTAATCCAAAACATACCAAGGATCCCGCATGCCTACCAATCATATATAACAACCAAACATGCAAAACAAACAAAACAACCTATCCTAGCATGCGAAAAGACTAAATCGAAACTGAAATCTTACCAGGCAAAGATTTCTGGATACGTCTTCCTAATGCTCTCCTCTGTCTCCCAAGTACAGTTATTCTCATTCTCGCCCCACTGAACTTTGACTAAATTCACCGCTTTCGTTCGAAGTTGCTTCGTATCGTTCCCAACAGTATGCATAGGCTTGCGGTTCCCAACCGCCTTGGGTTCAACTTCGATATCATCCAACTGATCAGGTGAAATAGTCACGTCTGGGTCGTGCACGAACTTCCTTAACTGGGAAACATGAAATACGTTGTGAACTCCTGCCATCTTCTCTGGTAATTCAACTTTGTATGCTGAATTCCCAATCTGCTCAAGAACTAGGAATGGACCAACAAATCTTGATGCTAACTTGCCTCTCCTGCCAAATCCTAGCACACTCTTCAACGGAGAAATCTTGATAAATACCAAGTCGCCAATGGAGAACTTTAATTCTCTTCTCCTTTTATCAGTATAACTCTTCTGCCTATCTTGGGCAGCCTTCATTCGCTGTTAGATAACCTTAATCTTGTCTGAAGTTTCTCTTATCACATCGGGTTCAAGCATAAACTTCTCACCAGTTTCTACCCAACATGACGGTGAGTTGCACAGTCTTCCATACAAAGCTTCAAACGGAGCCATACCAATACTGGATTGATAACTATTATTATATGCAAACTCTACTAGATGCAAATGGTCATCCCATGATCCACCAAAATCCAATACACAGGCTCTCAAGAGGTCTTCTAATATATGATTCACCCTCTCTGTTTGACCATCGGTTTGAGGATGATACGCGGTACTGAGATGTAGTTCTGATCCTAACGCCTCTTGTAAGCTCTTCCAAAATCCACTAGTGAACAACGGATCTCAGTCACTCACAAAGCCTCTGGGTATTCCATGAAATCTCACTACCCACTTTATATATAGTTCCGCTATCTTTGCTGCCGTCCTGTTTGACTTGACGGGTATAAACCTTGCACTCTTAGTCAATCGGTCCACAATCACCCAAATGTTATCATGGACCGATCTAGTCCTTGGTAACCCATCAATGAAATCCATTGACACTTGTTCCCATTTCCATTCTGGAATTTCTAATGGTTGTAGCAAACCACTAGGCTTCTTTTGCTTAGCTTTAACTAGCTGGCAGTTCATGTGTTTAGATATAAACTTCCCAATGTCTCTTTTCATCCCTTCCCGGCAGTAGGTCTGCTTCATGTCTTGGTACATCTTGTTACCACCGGGGTGTATAGTCAGTTTTGAGGGATGACATTCCCTAAGCACTTCATCTCTCAATCCATTGACATTGGGTACAACTAGTCTTCCATTCTTTCTAAGCCATCCATCTCGATCAAGCCCATACTTGTTCCTATCTACGTCGATTCCCATCTTTAACTTTGAGATGATTTCCAATAGGTTAGGATCGTTCCTTTCACTAGAACCAATCCGATCAATCAAAGTGGGTCTGATCATCAATCTTGCTAACATTTCTGGATCCAATTCGCACTTTGGTCTGAAATCATACCCAGCGATGTACTCCAGTTGCTTCCGTTCTAGAAACATAGCCCCTAAACTTGCATGTCTTCTACTCAATGCATCAGCTACCGCGTTGCGCTTTCCTAGTGTATATGCGATGTCAAAATCATAGGAAGCCAAGAATTCTAACCATCTTTGCTGTCGGAGATTTAGATCCTTTTGAGAGAAAAGATACTTTAACGATTTATGATCGTTAAAAAACTCAAATCTTTCTCCCAAGAGATAATGTCTCCACATCTTCAGTGCAAACAAGATCGCTGCCAATTCCAAATCATGAGTAGGGTATCTTTTCTCATGCGGTTTCAGTTGCCGGCTTGCATAAGCTACAACCCTACTTCCTTGCATCAATACAGCACCTAGCCCTGTGCCACATGCATTCATATATACTGTCATCTCTTCATTCCCCTTAGGAATGACTAACACTGGTGCACATGTCTACTTTTCTTTTAGGCTCTTGAATGCATTCTCGCACTTTTCGTCCCAGACGAAGGCTTGATTCTTCTTGGTCAATTGAGTCAACGGTGCTGCTATCTTGGAGAAGTCTTGGATAAACTTACGATAATATCCAGTTAACCCCAAGAAACTTCTTATGTCCGTTTGCATTCTTGGGCGTAGACCAATCTTGCACTGTAGCCACCTTCGCAGGATCCACGGCAATACCATTCTCCGAAACAACATGGCCCAAGAATCTCACTTCTCTCCTTCAAAAGTGACACTTAGAAAACTTTGCTTTCAATTGTTGTTTTCTCAACACCTCCATCACTATTCTTAAATGTTCCTTGTGTTCTTCCTCTGTCCTCGAATAAACCAAAATATCATGCACGAACACAAGGACAAACTTATTCAACTGATCTCTGAATACCCTATTTATAAGATTTAGAAAATATGCTGGGGCATTGGTCAGCTCGAATGGCATGACCAACCACTCATAAAATCCAGACGGCGTCCGAAATTCCGTTTTAGCTATACTCTCAGCTTCCACTCTAAGCTGATGAAAACCTGTCACGAGATCCAACCGAGAGAATACTCTCGCGCCACTCAACTGATCAAACAAATCATCTATCCGCGGTAGAGGATACTTGTTCTTTCTCGTCACTTTATTCAACTCGCGGTAGTCTACACACAAACGAAGGGAACCATCCGCCTTGGTAGCAAACACAACTGGTGCTCCCCATTCAGAAACACTCCTTCTGATAAATCCCTTCTTCATAAGATCGCTGACTTGCACCCCGAACTCTCACTGCTCCCTTGGTGCCATACGATGAAGTGGCATCACTATAGGTCTGGCATCTTTCACTAAATCAATACGAAACTCAATTTCTCGGTGTGGTGGAAGCCCGGTCACTTCCTCGAAAACGTCCGGATACTGGCCAACCACGGGCAAACCTGACAACTCACTATGCGGGATGTCGAGGGAATTTAGAAAACTAGCCATTACCCCATCACCGGGTAGACCACCAAACACTACCCTCCGCCCATCATCCGCTCTAGCTGTCACCAAAAAGCCCTCACAATCTACCACCACCCCGTATCTTTGGAGCCAATCGACTCCCAAAATAATGCCAAACCTAGTAAAGCCGAAAACAAAGAAATCACAAACAAACATGCATCCATGACTCGATAAGACCACATTACGACAAATCATGCTAAGGCTAGTCGAACCACCAATCGGGTTCATCACTACTAAAGGTCTGTCGACACTCTCGGGATCCAATCCCAACCTATCTACTAGGTCACTAGATATGAAAGAATTGGAAGCCCCGGTATCAAACAAAACTCTAACAGGAACATCATAAATAGAAAGCATACATTGAATAATGACATTCTTTCCCTTCTCCACCGCAGTTGGGGCATTCGATGAAGAAGGAATAGCATTAAGGGCATATGCTTTCACCATCTTCTTTTCTTTAGGGGGTTGCAGACACTTGTCCTTGTGATGTCCCACCTGGCCACAGTTGAAGCACTTCCTATCCGCTGGCTTGGCCCGACAATTACTAGCATAATGGCCCTTCTCACCACAGCTGAAGCACTCAACATCTTTATTATTCTTTTTCTGGCCATCCTTATTCTGGTTCTGCTTCCTCTTATTCTGAGGACCACTCTTACCTCCACCACTTACTTGCGGCTTCGGCTCCTCTGTAGATGCAATCTCAGTCTTCGACTTAGGGTAAAGACTCTCTGACCTCAATGTTTTCCCCACAATCGATTCAAACGTCTCATCGATGTGGTTAATAAGCCTTTCCCCCAAGTACTGATCCAAGCCAGTTATGAACTTCTCGTTCTTCTTCTCGACATTATCAATAAGAGATAACCCATACTTCGACAAAGTGTCGAATTCGACAATATACTCCGAGACAGCTTTGCCATTCTGCTTGAGCTCCAAGAATTTCTTAAACAGCACTGACTTCTGAGCAGCCAGAATGAACTTATCGCTAAAGCTAGCCTTAAACTACTACCAAGTAATCTGATCCTCGGGAGTAATTACCTTTATAGCATTCCACCAATTCATTGCCCGTCCTTGCATCTGATGAGATGCTAGCCTTCTCTTCATCGCATCCTCGATACCCAAATCTTCAAAGATATGCTCGCAGCTATCCAACCAATCCTGAACATCCGTAGCCGATTCCGTTCCGTGGAACGGCTTTCTGCCAAGACTAGTATAATCCTTATTCAGCTTGGCGAAATCGGCCCTACGCCCCTGCACTATTGGACCTCCACCATTACCATTATTGGGAGCTGCCCTCTGCACATCCCGAAGCATCTCTCTCATGAGGTCAGTAAACATCGTCCTCATGTCAGCAACATTCCCATTATTGGCTCCTCTACCGGCACATCTTGCGTATCGGATCAATCTGTAAAGAGAAAACGACTAACCATCTCCATAGTGCTGCTAGTGCATGCCCTAGGTTAACTACGCTCTCTCATATAGCTTCTGAAAACCAAAATAATCACAAATATGCTCTCTCATATACGTATTGTATCTCTCCCTGATGACTTCCCTAGGTTAACTACGCAACCTAGAGCTCTGATACCAAGTGTGACGGCCCGCCCCGCACTAGCCGGCATTTCCTCCGAAAGTGCGCTGTATGCATCCCCAACTAGCACGGGATGGTCGCCAAAGAAAGGAAAGAAGAGAATGAACTAATCGAAAACCTGTAGAATTCTCACAGCGCACGGAACAAAATATAATAATAATGTACTTGACATAAAGCAGGCGAGACAATGCATAAGCTGATAACTAAAACCAACATCAACATCAGAGTACCGGAAGTCTAAATACAGCTTATTACAACTTTAAACTGTCTCTGAAGCAAAAGAAAGCTAAAGTAGAAGATGCACAACTAATGCCCAAGCAGTAATCTTCAACAACACAGGGAGAATATCTATATATATCATACGTGGAAGCCTTCTGCTCGTCTCCGGTACAGCTACTCGTGCATCACCAGCTAACCTGTCTCTAGTCTGCTCATGAGAGCACCCAGAGCAATAAGAAGAGACATAAAACTCTAGGTCAGACAAAAAGTATGGTATGAGCGATAAGCAGCTAAACAGAACAATAACAGGTATACTAAACCATACCTGAACCTGGACCTGCAACCAAAGAGTTAGCACTATATACCGTACAATACTCTAAGGTGCCACTGAACAGATGGTGTAAAGATAACGGGGGTGGGGGTGTGCATGTCATGGTGATGGAAAACAAATCAAACGTAACAACCATCCTCGCATCTCTCACTCAGTGCGTAAAGCATACGATGTCCGCCACTGTCAATCACTAGACCCATCAAAGTAGTGACGGAGTTCGGCTTGTACAACTACTACTACTACCAAGCTTACCACATAGAGTCATGACCAAATCTTTACAAATGACCCCACTTCATTGGTCTATAGCTCTTTAGTTGTACCTAGGCCACTATGGCCCTGAATCTATTCACGTACTCCCTACTCATAGTGATTCAAAGTTATAGACATCGATAACCCCTTAGCACATGTCCCACAACAAAGTCCAATCATGAAGCTCACTCATTGGTTCCCATCTGGATCCTGAGTCAAAGCTCCTCATTTGGACCTCCTTTGCATCTCAGGTTTTGGTAGAATTGGAGTTGGCCTTCAAAAGAGTCGTCATGTAGAAATAGAAGTACACGCTCGGCTCGGTTCGGTCACCTATGCTCGGTTCGGTTCGGGTTCATCTAGGGTTGGCAATTAGAACCGAAAACCCGAACCGAACAGACCCGAAAAGACCCGAACCCGAACCGAACCCGATGGGTCTCGGGTCGGGTCTATGTGATGAAAAATACTAACAAGACCCGATCAAACCCGACCAGCACAGACCCGACCCGAAAGACCCGACCAAAAAGTATTGAAATATATGTATTTTTAGTGTTATTATTCAACTGGACCCTAACCGACCCGACCGGACCTGAGCTTCGACCCGACCCGACCCGAACCGAAGATCGGGTCGGGTCGGGTCCAGATTTTCAAAAGGTATGGTTTAGACCTAACAAAACCCGACCCGCCTAGAACCGAGACCCGATGGGTCGGGTCTGGATCCATCGGGTCGGGTCTAATTGCCACCGTTAGGTTCATCTCCTCCATTCGGTTCGGTTCAACTGCTCACATGTGGCTCGGTCTGGTCTGGTGGTAAAGTGCCAAGGTCCTCCTTATAGTATCAAGTTCTGATCCGATCCAACCTTCCCTGTTGTCTCTTTCGTTTGTACGCCTCAGAAGATGCCAGCTCCGGTTTGGTTCTGTAGCCGATCTGATCCCATGCCTTAGCTCCGATCCGATCCCCTTTTTGTCCCTCCGATCCGATCCTCTGCCCAACTCCAACTCTAAGAAAATGGCCTTCCTTCTCGCTAAGTCTTCCTTTAGTGCGAAGTTCCAATCCGGTTCGGTTTCTCTACCCAGTCCACCATCCGATCCGAGCCTCCTATCCCGATCCGAAACCCTGCACATTTTCCTGCAACTTTTCCAACGGCTGTTTTACGCCATTCAACGGCGTTTTCGACCAATCTAACACTTCTAAGCAATCACAAAGCATACCATACAGCCATAGCAACATGTATAATCATCCACAAACAGCAAAACAACAATCATAGCATGTAAAATGGATCAAACATACTCAAAATCCCATAATTTTCCTTAAGCATGTTCTAGCATAGTTAATGATAGGGTTATCAAAACTTAACCAAATTAACCCAAGTTTCTAACAAAGGTCTAAAACATCATTTAAGAGTTTATAAATATTTTTCCAGAATTTATTAGTGTATAAATTCGCTAATCAACACTAATTACCCTTAATTAATCGTAATTAGTGAGAAACTATGCAAATCACTCACCTTAGCCACAAATAAAACCTTTAGAACCGAAACTCTACTGTTTAGGCGCGAATACCAATGCAACACAGCAGCTCTACCTCGATTCTTGTGCTAACCCGCCTTAATTTGATGTTGCTAAGCTTAACCCTTGATTAGAAAGTGATTTGGAGGTGTTTTAGAGGTTGGAGGTCATTGTTAGGTTGAAGAGAGGGTTTGTGGCGGCTGGAAAATGAGTGAAAAACTGAAATCCTAACCCTAGCAGCCCTCAAATACCTCTAATCTCGAAATTCCCCATTGGGCCTAGCTGTTAATCACCCGGTTAAGCCCAATTAAGCTGTTTTTCACTATCTGAAACTTGTTTCAGCAATATCTCCCAAGCAGTGCGTCCGTTTGGCTAATGTGACCACTCTACGGAAAGGTAAACCATCATCCGGAGCCAACGGAAGTGGTTTCAGGTCAAAATTCCTTTCCACTCAAAAGTTATGGACAAAACAAGATTAGATAGGGGCAAAACGGTCATTTAAAAATCGGGAAAAATCATGAACATGGGAAATGACCTCAATAGTCGTCTCCTAAAGTTACATGACCATACGACTTTGTATGTGAAAGAAATAAATATTCTACGATCTTCGATGAGTAAAATGCGGGTCGTTACACAAATCAAACGATTTGTTTATGTACACCCATTTATCTGATATGATTGGGATGATAAATTTTACACATCGCCCAATTGCACAAATAAATAAACTGTTGTTGTTTAAAAACCCCACACGAGTATTGGGATGATATTTGACACACTATTCCCAATATTTAGTTGTATGTCAATCGATGGATTGACAGTCTGTGATGAGCGTTATTTATTTATTTATTTTAATGCTCACACAGTTGTAAAATGC
Source organism: Allium sativum (assembly GCA_030737875.1). Taxonomy (NCBI): domain Eukaryota; kingdom Viridiplantae; phylum Streptophyta; class Magnoliopsida; order Asparagales; family Amaryllidaceae; genus Allium; species Allium sativum. The sequence continues at coordinate 941,880,166 of CM060909.1, read as the reverse complement.
ACTCCGGATGTTGTATGAATTTTTAGTGATTGTTTATCATTATTGTTGTATACATGCGATGTATGAAATCCATATAAATAACATTATACGATAATTGATTGGGTCTCATTCCAATTTGGAAAATAAAGAATATTTTAAAATAATATTCCGTAAAGGATATAAAATATTTATGCATTGAATAAAATATTTATGTGTTGAATAAAAATATTTAAACAATAAAAATATCGTTTTTATTGAATGTATAAACCAATAAAGTATTCATTATTTGAAAAGAAGACGTTTGTACAATAAAAATCACATTTTTATTGCATGTATGAATAAACAAAATATTCATTGTTTGAAGTAGAATATGTTAACCATAAAAATATACATTTTTATTGTGTATGTAGGAATTATTCAAAATATTCAATGTTTTAAAATAAAATGTTTATACAATGAAAATTACATTTTGTTTGTATTATAAAATCATTAAAAAGAATTACGTTAAATAAAAAGATTAGACACTAAAAAATATATTTTTGTTGTATGTTTGATTTATTAAAGAAATTTTGCTAAATTCAAATGTAAATTGTTTACATGATAGCAAAACAGAAAATATTATCATTTTAAAGTTATAATGATATAGAATATTCAATTTTGATTAAAAAGTGAAAATGAAGTTGAAATCATTTTAAAAAGAAATAATAAACGATTTATAAAATACGTTTTTAATGGAATCAATGAAATATATATTATATATATTTAATGGCTTGAATAGAACGCGCCGCGCAGCGACCGTTCGCGAATTTCGACTATTAACTTCAAATTGGCGTAACGGGAGATCCGATTGTCGGATTCTCCTAAAACCAGAACCGTTGGGTTCGAATCGAAAAGAGCTTTACAATGAATATAAGAGATTTGTAATCTAACGGTTAGATTTGGAGATATGTCCAAATCAATTTCAGAAAAGGTCGCTATAGATGCAATTCGGTGGCCGTTATTGGAAACCGATTGTACGGGCGATAAAAATTTATCAAAAATAAGGAAAAATTATGTAAAATCATAATAAATGATTTGGAAATTTTTTTATGAAAAATTCCAATTTTGAAAAGATAAAAATATATTTTTATTGAAATGAACTGTTTAATGAACTAGTTTTTAACTAGGATAATAATTTAATTATTTCTAGAAATAAATAAATTGGATTTGAAAATGGTTTTAAAATAACTTGAATTTTCCAATATATATTTATATATTTTGGAATGGATTTGAATGGAAAATATCTTCGGAATATTTCTTGGATTCCGTTATTATATGTATATTGTGAGGAATTTGGAAGATATATATATATATATATATATATATCGTTATTCCCAATACAATATTTGTTGGTTTAAGAACTTGATATTGAATATAATCCGACATAATTTTTATTCAGAACCTTATATTTAATGTCAAATTGGATTTTGGGTTTGTCGTGAATGGTGTCTTTAATAACACTATTCCTAAACCCATTTTAGAAAAGAATAATTCTTTTAATTAAGATTTAGGAAATTTTACCAATTAATTAATATTTAATTGGAATTGAATTGAAATTGGATTTTGTGTTTATCGTGAACAATGTCTTAAATAACATTTGTTCTTTAACCCAATTAACAGTAAAGAAATAATTTGGAATTTATAAATCTTTTATTAAGATTAAAATAAGAATTTTCCAAAGTAAATTTTCCAATATAATATATTAAATTGGAATTGAATGGAATTCGATTCGGTAATAATCGAGATGAGCTTCTGTTAATGAAGGCTGTTACTATATATGGAATTTAAAAGGCATTGCCGCTATTCCATTTATATTATTAGTCTGATACGGGAATTTATATCGATTATACTATTATGACTTCCGTGTAGATTCCACTTTAATGGAAGATGATTTTGGGTTTATCGTGAAATGTGTTTTTAAAATGACATTATTCTTTAACCCAGTTAAAGATAAGATTAATTTCTTAAATTTGAATAATCATTAAGTAATGATTTTTTAGATTAAAACTGTACTAGAGTTTTAATGAATTTTTAATTAGATTAAAATGTAAATATTTGAATAAAAGAATATTCTGAATTGGAATGAGGAGTTGGATGTGTTTTTATAGCACCTGATTACAAATTACGCGAGTTATTCAGAAAGACTGGGTTTAACCCATTCTGAATAATGAATACGACGACTAACAGTCGAAGAGATTGAAGACGGTGCAAGATCGACGATCTTCACATCAAATGAATGAGTTGCTCCTGATGTCCATGATTGAAGTAGCTACCTTGAAGGGGCTATAGTGGTGGCCGTCCGTACGAACTTGTTGATTGTTCGGATATGCGAGGGCCTCTCTTCCATATTGGACATATGAACGAGGAATAAGGTGCCTCCGGTTTCACTCTGACCCAGAACAGACTTGTAAATGGATGGTATGTCTGACGTTGTATTCCTTTACGCTGTGTTTGTTGATCTCTGCTAATACATATCTGTTTGGTGGTAGAGAATTTATTCTCTTGCTTAACACCCTTCTCTGAGACGTATGAGCTTAGAGGTTATATATTGGCAGGAATCAATGGTATGGTATGGATTGACAATGTGGCATGCTAAGATGCATGGATCAAGGCTTTTGTTGAAAAGCAGAGCCTTGTGGATGATGATCAAAGCATAGCTTTGTGTAGAGTGACTTCGCGAGTCTCACACCCCGGTTAGAGTCAGAAACGAGATAAGGGAACGCAGGGAGTGTACACGTTTTTTTCTACCAAGAAGTGGTGTCATGGTATTGATCCTAGACATTTTTACTTATAGGGATGATGATTACGAGGCCTCGGTTATATTGGTCGATAGTGCCTATTTATAGGCTCAATAGGACCGGTAAGCATGTGTTCATGCATAACTAATCCACTAAAGTATTTGTAAACCGGCCCTGCAGAATCCTAGGGTTCGCCAGCGTCCGAATCCTGAGACATTTTCTAGAGTGTCTCGGATCGGTAAGGAGATCATCCCTTGCCTTGACTCATAATGGAAACCCAACTTCCAATCCGTCATTATGGTTTTGATTGTACACTTATATATGGCAACATAGTAGGATGGGTACTGTGTCGTCTAGGAATGATACATTTACTTTCGAAATTGATTTCTACACTATGCACTTATAGTAATAGTAAAAGAGAAATTTCGCGTACCAAGCATTTTTGGCTATTTTAAGGAAAAAATCTATCCTCCGGCTTGCGTTGCATTGTGTGATGGAACCTGAGTCTTATAATAGCTTCATTTTTCTTAAATTAGCATTACATTGTTTATTTATGCACTGGTATTCTTAGGGGAGAACCCGTTCCATGTTATACAGTGTGGTCTCTTGATTTACCTAACTTTAAAATCAAATTAATAACTGTTTTGAGTTCTCATGCCAGTCCCATGACTGACCTAGAGTTTATTGTTCCTTCCTAAACTCTGGGTGCCATTTTTTCCACACAGGCAGTCAGTAGTTTTGGTTTTGCAGATTTCTATTTAACAGGATACTAGATTACAGCTGGAGCTATATGCGGAAAGCTTTTCCGTTACACATTATACTTATGTCTTATTTTCCGCTGCTATGTAATTTTTTAAATCTCTGATATTATTTTCTGTTGTATAATTAATCATACTCTGGAATATTCTTGTACTCTGATGTAAATTGTTGTAATAAGCAATAACATGTGCTTCTGTTTGTGTTCTGATTTGTCGTGTTCTCAACTCAATCTAGGCTTTCCCATAAAGGGAAGTTTGGGTTGTTTCAATTTCTGTGAAACAAGAAACGTTGTAATCATGTTGATTATAATTTTCATATAAAAGAGAAAAATCCAGATTTCGTATTATAATTTGTTAGTTATGTCCAATTCAATTTTTAAAATAGTCGCTATGGAAATCGTTATTAAAATATAATGTTTATTAATAAATAATTAAGGATTTTTATTATAATTTGAATATCGGTTATTCCGAAATTGTCAATATCGGTTGTATAATTTATATTGAAGTTATATATATATATTGTTTGAATATATATGATAAAAATAATTTATTATGATTTATTTGAATTAATTTGGAAATTTAATTAATATTTTATTAATATTATTAAGCGTTAAAAGTAGCCATTTTTGCAAACGGTCTTAGTTTTCGTTGAAATTTGTTTCAATGGAACCGTATCGTTAAATTATTGTAAGCAAATCAAATTTCGTGGAAAATCGATGTCGTATGTGAATTCGATTACCAAAAATGTCTCTGTTCTAATTAACTATTTAGATTATTTAGACAGGGGTAACTTTCAATGAATAAACAACTAGCCAAACAAACTCCAAATTTAACGAAACAAGATTCATTGGATCCGTAAGGAAGAGGTCCAGTAAAATGTCAAGGTATCATTTTTTTTTTGGATTTTTTTTGTAATTATAGGATTTTAAACGCTTGATTTTTCATCGATAATTATAAAGAACATTTCGCAAACGACCTCAGAATTCAACGAAATCTGTCCCATTGGATCCGGAATATTTTTTATGCTAGGATTAGGTATTTCTTCTTGAAATAGGGATCAAACAGGGTGTTAATTTTACGAAAAACTCCATGTAAGTTCCATAACAATATAACAATATTAAATCATCCCTTCCTCTATAAATATACATGCGGCAAACCTAATTCTCGGTCAAATGATTTGGCGTGGTCAACATCTTCTTATGTTGCCACCCTACAAACTCAACGGCAGAAAGCTTCCACATTTTTCATCAGTTTCCTCTAAATCCACTAACCCATTTACAAAACTTCCAACAACAAATATGAAGAGCTAGGCGAACTCGTTATTCTGGACAGAGGTGATCGTCTGAAACTGGCCGAGGTGGTGGGATCGGGCTCGTGAAGTTGGGTTTTCTAGAGAGATTTGGGGTATCGGACGGTGAACTGCTTCTGGCATAGGCAGTGCAATGCAAGGCAGTCGTGATGCCGTCCTCCAATGGGATTCCGACGGTCGGAGTATGGCACGGTGGAGTGGTAGTTTGTGAGCAAGAAGAAGTGCGACGACGGTTAAAGAATTGGTAGCATGTTGGAGCAGCTGGAACCAGAAACGAACGCGATGAAGTGCATGCTTATAGCGAACGTGCGAAGAAGGCAGGCTCGTGAATTGAACTGTACGTGACCGGGAATGGGAAGGTTTGGGGAGGCTTGTTGATATGCTAATATGATATGCATGCGAGGAGAATGGGAAAGCATCAGTTTTCGATGGGGAGGGTTTATTGATCAAAGGTGAATGGAAGTTTGTGAACAAAAAGGGTGTTAGGCACATGAGGGATGCACTACAAGAAAACACTGATTTTGCAGCGGAAAAATCCGTCGCTAAACCCTCGCTAAAGGCCTGTTAGTGACGGATTTGCAGCAGAATACGGTTGTCGCTAAAAAACACGTCGGTATTTTAGGCACGATTTTGCGACCGAAATTAAGTCGATTCTCCGTCACTTTACTGTCATTTTCTGATATATTATCATTTCATCAAAAAATATTTCATCGACGTTTTACCGACGGATATATATAACACAATAAAATCAGTAAATATATTTCTGTCGCTAAATGCACGCAATTTAGCGAGGGATTACCGACGGAAATATATAGCAAATATTTTTGCATTCTAGTTATCCGTCGGTAAACCGTCGCTATTTTTCAAATATTATTTTCTGCTTAGCGATGGTTTAGTGTCAATTTTGATAAATATTCCGTCGATATTCCCTTTCTATTTTGGTTATATATTGTTTTATATTTGTCATTTTTCCAGCCATTGCTACCAATCGATCGTTGTGTGTGTATACACACACACATGCACATAAAATGAGCGACATTAACAAAAAAGGAAATACAATCGTTAGTTTTTTTATCACAACAATATTTTTTTATTAGAGCTAATATTCCATACAAAAAACAATACCGTCCATAATCATCCATCAATTCATACATACACTAGACTGAATTATAACAAACAAAACTATTCAACTAGTGCTAGTGGTATTCCATACAAAAACATCATCCTTACTCATAATACCCATAGAAAAAAAACTACATAAAGGAAGCATCAACAAAATATATCCAGCTACTATACCCGAGTAACTCATGAAGATGACGATGGCAAAGGATCTTCATAATCAGATTCATCATTTCTCTGAAGCATTGCCATCACTTGTTTCATTTGTGCTTGAAAGTTTTCTCTATCTTCGTTTTGTTGTTGTGCAAACATTGTCTGCTCTTCCTCAAGACTTTAGCAATTATCTTGCTCACGCTCTCCCTCTGCCTCAATCCTAATCCGCTCTGTGCTCTCATTCTGGAAAACTTATCTGACACAGCCAGATCTATTGTTGCCATACAATGAACAAGGGTAAATATACACTCATTAATTTGCAAACCATGTTCAAAAAACACATCAAAAAAAAAAAAAAAAAAAAGCTTCATGTTACAGCTGAACTATCATGATTGATGCATATGCTTGCATAATACAAGCAAATACACACTCATTAACTTGCACAACACAACATGTGCATCTAGGCCAAGCTATTAGCAGCAGCTCCCTCTTCAAGCAATAGCCTTGCTACTACTCCTTTTTTCATGGGTATCCTAACTTGATTTAAGGATCGGCCCAAACGTATTGAGTGCCCTAGTCAAGTACCAAAAAATTTTGTTTTATTGCCCTATGTTAACCTAATATTATAACATATCAATAATATTTGTAAACTTACTTTTCCTCACCCTTCTTCACATGTCCTCCCGGGTTTATCAACAAATACAGCCTTTTCATTGTGAAGTGTTGCTTTCCATTACATAGAAAGTGGACAAAAAATGAAAATATAAGCTTGGACATAACATTTAAGCAGAAGTTAAGCAATTAACAAATTATGTAAAAGGCAGAAGTTTTCATCCATCAGTTTGTTGCTAATTTCTTCAAGGAGTGCCAACTGGAAGACAACGAAAAAGAAGGGAAAACATAAAAATAAGTATGTGTCTATTATAGTTTCAATAAGAACTCAAAACTCACCAAAGCCATGCCCACCGCAAAACCTTTGCCACCTCTCTGTGCAATTTAGCCTAAAATTATAGAAAAAACCAACTAGTTAACATATGCAACAGTAAACTTATATAGGACAAATAAGCATGTCTTTGTGCACCCAGTGTCTTGGGCGTTCTTGGACTTTGATAAGTGCTCTTGGAGGTTATAAGTTGCATAGTTTTAACAACATCATTTGTTAAAACTAGACTGAGGCAAGATGCATTCTATTTGGACAAAGTTTAATATAAAAAGCATGCCAGCAAATAAAAAATTAACAAAAATAGATAACTATATTGTTTAAACGGTGTCAAAAGGCAACTTTAATTATTCTATTTGTACAAAGTTGCCTTTCCAAATCCTTAACATCATCGCCTTTGCAATCTTATTACACAAAAATTCTATTGGGCCCACTTCAAAATTAGAATTTTTTTCCAGCTAAGAAATACTTCATAATATAAAGTAGCGCCTAGACACAATCTTTAACACAATGGTTCCATATTTGTCCACAACAAATTTCAGTACATGCTATATATGTACCTTTATGTATGTTTGCGAACAGTAAGAATATCAATTATTGTGAGTGAGGCAAAAACATTGGTTCTTCTCCCTTACATGGCAATTCTAATTCCCACGAAACAATGTGGACCTTCGCTGTCTAGCACCAAAATTTAAAAGCAATCAGCAATTGTAATAACTGAATAGAAGTAAAAAAGGAAGTACATGGTGCAAGAGTTCAAAAATGGCCATGTGCAGAGAGAGTCCGTTTGTCTTGGTCTTGGCCAATGTGTAGGGCTTGTGCCCTTATGGTGTTCCAGTTTATTACGGGAACAAATATTCGCAGCATTCAGTTTCTTGTCAAGGAAAATGTGGATCTATTGAAAGTTACTAGTAAAAAAATTTGCATGCACCATTTGCTTAGTAGCTAAATTGTCGTTTGCATATAATTGTATGCTAAAATGCGACTGTATGCAATAATCATGTTAAACCAACTCAGAGCTACATCCACATGTATATATATTTGTAGGCATTCTGATCATTCCAAATATTCCAACTTAACTATTTCATTATTATGTCAGTTTATAAAATTTAAACCTATCAGGATATGAATAACTAGATACAATTTATTTCCAAATGCCTTATATGTACGTACTACAACTTGGTTGACTTCAATAATAATTTACATATGTCAGGATATTTCATGTTCCAATGAGGATTCTTCAAAATAAACCACCAAAAGTTCTTAGTTGGCATTGTAAAAAGAATAGTCAATACCTACATTCCCTTATTAGCTTCATTTATAAAATAATCTCGACTTTTCAGAAATAATCTACAATAGTGAATTGCATAACCGTACGTAGTCTCTACTGATATAGATCTTCATCATCCCTATGCATATTAATTTGCTTGATAATGTTTGCAAGAATTAGATAATTAATACAGTAGTGAAGATCAAGCATTTTTTTTCTTGTTTATAATCATATGTAACCATAATTCTATATTTTCATACAACCTGCCGCTGCATGAATTGGAAAAAACAGACTTAGATTTCACAAGGGATACTTGAGACCTTGATAATTTAAATAATGAGTTTTTCACTTTATTAACATGCATATTTATATAAATAAATAGGAAAAATCATCATAAAAATAAAAGTATTGAAAAAAAGCATGTGAGACAGAAATTAGTGTTTAAAAGTGAAAGAGAAACCAATACACCATATGTGATGATTTTTACCTCAGTTAAATCTGACATATATGTAGCCTATTAATATTACGTAAGTATAAAAAAAGGAAAAACATATAGAGATATGTGATAACTGATAAGTGCCAAGTTGAAGTTGCGTCTATAGGAAGACTAATAAACACAAACAAAGCAAGTTAGACACATTTGTTCATGGAAAAAAAATATATGGAAAAGATAACATAATAGTAAGAAAAAAAGTTATTTTTCAGCAGCTATTAAAGAAGGAACACTCACATCTAAAATGGTTGATTTCCAACTTGACATCTATTCTTATTCAATTTTTGATTACTCAAACATAATGAAATGATCAATCAAAAAACCATACAAAAATATAGCTTGTAAGACTAGGTGCCTTTACGAAAATAAAATATTCAAATTCATAATCCACGTAATATGATATGAATAGCAATTTGCAACTAAGGTTAATTCAACCAAAATCATGATTGATAGATGATGAAATAATGGATGGAAAGGACTGTATATATATATATATATATATATATATGGATACTTATATGTACAAGATGGGTTGTAAGCATAAATTAATAGTCCGTAAGCAATTACTCTTGTTACCTATAATTGAGTAACTAAAACAAAATAAGAAAATGATAGCTAAATAACTAAAATAGTTGATCAATTCATAAAAGGGAATTAGACTGAATGAAAAATTTGGGAATATTTTAGACTAAAGGGCACAAGTTCTAAAATTTAGTATGAAGGACAACAAAATGATATATTCATATGGAATTATGAAAATATATTCAGGAAAAAACATTGATTAGAAAATCTTTTCTAAGTTGAACTCAATTGGCATAGATAACTGAAGGAAATAAAAATGCAGTCATAAAAAGTTAATATTACTTCCAGATGAGGTACCAGCCATAAAAAAATGTTGTTATTGGCATATAAGTAATTGAATAACCATATCCATAAATACGCAAACAGGTAGGCAGTTCTAAATATTAAATTATTCAAGTGGTTAATTATTATGCAACTATCCAATTTTGGCAGTAGGGTGAAAAATGAAAATAAGGCATGCCACATATAAAAATGTATTATTAAAGGGTGCTACTATTCATACCCCTATTTACACTTCCGGCCAACAAAACTAAAAGCACCCCAGATATTTCAATTTTCCTCTGTTAGCCACCGTCTAAATTAAAAACCAAAAAATGCAGAGGCCACCGACTCCTTCTTCTACACGAACGCTTCCTTCCAGGTTCTAATTTATCCGACTTCACAATTACAATAACGGTATTCAAATTTTTTTCCATTTTTGTACACCAACGGATTAATGTACTCTGCTAATCAAATATCTAAAATCAAATAATTCAAGAAAAAATTAACATAATCCATTTTCACAACCACATTAACAATGTTAATTTTTATAAATGAGTACTTACTTCGTCGGTTGTGAAATGATTCGTCAAATAAACATTTATGTCTTTTGAGTCATTTAATTGAACATCTTGCATCATATTATCACAACCATCATGTTTATCGTCCAATTTATCATCATCCAAATACTCCATCTATTAAACGATAACAAAGTTAATGTATCAATTTGTAAAATAAGATATGTAAGTTTTACAGATAAAAACCCTACAAGTCAAAACTTACATTGTCATACTCTATTACAACGTCGTCAAATTTAATATCCTCCAAAATTGAAATTTTCAATGGAGCGGAAAAAAAAATTCCTAGAAACCAGTGGAAACCCTAACCAGCAAAAAAACCATAACAACATATTTTATAACATAATAGAAAGAAAAAAAATCAAGCAATTCTAACCACTTTTTTATCTTCATTTTCCATCTCTATTAGACACAAAATAATATCTGTTTTTTTAGGGTTTTGGGTTTGAAAATGTAGAGAAGTACGTGTTTTTCTTAAGAAATGTATGGTGATGAATGATTGAGTGAAAGAATAATATATGGTGGCTAGAAGAATATAAAAAATAATCATTTGTATTAAATTTAGGATGGTGACCGGAAGTGTAAATCGGGGTGTGAATAGGAGCACCCTTATTAAAATTATATTACTGTTATGAAAAAAAATCCATTTCGTTGGGGCACATAACATAATAAATTCTAGCACCTATATTCTGTATAAGGAAACTTTTAAATATTAAACGATAAAAACCAAAATAAAACAGCAAGTAAATGTAATAGGAAGTAAACGAAATAAAGAATATTTGGAATACAATAAAATATCATATAAAAGGAGTAAGATATACGTGAATATAGGGTAGACAGGAAAGAAACTATTACTTGTAGCATAATATGGTTAACCAAAATTGGTATATATGTTTAAGGACTATTAGTTGTTGCTCTCCCTTATAACACCAACATGGTGAGATGGTAATTGAAAAAGTAGTAAACATGCATGTCAAACATTTTTTTTCTCAATCATGTAGGACAGAAAAGTAAAGTAAATGTCAATATTCGGAAAATTTGAATAATAATCAAGCTTAATTACTATGTACACATAGTAGTCAAGTTACATGGATTATTCTACCATTCAAAACAAAATGAAAGAAAAAGTACTAATTGTTAAATCCAAATAGCAATTGGAATGAGAAGATAATGTACCAAAACAATGTTATTTTTCTTTGCATCAAAATTTTTATACTTGTTAAAAATCAATGTCTATGATGTGTGGAAGCCCAATTAAAGAACATGGATTTATAAATGAAGCTTTAATTCAAACATGGTTAACCCACTCTTTACTTATCAAAAAAATTATGAGAATGACTACGGAGGCAATTTAAAAAGCAATTTCCCTGCCAACTAACCGAAACCCACTTGAGATTTGTACAAAATTACGCCTAAGCGGCATATCAGTTCCAAGCTTATAATCAATTATCCACTATAATAATTTCTTTGCAAAAGTACTGAATTACTGAAATAATGTAGCAAGTTGCATTGCTAATGAATGAATAGGTTGCAAATCCAATATAATTTTACTATAACTAAAAGTTGTAAGTGTACTATGTTGCTATCAAGAAGCAATTTCATTAGTATTCTATGAGGAGCATCATACCAATTTACAAAGAGATGCAAAAGAATACCTGTGACAACCTAAAGCCATCTTATAACCAAGTCTTCAAGAATGACCAGATAAGTTTAAAAGGTTCAATTTGTTGGGTCCTTGCCTCCAGATATCCACTATGTTCACTTCCTACAGACAACAAATTTTCTGGTCCAATCCCATCGAGATTGTACTTTGTTATTAAAGCTTACATGGTTGCCTCATGGAAGCTTTTTCCTTTACTTCTCATAGTAATGCCCAACCAGTTTGCTACTAAGTTATTTTATTATTTGCCTTTATTTAGGTGCAACAATTTTATAAGAGAGGTATTTTGACAAATCATGTATATCAGCACAAAACATTCATAAAGATCAATCATTTGAATGTGATGAATATACAAAAACTGATTTCTTGCAACAACTTTGTTTACCCGAAAAATTTAACCATCATGTTCATGTTTGCTAAAGTTGTATATTTATTCATTTTTGTGAATTAACAACCTGAACACCAAGAATAAATCATCTTCACTGAATTTTGATTTTTGATCTGGCTTGTACACGATAGGTATTGAATGACTAACATCTAAATATAGGTAATAGGTTCTCTGCTATAATCGATTTAAACTACCCAACAACTCCTTTAAATTAAATTCAATTCAAACAGGTTGGAGCCCAAGCATCGGTTAAACACTACTAATAACAAAAACCAGGAATCATAGGAATGAAAGATAAAAAATTATATAATAAAGCTTGTGAATACCTGTAGTGTCCTTCCCGATTTTCGATTTCCAATCCACAATTTTGGTGAAGAACGACAGCAACAGTTTAAGGAGATGCGGGATCAACCGGAGCAACAAAAGTTAGAAGGTTGTTGGGACTTGGTGATTTTTGGTTCTTATTATGGGGGAATGACAATAGAGGTTTTGGGAATGGCAATTTAGGGAGATGTAGAAAGGATAGAAGCGATTTAGGAATGAACGATTTGGGAAGGAAATTGGGGAAAATAGCATTTTTCTTCGCCACTAGAAACAGAACCCAAACCACCGCAAGTTTCTCCTGCAACCTTCAAATCACAAACCAACCTCACCACATCCCTTCGGCTGACATCATTACCTAAGTAGCAAACTAGAACCAATCAACTTTCAGACGCCTGAAATCGCACAACCGCTTCCACTTTAACGCCTACAACCAACCATCATCTCTTTGTTTCTTCCATGCTCGAGCACTGAGATGGTGAGAGGAGTATGTAGGATTTGGAACAGGGAGAACGGATTTGATAGGCGGTTTTCATGACATTAGTTAAGCGTATGAATTAGGGTAAAGGAGAACTCATAAATTAAGGGTATGAGTTGGGGAAAATCAAAAACGAAGATACTGAAAGGATAAAAGAAATAAGTTTAATTTGGAATCGGGTTTAAGAAAAGTATTTTAGCTAAATGTTATATTATTAATTGATGGTATAGGTTTTTTTAAGAGTGAACAATGAATTGCTAACTAATCATCGTTGGATTATATAAGTTAAACGGTGCAGATTCTGTACGTATAGATGACGCGGATTGATAAGTTTGCAAGAAATTACAAAATCATTAGTGAAGCATTGCTTCGATTAATATTCGTCGGTATTCTGCCTGAATTTGCAACAGAAAATAGCGGTAGAAATTTTCTGTCGGTAATTTGACACAATTTGCGATGATTTAGTGAGGGATGACAGCAGACGACAGTAATAAATAACAGAAAAAAGTTGAAAAAACAAAAACTATCTCTTGCAGATCGCATGGATATCCGTCGCAAATTAGCGACGAAAATTTCCGCTTCTAAATTTTTGACGCTAAATCAGTGTTTTCTTGTAGTGATGGGTATTAAAAAAATTGGGATATTAGTTTGTGCATGTGGGATCTGTTGCGTGGTTCTAGAACGTAGGAAGGTGCCAGCTTGGGTTACCAGAACGGAAGTGAAGGAGGAGGGCGCTCCGATTGTACGGCAGTGAGGTGCGAAGGAAAAAAAATATGAAAAATGATCGGACACAAATGGAAATACAACAGTCAACGGAGAAGGGAGCGTTACGTGAATAATTGACAAGGGGAACCGGTTAACATGAACAGTGAGGGAGATAAAGTCTACGCAGGGCGTGAAGACCGGACCCAAGTCGACCAGATATATTCGAAAAAAAGAAGTAATTAACGTTATTTTATTATTATAAGGAAGTGAATAAGTTAGTTAATTAAACCGTTTAGACTAAATATTAGTAACTTTTTGTCAGGTTATCAGAATTTGACAAAACAAGTTGCATTATAATCGTGGTGACATGCTCAGCATCAGGGAATCATTTTGGAAAGAGTATGAAGGAACCGGAATTTTCATTTAATTTAAACGCTCGTTTAATTAACTGAAATCGAACCATTTCAACAACGAAACAAATCAAAGTGAATTAAACTCACTCAGTTTCTCTTCCTACTTAAATTTTATATAAGTTGGGTATTTATTGTGTGATATGAATGTTAACTACTTGTTGAATGCTGAATGTTCACATATCTGTTGTCTGAATTGGTTGAATTGCGTGTTAGTTTAATTTAAGTAAAAACCAATCGTTTTAATAATTATTTCCGAATGAGGTAACTTACCTTGCTGGTCACGTTTATAAAATAAACGTGTTTACTTAAATGAATTGTTTGAATTGTTGTTAGTGTTAAATAAGTTGGTTAACATTAAATTGCTATTATTTTACTGTTATAGAAATAACCGATAAAATTGAATTGATGATATCATATGAAGTAACCCATTTGGATGTAGAGAAGAATAGGTTGGAGGAATTTAATCGAATTCCTCAAATAATATTAGATGTTATTCATTTTCATATTATCATTATATGAATTGTTTAAACCCATCGTTTTGGATGATTGATATTGCAGTAACCCGAAATTCCGGGGGAATTTGAGCTGACTAAATAACACAAGTCCAACCCAAATCGCACTGGAAATTCAAGAAACTAATAGAAAGAAGACAGAGGGTGAGGATAGATAAGATAGAAACTTAGAATAGAAGAAGAAGAAGAACACAACATCAGAGTAACACGAACCTCACAGCGGAACAAATAACATATAATAGATAACATAACTTTGAAATATAACAGTTATGTATACAATAGCACTTATCAGAGTACAGCACTTACAACACAGCGGAAATAAACTATAGCTATATTATCCAGAAGCCTCCTGCTCCAGCTCTTCAAGAGTATCTGTAAAATCCCGACTACTTGACTGCCCGTACAAATTTAGGCACCCAAGAGTTTAGGGAAAACAACAAAGTAAACTCCGGGTCAGTCATGTGACTGGTGTGAATAAACTCAAATCATTTAAATAGGTATATGATATCTCATAAGACCACGCCGTGAATACGGAACGGGTTTTTCCCTTATGAGAATCCAAATAACTTTTCAAAGCAATATCATTCTGATATTATAATAATGTCTAAGTACAAATAAATATCAATCTAGCAGAAACACTTGCATCTCACGTTACTACATATATAGTATATAATCAAAATCGCAAGCACGTATTGGATGATTGGATTTCCAACTATGACAAGGTATGGAACCACCTTCCGATCAGTGTACTCTAGGAACGATACACTAGAGTCCAACAAGAACATCTTGTAACTCAGCCACACATGACCGACCACTCATTTCGCTTGAGTGTATCGAATGTACATCACCAACGGTTGGGATCAGCAACCGTTCCCGTATATATATATGGGACAGCATTGATAGATTTAAGAAACAAATGAATATTCACTAGATAGGTGATTATACACCCTACTTCGGTGCGACCGACTTAGCCATGCTGCCTGCCCGATTTCTGTCATTACCGGATGATGAGGCTAGAAGCTACGCTTTATCATTACAATAGATTCACTTCGAATGTCACATTGTCAGATCCATCGGAAATCACTAATTGACGTCTACAACAATACATTACGTGTCAGCTAAAAGAAGTTTCCTTCTCCGCTTCCACTCTTGGTACGGTTGAAGAAATCAATGTACGTGACCCTTCTGGAAATACTCTGTTAGACATTCATTCATACAAGTCATCCTCATTCGCTTAGAATGTCACATCGTCATACCCGCCAAATCACAAATTGACTTATCCAAAAATAACACGGGTATACAGCTAAGAGAAACGAATTCCTCCGCCACCAAACGTGAATATGTTTGAACAGATCAACTTACGCGATCTATTGGATATACTCTGTCAGACCTTCGTCCATACAAGTTGTCCTGGGACTGGACAAACCGAAGGCACTATTCTGTAAATAGGATAGCCCTTTCATTTTACTCCGTCTTCAATTATCTTTGGCATATATGATTCGCGACGCTTATGCCAATACAGAGTGGTTCTATGGATAATAATCCAACCGGTCTCTCCATATTAACAACATTAAAATGGTCAAAACTTCGATAGTCGGTGAGTTAACTATCAAAGAAAAACAAGTGTGCAAACAACGATATTATTTCCAAATGGAAATTATATCGAACAAACATCATTTAACATTAATCTCTTTAGTTCATTTTCATTACTTATCTCCTGTTTCCCTATATTCTAAATTCTTATTTTCTTTTATCAGAAAACATTTCTGATTCTCGTTTGGAAAACATTTCCAAAACTCCTTTTACGATCAAACCTTACCATTTCTTAGTTAAGAAGGAAGTCACTCAAGTTGGGGTATAATTTACCTCTCAGACCTTAACTGAACAACGTTATAACTTCGAAATGGTCAAAGTTTATCTTAATCTTTAACAACTTCTTTACGCCTTTCTCGGATTCAATTTTACTAGTCCACTTCTATATTTAAAACATTAGTTATAACGATAACGTTATAATCCCTACTTTCGAATTATCTAACTTTAATTATAACTTCTATTCTTATTAGTGAATAATTAACCTAACACTTATTTATTTATAAATAAATAAATCTCTATGTAAACACTGGAAAGTATAAGTACTTTCCCGAATTCGATATAATCGAATTTGCCGATTAACTCTCTTCGAGAAATCTCTATTTGATTAACTCTTCTTCGAATAACCTATACTCGATTAGCTCCTTTTCGAATAAACGATATTCGATAATCTATCTTCGAATAACTAATATTCGATAACTCTTCCTTTTCAAATATCTCATATTTGAAAATCTCACTTCGATTAAACTATAATCGATAACTCCTTTTGATGAAACTAACATCGATAACCCCTTTCGATGAAACTAGCATCGATTTATTTAACTCGACGAACTTAACTCGACTAACTTAACTTGACTCGACTAACTCGACTAACTTAACTCGACTTACTTGGTTCGACCAATTCGATTCGATTAACTAGGCTCGACTAACTTGACTAACTTAACTCGACTTACTTGGTTCGACCAATTCGATTCGATTAACTAGGCACGACTAACTTGGTCGAACCACCCGATCAACTCAACTTATTTAACTTAACTTATTTCTCAACTCGATCAACTCGATTAACTCCTATCGAATAACTAATATTCGATTAAACTCCATTCGCTTGACTCTAGATCGCAGCGATCACAATGGTTACGCCTGACTCCCTCAGGAAACATCCGACCGCCGTAGGCTATTTACAGCCCTGCGAATTACGCTAGCAGTCGTACAAGATGGCAACTTACCCTGAACACTATGTTTGACTAACTCTGTCTCAAATAACCATATTTGATTAGCTCTAGTTCGTTTTAACTCTAATCGATTAACTCTAACTAATTAACTCCAACTAATTAACTTCAACTGGTTAACTCTAACTGGTTAACTCTAACTGGTTAACTCTAACTGGTTAACTCTATTTGACTAACTCGACTTGACTAACCCCTTTCGAATAACATATTCGATTAACTAGCTTTCGAATACCATATTCGATTTACTAACTTCGAATACCATATTCGATTAACTCCTTTCGAATGTCTATATTCGATTTACTTTATTCACTTTATAAAGATTTCCTTTTTAACAACGTTTTATTCATTTGAAAAGATTTACTTTTAAATAACGGTTCTACACTTTAAAAATGATTTCTTTTTATAACGTTTCCTTTTCAACTCTATTTGTAAATGGTTTACAAATATTCCCTTTTCAAATTTATTCTTGAAATATTCTAACTCCTTAAATTCCCGGGAAAATTCGCCATAACCTCCTTTGTATCGGGAGCATCGGGAAAATCCCCAAACTCGCCACACAGGCCTTTCCATTCAAAAAGAAATGTTTTGAATTTATTTTCCTTTTTAAAATATCTCCTATTTATAAATATCCCAATTTATAAATATTCCTTATTTATAAATATTTAAATTTATAAATATCTCTTATTTATAAATATTCCAATTTATAAATATTGCTGTTTTCAATATCACTTTGAAAATCCCCTTATCTACATTCCGGTATGTCATGGTATTCGATCATATCAAATCACGATGTTCAATATCGTCCATACCCACACAATCAACAACAGGTTATACTTCACATCATATATTAAAATATATGAAAAACAATAAAATAACTGTTGAGGAATCCAGTCGGATTCCTCCAACCTGTTTCCCTGCATCACAGATGTTAGACCATAGAATAACATCGATTTCACTTCACTGTTAAATATTCTGATAAACAGAATCGACATATAAATATTTAACAGTTTATATATATATATACATCTATATATAATATTTCTACTAACTGACTAGCAGTTCAATCAATCAACGAACACACAGCAATCAGACAATTTTAACAGTTCTAAAAATACAACATGAAAATATAAACTATTCAGAGTTGATGAGTTTTACTCACAGTTGCGCGTTAACCGAAAAATATCGGTTTACATTCGATGATTTGAATCGGACAATTTATTTTGCCATAAATTGTAACGAGCTCTGATGGACTTCCAGTCAGCTTCATTGTGAAGCTCTCGTCCATACGGTTCTAACGCAACTTATGGTTTGTCAATCTGATATCGTATGGAGAAGTTATCGCATTAATAAGTTAGTACACAGTTTAAATTAAACCAAATTTTAAATTCAACTTCAATTGGGCTTTCACCTTTTGACTTGGCCCATTACCCCTTTAATACCCGACCCGCACCATCACCTTGTCTTCCCCAAATGCCTCTGTGTTTCTCCAGCAACCACCTAATGCCATAGCCGCACTTCCTCACGTCCATTCCCCCATCAACATTCACCAATACTTCAAACTAAACCCACCAAAAAGCTTCTCTCCCTTTCCTCTTTCACCTCAACCCAATCAGAATGGCCTCGGTATAATCTTCTGGCATCGCGACTTTGGCTCATGCCTACAGGTACCGACTTTTATTAGCACCGAATCCACCAAGAAACCTCCTAACAACTTCATTCCCCACTACAAGTTCAAATCCAACCATGAAAACTTCAACCGATGCTTAAATCGTTCGATATATCGAACCCTAACTTCTGCCGCACAAAACCCATCATAGAGAACGGGCGTCGAACCTGAAGCAAAGGGTATGGGGATGACGAGCTTCCCTTCACGAATTCATTCATGTACATAAATTGATTTTAGGATTTTTGTATGAGTTTATATGATTTTTTTTTTGAAGAACATGAGTTTGTGTTTCCTGTAGAAAACATAGCGGCGCAAAAACTGTTTGACTAAAGAAAATGGAAGTGTTAGGGTTTAGGAGAGTGATGCCTTATTTATAGGATTTTCAAATTATCTAGATATTATTTTTGAATGGAATATTCCTGGTATATTCCCTTATTTTTAATTTGTTTCGCCTTCTAAAAATCCGTGTGATCACACACGATGTTCAAAAAATCACGGAAATGGTCATGTAGCTACAACTCGACATTACAGTCCCAACGAAACTGATTTCGTCGAATTCCATCTTCGTATGCTCACACAGTGTATTTTTAACCATCAAAATACTGACTGTATCTCACTTTAAAAATCCGTACGACCACCCAATGACTCTAAAAATCACGAAACTGGAAATCTAACAACTATTTGATATTGCGGATCCAACAAAACTGGTTTCGTCGAATTCCGACTTCGTTTGCAAAAGTGGCTATTTTTAACGCTCTAAATAGCCTATTTAAATATATAAATGTATTTAAATATTATTAAATTAAACATAAATAATTTTATATTATCGTATATCTTCACATATGATATCGTCCAGCTCCAGAATATCATATCAATTTATAACTTGGTATTTCAGATTTTAGATTTATCGATATTCAGTTTATATCGAAAACCCTTTTATAACGTATATACAGCGTCGCAAATTATAAAGGAATTCTACAGCGACTTTTCTGAAATTTGATTTGGACATATCTCAAAATCTACACGACGAAATCCCGATTTTTCTCGTCCACCAGAAAGATATACTCCACCAGCTCCACACGTTTCTTGTTTCACAGAAATCCGGCTTAAAACGAATCCTGTATATTCAGTTGAAGTTCAAATCGCCAAATTGGGAACTGCATCGCCATTTCAAGCTCGTTTATAAATATTTATAAACTATACGTTCAAACTGTCGTCGATTGAATATATTCGTCAGTATAATTCAACTCTAAGCTGAATTACATCTTAGGGATGACCCCGTTCACAGAATATTGTGATTTCCAATATTTTTGATTATTTCGACATTATAATATATTTTATTATATTATAATTGTTAATTAAATATTCAATATTATTAAATTCACGTTCTCGATATCGATAAATCGATATTTAATAATTAAATAAATAAATTATTCAACAGCTAAAAATGCGGGTTACTACAATCTTCCCCCCTAAATAAAATTTCGTCCTCGAAATTGCTAAGCTAGGGGATGACCCTATCTTCTGGGTAAAAATTTATCTGTTTACCTCTTGTCTCCGGTTTCAACTGAACCAATTAATATCGACTAAAATATTAATTTATTCCGACTAACTAAATTTTCAAAAATTCTGAAAATTTTCTAACACCTTAACTTTTCGAAATTTTTTGCCAGCACCTCCTTTGTACTGGTCGATATCTCAAATTCCAACTCGCCTCTCTGGGCCTTCTTCAACCCAAAAGAAAATCAATCAGCCAAACGGCTTGCCAAATTGGCTCATAAATCTCATATAGAATATAAACTTGTACCTTTTTGTCGGGCATATCAACTCCATTACTTCCATATGCTATCAACTCAGCATATACCAGTGTTATTTCCATCAAATTCCAATCAGTTCATATCCTCAAATCCAAACCGAATTTCATTCAAACTCCAATATTAGATTCCAAATTATTGACTTATCAATTTGGTTCCATTCTGGATTATCTTTAATCCAATTTTATTTAACTTAGTTCAAGTTTAATTCTAATTCACTTATTCACATTTGTCATCTCAGTCTATTTAACTTCATACGTTAACTTTTAATTCCAGAACTTAAATCCCTGGGTAAATTTCAAATCAATTTGAAATCATAATGCCAATTCAAAACCTTTGAATCTCCAAACAGCTTGTTTTCTCAAAACAATTCAAATCAAAATCTTTTGTAGTAATCCACCACTTAGAACTCGAAAATCACACCGATGATACTGCGCAGTCATCATCGGAATTATTTTCTAGCGACACAAGTGATTTCAATACTATATCATTTTCAAAATCATTACCAAATACTTCCATTTTGAAAACGTTTCAAAATCTCCCAGGAACTTAAAATTTCCTTATTTTAATTCCAAATCTGATTTAAATTCATATTTAATTCATCTTATTTCATATACTTTACTTATATGAATTCTGATTAGTCATTTATAATCATTTCACTTCTTATAACCTCATTCGATTATAATAACAACCAACACAACCAATTATACTATGTTAATTTCAAAACATACCATGTCGGTTCATCGTGTTCAAGTGTTTATAAAACTCCTACCGATACAGTGCATCAAACTGATCGACCAGAATTTATAAGCCACTCAACCAATAAATCTACACAATATAAATCACTTTATATTAACTAACAAATACGCACTCGTATATATACACTCAAATTCAGTCTAGGATATTACTAATCCCATCTCTACTGAATTACGCCAGAGAGCCAAGGTAATAACTTAACCTCGCTCTGATACCAACTGTAGTAACCCGAAAATCCGGGGGAATTTGAGCTGACTAAATAACACAAGTCCAACCCAAATCGCACTGGAAATTCAAGAAACTAATAGAAAGAAGACAGAGGGTGAGGATAGATAAGATAGAAACTTAGAATAGAAGAAGAAGAAGAACACAACATCAGAGTAACACGAACCTCACAGCGGAACGAATAACATATAATAGATAACATAACTTTGAAATATAACAGTTATGTATACAATAGCACTTATCAGAGTACAGCACTTACAACACAGCGGAAATAAACTATAGCTATATTATCCAGAAGCCTCCTGCTCCAGCTCCAGCTCTTCAAGAGTATCTGTAAAATCCCGACTACTTGACTGCCCGTACAAATTTAGGCACCCAAGAGTTTAGGGAAAACAACAAAGTAAACTCCGGGTCAGTCATGTGACTGGTGTGAATAAACTCAAATCATTTAAACAGGTATATGATATCTCATAAGACCACGCCGTGAATACGGAACGGGTTTTTCCCTTATGAGAATCCAAATAACTTTTCAAAGCAATATCATTCTGATATTATAATAATGTCTAAGTACAAATAAATATCAATCTAGCAGAAACGCTTGCATCTCACGTTACTACATATATAGTATACAATCAAAATCGCAAGCACGTATTGGATGATTGGATTTCCAACTATGATAAGGTATGGAACCCCCTTCCGATCAGTGTACTCTAGGAACGATACACTGGAGTCCAACAAGAACATCTTGTAACTCAGCCACACATGACCGACCACTCATTTCGCTTGAGTGTATCGAATGTACATCACCAACGGTTGGGATCAGCAACCGTTCCCGTATATATATATGGGACAGCATTGATTGATTTAAGAAACAAATGAATATTCACTAGATAGGTGATTATACACCCTACTTCGGTGCGACCGACTTAGCCATGCTGCCTGCCCGATTTCTGTCATTACCGGATGATGAGGCTAGAAGCTACGCTTTATCATTACAATAAATTCACTTCGAATGCCACATTGTCAGATCCATCGGAAATCACTAATTGACGTCTACAACAATACATTACGTGTCAGCTAAAAGAAGTTTCCTTCTCCGCTTCCACTCTTGGTACGGTTGAAGAAATCAATGTACGTGACCCTTCTGGAAATACTCTGTTAGACATTCCTTCATACAAGTCATCCTCATTCACTTAGAATGTCACATCGTCATACCCGCCAAATCACAAATTGACTTATCCAAAAATAACACGGGTATACAGCTAAGAGAAACGAATTCCTCCGCCACCAAACGTGAATACGTTTGAACAGATCAACTTACGCGATCTATTGGATATACTCTGTCAGACCTTCGTCCATACAAGTTGTCCTGGGACTGGACAAACCGAAGGCACTATTCTGTAAACAGGATAGCCCTTGCATTTTACTCCGTCTTCAATTATCTTTGGCATATATGATTCGCGACGCTTATGCCAATACAGAGTGGTTCTATGGATAATAATCCAACCGGTCTCTCCATATTAACAACGTTAAAATGGTCAAAACTTCGATAGTCGGTGAGTTAACTATCAAAGAAAAACAAGTGTGCAAACAACGATATTATTTCCAAATGGAAATTATATCGAACAAACATCATTTAACATTAATCTCTTTAGTTCATTTTCATTACTTATCTCCTGTTTCCCTATATTCTAAATTCTTATTTTCTTTTATCAGAAAACATTTCTGATTCTCGTTTGGAAAACATTTCCAAAACTCCTTTTACGATCAAACCTTACCATTTCTTAGTTAAGAAGGAAGTCACTCAAGTTGGGGTATAATTTACCTCTCAGACCTTAACTGAACAACGTTATAACTTCGAAATGGTCAAAATTTATCTTAATCTTTAACAACTTCTTTACGCCTTTCTCGGATTCAATTTTACTAGTCCACTTCTATATTTAAAACATTAGTTATAACGATAACGTTATAATCCCTACTTTCAAATTATCTAACTTTAATTATAACTTCTATTCTTATTAGTGAATAATTAACCTAACACTTATTTATTTATAAATAAATAAATCTCTATGTAAACACTGGAAAGTATAAGTACTTTCCCGAATTCGATATAATCGAATTTGCCGATTAACTCTCTTCGAGAAATCTCTATTTGATTAACTCATCTTCGAATAACCTATACTCGATTAACTCCTTCTCGAATAAACGATATTCGATAATCTATCTTCGAATAACTAATATTCGATAACTCTTCCTTTTCAAATATCTCATATTTGAAAATCTCACTTCGATTAAACTATAATCGATAACTCCTTTTGATGAAACTAACATCGATAACTCCTTTCGATGAAACTAGCATCGATTTATTTAACTCGACGAACTTAACTCGACTAACTTAACTTGACTCGACTGACTCGACTAACTTAACTCGACTTACTTGGTTCGACCAATTCGATTCGATTAACTAGGCTCGACTAACTTGACTAACTTAACTCGACTTACTTGGTTCGACCAATTCGTTTCGATTAACTAGGCTCGACTAACTTGGTCGAACCACCCGATCAACTCAACTTATTTAACTTAACTTATTTCTCAACTCGATCAACTCGATTAACTCCTATCGAATAACTAATATTCGATTAAACTCCATTCGCTTGACTCTAGATTGCAGCGATCACAATGGTTACGCCTGACTCCCTCAGGAAACATCCGACCGCCGTAGGCTATTTACAGCCCTGCGAATTACGCTAGCAGTCGTACAAGATGGCAACTTACCCTGAACACTATGTTTGACTAACTCTGTCTCAAATAACTATATTTGATTAGCTCTAGTTCGTTTTAACTCTAATCGATTAACTCTAACTAATTAACTCCAACTAATTAACTCCAACTGGTTAACTCTAACTGGTTAACTCTAACTGGTTAACTCTAACTGGTTAACTCTAACTGGTTAACTCTATTTGACTAACTCAACTTGACTAACCCCTTTCGAATAACATATTCGATTGACTAGCTTTCGAATACCATATTCGATTTACTAACTTCGAATACCATATTCGATTAACTCCTTTCGAATGTCTATATTCGATTTACTTTATTCACTTTATAAAGATTTCCTTTTTAACAACGTTTTATTCATTTGAAAATATTTACTTTTAAATAGCGGTTCTACACTTTAAAAATGATTTCTTTTTATAACGTTTCCTTTTCAACTCTATTTGTAAATGGTTTACAAATATTCCATTTTCAAATTTATTCTTGAAATATTCTAACTCCTTAAATTCCCGGGAAAATTCGCCATAACCTCCTTTGTATCGGGAGCATCGGGAAAATCCCCAAACTCGCCACACAGGCCTTTCCATTCAAAAAGAAATGTTTTGAATTTATTTTCCTTTTTAAAATATCTCCTATTTATAAATATCCCAATTTATAAATATTCTTTATTTATAAATATTTAAATTTATAAATATCTCTTATTTATAAATATTCCAATTTATAAATATTGCTGTTTTCAATATCACTTTGAAAATCCCCTTATCTACATTCCGGTATGTCATGGTATTCGATCATATCAAATCACGATGTTCAATATCGTCCATACCCACATAATCAACAACAGGTTATACTTCACATCATATATTAAAATATATGAAAAACAATAAAATAACTGTTGAGGAATCCAGTCGGATTCCTCCAACCTGTTTCCCTGCATCACAGATGTTAGACCATAGAATAACATCGATTTCACTTCACTGTTAAATATTCTGATAAACAGAATCGACATATAAATATTTAACAGTTTATATATATATACATCTATATATAATATTTCTACTAACTGACTAGCAGTTCAATCAATCAACGAACACACAGCAATCAGACAATTTTAACAGTTCTAAAAATACAACATGAAAATATAAACTGTTCAGAGTTGGTGAGTTTTACTCACAGTTGCGCGTTAACCGAAAAATATCGGTTTACGTTCGATGATTTGAATCGGACAATTTATTTTGCCATAAATTGTAACGAGCTCTGATGGACTTCCAGTCAGCTTCATTGTGAAGCTCTCGTCCATACGGTTCTAACGCAACTTACGGTTTGTCAATCTGATATCGTATGGAGAAGTTATCATATTAATAAGTTAGTACACAGTTTTAATTAAACCAAATTTTAAATTCAACTTCAATTGGGCTTTCACCTTTTGACTTGGCCCATTACCCCTTTAATACCAGACCCGCACCATCACCTTGTCTTCCCCAAATGCCTCTGTGTTTCTCCAGCAACCACCTAATGCCATAGCCGCACTTCCTCACGTCCATTCCCCCATCAACATTCACCAATACTTCAAACTAAACCCACCAAAAAGCTTCTCTCCCTTTCCTCTTTCACCTCAACCTAATAAGAATGGCCTCGGTATAATCTTCTGGCATCGCGACTTTGGCTCATGCCTACAGGTACCGACTTTTATTAGCACCGAATCCACCAAGAAACCTCCTACCAACTTCATTCCCCACTACGAGTTAAAATCCAACAATGAAAACTTCAACCGATGCTTAAATCGTTCGATATCTCGAACCCTAACTTCTGCCGCACAAAACCCATCATAGAGAACGGGCGTCGAACCTGAAGCAAAGGGTATGGGGATGACGAGCTTCCCTTCACGAATTCATTCATGTACATAAATTGATTTTAGGATTTTTGTATGAGTTTATATGATTTTTTTTTGAAGAACACGAGTTTGTGTTTCCTGTAGAAAACATAGCGGCGCAAAAACTGTTTGACTAAAGAAAATGGAAGTGTTAGGGTTTAGGAGAGTGATGCCTTATTTGTAGGATTTTCAAATTATCTAGATATTATTTTTGAATGGAATATTCCCGGTATATTCCCTTATTTTTAATTTGTTTCGCCTTCTAAAAATCCATGTGATCACACACGATGTTCAAAAAATCACGGAAATGGTCATGTAGCTACAACTCGACATTACAGTCCCAACGAAACTGATTTCGTCGAATTCCATCTTCGTATGCTCACACAGTGTATTTTTAACCATCAAAATACTGACTGTATCTCACTCTAAAAATCCGTACGGCCACCCAATGACTCTAAAAATCACGAAACTGGAAATCTAACAACTATTTGATATTGCGGATCCAACAAAACTGGTTTCGTCGAATTCCGAATTCGTTTGCAAAAGTGGCTATTTTTAACGCTCTAAATAGCCTATTTAAATATATAAATGTATTTAAATATTATTAAATTAAACATAAATAATTTTATATTATCGTATATCTTCACATATGATATCGTCCAGCTCCAGAATATCATATCAGAATTTATAACTTGATATTTCAGATTTTAGATTTATCGATATTCAGTTTATATCGAAAACCCTTTTATAACGTATATACAGCGTCGCAAATTATAAAGGAATTCTACAGCGACTTTTCTGAAATTTGATTTGGACATATCTCAAAATCTACACGACGAAATCCCGATTTTTCTCGTCCACCAGAAAGATATACTCCACCAGCTCCACACGTTTCTTGTTTCATAGAAATCCGGCTTAAAACGAATCCTGTATATTCAGTTGAAGTTCAAATCGCCAAATTGCGAACTGCAGCGCCATTTCAAGCTCATTTATAAATATATTATAAACTATACGTTCAAACTGTCGTCGATTGAATATATTCGTCAGTATAATTCAACTCTAAGCTGAATTACATCTTAGGGATGACCCCGTTCACAGAATATTGTGATTTCCAATATTTTTGATTATTTCGACATTATAATATATTTTATTATATTATAATTATTAATTAAATATTCAATATTATTAAATTCACGTTCTCGATATCGATAAATCGATATTTAATAATTAAATAAATAAATTATTCAACAGCTAAAAATGCGGGTTACTACAGATATGATTGTTTACCATTGACTTGAAATTCAAAAAATGGTTTTTCTTTAACCGATGGGTAGTATTGGTTGAGTAATTGGCAGTAGTTATCCTATAAATCAATCGTTTTGAAATATGGATTTATCATCAGGTAAATCGATAAAAATGAAGTTTTGAAATTTATTTTATAACTAAATATAGATTTTTAAATATATTATTTAAAAATGAAGTTCATAAAAAGTGAAATCAGCCATGTGCGGAGCACGTGCTTCATCTTAATTAATGTAAATTGTTTTTAAGAAACAATTAAAATGGAGTTATACTATTATATTAATCGACGTAAATGATATTTATTTAAATTAATTTATTAATTTAAATGAGGATTTTTTAATTAATTAATTTAAATGAAGGGACGAGTTAAAGTTGTTTAACTTGAGTAAGATTTTAAGAAGAAATTTAATACCAATTCTAGTTAATAATGAAGTAAATTGCTATTTTAACTAATAATAATTTAAGTAATTACTTCTTAAATGAAATACATTTAAGTAAGTAACCGATTTTGAATTAGAACATGGTTGAGTTTGGAAAAGAGATTATAAACGAGTTTTCGATATAAAACATGATTTATATAACGAAGTATTAAAAGGAATTATAATCGCATACGATGGTTTAAATAAATATTTACTCGACATTTGAAACAAGATGGAAAAGGGAAATCAAAATAAAAAGGGATTTATATAAAACTTGAGATTTTATAAACTTGGTTTATAAAGAAATGAGAATTCAAGGCGTGTTTTGAATTGGCAATGCTTAATAATGGTATTAAGTAAAATGGTTAGAATGGAAATGAGATTTTCAAAAAGGAACAATTTAAAAAGGATTTGTATTTGAGTTTGGTAAAGGATTTAGAAATAAGATTGGTATTAGTAATTCCAGTTATAAAATGAATGCTTTGAAAGAAGTTTAATGTTAGAAGGTGATTTTTATTATGCAATTACTTAATCAACATATTGAGTAATAATAAGTTTATATTTTAAAAGGAGATATAAAGTAAGAAGGTTTTATAAACCATATTTTAAATAAAGTTGTTTAATGAGATTTGTTGATATTAGAATAAATATCAATTTGTGAGTCATAACTTGTATCTCTCTTAAGATAAGAACGTTGTTGATCAAGGTTTGAGAGGTAATTCAAATACCCCAACTTGAATGACTTCAGGATTATTCGAGGATGATATTAGTGTGTAATGGGAAAGAGGTTAAGAACAATTTATTATTTCCAGACGAGAAATAATAACGCAATGTAAATTGCGAGGTTTTATAGTATAAAATGAGATTTCCAAAGTAAAGTAATGGAAATAAAAAACTCGAGAATATAAAATGTGATTTCCAAAGTAACAGAAATAAAGAATTACCGAAATAAAGGATATAAAGAAGAGTTCGTGGAAATATAATGATATTTTCGGATTAAAAAGAAAATGAAAATTAACGTGTTGAAAGGAGTTAATCGAAAAGAATAAGTGTTGGTTTTGTTTCCAAATAATGAAATAAAAGAGATTTGTAACATTATTTTATGAACGTTAAGATGAATTGATGATCCAAATTATAGATAATAAGAAATGACATAGAAATGTTTGAAATGATAATAGGTAGAAAATTGGTTATGATGTTTGGATATTTTCCTAAGCATTAAGATAAAATAGTTTTGAAATTTATCTAATGTTAAAAAAGAATAGAGAAAACGATATTCGTAATATCGAAACATTTAAAAAGTTTTAAATTAACCTTCGTTAATTGTTTTTCAAGGCCAAGTAAATGTCGAGTACTGAACTAGTAAACTCATTTTATTTTATTTTGTTTATTTGATAGTTAAATAACTGACTATCAAATCTGGCCAATACGATTGTTGGTATGAAAAGATCGGGATCGGATTTATATTCAAAAACCATTCCTTGTTGCTGGCTGTGTGAGCTGGGTACGCATGATAGAGGGTTCTCGCTTTACGTTAGGTGACGGACGGGAGACTCTTACCTCTACATGTCCCTTGAAAGTAAGGGAGGGTTGGTTGTGAAGTTGAAAGGCTGGCTGTAAAACAAGTGATGAGGTACCTATGTACGCCACAGTGGGAGGATAGCCCGCTGAAATGGGGGTGGAGGGATGGTTGAAAAGCCTACCGAAATCGTCCATTCGTTACAGTGGTATCAGAGCTATGGGTTTAGTAATATCCTTGGCTCTGTGGTGTAAATCAATAGAGATGAGGTTAGTAATACCTTAGATTGAGTTGAGTGTGTGTGTATATATATATATATATATATATATATATATATATATGAGAGACATATTTGTATATTTTATAAAAATTGTTTTGTATTGTGTTGTTTGATCGGTTTAAGTGTTGAGAAGCATTTAACCAATCAGTTGGTACAATATTGTTTCATAAAGGAGGTAAATGAAATAATTTTACCCGAAATATATATTTTTATATAAAAGAAATAATTTTCTAAAATTATTAAGATATATGTGTCCCTGATTGATTTGAATGAAATTCAAATGGGATTATAACTGGTTTAATATAACCAGAAGAAGATTTCACATAAAATTTCTGAATGAGAATTTTAATATGAAATTGAAATTCAGAATTTAACTTAACGATAAGTTAATAAAAAAGAATGAATTGGAATAGATGATTTTGGAATAAAATCCGAATTTGGATTGTTGATGGAAGTAAACAAATTTGAAAGATAAATTAGTTAATTGTATATGAACGAGATTTAATCTGGTTAAATAAATCTCGTTAAATAAATAAGTTTGGAAATTAAATTTGTAATTGAAATCAATTTGATGATAATTAATTATTATTGAGGTACGTTAAACCAAGATAAATATTAATGATCAATATAAGTTCAATGATTGATCGAGTGGATTGTATGTTGTTTGTTATTTGGATATTAGATTGGTTGAAATAAAATTCACTAAGAGTTTATTAAAATAGTTGAATGAATTGAAACTAAATTTCAGGATTATGATTTGAAATGGAACTACACATATGAATTAATAACTGAATGACTTAAACCTGTATTCGATACAACTTTTAAAATGAATGATATTTCATTTTGGTCTGGGAATTAGTGTTGTTATGTTCATTAATCATGGAATGTTATTTAAGAATTTCATGTATTTGTGACTTATATGATGAATTAGTTGAGTATAGGTATATGATGACTTGAGATTTGAGTTTGATTGCGTAGATTGCACGTAAATTGGGCCAGTATGCTCAATAGTGCTCGTAAAAGGTACGCCTACGTGTAAATATAAATTTTTGGGTTTTGGTTTTTGTTTTTCGACCATGTGAGTCGATGTATATATATTATTTGTTCCTGCGATATTGCAGAAGTCACTCCGTACAGGGAAGACTCTACCGAATTTTTCTGGCAATTTAAAGTGTTTGAAAATTTTCGATATTTTTGGAAATTTTATTTTACAATAATGAATTAGTTTTATATTTAAAATAAATTGGATTCAGAAAATTAATGGGATTCAGAACATTTTTCCTACCTTACTAATTTTGGGGACGAAATTCATTTACGGGGGAAGAATGTAATGCCCGTAGTTTTGGTAATCATATATTTAATATATTTTATTTTTTTAAATATTATATTTGGAATATTAATTAATTTTAATATTGAATTCATTAATAAAACGACGATTGAATATGTATAGATTATATTTAATTATAAACGAGCTCGAAATAGCGTTGCAGTTCGTAATATAGAGTTTTGAATTTTGATTGGATATATATGATCAGATATAAGTCGGATTTCTATGAAACAAGAAACGTTGTAATCTTGTTGATTATAGTTTTCATATGAAAGAGAAAAATCCAGATTTTGTGTTATAATTTGTTAGTTATGTCCAATTCAATTTTTAAAATAGTCGCTATGGAAATCATTATTAAAATATAACGTTTATTAATAAATAAATAAGGATTTTTATTATAATTTGAATATCCGTTAATTCGAAGCTGTCAATATCGAGTTGTATAATTTATATTGAAGTTGTATATATATTCTGTTTGAATATATATGATAAAAATAATTTATTATGATTTATTTGAATTAATTTGGAAATTTAATTAATATTCTATTAATATTATTAAGCATTAAAAATAGCCATTTTTGCAAACGGTCTCAGTTTTCAATGAAATTAGTTTCATTGGAATCGTATCGTTAAATTATTGTAAGAAAATCAAATTATGTGGCAAATAGATGTCGTATGTGACTTCAGTGGCAAAAAATGTCTCTGTTTCTATTCAATTGTTTAGATTATTTAAATAGGGGTAACTTTTAACGACTGGCCAAACAAAATCCAAATTTAACGAAACAAGATTCATTGGATCCGTAAGGAAGAGGTCTAGTAAAATGTCAAGGTCTCATATTTTTTGGATTTTTCTGTGATTATAGGAATTTTAAACGCTTGATTTTTCATCAATAATTATAAAGAACTTTTCGCAAACGACCTTGGTATTCGATGAAACATGTCCCATTGGATCCAGAATATTTTTTTATGATGGGATTAGGTATTTCTTCTCGAATTAAGGATCAAATGGGGTGTTAACTTTACGAAAAACTCTGCGCAAGTTCCATAACAAAATAATAATATTAAATCATCCCTTCCTCTATAAATATACATGCGGTAAACCTAATTCTCGGTCAAATGGATTGGCGTGGTCAACATCTTCTTGTGCCGCCACCCTACAAACACAACGGCTGAAAGTTTCCGTATTTTCCATCAGTTTTCCTCTAAATCCACTAACCCATCTACAAAACTTCCAACAACAAATATGAAGAGCTAGGCGAGCTCGTTATTATGGACGGAGGTGATTGTCTGAAACTGGTTGAGGTGGTGGGATCGGGCTCGAGAAGTTGGGTTTTCAGGAGAGATTTGAGGTACCGGATGGTGAACTGCTTCTGGCGTAGGCAGTGCAAGGCGAGGCGGTTGAGATGTCATCCTTCGATGGGATTGCGGCGGTCGGAGCATGGCGCGGTGGAGTAGTAGTTCGTCAGCAGGAAGAAGCATGACGACGGTGAAAGAATCGACATCATGTTGGAGCAGCTGGAACCAGAAACGAACACGATGAAGTGCATGCTGATAACGAAGAAAGAAGGCATGCTCGTGAAATGAACTGTATGTGACCGGGAATGGGAAGGTTTGGAATGGCTTGTTGGTATGCTAATGTGATATGCATGCGAGGAGAATGGGAAAGCATCTATTTTCGATGGGGAGGGTTTATTGATCAAAAGGGAATGGAAGTTTGTGAACAAAAAGGGTGTCAGGCACGTGAGGGATGGGTACAAAAAAATTGGTATGTTATTTTGTGCATGTGGAAGCCGTTGCATGGTTCTAGAACGTTGAAAGGTGCTAGCATAGGTTACCAGAGCGGAAGTGAAGAAGGAGGCACTCCAATTGTACGGCAGCGAGGTGCAAAGGAAAAGAAAAAGGAAAAAAAATGAAAAATGATTAGACACAAATGGAAATGCAACAATCAACGGAGAAAAGAGCGTCACGTGAAGAATTGACGAAGGGAACCGTTTAACATGAATAGTGAGGGAGATAAAGTCTCCACAGCGCGTGAAGACCGGACCCAAGTTGACTTGATATATTCAAAAAAAAAGAGAAGTAATTAATGTTATTTTATTATTATAATTAAGGAAGTGATAATTTAGTTGATTAGACCGTTTAGACTAAATATTAACAACTTTTTGTCAGGTTATCAGAATTAGACAAAACAAGTTGCATTATGATCGTGGTGACATTGTCAGCATCATGGAATCATTTTGGATAGAGTACGAAGGAATTGGAATTTTCAATTAATTTAAACGCTCGTTTAATTAACTGAAATCGAACCATTTCAACAACGAAACAAATCAAAGTGAGTTAAACTCACTCAGTTTATCTTCCCACTTATATTTTATAAAAGTGGGATTTGATTGTGTGCTATGAATGCTAATTGCTTGTTAATTATTGATTGCTCACATATCTGTTGTCTGAATTGGTTCAATTGTGTGTTAGTTTAATTTAAGTTAAAACCAATCATTTTTAACGATTATTTCTGAACGAGGTAACTTACCTTGTTGATCACGTTTATAAAATAAGCGTGTTTACTTAAATGAATTGTTTGAATTGTTGCTAGTGTTAAATAAATTGGTTGATATTAAATTGCTATTATTTTAACGTTATAGAAATAACCGGTAAAATTGAATTGATGATATCATATGAATTAACCCATTTGGATGCAGAGAAGAACAGGTTGAGGAATCCAACCGAACACCTCAAATTATATTAGATGTTATTCATTTTCATATTATCATTATATGAACTATTTAAACCCATCGTTTTGGATGATTGATTTGATTGTTGACCATTGACTTGAAATTCAATAAATGGTTTTGTTTTAACCAATGGGTAGTATTGGTTGAGTAATTGGTAGTAGTTGGCCTATAAATCAATCGTTTTGAAATATGGAATTACCGTCAGGTAAATCGATAAAAATGAAGTTACGAAATTAGTTTTATAACTGAATATAGATTTTTAAATATATTATTTAAAAATGAAGTTCATAAAAAGGGAAATCAACTATGTGCGGAGCACGTGCTTCATCTTAATTAATGTAAATTGTTTTTAAGAAACAATTAAAATGGAATTATACTATTATATTAATCGACGTAAATGATATTTATCTAAATTAAGTTATTAATTTAAATGAGGATTTTTTTAATTAATTAATTTAAATGAAGGGACGAGTAAAGTTGTTTAACTTGAATAAGATTCTAAAAAGAAATTTAATACCAATTCTAGTTAATATCGAAGTAAATTACTATTTTAATTAATAATAATTTAAGTAATTACTTCTTAATTGAAATACGTTTAAGTAAGTAACCGATTTTGAATTTGAATATGGTTGAGTTTGGAAAAGAGATTATAAATGAGTTTTCGATATAAAACCCGAGTTTTATGACGAAGTTACAAAAGGAATTATAATCGCATACGATGGTTTAAATAAATATTTATTCGACATTTGAAACAAGATGGAAAAGGGAAATCAAGATAAAAAGGGATTTTTATAAAACCTGAGATTTTATAAAAAAAAGGTTTATAAAAAAAATGAGAATTCAAGGCGTGTTTTGAATTGGCGATGCCTAATAATGGTATTAAGTAAAATGGTTAGAATGGAAATGAGATTTTCAAAAAGGAACAATTTAAAAAGGACTTGTATTTGAGTTTGGTAAAGGATTTAGAAATAAGATAGGTACTAATAATTCTAGTTATAAAATGAATGCTTTGAAAGAAGTTTAAGGTCAGAAGGTGATTTTTATTAGGCAATTACTTAATCAATATATTGAGTAATAATAAGTTTATATTTTAAAAGGAGATATAAAGTAAGAAGGTTTTATAAACCATATTTCAAATAAAGTTGTTTAATGAGATTTGTTGATATTAGAATAAATATTGATTTGTGAATTACTACTTGTTTCTATCTTAAGATAAGAACGTTGTTGATCAAGGTCTGGGAGGTAATTCAAATACCCCAACTTGAATGTCTTTAGGATTATCCGAGGATGATATTAGTTTGTAATGGGAAAGAGGTTAAGAACAATTTATTATTTCCAGACGAGAAATAATAACGCAATGTAAATTGCGAGTTTTGATAGTAAAAATGAGATTTCCAAAGTAAAGTAATGGAAATAAAAAGATTCGGGAATATAAAATGTGATTTCCAAGGTAGAGAAAATAAAGAATTCCAGAAATAAAGGATATAAAGAAGAGTGCATGGAAATATAACGACGTTTTCGCATTAAAAGGGGAATGAAAAGTAATGTGTTGAAAGGAGTTAATCGAAAAGAATAAGTGTTGGTTTTGTTTCCAAATAATGAAACAAAAGAGATTCCTAACATTATTTTACGAATGTTAAGATGAATTGATGTTCCCAATTATAGATAATAAGTATTGATATAGAAATGTTTGAAACGATAATAGGTAGAAAATTGGTTACGATGATAGGACATTTTCCTAAGCATTAAAATAAAATAGTTTTGAAATTTATCTTATTTTAATAAGAATAGAGAAAACGATATTCGTAATATCGAAATATTTAAAGAGTTTTAAATTAACCTTCGTTAATTGTTTTTAAAGGCCAAGTGAATGCCGAGTACTGAACCAGTAAACTCATTTTATTTTGTTTATTTGATAGTTAAATAACCGACTATCAAATATGGCCAATACAATTGTTGGTATGGAAAGACTGGGATCGAATTTATATTCGATAACCACTCCTTGTTGCTGGCTGTGTGAGCTAGGTACGTATGATAGAGGGTTCTCGCTTCGCATTAGGTAGCGGACGAGAGACTCTTACCTCTACATGTCCCTTGAAAGTAAGGAAGGGTTGGTTATGAAGTTGAAAGGCTGGCCGTAAAACAAGTGATAGGGTACCTCTGTAAGCCACGGTGGGAGGATAGGCCACTGACATGGGGGTGGAGGGATGGTTGAAAAGCATACCGAAATCGCCTGTTCGTTACAGTGGTATCAGAGCTATTGGTTTAGTAATAGCCTTGGCTCTGTGGTGTAACTCAATAGAGATGAGGTTAGTAATGCCTTAGATTGAGTTGAGTGTATATATATGAAAGACGTATTTGTATATTTTATAAAAAAATGTTTTGTATTGTGTTGTTTAATCAGTTCAAGTGTTGAGAAGCATTTGACCTATCAGTTGGTACAATATTGTTTTATAAAGGAGGTAAATGAAATAATTTTACCCGAAATATATTTTTGTATATAAGAGAAACAATTTTCTAAAATTATTAAGGTATATGAGTACTTGATTGATTTGAATGAAATTCAAATGGGATTATAACTTGTTTAATATAACCAGAAGAAGATTTCACATAAAATTTGTGAATTAGAATAGATAATTTTGGAATAAAATCCGAATTTTGATTGTTGATGGAAGTAAACTAATTTGAAAGATAAATTAGTTAATTGTATATGAACGAGATTTAATGTAACAATCCAGGGATTTTCGACCCAGAAAATCAACACAACATACCATGTCGACTATTTAAGCATTGGAAATACCGGACCATTAATCGAAAGAAGTTGGAGGGTATGAAATAGAAATAAAGAAAACTTAAAATAGGAGAAGAAGAAGAACACAACATAAGAGAGTAAACACGAATCTCACAGCGGAACGAATGAAATATATTATATAACAATTTTGGAAATACAAACTAGTAACTGTACATACATACCATTATCATATAATTTCACAGTGAACATAAACTCTATATATATCTAACCCTGAAGCCTCGTGCTCCGAGCTCCTCTACGTATCTGAAAAAAATCCCGACTACTTGACTGCCCATACAAATTAGGGCATCCAGGATTTTAGGGGAAACAAAACAAAATAAACTCTGGGTCAGTCATGTGACTAGTATGAGTAAACTCTAATCACTTGGTCTAACTTTTCCAAATCCTTTTCAAAAGCAATGATAATCATAAGACCGGTCCACACATAAACACGGATGGTTTTACCTTACGATAACCTAAAACATTTTCTAAAACAATATTATACTGATATTATAATAGTGTCTAATACAACTACTTAGAATTCTTGCAGAACGTTTTCATCTCACGTTCTACATATATATAATATACAATCAAAACCGTGGGCTCTTATTGGGTAATGGATTTCCAACTCTGACAAGGTATGGAACCACCTTCCGATCAGTGTACTCTAGAAGTGGTACACTGGGGTTTAACAAGAACATCTTGTAACTCGGCCATACATGATCGGCCATTCATTTCGCTTGAATGTTCCAAATATATTGGCATGTTACGGTTGGTATACCAACATAACCGTTCCCGGGAGATACAGGGTTGAAAGAAGTAACAATTATGAATATTCTCTATATGGTGACAATATACCCTAATTGGGTGCGACCAACTTAGCCATGCTGCCTGCCCGATTTCTGTCATTTCTCGGTTGATGAGGCTTGAGATCTTAACGTATTATTATATAGATCACATCTATATTTACATTGAATGCCACATTGTCATACCCACCAAATCACAAATTGATTTCCCTAAAAATAACACGGGCATAAGCTAAGAGAAACGAATTCCTCCCCCACCAACGTAAATACATTTGAAACGATCAACTTCCGCGAACTACCAAATATACTCTGTCAGACATTCGTCCATTCAAGTCGTTCTGGGACTGGACAACCTGAAGGATTTTTTTCTGTAAATCCATCTTAAGCAATTTCTACCTAGGATCGCCAGAATAACCCTTGTATAAACTCCGTCTTCAATTGTCTTCGTTCTATTTGATTCGAAACGATAATGCCCATACAGAATGGTTTTCAGATAATAAATCTGACCTAGTTCTCTCCGTATTGACAGCGGAAATGGTCGAAAACTTCGATAATCGGTGATTTAACTATCAAAGGAAAACATATGTGCAAACAACGGTCGTATTTCCAAATGTTAATCTTACCGATCAATCATAATTCAACACTTTTCCTTTTTAAATTAAATTTTCATTAATTTATTCATTTCCACATTTCTCATTTCAATATATTCGTAAATTCTTATTTTCTAAATTTAGAAAATAAACGTTATTAACATTGGAAAACATTCCATTCCTTATTCACGCACCACTATCCTCCTACACCATCAGTCTCTAACTGTAAACGAGTAAGAGAACAACCCCCTACGTATTAACCCTAAAGGCCGAAACCAACATCAGATCAACACCAAGATAGCTGTTCAACTTAACTATTCTCCAGTCAATTTCTAATTCCTTTAACTCCATTTTAATTCCTATTTCAAAACCTATTTCCTTTATAAATAATTTATTTAGCAAAATATTTACTTTAATCTAATTTTCACATAGAATGTAAAAAATATTTCTTTATAAAATCAAAATAGTTTGATTTCGTATTTAGAAACAATTTCTCAAAACCAAATTCTATTTATACATCTATTTATAGACACTTCGTAAAAATCTTATTTATAGCTCCCTTTACAACTGCTACGTTCACATTTGATTTCAAATATCGGTGTTGGAACCGATTTCACTTCTCTATATAAATCTCAGACTTATATGTTCCATTTATCAAATGATAAATATTTTTTAAATTAATCTTCTCAATTTATCCGTTAAAACATATTCTATTTAAAATCTACTTTAAATTAATCTTCCCATAATTCTTTTTTGTCTCACTAATTCCCTTTAATCAATATCATTTTACACCCATGTGCGTAGCACGGGTCTAAACATCCCTAATGTAAAATTCTCTTTTTATAATCCTATAAATTTCCCAAAATATTGTATTTACTCCATATACTCCCTTATTTACCTCTTATTACTTTCATTCAGTATTTGTACCAAAAACGGCCTTTTAAAACATTCATATAACTGTTAATAATCTTATGTAGAAGTTCTTATTTAATTTTCCAAATAATTCCTTTTTATAAAATCTATTGATTTCATATAAATATTTTATTTTCAATATACACTTTGAAAATTCCCTTTTTACGTACCAGTATTTCTTATGGTGTTTAAAATACCAAATAACAAGACCAGTTTCATCATAATTAATCAGCGATTATATATAACATCATATATCACAATATATATAAAAATAATATTTTAAATATTAAGGGATCCAGTTGAATACCCCCAACCTATTTCCCTGCATTCACATATGCTAATCAACATTTAATACATATCAATATGAAATAAATAATAAATAGAATCCATATTTAACTAACGAATTCTATAAATAACTATACGTATAATTTTAACCAATTCATCCAAACAACCATCACACACAGCATTCAATCCTTTTTATCAATATTAAATAACGTTTATAAAATTATAAAACTGGAGAGTTAGTGAGATTACTCATATTGATGGTTAACTGTTAAATAACAGTCAACGTCGGTCGATTCAATCGGCGTTGTAACAACCCGTATTTTTGAATGACATGTTATAACATAAATGGAGGCAGAATTAAACTGTAAAATCTGAATCAAGGGAAACGGGCTATGCCATTGCGTTCGTCTCGGAAAAATACGCGAAATAGAGTCCGAGTTTTCGAAAATCGGAGTCCGTATGACCAAGATATGGCCTCGCGAAGTTTCACGAAAAATTCCCAAATTAAAGTATACTTAATTAAGTGAAATGGGTTGCGCAGAGAAATATATATATTGATATATATATATATATATATATATATAATTGAAAATTTAAATAAATAAATATGCAAAAATATTCAAAACAGCGAATTGGGAGAGGGGAATAACCGAACCGGCCGATTTTTGAGGTCGACCCGAGCCCGCTGGGTCGACTAGGGGTTAATCCAGGGTGTTTGGCTGTCAACCCATGGGCCGATTCGCTCAAATGCAGATTTTGCATTTGAATGGTTCTCATGGTTCATCTTTAATCTAAAGGCCCTAGATGGTTCCTACACTTGACTTCTTCCCCAAGACATGCTTTGATGGCTTGGATTGAATCTAGGTTTAATCCTATGGCCTAAAACACTTGCCTAATCTATAAATAAGACCCTAACCTACCATAAATCATCATTATTCATTCATACAACTAAACTATGGCAAAATCAATCCTCTCATGGCCTCCACTCTCTTCATAAAATTCCTAAATAAATTCCTAAGTGATTTTCCATGCATACAAGTGTTTTCAAACTTGTATGAGCATCATTAGCTTGCATTCAAGTCAAGTTTATATATTTGCATCATAAAGAAAGAGTCTTGATCATTTTGGCTCAAGGGTTTTGCTTGCATTTTGGGTTTAATTGATTTCATAAGGGCTTTGTCATATTTTTGTGACTTCTTAAGCATTGTAAGCCCTATTCTACTTTCATACTTAAACTCTAAAGTTAAATGTATGATATGCAAGTTTATATGCAAGTTTATCATGTTGTGATATGCAAGTTTATATGCAAGTTTATCATGTTGTGATATGCAAGTTTATATGCAAGTTTATCATGTTGTGATATGCAAGTTTATATGCAAGTATGCCAAGTTACGTTATGCAAGCTTATTTTGGGTTTATGAACATAAAGCTTTAAGCTTTATGCCAAAGGTTGCATTTTAGCAACATGTAAGTTATCATATCTCTTATGATAACTTGCATGTGAGGCTAAATGCGAATTTATGGCCATCTCTACATGTCATTTAGCACCATGTATCACCAATATGCTAAGTTTGGTTTTATGCATGCTTTTGAGGCCTAAAAATGTAATATGCAAGTGTATGAACATATGTACATTTCATATGCCACCATGTTAAGCTTGTGGCTTCAATACCTTTATGTCATGATTATGCCAAGTTCCCTCTTTCTATCCTTTATGCGCTATTGCGATATGTAAGCGATGGGATTGCGTTTGGGGTTGGGTAAACTTAAAAGTCATAAAACATAAGCTTGGGAATTTACCTATTAAGTTAGGTCTACCCATTGGGAATTTACCTATTAAGTTAGGTCTACCCAATTGCTTGAAAACTTGTAACATGTTTTGGAAACATGATGGACATGACACTTAGAAAAGATAAGTGTGGCCAACTCGAGGTTGGGTTGAGTTTGTAGCGTAAACCTACCCGGAACCGACCGGCTTAACTAGTTGCTACAAACAATAGGACCCAATGTGAGAAGTTGGTCATGTTGTACCTTGAACCCGAGGTTAGACCAAGTTGTGGTGTAAAGCTACCCGGACCCGCCCGGCTTAACTAGTAACCACAACAAGGTCTAATGTGAGAGGTTAAGGCGCATTAAATTAATTAATGCCTCGTGATTAGGGTTAAGTCATGGTCCACTTAATACTTAACCAATTTGGGCTTGGTAGATTAATCGGGGTTAAGTCGTGAACTCATCGTTACACTTAACCAAGTTAATCCAGGATTAGCAAGAGGGTTAAACCGTACTTAACCCACTAGAAAAATCCTAGCAATGGGGGCCTACTCCAGCAGTAATCCCAATTTAGTATCATCATGACCCTAGGGACTAGGCTAGGGTGGGGGCACGATTACTGGACTGGAGGTAAGTGACCAAAAGCGACGGCAGAGGGTACGCCGGTGTAGTTCCGGGCAGACTCTGGTCGTGCACATAGTCCGTAGCCGGAGAAAACATGCACGGGTACCAGTAGATCGGGACTGTGCACTCATGTTCATGGTGTCCAGGGGTTGACACCCTAGGGCTTGATACACCCGAAGGGTGGACCCGGCACAGTTCGACTACAATTATGATTGGGCCGTATTGACACCAACACGTGACGAGTTAGGCTTAGAGAGCCGATCGACTAGACCGTTTGGTTGGACCTTGTATTAGGGTCATTTCATGTTATTGGGCCAAAGCTTGGGCCAAGGGATCAATACTTGTTTATTCAAGTCATGTTAGTTTGCTAGTACACCTGTGGTGCAAAACCTTA
Source organism: Allium sativum (assembly GCA_030737875.1). Lineage (NCBI taxonomy): Eukaryota > Viridiplantae > Streptophyta > Magnoliopsida > Asparagales > Amaryllidaceae > Allium > Allium sativum. The sequence goes on along the minus strand of CM060909.1, from coordinate 941,837,794 downwards.
ATCCTGATTATGCGATGACACCTTCATCTACCTTGTTAGTTAATCATCATGCTAGTATATTGTTATCCTTATGTTCATCCCTGCTGCTCATGCTAGTTAACTTTATCAGTTTACATTGATTGTAGTAGGGCTTACTCAGTCTTTTTGACTGACCTGTTTTCTTTCGCCTCTTTTCTTCCGTTCCCCCCCCAGGTTCTCAGGGAGGGAATACTGGAGCTTAGCTTGGATTTTAGATTGCTTGCTTGTGGGATTTCAGCTCATGTACGGTTTCGACATGAAGCTAGCTATGGTTACCACTTAATTGGGGATAGCACTTATTTATTTCAGTTTTTCAGTTGATGTTGTTTTATCTAGACTTGTTTATTTGGAAAGCTATGTTGTACCAGACTTGTTTTGAAATGTTTTGAAATCTTCCATTGTTTTATCTATGTTATTTACTCTGTTTACATATATACATATGTTCTTGTTCTGCCTTGATATATCATTATGCATGTTTACCTGATTCAAACGCCCCTCCAAAGTCAGAGTGCTTGCAAGAGCCACCCTGGTGGAGGTGGGGTGTTACATTTGGTATCAGAGCATATGGTACGAGAAGGAACAAAAAGGCTTTTAGAAAACTTTTGGAAAACTATTTTCAAAACCAAGTATAAAGTATTTTCCAAAGAAAAGTCTAGTTTATTTTAAAGGCTATTCCCCAAAAAGCCGTTAGCAAAATTCCTTCGTTTTTCTCCATTCTGAATCTGTCTTTTTCTTCGTTTTCAGTATGGCCGATAACTTTGCTATTCCGGAGGGAGTACACATACCTGTTTGGTATAGGAGACTTTTGGAGGCTAGGTCGACCGAAGCCGGCCCCGCAGATGTTCCTCCTCCTCCTCCTCCGGTAGTTAATGTTCCTCCTCCTCCTCCTCCGGTGGTTAATGTTCCTCCTCCTCCTGTCGCTGAGGTTCCTCTTCCTCCTCCCCCTCAGCATCCTCAAGTGGACTTCGCAAAGACTTGCAAAGATTTCAAAGCAATGGGTGGCAAGAACTTTCAAGGCACTGAGACTTTTGTAGAGGCCAGAAATTGGTTGAAAGAGACCGAGGATTTGTTTGCTATCTTTGGGTTAGACGATCAGAGGAAGCTCTTGTTGGCGGTTTGGCTTATGAAGGATGAAGCCGCTTATTGGTGGGAAGTCACCAATGGTACTAGGCATGTTGAGACTTGGGCCGATTTCAGGGCAAGGTTCATGCTTAAGTTTCTATCTTCTGCTGAGGAGAATCTGCAAATGGAGAGGTTCATAACTTTGAAACAAGGAGATATGTCTGTCAAAGAATATGTGAACAAGTTCAATCAGTTAGCTCGTTTTGGCTTGGATATGGTGAATACTCCTCAGAGGAAGGCTCTTCGTTTTGCTAGAGGATTGAATGAGCCGTTGCAGGGATTGGCTATGTCACATATTCCCCATGGGGCCACGTTTGAGAGTTTGGTTGATATGGCGTTACTTTAGGGAGATGTCAAGAAAGAAACCAAGATGAATGATACTCAAGCCAAGAAGACTGATTCCCAGGGAAAAGGAAATCAGGGTAATCCAAGTGGTCAGAGCAGTCAAGGCGATCAGAACAAGAACAAGAGTCAAGGCAACAAGGGGAACAACAACAAGGGCAATAACAACAAGGGTAAGAACAACAAGGGGAAGTGTCATTATTGCGGTTCAGTTGGGCATCTTATTAAGGATTGTAAGAAGAGGAAAAGGAAGAATGGTGAATGCTTTTTCTGCGGTGATACTGGACATTTCAGTAAGGATTGCCCGAGGAAGCAAGGGCAAGGCCAGGGTCAGACTCAACGTGCTGGACCTTCTGGAGGGCAAGTTCATGCTCTCAATGTCGCTCCAGTTCCCGATCGAGGTAGTATTTCTGTTGAGAGCCTTGTATATATTTCTGATTTTCCAGTTCGTACATTGTTTGATTCTGGTGCATCGCATAGCTTTATCTCATCTGATCTTGTTGATAGTTTGCACCTTAGTACTAGCTTGGTAGATGATCCCGTCTGTGTCTGAAATCCTATTGGGGGTTCCGCCCATTTGTCTATAATATGTGGGGATTTGAGGATCTCTATACTTAGTGTAGAGTTCTTGTGCAGTGCTTATGTTCTTGGTTTTAGGGGATACAGATTGATATTGGGCATGGATTGGCTGTCCAGATATGGAGCCATTCTTGATTGTGAGCATAGGGTTGTGAGGCTCGTGACTCGCCTCGGAAACACCCTAGAGATTTCTTGTGATCTGAGAGGTCCCGTCATGTTGTGCTATCTGGAATCACTCGACTCGTCAATGGAAACTCTTCAGTCTGTGAGAGTGGTTCGAGAGTATCCGGATGTTTTCGATGAAGTTAGGGGGTTGCCCCCTAAGCGAGAGATTGATTTCCGCATTTATCTGGTGGATAATGCAAAGCCTGTTTCTTTGCCCGTTCGGCACATGGCTCCGCGTGAAAGGCGGGAGCTAAGTAAGCAAGTGAAAGAGTTGCTTGAGAAGAACTTCATTAGACGAAGTATATCTGAATGGGGAGCGCCTGTGGTATTTGCTACCAAGGCGGATGGTTCTCTCCGACTTTGCGTTGACTATCGAGAGTTGAATAAGCTGACTAAGAAGAACAGACACCGGTTACCGAGGATTGATGATCTCTTTGACCAGCTTGTCGGTGCTTCTGTTTTCTCTCAGCATGATCTTGCTACGGGGTTCCATCAGCTCAGGGTAGCTGAAGATAGTATAGACAAGACTGCGTTCAGAACTCCAGATGGATTCTTCGAATGGCTTGTCATGCCGTTCGGCTTGACTAATGCACCCGCATATTTCGTGGACTTGATGAGTAGGGTGTTCAGGGAGTTCTTGAACAAGTTTGTCGTGGTCTTCGTAGATGATATTCTGATCTTCTCTAAGGATGAGGAAGAGCACGCAAGGCATCTCATGGAGGTGATGGATACGCTTAGAGCGCATCAGTTGAAGGCCAAGTTCTCTAAGTGTCACTTTTGGAGAAGGGAAGTTAGATTCCTTGGGCATATAGTATCTAAGCAAGGCTTAGCGGTGGATCCCGCTAAGGTAGTGGCAGTTCAGGATTGGAAGACTCCAAGGAATGCAACCGAAGTGAGAAGTTTTCTAGGTCTTGCGGGTTTCTACCGGAAGTTCATCAAGGACTTCGCAAAGATATCCGCTCCTCTCACTAAATTGACGAAGAAGAATTTAGTTTTTGCTTGGAGCATAGAATGCGAGCTTGCTTTTCAGAAGCTCAAGAGAGCCCTCACATCAGCACCTGTTCTAGCTTTGCCCGATGGAGGGAAGTTATTTACCGTATACACCGATGCATGTGGCACGGGGTTAGGAGCTGTTCTTATGCAAGAAGGAAGAGTGATATGCTTTGGCGGTAGACAACTCAAAGTGCATGAGAAGAATTATCCCACTCATGACTTAGAGTTGGCAGCAATAGTATATGCACTCAAGGCTTGGTGCCATTATCTTCTGGGAGAAAGATTTGAGCTTTATACCGATCACAAGTCATTGAAGTATCTCTTTTCTCAGAAGGATCTAAATCTGAGGCAACAAAGATGGATGGAATTCTTGGCGTCCTACGATTTTGAGATAGCTTATACCCCTGGCAAGGGGAATGTGGTAGCAGATGCATTGAGTAGAAGAAGGTTGACCCTAAGTCCTCTATTCGTTGAGATGAAGAATTTAGAGTATGTGGCAACCTTTGATTTCTCTTTGGCGATTGAGTCGATGACCGGTTCTTTAGCATCTCTGGAACTCAGACCTACCCTTCTTGATCAAGTTGGGGCTTCGTAGAGAGAAGACCCTCAGATAGTTGAGATTATGGATAAGCTAATTCGAGGAGAGACGTCTAGTCATCTCGCTCGATATTCTATTGATGACAAGGGTTGGCTGAGGAGAGACGGAAGGTTATGTGTTCCAATGGTAGAAGATCTAGTAAGAAGAGTTCTTGAGGAAGCGCATCGCTCTAAGTTGACTATACATCCGGGCGGAGATAAGATGTATAAAGATATGAAGCGCATTTTCTTTTGGCCTGGGATGAAGAAGGATGTGGCAGAATTTGTCTCTAGATGTATCATTTGCCAGCAAGTTAAGGCCGAGTCGAAGAAGCCCGGTGGGCTATTGCATCCTCTAGACGTTCCACTATGGAAGTGGGAGAGTATTTCCATGGATTTTATCGATGGGCTACCAAGGTCAAGGAAAGGGAATACGAGCATTTGGGTTATTGTGGATAGACTTACGAAGGGTGCTCATTTCATTCCGGTGAAGAGCAAGAGGACCGCATCTTGGCTAGCGTCTGTATATCTTCGTGAGATTGTGAGACTACATGGAGTCCCTTCTAGTATAGTCAGTGACCGTGACCCAATCTTTACAAGTCAATTCTGGAATAACTTGCAAGAAGCTATGGGCACAAGGTTGAATCTAAGTACGGCTTATCACCCACAGACGGACGGTCAAACCGAAAGGGTGAATAGGGTACTCGAGGATCTGTTGAGGCTTTGTATTCTGGATTTTGGTGGTACTTGGGAAGACCATCTTCCTCTTGTTGAGTTTGCATATAATAACAGTTATCAGGCAAGCATAGGGATGGCACCATTTGAAGCTTTATATGGGAGGCCGTGCAAGTCGCCTACATGTTGGTGGGAGACTACAGATGAGCTTATACTTGGGCCTGATATGATCAGAGATACATCCGAGAAGATCGAGTTGATTCGGAGACGGATGAAAGCGGCCCAAGACCGACAGAAATCCTATGCTGATAAGCGAAGAACGGATTTGGAGTTTGATGTTGGGGATATGGTTTTCGTGAAGGTTTCTCCTTTGCGGAATGTGGTCCGATTTGGAGCTGTTGGGAAGTTGGCACCGAGGTTTGTTGGACCATTCCCTATTATAGAGAGGATCGGGCAGATGGCTTATAGAGTGAAGTTGCCCGAGAAGCTTGCTGGAGTACACGATGATTTTCATGTCTCGCATCTCCGGAAGTGTTTACATGAATCAGCAGAGGTTGTTGAGCCAAGTGTTCTAAAAGATGTAGAAGTGGAGAAAGAGGCTACCTTGAGGAGAGCTCCGATTCGTATCTTGGGGACGGAGACCAAGAAGCTAAGGAATCGAGAGGTCAAATTGGTGAAGGTTCAATGGGGTGAAGCCGAAGAAGACGCAACTTGGGAAACCGAGGAGAAGATGCGTGGGCTTTATCCATTCCTTTTTGAGGGTACACTCTCAATCTCTTTTCTTTGTTAGCATATCTTTCTCTTTGCTATCCATGTTTATCTAGTTTATCGTGTTAATCTTGTCATGAGAACCTTAGGTAGAAACCCTTTGGATGAAACATGTGTTTGAAACATGTTATGCTTGATGGTTGCAAGTGGTTGCAAGTGTTTGCAAGTGGATACTCGTGGATGCATAATACACGTTAGGCACTAAGATCGGCTCACACACTTTCATACCGCATATGCATGAGTGTTTATGCTTATTCATGGATGAAAACTTGTTATGCTATCACGTGGATGTTGCATATGGATGAATGTTATGTGCACTCATGAAGAGATTATAAATTATGTTAGGAATTTGCATACATATGGACTCATTTCACTAACATATTTTGCATTAAGGGGGTTTACTGAATCAGTAACCTCCTGATTTTCGCATTAGATAAGTACATATACACACACCTTTGCATATGATCATACAGCATTTAGAACCTTTTAAGGACAATGATTGCTCGTGGATGATGTTTTGAGTAGATGGATGATGGATGGTAGGATACGTTCTTCCTAACTTGGAGATTTCGGGGACGAAATCCTTTTAGGAGGGAAGAATGTAACAACCCGTATTTTTGAATGACATGTTATAACATAAATGGAGGCAGAATTAAACTGTAAAATCTGAATCAAGGGAAATGGGCTATGCCATTGCGTTCGTCTCGGAAAAATACGCGAAATAGAGTCCGAGTTTTCGAAAATCGGAGTCCGTATGACCAAGATATGGCCTCGCGAAGTTTCACGAAAAATTCCCAAATTAAAGTATACTTAATTAAGTGAAATGGGTTGCGCAGAGAAATATATATATTGATATATATATATATATATATAATTGAAAATTTAAATAAATAAATATGCAAAAATGTTCAAAACAACGAATTGGGAGAGGGGAATAACCGAACCGGCCGATTTTTGAGGTCGACCCGAGCTTGCTGGGTCGACTAGGGGTTAATCCAGGGTATTTGGCTGTCAACCCGTGGGCCGATTCGCTCAAATGCAGATTTTGCATTTGAATGGTTCTCATGGTTCATCTTTAATCTAAAGGCCCTAGATGGTTCCTACACTTGACTTCTTCCCCAAGACATGCTTTGATGGCTTGGATTGAATCTAGGTTTAATCCTATGGCCTAAAACACTTGCCTAATCTATAAATAAGACCCTAACCTACCCTAAATCGTCATTATTCATTCATACAACTAAACTATGGCAAAATCAATCCTCTCATGGCCTCCACTCTCTTCATAAAATTCCTAAATAAATTCCTAAGTGATTTTCCATGCATACAAGTGTTTTCAAACTTGTATGAGCATCATTAGCTTGCATTCAAGTCAAGTTTATATATTTGCATCATAAAGAAAGAGTCTTGATCATTTTGGCTCAAGGGTTTTGCTTGCATTTTGGGTTTAATTGATTTCATAAGGGCTTTGTCATATTTTTGTGACTTCTTAAGCATTGTAAGCCCTATTCTACTTTCATACTTAAACTCTAAAGTTAAATGTATGATATGCAAGTTTATATGCAAGTTTATCATGTTGTGATATGCAAGTTTATATGCAAGTTTATCATGTTGTGATATGCAAGTTTATCATGTTGTGATATACAAGTTTATATGCAAGTATGCCAAGTTATGTTATGAAAGTTTGGGTTGAACATTTTGTTCATGCTATCATGTTATGCAAGCTTATTTTGGGTTTATGAACATAAAGCTTTAAGCTTTATGCCAAAGGTTGCATTTTAGCAACATGTAAGTTATCATATCTCTTATGATAACTTGCATGTGAGGCTAAATGCGAACTTATGGCCATCTCTACATGTCATTTAGCACCATGTATCACCAATATGCTAAGTTTGGTTTTATGCATGCTTTTGAGGCCTAAAAATGTAATATGCAAGTGTATGAACATATGAACATTTCATATGCCACCATGTTAAGCTTGTGGCTTCAATACCTTTATGTCATGATTATGCCAAGTTCCCTCTTTCTATCCTTTATGCGCTATTGCGATATGTAAGCGATGGGATTGCGTTTGGGGTTGGGTAAACTTAAAAGACATAAAACATAAGCTTGGGAATTTACCTATTAAGTTAGGTCTACCCATTGGGAATTTACCTATTAAGTTAGGTCTACCCAATTGCTTGAAAACTTGTAACATGTTTTGGAAACATGATGGACATGACACTTAGAAAAGATAAGTGTGGACAACTCGAGGTTGGGTTGAGTTTGTAGCGTAAACCTACCCGGAACCGACCGACTTAACTAGTTGCTACAAACAATAGGACCCAATGTGAGAAGTTGGTCATGTTGTACCTTGAACCCGAGGTTAGACCAAGTTGTGGTGTAAAGCTACCCGGACCCGCCCGGCTTAACTAGTAACCACAACAAGGTCTAATGTGAGAGGTTAAGGCGCATTAAATTAATTAATGCCTCGTGATTAGGGTTAAGTCATGGTCCACTTAATACTTAACCAATTTGGGCTTGGTAGATTAATCGAGGTTAAGTCGTGAACTCATCGTTACACTTAACCAAGTTAATCCAGGATTAGCAAGAGGGTTAAACCGTACTTAACCCACTAGAAAAATCCTAGCAATGGGGGCCCACTCCAGCAGTAATCCCAAGTTAGTATCATCATGACCCTAGGGACAAGGCTAGGGTGGGGGCACGATTACTGGACTGGAGGTAAGTGACCAAAAGCGACGGCAGAGGGTACGCCGGTGTAGTTCCGGGCGGACTCTGGTCGTGCACATAGTCCGTAGCCGGAGAAAACATGCACGGGTACCAGTAGATCGGGACTGTGCACTCATGTTCATGGTGTCCAGGGGTTGACACCGTAGGGCTTGATACACCCGAAGGGTGGACCCGGCACAGTTCGACTACAATTATGATTGGGCCGTATTGACACCAACACGTGACGAGTTAGGCTTAGGGAGCCGATCGACTAGACCATTTGGTTGGACCTTGTATTAGGGTCATTTCATGTTATTGGGCCAAAGCTTGGGCCAAGGGATCAATACTTGTTTATTCAAGTCATGTTAGTTTGCTAGTACACCTGTGGTGCAAAACCTTAATCCTGATTATGCGATGACACCTTCATCTACCTTGTTAGTTAATCATCATGCTAGTATATTGTTATCCTTATGTTCATCCCTACTGCTCATGCCAGTTAACTTTATCAGTTTACATTGATTGTAGTAGGGCTTACTCAGTCTTTTTGACTGACCTGTTTTCTTTCGCCTCTTTTCTTCCGTTTCCCCCCCCCCCAGGTTCTCAGGGAGGGAATACTGGAGCATAGCTTGGATTTCGGATTGCTTGCTTGTGGGATTTCAGCTCATGTACGGTTTCGACATGAAGCTAGCTATGGTTACCACTTAATTGGGGATAGCACTTATTTATTTCAGTTTTTCAGTTGATGTTGTTTTATCTAGACTTGTTTATTTGGAAAGCTATGTTGTACCAGACTTGTTTTGAAATCTTCCGCTGTTTTATCTATGTTATTTACTTTGTTTACATATATACATATGTTCTTGTTCTGCCTTGATATATCATTATGCATGTTTACCTGATTCAAACGCCCCTCCAAAGTCAGAGTGCTTGCAAGAGCCACCCTGGTGGAGGTGGGGTGTTACAGGCGTGTTATTTTGCCAAATTTCAAACGAACCCCAACTGACTCCAGACCATTTCCGTTGCGAAGCCAGCAACTGTATGATTCCAACAATACCAAGTTCATGTGATTTTTGATAATGTTAGAGCAAATTATTAAGTTAATAAGTTGACATACCATGTAAATTAATTAACTAAATTCCTTTAATTTAAATGGGCTTACGTTCATTTTTCTCGGCCCAAACCGCATATTCAGATCCACGCAGGCTTCTTTCTCGAAAACAAAATGAATAGACCCGTTACTTGCTTCTTCTTCCAACCACATGTTACTCAGCTTGAAACTGTGATCTCCATTGTCGTTCCCCTTCCTTGCTCCATCTTCTTTAAATTTATGTCGCTCCAGTAAATATCCCTTCCACCATACCATAACGCGCAGGCCCTCCCCTTTGTCCACTGATTCACATCCAACTTCCTGACCATTTTCTTCTTTTGTGTATTTTTATTCTTTTAATACTTTTTGGGATTCACATTTAAACCCAACTTAGTTAAATCACTACCGCACCCGCTCCAAACCCCACTTCAATCCGTTTGTTTTCTTTCCCTTCCACAGACATGTGTATCATGTAAAAACTTTCCCATCCTTTATGTATGATTTTCAAACTAAACACCAAAGTACTCCACATACATTTCCTAAACTTGCTCCAATTCTCAAACCCATCCCAAACTACCCATAACGCACGCAAATAACATGTGAATGCACTGCTTCCCATCAAATTATCCCACTCACGTGTACTGTGCTAGTTCAGCCGAGGTCCTCCTCCCTCCGAAAACATTTCAGCCTCCATTTCCTTTATTTTATTTTATATATGTATATATTATACCCTTAGGCTTCACATAAGTACTTCAGCCCAACACCATTCGTTAGCACCCTCCAGTCCCTGTCAGAACGCATGCGAGCTGCGGCCAATCCATGTTTTTGTTCGAACGCCATTGGAAAACTTTGCATCCTTTGTCTGACTACCTTTCTTCACGTTAAAACCAAATGACCCGCTCCAAACTTCTGTTCTATACATGCATGGCCATATGTACGCAAGGCCAGACCACACAACTACATGCCGCATGATCTTCTTCCCTTTTTCCTGTAAAACGAAGCTACCCCTTTCATCTCTCCACTGTTCTTCATCAAACCATTTGTGACAAACATCTCCATGTCCACTATATCCCGCTGCCATGAAATCCAATCCAGTTTCTCTCCTTTTACACATTCCCACTAGCTTAGACTGGTTTGGTGTACTTGGTACTATAAAAATCAGCATGTATGCTGATATATACATAAGTTTGTTTAGAGGAGTTTGATTTCTTTTTAGAAGGAAGGACCACAGAATTTGATTTGCGTGATGAATCAAAGGAGGGTTAGAATTCCGTCGAAGGTTTGCTCACCTTTTATGTTTTCAGCAGTTGGCAAATGTTTAAGAACAAAGCTATATATAGTGTTAATTTGCTTAACAACCAAGTAAAATAAATTAAATATATATATACACACACAATTTCTTAATAGCTAAGGATACTACTGATACTTCACTTTAGCGATTTGCAATATACTGTAGTGCGTGTCTTTCCTTTGTCATGAGGCAGTAGTTGTTTGATTGGAAAGGACAAAGGGGTGCACCTTTAGTTTGAAACAGTAGACATGAATACAAGTATAAAAAATATATACCGCGATCCTTAACAGTTAAGGAAAAGAGAGTATGTATAGGGGACAAGGAAAAACATTGCTGCAACAAAACGAAGTGAGTGAAGTGAGATCGTATTTAAGAGAGTGGCAGAATTTTGTGTACAGGTATATGCAGGTAGGGATGTAAATCGGTCGGGCCGGACCGGACAGAGGTGTGTTCAGTTTCTGTCCTAAAAAAAATCGGACCGAACACGGACCGAACACGGACCGGACCAAATTTTTTCTCGGATAAATTTCGTTGTCCTAAATAAAATCGGTCAGACACGGACAAGGTCGGACTCGGTCGGACATGGCTATTTACATCACATTTTGTCCATTTTACTAGATTTTCTCTCAACTATACGCCAAATTTCAAGTAATTCGGACGAATTCGGACGAGCATGGACCGGACATGATTTTTTATCGTACAAATCTTGTTGTCCTAACTCGTGTCCTAAATGAAAATCGGACGGACTCGGACGGAGGTATTTCGGTCACGGACACGAACGGACGTCGGACACTCGGACAAAATTTACAGCCCTATATGCGGGGGGGGGGGGGGGGGGGTTCCTCATTAAAGAAAAAGTGGGAATTAATTGAATGGCAAGGATGCTTGCTTCAGAAGGAAGGTAAGGTGAAAATAGAGGACGATTGCACAAAAGAAAATAATGTCAAATATAATATGTTTTAAATTATAAAGTGTAGTGTACCCAATTATGGAAAATACTATTCATGTACAAGTCGTTACAGACAAGAATAAAAGTACAATCGTATCCAATAATGCATCACAATACCAAAAATATAATAATATAGACACGTTAGCTTATTCTGTGAAACCCCAATATCGCTGATATAAGGTGCAAAATACTCCAAAATAAAAAGTGCTCCACGACATTTTGGGCTCGATTATAATTTATATTATAATTAATTCATTCAACTGTCGTTTAATTAAATATTCGTTATTACAACTCGAATATAAACCTTATTAAATATCTCATATTGTCCATTTTTCACAATATAGCCAAACCAACTATTTCCGACCATTCCGGAAAATATATTATGATTCCATTATTAATATTAATTAAATAATCTAAATTATTCAAATTAATACCATTTAAGTTATTAAATGAAGATATTAAATTAATTAATTATTAAATCAACAAAAATACGGGTCGTTACATTTAATCTAGTTAAATAAATAAGTTAGGGAATTAAATTTGTAATTGAAATCAATTTGATGATAATTAATTATTATTGAGGTATATTAAACCAAGGTAAATATTAATGATTAATATAAATTGAATGATTGATAGAGTGGATTGTACGTTGTTTGTTATTTGGATATTAGATTGGTTGAAATAAAATTCATCAAGATTTTAATAAAAGAGTTGAATGAATTAAAACTAAATTTCAGGATTATGATTTGAAATGGAACCACACATATGAATTAAAAACTGAAGGACTTAAACCTATGTTCGGTACCCCTTTTAAAATGAATGATATTTCATTTTGGTCTGGGAATTAGTGTTGTTATGTTTATTAATCATGGAATGTTATTTTAGAATTTCATGTATTTGTGACTTATATGTTGAATTAGTTGAGTACAGGTGTCAGATGACTTGAGATTTGAGTTTGATTGCACATAAATTGAGCCAGTATGCTCAGTAGCGCTCGTAAAAGGTACGCCTGGGTTTTGGTTTTTGTTTTTCGACCATATGAGTCGATATATATATATATATATATATATATATATATATAATTTGTTCCTGCGATATCGTAGAAGTCACTCCGTACAGGGGAGACTCTGTCGAATTTTTCCAGGAATTTGAAGTGTTAGAAAATTTCTGATATTTTTGGAAAATTTATTTTACAATAATGAATTATTTTTCAATTTAAAATAAACTGGATTCAAAAAATTAATGGGATTCATAACATTTTTCCTACCTTAGTAACTTCGGGGACGAAATTCATTTAAGGAGGGAGGAATGTAATGTCCCGTATTTTTGGTCATCATATATTTAATATATGTTATTATTTTAAATATTATATTTGGAATATTAATTAATATTAATATTGAATTCATTAATAAAACGACGATTGAGTATATATAAATTATATTTAATTATAAATGAGCTCGAAATGGTGCTGTAGTTCGTAATATGGAGTTTTGAATTTTGATTGGATATACAGGATCCAATATAAGTCAGATTTATGTGTTTGTGTTTCTTCTTTTTCTATTCTATTATTTCTTTCTTATCTCATCCTCTATATTCTTTCTGATAAATAACTGCTTTTCAGTGCAATTTGGTTTGGACATGAGTTGTGATTGTCATTCCAAAGGGTATGGAAAAGTCGGGACGTTACAATAATAACTTGCTTTAATTATATTAAAACAAGTAGTTCGATTTATAAACGTTGTTTTAGAAATGAAGTGGAATAACTGTTATTAAATAATTTGAAAATATAATGATGAGTTTAGGAGGCAGAAATTGAGAAATCATTTCAAAAGGAAACGATGAAATTATTTCGATGTTCAAAATGTAAGTAGGATTGAAATAAATCCGTAAGGATTTATAATTAGGATTCGACTGTGTCGAATATTATAAAAATAATTTATTTTTATAAATTATATACAATGGAATTCATAATTTGACAAGATAATTAATATTTGGATTTATTATCGAATATGAAATCGAGATTAAGTTATAACTTATAAAACGAGTTTACGAAATGAAATATAAAGTATGAATTTATAAAATAACAAGATAAATGGAATTTTAAACTTTAATGGTATTTATTATTTAAATCAAGATTGGATTTAATTAATTGAGTCCATATATCTATAGAGGAATAATATTCACATTTAAAGTGAATATGATTTAAAAGCAAATGTTTTGCAGATTAAATGGGTTATAAAGGGAGATTGATAAATATTTGAAGTTATAAATTCAAAAGTGAATTTAGAAACCAAGTTAACTTGAAACGGTGGATTAATTCTGACATTTGGAATGTTAGTCGAATATAGATTATTCGAAAGAGAGTTATAAGTTGAAATTCGATTATATCAAATCCATAAAGGTACTATTTACTTTCCCTTTTTAATCAAATATTATTTATTTATTTTAAATAAAGAATCAAAGTTATATTTTAAATTCAAATAGTTTGAAAGTAGGTATTATTACGCTATCGTTATAATCAATGTTTTATAAAACGTTCGTTCAAACTTATATACATGGATTTTGGAAAAAGTTTCTAAATGTAACAAGAGATGTTTCTAAGTATAGAAAATGAATGATTATGAAGTCAAGAATGGAGTTAACTAAATTAGAAACAGACTATAGATTAGTTATGTTGAATGGCTTTTTGAGTATCGATCTGATGTTGGTGTCGGTCTTCAGGGTTGATACTTAGGGAGTTGTTCTCTTACTAGTTTACGATTAGGGACTGATGGATGTGAAAGATTAGTGATGCATGAATAAGTTATGGAAATGTTTTCCAATGTTAATAACGTAGATTTTTGAAATACGGGAAATAAGGAGCTGTGAGTATATGGAAATGTTTATTGAAAAATCGTGAAAGGCTAAACGAGTTGGAGGAATACTTGGGTAAGGATATTGAAAGAGAATTGGAAAATGGATAATTTAATGATAAATTTAATCAAAGGGACTTGGTGTTGATTAATGGTTGATCGATATAATTTCCAATTGGATATAAGATCAGTGGTTGTATGGTTGTTTTCCTTTGATAGTTAAATCACCGGCTATCAAAGTTTTGACCATTTTCTGTTGTCACTACAGAGAGACTAGAATCAGATTTATTATCTTAAAACCACTTCGCTTAGGCATTAGTGTTGCGAACCACAAATGATGTAGTTAATTAAAGACGGAGTTTATGCAAAGGCTGTTCTAGCGATCCTAGGTAGAAGTTGCGTAAAATGGATTTACATAATAGTGTATTCGGTTTGTCCAGACCCAGGACAACTTGAATGGACGGATGTATGACAAAGTATACCTAATAGATCGCGTAAGTTGATCTTTCCAAACATATTCACGTTTGGTGGCAGAGAAATTTGTTTCTCTTAGCTTTACACCCCTGGTATTTTTGGCTAAATCAGTTTGTAATTTGGCAGGTTCAACGATGTGGCCTTCAAAGTAAATGGTGGCCAGATGCTCAAAGATATGTTTTGATGTCAAGCGTCATGAACCGGGAAATGACAAAAATTGGGTAGGCAACATGGCTAAGTGGGTCGCTCCCAATTAGGGTATATTGTCACCATCTAGAGAATATTCATATTTGTTACTTCTTTTTACTTCTGTATCTCGCGGAAAACGATTATGTTGGTATACCAACCGTAAGGTGACAATATATTCGAAACATTCAAGCAAAATGAATGGTCGGTCATGTGTGGCCGAGTTACACGATGTTCTTGTTGAACTCTAGTGTATCTCCCCTAGAGTACACTGATCGGAAGGTGGTTCCATACCTTGTCATAGTTGGAAATTCGTTTCCCAATACGAGCCCGTAGTTCTTGATTGTATATTATATATGTGGAGCATGAGATGAAAATGTTCCGCTACATTGCTATGTACTTGTATTAGACACTATTATAATATCAGAATAGTATTGTTCAAAGGAAAATGTGTTGGGTTACCGTAAGGTAAAAACCATCCGTGTTTATGTGTAGATTGGTCTTACGATTATCACTTATTTGAGAAGTTTTTTTAAAAGTTAAACCAAGTGATTGGTCTTTACTCACACCAGTCTCATGACTGACCCACAGTTTATTTTGTTTTACCCTAAACTTTTGGGTGCCCAAATTTTTACGGGTACTCAAGTAGTCGGGATTTTTCAGATATGCTTGGAGGAGCTTGAAGTAAGAGGCTTCAACCTTAGATATACATAGAGTTTATTTCCTCTATGATGTTGTGTGATTGTACTCTGATAATGGTATGTATAAAAAGTTACAATTTTGTATTTCCAAAGTTATAAATAAGATATTTTATTTGTTCCGCTGTGAGATTCGTGTTTACTATGATTCTTTTTGGTTGTGATCTTCTTCTTCTATTCTATTCTAATTTCCTTTCTTTTTATTTCTCACCCTGTAACTTCTTTCTACTAATGATATGGTATTTTCGGTGCTTGAATAGTAAATATGGGTTTTGTGTTGGTTTTCAGGGTCGAAAATCCCTATTTATTACAGTGGTATCAGAGCTGAAGATTAAGTGATTGCCTTGGCTCTGTGGCGTAACTCAGTACAGATAGGGTTAGTAATACTCTAGACTGAGTTTAGTATACGTATACGAGAGTGCGTATTTGTAGATTTATATAAAAATTGTTGTATATTGTGGAGAGTTATTGGTTGAGTTGCTTATGAATTCTAGTCGATAGTGGGGCACCACAAGATCGATAGGAATTTCTAAACGCTTGAATATTATGAACCGACATGATATGTGTAACGACCCGTATTTTTGGCAGCCAAATATTTTATTTTATTTATTATTTTAAATATTATATTTGAAATATTAATGGATTTTAATATTTAATTCGTATTTAAAACGAAGTTAAAACGTTAAATTTATATATAATTATAAAACGAGGTCGTAACAGCGCATCAGTTCGAAATATTGAGTTTTGAACTTTAATTGAATATACAGAATCCGTTTTAAGTCGGATTTCTATGAAACAAGAAACCTTTGGATCTTGTTGATTATAATTTCCTATTGAAAGAGAAAAAATTAGATTTCATATTATAGATTGTTAGTTATATCCAATTCAAATTTTAAAATAGTCGTTATGGAATCGTCTATAAATAATAACGTTTTATTTAATAAATATAAGGGGTTGTTAATAAAATTGAATATCGTTTAACTTAAAATTTGATTGAAATGATTTAAGGATGGATATATACTATTAGAATATATTGGAAGTTAATAGAAATTTTAAGATAATCAGTTTAATGTTGATTTGACAAAAGTATGAATTTTATATTGATTCAATCTAGTTATCAATAGTCAATCCTGAGACGGTCACAGATGTCAATGAAATCAATTTCATTGCATCCATAATGGTATGTTGTTGTAAAATTTTCGGTTTTGTTGCAATTAGAGCTCTGTATTTGATCGTCCGAATAATACATGTTGAACATTATATGTTAAACAACAGACCTCTTTCGGGTAAAAGAAAAATCTCTGTTAGTTAATATTTCCAGCTTGTGAATTTCCACTGTGCACATTTTTATAAAGTCAAAACAAATCCCAAAAATCCCGTGCAAAACAATCGTTTAAAAATCTGCACAAATCTTACGTGTTCTTTGGGTCAAACAAATCGGCCAAATTTGTTTTAATTCGGTAAAATAATAATAATACATATCATCAAATTGTTCTCCCCACCCTCCACGTGTACGCCACTTGCGAAAATCTTATGCAAACCATGTAAGGCTGTCTAATTAGAAGTAAATGCATGTAAACCCTTCTCCAATATGATACTGTAGGCTTAAAGTGACGGGCCGTCTTTATAAAAATAAATAAATTCGGTTCCTTTCATTAGAAGCCACAGAACCAACGTATATATATATATCCAACTGTACAGAGTGTAGCAGGTTTCGTATTAGGAAAGAATTGAACATTGGTATGGGAGTGACAGTGGCAGAGTGAATTCAAGCTTGGGTTAAGGAATTTGGGAATGTAGTGGTAATCGGCCAAGTTCAAAATCATAAATGTAATTATTAGTTTTTAAATAACAGTGATTTAGGATTTATTTTATAATTGATATCATATTAATGGTGAACATTAATGTGTTGCAGGCAATTAAGGTAGGGAAAATCGGACCTGGGAAACTGTCGGGAAAGAATAAGGTAGAAGAAAATAAATCGGCTAATATCAACAGATGTAATTAGTTTAATTAAAAATATTAATTAAGGATGTTAATTTTATAATTAAATTATATAACTTTAAATATTAACAATACGATCATATGTTATCAGAATTGGACAACCCAGGTGTTATTGGACTCGTCTTGATGAGCACTACAATATGAAACGGATCTGGACCCAGTTGGAATCAACTGAGATTTTTAATTAAATCAAAAACGTGTTTAATTTAATTAAGACCAACCATTTAAACAATGATATCAAATCATGGTGCGTTAAACTCACTCAGTTCTTTCCACTTATATTTTATATAAGTCGGGTTTTTAATTTTTTGTGTTATGGTTGCTAATAGTTGACTGTGGTTAATTTTTATATTTATATATTGATTTAACCCATGGAATTAAACGGTTGTTTGATTTCCATTTAAAACCAAACCGTTATTTTAACGGTCGGTCCCAATTATGATAACTTACCTTATTGGTCACTTTTATAAAATAAACGTGTTTAATTTAATGAATTTGTTTGAATTGCTATGGTTGAGTTAAATGAATTGGTTGATATTGAATTGTCGTTCTTGATTATTATGAAACCACTATTATTTGAATTGAATGATTATACTGGGATAACGTATTTGGATACAAGGAAGAACATGTTGGAGGGATCCAACGGGATTCCTCAAATATATTTAATGTTGTTTATGGACTGTTCCGATTAGATGATTGATTTGATTGTTGACCGTTGACCTGAAATTCAACCTTTGTTTTGTTTAAACCAATTGGCAATATTGGTTGAGTAATTGGCAGTATATGGCATATAAATCAATCGTTTTCTTCAAATATGGACATACCGTTAGGTGAATCGAATAAATGAAGTTATAAAATTTATTTTTATAACCGAAGATAAATTTTTTTAAATATATTATTTTGAATAAAAGTTATTAAAAAGAAATAAATATTTATAGTTATTATTTTGGTAATTATTAAATGGTTTTATAAAATTAATTTTCATATTAATAAAATGGATAAGCAAGTAAGCTGAAATTACCAAGTTGAGTAATAACCAAGATTAACTGTAAACGTAAGATTAATTTGAATTGATTATTATTTAATTAATATTAACCAAAGTAAAGGTGATTATTTAAATTAATTATATTATTGATTAATTTAAATGAAAAGACCAATTGGAATGGATTAACGAGTTAACCAGATGTAGAGTTGACCAAGTCAACTGGGTTAACTAGAATGGATTTATTAATTTCATTTGTAATGGAAATAGTTAATGACGAGGTAAACCATTTTTTTTTGATAAAGGGTTGAAACACAATATTATTTATTT
Organism: Allium sativum; assembly: GCA_030737875.1. NCBI lineage: Eukaryota > Viridiplantae > Streptophyta > Magnoliopsida > Asparagales > Amaryllidaceae > Allium > Allium sativum. The sequence goes on along the minus strand of CM060909.1, from coordinate 941,819,000 downwards.
AATAAGAACAAAGTGGGAAATCTTGGGATTTAAAGTTCATTAATGAAGAATATGAAGTTAAAGTCTGTTTCTAATTAAATGAATTTTTAAGTGATTTTATATTTTTAATAATACAAGTTAAGTTAAAGTTTAAATTGAATTTTTATTCTATTTAATGGGATTCTATAAATCCAAATCGAACCAAGTTGTAAAAAAAGATCAAGTTTAATGAATGTGGTTTAAATGTTTAAAATTGGTAAAACGAGTGATTAGAAATGGTTTACGAAAGGAATAAAAGGCTGAAGATGTAGAATGAAAGAATTGAAACCTAACTGGAGATCGGTCATGTTAAATGATTTTCCGAATATTGATCTGAGGTTGGTTTCAGCCTTCGGGGTTGATATTTAAAAGATTATTTACTTACTGATTTACGGTTCGGAATTAAGTAAGTTTTGAAATGGGAAATCAAAATGGAAACCAAAGTTTGAAATAAAGTGGTTGGGTGAGTAGAGTGTGATCTTGATTCACAATATTAAATAAGCGACGAAGTTTAATTGGGGTATAACTGAAATGGGATTTGTTTGATATTAGGATAAATATTGGATTTTGAATTACAACTCATTCCTATCTTAAGATAAGAACGTTGTTGATCAAGGTCTGAGAGGTAATTAAAATACCCCAACTTGAACGACTGCAGGATTATCTGAGGATAATATTAGTTGTAAATGGTAAAGAGGTATAGAATGATATATTATTTCCATATGAGAAATAATAACGCAGTGATAATTTAAAAGATTTGAAATATTTATAATGAGGTTTCCAAAGTGACGGAAATGATAAGATTGGAGAATATACACATGTAAGGAATGTCCCGGAGTAATAGAGATAAAAGGAAACTATGTGAATTATAATGGTATTTTTGAGATAAAAAGAAAATAAAAAGGGGAGTTTGGAATGGATAAGTTCCAAAGGGTAAAAGGGTTGGTTAATATTTCAAAAACTAAAATAAGAAAGATTTCAGAACATTGTTTATAAGCGATAAGATGAATTTATTTCCCCATTTGTAGATAATGAGTAATGAGACAACAAATATTTTCGAAATGATAGTAAGATAGAAAATTGGATATGATTACAAAATATTTTCCAAAGTATTAATATATAAAAGTTTTGAAATGATATTATATTAAACAAGAAATGATAAGCTGTATTCGTGATGTTGAAATATTTAAGATTTTAAAATTAACTATCATAAATCATTTTTAATTAAAGAGGCCAAGTAATGCGGAGTACTGAACCAGTAAACTCATTTTATACACACAATTATTTATTTGATAGTTAAATAACCGACTATCAAATCAGACCTATACGATTGCTAATACGGAATGACCGGGATTGAATTTATATTTGAAACCCATTCCAACCAGCAAAAACGTGAAGATGAAGATTGAAGATGGAGCATTGAAGACCGTGGATCTTCATAAGTGGAAGAATTACTAATAATCTCTGGTTATCTCCCGGAGATAAACTGTGGTTCTGTCATGGTTGGAATCTACGGATTGCAAGGACTACTCGCTACTAACCCAAAGGGTGATTCCTTGGATGTGGTAGGAGGGTGCCTTCGGTTCATCCTGTATCTGGATGACTTGTGTGGACGGATGTCTAACAGAGTATTTCCAAAGGAATTACATACATTGATTTCTTCAAACGTACCATAGTCAGTGGCGGAGGACGAAGGTTCTCTTAGCTTAACCACTAGAGTATTTTTGTGGGCATCAATTAGTGATATCCGGCGAATATGACGATGTGGCATTCAAAGTGAATGGTGGCCAGATGTTCTAAAGATAATCCAAGCTTCAAGCCTCATCAACCAGGAAATGACAAAAATCGAGCAGGCAACATGGCTATGTATGACGCTCCCATTTGGGTGTATAATCACCTATCAAGAGAAATTCCTTTTACTTATTTAATTTATTTCGATGTTGTCCCTTTTCGTGAATCGGTGGTTTGAGCCCAACCAATGGTGATATACATTCGATACACTTAAGAGAAATGAGTGGTCGGTCATGTGTGGGCCGAGTTGTAAGGCGTTCTTGTTGAACCCAGTGTATTCCACTCTAGAGATACACTATCGGCAGGTGGTTCCATTCCTTGTCATAGTTGGAATCCACTCTCCAATAAGCGCCCGCGATTTTGATTGTATACTATATATGTGGAGCGTGAGATGCAAGCGTTTAACTAGATTGATATCTACTTATATTTAGACACTATTATAATATCAGAAAAGATATTGATTTCAAAAATATTTTGGGTAATCATAAGGTAAAAACCGTCTTAATTTATGTGTGGATTTGGTCTTACGATTATCCTTTTCTTTCGAAAAGATTTTTGAACTTTAAAATCAAGTTGGATGATCCCCCTTAATACTGTGCTAGTTTTTCTCACTCTGGTTCACCAGATTGACCCGGTGTTTTGAAAATGCTCAGGTTAGACCGGTGTAACACCCCATAATTCTGTAACAATAAGATTCACAAATCAAGGCAGAATTAAAAGTTAAAATCAAAATCAAGGGAAACGGGCTGCGCCATTGCGTTCGTCTCAGAATTCTGCATGAAATAGAGTCCGAGTTTGCGTTAATCGGGGTCCGTATGAGGAAGATATGGCCTTCGGAAGATTCAGCAAAGTTCAAATTTCAAAACAGGTCAAGTTCAAAATTCAAATTGGACCCAGATTGGGCTGGGCGGGAATTTTCCCGCCCAAGACACCCAGGTCGACTGGGTAGTCGACCTGGGGCACCCAGGTCGACTGGGTAGCCGACCTGGGGGTCGACCCACCCTCCCCCCTTTTTCCAGCTTTCTGAACCTGATTCGTTTCTCTGTATCCGGACGCTATTCTGACCAGATTCGTTGACTTGTACACTATATAAACAGCCCTGGTCTTCCTCTCTATTCACAATTCTTTTCTATCCTTATGCTGCCTCTGAGAAATGAATAAATAAGTGAGTAAAATAATATATATAAAATAAATCAAGACGAGGAAGTGCTGCTCAAGTTGTCAAGAGGAGGTTCAAATCAAGATTAAGGCTTCAGAATGAGAATCAAAGGCTAACTCAAACAATTTCGAGCAACGTCGCACGAATCATGGCATCGCCATCTTTATATTCTAATCTAATCTCTGTAAGTCAGTTACTTTTTTGATTTGAACGTTTTTCTCTGTTCGTGACATGAAATTAAAGGAATAAAAGAATATGGCAAATCTCTCTCTCTCTCTCTATTCGAATCAGTGCCTATACTCTTGGACCTAATTAAGAACTGTTATGATTCGAGGACAAATAAGACCGTGACTATGAAACTATGGACATTGCCTATGACTATGGACATTGCCTATGACTGTGACTGTGAGAATTATTTCCTTGACTAAGCCTATGCCTTTGATTAGGAAATATAAACTATTGCCTATGACATAACAAGAACATCTGTGACTAAACACCTATGATTCCTGACTAGGAAAGTGTTGCTTAAGTTTTGTGACTATAAAATTGGGTCTAAACCCGATTATCTATTTTGTCTGTTCTTGGTTTTCTTTGGTTTTAGACCTTGGGAGTTTACCTATTAAGTTAGGTCTACCCATGTTCTTGAACCTACTCTGTCTATTCTTTGGTTTTAGATCTTGGGAATTTACCTATTAAGTTAGGTCTACCCACGCTCTTGAACCTACGTCGTAATGCCTGTGAACTACCATCTTATGCCTGTAACACCCCACGTCCATTAGTGTCACTCACAAAGGGAATGCACTAACTTCTGTGGAGCATTATGGGTAAAAGATGCAGATAAATTACAAGACAGACAAACATTAAGCAGCGGAAAATAAAATTTTGCTTTATTTATAAAATAGTTTGTACAAGATTGCTTTACAATATCAGAGTATCATCTGTCTTTACAAAATAAAGAAGCATAAAAAAATACATTTGTATTCCCCAATATAGCATGAGCCAGCCATAGCAATGGAAAAGAGAATCCAAGCAAAACTTCAACAAATCTTCGAGCTTGGAAAGAGCAGCGGTCCAATCTAACCTGAGCTGTACTATTCCCTCCTCAACTACCTGGGGGGGGGGGGAACGGAAGGAAAGAAGACGAAATAAAAGTAGAGTCAGACATAAAGCCTAAGTAAGTCTAGTGACTATTCAGTCTATGGATAAGAAAAAGAGCATGATAAGTATAAACTGGAAAGGGGAAAGCACCATAAACTAAGTTAAGTTGTCTAGGACCGAATCTACTGTCGTACCCCATACTAATCTCTGCACCACCTAACTAGTGTCCAAACTAGTAATGTTAACGTGATCCCAATTCTGGTTGTTTCGGTTGCCTTCAGGCATACATTTATTATTTATTACCTAGATCTAATCTAGGGTTTCTTATCAAGTGCTTTCTAGCTTCTACTAGAGTTTTACGCTATCTGCTGAATGCTTCTTGGATTCGAGTTTGATGCCACCAAGGTCTAACTAGGAATTATGCATCCGATCGAACGATGCCCTTTAGTCTAGGACACACTACCTAGAGTGGTATATGTTCCTAGACTTTCCCCACGCATGTATCGCGAATCGTTATCGCTTGTCTAGATGCACATGTCCTGTAATGTGCTACCCGAGTTCCGTTGTCAGGGCTACTCTAGAAATACGGAACTCGGTCGGGAGCTTTCAATATCTGCTGATGCAGATGCTAAGGTCTGTTTTTCCAGTGGCTATGGTCCCACTCGACCCCTCCCTCAACTAATGGAAGGCACCCTTGTAAAATGAGAACTGTACGAAGGCCCCTATCTGCCCCACTAATCTATGGCCAACAACACCCCGCAACCACAACTAGATAGCAAGTATGTGGTCCGTATGAGTTCTCCGCCTCCCCGCTTCACGTGTCTCGCTTGACTGAAGATGGTAGGTAGACGACGAGTTGCTATCACAGGGCTACTGGTTTCTCGCCGAATCACGCTGGTCCATCCTAGTCTTTAGGTTGCCATATTTTGCAACCAAGGCATACCCTTGGTTCTTCTAAGGCAGACCTTAACCTCTGTGGGCCCAGGAGGATCATCTGCAGCCTCACAGAGGGATACCAAGAGTACCCTCACGTCCCCTCGAAGCCTCGGGCTTCGTAATCCAATTCGTTGGAGCCTTCTTTTAAAATTAGATGGACGTCCACTCCTTCTCGTGTTATACTAAGAATTACTACTTAGTTTTGTTAACTATGATTTACCACTTAGTTTCTAGAACCGTTGTTTTCTTAACTAAGGTTCTCTACTTAGTCCCTTTTAACTAAGGTTTACTACTTAGTTTTCTTTCTCGTCAAGTTGGTTTGGTTAAGTGTCATTAGTCAATTCAAATTAACTTAACCCATCCCTTTTGTCATATTAAACTGGTTAAGTGTTATTCCTGTTGACTTAACCCTACCACAACTCAGATTATACTGGTTAAGTGTTGCCTCCTTGTGTTAACTTAACCTCACCATCTGTTTAACTAACCTGTTACAACGGTTAAGTGTCTCCTTAGCTAACTTAACCCTACTACTTGTTTAATTAACAGGTTATAATGGTTAAGTGTTGTCCATTCACGTTTAACTTTACTACAAGTCAAATTACACTGGTTGAGTGTTCTTGTTACTTAACTCTAATCATTCATGCTTTATCGGTTAAGTATTTCTAACTACTTAATACCAACCCATTTGTCAAATCAACTTGTTATCATGGTTAAGAGTTCTAATTTTTTTCTTAACCTCAATCACTTGACTAACTAACGTGTTTCTATGGTTAAGTGTTCTAATTAACTTAACCTCACTCTCTAGTCCAGTTGATCATGTTATAATGGTTAAACATTTGCTTAACCTTACCCACTCCCCTAGTCAACATATTAAATTGGTTAAGTGTCCAGATTAACTTAACCCTACCCACCAATTTAGTTAATATGTTGAATTTGGTTAAGTATTTATTTAATTGACTTAACCCTATCAATCCTGACTTAGCCTTAATTTATTAACTGAAGCACTAACCACTCACATTAGACAGGTATTGTTGCGGTTACTCGATGTGCCGGTCGGTTCTGGGCAGGTTTACACCACAACTCAGTCTAACCTCGGGTCAGACATCTTTCTAAATTCATAACCATCCCGTCCATTCGATCAGTTAGGGATAGCCAGGGAGGGCAGGAAACTTGTATTTTCCAAACCCAAGCCTAGACACTATCCTCTCTGTCACCCTAGAACATTTTGGTGTATGTGATTAGAAGGGATGTCATATATTTTAATTTTAAAACTAATGGTGTAAAGGTTTACACCAATCATGGCCCTAACCCATTTCATGATTTTAGGCCTACCTACATCATATTTTCTTAGTTTACATATTTTGTCTCTTTCCATTTTATATGTAAATATTTGCGGCCCATTATTCAAATTCATTCTTATTGGGTATAATAACTTATACCACATAAATGTTCTCAAGTCGTTGGCATGTGTCAAACATGCTAACACATATGTTTTATTTTTACCCCAACGTTATTACCCCCGTTTTATATGTTTGCTATATTATGACATATGTTGGGCTTCAACATTTCAGCCCAACTTAGAAACATAAAAAGGGAAAGCCTAAAACATGATATATTCTAAGCAGCATAAAAGGGGTGTGTGAACGCATGAACTTGCAACATGACCATTTAATTAACACAAATTAGAGGTGCATGAACTTGCAACATGACCATTTAATTAACACAAATTAGAGGTGCATGAACTTGCAATATGGCCATTTAATTAACACAAATTATAGGTGCATGAACTTGCAATATGGCCATTTAATTAACACAAATTAGAGGTGCATGAACTTGCAATATGGCCATTTAATTAACACAAATTAGAGGTGCATGAACTTGCAATATGGCCATTTAATTAACACAAATTAGAGGTGCATGAACTTGCAATATGGCCATTTAATTAACACAAATTAGAGGCTTGTGTACTTGCATTGTAATATCATCTATTTTTGACATAAAACATGAACCTAAACATGAATCATGGGTTTCAATCATATCATGTAAACTTGCATTCTAGAATATGAATCTACTCAATTAGGTGTCACATATATTATCACATGATTTTGATAACAACATAAGCCTAAAACATATTTTCATTTAGGCATAACACTAAACATAAACTAGTCATGTCCATAAAGTCATTAGGTGTTCACAAAGGTGTTTACTTTTGTCACTAATACAAAAGTATGATTCAACTAGAATTATTCCAACCTAAACTTATATGAATCATGTTACCAAAAAGGGTCAAAGCTACACTTGCAATGATCATAGTCATGTATGTTCAAGGGTCTAAGTTATGTTGACATAATAGTGGATCACATACTTGCATGAATCTCAACTTGGTTGTAACAAACTACCACAAGCATATAAGTGTCACTATGAATCATGTACTTGCAAATACCCAATAGATCTAATATTATCACACCACAACATCTCCAATTCATTTATAATTTGGATCATAGCATCACACAATTAAGAATTATCATCACTACAAATTATGTACAATTCCATTTACATTTTATACAAATCAAGATCCAATTGTTATTCATATCGGAATAGCACTCTACTTACAACGTATGACGAATCTTGTATTCAGGATTCTGAATTCTGAATTTGGTGATGCTATCCTTTGTTGTAGATGTTGTTTTGATTTATTTGTTGTAGCTTTAATCTTTTACTTGTATTAGCTTTGTTGTTCATCTCTTTCAAATGGAGGCTCCCTCTAATTCTCATTCGACAGCATGGCGGCTTCAACTCTTATTTTCATGTGAATATTTAGTTGGAGACCTAAGGTCTTTTTATAGAGTTGCATTTTGATTTGAGCCGTCCGATAATGCTAGGGTTAATCAAGGCCATCAATTTCAAAAGAGGCCAATTATGTTCACAATTAAGGACTGTAAATTACTCCCATTTTAAATTATGTCATAATTACTATGCATGCAAATTACCCCCATTTTGAATTATGCCATAATTACTATGCATGCAAATTACCCCCATTTTGAATTATGCCATAATTACTATTTCAAATACATGTAATTTCATGTTTTAGCATATATATATATATATATATATATATTCTACAATGTACACATTTCTCATTTAGGACAAATCCTATATGTAAATAATTCCTAATTTTACTTATGCCATAATTACTCTCTTAGTGTACATTATCAACATTTACTATTATTTGTTAATTCATATAAATACGTACACATTAGATACATCCCCCCTTTACACACTTATTATTATTTTTATATGCATATTAGATACATCCCCTCTTTTACACACTTATTATTATTTTAGCAACCTTAGTGTTATCAGAAAATTCGGGGTGTTACATTCTCCCCTCCTTTTAGGATTTCATCCCCGAAATCTTCAAGTTAGGAAGAATGTGTCCTACCATCCAATCATCCATCTACTCAACCATTCAATCACAAGCATTCATTGTCCTTAAAAGATTTCTAATGCTTTCATGTTCATATGCATAGTGTGTGTGTATGTCTTTATCTAATGCAAAATCAGGCGGTCTACTGATTCAGTTGACCTCCTTAATGCAAATCATGTCTGTGCCATGCGTCCAATCATGTATGCAAGCATCCCTAGTCATGTATATACTACATGCGTGCACAACCATTCATCCATATGCAACGTCCATATGATATTATATCAAGTTCAACCTACAAACAAATGCATATATTTAAATGCAATATGAAAGCGTTCGAACTTGATCTAGTGCCTAATACGTATGCATATGCATCCACGAGCAACCATTTGCAACCACTTGCAAACATTCAACCATAACATGTTTCAAATGCATGTTTACATTCATTGGCTTCTGCCTAAAGATCGCAGATGCGACATAGAGGATATACTTTGGAAAGAGAGAAACAACTATGCGTAAAGCTCCTAAACAGAGAAATCAAGGATGTACCTTAAAGAAAAAGGGTATGATGCGCGTATCTAGTCTTCAGTCTTCTAAGTCGCATCTTCTTGAGCTTCACTATTCTGTACCTTATCTAATTTAACTTCACGATTGTGAAGTTTCTGACCTCCATTTCCAAAATAAACAGATGTCAACCATGGTACCAAGTGTATATATACTAGGATGATCAGAGGTCTCTTCTCCTAGCTTATCCATCATGCCATAACTATGAGGGTCAAAAGGTCACTACGTACTTTTTACCTCTCTTAAGGTTAGTCTCTTTTTTTCTATTTAGAGCGCCTGCCACAACTATCCATCTTTCACGCAAACCATCCTAGTCGAACTCGACATTCCTCAAGTACAAGCCCCAAAGGCCTAAACCAATATCAGACAAGCACCCAAGGAATATCTCCTCCGAATTTAGACGATCTACGTGAGATGATATAAGCAAACTCGATAGCTACTCTCAAATCCCTACTAACCAAAAATAAATTGGTCGAACCACCAATTGGATTTGAGACTCTAGTGGGATCTTTCTACTATACAAGTACTAAGGTGCAGAGACTCAACTATGGAAGTAGACATGAACAAATGCGAAGCGCTAAAATCGAAAGAGTACGAACAGAAAAACTAGACTCTTCCAACAGAACTTTACTACCTTTCTCCTAGGTACGCTTAGAGGTGAAAGTATGTACTTGCCCTTCTAAAAATCTTGTTCCTCGTTCATGCCCTTGTCCTTAATTATATGCCCTATTATACCCTTGTAAAGATACTTCCTCTTGTCTTAGGTTTTATAATTCCTCATCCTTGGGTTATGCTCCTTAGCCAAACTCCTCATCCTCTTCCGTGTGTAATCATGTTGACAAATCTCTCGAAAGCTGCCTCCATCATACAGAATCCCTTACAAAGCTTGAAAGAAAACTGGCTACAGGTGAAACTACTACGGCTATAGATGGAAGTCGGGCACTACTTCGCCCTTTGATGAGGTTATCTCCCAGAAAGCCAGGAACCCCAGAGACTCAAGAAAGAAGGAGACAAGAATTCAAACAGAGGAAGAGAAGACAATGCGTATGGCTTTGGGGAATATGCCTTTAAAACAAAACTTTTCTTTCGAAAATGCTTCTTTAAAAACCGTTTTGAAAATAATTTTTCAAATCTTTTATCTGATCCGGTAACCTTCAGCTCTGATACCACGTGTAACACCCCACGTCCATTAGTGTCACTCACAAAGGGAATGCACTAACTTCTGTGGAGCATTATGGGTAAAAGATGCAGATAAATTACAAGACAGACAAACATTAAGCAGTGAAAAATAAAATTTTGCTTTATTTATAAAATAGTTTGTACAAGATTTCTTTACAATATCAGAGTATCATCTGTCTTTACAAAATAAAGAAGCATAAAAAAAATACATTTGTATTCCCCAATATAGCATGAGCTAGCCATAGCAATGGAAAAGTGAATCCAAGCAAAACTTCCACAAATCTTCGAGCTTGGAAAGAGCAGCGGTCCAATCTAACCTGAGCTGTACTATTCCCTCCTCAACTACCTGGGGGGGGGGAACGGAAGGAAAGAAGACGAAAGAAAAGTAGAGTCAGACATAAAGCCTGAGTAAGTCTAGTGACTATTCAGTCTATGGATAAGAAAAAGAGCATGATAAGTATAAACTGGAAAGGGAAAGCACCATAAACTAAGTTAAGTTGTCTAGGACCGAATCTACTGTCGTACCCCATACTAATCTCTCCACCACCTAACTAGTGTCCAAACTAGTAATGTTAACGTGATCCCAATTCTGGTTGTTTCGGTTGCCTTCAGGCATACATTTATTATTTATTACCTAGATCTAATCTAGGGTTTCTTATCAAGTGCTTTCTAGCTTCTACTAGAGTTTTACGCTATCTGCTGAATGCTTCTTGGATTCGAGTTTGATGCCACCAAGGTCTAACTAGGAATTATGCATCCGATCGAACGATGCCCTTTAGTCTAGGACACACTACCTAGAGTGGTATATGTTCCTAGACTTTCCCCACGCATGTATCGCGAATCGTTATCGCTTGTCTAGATGCACATGTCCTGTAATGTGCTACCCGAGTTCCGTTATCAGGGCTACTCTAGAAATACGGAACTCGGTCGGGAGCTTTCAATATCTGCTGATGCAGATGCTAAGGTCTGTTTTTCCAGTGGCTATGGTCCCACTCGACCCCTCCCTCAACTAATGGAAGGCACCCTTGTAAAATGAGAACTGTACGAAGGCCCCTATCTGCCCCACTAGTCTATGGCCAACAACACCCCGCAACCACAACTAGATAGCAAGTATGTGGTCCGTATGAGTTCTCCGCCTCCCCGCTTCACGTGTCTCGCTTGACTGAAGATGGTAGGTAGACGACGAGTTGCTATCACAGGGCTACTGTTTTCTCGCCGAATCACGCTGGTCCATCCTAGTCTTTAGGTTGCCATATTTTGCAACCAAGGCATACCCTTGGTTCTTCTAACGCAGACCTTAACCTCTTTGGGCCCAGGAGGATCATCTGCAGCCTCAGAGAGGGATACCAAGAGTACCCTCACGTCCCCTCGAAGCCTCGGGCTTCGTAACCCAATTCGTTGGAGCCTTCTTTTAAAATTAGATGGACGTCCGCTCCTTCTCGTGTTATACTAAGAATTACTACTTAGTTTTGTTAACTAAGATTTACCACTTAGTTTCTAGAACCGTTGTTTTCTTAACTAAGGTTCTCTACTTAGTCCCTTTTAACTAAGGTTTACTACTTAGTTTTCTTTCTCGTCAAGTTGGTTTGATTAAGTGTCATTAGTCAATTCAAGTTAACTTAACCCATCCCTTTTGTCATATTAAACTGGTTAAGTGTTATTCCTGTTGACTTAACCCTACCACAACTCAGATTATACTGGTTAAGTGTTGCCTCCTTGTGTTAACTTAACCTCACCATCTGTTTAACTAACCTGTTACAACGGTTAAGTGTCTCCTTAGCTAACTTAACCCTACTACTTGTTTAATTAACAGGTTATAATGGTTAAGTGTTGTCCATTCACGTTCAACTTTACTACAAGTCAAATTACACTGGTTAAGTGTTCTTGTTACTTAACTCTAATCATTCATGCTTTATCGGTTAAGTATTTCTAACTACTTAATACCAACCCATTTGTCAAATCAACTTGTTATCATGGTTAAGAGTTCTAATTTTTTTTCTTAACCTCAATCACTTGTCTAACTAACGTGTTTCTATGGTTAAGTGTTCTAATTAACTTAACCTCACTCTCTAGTCCAGTTGATCATGTTATAATGGTTAAACATTTGCTTAACCTTACCCACTCCCCTAGTCAACATATTAAATTGGTTAAGTGTCCAGATTAACTTAACCCTACCCACCAATTTAGTTAATATGTTGAATTTGGTTAAGTATTTATTTAATTGACTTAACCCTATCAATCCTGACTTAGCCTTAATTTATTAACTAAAGCACTAACCACTCACATTAGACAGGTATCGTTGCGGTTACTCGATGTGCCGGTCGGTTCCGGGAAGGTTTACACCACAACTCAGTCTAACCTCGGGTCAGGCATCTTTCTAAATTCATAACCATCCCGTCCATTGGATCAGTTAGGGATAGCCAGGGAGGGCAGGAAACTTGTATTTTCCAAACCCAAGCCTAGACACTATCCTCTCTGTCACCCTAGAACATTTTGGTGTATGTGATTAGAAGGGATGTCATATATTTTAATTTTAAAACTAATGGTGTAAAGGTTTACACCAATCATGGCCCTAACCCATTTCATGATTTTAGGCCTACCTACATCATATTTTCTTAGTTTACATATTTTGTCTCTTTCCATTTTATATGTAAATATTTGCGGCCCATTATTCAAATTCATTCTTATTGGGTATAATAACTTATACCACATAAATGTTCTCAAGTCGTTGGCATGTGTCAAACATGCCAGCACATATGTTTTATTTTTACCCCAATGTTATTACTCCCGTTTTATATGTTTTCTATATTATGACATATTTTGGGCTTCAACATTTCAGCCCAACTTAGAAACATAAAAAGGGAAAGCCAAAAACATGATATATTCTAAGCAGCATAAAAGGGGTGTGTGAACGCATGAACTTGCAACATGACCATTTAATTAACACAAATTAGAGGTGCATGAACTTGCAATATGGTTATTTAATTAACACAAATTAGAGGTGCATGAACTTGCAATATGGCCATTTAATTAACACAAATTAGAGGTGCATGAACTTGCAATATGGCCATTTAATTAACACAAATTAGAGGTGCATGAACTTGCAATATGGCCATTTAATTAACACAAATTAGAGGTGCATGAACTTGCAATATGGCCATTTAATTAACACAAATTATAGGTGCATGAACTTGCAATATGGCCATTTAATTAACACAAATTAGAGGTGCATGAACTTGCAATATGGCCATTTAATTAACACAAATTAGAGGTGCATGAACTTGCAATATGGCCATTTAATTAACACAAATTAGAGGCTTGTGTACTTGCATTGTAATATCATCTATTTTTGACATAAAACATGAACCTAAACATGAATCATGGGTTTCAATCAAATCATGTAAACTTGCATTCTAGAATATGAATCTACTCAATTAGGTGTCACATATATTATCACATGATTTTGATAACAACATAAGCCTAAAACATATTTTCATTTAGGCATAACACTAAACATAAACTAGTCATGTCCATAAAGTCATTAGGTGTTCACAAAGGTGTTTACTTTTGTCACTAATACAAAAGTATGATTCAACTAGAATTATTCCAACCTAAACTTATATGAATCATGTTACCAAAAAGGGTCAAAGCTACACTTGCAATGATCATAGTCATGTATGTTCAAGGGTCTAAGTTATGTTGACATAATAGTGGATCACATACTTGCATGAATCTCAACTTGGTTGTAACAAACTACCACAAGCATATAAGTGTCACTATGAATCATGTACTTGCAAATACCCAATAGATCTAATATTATCACACCACAACATCTCCAATTCATTTATAATTTGGATCATAGCATCACACAATTAAGAATTATCATCACTACAAATTATGTACAATTCCATTTACATTTTATACAAATCAAGATCCAATTGTTATTCATATCGGAATAGCACTCTACTTACAACGTATGACGAATCTTGTATTCAGGATTCTGAATTCTGAATTTGGTGATGCTATCCTTTGTTGTAGATGTTGTTTTGATTTATTTGTTGTAGCTTTAATCTTTTACTTGTATTAGCTTTGTTGTTCATCTCTTTCAAATGGAGGCTCCCTCTAATTCTCATTCGACAGCATGGCGGCTTCAACTCTTATTTTCATGTGAATATTTAGTTGGAGACCTAAGGTCTTTTTATAGAGTTGCATTTTGATTTGAGCCGTCCGATAATGCTAGGGTTAATCAAGGCCATCAAATTCAAAATAGGCCAATTATGTTCACAATTAAGGACTGTAAATTACTCCCATTTTAAATTATGTCATAATTACTATGCATGCAAATTACCCCCATTTTGAATTATGCCATAATTACTATGCATGCAAATTACCCCCATTTTGAATTATGCCATAATTACTATTTCAATTACATGTAATTTCATGTTTTAGCATATATATATATATATATATATATATATATTCTACAATGTACACATTTCTCATTTAGGACAAATCCTATATGTAAATAATTCCTAATTTTACTTATGCCATAATTACTCTCTTAATGTACATTATCAACATTTACTATTATTTGTTAATTCATATAAATACGTACACATTAGATACATCCCCCCTTTACACACTTATTATTATTTTTATATGCATATTAGATACATCCCCTCTTTTACACACTTATTATTATTTTAGCAACCTTAATGTTATCAAAAAATTCGCGGTGTTACAATGCCAGTTGTTATGTCCGTTCTTTCATGGCATTTTGGTTCATTTCCTTTTATCGACGAATCTAGCTTTATTTATAATCTAGATTGAATCACGATTATACGAACGGTGGGAATACGATTTGGGCAAAATATGAAAGTTAACAAAAACATAGTTATAAACTAGGAAATTGGCATAAAGTGGTAACATGTATTATGGCATGTTCATAGGAATGAAAATTGGATAAATTTGACATGAATTATAGATTGTGTAACCTGAATCTAGTATCGACGTGTAAATCTAGCATTTACATGAATAGTGAACTAGAGTAATAAGTCTAGTTTGACATGAATTAGAATGTTGAATCGGAATTGGATTAGCTAATTTGGCATATTGGCATAAATTTGAAATTGGCCATAATTGGGAATAATTGTCATTTTTAGAAAAATCATGGTTGGTGACACTTGATTTGGTATAGTTCACATACCAAAAAGCATAAACATGATATAGAGGGGAAAATAGGCCATAGGAATGAATGTTGACAATTTACATTAAAAGAGTAATTAGAAAATAAGTAAATTAGGAATAATTTACTTATAGAATTTGTCTTAAATGAGAAAAATGTAAATTTGGACAAATTAAAGGTTTCTTAACGACATTTCTTTTAATAACACACCAGAAAGTTCTAGGGTGACAGAGAGGATAGTGTCTAGGCTTGAGTTTGGAAAATACAAGTTTCCTGCTCTCCCTGGCTATCCCTAACTGATCCGACGGACGGGATGGTTACTTTCAAAACCTAATTTGAAAAATAATCAAAACCCTTTGAACTTAGAAAACACGAATATGCCTAACCCGAGGTTAGACTGAGTTGCGATGTAAACCTGCCCGGAACCAACCGGCACATCCAGTATTCGCAACAATATCTGTCTAATGTGAGTGGTCACGACTTTAATTTATTTAGTTAAAGCTAGAACAATAATGGTAGGGTTAAGTTAACTAAGACACTTAACCAGTTCAACATGATAACTAAACTGATGGGTGGGGTTAGGTTCAGACTGACACTTAACACAGTTAAGCTAGAATGGGAGGGCTAAGTCCATATGGACACTTAACCAACTTAACATGGTAACAAGACAAGATTTGTAGGGGTTAAGTAACTAAGAGAACACTTAGCCAAATTAACATGTGAACTAGGCTAGAAGGTGGGGTTAAGTAAAGTTAATACACTTAGCCAAATTAACATGTTAACTAGACTAGAGGTTGGGGTTAAGTAAAATCTAATACACTTAGCCAATTTGATATGTTAGCTGGGCTAGACCGTAGGGTTAAGTAAACTTGAACACTTAACCATCAGGTTGTGATAAAGGAATGGGGTTAAGTCTAAAACATGAAGGGATAATACTTAACCATTAATAATAACATGTCAGTTGAAACAGACGGGCAAGGTTAAGTAAAAAGGAACACTTAACCAATACGGGATGAATGGGTAGGGTTAAGTTAAGTAATAAGAAATACTTAACCAATATAACTTGGTTTGTGATGGGGTTAAGTCAACATGAATTACTGATAATGCTTAACCAGTTTAACAGGATAAATGAAGGGGGTTAAGTTAGCTGCAATTGACTAATGACATTTAACCAATCCGAGTTGACGGGAAAGAGAACTAAGTAGTAAACCTTAGTTAAGAAAACAACGATTCTGGAAACTAAGTGGTAAACCTTAGTTGACAAAACTAAGTAGTAATTCTTAGTATAACACGAGGAGGAGCGAACGTCCGTCTGATTAAAAAGAAGGCTCCAACGGATTGGGTTACGAAGCCCGAGGCTTCGAGGGGACGTGTGGGTACTCTTGGTATCCCTCTGTGAGGCTGCAGATGATCCTACTGGGCTCACAGAGGTTAAGGTCTGCGTAGAAGAACCAGGGTATGCCTTGGTTGCAATATATGGCAACCTAAAGACTAGGATGGACCGGCGTGATTCGACGAGCAAACGGTAGCCCTGTGATAGCAACTCATCGTCTACCATCCATCTCGAGTCAATCGAGATACGTGAAGCGGAAAGGCGAAGAACTCCAAAAGACCATATACTTGCTATCTAGTTATGGGTGAGGATGGCCATAGGATAGTGGGGCACTGGGTGCCGGTGTATAGTTCTCATTTTTCAAGGTGTGCCTTTCATTAGTTGAGGGAGGGGTCAAGTGAGACCATAGCCACTGGAATAAAAACAGACCTTAGCATCTACATCGGCAGATATCTGAAAGCTCCCGACCGAGTTCTGTATTTCTTGATTTGCCCTGACACAGGACTCGGGTTGCACATTACAGGATATGTGCATCTAGACAAGCGATGACGATTCGCGATACATGCGTGGGGAAGTATAGGAACATATACCACTCTAGGTAGTGTGTCCTAGACTTGGGGGCATCGTTCGACAGATAGCGTAATCCCTAGCTGGACTAGGTGGCATAAACCCTGAATCTGAGAAGCGTTCAGCAGATAGCGTAAACTCTAGTTGAATCTAGAATGCACTTGGTAGAAAACCCTAGATTAAATCTAGGAAACAAATAAATGGATGCCCGATGGCGATGGAAAATACAGGGATTGGGGTCACGTTAACGTTACTAGTTGGGACACTAGTTAGGTGGTGCAGAGATATAGAAACCAGTATAACGAGGAAATAACGAAGCGGCGAATGTATTAGAGCATATCCAGTTTATCTTAGCTTTGCATATCTTGTGATTATCTTGCCTATTCTTGCTGACCCTATCGTCATGGTGTAATCTTGTATTCAGTTAATTCATGTCGTTTTGTTTTTCCATGTTCACATGCTAGAAGTTACTGAACTTACTCAGGCTTTATGTCTGACTTTGTTTTTTCTTTCGTCTTCTTTTCTTCCGTCCCCCCCCCCCTCCCCAGGTAGTAAAGGAGGGAATAGTATAGCTCAGGTTAGGTTGGACTGTCACTCTTTCCCAGCTTGAAGATTTGTCGAAGTTTTGCTTGGATTCTCTTTTCAGATGTTATGGCTGGCTCTTGCTAAAACTGGGGAATATAAATGTTGTTTTATTCTTCTTTATTTTGTAAGACAGATGATACTCTGATATTGTAAAGAAATCATTGTACAAACTATTTTATCAATAAAGCAAAGTTTTATTTTCCGCTGCTTAATTTCTGTCTGTCTTGTAATTTATCTGCATCTTTTACCCTAAATGCTCCATAGAACTTAGTGCATTCCCTTTGTGAGTGACACTAATGGACGTGGGGTGTTACACGTGCTATCAAAGCTGAAGGTTACAAGATCAGATAAAGGATTTGAAAAATTATTTTCAAAACGGTTTTAAACGAAGCATTTTCAAAAGAAAAGATTGGTTTTAAAAGGCATATTCCCCAAAGCCATACGCACTATCTTCTCTTCCTCTGTTTAAATTCTTGTCTCCTTCTTTCTCGAGTCTCTGGGGCTCCTGGCTTTCTGGGAGTTAACCTCATCGAAGGGAGAAGTCGTGCCTGGCTTCCATCCATAACCGTAGTTGTTTCACCTACGGCCAGTTTTCTTTCAAGCTTATAGGGTTTTAGTACGATGGAAGCAGCTTTCGAGATATTTGTCAACATGGTTACACATGGAAGGGGGCGAGGAGTTTGGCTAGGGAGCACAACCCTAGGATGAGGAATTCATGGATGTAGATTTAGCTCACGAAGGAGGAAGGAATTATAAAACCTAAGACAAGAGGAAGCATCTTTACTAGGGTATGATAGGGCATATAATTAAGGACAAGGGCAAGAACGAGGAACAAGATTTTCAGAAGGGCAAGTACATACTTTCGCCACCAAGCGTACTTAGGAGAAAGGTAGTAAAGTTCTGTTGGAAGAGTCTAGTTTTGCTGTTCGTACTATTTCCTTTGGTTCTAGCGCTTCTCATTTGTTCATATCCACTTCCATAGTTGAGTCTCTACACCATAGTACTTGTATAATAGAAAGATCACACTAGAGTCTCAAATCCAATTGGTGGTCCGACCCGTTTATTTTTGGATAATAGGGATTTGAGAATAGCTATCGAGTTTGCTTATATCATCTCACGTAGATCGTCTAAATTCAGAGGAGATATTTCTTGGGTGCTTGTATGATATTGGTTTAGGCCTTTGGGGCTTGTATTTGAGGAATACCGAGTTCAACTAGGATGGTTTGCGTGAGAAGTGAATAGTCGTAGTAACCTTTCGACCCTTATAGTTATGGCATGGCGGATAAGAGGGAGACCTCTAATCATCTTAGTACATATATTTGGTACCGTGGTTGACATCTGTTTATTTTGGAAATGGAGATCAGGGACTTCACAATCGTGAAGTTAAATTAGTTAAGATACAGTGGAGTAAAGCTCAAGAAGGCTAAATACTAGCAACATACCCTTTTCTTTAAGGGTGCATCCTTGATTTCTTTGTTTAGGAGCTTTACGCATAATTGTTTCTCTCTTTCCAAAGTATATCCTCTAGGTCGTATCTTCGATCCTTAGGTAGAAGCCAATGGATGTAAACATGTATTTGAAACATGTTATGGCTGGTGGTTGCAAGTGGTTGCTAATGGTTGCTTGTGAATGCATATGCATACGTATTAGGCACTAGATCAATTTAGACGCTTTCATATTGCATTTACAGATATGTATTTGTTTGTAAGTTAAGCTTGATATGGTATCATATGGATGTTGCATATGGATGAATGGCTATGCACACATTTAGTATTTACATAACTAGGAATGCTTGCATACATGATTGGACGCATGGCACTGACATGATTTGCATTAACGAGGTCAACTGAACCAGTAGACCGCCTGATTTTGCATTAGGTAAAGACATACACACACACTATGCATATGAACATGAAAGCATTAGAAATCTTTTAAGGACAATGAATGCCTGTGATTGAATGGTTGAGTAGATGGATGATTGGATGGTAGGACACATTCTTCCTAACTTGAAGATTTCGGGGACGAAATCCTTTTAAGTGGGGGAGAATGTAACACCCCGTAATTCTGTAACACTAAGATTCACAAATCAAGGCAGAATTAAAAGTTAAAATCTAAATCAAGGGAAACAGGCTGCGCCATTGCGTTCGTCTCGGAATTCTACATGAAATAAAGTCCGAGTTTTCGTTAATTGGAGTACGTATGAGGAAAATATGGCCTCCGGAAGATTCATCAAAGTTCAAATTTCAAAACAGGTCAAGTTCAAAATTCAAATCGGACCCAGATTGGGTTGGGCGGGAATTTTCCCGGCTAAGGCACTGGGGCACCCAGGTCGATTGGGTAGTCGACCTGGGGGTCGACACCCCCCCCCCGCTTTTTCCAGCTTTCTGAACCTGATTCGTTTCTCTGTATTCGAACGCTATTCTGACCAGATTCGTAGACTTCCACACTATATAAACAGCCATGGTCTTCTACTCTATTCACAATTCTTTTCTATCCTTATGCTGCCTCTGAGAAATAAATAAATAAGTGAGTAAAATAATATATATAAAATAAATCAAGACGAGGAAGTGCTGCTCAAGTTGTCAAGAGGAGGTTCGAATCAAGATTAAGGCTTCAGAATGAGAATCAAAGGCTAACTCAAACGATTTCGAGCAACGTCGCACGAATCATAGCATCGCCATCTTTCTATTCTAATCTAATCTCTGTAAGTCAGTTACTTTTTAGATTTGAACGTTTTTCTCTGTTCGTGACATGAAATTAAAGTAATAAAAGAATATGCCAAATCCCTCTCTCTCTCTCTATTCGAATCAATGCCTATACTCTTGGACCTAATCAAGAACTGTTATGATTCGAGGACAAATAAGACCGTGGCTATAAAGCTATGGACATTTCCTATGACTATGGACATTGCCTATGACTATGAACATTGCCTATGACTGTGACTGTGACTGTGAGAATTATTTCCTTGACTAAGCCTATGCCTCTGATTAGGAAATATAAACTATTGCCTATGACATAACAAGAACATCTGTGACTAAACACCTATGATTCCTGACTAGGAAAGTGTTGCTTAAGTTTTGTGACTATAAAATTGGGTCTAAACCTGATTATCTATTCTGTATGTTCTTGGTTTTCTTTGGTTTTAGACCTTCGGAATTTACCTATTAATTAGGTCTACCCATGTTCTTGAACCTACTCTGTCTATTCTTTGGTTTTAGATCTTGGGAATTTACCTATTAAGTTAGGTCTACCCACGCTCTTGAACCTACGTCGTAATGCCTGTGAACTACCATCTTATGCCAGTTGTTATGTCCGTTCTTTCATGGAATTTTGGTTCATTCCCTTTTATTGACGAATCTAGCTTTATTTATAATCTAGATTGAATCACGATTATACGAACGGTGGGAATACGATTTGGGCAAAATATGAAAGTTACCAAAAAAATAGTTATAAACTAGGAAATTGGCATAAATTGGTAACATGTATTATGGCATGTTCATAGGAATGCAAATTGGATAAATTTGACATGAATTATAGATTGTGTAACCTGAATCTAGTATCGACGTGCAAATCTAGCATTTACATGAATAGTGAACTAGAGTAATAAGTCTAGTTTGACATGAATTAGAATGTTGAATCAGAATTGGATTAGCTAATTTGGCATAAATTTGAAATTGGCCATAATTGGGAATAATTGTCATGTTTAGAAAAATCATGGTTGGTGACACTTGATTTGGTATAATTTACATACCAAAAAGCATAAACATGATATAGAGGGGAAAATGGGCGATAGGAATGAATGTTGACAATTTACATTAAAAGAGTAATTAGGAAATAAGTAAATTAGGAATAATTTACTTATAGAATTTGACTTAAATGAGAAAATGTAAATTTAGACAAATTAAAGGTTTCTTAACGACATCTCTTTTAATAACACACCAGAAAGTTCTAGGGTGACAGAGAGGATAGTGTCTATGCTTGAGTTTGGAAAATACAAGTTTCCTGCTCTCCCTGGCTATCCCTAACTGATCCGACGGATGGGATGGTTACTTTCAAAACCTAATTTGAAAATTAATCAAAACCCTTTGAACTTAGAAAACACGAATATGCCTAACCCGAGGTTAGACTGAGTTGCGATGTAAACCTGCCCGGAACCAACCGGCACATCCAGTATTCGCAACAATATCTGTCTAATGTGAGTGGTCACGGCTTTAATTTATTTAGTTAAAGCTAGAAAAAGAATGGTAGGGTTAAGTTAAATAAGACACTTAACCAGTTCAACATGATAACTAAACTGATGGGTGGGGTTAGGTTCAGACTGACACTTAACACAGTTAAGCTAGAATGGGAGGGCTAAGTCCATAGGGACACTTAACCAACTTAACATGGTAACAAGACAAGATTTGTAGGGGTTAAGTAACTAAGAGAACACTTAGCCAAATTAACATGTGAACTAGGCTAGAAGGTGGGGTTAAGTAAAGTTAATACACTTAGCCAAATTAACATGTTAACTAGACTAGAGGTTGGGGTTAAGTAAAGTCTAATACATTTAGCCAATTTGATATGTTAGCTGGGCTAGACCGTAGGGTTAAGTAAACTTGAACACTTAACCATCAGGTTGTGATAAAGGAATGGGGTTAAGTCTAAAACATGAAGGGATAATACTTAACCATTAATAATAACATGTCAGTTGAAACAGACGGGCAAGGTTAAGTAAAAAGGAACACTTAACCAATACGGGATGAATGGGTAGGGTTAAGTTAAGTAATAAGAAATACTTAACCAATATAACTTGGTTTGTGATGGGGTTAAGTCAACATGAATTACTGATAACACTTAACCAGTTTAACAGGATAAATGATGGGGATTAAGTTAGCTGCAATTGACTAATGACACTTAACCAATCCGAGTTGACGGGAAAGAGAACTAAGTAGTAAACCCTAGTTAAGAAAACAACGATTCTGAAAACTAAGTGGTAAACCTTAGTTGACAAAACTAAGTAGTAATTCTTAGTATAACACGAGGAGGAGCGAACATCCGTCTGATTAAAAAGAAGGCTCCAACGGATTGGGTTACGAAGCCCGAGGCTTCGAGGGGACGTGAGGGTACTCATAGTATCCCTCTGTGAGGCTGCAAATGATCCTCCTAGGCTCACAGAGGTTAAGGTCTGCGTAGAAGAACCAGTGGTATGCCTTGGTTGAAATATATGGCAACCTAAAGACTAGGATGAACCGGCGTGATTCGACGAGCAAACGGTAGCCCTGTGATAGCAACTCATCGTCTACCATCCATCTTAAGTCAATCGAGATACGAGAAGCGGAAAGGCGGGGAACTTCAAAAGACCATATACTTGCTATCTAGTTATGGGTGAGGATGGCCATAGGATAGTGGGGCACCGGGGGCCGGCGTATAGTTCTCATTTTTCAAGGTGTGCCTTTCATTAGTTGAGGGAGGGGTCAATTGGGACCGTAGCCACTGGAATAAAAACAGACCTTAGCATCTACATCGGAAGATATCTGAAAGCTCCCGACTAAGTTCTGTATTCCTTGATTTGCCCTGACACAGGACTCGGGTCGCACATTACAGGACATGTGCATCTAGACAAGTGACGACGATTCGCGATACATGCGTGGGGAAGTATAGGAACATATACCACTCTAGTAGTGTGTCCTAGACGTGGGGGCATCGTTCGACAGATAGCATAATCCCTAGCTGGACTAGGTGGCATAAACCCTGAATCCGAGAAGCGTTCAGCAGATAGCGTAAACTCTAGTTGAATCTAGAAGGCACTTGGTAGAAAACCCTAGATTAAATCTAGGAAACAAATAAATGGATGCCCGATGGCGATGGAAAATACAGGGATTGGGGTCACGTTAACGTTACTAGTTGGGACACTAGTTAGGTGGTGCAGAGATATAGAAACCAGTATAATGAGGAAATAGCGAAGCGTCGAATGTATTAGAGCATATCCAGTTTATCTTAGCTTAGCATATCCTTTGATTATCTTGTCTATTCTTGCTGACCCTATCGTCATGGTGTAATCTTGTATTCAGTTAATTCATGTCGTTTTGTTTTTCCATGTTCACATGCTAGAAGTTACTGAACTTACTCAGGCTTTATGTCTGACTCTGTTTTTCTTTCGTCTTCTTTTCTTCCGTCCCCCCCCCAGGTAGTAAAGGAGGGAATAGTATAGCTCAGGTTAAGTTGGACTGTCACTCTTTCCCAGCTTGAAGATTTGTCGAAGTTTTGCTTGGATTCTCTTTTCAGATGCTATGGCTGGCTCTTGCTAAAATTGGGGAATATAAATGTTGTTTTATGCTTCTTTATTTTGTAAGACAGATGATACTCTGATATTGTAAAGAAATCATTGTACAAACTATTTTATCAATAAAGCAAAGTTTTATTTTCCGCTGCTTAATTTCTGTCTGTCTTGTAATTTATCTGCATCTTTTACCCTAAATGCTCCACATAACTTAGTGCATTCCCTTTGTGAGTGACACTAACGAACGTGAGGTGTTACAACCGGGGTGTACAGGTCCAGGTTATCGGATGTTGCGAAGTCCAGAGATGAGCTGGAGGTGTTAAGACGTATAAGATTATATGGTGTGTATTTCGCTGTGTATTGTGTATGCGGACATGTTATTATAACCGTCCTGATGTGTGATGTACTTTGATATTGTAAGTATTTTTAAAAGCTCTCAATAAAGATTTATTTCTATATTATATTTTGTTCCGCTGTGATGTGAGACCCTAATTCTGTGTTGGTTCATATTCTTCTTCTTCTATTCTAATTTTCTTTCTTATCTCACCATCTAATTTCTAATAACATTCCTGTGTTTTTAGTGCTTGGAAAGTCGGCACGAGATACAGAATTGTATTTGTGCTGATTTTCGGGGCCGGAAATTCTTGGGTCGTTACAATATGTTTTGAAAAAGGGTAAATAAAATAATTTTACCCAAAACTTATTTTGATATAAAAGAAATATATATTGGAATTATTATAATATATATTGGGTGTGTGTTGATTTGTTAATATAATCGAATCAGATTATAATCGAGATGGTTATAGATAACCAATAAAAATTCGTATAAGAGTAATATATTAAATCAGATGGTTTAAATCTGATTTTAAACTAGAAATGGATTTAAAACTTTGGAAACTAGGAAAAATGTTGTAAATGGATTTTGGATTTAAAATACGTGGAAACTTTAAGATCTTGGGCGAATTTAGAAATAATTTTTTTAACATTGTGAAGGATATTTTGAAGTTATTTCAAAATGGAAGTGTTTAAAAATAAGTTTCATAAGTGATATAGTATTGAACTCACTTTGGTCACTTGAAAATAATTCCAATGATGATCCAGACATCATCGGTTTTCACTTTCGAGTTTCTAAGTGACGGATTACTACCTAAGATTTTATTTTGAATTGTTTTGAGGAAATAAGTTATTTAGAAATTCAAATATTTTGAATTATTATTATTGTATATAATTTCAAACTGATTTGAAGTAAAGCCCAGAAATTTGAATTCTGGGATTTAAATTTAACTTATGGAGTTAAATAAATTGAATGGTAAAGTGAATAAATAAATTAGAATTTAACTTAATCTAAGTTAAATAAATTAGATTGGATAAGAGATAATATGGAATGGAATTGGATTACTGAATAAGAACTTGGAATTGAGTTTGTAAATAGAATTTGAAATGGATTTTGGTTTGGTATAAGCGAACAATTGGATTTGAGGATAAGCTGATTGGAAACCAACTGGGAATGCATGGGTATATGTTGACTTGGCAACAAATGGAAAGAGATAGAGTTTAATGCCCGACAAAAAGGTACAAGTTTATATTTTATATGAGTGGGAGATTTTTTTTGAGCTATTTTGGCAAGCCATTTGGCCATTTGATTTTCTATTAAACTAGAGAAGGCCTAAAGAGGCGAGTTGTATTATATCGATTAAGCTATGCAAAAGAGATGCTGACGAAAATTTTCGGAAATTTAAAGTGTTAGGAAATTTATGTTAATAAGAAAGGATTAATATTTTAATTAAAATAAATTGGTTTGGTTGAAAATAAAATTAAGAAGTATACCAAATGATTGTTAATCTGGATAATAGGGTTAGTAGCATTTTTTCTGCCTTAGTCATTTCAGGGACGAAATTCTTTTAAGGGGAAAGAATGTAACATCCCGCATTTTTAACAATATAATAATTAATTTAATTATTTAATTAAAAGGTTTGGTAATATACTTAGTTTGAAATTAAATAATTTTGATTATTTAATTAAATATAAAAATGGAATAATATATTCAATTCTGAAATAGTCGGGAATGGTTGAATTGGCAATTTTGTGTGAACTGGATAAAATGAGATATTTAATTGAGTTAATATTCCAGTTATAATAACAAAAATATTATTCAAACGACTGTTGAACGTATTAATTATAATATAATTATAAACGAGCTCGTAACGTCATGGTAGTTCGTAATTTTATGTTTTTCAACTGTAAATTAATATATAGAATCTGTTTTAAGTCGGAATTCTTTGAAACAAGAAACGTTCGAATCTAGTTGATTATTGTTGACGGAAAAAACTATCATAAACACCGAAGATTCCTATTACTAGCAATTATAGTTTTTTTCGCAAGACTAAGTAAAAGAAAACAGTAAATGACACAAAGAATTTATAGTGGTTCGGCCTCGGCGGAGGCCTGCGTCGACTTTGGAAAAGTGTTGGAATATTATTAATCACTCAAGAATTACAAAGTAGAGGCATGTTCATGAAATCTCATTACATTCACTTTCATAATTGTCATATTCTAAGTATGTAGGAAGAAGGCTATTCTATCCTTCTTCTTACTCAAATAGGAGATGCCATTAATGAGCTCATGAAGCTCTATGGAGGTTCTAAGTGATAGAAATCCAACCCCTTTGAAGTGTGAATGCTATGGGTTATTTATAGGAGAGGGGTTAGGTAGGATTAAGTAGGAGTAGGTAAGAATGGGGGACCGCATGCAGAAATTCGCACCCGCCACTTGCACCTGCGCAAAATTCGAATCCGGCCCTAGGTGCGAAGTTTCGCACCTGCTGGGTGCAAAGTTCCGCACCTGCTGGGCGCAAAGTTTCGCACCCTCTTGGGTGCGAAGTCCGCCTCTCGAGGGGCGTAAGGACCACAAATACGGGCATTCGGGGGTTGTGACCGCTTTAGGATTTGAAGCCTTGTTTCGGAAGTATGTTTTGGGTACTGCGAGGTTCTAAGCGGCATGGTCCCTTCTCGATCCTGTTTCCATCGCTCCTAGGTGCACCTCTTGGCCTTAGCTCCACGCGATGCGTTGAGTTGAGCATGTCTGATGTACTCCTAGGAACCGGACCAAAAAGTCGGTTAACATTTGCCCTCCAAAATACTTCTTGTCTCGACATGATGTGCTTTGCACTAGTTGAGATAATAGCTGAGTTGTTGATTCATCCTGTAAGTCAAAGGAAAACAAGCATTAGCTGTTGGGCTTATTCGCTCTGAGGTTGCGAATGAGCCGTTGTTGGGGGCTGCGCCGTACTCAAGTCGCTAAGTATTCGCAGTGCGTCGCCTCCGTTTATGCATGGGAGTCGATATGCATATGCAGGGAGTACATACACGAGGGAGCATGGTGCGATGTCTCAAATCCGAAGGTGCGATTTTTTTTGGACCTAGGGGTGTGAACCTTTGAACCCCTGGAGGTTCGAAATTTCGAGCCCAGGGGGTTCGAAATTTCAAGACCTGGAGGTTCGAAATTTCGAACCTAGGAGGTTTGAATTTTCGAACCCAGGGGATTCTAAATTTTGAGACCCTTCGAAATTTCTAACCTAGGAGGTTCGAATTTTCGAACCCTTGGAGGTTCGAAATTTCAAACCCAGGGGGTTCAAATTTTCGAACCCAATAGGTTCGAAAATTTCGAACTTGCCTTGGAATACAAAGGGACATCCTTTCCTTTTATAAATAGGCCTCCTCCCTCATTTTCTTCCTTTTATAATTTTCTTCTCTGGCCGCCACTGTTGTGAAAGCTCCGAAGCCGAAAATTTTTAACTCGAACTAGGTAACGTCTGGGATCGAGAAAATGAGGAGGAAGGAGGTCGAAGGGCCATGGCTTCGCCGGAGGCGGTCGAATCAAGAGGTGGAGCCGCCGAATCTCTAGAGGGGATTCGGAAGTTCGAACCCAGCTGGGTTTGATGTTTCAAGCCTCTGTGGGTTCTAATTTTCGAACCTTCTGGGTTTGAATTTTCGAACGTTAGGAGGTTCGAAATTTTGACCTAGATGGGTCCGAATCTTCGAACCTTGGGAGATACGAATTTCCGAACCTTGTGGTTCGAGTCCTCGAACCCAGAGGAGTTCGAAATTTCGAACCTGGAGGTTTGAATTTTCGAACCTGGAGGTTCAAATTTTCGAGCCTGGAGGGTTCGAAGACTCAGACTTTGAGGCTCAGAGTTTCGAATTCTAAAATGGGCTGGAGCCTTTCTCTCCTGCTTAGGAATTTGACTTCCTGACTGCCCGTCTTCAGATTTACATATCAATCGCGTAACCACACGCTTAGCAATAATGTGTACATCGGTAGTCGCGTGAGCAGGGTTTTGAACCTTTCACATAGGTTAGAGCATACATTCGAACAGGGACTGAACTTGTTGGACTGTTTCGAACTTTCCTTTATGTTTCTTACCTTTTCATAACACTACACCCATATGTTAGTTATCACCAACACGAGGGGCATAGGTCAATTTTCTATGAGTTCTAACACTGATGTGCCAAAGTATAGCTAGCGATGCAAACAAGATCGAAGACTGGAAAGTCCACGGAAGCCGAGGCTTCCCCGCCCTTGCCACATACGTCTGACTCTACCCCGAGTGGTAGCTCGTCTGGCACCGAGCTTGAGACTACCGAAGGATCGACTCCTTCTCACACAGCCAGCTCGCCTGAAGTATCCGATCATGGGGGACAAACAAAGAGGCAATATTCCCCGGTTATAACTGAGGAGGTCGTGAATGTGGACATTATGAGTGAGGATGTTCTAGTGACTCCGGTGGCCCCGGACATGCTGCCCGATGTGGTTATCTTGGAGAATCCGATTGATTCGGTACCATCGCACATGGACGCCACAGCAGTTATGAAAATGGCAGTGCGCTTCAACATACCGGTGGGTGAAGCCTACACCCCAAGATGGGATGGCAGAGCTCATGCACCGCCTGAGGGTCTTACTGCCTGGAACAGACAGGCTTGCTTTGCCGGGTGTGTGCCCCTGACTAATAACTTAATTCGGGTCATGTTATGCTATTTCCGTCTCGCGCCATCGCAAGTGCACCTAAATGCTTATGCTTCCCTCCTGGGCATATATGTTCTCTATCACTAGTTCTTGCAACGGGAACCAACTGGAAAAGATATTCTATATTTTTTCCATCTAAGGAGAACGAGTAATGCCACACCCTCTCAATGTTTTCCGGAAGTGACATCTGCTACCAAATTTTTTATCGGGAAGTGGCCCAGACCGCTAGTGTTTAAGCACGAGTGGTTCTTTGTTTGCTGGCCTCTCGGATTCACGAGGAGGTGGATAGAAGGGAGTAAGTATTCCACTAACTTTGTTCCTTGCTGTAAATTTATTGACTTCCTACCTTATTTTTGTTATGATTGGATCGTGGTAGGAAATCCAGAGGTGCCTACCGTTGACGAGTACCGACAACGCCTTAATCCTTTGCGAGCGATACCAGAAAACCTCCGCAATGCGGTGACAAGTCAGAAGCGCCTTCGTCGCACCGGGTTACTTCCTAGTAATCGAGCTGTGATCAGGCCTGGAGTTGCAAGCGGGGTACCAAGAGAGAAAGCGGTGACAGCAAAATACTGCCCAATCCCATGGAGACGCACGCGGAGGCATGGCTCACAGTCAGGAGGAGGTTCCAGAGATGAGGGGTTGTTAAGCGCTTCCATTCCACCTCCGACAGGAGAGAGGGAAGGAGCATCGGATAGATCGCAGTCTCTTGTGACTCGTTTAGAGACCATCGCCTCGCTCGAATATGCGGGCTAGTTTGATGGCCTTAATAGACTCGGTCTGGTCTGTTGAGAGAACACTTAAGGCATACATTCATAAACACTGCATAGCATAGGTGTGCATTCGAATGTATGAATTGACTAACTTTGACATGTCCCCTTGGTAAGTGATATGACTAGAGGACATGGTGACGAGGATACGGACATGGGGTCCGCCGACACCCCCGGAGTTCTTCCTTCGAGAGTTTCAGAAGATCTACCAGTTTATGTAGTGTCCCACCCCCACCAGGAAGGGTAGTGAACATCGGGTTAGGGATCAATCCCAGAAATCCCCGACCCCTCATCCTCCTCCTCTCATTCGTGTGTCCGTGGGAGATTCTTGACTTAACCGAGGTGGCTCCCGGCCTTCGCCTTTGACATCTCCCCCACATACTGCCTCTTCGGCTCCAGTTCATCCTGCTAGGGGGAAAGAGTCGTCTTCTGGTAAGCCAAGACCAGATTGAGAGACCATAACAAAAATACAAGACTTGACAAAGCCCCAAGTCCAAGAGCTTTCTCTGGACGAGTGTAGGGTGTTTCTGAAATAGCATTTCCCTCGGCATTACTTTGATGAGCTATTCTTTCTCCCCGATATCTGTCCAGCCTTTGATATGGAATCTAGGGAGGTATGGATGCACGTGAAGGCCACGTATCATCAAGCCAGTGAGCTTACCAAGTACTCTTTCCATCTTTCAGAGCTGATCAAGAATAAAACCTGGAGCTTCTTAATTGACAATTGACCATTGATTGTGAGAAGACCTCCGTGACTAACTTGGAGACCGAGCAAGGTAAACTTATCAATTGCATTGCAGTCTTTAATCGCTAGCCCTTGTGTTTTCAAGCATTAACTTTCAATCGTGTTGTTACAACGGAGCTGAAACACGCCAATGAGATCCTAAAGATGGAAGTCGTGCATGACCGCGTAACTTCTAACAAAAACATGGCTAATCTGACCATCGAGAATACAACCCTCAAGAGAGACAAGGACGAGTTGGTTTAAACATGCGTTGACCTGGAAAAGGAAATTATGAAAGTCACTCAACTCCAGAATGACAATGCCGCCTTGAGGGCGGAAAATGAAAGGTTGCATGTTGAAAATGTCGAGGTGGTTGTGATAAGGAGGTAGCTTGAGGAGATGTGGAAAGCGAAGGAGGATGCCAAAGCTAGCAATAGTGATGTGTTGAGTACGGTTGAGGGGCTGTAGGCCGAACACCAGATGGAAGTAGAGCAGCTGAGGGGATAGTTGGAGGATGCGGAATTCCACGTTAGATCAGCCTTTGAGGAAAGTATTAAAATATATATATATTTAAAGGTTTTGAGGTTTCGAGGACTTTCACGGGTCGAAGACTACTCCTGCGAGCTAGCCCGAACCTGGGAGAGGTTGGTCCCGTATGAGGCCTACTTGCGCCAAGTGGATGTGGGTATTTTGGATGAGCGCCAGCTTATGACTGTCCTCTTGACTGAATAGGAGCGTGAGAAGCTGGAGGAAGGGAGAAAATTGCATCTAGAGGATGCTAAAAGGGGGAGAGGTTGGCCAGGCTTAACACGGAGAAGGGGGAATCCGTCATCAATGAGAGCGTAGCCGTGGAGGATACACTTGCAGGGGGAAGTTCTTATCATCCCCTGCCCCCCGAATCTGCTATGGTGAGTGGTCCCAGAGCTTTGGCCCAAGCCTCTACTGAGTACAACCTAAGTATCCGACACTTCGGGACACCGGATTCATGTTACTAGCCGTTACAAGCACCCTTCCTATCCTTTCTACACCATCCCTGACCATAGGTAAATTCCCTTTACTCTGCATCCCTGAGGATGACGTAATTATCGAATTTATGGACTAAAACGGTGGCATTTATACCATGCAGCTCCTTCTAGGCCGTCCATGCCTTTAGGCCCTACCCTCGTGATCCCACAAATTACTGAATCTGGACCAGGGCCTGCGGAGATGCAATTTGGAAAAGGCGGCGATCAGCTTGATACCTTCTTAGGCATTAGGATAACTCCTAGCATGTATAAAAGCCTTAACAAGAAGGAAAGGTGGTAGATGGACAATGTGCGACTTCCCAGGGGCTAGTGGAGGCTGATGTGCCTTCGATGCATGACCTGGTAGAGGGTTTAAAGGGTCGGATCATGGAAAAGTGCGAGGAGTTGGAGGAGAAGCAAAGGCATGACGAGGCTGCCAGGTAGGAGGTCTAAATGATGACCCAATGGGATGATGAGGCCAGAGCTGCTGAGACGGTTGCGCAGAGGATGTCGGATGAGGAGGCGAAGAAGAGGGCTACTTACGAGGCCCAAAAGAAAAGGGAGGATGAGGCAGCCCAACAAAGGGCCACCGAGACCCTTGAAAAAACCAAGGCCGGTGATATCACAACGCATAAGTCCCAGAAGCTCGTTGAGCGACAGGCCGTAGATCCCAAAGAAGAGTGAAGTGATGATAAGCCTTGCTACCAGAGGTGCCCCTGTGCCTATGCCGCATACTGCTCCTGTTGATATCACTGAGATCTTTGGTGGTGATGGGGCAGTTGAGAGACGCTTTTCGGTTTCTCACGAGTCATTCACTCCTCTGAAGGGCCGAGGATGCAGGAGTGGGTCAAGAAGGAAGAGATTTGGCGTTAGAGAGGAACCGTCGAGTGCTGAATCATTATGTTGGTTGTGTAGGCTGATAGTTTACGCTAGTACAACCCTCGCTTTTATATCAAGTGTTAGACACATAGTTTGTTAAATGTGTGTGTGTGAAAATTGAGATATGAAGTAGTAAAGATCGTAGTTTATGTCAAGTGTTCAGATATTCTTTTTATGTTTTCCAGCATCCTGTACTTGCATAAGCATACTTATCATTATTATCATAAAAGCAATTGGGTACCGCGCTCTAGGTCAATTATTCCAAAGGGAAGAAATTGAGCGCTGGTTGTAGTAAGTTTCCCTCAGCTCAGGAAATCCGTGGTTTGCGAAACCATGCTGAGCGCCTACTATTTTGGATTTCCCGGGATTAATCCCAAGCATAGCGAAGGCGTAAGACTTCGGTTATGCGGTCCGTCATGTGAGTGGCTCTCCCATTGTTCATCGGGTTGAGGCGAGCCATCGGCGACGTTTATTCGCTAAAGAGGTAAGCCCGGATCATCAGCTCGTAAGGTCCAATCATGGTCATGGGCTACCCCTAAGCCTTGACACCTTCGGGGAAGAAACGATTTATGGTTGGTCTTGGTGTTGCGCCAGG
Source organism: Allium sativum (assembly GCA_030737875.1). NCBI lineage: Eukaryota > Viridiplantae > Streptophyta > Magnoliopsida > Asparagales > Amaryllidaceae > Allium > Allium sativum. The sequence goes on along the minus strand of CM060909.1, from coordinate 941,785,905 downwards.
ATTCAACTGGCTCCGGCAACCGTCGAAGAGAGACTTTCATCACTCTTAGTTCGCCTTGGGTGGCGGCGCCAAGTCGCTCGGGCTTGGACGCGGAATGATTTTTCTCGATCTCGACACGGGTATGAGGTTCCGGTCGGTGGTTATTTATACTTGGTCGCGCCCCGGGCCAGCGACTCGAGTAGCGTTGTCGGTTCTTGTGCTCGGGGTGCCGGACGTAGCCAATTGTTTTAGCCTCGAAGTTGGCTCGAGGTTGGGATGGCAACACCGACTTCCGTGCTTAGGGTGCCGATACGGCGATCGCATGATTGATTCAAGCTGGTTGCCAGGACTAACAAAACACGTCACATGGGAAGTAAACAACAAAGAGATAGGAAGTTGAACAACATTTCTACTAATAACTTTGGCAGTAATAGCCTTTACAATGCCTTGAATTTCTAGGAAAAAAACATTATTGGAAAGCATAAACAACTGTGAACTAAGATATGTAAAGTATCGGCGGAGATGTTCACTATTCCATGCCTTTGGGAGTTCAGCTCCATCCATAGTGGTGAGTTTGAAAGTTCCATCGCTAAGATTTCGTTGTATGGAGTACGGGCCTTGCCAAAGAGGTGTGAGGCCTGTTGGTGGGGGAAAACCCCGCTTTAAGACGAGGTCACCAACGTTGATGCCCTTATGACGAACCCTGGAATTGATATATCGGTCTACTCGTTGTAGTTGGGCGGTGGCTCTGAGATCGGCCTCGTTCCTCTTTTCTTCTAGCAAGTCAAGTGATCCTAAAAGTAAATGTTGGTTTGTCCTTGGATCGAAGTAGGTAACTTGATGAGATTGAAGCTTGAGCTCGATGGGGATAATAGATTCAGATCCGTAGGCGTGGGCGAAGGAAGCGTGCCCGGTCGCCGTCTTGTTGGTGGTTCGGTAGGCCCAGAGGGCTAGAGGAAGTTGGTCCGCCCATATGTCCCTAGCCTTTTCTAGACATTTCTTAATGATGGACTTGAGGACTTTATTAACTTCCACGACTTGCCCGTTGGCTTGAGGATGGTCACCGCTGAAAATCTTTTTTCGATGCTATGGCGCTAACAGAAGGCTTTGAACTCGACACTCTCAAACAGAGTGCCATTGTCAGAGATGATAGCTTGGGAACCCCATAGCGGGTAATGATATTGCAGACAACAAAGTTGATCATCTTCTTTGTGGTTATGGTGGATAGGGCTTCAACTTCTGCCCACTAGGTGAAATAGTCCACTATGACGACGGCGTATCATGCCCTACCTCAAGCCATTGGAAGTGTTCCGATGATGTCGATTCCCCACATGGAGAACGACCAAGGGCTGACCATTTGAGACAATTTGGTAGGCGGGACTCTTAGGATCTTGGAGAAGCGTTGGCACTTATCGCACTTGGGATTGTAGTCTGCGGCATCTTGATCAAGCGTGGGCCAATAATAACCACGTCTGAGTATTTTTCTGGCCAAGGTTTGCCCCTCGGTGTGGTTGCCGCATTCGCCTTCATGTACATTACTTCGCACTCGGAGGGCGTCGCCATGGGCAATGCACCTGAGCATAGGAACAGAAAACCCATGCGTTAGAGCACTCCATCCATAAGAAGCTAAAGAACTGATTGGCGAGTGAGTGCCCGCCTTTCTTTTAATTCTTTGGAAGAGTCCCATGCTGTAGGTAATTCTTGATCGGTGTTATCCAGGACTCGGGCTCGGGTTCGGCGTTCATGACCATCCCGGTTTGTCCTTGCTTGATGCTCGGAGAATTAAGCATCTCGACTGGAGGGAACCCCATAAGTTGCGGATCTTCGGAAATTGCCAACTTGGCTAAGGAATCCACTTTTTCATTTTGCTCTCGAGGAACATGGGTGATGAAAAAATGCTCGAAGTACGTGAGCATTTTTAAACCCAGGCCAAGTATACGGCGAGTCGTCCCTCTTTCGGTTGATATTCTCCTTACACCTGACGTACGATAAGTTGTGAATCGGAGAAGATCTGGACGGTCTCTATCTTAAGCTCGATCGCGATTCTGAGTCCGGTGATCAAGGCCTCATATTCTGCATCGTTGTTGGTAGCAGGGAAATTTAGTCTTAACACGTAGTATATCGGGCGCTCTGCAGGGGTGATGAGTACGACTCCGGCCCCGGAGCATTTTCTGTTAGAGGAGCCGTCCACGAAAAATTTCCATTAGGCGTCGAGAGCTCCAGCGTTCTCCGTAGGAGTCTCATCGGAGGTAGTGAATTTCATTGTGAAATCAATGAGGGCTTGGCCGAGGATGGCTCGTCGGGAAATGAATGTTATCTCAAATTGGCTTAGTTTCATACTCCACTTTAACAGTTGCCCAGATGCCTCGGGTCGTTGTAGGACCGGTCGTAGGGGCTGATCGGTGAAAACCTCTATGGGATAAGATTGGAAGTACGGTCGGAGCTTCTGAGAGGAAATCAATAAGCAGAATGCTAGCTTTTCCAGCTTCGAATAATTCTTTTCTTCCCCCGCCAGTCGCTTGCTAATATAGTAGATGGGTCGTTGGACTCGATCTTCGATGCGCACGAGTGCCGAGCTGATTGCTTGCATGGAAACAACAAGGTAATTATATAAGTCCTCGTGGTCCACGTGCTTAGATAAGATAGGTGATCACTCTAAGTGATTCAGTACATCTTTAAATGCGATGACGCATTCTGGGGTCCACTCGAAATTGCGTTCCCCTTTTCGAAGTAAATAGAAGAAAGGAACGCACTTGTCGGTGGCCTTAGAAATGAACTGACTTAAAGCGATGACCTTTCCGTTTAGGATTTGAACATTTTTGATGTTCTGGGGGATTTGGATATCCCGAATAACTTGGATTTTTTATGGATTGGCTTCGATGCCCCGAGATTTGACGATGAACCCCAAGAACTTTTCTGAAGGAACGCCAAAGGAGCACTTCATGGGATTGAGTTTCATGTCGTATTGGCGGAGGGCATTGAATATTTTGGAGAGGTCGTGGATGTGGTCGCTTGATAGTAGTAAATTCTGAGGTCTGTTCTAAAAGAGGTATGATCTTGGTCAAGAAGATTCATTGGGATTTGATTGTAGCCTGAATAGGCATCCATGAAAGATCATAGCTGGTATCCGACAGTTGAGTCAACCGGTCAGTCAACCTTCGAGAGTGGGAAGCTGTCCTTGGGACATGCCTTATGTAAATTGGAGAAGTCGACGCACGTTCGCCATTTACTGTTGGCTATCTTGACCAGGACCAGATTGGAGACCCACTCAAGGTAGTCGGCTTCGCGAATGAAGTTGTTGTTGAGTAAACAGTCTAACTCTTCCTCGAGTGCTTTGGACCTCTCGGGTCCCAAGAAGCATCGATTCTTCTTGACCGGAGGCATCGTAGGACCTATGCTGAGAAAGTGACAAGCAACAGAGGGATAGATGCCTTTAATGTTGGAGTGAGTCCACGAGAACACATCCATATTTTCCTTCAGGAAATCTATAAGATCCTCTTTGATCGCTGGGTGGAGTTGCGATCCTATCTTCAACACCCTTGATGGGTCGTTGGGATTGACAGGAACATCCTTTGTAGGTTCAACTGAGGTAGCCCTCTCATATTCGGGCTCTTCGTCCTTCCATGGGCCGAGATCATTAGAAAGACGACAGTGGTACCTAAGCCAAGGCTCAGACGCCGCTGATTGCTATGGTGAGATATTCTTGGCGTAAGAAGGTGTGGGCACGACTTTGCCCTTATCCTTATTGCGCGCATTCTTCCATTCTATTGCGTAAAATTCTCTGGCGCTTACTTGGTCGCCTTTAGCTGTTCCGATCCCATTCTCTATCGGAAATCTCACTAAGGGAGACCATGGCGTCATGCAAACCCGAAACTCAGTGAGAAAAGGGTACCCTAGGAAAGTGTTGTAGGGGGAATCGATGTCTATAACCACGAAAGTGAGAATTCGGACTCGGCTCTAGTACCGTTCGCCCGGTTACATGGGTAAGTCGACCACTCCTACTGGGGAACTAGAGGCCCCATTGAAGCCGTGGATCACGGCATGACATGGCTTTAAACCATTTGTTTCCAACTTCATCTGGTCGTAAGCAGCCTTGAAAATGATGTTGACCGAGCTCCCCAAATCGAACAATACCTTTCTGACAGAAGCGACACCGATCTGAGCTGTGATAATTAGTGGAACCGTGGTCGGGATATCCACCTCGGTAGAATCTCTTTTGTGGAAAATGATGTCATCCCACATGGTTTTTTGTAGCTTGGCTGGGGCGGATTTGCTGAGAGCGGAGCAGGCTTCATAAGTTGCATATTTTATGGAACTCACTTGCTCCTCCATTTCCCGAAAGCTGTCGTGCGTGGGGTAAGGTCCGCCGCAAATAGTGTTGATCACAATCCCTCTCCTTGGGTTAGATGGACCTGGAGATGCCTTGGCGGGTGTCGGAAGCTGAGAGTTTGGTTTGGTAGGAAAGGGTTCTTGGACACATTGTCCGAGTCGCTTCTCATGGATAAGCTTCTCGATTGCATCCCTAAACTGGTGGCACTCGTTGGTGTCGTATTCATACATGTAGTGGTATCGATAGTACCTCTCGGTATTCTTCTCGCGGTCAGTTGATTCTCTGACACGCGACTTCTTGTACGGCAGTGTTTGGCATGTTTCCAAGTCTTCGCTTAGTGGGGGTGTAGGTCTTGAAGGCGTGGTGAGGGCCAGGTTTTCTTAGCTCCGCTGGGCTTGTCCGTTGTTTCGGCCACCCAACCTACTGTTATTTGGTTTTTTCCTGCAGGAGCCTACCCCCTATTCTGATTGAAGGGCTCCCCGACTTGTCTTCCTCTAAGGTTGTTATTTGCATTGTTCGCTTGAAGGCATCGAGGCTTTTTGCCTGCTTCCGATCGATCCATGCCCCGAACTCTAAAGTAGGGAGGACACCTTTTGTTAGCTGAAAGAGTATGGTGCGAGGATCCGGATCCTCGACCTCAACGAGAGCTGTGTTGAACCAGGAGAGGTAGCTTTTGAGTGACTCGGTAGGTCCTTGGTAAAGAGTGAGGGCATTCTTCGAAGTTGGGATATGCACCCTAAATTGCTTGACAAAATCTATCACTAATTGTGCAAAGTTGTTAATGGAATCAAGTGGGAGGCGAGAGAACCAAAGTAAAGCGGTACCAGATAGGAAGACCAGGAAGCATTTGAATTTAGTTGGGTCATTACCCCGACTCGAGTCCATTTGCCATTCATATCGATTCAGTAAGGCACAAGGATCGGTGGTGCCATCATAGAGTGGCATTTGCGGCAAGCTAAAGAGTCGTGGCCATTCGGCCTTATTTACTCTACTTATGAAGGGGTTACGCCTAATTTGAGACTCCCATGAGTCGTGAGCGTCCCCTCGCATTTCCCTCATGATCCTTCATACCATGTTGGGAAAATAAGTTGGATGGGGATCCCCTATTGGGACGCATGGATTTTCACGAGGTTCCGGAGTCCTATTGCGAGGTCGCCTTCTGTGATGAATGTCCGGGTCATCGTCTTCCATATCCTCGACATTTATAATTGTGTCCTGATGTGGACGATGAGGCGGAGCGGGCCGATGTGGATCATGTTCTAGAGGAGCATGGGCCGTTGGAATAGCATGTCCATCATCACGATCGATTGTTGTAGGGTTGTGTTGAGGAGGGGGTTGGTTGGTCGAACCATGTATGTCATTGATGATCAAGCAAGAGCGGTCTCGGTGTCGCTCCTCCTCGCTGTATGTGACTGTAGTTCGGTCGCCGTTGCCATTTCCGTTGCCGTTGGTATGGCCACTGCCGTTATCGAGGGTATTGGTGCAAGCGATGGCGTTGTTGATGAGGCTAAACCTCCTCCTTTGATGTGGGCCCCTCGACTCGAAAGAGGAAGTTTCCGAGGCTGTCGGTCAAGGTAGAGCATTGTTCTGAGCCAGTTGAAGTCGAGCGACAACGCGCTAACTTTCTTGAAGTTGTTGCATAAGGTCAATGTTATTCTTTAATGCTTAATTAAGCTCGACCGCTGTGTTTTCATATTGCGCTCGGATCTGAGCTTGTGTCGCTGGCGCTTCGGGGTCCACAATAGGAGGAACGTATTCATTAGTGGTCGGGATGTCTACGGTTTAAGGTTGTTGGGATGTCTCGGCCTCGGCTGCGGCTGAAGAGCCGACCCTTCCGTTCTTTGGTTGCTTTGCCATCCTGAGCAGACACGGTGGTAGGTTTAGTAAGGAACCTCAAGCTTGTCGAAGGTCGAGATGACAATGTGCGACAAAGGCACAACATCCGAGTTTTTTCAGTGAAAACACCAAATGTTGATTGCAAAAAATGTCATAAACACCAAAGATTCCTATTACTAGGAATTATAGTTTTGGTCACAAGACTAAGTAAAAGAAAGCGATAAATGACACAAAGAATTTATAGTGGTTCGGCCTTAGCGGAGGCCTACATCCACTTTGGAAAGGTGTTGGAATATTATTAATCACTCAAGAATTACAATGTATAGGCATACTTATGAAATCTCATTACATTCACTTTCATAATTGTCGTATGCTAAGTATTTAGGAAAAAGGCTATTTAATCCTTCTTCTTCCTCAAATAGGAGATCCCATTAATGAGGCTCATGAAGCTCTATGGAGCTCCCAAGTGATAGAAATCCAACCCCTTTGAAGTGTGAGGCTATGGGCTATTTATAGAAGATGGGTTAGGTAGGATTACGCAGGAGTAGGTAAGAATGGGGGACCACAAGCAGAAATTCGCACCCCTACCTGCACCTGCACAAAATTCGAACCCGGCCCTGGGTGCGAAATTTCACACCTGCTGGGTGGGAAATTTCGCACCTACTAGGTGCAAAGTTCACCTCTCGAGGGGCGCACGGACCATATATACGGGCGTTTGGGGCTTGTGACCCCTTCAGGATTTGAGGCCTTGGTTCAGAAGTGTGTTCTGGGTGCAGCGAGGTTCTGAGTGGCACGGTGCCTTCTCGATCCTGTTTCTGTCGCTCCTAGGTGCCCCTCTCGGCCTTAGCTCCACACGATGCGTTGTGTTGAGCGTGTCTGATATACTCCTGGGAACTAGACCAAAATGCCGGTTAACATTTATATTTTTCTAATGGAAGTGAAAAAGCGAGATTTCGTTTCATAGATTGTGAGTTATGTCCAAATCAAATTTTCAAGTAGTCGCTATGGAATCATTTATAAACCATAATGATTTATTTAATTATAATAAGATATTTATTTCTAATTTGTATAATATTTTCAAGATGTATTGTTAATTTAATTTGTAGAATTTTTCCTAAATTTTTAAATTGAAAAATAAGCAACTCTTTATTTAACTTAATTTACACCCTATGACAACATTTTTGGAACTTCACAAAATAAGTTGACAAGTCTATTTTATTACATTTTTAGGATCATAGCACATTGCTCATCATGATAGTATTTTTATTCTTGTCTGTAGTAGTCTGTAAGTAAACAGAATCATTCGTAGCAGGGTACGTTAATCTCTTTACCTTAAAAAAAACTAAACAATGTCAAAAATAAACTATGCATAAAGTCATGATGTTGTATATGTTATGATGTATATATATTTGCGTGATTAAGGTGTTCATCTCCATTCATCTCATAAGGTACCTTGCCAAATATGCTGCAACTGTGCTCGCCTGGTTTTAAGTATTTATGTCATTGAATAATATACCATCCAGATATCAAATGCAATATATATAAAGAAATATTGTTTTTCCTTAGCTATGAAGCAATTCAAACAGATGCACACCTCCATTGGAAATGACCCATATATTTCATTAAATTATTATCCTTTTTCTTTAGCTTGTAAGTAAAAATATGTAGATAAGGAAATGAGGCAGACCAAAATTCGTACCAACCTACACTGTGTTTTCTAGCTACCCTATAACTCTGATATGTGGCGGCCAAGTTTTCATGTCACTATAAATATAGGCGCAAGCTACCTCGTTTCTTTTCGTTCCTCTTGAAGCAAAACCAGTATATTCATGGCTTCAAAAAAAATCAAAACCAGTATATACAAAACCCTGATAGCTCAGTCTGTTTCAAAGGAGGCTCCTGCGTGGATAAATAAACTTAATGAATTACACCTTTATAAGCCTCATGTTTCTCCTATTCTTCCAATGGTAGTATGTAACTAACGTGAAAAAGAAAGAGAGCTTTATGCTCTAGCTATGCTTAGCAATGTGACGTGAGGTTTCTTGCCGACAGTAGTCACACTATGTATAGTTCATGAGAGAAAAAAGTGTGACATCGGAAAGTTGGAGGAGTTATCGATCATGGGATGCTGGGGTGCATTGCGACGAGCTGGAGTAGGGAGCATCCGCGACGTGGGCGGAAGTGAAGGTGGTTGTGTGTGTTTTGATGAAGAGAGGGAGGTAAATGGGAAGAAGTTTCAAGATGGCAATAGAAATGATAGGAAAGGGGTGATTTTCCTGGAAGCTCTCGTTGGAAAATTTGAGGCGATGATGAATCTCTATAGTAGGTTGGGACCGTTGGGTATTGGAAGAAGTAGGCCCGTACTAAAAGGGTATTAGCCCAGGATATTTTAGTGGTGAGCCCAATATGTAAAAGAATATATATAATGTGATAATGGTGATTAAAATTGAATACTAGGGGGTGGGCACCTGGAGAGTTATTACGGGCAAGAAGCGGTATAAGATGTGTGGCTGTTTTGGGCTGCGTTGAAATTGAAATGACCCATTTCAAATTACTATAAGTTTATTTTAATTTAAGTAATGTGTTAAATTATAAATTTAATATCTCATACATACATGATTAGAATTACGAGCAGTCTGTTACATTGGAATAATATGGATGGAGGCTACGTGATGAATCTAGTTTGGAATAAATTGGAGTTCCTTACAATTTATGGCAAAATAAAACGCCTGACTCAAATCATCGATCGTTAATCATTAGTCAACAATTAACGACCAAGTTGAGTAAACTCACTAACTCTTTCTAATTTATAATTTTATAAACATTATTTAATATTTAAAAATGATGATTGAATGTTGTGTGATGATTATTTGTATGAATTTCTTATAAATTGGTTGAAACATTAGATATATATATATATATATAACGTTGGTTAAATATTGATCATACTTATTATATTATCTCATATTGATATGAAATTGATGTTATATATGTTTATTAACATCTGTGGATGCAAGGAAATATGTTGGAGGGTTCCAACTGGATTCCTCAACAATTATATTGTTGTTTTTCATATATTGCAGTATATTATATGACTAATAATCGGTGATTGGTTATTGTGTGATTCTGGGATGTTTGAATAACATTGACCTGAAATAATCAGTATTTAAATACCGAAAATTTTATTGGAAAAGAATTCGAGATTTTAAAGAGATTTTTTTTATCTTAATTAGAAGTTGAATTTCGAATAAATTAGAATATAATAACTTGTTTTAATTATAATAAAACAAGTAGTTTGATTTATAAATGATGCTTTAGAAATGAAGTGGAATAATTATTATTAAATAACTTGAAAATATAAGGATGAAATTAGGAAGGGGAAATTGGGAAATCATTTCAAAAGGAAACGATGAAATTATTTCGATGTTCGTAATGTAAGTAGGATTGAAATAAATCCGTAAGGATTTATAATTAGAATTCGACTGTGTCGAATATTATAATAATAATTTATTTTATAAATTATATATAATGAAATTCAAAATTTGACAAGGTAATTAATATTTGGTTCCATTATCGAATATGAAATCGATATTAAGTTATACCTTATAAAATGAGTTTATGAAATGAAATATAAAGTGTGAATTTATAAAATAACAAGATAAATGGAATTTTAAACCGTGATGGTATTTATTATTTAAATTATTATTTGAATTAATAAAACGAGTCCATATTTCTATAGAGGAATAATATTCACATTTAAAGTGAATAATGATTTAAAAGCAAATGTTTTGCAGATTAAATGGGTTATAAAGGGAAATCGATAAATATTTGAATTTAAGAATTTGAAAATGAATTTAGAAACCAAGTTAACCTTAAACGGTGGATTAATTCTGACGTTTGGAACGTTATTCGAATATAGATTATTCGAAAGAGAGTTATAAGTTGAAATTTGATTATATGGAATCCAGGAAGGTACTATCTACTTTACGTTTTTAAGCAAGATTTAATTAATTAAATATTATTTATTTATTTAAATAAAGAATCAGAGTTATATTTTATTTTTAAATAGGTTGGAAGTAGGTATTATAATGCTATCGTTATAATCAATGTTTTATTCAATGTTCATTCAAATCTATAAATATGGATTTTAGAAATGTTTTCCAAATATAAACAGAGAAGTTTCTAAGTACAGAAAATGAATGATTATGAAGCTAAGAATGGAGTTAAGGAAAATAGAAACTGACTGGAGACTAGTTATGTTGAATGGCTTTTTGAGTCTCGATTTGATATTGGTTTTGGCCTTTGGGGCTGATACGTATGGAGTTGTTCTCTTACTAGTTTATGGTTAGGGACTGATGGATGTGAAAGAATAGTTATGTGTGAATAAGTTATGGAAATGTTTTCCAATGTTAATAGCGTATATTTTCAAAATACAGGAAGTAAGGAGTTGCGAATATGTGGGAATGTTTTTCGAAAAATTGTGAAAGGCTATATAAGTTAGAGGAATAATTTGGTAAGGATATTGAAAGGGAATTGGGAAATGAATAATATAGTGATAAAGTTAATTAAAGGGACTCGGTGTTGATTGATGGTTGATCGATATAATTTCCATTTGGAAATAAGATCAGTAATTGTATAGATGTTCCCCTTTGATAGCTAAATCACTAACTATCAAAGTTTTGACCATTTTCGTTGTCAACATGGAGAGACCGGGATCATATTTATTATTTGAAAACCATTTGTATGGGCATTAGCATTGCGAATCAGATATGATGAAGTTAATTGAAGAAGAATTTTATGCAAGGGCTGTTCTGGTGATCCTAGGTATAAATTTCCTAAGATGGATTTACAGAATAGTGCCTTGGTTTTGTCTAGACCCAACATAACTTGAACGGACGAATGTCTGACAATGTATACCTAATAGATCACGTAAGTTGATCTTTTCAAACATATCCATGTTTGGTAGCGGAGAAATTTTTTCTCTTAGCTTTATACCCATGGTATTTTTGGGTAAATTAATTTGTGCTTTGGCGGGTTTGAGGATATGGCATTCAAAGTGAATGGTGACCAGATGTTCAAAGATACATTATGACCTCAAGCTTCATGAAGCGGGAAATGACAAAATTTGGGTAGGCAACATGGCTAAGTGGGTCGCTCCCAATTAGGGTATATTGTCACCATCTAGAGAATATTCATATTTGTTACTTCTGTTCACCTCTGTATCTCGCGGGAGCGGTTATGTTGGTATACCAACCGTAAGGTGACAATATATTCGGAACATTCAAGTGAAATGAATGGTCGGTCATGTGTAGCCAAGTTACAAGATGTTCTTGTTGAACTCCAGTGTATCTCCTCTAGAGTACACTGATCGGAAGATGGTTCCATACCTTCTCATAGCTAGAACTTCATTTTCCAATAAGACCCACGGTTTTTGATTGTATATTATATATGTGGAGCGTGAGATGAAAGCGTTCAGCTAGATTGCTATTTACTTATATTAGACACTATTATAATATCATAATAGTATTGTTCAAAGGAAAATGTGTTAGGTTACCGTAAGGTAAAAACCATCAGTGTTTATTTGTAGATCGGTCTTACGATTACCGTTTCTTTGAAAAGTTTTTTTTTTAAATTTAAACCAAGTGATTGGAGTTTACTCACACCAGTCTCATGACTGACCCAGAGTTTTTTTTTAACCCTAAACTCTTGAATGCCCAAATTTGTACGAGCAGTCAAGTAGTCGGGATATTTCAAATATGCTTGGAGAAGCTTGAAGGAGGCTTCAACCTTAGATATACATTGGGTTTATTTCCTCTGTATCTGATAATGATATGTATATACAGTTACAGTTTTGTATTTCAAAAGTTATAAATAATATATTTTATTCATTCTGGTGTGAGATTCGTGTTTACTCTGATTCTGTTTTGTTGCGATCTTCTTCTTCTATTCAAATTTTCTTTCTTTTTATTTCTCACCCTCTAACTCCTTTCTACTAATGATCTGGTATTTTTGATGGTTAAATAGTCAACATGGGTTTTGTGTTTATTTTCACGATCGAAAATCCTTGTTTCTTACATTTCACAATGGCGTTTAATTTCAAATTTTGGTTTATAATCTAACAAAACTTAGTGAAGCTTTAGCACTTGAAATCTCTAATTATAACTTATTTATAAAACATGAATTTTGCTACATACATCATTTTATAATTTCCTTATAAAACCAAATTATAAATATTAGTCTATTTATAAAACTTTATTTTATATGACTTATAAAAAAATCAATTAAAAAATCTTTTTTTTTATAAAAATACATTTATAACTTCAACTTGGTCAATTCACCTTACAATGAATCAGCATCAAAATATTAAATTCATATCATCTGTTGCCAAACACTTAATCAATACCGTTTATTGATTAAACATACCTGGGTTGAATTTAATTCAAAAATCATCATCCAAGTCATATTTTTAACGTTACTTAGGTTAGTCAGTTCATATGTGTAAAATATGAAATTCAGTAACTTCTAATACTTTGAGCAATCCTATTGGATTCCTCTAACTTGCCCCCCCACCTGCATCACAGCTTATATATCAGTACATGTATGCATATATTCTGATAATATAATCTAATTGGTTTAGGATGAATCTTCCGCTTAAAAAAAAGTAATGTCAAAGGTTTTCACTCTGCGGGTGATAATATATAACACAACAACCTAAATAAACAACAAATCATCCAAACAACCAACACACAATTTGACACAAAATCAACAATGAATTTTATTATATGGTGTATCAATTTACAATAATATAACAAGAAGTGTGAGTTGACTCACCATCCATTATAATCAATGTTTCACGTCATTTCATCTAATCTCAAACAGACGTTTCAAACTTGACAGACCTACAAACAACTTCAAACAAACAGAATCCAACTAACCTCGTTTGAAACAACTATAGCTATTACAAGTTTGAACATACATTAAAATCATAAAAAATGTCATTAGTAAATTTAATTACTTGATTAACCCCTAACTACATTTAATAAATGCGATGACCCTCTGCTAGTCATAAACAAAACCCGACATCAATCTTCGTGCCTCAACGCTACCAGTGGAAAACGGACACCACCCCTCCACTGTTGTAGACATCCCTAACTCCGAGCTCGTCTACTCACTAACATCACCCAGTTTAGTGGCCTAAGTTCACGATTTTCACCCAAATTAGAATGCCATTGATTAGAGAAATAAAACACCTTCGACCATCAAAGAACGATCGGTCGATTGCGATGAGATTGTAGTACCCAGGCATGTATCTTTTCTTTTGGACTTAACACCTGAAAATGATCCGCTCATCCCGAAGCCCGAACGATTCCGACCATTGAATGAAGGGTTACGGAGAAAGAGAGGCAGCTGTGACTTTAGTGTTAGGGTTTTGTTGGAAAAAGAAAAGTCAAGTCCTTATATAGAAATATCCAAAATATTATTCATCGAAATATTCATGATCTCCAAGCAAAGTGTGCTCACTATCATTAATAGCTAAATACCCATATTCGAGACTCAATGGAACAAGATTCGAAAGCCAATTCAGACATATTAATAGTTATTTTAGAATCAGATTATAAATTATTACAATTCCAAATTGTTTATTGATAAGAATTTATGTTGCACACGATCACATAACAACTACAATTGGTACGAAACTTGAAATCTTATAGTAACTTACTATTATAGATCTAATGAAACTGGTCCCGTCAAAATTCGAGAATTTTGAAAATAGCTATTTTTACATGTTAATCAAAATTAATAAATAAAACCAATTTCAAAACACTAAAATTCACTGATAATATATTATTATTATCTTATATGTAACACCCCACTTCCGTTAAGGTCACTCACAAAGGGAATGCCTTAACTTCTGTGGAACATTATAAGTAAGCTGAACAGAAATTTACAAGGCAGATATGTAAAGTAGTACTTGAAAAATTTATAACTTTATTACAGCAGAAACAGAAATAAGTGTGGTTACATCACAATACCAAAACCCAAGTACCCAAATATCAGTCTTATACAAAATCCTTCAGAATGCATAATTTAAAGGCCATTATCCCCAATAGAGAATGCCATAAATAGGTAGAATCAAAGCCAAGCAATATTTCAAGCACTTCTAGCACTTCAAGCAAATGGAAACTGAATCAAGCTCCTATGTTTCCACCCTGAGAACTTGGAGTGGGGGAACGGAAGAAAAGAGGCGAAACAAACTAGGTCAGGCATAAGTCCGGTGAGTCCAGTTACTTTTAGCATATAAACAGATAACAATATCATGACATGTAAATAAAACATGATGAGAGATAACCATAATAGGAGTAGCAGGTTAACAGAAGAGACAGAATGATATAAGCTAAACTTACTTGGTTTTCACTTCTCTGCACTAATACTAGTATAATAGAATTAGTTGTTGTCCTAAAGTCTAAACAGAAAACAGAACGATCTCTTCAGAAACACGAGGCTAGTAATGGGCCTTTATCACCCTAACAGAGATAGACGGTACGAAAACAGAATGCTATTAATGGGCCTTTACCATCCGAACAGAGACAGAAACAGAATTACCCCTACTGAAACAGAATATTAGAATTAGGTGTACACTAGTAATGGGCCTTTACCACCCCAACAGACGGTACCACACAGAAACAGACAATTGTTACCACCCCAACAGAAACAGACGGTACCCCAACAGAAACAGACAGAACTAAGTGTACCCTAAATTCTTCCCCAAGCGATCGGCTCCCTAATACATAAATACCTTGTGTCGGCCCCACAGAAGGTTGTATCGCTCCCTAAAGTGGCAACCTATAGACGCAGGCCTATTTACAGATGTCACGGTGTCTTACATCCTTAGAGTAGGCCGGATCCATGCACGCACATGACCCGGTTGGAATGCGCCATCAACAACCCTCGCCATTATCATAGTGAACCTCTGACAATTAGTTCAGTAAGCATGCCCTGAACCCTTATCTAATGTTGGGTCATAGTTTTGATACCAGAAAGGGTTACTGACTAATATGGGTCCCAAACAACAGATGACACAAGCAATTACCCCTCCTAACCTTGTGTCCCCAGACTAACAGATTTCAGCTTAACTTGCTTATAGATTCAGATGTACAAAGTCCAGATTAACTAGTTCTCAGACTAGACATACATGTTAACAAGTTTTCAGGCTAAAGGATCAGATATACAGATTAACAAGTTTCATACTAACGGATCAGATATACATATTAACAAGTTTTCAGATTAACAGATTAGATATACAGATTAACAGACTTACAGATTGTTTCACCTAACCTTATATTGGGCCTACAGATTTTCAAACGGGTTTATTAGATTCATCAGTCCAGTTGATTTAACCTTATCCACCCAACACGTTTTAGGCATCATATTTATCTTAGGTTTGCATTAATTAAACATTAATTCACAGACCTCTCACATCAGGTCGGTAGCTTGTGGCCGCTGGATGTGCTGGGCGGTTCCGGGCAGACTTCTGCCACAAGCTAGACCTAACCTCGTGTCTAAGCATCTTTATGCCTACGACCTCTCACATTAGACTGATAGTTTGCGGTTGCTGGTTAAGCCGGTTGGGTCCGAGCAAGCTTCTACCGCAAACAGAGTCTAACCTCGTGTCTCAGCATTCTTATTTTAGCTGAAGTATTCAGTCACAGATTATGCCAATATCGGACTAATTATGCAAATTAAACTTCTTTACACATTACAACAGATTATCCAAAGTTCTGTTAACATGTTTTGCTCAATTTTAGATCGAGCCTACAGATTTTCATACCCCGAATTACCGTATTCAGTTTCAACAGATTTAGTAGATTAGGCAATTTAACATATTTAATCATCCCTTAAAATTCCATTGACATACCTCGCTTAATCATAAAATTAAGCCTAATTTTACATGCCTAAATTATGGTCATAATTCACAATATAGCATGTGCTCCAAATTTTTAGTTAAATTTATATAGCACAGAATATTCTCCAAAAACCCCAAATCATGATATACAATATGAATTATGCCAAATTATAGCCTTTGATTTCAACATATGTCAAATATCCAAAAATCCCCATTTAGGCATGTTCTCGTTTAATAGTTATCCTATTTTGATATAGATCTTTTACGCCTAAATCATATACAAAATAATTCTCCTTCTTCCAAATCATAGACTATCATATATATATATATATATATATATATATATATATATATATATATATATATAGTATACCCAGATCTAGATCTTAAATTACAACATATGTTCTTTTCTCAATTTAGTCACAAATCAGTCATATCCAATTATTCACAATTTTCCCCAAATTTAGCGTTCGTGCATCGATCTCTTATGAGATTTGGCTCAGGCTCGTGGTAGCCTGGCTATAGAACAGAAGGAAGGAAGAGATACAGAATAGTTACAATTAATAAGATAAATCTACACAGAAAAACAGATTTGATAAACAGGAATAGGATAGATCTACACAGAAAAACAGATCTGATAAACAGGAATATGCATAATCTCAAATTCAGATTTATAACCATGTCAAGATCATCATTAAATTTCATATATGAAAATAACTGTACTCACCTTGGTTGGATTCTATAAGAAAAGGGTTGTAGTTGTTCTCTTTTAATCCTATTCAGATTGGAAGAAGAAGGAGAACTTGTTCTAGCTTAGGTTTCTGTAGAGTAGTGACACCATTGATTTATTTTGATATGAATTAGGGTAGAGTATAGGCGTAATGAAATTGTGTGAACAGAAAGTGAGATTTGGGGGTGTTTAAATAGCTTAGGAGCAACGAATCTGGTCAGAACGGGCGTCCAAATGCAGAAAAACGAATCTGTCCCCGGATCTGGAAAAGGGGGGAGGTCGACCCCTAGTTCGACCTGCTCTACCCAGGTCGACCCCCTAGCGACCTGGGTCCTGGGCGGGAAATTTCCCGCCAACCCCGGGTGTGTGTTTTGAATTTTGAACTTTGAATTTTGATTTCAGGCTGGTTTTTATTTTAAATTCCTGAAACTTCTAAGTACCATAACTTCTTCATAGGAAGTCCGATTTACACAAACTCGGACTCTGTCTCAAGCAGAATTCCGAGACGAACGCAATGGCGCAACCCATTTCCCTTAATTATTCTCTTAAAAATTAAGCATACTTTGTTTTGTTACTTTATGTTCATAGAAAAATACGGGGTGGTACATTCTCCCCTCCTTAAAGTATTTCGTCCCCGAAATCTTCAAGTTAAGAAGAATGTGTCCTACCATAAATTCACTCATCAACTCAACCATCATTCACAAGCATCCATTGTCCTTAGAAAACTTCTAATGTTGTATGAACATATTCAAAAGTGTGTGTATATGTCCCTTATCTAATGCAAAGATCAGGCGGTCTACTAATTCAGTTAACCTCCTCGATGCGAATTATGTTAGTGCCATGAGTCCAATTATGTATGCAAGAAATACTATTTGATACACATCATTTCTATATGAGTGCATAACCATTCATCCAAATGCAACATCCATGTGATGAGTCAATCATTTTGCATCTACAAAAATTGAAAAATGCACACACATCCGTATGCAGTATGAGAGTGTTTTTGAGCCAATCTAGTGCCTAGTGTGTGTATATGCATCCACGAGCAAACACTAGCAACCACTTGCATCCACTTGCAACCATCAAACATAACATGTCTCAAACACATGTTTACACCCATTAGTTTCTACTGAAAGGTCGAAGACTCGATCGATAGGATACAGCCGAGTGATATAAGCAATTGCAATTAAAAAAAAAGTTCTGTTCCCATTAGACATCGGTTAAGAACATAAATCCCTAAGTATCTACCCCGAAGACCGAAATCAACATCAGATTGAAACTTAGAGAATTACTCCCATTAAACAATGTCAAAACTAGAAATATACTTCACGCTTTGAGTAAAAACCCCTATCCTTTTCAGAAATATTCAGATACTTACAGACTACTGGTACAAATTAGATTATCAAATGATTCTTAGAAAACTAAGCATGATAAAACCCCACCATATCCCACAAAAACCAGAATGTATGCGTCACAATCAACTTAATGCTTAACACAGATATGTTCAAACCCCAACTTATTCACAAACAGATGAGTCATAACCCTTATGGGATTTGAGACTATAGCGGGATCAGAAACAAGACTAGTATTAAAGTGCAGAGTCTCAATTACAGAATCAAAATGCCAGAATCAAAGAGAGTTTTTAACTCAATAATCAGATAAGGAAATTAAGCCTTCTACATAAATTTTCCTATCTCTATCCTGTCCATCAGTCACGAGAGCATTCGCCGGCCCTCCAGAAGTAGGTTCCGCCCTCTGCCCTTGCCCTCGTTTCTTCAGGCAGTCCCTAGTGAAGTGGTCCATTTCTCCACAGTTGAAGCAAGCGCCCATCCTCTTTCTGCAATCCTTGCTCAGATGATTCAGGCTTCCACAAGTAAAGCACTTTTTCTCCTTCTTATCTTCAGACTTTTCATCCTTCTTTTGTGTTTCCTTTTTGGGCCACGGTTTCTTGTTTTGTGGTCCTTCGAGCTTTTCCTCTTTCTTCTCACTTTTGGCTTCCTCTTCATGCATTAACGCCATGTCAACCAATTTCTCAAAGGTAGCCCCCATAGGAATGTGGGTCATAGCCAACCCGTGTAGCGGATCATTCAAACCTTTAACGAATCTCAGGGCCTTCTTTTCAGGTGTGTTCACCAAGTCTAAGACAAATCTTGCCAACTGATTGAACTTGTTGACGTACTCCTTTACTGATAAATTCCCTTACTTCAATGCTAAGAACCACTCCATGTATAAATTCTCTTCTGCTCCTGAAAAAATTTCAATTCGAACCTTTGCCTGAAATCCATCCATGTCTCCACTAGACGCTCTCCATTCATGACCTCCCACCAAAACGAGGCGTCGTCCTTCATTAACCAAGCAGCTAATTGGACCTTCCTTCCATCTTCTGTCTCGAAGATACCAAACAAATCTTCCACCTCCTTAAGCCAATTTCGAGCTTCAACAAATGTCTCTGATCCGTGAAAAGGTTTCCCGCCCATTGCCCGAAAGTCTTTGCATATCTTCGAAAAAGTATCAATGCAGGGAGGGGGAAGAGGAGGAGGAGGAACGTCTGCAGGGCCTGCGGCGATTGCCCTAGCCTCCAGATACCTTCTGAACTAGGTTGGTATCGGTATGCCCTCGAGTATCTGGGGTACTCCAGACATGCTGAAAAGAAAAAGGAAGAGATTCAAAACGGAGAATCGAAAGATAGATATATGGCTTCTGGGGATTATATTTTTCAAAATAAACTCTACTTTTGAAAATACTTCCTTTTTAAAACCTTTTCGAAAATAGTTTTCAATTTTTTTTATCAAATCTGGTAACCTTCAACTCTGATACCAAGTGTAACACCCCACTTCCATTAAGGTCACTCACAAAGGGAATGCCTTAACTTCGGTGGAACATTATAAGTAAGCAGAACAGAAATTTACAAGGCAGATATGTAAAGTAGTACTTGAAAAATTTATAACTTTATTACAGCAGAAACAGAAATAAGTGTGGTTACATCACAATACCAAAACCCAAGTACCCAAATATCAGTCTTATACAAAATCCTTCAGAATGCATAATTTAAAGGCCATAATCCCCAATAGAGAATGCCATAAATAGGTAGAATCAAAGCCAAGCAATATTTCAAGCACTTCTAGCACTTCAAGCAGATGGAACCTGAATCAAGCTCCTATGTTTCCACCCTAAGAACCTAAAAGGGGAACAGAAGAAAAGAGGCGAAACAAACTAGGTCAGACATAAGTCCGGTGAGTCTAGTGACTTTCAGCATATAAACAGATAACAATATCATGACATTTAAATAAAACTGGATGAGAGATAACCATAACAGGAGTAGAAGGTTAACAGAAGAGATAGAATGATATAGGCTAAACTAAGCTTCTTACTTGGTTTTCACTTCTCTGCACTAATACTAGTATAACAGAATTAGGTGTTGTCCTAAAGTATAAACAGAAAATAGAACGATCTCTTCAGAAACACGATGCTAGTAATGGGCCTTTACCACCCTAATAGAGATAGACGGTACAGAAATAGAATGCTAGTAATGGGCCTCTACTATCCGAATAGAGACAGAAGCAGTATAACCACTACAGAAATAGAATATTAGAATTATGTGTACACTAGTAATGGGCCTTTACCACCCCAACAGACAGTACCACACAGAAATAGACAGGTGTTACCATCCTAACAAAAACAGACGGTACCCCAATGGAAACAGACAGAACTAAGTGTACCCTAAATTCTACCCCAAGCGTGGCTCCCTAATACATAAATACCTTGTGCCGGCCCCACGGAAGGGTGTATCACTCCCTAAAGTGGCAACCTATAGACACAGACCTATGTACAGATGTCACGGTGTCTTACATCCTCAGAGCAGATCAGATCCATGCACGCACATGATCCGGTTGGAATGCGCTATCAACACCCCTCGCAATTACCAGAGTGAACCTCTTACAATTAGTTCAGTAAGCGTGCCCTGGACCCCTACCTAGTGTTGGGTCATAGTTTTGATACCAGAAAGGGTTACTGACTTATATGGGCCCCAAACAACAGATGACACAAGTAATTACCCCTCCTAACCTTGTGTCCTCAGACTAACAGATTTCAGCTTAAATTGCTTATAGATTCAGATGTACAAAGTCCAGATTAACTAGTTCTCAGATCAGACATACAGGTTAACAAGTTTTCAGACTAACGGATCAGATATACAAATTAACAAGTTTTAGACTAACGGATCAGATATACAGATTAACATACTTACAGATTATTTCACCTAACCCTGTATTGGGCCTACAGATTTTCAAATGGGTTTATTAGATTCATCAGTCCAGTTGATTTAACCTTATCCACCCAACACGTTTTAGGCATCATATTTTTCTTAGATTTGCGTTAATTAAATATTAATGAATAGACCTCTCACATTAGGTCGGTAGCTTGTGGCCGCTGGATGTGCCAGGCGGTTCCGGGCAGACATCTGCCACAAGCCAGACCTAACCTCGTGTCTATGCATCTTTATGCCTACGTCCTCTCACATTGGATTGATAGTTTGCGGTTGCTGGTTAAGCCGGTTGGGTCCGGGCAGGCTTCTACCGCAAACAGAGTCTAACCTCGTGTCTTAGCATTCTTATTTTAGCTAAAGTATTCATTCACAGATTATGCCAATATCAGACTAATTATGCCAATTAAACTTCTTTACACGTTACAGCAAATTATCCAAAGTTCTATTAACATGTTTTGCTCAATTTTAGATCGAGCCTACAGATTTTCATATCCCAAATACTGTATTCAGTTTTAATAGATTTAGCAGATTAAGAAATTTAACAGATTTAATCATCCCTTAAAATTCCATTGACATACCTCGCTTAATCATAAAATTAAGCCTAATTTTACATGCCTAAATTATAGTCATAATTCACAATATAACATATGCCCCAAATTTTTAGTTAAATTTGTATAGCACAGAATATTCTCCAAAAACCCCAAATCAAGATATACAATACGAATTATGCCAAATTATAGCCTTTGATTTCAGCATATGTCAAATATCCAAAAATCCCCATTTAGGCGTGTTCACGTTTAATCGTTATCCTATTTTAATATAGATCTTTAACGCCTAAATCATATACAAAATAATTCTCCTTCTTCCAAATCACAGACTATCATATATATATATATATATATATGTATATATATATATATATATATATATAGTATGCCCAGATCTAGATCTTAAATTACAACATACGTTCTTTTCTCAATTTAGTCACAAATCAATCATATCCAATTATTCACAATTTTCCCCAAATTTAGCGTTCGTGCGTCGATCTCTTATGAGATTTGGCTCAGGCTCGTGGTAGCCTGACTATAGAACAGAAGGAAGGAAGAGATACATAATAGTTACAATTAATAATATAGATCTACATAGAAAAACAAATCTGATAAACAGGAATAGGATAGATCTACACAAAAAAACAGATCTGATAAACAGGAATATGCATAATCTAAAATTCAGATTTATAACCATGTCAAGGTCATAATTAAATTTCATATCTGAAAATAACTGTACTCACCTTGGTTGGATTCTAAAAGAAAAGGGTTGTAGTTGTTCTCTTTTAGTCCTATTCAGATTGGAAGAAGAAGGAGCACTTATTCTAGCTTAGGTTTCGACAGAGTAGCGACACCATTGATTTATTTTAATGTGAATTAGGGCAAAGTACACGCATAATGAAATTGTGTGGAGAGAAAGTGAGGTTTGGGGGTTTTTCAAAAAGCTTAGGAGCAACGAATCTAGTCAGAACGGGTGTCCAAATGCAGAAAAACGAATCAGGAAAAGGGGGGAGGTCGACCCCCTAGTCGACCTGGGCCCTGGGCAGGAAATTTCCGACCCATTCTGGGTGTTTGTTTTGAATTTCGAACTGAATTTTGAATTCGGGCTGGTTTTTATTCGAAATTCCTGAAACTTCTAAGTGTCATAACTTCTTTATACGAAGTCCAATTTACACAAACTCGGACTCTATCTCAAGCAGAATTCTGAGACTAATGCAATGGCGCAACCCGTTTCCCTTAATTCTTCCCTTAAAAATTAAGTATACTTTGTGTTGTTACTTTATATTCACAGAAAAATACGGGGTGTTACATTATATATATTCAAATAAATTTTTATATAGCCTCAAAATAAATTTAACTGGATTTTTTGTAATGGCTCGAAAATTCCCGATCTTGATTATTGATACTAATATATCCTGTATCACATATCGACAAATCAACCACCAGAAATCAATAGATCGTTAAGTGGAAGAAGTTAAAGGATGAGAAATAGAAAGAAAGAAGGTTAGAATAGAATAAAAAGGAAAAAATATTACAATAGAATCAAAGTATAACGAATCTCATAGCGGAACTGAATAAATATATTAAATAACATCTTGAAATACAAAACTGTATTTATACTTACATACTTCATCAGAGTACAACATAAGTACACTATAGTTGAAATAAACTCTATACATCTAATGCTGAAGCCTCCTACTCCAAGCTCCTTCAAATAAATTTGTAAATTCCAGAAACCACTTTATTTCCCATACAAATTTGGGCACCCCAGTGTTTAGGAGAAACATAGAAAAATAAACTTTGGGTCAGTCATGGGACTGGTGTGAGCAAACGATTTTGAAATAGCTCGATTTAACGTTGAAAAATCATTTTGAAATAAAGGATAATCGTAAGACTGGTCCACACATAAATACGGATGGTTTTTACCTTACGATAACCCAAAACATTTTTTGATATCAAAACTATTCTGATATTATCATAGTATCTAAATCAAATAAATAACAATCTAGCGGAACGCTTACATCTCGCGTTCCATATACATAGTATATAATCAAAACTGCGGGCACTTATTGGATAATGGATTCCGACAATAACAAGGTATGGAACCACCTTCCAATAGTGTATCTCTAGAGGGGAATACACTGGGTTCAACAAAAACATATTGCAACCCGGCCACACATGACCGACTACTCATTTCGCTTGATTGTATCAAATGTATATCGCCAACGGTTGGGATCAGCTACTGTTTCCCGAAAGGGACAGCATCGAAAAGAATAAATAAGGTAATGAAATTTCTCTAGATAGGTGATAATACACCCTAATTGGGAGCGACCCACTTAGCCATGCTGCTTGCTCGATTTTTGTCATTTTCCGATTGATGAGTCTTAAGGTTAGAATTTACCTTTAGAATATATGGCCACCATTTACTTTGAATGCCACATTGTCAAATCCATCAAATCACTAATCGATATCAACAAATATACTTTACGTGTAAAAGAAGGGTCATTCTTTGCCACCAACTTGGTATATTTGTAAAAATCAACATACGTGATTTTTAGGAAATACACTATCAGACATTCATCCATACAAGTCATCCGGGAAAAAGATGAATCGAAGGCACTCTCCTACTGCATCCAATATAGGAATCACCCTATGGATCAGTAACGAACAGTCCTTACTAAATCCAAAGATTTAATCCCGAAAGAATTACTTGTTATAATAACTTTGGCAACTGCCAGAGAATTTAAACAAGTAACTGTTTCATGAAGATCTATGGTCTTCAGCTTCATTATTTATATAAGTATCCTACAAGTTAAATTACGTAAAGTTGGTTCAAAGTGGTTTTGGGTCCAGTTCCCATCCCGGTCTCTTCGAACTAACGCGCAGGGAATATTTATTTGATAGTCGATGTTTTAACTATCAAATTCAAACAGTGTAGATAAGTAAAACAGTTTATAGAAATGATTTAATATCATATGAGATTTTCATTACTTGTCAATTCAAATTAGTTGACTTATATAAAACTAAATTCTGTTAGTAATCAGCACAAGATGAGGCCAACATTTTATTTTAACTAGTTTAATTTTGATTGATCACTTCACTACATAACATATAATTTATAACAATCATTCATCACAACAATAACAATCAATAATGATTTGATGTTAAATTTCAAACTAATTAAAAGTTTGAAATATGAAATCTCGGGTAACAATTAATTTTCACATTTTATTTATTCCTATTTCTTTGGAAATAAATACATAAATTTTATTTAAACATTTATTTTGTTTTTCATAAACTATATATAAATACATATTTATAGATATAAATATATAAGAGAATCGAACTTATTAAAGTAGACGACGATGTCTATTCTGCAATTACAACACAATTCAATGACTTAATTCCCGGTCCTCCTTCTTCTATTTATATTTATATGTACCATATACTTCTAACAAAACAATTTTATTTAAATTTGACTTCAGTCAAATAATACGAATTTTTTCTGGATCTATAACAATCAAATTTCCATGAACGAACAATATTTAATTCGTCATTCTTTGTGAATTATTTAAACAAACTTCCACCACCTCTTTTATTTATATAAATATGATTCAAATTTTAAAAGCAAACTTAAAATTTTAAAAAACAATATTCATGTATTTATTTATTTTCTAGCTTGAAAGCCCAAATTCAATACGTCGAACACTCCTAGTAGCCTTCCTTAGGCGTCTCACTATTTTTATTGCTATGTAAAAATTCATTTTATTTACCAAACACACTTTAGATTTTTAAAATAACATATATATTTTTCTTCTTTCATTTCCTTTCAGCCCTCCTAAGGCCCACCCAAACCCATTAGCCCATGCGCAACCACCATGCCCAAACCGCTAACCCGTTCCTTGCATCCCCTTTCTCCCAGTAAAATTTCTACTCTTAATTGACACGCTATGTTTAGTTTTCAAGTGGTTTAAATTATTATTTTCTTCTTCTATTGGCCCAAAACCCAAACCCAATATTCGCGCACTCTCCATTCTTCCTTTTCTGAAATCCTACCAAGGAAAGCTTGTTGTCTATTATAACTTAAAACTACTCATTCCACGCAAACTTGCACTTGGTTCCATATTATACATCCCTTCTTCCTTTTTGAGCATGCATGGAGAAATGTGGAAGCATACATATGCGACTTGCTGGGCAGGCACATAAGGGATCATACATATAACAAGTAGAGTATGTCATAAATACAATATCGTAGCTCACCCATCTATCATGCAGTCACTTAGTTAGCTTAATGTAATAAGGTTTAAAATGATAAATTATAAAAGAATTACTAACCTATTAAGCATAAAAATCGACCGACTTGCTGATAAATAAACCATTCACTAGCCAGTTTCTCATACTCACATGGTTATGATTTACCAACCAGGTTACATCCACTTGCATAACTGATAAATAGAAGTCATCGTAACATGGTGTTCACGTGAACTTGAACCTGGTTTATATAAACTTATTTGATGCATCACCATTTCCCCATGCATCCATACACATATACTCTCCTAAATTAATGCAATTTCTGATTCTCTATATTAGTCATTGAATATTTTACGATGAATTAGCAATGGGTTCCCAAATAGGAAAAAAAACTGAAGGAGCTGAAATTCTCTGTTGAAAAAGAGGTACTTCATTTCCCGCTCCTCATGTTGCAAACGTAAGTCATTCATACACTTCAGTCCTCAAAATTTATGGAAAAATTGTTGACACCCTTTGGTACGTATGAGTTATTCTATAAAAAGTATTATCATCAGTTTTGAAGTGGAAATTGATTTCCTGTCTTTTGTATTCCATTTTCAGGGTTTAAAATCTTCACGTCATGCTATAATTATTTGCAGATCTTAATTCATCAATAGTTGAATCAGTTATAATGGATGCATATCTATATACAAAATTTTTGAATCCCTTAAAGATTCATATAAAACAGTGGAGGAATTTAGAGTGTTTAGTCAAAATTTGTATTACTATGTTCTATTTTTAAACACACATGCATATTCACAGTGCAATTCCATCAATGATTGATCTAGAATATGGTAATGGTGAGGCAGAAATATATGGTTCGTGATCATGGAGGCATATCATTCAGCATGTTTTTTGAATTTTCATTGTAATTAATTGTAGTGACCAGTCAAATAAATCATCCTACTTGTGGTTTCTTATGGAAATCAAGAGGAAACTTATGGTCCAACTTTGTGCAAAGGTATACATTACCAGCAATGCTAGAAGAAAATATGTTTAAAGAAAACCTTTAGCTTCAACAAAATTTTAATATCAAATCATACAGGGATTTATACCCTCGACGTGAGTACTTACATGCAATCTATACTAATTTATGTGTTTAAATGCCTGTTGATGGAAGCAGCAGATAAGATCATCTTATAAGTCTTGATAAAAACAGTGTAGGGGTTTAGTTGCTCACACTATAAGGTGCTCACTGTCTTTTGAATTTCTGTTTTCTCAGTTTTTTCAACATTGTCTAAGTCTAATTAATTCATAGATTAGCTCTT
Source organism: Allium sativum (assembly GCA_030737875.1). Lineage (NCBI taxonomy): Eukaryota > Viridiplantae > Streptophyta > Magnoliopsida > Asparagales > Amaryllidaceae > Allium > Allium sativum. Next base: position 941,758,756 of record CM060909.1, on the reverse strand, counting down.
AAACAACATCAACATCAATGTTTGAAAAAAAAGGTGATGCATATATTAACACACATGATTTATTTAAAAACAGTAAAGGTATTGTAAGTGTTTACTCACCACATTTATCCTCTGTCTTTCCATTTGCTTCTCAATTTTTCCATGCTCTCTATTTATGCTTGTTTCCATTGCTTGTGTGTGGGTTTCAATGTGCAGTATTCATGTGTATTTATAGCTAAAAGAAACTGGGCTTAACTTGAGTAGGTTTTAAGTTATGCAAGGTACATTAGCAGCTTTAAAGAAGTGGTACATGATTGAAAGGAAGTTTGATGTTAAGGCTTTTCAAAATAAATTCTTCTGGCTAGATGTGCATGCCTACATAGTGTATACACTGCTAGGGGATTTTAGAGGCTAGCTGTAGATGGGAATGTGTATGTATTTAATATACATATACTAATCAAGCTTGAAAACCAAGGAACTATGCATACTAAGGTTTTAGATGGGGTAGCTATAGGATGTTAGAGGCTATGGTGATGTTGCAGCCTTAGTGAGACGATGTGTGACGTATACATGCTTTCAACTTATCTTCTAAGCATCCCATATCACATGTTCTTGCTGGGAAAATATGTGTATGAGTAGTACATCATATATATGTTGATTTGAGACCACCATGTGCAAGCACACACTCATTTATATGTTAGCTTAAGGAGCATGTGCTTGTAGAAAAAAAAAGAGCATGTATATAATATGTATATATAAACAAGCCTTAATCTCCAAGCAATAACAATTCAATGGTGACCATATCCTAGCTATGAAATCCTATACGTAGGCATGTACTTTTTTGTATAAATATAGTATGCTTTTCAGATGCTTAATATGAAGTAAGAATGAAATAATATTACCTCAAATATGTCTCACTATACATTTTAAATACACTATGGTTACATGACAAATAAAAACAATTTTTAAATGCACACAAATATGTTAAAACAACAAACACATGCCTATATATATATATATATATATATATATATATATATATATATATATATATATATATATATATATAACAAGACAAGTTAATATACGTAGACATATGATATTTAAAATAATTATTCTAATTTAAATAAATTAGATCTTATCAACTTCACCGAATTAATGAATATCTTGTTTTAAATGAATATCTTCTCAAATGTACTTATATATAGAATATGTAAAATTCTATACCAACCAAAATATTACCATTAAGTATCTTGATCTTGTGTTATTCTTATGTACTTATATATAGAATATGTCAAATTCTATACCCACGGGTACTCGAAGACTCATCCTTCCACATCAAAACATTCGAATCGCAAAGAAGTTACTTCGTCCTTCACCAAGCACAACACATGGAAATCACTCAATTATGTATTGGAAGTCACCAAAATTCATGTGTACTTGGAAACATTCTAACCCAATATTGTAATAACTTGTACTATGAGCATAATAAAAGACCAAAACCATTCAAAGTGGTCGTAGGATCAAACAAGCCGAACCACTATAAATTCTTTATGATTGTTTATTTGTGCTTTTCCTTTGTACATTACATCCTTACTTACTTTTTTTTCCACAGCTAGACGTTTATTTCCACTCATGTGGAAATCATGAGGGTTGACTATCACATTTCGATGTCAACACTTTGGCTCACCCGGTAGGGGAAGGGAAGCGCATACCTACGATCGACTCCCTATCACTCCCCTTGAGGAATCGAAACCTCGCCATTCCTTACACTAAAGCATCGGCACTTGGAACGCTACTTAAGTTTCCTTAAGCTTATTGACCAAGCCTAACGACACTGATGAACAAAGGAAAGACCCTCAAGACTAGACCTTCCATCGTCGATTCTTATTCAGACTTTCGTTCTCAATCTCGACTCACTGAAGTTTCGACCAACTTGAACACCACCAATGGGTCCACCATATAGCACTTGTCAGTCGAGCTCAACTAGACGAAACCTCAAGAAAATTAGGCGAAACTCAAAGAAGCCTCATCGAATAAATCCACCAAAACCTCGTATTGCTGCAACGACTTCACCGATACACTCAACGAGACATTCTTTGCCTTCATGAAGACATGGGCATGCAACCCCCTCTGAACTATGTCTTACCGAGTTCCACCCCTGCTCCCTTTCATAATAACCATTGCATCAATCGTTCTCAGCTTGGGGTTAACCCGACCAACGGGTTAACGCTCAACCCAACACCATGAAAGCTCGACTCAGCACTTGCAACCTGCGTTACGTGCAATAGGACATGCCTAGGTTCCCACTCACCGGCCTCAGAAAAGTTAAACAACCGAGGAGAAGATTCTTTGTACTAAAACGACGTTCATCCTAGAAGACGCCCAAGGCTGTGCACTCCCAAGTCTTCTCACGACTGCCACAATCTGGTAAAGAATTGAACTCCAATTTTTTTCCAACAAGAGGAAGCATCTTCGACTTCCAACTTTTCGCAACTATACTCCAATTAACGATACTCTCGAGAACATCTAGTTTGCAACCTATAATGTCCTTCCATGCAAAAGGCTAAGGTCAAAAGGCCCAACGAACGCACTAAGGGACTCTAACTATATTATGTATTTTTGGTTCCATAGCTTTCATGGGCACGACACAAACAACTGTCGCCGCTTATAGGTTAACATTGAGGACCTCATCCGCGAGGGAAAGCTTAACTAGTACCAAAACAACCCATCGGATGGAATTCCCGAATCATCTAATGTTCATTAAGAATTCCAACCAACCAGGGCCTTGTCCGATAAGTTAATCCCTTATGATTGTCTCTCCGACTTAGCAAAGACTACAACAACGATCGATGAATTGAATATCAGCGCCACACTCTATGACTTATCTTGCTTGAGTTGCTTTTTGTAGCAATTTAGTTTTCTCAGTTCTCAAATATTTCATCTCCCATGCTATAACTCTTCCAAATGGCTCATGATTGACTTGTAATCAACTCAAGTGTAATCCTTAAACGATGTTTGCAAGCATTAGCCTCAGTTTCTGAGATTCATCTGTGAATTTCCAAAGCATCGCTACTGCAAATGCACCAAGTCCAACAAATTTAGCCAGGCTTACCTACGCTTAGGCGGACTCTGGCGGCGATCCGGTAGCACCACAACCATAAATCCAATATATTTAGACGACTAACCTATGCTTAGGTGTACTTTGGAGTCGCTCAATTATCACTGGCCCATTCGAACTCCGCTCAACCAGAGTCCTTCGAGAGAGGAGTTTCGACCAACAACTACCATGACACTGTGGTCCCAGAAGTCGCCATCAGAGATACCAACTTATGAAAGTAAGCTCACTTACCCAAAAGGCACCTCCTTTTCACTCTGTCTTGGGCTCTCGCCTCCCTCTGAGCTTCGACCACCTCCCAGTTAACTGTGGGCATGTCAGAAAGCACTACCGGAGGCCTATTGGGAAACGGGCTCAGGAGCACTGGTCCTCCACCTGTCTCATAGACGTCTCCTATGATGCAATGGTCTTTGAGGCCATCATCGGAGATACAGGCTCGCGATTTATTTCCACCTTTGCCTCCTCATTCGGGGAGAAACTAGAACATAAACCAAATCCTCTTCTCTAGAAGGCACCTCCTCTTTGCTGTACCGTAGCCACTCTCCTCCACCTGAGCTTCGGCCACCCTCCAACTAGCTAGGGGCACGTCGGGAAGAATAACTAGAGGCAACCCACTAAAGGCAGCCCCGGAGGCACCAGTTCTCCATCGGTTTCTGCGTTCTCACTACTACCATCTTCTTCACCACTGCGGAGTGAACTTTTGGGAAGCAAACCCACCGCGCTGAGAAGGTTGTTTGAAATCGAAATCCTAGCACCATGGAAGTCGTCCACAACATCCCCCAATTCTAAGTTTTCCCTCATACGAGCATCTCGGAACGTGATGATATCCTATAGTTTTATAGATAAAACCATAGTCATTGTCAACCGCCGATGCGACACCTGGATCAAATTGCTATTGTAACATGAATGGATTAGGGAATAAACCTTCGAGGTTTACAACTCACTCATATACCCACATTTTTCATACATATGCGAGTGGTCAATCTGAACGGGTTCGTTTCTCGAATGTTATGCCAATCAACTGCATTGCTTTCGACCTCAATACCAATCCAGTCACGCGACGTCGTGTGATGATCCAAACTCGCTAAACTAAACTCATAATTGAGGAGGATTTGGCGAGTATGCGGACCCGGGGGCAGCCCTCTACCGATTCCTACAACGGAATGGTCTTCGTAAGACCCGAGGATGATTCCCGTCAGTTCTTGCACTGGTATCGTTCTCACCGCAACCAGTGGAGAAACCGTCTTTGAAACACGTCAATCTCGCTGATCCAGAACAAAATGTTTAGGTTCTTGGGGTCTATTAGTCTTCCAATAATGCCCTAATAACCAGATCTGACAGACTGAAACTCAAGACCAACGAAAACATTACAACCACCAATTCCCGGAGAAATAGGAGAAACTGGCTAAGTCCTTGCGATACAAAGCCAAGAATTCGTATCCTAATGCACTCGCCTTAAGTTCTCATGTTCCTCCAGCCCCTCCATTAAATTTCGAAGTCTCTGAGCTCCTCTGACAAACTCATGTCTAAATGCAACATTAAGTTAATTTACATAAGTACAGAATTGGAAAATGTAAAGAATGCTGGAACACTTAGAGCGATGTGTGATGAAAGAAAGAAAAAAAATTAGTTGCAAAAAATTAAAGGTTTTTATCAGTGATACGATGTAGATCACAACCACATCGTGCCTCCAAAAAGTGAGGGCCGTACTCGCATATTTCATTGACCTACCAAAAAATAAAACTTATCTACATAACTACTTGGAAGAGCCTCCCTTCATCACTTTCTTCTTTTGGGACTCGATCCTAGACGATTCATCCCTCATCCTCTTCCTCTTTGACTCATCACTCCTAGATTTCTGTTCCTTTGGTGGAGTCATGGAGGAACGATGCCTGAATTCATACCCTCCTCCAAGAGTCGCTGGAAGGGTTCATCCTTGGGATGCGATTTCCCATCACACCAGGATTTATATAGGGGGAAGGTTTAGGAGATGAAAAATTCGTATCCCATTGGGATGCGATTTCGCATCCTACCAGGATGTGAAAATTCGCATGCCCTCGGGATATGAAAATTTCGTATCCCACCTGGATGCGATTTCGCATCCCTTCGGGATACGAATTTCGTACCCATCTTAAAAAAAGAGGGGAAAATGAGGATTGGTTTTCCAACTTCGAGAAATTTGTGACTTGCGACTCCAGCTATAACTACGCACATGCATTTTCGAAACTGCGACCATTTAGACCAACTCGATTCGCTAACCAATCATACGTTCACACATTTGAACGACTCATGAACGTATGTTAAGCAATCAAATCCACGATCCAATACCATTTTAGAGAACCAACTCGGATAATCAAAAGCCGAAGACATACTTACCAATTATGTTACATATTTCAAACTTCGGTTGCATTGTGCAAAACCATGTGCAAACATGCGAATGCTTATGCTACTTGTGTCGACAATGACTCGTTTATGTCTTAGCGTAAACGAGAGTCGACGTCTTATGTTTAATTTCTTGAGTCTACAGAAAATGAGTGCTCACTTGAGTGATGTCATGGGATTCCAGACCGAGGAATCAGAATTATCAAAAGCACTGGAACTCCGTGTTATCATCATTAAGTCTTAATGAGAAGGTCATCACGAATCATCCTACATGACCCGAATGTTTCTTTGATCGGTAAGGCTACCGAGCTCATCTCAAAGCACGTCCTGATATCACAAGACATCCTTTGAGGGACAAGTATTAACTGGCTTTTCGGCCTGGTTCCCAAGATATTTAAAGACTACCCGACTCAGCCCACCACGCGGATCTAGAGCCCAGAAGCATCGCGGAGATGTCTAGAGCCAAAGTCCGATATATTCATGCAGAGATATTTAATCTGAATCAACCAAATCACTCGACAATAAACAGATGTTCCAGGATTAGACTCTGACCTTGCCATCAACTTACCATTGGCATCACCTCCCCTTGAACCCCACACCTCTCATAAATATTGTATCCCTTATGGGATAAAAGTTTGTATCCCGCCAGGGGATACGAATTCATATCCCACGATATTGTAAGGGATGTGAATTCGCATACCCCCGAGGGATGCGAATTCACATCCAACACATACCAAGGGATACAAATTTGTATTCATTCGCTGGATACGAATTTGTATCCCTTCGCTGGATACGAATTCATACCCCGCCTATGTGTACATGATAAGAATCGCATTGCCTTATGGAATGCAAATGCGTACCCCTTCGCATTGCCAAGATCTGATTTTGCATCCCAACGTGAGAAGTGAATTCGTCCCCATCTGCGGGATATGAATTTGTATCTGACCCCTGGGATGCGGAATTTGCATCCGAGGATATGAAATTCCACTATTGCACACTCCATTTCACCTACTCTACTTCAAACCTGCTCCTATAAATACACCCTCATTTCCAACGTGAAGAGGGTCAGTTCTTGCTCACCTCCAAGCTCTAATGGCTGCCTAAGAAGGAAAAACCCTTTCTCGAGTCTCCCTAGCACCTTCTATCATCCTAGGAAGAAGAAAAAACATATTCTTGGACATATGAACTCAGTCTTGGACATTTGACTATACTTTTGGACATTCGACCATTTTAGGCTTTTTTAGCATTTGGAAAGAAGATAAAGAAAACATCTTTGGACCTTCTTGCAACCATGGCCACGATTGCAACATGAAAGCTTCATAACCATGTCATCCTGAATAACTAGGCTTAGAAACCATGGGCACTCGAATACTCGTCCTTCCACACCCAAACACTCGGATCGTGAAGATGTGACTTCCTTCTCCACCAAGCACAACAAACGGAAATCACTTAATTATATATTGAAAGTCAATAAAATTCATGTATACTCAGAAACATTCTGATCCAATGTTGTTACTTTTACCTAGAGCATAATAAAAAGCAAAACCATCAAAGTGGACGTAGGATCAGACGAGCTGAGCTACAATGAATTCTGTGTGATTATTTACTTGCACTTTCCCCTATGCATTACATCACTACTTACTTATTTTCCACTACTGGACGTTTATTTTCACTCACGTGGAAATCATGAGGGTTAACAGCCATTTTTCAGCGTCAACACACACGAAGACAATCGACTCTATATATGGAATGATCAAATCCTAATGGGAGTGACCCACACAGCCTTGTGGCTTTTCCCTGCTTTATTCATTTACCGATTGATGAGGCTAAAGGTTATGTTTACCTTATATAATAGCAGAATATATTGGAATGCTAACATTTCCATATAAAGAGATATGCAATGCTAGCATTTATCCATACAAGTTCATTCTAGGAACGAACGAAATCGAATAACTCCATCTTCAGTCATCCACAAAATATTTCCAGTTCGAAACGCACCAGCTAGATCGAAGTGGTTTTTGGGTAAGCAAGCCTAATCACGGTCTCTTCAAACGAAAGCCAATGTTTCCAGAAAACTCATTTTTGATTCTTTAGGAATAAACTGACAATACATAAGTGCGTAGTTCACCTCCTAACCGTTTATGAGAATGGGTTTTCTTATCAATTATTGGATAAATTTACAAAGTTAAAATCGCCAAATTTGTTAATCAATTATTTAACTATCAAATAAACAAACAACAAATCAATTAAATTATTTATTTACCCATAATAATTGCTAAGACTCATTAAAACAAATCTTTCCTTCATAATATGACATCATAAGAATGGTTATTTAATTATTCACATACTTATCTTACATACCTAAATTTATTCAACAACCGTTATATTTTCAATACTTAGAAAAAAGTCATAACTTATATTATCAGCACAAGTACATTCAGAAAGCTTTTAGAAAAGTTTTTTTAATTTTATGAATCATAATAAAGGATCAAATGTAGTTATTTAAGAAGACAACAGAAATAAAAATAAATGCAAACATGATTCCTTTAGTGTTAACTGTGGAACAAATGTCCATACCACCAGTTTTAACAAGATTGCACTTGAGAAAATAAAATCTCAATTCCTTAATATAAATCTCTTCGATATATCATTTTTATAATTTTTTTAATTACAACTAGTGTATAAAACCTTTTTATTTTGAAATAATCTCTAAGTTAAGTTATAAAAATCTTCAATTAAATATCCAACTATCATAACTCTTTATAAATATCATAGGATCCTATATAAAATTCCTTTATACACATTCAAAAATAATTTATAAACTTTATTTATAAATATCCAACTATCAAAATATTTTATAAATATCATAAAACCTATATAAACTTCATTTATACATATTCAAAATCATTTATATACTTTATTTATAAATATCTAAATTAATTATAAAGTTCGTTAATAAGTATCAAACCATTTTCAAAATTCTTTATAAATATCAAATTTTAAAGCATCTACTATCGATCTTGAACTAATACTATTTCTCACAAAACAACTAAGAAAATCAAGTTGGGGTATTTTATTTACCTCTCAGACTTAACTCATCAACACTCTTACCCTTTAAAATAACTTAAGGTTTACAATATCTAGTTAAGTTATAAATAAACATTTTCAATAATTTATATTAAATTCATTCAACATAGGTTTATGATTCAATTTATTAAATTCCAAACCTTAATAAATTACAATATAATGATAAAACCACAAACTTTTGCTAAATTCAAATAATATCTTATTTGAAAATTCATTTTACAAACTTTACTTTTCCCAAATGATTTAAAATCACATTGTAATGCATTATCCTTTGTGTCGACCTTTCTTTCTGACCGCTTCAAGTCAGTTATTAAACCAACTCGAACCATTCACAAAGACATATTCTTATTGCTTACAGGGTATAAATAAAATAAACAAAGAATCATAAAATAAATATATAACATAATATCTCACAGCGGAAGAATTTTATTATAAAATATTAGAGTTTACCAATTTTATACAGCAAAATATAATACATCGATCTTTAAAATAAAATAAATATGCAGGTTTTATATATTGATGAACCAAGGCAAGCATAACCCCTCTAACTTCGATAACTGAAGTCTTTGAATCGGCAACACTAGGGTTTGGCCCGAGTGTTTCAGTAAGGCAAAAACAAAGTTACATGGAGCATAAACATTATTTTAGAATTATAAATATAGTGTAACAACCCAGAATTTTGACGATATAAATTAATTATTAGAATTTCAAAAATAGGAATTTTTGCAAATAACGTAATTTGGCCACAAAACTTTAACCGATGCATTCGTCTTGGAATTCTGGTCAACTTTCATGTTTGAAGTTTCGCGAACGGAGTCTATTTGAAAAGGTTACAGACGAAATACGAAAATGGATGGAAAATAATTAAAACAGAATATTTCATAAATAGAAAATAATAAATCCTCCAGCCACCTCACCGCCAGATCGACCGCTAGTTGCGACCGCTTGGTCGAGCCAGGCAGTGACGGCTAGGGATTTTGTCAAATAACATTATATATGAACTGACGGATGTTTAATAAATCTAATCCAACGGTTTTAGGCCATTTCGACCCCTATAAATAAAGGAGTAAGGCCTCACTCTTTTTTACATAAATCTATAGAGACAGCGGAGCTCTGCCATTTTCCTCCTTCTCCAAACCTAATTTCTAAACTAAAAATATATTCATATAAACAAATCAAATACAATTCATACGAAACTGAGAGAATTAGCATATCTAATGGAAAAGAATGCAAATCGAGACTCCAAATCATATTTTCCCCTCTCTTCCCGTTTTCTTACATTTTTACAGATATAGAATTTTCCCCTTTCTAGATAAGTTGTAGATTTATAAGAATTTGGGGATTGTAGGCTTAAAGGGTTCAAATTTTGGAATTGGAGGCTATAAGGTGAGTGGAAAATTTACGAATATAGTATAATAACTTGTCTATTTCGTTTGAATTAGATCTATTTTTTTATGCCTATTCCTTATCAGTTCTGTTCATTTAAGTATTGAAATTTATTGAAAACCATCAGATCTGATTATAATTATTGTTAAAAGTTATGAATTGTAAATTGTGGTTATGCTTAATATAAATTGTAGGATTCTTAAATTGTTCACACATATTCCTACAGTTATGTTGTGAAACATATTGCAATTATGAGGTAAAATGTATCGTGGACATTGCATACAACTGTATATCTGAAAATCGGTCCCATTAAACACAATTTAGACGTAGTTACATTCCAGATCTTTAGTTCAGTGTTGAATAATAAAGTATGTGAATTTGGGTAAAAAGATGATATTGGTAAATTTTGTGATTATAATGTTTGAACAAATATGCTTGTTTGTATTCAATATTGTTGGGTTTTTGCTTAATTGTTGTAAATGTGTTGTTTTCTTACTTTTGCAAAAACAACATTATTTTGAAATCAAAAGTGGTGAGATAAAAAGATTAAAAATGGAAAAGTGGTGAAAAGTATGTATGTATATCTTTATATTTGTGCGTAATTTGCATTAACTATTCCAAACTAAATATTTACACATATTTCTTTTGACTTTAAAATAGGCCAATTTCATTAATTAGGCACGGTTTACAATGATTACGGCAAAAATTCTCCTGTAAGGTCTGAACCTTTTTGCAAGATTGGATATAAAAAAGGAATGTTTGGTTATTGATTAAACCAAATCATTTAAGTCATAATAATAAAAATAATAACTACGTTAACCGCACAAAAACATAAATATAATATTTACATATTATCCGTCCAAATCAACATAAAATGGTAAAATATACAATGTATGGAAATGTTAAATGTTTGGATAAGGTTCAACTATGGAATTATAGGTAAATGGTACCCATATTGAATTAATATATTTGTGGTTACCATTTGTAACAATCCATATAAATAATTGCCACAAAAAGGGCCGCAAATCAATAAATAACAATTCCAACCAATATTGATTAGGGGAAATAAATGTGATAGGAAAATGGATACAATTGTTAAAATCAATTAGGATAAATGTTGTAAATACCAGTTAGAAAATTTGAACTATAACTGCATTTAGACACGAGATTAAGCTCAACTTGTAGTATAAGCCTGCTCGGAATCGACCGGCAAATCCAGCAACCACAGGTAGTTGGCTTAATGTGAGGGGTCTAATGCAGAATTATAAACTACTAAGGCACGAGGTTAAGTTAACTTGTGGTAGAAGTCTTCCCGGAACCGACCGGCAAATCCAACATCCACAAGTTGTCAACTTAATGTGAGAGGCCTGGTACATAAACATACATATACATACATACATATATATAGATATATAACAGTCAACCAATAAACAAACAAATAAATAAAGGAATAAGAATAGAAATTGTCAGTTGGGGTACAACAAATAGACAACTTGGGACTGATAAATAGTTGCCTAAGGAAAATATGGTCGTTATGGTCATAAAGGGAAATAAAATAGAAATAAAAGCAAATGGGTATCATAAGAGAATTTATGATTTGTCATTTAAATAATAAGTCCAGATTAGGGAAGAAATCAAATAAATATCCTAGGGAAAAAGGGATATAACTTTCCTTATTTATGTTAATGAAAATTGAACTTGTAATATAAAATATAGTTGGACTTAGTAGGTAAATAATGTAAAATATTATTAACCATATCAATCCGTACTGAAAATGAATCACGTATGTATAACATTTCCGTGTAGAGGGACTATACGGGAATGACTAAATAACACATCCCAACTTCTCTCAAATAGGGAAAGGCATATAAGGCTAATGGGGTACGAATTCGCATATAGTCCGCTTCCTGGGCCTTAAGCGGCTAGGGTTGAAGAGTCCACTTGGGAATAGGTCTCTCAGTTTAGGGGTCTTAAATGGTAGGTGTATGGGGCCCTACCTAAAACTAGAAACTAAAATCGTCAGATATGACTATCTATCCTACGGGTATTAATAAGCGACTAAGGGGGTTATCTAATAAGGTCAGCTAGAGGTACAACGAACGATACAATACCAACTCTCACATTATGTGGGGAAAGGGTATATTCGTGAATGACGGAAGCCTTAACTATTAGGATCTGTAGGTAGTGACTTCTAGTTCATTTTAACGTTAAGTAAATTAACGAGAAATAATAAGTGACCAATTGGTCCGCCTATGGTCTTAAGCAACCAGATAGAATCCACCTTATCTATCATAGATAGTGAGGCAATAAATGATGAAGGATAAACGAACGAAAGTATATGTATATTGAAACTCCGTACTTAGGGGTCAATTCTCGATATAGTAACCATCTAAGCTCTAGTGTAAAGGCTTCGCAAAAATATGTGTAAACGTCCTATCTCGGTATTATAATTTGGAAACACTCCCCTGGGAAGAGTAGCAGGGTCGTGTGTAAACATTTACAAGGTTGGTCCAGAGTCACTAACCTTGTTAGGAATATTGCTTGGGTTGAATATGTGTGTATTATAGTCTGTGTTTTACATTTCTTAGTCACCAGAACTTATTATTCTGACCCCCTTCTCATTACAACCTCCCAGGTTTCCTAGAGAAGGTCGGGTTCTCACAGATGTTAAGTTTGGCTTCCGGTTCTCATTCTCTTTCATACTCGGTATTGGCAAAGCGACTTACTTTGAAAAAGGTAGTTGCTCGAGTTGTTACTAGTTTATCCTATTTTGTTTCTACTATGAGTTATCTTATTGTACTCTGATTATGATCATGATCATTTAGTGCAGGTACCATATATACACGCTCCATGCTTGGATGTGTTCAAAATTTGATTTGAGTCAACATTTGGGCGCAGAAAAGCATAGGGTGTTACATTTGGTATCAGAGCTTAGTTTAAACGATCGGAGGAATTAGAATTAGTTAAATTAGGGCTCATGAGAGAACATAATTCGATTTTCTTTTCTATTTTTATTCGTCTTTCTTACTCGACTTTAATTTATTTCGACAATGAAATTAATCGTGGGCCTAATTATCTAAAATGGGCTTTGAGCGACTAGAGTTGAAATATATTAAGTTCGGGTTTCTATCCAATTCTGTCTTACCCTACATTACGTTGGCGATCTCATTATGAAGAGCGTGAGGACGACATATGATGGATTTCGTTAATTCGAGTTTGGAATTGGAATAATATATATTAATATGAAAGTCTAGCTACAACTGAGATAGTCATAATTCCTAGTTTGGTTTCATTGGTAATTCTTGTTAAGTGCATTACTCGATCCAAAACGGAAAAAGCCCACGTTAATATGTCGTATCCATTTCAAAAATATAACTACGAGGTGTATCCATTTGTTACTTCGTTAAAATTCCGAATCTACCTATGTTGAAATATTCAATTGAGTTCTTGGCCTTGTATTCGAGGAAATTTTATTTTTAAAACTATTTGAAAAATAAAAATGGATTTCAATGGTTTTGAAATACAGTTTTGAAAATAGTTTGTAAAGATATGGATTCTAAATTTTTTAATCTATTCGTGTTTCAAAGATTTATATGGGCATTTGGTAGTTTTAATAAATGTAATCTGATTGTGGGAAGAAAGGAGTTAGAAATGACAAGGAATATACCACTAAAACTCAAGAATAATAAATATCTATTTCTTGTGATTTTGAGTATCCCTTTTCATATATATTGGATAATTTATTAAAGTTATCAAAATAAATCTTAATTCTTTTTAAGCTCCTATATTTTTGAAAACAAAAAGGTTTTTCCAGTTTGAAATATAAATCTGGAATATAAGTAATAATAATAATATGGATTTATAAATACGAAACCGTTAGTTTATAATAAAATCCATTTTTAGAAATGTTTTAAAATTTTCTTTGGTAAGGCTAAGGAAAGCCCTTCATCTTGATTTTGGGGTATTTGATTTCGTGAATCGTCTGTTTGTTGTCAGCTAGGTAAAGGGAAAGTCCTTTTTAATTTATAGTACAGATTTCTAGCAGAATTGTTTTTGGAATTCGTTCGTTCATGTGTAGTCGCAACATTGTTGTTAAGACTAAATCCTTGGTTGGTTCAGAGTTTGACTACAGTCTTTAAATACTGTAGTGATGAGGAAAATTATTTTTTGGATCGCGTCAAATCTTGAAAGATAACGCAGGACGATTAATATTTTAATTCGACCTAATAAGATCAAGGTTCAATCATTGTCCAAAGCCATTTAATAGTTGACCGTTTAGCGTTACGCTAGAATGGTCAATTATTCGATGAGTTTTGGCACAACTTGGACCTAGGACTCAACTATAAAAGTTGTGTTCAAATTACCCCCTTTACTCCCTTCTTTCGTTCTTGCTTCCTCATCTAGTCAAACCATATTGTTATCCTTCTTCTCTCTCTTTGTTGCCACCACGTTTCCACTTTTTCCGCGCTAGTTTGCGAATTAGATCTTGCCTCGCTAGTACTCCAAGATCTAAGTTCTTCTCTCTGACCATTTCTTGGCCTATAATACCTAGTTGCAATATTCAATCCTACTCACACCATTTAAGTCTCCTCCTTAGGTAGAGATCATTTGGTTGGATCGAAATGAGCAAAAAGGTCTTACCGCTCTAGGGCTAACAAAATTTTCAAGGTAGTTGGATTTGCATCGATCCATTGCTTTGAAATCTTAGAATAGGATTTGTTGTTTGTGCTGCATCCGCTTTTGCTATACCTTGTTTGAATAGGTTCTTTCGAAGGTGATCATCGTTTCGGAGATGAGGAATAAGCTACCTTTAGATGGTTTTTCAGAAGAGAATCTAAAAGAGATTTTAGAGGAATCCGTGTTGTACATGGACTTATGCGATCTTTTGTTTAACCGGCTTTGGAGATTTTGCAGCAAATCTCTTTTTCTTGATGTCGGTTTTGTGTTTGGAGATCTGTGTTCAAACTACCCATGTAGACATATGAACCATTTAGCACATCGTTCTATAAATGGGAAGTTATGGGTAGAATTGTCTCATGATGCGGAAATTATTCTTTTGTTTAATCGATGGCGTAACCATCATTTAGTACCGCATCATATTCGATTCAGCTTGTTGTTCTTGTGTGTTGCCTCAAGGAGTTTCTCTTTGTAAATTCACCTATCCATTTTGTCTTTTGACAATATTAGGTGGACTTCCATAAGGAGTAGTTTTGCGGTGGGTTTCTCTTCTCATCATAAGTTCTCTCCTGGAAGAGATGGTGATGTGGAAACCTCCAACAACACCAATAATGTTTGCAACACGAGATTGAGCATTTTTGCTACTATGACATGGTTAATTTAATATCATAAAAATTGGCTTGAACTCCAGCCACGGAGCAAGACATCTTATTGTTTATAACCTATGTTTTGGGAGTTTTGTTATTGTCAAGGGCGTATCCAGGAATTAAGAAAGGGGTGGGCTAGTTTACAATAATATAGCAATGCATTTGTAATTTTGACATTGAGTAAATAATATTGCTGGATAATGAGGCCTATTTAAATTCAACATGACAACTTAAAAGAAATATACTTTGCTTTTAATCTTATTTATGTATATCAACAGCTCAAACTTCTTTTAAACACTAACACCAATTCAAATTATATGGCCCATCCCAATAAAAAAAAGCCATACACAGGTGCTAAAATCAATTTTCTGAAAATCAAAACTCATATATAGTACAAATTATATCGTGTTCTTCTAGGTGGGTAGACGCCTCTATAGGAAAACACAAAATTGAAAAGATCAACTACCCCTTTTTATTTACTTCCTTTGGCATTCTTCCCTGATCCCATGACACCTCTCTTTCACTCTCGTGTATCCTCTTCTTATTTATACAATGATTTGAAGACTCTAAATCAGCTTACCCCAAAATCACCGAACATACGATAGGATAACCACAATAGAGTCCGTAATGGAAGGTAATTGGCCAAGGCCTTATTTAATTTGTGCAATTTTTTTCTGACCCTAGTTTGCAGCCCAGGCCCGCCCAGGGCCAGATCCGCCATTGGTAGTTGTTTTGTTGTCATCTTTGTTGTTTTGCCTTTCTAGTATCGGGTCCTTGGCTTTGTTATGATTCATGTTTGTAACTGTTAGTGTAGTTTAAATTGCATGACTTAGGTTAATAAGATTTCTATGTTTAGAGATATTTATGTCATTCACGCATGATTATTTGAATGAAATATTATTTTTCTTATCTAAACTAACAGTTACCTAGAGCCGAAAAGAATAGAATTCTGTGTTGGATAAATTTTAGCAAAGGACCGGTTTTGCATTGTTTTCATCATGAGAACATAAATAAATAAATCACCGTTCCTGGTTAATGCTAAAACTTAATTTGGCCTTTTCGTGTGTGATTTCAGTTTTCGCATTTTTGGCGTGACTGACTTCTTTTTTCGCCAACATATGACTTGAATCGTTTAAGTTTCCGCAAATTACATTTTTGAAAGTTTTTGGAAAACGTTGTTTAAAAATGGGACTTTTAATCATTTTCTTACTTTTATAGGAAAGTGAAATGGTTTTGAAATTAACTTTTCAAAATAAACATGACAAATTTTTTAGATGGAAATTTATTTTTGTGAAAATTTTTGATTTTCGGTCACATGGATAACGTAAGGAAGATTTTTGGTTCTTTGTGTTCACGTTTTAGCAGTGCAATAGGACTGACAATACGATAAAAACGTTAACAGTAGCATGGAAAAGGGTGTTTCAGCCTTGGAAACTGTTGACGGCAAAAAATGTCGTAAACACCAAAGGTTCCAATTAATAGGAATTATAAATATGGTCGCATAGACAAGAACATAAAACGGAGCATAAAGCAGTAAATAACACAAGAGATTTATAGTGGTTCAGCCTCAGCGAGGGCCTACGTCCACTTTGAAGAGTCGTTGGAATTTTATTGATCACTTGAAAGATTACAGGGTTGAGATCATCTCATTACATTCATTGGCGACCATACATGAAGTTACAACTGTCATATTTGCAAGAATTAGGAGAATGGACAATTTTTCCCTTCTTCTTCCTTGAAGAGGAGATGCCATTAATGGAGCTCTATGGAGGTCTCAAAGATCAAGAATCCAACCACTTTGAAGTGTGAGGCCATAGGGTATATATAAGAAGTGGTTAGGTAGGAGTAGTTAGAGATGGGGACCAGCTACAGAAATTTCGCACCTCAGGCTCTCACACCCCGTTTTTTCGCACCTCCCCCATAGGGTGCGAATTTCGCACATCGGGGGTGCGAAATTCGTACCTTCTGGGGGTGCGAAATTCGTGCCCTATAGGGTACGAATTTCGTACCTCGTGGGTGCGAAATTTCGCACCCCGCGCACTTTGTGGGTGCGAAATTTCGCACCTCGATGGTACGAAATTTCACACCTCGAGGGTGCAGAATTTCGCACCTCTTAGGGGTACGAAAATTCTGTTTGAGAGGTGCGAGATCTGTCAGAGTGGCTTGGGGGCTCGAAATCCTGGTCGGTGCGTCCGGGGATGTCGAGGCCTTGGTTCGGGAATGTGCTGGAGGAGCGGCGAGACTCGTTGAAGTTGTTGGCTGAATCTTGACTTTGAGCTGATCTGGTAATTCTGGGCAACACACTTGTTGGCGGAAATCGGATAAATCGGGCGATGCCCACAGTTTCGACCTAACCGGCTAGGTCGATCGCCGCGGGGACTGTGGGGCCCTGGACGACGATTTGTTTATAAATATTCATTTCATTCTATATACACGTTAATTTTTTTATTTTTAACTATAAAATATTTTTAACCATATAAAATATTCTATTTATTTCATTTCAAATCACACAATCAACTACACATCAAAATCAAACAAGCATACAAGCCGTCCATGGTCTGTGGACGACGGGTGTCGGGTGCTACTAAATACCGTCTGCATCCTAGTACATATTATTAACTAGAAAAATAAAATTTACAAGTTGAGAACCAAATGTGACAACAAGGAATTTCCTCGATCTGAATCAGTCGCTAAACCGATCAAGACCGTACGAAACGCCAGATTGTTTGAGAACACGACAAATTAGAATGCAGACAGAAGAACATTTCATTGTATATTACAACAATTCATCAGAATACAAGAATATACAGAGTATGAATAAATATTACACAGAAATATCAGAGATTTAAATTACATTTAAATACATCGCAGCGGAAATAATACAATACACAACTAGAAGGAGATATACAGATACAAAGCTTTCCGGATATCGTTCCAGCTGTAAGTCAGGATCCTGTGAATATAAATCTGCAAAATCAAAACTACTAGCCGCCCGTGTCGAAAATAGGGGCACCCAGAGTTTAGGTTAAAACAATAAACTCCAGGTCAGAAATGTGACCGGTGTAATAACTAAAACAGTTATTTAAAACTTTACTTTAAATCATATATATCAAGGGACCACGCCGTATAACACGGAACGGGTTTCCTCCCAAGAATACCAGTGCATATAACAAAACAGCGCAATGCTTTTCGAAAAAATGAAACTATTGTAAGACCCAGGTCCTATCACACAATGCAACGCAAGCCGAGGGATAGGGTTTTCCCTTATAATAGCCAAACATGTTTAGTACGTTTAAAACAAATCATTTGATACTATTATTAGTGCATAGTGTATAAAACAACTTCAAATCATAAGTATCAATCATAGACGACATGGGTACCATATATCATGTCGCCATACTAGGCTCTATAATCAAAACCGCCAAGTCACGTATTTGGAAATTGGATTTCCATCTGCGAACTGAGGCCAGGGATCGTCCTCAACCGATTCAAGACAATCTAGCCCATGTCTCAGGCAAGTACTCAGTCAAGCCTTTGGAGCGACAGGGCCGGTCCACCGATGTGGATTAAAATTCCTGAACACTGCGTTTCCTCGCCCTTTGGGGCGTAAGTGAGCCAACGAATGACTCCATCGGACCCGGATCGTCAGATCAAACCGAGGCGCCTCGCAACAGCAACAACCACATAAGTCAAACTCGTCAGGGCGTGTAAAACCACTGATGCCCCTTCTAACTAAAAAGAAACGCATGCCCTCCCTGAGGTCCCCTCCCATTTTTAGTTCACCACCGGGGTGTGAGGCTCGCGAATTCATGTTACACAAAGCTATGCCACACAGACCGTGCTTTGTTCATCAACCACAAGACTTTGCTTTTCAACAAAAGCCTTGATCATTTGCATCTTAGCATGCCACACAGGCAATTCACGTTATGCAACCGATATCAATCACACAGAATGAAATCCAATGTCAGACACACAGTCCATTTACAAGTCCGTTCTGGGTCTGAACGAAACCGGGGGCACCTTATACCTCGCATATCCATCGATCTCCAAGCACGTCTGGACGACCACTAACTGATTCTCTCCTCTTGGGTGTACGACCCAATCAAGATCATCGGTAATCACCCAAACGACGTGAAGATCTCCGGTCTTCGACCACCATCTTCATCCTCGATACCATGTCGAAGCAGTTATTCAGAATGGAATAAACCCAGTCTTTCTGAATAACTCGCATATATAATAAACAAGTGTTACACAAACACAACATATGCCTCATTCCAATTCATCAGTCCCTAACCATAAATTAGCAAGTGAGCAATTCCCTAAGTATTAACCCCGAAGGCCGAATCCAACATAAGATCAATACCTCAAAAACCATTCAACTTAACAAATCTCCAGCTAGTTTCTGATTTTCTTAACTCCTTTGGGTCTAAGAACAGTATTATTGAAGATACCATTCACGACAACCCAAAATCACATTCCATTAATTATCGGGTTAAAGAACAAGTGTTATTTAAAACATGTTCACAATAAACCCAAAAATCAATACCAATTCAATTTCAATTAAATATCATTTAATTGGTACACTTCATTAAATCTAAATAAAAAGATTTAATCTTTTTCTCAACTGGGTTTAAGAACAGTGGTAATGAAAAAACCATTCATGACAAACCCAAATCACATTTGATATTAAATACAAGGCTCTGAATAGAAAATATATTCGCTTATATTCAATATCAAATTCTACGACCAACAAATATCGTATTGGAAATAACGATATATATGTATCGTTCAAATTTCCATAACAACATCTGTATAATCACGAAATCCAACATCGAAATATTCCAAAGACAATTTCGATTCAAATCCATTCCAATTCAATTATTGGAAATTCTGGTTACTTTTAAAACCCTTTTCAAATCCAATTTATTTATTTAAAAATAAATAAATTATTATTCTAATTCAAAATTATTTCATTTCGATAAAAATCCATTTTTATCTTTTCAAATATGGAGTTTTTCATCCCAATTCTTCACAAATCATTTCTTATGATTTTACACAAATTATTTTTTTTTTAATAATTTTATCAAGGCCCGTACAGTCGATTTCCATCAACGGCCATCGAACTTCACTTACAGCGACCTTTTCCAAATTTGATTTGGGCATAATTCCAAATCCAACCGTTAGATTTCTAATTTCTCACATTCTTAGAAAGCACTTTTCGATACGAACCCAACGGTTCCGGTTTTAGGAGAATCCGACGGTTAGATCTCCCGCAATATCCTTTCGAAGTCAATGGTCGAAATTCATGAACTACCGCAGCGCGGCGCGTTCTATTCAGGCCATTATATATATAATATATTATATATATTTCGTCGATTTCCTTTTACAACGTATTTTATAAATCGTTTTAAATTCGTTTTCAAAACGATTTCAACGTCTTTTCAAATTTAAATCAAAATTGAATTTTTTCCCTCTAAATTCGTTTTAAATTCATTTCAAATTGATTTCAATTCAAATTGACTTCTAATTCAATTTCCGTTCGTTTTCAATTCAATTCGATTTCAATTCGAATTCATTTCTATTCAATTTCAATTCGAATTCATTTCTATTCAATTTCAATTCTAATTCCTATCTATTCAATTTCAATTCGAACTTCAATCCTTTTCAAAATATCAGATTTTGAAATCACTTTCGATATTCATTATAAAATGAATAAAATCGATATAAATATCATTCACGTAAAAATGGCGTCAATCTAATCAACACGGCTTCATATATTTCTATTTTCAAATATTACTTTTTAAATATTTTATTTCAAATATTTCTATTTCAAAACTGGAATGAGGCCCAATCAATTACCATATAATGTTAATTATATGGATTTTCTACAACACATGTATAAAATAACAACGATAAATAATCAACCATCATCCAGAGTGCATTCTACACTGTATAAGCATCAAATATAAAAATTTCACGCTTATGACAGTCTGTCAATCAATCGATCGACATACAACTAATTATTGGGATTAGTGTATGTCATATATCATATCAATACCCGTGTGGGGTTTCAATCAATCAAACACGGATTTTATTTGTGCGGTAGGGCGACGTGTAAAATTTATCGTCCCAATCAATATTAGTCAAATGTGTGTATATAAACAAATCGTCCGATTTGTTTATTTTTATTTCATTTTAAATACACGTTAAAAATTCTATTTTTAACTATAAAATATTTTATTTCATTTCACATCACATCACACAATCAACTACACATCAAAATCAAACAAACAAGCATACAAGCCGTCCGTGGTCTGTGGACGACGGGTGTCGGGTACTACTAAACAACATCTGCATCCTAGTATATATTTTAACTAGAAATAAATTAAAAGTGAGGAGTTCTCACCGACTAGCTAATCCAAACGCCACGACTCTTCTTATGTAGAAAATCTCCGCCGTTTCTTCTTTCATCACTTTCTTTGCCCGTATCATCTACATATATAAAAATCACATTTTTACTTCGTTATTCAATATATAAAAATCGAATTTTTACGTTGCTATTCAATATATAAAAATCGAATCTTTACGTTGCTATTCAATATATAAAAATCGAATTTTTACTTTGCTATTCAATATATAAAAATCGAAAATTTACTTTGCTAGTAATATAATAAAAAATATATTTTCAACCTTTCTATAATATAAAAACTATATTTTCACCACACCAAAGATTCAACCTTTCTTTATTTAAAAATCACATTTTTAAGTTGTTGTTCATATGGTAAAAACCATACTTTTATATGAATAAAAATCATACCTTCATATAAATAAAAATCAAAGCTTTCCTATAATAAAAATCTAATTTTTAACATCATAAAAATTCAGTTTTTATCACTATAAAAATTCAGTTTTTAACACTTAGAAATCATTACCTTTCTTTGTTAAATCCCATTCCGGTTGTTCACGAAGAAGCCCAGCAGCTAGGGCTTGCCGTCGTTCATCACCTGGAGGGGGGGGGGGAGGACGGAAGGAGGAGCAGGCGTCGGGGCCCACAAGAGCTGGCGGCGGCTGTATTTGGGATCTAGGGCTGGCGCAAGGTCGACTGGGGGCTTGGGGGAAGGTCCGCGGGTTCTTCGATGGAGGAGGGGCTTCGATTGGCTGAGGGGGAAGAAGGGCGAGGGCGTGGAGACGGAGAGGTGGCCGCGGTGATGAGGAGGGTGGCGGCGGTCGGTTTTCGTCATCGACGGTTTCGATTTTTTTCTTCCTGAAACCGATTTGAATGATTGGGGAATGGGAGGGGTTGACTTCGGTATGAGAGAAAGGGGTGAGGTGGATTTTTTATATTTTAATTAATTAATTATCCAAAAAGTTGCTTTTAAATTCGAACTCGAAACGAGGCCCGCCGACTGTCGCCCCTAGCTAATAACCCCCATTCCGAACACAATGGGATATGTTCCGTAACCCAATTCGGCCGTTACGATCAGTTTATGTCAAAATCAAAATATAACTCTATATATTGAATTTGAACGCACATTTCAATTTAATGGGGTCACATACTAACTCGAAAAATTCCAAAAAAAATATTTTCTAGCTTCGTATTGACGATACGGTCCTAATAAAACTAGTTTCGACGAATTCTGAGACCGTTTGAAAAATGGCCATTTTCCAGTCGATTAAAATTAACTAAAACTGGTCAAACGCGTTTTCCTTTGCCACGCTCACATATTGATTCGAAAAATTACGAAATTTGAAACCTGGCAATAACTTGATATCCCGGATTCAACAAAAGTGGTCTCGTTGAAATCTGAGGTCGTTTGCAAAATTGCTATTTTTAAGGGCCGAAATTCCATAGCGACTATTATGAATTTTCAACTGGGCATAAATTTTTATCCCCGCTATGAAATTTTGATTTTTCTGATTCATTGGAAAGATATTCTCAATTAGATTCTAATATTTTTTGTTTCGCTAAAATCCGGTTTATTTTGCACCTGTTACATTCATTTGAATTTTGAAATTGAATTATCGAACTACCACGCCATTTTCAATTCCATATATATATATATATATATATATATATATATATATATATAAATCAATATTTATATTCTAACGACGATTCGAATAATATATATGTTCGAATTCCATTCAAAATAAATTTCTCGTCGATATTATTTAAAATAATTCATTTTAAATATTCAAAATTCGCTAAAATCGCCAAAATAAAATTTTTAAATTGGCTCGGATTTCTGGGTTATTACAATCTCCCCCACTTAAAACTTTTCGTCCCCGAAAAGGAACAAAGCCGGAAGTTGTTTCACAAATCAACTCAACTTCCGTTATTTTCATTACGGCTTCAGTTCTTCAACTTTTTGGTTTCTAAGAACTTTTCAAATTTTTCAAAAATTTGGCTAACACCCTAAATTTTCGAAAAATTTCGCCATAACCTCCCCTGCACCGGGAGCACCGGGAAAATCACGAAATTGCCATACAGGCCCTCTGATCTCAAAAAGGAAAAGAAAAAGCCAAGCGGCTAGCCAATCGGCTCATAAAATCACCATCACCCAAACAAAACAGTAAATTATGGTAAACATGTACCTATTTGTCGGGCAAACAATTTTATTTCTCTGCTCTAGCCTCGTTGCTATGACCTGTTCAATGTAAGTACATGTATATGCATGCAAATGCAACTAATTTTCAATACAACTCACTATTTGGTTCAAATTGGCTATATGGTTCAAATTTTAATTAATCAAATAACACAACCATCAATCAATTAGTGAATTATCATTTCAAATTCAATACTTTGATATATAGTCAAAAATCAAATTTTGATGCCAAATCACAACAATAAGCCCTATCTAATTTTGGTTCTCACACCAGTCAATTGGAGATATATAGAAATCTCACGTTCGAAACACGAAAATAAATTCTAATGATGACGCGTCAATCATCAGAATCATGTCTGAGCGACTAGAGTGTGATTCTATATCTATCGAATATATTTGAGGCTTCAATACACGTGGATCAGACGTTTACTAAAAATCTCTATATAGTTGATTGCCCAAATCAATATAAATAAATAATCAAATACGTATAATTGATTTAAATTTTCAAAACAAGAATTCGTTTTCATTTCAAAAATACTCTTCACACTCGTTCTAGGATGCTACTGATCCCATCTCTAACGAGTCATTTTCATTGGATGTTACTAATTCAATTTTTGATGAATTCTTTCGTTTGGTTCTAACGTGTCTTATTCTCTGAGCTTTGTAAACCAAAGCTCTGATACCAAATGTGACAACAAGGAATTTCCTCGATCTGAATCAGTCGCTAAACTGATCAAGACCGTACGAAACGCCAGATTGTTTGAGAACACGACAAATTAGAACGCAGACAGAAGAACATTTCATTGTATATTACAACAATTCATCAGAATACAAGAATATACAGAGTATGAATAAATATTACATAGAAATATCAGAGATTTAAATTACATTTAAATACATCGCAGTGGAAATAATACAATACACAACTAGAAGGAGATATACGGATACAAAGCTTTTCGGATATCGTTCCAGCTGTAAGTCAGGATCCTGTGAATATAAATCTGCAAAACCAAAACTACTAGCCGCCCGTGTCGAAAATAGGGGCACCCAGAGTTTAGGTTAAAACAATAAACTCCAGGTCAGTCATGTGACTGGTGTAAGAACTAAAACAGTTATTTAAAACATTACTTTAAATCAGATATATCAAGGGACCACGCCGTATAACACGGAACGGGTTTTCTCCCAAGAATACCAGTGCATATAACAAAACAGCGCAATGCTTTTCGAAAAAATGAAGCTATTGTAAGACCCAGTTCCTATCACACAATGCAACGCAAGCCGGGGGATAGGGTTTTCCCTGATAATAGCCAAACATGCTTAGTACGTTTAAAACAAATCATTTGATACTATTATTAGTGCATAGTGTATAAAACAACTTCAAATCATAAGTATCAATCATAGACAGCATGGGTACCATATATCATGTCGCCATACTAGGCTCTATAATCAAAACCGCAAAGTCACGTATTTGGAAATTGGATTTCCATCTACGAACTGAGGCCAGGGATCGTCCTCAACAGATTCAAGACAATCTAGCCCATGTCTAAGGCAAGTACTCAGTTAAGCCTTTGGAGCGACAGGGCCGATCCACCGATGTGGATTAAAATTCCTGAACACTGCGTTTCCCCGCCCTTTGGGGCGTAAGTGAGCCAACGAATGACTCCATCGGACCCAGATCATCCGATCAAACCGAGGCGCCTCGCAACAGCAACAACCACATAAGTCAAACTCGTCAGGGAGTGTAAAACCACTGACGCCACTTCTAACTAGAAAGAAACGCATGCCCTCCCTGAGGTCCTCTCCATTTTTAGTTCACCACCGAGATGTGAGGCTCGCAAATTCACGTTACACAAAGTTATGCCACATAGGCCGTGCTTTGTTCATCAACCACAAGACTTTGCTTTTCAACAAAAGCCTTGATTATTTGCATCTTAGCATGCCACACAGGCAATTCACGCTATGCAACCGATATCAATCACACGGAATGAAATCCAATGTCAGACACACAGTCCATTTACAAGTCCATTCTGGGTCTGAACGAAACCGGAGGCACCTTGTGCCTCGCATATCCATCGATCTCCAAGCACGTCTGGACAACCACTAACTGATTCTCTCCTCTTGGGTGTACGACCTAATCAAGATCATAAGTAATCACCCAAACGACGTGAAGACCTCTGTTCTTCGACCACCGTCTTCATCATCGACACCACGTCGAAGCAGTTATTCAGAATGGGATAAACCCGGTCTTTCCGAATAACTCGCGTATATAATAAACAAGTGTTACACAAACACAAAATACGCCTTATTCCAATTCATCAGTCCCTAACCGTAAATTAGTAAGTGAGCAATTCCCTAAGTATTAACCCTGAAGGCCGAAACCAACATCAGATCAATACCTTAGAAACCATTCAACTTAACTAATCTCCAGCTAGTTTCTAATTTTCTTAACTCCTTTGGGTCTAAGAACAGTATTATTGAAGATACCATTCACGACAACCCAAAATCACATTCCATTAATTATTGGGTTAAAGAACAAGTGTTATTTAAAACACTGTTCACAATAAACCCAAAAATCAATACCAATTCAATTTCAATTATCATTTAATTGGTACACATCATTAAATCTAAATAAAAATATTTAATCTTTTTCTCAACTGGGTTTAAGAACAGTGTTAATGAAGACACCATTCACGACAAACCCAAATCACATTTGATATTAAATACAAGGCTCTGAATAGAAAATAAATCGGCTTATATTCAATATCAAATTCTACGACCAACAAATATCGTATTGGAAATAACGATATATATGTATCTTTCAAATTTCCATAACAACATTTGTATAATCACGAAATCCAACATCGAAATATTCCAAAGACAGTTTCGATTCAAATCCATTCCAATTCAATTATTGGAAATTCTGGTTACTTTTAAAACCCTTTTCAAATCCAATTTATTTATTTAAAAATAAATAAATTATTATTCTAATTCAAAATTAGTTCATTTCGATAAAAATCCACTTTTATCTTTTCAAATATGGAGTTTTTCATCCCAATTCTTCACAAATCATTTCTTATGATTTTACACAAATTATTTATATTTTTAATAATTTTATCATGGCCCGTACAGTCGATTTCCATCAACGGCCATCGAACTGCACTTACAGCAACCTTTTCCAAAGTTTATTTGGACATAATTCCAAATCCAACCGTTAGATTTCTAATTTCTCACATTCGTTAGAAAGCTCTTTTCGATACGAACCCAATGGTTCCGGTTTTAGGAGAATCCAATGGACCCACAATATCCTTTCGAAGTCAATGGTCGAAATTCACGAACTACCACAGCGCGGCGCGTTCTATTCAGGCCATTATATATATAATATATATATTATATATATTACGTTGATTTCCTTTTAAAACGTATTTTATAAATCGTTTTCAAAACGATTTCAACTTCTTTTCAAATTTAAGTCAAAACTAAAATTTTCCCTATAAATTTGTTTTAAATTCATTTCAAATTGATTTCAATTCAAATTGACTTCTAATTCAATTTCCGTTCATTTTCAATTCAATTCAATTTCAATTCGAATTC
This sequence comes from Allium sativum, assembly GCA_030737875.1. NCBI lineage: Eukaryota > Viridiplantae > Streptophyta > Magnoliopsida > Asparagales > Amaryllidaceae > Allium > Allium sativum. The sequence goes on along the minus strand of CM060909.1, from coordinate 941,731,283 downwards.
ATTTCTATTCAATTTCAATTTGAATTCATTTCTATTCAATTTCAATTCGAATTCCTTTCTATTCAATTTCAATTCGAACTTCAATCCTTTTCAAAATATCGGATTTTGAAATCACTTTCGATATTCATTATAAAATGAATAAAATCGATATAAATATCGTTCACGTAAAAATGGCGTCAATCTAATCATCACAGCTTCATATATTTCTATTTTCAAATATTACTTTATAAATATTTTATTTCAAATATTTCTATTTCAAAACTGGAATGAGGCCAAATCAATTACCATATAATATTAATTATATGGAATTTCTACAACACATGTATAAAATAACAACGATAAATAATCAACCATCATCTAGAGTGCATTCTACACTGTATAAGCATCAAATATAAATATTTCACGCTTATGACAGTCTGTCAATCAATCGATCGACATACAACTAATTATTGGGATTAGTGTATGTCATATATCATCCCCATACCTGTGTGGGGTTTCAATCAATCAAACACAGATTTTATTTGTGCAGTTGGTTGATGTGTAAAATTTATCGTCCCAATCTATATTAGTCAAATGTGTGTATATAAACAAACCGTCCGATTTGTTTATTTTTATTTCATTTTAAATACACGTTAAAAATTCTATTTTTAACTATAAAATATTTTAACTATATAAATATTTTATTTCATTTCACATCACATCACACAATCAACTACACATCAAAATTAAACAAACAAGCATACAAGCCGTCCATGGTCTGTGGACGACGAGTGTCGGGTGCTACTAAACACCGTCTGCATCCTAGTATATATTTTAACTAGAAATAAATTGAAAGTGAGGTGTTCTCACCGACTATCTAATCCAAACTCCACGACTCTTCTTATGTAGAAAATCTCCGCCGTTTCTTCATTCATCACTTTCTTTGACCGTATCCTCTACATACATAAAAATCACATTTTTACTTCGTTATTCAGTATATAAAAATGAAATTTTTACGTTCTATTCAATATATAAAAATCGAATTTTTAAGTTGCTATTCAATATATAAAAATCGAATTTTTACTTTGCTATTCAATACATAAAAAACGAATTTTTTACTTTGCTAGTAATATAATTAAAATTATATTTTCAACCTTTCTATAATATAAAAATTATATTTTCACCACACCAAAGATTCAACCTTTCTTTATTAAAAAATCACATTTTTAAGTTGTTGTTCATATGGTAAAAACCATATTTTTATATGAATAAAAATCATACCTTCATATAAATAAAAATCAAAACTTCCCTATAATAAAAATCTAATTTTTAACATCATAAAAATTCAGTTTTTGTCACTATAAAAATTCAGTTTTTAACACTTAGAAATCATTACCTTTCTTTGTTAAATCCCATTCCGGTTGTTCACGAAGAAGCCCAGCAGCTAGGGCTTGCCGTCGTTCATCACCGGGGGGGCGGAAGGAGGAGCAGGTGTCGGGGCTCACAAGAGCTGGCGGCGGCTGTATTTGGGGTCTAGGGCTGGCGCGAGGTCGACTGGGGGCTTGGGGGAAGGTCAACGGGTTCTTCGATGGAGGAGGTGCTTCGATTGGCTAAGGGCGAAGAAGGGTGTGGGCGTGGAGGCGGAGAGGTGGCCGCGGCGATCGGTTTCCGTCATCGACGGTTTCGTTTTTTTTTCTTCCCTGAAACCGATTTGAATGATTAGGAAATGAGAGGGGTTGACTTCGGTATGAGAGAAAGGGGTGAGGTGGATTTTTTATATTTTATTTAATTAAATAATTATCCAAAAAGTTGCTTTTAAATTCGAACTCGAAACGAGACCCGCCGACTGTTGCCCCTAGCTAGTAACCCTCATTCCGAACACAATGGGATATGTCCCGTAAGCCAATTCGTCCGTTACAATCAGTTTTCGTCAAAATCAAAATATAACTCTATATATTGAATTTGAACGCAAATTTCAATTTACTGGGGTCACATACTAACTTGAAAAATTCCAGAAAAATATTTTCTAGCTTAGTATTAACGATACGGTCCTAATAAAACTAGTTTCGTCGAATTCTGAGACCGTTTGAAAAATGGCCATTTTTCAGTCGATTAAAATTAACTGAAACTGGTCAAACGCTTTTTCCTTTGCCACGCTCACATATTGATTAGAAAAATTACGAAATTTGAAACCTGGCAATAACTTGATATCACGGATCCAACAAAAGTGGTCTCGTCGAAATCCGAGGTCGTTTACAAAATTGCTATTTTTAAGGGCCGAAATTCCATAGCGACTATTCTGAATTTTCAACTGGGCATAACTTTTTATCCCCGCTATGAAATTTTGATTTTTCGGATTCATTGGAAAGATATTCTCAATTAGATTCTAATATTTTGCTAAAATCCGGTTTATTTTGCACCCGGTATATTCATTTGAATTTTGAAATCGAATTATCGAACTACCGCGCCATTTTCAATTCCTTTTATATATATAAATCAATATTTATATTCTAATGACGATTCGAATAAATATATACGTTCGAATTCTATTCAAAATAAATTTCTCGTCGATATTATTTAAAATAATTCATTTTAAATATTCAAAATTCGGTAAAATCACCAAAATAAAATTTTTAAATTGGCTTGGATTTCCGGGTTATTACAGGACCCCTACTGGCGTTGTGCCCGGACCCGCTTGAAGGCTCGCCTTCGGCTCGGAGCATGGCTCGTGTCGGGCACAGATGCGGACGGATACTGATGGAGGTTGCGTTCGAGGGATGCGACATCCTACTATTGGCCAGACTTGAGTCTTCTGGTACTGGACCCCAGATGATATTAGCGATGCCTCCAGGCTATAATATCACGTGATATGTTGAGACGAGCGTGTCTTGTGTACTTTTGGTAACCGGACCAAAAGGCTATAATATCACGTGATATGCTTTGAAGTGAGATGGTTCTGATATGGGCACAAACTTCTCCATGCAGTGCTTAGCGATCAGTTATGACCTTCCTCTTGCATTGTATATCGAAAGCACACTGATTTGGAGTGGTTGGGATGCCTTGTTGAATTATGTGGGTGTGAGCTTAGGATTCCAGCATTGCTAAGTGCTTTGACTCACTTGAGTTTTGCGGCTTGGATTGAAACCTGTCTAAGGCACCTACTTCCTATAAATTAAGGATAATGAAAGTTAGTTGCCGACTCCCGATTTCATCGAAGTGCAAATGGTTCGTTATCAGGTTTTAATTGCGCATGTAATCACAAATTTATGCGTGGTTTTGCGCGATGAGATCTGAGTTAGAATAGGTAATATGAAAGTGAATTGTATGCCCTGGGCTTATAATCACGCAGTTTTAGCTTTTCAAAGAGTTTGTAGATCGAAAGCCAACTGTTTGGTGTGTATATTTGAACGCTTAAGGCTTGTTGGTGTGCATTTGAATCGAGTTGGTCTGCCCGGTTGAGATTCCCAAAGCATGTACACATGGTCATTGCCATGGCTTAGGCGCATGATTGCCCTAAGTGGTTGCTGAAACGTCATTGAGATGGAGCTTGATTATTTGGAGTATCCATTAAATCACTTGGACTAGGTGAGCCCAAGGTCGCTCAATGATCTAAGCTAGTCCCATTGATCAAAGTTTCAGCAACTCATGTATGTGAATGCCATTGTTAGGACAATACTTGTCATATGTCGTGGCATGGATTCATATGGATTCTCCTTTAAGGCGAGGTCAGACCCAAATGCTGGGAGCGGGAGCTTTGATGATAAAGCACTTGGTGAGTACACAGGTGTTTATTGAGTCGTGATTGGCTTGGTTGTTGGAGCTTCGAAGTTAAGTGAATATGATCGTAGCCTGGTGTACGACCCTAAGTTCTGATCTCGGAACGTTCTCTTAGGGCATACTGATCCTCTGATTGTAGTTACATCTATTCTTCTCTTCTCTGGATAGAAAATCATCGTAAGGCATGGAGGATGCCAAAATACTTCTTTTGTACTTTGGATGTTCGAGATGTCATTAGGTTTTCGGGAGAAGGGAAGAGAGATATGTAAAGTAAGAGGGCTTTTGGATTTGGTATTCAAGAACGTGGAGCGGCGGACCTTGGGAAACAGGATTAGGAATTTGAATAAAGCTCGCCAAGCATGTGTGAATACCGGATTGGGCTTTGTGTCCCAAATGCTTATTAAATCTTTCATGCTCTTCAAGAGTTCGAATCTTGGTTGAGGAGATGACAACTAAGCCGGCGCGCGGGAGCACGTGACATAACTTTGCACTCACAAGACTTTGTCGAGCCCTGTCTTTGATCTATAGTTTGTAAACTTGAACCTTTGCATGGTGCCATATGAGCGGACATTAACTAGTGAATTTTGGTCTCGCGATGCGGTCCTCAAGGAATGGACCTAATTGGATTGTCAACTTGAATGCTTATGTAAGATATCGACACACAATCGAGCTGTTAGTCTTGGGATTCGATCAATAACTTAACGATGATGAGGTTGCATCTTGACTTAGGTGTTGCATTGGTAGTTGGTAATGGCCGTGGCATTAGTTGTTGAGGCTAAAGGCTGCCACCATGCTCCAGAGTGTTAGCTTTTGATGGAGTCCGGGTACTGATGGAAGCCGAGAAGCCTCCAGGGCCTGAACTTTGGCTCTAGATTTCCTTCATTGCGAGGTGAAGTTGCTCTTAAGATGATGGCTCCATAGGATGCTGTGAAGATGACGCCAGTGCAAAGACTTAAGGGGATCTGATTGGGTCTCGAGATTTCCAGGCTGGTGCGATAACCCGTAGAGGGTTGCCCCTAGGCCCGTGTACCTGCTTGATTCTGCTCGACGTCAGAGACGAGCTAGCAAGCTCGGATCGTTGCTCAATGTTTCATGTCTGGTTGGTAACTGGAGTTGAACGTAACACAATTGGTTGGGGAATGATTATGGAAATGAACTTATTCGGACTGACCGCTCGGATATGCGTGCAAGATGCGGGCATACGGTCGAGTCGTTAGTCTCCAACCCAATTATGTCGGGATCATTATCCGATCCGAAAATGGTATTGACGTTTACAGGTAACCATTGCCATAGTTATCCAAACTAGGTGTCATTGTCGCGTTTCGATGCGCTTGTAGGTATGCATCGAGGGGTGTGAGTTAGCTTCATGCTGTGTTTAAGTATGAGTTTATTGGCAGGGCACTAAGACTTTGCGAACCCAATGAACCGGCCATGGAAACCTGAGAACTTTCACTGAAATATGGACTTTTTATTTTGCGTAACAGGAACCTATCTAAGTTCTCCAGTTCCCTGGGGAAACGGTGGTTATATTGCTCCCTCTGTCCTTTGGTGTGGGCTTCTACGCCCCGATGGCTGTGGGGCAATGGAAATGCCAGCACAGAAGCTGGTGGAGATCCTCCTCAGGTCCTGCGATAAGTAAGCTGGTGCGGAGATAGGCGGGGGACTGCCCCCAAGCTCGAGTACTTGTAAACTGAAGAGGGTGCGAGCGATGCACCATCTGAGGTCAAATAGTTGCTTCTTTTGTTGGGAAGCCCCCCTGGAGCGGAGGCGATGTCAGGCTTTGTGTAACAACCCTGAATTTTAAGGTAAATTTAAAAATCTATTTTAACTAATTTTAATGGGTTTTGATATTTAAAAAAATAATGAGAAAAAACATTTATTTAAATCGAAGTTAGGATGAATAATTTAATTTTGATTATTAAAGGAGTTAGAAATAGCGTGGTAGTTTGAAAAGTCAAATTTGAAATTTGATTGACCGTACATGATGCAAAATTTAATGGATTTTAATGAAATCAAAAATATTAGAATCTCTTTTAAAATATCTTTCCAACGAATTCGAAAAATCGAAATTTTATAGCGGGAATCAAAAGTTATGCCCAGTTTAAATTTCAGAATAGTCGCTGTAGGATTTATATATATTTTTTAATATTAAAAATAGCCATTTTTCAAACGACCTCTGTTTTTGACGAAACCACTTTTGTTGGATTCGGAATGTCAAAATATGGTTAAGTTTAATTTTTCATAATTTTTAGAATTAATTTGAGACCATGGCAAAAAGATTTGTGTTTTGTCAATTTCGGTCAATTTTAATCGACTTGAAAAATGCCATTTTTTCAAATAGGCTCAGAATTGAATGAAATTAATTTTCCTAGGTCCGTATCATCAAAACATAGCTAAATATAATTTTTGGAGTTATTTTGTGGGCTCGGTAAATTTTCAAAGAATGAACTAATTAAATAGTAAATGTTTTATATTTTAAATTAAAGAAAAACTTATTAAAACAGTTGAATTGGCTTACGAAACATATTCATTGTGTCCGGAATGGGGGTATTTAGCTGGGAACGTCTTTCGTTGGGTTCGATTTGGAGATCGTATGAATTTTGGATATTTTTCAGAATTAAATAAATAAATTAAAATAGGAAATACACTGTGTATACAGGTATAAATAGACCGTGCTGTTCATTTTCTTCCCCGACTTTCTCATATCGCAGCCGCCCCTCCCCTTAAATTTTCTTCTCCTTTTTCCCATCAATCCACTCACTTTCAGATCTCCATCCTCTGGAGACTTTTGCAGTTCTTCTCAAGACCTTCCAATCCCAACAAATTTTGTGACGATCCCAAAATCCGTGTGACGGTATTAAGGATAATCATTGGAATATAACTCATCAATCATCATAGCAGAGTACAGATAATAGCGAAAACAATAAATAGAATAATTTTACATGGATATGACAGCGGAATCACAACATGTAACAACATCAGAATAGCACAACGTAGGATATAACTTAGTAAATAAAAAGGGAAATGATCAGTCACCATCGCCATAGGCGGAATATATACATACAGTGAGACATAATAAGGGTATCAGTCTACATCGCCGGAGGAGATACATATACATATGATAATAAGTACTGGAAGTAAAGCAGTCTGCATCGCCATAGGCGGAATCATAATGCATATACAATAATGGCGGAAAATGTCAAAGTCATCTCGGTGAAGTCAGCCTCGCCATGAGCCAAAAGTGCACTCCATACTACAGTGCTGAGCCAAAACAACCTGTCATCCGTGAACTAGGCTGACCGTGTGAAAATAAGGGCACCCACGTTTGCAAAGTGAAACAAACAACGTGTCAGTCATGGGGACTGGTATGAGAAATCTACTTAACAATATAAACAACAGTAATAAGGCAAATCATAGGACCACGCCACTTTCGCGGAACGGGTTTACTCCAGTGATTGCTGGTGCATTTAAAACAAAGTAAATTCTTTAAAACAACGCAATGCTTTAAAAAGAATGTTGCCATTATAAGACTCAAGTCCCGTCATACAATGCAACGCAAGCCGGAGGATAGAGTTTTACCTTATAATGGCCAAATATGCTTAATACATGTAAAGCAAAATCATTTGATATTATTACTAGTGCATATACGTTTCAAAACGAATAGCATCATAAATATCAATCATAGACGGCATAAGTGCCCCATACCACTATGTCTCCATACTAGTTCTACAATCAAATCCGTTATTTCGTATTGGAAATTGGATTTCCGTCATGAGTCGAGGCAAGGGACAAGCTCCTCTCCGCTTCGAGACACTCTAGCAAATGCCTCATGACTACACACTCTGGGTAACCCTTGGATCGGCTGGGCCGGTCCTCTCTTACGTTTGAGGATTGGCAATTCCTAAACACACGTTTTCCGGTCCTTACAGACCAAAAATCGTGGCACCTCGCATTACAACAACCACAAAGGTGAAAAGTAGATATAAATGTCAGGGCTGGTAGGTCACTGACACCACCATAGCTAGAAAGAAACGTCGTGCTCTCCCAGCGGTCCGTATCCCGTTTTTAACTCATACCGAGGTGTGAGGCTCGCGAATCCACGCTATACACAAAGCCAAGTCACGTAGGCCGTGCTTTGATCATCGACCACAAGACTTTGCTTTGCAACAGAAGCCTTGATCACTGCATCTTGGCATGCCACATAGGCAATCCACTCCATACGACAGATTTCTATCGATATATAACCTATGGGCTCGTACGTCTCAGAGAAGGGCGTTAAGCGAAAGAATAAATTCTCCCCCGCCAAACAGATATATATTTAATAGAGATCAATCAGTATAAAACAAAATCCAATGTTAGACACACAGTCCATTTACAAGTCCGTTCTGGGTCCGAACGAAACCGGAGGCACCATATTCCTCGTATATCCGTACAATCAACACATACGTTCAGACGGCTACTACTTCCATTCCTTTACGGTAGCTACTCCAATCAGGAACTTCAGCAGCGCCCATCCAACCGATATGAAGATCGTCGGACTTGAATCGTCTTTGTATTTTCGCCTTCGAATCGTTCGGTCAATTATATGAAATGAGGGTTAGCTCGACCTTTTCAAATAATTCACGTAATTAGAATTCAAATCAATTCTTTCCATGATTATATTATTCAACATTCATATTTCAGTTCTTTAGTATAATTTTCGTGTTAAACACATACAACCATCAAATATCAAGCAGATCAAGCCAAATTGGTTTATTTCCAATCCATGTTGCTTATAATATTTTATAATGATTTTTCGCCATTTTTATTTATTTAAAAATGGCCATATTTAATTAAACGACGTTTCAGGTCGTGTCGTGGCACTGGCGCTGTTTTTCCCCTAATTTGTTTTATACATATCGGAAAATCTAACTGTTGGATTTCTACAAAGTTTATACCACTGGGAAGATATTCCCAAAGCGAACCCAACGGTTCCAGTTTCATGAAAATCCGATGGTCGGATCTTCCACACTAGTCGTTTGAAGTTACGGTTTCAAAATTCAAACAGCAGCATCGTTATTCGATTTAATTTAATTATATTTATATATATATATATAAATATAAACGATTCTGGGGCTGTTTTTCTTCAGATTTGAATTAAACATTCCAGACAATCCAACCGTTGGATTTTTACAAAGTTGGTGCCATTAGAAAGATACTTCCAAGGTGAACCCAACAGTTGCGGTTTCGGGAAAATCCGATGGTCGGATCTCTCGTACTAATCGATTCAAATTGCGGTTTCAAAACACGAACTGCACGACTTCGATTCCTTTCAATTCTATTTATATTTATACATATATAAATATAGTTTATTCTTTAATTTCTATATCGTTTTCACTTCTTTAATTTCAACCTCGTTTTCACTTCAAATATTTCAACTTCGTTTTCACTTCAAATATTTCACTAACGCCTTTATATTTCGAAAAATTTCGCCATAACCTCCTTTGTACGGGAAGGGTTTTGGAAATTAATTGAGCCGTGTTAGGTACCCAATAAATCCTATAAAGCATCCACATATTTATAGTGATATATTTTGGTGTTTACAGGGGAGCGTGTATAGATAATAACTCCAGAGAATAAATTCTCGTCACCCTATCAAGCCTGAGGGAGCGTGTATTTTTAGTTACTCCAGAGGATAAATCCTCGTCACCTCGTCCCGTGTGGGAATAAATAGTCCATGTGCCGTATCTAATGACTAGAGAGACGTGATTATTGTCAACTCCAGACCCGTGTGGGGTTTTTATTAGTCTGGCAATTTATCATTATATTTTATATAGTCCATATCAGTCATCGGTTCAACCTGTAGTATATAATCATCGCCATACAAGCCTCTCGCTCGTATGGTAAATCTTCAACCTCGTCACACAAGCTCCAAATGCTTATGTGGAATATGATGAAGTTTGCCTATCATCTAGGAGTATGCCATGTAGTGTTGTTCAAATTTAATTGTTACTATCCTATGGCGATGTTTATTATTTCACACAGAATAACCAGCACTCCGCATCCAATGGCATTCACAGGAGTTGATATAAAATAAAATTGCGCAGCCAACTCATAAAGGCTTACCTATTTGTCGGGCACGCAAATAATTTCTTTACTCCACAGCTAATCCATTTTCCCTGTTCGACACATGTATATATATGCAGAACAAAGCTAATAATAATATTTCTAGCGAACTAATATTTATTTCAACACGTGTGTATTTTTATCAAAGCGTATACATGATAAAAGAAATATTTTTATCATCAAAAATATTTATTCAACACGTGAATGTTTTTAACACTTCATACTCACAGTAAAAATGTAATTTTTATTGTCTATTCATTTTATTCTAAAATACGAATAACATTCAACACATGAATTTTCAATTCAACGAATGAATTTCAATTCAACACATGAATGTTCTCTATAGTTTGTATATTTAAAAATGTTATTTTTATCGTTAAAGCTATTAATTTAAAATTCGAATAACATTCAACACATGAATTTCAATTCAATGAATGAATTTCAATTCAACACATGAATATTCTCTATAGTTTTTATATATATGTAAATGTGATTTTTATCGTTAAATCTATTTATTTAAAATTCGAATAACATTCAACACATGAATTTCAACTCAACGAATGAATTTCAATTCAATACATGAATATTCTCTATAGTTTGTATATATATAAAAATGTGATTTTTATCGTTAAATCTATTTATTTAAAATTCGAATAACATTGAACACATGAATTTTAATTCAACGAATGAAAAAATTCAACACATGAATATTCTGTATAGTTTGTATATATATAAAAATGTGATTTTTATCGCTAAAGCTATTTATTTAAAATTTGAATAAAATTCAACACATGAATTTCAATACAACGAATGAATTTCAATTCAACACATGAATATTCTGTATAGTTTGTATGTATATATATATAAATGTGATTTTTATCGCTAAAGCTATTTATTTAAAATTCGAATAACATTCAACACATGAATTTCAATTCAACGAATGAATTTCAATTCAACACACGAATATTGGCTTCAACATATGTAATTAATTTCGACAAATGAAAATTATTCTAACACATGAATATTTTAGAAAATTTCGACAGCATAACGGTAGTGTAGTTAAAACCAGGACCGTCCCTAGTACGGCTCCTCGCTCTACCTTAAAACCTTGCGGTTTTTGACAATGGGGAATCGTGCATCTAGTTCGCACGCAGGAGGCATGTTTTATTTTCATTTCCACAATCCTATTCTAATTTGTTTCAACCACAAGAGGGTATTTTTCAACCATAAAGGTATTTTTCAACCATAATATCAACCACAAACAGTTATTTCCAACCATTTGTCAAATATATATTTTCACGCCAATCACAAGCAATAAATATCGTCCATGGTATGTGGAAGAGGGGAGTATATATATATTATTTCTATAATTCATTTGCATTTCATCACAATTCAAAGCATATATGTTTCATACAACGCTTGTATAATTTATACATCGCTAATATAACTTATACAACACATGTACATGAGGTATACAATGCGTATATAATTTACACTTCGCTTATATAATTTATACAACACGATTCCATTCACATAATTTAATTTAGATTCCTCACATTGGTTTTTTGAAGTGCTAAAAATCATATGTAGATCAGAAAAATCCGCGGCTTCTGCTAGATGGTAGAGAGCCTCCCTGCAGTCCCGATGTTTCCTGTTTCATCGAATTTCATTAACACACTAAAAAGATATGATTTTTCAAAGTTTTGCAACACTTAAAAGTTTTATTTTCATTTCAGAAATTTCAAAGACGATACCTTTTCAAACCTTCGAAACTAGGTTTATATTTTTCGATCGATCTGTGCAGTATCGTCACGATCAGATGCTGCAACGTCGAAGAGCTTCGAACAGGCTTTCCAGCACCTATGGTGGCACTCAGCTCGGCGGCCCCTCTGATGCTCGGCGGCGCTCCAAAGGTGGTGACTTCCTCGAGGTAGAACGACGCAAATACCAGACGATTTCACGCGAGGCTTGGATTGATTGAAAGAGGAGGGGAAGGTGAACAGAAAAGTCAACTGGAGGGGGTGGCGAAAACGCCTGTGGCGGCGGTGATCGGGTCTGGAAGTTTTGAGGGTGTTTCCATCGTTCGTTCATAGGGGTTTGACCGATTTTTCAGAAGAGAGAGAAAAGTGAGGATATTTCTTATTATATTTAATTTTGAATTCCCAAAATATCCCTTTGAACAAACGTACACCAATTTCAACCCAACGACTGTCGCCCCTAGCTAAATACCCCCATTCCGGACACAATGGGATATGTTTCGTTGGCCAATTCGACTGTTACAGTCAGTTATTTTTCAAATTAAAGTATAAAACATTTAATATTCAATTTGAACATACATTTCAATTTGCCAGGGCCACAAACTGAATCGAAAAATTCCAGAAAAATAAATCTAGCTATGTCTTGACGATACGGTCCCAACAAAACTAGTTTTGTCGAATTCTGAGATCGTATGCAAAATGGCCATTTTCAGGTCGACCCATTTTAACAGAAATTGACCAATCACATTTTCCTTTGCCCCGCTCACATACTAGCTTCAAAAATTATGAAATTTGAAACCTAGCAATAGTTTGACATCCCGGATCCAACAAAAGTGGTTTCGTCGAATTCCGAGGTCGTATGCTAAATGTCTATTTTCAAGGGCTATATATTCTATATAGCGACCTTTCTGAAAATTCATTTGCCATAACTTTTGATTCCTGTTATGAAACTTCGATTTTTCAGATTCGTTAGAAAGGTATTCATAAGCAGATTTAAATATTTTTGGTTTCACTAAAATATGTTATATTTTCTACCCGGTACAGTCAGACAAAGTTTGTATTCAAATTTTCAAACTGCCTCACTATCTCCAATTCATTACTTTATTGAAATATGCTATTTCAATTGTTTAAATTCTTTGACAATAACCAATTTTAAAAATTTTAAATTGGTTCACATTTTCTGGGTTATTACAATCTCCCCCACTTAAAATTTTTCATCCCCGAAAAGGAAACAACAGCAAAGTAGGAAACAAAATGTAAATGCAAAGTATTGTAAAGGTACATTGCACCGGAGTTAGTCAGAGATGTCCACTCTGCATTTGGGGTAAGCTTGCTTAATGCTTTCCTCAGTTTCCCAAGTACTGTCTCTAGGATCACTACTCCACTGCACTTTAACTATATGAATCTTTTTGCTCCTTAGCTCCCTAGTTTCTTTGCCAACGATCTTCAATGGCTCTCTTCTGACTGCTAATTCTGGAGTAATTTCCAAGCCCTGTTGTGCTGCTTCTTCTACAACAAGATCCGGATCATGCACGTGTTTTCTGAGTTGAGACACGTGGAACACGTCATGCACACCAGGCAACCAATCAGGTAATGAAACCCTATATGCAAGAATTCCAATCCGTTCAAGTATAGGAAAGGGCCCAATAAATCTCGGTGCCAACTTCCCAGTTTTGCCAAATCTGATTACTCCCCTCATCGGAGAAACTCTTAAATAAACATAATCGCCAACGAAAAATGGTAAATCTCTTCTTCTCGCATCAACATAACTTTTATGTCGGCTTTGTGCGGTTTTCAATCGCTTCTTGATGAAATCAACTTTATCAGATGCTTCTCGAATCATATCAGGGCCCAACACAAGTCTGTTGCCAGGTTCTACCCAACATGCGGGAGATCTGCACGGTCTACCGTATAATGCATCAAATGGCGACATTCCCAAACTTGTTTGATAGCTATTGTTATAAGAGAATTCGGCTAAATGCAAGTGATCTTCCCATGACCCACCAAAATCAATTATGCAAGCCCGTAGTAAATCTTCTAGAATTCTATTTACCCGCTCAGTTTGGCCGTCTGTCTGAGGGTGATCAGCGGTGCTTAGATTCAATTTGGTTACCAATTCTGTCTGGAATGCTTCCCAGAATTTGCTAGTAAATAGGGGATATCTATCTCTGACTATATTGAGCGACACTCCATGCAGTTTAACTATTTCTTTGAAGTAAATCTGTGCTAAACTTCGAGCCGTTCTGTTGGATCTGACAGGTATGAAATGGGCAGCCTTTGTGAAGCAATCTACGATCACCCATATACTGTCGTTTCCTTTCTTAGTTCGAGGCAAACCATCAATGAAGTCCATCGAAATCTGCTCCCACTTCCATCCTGGAATTTCTAATGGTTGTAATAATCTAGCCAATTTCTGCTGATCGCTCTTAACTAGCTGACAAGTGGAGCATCTGCTAACATATAATGAAATATCTCTTTTCATCGCCTTCCACCAAAAGGTGCGTTTGAGGTCGTTATACATTTTGCTCACACCGGGATGGATGCTTAGTTTGGAATTGTGACATTCATCAAGTACTTCCCTCTTTAGCTCGGAGATGTCAGGAACACAAATTCTTCCTTTTAATCTCAGAACTCCCTCACTATCCACTTGGAAGCTAGAGTCTATGCCTTCATTCATTCTTTTGACCATCTCCTTAGAAAAATTATCTTCTTTCTGAAGGGTCCAGATCCTGTCCATTAACGAAGACGTAATGATAAAAATGGCAATGATTTCATTCTTTCTACTGAGTGCATCTGCTACAACATTGGCTTTCCCTGGAGTGTATAGAATCTCAAAATTGTATGCTGCAAGGAATTCTAACCAACGCTGTTGTCTCAAGTTTAGATCTTTCTGAGTGAATAGATACTTCAATGATTGATGATCGGTAAATAGTTCGAACTTCTCGCCCAATAAATAATGCCTCCAGATTCTCAAAGCAAACACGATAGCTAACAACTCAAGATCATGAGTTGCATAGTTTCTTTCATGCGGCTTCAGCTGACGGCTGGCATAAGCGACCACTTGGCCTTTTTGCATTAATACCGAGCCAAGCCCTCTAACAGAAGCATCAGTCCATACAGTCAAGTCTTGGTTGCCTTCTATAATTGTCAATACTGGAGCAGTTGTTAATTTCAGTTTCAGCTCCTGGAAAGCTTCTTCACATTCGGGAGTCCATTTGAATTTCTCATGCTTCTTTGTAAGCTTTGTTAATACACCAGAAATCTTTGAAAAATCCTGAATGAATTTCCGATAGTAACTAGCCAATCCAAGGAAACTTCGAACTTCTGTGGAGGTAGTAGGCTGTTTCCAGTCCTGAATCGCTATAATTTTGCTTGGATCTACAGCAATCCCTTCTTTTGATACGACATGGCCAAGGAATTTAACTTCATCCTGCCAGAAGACACACTTAGAAAATTTAGCTTTCAAGACATTTCTCCTCAGAATTATCAACACTTGTTCTAAATGTTTTGCATGCTCGCCTTCTGACTTGGAGTAGATTAAAATGTCATCGATGAAGACTAGAACAAATTTATTAAATACACCACGGAACACTCTGTTCATAAGATCGACGAAGTATGCTGGAGCGTTACACAAGCCGAACGGTATTACTAACCATTCGTAGAATAAATCGGGACCACTGAAGGCTGTCAAAGGAACAATCTTCGGCTATACGTAACTGGTGGAAACCTGTAGCTAGGTCCATCCTAGAGAATACTGTTGCCCCATTTAATTGATCTAACAGATCGTCTATACGTGGCAAGGGATATTTGTTCTTCAGTGTCTGCTTATTGAGATCTCGGTAGTCAACACAAAGTCATAGAGTATCGTCTGATTTCGGGACAAACACTACTGCTGCTCCCCAAGCTGAAAAGCTTGGTCTAATCAGACCTTTCCAAAGCAATTCTCGAGTTTGGCAACCTAAGTCTTCTTTTTCTTTCGTAGCCATTCTTCTAATTGGATGTACTACCGGTCGGGCGTTAGGAATTAGATCTATTCTAAATTCAATTTATCTTTGCGGAGGTAAATTTTCGACTTCTTCAAACACATCCGCATAGTTTTTAACGACCGATATCTTTTCTAATGAAGCTGGAATAACTTCCAAAGAAGACCAAAATTCTTCTCTATTTGGATCTGAACCGAGACATGGTATAGTGATATGCCCAACTTTTGTTTCAACTTTAACGATTATTTCGGCACATCTAACTTCAGCCTTATATTTTGTCAACCAATCAAGTCCCAGAATAATATCGAACTCACGAAAATCCATGACAATCGAATCAAAAGGAAATCGGTATCGAGAAAAGGAAATAGGTACTCTACAATATGAACTGAGAATGATAGAGCCTCCTATCGAGTTTTGAACTTTAATTGGTTCCTTTAGACTTCTTACTTTTAACTTTAACTGACTAACAGTGTTACTAGAAATGAAGCTACGTGATGCACCAGTATCAAAAAGTACAGAAACAGGAATATTTTTAATGGTAAGGGTACCTCCCAAGACGTCGGGTTTACCTGATCCATCGATGATGGCTGGCGGGGTCTCCCCGTCATAAACATGAGCCACCTGTGCATTCTGCTTTAAAGGACAATTCCTGCTATAGTGCCCTTTCTTATGGCAGTTATAGCATTCAGCTGAGCTGCGGTCTGGATTTGCCTTTAGTTTCTTTGGGGCTTTGCACACATTCGAAAAATGTCCTGTCTTTCCGCAGTTGTAGCAGCTTCCTTTGGGTATCTTTCCAGATTGTTGAGTAGCGGCTGCTGAAATGCTGGACTCTGGTTGATCTCCTAAAGCTTTGCGCTTGTTTCCAGCTTGGCTTTTGGCGCGGTCTAGGTTGGAGTGTCTTTCATCCAGATCTTCGTAATTGCAGGCCATTTCTACCAATTCTGTTAATGAGAGTTTGATGTTGCTCATGGCCCTGTCCTAGTACTTGCGCCGTAGCCCAAATATAAACCTCTTGTTCTTAGCTTTGGTGGTCAAAACAAGCTCTGGAGCATAGCGTGACAGCTGAGTGAATTTGTTGAGGTAGTCTTGGATAGAGAGATCTCCCTGCTGGAGATTAGCAAACTGATCTTGCATCCGCTCTAAGGCCTGCTCAGGTATGAACTTTTCCTTGAACATGATCTTGAATTGCTCCCAGCTCCTAACAGTACCCTCCGCATCTCCGAAGGTGATGGCATGCCACCACAACTCGGCCTCTTCCTGTAAGAGCCAATTACCTAGACGTGCCTTGTTGTGGGTCCCAAGTTCCATGCCCTCAAAAATCTTTTCACAAGTCTTCAACCATGCAATAGCCTCTATCACTGTACCAAGGCCAGAAAAGGGTTTTCCTCCCAGGTTCCTGTATCTCTTTGCTACTTTATCAAGCTCAAAGTCCTGGGGTGCTGGTGGCTGTATAATAGGACCCCCCCCTCAGCTATGGGGATATTCCCCCGTCCTCCTTCTCTGCCTGCTCGGCCACCTCTGGCTGCAGCTGCTCGTGTAGCCATCAGATAAAGTACTGTATAAGCAAGAAAATAGTCAAGCTCATAGAAATTGATAAATTTCATATGATAAAGCAGGAGAACATAAGGAAAGGTAATGATTCACTAATCAAATTGTTTTGCTATTCTGCTTAGCTCATTCTAGGACATCACTAATCCTATCTCTAATGAGCTACTCACCTTAGAACACTACTGATTCTAATCTGACGAGGTGTTTAATGTGTTAGATTCCTGAACTAAGGTTAACCAAAGCACTGATACCAACTGTGACGATCCCAAAACCCGTGTGACGGTATTAAGGATAATCATTGGAATATAACTCATCAATCATCATAGCAGAGTACAGATAATAGCAAAAACAATAAATAGAATAATTTTACATGGATATGACAGCGGAGTCACAACATGTAACAACATCAGAATAGCACAACGTAGGATATAACTTAGTAAATAAAAAGGGAAATGATCAGTCACCATCGCCATAGGCGGAATATATACATACAGTGAGACATAATAAGGGTATCAGTCTACATCGCCGGAGGCGGTACATATACATATGATAATAAGTACTGGAAGTAAAGCAGTCTGCATCGCCATAGGCGGAATCATAATACATATACAATAATGGTGGAAAATGTCAAAGTCATCTCGGTGAAGTCAGCCTCGCCATGAGCCAAAAGTGCACTCCATACTACAGTGCTGAGCCAAAACAACCTGTCATCTGTGAACTAGGCTGCCCGTGAGAAAATAAGGGCACCCGCGTTTGCAAAGTGAAACAAACAACGAGTCAATCATGGGGACTGGTATGAGAAATCTACTTAACAATTTAAACAACAGTAATAAGGCAAATCATAGGACCACGCCACTTTCGTGGAACGGGTTTACTCCAGTGATTGCTGGTGCATTTAAAACAAAGTAAATTCTTTAAAACAATGCAATGCTTTTAAAAAGAATGTAGCCATTATAAGACTCAAGTCCCATCATACAATGCAACGCAAGCCGGAGGATAGAGTTTTACCTTATAATGGTCAAATATGCTTAATACGTGTAAAGCAAAATCATTTGATATTATTACTAGTGCGTATATGTTTCAAAACGAATAACATCATAAATATCAATCATAGACGGTATAAGTGCCCCATACCACTATGTCGCCATACTATTTCTACAATCAAATCCGTTATTTCGTATTGGAAATTGGATTTCCGTCATGAGTCGAGGCAAGGGGCAAGCTCCTCTCCGCTTCGAGACACTCTAGCAAATGCCTCAGGACTACACACTCTGGGTAACCCTTGGATCGGCTGGGCCGGTCCTCTCTTACGTTTGAGGATTGGCAATTCCTAAACACACGTTTCCCGGTCCTTACAGACCTAAAATCGAGGCACCTCGCATTCCAACAACCACAAAGGTGAAGAGTAGATATAAATGTCAGGGCTGGTAGGTCACTGACACCACCATAGCTAGAAAGAAACGTCATGCTCTCCCAGCGGTCCGTATCCCGTTTTTAACTCATACCGAGGTGTGAGGCTCGCGAATCCACGCTATACACAAAGCCAGGCCACATAGGCCGTGCTTTGATCTTCGACCACAAGACTTTGCTTTGCAATAGAAGCCTTGATCACTGCATCTTGGCATGCCACACAGGCAATCCACTCCATACGACTGATTTCTATCGATATATAACCTCTGAGCTCGTACGTCTCAGAGAAGGGCGTTAAGCAAAAGAATAAATTCTCCGCCGCGAAACAGATATATATTTAATAGAGATCAATCAGTATAGAACAAAATCCAGTGTCGGACACATAGTCCATTTACAAGTCCGTTCTGGGTCTGAACGAAACCGGAGGCACCATATTCCTCGTATATCCGTACAATCAACACATACGTTCAGACGGCTACTACTTCCGTTCCTTCACGGTAGCCACTCCAATCAGGAACTTCAGCAGCGCCCATCCAACCGATATGAAGATCATCGGTCTTGAATCGTCTTTGTATTTTCGCCTTCGAATCGTTCGGTCAATTATTTGAAATGAGGGTTAGCTCGGCCTTTTCAAATAATTCACGTAATTAGAATTCAAATCAATTCTTTCCATGGTTATATTATTCGACATTCATATTTCAATTCTTTAGTATAATTTTCGGGTCAAACACATACAACCATCAAATATCAAGCAGATCAAGCCAAATTGGTTTATTTCCAATCCATGTTGCTTATAATATTTTATAATGATTTTTCACCATTTTTATTTATTTAAAAATGGCCATATTTAATTAAACGACGTTTCAGGTCGTGTCGTGGCACTGGCACTGTTTTTCCCCTAATTTGTTTTACACATATCGGAAAATCTAACCGTTGGATTTCTACAAAGTCTATACCACTGGGAAGATATTCCCAAAGCGAACCCAACGGTTCCAATTTCGTGAAAATCCGACGGTCGGATCTTCCACACTAGTCGTTTGAAGTTACGGTTTCAAAATTCGAACTGCAGCGTCGTTATTCGATTTAATTTAATTATATTTATATTTATATATAAATATAAACGATTCTAGCGCTGTTTTTCTTCAGATTTGAATTAAACATTCCAGACAATCCAACCGTTGGATTTTTACAAAGTTGGTGCCATTGGAAAGATATTTCCAAGGCGAACCCAACGGTTGCGGTTTCGGGAAAATCCGATGGTCGGATCTCTCGTACTAATCGATTCAAATTACGGTTTCAAAACATGAACTGCATAGCTTCGATTCCTTTCAATTCTATTTATATTTATATATATATAAATATAGTTTATTCTTTAACTTTAATATCGTTTTCACTTCTTTAATTTCAACCTCGTTTTCAATTCAAATATTTCGACATCGTTTTCACTTCAAATATTTAACTAACGCCTTTATATTTCGAAAAATTTCGCCATAACCTCCTTTGTACGGGAAGGGGTTTGGAAATTAATTGGGTCGTGTTAGGTACCCAATAAATCCTATAAAGCATCCACATATTTATAGTGATATATTTTGGTGTTTACAGGAGAGCGTGTATAGATAATAACTCCAGAGAATAAATTCTCGTCACCCTGTCAAGCCTGAGGGAGCGTGTATTTTTAATTACTCCAGAGGATAAATCCTCGTCACCCCATCCCGTGTGGGAATAAATAGTCCATGTGCCGTATCTAATGACTAGAGAGACGTGATTATTGTCAACTCCAGACCCGTGTGGGGTTTTTATTAATCTGGCAATTTATCGTTATATTTTATATAGTCCATATCAGTCATCAGTTCAACCTATAGTATATAATCATCGCCATACAAGCCTCTCGCTCGTATGGTAAATTTTCAACCTCGTCACACAAGCTCCAAATGCTTATGTGGAATATGATGAAGTATGCCTATCGTCAAGGAGTATGCCATGTAGTGTAGTTCAAATTTGATTGTTGGCGATGTTTATTATTTCACACAGAATAACCAGCACTCAGCATCCAATGGCATTCACAGGAGTTGATATAAAATGAAATTGCATAGCCAACTCATCAAGGCTTACCTATTTGTCGGGCATGCCAATAATTTCTTTACTGTACAGCTAATCCATTTTCCCTGTTCAACACATGTATATATATGCAGAACAAAGCTAATAATAATATTTCTAGCGAACTAATATTTATTTCAACACGTGTGTATTTTTATCAAAGCGTATACATGATAAAAGAAATATTTTTATCATCAAAAATATTTATTCAACACGTGAATGTTTTTAACACTTCATATTCACAATAAAAATGTAATTTTTATTGTCTATTCAATTTATTTTAAAATACGAATAACATTCAACACATGAATTTTCAATTCAACGAATGAATTTCAATTCAGCACATGAATGTTCTCTATAGTTTGTATATTTAAAAATGTGATTTTTATCGTTAAAGCTATTTATTTAAAATTCGAATAACATTCAACACATGAATTTAATTCAACGAATGAATTTCAATTCAACACATGAATATTCTCTATAGTTTGTATATATATAAAAATGTGATTTTTATCGTTTAATCTATTTATTTAAAATTCAAATAACATTCAACACATGAATTTCAACTCAACGAATGAATTTCAATTCAACACATGAATATTCTCTATAGTTTGTATATATATAAAAATGTGATTTTTATCGTTAAATCTATTTATTTAAAATTCGAATAACATTCAACACATGAATTTTAATTCAACGAATGAAAAAATTCAACAAATGAATATTCTGTATAGCTTGTATATATATAAAAATGTGATTTTTATCGCTAAAGCTATTTATTTAAAATTCGAATAACATTCAACACATGAATTTCAATTCAACGAATGAATTTCAATTCAACACATGAATATTCTGTATAGTTTGTATATATATATATAAATGTGATTTTTATCGCTAAAGCTATTTATTTAAAATTCAAATAACATTCAACACATGAATTTCAATTCAACGAATGAATTTCAATTCAACACATGAATATTGGCTTCAACATATGTAATTAATTTCAATAAATGAAAATTATTCTAACACATGAATATTTCAGAAAATTTCGGCAGCATAATGGCAGGGTAGTTAAAACCGGGACCGTCCCTAGTACGGCTCCTCGCTCTACCTTAAAACCTCGCGGTTTTTGACAATGGAGAATCATGCATCTAGTTCGCACGCAGGCGGCATGTTTTATTTTCATTTCCACAATTCTATTCTAATTTGTTTCAACCACAAGAGGGTATTTTTCAACCACAAAGGTATTTTTCAACCACAATATCAACCACAAACAATTATTTCCAACCATTCTTCATAAATATATTTTCCCACCAATCACAAGCAATAAATATCATCCATGGTCTGTGGACGAGGGGAGTATATACATATATTATTTCTATAATTCATTTGCATTTCATCACAATTCACAGCATATATGTTTCATACAATGCTTGTACAATTTATACATCGCTAATATAACTTATACAACACATGTACATGAGGTATACAATGCGTATATAATTTACACTTCGCTTATATAATTTATACAACACGATTCCATTCACATAATTTAATTTAGATTCCTCATATTGGTTTTTTGAAGTGCTAAAAATCGTATGTAGATCAGAAAAATCTGCGGCTTCTGCTAGATGGTAGAGAGCCTCCCTGCGGTTCCGATGTTTCCTGTTTCATCAAATTTCGTTAACACAATAAAAAGATATGATTTTTCAAAGTTTTGCAACCCTTAAAAGTGTTATTTTCATTTCAGAAATTTCAAAGCCGATACCTTTTCAAACCTTCGAAACTAGGTTTATATTTTTCGATCTATCTGTGCAGTATCGTCACGATAAGATGCTGCAACGTCGAAGAGCTTCGAACAGGCTTTCCAGCGCCTGTGGTGGCACTCAGCTCGGTGGCCCCTCTGATGCTCGGCGGCGCTCCAAAGGTGGTGACTTCCTCGAGGTAGAACGACGCAAATACCAGATGATTTCACGTGAGGCTTGGATTGATTGAAAGAGGAGGGGAAGGCGAACGGAAAAGTCAATTGGAGGGGGTGGCGAAAATGCCTGTGGCGGCGGCGATCAGGCCTGGAAGTTTTGAGGGTGTTTCCGTCGTTCGTTCGTAGGGGTTTGACTGATTTTTCAGACGAGAGAGAAAAGTGAGGATATTTCTTATTATATTTAATTTTAAATTCCCAAAATATCCCTTTGAACAAACGTACACCAATTTCAACCCAACGACTGTCATCCCTAGCTAAATACCCCCATTCCGGACACAATGGGATATGTTTCGTTGGCCAATTCGACTGTTACAGTCAGTTAATTTTCAAATTAAAGTATAAAACATTTAATATTCAATTTGAATGTACATTTCAATTTGCCAGGCCCACAAACTGAATCGAAAAATTATAGAAAAATAAATCTAGCTATGTCTTGACGATACGGTCCCAACAAAACTAGTTTCGTCGAATTCTGAGATCGTATGCAAAATGGCCATTTTCAGGTCGACCCATTTTAACAGAAATTGACCAATCACATTTTCCTTTGCCCCGCTCACATATTAGCTTCAAAAATTATGAAATTTGAAACCTAGCAATAGTTTGACATCCTGGATCCAACAAAAGTGGTTTCGTCGAATTCCGAGGTCGTATGCAAAATGTCTATTTTCAAGGGCTATATATTTTATATAGCGACCTTTCTGAAAATTCATTTGGCCATAACTTTTGATTCCTGTTATGAAACTTCGATTTTTCAGATTCGTTAGAAAGGTATTCATAAACAGATTTAAATATTTTTGGTTTCACTAAAATCTGTTATATTTTCTACCCGGTACAGTCAGACAAAGTTTGTATTCAAATTTTCAAACTGCCTCACTATCTCCAATTCATTACTTTATTGAAATATGTTATTTCAATTGTTTAAATTCTTTTACAATAACCAGTTTTAAAAATTTTAAATTGGTTCACATTTTCTGGGTTATTACAAATTTCATCAAAAATCGTGCCCCTAGCTCCTGGAATCCGAGCCCGACTGCGCCGCCTTCACCTTGCCGCCCCGCCTCTGCCGTACGACCGAAGTCCACCCCCTTCCAGGCGAAGATGCCCCTCACCCTCTCCACTCCCCAACAAACCGCTCCTCCAACCGTCAATCGTAGCTCAAGTTATCGCGATTCGAAGTTTTGAACGATTATGGGTTTACACGGTTAATCAATTTCAAATGTTTGTAACACTTTTAAACCGTCGCTAATTTATTTATTTTGTAAAAATCATAACTTTTTCATACGATATAGAAATTCAGAAACTCCAGTTGCGTTGGAATCGTGGCGATGAGATCTACGTTTCAGAATTGATTAGAGATGATTTGGAGTAAATTTGTACTTACAGCAAATAAAATTCGAATCGCCAAAATTAAAGAATCAAGGTGAGAAATCTTATCTATTTTTGTAAATAATTATATTTTAATTATTGTTCTAGCCTTTGAATCGCTATATGTACATTATTCTGCGCTATGGTAATTTACGGTTTATTTGTTTATGTATTTCTGTTGTATTTGTTATATTTGCTTGGGTTGATACTGTTAAAATCTCATATTTATTGAGATTCAAATTTATGTTCTAAATTTGCGATGAAATTTATTATTAACTCCAGATCCATTATTTCAGATTTGATGTTGCGCTGCTATTTACTTCTTATTTCAGTTCTATTATTTCAGTTTTGTCAATGCGATC
This sequence comes from Allium sativum, assembly GCA_030737875.1. Lineage (NCBI taxonomy): Eukaryota > Viridiplantae > Streptophyta > Magnoliopsida > Asparagales > Amaryllidaceae > Allium > Allium sativum. Next base: position 941,706,919 of record CM060909.1, on the reverse strand, counting down.
AAAATCTCATTTTTATTGAGATTTATATACATATATACAAATGGTTCCTTAGAATTTGTGTGTTTAAAATTTGCATTTGTGTATGTTGGAAATAGTTAAACCAAATTCATTATATTTGTTTATTGAATTGTCGGGAAGATTTTTAATGTCTTTCTTTTTGTTCATATTAAAAAGATTATCTTTTTAATATCGCTTTATTCATATTAAAAATATCGTTTTGTTAAAATGAAAAGATTGGGTTTTTAACATCATTTTGTTACAATGAAAAGATTTGATTTTCAGCATCGTGTTGTTATAAATAAAAAGATGACAATTTTTTTAATGTCGTGTTGTTTATAATAAAAAAAATGAAATTTTAATGTCATTTTGTTTCAAAATAAAAAGAGCAAATTTTAAGCGTCATTTTATTTCAAACATAAGTACCATTTTTGTTATAACATAAGTATCATTTTTGTACGTTATAAAAGAACACATCTTTGTACGTTATAAAAAGTACATATTTTTGAAGTTATTAAAAGTACATATTTTTGACGTTATAAAAGAGCATAATTTTGACGCAATAAAAAGAACACATTTTTAGTGCGTTAAAAAGAACATCTTTTTTTTGTGTTACAAAGAAGATATTTTAGTGTCAAATTTTTTACGCTAAAAAGATGTATTTTTAATGTGAAATTGTAACATTTTCTAATGTAAAATTGTTACATTAAAAAAATGGATTAAAAGTTTATATTTTACTGTCACTTTGTTTTCAATAAAAGATGTAACATTAAAAATTCCATTTTTAATGTAATATTGTTTTCGATAAAAAGGAGCAACGTAAAAGATCATAATTTTATTGTTCATTGTTTTCAATAAAAAGATTGTACATTTAAAATTGACATTTTGATGAAATTTAGATTACGTTGAAAAGGTTATATTCTTATTTTCATTTGGTTTCAATGGAAAGATTATAAAATAAAGATAACATCTTTATTAAATTGTTGTGCATTAAAATGAATAGAAATTTAACACTGCATTTCTATTGTAATTTTTTCGCATTAGAAATAATTCTTTTTGTTAAAATAAATGGACAAAACAGAAATGTCAACAAAAGCAATGTTATTATTTTCATTCATTAACGAAGTGTGTAAAATATAAAAGAGATATTTCATCGTTGTGTTATATTTTATGTATTACACTGCATTTTCAAGTTGTCTGACTTATTTTTGACACTGGGTTGATAATTTTCACACATCGCCAATGTACACAAGTTAATTATTAATTGTTTGTTGGATGAAACCCACACGGGTGTTGGGATGGTGCTGACATACACTAATCCCAATGTTTAATTGTAAAGTGCACCCTGGATGTTTAATGCATGTTGAATGATTATTTGTCATTATTGATTGAATGTATGCAGTGTATGTAAACCATAAAATATATGGTAATTGTTTGGGTCACATTCCAACTCATGAATAATGAATATTGAATATAGCATATTTTAAAATAAAGAACATTGTAAAATAACTAATATTTTTATGTAATATTCATTGAACTATAAACGATGATTTTGATGTCCGATTTTGGATGGACACAAAACTATGAAAATGTGAAGCCGAGTATGTAGGAAACGCCATTTTTACCAAATGGGTCATCGATTGATTTCATTTAGTTTAAAAGTGAATATTGAAAAGAAGTGGTTTCAAAATATTGCATTTTGGAAATATTATCATTTTAATATGATAAAGATATATAATATGTTGTTTTGGTTAAAAATAGAAAAGGAAGTTAAAGTTGTTTTATAATGAAATTATGAACGTTTTATTAAATATATTTTGAATGGAAATATATAAATATATATATATTATATATATTATATGGTTTGAGTAGAACGCGCCGCACGGCGACTGTTTGTGAATTTCGACCATTAACTTCATTTTAACGTAACGGAAGATTCGACCGTCGGATTCTTCTAAAATCAGAACCTTTGGGTTCGTATTGAAAAGAGCTTTCTAATGAATATAAGAGATTTGAAATATAACGGTTATATTTTAAAATATTTCAAATCAATTTTAGAAAAGGTCGCTGTAAATGCAGTTCGGTAGTCGTTATTGAAAACCGACTGTAATAATGTAAATAAATTTATTAAAAATATGGTAAAATTATGTAAAATCATAATTAATATTTTGGAAAGATTTTGGATGAAAATTCCATATTTGGAAAAGATAAAAATGTATTTTTATCAAAATGAAATAGTTATGAAATAGAATTATTATTAAATGTTTAGTAAAAAGGGATTTGGGTTGTCGTGAAGGGGGTCTTAATTAACCCTATTCTTAACCCATGTGAAATGTAATAATATTTTGGTAAAGGTTATTAGAGTTTTCAATTATATTTAGTAATTGAAATAAAAACGAAATGTGAATTGGGTTTATTGTGAACTGTGTTTATAAAAGACATTCGTTCTTTAATCCAATTTACAGTGGAAAATATAAGTTGGAAATTATGAATCTTTTATTAAGAAGTTCTATAAACTAAAGTTTTCCAATTTATTTTATTAAATTGGAATTGAATTGAATTCGATTTATTAATAATCGAGATGAACTTCTGTGAATTAAGGCCGTTAATATTTATGGAATTTAAAAGACCTTGTCGTTATTCCATTTATATTATTATTTCGATACGAAAATTTATATCGATTATATATTGATTTGATTTCTGTGTAGATTCCATAATATAAATTTGAAATATGATTTATGTGGTTGAATAATCATAAAATGGTGATTTTTGATATTGAAACTATATTGGAGTTTTAAGGAAATCTTTTGGAAATGGATAAATCAAAAAGAAGATTAAAGATTTATTTAAAAGAATTATCTTTGATAAAATTAATAGGAACTTTTCCCTAATAATATCTTATTTAAAGAATTTTCTGAATTGGAATGAGGCATTGGATATATTTTTATAGCACTCGATTTTTGATTATAAATACGCGAGTTGTTCGGGAAGACCGGGTTAAAACCATTCCGAATAATTATACGACAACATAGGTCGAAGAGTTGAAGATGGTGATTGAAGACCGACGATCTTCACATCGAATGGATGTATTGCTACTGAGGCCCATGATTGGAGTAGCTACCTTGAAGGGGAATCAGGAGTAGCCGTCCGGACGGATTGTTGATTGTTCGAATATGCGAGGTATAAGGTGCCTCCGGTTTCGTTCAGACACAGAACGGACTTGAAAATGGATTGTATGTCTGACGTTGTATTCCTTTATACGGTATTCGTTGATCTCTACTAAATATATATCTGTTTGGTGTTTAACACCCTTCTCTAAGACGTACGAGCTTAGAGGTTATATATTGGTAGGAATCAAGGGTACGGTATGGATTGACAATGTGGCATGTTACGATGCAGATGATCAAGGCTTTTGTTGAAAAGGAGGCCTTATGGTTGATGATCAAAGCACGGCCTGTTTAGGAGTAGCTTTGTGTATAGCGGGACTTTGCGAGCCTCACAACCCGGTTGAGTCTAAAACGGAGCAAGGGAACGCAGGGAGAGCAGCACGTTTCTTTCTAGCTAGAAGTGGTGTTTGGGTTTTACACGGCCCGGCATTTTACTTATGTGGATGATGGAATGAGGCGCCTCGGATGATAGGTCCTATAGGACCGGGAAACGTGTGTTCAGGATTTGCCAATCCGCAAAATCGTATGTGTGGACCGGCCCTGCAGGATCCAAGGGTTCACTTCGGGGAATCCTAAGACATTAGCTAGAGTGTCTCGAATCAGTAAGGAGATCATTCCTAGCATTGACTCATGATGGAAACCCAATTTCCAATACGACCACATGCGTTTTTGATTGTAGAACTAGTATGGCGACGTAGAAGGATGGGGTACTATGCCGTCTATGATTGATACATTATGATTGAAGTGTTTTTGAAACATATATACACTAATAATAATATCAAATCCATTTTATCGTATCAAGCATCTTTTGACCATTATAAGGTAAAACTCTATCCTCCGGTTTGCGTTGCGTTGTGTGATGGGACTTGAGTCTTATAATGGTTTCATTTTTCTAAAAAGCATTGTGTTGTTTAACGATTTACTTTATTTTTATGCACTGGCAATCCAATGGAGTAAACCCATTCCGCGTTAGCAGCGTGGTCCTGAGATTAGCCTTATTATTAGGTTTGTTATGTATGATTTCTCATACCAGTCCCGTGACTGACCTGTAGTTTGTTTCACTTGCAAACTCGGGTGCCTCCTTTTCTGCACGGGCAGTCGAGTAGCTTATTTTGTAGATATTTTGAGCAGGATTCTGGATCGAAGCTTAAAGCTGTATCCAGAGCATAGTTGTCTTCTACTGTATCTATTTTATTGTTTCCGCTGCAATGTATTAAAATATTGCAATTTGTCTTCCGCTATAATTTTATTCGATGTACTCTGATATTCTGTACTCTGATGTAACATTATTATGATGTTTATAAAAGTCTGCTATTTTTGTTCTGATGTTGTTGTTTTCCCTAAGTTAACGTATTCGGGTTTTAAACGGTCTTGGTCGATCTAACGATCGATTGGGTCCGAGCGAACCCAGGCCATTACACTTTGCCCCAATGCTTTCTCAAGTGTCCGAGTCCTAGTTGGAGTTACAGCGGGAACAATCTGGAGTAGTAGGAGAACCCTTGGCTTCGGGATCCCATATTTATTTGAGCCTTCTTAGAGGAGGAGAAGTTGTGGCTGGAAGAACCGCTCATGCGACGGGAGTAGCTGACGTAAGTGTGCAAACAAAGCAAGCTACGATGGACGGTCAGGAAGCCCGGTTGGTGGGAAATTCGGAGGAGCCGGAGGGGAAGAGGGACAGGATGCAGTTTCCATACAGGATGCATGGGCGAAGGCTAGTAGGGATGCCCAGGAGAAATCTGCCGCTGTGGTAGTGAAAAGGTAGGCTGATGCTGAGGCGGAGAAGGAGAGGGCCTTTGAGTAGGCTAGGAAAAAGGAGAGGCGTCGAAGTTGCCCACCGGAAGAGGGCGATAGGACCCTAAGCGAACTTGAAGTAGATGCAGTTACGCGATTCGAGGACAGGGAGCCAACTAATCTGGAAACCGCCTAGGATGCCAAGAAGAGATCAGAGCTGGGCACCAAGAAAGCTGGGGGAGAACCCAAGCTGCATTGGTACATTCTTCTTACATCATCCCCAAGCTGTTGCCATGTATTTTTCTCGGGGAGGTTATGATGATTACAAGCGGCGAGGTTGATGGAGGAAGTCATGCATCGGTGCCTCATGAGTCTGTTACTCTTGTGTAGAGTAGAGGAGGAGGAAGCAGTTCCAGAAGAAAAGGGCCGATCAGTAATGGTGACTTGCATGTGTCGAACCTGTATAGACAAAAGAAAAGAAAAGAAAAGGATTGGTAGCATCAGCAATTGTTAAAGGAACTAAAGATACTTTCGGTTAGGTAAACCAATAGTATATGCGAGTGCTTTGGTTCTTAAAGACATGGTGTGGTATCCATGTATACCTTGTCATTAGAAAGAAGAGATGTTAGACATGTAGTCTTTATAACATGTGTGTTTGTGTGAAATGGAATATGAATTAGTAAAGATCGTGTTTCGTGTTAAGTGTTCGAACGTTCTTCTCATGTTTTCTGGTGTCCCATACTTGCATAAGCGTACTTGTTGTTAAGCCAATAGAAATGCGATCGGAGACCGCGCTTTGGGTTGATTATTCCAGAGGGGTGTGATTGCGTACCGCGCTCCGTGTCAATTATTCCAGAGGGGTGTGATAGAGAGCAGGCTTCTAGCAAGTTTCCCTCAGCTCAGGAAACCCATAGTTCGCGAAGCCAGGCTAAGCGCCTGCTGTGTACTTGGGTTGCCTGGGGTTAATACCAAGTGTAGAGGAGGCATTTGACGTCGCGTTATGCGATCCGTTCAGTGTATGGCTCTCCCGTTGTTCATTGGGTTAGAGCGAGTGATAGCGTCATTTACTCACTGGAGAAAAGTTCCTATCATCAACCTGTAGGGTCCGATCATGGCTGTGAGCTGCACCTAAACCTTTAGAGCTTCAGGGAGAAACGATTTAATGCCGGTCTCGGTGCTGCGCCGAGATTCGATAGGTACCCGTGGCCAGGGGAAGTTTACATTTGCTCTCGGCTGTCTGTTGGGCGGCCCCAAGTCGCTTGGGACTTGGGCGCGGAATGATTTATCCTCAGCCTCGGCACGGGGCTGAGGTTTGAGTTTGTGGTTATTTATACTTGGTCGCGCCGCGGGCTGGCGACTCGAGTAGCATTGCCGGTTCCTATGCTCGAGGTGCCAGTCATAGCCAATGTTGTTTTGCCTCGATGTCGGATTGAGGCTCGGAAGGCGGCACCGACTCCCATGCTCGGGGCACCAGTGCGGCGATCGAAAGTTTGCACGCAAGCTGGTTGTCAGGATTGATCAAACACGTCATGAACGTCATGCACGGAGTAAACATGGAAGGGAGACAGGAAACTGAACATCATTTCTAAGGATAACTTTGGCAGTGATAGCATTTACAATGCCTTAAATTGTAGGAAAACAAAACATCGTTGGAGTGCGTGAATTAATTGTACACTAGGTTATGCAGAGTAGAGGTGAGGATTTTCGTTGTTCCATGCTCTTGGGAGTTTGGCTCCGTCTATGGTTGAGAGTTTAAAAGTTCCATTGCTGATCTTCCGCTGTATGGGCATGGGCCTCCTTGACAAGGATCGAGGCCTACAGGTGAAGGGAAGGCCCGTTTGAAGTCGAGGCTACAGATGTACGTTTGTGCGGGCCTTTGGTTGAGCTTCCAGTCATGCCCCCAAGTGGTCGGAGAATTAGTTGGAGGAGGATGGTTGTGATACAACAAAGAGGAGTTGTGTCTTGGAGAAGGGGCCTTGCTTCTTGTTTTCATTTTTTTGTAGGCATATATATATTGGTTGAAATGAGGCATCTATCCGTGAATGGATGATTCTGCTTGAATTGCAATGGAAATGACTATTGAAAAGGTTGTGAACCTTTACCCACAGACAATTCCTTCGACGATTGTGCTCAAGGTCCTATTTTTTGACCTTTAAACATTAATGTGTATACCTTCTTTATGCTATTGAATCATCTCTCTTGCCTCCTCTTTTTTTTATATGGGCGAGATGATGGTGTTGATGACTCAATGGTCGATATCTCCAATGATAACCTCGGGGATTATTGTGTCGTAGACGATAGTCATGGGGATGGTAGAGGACTGGAATTCTCGGGATAGCTTCCGAATGTTCCTACGGCACTGCTTCTCAACGTGCCCCCCGCTAACCGGGAGTGCCGCATGGAGGATAAAAAGGGGGCCATGACGCAGTGCAAAGGAGGTGACTTTTATGGAAGAAAGTTCGCTTTTAGATTATTTTCTGCTTTCAATTAGGGAGGCAGAGACAGGGAGGAGTTGCAAACTGACATTTCTGATGACGACCTAAGGCCAACTGTGCCATGGAAGCTGTAGTTCTGACGAGGTGGGGAGACGATCTTGAGGGATTAATTGTCGGTCGAGGTCATGTTTAGCGGGAAACTTTGATGAGCGCTGAGTAGCTCAGAGATCCCATGTTGTGGGAGTCTTTGATGAGCGTTGTGTCCGTGGATGCCGTATAACTGACAATATCCTGTGGAGTCCCTTGGTGTGCTCGTCAGACTTTTAGGTCTTGGTCTTTTGCATGGTTGGTACTTGTAGGTTGCAAGAAAGATTTTCTCGAGGGTGTTGATAATTGTTCGAGACTGAGAGGATATGTCTGGGCGTTACAGCATGCATCCTGGACTGCATGGCCAATCTCTTGGCTAGTTGGTTGGGAGTTGAGATGGTTTAAGGTGGTTGTCAAGGGAACCCATATAGTGCCGACCTGGATAGGGATGGGGAAGCACTTGCACTTGATGGCATTATCGGCGTGTGATGGATCCATGTTCCATTCGTGGCAGCTAATGAAGCTTCGAGAATCATGTCCTCTTTAAGTATGGGGTAAGTGTTGGCATGTTGAAGTGCTGGCGCCATTCGGTAGTAAGGATAGTCGAAGTGAACGAGTTGCGCCTTGTACTGGTTTCGTTGATGTCGTGGTTGTGCCCCCATGGTTTCTTCACAACTCCAGAGATTGTGTTGGCAATAATTGAAAGTCGGGCTCCGACCTCATTATAGAGGTCGTGATCTGGTTCAGGACTTTGGAGCCGAGCACGCCTTCTTGGCAGAAGGTATTCCAACTTCGGCTGCATGATTCTATGGAAGTCGGTTGAAGTGAACTTGGCCCCAGTTGGACGCTAGAAGCGTAGATGATAAGTTTGGACTCACAGCAGTTTGAGTCCACCTAGCGGAGGCTTGAGCGTCACAGCCAGGGGCAGCTGGGATGACGCGTTCCATTCCGTATGGCGAATCTGACATTGTCGTGATTAGAGGTCGGTCGTGCTATTATAGGATGCCACCTATTGCATGTAGACGCGTTAGGGAGATATGCTGAAGGGGGGTTTCTAATGGAACCCATTAGCTTTGGCTGACTTCGGGAGTTTCCCTTCTGTCGACGTCTTCTGTTGTACACATTCGGCTCTCTCTCTTCTATGTCATGGATGGTATGGTTTTGGTATGGTTGTCGAGTTTGGGCAAGCTGGTGTGCACCCTGGTCCGTGAGTACTTTGGCCCGATAGGCTGCTGGAAGAGTAAGACTCTGGTTCTGAGTGGCAACAAGTGAGCTCTTCTGAGTAGAAGGTTGGTTAATCGGACCCAGTTTGTTACTATGCTCCTTGGCCGTAAGCAATGATGGTTCGATCATCATCTCATTTTCGTTGTCGTTGATGTCGTTATATGAGTGTTGGAGCGGGCCACGATGTTCTTAATGAGGTTGAACCTTCTTCCTCGGCATGTGCCCTTAGCTTCGACAAAAGAAATTTCTGATGCGGTGTGCCGCGAGCGGGCGCGGTTCTAAGCAAGCTGAAGTAGAATGATGTTGCGTTGACTTTTTTGAAGTTGGCGCATAAGGTTGAAGCTAGCCTTCAATGCCTAGCGCAAGAGCTGCATTCTTATACTCCTTATTAAACGTGTGAATCTGTGCTTGAGTCATAGGAGCTTCAGGGTCCACAAGTGAAAGAAGATTTGTTTCCAGTGGGTCCTTTGCCGCTCGGGGCTGGTGAGAGGCATGATGCTTATCGGACGTACTGCTCAAGGCATTTCTCACTGATAAGCTTTTTGATTACGTCTTTGAATTGACGGCAATTATTGGTATTGTGCCCGTATATGTTGTGGTACCAACAATACTTGTCGGTCTTCTTCTCATGATTAGTGGATTCCCTGTTGTATGGTTTCTTGTATTGAAGTGTGTTGCACGTTTGCTAGTAGATTGTTTCCAAGTCTTCATTTAGCGGGGTGTAGATCTCGTATGTATGGCGAGAGCTAGGCTTTTTAGGTTCTATAGAAACCTGGTTGTTGTTGCGGTCGCCTTGCCTACTGTTATTCGGTCTTTGTTTGTAAGGGCCTGCCCCTTGTCCTTATCAAAGAGCTTCCCTACCTGTTTCCCCTTAACATTATCATTGATGGTATTCACAAGTGGATTGTTGGAAAGACTGGCCCTGGAGAGTCGGTTTCGTCCTGCTTCTTCTTGACATAAGTATTGCCTAGCCTTTTTATGGAAAGTGTCATGGCTTTTTGGCTGCTTCCGATCAATTCATGCCTCGAATTCGGAAGTAGGGAGAACATCCCTTGCTAACTGAAAGAGTACAACGCGAGGGTCTAGGTCCTCGACCTCGGTGAGGTTGATGTTGAACCAGGAGAGGTAGCTTTTGAGCGACTCGGCTGGTCCTTGGAATAGATTGGACCAGGTGAGGGAATTCTTTGGAGTTGTGATATGCACCCTGAACTGCTTGACCAATGCTTGACCAATTCTATTTCTAATTGGCCAAATTTGTTAATGGAATCGAGTGGGAGGTGAGAGAACCATAACAAAGCGGTTCTTGATAATAAGGCCGGGAAGCACTTGCATTTGACCGGATCCTTGCCTCGGCTTGAGTCCATTTGCCATTCATATTGGTTTAAGAAGGTACAGGGGTTAGTTGTGCCGTCATAGAGCAGCATTTGTGGCATGCTGAAGTGTCGCGGCCACTCAGCTTCGTTTTCCTTTCTTGTGAAGGGGCAATGCCTAATGTGCGCTTCCCATGAATCATGCATGTTTTCTCGCCTCTCCCTCATGATCCTTCTGACCATGTCGGGAAGGTAAGTTGGATGGGGATCCACCATCGGGTCCTATGGGTTTTGGAGAGGTTCCGCAGTCCTGTTGCTAGGGTGCCTTTTATGATGGACGTCAGGATCGCCTTCCTCCATGTCCTCGACATTTAGAATTAGATCTTGGTAAGGAGCGGGTTGATGCGGATCTTGTTCTAGAGGGGTGTGGGCCACTGGACTAGCAGGGCCATCATCTTAATTCGCGGACGTTGGGTTGCGTCGAGGAAGAGGTTGGTTGGTAGGACCTGGTCCTTCATTAATAATCAAGCGAGAGCGACCTCGGTACTGTTCCCCTAACTATACGTGACTGTAGTCCAGTCGCCATTGTCGTTGCCGAGGGCGTTGGTACGAGTGGCGATGTTGTTAATGAGATTAAAACTCCTTCTTTGATGCGGGCCCCTCGACTCGGAAGAGGAAGTTTCTGAGATAGTTGGTCGAGGTCGAATGTTGTTCCAAGCTAGTTAAAGTCGAGCGATGATGCGCTGACTTTCTTGAAGTTATCGCATAAGGTCGATGTTATTCTTTAATTCTTGGTTGAGCTCGACATCTGTGTCCTCATATCGTTCATTAAGCGCGCGGATTTGAGCTTGTGTTACCGGCACTTCAGGGTCCACAATAGGAGGGAAGGTTTCGTTAGTGGCCGAAATGTTCGCGGGTTGAGGTTGTTGGGATGTCCCGGCCTCGGCTGCGGCTGAAGAGCCAATCATTGCGTCCTTTGGTCGCTTTGCCATCGTGACGGACTCGACAGCAGGTTTAGCAAGGAACCTTAAGCTCGTCGGCGGTCGAGATGACAACATGCGACAAAGGCGCAAAATCCGACTTTTCTCGGTGAAAGCACCAAATGTTGACGGCAAATAATGCCGTAAACACCAAAGATTCCAATTACTAGGAATTATAAATATGGTCGCATAGACAAGAACATAAAATGGAGCATAAAGCAGCAATAACACAAGAAATTTATAGTGGTTCGGCTTCAACGAGGGCCTACGTCCACTTTGAAGAGTCATTGGAATTTTATTGATCACTTGAAAGATTACAAGGTTGAGATCCTCTCATTACATTCATTGGCGACCATACATGAAGTTACAATAGTCATATTTGCAAGAATTAGGAGAATGGACAATTTTTCCCTTCTTCTTCCTTAAAGAGGAGATGCCATTAATGGAGCTCTAAGGAGGTCTCAAAGCTCAAGAATCCAACCCCTTTGAAGTGTGAGGCCATGGGTATTCATAAGAAGTGGTTAGGTTGGAGTAGGTAGAGATGGGGACTAGCTACAGAAAATTCGCACCTCAAGCCCTCGCACCCCATTTTTTTGCACCTCCCCAGAGGGTGCGAATTTCGCACCTTGTTGGTGCGAAATTCATACCTCCTGAGGGAGCGAAATTCATACCCCATAGGGTACGAATTTATTTCGTGCCTCAACTCTGCAGAATTTGGCACCTCGTGGGTGCGAAATTTTACCTGGAGGGTATGAAATTTCGCACCTCGCGGGTGCGAAATTTCGCACTTTGCAGGTGTGAAATTTCGCACCTCGAGGGCGCGGAATTTCGCACCTCGAGGGTGCGGAATTTCGCATCTCACGGGGGTAAAAAAATTCTGTTTGAGAGGTGCGAGGTCTGTCGGAGTGGCTTGGGGGCTCGAAATCCTAGTCAGTGCGTCCTGGGATGTCGAGGCCTTGGTTCGGGAATGTGCTAGAGGGGCAGCGAGGCTCGCTGAAGTTGTTGGCTGAATCTTGAGTTTGAGCTGATCTGGTAATTCTAGGCAACAAACTTATTGGCGGAAATCGGATGAATCGGGCAGTGCCCGCGGGGACTGTGGGGCCCGGAACCCCACCGGCGCTGCGTCTGGACCCGCTTGACGGCTCGCCTTCGGCTCGGAGCACGGCTCGCCTTCGGCTCAGATGTAGACGATTACTGATGGAGGTTGCGTTCGAGGGATGCGACATCCTGCTAGTGGAAAGACTCGAGTCTTCTGGCACTGGACCCTGGATGATATTGGCGACGCCTCTGGGCTGTAATATCACGCGATATATTGAGACGAGTGTGTCTTCTGTACTTTTGGTAACCGGACCAAAAGGCCGGTTAACAGAAACGTTGTTCCCATACCTTGTCAACGATGCGCACGAGCTATAAATTAACTTGCCTTATGTTATAGAGCTTGTTTTAAGCCTCCTTTACTGTTTACAGATGGAAATTTCTGGGGTATTCTGGGTAACTGAGGTGAAAATTCCACTGTAGGACGAGAAATGGAAAATGTGTAAGCGAGAAAATTGTTGAAATTCTTCGCTTCGATTTTTTTTCGGTTTAGTAGAAATTAAATAAGAACAGATTAGATTGCGTAATGTTTTGGATGGTAGGGGTTTAAATGAAAATTTTGTTGCATCACACTTTTAATAGAAATAGTGTGAGGGTAATGAATGAAAAAGAGTTTTCAAATTTTGCATTCACATAGAAATGCCAATATATTTAGGATATTTTGCATCATGTTTCCAAAAGTATTTCAAAATTTTAATGCAAACATATAGGAGGATCCGATTAGAATCATCTTGCATGTGTATTTTACGGTCGAATTGCGTTATGTATACCATGCACATATACACGTGGTTGCGAAGTGGATGTACACAAATTGGTTGTGTAGAATAGGACTATAGATGTCAGAATTTCGGGACGAAATATCTTTTAAGGAGGGAAGAATGTAACAACCCGGAATTTTGACAATATAAATTAATTATTATAATTTAAAAAATAGGAATTTCTGTAATTAATGGAATTTGTCCATGAAACTTTTACGGATGCGTTCGTTTCGGAATTCTGGTCAACTTTCATGTTTAGAGTTTCGCAAACGGAGTCCGTATGAAAAGGTTACGGACGAAATATGAAAATGGATGGAAAATAATTAAAACGGAATATTTCATATATAGAAAATAACAAATCCTCCAGCCACCTCATTGCCAGATCGACCACTTGCTGCGACCGCTTGGTCAAGCCAGGCAGTGACGGCTAAGGTTTTTGTCATATAATATTATATATGAATGGACGGATGTTTACTAAATCTAATCCAACGGTTCTAGGTCATTTCCACCCCTATAAATAAAGGGGTAAGGCCTCATTCTTTTTCACATAAATCTGCGGAGGCAGCGGAGCTCTGTCATTTTCCTCCTTCTCCAAACCTTATTTCTAAAATAAAAATATATTCAAACAACAACAACAACAAATAAGCCATAAATCCCAAACAAGTTGGGTTTGGCTAAACATGGAACCCAAAAATAAAAAATAAAAAAATAGAAGTAATAAGAAAAAGGTGTTAAATCTTCCATAAAAGTAAAATAAAGGTTAGAAAAAGACAGAAATGAAGATTAAGAAAAAAGACCCTACGGTTCTGGTACATGGATTGCTAACTTCCATGCGGTCCTATCTGAAACCAGCTCTTAAGATTTATTCCAATTCCTTAAGTCTCCTTTTACTATCTCATCCCATGTCAATTTAGGTCGGCCCCTACCTCTCCTTGAGCCTTCGGCGCGACCTATAATTCCAACGCGCACTGGTGCATCGTATGGTCTTCGTTAGAGATGTCCGAACCATCTCAAGCGGTGTTGGACTAACTTCTCTTCAATAGGTGCAATTCCAAGCTTGTCCCGGATATCATCATTCCTAATCCGAACTCGTCTGGTATGCCCATAGCTCCAATACAGCATACGAATCTCTGCTACACTTATCTATTGGACATGTTGCTTTTTAGTAGGCCAACATTTTGCACCATATAACATCGCCGACCTGATTGCTGTTCTACGGAACTTTCCTTTAAGCTTCTGAGGGATCTTCCTATCACAGAGAATACTAGATGCAAGTCGCCATTTCACCCATCCTTCTTGAACTTTAAAACTAACATCCCTATCAATCTCCCCATCAAACTGCAACATAGATCCTAAATATCGAAAGGATTCTTTCTTGGGTACTACTTGATTGGCCAAAGTGACATCTCCATCATCTGACCTACCACCACTGAACTCACCCTTCATATACTATGCTTTAGTTTTGCTAATCCTAAAACCCTTCGATTTCAAGGTCTCCCTCCACTACTCCAATTGTCTATTAACCCCTATTCTACTCTCATGTATCAACACAACATCATAAGCAAAAATCATACACTAAGGAATCTCCCCTTATATACCTTTTGTGATTTCATCCATCACTAATGCAAAAATATAGGGGCTCAAAGCCGAACCTTGATGTAACCCTATGTTAATAGGAAACTCACTGGTCTCACCATCGCATGCCCTGATACTAGTCACCGCCCCTTCGTACATACCCTTAGTAAGGGTAATGTACTTTGATGGCACCTTCTTCCTTTCTAGCTCCCACCATATAACCTTCCTCGGTACCCTGTCATAAGCTTTCTCCAAATAGATAAAAACCATGTGAAGATCTTTCTTCTACTCTCTATATCCCTCCATAAGTTGCCTAATCAAGAAAATCGCCGCAGTGATTGACCTTACAGGCATGAAACCAAATTGATTCGTAGAGACACTTGTCAACCTCCTCAAACATTGTTCACAAACTCTCTCCCAAAGCTTTATTGTATGACTCTTAAGCTTAATTCCTCCATAGTGTCTGCAACTTTGAATATTTCCATTATTCTTGTAGATTGGAACTAAAATGCTTCTCCTCCACTCATCTGGCATCTTGTTAGATTTGAAAATATTATTAAACAATTTAGTTAGCCAGGTTATCCCTGCATCTCCAAATCATCCCCACACCACAATAGGAATGTCATCAGGCCTAATCGACTTGCCCGTCTTCATCCGTTTCAACCCCCCCTTTACATCCGCCTCTTGAATTCTCCGAACGAAATGTCTATCGGTGATGTCAGTAGAGTCTTCCAACTCGATCGAAGTGCTATCACTTCCTTTATTGAAAAGCCTATCAAAGTATGCTCTCCACCTATTTTTTATCTCGTCGTTCTTTACCAAAAGACTATCGTTCTCATCCTTAATGCATTTATCCTGGTTGAAGTCTCTTGTCCTCCGCTAGCATAGCTTGGCTATTCTGTAGATGTCTCTTTCATCCTCCTTCGTACTCAGCCTTTGATATAAATCTTCATATGCTCGACCCCTTGCCTGACTCATCGCCCTCTTTGCAGTCTTCTTTGACACTTTGTACTTCTGTATGTTGTCCTCGCTCCTATGCCGGTGCATGCATTTGTAGCATTCCTTCTTCTCCTTGATAGCCTTTTGCACCTCATTGTTCCACCTCCACGAATTTTTGGGCTCCTGCATACTTCCCCTTGTTTTCCCAAACACCTCAGTATCCACTCTTATAATGCAAGTTGCCATCTCATTCTACATGACATTTGCTTCGCCTTCCACATTCCATGCCTCTTCTCCCGTCACTCAATCTTTAAACACCCGTAAGTCGTCTCCTCTGAGTTTCCACCATCTCGTTCTACTAATCTTCTCTCCCTTATCCTTCATCGCCCGAAGACGAAACACACCAATCAAGAGTTGATTTTGGGATATGACACAATCTCTAGTTATGACCTTGAAATCAACACAATCTTGTTTACTATCCCTTCTAGTTAGAAAAAAGTCAATTTGACTAGCATGTCGGCTACTACTGAAGGTGATCAAATGTGATTGTCTCTTTCTAAAGAATGTATTAGCAATCATGAGATCAAAAGACAAAGAGAAATTCTATATTTCTTCACCCTCTTGATTCCTATTGCCAAAACCAAAACAACCATGCATTCTCTCAAATCCTCCATTAGATAAGCCAACATGACCACTGAAGTATCCTCATATAAAAGGTTTCTCACTACTAGGCACATTTCTAACCATGACATCCAATTTTTCCCAGAACTTCCACTTAGCCTCTTCACTTAGGCCTACCTGTAGGGCATATGCACTAATGACATTCAGAACCGCATTACCAACTACAAGCTTAATTAGAATGATCATGCCACCTCGTCTTCTGACGTCAACAACTTCATTATTAAGGTTCTTATCAATCAATATGCCTAGCCCGTTCTTGTTACGTACTTCTCCCGTGTACCACAATTTAAAGCCAGCGTTCTCCACCTCCTTTGCCTTCTTCCCCATCCATTTAGTCTCTTGAATGCACAAGATGCTTACACGTCTCCTAATCATAGTATCAACTATCTGTCTTAGCTTACCTATTAAGGACCCTACATTCCAGCTACCTAACGTAATCCTATTATCATCGACTAGCTTCCTCGCTGCTCACACCCATCGAGAAAGATGCGAAGACCCTTGCTCACTTATCACTATACCGGGGCGTCGATGTTGCGAGCTACTAAGAGAATGGCGGCCCAGCTCTTGCCTACTTAACACCATACCCACGCCACGATATGGCACGCCACTAAGGTAGTGGCAACCCAGCCCTTGCCTATTTAACACCATACATGAGCCTCGATATGGTGCATCGCTAAGAGGGTTACACCCCAACTAGAGATCATAAGGTTCCATATCCATAAGAAAAGCTAAGTTTTTACGTTGGCTATCCAAGCCTATCACAGCCCTCCGCCTTGATATGGCTTGGGACAGGCTTGACACTCCAAATCAGATTCTTCCCTCTCTTCCCATTTTCTTACATGTCTACAGATCTAGAATTTTTCCCTTTCCAGATAAATTGTAGATTTATAAGAATTTGGAGATTGTATGATTAAAGGGTTCAAACTTTGGATTTGGAGGCTATAAGCTGAGTGGGAAATTTACGAATATAGTATAATAACTTATCTATTTCGTTTGAATTAGATCTATGTTTTTATGCCTATTCACTATCAGATTTGTTCATTTATGTATTGAAATTTATTGAAAACCATTAGATCTGATTATAAGTATTGTTAAAACTTGTGAATTGTAAGTTATGGTTATGCTTAATATAAATTGTAGGATTCTTAAATTATTCAAACATATTCCGACAGATATTTTATGAAATATATTGCAATTATGTGGTAAAATGCACCATGCACATTGCATAGCACTATAGATATGGAAGTCAGTCTCATTAAACAGAATCTTAGATGTAGTTACATTCCAGATCTTTAGTTCGGTGTTAAATAATAAAGTATGTGAATTTGGGTAAAAGATGAAATTGGTAAATTATGTGGTTGTAATGTTTGAACAAATATTCCAATTTGTATTCAATATTTTTGGGTTTTTGCTTAATTGTTGCAAATGTGTTATTTTCCTCGTTTTGCATAAAAAGGCATTACTTTGAAATCACAAGAGGTGAGATAAAAAGATCAAAAAGGGAAAAGTGGTGCAAAGTACATATATATCTTTATATTTGTGCTTCGTTTACATTAGCTATTACAAATTAAATATTTACACATATTTCTTGTGATTTTGAAATAGGCCAATTTCATTAATTAGGCACGGTTTACAATGATTACGGCTAAAAGTCCTTTTATAAGATCTGATTTTTTTGCAAGATTGATGTAAAAAGGAATGTTTGGTTATTGATTAAACCAAATCATTTAAGTCATGATAATAATAATAATAAAAATAATAACTACATTGACCGCATGAAAACATAAATATAATATAAACATATTATCCGTCCAAATCAGCATAAAATGGTAAAATATATAATGTATGGAAATGTTGAATGTTTGGATAAGGTTAAATTATGGAATTTTAGGTAAATGTAATCCATATTGAATTAATATATTTGTGGTGACCATTTGTAGCAATCCATATAATTAATTGTCACAAATAGGACCGCAAATCAATAAATAACAATTGCAACCAATATTGATTATGGAAATAAATGTGATAGGAAAATGGATACAATTTTTAAAATCAATTAGGATAAATGTTGTAAACCTCAATTAGAAAATTTAAGTTACAACCGTATTTAGACACAAGGTTAAGCTCAACTTGTGGTATAAGCCTGCCCGAAACCGACCGGCAAATCCAGCAGCCACAGTTAGTCAGTTTAATGTGTGGGGCCTAATGCATAATTATAAACGTACTAAGGCACGAGATTAAGCTAACTTGTGGTAGAAGTCTTCCCGGAACCGACCGGCAAATCCAGCATCCACAAGTTGTTAACTTAATGTGAGAGGCCTGGTATGTAAGCATATATATATATATATATATATATATATATATATATATATATATAACAGTCAACCAATAAATAAATAAAGGAATAAGAATAGAAATTGTCAGTTGGGGTACAAAAAATAGACAACTCGGGACTGATAAATAGTTGCCTTAGGAAAATATGGTCGTTATGGTCATAAAGGGCAATAAAAATAGAAATAAAAGAAAATGGGTGTCATAAGGGAATTTATGATTTGTCATTTAAATACTAAGTCCAGGCTACGGAAGAAATCAATTAAATATCCTCAGGAAAAAGGGATATAACCTTCCTTATTTATGTTAATGAAAATAGAACTTGTAATATAAGATATAGATAGACTTAGTAGGTTAATGATATACAATATTATTAACCATATGAACCCATAACGAAAATGAATTTTGTACGTATAGCATTTCCGTGTACAATGACTAAACGGGAATGACTAAATAACTTAGCCCATCTTATCTCAAATAGGGAAAGGTATATAAGTCTAATGGGGGTACGAATCAATCACCTTCGCGTAAAGTTCTCTTCCTGGGTCTTAAGCGGCTAGGGTTGAAGAGTTCACCTGGGAATAGGTCTTTTAGTTTAGGAGTCTTAAATGGAAGGTGTGTAGGGGCCTACCCAAACTGGGAAACTAAAAATGTCAGATATGGCTACCTATCCTATGGGAAGTAATAAGCAACTAAGCAGGTTATCTAATAAGGTCAGTTAGTGGTATAACAAACGATAAAATACCATCTCTCACTTTATGCGGGGCAGGGGTATATGCGTGAATGACTGAAGCCTTAACTAGTAGGGCCCGTAGCTAGTTCCCTCTAGTTTATTTTAATGTTAAGTAAATTACCGAGAAATAATAAGTGACCAATCAGTTCACCTAGAGTCTTAAGCAGTCAGAAAGAATCCACTCTATCTATCATAGATAAAGAGGCAATAAATGATGAAGGATAAACGAATAAAAGTATATGAATATAGAAACTCCGTAATTAGGGGTCGAATCTCGATATAGTAACCAACCAAGCTCTAGTGTAAAGGCTTCGCAAAAATATGTTTAAACGTCCTATCTTGGTATTATACTTTGGAAGTACTATTTTGGGAATAGTTTTAGGGTCGTGTGTAAACATTTACAGTGTTGGTCCGGAATCCCTGACTTTGTTAGACATATAGCTTGGGTTGAACCAAACGAGATATATCTATATAGTATAGTTCGTGTTGTACATCTCTTAGTTACCAGAACTTTTTGTTCTGATCCCCTCCTCATTACAACCTCCCAGGTATTCTAGAGAAGTTCAGGTTCTCACAAATGTTAAGTTTGGCTTTCGCTTCTCATTCTCTCTCATGCTCGGTTTTGGCAAAGAGACTTACTTTGAAAAAGGTAGTTGCTTGATTTGTTACTAGTTTACCTATTTTGGTTCCGTTGTGAGTTATCTTATTGCACTCTGATTATGCTAATGCTCATTTATTGCAGGTGCCATTTATACACGCTCCATGCTTGGATGTGTTCTATAATGTCACATATTTTTGGTAGTCTAATATATAATTTAACTATTATTTTAAATATTGATTTGGAATTTTAATTGGATTTAAACTATGTATTTTGATTATATAACGAAGTTTGAATGTTAAATTTATATATGATATAAAACGAGCTTGAAATGGCGTGGTAGTGTAACGTCTGGGATTTTCGACCCAGAAAATCAACATTAATACACTGTCAATTTCTCGAGCATCGAAAATACCAGGACATTAACAGAAGAATTTAGAGGGTGAGATAGAAAAGATAGAACTAATAGAATAGAAGAAGAAGAAGAACTCACTGAACATCAAAATCAGAGTAATCACGAAACTCACAGCGGAATGAATAAATTTTATTACAACATAACTTTGAAATACAAATCTGAATTTGTATATATACATACCGTATCAGAGTGTAACTCATATACATCACAGTGGAAATAATCTCTAAATATCTAACGGTGAAAACTCCTGCTTTGAGCCCCTCCAAGTGAATCTGTAAAATCCTGAAACACTTGATTGCCCGTACAAAATTTGGGCACCCAAGAGTTTAGGGAAAACACAAATAAAATAAACTCTGGGTCATTCATGGGACTGGTGTGAGTAAATTCCAACCATACTGTTTACTTTGAAAATCCGTTTCAAATAAGAAGATAATAGTAAGACCGACCCACACATAAACATGGACGGCTTTTACCTTACTATAACCCAAAGTATTCTTGATATCAAAAACCAGTGATATTATGATAATGTCTAAACAAATAATTATACAAGTAGCAGAACGCTTGCATCTCACGCCCCACATATATAAAGTATAAAATCATAAACCGCAGGGCGCGTATTGAAGATTGGATTTCAACAGACAAGGTATGGGAGCACCTTTTGATTAGTGTACTCTAGAGGGGATACACTCAGGGTTCAACAAGAACGTCTTGCAACCAGGCCACACATAACCGCTCACTCATTTAGCTTGAGTGTCACGAATATATTGCCACCACGGTTGTAGGCCATCCAACCGTCATCCGAAGATACAGAATCGAAAAGAAGTATAAATATGAATTTTCTCTAGATCGATGACAATACACCCTGCTTGGGGATGACCCAACTAGCCATGCTGCCTAGCCCAACTTCTGTCATTCCTGGTTGTGAGGCCAGAGGCTACATCTTTTTTCAGAACATCTGATCACCATTCACTTTGAATGCCACATCGTCAAACCCGTCAATTCACTAATCGATTCCCAAACATATTACGGGTATAAAGAGCTAAGAGGAACGAATTCCTCCGCCACCAGACGTAATACCTTTAAGAGATCAACCGTACGTGATTTACTAGGTATACTCTGTCAGACACTCGTCCATACAAGTTGTCCTGGGACTGGACAAACATAAACCATTATTCTGGAACTGGACGACCCTTGCATTTAACTCCGTCTTCAATTATCTTCAGCATATCTATTTCGCAACGGTTATGCCTATACGGAGTGGTTTCCGGAATATATATCCAACCGGTCTCTCCGTATTGACAATGATGGTCAAAACACTTCGATAGTCGGTTATTTAACTATCGGAGTAAAACAACATCCATTTCTAATGTATAACTAACATCACATAAACACGGGTACTTTTTATTTATCGTTCGTGTTTATTATTGGAATTCCCATATCTTACCAGATATTTCTCAAATCCCGTTTTATCCTTTTTGCACTTCTTGGAAAACATTTCTAGTTATGATAAACTCTTATTCTTTCATGTTCCAGAAAACATATGCTATTAACGTCCGAATCATTTCCATTATTATCACGTTCTTTATTTCCAAATCTAACCTATTTGCATTGGAAAATATTTCCAATTCATTTTAACCTTTTAATCGGCCCAACGTTCACCTTTAAAACATTATTCACTTTGAAATGTGAATATCATCCCTTATTTAGAGACCTGAGCATCTTTATCATATAACTCTTTATTTACGTAATAATTTCCCTTATCTTGTTTACCGAAAATCTCTTTCATACTTTTATATTCCTATTCCACTTTATAAACTCTGTTTCTAAGTCAACTTCTTTTCTAATCGATATCAAGTTTATAACTAAATACTGATTCCTATCCTATTTACATTTATTTGTTTAAAACTAAATGTTAATTATCCCATCAGAATAATTCCTAAAAATGATTTACTTTAATACATTCGACATCGTCGAATTCTAGATCCAAATCCTAACGGTTAAATTCTAATCACATTTCGAACATCGAAATGTTGTCATTGTTTTCTAATACGATTCCCCAATTCTTTTTCTAAACTCTTTCTTATATTTCTTTGAACAAACGTCGTTACTTATTACTCTAGAATAAGTGGATTTCAAACCAAACTGTACATTGCCTAGAAATTGCTGCTATATATAAAAGTCAAGCTTAAGTCTAATCAACAGTAGTTAATTTGTCGATATAGTTCTAAACTTGTCATACGCTGTAATATTTCCCTTATAACTAATCTCAACATTACAGTCACACTTACCTTATCAACAACGTTATTTTATTGCTATAGTTCAACTTGTCATATGCTGTAATATTCTTTGTTATAACTAATCTTGACATAACAGTCACACTTATCTTATCAACAGCGTTATTTTATCGCTATAAATTCTAAGACTGGCAATATGCTGCCGTATTCCTTTTATACACATCTTGACATCTCTTTCCGTTACAAACTGTTATCGTTCCTTGATAATAGTGAAGCCGTTCAAGTTGGGGTATTCTATTTACCTCTCAGACCTTGATCGACAACGTTCTTATCTTAGAACAGATATACGTTCGTAACTCTAAACTCCTTATTTCTTATAATATACATCAAATCGTATCTCCTTGTTTTATTTTGGAATATGGTTTTATAATACCACATCTTTATTTTGAACTCGGTTGTTTTACGATTATTTATATTCCACATTAACTTTTCACTTTCTTGATTCCACAGTTCTATTGATAACTTCTTAAATTAAAAGGTAATTAAATCTCATTTATCTCTAAACTGTTTTCATTAGATTAATTAAAGGCCAATTAATCTAATAATCATTTTCCAAATAACAGTTGATTAAATCAACTTCATTTTCTCAGTAAATTCGTTAACTGATCTTAATTACTTCTCATTAGATTAATATAATTAATCTAATAATATTTCTAAAATTTGTTTATCTAAAATATAATTATCCAAATACTTAATCATCGGATAATTTCTGCTTTATAAACTCATTTACATGTCAACAATCGTTTTTATTTATTTTATAAAAATGAATCTAAAGTACTGGTTTATAATAGAACTTCTATTATAATTTAAAACTTTGCTATTATTATAAAATATAATTTTTATGATTATCTTCACTGATTTGCCTGACGGCCAATCACTTCTTAACAAAACGAGGGTTTTACGGTCGGCTGTTATCATTTTCTAAATCAATATCGTTTATTGATTTATCGAAACAAATGTTGAATCTTTGTTCGACATCAAAAATGATATGGGGTTTTAAATATAATTTGGGTTCAAACAGTGCATACAAAACAAACAGTTCATACAAATATCGAGGAATCCAGTTAGATTCCTCTAACCGGTTTCTCGCATCCATAGATGTCAGTCAACACAATTTACACTAACTCTATACTAGAGAATATTCTAATCGATGGAATCGGTGTCTAACCGGTGATGAGTACATATGTAACGATATATAATATTCAACCAAATTAATTGTAATCTAACTAATCGACCATCACACAGCATTCAAACAAATATTAGAATATAATTTAAAATATTTTAAATAGATCAGAGTGAGTGAATTTACTCACCTTGGCGCGTGAACCGTTAAATAACGATTTGCGTCGGTACACCGGATCAGAAGTTATAATTTCCAACGAGCTCCTAGTGGTTACGAACCAGTCCCAATATACTCGGTTGCCCTTATTCCTTCACGGTTTCAGATCTACGCTCGGTCCGTCACATAACTTCAGATCCGCTCTATTTTGAACATTGTCTTTCTCCTTCCGTATAACATTCGAACCATCCCGGTATATTGCTTCGTTATTTTTGCCACCCTTTATAAACCATTTCCTCTTTTTAACATTCCCTTTTATCATGTTATTACGGTCACCTTCCACCATTCCCTGGCCACGTTCTTCATGGAATCACCCAACGCTCTTGCCATGTTCAACTCGAACTGACCATCTCTGGTGCGGTTCCCAGACCAACCGCCAGCTTTTGCTTCCTTACCAAAAATGCATACACGCCTAGTCCTTCCTTTCTTTTACTTCAGTTCTCCCTTCCAAAACCGTAAGTCTGACACCATGCTGTCAGTTTACCACATTTTCACTATTGCCAATTGTTTTTGATGCAAAAGCCTCCTCCACAAATACCCACACATCCTCTCCCAACCACACTGCATCGAATCTGAAGCTTCACCTCATCACACAGAACACGCCCCTTCCACAATCATTTCCTTCAGCTCGTGGAGAACGTGCCACCATGTTAAAGTACCAATGCACCACCGTTCAAACTAGCAACCCCCCCATGCAAATTGCACGTAGCAAACCTGACACCAAACACTCCACAACATTTAGTTTACTTCTACACATCCGTCACTTTTTGCTCAACACACTCAGCGTGTCATCCCCTAATGTACAGCGGATCCATCCCAGTGTGTCCCACCTTTCTTGCAAAACACATCATTTTGTTTGCAACCACTTTTGCATAAAGCAACCAACCCCCTCACGTTAGTGCCCAACTCGAGCACATCCTCTCTCGCCATTGCCATTCACTTCAATTTCAAATGATGTAACTTGGAATATCCACTGTCGAGCGAGTTGCTCACAGCCTATATGCGTGTGAAAAGAAGTACTTTGAGAGCTTTTGAGAAGAAGAAAAACGAAGTGCAACTGCGTGTATATTTATATTAAGAGGAGACTTAATTGTTAAGGTATAGGAGAATAGGGTAGGACGTGTGTTCACACTAGAATAGGGTATGGTTGTTAGCTTAAGATGTAAGCTGTAGGTGAGATATTTTGGAACTAGGGTAGGGACTGTTTATTCCTTAGTATTTAAGAAATAGGGTAGGTTATTTTTTTCCAACTTAGACGACTGTACAAGATGGAAATGTCTTGTATAATTCATAGATAGGTTATGGCAGCATTTAATTGTTTGTACATCTCTATGTATAGGTTAAGGCACTGCTATGTTCTCAAACTTAGGGAGTAAGCGATGGAAAATATAATTGTTTATGGTTTCCTAGATTGTCTTTGTTTTGCTTTATATTTACAGTTATGTTTTAATGGTATCCTTCTCCGAAAAATTCTACTCACATATGAACTGTTATGGACAGAAGTAAGACTATGGTTGTGTCTAGCGGGGTGTCACGATCCCAGAAATATAATAATACCGGTAGTTTGACTCATATTTTGAAACCCCGAAATACCGATACATGGTACACAATACTCCAAATAAAAAGTTGCATATTTAATTAATTAAAAATTATAGTAAAATTCTAAAAATTAAATTATCGTTGTGCCTCAAAAGAACCTTGTACAGATTTGCAACCGATATCAAATTATATTCAAATAATCGTTACGGTCGATATACGATTTCATAGCGACTTTATGAATATTTAATTTGGACATATCTTGCAATCTATACGACGAAATCTTGGTTTTTCACTTCTGTTGGAAAGATACAGTTCAACAGATTCCAACGTTTCTCGTTTCGAGGAAATCCGATTCAAAACGAGTCCGGTACACTCAGTTGAACTCCAGAACGTTAATTTACGAACTGCCGCGATATTTCGGGCCCGATTATATTTAATATATATTTTTATACATTCAACTTCATTTTAATTAATATATAAATCCATGTATATTTCGAATTCAATATTTAAACTGATTTAAATATTCAAATATGAACCGACAAAAATGCGGGACGTTACAGTCCTTCCCCCTTAAAATAATTTTGTCCTCGAAATTGCTAAGATAGGGAAAATGCTACAATCTCTGTTATAAACAGGTTTAAAAATCTTTTTGGTTCACTTCATAATTTTAGTTTCAACTGAACTGATTAATTCCAATTAAATATTAATTCCTTCTTATTTCGAATATTTTCGAAAATTCTGAAAATTTCCTAACAGCTTTAAAATTTCAGAGAATCTCGCCAGCATCTCCTCTGCACGGCTCACTCGGTACTACAACAACTTGCCTCTCTGGGCCTTCTCCGATTCAACAGAAAATCAAACAGCCATTTTGTCTGGCATTCACTCTATCACTTCTAATTGCTGTCCAATCAACATATACCACTTCATTTCCACTCGGTTTCCATTAAAATATCTTCAAATTCAGTTCACTTATATCCAAGCCGACACCATTTCAAATTCCAATTTCTTACTTGGTAATCCAATTCTATTACCAAGTTAAATTTTATCCTTACATTCCATTAACCCAATCAGTTATCTTCATCTCCTAACTTAACTTAAAATTTTAATTCCAATATCAATCCACTTTACTCACATGAGTTCATATTCAGCTGATAGCATTAAATCCCTATTAATTTCCACTTAGTTGTTCTTGGTTAAATTCAAATTTAGTCACTTTCACCATTTCCATATATTTAACTTCATGAGTTAAATTTTAAATTTCAGAATTCAAAGTCCTGGGTTTTATTTCAAATCTGTTTGAAATCATATATAATTCAAAACACTTGAATTTCTGACAACTTGTTTCCTCACAATAATTTAAAACAAAATCTTTGGTAGTAATTGTCACTTAACAACTCGAAAATTACACTGATGATGCGGCTGTCATCATCAGAATAGTTTTCCAGTGACCGAAGTGAGTTCAATACTATATCACTTTAAAAATTCATTTTTACAACACTTTCATTTTGAATTTGACTTCAAAATATCTTTCACAGCGCTTGGAAAAAAAAATCTCCCAGGATTTTAAAATTCACATATATTTAATCCAAACATTATTTCCAACTTTTTCCAAGTTTCTGGAGTTTTATTTCAATTCTGGCTTTTAATTCAGATTTAACTCATCTGATTTTACATATTATACTTATATAATATTTCGATTGGTTATTTATATAACCAACTCAATTGTAAATTTTATTCGATCATAATTTCAACCAACACATTCAATATATATTAGATAATTCCAATATATATGCTTTCTTTATATCAAAATATATTTTTGGGTAAAATTATTTTATTTACCCTCTTTTAAAAACATACTATGTCGAATTACTTTGTTCAAAAGTTTAGAAACACCTATCGATCCAGTTTGCATTACTGTTTCGACCAGAATTCATAAACCACTCGACTGACTAGTTAACACAATATAAAACAATTTTTATTTTAATTTACAAATACGCGCTCATATATATACACTCAAACTCAATCTAGAGTATTGCTAACTCTATCTCTACTGAGTCACGCCACAGAGCCAAGGTAATCACTTAACCTTATGCTCTGATACCAACTGCAACGTCTGGGATTTTCGACCCAGAAAATCAACATAAATACACTGTCAATTTCTCGAGCATCGAAAATACCGGGACATTAACAGAAGAATTTAGAGGGTGAGATAGAAAAGATAGAACTAATAGAATAGAAGAAGAAGAAGAACTCACTGAACATCAAAATCAGAGTAATCACGAAACTCACATCGGAATGAATAAATTTTATTACAACATAACTTTGAAATAAAAATCTGAATTTGTATATATACATACCATATCAGAGTGTAACTCATATACATCACAGCAGAAATAATCTCTAAATATCTAACGGTGAAAACTCCTGCTTTGAGCCCCTCCAAGTGAATCTGTAAAATCCTGAAACACTTGACTGCCCATACAAAATTTGGGCACCCAAGAATTTAGGGAAAACACAAACAAAATAAACTCTGGGTCAGTCATGGGACTGGTGTGAGTAAATTCCAACCATACTGTTTACTTTGAAAATCCTTTTCAAATAAGGAGATAATAGTAAGACCGACCCACACATAAACATGGACGGCTTTTACCTTACTATATCCCAAAGTATTCTTGATATCAAAAACCAGTGATATTATGATAATGTCTAAACAAATAACTATACAAGTAGCAGAACGCTTGCATCTCACGCTCCACATATATAAAGTATAAAATCATAAACCGCAGGGCGCGTATTGGAGATTGGATTTCAACAGACAAGGTATGGGAGCACCTTTTGATTAGTGTACTCTAGAGGGGATACACTCAGGGTTCAACAAGAACGTCTTGCAACCCGACCACACATAACCGCTCACTCATTTAGCTTGAGTGTCGCGAATATATTGCCACCACGGTTGTAGGCCATCCAACCGTCATCCGAAGATACAGAATCGAAAAGAAGTATAAATATGAATTTTCTCTTGATTGATGACAATACACCTTGCTTGGGGATGACCCAACTAGCTATGTTGCCTAGCCAAACTTCTGTCATTCCTGGTTGTGAGGCCAGAGGCTACAACTATTTTCAGAACATCTGATCACCATTCACTTTGAATGCCACATCGTCAAACCCGTCAATTCACTAATCGATTCCCAAACATATTACGGGTATAAAGAGCTAAGAGGAACGAATTCCTCCGCCACCAGACGTAATACCTTTAAGAGATCAACCGTACGTGATTTACTAGGTATACTCTGTCAGACACTCGTCCATACAAGTTGTCCTGGGACTGGACAAACATAAACCATTATTCTGGAACTGGACGACCCTTGCATTAAACTCCGTCTTCAATTATCTTCAGCATATCTATTTCGCAACACTTATGCCTATACGGAGTGGTTTCCGGAATATATATCCAACCGGTCTCTCCGTATTGACAACGATGGTCAAAACACTTCGATAGTCGGTTATTTAACTATCGGAGTAAAACAACATCCATTTCTAATGTATAACTAACATCACATAAACACGGGTACTTTTTATTTATCGTTCGTGTTTATTATTGGAATTCCCATATCTTACCAGATATTTCTCAAATCCCGTTTTATCCTTTTTGCACTTCTTGGAAAACATTTCTAGTCATGATAAACTCTTATTCTTTCATGTTCCAGAAAACATATGCTATTAACGTCCGAATCATTTCCATTATTATCACGTTCTTTATTTCCATACTTGGATAATCTAACCTATTTACATTGGAAAATATTTCCAATTCATTTTAACCTTTTAATCGGCCCAACGTTCACCTTTAAAACATTATTCACTTTGAAATGTGAATACCATCCCTTATTTAGAGACCTGAGCATCTTTATCATATAACTCTTTATTTACGTAATAATTTCCCTTATCTTGTTTACCGAAAATCTCTTTCATACTTTTATATTCCTATTCCACTTTATAAACTCTGTTTCTAAGTCAACTTCTTATCAAATCGATATCAAGATTATAACTAAATACTGATTCCTATCCTATTTACATTTATTTGTTTAAAACTAAATGTTAATTATCCCATCAGAATAATTCCTAAAAATGATTTACTTTAATACATTCGACATCGTCGAATTCTAGATCCAAATCCTAACGGTTAAATTCTAATCACATTTCGAACATCGAAATGTTGTCATTGTTTTCTAATACGATTCCCCAATTCTTTTTCTAAACTCTTTCTTATATTTCTTTGAACAAACGTCGTTACTTATTACTCTAGAATAAGTGGATTTCAAACCAAATTGTTACATTGCCAAGAAAGTGTTGCTATATATAAAAGTCACGCTTAAGTCTAATCAACAGCAGTTAATTTGTCGATATAGTTCTAAACTTGTCATACGTTGTAAAATTTCCCTTGTAACTAATCTCAACATTACAGTCACACTTACCTTATCAACAACGTTATTTTATTGCTATAGTTCAACTTGTCATATGCCGTAATATTCTTTATTATAATTAATCTTGACATAACAGTCACACTTATCTTATCAACAGCGTTATTTTATCGCTATAAATTCTAAGATTGGCAATATGTTGCCGTATTTCTTTTATACACATCTTGACATCTCTTTTCGTTACAAACTGTTATCGTTCCTTGATAATAGTGAAGTCGTTCAAGTTGGGGTATTCTATTTACCTCTCAGACCTTGATCGACAACGTTCTTATCTTAGAACAGATATACGTTCGTAACTCTAAACTCCTTATTTCTTATAATATACATCAAATCGTATCTCCTTGTTTTATTTTGGAATATGGTTTTATAATACCACATCTTTATTTTGAACTCGGTTGTTTTACGATTATTTATATTCCACATTAACTTTTCGCTTTCTCGATTCCACAGTTCTATTGATAACTTCTTAAATTAAAAGGTAATTAAATCTCATTTATCTCTAAACTGTTTTCATTAGATTAATTAAAGGCCAATTAATCTAATAATCATTTTCCAAATAACAGTTGATTAAATCAACTTCATTTCCTCAGTAAATTCGTTAACGGATCTTAATTACTTCTCATTAGATTAATATAATTAATCTAATAATATTTCTAAAATTTGTTTATCTTAAATATAATTATCCAAATACTTAATCATTGGATAATTTCTGCTTTATAAACTCATTTACATGTCAACAATCGTTTTTATTTATTTTATAAAAACGAACTCTAAAGTACTGGTTTATAATAGAACTTCTATTATAATTTAAAACTTTGCTATAATTATAAAATATAATTTTTATAATTATCTTCACTGATTTGCCTGACGGCCAATCACTTCTTAACAAAACGAGGGTTTTACGGTCGGCTGTTATCATTTTCTAAATCAATATCGTTTATTGATTTATCGAAACAAATGTTGAATCTTTGTTCGACATCAAAACTGATACGGGGTTTTAAATATAATTCGGGTTCAAACAGTGCATACAAAACAAACAGTTCATACTAATATCGAGGAATCCGGTCAGATTCCTCCAACTGGTTTCTCGCATCCATAGATGTCAGTCAACACAATTTACACTAACTCTATACTAGATAATATTCTAATCGATGGAATCGGTGTCTAACCGGTGATGTGTACATATATAACGATATATAATATTCAACCAAATGAATTGTAATCTAACTAATCGACCATCACACAGCATTCAAACAAATATTAGAATATAATTTAAAATATTTTAAATAGATCAGAGTGAGTGAATTTACTCACCTTGGCGCGTTAACCGTTAAATAACGATTTGCATCGGTACACTGGATCAGAAGTTATAATTTCCAACGAGCTCCTAGTGGTTACGAACCAGTCCCAATATACTCGGTTGCCCTTATCCCTTCACGGTTTCAGATCTACGCTCGGTCCGTCACATAACTTCAGATCCGCTCTATTTTGAACAGTGTTTTTCTCCTTCCGTATAACATTCGAACCATCCCGGTATATTGCTTCGTTATTTTTGCCACCCTTTATAAACCATTTCCTCTTTTTAACATTCCCTTTTATCATGTTATTACGGTGACCTTCCACCATTCCCTGGCCACGTTCTTCATGGAATCACCCAACGCTCTCGCCATGTTCAACTCGAACTGACCATCTCTGGTGCGGTTCCCAGACCAACCGCCAGCTTTTGCTTCCTTACCAAAAATGCATACACGCCTAGTCCTTCCTTTCTTTTACTTCAGTTCTCCCTTCCAAAACCTTAAGTCTGACACCATGCTGTCTGTTTACCACATTTTCACAACTGCCAATTGTTTTTGATGCAAAAGCCTCCTCCACAAATACCCACACGTCCTCTCCCAACCACACTGCATCGAATCTGAAGCTTCACCTCATCACACAGAACACGCCCCTTCCATTCAATCATTTCCTTCAGCTCGTGGAGAACGTGCCACCATGTTAAAGTACCAATGCACCACCGTTCGAACTGGCAACCCCCATGCAAATTGCACGTAGCAAACCTGACACCAAACACTCCACAACATTTAGTTTACTTCTACACATCCGTCACTTTTTGCTCAACACACTCAGCGTGTCATCCCCTAATGTACAGCGGATCCATCCCAGCGTGTCCCGCCTTTCTTGCAAAACACATCCTTTTGTTTGCAACCACTTTTGCATAAAGCAACCAACCTCCTCACGTTAGTGCCCAACTCGAGCACATCCTCTCTCGCCATTGCCATTCACTTCAATTTCAAATGATGTAACTTGGAATATCCACTGTCGAGCGAGTTGCTCACAGCCTATATGCGTGTGAAAAGAAGTACTTCGAGAGCTTTTGAGAAGAAGAAAAACGAAGTGCAACTGCGTGTATATTTATATTAAGAGGAGACTTAATTGTTAAGGTATAGGAGAATAGGGTAGGACGTGTGTTCACACTAGAATAGGGTATGGTTGTTAGCTTAAGATGTAAGCTGTAGGTGAGATATTTTGGAACTAGGGTAGGGACTGTTTATTCCTTAGTATTTAAGAAATAGGGTAGGTCATTTTTTTCCAACTTAGACGACTGTACAAGATGGAAATGTCTTGTATAATTCATAGATAGGTTATGGCGGCATTTAATTGTTTGTACGTCTCTATGTATAGGTTAAGGCACTGTTATGTTCTCAAACTTAGGGAGTAAGCGATGGAAAATATAATTGTTTATGGTTTTCTAGATTGTCTTTGTTTTGCTTTATATTTACAGTCATGTTTTAATGGTATCCTTCTCCGAACAATTCTACTCACATATGAACTGTTATGGACAGAAGTAAGACTATGGTTGTGTCCAGTGAGGTGTCACGATCCCAGAAATATAATAATACCGGTAGTTTGACTCATATTTTGAAACTTTGAAATACCGATATAGGGTACACAATACTCAAAATAAAAAGTTGCATATTTAATTAATTAAAAATTATAGTAAAATTCTAAAAATTAAATTATCGCTGCGCCTCAAAAGAACCTTGTCCAGATTTGCAACCGATATCAAATTATATTCAAATAACCATTACGGTCGATATACGATTTCATAGTGACTTTATGAATATTTAATTTGGACATATCTTGCAATCCATACGACGAAATCTTGGTTTTTCACTTCTGTTGGAAAGATACAGTTCAACAGATTCCAACGTTTCTCGTTTCGAGGAAATCCGATTCAAAACGAGTCCGGTACACTCAGTTGAACTCTAGAACGTTAATTTACGAACTGCCGCAATATTTCGGGCACGCTTATATTTAATATATATTTTTATACGTTCAACTTCATTTTAATTAATATATAAATCCATTTATATTTTGAATTCAATATTTAAACTGATTTAAATATTCAAATATGAACCGACAAAAATGCGGGACGTTACAGGTAGTTTGTCATATTGAGTTTTGAACTTCAATTGAATATACGGGATCCGATCTAAGTCAGAATTCTGTGAAACAAGAAACATTTAAATCTTGTTGAGTATAACTTTTATATAAAAGAGAAAAATCAAGATTTCGTGTTATTGATTGTTAGCTATGTCCAAATCAAATTTTAAAATAGTCGCTACGGAAATCATTAATAAACGATAACGTTTATTTAATATATTTATAATGGTTTTTATATAATTTGGATAACATTTAACTCAAAATTGATGATATCGAGTTGTATAATTTATATTTGAAGCTATATGATATTTCTAGTGGGTATTTATGATAATATTAATTTGTTATTATTTAATTCGATTATTTTGGAATTTATATAATATTTTATTAATATTATATAAGACTCAAAATAGCGATTTTTGCAAATGGTCTCTGTTTTGGATGAAATTAGTTTTATTGGAAACATAACATTAATTATTGTAAGATATTAAATTTCATGGCAAACAGATGTCGTATGTGACAAAGGCAGCCGTAAACGCCCAGTCATTTTCAACAATGCGTAATTAAATTAAATTAAATTAATAGAGGTGTATTTGTGTATAACTTGAGCAGACGATTGAATTAAGCCATGAAACCAATTCCGTAGAGTTCGTATCGACGTTTAAGTCAGAATAGGCAGGTAGTTTGTTATTTTTGGACGTTTGATATTTCGGTATCCGAAATAGTGTTGTTTGGCGCATAAAAATAATGTATTGGGAAATAGTCTCGGAATGCGATGAAACTTGTGCCCTTGGATTCGTATTAATAAATTATTATAATATTTCAATTTTCATGTCAATCGGACTTACCGTTTGATCACGGCAATGGTAAATGCCTTTGTTTTTATTTAATCGTTAATATTATTTAACAAGGGTAACTTTAAAGGAATAAACGACTGGCCAAACAAACTCCGATTTTAACGAAATAAATTTCATTGGATCCGTAAGGTAATGGTCTAGTAGAATTTCAAAGTTTCAAGATGATTGAATTTATTTTGTATTGTGGGAAATTTAAACGCTTGATTTTTAGCCTGGATTTAAAAAGGATTTTTTCAAACGACCTCAGAATTTGACAAAACTTGTCCCACCGGGTTCGGAATATTTTTTTTATGCTAAGATTAGGAGTTTCATCTCGATTGGAAGTCGTTTGTAGGTATATTTGCACGTTACTTCGCGCTGAAGTTTCATATATAATATTTTAATAATTTGGTCATTCGATATAAACCCTTAAAACAGTCAAACCGTATCATTCTTTCCACCCGTGGTCAATGAATCTCTGGCCGCCATCATTCTAAATGAACAAACCAAATCACACAATCTTTCTCCCCTTATTTATTGCAATTCGATCATGATCTCAGGAGCTCTTCAACAGGAAACATCTTGAGCTCGTCAGTCTGATCGGTGATGAACGAGATTGGCTAACTATGGTGGTCGGTTAAATGCCATATCGGTTAAATGCCATATAGGGCTGGTGGTTCGTGACGGTTACCTATAGCATTGAGGCATCGAGCTTTGTGGCAATCCAGGCGTCAGAGGAGGGGTCTCACACACATCGGTGGCTAGCGTCAGGTGGGGGTCCAATGGACTGGCGATGGTTGGGTAGCATGGGGTAGAGGTCGGATATGGGTGTAGTGTTTGGATAATGTGAACCAAGACATAACGAAAGGAAGCATGCACTGCTATTTTGAGCATAAAGAAAACAGCATATACGACATAAGCACAGTGATGTTCGATCTTTAGGGACAAAGCAGAAGGTCCAGACCGTTGTTTTCGAAAGTAATTACGTCCGTTGTGTTAATACTTAAACATATTAGTGTTATAATTGAGGAAAATTAGGGATTTATTTAATAAGTAGTATAATTTAAATCATACCAAGATGGTTCTCAGTATTATTTGAGTAGATTAGAACCCATGTTTTAAACCGTAAAGATATTATAAATTGTTAGTTCAAATGTTAATTAATTAATAAATTATTATTTTAATTTAAACAACGTTTAGGAACAATTGGTTAATTAAATTATATTAACTAAATTTTGAATCTATACAGGGCGGTTGGGAGATGTTTAAAGACTTGGAGCACTTTGAACAAGAGCATAAAGAAGTCGGCCTGAAATGTTTTTCCCAATCAATGTAATTAGTTAATTTGATTAGTGCTAAGATTGGCAATTAAAATAATTAATTATATATATAAATCGTATAATTTTAAATAATTATAACTTATCCATATATAATTGGACGATTCAAGAGGCGTTAGACTCGTCTCAACTAGCACTACATTATGGAATAGGAATGGAAGCAATTGGAATCAATTGGATTTTTTGGTTAAATTAAACGCTTGTTTAATTTAACTGAAACGAATGGTTTAAACCACTAATCAAATCAAGGTGAGTTAAACTCAATCAGTTTTCCCACTTATATTTTATATAAGTCGGGTTTTATAATTATGTGCTCTGTTTGTTAATGGTTGACTGTTTGTTAATTATATATTCATTTGTTGATTTAACCGATGAAAGTAAACATTGTTTAATTTCGGTGAAAACCAAATTGTTATTTCAACAATTGGACCCAATGGGGGTAACTTACCTTGTTGGTCACATTTATAAAACAAGCGCATTTAATTGTCTGAATTGTTGTGTTAATTGGTTGATGCTAAATAGTTATTATTTACTGTTATAGAAATTATCAGTTAAATGGAATTGAATGATCTGATTTGAGAAAACCGATTTGGATACAGGGAAGAAAGGTTGGAGGGATCCAATGGGATTCCTCGAATATATTAGATGTTAATTATTCTCATATTATCATTATATGAACTGTTCGGATTTGATGATTGATTTGGTTGTTGATCGTTGACCTGAAGTTCAACATTTTTTTGTTTAAATCAATGGATAATATTGGTTGAGTAATTGGTAGTATATGGCCTATAAATACATTGTTTAATGAATATTAATTTACCGTCAGGCGAATCGATATAAATGGAGTTATAAAAATTCATTTTTATAACAGAAGATTTTTAAATCTATTATTTTAAATAAAAGTTTATTAAAAAAATAATATTTATTGTTTAAGTTTATAATTAATTATTAATTGATTTTATATGGTAAATTCTGATGTTAATCAGATTTATAAGCAAGAGAGTAGAAAATTAACCTAATGGTTAAGAGTTGGATTAAATTGTATTTGACAAAAACAATTAAATGGAATTATTTAAATTAATTGTACTATTAATTGATTTAAAGGAAGGAGTAATTAGAATCAATTAATGAGATAACTGTGTTTTTGGTTGACTAAGTCAACCATTTTAAGTGACAGTGATTATTAATTAATTAGTTTTGAATTAATCTAAGTAAACACTTTAATGAACATTTGTTTTAATTTTTAGAAGATTTTAAAGGGAAATTTACTATTTATTTTAGTTAACAGAGAAATTAACTACTTTTATAGTAGTTAATAATTGAAGTAAATTATTATTTTTAATAATAATTTAGTGGATTACTTTTTAATTGAAATTTATTTACAAAGTAATCGAAGTTGAAATGAAATCTAATTGAATTGTGAAAGGAATTTATGAACGGGTTTATATTAAACCCGAGTTTGTGTCTCAAAATCATAAAAGGAAATGTTAAGCTAATACGATAGCTAAAATTAAGTGTTTACTTAATTTTTGAATTAAGGAAAAAGGGAATTGAGATAAAAAAGAGTTTATATAAAACCAGAGTGGTATAAACGATGTTTATAAAAGAGATGAGGTGTTAAAGCGTTAATTTTAAATTAACATTACTTAAAAATGAACTTAAGTAAAATGGAGGAAAGTGAAATAAGATTTTCAAAGCGGGAAATGGGTTGAATGGATTAGAAAAAGTGATGGTTAAAAGTGAATTTGGTAACGCCGTAAGTAACAGGATTTTGTAACAAAATCAGAATAATAAATGAATTGTTTAAAAAAGTAAAACTGTAAAGGGTGACATTTTATAAGTTATTTCTTAATCAGTGAATCAAGGAAAAATAGTTATATTCAATAAGGAATTTTTTCAAAAGTAAGTAGGTTTTATAAAACCATATTTTAAATAAAATAGTTAATTGGGATTTGTTTCTATAATTGAAATATCGGATTTTGAAATTACAACTCATTTCTATCTTAAGATAAGAACATTGTTGGTCAAGGTCTGAGAGATAATTAAAATACCCCAACTTGAACGACTTCAGGATTATCAGAGGATGATATTAGTTGTAATGGTTAAGGAATTAGTAATAATTTATTATTTCCATTATAAAAATAATAATGCAACAATATTAGTGAAGATTTGAAGAATTTATAATGAGGATTCTGAAGTAAAGGAAATTAAAAAGATCTGAGAATATATAATTATGTTTCCAAAGCTAAGGAAATTAAAAGCGGATTGCATGAAAATAAAATGATATTTTCGAGTTAAAAAGGAAATGGAAATTGGAGTTTTGGAATGAGGTGTTCTAAAAAAATAAGGGAGTTATTGTTTTTCAAGTAATGAAACAAAAGGGATTTCATAACGTTATTTTACGAATAATTAGTTGAATAAATTTTCCAAGTATAGATAATAAAGAATTATGTAGAAAATGTTTTGGAAAGAGAATTAAATGGAAATGGAATATGGTTACAAGATATTTTTCTTAAGTACTATAATGAAATGGTTTTAAGAACATTAGTATATTGAAATAAGAAGTAACTACTGTATTTTAAAAGATTTAGAAGTTTTAATTAACCCTGTGTTAATTATTTTTAACTAAAGAGGCCAAGGGGTGTTGAATACTGAACTAGTGAACTAATATATTTTCATAATCGAAACACTGTTTATTTTGATAGTTAAATAACCGACTATCAAATCTGGCGTATAGAAAGACCGGGATCAAATTTATATTCGAAAACCATTCCGAACCAGCAAATATGAAAGTATCAAGGTTGAAGATGGAGCATTGAAGATCGTGGATTTTCATAAAGCGGAAGAACTTCTTAAAATCTCTGGTTTAACAGCCAGAGATATACTGGAATTCTATCGTGGTTGGAAACTGCGGATTGCAAGGACTACTCGCTACTGATCTATAGGGTGATACCTAGGATGTGGTAGGAGGGTGCCTTCGGTTTGTCTGGTTCCTGGATGACTTGTATGGACGGATGTCCGACAGAGTATTTACAAAAGGATCATGTTCATTGATTTCTTTAAACGTATAATAGTTGGTGGAGGAGAATGGTCGTTCTCTTAGCTTAACAACTAGAGTATTTTTGTGGATGTCAATTAGTGATATCTGGCGGATCTGACGATGTGGCATTCAAAGTGAATGAAGATATGATGTTCTAAAGGTAATTGTTACCTCAAGCCTCATCGACCGGGAGATGGCACAAAATCGGGTAGGTCGCATGGCTATGTGGGTAGCACCCATCAAAAGGGTATATCATTACCTAATCGGGAGAAATCAAATGCCTTCGGTTGTTCCTTTTTATTTATGTATGTATGCAACCAGTTCAGTTGGCTGGCCCCCAATCATGGTAATGATATATTCGGTACTCTGAAGAGAAGTGAGGGGACGGTCATGTTTATCCTGAGTTGCAAGATATTCTTGTTGAACCCCGATGTATTCATCTCCAGAGGTACATTATTAGAAAGGTGGTCCATACCTTGCTAGGAAATCCGTTCCCCAATAAGAGCTCGTGGTTTTGTTTATATACTATGTATGTAGAACATGAGATGCAAGCGTTCTGCTAGATAGGTATTTATTTGTATTTGGAAACTATCATAATATCATAATAATATTGTTTTCCAAAATGTTTTAGGTTATCGTAAGGTAAAACCATCCGTATTTATCTGTGGATTCGGTCTTACGATTATCCTTTTCTTCGAAAATATTTTGATGTTAAAATCAATTTGTGTGATGCCTTTAAACTTAGTGTGTTTTTCTCACTCTGGTTCACTAGACTTATCCGACGTTTGTAATGCTAGACCGGGTTATATAGGTCCAGGTTATCGGATGATGTGAAGTCCAAAACGAGCTGGAGGTGTTCAGACGTACGATATATAGTATTTATTCCCCTATGTGATTGTATATGAGGACAGATTATTATAACTGTCCAGATGTGTGATGTACTCTGATGATTGTAAGTTCTATTCCAAGCTCTCAGTTAAGATTTATTTCTATGTTATATTTTGTTCTGCTGCGATGTGAGAATCCGTGTTGTGAGAGTTCTTCTTCTTCTTCTATTCTGATATTTCTTTCTATCTTATCTCACCCTCTAATTTCT
The DNA here is from genome assembly GCA_030737875.1 of Allium sativum. NCBI lineage: Eukaryota > Viridiplantae > Streptophyta > Magnoliopsida > Asparagales > Amaryllidaceae > Allium > Allium sativum. The sequence goes on along the minus strand of CM060909.1, from coordinate 941,667,463 downwards.
TTCTAATATCTATCTGCTTTTCTGTATAATTTGAGTTGACATGGTTTGATAAATGTTGGCTTATATTGAACTAAAAAGTGGGTCGTTACATGTTCAAATTTTGATTTTTGTCGAAATTTGGGCGAAGAAAAGTGTAGGGTGTTACATATAGAACCATACATCTTTAGTCAAATAAAGGATGCAGATTAAGGCAAATGATGTAACCACGTTAACTATATAAGTTCAGGTACAAACAGTAGAGGCCATATAGGGTTGCATGCATTATTTATATCCAATAGGACATAGTGATGAATAAATGAGGACCAAACTACACATATAAATGTGTCCGAGGTTTAGGAAATAGCCTGAGGCCATAACTACCCTACTTCAAATTTCAAAATACAACCAGGGTATAAGACATGCTCAACAGGTCAAAGTAAGGCAGGGTAGATAATACAAAAATATATGCTTACATTTATACACAGGTATCACATATATTTAGGATACTGCATGCATTATTTCTATATGAAGACAATACAGGTATCCAAGTTTCCAAACCAAACAAAGGGTACTCATGTAATCAATTCAAGCTTGACCAATATATATACACACACACACATGTACACATACATTCATATATGTATATACATATATGTAAGTGTGTAGTGCATACTCCAATTTCGTAGAATATCATATGCTAATACAAAAGCAGTGGGAATTTAGGTATGCAACGACATGACATAGTGCAAAAGCATATATATATATATATATATATATATATATATATATATATATATCAGTGAGAGCCAAGAAACAGCATGTCAATCATGGTGGCTTAAACGAACGTACACATGTACATGCATAATAAGAGACCAAGATAATGCAGTTTCATCGAGGCAGAAATTATTGCATGCATGATTTAGCTGCAGTTCATTATAAATCCTATATATAACTATATGCATACATGTGTAGACACAAATATACACACATATGACTATATATATACATTTGTTGACACATATACATATAGCTAACAAATTAGATCAGTCTATCTATATTATTAAATTGCACAATACATGTAAAAACGAAACGCCATGAATTTCGAGTATGACTAAAATTGCCAAGTGTAAGTTTAATATACGCAAGGAAGCGGTTCCAGTTTCAAAGACAAATAATCACAGAAGCATACATGTACACATGTGCACTGCCACATCATCCCAAAAATAAACATGGCACCGGCTCAGGCCAACCATTCAACCCATGCAACAACAAGTAAAATAGGCAGAGAATTAGCAAGTAACTAATGTAAAAGAAAGAGTACAAACAAATGCAACAATTAGTTCAAACAATGATCAAGAGGCTATAAGGTGCAACATTTCAACTTATAACACTCAAGGGTACATGTTCATAGGCATGCAATCAAGTGAAAAGATTTGCAGAAGTCAGGTCCTAACCCAAATAATTTAGTCATGAACAAAATAATTGATGTCATTATAAGAGAGGAGTAAGACATGTCCTAAGTGTACAAAGTAAGGATCAAAGAGTACAAATTTCAACTACAACATATTCAGTAGAACCAACATTATGCCATGCAACAGGTTGTGGCACGTTCAAAGGTCTGCACAAGTAGTAGCAAGGGTGTAATGTCTCGGTTTTTGATTGCTTTCGTGATACAATTTATTTTGGATTTATTTTGATAATGGATTCAAATAATAATTAGTGAATAATAAATATTGAGAAAAAACTCTAAGTGTGTATATATTTTAGTGGTTTAAAGTTTATTTAACCAGTGTATATATGTAAATAAAAAGTAGTAAATAATATTGTATCATTTTGATTTGTATTTTTAAGTGTTTTAAACTCTGGATAAAAATGTAAAAAAAATATTAAATATAAATATTGTAGAAAATATTGTATAATAATTATTTAAAAATGTTGTGTGTACATTTTCACTTGTCCTATGTAAATATATACAAATGTTGTTTTAAATTTTTTTTGTATTTAAAACTTGTTTTGATACATGAATTTGATTTAAAATTTATAAAAAAAATAAGGACAAATGATTTATAATTGCTGCCAATAATGCACATTCCATCTTGTATATATGCTAATACCAAAACACATACGCATTGAATAGTTGAAGTACTTAACAACCAAGTAAAAAACAACTGGTCGTAGTATATAGCTAGGAAGATTTTATGGGACATAGCTTAGCATTTCACTGTCAATGAATTGAATACATTTACTCAGAAGCCTATACCTGGTAGTCTTTAGGACTGGAAATCCTTGTAGGTTGCAGTACATTATTTAAGGGCAAAGCAAAATTTTGAACATGTATTTGCACATGGCCGTAGTGTGTATGACTGATAGGAAATGGGGAAGTGACTTAGCAAGGCATTTTCAATAAAATAAGTAGAGACAGCCTATCTACCTTCTAGTGCCCCTATTTCTACCCTACATACTTCAAGAGTAAGTCTTGATTTCCATACACTCACACATACCCTCACACAGTGAAACGCCAATCTGAAACAAAACAATGGCAGACAAGAAAGCTAAAATATGAAGCTAAGAACCAAAATAGGAGCAAAGAAATGGTAGACAAGCTCACCCAAAAACAAGTGAAGAAAATAGTTAACTAATGAGAACCTGGGACTGTCCAAAAATCAGTGAGCATAGTGAGTAAACCCCCTCTTCCCTTTAAAATTTCTGTTGCTAATTTGGATGTATGATAGTGCAAGCCTTATGTATATTGAATGCTAACTATTGTGTGTATATGTCGAATCAAGACAAGTTTGCATATTTAAAACCTGAAAACTGAAATTTGCATCAAAACAGTAATATATCATAGTGAGTAAACCCTCTCTTCCAATTATTTACACATGTTTGTGCCACCTATATAAATGTATTTATGCTCCTGGATGAGGTTTATTAGTTAGCTAAGTCTTCATATCCAACTGGAAAGAGATGGTATAAAATAGGAACAACATTGTGATCAATTGAAAACCTAGGAAAAACAAAGTGCAACCTGTTGTATAAAAATAAAAACAATGGATAAAAACAGTAGACAAAACTTAGTGAGTAAACTTCCATTTGCCATTCAAATTCTGTTAATCTATATGATGGGACAAACTTGTATATATAGATTTAGATGACCCTGAGTGTGTGTGTTAATTCAATTCAGTCGGCATATCAAAAGCTTGTAAATCTGGAAATAACTAAGAACAGAGGAAAAGGTGAGTAAATTTCCCCATTTGTTTTACTGATCTTGCAAATACATATATATGTGTGTTGATGCGGTTCTTATAAGATCTTGGAAAGAATAAAACCTATAGTGAATAAGTGGCATCAAAATTTTAAATCTGGAGACACAAAAAGGAAAAAAAAAAGAGCCGGTGAATAAAGAACTAAAACAGTATACATGTTGTGAGTAAACTTCCCATTATTGTAATGACCCGGGGAATTTGCGATCCTGGATATCAGCATACAATATTATGTCGACTATTCAAGCATCGGAAACACCGAATAGTCCATGAAATAAATTAGAGGGTGAGAATAGATAAGATAGAAACTTAGAATAGAAGAAGAAGAAGAACATACAACATCAGAGTAACACGAATCTCACAGTGGAACGAACAACATATAATAGATAACATATATTTGAAATAAAATCAGTATATGTATACAGTAACATTTTCAGAGTACAACACTTACAACACAACGGAAATAACAATAGCTAAAAAAATCCTGAAGCCTCCTGCCCTAAGCTCTCCAAGTATATCTGTAAAATCCTGACTACTTGACTGCCCGTACAAATTTGGGCACCCAAGATTTTAAGAAAAACAAAACAAAATAAACTCTGGGTCAGTCATGTGACTGGTGTGAGTAAAACAGTTTAAAACAGTTTGAGCAATTAAACGATATCTCATAAGACCACGCCGTATAATGGAATGAGTTTTTCCCTTATGAGAATCCAAAATATTTGATTTAACTTTCAAAATCCTTTTGAAAGAAATGATAAACTTTATATCAAAACTCTTTTGATATTAAAATAATGTCTATCAACCACAACTAAATAATCATCTAGCACAAACGCTTTCATCTCACGTTCTACATATATAGTATACAATGAAAACCGCGAGCACTTATTGGATAATGGATTACCAACTATGACAAGGTATGGAACCACCTTCCGATAGTGTACCTATAGAGAGGAATACACTGGGTTCAACAAGAACATCTTGCAACCCAGCCACATATGACTGACCACTCATTTCGCTTGAGTGTATCGAATGTATATCACTAGCGGTTGGGTTTAGAACCGTTTCCCGAATGGGACAGCATCGAATAGATTAAAGAATGAAATGAATATATCTAGATAGGTGATAATACACCCTACTTGGCAGAAAACCACTTAGCCATGCTGCCTGCCCGCCCTATTTTTTTTCATTCCCGGTTGTAAGGCTAGAGGCCACGCTTATCTCTGATAGATCACATGTTTATTCACTTGGAATGTCATATCGTCATAGTCGCCAAATCACAAATTGATTTCCCAAAAATACAATGGGTATACAGCTAAGAGAAACGAATTCCTCCACCACCAAACGTAAATACATTTGAAGAGATCAACTTTTGCGATCTATTAAATATACTCTGTTAGACATTCTTCCATACAGGTCATCCTGGGACTGGACAAACCGAAGGCACTATTCTGTAAACAGGACAGCCCTTGCATAACTCCTTCTTCAATTATCTTCATCATATTTGATCGCAACGCTAATGCCATATGGATTGGTTTTCAGATAATATATCTGATCCCGGTCTCTCCGTATTAACAATGGAAAATGGTCAAAAACTTCGATAGTCGGTGAGTTAACTATCAAAGAAAACATGCGAGCACACAATGATATTATTTCGAGATGGAAATTCTATCGATCAATCATCATTGAACATTTATCTCTTTAGTTCATTAATTTATTCCTTTTCCATTTCCTACTTCCATATATTCAACTTTTCTTATTTTCTAAATTTAGAGAATATCCGTTATAAATCATTGGAAAACATTTCCATCTCTTTTTCACTTATCACTGTCATTCCAGCATTCTTTATCATCAAACATTTCATTTTCTATGATTAGAAAATATCTCTAGTTATATTTGGAAAATGTTCCAAAACTCATTCATTTGATTTAAACCGATGTTTAAATAAAACATCCCTATACCAACTCAAACCATTATACTCGTTAACTAAATTCACTTAATCAATCTTCACTACTAAACCTTAACCATTCCTTAGTTAAAAATGGAGTCAATCAAGTTGGGGTATAACTACCTCTCAGACCTTAACTGAACAACATTTCTAATTTAGAAAATAGACAAAGTTCACCTTCTAAATCTTTAACAAACTTCCTTATGTAACTCTCGGATTCTATTTATGAATCTACTTCTTTTACAGAAATTTTTTGGTTATAACAATTGTGTTATAATCTCATGCTTCCGAAATATAATAGCTTAAGTATAATTTTTATTTATTAATTTGGATAAATAAACAAACAACTAATTTATTTATAAATAAATAAATCTTGATTAAAAATGGGAAGTGAATAGTACTTTCCCGAACTCGATATAATCGAATTCAACGTATAATTCTCTTTCAAATAATCTCTATTCGATAACTCCTTTTCGAATAAGCTATATTCAGTTAACTCTCTTCGAATAACTAATATTCAATTATCTTTCTTCGAATAACTAATATTCGATAATCTCTCTTTCGAATAAACTATATTCGATTAACTCCTTTCGAATAAACTATATTCGATTAACTCCTTTTAAATAACTATATTCGATTACTCTTTTCGAATAACCAATATTCGATAACTCTTTTCGAATAACCAGTATTCGATAACTCTTTTAACTCTATTTGAATAAACTATATTTGATTAACTCCTTTAACTCTATTCGAATAAACTATATTCAATTAACTCCTTTAACTCTATTCGAATAAACTATATTCGACTAACTCTTATTTGATTAACTAATATTCGACTAACTCTTATTCGAATAACTAATATTCGACTAACTATTATTCGAATAACTATTATTCGATTAACTCTCTTCGAATAACTAATATTCGCTAACTCTCTTTCGAATAACCAATATTCGCTTAACTCTCTTTGAATAACTAATATTCGATAACTCTCTTTGAATAACTAATATTCGATAACTCTCTTTCGAATAACCAATTTTCGATAACTCTTTTTCGAATAACAATTATTCGATTAACTCTCTTCGAGTAACCAATATTCGATAACTCTCTTTCGAATAACCAATATTCGATTAACTCTCTTCGAATAGCCAATATTCGATTAACTAATATTTGATAACTCTCTTCGAATAACTAATATTCGATAACCTCTTTCGAATAAACTATATTCGATTAACTCCTTTTTTCGATTAACCTTATTCAATAACTCTTTCTTCGAATAAACTATATTCGCATAACTCGAATCCGACTAACTCTAATTCAATTAACATTATTTGAATAACTAATATTCGACTAACTCTTGTTCGATTAACTCTAATTCGATGTACTCTATTTGATTAACTCTAATTCGATTTACTCTATTTGATTAACTCAAATCAATTAACTCTATCGATTAACTCTAAGCGATTAACTCTTATTAGTTAACATTATTTGATTAACTCTAATCAATTGCTCTTTTCGAATAAACTATATTCGATTAACTCCTTTTTTCGATTAACCTTATTCAATAACTCTTTCTTCGAATAAACTATATTCGCATAACTCGAATCCGACTAACTCTAATTCAATTAACATTATTCGAATAACTAATATTCGACTAACTCTTGTTCGATTAACTCTAATTCGATTTACTCTATTTGATTAACTCTAATTCGATTTACTCTATTTGATTAACTCAAATCAATTAACTCTATCGATTAACTCTAAGCGATTAACTCTTATCAGTAAACTCTATTGATTAACTCTAATCGATTTACCCTATTCGATTAACCCTATTAGAATAACTCTATTCGATTACTCTATTCGAATAACCCTAATTCGATTTAACTCTAACTGGTTAACTCTAATTGATTAACTCTAACTGGTTAACTCTAACTGATTAATTCTAACTGGTTAACTCTATTCGACTAACTCTAATCGATTTACTTTATTCGATTTAACTCTATTTGAAATCAATTAACTCTTTTATATAATCGATTAAGTTTGATTTCGTATTTTAAAAAATATATTCTATTTCCAAATTCTATATATACTTCTGTTTATAGAATTATTCATACAAAAACTCTTTTCTATTTCTAACACTTAAAACTCCTTTCAAATTCCATTTTTATAACTCTATTTATTTCATAAATAAATATTTCCATTTATAATCTATTTGTAAATGTTTTTATAAATATTTCCTTTTTAATTCTATTTGTAAATGGTTTACAAATATTCCATTTCAATCCTATTTGTCTTACAAATATTTTTCCTTTTCTATAATTCTTTTCCTTATATATATATATAATCCATTGATTTTATATAAATAATTCATTTTCAAAATACACTTTAAAAATCCCCTTTTCTACATCCCATATTTATTTGGTACTTAAAATACCAAATAACAATGATTGATATCATTCAAACACACATAATCAACACGGATTATATATCACATCGTATATTACAATATATGAAAACAATAGTACGATAAACATTGAGGAATCCAGTTGGATCCCTCCAACCTGTTTCTCTGCATCCACAGATGTTAAACAATATAATTAACACCAACTTCATTTCGATATGAAATATTCTGATAGACAGAATCAATATTTGATTAACGATTTATATATATATCGTTATCTATAATTTCAACCAATACATAAGCAATTCAACCAAAAAATCATCACACAGCAGTCAATCAGCATTTATCATTACTAGATTATATTTATAAAAGATAAACTGATAGAGTTGGTGAATTTTACTCACGTTGGACAGTTATCGTTAAATAACGATTAACTATCTTTGATTTGACGGACAATTTATTTTGCTATAAATTGTAACGAGCTCCAATTCACTTCCAGTTAGTTCCATTGCGTAGATCTCGTCCATACGATCCTAATGGATCTGACTGTTCGAAATTCTGATATCATACGAGCGAGTTATGAATTTTTAAATTTATATAGTAATTTAAATTTAACATAAACCAACTATTATTCACATTGGGCTTTAATTGCCATGTCGGCCCAATACCCCAACAAGGCCTACCTGCACCCAACTAAGCCTCTTCTTCTTCTAGGAAGAAACGACGCGGTTTCCTCCACTCGAACACAACCATTAGCCGACTATTTCCTCCACTTATCTCCTCCTTCTTTCACCTTTAAATTAAGCTAAAAACATGGCGATAACCCTCATCAAAAACTCTATCCCTCCACCCCATTATCACTCAATTCGAATTGATCTTCATGGTAACGGCTCCTAGCATCCAGCACGCAAGAATAGTATAAGTACTGAACTTTTTAATAACAGAAACCCACCAAAATTTCCCAAATGCTGTTAAATTCCATCACAAACAACAACATACACTCCAACTTTGCATTGCTTCTCCAAAAACCCAATAACTCGAACCTAGGGTTCGATGTGAACATTTTGAGTGAAAATAAATATCGCGAAACTTACTGAAAGCCACATCAGATCGAAGTATATGCTTCAATGATCACTATAGATCAAACGAAATCCAATTTGGTTGAGATTTCGATTTTTAAATGATTTTACAAAGGATTCTTCTTCACGTTGGGAAGTAACCTGGTGGCGGCAGAAGAATACCGCATGTTGACCAGTGAGGGATGAAATTAGGTCTAGTAGAAAGTTAGGTATTTATAGGATTTACAAAATATATAGATATTTTTGTGTTTTTATATTAATATAAATTTTCGATGAATGTTTTCAGTTCCAACGATCATACTCGATACCCAAAAATCATGGAAATTGACATCCACCTAGAGTTTGACATTACGGACCCAACGAAACTGGTTTCGTCGAATTCCGACTCTGTTTGCTCACACAGCGTATTTTTAACCGTCAAAATACTGACTGTTTTTCACATTAAAAATCCGTACGGCCACACAGTGACCCCAAAAATCACGAAACTTGGAATCTAAAAATAATTTAATATTATGGATCCAATAAAATTAGTTTCGTATAAAACGGAGGTCCTTTGCAAAACTGGCTATTTTTAAAGCTCTAAATAACCCATTTAAATATATATATATATATATTTAAAAATAAATAAATTAAATATAAATAAATTTATATTTTCGTATATATTCACAATAGAATATCATACAGCTCCAATTGGATTTATAACTTGATATACATGTCCCGGTTGAATCGATATTCAATTTATATTGAAAAAAAACATTTTAAAATTAAATAAACCGTCATGAATGGTTATGGCACTGTTTTTCTGAAAATTTGATTTGGACATAACTCAAAATCTACACGACGAAATCCCGATTTTTCTCTTCCATTAGAAAAATATACTTCACCAGCTCCGAGCGTTTCTTGTTTCACAGAAGTCCGATTTAAAACGGATTCTGTATATTTATTTGAAGTTCAAATCGCCAAATCGCAAACTGTTGCGACGTTACGGGCTTGATTATAATTATAATATAATTATACATTCAAACTATTTCTATTTAAATATGTTCGTTATTATAATTCAACTCTAAACTGAATTATATATTTTGAATTACTCAATTCACACCATATTGCTATTTTAGCTAATTCTGATTATTTCTGAATTAAATATATTATTTAATTATTATATTATTTAAATAAAATCTAAATATTTAAATTCAACCCGTTTTAAATTACCAAACCAATATTCAAATAATTAAATAAATTAATTATTATATCGCTGAAATACGGGATATTACATTCTTTCCCCCTTAAAATAATTTCGTTCTCGAAATTGCTAAGGTAGAAAACAAACCCTACTAACTAGTTAAGAATTATTTGTTTACTTCTTTTTCAGTTTCAAATGAACCAATTTAATTTCAATTAAAATATTAATTAATTATTATCAATGAAAATTTTCAAAAATCCTGAAAATTTTCGAACACCCGAAATTTTCGAAAAATTTCTCCAGCACCTCCTCTGCATTGGTCTATCGGTACAACTACAACTCGCCTCTTTGGGCCATCTCTAACCCAAAAGAAAATCAAACAGCCAAGCGGCTTGCCAAATCGGCTCATAAATCTCATGCTGATACCAAATATAAACTTGTACCTTTTTGTTGGGCATATCAACTTTATCACTTTCACCTGTTATCAATCCAACATATACCAATGTCATCTCAACCAATTTCCAATCAATATCTGTTCAACACAACTATTCGCTTATATCCAAACCAAATTCCTTTACAACTCAAGTTCCATTCTTGATTCTAAACTCATAATCCATTAATCGAGTTCCATTTCAAATTCCTATCTCCCAATACAATTGTGTTCGATATCATTCCAATCTAATTCAATTTCAATTACCACTTAACTGATTTCAATTCAATTCCAGCTCAGTTTTACCAGTTTCTATTTAAATTTTCTTTTAATTCGAATAATCTCTTCTTGGGAGTTTTAAACAACTTACCTTTTCCAAAACAAAAACCAAATATTCGCTTTTTTGAAATCAAAACAAATTGTTTTCTCAAAACAATTCAAAAACAATATCTTTGGTAGTAATCTGTCACTTACAACTCAAAAATGAATACCGATGATGTCATGATCATAATCGAAATCTAATTTCCAGCGATCGAAGTGAGTTCAATACTATATCACTTTTCAAAACTCATATTCAAATACTTCCATTTTGAAATACATTTCAAAATACCATTCAAAATGCTTGAACAAGATTAAATTCTCCTAGGATTTTAAAATTCACATGTATTTAACCCAGATTCATTTACAACACTTTAATAACCTTCCACGGTTTTAATTCCAATTCTAATTTAAATTCAGATTTAATCCATCTAATTCCATATACTACACTTATATGAATTATGATTGGTTATTTACATAACCATTTAATTTATAATCTTACTCGATTATAATAACAACCAATATATCCAATATATTATAATTCCAATATATATTTTTCTCTATATCAAAGTATACTTTAGGAAAAATTATTTTCATTTACCCTCTTTTCAAAACATATCGTGTCGACCCATCGTATTCGAGTGTTTAGAAACTCCTACCGATACAGTGTATCAAACTGATCGACCAAAATTCATAAACTACTCAACCAATGAATCTCCACAATATAAAACAATTTTTATATCAAATAACAAATATGTTCACTTGTATATATACATTCAACTCAATCTAAGGCATTACTAACCCCATCTCTACTGAGTCACGTAAGAGAGCTAAGGTAATTACTTAACCTTAAACTCTTATACCACTTTAAGGGTCAAGGATTTTCAACCATCAACCATTGGGCTAACCTCCCAGCATGGCTCTATATAGATACCTCAGAACTGCTTTTACGGCCAGCCTCACGACTCGACCAACCCTTCTCTACTTTCGAGGGACATGTAGGGGTAAGAGTCTCCCGTTCGCCACCAAACCGCGAAGCGAGAACCCCCTATCATGCGTACCCAGCTCACAGCCAGCAAACAACTCTGATACAACTGTAACGACCTGGGGAATTTGCGATCCTGGATATCGACATACAACACTATGTCGACTACTCAAGCATCGGAAACATCGGATAGTCCATGAAAGAAATTAGATGGTGAGAATAGATAAGATAGAAACTTAGAATAAAAGAAGAAGAAGAACATTCAACATCAGAGTAACACGAATCTCACAGTGGAATGAACAACATATAATAGACAACATATCTTTGAAATAAAATTAGTATATGTATACAGTAACATTTTCAGAGTACAACACTTACAACACAGCGGAAATAACAATAGCTAAAATAATCCTGAAGCCACCTGCCCTAAGCTCTCCAAGTATATCTGTAAAATCCTGACTACTTGACTGCCCGTACAAATTTGGGCATCCAAGAGTTTAGGGAAAACAAAACAAAATAAACTCTGGGTCAGTCATGTGACTGGTGTGAGTAAAATAGTTTAAAACAGTTTGAGCAATTAAATGATATCTCATAAGACCACGCCGTATAATGGAACGGGTTTTTCCCTTATAGAATCCAAAACATTTGATTTAACTTTCAAAATCCTTTTGAAAGAAACGATAAACTTTATATCAAAACTCTTTTGATATTATAATAATGTCTATCAACCACAACTAAATAATCATCTAGCAGAAACACTTTCATCTCACGTTCTGCAAATATAGTATACAATCAAAACCGCGAGCACTTATTGGATAATGGATTACCAACTATGACAAGGTATGGAACCACCTTCCAATAGTGTTCCTCTAAAGAGGAATACACTGGGTTCAACAAGAACATCTTACAAAACCTGCCACACATGACCGACCACTCATTTCGCTTGAGTGTATCGAATGTATATCACTAGCGGTTGGGAACAGCAATCGTTTCCCGAATGGGACAGCATCGAATAGATTAAAGAATGAAATGAATATCTCTAGATAGGTGATAATACACCCTACTTGGCAGCCAACCACTTAGCCATGCTGCCTACCCGATTTTTTGTCATTTCTCGGTTGTGAGGCTAGATGCCACACTTATCTCTGACAAATCACATGTTTATTCACTTGGAATGTCGGATCATTATACCCGCCAAATCACAAATTGATTTCCTCAAAAATACAACAGGTATACAGCTAAGAGAAACGAATTCCTCCGCCACCAAACGTAAATACATTTCAAGAGATCAACTTTCGCGATCTATTAAATATACTCTGTTAGACATTCTTCCGTACAGGTCGTCCTGGGACTGGACAAACCGAAGGCACTATTATTTAAATAGGACAGCCCTTGCATAACTCCTTCTTTAATTATCTTCATCATATTTGATCGCAACGCTAATGCCATATGGAGTGGTTTTCAGATAATATATTTGATCCCGGTCTCTCCATATTGGCAACGGAAAAATAGGCAAAAACTTCAATAGCCGGTGAGTTAACTCTCAAAGAAAACATGTGTGCACACAACGATATTATTTCCAGATGGAAATTCTATCGATCAATCATCATTGAACATTTATCTCTTTAGTTCATTAATTTATTCCTTTTCCATTTTCTACTTCCATATATTCAACATTTCTTATTTTCTAAATTTAGAGAATATACGTTATAAATTATTGGAAAACATTTCCATCTCTTTTTCACGTATCACTGTCATTCCAACATACTTTATCATCAAACATTTCATTTTCTTTGATTAGAAAATATCTCTGGTTATATTTGGAAAATGTTCCAAAAATCATTCACTTGATTTAAACTGATGTTTAAATAAAACATCGCTATGCCAACTCAAACCATTATACTCGTTAACTAAATTCACTTAACCAATCTTCACTACTGAACCTTAACCATTCCTTAGTTAAAAATGGAGTCAATCAAGTTGGGGTATAACTACCTCTCAGACCTTAACTGAACAACATTTCTAATTTCAAAAATCGACAAAGTTCACCTTCTAAATATTTAACAAACTTCCCTACGTAACTCTCGGATTCTATTTTTGAATCTACTTCTTTTACAGAAATTATTTGATTATAACAATAGTGTTATAATCTCATGCTTCCGAAATATAATAACTTAAGTATAACTTTTATTTATTAATTTAGACAAATAAACAAACAACTAATTTATTTATAAATAAATAAATCTTGATTAAAAATGGAAAGTGAATAGTACTCTCCTGAATTCGATATAATCAAATTCAACATATAATTCTCTTTCGAATAATCTCTATTCGATAACTCCTTTTCGAATAAGCTATATTTAATTAACTCTCTTCAAATAACTAATATTCGATTATCTTTCTTCAAATAACTAATATTCGATAATCTCTCTTTCGAATAAACTATATTCGACTAACTCCTTTCGAATAAACAATATTCGATTAACTCCTTTCGAATAACTATATTCGATTACTCTTTTCAAATAACCAATATTCCATAACTCTTTTCGAATAACCAATATTCGATAACTCTTTTAACTCTATTCGAATAAACATTATTCGATTAATGTAAAGACCTGTAAATTCCCGCTCTTTGGATCGACCATAAACCACACAAGTCTGACCCAAAAGTTGGAAATCCACGAATACTTTTACTTTGGGAATACAACACATCAAAACAACAACAGCAGACTTTTATAAACATCATAATAATGTTACATCAGAGTACAGAATATCAGAGTACATTGAATAAAATTACAGCGGAAGATAAATTACAATATTCTAATACATTGCAATGGAAATAAAATAACTAAGGCAGCGGAAGGCAACTACTCTCTTTAAGCTTCCATCCAGCATCCTGCTCGAGATAAGAACCTGTAGACAAACTACTCGACTGCCCGTGTGGAGAAGAGGGCACCCGAGTTTGGAAAAGTGGAAACAAACAACGGATCAGTCATGGGACTAGTGTGAGAATTCTTAACTAATTTCACTAATAACAATAAGACAAATCTAAGGACCATGTCGCTAACGCGGAACGGGTTTACTCCAATGGATTGTCATGCATAAATTAAAGTAAATCGTTAAACAACGCAATGCTTGTTGAAAAAATGAAACCATCATAAGACCCAAGTCCCATCACACAATGCAACGCAAACCGGAGGATAGGGTTTTACCTTATAATGGTAAAGAATGCTTGGTACAATAAAAATGGATTTTGATATTATTATCAGTGTATATTTGTTTCAAAAACATTTCAATGTAAATGTATCAATCCTAGGAAGCATAGCTACCATATAATATGCCTCCATACTAGTAATATAATCAAAACCGCATGAGGTCGTATTGGAAATTGGGTTTCCATCATGAGTCAAGGCTAGGGAGGAGCTCCTTACTGATTCGAGACACTCTAGCTAACGTCTCAGGATTCCCCGCAGTTAACCCTTGGATCTTGTAGGGCCGGTCCACACATATAGCTTCGTGGGTTGGCAATTCCTGAACACACGTTTCCTGGTCCTATAGGACCTATCATCCGAGGCGCGCCACATTCCATCATCCACATAAGTAAATATCAGCCAGTTTAAGCACCGACACCACTTCTAGCTAGAAAGAAACGTGCTGCTCTCCCTGTGTTCCCTTCTCCCATTTTAGACTCAACCAGGTTGTGAGGCTCGCGAAGTAACATTATAACCACAAGGCCTGCTTTTCAACAATGCCTTGATCATCTTCATCTAGTGTTCCACGTTGACAATTCACATCATGCGATTGATAACTATTAATACACAACCTCTAAGGGTGTTGAGCAAGAGAATAAATTCTCCGCCACCAACGGTTGTATATTAATAGAAATCAATTTACATAGAACAAAATTCAACATCAGACACACATTCCATTTATAAGCTTATGCTCTGGGTCTGAGCGAAAACCAAATCCGTACAAATCAACACTACGTCCGGACGGCCACCATTGTAGCCCATTCAAGGTAGCTACTCCAATCACGGGCATCAGCAGTCGTCGTCCATTCGATATGAAGATCGTTGGTCTTCTATCCTTGTCTTCAAAACTTGAATTTGAAACGTCGCTTAAATTATTTGGAATGAGATAGACACGGACTTTCCAAATAATTCTCGTATATATATAAGATGGAAATCATTTCGTATCGTTATTAGTAATTTATAACGATTTATCTTTATTTTTATATATATAAAAAATATATTCAAATTCCAATTCATCAACGTAATTATATAACAAGTAGTGAATGTTTTGTTTCACAACCTATCGAAATGTTTAGAATGTGTAATGAAATGTATTTTATTTCATTACATTTTGCTAACGAAAAATATTCCTATTCCTATATACAATATTAACGTACAATGTACACACCATTTATTTTCATACACATACACATCTTATACACAATAATGTACATTTTCTTGTTTCATCTTTCGAATTACACAAAATGTATATTTTGTTTATCATACCAATTCCAAAAAAAATGAGCATTTTTGTGTTTCATTTCAATTTCAACAAACGAATATTTTTTTGTTCATTCACCTTTACTTCTACAAGAATGAGTATTTTTTTGTTTGTTTATTTCAATGTAACAAAATTGATAATTTTATTATCTTTCCAATGCAAAACAAAAATAAAATTTTTATATTACAAATAAAACGATAATTTTGTGTGTTAATCTATTTACGTGAAAATATAATTTTCATATCTTTAATCTTGTTAATGAAAACCTAATTCATTAAGATATAAATTTCATATCCTTATTTTTATTTTTATGAAAATCCAGTTACATAAAAATGTAATTTTATATCCTTATTCTTTTTAATTAAAATCCAATTACATAAAAAATGTAATTTTTCACTTTTAATCTACATGCATGAAAAATATAATTATTCCCTTTTAATCTAATTTACATTAAAAATGTAGCTTTTACCTTTAATCTTAATTTCGTAAAAATGTAAATTTCTTACCTTTGGTTTTTATTACATAAAGATGTAATTTTCTTTCTTTCTCTTCATCTTAATTACATAAAAATATAAATTTCTTCTTTTAATCTAATTACATAGGAATGCAATTTTCTCTTCTTCAAACATGACGGTGAAAATAATGTAACTTTCTAATTTAACTCATGACGGTGTAAATAATGTCCATTTTCTATTTAACCATTTATGTTTTAATGTGGGACAGACCTCTCACATTAGGCCTGCAACTTGTGAATGCTGGATGGGCCGGTCGATTCCGGGCAGACTTATCCCACAAGTTGGGCTTATCCTCGTGTCTTGGCCCAATTTGTATTTGCGCACTTGGACCTCTCACATTAGGCCCAACATTTGTGGCTGCTGGATATGCCAGTCGGGTCCGGGCAGACTTCCACCACAAATGTGACCTAACCTCAGGTCCAAGTACAATTTTAATTAACCATTATAATTGTTCCATTAAAAATATTATTTTAAAATGTTTCTCATTTTAAAACATCCTAATTTTGGAATATTCCATATTTCCAAAATAACTTGATTCCAAACATTATGACCTAACTTTTCAAAACTTAAATAAACTTGGGACTTTCTCAATTTCTTTAATTACATAAAAAAATGTGATTTTGATTACACCGTCAAACTCTGCTTTTTAATTATATACAAAAATGTGATTTTGGTTACATGTCAAATCTACTTTTTAATTACATTATAGAACATAAATAAAAAGATCATTTATTTGTCTAAGTTATATTTGTGTTAGAGGACACAAATAAAAGGACCATTCATTTTCCAATGTTGTTTTTGTGTTAAGGAGCATAATTAAAAAGATATTCATTTTTATGTTAACCCAATTTCATTCTTTGTAATAACCCGGAAATCTGGGCCAGTTTAAAAAATTTTATTTTGGCAATTTTAGCGAATTTTGATTATTTAAAATGAATTATTTTAAATAAAATCGATGAGAAATTTAATTTGAATATAATTCGAACGTATATATTATATACGTCGTCGTTAGAATATAAATAATTATATATAATTATAAAGGAATTGAAAATGGCGCGGTAGTTCGATAATTCGATTTCAAACTTCAATTGGATGTACCGGGTGCAAAACAATCCGGATTTTAGTGAAACCAAAAACATTAGGATCTAATTGATGATATCTTTCCAACGAATCCGAAAAATCAAAATTTCATAGCGGGAATCAAAAGTTATGTCCAGTTGAAAATTTTAATAGTCGCTATGGAATTCAGGCCCTTAAAAATGGGAATTTTGCAAATGACCTCAGATTTCGACGAAACCACTTTTGTTGGGTCCGAGATGTCAAGTTATTGCTAGGGTCCAAATTTCATAATTTTTCAAATCAATATGTGAGCGTGGCAAAGGAAAACGCGTTTGACCAGTTTCAGTTGATTTTAATCGACTGGAAATTGGCCATTTTTCCAACGGTCTCAGAATTCGACGAAACTAGTTTTGTTAGGACCGTATCGTCAATACGAAGCTAGAAAATATTTTTCGAGAATTTTTAGAGTTAGTATGTAACCCCAGTAATTTAAAATGTACGTTTAAAATTCAATATAATGATTTAAATGCAAATTTAACGGAAACTGATTGTAACAGCCGAATCAGCTTGCGTGGCATATCTCATTGTGTTCGGAATGGGGGTAAAACGCTAGGGGCGATAGTCGGTGGGTTCGATTCTGAGTTCAAATGAAAAGTCAACTTTTTGAAAATTAATTAAGTAAATAAATAAAATAAAATAAAATAAAACCCTCCTCCCCTTATAACCGATGGCCCCCCCTTCCCTTCATAATCGATTTCAACAGATCAAAAAAAAAAAGAGAAAGATCGAGGAAGGCGGAAGCCGTCGCCTAGCCTCCGGCGCGAGCCCCTACCAGCGCCCCCTCCGCCCATCGCTCCCCCCTCTGAGCCCCGTTCTATCCTCCTTCGCCTCCTTTAAGAAAAAACCCGACGTCCTGAATGCTTGAAGACCAGCGCTGCCACCCTGGTGCCATCCGCCCCACCTTCGACTGGCCGACGCCTCCTCAATCCCCTCCACCTCGCGAGCAAACCTCGTTCAACCGTAGGTCCGAAAAGATGTGAGTTTTCTATTTATTTGCTTTAATTTTAGGTTTAAATTATAAATCGCCAAGTAGAAAAATCTGATTTTATATATGTTTTTGAAATAGAAAACTGAAATTTTTATATATGTTTTTAAAATAGAAAACTGAAATTTTTATATATGTTTTTAAAATAGGAAATTTATCTAAGTATTGTTTTCTTTTAGATCTTTAATTTATAAAAGGTCAGATTTTTATATAGATAAAGGATCGCTTTTATAAACATGAAAAGAGAAGAGTTTTAAACATGAAATGATTTGGTTTTTGAACGATAAAAAAAAAAATATATAAACATAGAAATGGCGAAGGAAAAATTCGATTTTTCTATATTGAATAGCAAAGGAAAAATTCAATTTTTCTATATTGAATAGCAAAGACGAGATTTTTTATAATGTAAAGACGAGATTTTTATAGAAGTAAAGGAATTATTTTTATAAGGTAGTAAGATAAAAAAATTCGATCTTTATTATGTAGGAGATATAAAAATATAATTTTTATTATGTTGAAGAAGTAAAAATATAATTTTTATATGGTTATGATAATAAAAATTCAATCTTTATTTTTGAAAAAGGCGAAATCTTTATAGTTGAAAAGGCGAGACCTTTATATAGAGAATAGCAAGGTAAAAATTCGATTTTTATACATTGAATAGCGAACTAAAAATTCGATTTTACATATGTAGTGGCTACAACAACGAAGATGGCAAAAATGCAATAAAGATGAAGATTTCTATCAAAGAAGAGTCAAGAAGTTGAATAGCTATCGGTGAGAATTTCTCACCTTTCACTTTCTTTTCTCTAGTTATATATATATACTAGGATGCAGACGGTGCTTAGTAGCACCCGACACAATCGTCCACAGACCATGGACTTGTTTGTTTGGTTGCATAAATTAATTAGATGATTTGATTTGAAATTGATTTGTTTGGTGAAATGAATGGATTGATTGATGTGTGAATGGCGTGGGCCTTCACTAGACCAGGGATAAGGCTAGGCCTTGTCCCGTTTCTAGTATCATGCCGTTATGCCGCCGAAATTTTCTAAAATAAGTTAGAAAAATAAAAATATCATTTTATTTAAAGAATGAACTGAATAGAAATTCAAGTGTTGAAATAAAATATTTTATCGTTAAAAATATAATTTTTAACGTGAAGTGAATAAAATAAAATAAAATATTCATTTACAAACCGGACGGTTTGTTTATGTACACTGATTTGACTGATATTGATTGGGTCGATAAATTTTACACATCGCCCAACTGCACAAATAAAATCTGTGTTTGATTGTTTGAAACCCCACATGGGTGTTGGGATGAAACTTGAAGTTCACTCATCCTGATTGATTAAATATGTCGATCGATTGATTGACAAGCTGCTATAAGCGTTAAATGTCTATATTTGATGCTTATACAGTGTAGTGCACTTTTGTTGATGGTTGATTATTTTTCAATGCTATTATATACATGTGTTGTATGAAAATCCATATAATTAACATTATATGGTGATTGATTGGGCCTCATTCCAATTTAGAAAATAAAGAATATTATAAAATAAAAGTTCATGTGTTGACAGTACTCATCCATTGAGATTGGTCCTGTGTTGAACGAAATATTTTAGTAATAAAATTTACATCTTTATCGATATAAAATAAAAGTTCATGTGTTGACAGTACTCATCCATTGAGATTGGTCATGTGTTGAACGAAATATTTTAGTAATAAAATTTACATCTTTATCGATATAAAATAAAAGTTCATGTGTTGACAGTACTCATCCATTGAGATTGGTCATGTGTTGAACGAAATATTTTAGTAATAAAATTTACATCTTTATCGATATAAAATAAAAGTTCATGTGTTGACAGTACTCATCCATTGAGATTGGTCATGTGTTGAACGAAATATTTTGATAATAACAACTATTTTGAAAAAGAAATATTTGAAATAAAATATTTGAAATAGAAATTTATGAAGCCGTGTTGATTAGATTGATGCCATTTTGACGTAAACGATATTTATATTGATTTTATTCATTTTGAAATGAATTGAATATAAAACGATTTCGAAATGAATTGAATATATAACGATTTCGAAATGAATTGAATATATAACGATTTCGAAATGAATTGAATATATAACGATTTCGAAATGAATTGAATATATAACGATTTCGAAATGAATTGAATATATAACGATTTCGAAATGAATTGAATATATAACGATTTCGAAATGAATTGAATATATAACGATTTCGAAATGAATTGAATTGAAAACGATTTCGAAATGATATGAATTGAAAACGAATTCAAATTGAATTGAAAGTGAATTGAAATGAATTCAAATTGAATTGAAATTTGAATTGAATAGAAATGAATTTTAAAACGAATTTATAAAGAAGAATTCAATTTTGATTTGAATTGAAAAGAAAGTTGAAATTGCTTTTGAAACGATTTTAAACTATTTATATAATTCGTTTTAAATAGAAATCGACGAAATATATATTATATATATAATATAATGGCCTGAATAGAACGCGCCGCGCCGCGGCAGTTCGCAAATTTCGACCATTGATTTCAAACGGACATTACGGGAGATCCGACCGTCGGATTCTCCTGAAACCAGAACCGTTGGGTTCGTATCGAAAAGAGCTTTCTAACGAATATTAGAAATCTAACGGTTGGATTTGGAATTATGTCCAAATCAAATTTGAAAAAGGTCGCTGTAAGTGCAGTTCGATGGCCGTTGATGGAAATCGACTGTACGGGCCTTGATAAAATTATTAAAAATAGTAATAATCTGTGTAAAATCATAAGAAACGATATAGAAAGAATTGGGATGAAAAACTCCATATTTGAAAAGATAAAAATAGATTTTTATCGAAATGAACTAGTTTTGAACTAGAATTATAATTCTATTTATTTTTAAATAAATAAATTGAATTTGAAAAGGGTTTTAAAAATAACCAGAATTTCCAATGATTGCATTGGAGTGGATTTGAATCGAAATTGTCTTCGGAATATTTCGATGTTGGATTTCGTGATTATACAGATATTGTTATGGAAATTTGAAAGATATATTTATATCGTTATTTCCAATACGACATTTGTTAATCGTAGAATTTGATATTGAATATAAGCCGATATATTTTCTATTCAAAGCCTTTTATTGAATATCAAATGTGATTTGGGTTTGTCGTGAATGGTGTCTTTATTAACACTGTTCTTGAACCCAGTTGAGAAAAGATTAAATCTTTTTATTTAGATTTAATGAAGTGTACCAATTAAATGATATTTAATTGGAATTGAATTGATATTGATTTTTGGGTTTATCGTGGATAGTGTTTTAAATAACACTCGTTCTTTAACCCGATAATTAATGGAATGTGATTTTGGGTTTATCGTGAACTGTGTTTTTAAATGACACTGATTCTTTAACCCAGTTAACGATTAAAACTAAGTGGAGTTTTAATGAATCTTTAATTAGATTGAAAAGATCGAGAATGGAGTATCACCAGTTTTATTCCAGGCGATAGTTAAATCTTTTAATTAGATTTGAACGTGAAATGGTAATTGAATTTGCCGATAACACTGTGGTGTTAGATATGAAGTATTACCAGTTTTACTTCATGGGATGAATATGTTGGGATTGGGAAATTAAAACAAATGATTACTTCGGTAAGTTTCGTTAATCCCGACGAGTTGAATCGAAATTCAAAAGGATAGATTAAAGAATAAATATAAAGAATTTATCTTTGATAAAATTAATGGGAACCTTTCCATATGAATGTGAAATTTAGAAACTAACTGTCGGTTAGCCAAGTAGAATGGTTTCCTGGATATTGATCTGATGTTGGTTTCGGCCTTCGGGGTTAATATTTGGGGAATTATTCTCTTGATTAATTTACGGTTAGTAACTGATGAATTGGAATGAGGCGTATGTTGGGTTTGTGTAATACTTACTTAAAATATACGCGAGTTATTCGGAAAGACCGGGTTTATCCCATTCTGAATAACTGATACGACGATAAGTCGAAGATGAAGACGATGGTCGAAGACCGGAGGTCTTCACGTCGTTTGGATAATTACTGATGATCTTGATTGGGCTGTACACCCAAGAAGATGGAAACAGTTGGTGATCGTCCAGACGTACTTGGAGATCGATGGATATGCGGGGTACTAGGTGCCTCCGGTTTCGTTCAGACCCAGAACGAACTTTTAAATGGACTGTGTGTCTGACGTTGGATTTTAGTCCGTGTGATTGATCTCTATTAAATATATATCTGTTTGGCGGCGGAGAATTTATTCTCTTGCTTCACGCCCTTCTCTGAGACATACGAGCTCAGAGGTTATATATTGATGGATATCAAACGCATGGAGTGAATTGCCTGTGTGGCATGCCTAAGTGGCAATTGATCGAGGCTTCTGTTGAAAAGCAAAGTCTTGTGGTTGATGATCGAAGCACGGCCTTTGTGGCGTAGCTTTGTGTAACGTTTACTTCGCGAGTTTCACACCCGGTATGAACCAAAAACGGGAGACGGACCTCAGGGAGGGCATGCGTTTCTTTCTAGTTAGAAGTGGCGTCAGTGGTTTTACACGCCCTGATGAGTTTGACTTATGTGGTTGTTGCTGTTGCGAGGCGCCTCGATTTGATCGGACGATCCGAGTCCGATGGAGTCATTCGTTGGCTCATTTACCCCCCATAGGGCGGGGGAACGCATGTTCAGGGTTTAAGTTTAATCCACATCGGTGGACCGGCCACGTCGCTCCAAGGGCCCACCTGAGTCTGGGTCCTGAGGCTCGGGCTAGAGAGTCTCGAATCGGTTGAGGACGATCCCTGGCTTCGGTTCATAGATGGAAATCCAATTTTCAAATACGCCACTTTGCGATTTTGATTGTATAACCTATATATGGCGACATAGTGGTATGGGGCATTCATGCCGCCTATGATTGATACTTATGATTTGAAGTTGTTTTATACACTATGCACTTATAATAGTATCAAATGATTTGTTTTAAACGTATCAAGCATTCTTTGGCTGTTATAAGGGAAAACCCTATCCCCCGTCTTGCGTTGCATTGTGTGATAGGACCTGGGTCTTATAACAGCTTCATTTTTCTTTATTTAGCATTGCGCTGTTTGTTTTATGCACTGGTATTCTTGGGAGGAAACCCGTTCCGTGTTATACGGCGTGGTCCCTTGATTTACCTAACTTTAAAAATAAAGATTACTGTTTTTAGTTCTCACACCAGTCACATGACTGACCTGGAGTTTATTGTTTTAACCTAAACTCTGGGTGCCCCTATTTTGACACGGGCAGCTAGTAGTTTTGGTTTTGCAGATTTATATTCACAGGATCCTGGTTTACAGCTGGAACGATATCCGGAAAGCTTTGTATCCGTATATCTACTTCTAGTTGTGTATTGTATTATTTTCCGCTGCGATGTATTTAAATGTAATTTAAATCTATGATATTTCTGTGTAATATTCATTTATACTCTGTATATTCTTGTAATCTGATGCATTGTTGTAATATACAATGAAATGTTCTTCTATATGCGTTCTATTGTGGCTTGTTCTCGAACTATCCGACGCTTTCCTTTACGGGGAAGTTACGGGTTTTCACAGTTGGTATCAGAGCTTTGGTTTACAAAGCTCAGAGAACAAGACACATTAGAACCGTACGAAAGAATTCATCAGATATTGGATTAGTAATATCCAATGGGAATGACTCGTTAGAGATAGGATCAGTAGTATCCTAGAACGAGTGTGAAGAGTATATTTTTCAAATGAAAACAATTTTGTTTTGAAAATTTAAGTCGCTTTAAACGTATTTGAATATTTATTTATTTTGAATTTGGACAATCGAGTATATAAAGATTTCGCATATACGCGTCATGAACGTATAGTCGAAGTTTTAATATATTGGGTAGATATAGAATCACATTCTAGTTGCCCGGGGATGATTCTGATAGTGCTGCAGCGTTACCAGTATTTATTTTCGAGTGACGAAGGTGTGATATCTATATATTTCCATCAGGCTGGTGTGAGAACCAAAACTTATATAGTTAGAACACATTGTTGTGAATTGGCATCAAAAACATGATTTTCTGTATATGTATCAAAGTTATGAATTTGAAACTCTAATTCACTAATTGATTGATGTTTGTGTTGGTTGTTTATTTGTTTGATAATTTTAAACCATTTAGCCTAATTGAATCAAATATTGAATTATATTGAAAATTGGTCGCAATTGCTTGCATATACATATACTTACATTGAACAGGTCATAGCAAGGAGGCTAGAGCAGAGAATAAAATTTGTTTGCCCGACAAATAGGTACATGTTTACTACATAATTTACTGTTTTGTTTGGGTGATGATGATTTTATGAGCCTATTGGCTAGCCGCTTGGCTTTTTCTTTTTTTTTTTGAGATTAGAAGGACCGGGGAAGCTATTTGAAATTCCCCGATGCTCCCGGTGCAGGGGAGGTTATGGCGAAATTTTTCAAAAATTTAGGGTGTTAGCCAAATTTTTGAAATTTTGAAAATTCTCAGAAATTGAAAAGTTAGAGAAGGGAAGCCAGATCGAATGTAGAGTTGAATGATCAAACCACTTTCGACTTTGTTCCTTTTCGGGGACGAAAAGTTTTAAGTGGGGGAGATTGTAATAACCCGGAAATCTGGGCCAGTTTAAAAATTTTTATTTTGGCAATTTTAGCGAATTTTGATTATTTAAAATGAATTATTTTAAATAAAATCGATGAGAAATTTAATTTGAATATAATTCGAACGTATATATTATATACGCCGTCGTTAGAATATAAATAATTATATATAATTATAAAGGAATTGAAAATGGCGCGGTAGTTCGATAATTCGATTTCAAACTTCAATTGGATGTACAGGGTGCAAAACAATCCGGATTTTAGTGAAACCAAAAACATTAGGATCTAATTGATGATATCTTTCCAACGAATCCGAAAAATCAAAATTTCATAGCGGGAATCAAAAGTTATGTCCAGTTGAAAATTCTAAATAGTCGCTATGGAATTCAGGCCCTTAAAAATGGGAATTTTGCAAATGACCTCAGATTTCGACGAAACCACTTTTGTTGGGTCCGAGATGTCAAGTTACTGCAAGGGTCCAAATTTCATAATTTTTCAAATCAATATGTGAGCGTGGCAAAGGAAAACGCGTTTGACCAGTTTCAGTTGATTTTAATCGACTGGAAATTGGCCATTTTTCCAACGGTCTCAGAATTCGACGAAACTAGTTTTGTTAGGACTGTATCGTCAATACGAAGCTAGAAAATATTTTTCGAGAATTTTTAGAGTTAGTATGTAACCCCAGTAATTTAAAATGTACGTTTAAAATTCAATATAATGATTTAAATGCAAATTTAACGGAAACTGGTTGTAACAGCCGAATCAGCTTGCGTGGCATATCCCACTGTGTTCGGAATGGGGGTAAAACGCTAGGGGCGACAGTCGGTGGGTTCGATTCTGAGTTCAAATGAAAAGTCAACTTTTTGAAAATTAATTAAGTAAATAAATAAAATAAAATAAAAGAAAACCCTCCTCCCCTTATAACCGATGCCCCCTCTTCCCTTCATAATCGATTTCAACAGATCAAAAAAAAAAAAGAGAGAAAGATCGAGGAAGGTGGAAGCCGCCGCCTAGCCTCCGGCGCGAGCCCCTACCAGCGCCACCTCCGGCGAGGAACCGCCCCCTCCGCCCATCGCTCCCCCCTCCGAGCCCCGTTCTATCCTCCTTCGCCTCCTTTAAGAAAAAACCCGACGTCCTGAATGCTTGAAGACCAACGCCGCCACCCTGGTGCCATCCGCCCCACCTTCGACTGGCCGACGCCTCCTCAATCCCCTCCACCTCGCGAGCAAACCTCGTTCAACCCCTAGGTCCGAAAAGATGTGAGTTTTCTATTTATTTGCTTTAATTTTAGGTTTAAATTATAAATCGCCAAGTAGAAAAATCTGATTTTATATATGTTTTTGAAATAGAAAACTGAAATTTTTATATATGTTTTTAAAATAGAAAACTGAAATTTTTATATATGTTTTTAAAATAGGAAATTTATCTAAGTATTGTTTTCTTTTAGATCTTTAATTTATAAAAGGTCAGATTTTTATATAGATAAAGGATCGCTTTTATAAACATGAAAAGAGAAGAGTTTTAAACATGAAATGATTTGGTTTTTGAATGATTAAAAAAATATATATATATATAAACATAGAAATGGCGAAGGAAAAATTCGATTTTTCTATATTGAATAGCAAAGGAAAAATTCGATTTTTCTATATTGAATAGCAAAGACGGGATTTTTTATAATGTAAAGACGAGATTTTTATAGAAGTAAAGGAATTAGTTTTATAAGGTAGTAAGATAAAAAAATTCGATCTTTATTATGTAGGAGATATAAAAATATAATTTTTATTATGTTGAAGAAGTAAAAATATAATTTTTATATGGTTATGATAATAAAAATTCAATCTTTATTTTTGAAAAAGGCGAAATCTTTATAGTTGAAAAGGCGAGACCTTTATATAGAGAATAGCAAGGTAAAAATTCGATTTTTATACATTGAATAGCGAAGTAAAAATTCGATTTTACATATGTAGTGGCTATAGCAACGAAGATGGCAAAAATGCAATAAAGATGAAGATTTCTATCAAAGAAGAGTCAAGAAGTTGAATAGCTATCGGTGAGAATTTCTCACCTTTCACTTTCTTTTCTCCAGTTATATATATATATACTAGGATGCAGACGGTGCTTAGTAGCACCCGACACAATCGTCCACAGACCATGGACTTGTTTGTTTGGTTGCATAAATTAATTAGATGATTTGATTTGAAATTGATTTTTTTGGTGAAATGAATGGATTGATTGATGTGTGAATGGCGTGGGCCTTCACTAGACCGGGGATAAGGCTAGGCCTTGTCCCGTTTCTTGTATCGTGCCGTTATGCCGCCGAAATTTTCTAAAATAAGTTAGAAAAATAAAAATATCATTTTATTTAAAGAATGAACTGAATAGAAATTCAAGTGTTGAAATAAAATATTTTATCGTTAAAAATATAATTTTTAACGTGAAGTGAATAAAATAAAATATTCATTTACAAACCGGACGGTTTGTTTATGTACACTGATTTGACTGATATTGATTGGGTCGATAAATTTTACACATCGCCCAACTGCACAAATAAAATCTGTGTTTGATTGTTTGAAACCCCACATGGGTGTTGGGATGAAACTTGAAGTTCACTCATCCTGATTGGTTAAATATGTCGATCGATTGATTGACAAGCTGCTATAAGCGTTAAATGTCTATATTTGATGCTTATACAGTGTAGTGCACTTTGGTTGATTATTTTTCAATGCTATTATATACATGTGTTGTATGAAAATCCATATAATTAACATTATATGGTGATTGATTGGGCCTCATTCCAATTTAGAAAATAAAGAATATTATCAAATAAAAGTTCATGTGTTGACAGTACTCATCCATTGAGATTGGTCATGTGTTGAACGAAATATTTTAGTAATAAAATTTACATCTTTATCGATATAAAGTAAAAGTTCATGTGTTGACAGTACTCATCCATTGAGATTGGTCATGTGTTGAACGAAATATTTAAGTAATAAAATTTATATCTTTATCGATATAAAATAAAAGTTCATGTGTTGACAGTACTCATCCATTGAGATTGGTCATGTGTTGAACGAAATATTTTAGTAATAAAATTTACATCTTTATCGATATAAAATAAAAGTTCATGTGTTGACAGTACTCATCCATTGAGATTGGTCATGTGTTGAACGAAATATTTTGATAATAACAACTATTTTGAAAAAGAAATATTTGAAATAAAATATTTGAAATAGAAATTTATGAAGCCGTGTTGATTAGATTGACGCCATTTTGACGTAAACGATATTTATATCGATTTTATTCATTTTGAAATGAATTGAATATAAAACGATTTCGAAATGAATTGAATATATAACGATTTCGAAATGAATTGAATATATAACGATTTCGAAATGAATTGAATATATAACGATTTCGAAATGAATTGAATATATAACGATTTCGAAATGAATTGAATATATAACGATTTCGAAATGAATTGAATTGAAAACGAATTCAAATTGAATTGAAAGCGAATTGAAATGAATTCAAATTGAATTGAAATTTGAATTGAATAGAAATGAATTTTAAAACGAATTTATAAAGAAGAATTCAATTTTGATTTGAATTGAAAAGAAAGTTGAAATTGCTTTTGAAACGATTTTAAACTATTTATATAATTCGTTTTAAATAGAAATCGACGAAATATATATTATATATATAATATAATGGCCTGAATAGAACGCGCCGCGCCGCGGCAGTTCGCAAATTTCGACCATTGATTTCAAACGGACATTACGGGAGATCCGACCGTCGGATTCTCCTGAAACCAGAACCGTTGGGTTCGTATCGAAAAGAGCTTTCTAACGAATATTAGAAATCTAACGGTTGGATTTGGAATTATGTCCAAATCAAATTTGAAAAAGGTCGCTGTAAGTGCAGTTCGATGGCCGTTGATGGAAATCGACTGTACGGGCCTTGATAAAATTATTAAAAATAGTAATAATCTGTGTAAAATCATAAGAAACGATATAGAAAGAATTGGGATGAAAAACTCCATATTTGAAAAGATAAAAATAGATTTTTATCGAAATGAACTAGTTTTGAACTAGAATTATAATTCTATTTATTTTTAAATAAATAAATTGAATTTGAAAAGGGTTTTAAAAATAACCAGAATTTCCAATGATTGCATTGGAGTGGATTTGAATCGAAATTGTCTTCGGAATATTTCGATGTTGGATTTCGTGATTATACAGATATTGTTATGGAAATTTGAAAGATATATTTATATCGTTATTTCCAATACGACATTTGTTAATCGTAGAATTTGATATTGAATATAAGCCGATATATTTTCTATTCAGAGCCTTTTATTGAATATCAAATGTGATTTGGGTTTGTCGTGAATGGTGTCTTCATTAACACTGTTCTTGAACCCAGTTGAGAAAAGATTAAATCTTTTTATTTAGATTTAATGAAGTGTACCAATTAAATGATATTTAATTGGAATTGAATTGATATTGATTTTTGGGTTTATCGTGGACAGTGTTTTAGATAACACTCGTTCTTTAACCCGATAATTAATGGAATGTGATTTTGGGTTTATCGTGAACCGTGTTTTTAAATGACACTGATTCTTTAACCCAGTTAACGATTAAAACTAAGTGGAGTTTTAATGAATCTTTAATTAGATTGAAAAGATCGAGAATGGAGTATCACCAGTTTTATTCCAGGCGATAGTTAAATCTTTTAATTAGATTTGAACGTGAAATGGTAATTGAATTTGCCGATAACACTGTGGTGTTAGATATGAAGTATTACCAGTTTTACTTCATGGGATGAATAGGTTGGGATTGGGAAATTAAAAAAAATGATTACTTCGGTAAGTTTCGTTAATCCCGACGAGTTGAATCGAAATTCAAAAGGATAGATTAAAGAATAAATATAAAGAATTTATCTTTGATAAAATTAATGGGAACCTTTCCATATGAATGTGAAATTTAGAAACTAACTGTCGGTTAGCCAAGTAGAATGGTTTCCTGGATATTGATCTGATGTTGGTTTCGGCCTTCGGGGTTAATATTTGGGGAATTATTCTCTTGATTAATTTACGGTTAGTGACTGATGAATTGGAATGAGGCGTATGTTGTGTTTGTTTAACACTTACTTAAAATATACGTGAGTTATTCGGAAAGACCGGGTTTATCCCATTCTGAATAACTGATACGACGATAAGTCGAAGATGAAGACGATGGTCGAAGACCGGAGGTCTTCACGTCGTTTGGATAATTACTGATGATCTTGATTGGGCTGTACACCCAAGAAGATGGAAACAGTTGGTGATCGTCCAGACGTACTTGGAGATCGATGGATATGCGGGGTACTAGGTGCCTCCGGTTTCGTTCAGACCCAGAACGAACTTGTAAATGGACTGTGTGTCTGACATTGGATTTTAGTCCATGTGATTGATCTCTATTAAATATATATCTGTTTGGCGGCGGAGAATTTATTCTCTTGCTTCACGCCCTTCTCTGAGACATACGAGCTCAGAGGTTATATATTGATGGATATCAAACGCATGGAGTGAATTGCCTGTGTGGCATGCCTAAGTGACAATTGATCGAGGCTTCTGTTGAAAAGCAAAGTCTTGTGGTTGATGATCGAAGCACGGCCTTTGTGGAGTAGCTTTGTGTAACGTTTACTTCGCGAGTTTCACACCCGGTATGAACCAAAAACGGGAGACGGACCTCGGGGAGGGCATGCGTTTCTTTCTAGTTAGAAGTGGCGTCGGTGGTTTTACACGCCCTGACGAGTTTGACTTATGTGGTTGTTGCTGTTGCGAGGCGCCTCGATTTGATCGGACGATCCGAGTCCGATGGAGTCATTCGTTGGCTCATTTACGCCCCATAGGGCGGGGGAACGCATGTTCAGGGTTTAAGTTTAATCCACATCGGTGGACCGGCCCTGTCGCTCCAAGGGCCCACCTGAGTCTGGGTCCTGAGGCTCGGGCTAGAGAGTCTCGAATCGGTTGAGGACGATCCCTGGCCTCGGTTCATAGATGGAAATCCAATTTTCAAATACGCCACTTTGCGATTTTGATTGTATAACCTATATATGGCGACATAGTGGTATGGGGCATTCATGCCGCCTATGATTGATACTTATGATTTGAAGTTGTTTTATACACTATGCACTTATAATAGTATCAAATGATTTGTTTTAAACGTATCAAGCATTCTTTGGCTGTTATAAGGGAAAACCCTATCCCCCGGCTTGCGTTGCATTGTGTGATAGGACCTGGGTCTTATAACAGCTTCATTTTTCTTTATTTAGCATTGCGCTATTTGTTTTATGCACTGGTATTCTTGGGAGGAAACCCGTTCCGTGTTATACGGCGTGGTCCCTTGATTTACCTAACTTTAAAAATAAAGATTACTGTTTTTAGTTCTCACACCAGTCACATGACTGACCTGGAGTTTATTGTTTTAACCTAAACTCTGGGTGCCCCTATTTTGACACGGGCAGCTAGTAGTTTTGGTTTTGCAGATTTATATTCACAGGATCCTGGTTTACAGCTGGAACGATATCCGGAAAGCTTTGTATCCGTATATCTACTTCTAGTTGTGTATTGTATTATTTTCCGCTGCGATGTATTTAAATGTAATTTAAATCTCTGATATTTCTGTGTAATATTCATTTATACTCTGTATATTCTTGTAATCTGATGCATTGTTGTAATATACAATGAAATGTTCTTCTATATGCGTTCTTTTGTGGCTTGTTCTCGAACTATCCGACGCTTTCCTTTACGGGGAAGTTACGGGTTTTCACATTCTTCCTTATATATTTTTAATGACTTCTTTTTAATCTAACATAAATGTTCTTTCAAATTTCTAACATAAACGTCTTTTAATCTAACATACATGTTCTTTCTAATCTAACATAAATGTTCTTTCTAATCTAACATAAATGTCCTTTTATATCTAACATAAATATTCTTTCTAATCTAACATAAATGTTCTTTTAAATTTATCATAAATGTTCTTTTAAATTTAACATAAATGTCCTTTTAAATTTAACTTAACATTATATAAACTAAAATGTTATTTTATAACAAAGATGTGATTTATAACCAAAATGTGATTTTTATTCTAATATCACTTTTTAATCCAATATAGCCATTCTAAATAAAAAGGACATTTTCATCTAAAATGATATTTCTACATCAATACGACATTTCTAATCAAAAATGATATTTTAGTATAAAATGTCATTATCTAATTAAAACGATATCTTGTGTTGATCATTCTAATTCAGCATAACAGCCAAAAGTGCTATATTTATTTACACAAACGATTCTTACTCTTAACATAACAAATAAATTTGATACTTTTATTTGTTTATAATTTCTATTTTTACATAACAAATAAGATGAACATTCATATTGATAAACAAATACCTATCTTTAACATGACAAATAAATGTGTGAATTTTCATTCGTACACAAATTTCTACTTTAAACATGATGAAATAAAAAATGATTTTTTTTCTTGCACACAACTATTTATTTTATCATGACAAATAAAATGGATATTTTTATTTGTCCCCAACTCTAATTCTTCCATTATGTTCGATTCGATCAACAAATCACCACAAATCAGTATCAACACAGTAAATCAATGAAACAAAATTTTATACAGCACATGCCATACGATCGCAAGCAAAATAAATAAATGTATATATATTTTTAACTATGTAAAAATTTAAAACAAGAAATCTCACATCGATCGGTTTTCAGAAATCGTTCGTGTTCAAATTTGGTTGGATTCTCAAGGTTCCCTGTTCTGGTCTTGGTCAGTTCCATCTCATAGATCTCGTTTCTGTGATTCTAACGTGTAACACCCCGAGAATTCTATAACTGTGAAATTCATGAATTAAAGTATAATCAAATTCAAATCAAAGAACTAAGGGAAAAGGGATACGTCATTGCGTTCGTCTCGGAAAAATACGCGAAATAGAGTCCGAGTTTTCGAAAAACGGAGCCCGTATGAAGAAGATATGGCCTTCGGAAGTTTTGAATTAAATTTAAAAATTCAAACAGAATAAAATAATAATTAAAAATCGGGCCCAGTGGGCCAGGGCGGATAAACACCCGCCTAGGCCACCCAGGTCGACTGGGCTGTCGACCTGGGCTACCCATGTCAACAGGGCTGTCGACAGCCCTGTCGACAGGGGTGTCGACCTGGTCGAGCCCAGTCAACCTGGCTGGCCAGGTCTGTGTTTGGTCGAATTTCTGTGGTCTGCTTTGTCACTAGGGCTAGGTGGCAAGTTTTTATTGGTCTCTCTTCCTAATGAATGGCTATGATCTAACCAAGCAACATCAAGGTTTCTAATCAATTCCTAACCTCTATATAAACAACCCTAGACTAAACCCTAATCTATTCATTCAAAATTAAGAACATAGCCGCCATGTTGCTGAGGAACGACTAAGAGTAGCCGCCAACTAGAGAGAGAGGATTAGGGAGAAAGTTCTAAAGCCTAAAGCAATTCAAGCAACCTAAAGCCAATCAATTCAACAAAGGAATTTGCGTCTTCAATCTCTAAATTAGAATTCGCCGCAACCATTGTAAGTAGAGTATTACTTTGGTATGAATAAACAATTGAGTTGATGTGTATGCTTGAATTGTGGCAGTAAAAGTAATTCATACTTATGCGTTCTTATCAATTTGTATACGTTTGGATATTCTTGAATTATGTTATAAAGAACTACATGCGGTAGTTCTATGCAAGTAAACGTTTGGAATATTTCGCAAATTATGTAATCTATGTTGAAGCTACATGTATGTAGTTGATTGAAATTCATGCCATCATGATGTATATTTTGT
This sequence comes from Allium sativum, assembly GCA_030737875.1. Taxonomy (NCBI): domain Eukaryota; kingdom Viridiplantae; phylum Streptophyta; class Magnoliopsida; order Asparagales; family Amaryllidaceae; genus Allium; species Allium sativum. Next base: position 941,633,216 of record CM060909.1, on the reverse strand, counting down.
GCATAAATCATTTTGCAGGTAATTGAAACAAGTTTGGTTGTTATAGTTCATATGAAGCTATGTTGAAATTTTGACACCATAATCCATGTATTAAGTCATGCTTTTGAAAACTTATGAATATGGCTAGGCTATGAATGATATTTGGCATAATTGAAATCCATGTTAGTTCTATATTGTTAAAATGACATATGTGAGACATGGCTTGGTTAGACTCAAAAATCCCCTTTTTGCAAGTTTAAAACAAACACCATGATTAGGAATATTTATGCATAAGTATATTTATACCATCGTTATGTGATTAGACTTAAACCATGATTAAGTTGAACTATGCTTTTGTAACAAAGTATCCCCTTTGTAAACATGTAGAGACCTTATGAACATGACTTGTTTATGTTTATGCCATGAACAAATTTAACTTTACTTATGCCATGCTTATGTTTGACATTATGCCGTGTTTATGCTAAAAGTATTTATGACATGCTTATGTTTGACATTATGCCTAAATAAGAATATAGGTTCATGTTGTAGTTAAACCTATGCAAGTTCACATGCTTTGATTCATGTCACCTATGTTACCACTATGCAAGTACACCAATTTCTATTTTGTATTTCCAACGTCGTATTGCAAGTTCATGCGCTCACCTTCCCCTCTTTGTGTATACGCCATAAGCCTTCCCTTTTCGCATGGCTAAATTGGGCTTTAAAAGGCTAAGCCCAATATATATATGAACGGACGTGTAAAACGGGGGAAAATAACGTTGGGTTAAAATTACTAATGAATGAAAATATAAAATAGAAGGGCCCAAGTTCAAGCATGGGTTGGGCCCATGATTGGTGTAACCTTTACACCATTAACTTAATAATGGGCCGCAAATATTTACATATAAGAAATAAAGAAGAATGACAAGATATGTAGAAAATACGATGTGTTTAACCCGAGGTTGGATTGAGTTGTGATGTAAACCTGCCCGGAACCGCCCGGCTGTCCAGTAGTCACAACAATACCTATCCAATGTGGGAGGTTAAACATGGAGCCCAGCAAGGACCCGAGGTTAGACTGAGTTGTGGCGTAAGACTGCCCGGAACCAACCGGCAACAGGCAGCCACAACAATACCTGTCTAATGTGAGAAGTCAGGGCCTTAATAAGACAATTAAGGCTGAGTCAGGATTGTTAGGATTAAGTGGACTAAAGACTTAATCAAAATGGAACATGCTAAACTAAACGGACTGGTGGGGGTTAGGTAGGAAACACTTAACCAACTTAGCATGTTGGCTAGAGATAGAAAACCTAGTAACGGGGGACCCTTTTCAGCAGTAACCCAAAAAGGTGTATCAGGATACCCTGAAACTAGGCAGGGTGGGGCACGATTACTGGGCTGATTGTAAGAGGTCAAAGTGACGGCGGTGGTGTAGCAGTGTAGGTTCTAACGGAGTGCGGGCGTGCACACACTCCGGCGCAGAAAAATAAGGCACTGGGCACCAGTAGCATACCTGTGCACTCTAAGGTTGTGTCGGGTTGCCACTATGGGACTTGATACACCCCATGGTGGGACCAGCATAGGTAACTACAGACATTGGGGGCCGTAAGACACATGTAACTATGCGAGTAGGAGCCGATCGTCAGTGAATGGATCACATCACCCTGATTATGGGGTGCCAGTTGGAAACTAGTTTATATGGGTTCAGAGATTAACATGGGGTACGATAGTATATTCGACCCTAGACAACTTAACCAAGTTATAATGCATGCCCACTTCCTGTTTATACTTATCATACCCAGTTCTTTATTCATAGACAAAGTAGTACTAGACTTACTCAGGCTTTATGTCTGACTCTATTTTTCTTTCGTCTTCTTTCTTCCGTTTCCCCCTCCCCCCCCCCCAGGTCCTCAGGGAGGGAACACAGCAGCTTGACCAACCTTAACATCCAGCTTGAAGAAGAGAAATGTATTGCTTGGACTTTCCTGTTTTGAACTATGGCTTTGGACAATCCACTATGGGGCTTTTGCAGTTTATCTATGTTTTATTTATGCTTCTTTAAATCATGTAGTCAAGACAGATTATGAAAGTGTTATGTTATGTTTTTGGAAAGGATGTTGTTGTAACACGTATTTGACTTTATGAAATAAAAGTTTGTTGTTCTTCCGTTGTTTACAAATATGTGTTCTTATATCTGTCTTGTATATCTGTGACTTGTACTTATAAACCTCCACCAAAATTAGGGCATTCCCTTTGAGAGTGACCCTAACGGAGGTGGGGTGTTTCACTTGGTATCAGAGCATAGGTTTACCAGATAAGATAAAAAAATTTTGAAAAATTATTTTCAAAAAGGAAATTTAAAGAAGCATTTTTAGAAGATAAAATATTATTTTATTTTAAAAGGCAAAGTCCACTCCCCAAAGCCATAGGTACTATCTCTTATCCTTCATTTTGAATCTATCCTTTTTGTTTCAGCATGTCCGAAGATCTTAACTTGCCTGAAGGGGTGCCAATACCTGGTTGGTTTAGACGGTTCTTAGAAGCAAGGGCCACTCAGCCAGGTCCTACCATTCCTCCTCCCCCAGCGGAAGGAAATCATCCAGCTGCAGCGGTACCTTTTCCTCCACCTCCTCCTCGGGGAAACACTTTTGCTAAGATATGTAAAGATTTTAAAGCTATGGGAGGAAGGGATTTCCATGGAACTGAGTCCTTCGTAGCAGCTAGGAATTGGCTGAAAGAAACGGAGGACCTATTCATCATCTTTGAAGTAGAGGATAGACAGAAAGTACAACTGGCGGTATGGCTATTGAAGGGCGAGGCTTCCTACTGGTGGGAAGTCACTAATGCTGAAAGACCAGTGGAGACATGGGAGGACTTTAGGGCAAGGTTTGAGACCAAATTTCTCTCAGATGCGGAAAGAAGTTTGCAGTTGGAAAAATTCTTATTTCTTAAGCAAGGAGACAAGACTGTCAGAGAGTATGTGAATCAGTTTGATGAGCTGGCTAGGTTTGGACTTGACCTAGTCAACACGCCGCATAAGAAGGCTCTCCGTTTCGTCAAAGGGTTGAATGAGCCATTACACAGTTTGGCCATGACCCATATACCCATGGGAGCCACGTATGAAAGATTGGTGCAAATGGCATTGCTGAATGAAGAGGACAAGGGCAAGAAGAAAGAGGGTTTGCAGCCCAAGAAGACAGACTTTAAGAAGGGCGGGAAAGGCAACAAAGAGAAGAGAAAGTGCAATTTCTGTGGCAAAGTGGGGCACTTAGTAAAGGACTGCCGGAAAAAGAAGGCCAAGGAGAATGGTGGGTGCTTTTCTTGCGGTGAGACGGGCCATAGGGCTAAGGACTGCCCAAAGAAACGAGGACAGGGGCAGAGGGCTGGATCCACCCCAGGGGCACAGGTTCATGTGCTAGAAGCGCCACCTCTGCAACAACGAGGTATAAATACTTCTGTAGAAAGTGTAGTTTATCTTTATGATCACCCCGTTCGCACTTTATTTGATTCTGGCGCGTCACACTCCTTTATCTCGTCTGCTTTAGTAGAATCTCTGCACCTAAAAACTAGTATGGTAGAGGACCCCTTAATTGTTTCAAACCCAATTGGGGGCCCAGCTCATTTGTCTATGATCTGTTTGGATTTGAAAATTTCTATTCTAAGTGTTGAATTTCAATGTAGTGCCTTTGTTTTGGGCTTTTCGGGGTATGGTTTGATTTTGGGTATGGATTGGCTATCCAGTAATGGGGCCATCCTTGATTGTGAGAAAAGGGTTGTTAGGCTCCTAACCCAGCTCGGTAATACTTTGGAAATTTCCTGTAATCCCTCGTATGCGGTTATGCTTAGTTATCTTGAGTCGCTAGATGCCTCTGTTGAAAATTTGCAATCAGTTAGAGTGGTCCGGGAATATCCGGATGTCTTTGAAGAGGTGAAGGGCTTGCCTCCGAAGCGGGAAATAGACTTCCGCATATATCTTGTAGATAATGCAAAGCCCGTTGCGTTGCCCGTTAGACATATGGCTCCACGAGAAAGGAAAGAGCTCAGTAAACAGATTAAAGAGCTTCTAGAAAAAGGGTTCATTAGGAGGAGCATTTCAGAATGGGGCGCTCCGGTGGTGTTCGCTACAAAGGCGGATGGTTCACTCCGTCTATGTGTTGACTATAGGGAGCTCAACAAGCTAACGAAAAAGAATAGGCATCCTCTCCCTAGAATTGACGATTTGTTTGACCAGCTTGTAGGAGCGTCTGTTTTCTCCCAACTCGATTTAGCAACCGGTTTTCATCAGCTTAGGGTGGCTGAAGATAGCATCGATAAAACGGCGTTCAGAACCCCAGACGGCTTCTTTGAATGGCTTGTCATGCCTTTCGGCTTGACAAATGCACCTGCTTACTTCGTGGACCTGATGAGTAGGGTATTTAGAGATTTCCTCAACAAATTCGTAGTGGTCTTCGTAGATGATATCCTTATCTTCTCAAAGAGTGAAGAGGAACATGCTCAACACTTAAGGGCAATCATGGAAACTTTGCGAGTCCATCAACTAAAAGCCAAATTCTCCAAATGCCACTTTTGGAGAGAAGAGGTGAGGTTCCTTGGGCACATAGTATCCAAACAAGGGTTAGCGGTGGACCCTGCGAAGGTAGTGGCGGTACAGGATTGGAAGACACCAAGGAATGCAACTGCGGTCCGAAGCTTTCTAGGACTAGCGGGTTTCTATCGAAAGTTTATAAGGGATTTTGCGAAAATCTCAGCTCCGCTCACGAAATTGACCAAGAAGAATCTAGTGTTCAATTGGGATTTGGATTGCGAATTTGCTTTCCAACGACTGAAAAGGGCTCTTACAAGAGCCCCAGTTTTGACGTTGCCAGATGGGAGCAAGATGTTCACTGTTTATACGGATGCATGTGGGACAGGGCTAGGCGCCGTCTTAATGCAAGAAGGAAGGGTAGTAGCTTATGGCGGGAGGCAGTTGAAAGCGCATGAAAAGAACTACCCAACCCACGATCTTGAGTTAGCCGCCATCGTCTTTGCACTCAAGCCTTGGCGACACTATCTCCTAGGTGAGAAGTTCGAACTTTACACTGACCATAAATCGTTGAAATATCTTTTCTCGCAGAAAGATCTTAACTTGAGGCAACAAAGGTGGATGGAGTTTCTTGCCTCGTACGATTTCGAAATCTCCTACACTCCGGGCAAAGGCAACGTAGTGGCAGACGCGTTGAGCCGAAAGAAATTGACCCTAAGCCTGTTGTTTGTTGAAAGACAAAGCCTAGAGTTTATAGCCAGTTTCGACTTTAGGCCTTCCTCCGATTTCGTACCAGGCCTGCTTGCATCTCTCGAAGTGCGCCCAACTTTAGTGGATTCAGTAGGGACAGCACAACGCGAAGACCCTCAACTTGTGGAAATAATTGATAGGCTAATTAGGGGTGAGACTTCAAGTCACCTCAACAGATATTCCATTGACGATAAGGGTTTACTAAGACGAGACGGAAGACTATGCGTCCCACAGACAAACGATTTAATAAGGAAGGTTCTCGAGGAAGCATATCACTCCAAGATGACGATACACCCAGGCGGGGATAAAATGTACAAAGATATAAAAAGGACTTTCTTCTGGAACGGCATGAAAAAGGACGTGGCAGAATTCGTTTCTAAGTGTATGGTGTGCCAACAGGTTAAGGCGGAACAGAAAAAGCCTGGCGGACTACTACATCCTCTGGAGGTCCCACAGTGGAAGTGGGATAGCATCTCAATGGACTTCATCGATGGGCTGCCTAGGTCTAGGAGAGGCAACACTAGCATTTGAGTAATAGTGGATCGGCTTACTAAAAGCGCCCACTTTTTACCTGTCAAAAGTAAAAGAACTGCCTCATCCCTAGCATCGCTTTATCTCAAGGAAATCGTTCGACTCCATGGAATACCATCTAGCATTGTTAGTGACCGAGACCCCATCTTCACCAGCGAATTTTGGCGGAGTCTGCAAGAAGCAGTAGGAACGCAGTTATGCTTGAGCATAGCCTATCATCCCCAAACCGACGGCCAAACAGAGAGAGTAAACAGAGTCTTGGAAGACCTTTTAAGGCTATGCGTCCTCGACTTCGGAGGGACATGGGAAGACCACCTTCCTTTGGTGGAATTTGCCTACAACAACAGCTATCAAGCAACCATAGGAATGGCGCCCTTCGAAGCTTTATATGGAAGACCGTGCCGATCGCCCACTTGTTGGTGGGAGTCGACGGATAAGCTCATACTTGGACCAGATATGATCCGAGAGACCTCAGAGAAAGTAGACTTAATACGAAGAAGGATGAAGACGGCCCAAGACAGACAAAAGTCCTACGCCGACAAGAGGAGGACCGACCTTGAATTTGAAGTTGGAGACAGAGTTTTTCTCAAGGTATCACCGCTAAGGAACGTTGTTCGTTTTGGAACCACAGGAAAACTAGCACCAAGGTTCGTAGGGCCATTCCCTATTATCGAGAAAATTGGGAAAATGGCCTATAGATTAGAGTTACCCGAGAAGTTGGCTGGAGTCCACAACGTTTTTCACGTTTCACATCTCCGAAAATGTCTACATGAGTCAGCCGAGGTGGTAGAGCCAAATATCCTCGAAGAGGCCGAAGTGGAACGCTAAGCAACCATAAGAAAAGTTCCAACCCGCATCTTAGGAACGGAAGTGAAGAAGCTACGCAACCGCGAAGTCAAGCTCGTCAAAGTTCAGTGGAGCGACGCCGAGGGAGACGCGACTTGGGAAACTGAAGCTAGAATACGCACTGCCTACCCTTTTCTATTCGAGGGTACATCCTTGATCTTTCTTTTTCCTTAAGTTGCGCTTTTATCTATCTTTTTAGGTATATTTCCTCGACCATATCTTTTAGGTAGAAACCCTTTGGATGGAAACATGTAGTTGAAACATGTTATGGATGATGGTTGCAAGTGGTTGCAAGTGATTGCTAGTGGTTGCTCGTGGTTGCATATACACACACAATCTAGGTTTTAGATCGGCTCAGTCACTTCATATTGCATATGCATATATGTTTGCATTCGTATATGGTTGAACTTTAATGTGTTGTCATATGGATGTTGCATTTGTATTGAATGATTGTGCACTCATGTAGAATCAAGAATAGGAAAATTTGCATACATAATGGATTCATGGCACTTACATAATTCGCATTAAGGAGGTCAACTGAATCAGTAGACCGCCTGATTTTGCATTAGATAAGTACATGTACACACACACTTTGCATATGATCATGAAGCATTAGAAGTCTTTTAAGTACAATGGATGCTCGTGTTTGATGGATGAGTAGATGGATGATTGGATGTTAGGATATACATTCCTCCTAACTTGAAGATTTCGGGGACGAAATCCTTTTAAGTGGGGGAGAATGTAACACCCCGAGAATTCTATAACTGTGAAATTCATGAATTAAAGTATAATCAAATTCAAATCAAAGAACTAAGGGAAACGGGATACGCCATTGCGTTCGTCTCGGAAAAATACGCGAAATAGAGTCCGAGTTTTCGAAAAACGGAGCCCGTATGAAGAAGATATGGCCTTCGGAAGTTTTGAATTAAATTTAAAAATTCAAACAGAATAAAATAATAATTAAAAATCGGGCCCAGTGGGCCAGGGCGGATAAACACCCGCCTAGGCCACCCAGGTCGACTGGGCTGTCGACCTGGGCTACCCATGTCGACAGGGCTGTCGACAGCCATGTCGACAGGGGTGTCGACCTGGTCGAGCCCAGTCAACCTGGCTGGCCAGGTCTGTGTTTGGTCGAATTTCTGTGGTCTGCTTTGTCACTAGGGCTAGGTGGCAAGTTTTTATTGGTCTCTCTTCCTAATGAATGGCTATGATCTAACCAAGCAACATCAAGGGTTCTAATCAATTCCTAACCTCTATATAAACAACCCTAGACTAAACCCTAATCTATTCATTCAAAATTAAGAACATAGCCGCCATGTTGCTGAGGAACGACTAAGAGTAGCCGCCAACTAGAGAGAGAGGATTAGGGAGAAAGTTCTAAAGCCTAAAGCAATTCAAGCAACCTAAAGCCAATCAATTCAACAAAGGAATTTGCGTCTTCAATCTCTAAATTAGAATTCGCCGCAACCATTGTAAGTAGAGTATTACTTTGGTATGAATAAACAATTGAGTTGATGTGTATGCTTGAATTGTGGCAGTAAAAGTAATTCATACTTATGCGTTCTTATCAATTTGTATACGTTTGGATATTCTTGAATTATGTTATAAAGAACTACATGCGGTAGTTCTATGCAAGTAAACGTTTGGAATATTTCAAAAATTATGTAATCTATGTTGAAGCTACATGTATGTAGTTGATTGAAATTCATTCCATCATGATGTATATTTTGTGCATAAATCATTTTGCAAGTAATTGAAACAAGTTTGGTTGTTATAGTTCATATGAAGCTATGTTGGAATTTTGACACCATAATCCATGTATTAAGTCATGCTTTTGCAAACTTATGAATATGGCTAGGCTATGAATGATATTTGGCATAATTGAAATCCATGTTAGTTCTATATTGTTAAAATGACATATGTGAGACATGGCTAGGTTAGACTCAAAAATCCCCTTTTTGCAAGTTTAAAACAAACACCATGATTAGGAATATTTATGCATAAGTATATTTATACCATCGTTATGTGATTAGACTTAAACCATGATTAAGTTGAACTATGCTTTTGTAACAAAGTATCCCCTTTGTAAACATGTAGAGACCTTATGAACATGACTTGTTTATGTTTATGCCATGAACAAATTTAACTTTACTTATGCCATGCTTATGTTTGACATTATGCCGTGTTTATGCTAAAAGTATTTATGACATGCTTATGTTTGACATTATGCCTAAATAAGAATATAGGTTCATGTTGTAGTTAAACCTATGCAAGTTCACATGCTTTGATTCATGTCACCTATGTTACCACTATGCAAGTACACCAATTTCTATTTTGTATTTCCAACGTCGTATTGCAAGTTCATGCGCTCACCTTCCCCTCTTTGTGTATACGCCATAAGCCTCCCCTTTTCGCATGGCTAAATTGGGCTTTAAAAGGCTAAGCCCAATATATATATGAACGGACGTGTAAAACGGGGGAAAATAACGTTGGGTTAAAATTACTAATGAATGAAAATATAAAATAGAAAGGCCCAAGTTCAAGCATGGGTTGGGCCCATGATTGGTGTAACCTTTACACCATTAACTTAATAATGGGCCGCAAATATTTACATATAAGAAATAAAGAAGAATGACAAGATATGTAGAAAATACGATGTGTTTAACCCGAGGTTGGATTGAGTTGTGATGTAAACCTGCCCGGAACCGCCCGGCTGTCCAGTAGTCACAACAATACCTATCCAATGTGGGAGGTTAAACATGGAGCCCAGCAAGGACCCGAGGTTAGACTGAGTTGTGGCGTAAGACTGCCCGGAACCAACCGGCAACAGGCAGCCACAACAATACCTGTCTAATGTGAGAGGTCAGGGCCTTAATAAGACAATTAAGGCTGAGTCAGGATTGTTAGGATTAAGTGGACTAAAGACTTAATCAAAATGGAACATGCTAAACTAAACGGACTGGTGGGGGTTAGGTAGGAAACACTTAACCAACTTAGCATGTTGGCTAGAGATAGAAAACCTAGTAACGGGGGACCCTTTTCAGCAGTAACCCTAAAAGGTGTATCAGGATACCCTGAAACTAGGCAGGGTGGGGCACGATTACTGGGCTGATTGTAAGAGGTCAAAGTGACGGCGGTGGTGTAGCAGTGTAGGTTCTAACGGAGTGCGGGCGTGCACACACTCCGGCGCAGAAAAATAAGGCACTGGGCACCAGTAGCATACCTGTGCACTCTAAGGTTGTGTCGGGTTGCCACTATGGGACTTGATACACCCCATGGTGGGACCAGCATAGGTAACTACAGACATCGGGGGCCGTAAGACACATGTAACTATGCGAGTAGGAGCCGATCGTCAGTGAATGGATCACATCACCCTGATTATGGGGTGCCAGTTGGAAACTAGTTTATATGGGTTCAGAGATTAACATGGGGTACGATAGTATATTCGACCCTAGACAACTTAACCAAGTTATAATGCATGCCCACTTCCTGTTTATACTTATCATACCCAGTTCTTTATTCATAGACAAAGTAGTACTAGACTTACTCAGGCTTTATGTCTGACTCTATTTTTCTTTCGTCTTCTTTCTTCCGTTCCCCCCCCCCCCCCCAGGTCCTCAGGGAGGGAACACAGCAGCTTGACCAACCTTAACATCCAGGTTGAAGAAGAGAAATGTATTGCTTGGACTTTCCTGTTTTGAACTATGGCTTTGGACAATCCACTATGGGGCTTTTGCAGTTTATCTATGTTTTATTTATGATTCTTTAAATCATGTACTCAAGACAGATTATGAAAGTGTTATGTTATGTTTTTGGAAAGGATGTTGTTGTAACACGTATTTGACTTTATGAAATAAAAGTTTGTTGTTCTTCCGCTGTTTACAAATATGTGTTCTTATATCTGTCTTGTATATCTGTGACTTGTACTTATAAACCTCCACCAAAATTAGGGCATTCCCTTTGAGAGTGACCCTAACGGAGGTGGGGTGTTTCATAACGCAACTGGAATTTCTCTCCTTCCTCTTCCTCGTTTATATTTCCAGAAAACATTCAACCCATCATTCACTAGAAAAACGCCTGTTTTGCAAACCTGCCACAGTCGAACGGAGCCACAAGAGATGATCATGGCCGCTGAATATACTGATCTTGACGTACTCTTTTTTTTTTTTTTTATAGAATTCATGAAATCATTTATGGATTGAGAGAAAATGTGGAATTAAAATTGGAGATCGCTGGCCTTCCATTAGAAATGGGCGGCGGCCATTGATTAGGGCGGCGGTTGATAAGAAATGGGATTAGGGTTAAGGAAGTAAAAATGAGATTATATAGTGGTGGAAATTATTATCTTCATTCCTTTATTTAATTAATATTTTTTTATTTATATATGAGGTCTGAAGATTGTAAATATATAAAAAGAAGAGAGAACAAAAGGGGAATAAAAGGAATAGTTTTATATCTATAAATGAATTTGAATGATAAATAGAAGAGGAGAGAGAGCAGAGAATAAACGCACAAGTTATTTCCCCTATATGCCTCTTTATATTTATAACAAATTAAATGCTTGCTTTTTTCCCAATTTTTTAAGTTATGCAACCTTTTTAAATTTCAAAACATGCAATATTAAATAACGTAATGACATGTTTTCATATTATAACATAATGACATGTTGTCATAATTTATTTAGAGTCTACATATTATTTCAAATCAACCTACTCAATGCTTATGTAAGAATAAATAAATGAATATACATAAATGGAGTTGATTTGTTTTTGAGGAGAGATAATAAAAGGAAAGGAAGAACAAAGAAAATAGAAGGATGTAGGTTTAAGAAATAAGAATACGTGTGTGAAAATAGCACAAAGAGTAATAAATTAATAGATAAATAATAGAAATGAATGCGGAATTAATGGAAGAAAATATGTTTTGATTTTATTATTAATTATCATAAAACTCTTATATTAAAGTTTTTTAACAAAACAATAACTCAACTACTGTTTTCTATTATTATCAATTGTTTGAAGTTAATTATTACAAATATACATACAACTTGATATTAATTTTAGTTGTAATAAACCACTGTTTATCTAATTACAAATAAATGTTTATTGGAAACAAAAGCATGAAACTGATGTATATAAACATATATAAGGAGAAAAACAATAAATGATTTGATAACAATCAATCAATATTACAATTTTAATTTATTTACATTATAGCAAAAATTAATATATGTTAATTAGTAATTAATGTAAGTTACAAACATAAGAAAGAAATTTAATATATTTATAACAATATAATGTATAACTAGTGGTATATATATTTGGAGTTTGGAATCATTCAAACATGTGTAAATAGTAAATTTATAATGGAAGCAATGGCAAGAGAATGATACAATTTATAAATGAACGTTGCAAACAGAGAAGAATTAATAGAGATAATAGTTAAATTGAGTAAGCAATCAATTAAGAAAAATTAATTATGAAATGAATGACATTAATTAATAAATTGAGTGGTTTAAGATACATACGTTTTGAAATTGGAATTATGTAATGTGTGAATATAAAAAGGAAACATAATAATGGAGAAATAGGGATGGACCATTATATATATATATATATATATATATATATATATAGTGTTCCAATCCCTTAATCACATTAAAGACCCATTAAACCACTTTCTCCTATTCAGGCCCAATTCATTTCAATTCACAAAAGTTGTAATTCTATGTGTCATTTACTATTCAACAAAATGAATATTTTGTGCGTCATTCTAATTCTAACAAAAATGAATATTTTGTTTTGCAACAAAAATAATACTTTTTCTTAAATAAAAATGATACATTTCATTCTCTTTATTGTAAACAAAAATTACAATGCAAACTTTTTAATGTAAACGAAATGATACATTATATTTCAATTGTGTAAATTAATGCGACACAACAATGGTTTTATTTTGCCTATATGACAAAAATGCAAACTTTTTTATATGACAAAAATGCAAACTTTTATTACCTTGAAAATGAAATCTTTTCATTTCAACAAAATGACAATGTAACTTTTTAATTTAAGCCCCTTTTTTTATTTTGTAAAATACCAACTCTAAAATTGTATTTTTACTGTAAAACTTTTTATTCAAATTATATATATATATATATATTTTCTTCTATTTTTTAATAATTATTTAAAATTAGAAATTTTAAATCTGGACTCATTTTCAACAAAATTTCTAAAAAAATAAAATTTTTGATTGTTATTATTTAAAATAAATTATTTTAAACAACCAAAACTCATTAAAATAACTTAAAATAAAATTTTTAATTGGCCCCAAAATTCAGGGTTGTTACAATTAACTTCTTTAACTCTATTCGAATAAACTATATTCGATTAACTCCTTTAACTCTATTCGAATAAACTATATTCGATTAACTCTTATTCGATTAACTAATATTCAACTAACTCTTATTCGAATAACTAATATTCGACTAACTCTTATTTGAATAACTAATATTCGATTAACTCTCTTCGAATAACTAATATTCGATTAACTCTCTTTGAATAACAAATATTCGATAACTCTCTTTCGAATAACCAATATTCAATTAACTCTCTTCGAACAACTAATATTCGATAACTCTCTTCAAATAACCAATATTCGATAACACTTTTTCGAATAACCAATATTCGATAACCCTTTTTCGAATAACCAATATTCGATTAACTCTCTTCGAATAACCAACATTCGATAACTCTCTTTCGAATAACCAATATTCGATTAACTCTCTTCGAATAACCAATATTCAATTGACTCTCTTCGAATAACCAATATTCAATTAATTCTCTTCGAATAACTAATATTTGATAACCTCTTTTCGAATAAACTATATTCGATTAACTCCTTTCTTCGAACGACCTTATTCGATAACTTTTTCTTCGAATAAACTATATTCGCATAACTCGAATCCAACTAACTCTAATTCAATTAACTTTATTCGAATAACTAATATCCGACTAACTCTTGTTCGATTAACTCTAATTCGATTTACTCTATTTGATTAACTCTAATTCGATTTACTCTATTTGGTTAACTCTAATTCGATTTACTCTATTTGATTAACTCAAATCAATTAACTCTATCGAATAACTCTAAGCGATTAACTTTTATTAATTAACCTTATTTGATTAGCTCTAATAAATTACTCTATTCGAATAACTAATATTCTATTAACTCTATTTACTTAACTCTATTGATTAACTCTAATCGATTCACCCTATTCGATTAACCCTATTAGAATAACTCTATTCGATTACTCTATTCGAATAACTCTATTTCGATTTACCTCTAACTGGTTAACTAATTGATTAACTCTAACTGGTTAACTCTATTCAACTAACTCTAATCGATTTACTTTATTCGATTTAAATCTATTTGATTAACTCAAATCAATTAACTCTTTTATATAATCCATTAAGTTTGATTTCGTATTTAAAAAAAATATTCCATTTCCAAATTCTATATATACTTCTATTTATAGAATTATTCATACAAAATCTCTTTTCTATTTCTAACACTTAAATCTCCTTTCAAATTCCCTTTTTATAACACTATTTATTTCATAAATAAATATTTCCATTTATAATCTATTTGTAAATGTTTTTACAAATATTTCCTTTTTAATTCTATTTGTAAATGGTTTACAAATATTCCTTTCAATCCTATTTGTCTTATAAATATTTTTCCTTTTCTATAATTCTTTTCCTTTTATATATAAAATCCATTGATTTTATACAAATAATTCATTTTCGAAATACACTTTAAGAATCCCCTTTTCTACATCCCAGTATTTATTTGGTACTTAAAATACCAAATAACAATGATTGACATCATTCAAACACACATAATCAACACAGATTATATATCACATCACATATTACAATATATGAAAACAACAGTATTGTAAATATTGAGGAATCCGGTCGGATCCCTCCAACCTGTTTCCTTGCATCTACAGATGTTAAACAATATAATAACACCAACTTCATTTCGATATGAAATATTCTGTTAGACAGAATCAATATTTGCTTAACGATTTATATATATATCGTTATCTATAATTTCAACCAATACATAAGAAATTCAACCAAACAATCATCACACGGCAGTCAATCAGCATTTATCATTACTAGATTATATTTATAAAAATATAACTGATAGAGTTGGTGAGTTTTACTCACATTGGACAGTTATCGTTAAATAACGATTAACTATCTTTGATTTGACGGACAATTTATTTTGCTATAAATTGTAACGAGCTCCAATTCACTTCCATTCAGTTCCATTGCGTAGCTCTCGTCCATACGATCCTAACTAATCTGACCGTTCGAAATTCTGATATCATACGAGAGAGTTATGCATTTTTAAATTTATATACTAATTTAAATTTAACATAAACCAACTATTATTCACATTGGGCTTTAATTACCATGTCGGCCCAATACCCTAACTAGGCCTACTCGCACCCAACTAAGCCTCTTCTTCTTCCAGGAAGAAACTACGCGGTTTCCTCCACTCGAACACACCATTAGCTGACTATTTCCTCCACTTATCTCCTCCTTATTTAACCTTTAAATCAAACTAAAAACATGGCGATAACCCTCGTCAAAAACCCTATCTCTCCACCCCATTTTCACTCAATTCGAACTGACCTTCATCGTCGCGGCTCCCCGCATCCAACGCGCAAGAATAATATAAGTACCAAACTTTTTAATAACATAAACCCACCAAAATTTCCCAAATGATGTTAAACTCCATCACAAACAACAACATACACTCCAACTTTGCATTGCTTCTCCAAAAACCCAATAATTCGAACTTAGGGTTCGCTGTGAACAATTTGAGCGAAAATAATATCGTGAAACTTACTGAAAGCCACATCATATCGAAGTATACGCTTTAACGATCACTACAGATCAAACGAAATCCAATTTGGTTGAGATTTCGATTTTTAAATGATTTTACCAAGGATTCTTCTTCACGTTGGGAAGTAACCTGGTGGCGGCAAAAGAAACGCGCATGTTGACCAGTCAGGGATGAAATTAGGTTTAGTAGAAAGTTAGGTATTTATAGGATTTACAAAATATCTAGATATTTTTGTGTTTTTATATTAAGGATGAATGTTTTCAATTCCAACAATCACACATGATACCCAAAAATCATGGAAATTGACATGCAGCTAGAGTTTGACATTACAGACCCAACGAATCTGGTTTCGTCGAATTCCGACTCCGTTTACTCACACAGCGTGTTTTTAGCCGTCAAAATATTGACTGTTTTTCACATTAAAAATCTGTACAGCCACACAGTGACCCCAAAAATAACGAAACTTGGAATTTAACAATAATTTAATATTATTGATCCAACAAAATTAGTTTCATCGAAAACGGAGGTCGTTTGCAAAGCTTGCTATTTTTAAAGCTCTAAATAACCCATTTAAATAAATATATATATATATATATATTTAAAAATAATTAAATTAAATATAAATAAATTTATATTATCGTATATATTCACAATAGAATATCATACAGCTTTAACTAGATTTATAACTTGATATTCATGTCCTGGTTGAATCGATATTAAATTTATATTGAAAAAATCCATTTTAAAATTAAATAAACCGTTATGGTTTTTAAATGGTTATGGCGTTGTTTTTCTGAAAATTTTATTTGGACATAACTCAAAATATACACAACAAAATCCCGATTTTTCTCTTCCATTAGAAAAATGTACTTCACCAGCTCTGAATGTTTCTTGTTTCATAGAAATCCGATTTAAAACGGATTATGTGTATTCATTTGAAGTTCAAATCGCCAAATCACGAACTATCGCGATGTTACGGGCTCGATTATAATTATAATATAATTATACATTCAAATTGTCGTTATTTAAATATATTCGTTATTATAATTCAACTCTAAACTGAATTATATATTTTGAATTGCCCAATTCACACCATATTGCTATTTCTGCTAATTCTGATTATTTCAGAATTAAATGTATTATTTAATTATTATATTAATTAAATAAAATCTAAATATTTAAATTCAACTCGCTTTAAATTACCAAACCAATATTCAAGTAATTAAATAATTTAATAATTATATCGCTGGAATACGGGACATTATAATTATCTTCTGATTGTAAAGTATATAGTGATGCTTACATATATAAATGGACATACTTGTGCATATCTGTTGTGTTTAAGTCACTATACCGTTCTTATGCAAATTGGGATTAATATATAGAAATGCAAGACCAGGAATAGAAAAGAAAATATAGTGATCAATATAGTTAGTAAAACTCACTGTTAATCTCCATTTTTGAATCATCACTTGAACATCTTACTGTTGCGGCCTTGTATATTTATATACATATACATGTATATGATATGTGAAACCGAATCTATTGAGTTATATGTTTGACTTGGATGTGTTGTTGCGTATTAGCTATAACAGGAGAGGCCATCCGTTGACATGTGAAAATGATGTGTCGATTGGTTATGGCCCTTTGGGTAGGTTCAGTTGAATTAAAAGGACAAACATCAATTGTAGAAGTAAAACCAAACACAACATTGTAATACAAACAAAGACTGAAGCAGTAACAGAACCTCTGTGAAATATTTAATCACCATACACATTGGAGCATATAAAAGCATACCATGTATAACACCGAAAGATAAATAATATATATACAAGTCTATTTTCAGCATGCCCATGCTCATTACTTGAATCAAGGGGTATTAATGCATCACTAAGGGAGTAGTTGTCCATCATTAGTTTCAAACAATATGCTCACTAGATTTAAAAAAAAAACAGAATTAACAAAACCGGGAGGAAAAGGGGAGGAGGCAAAACAAGATTAAAAAATGAGATGGCGCGAAGTGATTTACCTGATCGAACTGAAGTTTTCAAACTAGGCGGCATTATAAAAATTTGGAACAGAGATTGGAGTCAGTTCAGGCACTGGAAATAGGCTTGCGGATAATGATGGTGTTTGCATGGATTGTGACAGAGGCGAGATAGCCAAAGTGTTAGTGGTGCATGTGCACGGTGTGCATTGGGCTGAGGAGCAGTAAGGAAAGTAAGAAAAAGGAAAACAAGAAGTGAGGGGAAACCAACAACAGATTGGAAAGAAAGTAGGAATAAGATATGAAAAGAGAAGAGTGGGTAGAGTGGTTTGCACCACGGTGCATGGTCTTGTGATGGCTTTCACAAGTAGTTGATCAAGCAAGAAGTGAGAAAAGAAAGAAGTGGATAAAAACAGCAGTAAGGAAAATATGGGAGGGAACATCAACGGTTTGCTTTAATGCATGAAAGGAAGAAACTGTGATGCGTGTAAGGGGGAATCAGTTCATGGGTAATGGGCTTCGAGCAACCAGTAAAAAAAAGAATTAGAAAAAAATGTTTTAGTTAAATTTGAAATGAAAAAAAATGGGATATAAAGATAATCATATATATATATATATATATATATATATATAAGCTGAATGAAGAAGATTTGAATAAATTGTGTGGTTCGTAAGGGTGTAGTCGAGCCGAGAGGTGGTGTACGCAAGTAATTCAACAGAAGTCAGCGAATTTTAAACTTTTCGATTTAAAATGAATTAGTTTATTGAATAATTAAAAGTAGTTTTATTTACTAGATATCATTTAAATTTAAATTGAATATAAATAAAGTTGTGAACTGAATTAACACGTAAACTACCGATCAACAATGATATGTAAATACAGTAAATTCTGAATTGATGGTTCGATTAATTAATATATGTATTAAGTTGTCTATAACTAGTAAATCATTTATATTGATTAGTGAAAATAAACACCATTCCATTTTTGATTTGATTGACTGAATTGTTTTGAACACCATATTAGTAGAAATAAACACTGTGCTAATATATCGGTTTGACATATTTTATTAGTTCATATATGATGCTGAGATATTATATTATCAGTTGATAATTCTGAATTGTATTCATATGAGTGTTTATGCAAATTAGGTTAACAACCTGAATGTCATCAGAACTATTATATACCATCGGAGCTGCTAAGTTGTTTTCTGTAAAGCAACTTAGAAATGAACTTGAGTTTTTGGTAATTGGAAATAAATTGTTTTGAAGAAACGATTAAGCTGGGTATTTTAAATTAATTATATTATTAGTTAACTTAAAGGAAAAGATTAATTATAATAAATTAATTAGGTTGTGTAGGGTTGATTTAAATCAACTTTTTAAATGGAAATTTGATTATTAATTTAATTTTTGTTGATTAATTTAATAAAAGAAGTTTTGATAAATGGTTGTTTAAAAACTTTAAATGTTTAAATTAACAGATCAGGCAGGATAATTTTAGTTTAAATCGTCCAAGATGATATATTTTTAACTTAATTGGTCTCTTAATTAAGCAAGTTCTAAAGATAGTTTTTAGTTTTTTAAAGAAATAGGAAATCAAGTCGATGTACATGAATTAAATTCTCTGATTTAATATTTAAGTAACCAAGTTAATTTAATAAATGTTTCCAAGACAACAATGTTGTTTGAAATGGTTTAAGATTTGGAAATCAATTGGATTTACAAATGTTGGTTTGACATCGAACTTCTACGAGTCTTGACGATAAGAATGATCTTGATTCAAGGTCTGAGAGGTAATTAAAATACCCCAACTTGATCGATTTCACCATTATCCGATAATTCATGTTAGTTTGTGTTCAGGATGAGTGTAAGAGTTAAATATCATTTCAGTAATAAAATGGATACTCAAGTATGAGATTATCACATAAGATTTGATAATATAATTTTCTAAGCTAATAATACTTATGTTTTGAAATATATACATATATATATACATATATATATATATATATGTAAACAAAGTTAATATTTGAATCTAAATAATTTGGATTATTTAAATAAGGCTTAGCAGATCCAATGGAAACAAATATGTTTATTTTATTTATATTTGATAGTTAAATCACCGACTATCAAATTTGGACCTTTTACGTTTTCGTTTCGAAGAGTCCAGAATTTAGTTCCACTTCGATTCGATTTTTTTGTTCCAAATCAGAGATTATTAAAGACGGAGTTTATGCAAGGGCTGTTCTGTTTACAGAGTAGTGCCTTCGGTTTGTCCAGTCTCAGGACAACTTGTATGGACGAATGTCTGACAAAGTATGCCTAATAGATCGCGTAAGTTGATCTTTTCAAAACTATATTTGGTGGCGGAGAAATTCGTTTCCGTTAGCTTTATACCTGTGGTTTTGGGGAGACCAATTTGTGATTTGATGGGTTTGACGATGTGGCATTCAAAGTGAATGAAGAAGTGTTATATTAAAAGGTAAGTTCAGCCTCAAGCCTCACAACCGGGAAATGATAAAAATCGGGCAGGCAGCATGGCTATGTGGGTCGCTCCCATTAGGGTGTATTGTCACATATCTAGAGAAATTCATTTTGCTTCTTTAATCTACCGATGTTGTCCCTTTTGGGAAACGATGGGTAGCTCCCAACCGTTTATATTCGATACACTCAAGCGAAATGAGTGTTCGGTCATGTGTGGGCCGGTTTGCAAGACGTTCTTGTTGAACCCAGTGTATTCCTCTCTAGAGATACACTATCGGCAGGTGGTTCCATACCTTGTCATACTGGGAATCTAATCTCCAATAAGAGCCCGTGGTTTCGATTGTACACTATATATGTAGAGCGTGAGATGCAAGTGTTCTGCTAGATTGATATTTAGTTGAATTTAGACATTATCATGATATCAGAAGAATATCGTTTTCAAAATATTTTGGGTTATCGTAAGTTAAAAACCATCCATGTTTATATGTGGATCGGTCTTACGATTATCTTTTCTTTCAAAACGTTTTTGAAAGTTAAACAAGTGTTTTAGGTTCTCATAATGAAAAAATCCATTCCGTTTTTATGGCGTGGTCTTATGAAATATACTTTATCAGAATCAGTTTGTTTTAAAGTCGTTTACTTACACCACTCCCATGACTGACCCAGAGTTTATTTTCCATGCTTTCCCTAAACTCTTGGGTGCCCAAATTTGTACGGGCAGTCCAATAGTTCAGGACTTTACAAATTTATCTGGAGGAGCTTGGAGCAAGAGACTTCAACGTCAAATATTTAGGGTTTATTTCCGTTGTATTGTATATGTGATGTACTCTGATGATGTATGTAAATAAAGATACAGTTTCTATTTCAAAGTGATTATTTATATATTATATTTTATTCCGCTGCGGTTGTGAGATTCTGTGTTGTTGTTCAGTTCGATCTTCTATCTATTTTATTCTATTCTAATTTTCTATCTTTCTACTCCTAATCCTCTAACTTCTTCCTATTAATGATTCGTATTTTTGTGCATTTTGGATAGGATGTGGGTTGTATTCAGTCAGGTCAAATAGTATGGATTTGCGGGTCATTACAGTTGGTATCAGAGTTGAAGGTTGAGTAGTAACCTTGGCTTTGTGGCATAACTCGATAGAGATGGGGTTAGTAATACCCTAGATTGAATTTGAGTGTATATATATGAACATTATTTTTTAATTGATTTAAAAATTGTTTTATTTTGTGATGATTAGTTTGTTGAGCGGTTTATGAATTCTGGTCGATTCAGGGTGTACAACTGTATCGATAGGCGTTTCTAAACTCTCGAGCAGAGAAATTCGATACAGAAATGTTTTAAGATGGGAAAATGAAATAAATTTACCCAAAATTATATTTTGATATAAAAGAATGATTTTCTGAAAATATTATTGTATATGAATGTGTCGATTGTTGTTATTATAATCAAATAGGATTATAAACATAAAAATTGTTATATGTTAAACCAAATTGATTTTGTATAAGGATAAGATATACAAATAAGACAAACTGGAAAATTGTTTGAGTAAAACAAATTGTTTTGTGAAAATTCAAAGGTTTTAAATTGTAGTGGAATCAAGATATGTGATTTCAAATGGGTTTAGAATAAAATCTGAAAATTTGGATTCTGGAATTTGAAAATTTAGCAGAAGTTAAGAAATTAGAACCTAACAGGAGATTGGTTGAGAAAAATGATTTTCTAGTAATGATCTGATGTTGATTTCGGTCTTCGGGGTAGATATTTAGAGAATTATTTTCTTATCGATTTATGGTCAGGAACCGATGAATGTAGGAAAATAAAAATAATTGGAAATGTTTTCCAATTGTAAATAACAGATATTTCTAGTTATGAAAATGATTGTGATTGATAACAAATTGCTGGTGTAATGGATATTTTGGTTGCTGTAAAATGTTCGGTATGCAACTTTTGTATTGTGGATGCCCTATTTGTTGTGATTGCTAGGGGATGGTCCATGTTTTGGTATAAGTTTATAACTATAGAGATAATTACAATCTCCTCGTTACTCTTTAATTTCGGGGACGAAATTCTTTTAAGAGAGGTAGATTGTAATGTCCCGGTTTTTAATTGCTTTCGTAATACAATTTATTTTGGATTTATTTTGATAACAGATTTAAATAATAATCAACGAATAATAAATATTGAGAAAAAACTCTAAGTGTGTATATATTTTAGTGGTTTAAAGTTTATTTAACCAGTGTATATATGTAAATAAAAAGCAGTTAATAATATTGTATCATTTTGATTTGTATTTTTAAGTGTTTTAAACTCTGGATAAAAATGTAAAAAAAAAAAATATTGAATAATAATTATTTAAAAATGTTGTGTGTACATTTTCATTTGTCCTATATAAATATATACAAATGTTGTTTTAAAATTTGTTTGTATTTAAAACTTGTTTAGATACCTGAATTTGATTTAAAATTTATAAGCAAATAAGGACAAATGTTTTATAATTGCTATCAATAATGTACATCCCAGCTTATATACATACTAATACCAAAACACATATGCATTGAATAGTTGAAGTACTTAACAACCAAGTAAAAAAGAACTGGACGTAGTATATAGCTAGGAAGATTTGATGGGACATAGCTTAGCATCTCACTGTCAATCAATTGAATACATTTACTCAGAAGCCTATACCTGGTAGTCTTTAGGAGTGAAAATCCTTATAGGCTGCAGTACATTACTTAAGGGAAAAGCAAAATTTTGAACATGTATTTGCACATGGCCATAGTGTGTATGATTGATAAGAAATGGGAAAGTGACTTAGTAAGGCATTTTCAATAAAACAAGTAGAGACAGCCTATCTACCTTCTAGTGCCCCTATTTCTACCCTACATACTTCAAGAGTAAGTCTTGAATTCCATATAAATACGTTGCATACACTCACACAATGAAACGCCAATCTGAAACAAAACAATGGTAGACAAGAAAGCTAAAATCTGAAGCTAAGAACCAAATTAGGAGCAAAGGAATAGTAGACAAGATCACCCAAAAACAAGTGAAGAAAACAGTTAACTAATGAGAACCTGGGACTGTCCAAAAATCAGCGAGCATAGTGAGTAAACCTCCTCTTCCCTTTAAAATTTCTGTTGCTAATTTGGATGTATGATAGTGCAAGCCTTATGTATATATGATTAAATGCTACTTATTGTGTGTATGTGTCGAATCAAGACAAGTCTGCGTATTTAAAACTTGAAAATTGGAATTTGCGTCAAAACAGTAACATATCATAGTGAGTAAACTCTCTCTTTCATTTATTTACACATGTTTGCACCACCTATATAAATGTATTTATGCTCCTGGATGAGGTTTATTAGTTAGCTATGTCTTCATATCCAACTGGAAAGAGATGGTATAAAATAGGAACAACACTGTGATCAATTGAAAACCTGGGAAAAATAAAATGCAACCTATTGTATAAAAATAAAAACAAATGGATAAAAACAGTAGACAAAACTTAGTGAGTAAAATTGCATTTGCCATTCAAATCCTGTTAATCTATATGATGGGACAAACTTGTATATATAGATTTAGATGCCCCTGAGTGTGTGTGTTAATTCAATTCAGTCGGCATATCAAAACTTGAAAATCTGGAAATAGCTAAGAACAGAGAAAAAGGTGAGTAAATTTCCCCATTTGTTTTACTGATCTTGCAAATACATATATATGTGTGTTGATGTGGTTCTTATAAGATCTTGGAAAGAATAAAACCTGTAGTGAATAAGTGGCATCAAAATATTAAATCTGGAAACACAAAAAGGATAAAAAAAAGAACCAGTGAACAAAGAACTAAAACAACATACATGTTGTGAGTAAACTTCCCATTATCTTTTGATTGTAAAGTATATAGTGATGCTTACATATATAAATGGAAATACTTGTGTATATATGTTGTGTTTAAGTCACTATATCGTTCATATGCAACTTCGAATTAATATATAGAAATGCAAGACTAGGAAAAGAAAAGAAAATATAATGATCAATATAGTTAGTAAAACTCACTGTTAATCTCCATTTTTGAATCATCACTTGAACATCTTACTGTTGCGGCCTTGTATATTTATATACATATACATATACCTGTATATGATATGTGAAACCGAATCTATTGAGTTATATGTTTGACTTGGATGTGTTGTTGCGTATTAGCTATAACAGGAGAGGCCATCTGTTGACATGTGAAAATGATGTGTCGATTGGTTATGGCCCTTTGGGTAGGTTCAGTTGAATTAAAAGGACAGACATCAATTGTAGAAGTAAAACCAAACACAACATTGTAATACAAACAAAGACTGAAGCAGTAACAGAACCTCTGTGAAATATTTAATCACCATACACATTGGAGCATATAAAAGCATACCATGTATAACACTAAAAGATAAATAATATATATACAAGTCTATTTTCAGCATACCCATGCTCATTACTTAAATCAAGGGGTATTAATGCATCACTAGGGGAGCTGTTATCCATCATTAGTTTCAAACAATATGCTCACTAAATTTTAAAAAAATAAAAACAGAAGTAACGAAACCGGGAGGAAAAGGGGAGGAGGCAAAACAAGATAAAAAAGGAGATGGTGCGAACTGATTTACCTGATCGAACTGAAGTTTTCAAACTAGGCGGCATAAAAATTTGGAACAGGGGATTGGAGTCAGTTCGGGCACTGGAAATAGGCTTGCGGATAATGATGGTGTTTGCATGGATTGTGACGGATGCGAGATAGCTAGAGTGTTAGTGGTGTGTGCATTGGGCCAAGGAGCAGTGGGGAAAGTAAGAAAAAGGAAAAGAAGAAGTGAGGGGAAACCAGCAACAGATTGAAAAGAAAGAAGGAACAAGACATGAAAAGAGAAGAGTGGGTAGAGTGGTTTGCACCACCGTGCATGGTCTGGTGATGGCTTTCACAAGTAGCTGATCAAGCAAGAAGTGAGAAAAGAAAGAAGTGGATAAAAACAACAGTAAGGAAAATATGGGAGGGAGCATCAACGGTTTGCTTTAATTCATGAAAGGAAGAAACTGTTATGCGTGTAAGGGGGAATCAGTTCATGGGTAATGGGCTTCGAGCCACCAGTAAAAAAAAGATAAAAATGCTTTTGTTAATTTGAAATGAAAAAAAGGGGATATAAAGATAATCATATATATATATATATATATAAGCTAAATGAAGAAGATTTGATTAAATTGTTTGGTTCGTAAGGGTGTAGTCGAGTCGAGAGGTGGTGTATGCAAGTAATTCAACAGAAGTTAGCGAATTTTAAACTATTCGATTTAAAATGAATTAGTTTATTGAATAATTAAAAGTAGTTTCATTTACAAGATATCATTTAAATTTAAATTGAATATAAATAAAGTAGTGAACTGAATTAACACGTAAACTACCAATCAATAATGATATGCAAATACAGTAAATTCTGAATTGATGGTTCGATTAATTAATATATGTATTAAGTTGTTTATAACTAGTAAATCATTTATATTGACTAGTGAAAATAAACACCATTCCGTTTTTGATTTGATTGACTGAATTGTTTTGAACACCATAGTAGTAGAAATAAACACCGTGCTAACATATCAGTTTGACATATTTTATCAGTTCATATATGATGCTGAGATATTATATTATCAGTTGATGATTCTGAATTGTATTCATATGAGTGTTTATGCAAATTAGATTAACGACCTGAGTGTCATCTGAACTATTATATACCATCGGAGCTGCTAAGTTGTTTTCTGTAAAGTAACTCAGAAATGAACTTGAGTTTTGATAATTGGAAATAAATTGTTTTGAAGAAACGATTAAGCTGTGTATTTTAAATTAATTATATTATTAGTTAATTTAAAGGAAAAGATTAACTATAATAAATTATTAAGGTTGTGTAGGGTTGATTTAAATCAGCTGTTTAAATGGGAATTTGATTATTAATTTAATTTGTGTTGATTAATCTAATAAAAGAAGTTTTGATAAATAGTTGTTTAAAAACTTAAAATGTTTAAATTAACAGATCGGGCAGGATAATGGTAGTTTAAATTGTCCAAGATGATATATTTTTAACTTAATTAATCTCTTAATTAAGCAAGTTCTAAAGATAGTTTCTCGTTTTTTAAAGTAATAGGAAATCAAGTCGATGTACTTGAATTAAATTCCCTGATTTAATATTTAAGTAACCAAGTTAATTTAATAAATGTTTCCAAGACATCAATGTTGTTTGAAATGGTTTAAGATTTGGAAATCAATTGGATTTACAAATGTTGGTTTGACATCGAACTTTGTAACGACACGGATTTCGCTCAGACCTAATCGATCGCTAAATCGACCAAGACCGTTCGAATCCCGCATACGCTAACTCTGGGTATACAACACATCAGAACAAATAACATAAGACTTTTATAAACATCATAATAATGTTACATCAGAGCACAGAATATCAGAGTATATCGAAATATGATACACAGCGGAAGATAAATTTACATAAATGTAATACAGTGCACAACGGAAATATAAACTACACAGTGGAAGACTGTAAATGCATGGACACAGCTTAAAGCTTCAATCCAGAATCCTGCTCAATACATCTGCAAAATAAAACTACTCGACTGCCCATTTGGAAAATACGGGCACCCGAGTTCGCAAGGGAAAAGCAAACTACAGGTCAGTCATGGGACTGGTGTGAGAAACTCTAAACAGTTATAATTAACTTATTTAATCATATGGCATATCACGGGACCACGCCGCTAACTCGGAACGGGTTTACCCCCATGAATGCCAGTGTATAAACGACAATCAATATAGATATATGGATCTACTATGCATTAATCAACATGCAATATCCCAATCTACCCACTTAGATTAATCACCACACTTAGATTTTCCAAATCCAATTCAATTTACAGAAATCATTCCTTTGGGTTTTATTCCCGATTTCTAATTTCAAATCATTTGAAATACATATCTAACTTTCTATATCAAAGTAGATTTCACTTCGGGATCTCAAATCAAATCGTTTGGAAATATGAATTCCAAAACATAACAATGCATACAAACAAGTATGCAACCAAATATCGTGCTCCCCATCGACAAGGCAAAGGGTACGCACCTCGCAACTCGATATATATATGTGCACCTACCCCACATAGGAGCAGGCTACACCGACGATGCACCTACCCCACATAGGAGCAGGCTACACCGCCCTTTCACCCATACTTTTAGTCTCAGGGTTATCCGACTCTTTAGCCACATACTAAATCATTTCATATCCTGAAGTAGGGAAAATCATTTCACAACGTAATAATCACAAGTACTTTCAAAATATAGTACTTCACATCAGTAATTCACACATATGATCAGTCACTATTAATCACATAACCTTTGAGCTCGTACGTCTCAAAGAAGGGTGTTAAGCAAGAGAATAAATTCTCCGCCACCAAACAAATACATCATCAATAGAAACTAATCGAATATGCGATGAACCACAATGTAACATATAATACATTTCTAAATCATTTTAGAAATCATCGAGTTTTAGCCCTCAAAATTCTTTCTGTTTTATAAAACATCCCCTGTCCAAAATCGGGAATGCATTTCTTTTCACTTGAGAAAAATATATCATTTCACAATCATTCGTTAAATTTGAAATGAACACAACATCGCTAAACACCTTATCGTCAAATCGTGAAGTGTTTCACAAGGTGTTAGCACACAGATATTTCTAGCCAACCCAATGCTAAATGTAAAAGCATATTCTGCTCATAAACTGGTCGAGCACCATCCAAACAATCAATCAATCCAATTTGACATTAAATATAAGGTTTTGAATAGAGGTAGTATCGACTTATATTCAACATCAAATCCTGAAACCAACAGAAATCATATCGGGAATAACGATATCGATATCTTCCAAATTCCCATCACAATATCTGTATAATCACGGAATCCAATATCAAAAATATCCAAAGATAATTTCAATTCAAATCCAATCCAATTTATTTATTTATAACCATTGGATTATTTTTCTAGTTAATGACTAGTTCGTTTCGATAAAAATATATTTTTATCTTTTCAAATGTGGAATTTTTCATCCCAATTCTTCACAAATCATTTCTTATTATTTTACACAAATTATCGATATTTTTAATAATTTTATCAAGGCCCGTACAGTCGATTTCCATCAACGGTCATCGAACTGCACTTACATCGACCTTTTCCAAATTTGATTTGGACATAATTCCAAATCCAACCATTAGATTTCAAATTTCTAATATTCTTTAGAAAGCTCTTTTCGATACGAACCCAACGGTTCTGGTTTTAGGAGAATCCGACGGTCGGATCTCCCGTAATGTCTGTTCGAAGTCAATGGTTGAAATTCGCGAACTACCGCAGCACAGCGCGGTCTATTCAGGCCATTATATTATATATATATAATATATATTTCGTCGATTTCCTTTTAAAACGTATTTTAAAAATCGTTTAACTTCATTTAAAATCGATTTCAATTCAAATCGATTTTAATTCAATTCGTTTTAAATTCAATTCAAAACGATTTCCATTCTATTTCAATTTCTATTCAAATTCAATTCGAATTCAATTTCAATTCGTTTTCAATTCAATTTCAATTCGAATTCGTTTCTATTCAATTTCAATTCGAATTCAATTCTATTCAATTTCTATTCAAATTCAATTCTATTCAATTTCAATTCGAATTCATTTTCTATTCTATTCAATTCGAATTCATTTTCTATTCTATTCAATTCGAATTCATTTTCTATTTAATATCAAAATCGAATACTTCATGTACATGACAATTTTATACAGTGTATATATATATGTTAAAAATTATATTTTTAACAATCAAATCATTTTCACATTTCATATATATATCGTTTTCACATTTCATATATATATCGTTTTCATTTCATATATATATATATTATTTCCACCTTTCATATATATAATATTTTCACTTTCAATATATACGACATTTTCACTTTTCAATATATACGATATTTTCACTTTCAATATATACGATATTTTCACTTTTCAATATACGATATTTTCACTTTCAATATATACGATATTTTCACTTTCAATATATACGATATTTTCACTTTTCAATATATACGATATTTTCACTTTCAATATATACGATATTTTCACTATACGATATTTTCACTTTCAATATATACGATATTTTCACTTTTCAATATATATGATATTTTCACTATACGATATTTTCACTTTCAATATATACGATATTTTCACTTTCAATATATACAATATTTTCACTTTCAATATATAGGATATTTTCACTTTCGATATATATGATATTTATTTATTTCACATCGTATATATATTTCATACACTCCTAATATATATAATTCATTTCACATCATTTTTCACACAGAATACAACCAAACAAACAAGTCGTCCATGGTTTGTGGACGACGGGGAACAGTTCATATATGCAGTTATGAAATAAATAACTGAACAGAAAATTTAAAGTGAGAGAATTCTCACAGTGGGATCCACTCCTTCGGTTTTATTTCTGTTTTTTTGATTCTGTTTGGATTTAAAATCGCCACTAATTCAGATTTTCTCCTTTTTGAGTTTGGTATGTTCTGCGTTGTAGTGCTCTTCACGACGGTTCTAACGCAAGTGGTTTCGAGCGATTCGGTTGCCGTATGAAAAAGATATGGCTGTTTCAACATTTAAACAATTTAATATATAATTTACTTAATTAAGTAATTAATTAAAACCCTAATTAATATTTACCCTTACTTCATCTTCTACAGGCAACGACTTCAACATCGCAACCCATCCTCCCTCCGATTTCCTTGAACCGCATGCCAACCCGAGCCCACTGCCGCCGATCCAAGGCTACCCCGTCCAAGGTCTTCACGTCGCCCTCCTTTTCCAACCTTGCCTCAAAACTCGAGCTTGCCTGTGCCCCCCAAACTGCGTGCGAATTCCAGCTCTTTGAGCTTCGATTTTGGGCAAATTTGTAAATAAAAATCGATCTCATCCGTTTAGCTTTTAGATCGCACATAGGACTTTGATTTTGCCTTTGGTTGGTTGGAGATTCATTGAACGGATTTAGAGATTGAAGAGGTTTTAATTTCGAACGTAAATCACCTTTCGTTTGAATAAGCGGCGGCGCTGAAAGGTTATAACGGGGACTAGGGTTTTGAGTGACAATATATAATATAATATTTATTTATTATTATTTTAATTTGTTTTTAAAAGTCAAAACCGTCACGAACCCCAAATCGAACCCAACGACTGTCGCCCCTAGCATAATACCTCCATTCCGAACACAATGGGATATGTATCGTGAGCCAATTTGACCGCTACGATCAGTTTTCGTCAAAATCAACATATAACTCTATATATTGATTTTGAACACACATTTCAATTTACCGAGGTCACATACTAACTCGAAAAATTCCAAAAAAATATTTTCTAGCTTCGTATTGACGATACGGTCCTAACAAAACTAGTTTCGTCAAATTCCGAGATCATTTGAAAAATGGCCATTTTCCAGTCAATTAAAATCAATTGAAACTGGTCAAACGTGTTTTCCTTTGCCACGCTCAAATGTTGATTCACAAAATTATGAAAATTGGAATCTAGCAATAACTTGACATCGCGGATCCAACAAAAGTGGTTTCGTCGAAATCCGAGGTCGTTTGCAAATTTTCATTTTTAAGGGCCAGAATTCCATAGCGACTATTCTGAATTTTACACTGGACATATCTTTTGATTCCCGCTATGAAATTTCGATTTTTCGGATTCGTTGGAAAGATATGCTCAATTAGATTCAAATATTTTTGGTTCACTAAAATCCGATTTATTTTGAATCATGTACATTCGTATGAAATTTGAAATTGAATTATCGAACTACCGCGCCATTTTCAGGCCTTGTTTATAATTAGAATTAATTATATTCCATTTCAACTGTCGATTCAAACTCAGTTTTCATCGCTATTATTTAAAATATTTATTTAAAATATTTATTTAAATATTTTAAATCCACTATTTAAGCCAATTTAAAATTTTTAAATTGGTTCAGATTTTCCGGGTCGTTACAAACTTCTACAATCTTGACGATAAGAATGATCTTGATTCAAGATCTGAGAGGTAATAAAATACCCCAACTTGATCGATTTCACCATTATCCAATAATTCGTGTTAGTTTGTGTTCAGGATGAGTGTAAGAGTTAAATATCGTTTCAGTTATAAAATGGATATTCAAGTATGAGATTATCACTTAAGATTTGATAATATAATTTTCTAAGCTAAGTAATACTTATGTTTTGAGAATATATATATATAAACAAAGTTAATATTTGAATCTAAATAATTTAGATTATTTAAATAAGGCTTAGCAGATCCAATGGAAACAAATAAGTTTATTTTATTTTATATTTGATAGTTAAATCATCGACTATCAAATTTGGACCTTTTACGTTTTCATTACGATGAGTCCGGAATTTAATTCCACTTCGATTCGATTTTTACGTTTCAAATCAGAGATTATTGAAGATGGAGTTTATGCAAGGGTTGTTCTGTTTACAGAGTAGTGCCTTCGGTTTGTCTAGTCTCAGGACAACTTGTATGGATGAATGCCTAATAGAGTATGCCTAATAGATCGCGTAAGTTGATCTTTTCAAAATTATATTTGGTGGCGGAGAAATTCGTTTCCCTTAGCTTTATACCTGTGGTTTTGGGGAGAACAATTTGTGATTTGATGGGCTTGACGATGTGGCATTCAGAGTGAATGAAGACATGTTATATTAAAAGGTAAGTTCAGCCTCAAGCCTCACAACCAGGAAATGACAAAAATCGGGCAGGCAGGATGGCTATATGGGTCGCTCCCATTAGGGTGTATTGTCACATATCCAGAGAAAATCATTTTTCTTCTTTAATCTACCGATGTTGTCCCTTTCAGAAAACGGTGGGTAGCTCCCAACCGTTGGTGACAATATATTCGATACACTCAAGCGAAATGAGTGGTTGGTCATGTGTGGGCCAGGTTGCAAGACGTTCTTGTTGAAACTAGTGCATTCCTCTCTAGAGATACACTATCGGCAGGTGGTTCCATACCTTGTCATAGCGGGAATCCAATCTCCAATAAGAGCCCGCGGTTTTGATTTTACACTATATATATAGAGCGTGAGATGCAAGCATTCTGCTAAATTGATATTTAGTTGTATTTAGACATTATCATAATATTAGAAGAATATCATTTTCAAAATATTTTGGGTTATTGTAAGGTAAAAACCATCCATGTTTATGTGTGGATCGGTTTAACGATTATCTTTTCTTTCAAAACGTTTTTGAAAGTTAAACAAGTGTTTTGGATTCTCATAGGGGAAAACCCGTTCCGTTTTTATGGCGTGGTCTTATGAGATATACTTTATCAGAATCAGTTTGTTTTAAATTCATTTACTCACACCAGTCCCATGACTGACCCAGAGTTTATTTTCTATGTTTTCCTTGAACTCTTGGGTGTCCAAATTTGTGTGGGTAGTCCAATAGTTCAAGACTTTACAGATTTATCTGGAGGAGCTTGGACAAGGAGACTTCAACATTAGATATTTAGGGTTTATTTCCACTGTATTGTATATGTGATGTACTCTGATGATGTATGTAAATAAAGATACGGTTTCTATTTCAAATTGATTATTTATATATTATATTTTATTCCGCTGCGGTTGTGAGATTCTATGTTGTTGTTTAGTTCGATCTTCTATCTATTTTCTTCTATTCTAATTTTCTATCTTTCTACTTCTCATCCTCTAACTTCTTCCTATTAATGATTTGTATTTTTGTGCAATTTGAGTAGGATGTGGGTTGTATTCAGTCAGCTCAAATAGTACGAATTTGCGGGTCATTACAAAGGGGTATAGGCCATAATAGTAAATCTTAAACTTAAGGAAGCACCAAGAAAATCAAAGTGGCCAACATTATAAACTTCACACTAAACTAGTCAAACTACAACCACAATTTTAAGTCTCGAATCACATCAAACAAGAGTCAAAACATTACCAACCTATATTACGAAGCAACGGCATGGGAAGCGAAACATGTAAATCGGACAACAACGCGATTTTTATTATATCCCTAGTTTTTTTATTGATTTTGAAACTTGAAAAATAATAAACATGAGATAAATCACCTCTAACCACCGTGTTAACTTTCATTTGGTTATGGAGACCTGAGACGGAGGTGAAGGCTGCACAGCTTGATTTAACGAAGATAGTGGCGATTTGGATTTGAAGGAGCGGTGGCCATTATTTTTCTTCAATTTGGGGAAAGTATTTCGCCTGAAAGGAAAAAATGAAAAGGGAAAGAAAGAATTCTAAAAATGTAATAAGAGAGGAGATACGTGAAACAACTTCAACAATATTACAACAAATGGCAAACCCTATTAAACAATTATTTTTCTAAGTATATATACTATTTATTATACTTAAGTGTACATACACACATGTGTATTTTACATTTCAAATACATGTAAAGACCGATATTTGAAGTGTATTTTATCTAAATTATTAAATTTAAATTTTTATTTTATTTTATTTTATTCGTTTAAAACTCAATTTGTTTGTATTTTATAGAATAACTATTTTGATTTTCGATTTTGAAACCAAATTATTTTAGATTCTTTATAACTAATGAATTAGATTTCGATATGTTTTAATAACACAAAACCAATATCGTTATTTTAGACCTTATTTATTTGATAAGATTTTATTTTAAATATTAAACTCGTACTTTAATTGATTTACTACTATTATATAATTTGATTTACGAATATTATATAGTTTGTTTACAATATTGATACAATTATATATTTGATTAAATTTCAAAATATTTCTATTGCAGATCTGTCATTTGAATTGATCGTTGTTGTACAAAATATCGTTTAATTTCATTAAGCATTTCAAAGTCGTTATTCTTTCGATTTGTTAATTTTTTTATCTATTCACTTTCTATATTTAAACTGTTCGTTACCTATATATTCAAAACCGTTCGTTCCTTTTGAGATTAAAACTTACTCCCTCCGGTTCAATTTATTAGACGTTTTGGAAAGTTAACTGTTTTTCTTAATATATGACGTTCTGCAGTGTCATCTTTCCCAATGCACCAGCAGCATTTATGATCCCTCGTAATGTCAGCTTATTCTAAATTTATACTTCAGGTTTTCTGACTTTTTTTGCAAAAACCTGCAAAAAGCTTCCATTTTTCTGACTTCTTTTGCAGACATTCAAATTTCTGCCTCGTGATGTCAGCTTATTCCAAATTTTCTATGCGAGTTTATACTCCATATTGGAGGAAGTAGTCAGTAACTTAATGTTTTTTCATCTTTTTTGACTTTTCTTAATTTGTGTGAAATTTGTTAAAACGTCTAATAAATCGAACCGGAGGGAGTATATTGTTTTGTTTTATTTGAAAACACATATGTTTACGCTCTCAAGGTTCCAATGTATGTTCTCTATTTTATTTTTGAAATGGTCAAACGTAAAGCGTTTTGTCTTGCAGAAAGGACCGTTGCTGTTCCAACTAAAATTTATATTACCTTGTTTCCAATGCACCTTTTTGTTTCTCAAATAACTGTTTCTCCCTTTTACCAAAGCCATCCCCAACGTCCTCTGCATGAAAATAAAGTACAGCAGCATCCATTTGCCTTCCTTGCCATTCCATTTTGTTTCTCCATTTTTGATATCACCACTCTCCATCCCACTACAACCGTTCTCTGTCCTTCCTTTTCCCGTACTATTTCTCCACCCCCAACTAACGCGAACTGAACTATGCCATCTTTTCTCTCCTCGCTTCGCCACCTTTTCTCCAACTAGCTCCGCCCTGTCACTCAACTCACGAGGCCAACTCCAGCGCCTAGCCACAGGAATCCGACCCCCTCCGCCTTGAATGCTCCGTCCTTCACCAGCAGCCGACCCCACTAGCTTGCCTCGCTCAAGTCAGCTCCGCCCTAGCCGAAGACCTTCCCCATCCCACTTTGCCTCATGCTCCAACAAACCGCCGAAACTCCTCCACTACGCCCATCGAGATCCACACTAACCAGCAACCACTCACCCTCACTCGCTCATTGATAGCCGAGGTCAAAACCCCCTTTGAATTCGAGCTCCGGTCACCAGCCCACCGTGAAGGTGCCTGTGACCTGCTTTGCACTGGGTCTCCCTTCCACAACCTCTACCCTCCCTCTCTGCCGAGTCCACCTAAGCCACCATGAAGACCAGTTGCCACCCGTTGTCGCGGACCCATCTACTCTCCAAGCCTCTGTGTGTTTTCTGCAGGTGTGTGAGTTTCATTATTATGTAAATATGTTTTAAGGGATATTCATTTATTCTGGTTTTGTGTGATGTGTGGCGTGATGGATTCCTGTGTGTATATTGTAGTGTGTGTGTGTGTGTGTGTATGTGTTTTTTTTCTGTTACTAGTGTACATGAGTGTTTTCACTGTTGTGTGTCAACTTTGTTTTGGTATGAGTCATATATATATATATGTTTAGAGTTATATATGTATATATATTGGTTCTGTATGTGTATATAATCTATATATAGAGCGTTGGTTGTGCTTATAAAAAAATTATATTATATATATATTTCGGTGTGCGTTGAATTTTGAATATATATATATATTACGGTTTTCGGTGTATATATATGTATATATAAAAGAATATTTATATAGTAATTTTGTAAAAGAATTTATTGTGTTATTGTAAAGGCTCGTAAATCCATACCAATTTGAGCTGACGAATTACCACTCTTGTCCAACCCAAATTGCACGAAATTACGAATCTTTAATAGGAAGAAATTAGACGATTAGAAAAGAAAGAAATATTAGAATAGGAGAATAAGAAGAACATCAGAACCTCACCGCGGAATGAGAAAAGTATAATATATCAAATCTCTTTTCACAAAAGGAAACTGTATATGTACATATCTATTATCATAGTACATCATATATTAGACACAGCAGAAATAAAATCTGAATAACTAATGGTAAAGCCTCATGCTTCTAGCTCCTGAACTCCAAGCGGAACCGAACCTGTAAATATATTCGGTCTGACCTTCACCCGGATCAGTCTGGAATACTTTCAGTGATAAATTCACAACAAACAACTTGTTTAACTTTGGGAATCGTTTTCGAAAGAAATGATAATAGTAAGACCAGCCCACACATAAACACGGACGGTTTTTACCTTACTATAACCCAAAACAATTTTGATATATCAAAATCCAGTGATATTATAATAGTGTTTATCAAACCACAAATAAATAATCACCTAGTAGAACGCTTGCATCTCACACTGTACATACTAAATATAAAATCAAAAACTGCATGGCGCTTATTGGAGATTGAATTCCAACTATAACAAGGTATAGGACCACCTTCCGATCAATGTACTCTAGAGGGGATACACTGGGGTTCAACAAGAACGCCTTGCAACCCAGCCACACATAATCGCCCACTCATTTAGCTTAAGTGTAGCGAATGTATTATCACCCAACAGTTTTAAGGGCCCAGTCCACATCCGTGGAGATACAGAATCGAAAGAAGAACAAATAAGGATTTTCTCTGGATTGGTGATAATACACCATGCTTGGATATGACCCACCTAGCCATGCTGCCTACCTGATTTCTGTCATTTTTCGGTTGATAAGGCTTGAGATCACGTTTGTCTTCAGAGAACATCTCAATATCTTTGAATGCCACATCGTCAGATCCGTCAAATCACTAATTGACGTCCACAAATACACTTTGGGTGTTAAGAAAGAGAATTTTTCTGCCACCATTTACTTGGTATATTTGTAAAAATCAACATATGTGACCTTCAGGAAATTCTCTGTTAGACATTCGTCCATACAAGTCATCTAGGAACATGATGAACCATAGGCACCCTCCTACTGCATCCTTATATTGGAATCACCCCAATGACTAGTAGCGAGTAGTCCTTGCAATCCGTAAATTCCAATCACGACAGAACCACAGTGTATCACTTTTGTGGAAGCGACCCAGAGATTATAAGTAGTTTTTCCGTTTCATGAAGATTTACGGTCTTCACTGCTCCATCTTCAGTTACCGCAGTTCGTTTCATACGCAACGTTGGATCGAAGTGGTTTTCGGTCTAGTTCCCATCTCGGTCTCTTCGAAACAACACGTCAAAAGGTCCAATAGAATATTTCATTGATAGTCTAGTTTTTAACTATCAATTTAAATAATATCGTTAAGTACATTGACAGCCCAGACCCTTTGATAATGTGACGACCCCAAACTTCCGTGTAACGAAAGTAAGGAAAATCGTATGGAATATAACAAAATTAGAACAATAACAAATCTCAGTATATAGCAGAACTTATAAATCATTGCAGTGGAAAGAAAAGTCATCACAAACATCATCACTGAAATATCAGAGTATGCAGCACAGGATTACACTTAGCAAAATAGATGTCTCAAAAGAAAAAGAAATAACGTCTCAATCTCTCAAATTACATTAATACTAAGTACTGTCTCAAAGTCTTAAGCAGAAAATAAAAGATAAAAAGAAAATTTCTTTAGCATCTCCATCAGCAAGCTTCCATCCAGCGAATATCCAAGCCTAACCTGTCACTTGGCTGCCCGTGTAGAAAAAGGGCACCCGAGTTTGCAAAAGGTGAAACAAACTACGAGTCAGTCATGGGACTGGTATGAGATATCTTAATTAACTAACGGGTTTGACAATCACGAGGACCACGCCGCTAACGCGGAACGGGTTTACTCCATGGGATTATCAGTGCAATAAATAAAGTAAAACGTTAAATAACGCAATGCATTTTAGAAAAATGAAACCATTATAAGACCCAAGTCCTATCACACAATGCAACGCAAACCGGAGGATAGGGTTTTACCTTATAATGGTCAAACGATGATAAATACGCAAAATACGATATTATTATTAGTGTGCATATGTTTTAAGAAAATATTTCAATTATAATATTAATCCTAGACGGCATAGCTACCATCTACTATGTCGCCATATGAGTTATGCAATCAAAACCGCATGGAACGTATTGGAAGTTGGGTTTCCATCATGAGTCAAGGCTAGGAACGATCTCCTGACCGATTCGAGACACTCTAGCAATGTCTCAGGATTCGGACGCTGGCGAACCCTTGGATACAGCAGGCCGGTCCACAAATACTTTAGTGGATTAGTTATGCCTGAACACACGCTTCCCGATCCTATTGGACCTATAAATTGGCCGAGGGCGGCCAATAAAAATCCGAGGCGCCCCAAAATCCATCAACCACATAAGTAAAATGCCAGTCAGTTTAAAGCACTGACACCACTTCTAGCTAGAAAGAAACGTGTGCACTCCCTGCGGTCCCTTGCTCCGTTTTAGACTCTACCGGGGTGTGAGCCATCTCCGGTTGTCCACTCTTTTGCAAAGCAGATTCGACTTTTTAAGGATAAATAAATGCATTACTGATGACAACCTTCATAAGCATCGCCTTCTGGATAGAAAATTTGGACTTGGGACCGGCGGCAAACCTTATAAATATGTGCCCCCAATGGAAGGAGATGGCTCACGGAGATGGCTCAAATCAAGTCCTGGGTGCATTATACAACATCCGGTTGTCCACTCTTTTGCAAAGCAGATTCGACTTTTTAAGGATAAATAAATTCATTACTGATGACAACCTTCATAAGCATCGCCTTCTGGATAGAAAATTTGGACTTGGGACCGGCGGCAAACCTTATAAATATGTGCCCCCAATGGAAGGAGAGGGAACTTCGCAAGCGATGGAAACAACTAAATTTCGCAGAAGTCCTTCTCCGATAGTCATCCAAGACGACGAAGACTTGAATATATACAGAGGGGATGAGTCCCGCGGTGATGTGTCGAAGGAAATCCCTACCTCTGCTCCAATGGAAACTGTTGGTGATGACGACTTGACAGAAGAACAGTTATTCGACAAGCTGAATAAAATCCCTCTACCCGACAGTGAATACACGGAAAAAGACTTCAGCGAGGAGCCTTTCTTTTTTGCTCCCGAAGAGGCGACTGATTCAACAAGGGGACAGGAAGTGGGTCAAATGAGCCTGTCTCCAGGCCCGGGTCTGTTAGGGGGGAATTATATGGGATGCACACCTTACACACACCGCCTGACCGTGCACTATTATATCGTGGATATTCAAAGTTATAATATGCTCTTCTTTTCTTTTTACAAGAGCGATGTGCCGCAGGAAATCCTATTTGTACCATTCTCTTCGCGAAGGCACCCCCAGCCTTCGTCCGGGTACTGAGCGCCCTCGCGGTCCCCCTCATAAGCCGAGCTCTTCGCAACCTCGATCTCCACCCAAATCAACCTCTACCAGGCCTTCGAGTCATCCGACAATTCCGACCGGGGGAAAGACACTTCCAAAAGAGTTGACTCCTCCAAAGAGTGCGCCTTCCCACAGTCGATCGTCCAAAAGGCGCCACGAATCCAAAGATGGGGACAGAGATTCATCCAAAGAAACTGAGCAAGAGAGAAGTAACATTGTCCCCACCAGCCAACCAGAGTTAACTGCCTCCGGTTCACGGGATTACGTTCACGGTCCTGAGATCCAAGGTAGGCTGGAAAAGCTACGGGAACAATTTCCAGGAATGTTCTTTGAAAGGATGGTCTTCGTTCCTGCCGTGGAACCGGTCCCTAAAAACTGGGATAAAGAAGTTATCGGGCACATCCGTCACGTGACCAAGCAGTACGAGATGATGAAAAAGCACGCACTTAATCTTTCGGAAGTCATCCGAACACTTGAAATAGAAGCTCAAAGGTCTAAAGCAAAACTTGAATATAACGAAAGGGCTAGGACAAAATTAGAGAAGGACCTGGAAGACGCTCAAGCCGAGCTCGCTTTGGCACAGAGAGACGCTGCAAACTATAAAACTGAATTAGAAAATGCCAAGCAGCGATTTCATTCAGAACTGGATTCCAATAGCCAGGAAAAAATGGCCTTAAAAAAGGAGGTTGAAGACCTCAGAATGGCCAACATCGAATTGGTAACGGCACAAGGCCATTTTGAGACTGAGAAGGCTGCTTGGGAGGCGGAAAAAGCGAGTCTAAAAGAAAGTTTGGCTCTGGCAGAGGCGGAAAAAGTGATCTTGAATGATCAGGTGGCAGACGCGGAGAGACGGGCAGCTCTTGCCGAAAAGAACGTTGATAGCGCCATTGAAATGGCCACTGCCTCCAACAACAAACTCCTTAAAAGAGAGAAAGAAATCGAGGGGTTTGAGGAGATGATTTTTGATTTCCTTGGCCAGGTTCTCAAAACTCGCAATATCTCATGGATCCCGGATTATCATGTTACTTTGGCCAACTTATGGGATGCCATCGTGGAGGGCGAAAAACATAGACTGGGGGTCGAAGAGATCAATGAAGATGAATTGATGAAGAGCATCCTAAGAGACAACGAGCCTGAGGATCTGGCAGAGGGTCGTCGCTTAATCCTGGCGGAAATGGAGAAGGAGAGAACCATGGCTAAAGGTAAAAGCAAAATTGATGAAGGTTCCAGCTCCGCCGCGAAGTCTAAAACCTCCGAAGTTGAGGAGTACCATCCTGACGATCCGCTAATCCCCTTAGGTCTAACTCCCGTGGTTGTTGGAGCATCCGGATCTACTCAAGAGGGAGTATCTACTGAAGGTATCTCTCTCTTTTCCCCGCAATTTGCTAAAGCGATTGCGAATTGTCGTCGTTTAGCAGGAGAACCCATTGAATTAGTAACGTGTGTCTCTCGTAATGCAGGTAGTGAGCCCGTTGATAAGGGTGCTGAAAAAGAGAGAGAAGTGGAGAAGGAGGCTGTCCTGCCGGGTACTGGTCCCGATGTACTCAAGGATGCCGAGACTATCGAAGCTTTAAAAGACATGGATGGTCGCCATGTGGATGACGAAGAGGACATTACTGGCTCCAAAAAGGCCGATGATGATGATGATGAGGAACCCCTGGCCAGCCGAAAAGCCAGACAAGAGAAAGAGTTGGCTTCAAAGAAGGTGGGAGATGAGGCTTTGGACGTGGTCCCTCTTGCAGAGTTCGATCCCAAAACTGGGATGATTATGAAAATCCAGTCCAAGTCCATCAGCCGGCAGCTTCACTTCGCAAATCCCGATGACTTCCCGGCTTCCCTCTCCAGTAGAAGCAAGGGAAAAGAAGGGGAAGAGGAGACCTCAGAGGAGTCAGATGCTCCCCTTGCGGACAAGCGGAAAAGGAAGAAGGAGGATCCATCTGAAGCC
This sequence comes from Allium sativum, assembly GCA_030737875.1. NCBI lineage: Eukaryota > Viridiplantae > Streptophyta > Magnoliopsida > Asparagales > Amaryllidaceae > Allium > Allium sativum. The sequence continues at coordinate 941,591,873 of CM060909.1, read as the reverse complement.
GACAAGGAGAGGCTGGAGAGGTAGAAGCGAGAGAAGAAATCAAAGCATAAATAGGATGTTTGTTGATATTTTGTCTTTAGGTTTCCCACTGGCCAGGAAGTGTAATTGTGAGACTGGTCCTCACTTTTGTTTCTAAATTGTTTTCACTTCGTTGATTCGCAGTACATAAACAAGGATTTGTTTCTCCTTACATCATTGTGTACCTGTATTCATAGAAACTTTCCACGTTTAGTCGTTAGCCAACTATTAATAATTATAAGTCAGTCAATCAACAGGAAGAAGAATGTTCATGCTATGTTACACTGTTATATTAAAGTTTAGTGTTTGCATAGGAGTGCCTGGTGCCCCCCAATCAGTTGTTAGAGTTTTACGCTTGGCGATTCGTTCGCTTCCCGATCCTTCAGCGGGGAAGGAGCTATTTCTCAGCGCTCAATCGGAGACGCCTTTATACTCTCTCTCTCTCTCTCTGGAGAGTTAGAGTTCGAGCTCAGCGATTCATTCGCTCCCCGATCCTTCAGCGGGAAAGGAGCTCTTTCTCAGCGCTCAATCGGAGACGCCTTTATACTCTCTCTCTCTCTGGAGAGTTAGAGTTCGAGCTCAGCGATTCATTCGCTCCCCGATCCTTCAGCGGGAAAGGAGCTCTTTCTCAGCACTCAATCGGAGACGCCTTTATACTCTCTCTCAACTCTGGAGAGTTAGAGTTGGGACTCAGCAGTCTGCAATCATGCACGCTCATCAAACTCGTCTTACGTTTACATTTTAATCCAGGCTCCGAGGATTAAAACCAGTCGGATAGGCAGTTGGAGCATTTACCAAGGCTTTGGGTTCCTCTGATTAGTTTACGAGAGGAACTGTTGGCACCGGACTTCGGGTACCTGCATTATTCACACTGATTTTCATAGGCAAATAAATAAAGATGCAATAAAGGTAAATGACACACAGTATTTTTATAGTGGTTTGGTCGAATCATGACCTACGTCCACTTTATAATCTCTTGCTTTAAGGAATCAGACTGTTCTAGGCAAGTCATGCCCTGTACATAGTTTTTTTTTTTAAACAAAGCAAAAGAATAAATTTGAAGCTTCTCATGTTAAATATGGCCGTAGATGTTGGGCATTCCACACTCTGGGGATTTCCTTTCCATCTACGGTTGCCAGCTTGAAGGTTCCATTATCAAGCTTGCTGAGAATAGAGTACGGTCCTTCCCACTTCGCTCCCATATGAGTTGGGGGTGGAAAGACACGTTTCAGAACCAAGTCTCCGGGTTCCCAGGTTCGGGCTCGGACCTTTTTGTTGTAATATCGGGTGACCTGTTGTTTGCATCTCAGAGCACGCAGGTCGGCTTCATCCCTCTTTTCTTCGATCATATCCAGGGACTCAAGGAGCAATTCATTATTGGACATTGGATCATAATAGGTCACCCGATGAGAAGGTACCTTTATCTCAATCGGGATGACTGCTTCCGTTCCAAAAGCTAGGGAGAACGGGGTATGTCCTGTCGCTGATTTATATGTCGTCCTGTAGGCCCATAGTGCCAAGGGCAATTCATCAGCCCACATGGCTCTAGCCCGCTTCATTCTTCTTTTCAGAATGGACTTAATTACTTTATTTGCAGCTTCGACTTGCCCGTTCGATTGTGGGTGTGCCACGGAGGTGTATCGATTCTCGATGTGATATTTTTGGCAGAAGTCTCTGAATTCAGCACTATCAAATTGAGTTCCGTTGTCTGTTATCACAATCTTTGGAATTCCAAATCGGCAAATGATGTTTCTCACAATGAAGTTGATCACTCGTTTAGTTGTGATTGTAGTTAGTGGTTCTGCCTCGACCCATTTAGTGAAATAATCTATGGCCACAATAGCAAACTTTGCTCCGCCCCTCGCTATGGGGAGACTTCCTATGATATCAATTCCTCACATAGCAAAAGGCCATGGACTCATCATTGTTTTTAACTGACTTGGAGGCGCTCTAGGTATCTTTGAAAATCTCTGACACGCATCACATCGTCGTGCATATCTTACTGCATCCTTGTTTATGGTAGGCCAGAAGTAACCATGCTGCAATATCTTTTTCGCCAAAGTTTGCCCTCCAGTGTGGTCGCCACATTCGCCTTCGTGGACTTCTTGCAGCACACGTTTGATGTCATCGTGGGCTATACACCGAAGGAGGGGCATTGAAAACCCTTGTCTATAAAGGACTCCACCTTGCAGTACGTATCGGGCGGCTTTACGAATTACTTTACGCCTCTCGCTTTTCTTGGTCGGAAGCGCTCCACCCATTAGGAAATTCTTTATAGGGGTCATCCACGACTCCCTTTCTGGTTCCGTCTCTAGTACTAGGTCGATTTCCATCTGATCAATGCTGGGGGACCGAAGTACTTCAACGGGGGCTAGCCCTATCATTTCAGGATCGTTAGAACTAGCCATCTTTGCCAACTTGTCTGCCTGCTGATTTTCTGACCGCGGAATATGAGATATGCTGTAGTGATCAAACTCATTCAGTAGTTCTTTCACTTTCTTTAAGTATAGAATCAATCTTGCACTTTTAGCTTGGAATCTTCCAGTAACTTGATTCACAACTAACTTGGAGTCGCAGAAGATGTTCAGCTTTGTGACTTCTAGTTCCTTTGCAATCTTTAATCCGGCTATCAGAGCTTCATATTCGGAATCGTTGTTAGTGGCCTGAAACTCCATTCGGATGGCATAGGTTATCAATCGTTTCTCGGGGGTTTCAAGCACTATTCCAGCGCCGGATCTTTCGTCGTTCCTAGCACCATCAGTATATAATCTCCAGACATTAGGGTCGAAAAGTAACTTTGAGGGTTCCACTTCTTCGTTTGCTATATCTTCTTCAGGAACAGTGAATTCGGCTATGAAGTCGGCTATCACTTGCCCCCAAATTGACCGTCTAGGCTGAAAGTTCAAGTCAAATTGGCTTAACTCTATGTTCCATTTGAGTAACCTTCCAGATGTCTCCGGTCTCTGTAAAACTTGCTTGAGTGGATGATCAGTATATATGGTAATAGGATGTGCCTGAAAGTAGTGCCGAAGTTTTCTGGAGGCAATCAGTAAACTATACGCCAGTTTTTCTATCCGTGGATAATTACGCTCTGCTGCTGTCAATTTTTTGCTTACATAATACACAGGTTTTTGGACCTTTTCCTCTTCCCTTACCAACGCTGAGCTGATTGCATGAGATGATACTGCCAAATACACGAATAAATCCTCGTGGTCTATTGGTTTAGATAGAATCGGAGGTTTCTCCAAGTGTCTGAGCAAATTCTGAAACGCTTCTACGCAATCAGGTGTCCATTTAAAGTGGCGTTTTCCTCGCTTTATTAATTCGAAGAATGGGATGCACTTATCCGTAGCCCTGGAGATAAATCTGCTTAGTGCGGCCACTTTTCCGGCAAGGCTTTGCACATCCCTAATTTGCCTAGGTTCCTGAATGTTCCTGATTGCCGTGATCTGGTCCGGATTAATCTCGATACCGCGCGAACTGACAATGAATCCTAAGAATTTTCCAGAAGCAACACCGAATGAACATTTGGTGGGATTGAGTTTCATCCCATACTTTCGAAGAATGCCGAACATCTCTGCCAAGTCAGTAGTGTGTTGAGAGGATTGTTTGGATTTAACCAACATATCGTCGACGTATACTTCCATTGTTTTCCCGATTTGGTTATAAAACATTCTGTTGACCAAACGTTGGTACGTAGCGCCTGCATTCTTCAAACCAAAGGGCATTACTACGTAACAATATAATCCCAGATCAGTGATAAAACTAGTATGCTCTTGATCCGGAACATGCATTGGAATTTGGTTGTATCCTGAATAAGCATCCATGAATGAGAGAAGCTCGTGACCTGCCGTCGAGTCTACCAACTGGTCAATTCGAGGTAATGGGAAACTATCTTTTGGACAAGCTTTGTTTAAATCCGAGAAGTCGATACACGTTCGCCACTTCCCGTTGGCCTTCTTTACCAGGACTGGATTCGAAATCCAGTCTGGGTAAGTTGAACCTCTGATAAACCCATTACTCTTTAGCTTTCCAACCTCTTCTTTCAAGGCAGCGGACCTCTCTGGGCCCAGCATTCGCTTTTTTTGCTTTACTGGAGGATGTTTGGGGTTAATGCTCAAAGAATGGCTCATAATTGATGGGGATATCCCGCACATGTCCGCGTGGGTCCAAGCGAATACATCCAAGTTGTTCTTTAAGAAAGTCGTCAATTCTTCGGCAAGAGTTGGACTTAACTGGGATCCAATCTTAAGGACCTTCTCCGGGTCACTGTCATCGATTGGCACATCCACAGTTGCCTCGTTGGGAGTCGCCGTTCTGCCCCCGGGTTCTTGATCCTCTCTGGGATCTATATCCTCGGGCATCACTCTAGGCAACTCTCCAACAATTATCCTCTTTGGTTGCTATAAGGTTTCCGCCCCCAAAGGGGGAGGAGTGCCTTTAGTTTCGATATCCCCGCCGTTGCGAAGCAACTTTAATTCGACAACATAACACGCTCGCGCAGCAACTTGATCCCCTCTGACGATACCAATGCCAGCTTCTGTGGGGAACTTCAATAGCAAGCACCAGGGGGCTATACAGGCTCTGAACTTTGCGAGGGCCGGTCGGCCCAAGAAGGCATTGTAGGGCGATTCGACATCCAAAACCACAAAGGGAAGAATTCTCACTCTCTGGCGTTCTCCTTCCCCAAGTGTAACTGGCAATTCTACATAACCCATAGGTGCAGTGGATGCTCCGTTGAATCCACGAATCCATCCTTGGCAGGGCTTCAAGTCTTTTATCTCAAGATTCATCTGGTCAAAGGCCTTTTTGAAAAGAATATTAACGGAACTTCCGTTGTCCACCAGAACCTTATGAACAGTGGCTGGCCCAATGGGTATCGTAATTACAAGTGGATCTTCAGTTGGAGCATGGACTCCGATGCTTTCTCGTTCTCGGAAAACAACGTCATCAGTCATCATCTTCTGCTGCTTCACCGGGATACTGTCCTCGGGGTTGCTACATTCCCCCACTTCGAGGTGTTGTTTGGCTGCGTTGACGTATTGATCTAAAGCTTTGGAACTGTGCCCAGCAAGGTAAAGCCCACCGATCACGGTATTGATTACAATATTCTTTCCCTTTTGCTGAGTAGTTGGCCTAGTAGCAAGTTGATTTTGATTCTGATTCGGGGCCTGCACTGCTTGCCCCCTGTCCCTAGGCGTTACTCTGTATTCGTCTAGCTTCCCTTCTCGAAGCATCCTTTCGACTACGTCCCTCAGGTGACGGCATTCATTCGTCGAATGGCCGTGGATTTGATGAAAGAGACAAAACTTCCCTGTCTCACGCTCTTTCTCTGTTGACTCTCTAGGAGGTGGCCTCGTATTCTGGAGGACTTCATACGCATCCATGAAGATATTTTCCAGAGTATCACTTATGGGTGTATAACTTTCAAAGGCCCTGGGACGAGTCCTTCTCTGGGAGTCGTTCCCTCGGCCCCTCTTCCGGTTGTTGCCGTTAGCATTGTTATTGTTGTTACCTGGTCGGCGACCACCTTGGTTCTGATTTCCGACGTTAACCTCAACTTTCCCCGAGCTGCCTCCAGTCTGTTTGATGGCGACATTGCTCTGAACTTCTTCCTTATCAGTTGTTTTAAGCTTTCAGTTTGCGTATACCTCTTCCCGGCGTAGATGTACATTGGCTTTCTCATAGAATAACTCTCTGGTGTGGGGTGGTTTGCCTGCCAAGTACCTCCCGAATTCAGTGTCCTTATCCACTCCATCAATTAGTGCTGCGACAATGGTTGGCTCATGAGGATCTTTAACCTCAGTGGCGGCCAAATTGAAATGATCCAGGTACATCTTTAGACTTTCGCCTGGTCGCTGTTTGACAAGGAATAAATCGATCACGATTTTCGTCTTCTGTGCGTAGATACGGAATTGCTCTATGAACTTCTCGCTTAGTTGCCTGAAGCTAGAAATCGATCTCGCCGGCAGGCGAGTAAACCATAGCAAAGCCACGTCTTCCAGGAATATGGGAAACGCTTTACACTTAACCGCGTCAGAAGCGGCGGCATCAGTCATCGACCAAGAGTATCTCATTAGGTGCTGAACAGGATCAGATCTTCCTGCATATCGGTTCATTTGTGGCATGTTGAAACGCCTTGGAAAAGTTGCATCCAAAATATCGTCAGTAAAAGGGGTATGACTGCGGTCAATCCCCCAATCTTCGTTCCGCTGTCCACGGCTGTCGGCCAAAATCTGGTGAACCATGGCTGCAACGTTTGCACTAGTCAAAGGAGGTTCAGGGTCGGTGCCTCTGGCCCGACGAGGTTCTCTGATCTCTCCTCGGGGAGTAGCCACAAAATCCGGGGCTCGGACGGGGCTTCGCTACCCCCTGTTATCATGAGTATGCGTGCGGCGACGGGGCTGAGGTGGTCTGTCATGCACAGGACTGTTCACACCTCGAGTCCTGAGGGTCGTTGCTTGACCATTCATATTACGGTTTGTGGGTCCTGCCCCTAGTTCTTCTTCTTCTTGTGAGGGCAGGGTCCCGAACCGAAGCTGTTCTATGTTTTCGGCTCTTTCATACGGTCGCCGCTGAGGTCTCGGCGATTCTTCAGATGAAGAGGAATATACTGGGGTGAGTGGACGAACCGGCGATGTTCTTTGCCTTGCTAGCTCATCAAGTCTTCTATCCATAGCCGTCAGGTTTTGCCGTAGGATAGAACTTTCCTGCCTTTGGGCGGCCAACTCATCAAACAACCTATCCCACATTTCGACGAAGCGAGAGAGATCCCCCTCAGTGACAGGAGCGGCAGGATCATAGTGGTCATCACCACTCTCTCTTATGCGCAAAGAGCTTGAACCGGGTCGAGCAGAGGTTCCAGGACGATAGGAGTGGGTCATAGGTTCTTTTCCAGGTCGAGTTGTGTTCTGACCATCAGTTCGGGTAGCTGCGGTTCGTGGAGGGCGGTTCGCTGCGCCCCCCTGAGATCGACTCGTGGTCGTGGTGCGCGGAGGCTGCGAGGTGTTGCCCCGGGATCGAGTAACAACCCCTTCAGTAGAACGGATCGCCTCGTTCTCATCGACTCGGAACGAGGTGTCTTCGTCGGATCGGATCGCCCCCTGCGCTCCGCGATCCAGGGTCTCTTCGTTGCCTAGTTCGTGTACACTCTCCTCAATCATTTCGTTGGTCTGCGAAACTTTAGATCTTTTTCCACCATGATATCTGAATCGCTGGAATCTTCAAGGAAACGAATGACGAAACTTTAAGACTGAGTTTCTCAGTGAAAGCACCAAAAATGTTAGATCGAAATTTGGACCTAACACCCAAATTGTTATGAACTGTAGAGAATTTTAAATAAGGAACAAGGAAAAAGAAAATAACACTCAGAATTTATAGTGGTTCGGCGTTAACGAGCCTACGTCCACTTTATATCTTATTGATTATGCTTTAAAAGCTAGTACAACAGTGATTTCTCTTAATATTTCAGTGGTTTGACAACAATGGCGGTTTCAGTACTCACTATTGCCAAAAGGATCCCGAAAAATGCCAAGCTCTGGGCTATTTATAGCTGATTTTGTCAGGCGAATCACGGACACGTGGCACGAATCCCGAGATCATCGGATCGCATCGCCACCATTGAAGAAATAGTCAAACTAGCCGTTGTGAACAGGTGTCATGATTTGCTTGAAAATCAGATCGTGCAGATGGGGAGAATTGGTCCAGATGACGGTTAGGAACACGTGTCGCCAGATCCGTGCGGTTCGGATCGCTGAAGACCAGCTCGTGATTGAATGGGTCAGAGGGTTCGGTGCGCACCAAGGGATCGGATCGGTTCGCTCTGGGAAACAATATAAGTTTGGATCGGATCGCCTGGATGCATCGTTCGTTGACGAGATGGGTGCGATCCGTTCCTGGGCGAGTCGATAGAGTGCGATCCATTCCTGGGCGAGACGACGGAGTGCGATCCATTCCTGGGCGAGACGATGGAGTGCGATCCATTTCTGGGCGAGACGATGGAGTGCGATCCATTTCTCCAGTTTCTTGGGGGACTTGGTATCCTGTTTTCCTTTTATGAATGATCCTGGGTGGCTTGGTCAAAAAGCGAGCCAACAGTAATAAAAATGTGCTACCTTTAAAACATATTTTATTTGCGTTGGAGAACACAAATAAAAATACACTTTTTATTGTTAATATTTTATTTGTGTTTGAGAACACAAATAATAAAGATTAAAAAAATAGTCCCTTTTTATATGTAATGTTTGTGTTTAAGGACACACTAAAATGTCATTCAATATGCGATGTGTATATTTGTGTTTAAAGTCACAAATAAAATGAATAACTTATTTTTCTATGTATATATTTGTGTTGAAACTCAAATAAAAAGAATAACTTATTTCAACCCAATGAGGTGACAAAGTATGTTCTATATTGGATTGACAATTCTATTTCAATCCAATAATAATGATAAAATATAGTTTAATCATTGAATTGATAATTTACCCAAAGTGACAAATTTATTTCTAAGTTGAATTGATAAACTAGATCAATTCAAATAAAAGACACATTCTATTTTTGTTCAAACAAATCAATTCAAATAAAAAAGCAATTTTATTTCTCTATATTGAATTGATTAACTAGATCAATTCAAATAAAAACAATATTTATTTTCTACATGTTGAATTGATAAACTAGATCAATCCCTTTAAGAAGCAAATTGTATGATTTGATATTGAATCGATGATCTAAATCAATTCAATATTATTATTATTATTATTATTATTATTATTATTATTATTATTATTCATCTCATGTAGATCTATGATTATTCGTTATACGAATGAATATTGAATTGATTATCTAACTCAATTCAATCAAATAGAATAAGCGATAAAAGGATATTTGAATAACACATGACAACCAACATAATAATCCATCATATCCAACAAACAAACATCATATCACATCTACACAATCAGATCTGAAATTGAATAACTTTAAATAAAAGAAAAAAATTAATTAACTTAAAACAAGAGATATCTCGCAGTCGTTCGTGATTGTGTCCAAAATTCCAACAGCTCAGAAATTCCCGTTTCAGTCTAGAATTGTAGTTCACGATCGTACGAGTCCAACGCTTCAGAAATTGCGTAATTCTGAGTTTATTTGACAAAGTTATGGTAAAATAAGATTAGGGATTAATTTAATCATTAAATTAAGTAAAAATAATTAGATTAATCCTTCTTCCTCCTTACAGTATTCACGGCCGACTACTTTTCCTTCTTAAACTAGGGTTGATCCTATCTTCCGATTCAAGGCACCAGGGACCTATCAGAAGATGCTGCAGTGAAGAGGACGGAGAGGCGCACGTGTGAGGCCCGAAATGGTGGAGCTCGACTGGGGCTAGGGGAGGCCGACGCGGGTTTTGTGCGGCGGTTTTGGGTGCGTCGTTCGAGGCAACGGTGGAACCAGGTGCGATCTGACCGTATGAGATTGTAGAGGAGGAGAATATCTTCAGTATGGGATAGAGTTTGGGTTTTAATTCATTGTGGATTGGAAGAAATTGAATGGGGAAGTTTCGGCCATGGATAGGGGGGCGGCGGCTGTAGAAGATAGTGAATAGTGTTTTTAATTTAGAGTTTTCCAATCTTTTTATAATATTTAAATGTTATTTTTACAAAAAAAAACCAAAACTCTTAAGGTATTCAGAATTCAGTCCAACAAGATGCTACCCTACCCAATAACCCCTATTCTGGATCCATCTAACCATGTCCTGTAGGCCGTAGAGGTCATCTCAGCCCCCGTTTTTCAAATTTAAAATTAATTCTTTTTATTATTAAATTCTGACATATTCAAAAATCCACCAGAGCCACATACGAACTCGGAAAAATCCCAAAAAAATATTTTTGGCTATGTCTTGACGATACGAATCCAACAAAATTATTTTCGTCAAATTCTGAGACTGTTTGAAAAATGGCTATTTTCAAGTCGTTCAATTTTGACTATATTTGACCAAACACAGTTTCTTTTGCCACGCTCACATATTAATTTGAAAAATTCTGAAAATTGAAACCTAGCAATAATTTGACATTCCGGTTCCAACAAAAGTGGTTTCATCAAAAATAGAGGTCGTTTGAAAATTGACTATTTTCATTGGCTTTAATATTATTTAAAAATAGAATTTTTTTAATTTGGGCACATTTTCTAACCAATTTATTAAAAATAAAATTTTAAATTGGTTCGGATTTACCGGGTTGTTACAGTCTCCCCCACTTAAAAACTTTTCGTCCTCGAAAAGGGAAATAAAAGTAAAGTAGGAACAAAACGGAAAATGCAAGGTATTATAAATGTACCTCAACATAAAGCTATTCGGAGATATCCACTCTACACTTGGGATAGGCTTGCTTGAAGCTATCCTCGGTCTCCCAAGTGTAGTCTCTAGGATCCCCGCTCCATTGGACCTTGACGAGGTTGATATTCTTATTCCTCAAAGCTCTGATTTCCTTGCCCACAATTTTTACTGGCTCTCTCTTTACGGCTAAACTCGGAGTAATTTCCAAATCTCGTTGTGCTTCTTCCTCCACAACTAAATCTGGATCATGAACATGCCTCCTGAGTTGGGACACGTGAAATACATCGTGCACCCCTGGCAGCCAGTTGGGCAACTGTACTCGATAAGCTAGAGTCCCAGTCCTTTCGAGAATAGGGAATGGACCAATGAACCTCGGTGCCAACTTCCTAGTCTTTCCAAAACGAATTACGCCTCTTAATGGAGAAACCTTCAAGTACACAAGATCACCAATAGAGAATTCTAAATCTCTTCTTCGAGTGTCTGCATAGCTCTTCTGTCGTCTTTGAGCAGCCAGCAAACGCTTCTTAATAAAATCAACTTTATCCGATGCTTCCCGAATCATATCGGGGCCCAAGACTATTCTATTGCCTGGCTCCACCCAACATGCCGGAGATTTGCATGGCCTGCCATATAGAGCTTCAAATGGCGACATTTGCAGGCTTGCTTGATAGCTGTTATTATAAGAGAATTCCACCAAGTGCAGATGATCCTTCTATGAACCGCCAAAGTCAAGGATGCATGCTCGCAACAAATCTTCTAAGATGCGGTTTACCCTCTCAGTTTGGTCGTCTGTCTAAAGGTGATAAGCTGTACTCATATTCAACTTGGTTCCTAGCTCTTCTTGGAAAGCTTCCCAGAACTTGCTAGTAAATATTGGATCGCGGTCACTGACAATGCTGCTGGGAACTCCATGCAGTCTGACAATCTCTCTTAAATATAGTTATGCCAAGCTTTGAGCCGTTCTATTGGATTTGACAGGGATGAAATGAGCAGTTTTCGTCAAGCGATCTACAATCACCCATATGCTATCATTCCCTCTCCTAGTCCGAGGCAAACCATCAATAAAGTCCATAGAAACTTCGTCCCACTTCCAATTAGGAACTCCTAATGGCTGCAATAAACCTGCTAGCTTTTGATGATCGCTCTTGACCAGCTGACAGGTGGGGCATTTAGCAACATATAAGGAGATGTCCCTCTTCATTGCTCTCCACCAAAAGGTACGCTTAAGATTGTGGTACATCTTGCTTACTCCAGGATAAATACTGAGCTTAGATTTGTGACATTCATCCATAACTTCCCTTCTTAGTTCAGGAATGTTTGGGACACAAATTCGGCCTCGTAGCCTCAAAACTCCTTTGTCATCAATTCGGAAGCTCGTGGGTTCGCCTTCTCGAATTCTTCTGCTAATCCTTTGGATAAACTCATCATCTTTTTGAAGGGAAGAGATCTTGTCGATCAAAGAAGGAGTAATAATGAGATTGGCAAGGATAAGATTGGTGTTGTCCATGTTCTTTCTGCTGAGAGCATCTGCCACTACATTTGCTTTTCCCAGAGTATATAGGATATCTAGGTCGTAGGGTGCAAGGAATTCAACCCAACGCTGTTGCCTCAGGTTTAAATCTCTTTGGGTAAATAGATTCTTCAAGGATTGGTGGTCCATATACAGCTCGAACTTTTCCCCCAAGAGATAATGCCTCCATATCTTTAGAGCGAATACAATGGCCATTAGCTCAAGATCATGAGTGGCATAATTCTTTTCATGCGGTTTCAACTGCCTACTAGCATATGCGACCACTCTACCTTTTTGCATAAGCACCGTACCAATACCTTAAATAGACAGAAAGGTAACATGTTAAAATGATATTTGATGTCAAAAGAAAATGTTATCTCAGACATGTTTTATTCAGATAAAGAGAATGACCTTCTTTGGAAGCGTCTGTCCAGACTTTCAGATCCTCATTTCCATCTATGATGGTCAACACAGGAGAAGTGATCAATCTCTGTTTCAGCTCTTGGAATGCAGCCTCACATTCGGGTGTCCAAACGAACTTTGAATGCTTCTTAGTTAATTTCGTTAGTGGGCAAGATAATTTCAAAAAATCCTTAATGAACTTTCAATAATAACCAGCTAGTCCTAAGAAACTTCGGACTTCTGTGGGAGTAGTAGGCTGCTTCCAGTCTTGGATGGCCGAGATCTTTCCTGGATCTACTGAGATGCCTTCTTTTGATACCACGTGGCCGAGGAATTTCACCTCTTCTTGCCAAAATATACATTTGGAAAATTTAGCTTTCAGCACATTCCTCTGCAAAATCTCTAAGACTTCTTTCAAATGTTTTTCATGTTCAGCAATGGTTTTGGAAAAGATAAGGATATCATCAATGAACACAAGCACGAATTAATTTAGAACCCCACGAAATACTCTATTCATCAAATCTACAAAGTATTTTGGGGCATTACATAGACCGAAAGGCATTACTAGCCATTCGTAAAATAGATCAGGCCCTCTGAAAGCCGTTAAGGGATACTCTCTTCTGCAATGCGCAGTTGATGGAATCCTGTGGCTAGGTCCATCTTAGAGAATACCTGTGCTCCATGCAGACGGTCTAATAGGTCATCAATCCGAGGCAATGGATATTTGTTTTTCATCGTTTGCTTGTTTAGATCGCGGTAGTCTACACACAAACGGAGTGTGTCGTCTGACTTTGGGACAAACACCACCGCTGCACCCCATTCTGAGAAGCTAGGTCTAATCAAACCCTTGGCCAAAAGCTGCTTAGTTTGATTGCTCAGCTCTTCTCTTTCTTTTGGCGACATTCACCCAATAGGATGCACCACAGGCCTTGCATTAGGAACCAAATCAATTCTGAAATCGATCTCTCTGCGGGGAGGTAAGTTGTCTACTTCTTCAAATACATCAGCATAATCTTTGACGATGGGAATAGTTTCAATAGAAGGAGGGGTGACTTCTAAAGAAGACCAGAATTCTTTTCTATCTGTGGCTGAGCCGTGGCATGGTATAGTCATTATATTTCCAATTTCGTTTTAATTTTAACTACCCTTTCAGCACACATCAACTCAGCCTCATACTTCGTTAGCCAATCTAGCCCAAGTATGACATCATATCCAGAAAAGTTCATGATAATTAAATTGAAAGGAAATAGGAAGTGAGAGTAAGAAACGGGCACTCTATAGTACTGATCAAGAATAAGTGAACCTCCTATCGGGCTATGGGCTTTAATCAGTTCTTTAAGTTTTCTCGGTTTCAATTTAAGCTTCTTAATAGTGTCGCTTGATATGAAACTTCTAGATGCACCAGTATCAAACAAAACAGTAATGGGAATATCCTTAATGTTAAGAGTACCGCCTAAAACATCAGTCTTACCCGCTCCTTCAGAAGCAGCTGGTGCAGCCGTCCCTTCGTAGACATGTGCTACTTCAGATTTCTTAAGCCGAGGGCAATTCTTGATAAGGTGTCCAGGCTTGTGGCAGTTGTAGCACTCTTTTGGACCACCGGAATTTTGTCCACTGCTTTGGCTCGGCCCAGACTCGTTCCTCTTCGGTTTCTTCGAGGCCCTGCACTCGTAGTCGTAATGTCCCATCTTCTGGCAGTTGAAGCATTTGACTTTAGACTTGTCTCTCTTCTTGTTTCCCTGAGGTTTTTTGGTCGAAGAACTGCCTTCCCCTATTTCCTTATCCGTCTCCTTCTTCTTGTTAGCTTGATTCCTGGCCTTTTCTAGCTGAGCACTCTTATGATCAATTTCTTTGTATCTGCATGCCATCTCTATCACCTTGGCAAACGGGCACTCAATATGGGCTGTCACTCTATTATGGTATCGCCTTGCAAGCCCATTTATGAACCTCTTATTCTTCTGTAAGGCATCTTGCACTAGCTCAGGGGCATACCTAGAAAGCTCCCAAAATTTCTTCACGTACTCTGCAATAGTCATGGCGCCTTGCTGCAGGTTAGCAAATTCATCGGGTAGACGTTCTACTTCATGAGGCAGGATAAATTTTTCATTAAAAAGCTCTTTAAATCTTGCCCAGGTTATCTCTGCAACGTCTCTCCCTGTCATGGCTGTTTCCCACCAAGTTTGAGCCTGTCCTTGCATGAACCATACTGCCATAAAACGCTTCCTATGTTCCTCAAGCTCCAAACCTCCCAAGATCTTTTCCATCGTCTTAAGCCATTCTTGCGCTTCTATCACCGTCTCTCCACTAGTGAAATGTACTCCTCCAAGATTCTTGATTTTCTTCACCACTTTATCAAGGTCAAAAGCAACTGGGGGTGGTGAAGGTGGTGGCACCTCGACATCAGAATTGGGTTGGTCTTGTTCAGTTGGGGGTGTATCTCTCTCTCCGCCCCTACCAGCTACTCCGCCACGACCTCTTCCTCTTGTCCTGGCTCTCGTACTCATCTTTCAATTAGTCTGTACCATCAAGGAAAGAGTCAGACCAAAGGAAATGACAAATTCAAAGAGAAGATTAAAAGTAGAGACGTGTCAAGGTGATAATAAAGTAATGACTGATAAATATGTATTATTCTGTTTAAGTTCATTCTAGGATATTGTTAATCCTATCTCTAATGAACCCCTCGTCTTAGAACACTACTGATTATGTCTAGACGAATTGTTCTAAAAATGTTATATTCCAAAGCTAAGGTTAACTAAAGCTCTAATACCAAATGTGACGACCCCAAACTTCCGTGTAATGAAAGTAAGGAAAATCGTATGGAATATAACAAAATTAGAACAATAACAGATCTTAGTATATAGCAGAACATGTAAATCATTGTAGCGGAAAGAAATGTCATCACAAACATCATCACTGAAATATCAGAGTATGCAGCACAGGATTACACTTAGAAAAATAGATGTCTCAAAAGAAAAAGAAAAAGAGTCTCAATCTCTCAAATTACATCAATACTAAGTACTGTCTCAAAGTCATAAGCAGAAAATAAAAGATAAAAAGAAAATTTCTTTAGCATCTTCATCAGCAAGCTTCCATCCAGCGAATATCCAAGCCTAACCTGTCACTTGGCTGCCTGTGTAGAAAGAGGGCACCCGAGTTTGCAAAAGGTGAAACAAACTACGAGTCAGTCATGGGACTGGTATGAGATATCTTAATTAACTAATGGGTTTGACAATCACGAGGACCACGCCGCTAACGCGGAATGGGTTTACTCCATGGAATTATCAGTGCAATAAATAAAGTAAAACGTTAAATAACGCAATGCTTTTTAGAAAAATGAAACCATTATAAGACCCAAGTCCCATCACACAATGCAACGCAAACCGGAGGATAGGGTTTTACCTTATAATGGTCAAACGATGATAAATACGCAAAATACGATATTATTATTAGTGTGTATATGTTTTAAGAAAATATTTCAATTATACTATTAATCCTAGACGGCATAGCTACCATATACTATGTCGCTATACTAGTTATGCAATCAAAACCTCATGGAACTTATTGGAAGTTGGGTTTTCATCACGAGTCAAGGCTAGGAACGATCTCCTGACCGATTCGAGACACTCTAGCAATGTCTCAGGATTCGGACGCTGGCGAACCCTTGGATACAGCAGGGCCGGTCCACAAATACTTTAGTGGATTAGTTATGCCTGAACACACGCTTCCCGATCCTATTGGACCTATAAATTGGCCGAGGGCGGCCAATAAAAATCCGAGGCCCCTCAAAATCCATCAACCACATAAATGCCAGTCAATTTAAAGCGCTAACACCACTTTTAGCTAGAAAGAAACGTGTGCACTCCCTGCGTTCCCTTGCTCCGTTTTAGACTCAACCGGGGTGTGAGGTTCGCGAAGTAACGCTATACACAAAGCTGGGTCTAAACAGACTATGCTTTGATCATCAACTACAAGACCTACTTTTCAACAAAACCTTGATCATTTGCATCTTGGCGTGCCCCGTTGACAGTCCATGCCATGAAATCAACAACTATCCATACACAAGCTCTGAGGGTGATAAGCGAAAGAATAAATTCTTTTTCCACCAAAGGTTGTATATTAAACAGAAATCAATTTACATGGTATGAAGTTCAACATCAGACATGCATCCATTTACAAGTCCGTTCTGGGTCTGAACGGAACCGGAGACACCTGAGAGGCTCTCGTATATCCAGACAATCATCACATACGTCCGGGCGATTACCGCCGAAATCCCTTCAGGGTAGCTACTCCTATCGAGGACCTCAGTAGCAATACATCCGTTCGATGTGAAGACCGTCGGTCTTCAACAGCATCTTCGTAACTTCATCGACGTAAAATTATTTGAAATGAGTAGAACTCGGACTTTTCAAATAATTATCGAATAATTATTATTTAAATCTTTTCATTTCGTTAATATTTATTTATAACGATTTATCGCTAATTTTATTTATTTTAAAAATAGCTCAATAAAATCAAACGATGCTTCGGTCAAGTTTGGCTTTGGCGCTGTTTTTCTCAAAATTCGATTTACACATATCTTGAAATATAACTGTTGGATTTTGACAAAATTTGTCTTATTGGAAAGATCTTCCCAAAGCGGTCCTAACGGCTCCAGTCTTGGGAAATCCGACGGTTGGATCTTTCGATATAATCGTTTAAAGTCACGATTGCCGAAACGCGAACTACTGCGCGCGATTTGTTTAATTTCTATTTATATTTATATATATAAATATAATTTCTTAAGCGATTACATTCACGTGAATATCACACCAAATAAAGCTGTGAATTTTATACAAATCATATATTAATGTTTATTACGTTTGCTAAAACATGTTTTTATTTCATACACCAATTTTATTGTATATTGACGATAAATTGTATTCTTCCTTCATTCATAATTTTTAATGTTTAATTCATATTTCAACTTCCTTATCTATACCAAGTGTAAATTCCTTTATAATGAACAAAATGCGTATTATTGTTCATTTTATTTCAAGGAATGAAATTGTTGATTTCCATCCAATGAACAAAAATGAATATTTTTGTTCAATCCATTTTTATGAACAAAATGTGAATTTCTTCCTATGCTTCTAAATTTACATTAAAATTGTATTTTTAATACAAAACATATTTCTAAATGAAATATGATTCTTTTCTCTTCCTTTTAAAATTTACATTAAAAATGTAACTTTTAAATCTCATATTTTATTTGCATTATGGACTGCAAATAAAAAAAATGTATATTATCCTATTCTTGATTTATTTGCGTTGAGGAACGCAAATAAAAATGTATCTTTAAATTTCTAATTTTATTTACAACAAGGAATGTAAATAAAAGATCAACTTTTTATTTCATGTTTATTTACATTAAGGGATGTAAATAAATAAAAAATGTCATCTTTCTTTTAATATTTTGTTCGCATCTAGATTTGCCAACAAAATATGAATTTTTCCTCTACTAATTTTTTTGCATCTAAATATGCAAACAAAATTGTATCTTTTATTTTATAATTTGTTTGCATCTAAAACTGCAAACAAAAATGTATCTTTTTATTTTCTTTTTTTATTTGCACGGTAAAATGCAAATAAAAATATATTTTCTATTCTCCATGTTTTGTTTGCATAATAGAATGCAAATGAAAATGTGAATTTTTAATTTACGTGCATTGTTAGCATTGTAGAATGCAAACTAAAATAAAAAAATTCTGTTTAAATGCTTTGTTTGCATTGTAGAACGCAAACATGAAATAAAAATTTTATTTGCTCTCATGTTCTGTTTGCATTTGTAGAATGCAAACATAAAAAGTAAATTTTTAATTTCATGAATCGTTTGCATTATAGAATGCAAACATAAAATAAAATCTTTTTTTTCTTTTCTTTTTTCTCGTTTGCATTAAGGAATGCAAAAGATCATATTTTATCTTTCTACATTTCGCTTGCATTAGGAAATGCAACAAAAAAATGATATTTTATTTTTCTACATTTTGTTCGCATTAAGGAATGCAACAAAAATGATATTTTATTTTTCTACATTTCGTTCACATTAAGGAATGCAACAAAAATGTAATTTTCCTTCTCATGTCATTTTTACATTGAAAAAGGGTAAATAAAAATGTGCTACCTTTAAAACATATTTTATTTACGTTGGAGAACACAAATAAAAATACACTTTTTATTGTTAATATTTTATTTGTGTTTGAGAACACAAATAATAAAGATAAAAAAATAGTCCCTTTTTATATGTAATGTTTGTGTTTAAGGACACACTGAAATGTCATTCAATATGCGATGTGTATATTTGTGTTTAAAGTCACAAATAAAATGAATAACTTATTTTTCTATGTATATATTAGTGTTGAAACAAAAATAAAAAGAATAACTTATTTCAACCCAATCTGGTGACAAAGTATGTTCTATATTGGATTGACAATTCTATTTCAATCCAATAATAATGATAAAATATAGTTTAATCATTGAATTGATAATTTCCCTAAAGTGACAAATTTATTTCTAAGTTGAATTGATAAACTAGATCAATTCAAATTAAAGTGAAACACCCCACCTCCGTTAGGGTTACTCTCAAAGGGAATGCCCTAATTTTGGTGGAGGTTTATAAGTATAAGTCATAGATATACAAGACAGATATAAGAACACATATTTGTAAACAGCGGAAAAACAACAACTTTTATTTCATAAAAGCAAATACGTGCTACAACAATATCACCATAATTGTCTTACATCTTTTCCAAAAACATAACATAACACTTCCATAATCTGTCTTGATTACATTATCTAAAGAAGCATAAATAAAACATAGATAAACTGCAAAATCCCCATAGTGGATTGTCCAAAGCCATAGTTCAAAACGAAAAAGTCCAAGCAATACATTTCTCTTCTTCAAGCTGTATGTTAAGGCTGGTCAAGCTGCTGTGTTCCCTCCCTGTGGACCTTGGGGGGGGGAACGGAAGAAAAGAAGATGAAAGAAAAGCAGAGTCAGACATAAAGCCTGAGTAAGTCTAGTACTATTCTGTCTATGAATAAAGAACTGGGTGTGATAAGTATAAACAAGAAGTGGGAAAGCACTATAAACTTGGTTAAGTTGTCTAGGGTCGAATATACTATCGTACCCCCATGTTAATCTCTGAACCCATATAAACTAGTTCCCAACTGGCACCCCATAATCAGGGTGATGTGATCCATTCTATGATGATCGGCTCCTACTCGCAGAGTTACATGTGTCTTACGGCCCCCGATGCTGTAGTTACCTATGCTGGTCCCATCATGGGGTGTATCAAGTCCTATGGTGGCGGCCCGACACAATCCTAGAATGCACAGGTATGCTACTGGTGTCCAGTGCCTTATTTTTCTGCGCCGGAGTGTGTGCACGCCCGCACCCCGTTAAAACCTACACTGCTACACCACCGCCGTCGATTTGACCTCTTACAATCAGCCCAGTAATCGTGCCCCACCCTGCCTAGTTTCAGGGTATCCTGATACACCCTCTAGGGTTACTGCTGAAAAGGGTGCCCCGTTACTAGGTTTTCTATCTCTAGCCAACATGCTAAGTTGGTTAAGTGTTTCCTAACCTAACCCCCACCAGTCCGTTTAGTTTAGCATGTTCCATTTTGATTAAGTCTTTAGTTCACTTAATCCTAACAATCCTGACTCAGCCTTAATTGTCTTATTAAAGCCTTGACCTCTCACATTAGACAGGTATTGTTGTGGTTGCCTGTTGCCGGTTGGTTCCGGGCAGTCTTACGCCACAACTCAGTCTAACCTCGGGTCCTTATTGGGCTCCATGTTTAACTTCCCACATTGGATAGGTATTGTTGTGACTACTGGACAGCCGGGCGGTTCCGGGCAGGTTTACATCACAACTCAATCCAACCTCGGGTTAAACACCTCGTATGTTCTACCTTTACATATTTTGTCTTTCTTCTTTATTTTCTTATATGTAAATATTTGCGGCCCATTATTAAGTAAATGGTGTAAAGGTTACACCAATCATGGGCCCAACCCATACTTGAATTTGGGCCCTTCTACTTTATATTTTCATTTATTAATAAATTTAACCCAACGTTATTTTCCCCCCGTTTAACACGTCCGTTTATTATATATATGTTGGGCTTAGCCTTTTTAAGCCCAACTTAGCCATGCGAAAAGGGGAGGCTTAAAGCGTGAGTACATACACAAAAAGGGGAATGTGAACGCATGAACTTGCAACATAACGTTGGAATTGCAAAATAGAAACTGGTGTACTTGCATAGTATCAATGTATACTTTGGTCATAAAGCATAAGTGATATGAATCAAAGCATGTAAACTTGTAGTTGGGATAAGAATCTAAATTGGATATCATTATTGACACATAGTCTTAACTACAACATGAACCTATATTTTTATTTAGGCATAATGTCAAACATAAGCAAATCATGTTCATAAGATTACTACATGTTTACAAAGGTGTTTACTTTTGTTACTAACACAAAAGTATAGTTCAAACTAATCATGATTTTAAATCTATTCACATGGCATAAATATTTCTAACATGAAATCATGATTTTTACTTTAGTCATGCAAACTTGCAAAAGGGATTTTTGAATCTAACCTAGCTATGTACCACATATGTCGTCATACAATTCTTGTTAACAATATAGACCTAACATGGATTTCAATTATGCAAAATATCAATCATAGCCTAACCATATTCATAAGTTTGCAAATAAGTTTTCTAGTACAAAAGCATGGCTTAATACATAGATCATGATGCCAAATTTTCAATATAATTTCATATGGACTATGATAACCCAAACTTATTCCAATTACTTCACAAAAATGATTTTTGTATAAAAATACACATTATGATGGCATAGTAGCAAAACCCCAAACTTGCATGAATTTCAATTAATCAACTACATACATGTAGCCTCAACATGGATTACATAATTTGCGAATATTCCAAACGTATACTTGCATAAAACTAGCGCATGTAGTTTTTCATAATTGAATAACATAATTCGAGAATATCCAAACGTATACAATATTCCAAATCGATAGTAACACACAAATATGAATTACTTTATTGCCACAAATCAAGTATACAAACCAACACAATTATTTGTTCATACCAAAATAATACTCTACTTACAATGGTATGGCGAATTCTCCAATTTAGGGATTTGGAGATGCGATTCCTTGTTGATTTGATTTGACTAAGTTTGCTTTATGCTTTAGAATTTGCCTCCTAATCCTCTCTCCAATTGGTGGCTACCCCTAGTCGTTCCTCAGCAACATGACGGCTTGGTTCTTATTTTTGAATGAATAGATTAGGGTGAGTCTAGGGCCATTTTTATAGGGTTTATGAACTGATTAGGACCATTGATGTTGCTTGGATTGATCGTAGCCATTCATTCGAAAGAGGGACCAATTAGAGCCTGCCACCTAGCCCTAATGACAAAGCAGACTACAGAAAATCGACCAACATAGAATAGGCCAGCCAGGTTGGGCTGGGTTCGACCTGGCTCTGGACCAGGTCGACAGCCCTGTCGACAACCCTGTCGACAGCCCTGTCGACCTGGCTAGACCAGGTCGACAGCCCAGTCAACCTGGGTGCATCAGGCGGGATTTTTCCCGCCCTGGCCAATTGGGCCCGGTTATTAATTTTTAAACTGTTTTATTCTGGTCGAATTTTAAACTTAATTCAGAAACTTCCGAAGGCCATATCTTCTTCATACAGACTCCGTTTTTCGAAAACTCGGACTCTATTTCGCGTATTTTTCCGAGACGAACGCAATGGCGTATCCCGTTTCCCTTATTTCTTTGATTTGAAATTAATTATACTTTAATTTGTGAATTTCACAGTTATAGAATTCGCGGGGTGTTACATTCTCCCCCACTTAAAAGGATTTCGTCCCCGAAATCTTCAAGTTAGGAGGAATGTATATCCTAACATCCAGTCATCCATCTACTCATCCATCAAACATGAGCATCCATTGTCCTTAAAAGATTTCTAATGCTTCATGATCATATGCGAAGTGTGTGTGTACATGTACTTATCAAATGCAAAATCAGGCGGTCTACTGATTCAGTTGACCTCCTTAATGCGAATAATGTAAGTGCCATGAATCCATTACGTATGCAAATTTTCCTATTCATGATTCTACATGAGTGCACAATCATTCATTACAAATGCAACATCCATATGACAACACATTAAAGTTCAACCATATACAAATGCAAACATATATGCATATGCAATATGAAGTGAGTGAGCCGATCTAAAACCTAGATTGTGTGTGTATATGCAACCACGAGCAACCATTAGCAATCACTTGCAACCACTTGCAACCATCATCCATAACATGTTTCAACTACATGTTTTCATCCAAAGGGTTTCTACCTAAAAGAAAAGGTCGAGGAAATATACCTAAAAAGATAGATAAAAGCGCAACTTAAGGAAAAAGAAAGATCAAGGATGTACCCTCGAAAAGAAAAGGGTAGGCAGTGCGTATTCTAGCTTCAGTTTCCCAAGTCGCGTCTCCCTCGGCGTCGCTCCACTGAACTTTGACGAGCTTGACTTCACGGTTGCGTAGCTTCTTCACTTCCGTTCCTAAGATGCGGGTTGGAACTTTTCTTATGGTTGCTTCGCGTTCCACTTCGGCCTCTTCGAGGATATTTGGCTCTACCACCTCGGCTGACCCATGTAGACATTTTCGGAGATGTGAAACGTGAAAAACGTTGTGGACTCCAGCCAACTTCTCGGGTAGCTCTAATCTATAGGCCATTTTCCCAATTTTCTCGATGATAGGGAATGGCCCTACGAACCTTGGTGCCAGTTTTCCTGTGGTTCCAAAACGAACAACGTTCCTTAGCGGTGATACCTTGAGAAAAACTCTGTCTCCAACCTCAAATTCAATGTCGGTCCTTCTCTTGTCGGCATAGGACTTTTGTCTGTCTTGGGCCGTCTTCATCCTTCTTCGTATTAAGCCTACTTTCTCTGAAGTCTCTCGGATCATATCCGGTCCAAGTATGAGCTTATCAGTAGACTCCCACCAACAAGTGGGCGATCGGCACGGTCTTCCATATAAAGCTTCGAAGGGCGCCATTCCGATGGTTGCTTGATAGCTGTTGTTGTAGGCAAATTCCACCAAAGGAAGGTGGTCTTCCCAAGTCCCTCCGAAGTCAAGGACGCATAGTCTTAAAAGGTCTTCCAAAACTCTGTTCACTCTCTCTGTTTGGCCGTTGGTTTGGGGATGATAGGCTGTGCTCAAGCATAACTGCGTTCCTACTGCTTCTTGCAGACTCCGCCAAAACTCACTGGTGAAGATGGGATCTCGGTCACTAACAATGCTAGATGGTATTCCATGGAGTCGAATGATTTCCTTGAGGTAAAGTGATGCTAGGGATGAGGCAGTTCTTTTACTTTTGACAGGTAAAAAGTGGGCGCTTTTAGTAAGCCTATCCACTATTACCCAAATGCTAGTGTTGCCTCTCCTAGACCTAGGCAGCCCATCGATGAAGTCCATTGAGATGCTATCCCACTTCCACTGCGGGACCTCCAGAGGATGTAGTAGTCCGCCAGGCTTTTTCTGTTCCGACTTAACCTGTTGGCACACCATACACTTAGAAACGAACTCTGCCACGTCCTTTTTCATGCCACTCCAGAAGAAAGTCCTTTTTATATCTTTGTACATTTTATCTCCGCCTGGGTGTATCGTCATCTTGGAGTGATGTGCTTCCTCGAGAACCTTCTTTACTAAATCTTTTGTCTGTGGGACGCATAGTCTTCCGTCTCGCCTTAGCAAACCCTTATCGTCGATGGAGTATCTGTTGAGGTGACTTGAAGTCTCACCCCTAATTATCCTATCAATTGTTTCCACAAGCTGAGGGTCTTCGCGTTGTGCTGCCCCTACCGAATCTACTAAAGTTGGGCGCACTTCGAGAGATGCTAGCAAGCCCGGTACGAAATCGGTGGAAGGCCTAAAGTCGAAGCTGGCTATAAACTCTAGGCTTTGTCTTTCAACAAACAACGGGCTTAGGGTCAATTTCTTTCGGCTCAACGCGTCTGCCACTACGTTGCCTTTGCCCGGAGTATAGGAGATTTCGAAATCGTACGAGGCAAGAAACTCCATCCATCTTTGTTGCCTCAAGTTAAGATCCTTCTGCGAGAAAAGATATTTCAACGATTTATGGTCAGTGTAAAGTTCGAACTTCTCACCTAGGAGATAGTGTCGCCAAGACTTGAGTGCGAAGACGATGGCGGCTAACTCAAGATCGTGGGTTGGGTAGTTCTTTTCGTGCACCTTCAACTGCCTCCCGCCATAAGCTACTACCCTTCCTTCTTGCATTAAGACGGCGCCTAGCCCTGTCCCACATGCATCCGTATAAACAGTGAACATCTTGCTCCCATCTGGCAGCGTCAAAACTGGGGCTGTTGTAAGAGCCCTTTTCAGTCGTTGGAAAGCAAACTCGCAATCCAAGTCCCAATTGAACACTAGATTCTTCTTAGTTAATTTCGTGAGAGGAGCTGAGATTTTCGCAAAATCCCTTATGAACTTTCGATAGAAACCTGCTAGTCCTAGAAAGCTTCGGACCTCAGTTGCATTCCTTGGTGTCTTCCAATCCTGTACCGCCACTACCTTAGCAGGGTCCACCGCTAACCCTTGTTTGGATACTATGTGCCCAAGGAACCTCACCTCTTCTCTCCAAAAGTGGCATTTGGAGAACTTGGCTTTTAGTTGATGGACTCGCAAAGTTTCCATGATTGCCCTTAAGTGCTGAGCATGTTCCTCTTCACTCTTTGAGAAGATAAGGATATCATCCACGAAGACCACTACGAATTTGTTGA
Source organism: Allium sativum (assembly GCA_030737875.1). Classification (NCBI taxonomy): domain Eukaryota; kingdom Viridiplantae; phylum Streptophyta; class Magnoliopsida; order Asparagales; family Amaryllidaceae; genus Allium; species Allium sativum. The sequence goes on along the minus strand of CM060909.1, from coordinate 941,566,728 downwards.
GGAAATCTCTAAATACCCTACTCATCAGGTCCACGAAGTAAGCAGGTGCATTTGTCAAGCCGAAAGGCATGACAAGCCATTCAAAGAAGCCGTCTGGGGTTCTGAATGCCGTTTTATCGATGCTATCTTCAGCCACCCTTAGCTGATGAAAACCGGTTGCTAAATCGAGTTGGGAGAAAACAGACGCTCCTACAAGCTGGTCAAACAAATCGTCAATTCTAGGGAGCGGGTGCCTATTCTTTTTCGTTAGCTTGTTGAGCTCCCTATAGTCAACACATAGACGGAGTGAACCATCCGCCTTTGTAGCGAACACCACTGGAGCGCCCCATTCTGAAATGCTCCTCCTAATGAACCCCTTTTCTAGAAGCTCTTTAATCTGTTTACTGAGCTCTTTCCTTTCCCGTGGAGCCATGTGTCTAACGGGCAACGCAACGGGCTTTGCATTATCTACAAGATATATGCGGAAGTCTATTTCCCGCTTCGGAGGCAAGCCCTTCACCTCTTCGAAGACATCCGGATATTCCCGGACCACTCTAACTGATTGCAAATTTTCAACAGAGGCATCTAGCGATTCAAGATAACTAAGCATAACCGCGTATGAGGGATTACAAGAAATTTCCAAAGTATTACCGAGCTGGGTTAGGAGCCTAACAACCCTTTTCTCACAATCAAGGATGGCCCCATTACTGGATAGCCAATCCGTACCCAAAATCAAGCCATAACCTGAAAAGCCCAAAACAAAGGCACTACATTGAAATTCTACACTTAGAATAGAAATTTTCAATCCCAAACAGATCATAGACAAATGAGCTGGGCCCCCAATTGGGTTTGAAACAATTAAGGGGTCCTCTACCATACTAGTTTTTAGGTGCAGAGATTCTACTAAAGCAGACGAGATAAAGGAGTGTGATGCGCCAGAATCAAATAAAGTGCGAACAGGGTGATCATAAAGATAAACTACACTTTCTACAGAAGTATTTATACCTCGCTGTTGCAAAGGTGGCGCTTCTAGCACATGAACCTGTGCCCCTGGGGTGGATCCAGCCCTCTGCCCCTGTCCTCGTTTCTTTGGGCAGTCCTTAGCCCTGTGGCCTGTCTCACCGCAAGAAAAGCACCCACCATTCTCCTTGGCCTTCTTTTTCCGGCAGTCCTTTACTAAGTGCCCCACTTTGCCACAGAAATTGCACTTCCTCTTCTCTTTGTTGCCTTTCCCGCCCTTCTTAAAGTCTGTCTTCTTAGGCTGCAAACCCTCTTTCTTCCCTTGAGAGCTTTCTGCCTTTGTCTCCTTCTTGCCCTTGTCCTCTTCATTCAGCAATGCCATTTGCACCAATCTTTCATACGTGGCTCCCATGGGTATATGGGTCATGGCCAAACTGTGTAATGGCTCATTTAACCCTTTGACGAAACGGAGAGCCTTCTTGTGCGGGGTGTTGACTAGGTCAAGCCCAAACCTAGCCAGCTCATCGAACTGATTCACATACTCTCTGACTGTCTTGTCCCCTTGTTTAAGAAATAAGAATTTTTCCAACTGCAAACTTCTTTCCGCATCCGAGAGAAATTTAGTCTCAAACCTTGCCCTAAAGTCCTCCCATGTCTCCACTGGTCTTTCAGCATTAGTGACTTCCCACCAGTAGGAAGCCTCGCCCTTCAATAGCCATACTGCCAATTGTACTTTTTGTCTATCCTCTACCTCAAAGATGATGAATAGGTCCTCAGTTTCTTTCAGCCAATTTCTAGCTGCCACGAAGGACTCAGTTCCATGGAAATCCTTTCCTCCCATAGCTTTAAAATCTTTACATATCTTAGCAAAAGTGTTTCCCCGAGGAGGAGGTGGAGGAAAAGGTGCCGCTGCAGCTGGATGATTTCCTGTAGCTGGGGGAGGAGGAACGGTAGGACCTGGCTGAGTGGCTCTTGCTTCTAAGAACCGTCTAAACCAACCAGGTATTGGCACCCCTTCTGGCAAGTTAAGATCTTCGGACATGCTGAAACAAAAAGGATAGATTCAAAACGAAGGATAAGAGATAGTACCTATGGCTTTGGGGAGTGGACTTTGCCTTAAAATAAAATAATATTTTTCTTTTAAAAATGCTTCTTTAAATTTCCTTTTTGAAAAAAAAATTTCAAAACTTTTTATCTTATCTGGTAAACCTATGCTCTGATACCAAGTGAAACACCCCACCTCCGTTAGGGTCACTCTCAAAGGGAATGCCCTAATTTTGGTGGAGGTTTATAAGTATAAGTCACAGATATACAAGACAGATATAAGAACACATATTTGTAAACAGCGGAAAAACAACAACTTTTATTTCATAAAAGCAAATACGTGCTACAACAATATCACCATAATTGTCTTACATCTTTTCCAAAAACATAACATAACACTTCCATAATCTGTCTTGATTACATTATCTAAAGAAGCATAAATAAAACATAGATAAACTGCAAAAGCCCCAAAGTGGATTGTCCAAAGCCATAGTTCAAAACGAAAAAGTCCAAGCAATACATTTCTCTTCTTCAAGCTGGATGTTAAGGCTGGTCAAGCTGCTGTGTTCCCTCCCTGTGGACCTGGGGGGGGGGGACGGAAGAAAAGAAGACGAAAGAATAGCAGAGTCAGACATAAAGCCTGAGTAAGTCTAGTACTATTCTGTCTATGAATAAAGAACTGGGTGTGATAAGTATAAACAAGAAGTGGGAAAGCACTATAAACTTGGTTAAGTTTTCTAGGGTCGAATATACTATCGTACCCCATGTTAATCTCTGAACCCATATAAACTAGTTCCCAACTGGCACCCCATAATCAGGGTGATGTGATCCATTCTATGATGATCGGCTCCTACTCGCAGAGTTACATGTGTCTTACGGCCCCCGATGCTGTAGTTACCTATGCTGGTCCCATCATGGGGTGTATCAAGTCCCATGGTGGCGGCCCGACACAATCCTAGAATGCACAGGTATGCTACTGGTGTCCAGTGCCTTATTTTTCTGCGCCGGAGTGTGTGCATGCCCGCACCCCGTTAGAACCTACACTGCTACACCACCACCGTCGATTTGACCTCTTACAATCAGCCCAGTAATCGTGCCCCACCCTGCCTAGTTTCAGGGTATCCTGATACACCTTCTAGGGTTACTGCTGAAAAGGGTCCCCCGTTACTAGGTTTTCTATCTCTAGCCAACATGCTAAGTTGGTTAAGTGTTTCCTAACCTAACCCCCACCAGTCCGTTTAGTTTAGCATGTTCCATTTTGATTAAGTCTTTAGTTCACTTAATCCTAACAATCCTAACTCAGCCTTAATTGTCTTATTAAAGCCTTGACCTCTCACATTAGACAGGTATTGTTGTGGCTGCCTGTTGCCGGTTGGTTCCGGGCAGTCTTACGCCACAACTCAGTCTAACCTCGGGTCCTTATTGGGCTCCATGTTTAACCTCCCACATTGGATAGGTATTGTTGTGACTACTGGACAGCCGGGTGGTTCCGGGCAGGTTTACATCACAACTTAATCCAACCTCGGGTTAAACACCTCGTATGTTCTACCTTTACATATTTTGTCTTTCTTCTTTATTTTCTTATATGTAAATATTTGCGGCCCATTATTAAGTAAATGGTGTAAAGGTTACACCAATCATGGGCCCAACCCATACTTGAATTTGGGCCCTTCTACTTTATATTTTCATTTATTAATAAATTTAACCCAACGTTATTTTCCCCCCGTTTAACACGTCCGTTTATAATATATATGTTGGGCTTAGCCTTTTTAAGCCCAACTTAGCCATGCGAAAAGGGGAGGCTTAAAGCGTGAGTACATACACAAAAAGGGGAATGTGAACGCATGAACTTGCAACATAACGTTGGAATTGCAAAATAGAAACTGGTGTACTTGCATAGTATCAATGTATACTTTGGTCATAAAGCATAAGTGATATGAATCAAAGCATGTAAACTTGTAGTTGGGATAAGAATCTAAATTGGATATCATTATTGACACATAGTCTTAACTACAACATGAACCTATATTTTTATTTAGGCATAATGTCAAACATAAGCAAATCATGTTCATAAGATTACTACATGTTTACAAAGGTGTTTACTTTTGTTACTAACACAAAAGTATAGTTCAAACTAATCATGATTTTAAATCTATTCACATGGCATAAATATTTCTAACATGAAATCATGATTTTTACTTTAGTCATGCAAACTTGCAAAAGGGATTTTTGAATCTAACCTAGCTATGTACCACATATGTCGTCATACAATTCTTGTTAACAATATAGACCTAACATGGATTTCAATTATGCAAAATATCAATCATAGCCTAACCATATTCATAAGTTTGCAAATAAGTTTTCTAGTACAAAAGCATGGCTTAATACATAGATCATGATGCCAAATTTTCAACATAATTTCATATGGACTATGATAACCCAAACTTATTCCAATTACTTCACAAAAATGATTTTTGTATAAAAATACACATTATGATGGCATAGTAGCAAAACCCCAAACTTGCATGAATTTCAATTAATCAACTACATACATGTAGCCTCAACATGGATTACATAATTTGCGAATATTCCAAACGTATACTTGCATAAAACTACCGCATGTAGTTTTTCATAATTGAATAACATAATTCGAGAATATCCAAACGTATACAATATTCCAAATCGATAGTAACTCACAAATATGAATTACTTTATTGCCACAAATCAAGTATACAAACCAACACAATTATTTGTTCATACCAAAATAATACTCTACTTACAATGGTATGGCGAATTCTCCAATTTAGGGATTTGGAGATGCGATTCCTTGTTGATTTGATTTGACTAAGTTTGCTTTATGCTTTAGAATTTGCCTCCTAATCCTCTCTCCAATTGGTGGCTACCCCTAGTCGTTCCTCAGCAACATGACGGCTTGGTTCTTATTTTTGAATGAATAGATTAGGGTGAGTCTAGGGTCATTTTTATAGGGTTTATGAACTGATTAGGACCATTGATGTTGCTTGGATTGATCGTAGCCATTCATTCGAAAGAGGGACCAATTAGAGCCTGCCACCTAGCCCTAATGACAAAGCAGACTACAGAAAATCGACCAACATAGAATAGGCCAGCCAGGTTGGGCTGGGTTCGACCTGGCTCTGGACCAGGTCGACAGCCCTGTCGACAACCCTGTCGACAGCCCTGTCGACCTGGCTAGACCAGGTCGACAGCCCAGTCGACCTGGGTGCATCAGGCGGGATTTTTCCCGCCCTGGCCAATTGGGCCCGGTTATTAATTTTTAAACTGTTTTATTCTGTTCGAATTTTAAACTTGATTCAGAAACTTCCGAAGGCCATATCTTCTTCATACGGACTCCGTTTTTCGAAAACTCGGACTCTATTTCGCGTATTTTTCCGAGACGAACGCAATGGCGTATCCCGTTTCCCTTAGTTCTTTGATTTGAAATTAATTATAATTTAATTTGTGAATTTCACAGTTATAGAATTCGCGGGGTGTTACATAAAGGCACATTCTATTTTTGTTCAAACAAATCAATTCAAATAAAAAGGCAATTTTATTTTCTCTATATTGAATTGATTAACTAGATCAATTCAAATAAAAACAATATTTATTTTCTATATGTTGAATTGATAAACTAGTTCAATCCCTTTAAGAAGCAAATTGTATGATTTGATATTGAATCGATGATCTAAATCAATTCAATATCATTATTATTATATATTTTTTATTCTTTATCACATGTAGATCTGTGATTATTCGTTATATGAATGAATATTGAATTGATTATCTAACTCAATTCAATCAAATAGAATAAGCAATAAAAAGATATTCGAATAACACATGACAACCAACATAATAATCCATCATATCCAACAAACAAACATCATACCACATCTACACAATCAGATCTGAAATTGAATAACTATAAATAAAAGAAAAAAAATTAATTAATTTAAAACAAGAGATGTCTCACAGTCATTCGTGATAGTGTCCAAAATTCCAACAGCTCAGAAATTCCCCATTTCAGTATAGAATTGTAGTTCAGGATCGTACGAGTCCAACGCTTCAGAAATTGCGTAATTCTGAGTTTATTTGACAAAGTTATGGGTAAAATAAGATTAGAGATTAATTTAATCATTAAATTAAGTAAAAATAATTAGATTAACCCTTCTTCCTCCTTACAGTATTCACGGCCGACTACTTTTCCTTCTTGTTCAAAACTAGGGTTGATCCTATCTTCCGATTCAAGGCACCAGGGATCGATCAGAAGATGCTGCAGCGAAGAGGAAGGAGAGGCGCACGTGTGTGGCCCAAAATGGTGGAGCTCGGCTGGGGCTAGGGGAGGCCGACGCGGGTTTTGTGCGGCAGTTTTGGGTGCATCATTCGAGGCAATAGTGGCACCAGATGCGATCTGACCGTATGAGATTGTAGAGGAGGAGAATATCTTCAGTATGGGATAGAGTTTGGGTTTTAATTCGTTGTGGATTGGAAGAAATTTGAATGGGGAAGTTTCGGCCATGGATAGGGGGGCGGCGGCTGTAGAAGATAGTGAATAGTGTTTTTAATTTAGGTTTTTCCAATCTTTTTATAATATTTAAATGTTATTTTTACAAGAAAAAACCAAAACTCTTAAGGTATTCAGAATTCAGTCCAACAAGAAGCTACCCTACCCAACAACCCCTATTCTGGATCCATCTAGCCATGTCCCGCAGGCCCTAGAGGTCATCTCAGCCCCCTTTTTCAAATTTAAAATTAATTCTTTTTATTATTAAATTCTGACATATTCAAAAATCCACCGGAGCCACATACGAACTCAGAAAAATCCCAAAAAAATATTTTTGGCTATGTCTTGACGATACGAATCCAAAAAAATTATTTTCGTCGAATTCTGAGACTGTTTGAAAAATGGCTGTTTTCAAGTCGTTCAATTTTGACTGTATTTGATCAAACACAGTTTCTTTTGCCACGCTCACATATTAATTCGGAAAATTCTAAAAATTGAAACCTAGCAATAATTTGACATTCCGGTTCCAACAAAAGTGGTTTCGTCGAAAACGGAGGTCGTTTGGAAATTGACTATTTTCACTGGCTTTAATATTATTATTAAAATAGAATTTTTTTAATTTGGGCACATTTTCTAACCAATTTATTAAAAATAAAAATTTTAAATTGGTTCGGATTTTCCGGGTTGTTACAGATAATAACGATATCTTTAAACCATTATATCGATTTAATATCGTTGTAGTATAATAAAACTTTTCCATTTCCTTTACCTGGAAATATTACTTTATATTCTTCACAATCCCCTTTTTACTCCACTTCGTAGAATATCGCTATATTATTCGCTTAATAGTATAACTCCCATTATTAATTCTCGTATGGCAAAAACAATGTCAAGCGACACTCTAGTTATTATATAACCCAATTGGTTTTATTAACTCAGACTTCTAATCTCCCTCTTAATTCAAATCATTATGGAAATATATAAATTTAAATTCAAATATTTACCTTTCTTTCCCATTTGACACAACCAACTCCATTTCTTCGGAGAACATTCATTATTTACTTATCACTTAGAATAAGTGTATCTCATCCCGAATATTTTATTCCACTTCAACTCGGGCCAAACAAATGTTAAATTATACATTGTTTATTTTCAAACCAAACAGTTTAATTATAATTTAAAAACTTGCAAATGTTTCAATATAATCCTAATCTCCTTTACCATTTCAAACTAGTATCATCCCTCGATAATAGTGAAGCCATTCAAATTGGGGTATTATAATTGCCTCTCAGACCTTGATCGACAACGTTCCTATCTTAAGATAATAAAAGTTTGAAACACAATATCCAACATATTACATCCATTTTCATTTACTATTAAATAGGGTTTTATAACCCATTTTCTTTCATTTGAAATCCACCTTATATTCTCATTTACTTAACTTGTTAATTGAGTAAATTATTTACTAACCTTCGATTAAAATCATTTTATACCGCTTCAATTTGACTATCCTTTATAAATGAACCAGTAAAGCGTGTGCGTCGCACACGGTACTTTACTCTAAAATGTCAGCTTGTTTATATGACATTTTATAACCCATTTCCGTTCACTATATCTTTGCGCAAATTCCTTTTCTCCAATCTAGTTTCCAAAATTTGGAATTTATTCCAATCCCCTTTATTGATTAGATTGAAAATCTCATTACTCCTTAAATGAGTAAATCACTTTAAAAATCCTTATCATTAAATTTGAAGTAAAGATAGTTTTCATCAATATAAACTAATAGTTCATTATTAGAGAGATTATTAAATAATAATAATAATAATAATAATAATTAAATAAAAAAACAACTTTAAACCGTAGTTATTTAAGGGTAAATTAACTACTTGGAACATTTGTTCAATTTTAATGATCGTTCGTAACCATTTCTATTAGATTAAATTAATTCAATATCCAATCTTCATTAACGGTTGACCTTGTTGATTTATACACATTAGTTAACTAACTAATGCACCTTCTTAAGTTAATTATCAACTTGAACAACTTAATACAAACCGTTTAATTGTTTAAAATAACAATTATTCTAATTTCCTAACCCAAGTTTAATTTGTACTTCTATTCATCAAATCTTATTAATGACTTAAGAATTCGTTATATATAACACTTAATATTTTCCTTTGTAAACCTGATTATAAATAACGATGTATTTATAATCTTTTTTTTACTTTTATAAATTAAAAATCGAAGACTTCGATCAAGTTATATTTTATAACATAAAACTCCATCAATTTGCCTAACGGCACAACGATAGTTTAAAACGATGGGTATCAGGCTATCTACTGCCAATAATTAATCAATATTGTTTATTGGTTAAAACACAACAATCGTTGATTATAAATTCAACGATTAACATCCATTCAATCATTCATATCCAAACAGGTTATAGAATCATTTGGGATAAACAATTCATGCATGAATAATATGAACAATAACTAACATATAATTTATTTGAGGAATCTGGTCGGATCCATCCAACCTGTTCTTCCCTGCATATCAGATCATGATATAATTTATAATAACAAAATAACTTAAAATAGCATTCAACCGTTAACAGACAATAAGCAATCATGACATCCAATCAAACAATTGATTGTGATTTATAGCTATGTGGATTTAGCACATCATAGTAATCCAGAAAAGTGTGAGAATTAACTCACCTTATTTTCACTTGTCGGTTCTAGAATTTTTTCATTAATTTTAAACAACATTTAAAATCAAACAGAAATCTCATTTGCTTCTGATCCCTTCAGAATCAGCTCAGCAGCGTCGGCCTCGCGATTACGAACCCATGGATGTTGTTTCGTGAAATTCTAATAATAAACGAATAACTTATATTTGTTACGAAGTTACTATGTAATTAAATAATATAAACTTATAAATAGTCGTTATTAACCAAATTACTGTTTATTTTATAGTCCTCGCAAATCCATTTCCCCCGCATTTCCTTCAACAGCAAGCACCAGATCCATTTTTCCAATGCCATACTATGCACCTTCAAATCATAGTGTCATTCCTTTTTACTATTTTCTCTTTATAAACGTTGGGTCTGAAGCCATAAAGCTCACTTGCCTTGAGCAAAATAGGTGTGCATTTCCTCCATTTAGCCATACACCATTCGAACTTCTTCCCATAAATAAAATACACGGTTTCAGATATTTTGTGCCAACATCCGAACTTCACACTCCCCAAAACGTTGCTTCCAGTTCAACGCACGCCCTCTTTTCATCAATGAACTGCACTAACTACGGCGACTTCAAGGACGCCGCATATCGTCCCTTGTAACTTCTTCTTGCACACGATAAAGTTTTGTGCAATATATTTCCTCCCCAATACTGTGCCTTACTGCGATCACAAACCACCCTAAACTTGCATGCACCCTTTACCGTGCAACAAACTCCGCCTGCACTTCATGACCTCATCTCAACACTGTCTCTTTATAAACAACGGTTGGGCTTCCTTCATGCATCACGTCGTATCCATTTTCTGTAACAAATTATTCCCACTGCTCCTCCCTTCTATATTTCGAATAACTCCTCTTTATACTTCACCAAGGCCAAAAGTTCCTTCGTATCCTACATGATGTACCACTCCTTATCTCCCACTTCTCCTATACCGCTATACATGAAAACGCTGCTCCCCTTATACCGTGCCTTTTCTTCCTCTTCTATTTCTGTTCGATACTTTCAGCCTTTACGTGTACCAAAATAGCGAACTAAATCCGCACCTCTCCTTTCACATTTAGTTGCAACGTCCTGCTTCTTATATCCTCACAAAATAAAAGAAAACAACTGCCACTACTTTCACCTTCATCGCATGCAATTTCTTTGCTTCATCATTTCCAACGAACGCCATGCATCCTCATCTTGACAGCAATGGATTCCGCCCCTTGCCAAACTCCACCGCCGTTCTCCTACCTCCGCCGTCCGGGCACCATCGTGATGCCGAGCCCATGCTATACGCTGCAACTACTTCCATGGAGCACCCCAACACTTCTTTTCCGGTTCCAGGCAACCTGCCAGACCATCAAGCCCCCTCTCATGCCATGCAGAACTTCACAACAACCTTGATCTGTATCATGCTGCTGTCGTGAGAGACCCACTACCGGAGCCTCCCTAAACCAACAAGTGCCGCCACACGACTCTGGACCCATGAAGCTAAATCGAAGGAGCACAAAGAATACAGCGATTCTCGGTTTCACTGCATTTATATTTTAGATGAATATATTTATCTTTTTCCCAAATTTATACACATATTCTGCTCGTATTTAAAAAGAAATAAGGAGTAAAGCTGTTTTCAATTGTTGTTGTGAGGAGAAAACAAAACGAGATGATGTGTTTATGTGAAGGAACAAGTATTTATAAGGAGAAAGGGATTGAGGGTAAGAAGCAAATCGTTGTCACTGTACAAATGTACGGGCGATTTTTTCCTTCTTAGGATGCCTGCTTAACATAGGGGAATGGGTTGGAGTCAATTCGTACAACGTAGGTTCATGTAGATTCATAGGGGAATGGGCACTGCACGTTGCTTCTTTTCAAAGCTATGTCTATAAAGGGGATGGGCACTGCACGTTATCAATGGTTGTTTATATAGCCTACCCCATTGGCCTGTGAAGTTTTGTCTATGTATGTCGGTTTGAGTTTTAGAAATGAATTTTGATGTGAGTTAATCATATATATCGGTGGAGGTACAGGCAGGCGTAGGTTTTGAAATTTGATGTTGAGCGATTTCGTTTTTGTCACTTTCAATATTAATGAGAAATTCAGTGTTTGTCCCGAGCAGTACAAGCAAATATAATTTACAAGGTAACATGTTGTCTCCAGTCCCATAAAATATATGGTTTCAAAGTCCAAAAGGGAAGTTGCAGGTCTTGAAAGTGACGGGCCAATATTTATCTCACATATAAAAACAAGGGTTGACATTACACCGAGATATTTTACGCAATGAAGTGTCATTTCATTCACATGGTCACTGCCAATTATCCATGGTATGTTATCGGCTACGCATCCATACGTTGTATATAGTTTATGTTTAAAAATTCTAGTCTACCGTATTACCTAAAATTTTGTTTATATCCAAGCTGCTACGGACAGAAATATCCCAAAAATATAATAATATCGGTAGGTTAACTTATATTGTGAAAACTCGAATACCGATATAGGGTGCAAAATACTCCAAATAAAATGTTGCATATTTAATTAATAAAAAATTATGGTAAAATTCTAAAAATTAATTTATAATTACGCCTCAAAGGTCCCGTCCAAATTCGAAATCGATATTTAATTATATTAAATTATAGTTATGGTTCATAATCGATTTCATAGCGCTTTTCTGAAAATTTGAATTGGACATATCTTACTATACCTATGATGAAATCTCAATTTCTCTCCTTTATTAGAAAATTATCATCTAATCGATTCGACCATTTCTTATTCCACTGAAATCCAATTTATATCGGATTCGGTATAACCAATTTAAGTTCAAATTGTTAAATTACGAACTACCGCGCCGCTGCAGCTATAACAACTTGGAAAATATGAACCAATTTAAAATTTTTATTTTGGCAATTTTAATGAATTTTGAATATTTAAATTTTTTTATTTTAAATAATAACGACGAAAAATTTATTTTGAATAGAACTAGAATGTATATATTTATTTGAATCGATGTTAGAATATAAATAATTATTTTTCAATATAAAAGGAATTGAAAATGGCGCGATAGTTTGAAAATTCGATTTCAAATTTCAAATGAATGTGCTGGATTCAAAATAAACCAGATTTTAGCGAAACCAAAAATATTAGAATCTATTTGAAAATATCTTTCCAATGAATCTGAAAAATCCAAATTTCATAGCAGGAATAAAAAGTTATGCCCAGTTGAAAATTCTGAATAGTAGCTATGGAAATATAGCCCTTAAAAATGGAAATTTAGAAAACCACCTCCGTTTTCGACGAAACCACTTTTGTTGGATTCAAGATGTCAAGTTACTATTAGATTCCTAAATTCGTAATTTTTGAAATCAATATGTGAGCGTGGCCAAGTAAAACGTGTTTTTACAGTTTCAGTCAATTTGGATCGACCGGAAAATGGCATTTTTTAAACGGTCTCCAAATTTGATGAAATTAGTTTTGTTAGGACCGTATCGTCAATACGAAGCTAGAAAAATCTTTTGGGAATTTTTAGAGTCCATATGTGGCTCTGGTAAATTGAAATGTGCGTTAGAATTCAATGTATAGAATTATATTTTGATTTTAGCGAAAACCGATCAAAATAGCCAAACTGGCTTATGATACATATCCATTGTGTTAAGAATGGGGGTAATTAGTTATGGACGACAGTCGGTGGGTCTCGTTCGGAGGACGAAATAAAAAGTTACTTTTTGAAATTAAAAATTATATATATATAATATCCTTACCCTCTCTACCCTCTCTCTCTTCAGTTTATATCAAAATAAAATAAAAAAACCCGAAGCCTCCCCCGATGCCCCTCGACCTCGCCGCCAGCGCGGAGCTTGCTTCCGCCACTTACTGGTGAGACCCCCTCCCCCCCCCCCCACCGGGCGCCTTCTTCTCCTCCTCCTAGTCTCCTTCTCCTCGCCCAAGCCGCGCCAAAGCCACCCTCCGCCTCCCTGAACCACCGCAACGGGATCCGCATCCAAATCGAGCACCACCTTCGGCGCTACCGCACCCCAGCGCCGCACCCAACACCTCCACTACCTCCGACAAACTAAAGTAAGCGTTTTACCCCTTTCTTTTTGCTTTGATTTAAAATTGAATAGCATAGGATTCATTTTCAGTTTTCTATGAATGAAATCGCAGTAAAAATATAATTTTTAGAGTATAAAAATTTGATTTTTCTTTGGATTTTTATATGTGATATTAGCGAAGAAAGGTTGGATTTTTACATATGATATTAGCAAAGAAAGGTTGGATCTTTACATATGATATTAGCGAAGAAAAGTTTGATTTTTATTTTAAAAGAAAGCTTTGATCTTTTTATAATGATAAAGCTTAGATTTTTATAATGATAAAGATTATATTTTTAATAATGGAAAGATATTACTTTTCTAAACAAAAGGATTTGATTTTTATGAAAGTAAAGATTAGATTATTAGCTTAGAAAAGGTTAGATTTTTAATTACATAAAGATTCGATTTTTAGCGATATAAAAATATGAACTTTATTTATATGAATATCATATAAAATATGATTTTTATACATATAAATTTGAAACTAAAATTTAATTTTTATCGTATAAAAGAAACATTTTTACTAAGCTAAAATATGATTTTTAACTAGAGGACGACATGAAATATTTTAAAAAGGTAAAAATAGGATTTTTAGCCTATTTACACTATTAATAAAATAGTCATGTTATGGAATAACTTTTAATTCGATAAAAATATGATTTTCAGATTATATATGCGATGGATAAAATGCGGCTAAGATTTTTTACATAAGGAGAGAGTCGCGGCGTATGGGTTAGCTTCTAGGTTAGAACTTCTCACTTTTATTTTAGGGTGCGTTTTTTAGAGGTCCCTATTAAGTTTCAAAATAAATAAATAAACCCGCTCAAAGTTTCATATACATTTCCGGTCCCTATTTTTGAACAGCCGCCTCCTACAATCAAGGATCCGCTCCCTACGTTCACGTCCAGCCTACCCACTTCGCTCCCTTCGCTCCTTCGCTTTTTACAAAAAAAAAAAATGTGCGGCCATGTATAAAAAAATAAATTCTAAAATCGTAAAATAATTGCAGCAGTCCACGGAAATTGAAAACAAAAAGTTGCATATATATATATATATGCAAATTATGCCAATAGTTGCATACTTATATGCAATAATTGCATATGCACAAAATAGGCTAACGTTTTGCCTGCAGATTTGTTGCACATATGTGTGCATAATTTCACATTATTTGCACAGCCGAACACAAATAAAAATAACTGAATTTCATGGTTTTGAATTTGTGCACATATATATGCAGAAAATTGGAATTTGTGCATAATATTATGCATTTAACTGCATTTTTCGCTGTTTTTTCTTGTTTGATTTTATTTTTTTACATGTTTATGATTTTTTTAAACTGAATTAATGGTCGAATGAATAATTTATTTAAATAATAATTTTCGTATTTTTTTTACTTTTTTTTCCATTTATTTCGCAACTTTTGAAAAATAGGGACCTAATTTATAATAAGTTAATCACTGGATGTGAGCCTAATTAAGTTTGCTTTTAGGGACCTGAGCCTTATTTTCACTTTATTTTATTTTCTAGTTAAAATATATAATAGGATGCAGACGGTGCTTAGCAGCACCCGACACCCGTCGTCCATAGACCATGGGCAACTTGTTTGTTTGATTGATTGTATTGTGAAAATTGATGGTGTGATGTGAAATGAAATAAAATATTTTATAGTTAAAAATATAATTTTTAAAGTGTATATGAATAAAACTAATATTTATAAACAAATCGGACGATTTGTTTATGTACACATGTTTGGCTGATATTGGTTGGGACGATAAATTTTACACATCGCCCAACTGCACAAATAAAATTCGTTATTTGTTGATTGAAACCCCACACGGGTATTGGGATGATATATGACATACCCTAGTCCCAATAATTAGCTGTATGTCGATCGATTGATTGACAGGCTGTATGAGCGTTGAATATTTATTTTAATGCTTATACGGTTGTAGAATGCACTCTGGATATTGTTTGAATTTCTAATGATTGTTTATCATTGTTGTATATATATATTGGATAAAATCCATATAACTGAAATTATATGGTAATTGATTGAGTCTGATTCCAGTTCAGAATTAACGAACATTTTAAAATGAAATTCAGTGAATATTGGAATGTGAAGCCATGTTAAGTAGTTAAAGCCATTTTAACACGAACGGGAATTTGGTCGATTTTATTCATTTTATAATGAATATCGAAAAGAGATTTCAAAATCTAATGTTTTGAAAATATTGAAGTGATATAGAATATCCAATTTTGAATTGGAATTGAAAATGAATTGAAATTGAAATTGAATTGAAGTCGATTTAAAGTGAATTCAAAATGAATTGAAATTGAATTGAAATCGATTTAAAGTGAATTCAAAACGAACTGAAATTGAAATTGAATTGAAATCGATTTATAGTGAATTTAAAACAAATTGGAATTGAACCGAAATTGAAATTGAATTGAAATCAATTTGAAATGAATTTAAAACGAATTTATAATGGAAAATTCAATTTTGATTTGGAATTGAATATGAAGTTGAAACTATTTTGGAAACGAATGTAAAACGATTTATAAAATGCGTTATAAATGGAAATCGATGAATTATATATTACAAATATTATATATATAATATTATGGCCTGAATGGAACGCGCCGCGTTGCGGTAGTTTGCGAATTTCGACCATTAACTTCGAGTGGACATTATGGGAGATCCGATCGTCGTATTCTACTAAAACCGGAACCGTTGGGTTCGTACCGAAAAGAGCTTTCTAACGAATATTAGAGATTTGAAATCTAATGGTTGGATTTGGAATTATGTCCAAATCAAATATTGAAAAGCTCGTTGTAAGTGCAGTTCGATGGCCGTTCATGGAAATCGATTGTACGGGCCTTAATAAAATTATTAAAAATATCAATAATTTGTATAAAATCAAAATAAATGATTTGGAAAGTATTGGGATGAAAACTCCATATTTGAAAAGATAAAAATAGATTTTTATCGAAATGAACTAGTTTTGAAATAGAATAATAAATCCAATATTTTTAAAATAAATAAATTGCATTTGAAATGGTTTTAAAAATAACCAGGATTTCCAATATATGAATTGGAATGGATTTGAATCGAAATTATCTTCAGAATATTTCAATATTGGATTTCGTGATTATACGGATATTGTGGAGGAATTTGGAAGATATATATATATATATATATATATATATATTGTTATTCCGATACAATATTTGTTGGTTTCAGAATTTGATATTAAATATAAGCCGATATATTTTCTTTCAGAGCCTTGTATTTAATATAAATTGGATTTTGGGATTGTCGTGAATGGTATTTTTAATAATACTGTTCTTGAACTGAATGCAGTTAAGAAAATTAGAAACTGACAGGAGGTTAGTTAAGTTGAATAGTTTCCTGGGTATTGATCTAATGTTGGTTTGGCCTTCGGGGTTAATACTTAGGGAATTGTTCTCTTACTAATTTATGGTTAGAGACTGATTGGATTTCGGGTTTGTTGTGAACTGTGTTTTCAACGACATTCGTTCTTTAACTCGAATTACAATGAAATGAGATTTGGAATTTATAAATCCTTTTATTAAGATTTAACGGGAATTTTCCAAAGTAAAGTTTTCCAATTTAATATATTTAATTGGAATTGAATTGAAATTGGTCTTTGGGTTTATCGTGAATGGTGTTTTAAATAACACTGGTTCTTTAACCTGATTAACAACTGAGTTAGGAAAATCAGAAACAAACTGGAGATTAGTTAAGTTGAATGATTTCCTGGGTATTGGTCTGATGTTGGTTTTGGCCTTTGGGGCTAATACTTAGGGAATTGTTCACTTGCTAATTTACGGTTAAAGGCTGATGAAATGGGATATGATTTTGGGTTTATCGTGAACCGTGTTTCAAATGACATTGGTTCTTTAGACCAGTTAAAGACAGACTACGATTTGAAATGATATCCAAAGGAAGATTAAATAATAAATTTTAAAGAATTTATCATTGATAAAATTAATGGGAACCTTTCCCCAAGGTATGTGAATATCTGAATAAAAGAATATTCAGAATTGGAATAAGGAATATGTTGTGTTTTTATAACACTTGTTTAATATATACGCTAGTTATTCGGAAAGGCCGGGTTTATACCCATTCTGAATAATTGATTCGACGATATGTCGACGATGAAGACGGTGGTTGAAGACCGGAGGTCTTCACATCGTTTGGATGACTACTGATGTATTGATTGGGCTGTACACCCAAGTCGAGGTAATAAGTGGTGATCGTCAAGACGTACTTGGAGATCGACGGATATGCGAGGACTTCTCCCCTGTATTGGACATATGAGGGAGGAATAATGTGCCTACGATTTCGTTCAGACCCAGAACGGACTTATAAATAGATTGTGTGTCTGACATTGGATTTTAATTTGTGTTGATTGATTTCTATTAAATATATATCTGTTTGGCGGCGGAGAATTTATTCTCTTGCTCAATGCCCTTCTCTGAGATGTACGAGCTCAGAGGTTATATATATCGATAAATATCAGTCGCATGGCATGAATTGCCTGTGTGGCATGCTGAGATGAAGTGATCAAGGCTTTTGTTGAAAAGCAGAGTCTTGTGGTTGATGATCAAAGCACGGCTTTAATACAGCGTAGCTTTGTGTATGGCGTTAATTCGCGAGCCTCACACCTCGGTATGAGTCAAAAACAGGATAAGGGAACGCAGTAAGTGCATGACGTTTCTTTCTATCTATGGGTGGTATCAGCGTTTTACCAGCCCTGACATTTATATTATTTTTACCTGTGTGGTTGTTGGATTGCGAGGCGCCTCGGTTAAGGTCTGATAGGACCGAGAAACGTGTGTTCAGGAATTGCCAATCCTCAAACGTAACGGAGGACCGACACTGTAGGATCCAAGGGTTACCTAGAGTGTGTAGTCCCGAGGCATTTGCTAGAGTGTCTCGAAGCGGTTAGGAGTACATCTCTTACCTAGACTCATGACGGAAATTCAATTTCCAATACGTGACATTTCAGTTTTATTTGTAGAGCCTAGTATTGGCGACATGATAGATGGTACCCATGCCGCCTTTGATTGATACATTTATATTTGAAGTTGTTTTATACACTTTACACTATAATAGTATCAAAATGATTTGTTTTAAACGTATCAAGCGTTATTTGGCTATTATAAGGGAAAACCCTATCCTCTGGCTTGCGTTGCATTGTGTGATGGGACCTAGGTCTTATAATAGCTTCATTTTTCCAAAAAGCATTGCGTTGTTTATTCTATGCACTGGTATTCTTGGGAGGAAACCCATTCTGTGTTATACGGCGTGGTCCCTTGATTTACTTTATTTTTAAAGTAAAGATTTAATAACTGTTTTAGTTCTCATACCAGTCACATGAATGACCTGGAGTTTATTGTTTTAACCTAAACTCTGGGTGCCCCTATTTCCACAAGGGCAACTAGTAGTTTTGGTTTTGCAGATTTATATTCACAGGATCCTGGTTTACAGCTGGAATGATATTCAAAAACCTCTGTATTTGTATATCTCCTTGAGTTCTGTTTTGTATTATTTTTCCGCTACTATGTAATGTAATTTGAATCTCTGATATTTTTCTGATGCATAATATTTATTCATACTCTGTATATTCTTGTATTCTGGTGGAATTGTTGTAATAAGCAATGAAATGATCTCCTGTTTGGGTTCTGATTTGTCATGTTCTCTAAGTCAATCCGGGCTTTCCTTCACGGGGAGGTTCGGGTCGTCTCACTTTGGTATCAGAGCTCTGGTTTACAGAGCTCGAGAACAAGACATGTTAGAACCAAACGAAAGAATTCATCAGAGATTGGATTAATAATATCCAATGAGAATGACTCGTCAGAGATGGGATCAGTATTATCCTAGAACGAGTGTGGAGAGTATATTTTAAAAATAAAAACAAATATTGTTTTGAAAATTTAAACCCTACTCAACATATTTGAATATTTATTTGTATTGAAGTTGGACAATCCAATATACAAATTTTTTGCATATATGCCTTGCAAACGTATATTCAAAGTTTTAATATACTGGATAGATATAGAATCACGCTCTAGTCACTTGGAGATGATTCTGATGATTGCTCGAGCATCACCAGCATTTATGTTCGGGTTTTCAAAGTGGGATTTCTAAATATTTCCAATTGTTAGGGTTTGGCATCAAAATCTGATTTTTGGACTATGTATCAAAGTTCTGAATTTGAAAAGCTAATCAACTAATTGATTGATGGTTGTGTTGCATGATTATTCCTTTAAACCATTATGTGAAAGAAAGGTAAATTTGGGCCAAATGGTACCGAATATTGAACTGTATTGAAAATTGTTCGAAATTGCATGCATATACAAGTGTATCCATTGAACAGGTCATTACAAAGAGGCTAGAGCAGAAGAATAAAATTGTTTGCCAGACAAGTAGGTACATGTTTACTAATTTCTTGGGTTTGGATGATTTTATGAGCTGATTGGCTAGCCGCTTGGCTTTTTCTTTTTCTTTTTGAGATGAGAAGGCCCGTATGGCGATTTCGGGATTTTCCCGGTACTCCCGTACATGGGAGGTTATGGCGAAATTTTTCGAAAATTTAGGGTGTCAGCCAAATTTTTGAAAAATTTGAAAAGTTCTTAGAAACTGAAAAGTTGACGAACTTAAGCCGTAATAAAAATAATGAAAGTTGAATTGATTAGTAAAACAACTTTCAGCTCCGTTCCTTTTCGAGGACAAAAAGATTTTAAGTGGGGGAGATTGTAACAACCCAGAAAATCTGAACCAACTAAATTTTTTTATTTTGGCAATTTCAATGAATTTTGAATATTCAAAATGATTTATTTTAAATAATAACGACGAAAAATTTATTTTGAATAGAATTGGAACGTATATATTTATTTGAACTGACGTTAGAATATAAATAATTATTTTTAATTATAAAAGGAATTGAAAATGGCGCAGTAGTTTGAAAATTCGATTTCAAATTTCAAATGAATGTACAGGATTCAAAATAAACCGGATTTTAGCAAAACCAAAAAATATTAGAATCTATTTGAAAATATCTTTCCAACGAATCCGAAAATCCAAATTTCATAGCGGGAATAAAAAGTTATGCCCAGTTGAAAATTCAGAATAGTTGCTATGGAAATATAGCCCTTAAAAATGGAAATTTTGCAAACGACCTCCTTTTTCGACGAAATGACTTTTGTTGGATCCGGGATGGCAAGTTATTGCTAGATTCCAAAATTCGTAATTTTTGAAATCATTATGTGAGTGTGGCGAAGTAAAGCGTGTTTTGATAGTTTCAGTCAATTTGGATCGACCAGAAAATGGCCATTTTTCAGACGGTCTCCAAATTTGATGAAATTAGTTTTGTTAGGACCGTACCATTAATACAAAGCTAGAACTACTTTTTGGCAATTTTTAGAGTCCATATGTGGCTCCGCTAAATTGAAATGGCGTTAAAATTCAATATATAGAATTATATTTTGATTTTTGCGAAAACCGATCGAAACAGTCGATCTGGCTTACGATACATATCCCATTGTGTTCGGATTGGGGGTAATTAGTTGTGGACGACAGTCGGTGGGTCTCCTTCGTAGGACAAAATAAAAAGTTACTTTTTGAAATTAAAAATAATAAAATATATAATAATAATAATATCCTCACCCCTCTCTTCCCTCTCTCTCTCTTCAGTTTATATCGGAAAAACCCCGAAGTCCCCCCCAATGCCCCTCGACCTCGCCGCCAGCGCGGAGCGCGCCGCCGCGGCTTACAAGCGAGACCGCCCCTCCCCCCCCCCCCCCGGGCGCCCTCTTCTCCTCCTCCTAATCTCCTTCTCCTCGTCCAAACCGCGCCAAAGCCACCCTCCGCCTCCCTAAACCACCGCGACGGTATCCGCACCCAAATCGAGCACCACCTCCAGTGCTACAACACCCCAGCACCGCACCCAACACCCCTCTACCTCTGACGAACTAAAGTAAGCATTTTACCCCTTTATTTTTTATTTGATTTAAAATTAAATAGCATAGGATTCATTTTCAGTTTTCTATGAATGAAATCGCAGTAAAAATATAATTTTTAGAGTATAAAAATTCAATTTTTTTTGGATTTTATTACGTGATATTAGCGAAGAAAGGTTGGATTTTTACATATGATATTAGCGAAGAAAGGTTGGATTTTTACATATGATATTAGCGAAGAAAAGTTTGATTTTTATTTTAAAAGAAAGCTTTGATCTTTTTATAATGATAAAGCTTAGATTTTTATGATGATATATATTTTTAATAATGGAAAGATTATATTTTTCTAAACAAAAGGATTTGATTTTTATAAAAGTAAAGATTAGATTTTTAGCTCAGAATAGGTTTGATTTTTAATTACATAAAGATTCAATTTTTAGCTATATAAAAAAATGAACTTTATTTATACGAATATCATATAAAATATGATTTTTATACATATAAATTTGAAACTAAGATATGATTTTTTAATCATATAAAGGAAACATTTTTAGTAAGCTAAAATATGATTTTTAACTAGAGTACGACATGAAATATTTTTAGAAAGGTAAAAATAGGATTTTTAGCTTATGTAAACTATTAATAAAATAGTCAAGTTATTCCATAACTTTTAATTCGATAAAAAAATGATTTTCAGATTATATATGCGATGGATAAAACGCAGCGAAAATTTTCTACATAAGGAGAGTCACGTCGTATGGTTTAGCTTCTAGGTGAGAACTTCTCACTTTTATTTTATTTTCTAGTTAAAATATATACTAGGATGCAGACGGACCTTAGCAGCATCCGACACCTGTCGTCCACAGATCATGGGCGACTTGTTTGTTTGATTGTATTGTGAAAATTGATATTGTGATGTGAAATGGAATAAAATATTTATAGTTAAAAATATAATTTTTAACGTGTATATGAATAAAATAAATATTTATAAACAAATCGGACGATTTGTTTATGTACACATATTTGGCTGATATTGGCTGGGACGATAAATTTTACACATCGCCTAACTATACAAATAAAATTTGTTATTTGTTGATTGAAACCCCACACGGGTATTGGGATGATATATGACATACACTAGTCCCAATAATTAGCTGTATATCGATCGATTGATTGACAGGCTGTATGAGCGTTGAATATTTATTTTATTGCTTATACAGTTGTTGAATGCACTCTGGATGTTGTTTGAAGTTCTAACGATCGTTTATCATCATTGTTGTATACATGTATTGGATAAAATCCATATAACTAAAATTATATGGTAATTGATTGAGTTTGATTCCAGTTCAGAATTAACGAATATTTTAAAATGAAATTCAGTGAATATTGGATTGTGAAGCCGTGTTAAGTAGTTAAAAGCCATTTTAACACGAACGGGAATTTGGTCGATTTTATTCGTTTTATAATGAATATCGAAAAGTGATTTCAAAATCTGATGTTTTGAAAATATTGAAGTGATATAGAATATTCAATTTTGAATTGGAATTGAAAATGAATTGAAATTAAAATTGAATTGAAATCGATTTAAAGTGAATTCAAAATGAATTGTAATGGAAATTGAATTGAAATCGATTTAAAGTGAATTAAAAATGAATTGAAATTGAATTGAAAATGATTTAAAGTGAATTCAAAACAAATTGGAATTGAATTGAAATTGAATTGAAATCAATTTGAAATGAATTTAAAAAGAATTTATAATGGAAAATTCAATTTTGATTTGGAATTAAATATGAAGTTGAAACTGTTTTGAAAACGAATTTAAAACGATTTATAAAATACGTTATAAATGGAAATCGACGAAATATATATTATATATATAATATAATGGCCTGAATAGAATGCGCCGCGCTGCAGCAGTTCGCGAATTTCGACCATTGACTTCGAGTGGACATTACGGGAGATCCGACCGTCAGATTCTCCTAAAACCGGAACCATTGGGTTCGTTCGAAAAGAGCTTTCTAACGAATATTAGAGATTTGAAATCTAATGGTTAGATTTGGAATTATGTCCAAATCAAATTTTGAAAAGGTCGTTGTAAGTGCAGTACGATAGTCGTTCATGGAGATCGACTGTACGGGCCTTGATAAAATTATTAAAAATATCAATATTTTGTGTAAAATAAAAATAAATGATTTGGAAAGTGTTGGGATGAAAAATTCCATATTTGAAAAGATAAATATAGATTTTTATCGAAATGAACTAGTTTGGCAATAGAATAATAAATCCAATATTTTTAAAATAAATAAATTGAATTTGAAATAGTTTTAAAAATAAATAGGATTTCCAATATATGAATTGAAATGGATTTGAATCGAGAGAATATTTCGATATTGGATTTCGTGATTATACGGATATTGTGGAGGAATTTGGAAGATATATATATCGTTATTCCAATACAATATTTGTTGGTTTCAGAATTTGATGTTGAATATAAGCCGATATATTTTCTATTCAGAGCCTTAAATTTAATATCAAATTGGATTTTGGGTTTGTGGTGAATGGTATCTTTAATAATATTGTTCTTGAATCGAATGTAGTTAAGAAAATTAGAAACTGACTGGAGGTTAGATAAGTTGTATGGTTTCCTGGGTATTGATCTGATGTTGATTTCGGCGTTCGGGGTTAATACTTAGGGAATTGTTCTCTTACTAATTTACGGTTAGAGACTGATTGGATTTCGGGTTTGTTGTGAACTGTGTTTTCAACGACATTCATTCTTTAATCCGAATTACAGTGAAATGAGATTTGGAATTTATAAATCCTTTTATTAATATTTAACGGGAATTTTCCAAAGTAAAGTTTTCCAATTTAATATATTTAATTGGAATTGAATTGAAATTGGTTTTTGGGTTTATCGTGAACGATGTTTTAAATAACACCGGTTCTTTAACCCGATTAACAGTGGAGTTAAGAAAATCAAAAACTAACTGGAGATTAGTTAGGTTAAATAATTTACTAGGTATTGGTCTGATGTTGGTTTCGGCCTTCGGGGCTAATACTTAGGGAATTGTTCACTTGCTAATTTACGGTTAAACGCTGATGAAATGGGATGTGATTTTGGGTTTATCGTGAACCGTGTTTTAAATTACATTGGTTCTTTAACCCAGTTAATGATAGAATATGGTTTGAAATGATATCCAAAGGAAGATTAAAGAATAAATTTTAAAGAATTTATCTTTGATAAAATTAATGGGAACCTTTCCCAAGGTATATGAATATTTGAATAAAAGAATATTCAGAATTGGAATGAGGCATGTGTTGTGTTTTTATAAGACATGTTTAATTTATACGCGAGTTATTCGGAAAGGCCGGGTTTATACCCATTTTGGATAATTGATTCAACGATATGTCGACGATGAAGATGGTGGTTGAAAACCGGAGGTCTTCAAATTGTTTGGATGATTACTGATGTCTTGATTGGGATGTATACCCAAGCCGAGGAATAAGTGGTGATCGTCAAGACGTACTTGGAGATCGACGGATATGCGAGGACTCTCCCCTGTATTGGACACATGGGGGAGGAATAAGGTGCCTCCAGTTTCGTTCAGACCCAGAACGGACTTATAAATGGATTGTGTGTCCAACATTGGATTTTATTCTGTGTTGATTGATTTCAATTAAATATATATATGTTTGGCGGTGGATAATTTATTCTCTTGGTTAACTCCCTTCTCTAATACGTACAAGCTCAGAGGTTATATATCGATAGATATCAGTCGCATGGCATGAACTGCCTGTGTGGCATGCTGAGATGCAGTGATCAAGGCTTTTTTTTGAAAAGCAGAGTCTTGTGGTTGATGATCAAAGCACGGCCTTAATACAACATAGCTTTGTGTATAGCGTTGATTCGCGAGCCTCACACCTCGGTATGAGTCAAAAATGGGATAAGAGAATGCAGTGAGTGCATGATGTTTCTTTCTAGCTATGGGTGGTGTCAGCGTTTTACCAGCCTAACATTTATATTATTTTTACCTATGTGGTTGTTGGATTGCTAGGCGCCTCGGTTAAGGTCCGATAGGACCGGTAAACGTGTGTTCAGAAATTGCCAATCCTCAAGTGTAACGGAGGACCGGCACTGCAGGATCCAGGGGTTTCCCAGAGTGTGTAGTCCTGAGGCATTTGCTAGAGTGTCTCGAAGCGGTTAGGAGTACATCCCTTGCCTAAACTCATAACGGAAATCCAATTTCCAATACATGACATTTTAGTTTTATTTGTAGAGCCTAGTATTGGCGACATGATAGATGGTACCCATGCCGCCTATGATTGATACATTTATATTTGAAGTTGTTTTATACACTTTACACTATAATAGTATCAAAATGATTTGTTTTAAACGTATCAAGCATTATTTGGCTATTACAAGGGAAAACCCTATCCTCCGGCTTGCGTTGCATTGTGTGATGGGATCGGGGTCTTATAATAGCTTCATTTTTCCAAAAAGCATTGTGTTGTTTATTCTACGCGGCGTGGTCCCTTGATTTACTTCATTTTTAAAGTAAAGATTTAATAACTGTTTTAGTTCTCACACCAGTCACATGACTGACCTGGAGTTTATTGTTTTAACCTAAACTCTAGGTGCCCCTATTTCCACACGGGCAGCTAGTTGTTTTGGTTTTGCAGTTTTGTATTCACAGGATCCTGGTTTACAGCTGGAATGATATTCGGAAAGGTCTGTATCTGTATATCTCCTTCAGTTGTATTTTGTATTATTTTTCCACTGCTATGTAATGTAATTTGAATCTCAGATATTTTTCTGATGCGTAATATTTATTCGTACTCTGTATATTCTAGTATTCTGATGGAATTGTTGTAATAAGCAATGAAATGATCTTCTGTTTGGGTTCTGATTTGTCGTGTTCTCTAAGTCAGTCCGGGCTTTCCTTCACGGGGAGGTTTGGGTCGTCTCAGCAGCTCGATTTATAATTAATTTATAAATATATAAATTCAAATTTCATTTTAAATAATTACATTCGATATAAAATCCATTTATATCTTCAAAACATTGTCTAAAACCAATTTCAGTATTTGTAATCAGCATACGAAAATCTGGGACGTTACAGTTATTTTTGAGTCGATTTTTGGTGTTGATTCCAACCATTTCAAAAACTCCATAGCCGTAATGTCCCAAACCAATAGCCGTACTGATCTATTTAAAATTCCCCTAGCCTCCTCTAGTGAAAATAAAATGTATATTGAGTGATAGCTAGTAGAATCCGTTCTGAATCGTGCTTGGAAGTTGTTGTCTCATTCGGTGTCAATCCATCTGTTGTCTTCGCTCTGTTCCACGAAAGGTGAGTTTATCTCACACCCGACTCACGTCTATATCATGGATGTTAGATCGACTATTTGAACTATTATGAAATATGTAGAAATTGTTTGTTTAATATGTACACGTTCATATGTGACTCGATATTTATACGACATGTAGGTGCACTGATTTTATATACTTTGATTGTTGATATATGATTGTTGTTTGTGATTGTTGATACCCCTAGTTTAGGAAAATCACTAAGGGTTGAAATGATAAATACCCGAACGGACATTAGAATAGGGAAAAATTGTTATGGGTTGAAATGATAGACCTGAACGATTTTTACTGAATTTGGGATCGCGGGTTGAAATGATAGACCCGTAGAATTTTATAAATCACGGGTTGAAATGATAAATATCTGTATCGCTTGACCATAGGGTAGAAAACTATGTACGACACCGTTAGCCATGTTTTTAAAGTAAAGAGATTTGGGAAATTTGATTTTTTTTAAATAATAACTTATATTTTATATCTATATTATAAATATTATAAATTTTAAATTATATGTTTTAAAATAATTTTATGTGTAAAAATAGATTTAAATGTTTATTTAAGATTTTACTTATAAAATTTTATTTATTTTAAAACCATATAATCTATTTCATCTAAGTATTTTAATTTTATTTTATTATAATAAATATTTCTTTAAATCTATTTTTATATTATTTTAAAACTTATATATGTTTATAATCTATATTCTAATTAATTTTAGAATTTTATAAACTTTTTATATATGTATATCTATTTTCAAGGTTTATTTTCTTATATAAACTTTAATAATAAACCAAAGATGGATAAGTAAAATTTGCGATTTAAATGCGAGGTTTAAGATTCGAATTTATATAACGATTTGGATTTAACGAATGTACTGATATATGTTATAGATTTGAATTCAAATTGATTTGAGCTTAAAAAGGGATAAACCTTAAATTATGTTTTGAATTTATAATTTCGAAATTTAAGGAATGAATTCGAATTTATAATGGATATGAGATGAATTTGATTTAATTAACTGAATGCGAATTTAAATGATTTAAATATTGGAAAATGAATTCAAATTGCGTAAATTAATGTTTAAATTGAAATTTATAATGGATATGAATTGGATTTGAATTGGTTTAAATTATGAACCTGGATGTGAATTGGGAAATTGATTTATTTTAAAATGTATAATCGATATGAATTGAATTCAATTTTAAGTGATTAAATATGAATTGGAATATATATATATATATATTGTGTGTGTGTGTGTGTGTGTATAATATACGTTGATGTTATATGCGGAATTGGTTTTTATTTCATTTGGTTTGAATTAAAAAATTGTTAAATCGATGTATAAGGAATGGTTTTAAATTGTAATTTGTTTGAATGGGAATATAAGTTTTGATTCAAAAATGTAGATGTAACAAATTTGAACTATATGACTTGAATTATAAGTTCTAATACGATTGGGTTTAAATTGAAGTATAAGATTTCGTTTCGGAAATATATAAAAGGGAATTTGAACCTAAGTGTTGGATTTCATTAATCGAATAAAATAAATTCCTTAAGGGGCTAAAACAAAACTATATGAATTGTTTATATTTATGAATAACAATTTCGAATATATGACTTTAATTATATTACAGTATAATTTGTTAAATTGAAATGTAAGTTATTGACTTAAATCGTATAATCGAATTCGAACCAAAATGTTAGATTTAAATGAATCGACTTGAAATGATTTCTTATAAAGCAAATTTTGAATTTATTTTAATTGTTTTGAAAGTTGAATTTTTGCGAATATAAAACAAACCAAATTATTGTCGAAGTTAAATGGTTTAGCATCGATTTTAACGGAAATTGAGATATTTAACGTGTAACTTAAATATAAGTTGATTTTGGATTTATAATTTGTTATGCGAATATTTTTGGAAATTATAACTGACGTTAAATAAATAGTACTAGTTTATACTATATTGAGATCTTGACGATATGGTTTTAAATCGATCCGATTTAAGTGAGTGGGTTTCAAAATTTGATATATTCGAAGTTAGATATTTAAATTTGATTTCAAATTCGAATATGAGATTCTGTACAAACTGTTTTATAAAGTAATTTTATAAAATAATGACCACGGTGTGAAAAATGTAAACGATTGGTTGTTAAAGAGACTGGGATTGGCTATTTTCATACTCTCTGCCAATACTGAAAACCACTTTTAACTACTGTGTACGCAGTGGAGTTCCAGAGTGAAGGGGATGATTTAGCGAACTACTCCAATTTTTTATTTCATATTAATTACAAGACCCTGACTACCTTGAGTCAGCTTGATGTGGCTAAAACAGGAGCTATGCACGGACCAAGTAAGGTCCTTCCTCTTATCGAGCACATTTCTTTGATATTATTCTAATACTTGTTGAGATTCGATTTGGGCCCTTTTGATTATGGGAGTGTGTTTTGAGGTGGGCGGTATTAGCTGCTATGCGTTACCACCAGTCCGGCTCTTGAAACGGTGAATCCGCCTTGACATTCCTTGCATACCTTGTCACTTGCCTTATACGAGCCCACTACGACTTTGTTTTGTACCGTTTTATACGGAGTGTCTTCTGATCAACCTCCTGTTTACGGAGGAATTACGATACTGTATATACTATGAGAATATATAAACGATGTAAGGGTAATCATGATAATCCCGCTTACGCTTTTTTGATATTTTTACTTTACTGATAGCCACTATTATATATAGGGTATTATACTATATAGTAATTGTTTGACGGGTCCTTAAAGGATGGTGACTCAAACATCCTTTAAGTTACTGATTGCATTTCATCGAACATTTCATTTGAGTTGATTTACTTCCATGAGAATGTTAGTCCTGATCCGAGGTGTTTTGGTTTTTGCATTATTGCTCGGGTCAGATTAATTATCACAGCCTTCGAGATTCACTATTGTAGTTGAAGTTATATTGGCATTTGCTCACTTGTATCTACTCATTCTGTTGGTCCAGTCATCCAGCTATTTCTGTCATTTCTTTTTTAAATTATTATCATTTATTTATGTATCTGAAATTAATTGTTTAAGTCTTCCGCTGTATTGATTTATGTAAACTCTGATGTAAATTTTTATTTAGTAGCTTCATGAACTACTATTGTATTTTTATTTTCCGTTTCGAGATGTTATATTACTCTATATCTGCGTCTATGATATATGATTTATTTTATTTACCTCAGAAGCTAATAACAATTTGTTGTTTTGGACGTTTCGAGTTGACATGTTTTGTCGATTCGGCACGGTCTAAATGGCGAGTCATTACAGTTGGTATTAGAGCTTTGGTTGTATCAAAGCTTTAGATTATGGGGTAAAAGTTCATTAGAGATAGGGTAGTAATACCCTAGAATGAGTGGGAAAAATCGCAGAATCCTTTTTGAGAGAGGGCGTATTTTAAAAGTATAAACAACTTTTAAAATGATTTTAAAATGTTTTGAAACAAATATTTTTGAATATAAAATTTTGATTAATATTTAAATCTTCTTTAAAGTTTTCCTTTCCATTCGAATTGATCTTCCTCCGTAGATCCTCTTTGATTAGGCTTTTTCATTCGTTTAGCTTTTACTCGAATTCTACAAATTGTCCTTGTCCATAACAAGGTAAGAAGTAGAACGAGAGTGTACATCTTCTAGCAATCCATCCTTATTAAATATTGGCTTGAAAATATTGT
Organism: Allium sativum; assembly: GCA_030737875.1. NCBI lineage: Eukaryota > Viridiplantae > Streptophyta > Magnoliopsida > Asparagales > Amaryllidaceae > Allium > Allium sativum. The sequence continues at coordinate 941,536,358 of CM060909.1, read as the reverse complement.
TTTGAAAGGTATTATAATATAAGATTTTTTCTGATATATTATTGAAATTTTTATATATATGTATTTGTTTTGTAATACCAATATTTTTAAAGATTTGATGTTTACGCTATAAGGATCAATATTTTGTAAGAAATTGATTTTATCTTGATTGAATAATTTTGTTACATATTTGATTTGATAATAATATTATTTGTATATTTATTATAGATTGAAGTTGAATTTTAATAAACAAATAATGGGAATAAATACATATTTCCTGTAACAACCCGTATTTTCAATAACCTGTTATAACATAAATGGAGGCAGAATTAAACTATAAAATCTGAATCAAGGGAAACGGGCTATGCCATTGCGTTCGTCTCGGAAAAATACGCGAAATAGAGTCCAAGTTTTCGAAAATCGGAGTCCGTATGACCAAGATATGGCCTCGCGAAGTTTCACGAAAAATTCCCAAATTAAAGTATACTTAATTAAGTGAAATGGGTTGCGCAGAGAAATATATATATATTGATATATATATATATAATTGAAAATTAAATAAATAAATATGCAAAAATGTTCAAAACAGCGAATTGGGAGAGGGGAATAACCGAACCGGCCGATTTTTGAGGTCGACCCGAGCCCGCTTGGTCGACTAGGGGTTAATCCAGGGTGTTTGGCTGTCAACCCGTGGGCCGATTCGCTCAAATGCAGATTTTGCATTTGGATGGTTCTCATGGTTCATCTTTAATCTAAAGGCCCTAGATGGTTCCTACACTTGACTTCTTCCCCAAGACATGCTTTGATGGCTTGGATTGAATCTAGGTTTAATCCTATGGCCTAAAACACTTGCCTAATCTATAAATAAGACCCTAACATATCCTAAATCCTCATTATTCATTCATGCAACTAAACTATGGCAAAATTGCTACTCTCATGGCCTCCACTCAACTATCCTAGCCTCCACTTCATTTCTATGAGAAGTTTCATGATCATGAGAGTATTAGAGAGTCCCTATGTTAGTATGAGAGCTTCTCAAGTTGATTTCAAGGCTAAAGCTTTGATCTTTGTTCATAAAGATGGGGTTTTTATTGATTTGGAGTGTTCATTTTTGGGTTTTTGGGTGATGGCATGCATAGGCTTCATCACAAGCTTTAATTTAATCGATTTAGGCCTTCATAGCAATGTAAGCCCTTTCCCTACTCTTAGATATTAACTATGAAGTTAAATGTTCATGTTGCAAGTTTGGGTTTGATCATTGAGTATGATACATGCTATCATGTCATGCAAGTTTATGAAGTCATTATCTTGATCTTGTGAGCTAAAAGCTACAACCTTTATGTTGAAATGTTGCATTAGGCAACATGAGAACCCTCATAACCTTTATGTCAACTTGCATATGAAGTCATAACCCTTATATGATGATATATGTGAGTTACTAGTCATCATTCCATGTCTTTTGTCACCATGATTCGTTTATGTACCAAGTTTGGGTTTATGCATGTTTTTGTGAGGCTTAAGAATGTAACATGCAAGCTAATGAACACATTTGTGCCTCATTCGCCACCATGATTAACTTGTGGCTTAATATCCATTTTTGCCATGCCTTTGCCAAGTCTCTTCTTTTAATCCATTACGTGGTTGCGAATGTACATGCGAGTTTAAAAAGCGTTGGGCTCACATTATGGGAAAACATAATGATATGAACATGATTTGGGTGAATGGGTATAAACATGACAACATGTAACGTTAAATATGACGTGTGTTTATACTTGAAAAACATGACTTGAAATTTAACATGGAAGTTGACATGTAAGTATGCTTGAAAACATAAGCTTGGGAATTTACCTATTAAGTTAGGTCTACCCATTGGGAATTTACCTATTAAGTTAGGTCTACCCAATTGCTTGAAAACTTGAATATGAACATGACACTAGACTAAACATGAAAATGGCCAACTCGAGGTTGGGTTGAGTTTGCAACGTAAAACTACCCGGAACCGACCGGCCTAACTAGTAGTTGCAAACAATAGGACCCAATGTGAGAAGTTGGTCATGTTGTGCTTGAACCCGAGGTTAGACCAAGTTGTGGTGTAAAGCTACCCGGAACCGACCGGCTTAACTAGTAACCACAACAAAGTCTAATGTGAGAGGTTGGGGTGCATTAAGTAATTAATGTCACATGATAGGGTTAAGTTAATTTGATTAATGACTCTTAACCAAATATGACACGGATAAAGGGGTTAAGTAAATTGATTAGGCTAATGATACTTAACAAAACATGACAAGGTTGGGTAGGTTAAGTGATTTGATTTGCCTAATGACACTTAACCATTTTTATACGACTAGTGGACGGGGATTAAGTTAACCAATACTTAATCAATCCAACATGATAACTTAATAAGGTTAAGTGGGATCGGGTTTGATTTCTTAATGACACTTAACCATGCAAGATGATTAGGGGATGGGGTTAAGTAATTTACACTTAACTAATCCGACTTGGTAATTAGATAGGGTTAAGTAATTAAGGCTTAACTAATCTAACCACGGTAATTAGATGGGGTTAAGTAATCCACACTTAACTAATCTAAACACGGTAATTCGATGGGGTTAAGTTAAACACTTAACCGATTTAAACTTGGTAATTCAATGAGGTTAAGTAACCAATACTCAACCAACTTAACGTGATAATTTAATGGGGTTATGCAACTTATACTTAACCAATTATACATGATGATTTGATGAGGTTAAGTAACCTACACTTAACCAATCTAATACGTGGACCTGACAAGGTTAAGTCGCAAGACCTTTTTAGAATATACTTAACCAATCCGACTCGATAATTTGATGGGATTAAGATAATCTATGCTTAGTCGATCTAGCAAGATAATCCGATAGGATTAAGGTAAGCTAGTACTTGACCAATTTGACTTGATAGGGTTAAGTCATGAGCCTCTGGGTACACTTAACCAACTTGTGGGACTAAGTCCTGAACTTAAATACTTAGCCAATCTTTGACGTGATTCGTGGGCGGGTTAAGTCATGGACTTGAATGATAACACTTAACCCAATAGACAAACCCTAGCTAGAAGAACTAGGTAGAAAACCGTGGTTAATCAAGGATAAAGGGAAAGGAAGCTAAGTGGTAAACCTTAGTTAAGGGTAACTAAGTAATAATTCTTAGCTAAGGACATAGGACTAATTCTCAAAACGATGAGTAACCTGATACGGTAGGTCATCGCTTAGTATACGAGGGGGAGCAAGTTATCTGACTTGGATAAAAGCTCCAGCGCACTGGGTGCCGAAGTGGAAGCTTCGGGGGACGTGAGGATATTCTTGGGATCCCTCTGTGGGCTGCCAGGTAATTATACTAGGCCCATGAGAGGTTAAGGTCTGCGTTAGAAGGACCAAGAGTATGCCTTGGTTGCTATGCGAGCAACCTAAAGACTGGGATGGATTAGCGTGGAGTCGACGATTCTTGTTTTTGCCCTGGATAGCGCATCGCCGACTACCTACCATCTTTAGTCAATCGTGTACGTGCGGAAAGGCAGGGAACCCCCAACAGACCATGTGCTTGCTATCGAGTCATGGGTGAGGTTGGCCCGTAGGAAAGTGGGGCTATAGTGGGGCCGGAGAGTGGTTCTTATACATGATTTTTCTTGGATTGCATTTCAGTAGTTGAGGGAGGGGTCACGTGGGACCATAGCCACGGGTACAAAAACAGACCTTGATATCTGCATCGGCAGACGATTTAAAGCTCCCGACCGAGTTCCGTATTTCTTGATTTGCCCTGGCACGGAACTCGGATGGCACATTGGGGAACATGTGCATCTAGACATGGAAAACGATTCACGATACATACGTGGGATCAAGGGCGAGGTTGACGGGTGGCGTAATCCCTAGTGGTCCTAGGTGGCCAAAACCCAAACCGAGACACGGAAACGTTCATTAGGTAGCATAATCCCTAGCGGCCCTAGGTGGCATAAATCCTAAGTGGACGCGCGGTAGTTCATGGTAGGAAACACAACTTGATCCAGGGTTGCAGTCCAAAACAACTTCAAGGATAAAACGTTTACATGGGAAAGTTCGTACGGCCTACGGCAAAGGACTGAACTTATTCATGGAAAGAAACATACGAGTTGGGAAAACCTACATATGCTATATATTAGGTTGACATGGACCATTACATGACGTTGGGCAAGGGACATTCATGGTTAACACATGACGCGGGTTGGGATACTAGTACGATAGGTGCAGAGCAGATATACAGGATAGATACCATGGGACGTTATACGTGATAGATATCTTGGGATATTATACTGGATAGGAACCTGACGATGTGATACCTTGTTTTGTCTTGACATCGTAATTTATCATGACATCTTTGTTTATCTGAGTTCAGTAGTTCATCCTGTTATTTTGATTTAGCTTATCTATCTTGTTATCATGCTTATGTTCATCTCAGTTTCTCATGTCAGTTAACTTTACTAGTTTTTATACTAATAGTAGATAGAGCTTACTCAGTCTTTTTGACTGACCCGTTTTGTTTCGCCTCTTTTCTTCCATTTCCCCCCCTCCCCCCCAGGTTACAGGGAGGAAACAATGGTTTAGTTCGGACTTCTTCTTCTTAAAGGTCATCATGGATGGCTTGGACTTTTCTTGGCTATGGCTACTTTACTGTTTTTACTTGGGGAATAATTTATGGAAAAGTCTTTATGCTTCTTTACTATTGCAAGACAGGTTTTGATGTACTCTGATGTAAAAGACTTTAGACCTTATTTATTCATGTTATGAAAGTTTGATTTTACTTCCGCTATTTTATATGTTCTGTCTTGTGATATTTCTGTGCATGTTTACCAATAATGCCCCTCTAAAGCTAGTGCATTCCTTTGCGAGTGACCCTAGCGGAGGCGGGGTGTTACATTTCCCTACTTCAATATTTTAATGGCTTAATATATTATATATACATTATGATTTGGAAATTTGGTATATATTTTGTTTAAATATAGAAAAATGTTTTGAGTACTTACCTAACATTAAAATAGGCCTATCGAATACTTAGTGATTTGATTATATGTCTAATCAACGTATATGTTAAATCCTATGTACATTGGATAGATATAGAGTCACACTCTAGTCGCTTCAAAATGATTATGGTGATGAACGCGGCATCATCAATATTTATTTTCGGATTTAGAAAGTGGGATATATATATAGCCAATCGAGACGTCTAGTGAATACTTAATACTATTTTGAAATGTTTTGAATATTTTAACTTTTGATTCTTATATATATATTTCGAATTATATATTGGTATGCCGAATGGATATAAACTATTGGTTTAAATATATTAATTATTTAATTGCTATTTGCCTGCCTTTTTCCTTTTCGGGGACGAAAAGGTTTGAGTATGGGAGATTGTAACGACCAGTATTTTAAGTGGATTTTATCTAATTTATTAAATTTAAATTTAATTTTTTATTTTATTCTTTTAGAACTCAATTTATTTGTATTTAATAGAATAACTATTTTGATTTTCGATTTTGAAACCATATTATTTTAGATTCTTTATAACTAATGAATTAGATTTCGATATGTTTTAATAGTACAAAACCAATATCATTGTATTAGACCTTATTTATTTGATAAGATTTTATTTTAAATATTAAACTCATATTTTAATTGATTTACTATTATTATATAATAGGATTTACTAATATTATATAGTTTGTTTACAATATTGATACGATTATATATTTTGATTTAATTTCAAAATATTTCTATTGTAGATCTGTCGTTTGAATTGATCGTTGTTGTACAAAATATCCTTTAATTTCATTCAGCATTTCAAAGCCGTTATTCTTCCAATTTGTTAATTTTGTTATCGGTTCACTTTCTATATTTAAATTGTTCGTTATACATACATACATACATACATACATACATACATATATATATATATATATATATATATTCAAAACCATTCATTATATATATATTTCAAAACAGTTCGTTCCTTTTGAAATTAAAACTTATATTGTTTAGATTTATTTGAACACACATATGTTTACGCTCTCAAGGTTCCAATGTACGTTCTCTATTTTATTTCTGAAATGGTCAAACGTAAAGTGTTTTGTCTTGCTGAAAGGACGGTTGCAGTTCTAACGTAAAATTTATATTACCTTGTTTCCAATGCACCTTTTTGTTTCTCAAATAGTTGTTTCGCCCTTTTTTCAAAAGCCATCCCCAACGTCCTCTGCACGAAAATAAAGTACAACAGCTTCCATTTTCCTTCCTTGCCATTTCATTTTGTTTCTCCATCTTTGATATCACCACTCTCTCTCCCACTACAACCGTTCTCTGTCCTTCCTTTTCCCGTATGGTTTCTCCACCACCAAACTAACATGAACTGAACTACGCCATCTTTTCTCTCCTTACTTCGCCACCTTTTCTCCCACCAACTCTGCCCTGTCCTTCAACTCGCGAGGCCAACTCTAGCGCCTAGCCATATGAATCTGACCCACTCCGCCTTGAATGCTCCGCCCTTCACCAGCAGCCGACCCTACTAGCTTGCCTCGCCCAAGTCAGCTCCGCCCTAGCCGAAGACCTTCCTTATCCCACTCCGCCTCATGCTCTAGCAAACCGCCAAAATTCCCCACTGAGCCCATCGAAATCCATACTGACCAACAACCCCTCACCCGCTCGTCGATAGCCGAGGCCAAAATCAGCCTTTGAACTCGAGCTCCGGTCACCAGCCCACCGTGAAACCGCCTGTGACCTGCTTTGCACTGAGTCTCCCTTCCACAACCTCTGCCCTCTCTCTCTGCCGAGTCCACCTGAGCCACCATGAAGACCAGTTGCCACCCGTTGTCGTTGACCCATCCACTCTCCAAGCCTGTGCTTGTTTTATGCGGGTGTGTGAGTTTCATTGCTGTGTAAATATGTTTTAAGGATTATTCATTTATTCTGGTTTGTGTGATGTGTGGTGTGATGGATTCTTGTGTGTATTTTGTAGTGTATGTTTTATTTTTATTTTTGTGTTCTGTTATTGGTTACATAAGTGTTTTCACTGTTGTGTGTCAACTTTGTTTTGGTGTGAGTCATATATATATATATATATATATATATATATATATATATATATATATATATATATTTGTCTAGAGTTATATATGTATATATAATGGTTCTGTATGTGTATAAAATCTATATATAGAGCATTGGTTGTGCTTATAAAAAAATATATATTATATATATATTTTGGTGTGTGTTGAATTTTGAATATATATATTACGGTTTTCGGTGTATATATATATAAAATTATATAATAATTTTGAAAAAGAATTTAATGTGTTATTTTTGAGTCGATTTTTGGTGTTGAGTTCCAACCATTTCAAAAACCCCATAGCCTTACCGCCCCAAACCAATAGTCGTATCGATCCGTTTAAAATTCTCCTAGCCTCCTCTTGTGAAAATAAAATATATATTGAGTGATAGCGAGTAGGATCCGTTCTGAATCATGCTTGGAAGTTGTTGTCTCACTTGGTGTCAATCCGTTTGTTGTCTTTGTTCTGTGCCACTAAAGGGGAGTTTATCTCACACCTGACTCACATTTATTTCATGAATGTTAGATCAACTATTTGAACTGTTATGAAATGTAAAGGACTGCTAGTAGAAATTGTTTGTTTAATATGTACACTTTCATATGTAACACGTAGGTGCGCTGATTTTATAAACAGTGATCGTTGCTATGTGATTGTTGTTTATGATTATTGATACCCCTAGTTTAGGAAAATCACTAAGGGTTGAAATGATAAATACCCGAACGGACATTAGAATAGGGAAAAATCGTTATGGGTTGAAATGATAGACCTGAACGATTTTTACTGAATTTGGGATCGCGGGTTGAAATGATAGACCCGTACAATTTTATAAATTACGGATTGAAATGATAAATATCTATATCACTAGACCATAGGGTAGAAAACTATATACGGACACCCTTGGTTATGTTTTTGAAGTAAACAGATCTGGAAAATTTGATTTTTTTTAATAGTAACTTATATTTTATATTTATAATAAAAATATTGTAAACCTTAAATTATATGTTTTAAAATAATTTTGTGTAAATATAGATTTAAATGTTTTTTTAAGATTTTACTTATAAAATTTTATTTATTTTACCATATAATTTATTTCATATAAGTATTTTAATTTTATTTTATTATAATAAATATTTCTTTAAATCTATTTTTATATTATTTTAAACTTATATATGTTTATAATCTATATTCTAATTAATTTTAGAATTTTATAAACTTATTTATATAGGTATATCTATTTTCAAGGTTTATTTTCATAAATAAACTTTAATAGTAAACCGAAGATGTATAAGTAAGATTTGCGATTTAAATGTGAGGTTTAAGATTCGAATTTATATAACGATATGGATTTAACAAATGTACTGATATATGATATAGATTTGAATTCAAATTGATTTGAACTTAAAAAGAAATGAACCTTAAATCGGAAAATTATTTTGAATTTATAATTTCGAAATTTAAGGGATGAATTCGAATTTATAATGGATATGAGACGAATTTGATTTAAATTAACTGAATGAGAATTTGAATAATTTATATATTGGAAAATGAATTCAAATTGCGTAAATTGATGTTTAAATTGAAATTTATAATGGATATGAAATTGGATTTGAAATGGTTTAAATTATGAACCTTGATGTGATTTGGGAAATTGATTTATTTTAAGATGTATAATCGATATAAATTGAATTCAATTTTAAGTGATTAAATATGAATTGGAATATAATATATATATATATATGTTATATGCGGAATTGGTTTTTATATCGTTTGGCTTGAATTATGAATTTGTTAAATCAATGTATAAGGAATGGTTTTAAATCGTAATTTGTTTGAATGGGAATATAAGTTTTGATTCAAAAATGTCGATGTAACAAATTTGAACTATACGACTTGAATTATAAGTTATAATATGATTGGGTCTAAACTGAAGTATAAGATCTCGTTTCTGAAATATATAAAAGGGAATTTGAGCCTAGTGTTGGATTTTATTAATCGACCAAAATAAATGCCTTAAGGGGGTAAAACCAAATTATTTGAATTGTTTATATTCATGAATAACGATTTCGAACATATGACTTGAATTATAGTACAATATAATTTGTTAAATTGAAATGTAAGTTATTGACCTGAATTGTATATTCGAATTCGAACCAAAATGTTAGATTTAAATGAATCGACTTGAAACAATTTCTTATAAAGGAAAATTTGAATTTATTTGAATCATTTTGAAACCTGAATTTTTGCGTATACAAAACAAACCAAATTATTATCGAAGTTAAATGGTTTGGTATCGATTTAACGGAAATTGAGATATTTAAGGTATAACTTAAACGTAAGTCATTTTTGATTTCTAATTCGTTATGCGAATATTTTTGGAAATTATAATTGATGTTAAATAAAGAGTATTAGTTTATACTATGTAACGACCCGTATTCTACGCATCATAGGACCGTAGAATATTTATTTCTTTCACATATGAAGTCGTATGGTCATGTAACTTTGGGAGATGACTATTGGGGTCATTTCCCATGTTCATGATTTTTCCCGATTTTTAAATGACCATTTTACCCCCAGTTGGTACTGTTTTGGCCATAACTTTTGACTGGAAAGGAATTTTGACCTGAAACCACTTCCACTAGCTCCAGATGATGGTTTACAATTCCGTAGAGTGGTCACATTAGCCAAACGGACTCACCGTTTGGGAGATATGGCTGAAACAAGTTTCAGATGGTGAAAAACAGCTTAATTGGGCTTAACCGGGTAATTAGCAGCTAGGCCCAAAGGGGATTTCGGGATTAGGGTAAGGAGGAGGCTGAAATCAGTTAGAGAACGATCCTATCCTCATTTCCCAGTCGCCACTTTCTTTCTTGCAACCCTAGCAGTGGCCTCCAACACCCAAATCACCTTCTAATCACTTTCTAATCAAGTTTTGGCTTAATCTACGACAAATTAAGGAGAGGAAACACGAAAGCAAGGCTAGAGCTGCTGTTAGGCATCAGTATTCACCCAAATCAGCAAGGTTTCAGTTCTGAGAATTTCGTTTGTGGCCAAGGTAAGAGATTTGCATAATTTTTGCACTAATTACAGTAATTAAGGGTAATTAGTGAAGATTAGCGAATTTATACACTAATAAATTCTGGAAAACTATCTATAAATTCGAAAATAATATTTTATGCCTCTGGTAGAAATTTGGTTAAGTTTTGTTAACCCTATGATTAGTTTTACTTAAATATGCTTAAGGGAAAATAAGGGGTTTTGGGTATATTTGATCTATTTTGACATGTAAATTCATTGGTTTGGTGTTTGTGGTTAGTTTGCCATGTTGCTATGATTGTTTGACATGATTTGTGATTGATTAGTATAGTTAGATTTGTCGAAAACGTCGTCGAATGGCGTAAACAAGTTGCTGGAAAAAGTTGCAGAAAGTTGTGCAGGGTTTCGGATCGGTTCGGATATGGGCTCGGATCGGATTGGAGACCTGGGCAAGGAACCCGACCCGAACTGGAGTCTAGCACAAAAGAGGCTTGGCAAAAAGGAAGGCCATGTTGGTTAAGCTGGGAATCGGATTGACTTAGGGACGAAGGGCTCGGATCGGAACTTGACACTTGGGAGAACTAGTAAGAAGGAAGGTCACGCTAATTGAACTGGGATCGGATCGGATGAAGATGAAGGGATCGGATAGGAGCACGTGAAGAACGAGGGAGCGGATCGAAGCGGAAGCATGAACTGGAAGGGAGATAGCACCCGACCCGGAGGAGAACACCCGACCCGAACCGACGCGATGGAGTGGACCCGAACCGAACCACTACCAGAGGAAAACCATGCACCAACGCAGTTGACCCGACCCGAACCGATGGCTTGAAAGGAACCCGACCTGACCCAGTATTGACCAATAAAACGAGATGCAAAGGTAGTCCAATGTGGGAAGTTAGAGCTCAGGATCCAGTTGGGAACCGATAAGTTCACTTCATGATTGGGCTTTGCTGCGGGACGTGTGCCAAGGGGCTATCAATGTCTATGATTTGGATCACTATGTATGGGAGGTACGTGAACGGATTCAGGGCCACAGTGGCCTAGGTACGACTAAAGGGCTATAAACCAATGAAGTGGGGTCATTTGTAAAGATTTGGTCATGACTCCATGTGGTAAGCTTGGTAGTAGCAGTAGTTGTACAAGTTGAACTCCGTCACTACTTCGATGGGTCTAGTGATTGACAGTGGTGGACATCGTATGCTTTACGCACTGAGCGAGAGATGTGAGGATGATTGCTATGGATGATTTGTTTGCTATCATTATGACATGCACACCCCACCCCCGTATTCTTTACACTATTTATTATGGCACCTTAGTGTACTGTACGGTATGTGGTACTAACTCTTTGGTTGCAGGTCCAGGTTCAGGTATGGTTTAGTATACCTGTTATTGTTCTGTTTAGATGCTTATCGCTCATACCAGGCTTTATGTCTGACCCAGAGTTTTATGTCTCTTCTTATTACTCTGGGTGCTCACACGAGCAGACTAGAGACAGGTTAACTGGTGATGCACGGGTAGACGATCCGGAGACGAGCAGGAGGCTTCCATGTAATATATATAGTATTCTCCCTGTGTTGTTGAAGATCACTGCTTGGGCATTAGTGGTGCATCTTCTACTTTAGCTTTCTTTTGTTTAGAGCCAGTAAATTTGAAAAGTTGTAATAAGCTGTATTTGGATTTCCGCTGCTCTGACGTTGATGTTGATTTTAGTTATCAGCTTATGCACTGTCTCACCTGTTTTATGTCAAGTATGTTATTATTATTATATTTTACTCCATGTGCTGTGAGACATTCTACAGGTTCTTGATTAGTTTGTTCCCTTCTTTCCTTTCTTCTGACGACCGTCCCGTGCTAGTCGGGCATGTGTACAGCGCACTTTCGGAGGAAATGTAGGCTGGTGCGGGGCGGGTCGTCACACTTGGTATCAGAGCTCTAGGTTGCGTAGTTAACATAGGGAAGTTATCAGGGAGAGATAATATATGTATACGAGAGAGCGTATTTGTGATTACTTCGGTTTTTAAAAGCTATATATATACTATTAGTAGTATAAGAATGAAGTCGTACTGCACTAGCACCACTATGGGGTCGTTAATCGTTTCCTTTTTCAGATTGACGATGAGCCGATATACTAGAGGTGCTGGTAGGGGAGCCAATAATGGGAATGCTGCTGACATGAGGACGATGTTTACTGACCTCATGAGAGAGATGCTTAGGGATGTGCAGAGGCAGCTCCCAATGGTGGAAATGGTGGTGGTCCAATAGTGCAGGCGCCGAGAGTCGATTTCGCCAAGCTGAATAAGGATTATACGAGCCTTGGTGGTAAGCCGTTCCACGGAACGGAGTCGGCGACGGATGATCAGGATTGGTTGGATACTTGCGAACGTATCTTCGAGGATATGGGTATCGAGGATGCGATGAAGAGAAAGCTAGCATCCCGCCAGCTGCAAGGGCGGGCAATGAATTGGTGGAATGCTATAAAGGAAGCTACTCCCGAAGATCAGATTACTTGGAAGCAGTTTAAAGCTTGCTTTAGCGAGAAGTTCATTCCAGCTGCTCAGAAGTCAGTGCTGTTTAAGAAATTCTTGGAGCTCAAGCAGAATGGCAGAGCCATCTCGGAGTATATTGCTGAATTCGAAACTTTGTCAAAATATGGGTTATCTCTTATTGATACTGCCGAGAAGAAGAATGAGAAATTCATAACTGGTTTGTATCAGTACTTGGGGGAAAGGCTTATTAACCACATCGATGAGACGTTTGAATAGATTGTGGGGAAAGCACTGAGGTCAGAAAGTCTCTACCCTAAACCGAAGACTGAGGTTGCATCCGCAGATGAGCCAAAGCCACAAGCAAGTGGTGGAGGCAAGAGTGGTTCCCAGAATAAGAGAAAGCAGAATCAGACTAAGGATGGCCAGAAGAAAAAGAATAAGCAAGATGTTGAGTGCTTCAACTGTGGTAAGAAGGGCCATTATGCTAGTAATTGTCGGGCCAAGCCAGGGGACAGGAAGTGGTTCAACTGTGGCCAAATGGGACATCACAAGGACAAGTGTCCACAACCCCCCAAAGAAAAGCAAATGGTGAAAGCATATGCCCTTAATGTTATTCCTTATTCGTCGAATGCCCCAACCGCGGCAGAGAAGGGAAAGAATGTCGTCATTCAAGGTATGTTATCTGTTTATGATGTTCATGTTAGAGTTTTGTTTGATACCGGAGCTTCCAGTTCTTTCATATCTAGTGAACTGGTAGATAGGTTGAGATTGGAGCTCGAGATTGTCGATAGACCTTTAGTAGTGACGAACCCAATTGGTGGTTCGACAAGCCTTAGCATGATTTGTCGTAATGTGGTCTTATCGAGTCATGGATGCATGTTTGTTTGTAATTGCTTTGTTTTGGGCTTTACTAGGTTTGGCATTATTTTGGGAGTAGATTGGCTCCGAAGATACGGGGTGGTGGTAGACTGTGAGGGCTTTTTGGTGACAGCTAAAGCGGATGATGGGCGGAGGATAGTGTTTGGTGGTCTACCCAGTAAGGGGGTATTGGCTAGTTTTCTAAACTCCCTCGACATTCTGCATAGTGAGTTGTCAGGTTTGCCCGTGGTTGGCCAGTATCCGGATGTTTTTGACGAAGTGACCGGGCTTCCACCACATCGAGAGATTGAGTTCCGTATTGATTTGGTGAAAGACGCCAGACCTATAGTGATGGCACTTCGTCGTATGGCACCAAGGGAGCAGCGAGAGCTCGAGGTGCAAGTTAGAAATCTTTTGAAGAAGGGATTTATCAGAAGGAGTGTTTCTGAGTGGGGAGCACCAGTTGTGTTTGCTACCAAGGCAGATGGTTCCCTTCGTTTGTGTGTAGACTACCGCGAGTTGAATAAAGTGACGAGGAAGAACAAGTATCCTCTACCGCGGATAAATGATTTGTTCGATCAATTGAGTGGCGCGAGAGTATTTTCTCAGTTGGATCTCGCGACAGGTTTTCATCAGCTTAGAGTGGAAGCTGAGAGTATAGCTAAAACGGCATTTCGAACGCCGTCTGGATTTTATGAGTGGTTGGTCATGCCATTCGGGCTGACCAATGCCCCAGCATATTTTGTGGATCTTATGAATAGGGTATTCAGAGATCAGTTGAATAAGTTTGTCCTTGTGTTCGTTGATGATATTTTGGTCTATTCAAGGACAGAGGAAGAACACAAGGAACATTTAAGAATAGTGATGGAGATGTTGAGAAAACACCAATTGAAAGCAAAGTTTTCTAAGTGTCACTTCTGGAGGAGGGAAGTGAGGTTCTTAGGTCATGTTGTTTCCGATAATGGTATTGCCGTGGACCCTACGAAGGTGGCTACGGTACAGGATTGGCCTACGCCCAAGAATGCAACAGATGTAAGAAGTTTCTTGGGGTTAGCTGGATATTATCGTAAGTTTATCCAAGGTTTCTCCAAGATAGCAGCACCATTGACCCAGTTGACCAAGAAGAATCAAGCTTTTGTCTGGGATGAAAGGTGTGAGAATGCATTCAAGAGTCTAAAGTACAAGTTGACATGCGCACTAGTGTTAGTCATTCCTAAGGGGAATGAAGAGATGACGGTATACACGGATGCTTGTGGTACCGGACTGGGTACTGTATTGATGCAAGGCGGTAGGGTGGTAGCCTATGCAAGTCGGCAATTGAAACCGCATGAGAGAAGATACCCTACCCATGATTTAGAATTGGCAGCGATCGTGTTCGCATTAAAGATGTGGAGACACTATCTCTTGGGAGAAAGATTTGAGCTATTTGCAGATCATAAGTCGTTGAAGTATCTCTTCTCTCAGAAAGATCTGAATCTCCGTCAGCAGAGATGGTTAGAGTTCTTAGCTTCCTATGATTTCGACATCGCATATACACCGGGAAAGGGCAATGCGGTGGCTGATGCATTGAGTAGGAGACATGCCAGCTTAGGGGCTATGTTTCTAGAATGGAAGCAACTGGAGTACATCGCTGGGTATGATTTTAGACCAAAGTGCGAATTGGATTCAGAAATGTTAGCAAGTTTGACGATCAGACCCACTTTGATTGAGCGGATCGGCTCTAGTCAGAAGGACGATCCTAACCTATTGGAAATCATCTCCAAGTTAGAGATGGGTATCGATGAGGAGATGAACAAGTATGGGCTTGATCGAGATGGATGGCTTAGAAAGAATGGAAAGCTTGTTGTACCCAATGTCAATGGATTGAGGGATGAAGTGCTTAGAGAATGTCATCACTCAAAACTGACTATACACCCCGGTGGTAATAAGATGTATCGAGACATGAGACAGACTTACTACTGGGAAGGGATGAAAAGAGACGTTGGGAAGTTTATATCCAAGTGCATGAATTGCCAGCTAGTTAAAGCCGAGCAAAAGAAGCCTAGTGGGTTGTTGCAACCATTAGAGATTCCCGAATGGAAATGGGAGCAAGTCTCGATGGATTTCATCGATGGCTTACCAAGAACCAGATCGGGACATGATAGCATTTGGGTAATTGTGGATCGATTGACTAAAAGTGCAAGATTTATACCAGTCAAATCGACCAGAACGGCAGCTAAGTTAGCAGAATTGTATATAAAGTGGGTAGTGAGATTTCATGGAGTATCTAAAAGCATTGTGAGTGACCGAGATCCGTTGTTCACTAGTGGGTTTTGGAAGAGCTTACAAGAGGCTCTAGGGTCAGAGTTACATCTCAGTACCGCATATCATCCTCAGACCGACGGTCATACGAAGAGGGTGAATCGTATTTTGGAAGATCTCTTGAGTGCATGTATATTGGATTTTGGTGGATCATGGGATGACCATTTGCATCTAGTAGAGTTTGCATATAATAATAGCTACCAATCCAGTATCGGTATGGCTCCGTTTGAAGCTTTGTACAGAAGACCGTACAACTCACCATCATGTTGGATAGAGACTGGCGAGAAGTTTATGCTTGGACCAGATGTGGTGAGGGAAACTTCAGATAAGATCAAGATCATTCAACAACGAATGAAAGCTGCCCAAGATAGGCAGAAGAGTTACGCTGATAAGAGGAGAAGAGACTTAAAATTCTCCGTTGGTGACTTGGTGTTTGTCAAGATTTCTCCGTTGAAGAGCGTAATACGATTTGGCAGGAGAGGCAAGTTAGCACCAAGATTTGTTGGCCCATTCCCTGTTCTTGAACCAATCGGGAATTTGGCATATAGATTTGGCTTACCAGAAAAGATGGCGAGAGTTCACAATGTATTTCATGTTTCCCAACTAAGGAAGTTCGTCCACGACTCAGATATGACTATTTCACCTGATCAGTTAGAGGACTTCGAAGTAGAACCCGAGGCTGTTGGGAACCGCAAGCCGACCCGTATTGTCGAGCATGACATGAAGAAACTTCGAAGGAAGGCGGTGAACCTAGTCAACGTACAGTGGAGCGAGGACGAGAATGATTGCACTTGGGAGACAGAGGAGAACATTAGGAAGGCATACCCAGAACTCTTTGCCTGGTAAGATTTTGGCTTCGATTTAGTTTTCTGCATGCTAGGATAGGCCTGTTTGCTTGTTTTGCATGTTTGATTGTTGCATGTGACTGTTAGGCATGCGGGATCTTTTGTATGTTTTGGGTTAAGGAATTTCGGGGACGAAATTTCTTAAGGGGGGGGGGGGGGGGGGGGGAGTGTAACGACCCGTATTCTACGCATCATAGGACCGTAAAATATTTATTTCTTTCACATATGAAGTCGTATGGTCATGTAACTTTAGGAGACGACTAATGGGGTCATTTCCCATGTTCATGATTTTTCCTGATTTTTAAATGACCATTTTACCTCTAGTTGGTACTGTTTTGGCCATAACTTTTGACTGAAAAGGAATTTTGACCTGAAACCACTTCCATTGGCTCCGGATGATGGTTTACAATTCCGTAGAGTGGTCACATTAGCAAAACGGACTCACCGTTTGCGAGATATAGCTGAAACAAGTTTCAAATGGTGAAAAACAGCTTAATTGGGCTTAACCGGGTAATTAGCAGCTAGGCCCAAAGGGGATTTCGGGATTAGGGTAAGGAGGAGGCTAAAATTAGTTAGAGAACGATCCTATCCTCATTTTCCAGTCGCCACTTTCTTTCTTGCAACCCTAGCAATGGCCTCCAACACCTAAATCACCTTCTAATCACTTTATAATCAAGTTTTGGCTTAATCTACGTCAAATTAAGGAGAGGAAACACGAAAGCAAGGCTAGAGCTGCTGTTAGGCATCAGTATTCGCCCAAATCAGCAAGGTTTCAGTTCTGAGAATTTCGTTTGTGGCCAAGGTGAGTGATTTGCATAGTTTTTGCACTAATTACGGTAATTAAGGGTAATTAGTGAAGATTAGCGAATTTATACACTAATAAATTCTAGAAAAATATCTACAAATTCGAAAATAATATTTTATGCCTCTGGTAGAAATTTGGTTTAATTTGGTTAAGTTTTGTTAACCCTATGATTAGTTTTACTTAAATATGCTTAAGGGAAAATAAGGGGTTTTGGGTATATTTGATCTATTTTGACATGTAAATTCATTGGTTTGGTGTTTGTGGTTAGTTTACCATGTTGCTATGACTGTTTGACATGATTTGTGATTGATTAGTATAGTTAGATTTGTCGAAAACGTCGTCGAATGGCGTAAACAAGTTGCTGGAAAAAGTTGCAGAAAGTTGTGTAGGGTTTCAGATCGGATCGGATATGGGCTTGGATCGGATTGGAGACCTGGGCAAGGAACCCGACCAGAACTGGAGTCTGGCACAAAAGAGTCTTGGCAAAAAGGAAGGCCATGTTGGTTAAGTTGGGAATCGGATCGACTTAGGGACGAAGGGCTCGGATCGGAACTTGACACTTGGGAGAACTGGCAAGAAGGAAGGTCACGCTAATTGAATTGGGATCGGATGAAGAAGGAGGGATCGGATAGGAGCACAAGCAGAACGAGGGAGCGGATCGAAGCGGAAGCACGAACTGGATGGGAGATAGCACCTGACCCGGAGGAGGACACCCGACCCGAACCGATGCGATGGAGTGGACTCGAACCGAACCGCTACCAGAGGAAAACCATGCACCAACGCAACGCAGTGGACCCAACCCGAACCGATGGCTTGAAAGGAACCCGACTCGACCTAGTATTGACCAATAACCCGAGATGCAAAGGTAGTCCAATGTGGGAAGTTAGAGCTCAGGATCCAGTTGGGAACCGATGAGTTCACTTCATGATTGGGCTTTGCTGCGGGACGTGTGCCAAGGGGCTATCGATGTCTATGATTTTGGATCACTATGTATGGGAGGTACGTGAACGGATTCAGGGCCACAGTGGCCTAGGTACGACTAAAGGGCTATAAACCAATGAAGTGGGGTCATTTGTAAAGATTTGGTTATGACTCCATGTGGTAAGCTTGGTAGTAGGAGTAGTTGTACAAGTTGAACTCCGTCACTACTTCGATGGGTCTAGTGATTGACAGTGGTGGACATTGTATGCTTTACGCACTGAGCGAGAGATGTGAGGATGGTTGCTATGGATGATTTGTTTTCTATCATTATGACATGCACACCCCCACCCTGTATTCCTTACACTATTTATTATGGCACCTTAGAGTACTGTACGGTATGTGATACTAACTCTTTGGTTGCAGGTCCAGGTTCAGGTATGGTTTAGTATACCTGTTATTGTTCTGTTTAGATGCTTATCGCTCATACCAGGCTTTATGTCTGACCCAGAGTTTTATGTCTCTTCTTATTACTCTGGGTGCTCATACGAGCAGACTAGAGACAGGTTAACTGGTGATGCACGGGTAGACGATCCGGAGACGAGCAGGAGGCTTCCACGTAATATATATAGTATTCTCCCTGTGTTGTTGAAGATCACTGCTTGGGCATTAGTGGTGCATCTTCTACTTTAGCTTTCTTTTGTTTAGAGACAGTAAATTTGAAAAGTTGTAATAAGCTGTATTTTGATTTCCACTGCTCTGACGTTGATGTTGATTTTAGTTATCAGCTTATGCACTGACTCACCTGTTTTATGTCAAGTATGTTATTATTATTATATTTTACTCCATGCGCTGTGAGACATTCTACAGGTTCTTGATTAGTTCGTTCCCTTCTTTCCTTTCTTCTGACGACCGTCCCGTGCTAGTCGGGCATGTGTACAGCGCACTTTCGGAGGAAATGTAGGCTGGTGCGGGGCGGGCCGTCACATACTATATTGATATTTTGACGATATGGTTTTAAATCGATTTGATTTAAGCGATTTAAGTGAATGGGTTTCAAAATTTGATATATTCAAAGTTAGATATTAAAATTTGATTTCAAATTCGAATATGAGATTTTAAACTGTTTTATAAAGTAATTTATAAAATAATGACCATAGTGTGAAAAATGTAAACGATTGGTTGTTAAGGAGACCAGGATCGGCTATTGTCATACTCTCTGCCAATACCGAAAACCACTTTAACAACTGTGTATGCGGTGGAGTTCCATAATAAAGGGGATGATTTGGCGAACGACTCCATTTTTGTATTTCATATTAATTACGAGACCCTGACTACCTTGAGTCTGCTTGATGTGGCTAAAACAGGAGCTACGCACGGACCAAGGGAGTCATTCCTCCTATCGAACACACTTCTTCGATATTATTCTAATACCTGTTGAGATTTGATTTGGTCCCTTTTGATTATGGGAGTGTGTTTCGAGGTGGGAGGTAGTAGCTGCTATGCGTTACCAGTATTCCAGCTCTGCAAACAATGAATCCACCCTGGCATTCCTTATTTGCCTTGTCACATGCCTTATACGAGCCCACTACGACTTTGTTTTGTACCGTTTTATATGGAATGCCCTCTGTTCAACCTCCAGTTTACGGAGGAATTACGGTACTGTATATACTATGAGAATATATAAATGGTGTAAGGGTAATCATGGTAATCCCACTTATGCTATTTTGATATTTTTTCTTTACCGATAGACACTATTGTATATAGCATATTACACTGCATAGTATTATTTTGATGGACCCTTAGAAGATGGTGATTTCAAACATCGTTTAAGTTACTGATTGCATTTCATCGAACATTTCATTTGAGTTGATTTACTTCCATGGGAATGTTAGTCCTGATCCGAGTTGTTTTGTTTTTGGATTATTGCTCGGGTCAGATCATTATCACAGCCTTGGAGATTCACTATTGGAGTTGAAGTTATATTAGCGTTTGCCCACTTGCGCCTACTCATTCCATTGGTCCAGTCATCCAGCTATTTCTGTCGTTTCTGTTTTAAATTATTATCATTTATTTATATATCTGAAATTAATTGTTTAAGTCTTCTGCTGTATTGATTTATGTAAACTTTGATTTAAATTTTTATTTAGTAGCTTCATGAACTACTATTGTATTTTTATTTTCTGGTGCAAGATGTTATATTACTCTATATTTGTGTCTATGATTTTGTGATTTATTTTATTTACCTCAGAAGCTAATAACGATCTGTTGTTTTGGACGTTTCGAGTTGATATGTTTTGCCGATTCAGCACAGTCAAAATGGCGGGTCGTTACAATACATTTCTTAATTTAAAATTTTAAAACAGACTATATTTAAAATTCTAAACAAATTTCAAGTATAAACATAAATTTCAATATTATATCCTAAATTAGCTTTATATTTTAATGTAGAAAATCTTGGGTTGTTATAATCTCTACCCTTAAAGCTTTTCGTCCTCGAATGGAGAGTTTACTAAAATCATATCAGTATATACACAAATTTATTATATTAAGACCAAATTTAATTTATAACAAAATAAACAATAGGATTTATATCTCAAATTTTTTATATAAGTTAAAATTCATCAATTTTTTCCTTAAAGCCTAATAGCAAATATAACTTGAAGTCAAATTATAAAATAATATCTTTGACTTAAGATCCGGGTTTTCTTTTCAAATGACTTGAAATACTATATTTTTCTTTCATATCAAATCATACTTTACTTTGGGATTTCAAAACAAAATCACTTTCAAACATTTTAAACATACTATGGTAGAATCATATCAACACATAGTCACCCATTCGAGAGGTTTGCCCCCAATGACAAGGCCTAGGGACGGCCTATCACACACATTCAATATTGATAAATGATATTTCTCCAATCCCCAGAACAGACCATCATTAAAAACTCTTACCAATCCGAATCATATACCCATCATTTAGTCACAGGTCACTCGAATTTATAGTAACATAACAAATCATTTTATATCCCAAAGTTATAAATCATTTTGCATCAATAATTTACAAATACTTTCAGTCATAGTATTATAGTCTTTAAAACGTTTCAAATATTAGGATTCAAGTCGTCGAAAATTTCTTTCTTATAAAACTTTTATAAACTATTCATCATACCCAAATAACTTGGAAAATCAATTTTCCTTTAATAATTGGAAATCTAAATTAGATCAATACGATTTTCTATCCTTTAAAATAAGTAAAAAACAAATTCAAGCTTTTCAAATTCCAAATCAAAATCTTCTAAAAATCATTCAAAATCCTTAAAAGTCGTTTCAAATTTCTTTAGATAAAATTTCATTTTGAACATTTCAAGATTTCGAAATAATTTCTATATTCACTTAGGATAAAATCTTTCAAGAGCCTGAATCAGTATCTTAGAAATCATTTACGATTAATAAAGTTGAATATCCTCCCTTTTCAAAATCACTTGGAAAATTTCCTAAATACTTGTTTAAATAACCATTTCTTTAATTCACTTATACTTCCGTTGATAAATTTTGAGCAACTCGACGATGGATTTCGAATGGAATTAAGATCTAAGAAGATCTTATCAAAAGAACTATTGGAAACATAGATATGAAAAGGAATTTTAAATTTTCAAAACACTTTATATTTTCAAAATAATTTATCTTTTAAAATACGTTATCGCTAGAGTGATTCTATTGTCAATTCCACTCATTCTAAGGTGTCACTAAAACCTGATAAGCTAAGCTTTGTCAAACTAAAGCTCTGATACCACATTGTAATGACCTGCTATATCAAACCATTTAAGTCGATTATAAAATCAACTTAAATAGTTCGAAGTAATAGATTGTTATTAACGTGGGGTTTAATAAGAACCGAATCACAGAATCAGACTTAAATATAATACAAAATCTCATAGTGAAATAGATTTGTACACCATAGTAGAGTTTATATGAATAAATACAGCGGAAATTTAATTCATTTGGTTTTTCTAATACATTCGGGATCGACGGAAGTAGAGATTGAATAAATGAGTTTTCAGGAAATCTCCAGCTTTGAAAAATGAGATCTCAAAGCTGAAACACTCGGGTCTAACCTGAGCGTTTCATGCAAAACATAAAGCACTCGAATCAGGATTAACCTTATTTATGTAAATCAACTTCAATAAATATTGAAATAAAATAGTTAATCTTAACCAGAATTTAAAGTTATTAAGCATGATTTTTAGCCATATGTTCTCAGCCACAAAAAATGTTCCATGCATTTCAGCAAGTCAAAAACAAAGTAATATGGAGCAGACACATAATTTTAGAATTATTAAATATAGAACCACATATTAGTCAAATAAAAGATATAGATTAAGGCAAATGATATAACCAAGTTAACTATATTAGTTCAGACGCAAACAGCAGAGGCCATATAGGGTTGCATGCGTTATTTTTTTCCAGCAGGACATAGTCTGGAATAAATAAGTTTTGATATACATATATAAATGTGTCTAAGGTTTGGGAAACAACCTGAGGCTGTAACTACCCTACTTCAGATTTCAAAACACAGCCTGGGTATAAGACATGAGCAACAAGTCAAAGTAAGGCAGGGTAGATAACATAAATCTTTTATGCTTACATTTGTAAATCGATATGAATACTGCATGCGTTATTTCTACTTGTAGACAAAACAGGTATCCAAGTTCACTACAAGAAAATGAGGTCTTTACCTACCAATTGTACGCTTAGGTAAAACTAACATAATGCTGGGTAATATATTTTTAGCTAACAATATTGAATTGGTAGAAATTGGTATGTAAAGCTTAGTAGAGAAAAAGCTTTTACCTACATTTATTGAAATTGGTAGGTAAAAGAGTCAATGGAATCCACTACGTTATTACTCAAATAATGAGTCATTGCTGATGTGTTTGATGATGTGTCATCCTACATGGCCGCTAACATGGATGTTGATGTGTCATCTTATATGGCTACTAAGATGGTTATCGTTTTATTATATACATGGCATATATTAATGTCGACACTTGGCATTTAACGGTTGATTCATGTGTCAAACAATAATTTGTTCATATGTCGTCATTTGATTAGTGCATATGACATCATTTTTTAGGCTGCATGATATTATTTACTATAAATAAATATTTACAAGAATTGAATATTACACGGAATTTATTTTTAAACAAATAACAAATATTTATTCAAATAAATATTTATTACACTTTCGAATAGTACTTATATTGTTTTCTCACTATTACACAATCACTTATACATACACTTCCTCGTTGCGTTTCACTCGAATATATTGGCTCCTTACTACATACTTATTCACTCATATGCATGTACACAGTAACTCACACTCTCACTCTTTTAGTCATCGGCTTCTTCCTCCAGAATTTGTCCATTCGTCTGTTGTACCTGTCATAATAAAATAACATATTAAACTAAAAAAGAAACGATTTAATTCACAAATATAAATTTGATTTAAATTTTATTTACCTAAGCAAGTTGGGTTGTTTCTCATCAATTTTCTAGATAGGGTAAAACGAGGGTGTGTGTGTATACACACACTCGAACAGTGGCATTTTCTGCAAAATTACGGTTACCAATTGTATTGAATAAGTTTTTGCAACCTCTGACAGTCTCTGCTGAAGAGTTTTTCCTTCAGTGGGATCTATACCTGGACCACCTTTGAAGTTACAAGAAGTGCTTAGAATTATAAGTTTTAAAAGAACCTAATTTTTTGTACATATGATCGCAGCAAGAAACAAAATGTTGCTTTGTTTCAAGGATTTTTGGACAAGAATAGGAGAAGCATTGTGATGGGCTATATTGTTATCACTATCAAAAATACACGTCTTAGTAGAAATATCAGAGGTAGTAGCTTCTTATTTTAAGAACAAAAACTAAATTACATTTGATATTTATTTTACACTACAAATGCAAAACAAATTATAATAGTAGCATGATTTTGACACCATAGGAGGCTTCAAACACTTATTTCATAAAAGTGGACTTGTAATTAAGGAACACATTCTCCTCTGCTTATAATTGTTTTCCCAAGAAATTTCACAATAAGTATAGTGGAATAGCAGTTCGCATTATGAATCATTCCGACAGAGTGAAAGGGAAAATAAGTAAGTTACCAAATTTTCAAACAATTAAACTAGTAATAAGCCTGATAGAAAAAAAACATAATTTTTTATTAAGGAAGTACATTAGACAAAATGATGTAAGAAAGAAAAATCAATGAAACAAAGTATTAAAAATTAGTTATTGCTACGAGCATCATGGCACGCGCTTCACAGATTGTTTATCTTCAAATAATATTGAAAATAGTTGAAATAATGATTTTGTTACAGACAAAGGTAACTTCATTTATTGTGACATCAAATGCATAGAAACAAATTTTTGCTTAAAGATAAATTGTTTACATTTTTTGCAAAATCATATATTAAACTTGCATTTCCACTATGTACATTAAATAACTTTGTTATTTTCCTTTAAATTCTTGGTAATAATTTATTGAATAAAAACAGCAACCATATCTCTCTTCCTTTAACAGACCAGTGTCACTAAATAGCTAACTGTACATTTAAATATAATTCTCATTTAATTATCACTTTTATTCAATAATTTTTCACTTTCACGTTATCTTTATATTTGTTTCTTGTTGCAAACATTGATCATAAGTTTCATTAGAAATAAACAACCCTTTTCTACAATATTATACCAAAATTGATACTATATAATGCTTTTTTATTATTCACTTGGACATTAAATTATCAACATGATATTTGATCTATAATATAATCATATTTTTATTCATGTAATGTTTAATATATTACCATAATCCATAATATTGAATATATAATGTTGCCTTGCTACAAAAAACCGCTTTATATGAAAATCATTATCAGCGTTTTAATGGTTAATGCAGTGAACTTTATTTCAAAGGTGAATCGTTTGCATTCAGAACATCCAAAATTATTAGGTTTTGCTTTCGTCTCCCTCTTTTTCTACTTTCAAAACCAAAAAAAAAAAGACTGATAGACTAGTCTATACATTAACTATACGTGCTACGACCTTTTCTTTATTGATCAATTTGTAGTGACAGATATAAAGGGGCGACAATCATGTGCAAACTTGTATCCCCTACTTACCAATTCAATATAAAGCAAAAGTCATAATGAATTAACCACACGCTAACAAATTCAATCAGTATATGAATAATAAAAGTAAATTGTGAAATTAGAATAAGGTGGAACTAAAACAAAAAACTAAGAGTATTAATATGGAAGCATACCTTAAGAGGAACGATTGGAATAGTCACAAAGGCATTTTGACAAGCAAAGCATTGGCAACAATGGATCAAACCATGGGATGCCATTTTTAGGATCCAGTCACATCGTCAATTTATAAATAAACATGCTTTCTCTGATTCTAAATTCATAATATTGATGTAAAAGGGATAAGCATTAAACCATGTGTACAATTTTGATGCAGGTACCTGCAGAAAGCATCCAAAATCAATGGACCTATGTAACTCACATTTGTTTGAAAATTTTGTGACTTAATTCATCCGTCAACATCAATATCAGTGTGAACTTGTAACATGCACACGACGTTCACCATGTAATATGAGCGAAAGGGAAATAAGTAGAGCAAGTAAATTAGAAATGGTAATAGGAAAAGCTGGGGTATAGCGAGAAAACAACGATGAAAAGAGGAGAAAAGGGAGAGAATGGAGACGAATAGATTAGAGAATGGCGACGGAGAACTATAGCCCCATAATGAGAAAAAGTTGCTTGCTAAAGCATGAATGGTGGCCTTGTTTGTTTTCTATTTCATTGATTGTAGCAAAGGTGGAAAGTAGCGGGATTTGTTGGTGTATTAGTGTATGTATAATAATGTGCTTGAATCGAGGGATAATTGGCAAAGATTTACTATTGATTTTATCGAAAGATTTACTTGTGTTAATATGTTAACGTAACCAGTATTATTGGGCAATAAATATTTACTTATTATATATAAGACTGACGGTCTATAATACTTATTAGGCAATAAATATTTATTCATCATATATAAGACTAATAGATTAGGATACTTAAGAAAAGCCTTTACAAATACTTTGAAACAAAGGAAACGATTGGAATATTCCTTTTTTTAATACTAAAAAAGCAAATTCTATTCATACACCGTTAATTACGTTACCTACACCATAAAAAATTTATACAATTAAAAGAAAAAAACCCTTATTAAATTAAAGATAGAAATACACTTATTAAAAAATAATTAAATTTAAAGAATGAAAATTTGATACATCCACATCATCTATAATTGGCAAAATTTCATACGTAAAACAATTGAAATTTCTATGTGTTATCAAGTGAATTTAATTTATTTTCCATCGAAGCTCTAAATTTATTCATATTCTTTTTAATTATATTTATATATACTTAGTTTTTATGTTTTGCATTTCAATATGACAAAATAAAATTTCAAATTAAGTACTAAGATTAATACGGTTCATGGAGTGCAATTTTTATTTTTTTACAAATTTTAAATTAATTTTTAATTTAAATATTTTAATATTCTATTATTCAAAATTTAAAGTTAAATTTTGATATGAATAACTGACTAAATATAACTTCAATAGATTTACCTACCAATAGATTTTACCTACCAATATTTATAACTTCGATAATATTTACCTACCAATAGATTTTACCATTAAATATTGGTAGATAATCATCCTTCAACAATTTTATAACATCGATAATATTTACCTACTAGTAGATTTTACCATTAAATATTGGTAGATAAAGGTTCTTTTTACCTACCCATATTTATTGGTAGGTAAAGGTCAGATTTCTTGTAGTGGTTTCCAAACTAGACAACGGGTACTCATGTAATCAATTCAAGTCTGACCAACACACACACACACACACACACACACACACACACACACACACATATATATATATATATATATATATATAAACAAACAGTCATAAATGTATACACACATATATAAGTGTGTAGTGCATATTCCAGTTTTATTAAATAACATACACTAATACCAAAGCAGCATAAATTTAGGTGTGGCACGATATGACATAGTTTAAGAGCAAGTATAACAGTGAGAGCAAAGAAACAATATGTCAATCGTGGTGGCTTAAACGAACATATGCATGTACATGCATAATAGGATATCAAGATAATGCAGTTTCATCGAGGCATAGATGGTTGCATGTATGATCTAGTAACATTCCATCATAAATCATGTATATATAACAATATGTACACATGTGCAGACACAAATAAATACACATATGACTATATATATACCTTTGTTGACACATGTACACTTAGCTAACCAATTAGTTTAGTCTATCTATATAATTAAATTGCACAATGCATGCAGTAATGAAATGCCATAAATTTCAAGTATGTCTAAAATTGCCAAGTATAAGTTTAATATACGCAAGGCAACGGTTCCAGTTTCAAGGACAAATAATCTCATAAGCATGCATATACATATGTGTACATGTACACATGTGCACTGACACTGCATTCCAAAAATAAACGTGGCAATAGCTCTAGCCAGCCATTTTACCTATGCAACAACAAGTAAAATAGCCAGAGCAATAACAATTAACTAATGTAACAACATGGAGTACAAAAAAATGCAACAATGTAATGGCGCGTTTTGTTAGCTGTCGAATAATTAATTTATTAATTCATTTATATATCGATTTGGCGATATCGATAACTTAAAGTAAAACGTTCGAACTTATAATTTATAATTATAATTAAAACGAACCTGAAACGTCGCGGCAGTCCGCTATTTGGCGATTTGAACTTCAACTTAATGTACATGATTCATTTTAAGCCGGATTTCTGTGAAACAAGAAATGTGTGGAGCTAGTGGAGTATATCTTTCTAGTGGAAGAGAAAAATCGGGATTTCGTCGTGTAGATTTTGAGATATGTCCAAATCAAATTTTAGAATAGTCGCTATAAAATCGTTTAACGACCGTAATGGTTTATTCGTTATAACTAGAGACCGGGCTTGAATTTAGACAAGGTTCTTTTGGGAAATAGCGATAATTTAATTTTTAGAATTTTATGGTAATTTTTAATTAATTTAATAAGTGACTTTTTATTTGAAGTATTTCGCACCCTGAAATCAACATTTTGAAGTTTCACAATATGAGTTAATCTACCGGTATTATTATATTTCTGGAATCGGGACACCTCGCTCATCACGATGGTGTTTATATTTCTGTTCGTAGTGGGGCATAACTGTATAAGTTAATAAAATAAAGTCGTCACTTATTTATGGACCTAGTTTGGCCATGTCCCCTTCTTCCACAAATAAAAGGGAAAGAACCTGACCACGTCCTGACAAAAACAAACCACCCAATATTCAAAGTAATTCCGAAACGTGGACGTCAATCTTCTCACAAATACAAAATGGACCATGTTGCTCCACGATACATGCATGAAATATATTAAAACCAAATGGACCGTGTTTCACCACAATGCATATATGATATATATTAAAACCCAAAAGAAAACGTGGTAAGTCATTTTCTCCTCAAACACCTACTACTATAATTTACAGCCTATAAATGTACACGATGGTCCTTCATTTAGTTTTGCTGCTTCAAGGAAAAATCGAAACAAAGAAAAATCAAAACAAATACTTAAATACATCATCACGTGTGAGTTTGTGGTGCTCCCAGTTCACAGCTCGACGTGTATTTTTGATGTTCATACTTATACCATCCGGTTTTTCCTAGAACTGGAGACGAAGAGGGATGGGAGCGGTAGTTCAAAACGAGGAGGGGAGATGAGTATATGAGGCATAGTGGACGTAGCATGTGGCATTGGTTGGGGTCTTGAAATGGAAAAAGCAGGGCGTTTGGTATGTTAGAATTGGACGTTTTGTAGAGATCTGTGTTGTTTCTTTTGGTGTATTGCGTGAAGAGAAGGGTACAACGTTAGGTAAAGGTATGGGTGCGGTATTGGTGTGGTACGGTTGCTGCATGGTTTGGCCTTCACGTTGGACTGAGTGGTGAGAAGTTTGCAAATGAAAATGAGGACTAAGTAAAACGCAAGGAGATAAACGACAGAAAAGGGTGGCATCAATGGCCGGGCGAGTTGGATCTTGCTGTGCCAACAGGTGGGGATATTAAGGAGTTTTGGTTTGTATTGAAAGGGGATTCATGAAGTAGAGAGGAGGATGGGTAGTTGCAAAGTTCGGCCATGGTTTTGGTTTTAGGAGGAGCGGTACGTGATTTCTTTGAGTGGGGAAGATGCCTGTAGACGGGTTTGGGTAGGGGAGTGGGCTTGGGCCGGGTGATTTAAGGTTAAAGCCCAATAGATTTTTAAATTCAAATTTTATTTCTATTTGAAGTGTCATAACTTGTAACCCTTATATCTTGGTCATACATGGTCGGAATTCGGCAAAACAAGATCCATCAGGATCGTATGGACGGACACTACACCATGGAGCTGACTGGGAGTGAATCCGAGTTCGTTACAATTTATGGCGAAATAAATTGTCCGTCGCAATCAAATAACGCAAACCGTTATTTGACGGTTAACGCGCCAATGTGAGTAAAACTCACTAACTCTGAACAGTTTATAGTTTCATGTTGTATTGTTAGAACTGTTAAAATTGTCTGTTTGACTGTGTGTTGATTGTTTGATTGAACTGCTAGTCAGTTAGTTAAATTTCTATATTGATTCTGTTTAACAGAATATATCATATGGAACTGAAAGTGATGTTATCTATATTGTCTAACGTCTGTGATGCAGGGAAACAGGTTGGAGGAATTCGACGGGATTCCTCAATAGTTATTCTATTGTTTTTCATATATTGTGATATATGATGTGTTATGAAATCTGTTATTGATTTCATATGTTTGAATGATACCGATCATTGTTATACGACACGTTAAACACCGTAGGTGATACTAGAATGTAAAAAGGGAATTTTCAATGTTTATATTGAAAATAAATCTTATTTATAAAATCGATAGGATTTTATAAAATGAAAACATTTATTTATTTAGGAAATAAATAAAGGAACATTTATTTAGATTATAAATAAATGGAATAAAGGAATATTTATTTAGGGAATAAATAAAGGAACACTTGCTCGGAAAATAAATAGAATTATACAAGGATAGATTTAAACACGTGCTTCGCACACGGTATAACTCGATATGGATTTAAATGAGATGTTAAATAGGAAATCTGTTTTAAACAGATAGATTGAAGTAGATTAATTTATAAATAATGTTTTATAAATTAAATAAATCATTTATCGTTGATAAATGGAATATATATAAGTCTGGACTTATATAGAGAAGTAGAAACGTTATTAAAAGGACAATTATAAAGTGAAGAACCGTTACTAAAAGTAAATCTTTATAAATGGATAAACGTTGTAAAAAGTAAATCTTTACCAATGGATAAACGTTGTAAAAAGGAAACCTTTTGAAATGAATAAACGTAAATAAAAGGAGTTAATCGAATTTAGTTATTCGAAATGAGTTATTCGAATTAGATATTTGAATAGAGTTAAACACATTAGAGTGATTCGAATTACTTATTCGAATAGAGTTAAACAAAGTAATTTGTTAGGTTAACCAAAGCAAGTTAGTCGAGTTAATCAAAGTAATTGGTTAAGTTAACCAAAGTAAATTTGTTAAGATAAACTAAGCGGTTAATCGAAGCGAATTAGTTAAGTTAAACTAATTGGTAAATCGAAGTAAATTAGTTGGGTTAATCAAAGTGAATTAGCTGAGTTAAACTAAGTAAATCGGTTAGAGTTAATCAAAGTGAATTAACTAAGTTAAACTAAGTGGATTAGTTCAGTTAATCGAGACAAGTAAATCAAGTTAGGTTAAACCATTTGAGTTAACCAGTTAAAGTTTACCAAGTTAAAGATAAACAGTTAGAGTTGACCAGTTAAAGTTGACTAGTTAAAGTTGACCAGTTAAAGTTAACCAGTTAGAGTTGACCAGTTAGAGTTATCCAAGTGGAGTTAATCGAGTAGAGTTGCCGAATATCACTTATTCGAAGTAAAGTTATCAAATATAGTGTATTCGAGGGAAGAGTAATCGAATATAGTTTATTCGAGTGGAGAAATCAAATGTTATTCATTTGAGAAGAGTTACCGAATATTATTTATTCGAAGAGTAGTTATCGAATATTGGTTATTCGAAGTTAGTTAATCCAAAGGAGTTATTCGAAGTTAGTTAATCCAAAGGAGTTAAATCGAATTTAATTATTCGAAAGGAGTAAATCAATTTGAGTTAAGTTAATCGATTTGAATTAAGTTGAATCGAAATGGAGTAAATCGATTAGAATTAAGTTAATCGAGTTAGAGTAAATCGAATATTGGTTATTCGAAGGTAAGTTATTCGAATTAGTTATTCGAAGGAGTTAATCAAATGAGTTGATCCAAAGGAGTTAGTCAAATATTAGTTATTCGAATAGAGTTAAAGGAGTTATCGATTTTAGTTTGATCGAAAGGAGTTATCGATTAGTAAATCGAAAGGAGATTTTCGAATATAGCTATTCGAAAGAAAGAGATCGAATATTGTTTATTCGAAAGAGAGAGATTTCGAATATGAGTTATTCGAAGAGAGATAATCGAATATAGGTTATTCGAAGAAGAGTTAATCAAATAGAGATTACTCGAAAGAGAGTTATACGTCGAATTCGATTATAGCGAATTGGGGAAAGTACTATTTACTTTCCAGGGTTTAAATCAAGATTTAGTTATTGATTTAGAAATTAGGTGTCTGTTAAATTATTCGAGTTAGGAGATAAAGTTATAATTTATGTTAGACATTGCAGAAGTAGGAATTATAACGTTATAGTTATAATCAAACGTTGTCATATAAGAAGTGGATTCGTAACCTGAATCCGAGAATTTGCGTAAAACAGATGATTGTAAAAAGTGAGTGACGAGCTTCATCTATTTCACAGTAAAGGACGTGGTTCAATTAAGGTCTGAGAGGTAATTATACCCCAACTTGATTGACTTCAGAATTGACAAAGGAATAGTTGTGGTTCGATAGAAAAGGTTGATTTGAAATATAGTTAAGTAATAAGCGATTAATGGATTAAGCGAAACGATGTTTTATACAACGTTCATTGGAAATCCGTAAATGAGTTTGGAAACGTTTTCCAAATATAATCAGATATGTTTTCTAAACATAGAAAATGAAATGTTTTCATGATAAGAATTTAAGAAATAGAGTTAAGCAAATTCAGAAACTAACTGGAGAGGGTAAGTTGAACGGTTTTCTAAGTGACGATCTGATGTTGGTTTCGACCTTCCGGATTGATACTTAGAGAATTGTTCTCATACTAGTTACAGTTAGGGACTGATAGTTGCGAAATAATAGTGATGTGAAAATAAGCTATGGAAATGTTTTCCAATGATTAATAACATATATTTTCTAAATATATGAAAAAGGGAAATATGAACATATGATGATTGATCGATCGAATTTCCATTTGGAAATAAGATCGTTGTTTGTACACCGACATGTTTTCATTTGATAGTTGAATCACAGACTATCAAAGCTTTTACCATTTTAACGTTGTTAATATGGAGAGACCGGTTGGATTATTATCCAAAGAACCACTCTGTATTGGCATAAGCGTTGCGAGCAATATCTGCCAAAGATAAATTGAAGACGGAGTAAAGTGCAAGGGCTGTTGTATAAGTCTTAGATAACAGTGACTAAGATGGATATACTGAATAGTGCCTTCGGTTTGTCCAGTCCCAGGACAACGTATATGGAAGAAGGTCTGACAGAGTATATCCAACAGATCGCGTAAGTTGATCTGTTCAAACGTATTCACGTTTGGTGGCGGAGGAATTCGTTTCTCTTAGCTGTATACCCGTGTTATTTTTGGATAAGTAAATTTGTGATTTGGCGGGTATGACGATGTGGCATTCAAAGTGAATGGTGATCAGATGTTCTGAAGATAGACGTAGCCTCTAGCCTCACACCAGGAAGTAACAAAAGTTGGGCTAGGCAGCATGGCTAGTTGGGTCATTCCCAAGCAGGGTGTATTGTCACCGATCTAGGGAATATCCATATTTATACTTCTTTTTGATTCTGTATCTTCGGATGACGGTTTGATGGCCTATAACCGTGGTGGCAATATATTCGCGACACTCAAGCTAAATGAGTGAGCGGTCATGTGTGGCCGGGTTGCAAGACGTTCTTGTTGAACCCTGAGTGTATCACCTTTAGAGTACACTATTCAGAAGGTGCTCCCATACCTTGTCTGTTGGAATCCATTCTCCGATAAGCGCCCTGCGGTTTATGATTTTATACTATATATGTAGAACGTGAGATGCAAGCGTTTCTGCTAGATTGATATCTATTTGTACTTAGACATTATTATAATATCACAATGATATTGCTTGTCAAAGTTGTTCAGATACTCATAAGGAAAAACCCGTTCCGTATTCACGACGTGGTCTTATGACATACCCTATACTTGTTTTAAACTGTTTTACTCATACCAGTCCCATGACTGACCCGAAGTTTACTTTGTTGTTTTCCCTAAACTCTTGGGTGCCTAAATTTGTACGGGCAGTCAAGTAGTCGGGATTTACAGATATACTTGGAGAGCTTGGAGCAGGAGGCTGCAAGATTTTATAGCTATAGTTATTTCCACTGTGTTGTAAGTGTTGTACTCTGATAAGTGCTATTGTATATATATAACTGTTTACTTCAAAGTTATGTTATATATTATATGTTATTCGTTCCGCTGTGAGATTCGTGTTACTCTGATGATTCTGATGTTCTTCTTCTTCTTCTATTCTACTAGTTCTATCTTTTCTTTCTCACCTTCTAAATTCTTTCACTAACGTCGCGGAATTTCCGACTCTCGAGGAGTCGGAAATTTCCAGTCGTTACAGTTGGTATCAGAGCTTAAGTTAAGTGATTACCTTGGCTCTGTGGCATAACTCGATAGAGATGGGATTAGTAATATCCTAGATTTAGTTTGAGTGTATATATATGAGCGCGTAATTGTTATTCAATATAAAATGGTTTTATATTGTGGAGACTCATTGGTTGAGTGGCTTATGAATTATGGTCGATCAGTTTGATCCACTGTATCGATAAGGGTTACTAAACACTCGAATACGATGAACCGTCATGGTATGTTTTGAATGAGGGTAAATGAAATAATTTTTCCCAAAATATATTTGTTTATAGAAGAAATATATATCTTGAAATTATTATAGTATATTGATTGTGTTGGTTGTTTTTATAATCGAATAAGATTATAAAAGGGTGAAATGGTTATAAATGACCAAATCAGAATTCATATGAATGTAATATATGAAATAGTTTGAATTAAATATGAATTTAAATCAGATTTGGAATTAAAATAAGGAAATTTTAAGTTCCTGGGAGATTTTGAAATGTTTTCAAGCAGTGTGAAAAATATTTGAAAGGTATTTCAAAATGAAAAGGTTTAAAATGATTTTGAAAAGAATATACTATTAAACTCACTTGTATCACTGGAAAATAACCCTGATGAATCTAGACATCATCAGTGTTCATTTTCGAGTTCTAAGTGACGGATTACTACCAAAGGTTTTGTTTTTGAATTGTTTTGAGAAAACAAGTTGTTTAGAAATTCAAAGGTTTTGAATTGGCATTATGATTTCAAATTGATTTGAAAGAAACCCAGGTACTTAAGTTCTGGAATTAAAATTTAACTAATGAAGTTAAATAAAATGAGATGGTAAAAATAAATTGAAATTTAACTTGAACCGAGTTAAATAAAATTGAATTGGGATTAGAGATAATCTAGAATGGAACCAAATTGATAAGTCAATAATTTGGAATTTGATATTAGAGTTCAAATGAAATTCGATTTGGATTTGAGGATATGAACTGATTGGAGATCAATTTGGAATGGATAACATTGGTATATGTTGAAGTGGTAGCAGATGAAAGGGATAGAGTTAAATGCCCGACAAAAAGGTACAAGTTTATATCATATATGAGTTTGGATTTTATGAGCCGAATTGGCAAGCCGCTTGGCTATTTTGATTTTCTTTTGGGTTGGAGAAGGCCTAGAGAGGCGAGGGGTGGTTTGTCATATTGACCAATACAAAGGAGGTTATGGCGAAATTTTTCGAAAATTCCAGGCGTTAGAACATTCTCATGATTTATGGAAATTCAGTTAGCCAGAATGAATTAATAATTTAATTGAAAATTAAATGGTTCAGTTGAAACTGGAGTTGAGAAGTAAACTAAAAGATATTTGAAACTATTTAGTAAAGTTGGTGGCATTTTCCTAGCTTAGCAATTTCGAGGACGAAATTATTTTAAGGGGGGAAGTCTGTAATGGCGCGTTTTGTTAGCTGTCGAATAATTAATTTATTAATTCATTTATATATCGATTTGGCGATATCGATAACTTAAAGTAAAATGTTCGAACTTATAATTTATAATTATAGTTAAAACGAACCTGAAACGTCGCGGCAGTCCGCTATTTGGCGATTTGAACTTCAACTGAATGTACATGATTCATTTTAAGCCGGATTTCTGTGAAACAAGAAACGTGTGGAGCTAGTGGAGTATATCTTTCTAGTGGAAGAGAAAAATCGGGATTTCGTCGTGTAGATTTTGAGATATGTCCAAATCAAATTTTAAAATAGTCGCTATAAAATCGTTTAAAGACCGTAATGGTTTATTCGTTATAACTAGAGACCGGGCTTGAATTTAGACAAGGTTCTTTTGGGAAATAGCGATAATTTAATTTTTAGAATTTTATGGTAATTTTTAATTAATTTAATAAGTGACTTTTTATTTGAAGTATTTCGCACCTTGAAATCAACATTTTGAAGTTTCACAATATGAGTTAATCTACCGGTATTATTATATTTCTGGAGTCGGGATACCTCGCTCATCACGATGGTGTTTTTATTTCTGTTCGTAGTGGGGCATAACTGTATAAGTTAATAAAATAAAGTCGTCACTTATTTATGGACCTAGTTTGGCCATGTCCCCTTCTTCCACAAATAAAAGGGAAAGAACCTGACCACGTCCTGACAAAAACAAACCACCCAATATTCAAAGTAATTCCGAAACGTGGACGTCAATCTTCTCACAAATACAAAATGGACCATGTTGCTCCACGATACATGCATGAAATATATTAAAACCAAATGGACCGTGTTTCACCACAATGCATATATGATATATATTAAAACCCAAAAGAAAACGTGGTAAGTCATTTTCTCCTCAAACACCTACTACTATAATTTACAGCCTATAAATGTACACGATGGTCCTTCATTTAGTTTTGCTGCTTCAAGGAAAAATCGCAACAAAGAAAAATCAAAACAAATACTTAAATACATCATCACGTGTGAGTTTGTGGTGCTCCCAGTTCACAGCTCGACGTGTATTTTTGATGTTCACACTTATACCATCCGGTTTTTTCCAGAACTGGAGACGAAGAGGGATGGGAGCGGTAGTTCAAAACGAGGAGGGGAGATGAGTATATGAGGCATAGTGGACGTAGCATGTGGCATTGGTTGGGGTCTTGAAATGGAAAAAGCAGGGCGTTTGGTATGTTAGAACTGGACGTTTTCTATAGATCTATGTTGTTTCTTTTGGTGTATTGCGTGAAGAGGAGGGTACAACGTTAGATAAAGGTATGGGTGCGGTATTGGTGTGGTACGGTTGCTGCATGGTTTGGCCTTCACGTTGGACTGAGTGGTGAGAAGTTTGCAAATGAAAATGAGGACTAAGTAAAACGCAAGGAGATGAACGACAGAAAAGGGTGGCATCAATGGCCGGGCGAGTTGGATCTTGCTGTGCCAACAGGTGGAGATATTAAGGAGTTTTGGTTTGTATTGAAAGGGGATTCATGAAGTAGAGAGGAGGATGGGTAGTTGCAAAGTTCGGCCATGGTTTTGGTTTTAGGAGGAGCAGTACGTGATTTCTTGGAGTGGGGAAGATGCCTGTAGATGGGTCTGGGTAGGGGAGTGGGCTTGGGCCGGGTGATTTAAGGTTAAAGCCCAATAGATTTTTAAATTCAAATTTTATTTCTATTTGAAGTGTCATAACTTGTAACCCTTATATCTTGGTCATACATGGTCGGAATTCGGCAAAACAAGATCCGTCAGGATCGTATGGACGGACACTACACCATGGAGCTGACTGGGAGTGAATCCGAGTTCGTTACAATTTATGGCGAAATAAATTGTCTGTCGCAATCAAATAACGCAAACCGTTATTTGACGGTTAACGCGCCAATGTGAGTAAGACTCACTAACTCTGAACAGTTTATAATTTCATGTTGTATTGTTAGAACTGTTAAAATTGTCTGTTTGACTGTGTGTTGATTGTTTGATTGAACTGCTAGTCAGTTAGTTAAATTTCTATATTGATTCTGTTTAACAGAATATATCATATGGAACTGAAAGTGATGTTATCTATATTGTCTAACATCTGTGATGCAGGGAAACAGGTTGGAGGAATCCGACTGGATTCCTCAACAGTTATTCTATTGTTTTTCATATATTGTGATATATGATGTGTTATGAAATTTGTTATTGATTTCATATGTTTGAATGATACCGATCATTGTTATACGACACGTTAAACACCGTAGGTGATACTAGAATGTAAAAAGGGAATTTTCAATGTTTATATTGAAAATAAATCTTATTTATAAAATCGATAGGATTTTATAAAATGAAAACATTTATTTATTTAGGAAATAAATAAAGGAACATTTATTTAGATTATAAATAAATGGAATAAAGGAATATTTATTTAGGGAATAAATAAAGGAACACTTGCCCGGAAAATAAATAGAATTATACAAGGATAGATTTAAACACATGCTTCGCACACGGTATAACTCGATATGGATTTAAATGAGATGTTAAATAGGAAATCTGTTTTAAACAGATAGATTGAAGTAGATTAATTTATAAATAATGTTTTATAAATTAAATAAATCATTTATCGTTGATAAATGGAATATATATAAGTCTGGACTTATATAGAGAAGTAGAAACGTTATTAAAAGGACAATTATAAAGTGAAGAATCGTTACTAAAAGTAAATCTTTATAAATGGATAAACGTTGTAAAAAGTAAATCTTTATCTGGATAAACGTTGTAAAAAGGAAACCTTTTGAAATGAATAAACGTAAATAAAAGGAGTTAATCGAATTTAGTTATTCGAAATGAGTTATTCGAATTAGATATTTGAATAGAGTTAAACACATTAGAGTGATTCGAATTACTTATTCGAATAGAGTTAAACAAAGTAATTTGTTAGGTTAACCAAAGCAAGTTAGTCGAGTTAATCAAAGTAATTGGTTAAGTTAACCAAAGTAAATTTGTTAAGATAAACTAAGCGGTTAATCGAAGCGAATTAGTTAAGTTAAACTTATTGGTAAATCGAAGTAAATTAGTTGGGTTATTCAAAGTGAATTAGCTGAGTTAAACTAAGTAAATCGGTTAGAGTTAATCAAAGTGAATTAACTAAGTTAAACTAAGTGGATTAGTTCAGTTAATCGAGACAAGTAAATCAAGTTAGGTTAAACCATTTGAGTTAACCAGTTAAAGTTTACCAAGTTAAAGATAAACAGTTAGAGTTGACCAGTTAAAGTTGACCAGTTAAAGTTGACCAGTTAAAGTTGACCAGTTAGAGTTGACCAGTTAGAGTTATCCAAGTGGAGTTAATCGAGTAGAGTTGCCGAATATCACTTATTCGAAGTAAAGTTATCAAATATAGTGTATTCGAGGGAAGAGTAATCGAATATAGTTTATTCGAGTGGGGAAATCAAATATTATTCATTTGAGAAGAGTTACCGAATATTATTTATTCGAAGAGTAGTTATCGAATATTGGTTATTCGAAGTTAGTTAATCCAAAGGAGTTATTCGAAGTTAGTTAATCCAAAGGAGTTAAATCGAATTTAGTTATTCGAAAGGAGTAAATCAATTTGAGTTAAGTTAATCGATTTGAATTAAGTTGAATCGAAATGGAGTAAATCGATTAGAATTAAGTTAATCGAGTTAGAGTAAATCGAATATTGGTTATTCGAAGGTAAGTTATTCGAATTAGTTATTCGAAGGAGTTAATCAAATGAGTTGATCCAAAGGAGTTAGTCGAATATTAGTTATTCGAATAGAGTTAAAGGAGTTATCGATTTTAGTTTGATCGAAAGGAGTTATCGATTAGTAAATCGAAAGGAGATTTTCGAATATAGCATATTCGAAAGAAAGAGATCGAATATTGTTTATTCGAAAAAGAGAGATTTCGAATATGAGTTATTCGAAGAGAGATAATCGAATATAGGTTATTCGAAGAAGAGTTAATCAAATAGAGATTACTCGAAAGAGAGTTATACGTCGAATTCGATTATAGCGAATTCGGGAAAGTACTATTTACTTTCCAGGGTTTAAATCAAGATTTATTTATTGATTTAGAAATTAGGTGTCTGTTAAATTATTCGAGTTAGGAGATAAAGTTATAATTTAGGTTAGACATTGCAGAAGTAGGAATTATAACGTTATAGTTATAATCAAACGTTGTCATATAAGAAGTGGATTCGTAACCTGAATCCGAGAATTTGCGTAAAACAGATGATTGTAAAAAGTGAGTGACGAGCTTCATCTATTTCACAGTAAAGGACGTGGTTCAATTAAGGTCTGAGAGGTAATTATACCCCAACTTGATTGACTTTAGAATTGACAAAGGAATAGTTGTGGTTCGATAGAAAAGGTTGATTTGAAATATAGTTAAGTAATAAGCGATTAATGGATTAAGCGAAACGATGTTTTATACAACGTTCATTGGAAATCCGTAAATGAGTTTTGGAAACGTTTTCCAAATATAGTCAGATATGTTTTCTAAACATAGAAAATGAAATGTTTTCATGATAAGAATTTAAGAAATAGAGTTAAGCAAATTCAGAAACTAACTGGAGAGGGTAAGTTGAACAGTTTTCTAAGTGACGATCTGATGTTGGTTTCGACCTTCCGGATTGATACTTAGAGAGTTGTTCTCATACTAGTTACAGTTAGGGACTGATAGTTGCGAAATAATAGTGATGTGAAAATAAGCTATGGAAATGTTTTCCAATGATTAATAACATATATTTTCTAAATATATGAAAAAGGGAAATATGAACATATGATGATTGATCGATCGAATTTCCATTTGGAAATAAGTTCGTTGTTTGTACACCGACATGTTTTCATTTGATAGTTGAATCACAGACTATCAAAGCTTTTACCATTTTAACGTTGTTAATATGGAGAGACCGGTTGGATTATTATCCAAAGAACCACTCTGTATTGGCATAAGCGTTGCGAGCAATATCTGCCAAAGATAAATTGAAGACGGAGTAAAGTGCAAGGGCTGTTGTATAAGTCTTAGATAACAGTGACTAAGATGGATATACTGAATAGTGCCTTCGGTTTGTCCAGTCCCAGGACAACGTATATGGAAGAAGGTCTGACAGAGTATATCCAATAGATCGCATAAGTTGATCTGTTCAAACGTATTCACGTTTGGTGGCGGAGGAATTCGTTTCTCTTAGCTGTATACCCGTGTTATTTTTGGATAAGTAAATTTGTGATTTGGCGGGTATGACGATGTGGCATTCAAAGTGAATGGTGATCAGATGTTCTGAAGATAGACGTAGCCTCTAGCCTCACACCAGGAAGTAACAAAAGTTGGGCTAGGCAGCATGGCTAGTTGGGTCATTCCCAAGCAGGGTGTATTGTCACTGATCTAGGGAATATCCATATTTATACTTCTTTTTGATTCTGTATCTTCGGATGACGGTTTGATGGCCTATAACCGTGGTGGCAATATATTCGCGACACTCAAGCTAAATGAGTGAGTGGTTATGTGTGGCTGGGTTGCAAGACGTTCTTGTTGAACCCTGAGTGTATCACCTCTAGAGTACACTATTCAGAAGGTGCTCCCATACCTTGTCTGTTGGAATCCATTCTCCGATAAGCGCCCTGCGGTTTATGATTTTATACTATGTATGTAGAACGTGAGATGCAAGCGTTTCTGCTAGATTAATATCTATTTGTACTTAGACATTATTATAATATCACAATGATATTGCTTGTCAAAGTTGTTCAGATACTCATAAGGAAAAACCCGTTCCGTATTCACGGCGTGGTCTTATGACATACCCTATACTTGTTTTAAACTGTTTTACTCATACCAGTCCCATGACAGACCCGGAGTTTACTTTGTTGTTTTCCCTAAACTCTTGGGTGCCTAAATTTGTACGGGCAGTCAAGTAGTCGGGATTTACATATATACTTGGAGAGCTTGGAGCAGGAGGCTGCAAGATTTTATAGCTATAGTTATTTCCGCTGTGTTGTAAGTGTTGTACTCTGATAAGTGCTATTGTATATATATAACTGTTTACTTCAAAGTTATGTTATATATTATATGTTATTCGTTCCGCTGTGAGATTCGTGTTACTCTGATGATTCTGATGTTCTTCTTCTTCTTCTATTCTATTAGTTCTATCTTTTCTTTCTCACCTTCTAAATTCTTTCACTAACGTCGCGGAATTTCCGACTCTCGAGGAGTCGGAAATTTCCAGCCGTTACAAACAATCATTTGAAACAATGACGAAGAGGCTATAAGGTGCAACATTTCAACTTATAGCACTCAAGGTTACATGATCATGGGAATGCAATCAAATGCAAAGATTTGCAAAAGTCGGGTTCTAAACCAAATAATTTAGTCATGAACAAAATAATTCATGTCATTATAGGAGAGGAGCAACACATGTCCTAAGTGTACAAAGTAAGGGTCAAAGAGTACAAATTTCAGCTACAACATAGTCAATACAACCAACATTATGCCATGCAACAAGTTGTGACAAGTTCAAAGGCCTGCACAAGTAGTAGCAAGGGGTACAGGCCGTAAAAGTAAATGTTAAACTGAAGGTAGAACCAAGAAAATAAGAGTGGCCAGCAATATAAACTGCACACTAAACTAGTCAAACTACAACCATAATTTCAAGCCTCTAAACATAGCAAACAAGGGTCAAAAAATTACAATCCAATATTATGAAGCAGCAATATGGGCAACGAAACATGTAAATCGGACAACAAAACAATTTCTATTATATCCCCAGTTTTACATTGATTTTGAAAATTGAACAAAATTAATCGCTTGATAACTCACCTCTAATTGTCGTGTGCACTTTGATTTGGTGGTAGAGGCCCGAGATGGAGGTGAAGGCTGCGGGGCTTGGTTTGACGAAAACAGTGGCGATTTGGATTTAAAGAGGATGGTTGTAAAGGCCCGTAAATCCATACCAATTTGAGTTGTCTAATATCCTACACATTCAACTCAAAGTGCACGAAAATACAGATCTTTAGTAGAAAGAAATAAGAGGATGAGAAAGATAAGATAGAACTAATAGAATAAAAGAAAAAGAAGAAGAACATCAGAATCTAAACAGTATCAGAGTAAACACGAATCTCATGGCGGAACAATAAAAAATAATGTATAACACAACTTTTTGAAATACAAATCTGAATTTGTATATATACATACCATATCAGAATATAACTCATATACATCACAGCGGAAATAATCTCTAATAACTAGTGGTGAAGCTTCCTGCTTTGAGCTCCTCCAAGTGAATCTGCAAAGCCTGAACACTTGACTTCCCGTACAAATTTTGGGCACCCGAGACTTTAGGGAAAACACACAAAAT
This sequence comes from Allium sativum, assembly GCA_030737875.1. Lineage (NCBI taxonomy): Eukaryota > Viridiplantae > Streptophyta > Magnoliopsida > Asparagales > Amaryllidaceae > Allium > Allium sativum. The sequence goes on along the minus strand of CM060909.1, from coordinate 941,493,205 downwards.
AAACTTCGGTCAGTCATGGGACTGGTGTGAGTAAACTCCGACCCCTTTTGAAACAAAAGGATAATAATAAGACCAGCCCACACATAAACGTGGATGGTTTTTACTTTACTATAACCCAATATATTTTGATATCTAAATCCAATGATATTATAATAAAGTCTAATCAAATAAATAATCAAATAGAAGAATGCTTGCATCTCACACTCCACATACATAGTATAAAATCAAAAACCGCAGGGCGCTTATTGGAGATTGGATTCCAACTATGACAAGGTATGGGACCACCTCCCGATCAGTGTACTCTAGAGGGGATACACTAGGGTTCAACAAGAACATCTTGCAACCGGGCCTACACATGACTGACCACTCATTTCTTGTAACACTCCACGTCCATTAATGCCACTCTCAAAGGGAACGCATTAACTTTCATGGAGTATTATTGGTGAGTAGAATAGAATATAACAAGGTAGATACATATATTGGTACTTGAAAATTTTCAAAACAACATTTATTGCAATGGAGAAATAGTTTGATTACAGCAACATCATAAACTAAAAGAAAAACCAAGTACACTTAGTAACCATCTTGACAAATTATTTTATGAGTACATAAAATAAAAAGCATAACCCAAACGCAAGTAGCCATAAAAGAGATGAGTTGAACATTACTTTCAGCAATCCAAGCACTTCCAAAAGAGAGAGAAAGAGATCTAAGATCAAGCTCCACTAGTACTAATCCCACCCTGAGAACCTGGGGGGGGGGGGGGAGGAAGAAAAGAGGTGAAAACAAGGGGGTCAGACATAAAGTCTGGCGAGTATACTAACTTCAACAATAAAATTATTAAAGTAACTAGGATAAGGCATAAACTGGTAAAACAAGGTATGACTGTGAAACAAGTGGGCATGACGAAGAAAATAGGAGGAATATTCTGGCGTTAATCTCATTCCTAGTCACTATAGGATAATTACTACACTTCACCAATGTTAATTACACCGCACCATTACTAGTCACCCTAAAAGTTGATCCTGCCTACAGAACATAACAATGATAATTGTAGTCTCATGTACCCCTAGTTACCTTCATAGGTGCCGCCTGCCCCTATCTCCACTAGTTGTACCCACTACCCTCATGCGATCGGCTCCCTAACTCGTGGATACCCGTGCTGGTCCCACAGTGGGGTGTATCACTCCCCTAAGTGGCAACCCGATACTAATAAAGATGCACGACTTATATCTACACGATGCAACAATGTCTTAACTACCAGCTCGGGCCCATGCATGCACACGACCCCGTTGGACTTGCGTTGCCACCGCTAACCCGTTTTGGCCTCTTACAATCAAACTCAGTAAGCGTGTCCTGTCCTCGACTTGGGTCGAGCTCACAAGTATACTTAATGGGTTACTAGTTTGAAACGGGCCCCCAAGCCCGACACAAGCTTTCCACCTAAGCTTGGTCCCTACTAAGGTTTTCCACTTAACCCCATTCTTATTCATGTCTTCTTACATGTTTTAACTTGGTTAAGTGTTTCTAATCGTATTTCACAAGCCACCCAAGGCACCCACTTAACCCCCATGTCCCACAACATGTTTATCTGGTTAACTGTTACTTAATTCATTATAACCGTAACCTTGTAAAGACCTCCCACATTAGACTGACATTTGCGGTTGCTGGATTTGTCGGGCGGGTCTGGGCAGTCTTATACTGCAAACGAGCCTAACCTCGTGTCTTTACAATTGTTACGCATTTAGTTCATGTCATTGACCTCTTACATTAGACTACAGTTTGTGGTTGCTGGATTTGTCGGCGGGTCCGGGAAGTCTTACACCACAAACGAGTCTAACCTCGTGTAGGCAGTTAATTATTACATATCTTTATTAAACCCCATGTTGGTTTAATATCCCTATTCAGATTTGTCAATAAATACCAAATTCATCGAAGTCCATAATTGTCACCTAAATTATGTCTATAAATTACAGGTACACAAATTATTCCTATTAATGTCTCAAATTAATAATATGCCCTTTTTAAGGCCATTTATGCCAATTCACAATTATGCATTTTTAATATTTTCCCATCATCCCCACGTTGTTCGTACGTTTTAATATGACATATGTTAGATTTGCAGTAGTCTAACTTATAAAAGAAAAAACAACGTCACAACTTGCATAACACATAAAATAGATCTAAGAGTCATGACATAAGTTTACATAGCCAATAACTTGCATATATGTGTATGGATTTCCTATAACTTGCATATGAACAAACTAGCATATGATTCTCATACAAAACTAGCATAGGCAATTTGCATAACTATGTACTGCCATGGATCTAAATATAGATCTAAACATAAAGGTGTGACTTGCATTTGGATCTAAACATAAAGATGTGAACTTGCATATGGATGCAAACATAAAGATTAATGTAACATGTTTGCATATAAACTGGTATATGTATCTACATGATTCACATATGTTTTTGCATCCCATCTTGCATAAGATTCACATTGTCTTAATATCCCAAACTTGCATAAGATTCATATATTTTTTAACATCACAAACTTGCATATAATTCATATAAGAATATATAGTCCAACATCACAAACTTGCATATATAAGAACATGTAATCCAACATCACAAACTTGCATATAATTCATATAAGAATATATAGTCCAACATCACAAACTTGCATATATAAGAACATGTAATCCAACATCACAAACTTGCATATAATTCATATAAGAATATATAGTCCAACATCACAAACTTGCATATATAAGAACATGTAATCCAACATCACAAACTTGCATATAATTCATATAAGAATATATAATCCAACATCACAAACTTGCATATAATTCAACATCCCATGATTCAAAATCATATTCTCATAATCCCAACTATAACTTATCATAATTAAATTAATTAATTCTTTTGTGAAAGATATTATACTCACAAACAAAAGAATAGTCTTTTTTTCTGGAATCTGTATTCTGAAACTGAATTGCTCGCCTTTGATGTAGACTAATCGTTATTTAGATTTAGATTTTATTTTTGATTCTTGCTTTAATCTTGTTCTTGAGTTGAAAGAGACGGCGGCTACTCTAGGTTCTCCATTGACAGGATGGCGGCTCTTGGTATGAATTAGTATGATTTTAGGTTAAGATTTAGGTTGCTTATATAGAATTTTAATGGATTAAGAGCCGTCCGATTAACCTAGAATCAATCAAGATCATCCATTATGTATGCAAAAGATTCCTAATGATACATATTATTTCTACATGTGTGCACAACCATTCATCTGAATGCAACATCCATATGATAACAGAACCGTTATACATCCATTAAAATTAAATATGCACATACATTTATATGCAATATGAAAGTGATTGAGCCGATCTAGTGCCTAAAGTGTGTGTACATGCATCCACAAGCAACCACTAGCAATCACTTGCAACCACTCGCAATCATCAATCGTAACATGTTTCAAACACATGTTTACATCCATCGGTTTCTACCTAAGGATAAAGAATAGGACTGAGGAGATATACTTGAAAGATAGATTTAAGCATGAATAAACTTATGGAAAAGGAGATCAAGGAGGTACTATTATGACCCGAACTTCCCCGTGAAGGAAAGCACATATTGAGTTGAGGACAAGACGAATCAAAACACAAACAAAAGAACATTTCATTACTTATTACAATAATTCCATCAGAATACAAGAATATTACAGAGTATGAATAAATATTACACATTCGATAAATATCAGAGATTTAAATTACATTACTGCAGCGGAAAAATAATACAAAACACAACTGAAAGAGATAAACGGATACAGAGCTTTCCGAATATCATTCCAGCTGTAAACCAGGATTCTGTGAATATAAATCTATAAAACCAAAACTACTAGCTGCCCGTGTGGAAAATAGGAGCACCCAGAGTTTAGGTTAAAACAATAAACTCCAGGTCAGTCATGTGACTGGTATGAGAACTAAAACAGTTATTAGTCTTTATTTTAAAGTTAGGTAAATCAAGGGACTACGCCGTATAACATGGAACGGGTTTCCTCCCAAGAATACCAGTGCATAAAACAATAGTGCAATGCTAAATAAAGAACCATGAAGCTATTATAAGACTCATGTTACGATCAGGAATTCCGCTCGATCCGAATCGATCGCTAAACCGACCAAGACCGTTCGAAACCCCTGATTGTTTTCAGAACACGACAAATCATAACACAAACGGAAGAACATTTCATTGTTAATTACAAGAGTACGAATAAATATTACACAGAAAATATCAGAGATTTAAATTACATTACATAGTAGTGGAAAAATAATACAATACACAACTGGAAGAGATATACGGATACAGAGCTTTCCGGATATCGTTCCAGCTGTAAACCAGGTTCCTGTGAATATAAATCTGCAAAATCAAAACTACTAGCTGCCCGTGTCGAAAATAAGGGCACCTAGTGTTTAGGTTAAAACAATACACTCCAGGTCAGTCATGTGACAGGCGTGAGAACTAAAACAGTTATTTAAAGCTTTACTTTAAATCAGATATATCAAGGGACCACGCCGTATAACACGGAATGGGTTTCCTCCCAAGAATACTAGTGCATATAACAAAACAGCGCAATGCTTTTTCGAAAAATGAAGCTATTATAAGACCCAGGTCCCATCACACAATGCAACACAAGCCAGAGGATAGGGTTTTCCCTTTTAATAGCCAAACATGCTTGGTACGTTAATAAAAAATCATTTGATACTATTATAAGTGCATAGTGTCAAAACAATTTTTAATCATAAATATCAATCATAGATGGCATGGGTACCATATATCATGTCGCCATACTAGGCTCTACAATCAAAAACCGCAAAGTCACATATTCGAAAATTGGATTTCCATCTATGAACTGAGGCAAAAAATAGTCCTCACCGATTCGAGACAATCTAGCCCATGTCTCAGGATCAGAGCTCGAGTGACCCTTGGATCTTCAGGACCGGCCCACCGATGTGGATTAAACTTAAACCCTGGACACTGCGTTTCCCCGCCCTTTGGGGCGTAAATGAGCCAAACGACTCCATCGGCTCCACACAGTCACCGATATATCTGTGGTGCCTCGCAACAGCAACAACCATACAGGTGAAAATAATATAAATATCAGGGCTGGTAGGTCACTGACACCACCCTAGCTAGAAGGAAACGCATGCCCTCCATGCAGTCCTCTCACGTTTCTAGTTCACAATCGGGGTGTGAGGCTCGCGAATAAACGTTACACAAAGCTATGCCACACAAGCGGTGCTTTGATCATCAACCATAAGACTTTGCTTTTCAACAGAAGCCTTGATCAATTGCCACTTACGCATGCCACACAGGCAATTCACTCCATGCAATTGATATCCATCAATATATAACCCTTGAGCTCGTACGTCTCAGAGAAGGGCATTAAACAAGAGATTAAATTCTCCGCCACCAAACAGATATATATTTAATAGAAATCAATCACACATAATAAAATCCAATGTCAGACACACAGTCCATTTACAAGTTCGTTTTGGGTCTGAATGAAACCGGAGGCACCTTGTACCCTGCATATCCATCGATCTCCAAGTACGTCTGGACGATCACCAACTGATTCCCTCCTCTTGGGTGAACAGCCCAATCAAGATCATCAGTAATCACTCAAATGATGTGAAGACCTCCGGTCTTCGATCACCGTCTTCACACTCGACCCCACGTCGAATTAGTTATTCAGAATGGGATAAACCCGGTCTTTCTGAATAACTCGCGTATATAATAAACAAGTGTTACACAAACACAACATATGCCTCATTCCATTCAGAATATTCTTTTATTCAAATATTCTCATACTTTGGGAAAGGTTCCCATTAATTTTATCAAAGATAAATTCTTTAAATTTACTCTTTAATCTTCTTTGAATGTCAATTCAAACTAGTCGGGATTAGCAAACCACACCGAAGTAATCATTTATTTTATTTCCTAATCCCAACCTATTCATCCTATGAAGTAAAACTGGTCATATTTCATATCTAACACCACAGTGTTATCGGTAAATTCAATTACCATTTCATGTTCAAATCTAATTAAAGATTTAACTATCGCCTAGAGCAAAACAGGTGATACTCCATTCTCGATCACTTCAATCTAATTAAAGATTCATTAAAACTCCACTTAGTTTTAATCTTCCTAAAAATCAATATCCTGTCTTTAACTGGGTTAAAGAACCAATGTCATTTAAAACATGGTTCATTATAAACCCAAAATCACATTCCATTCCAATTCAATTATTGAAACTTCAGGTTACTTTTAAAACCCTTTCAAATCCAATTTATTTATTTCAAAAATAAATGGTTAATAATTCTAGTTCTGAACTAGTTCACTTCGATATAAATCTATTCTTATCTTTTCGAATTTGGAATTTTTCATCCCAATTCTTCACAAATCATTTCTTACGATTTTACACAAATTATTGATATTTTTAATAGTTTTATCAAGGCCCGTACAGTCGATTTCCATCAATGGCTATCGAGCTGCATTTACAACGACCTTTTCCAAATTTGATTTAGACATAATTCCAAATCCAACCATTAGATTTTAAGTCTCTAATATTCGTTAGAAAGCTCTTTTCGATACGAACCCAACAGTTCTGGTTTTAGGAGAATCCGACGGTCGGATCTCCCGTAATATACATTCGAAGTCAATGGTCGAAATTCGCGAACTACCATAGCGCAGCGCGTTCTATTCAGGCCATTCAATATATATTATATATATTTCATCGATTTCCTTTCAAAACGTATTTTATAAATCGTTTTAAATTCGTTTTCGAAATGATTTCAACTTTATATTCAATTTCGAATCAAAATTGAATATTCCACATCATCGATATACAAATGATAATATTTTCAAAACGTTATATTTTGAAATCACTTTCTTTTCTATATTCATTCTAAAAACGAATATAATCGATAAAAATATCGTTTGCGTCAACATGGCGCATATCTAATCAACACGGCTTTATATATTTCAATAACTTCGTTATTCTATTCAACAAATGAATATTTTCTTCAACACATGAATATATAGTTTATTTCAACACATGAATATATTTTTTACTTCAACACATGAATATATATTTTACTTCAACACATGATATATATTTTACTTCAACACATGAATATATATTTCTATTGAACACATGAATATATATTTTACTTCAACACGTGAATATATATTTCTATTCAACACATGAATATTTTATTCTATTCAACACATGAATTTTCTTTCTATTCAACACATGAATATGTATTTTACTTCAACACATGAATATATATTTCTATTCAACACATGAATATATATTTTGTTTAAACACATGAATATATATTTTACTTCAACACATGAATATATATGTTACTTCGACACATGAATATATATTTCTATTCAACACATGAATATATATTTCTATTCAACACATGAATATTTTATTCTATTCAACACATGAATATATATTTCTATTCAACACATGAATATATATTTTACTTCAACACATGAATATATATTTTACTTCAACATTTGAATATATATTTTATTTCAACACATGAATATATATTTCTATTCAATACATGAATATATATTTCTATTCAACACATGAATATATATTTTACTTCAACACACATCACAATCAATTTTCACAATACACAAAATCAAACAAGTCGTCCATGGTCTGTGGACGACGGGTGTCGGGTGCTGCTATTCTGCATCCTAGTATATATTTTTCAACTAGAAAATAAATTAAAAGTGAGGAGTTCTTACCGAGAAGCTAAACCAAACGCCGCGACTCTTCATATGTAGAAAATCTTCGTCGTGTTTCCAACAAGATCTGTTACACGCGGTTCACATTAAAAATCACATTTTTAATTCGCTTCACGTATAAAAATCCTATTTTTATCGAAGTAAAAATCATATTTTCACTTCACTAGTATATATATAAAAATCAGTCTTTCGATATATAACTAAAAATTATATTTTTACTCGACTAAAAATCATAGATTTTTACAACGCTTCTTTCTATATAAAAATTATATTTTTATATTTCTACTTCTTATATAAAGATCGAATTTTTATCGCTTCTTCATATATATAAAAATCGTATTTTTATATCGATGTTCATATAATAAAATCATATTTTTCTAATCTCTCTATATAAAAATTCTATTTTTAATCCGCTACTCATATAAAAATCGAATTCTTATATTCTGTATCTTATAAATATCATATTTTTATAATCTCTACTATATAAAAAATCATATTTTTATAATCTCTACTATATAAAAATCGAATTCTTATAATCGCTACTATATAAAAATCGAATTCTTATATTCTTTATCTTATAAAAATCATATTTTTATAATCTCTACTATATAAAAAATCATATTTTTATAATCTCTACTATATAAAAATCAAATTTTTATAATCGCTACTATATAAAAATCGTATTTTTCCTACATAAAGGTTCAAACTTTTCTATGTTAAAGATTCAAAAATTCATGCTTAAAAGAAAAATAAAATAAAAATAAAAATAAAATAAAATAAAAAATATGATTATAGAACTGATTTCAGAAAAATAAAATAAAAATAAAATAAATCTAAACTTTATTTCAGAAATGCCTTAATACATAGAACTGATTTTTTTCTTTTTATTATAAAAGTAATTATTTTAAACAATCAAAAATGAATATATATATATATATATATATATATATATTTTAAAAATAAGATTTTTATTCATTCAGTATATATCATAAAGGTTCATTTCTGCTTAAAAGAAAATTATAATTACATAAAAGAAATAAAAGAAACTCACTGTGGCATTCAAAATCGGATTTTTGTTGTCGGAGTAGTTTACGTCAGAAGGGAAGCGGGATTGGGCGGTGGCGATCGTATGGAGTTAGGGGAGTCGCACAAGGTGGCGGCGGAGGCGGCTGATTTGGGGCCATGGCTAGTGACTGAGCGGAAGAAGAAAGGGCATCGGGAGGGGGGAGGGGGTTGCTGAGGGGCGGCGCTACTGGAGAGGACTGCTTGAGGTGCGGTGGCGCAACGCCACCTGGAGGAGCGCGATCGGGTTCTAACGACGGGGTGGTTAGGGCTTTTTTTCAATTTTAATTTCGGATCTGAATGAAGAGAGAGAGGAGGGAGGGTATTAGTTTATATATTTATTATTTTATAATTTCCAAAAAGTTGACTTTTTATTTGACCTCGAAACGAGAACCAACGACTGCCTCCCCTAGCTAATTACCCCCATTCCGAACACAATGGGATATGCCACGTAGGCTAATTTGATTGTTCCAATCAGTTTCTGTTGAATTTTAAATATAAATCATTATATTGTATTTTAAACGTACATTTCAATTTACCGGGGTCACATACGGACTCTAAAAATTCCCGAAAAATATTCTCTGGCTTCGCATTGATGATACGGTCCTATCAAAACTAATTTCATCGATTTTTGAGACCGTTTGAAAAATAGCCATTTTCCAGTCGATTAAAATCAACTGAAACTGGTCAAACGCGTTTTCCTTTGCTACGCTCACATATTGATTCCAAAAATTACGAATTTTGGAACATAGCAATAATTTGACAACACGGATCCAACAAAAGTGGTTTCGTTGAAAATCAAGATCGTTTGCAAAATTGCTATTTTTAAGGGCCAGAATTCCGTAGCGACTATTTTGAATTTTCCACTGGGCATAACTTTTTATCCCCGCTATGTAATTTTGATTTTTCGGATTCATTGGAAAGATATTCTCAAATAGATTCAAATGTTTTTTGTTTCGCTAAAATCTGGTTTATTTTGAATCCTGTACATTCATTTGAACTTTGAAATCGAATTTTCGAACTACCGCGCCATTATCAATTCCTTTTGTAATTAAAATAAAATATTTATATTCTAACGACGATCTATATAAATATATATGTTCGAATTCAGTTCAAAATAAATTTCTCGTCGTTATTACTTAAAATAATTCATTTTAAATAATCAAAATTCGCTAAAATTGCCAAAATAAAAATTTTAAATTGGCTCGGATTTCCGGGTCATTACAACTCAGATCCCATCACACTATGCAACACAAGCCGGAGGATAGAGTTTTTACCTTATAATAGCCAAAAATGCTTGGTATGTGAAATTTCATCTTTTATTATTACTATAAGTGTATAGCGTCAAAACAATTTCAATCATAAGTATCAATCATAGACGGCATAAGTGCCCCATACCACTATGTCGCCATATATAGGTTTTACAATCAAAACCGCAAAGTCACATATTGGAAGTTGGGTTTCCATCTACGAACCAAGGCAAGGGATTGTCCTTACCGCTTCGAGACAATCTAGCCTATGTCTCAGGACCCAGATATAGGTGGGCCCTTGGATCGTCAGGGCCGATCCACCGATGTGGATTAAAATACCTGAACACTGCGTTTCCCCTCCCTTTGGGGCGTAAATGAGTCTTATGACTCCATCGGCTCCACATATCACTGATATATCCGAGGCGCCTTGCAATCCAACAACCACATAGGTGAAAATAATATAAATGTCAGGGCTGGTAGGTCACTGACACCACCCTAGCTAGAAGGAAACGCATGTCCTCCCTGAGGTCCTCTCCCATTTCTAGTTCACACCGGGGTGTGAGGCTCGCGATTTAAAGCTACACGAAGCTATGCCACGCAGGCAGTGCTTTGATCATCAACCACAAGACTTTGCTTTTCAACAGAAGCCTTGATCATTTGCATCTCAGCATGCCACACAGGCAATTCACACTATGCAACCGATATCAATGACACAGAATGAAATCCGATGTCAGACACACATCCATTTACAAGTCCGTTCTGGGTCTGAACGAAACCGAAGGAACCTAATTCCTCGCATATCCATCGATCTCCAAGTACGTCTAGATGATCACCAACTGATTCCCTCCTCTTGGGTGTACAACCCAATCAAGATCATCAGTAATTATCCAAACGATGTGAAGACCTCCGGTCTTCGACCACCGTCTTCATCATTGACACCTCGTCGAATCAGTTATTCAGAATGGGATAAACCCGGTATTTCTGAATAACTCACGTATATAACAAACAAGTGTTACACAAACACAACATAAGCCTTATTCCAATTCAGAGTATTCTTTTATTCAAATATTCACATCTATAGGGAAAGGTTCCCATTAATTTTATCGAAGATAAATTCTTTTAAATTTATTCTTTAATCTTCTTTTGGATTTCAATTTAAACCAAATTATGGTTTATCCAAACCAATCAGGATTAACGAACCTTACTGAAGTAATCATTTGTTTTAAATTTCCTAATCCCAATCTATTCATCCCATGAAGTAAAACTGGTAATACTTCATATCTAACACCACGGTGTTATCGGTAAATTCAATTATCGTTTCACATTTAAATCTAATTAAAGATTTAACTATCGCCTGGAGCAAAACTGGTGATACTCCATTCTCGATCATTTCAATCTAATTAAAGATTCATTAAAACTCCACTTGGTTTTAATCTTCCCAAAAATCTATATTAATGATTGTTTAACTTGGGAAATCATATCCTGTCTTTAACTGGGTTAAAGAACCAATGTCATTTAAAACACGGTTCACTATAAACCCAAAATCACATTCCATTCCATCAGCCTTTAACCATAAATTAGCAAGTGAACAATTCCCTAAGTATTAACCCCGAAGGCCGAAACCAACATCAGATCAATACCCAAGAAGCCATTCAACTCAACTAATCTCTAGTTAGTTTCTGATTTTCTTGACTCTGTTGGGTCTAAGAACAGTGTTATTAAAGATACCATTCACGACAACCCAAAATCATATACTATTAACGATGGAATCTTCACGGAAAACAAATCGATATAAACTTGCATATCCGACTAATAATATAAATGGAATAACAACGGCTTTTAAATTCCAGATATATTAGCAGTCTTCCTCCTCAGAAATTCACTTCTATTATTAACAAATCGAATTCCATTCCATTCCAATTTATTTTATTAAATTAGAAAACTTTACTTTGGAAAATCTCCTTTAAATCTTATCAAAAGATGTATAAATTCCAAATCACTTTTCATTGCAAATCGGGTTAAAGAACGAATACCGTTAAAACACAGTTCACAACAAACCCAATTCACATTCCAAATTATCGGGTTAAAGAACAAGTGTTATTTAAAACATCGTTCACGATAAACCCAAAAATCAATTCCAATTCCAATTAAATATCATTCAATTGGTATACTTCATTAAATCTAAATAAAAAGATTTAATATTTTTCTCAACTGGGTTTAAGAACAGTGTTAATGATGACACCATTCATGACAAACCCAAATCCCATTTGATATTAAATACAAGGCTCTGAATAGAAAATATATCGGCTTATATTCAATATCAAATTCTACGACCAACAAATATCGTATTGGAAATAATGATATAAATATATCTTTCAAATTTCCATAACAATATCTGTATAATCACGAAATCCAATATCGAAATATTCCAAAGACAATTTCGATTCAAATGCAGTCCAATTCAATTATTGGAAATTCTGGTTATTTTTAAAACCATTTCAAATCCAATTTATTTATTTTAAAAATAAATGGATTATAATTCTAGTTCAAAACTAGTTCATTTCGATAAAAATCTATTTTTATCTTTTCAAATATGGAGTTTTTCATCCTAATTCTTTACAAATCATTTCTTGAGATTTTACACTAATTATTGTTCTTTTTAGTAATTTAATCACGGCCCGTACAGTTGATTTCCATCAACGGCCATCGAACTGTACTTATAGTGACATTTTCCAAATTTGATTTGGACATAATTCCAAATCCAACCGTTAGATTTTAAATCTCTAATATTCGTTAGAAAGCTCTTTTCGATACAAACCGAACAGTTCCGGGTTTGGGAGAATCCGACGGTGTGCTCTCCCGTAATGTCCATTCGAAGTCAATGGTCGAAATTCGCGAGCTGCCGCGGCGCGGTGCATTCTACTCAGGCCATTATATATATAAATATAATATATATATTTCGTCAATTTCCTTTCAAAACGTATTTTATAAATCGTTTTAAATTCGTTTTCAAAATGATTTCAACTTCCTATTCAATTTCTAATCAAAATTGAATATTCCATATCATCAATATATAAATGACAATATTTTCAAAACATTATATTTTGAAATCAATTCCCTTTCGATATTCATTATAAAAATGAATAAAACCGATATAAATATTGTTCACATCAAAATGGCGTCAATCTAACCGACACGGCTATATATATTTGAATATATTCGTGTCCATCCCAAATCGGACATCAAAATCATATTTTGATCTTTTACTGAATATTATTTAAAATATTTGTTATTTTAAAATAATCGTTATTTCAAAAGATTCATTCTTTCTGAACTGAAATCAGACACAGTCAATTAACATACAATGTGATTTATATGGATTTCATACACACATGCACATAACAACCATCAAACACAGTCAATCATCACCCAAAGTGCATTTTACATCAAATATAAATATTTAACGCTTATAACAGCATGTCAATCAATCGATCGATATACAGCTAATTATTGGGACTAGTGTATGCCCAATTTCATCTCAACACCCGTGTGGGGTTTTCAAACAATCAAACATAGGTTTTATTTGTGAAGTTGGACGATGTGTAAAATTTATCGTCCCAATCCATATCAGTCAAATGCGTGTACATAAACAAATCATCCGATTTGTTTATAAATATTTATTTTATATACACATCAAAAATTATATTTTTAACCATAAAATATTTTATTCCATTCCACATCACACAATAAAATTTCACAACACATCAATCAATCAAACAAGTCATCCATGGTCTATGGACGATGGGTGTCGGGTGCTGCTAAGCACCGTCTGCATCCTCGTATATATTTCAACTAGAAAAATAAATAAAAGTGAGAAGTTCTCACCTTGGAGTTCCACTCCGCCGTTCTTTATTTCTGAACTGTATAGATTCCGTTTGGATTTCCATTGTTACCATCGCTATCTTTTTCTCGTTGTTCATAATAAAATCATGTTTTTATTATGATGTTTATATTATAAAAATTTCATTTTTTATCCCAACGCTTTATATATAAAAAATCGCATTTTTATATCGCAATTCAAATTATAAAAATCATAATTTTCTCTCGCCATTCTCTATATAAAAATCACATTTTTATATATAAAAATCGTACTTTTATATCCCTATTACATATGTAAAAATCGCATTTTTATACTCACCATCATATAAAAATCATATTTTTATTATCTCTATAATATAAAAACCATATTTTTATTATTCCTACAATATAAAAATCACATTCTTATTATTTCTACAATATAAAAATCACATTTTTATCATTTCTACAATATAAAAATCACGTTTTTATGATTTCTACAATATAAAAATCACATTTTTATTATTTCTACAATATAAAAAGCATATTTTTATAATGTATTTCATATCAAGAGTCACATTTTCATTCTCATATAAGCTGATTTTTAATAATGCTATTATATTAAACTAAACTTATCATCTAAAATAAATAAATAAAGGAAAAGAAAAAGAAAGCTTATAGGTGGAAATGGGGTTGCTCTGCGTCAAAGTGGAGCAACGGGGCGTTGCGTCAGATTGGCGGCTCAAAGGGAGTTTCGCCGTTGGTGGCAGCAGCAAGGGGAGGCTGAGCGGCACGATGGGCTCCAGCGCCGCTGGTTTGATCGATGGTCGAGGGGGGGTTTACTTGCGCGAGGCCGATGGTGGAGTGGTGGAGGCGGAGGGGACTTCGGCGAAGGAGGGTGGAGGGAGGTTGATGGGGTATCGACGAACGATGATTGCCATTTTAAATTTAGGGCTCGGGTTTTTCTGTTTCGAGAATAGTGAAGACTTGAGGGGGAGGGGGGATTTAAGTGTGAAGTTTATATATATAATATTTATTTATTTTATATTTATTTTCAAAAAGGTTATCTTTTCATTTGAACTCCAAACGAGGCCCAACGACTGTCTTCCATTACTAATTACCCCCATTCTGAACACAATGGGATATGTTTCATAGGCCAATTCGATCGTTTCGATTGGTTTTCATGAAAATTAAAATATAAATCATTATATCTAATTTTAAACGCACATTTCAATTACTGGGGTCACATACAGACCCTAAAAACTCCATAAAAATTATTTCTATCTTCGTATTGACGATACAGTCATAACAAAATTAATTCCATCGAATTTGAAGACCGTTTGAAAAATGGCCATTTTCCAGTTGATTAAATTCCACTGAAACTGGTCAAACGCATTTAAATGCGCCACGCTCACATATTGATTTCAAAAATCATGAAAATTGGAATCTAGCAATAACTTGACATCCCGGATCCAACAAAAGTGGTTTCGTCGAAAACCGAGGTCGTTTGCAAAATTTCCATTTTTAAGGGCCAGAATTCCATAGCGACTATTCTGAATTTTTCAAATGGACGTATCTTTTGATTCCCGCTGTAAAATTTTGATTTTTCTGATTCTTTGGAAAGATATTTTCAAATAGAATCAAATATTTTTGGTTTCGCTAAAATCCGGTTTGTTTTAAATCATGTACATTCATTTGAATTTTGAAATCGAATTTTCAAACTACCACGCCATTTTCAATTCCTTTTAAAATTAAAATAAAATATTTATATTCTAACATCGATCTATATAAATATATACGTTTTAATTCTACTCAAAATAAATTTCTCGTCGTCATTATTTAAAATAATTCATTTTAAATATTCAAAATTCATCAAAATTGCCAAATTAAAAATTTTAAATAGGCTCAGAATTCTGGGTTATTACAGGTACCCTCAAAGAGAAAAGGGCAGGATGCGCGGATTTTCCTCTCAGTTTCCCAAGTCGCGTCTTCCTCAGCATCACTCCATTGAACTTTAAGAAGCTTGACTTCACGGTTGCGTAGCTTTTTGACTTTCGTACCCAAGATACGAGTTGGAACTCTTCTCACAGTCTCTTCTCGTTCCACTTCTACTTCCTCCAGTATGCGTGGCTCTACCACTTCCACAGATTCATGGAAACATTTTCATAGTTGAGAAATATGAAAAACATTATGCACTCCAGCCAGTCTCTTGGGTAGCTCTACTCTGTAAGCTATCGTCCCAATCCTTTCAATGATAGGAAATGGACCTACAAATTTTGGTGCTAGCTTTCCTACGGACCCAAAGCGAATGACATTCCTCAAAGGAGATACTTTAAGGAACACCCTATCTCCAACCTTAAACTCAAGGTTGGTCCTTCTTTTGTCTGCGTAGGACTTCTGTCTATCTTGTGCAGCCTTCATCCGTCTTCTTATTAAGTCCACCTTTTCCGAGGTTTCTCTAATCATGTTTGGCCTAAGTACGAATTTATCTGTTGACTCCCACCAACACGTTGGAGATCGACATGGTCTTCCATATAAAGCTTCGAAGGGCTCCATGCCTATGGTGGCTTGATAGCTATTGTTGTAGGCGAATTCCACCAAAGGAAGACGATCGTCCCATGTCCCTCCAAAGTCAAGATGCACAATCTCAAGGGGTCTTCTAATGATCTGTTCACCCTTTCTGTCTAACCATCGGTTTAGCAGTGATAGGCCATGCTTAAGCATAATTGTGTGCCTACTGCCTCTTGCAAACTCTTCCAAAACTCACTCGTAAAGATAGGATCTCGATCACTCACTATGTTGGAGGGTATCTGTAACACCCCGTGTTTTCTGTTAACATTAAACTAAGGAATTGAGGAATAATTAATTTTAAATGTGAGAATCAAGGGAAATGGGTTACGCTATTGTGTTCGTCTCGGAATTCTGGTTGAGACAGAGTCCGAGTTTGCATAAATTGGACATCGTATGAAGAAGTTATGGCTGTCGGAAGTTTTCAGAAATTCAAATTTAAATTCAAAAACGAATTCAGACCCAGAACCGGGCAGGGCGGGAAATTTCCCGCCCCATGCTAGGTCGACCAGGGGTCGACCTTAGTGTCGACCAACCCTATAGGTCGACCTGGGGGTCGACCTAGGGTTTGACCTGGGGGGCGAGCTACCCCCTCGGGAAGATTTGAATTAAGCCCAATTCTGAACAGCTGCTGATTCATTAGGGCTGAGTTGGCTTTTTGGATGGTTCAGGTTGCTTCCAGGTTGATCGGATGGCCTAAATTAATCCTGATCTCTATATAAACACATGTAGACTAAAACCCTAAACCTAATAAAAATTAGAACCATGGCCGTCATGCTATCACCCCGCAACCTAGAGTAGTCGCCACCAATTAGAAGCAAAGTAATGCTAATCAACTCAATTCAACTCAAATCTATAACAACAACAACAACAATGAATTTGTCTACTTCATAGGCGAGCTAATTCAACTACAGAACACAGATCCTAAAACTTAAGACCCTCTTTGATTTGTGAGTTCGATTTCTTTAATAAGATAATAAACAAGTTAATTAGGTTGAGTTATAATTTAAGTTATATGGCTATGTTTGTGAATCATTGGAAAAATGTGATATTTTGTGAATATATGCTAGTTGTTCATAATGATAGTTTTTGTTGTGGATCCCTTTTTGTATGCCCAATCACCTATGTTCAACTTGATTCATGTATGACATACATAGTTTTATGCAAGTTTGTGACTATGGCCTATGCAAGTTTGGGTGTAGATTGTAATGCTAGTTTCTATGTGAATTGTACACAAGTTTACATGTGAACCAAGAAAAATGACTATATGCAAGTTTACGTAGTAATTGGATTCACATATATGCAAGTTTACACCTTTAGGTTTAGATCTATGACATACATAGTTTTATGTAAGTTTGTGACTATGGCCTATGCAAGTTTGGGTGAAAACTATATTCATAAATGCAAGTTCACACCTTTAGGTCTATGTTTAGATTCATGACAATACAAAGTTTACGCAAGTTATGTTGTAATCCTTATTTGCAAGTTAGATCCATTTTGTGTGTTATGCAAATTTGCGATGTTTCTTCCCTTTTATGCGTTAGACTAATTGCTAGTCTAATACATAAATATGTCATGATAAGCGAACGAACAACGTGGGGGCGATGGGGGTAATATTGAATATACACATATTGAGAATTGGCATGTAATGGCCTTAAAAGGCATACAATTAATTTGAGGCAATAACTGGTATAATTTGTATGCCAGAAATAAATGGACATAATTTAGGTGACAATTATGGACATAAGTATATTTGGAATTTATTGACAAATTTGAATAGGGATATTAATCCACTTTGGGGTTAAATAAAGATATGTAATAATTAACTGCCAGAGAGATGAGGTTAGACTCATTTGTGGTGTAAGACAGTGTAACGGCCTGGCATTTTGACCGTCCAAAATCGGTATTTAAACCAACTCTAGATGTCCAAAACAACAGATTGTTATTGGCTTACACGGTTTAAACATAATCAATACAGAATCACAGAGTACAATAATTACAGCGGAATAAAATTTTATAGAAATATCAGAGTTTTACAATTGATTTACACAACGGAAGAATAATGTAAATTTATACATGAATTTTAGATAAACAAATTTTACTAATTTGTCGAGCTAAGAGCACGCATGCATCTTCATGTTTCCTCATCCTCTCTAGTTTGCGGGATGAAATCCTTAAGCCTGGAACACTTAGGACCTGACCCAAGTGTTCCATGCAAAAACACAAAACACTCGAGTCAGGATTAAACTTATTTCAAGTTAGCAAGCTTCGATAAACACATAAATATAATTCAGTTTAATCCTAACCAATTATTTAGTTGTTCGAACATAGATTTAGTGAAGCGCTAAAATAAATGAAACAAGATGGCAACTACTGAGTGGGCATATATTCATCTATAATGGTCATTTATGGTTGCGGACTGAAAATGCAAGGGAGAGCTGTTCTTTACCGTGCATGTGCATGCATGGCCATATAAAAGCATGTAAATGAAGTAACAAACAAACAACACATAAGTACATGGTCAAGCAACGATTAACTTTTGAACTGCAGTCAACTATATAAATTGGGATGAGTAAATAAGTGTGCAGCGACTTACTCATAAGGGACATAGCATGCCATTTCAAAATTCCTATGCCATAAAATATAAATGAGCCGGCCATTTTTATAACATGAAGAAGAACCAATTACCAAAACAAGGAAACTAAAGGGAGGACATTAAGCAAGTGTGTCCTTGCATGCTACAGCAAAATATAGGATTTTCTTATCTCAAGTTCCTTAATTGATTAAAGTACGCATGTACAATTAGCCATTTAAGTTTATAACCCAAAATATAATAGCAAATACCACATGCATGACAGTCCAAGGTGCAAGACACTGAATGTTATATCAATTCTAAAAGAACACTCTTGGTTCTTTAATATTCAAATAGGTGAGACTACACTAAAATGAGTACATGCGCAAGTGCTACAAGAGAATCAAACATGAATGGTGGTGGGAATTCCATGAAAATGACAGCAAGCTTGCATGGCAGTAATATATAAATTGAAACTATGCATGTGAACAAATCCAATAAATTGAATTGGCTAACGCACGCAGACAGACAAATTATACTGAACTAATGCAAATTGCTGAATTGACTTTATGCATGTAGATTCAAATGAGCAAAATTAAGGCATACGTTTAGGCAACAAGACCATGAATATGTAGACGAACAGGACAACGGTATGCTCAAGAAAATACCAAAGTAACCATATGGGAAGTAAGAAATCCTTTTAAGACAATTCGAAATCTAGTGCTCAGTGACCCTTTAACCCTTTTTTTTTTTCAAAACCAACATGAATGCTCATTTTATTTCCATGCAGACATGTCCAATGCATTCAACACTACTATGCAAGACTTTTTCACAGCAAATCCATATGAGTTACTTATGACCTTAATTCTAGTTTAAACAAAGGTTTCCATAGGCAAATAAAACCAAGGCCAGTCTTAGTTTATGGCGAAACATGTTCAGGTACCAAGCACATATGGGTAATAGTCCAAGTTCAGGAATAAAGCATTTTAGGCTAGACTCGACAAAATTATTACTAGTTTACTCCTGTATTTTCTAGTTCGCGCATCATACATTAGAAGCAACAAGTGATCAAAGATTTAAATCAAAGTGGCAACACAGAGACATATATGCAAACGCAAATCAGCCCTTAAATCAAATATCTAGTGTAGACGAAGTCAAAACTTGTAATACGTTTAATCGTAAGTTAAACTTACAATCACTTGGCGGACAGAGGTGTCTGTTCGAACACGGCTTGAGTGGCTTCGGAAGGAAAAACAGTAGATCCCGGCGCTGCTTGTAATTGGAGGAGGACGGCTTGCGGTTAGTGACAGGGAGCGACTATGGTGCTTTAGGCAAAGGTGGTGGCTTTTTTTTTTTGAGTTTCTAGAAGAAGCGATGGAGCGGAGACAAGCTGCTGTTGATGGCAGATGAAGCGGTACACGGTTTCAGTGGTGAATATGGCAGGAATCGAATTGATTTCTTTTCTTTGGTGGACATTAAATCAAAAGAGGGGTAAAGAACTGATTTCGTTGGAAGGAGCACACGACGAAGGTAGTGGTACCAATCCATCTTCGGTAGCCATGGATTTCGAAACAGGGAAGAATGGATTTAGACCGATTTTAGTATTTAGGGAAAAGTGTTTTCAGCTGTTAAAGAGGATGGAGAGAGACTTGTTTTTACGGTGAATAGATAAAAAGGAGGTAGGAATTTATAATACAACAAAGGGAATCCAGCTGCTGGAAGGAAGCAACACGTGGTATTCAAAATACCGAAGCCAGGACAAGTGTTAAATCCAACAGTAAAACTAACACAGGCGTCAAATCATTTCCAACACCATATTTCTAGGGGTGGTGGCCAATATCTTAGACCAAATCTTAGGTTGATATTTCAAATATTGTTGCTCTAAACTTTGGGCTGAAAGAACGTTGGTTTGAACGCTGTATTTACGAACGCAGTACATGGTTTGAACGAACATTACAAGTGAACGGTGCACAGCTGAGATGAACGATGATGTTTTTTTTTTGCTTTAACGCATTATAAATTTAACCATTACTATTCTTAAAATAGATTTAACGTTAGCGCAATAATACATAATATTTATTCCATAATTCATTATTGTCCGTTAATTACATTTACCATATATTTAGCTATTACCGTTAAAAATAATTTTTCACTTAACGGTTCAAAACAAATTAATTAACGCTTAAATTAGTAAACGCCATTGATTGCACCATCAATTTCTTTCTTTTAAAATTAAAATTTTAAAGTTGACAAATTTCAATGGATTATATTTTCACATCATTTTAACAAATCCAAATTATGTTAAACGTTAAGTTTTGTCATCCTAGTCGTTAATTATTCAAAGTTAAATTTCAATTATTCTAATATATTCAAATCGACTAAGATATTAATAACATTTGTTTTGACAAATGCATACAAAAATTAAATTTACAAAAGGAATTCTCTTTATACGTTCAAACAACTTAAAGTCCAAATTACACATTGAAATCCAAATATAATTATTTATTTTATGTTAAATCTTATGTAAATTTATATTTTAAATACCAAAATTTTCTGGTTCGTTGCAATCTCCCCCACTTAAATCTTTTCGTCCTAAAAAAGGGGAGTTGTAAAATTATACTCAAGTAAAACATTCTTATTTATGCAAACTATTTTACTCATAAAAATTTTATTTGAAACCAAATACTTACAATTTTAGTAACCTTGAAAATATCAAACCTTTATTTCTACAAAACTTAAGTGGTTGTATTAAAAATTAAATAAGGAAATTCGCTATATTTCAAAATCATAAATTGCAAAACATTTGAAGCCTTGCGCGATTTCTCCGAACTCAGAATTCCCTTTTTTTTCCTTTTTTTTCATTGAAGTACTATATTTTTTTATATAAAAATCATACTTTACTTCGGGATTTCAAAACCAAAATCGCTTTCAAACTTCAAATATGATAAACACTTGATACTCGAAGCCTAACAAGTTCATCGTCGTTCTTGCCAACTTTAGACATGCGTTAATTAGGCGCGTGGCTAAAATATGCAAGTTCTAAATATGCTTGTTTCGACTCCCAGTCAATAAAAATTTCTGTTTCATTTCCTCGAGAAGTTTTCCCCTATGACAAGGCCTAGGAATCGCCTACCGAACACAATAATATAGATGGTTAAAGCTACTCTAAACACCTAAAGCAGACCATCGTCAAGGGTTCTCAAGCGAAGTGTACATCACGGTTTTCGTCCAGACACGGACCCTCCAGCACAACATCGTGGAGCACATATAACTCTCGGTTTTCATCCAGACTCGGACACCGTATATGCCTAGGTTGCTCACCCTAAGTCACACACACCCTTCGTTTAGTCACAGGTCACCCGCATCCATGAAAATATATCAAATCATTTCATATCCCGAAGTCATAATCATTTCGCAACAATAATTCGCAAATACTTTCAATCATAATGTTGTTGTCTTTCAAACGCTTCAAATATCGAGATTTAAGTCATCGAAATTTTCTTAGTTCACAAATCAGCTTATAAACTATTTATCATATTCAAAGTAGTTGGAAAATTATTTTGTTAAAATATAATTTTCAATTTCCAACATACAACTTATGTTTTCATATCCTTGGAATCAATGATCTTATTTAATCATTTCAAGCCTTTCTAATCTTTTAAGAATCATAGAGTCTCATCATGTTTCATAAATTTCAATTTATTTCGAAATATTACTTTCGACAATTACACCTCTCCAAGGGATTCATTTTTCCATAAATTTTCCTTTCAACTATTGGAAATCAAATTTGATCAATCCGATCTTCTTATCGTTCTTTCAAATCAAGTAAGCTTTTCAAATTTTAGAGCTTGGGAAAATCCTTCCATACTACTTGTATCAAACCTTTCTTTAGATCAAATTTCATTTCAAACGGTTTTGAACATTTCTAAGATTCCCAAATAAGTTTCATATTCTCATAATCTAGAATTTTCAAGGGTTTTAAATCGATATCTTAGAATTCATATAGTCAAGTAACCTTTTCGTTCAGCTCCATTTAAAGTATATAACTTTATTTTATTCTTTTTTTCATTTCAAATATCAACTCGTGCTGAAAAGGTTTCCACATTCAATTAGTTGGCAAATTTCTTGAACACTTTCTATTCATAAATACCATCACGCTTCCGCTACGCACTCTAATTATGCGTATACATATTCAAACTAGTATTGGTAAAATATTTTAACACATTGATTTCAAAATTTTCGGAACCAAATTCTCAAAGTTGTTATTTTCCAAAATCCAATTGTCTTACATAAGTTGGATTCTATATTTCAACAGTTAAATATTTTGTAAAGCTCATTTCTTGAGGTTCTATTAACACAAATCAAAATTATCTAGTTTGAATTATATCTTGGTTTCATTCGATACGTGGCACAAAGGAGTTATACATACATATATCAAGAATAATTCCATGTGCTCGACTCAACTAGAGATACATAACAGGGGTTCGATATCAAAATGAGCTCCAAAGGTATGATGGTTCGAATCAAAGCACTTCGCCAAACATAGGTACAAGGTATGATTGACATTACTCAAGAGCAACTGGTTCGAATTTAAATAATCATCTTAGACCAAGTTAGGAAAATCATATGAAAACGAGAATACAAATTTCAGCAGTTCAATCGTGGGATACTCGATATTTTCATTATTTTCTCTCTTGAGTAATTCTTACTTCACATTTCATTTTCTTTCTCTGCATCACAAGTGATTACGTGTTGTGTAACGACCCGGATTTTCGGCCGTTGAATTCTGAATATTTAAATTGGTTTAAATATTTTATTTGAATTATATATAGGAATATATAGGGAATTTATTTATTTAAAAACGAAGTTTGAACGTTAATTTATAATATAATTATAAAACGAGCTCGAAATCGCGCGGCAGTTCGTAATATAGAGTTTTGAACTTCAACTGAGAATACAGAATTCGTTATAAGTCGGATTTCTGTGAAACAAGACACGTTGGAACCGTATTGATTATAATTTTCATATGAAAGAGAAAAATCTAGATTTCGTATTATAATTTGTTAATTATGACCAAATCAAAATTAGAAATAGTCGCTGTAGAATCGTATATAAGCCATAACGGTTTATTTAATATAACTAGAGATTGGCTACGAATTTGGGCAAGGTTCTTTTGAGGCGTAGTGATAAATTAATTTTTAGAATTTTACTGTAATTTTTAATTAATTAAATATGGAACTTTTTATTTGGAGTATTTTGCACCCTATATCAATATTTTGGGGTTCCATAATATAAGTTAAACTACCGATATTATTATATTTTTGGGACCGTAACACCTCGCTGAACACGACCGTATTCCTACTTCTGTCATTTGAGGTTCGAATATAAACGAAGTAGTATATTACGGAGTACCTATATTTTTCTAAATTTATATATATGCAATTATTTTATCCAATCTTCTAAATTACACTAATATTTCCTTTTGCATCCCAAATGGACATTCTCTTTTGATATATAAGACCAAATCAACAAGGAGTACAAATGACATAGGATATCCAAATGTTTAAAATCAGTAAGAGTCACCAACATAAAGGATTAACGCTGTTTACCTTAGGAAAAAATTAGAAGAAAAATAAATAAATAAAGGACAGCGTGATGGCCAAACTTTATACAGCATGCTATCCACGTTATCAAATCCGTGCGTATCAAGGCATCAATATCGTGAGGTCCAAGCTGTTCAAGCGTGGGTGCCAAACCACCGTCTCCTTTAAATATGCTGCTCATTTCTTTTTATTCTTTCGGATCTCAGAGAGGAAAAAAAAAACAAAGAAACCAAATCCAGACTTTTCTTCCTCTCCACAACGAATGATTCTCATCCTCCCAAATAGACCTCCACCGATCTCTTCCAACTCCTCATAATCCGACATGGTGCCTAAAGGAAAAAGTAGCCCTTATTGTGTTCTATGCTGGGCCGAAGGCGTTCAGGTCCTCGGGATCTCTACTGGCGGTAACGGCTTCCTCAAGCTCTCGCTGTTTGGTGCTGATTTTGGGAGATTGGGACGTCGAGAAGGAGCAAGACCAGGGAGGAGGGGTGCGCCGTAGGAAGGGGGTTGGAGCGGTAATCTCTGATCAAGTTATGGTGGTGCTGAATGGCGCCGACGATAAACGAATGAGGTGCGGCTTTTGCGAATCCGATGATGAAGGTGATTGTTGCGATAAGCTTTTGACTTTACAAAATGATTTTAGCTGTTGTGAATATTGTGATTAGCTTTTGATTTTTGCCGCACATGAAGTGAATACTGAAAGGGAATTGAAGTGGTGATTAGTTACATGAAAATGGTCAAGAAGGTGATTTAAGGGGTTGATCTGGGTACGGTTTATTAGGGTGGAGTTGGTTTTGTGATGAAGGGAATTGTGAAATGGAGGAATAACATGGGGGTTGACTTTTAAAATGGTGAAGTTGGTTTTACTGTGATGTGAAGGGGAGTAGAATGAAGAGGGAACGACGGTAATAGGGAAGGGACCTGACGTGAAAAGGAGTTCAAAAGGAAAGGGTGTTGTGTGATTTAGTGAGTGCGAAGTGTGAAGAGTAGAAAAGAATGGCGAGAAGGCATGGAGTTGGATAAAAAGTTGCAGAAGGATTTGTTTTGTTTTGGGAAGAAGCACTGTAGCATGCGAGAAGTTGGATCCAAGAATTGAAGGTCTGATATTAACTATGTTTGTTTTCTAGAAAATGTGTGGTGCAATTCAAATAGAGGATAACACGGTAACAACAGTTTTGAAGGCTGTCGTGTTTTGTGGGAAGTCACGGCATGACTGTGTAGTCTTGAAGAGCAACAATATGAAAAGGGGAACAAGTATCAAGAGGGGTAGTGTATAATTACGGGTTGAAAATACTTACTGGAGTTAGTATGAAGATGGGTTTCAGATCTGATACTGGTTGTGAAAATGGCAAGTAAACGAAGAAAAAGAAACTGATAATGGGCTTTCATATGAAGAAGGCAGTGGATTAGCAAACACTAATCAGCATTCGAGTGACAATGAAGTTATATATTTTCAGATCACTACCTAGATGACCACTGTCGCGACATAAAGGTGGGTTCGAGAGGGAAGAACGGTTAACGATGCTTAAACAACGATCATGAATCGGACGATACCGGTTACGTTGGAATCGTGACAACGAGGTCTTCGTTGTGACACTAACGTGAATGATTATAGAGCTATTGGGATTTTATTATAAAATCAAACGTTTGTTTGATTTTAGAACAAAACGAAAGCAGAATCGACAACTGCAAACAAGGTGAGTAAACTCACTAACTCCCTCTCGTTTATATTTTTATATATAAACGAGTTTTAAATTATTTTATAATGTGAAATGGTTGCTTGGTTGAATAGTTGATAAATTGGTTGATAAAATCACATCGTTGATTGATTTTTCATTAATGCGATATTTTGATGTTACTAACATCTGTGGATGCAGGGAAACAGGTTGGAGGGATCCAACTGGATCCCTCAACATTTTATTTACTGTTTTAATTGATGGTAATATATGTTATGCTACATTATCCATGGTTGAATTTGTGTGGTTTACCCTGGCCTTAGGAACCTGGTATTTTAGATACCGTAAAATATCATCGAATGTGAAAAAGGAAATTAGAATTTAAAAGCAGAGTTTATTTCCAAATTAGAAATAATTTCTTTTTCATTGAGTTGCAAATGGAAACCTATTCCATTGGGTAAACCAAGAAAATGTTATAAATAAAGATATAGATTAAGTGGATCATGGACCATTGGATGATTAAAATATAAGTTCAAATATAAATGTCTATTTGAAAGTGAATATCGGTTCTGAAACCAATATTTGAAATAGATTTGAATTTAGCATAGTATAGAGAAAGTTTAAAGAAAGATTTCAAATGCTTAAAGTAAAGGAATAAATTGTTTAACCAAGGAAATATTTTGCAAATAAAATGTATATGAAAAGGGGATTTATAGAAGTCGAATTAAGTGGTTAGAAGAATGTATAGTTTATAAATATGTTTAAAGGAGAACTTGAATCGTCTAAATTAAACAGAGTTTATAAATGAACAACGGAACCGTGTGCGTCGCACACGGTATTTTATTCAAAACAACAACGGAAGCGTGTGCGTCGCACACGGTATTTTATTCAAAACAGCAATCATAACGCTGTTGTTATAAGAAATGCTTTTAAGTTTTAAACAGCGACTATAACGCTGTCCTTGTAAGAAATGCTTTTATAAAACTAAACAGCGATTTTAGCGCTGTTGTTATAATAGATGTTGTAAATCTATACAGCAATTTTAGACGCTGCTGTTATAATAAATGTCTTGGTAAATCTAAATAGCAATTTTAACGCTACCGTTATAATCGACATTTTTAAGAAGGTGTGTTCGTAAATCAAATCCGAGAGTCGCGTAAGCAATGTTTGGTTTAAAGTTATGAGCTCTGACTAATTCAAAGTTAAGAATGTCGTTCAGTTAAGGTCTGAGAGGTAATTATACCCCAACTTGACTGACTGCATTATTGATGGAGAAATGGTTAAGGCTCGATAGCAAGGGTTGGTTAGTGATATCGTTAGTTAATGAATGATTTATGATTTGAGTTATAATAACGATGCTTATAACATCAGTTAATTCAAGGGATTTAGAAACGTTTTCTAACTGGAGAAAAGATATTTTCTCAAGAAAGGAATTATAATATTGGAAATGTTTTCCAATGATCGAGATAGAAAATAGTGCTTTGAAAGAACACGAAAGATGGGAAATGGGAATGGGAATGGGAAATGATAATGTAATAAAGAACTAATATAAAAAGGGCCCGGTGTTGAATGATGTTTGGTCAATAGAATTTCCTCCTGGAAATAATATCATTGTTTGCACACCGACATGTTTTCATTTGATAGTTAAATCACCGACTATCAAAGTTTTTGACCATTTTAACGTTGTTAATATGGAAAGACCGGTTGGATTATTATCCAGAGAACCACTCCGTATTAGCATAAGCGTGGCGAATCAAGTATGCTGAATATATTGAAGACGGAGTTATGCAAGGCTATCCTGTTTACAGAATAGTGCCTTCGGTTTGTCCAAACCCAGGACAACTTGTATGGACGAGTGTCTGACAGAGTATTTCCAAAG
The DNA here is from genome assembly GCA_030737875.1 of Allium sativum. NCBI lineage: Eukaryota > Viridiplantae > Streptophyta > Magnoliopsida > Asparagales > Amaryllidaceae > Allium > Allium sativum. The sequence goes on along the minus strand of CM060909.1, from coordinate 941,464,904 downwards.
GGGGTTACGTACGTTGATTCCTTCAAACGTACGAAGTTGGTGGCATAGAAGGGAAACTTCTTTAGCCTAACAATCTGAGTATTTTTGAGGGAATCAATTAGTGATTTCCGATGGATCTGACGATGTGGCATTCAAAGTGAATGGTGGCCAGATGTGCTGGAAGGTAATTCAAACCTCAAGCCTCATCAACCAGGAAAGGACAAAAATCGGGCAGGCAGCATGGCTATGTGGGTCGCACCCATTAGGATGTATGATCACCTATCTAGAGAAATTCCTTTGTTTCTTAAATCTATCGATGCTGTCCCTTATCGGGAGACGGTTGCTGATCCCAACCGTTGGTGATATACATTCGATACACTCAAGCGAAATGAGTGGTCGGCCATGGGTGGGCCGGGTTGCAAGATGTTCTTTTTGAACCCAGTGTATTTGCCTCTAGAGATACACGTTCGGAAGGTGGTACCATACCTTGTCAAGTTGGAATCCAATCTCCAATAAGCGCCTGCGAGTTTGATTGTATATTATATATGTAGGGCGTGAGATGCAAGCGTTCTACTAGATTTTAATTACTTGTGATTAGACATTATTATAATATCAGATAATATATGATTTCCAAAAATGTTTTGGGTTATCGTAAGGTAAAAGCCATCCGTGTTTATGTGTGGATCGGTCTTACGATTATCATTTCTTTCGAAAGGATTTTGAAAGTTAAACCAATGGTTGGAGTTTACTCACACCAGTCCCATGACTGACCCAGAGTTTATTTTGTTTGTTTTCCCTAAACTCTTGGGTGCCCAAATTGTTACGGGCAGTCAAGTAGTCGGGATTTTACAGATTCACTTGAAGAAGCTTGAAGCAGGAGGCTTCACCAGTTGGCTATAGACTATTATATTTTCCGCTGTGTATTATGTTGTATCTGGAAACAGGTGTTTATAACTGTTCCAGGGATAATCGTTGTGCTCTGATAATGGTATGTATATACAAATACTGATTTGTGCTTCAAAGGTTATATTATATAGTATTTTTTATTCGTTCCGCTGTGAGTTGTGATCTTCGTTTTCTTCTATACTAATATTTCTTTCTTTCTATTTCTCATCCTCTAACTTCTTTCTAATAATGGTTCGTATTTCTGTGCAATTTGAGTTGGACGTGTGGTGTTATTAGTCGACTCTAAAGGTACGGATTTGCGGGTCGTTTCATTTGGTATCAGAGCTTAAGGTTAAGTGATTACCTTGGCTCTGTGGCGTAACTCAATAGAAATGGGGCTAGTAATACCCTAGATTGAGTTTGAATGTATATATATGAGCGCGTATTTGTAGATTCGATATAAAATTTGTTTTATATTGTGTTGACTGGTTTGTTGAGTGGTTTATGAATTCTGGTCGATACAGGAAGTACAACCGTATCGATAGGTGTTTCTAAACTCTCGAACAGAACAAATCGACTCAGTATTGTTTTAAAGTGGGTAAGTGATATAATTTGCCCAAAAGTTATTTTGATATAAAGGGATAATTTTCTAAAATTATCGAATGTGTTGATTGTTATTACAATCAAAGGAAATTATAAAATATTGAAATGGTAGTATAAAACCAAATTGAATTTGTATAAGAATAGGATATACAAATAAGCTGAACTGTAATTTAATTCAAACCATAATTTGAATTTAAATTCCGGGAGTTTAGAAATATTTTCTGGAGTATTTTAAAGGTAATATAGCATTACTTGAAGGTATTTTTGAATGAAAATGATTTTAATGAGTTTGAAAGTGATTAAGCACTAAAACCACTTCAGTGGCGAGAAAATAATTCTGATAATGGACTGCAGCATTATCGGTATTCATTTTCGAGTTTCTAAGTGATGGATTGCTACCATAATAGGTTTGTTAATGGAAATTTGTTTGAAAAATATAAAGTTGTTTTAGAAATTCAAATGTTTTGAATTGAGCTGATTATAAATATATGGGTATAAATATATATGACTTCAAACTAATTTGAAATAAAACCCGGGAATTTGAATCATGAATTAAAGTTTAACTTGTGTAAGTTGAAGAAATTGAAATGGTGGAAGTAAATCAATGAATTGAAATTTAACTTTAGATAAATAAAATTGGATTAAATTAGAGATAATCCAGAACGAATTAAAAAAAGAGAAAGGCTTGAAATTGGAATTAATAAAGTGAACTCGACTTATGAATAAGAAAGTTGAATATATTGGATGTTGTTGAATGGGATTGAAATGGGATTCAAGGATAATAAGTGGGTTGACGTAAATAGGAATCATATTTGAATGGATATAATGGAAGTGAACTAATCAGAAGTTGATTAGAGAGTTAAAGACTGGAAGTTGGACTGATTGGAAATCAGTTGGAATAGATATATGTATGCTGAGCAGAATGGAAGAAAGTGCAAGAGATAGAATTATGCCCGACAAAAAGGTACATGTTTACAATATTGTTTGGGTTGATGATTTTATGAGCCTATGGGGCAAGCCACTTGGCTTTTTGATTTTCTTTTGAATTGGAGAAGGCCTAGAAAGGCGAGTTGTGGTTGTACCGATTGAGCCGTGCAGAGGAGATGCTGCCAAAATTTTTTAGAATTTAAAGTGTTAGAAAATTTTCAGAATTTTTGAAAATTTTCATTAGTAAGAATGAATAAATATTTAATTGAAAAAAAAAAAAATTTGGCCCAGTTAAACTGAAATTAAGAACTTGAACAAAAAGGGTTCTGGATCTAGTTAACAAGGTACGTAGCATCTTTTTTCTACCTTAGCAATTTCGAGGACGAAATTATTTTAAGGGGGAAGGAATGTAACGACCCGGATTTTCGGCCGTTGAATTCTGAATATTTAAATTGGTTTAAATATTTTATTTGAATTATATATAGGAATATATAGGGAATTTATTTATTTAAAAACGAAGTTTGAACGTTAATTTATAATATAATTATAAAACGAGCTCGAAATCGCGCGGTAGTTCGTAATATAGAGTTTTGAACTTCAACTGAGAATACAGAATTCGTTATAAGTCGGATTTCTGTGAAACAAGACACGTTGGAACCGTATTGATTATAATTTTCATATGAAAGAGAAAAATCTAGATTTCGTATTATAATTTGTTAATTATGACCAAATCAAAATTAGAAATAGTCGCTGTAGAATCGTATATAAGCCATAACGGTTTATTTAATATAACTAGAGATTGGCTACGAATTTGGGCAAGGTTCTTTTGAGGCGTAGTGATAAATTAATTTTTAGAATTTTACTGTAATTTTTAATTAATTAAATATGGAACTTTTTATTTGGAGTATTTTGCACCCTATATCAATATTTTGGGGTTCCATAATATAAGTTAAACTACCGATATTATTATATTTTTGGGACCGTAACACCTCGCTGAACACGACCGTATTCCTACTTCTGTCATTTGAGGTTCGAATATAAACGAAGTAGTATATTACGGAGTACCTATATTTTTCTAAATTTATATATATGCAATTATTTTATCCAATCTTCTAAATTACACTAATATTTCCTTTTGCATCCCAAATGGACATTCTCTTTTGATATATAAGACCAAATCAACAAGGAGTACAAATGACATAGGATATCCAAATGTTTAAAATCAGTAAGAGTCACCAACATAAAGGATTAACGCTGTTTACCTTAGGAAAAAATTAGAAGAAAAATAAATAAATAAAGGACAGCGTGATGGCCAAACTTTATACAGCGTGCTATCCACGTTATCAAATCCGTGCGTATCAAGGCATCAATATCGTGAGGTCCAAGCTGTTCAAGCGTGGGTGCCAAACCACCGTCTCCTTTAAATATGGTGCTCGTTTCTTTTTATTCTTTCGGATCTCAGAGAGGAAAAAAAAAAACAAAGAAACCAAATCCAGACTTTTCTTCCTCTCCACAACGAATGATTCTCATCCTCCCAAATAGACCTCCACCGATCTCTTCCAACTCCTCATAATCCGACATGGTGCCTAAAGGAAAAAGTAGCCCTTATTGTGTTCTATGCTGGGCCGAAGGCGTTCAGGTCCTCGGGATCTCTACTGGCGGTAACGGCTTCCTCAAGCTCTCGCTGTTTGGTGCTGATTTTGGGAGATTGGGACGTCGAGAAGGAGCAAGACCAGGGAGGAGGGGTGCGCCGTAGGAAGGGAGTTGGAGCGGTAATCTCTGATCAAGTTATGGTGGTGCTGAATGGCGCCGACGATAAACGAATGAGGTGCGGCTTTTGCGAATCCGATGATGAAGGTGATTGTTGCGATAAGCTTTTGACTTTACAAAATGATTTTAGCTGTTGTGAATATTGTGATTAGCTTTTGATTTTTGCCGCACATGAAGTGAATACTGAAAGGGAATTGAAGTGGTGATTAGTTACATGAAAATGGTCAAGAAGGTGATTTAAGGGGTTGATCTGGGTACGGTTTATTAGGGTGGAGTTGGTTTTGTGATGAAGGGAATTGTGAAATGGAGGAATAACATGGGGGTTGACTTTTAAAATGGTGAAGTTGGTTTTACTGTGATGTGAAGGGGAGTAGAATGAAGAGGGAACGACGGTAATAGGGAAGGGACCTGACGTGAAAAGGAGTTCAAAAGGAAAGGGTGTTGTGTGATTTAGTGAGTGCGAAGTGTGAAGAGTAGAAAAGAATGGCGAGAAGGCATGGAGTTGGATAAAAAGTTGCAGAAGGATTTGTTTTGTTTTGGGAAGAAGCACTGTAGCATGCGAGAAGTTGGATCCAAGAATTGAAGGTCTGATATTAACTATGTTTGTTTTCCAGAAAATGTGTGGTGCAATTCAAATAGAGGATAACACGGTAACAACAGTTTTGAAGGCTGTCGTGTTTTGTGGGAAGTCACGGCATGACTGTGTAGTCTTGAAGAGCAACAATATGAAAAGGGGAACAAGTATCAAGAGGGGTAGTGTATAATTACGGGTTGAAAATACTTACTGGAGTTAGTATGAAGATGGGTTTCAGATCTGATACTGGTTGTGAAAATGGCAAGTAAACGAAGAAAAAGAAACTGATAATGGGCTTTCATATGAAGAAGGCAGTGGATTAGCAAACACTAATCAGCATTCGAGTGACAATGAAGTTATATATTTTCAGATCACTACCTAGATGACCACTGTCGCGACATAAAGGTGGGTTCGAGAGGGAAGAACGGTTAACGATGCTTAAACAACGATCATGAATCGGACGATACCGGTTACGTTGGAATCGTGACAACGAGGTCTTCGTTGTGACACTAACGTGAATGATTATAGAGCTATTGGGATTTTATTATAAAATCAAACGTTTGTTTGATTTTAGAACAAAACGAAAGCAGAATCGACAACTGCAAACAAGGCGAGTAAACTCACTAACTCCCTCTCGTTTATATTTTTATATATAAACGAGTTTTAAATTATTTTATAATGTGAAATGGTTGCTTGGTTGAATAGTTGATAAATTGGTTGATAAAATCACATCGTTGATTGATTTTTCATTAATGCGATATTTTGATGTTACTAACATCTGTGGATGCAGGGAAACAGGTTGGAGGGATCCAACTGGATCCCTCAACATTTTATTTACTGTTTTAATTGATGGTAATATATGTTATGCTACATTATCCATGGTTGAATTTGTGTGGTTTACCCTGGCCTTAGGAACCTGGTATTTTAGATACCGTAAAATATCATCGAATGTGAAAAAGGAAATTAGAATTTAAAAGCAGAGTTTATTTCCAAATTAGAAATAATTTCTTTTTCATTGAGTTGCAAATGGAAACCTATTCCATTGGGTAAACCAAGAAAATGTTATAAATAAAGATATAGATTAAGTGGATCATGGACCATTGGATGATTAAAATATAAGTTCAAATATAAATGTCTATTTGAAAGTGAATATCGGTTCTGAAACCAATATTTGAAATAGATTTGAATTTAGCATAGTATAGAGAAAGTTTAAAGAAAGATTTCAAATGCTTAAAGTAAAGGAATAAATAGTTTAACCAAGGAAATATTTTGCAAATAAAATGTATATGAAAAGGGGATTTATAGAAGTCGAATTAAGTGGTTAGAAGAATGTATAGTTTATAAATATGTTTAAAGGAGAACTTGAATCGTCTAAATTAAACAGAGTTTATAAATGAACAACGGAACCGTGTGTGTCGCACACGGTATTTTATTCAAAACAACAACGGAAGCGTGTGCGTCGCACACGGTATTTTATTCAAAACAGCAATCATAACGCTGTTGTTATAAGAAATGCTTTTAAGTTTTAAACAGCGACTATAACGCTGTCCTTGTAAGAAATGCTTTTATAAAACTAAACAGCGATTTTAGCGCTGTTGTTATAATAGATGTTGTAAATCTATACAGCAATTTTAGACGCTGCTGTTATAATAAATGTCTTGGTAAATCTAAATAGCAATTTTAACGCTACCGTTATAATCGACATTTTTAAGAAGGTGTGTTCGTAAATCAAATCCGAGAGTCGCGTAAGCAATGTTTGGTTTAAAGTTATGAGCTCTGACTAATTCAAAGTTAAGAATGTCGTTCAGTTAAGGTCTGAGAGGTAATTATACCCCAACTTGACTGACTGCATTATTGATGGAGAAATGGTTAAGGCTCGATAGCAAGGGTTGGTTAGTGATATCGTTAGTTAACGAATGATTTATGATTTGAGTTATAATAACGATGCTTATAACATCAGTTAATTCAAGGGATTTAGAAACGTTTTCTAACTGGAGAAAAGATATTTTCTCAAGAAAGGAATTATAATATTGGAAATGTTTTCCAATGATCGAGATAGAAAATAGTGCTTTGAAAGAACACGAAAGATGGGAAATGGGAATGGGAATGGGAAATGATAATGTAATAAAGAACTAATATAAAAAGGGCCCGGTGTTGAATGATGTTTGGTCAATAGAATTTCCTCCTGGAAATAATATCATTGTTTGCACACCGACATGTTTTCATTTGATAGTTAAATCACCGACTATCAAAGTTTTTGACCATTTTAACGTTGTTAATATGGAAAGACCGGTTGGATTATTATCCAGAGAACCACTCCGTATTAGCATAAGCGTGGCGAATCAAGTATGCTGAATATATTGAAGACGGAGTTATGCAAGGCTATCCTGTTTACAGAATAGTGCCTTCGGTTTGTCCAAACCCAGGACAACTTGTATGGACGAGTGTCTGACAGAGTATTTCCAAAGGGGGTTACGTACGTTGATTCCTTCAAACGTACGAAGTTGGTGGCATAGAAGGGAAACTTCTTTAGCCTAACAATCTGAGTATTTTTGAGGGAATCAATTAGTGATTTCCGATGGATCTGACGATGTGGCATTCAAAGTGAATGGTGGCCAGATGTGCTGGAAGGTAATTCAAACCTCAAGCCTCATCAACCAGGAAAGGACAAAAATCGGGCAGGCAGCATGGCTATGTGGGTCGCACCCATTAGGATGTATGATCACCTATCTAGAGAAATTCCTTTGTTTCTTAAATCTATCGATGCTGTCCCTTATCGGGAGACGGTTGCTGATCCCAACCGTTGGTGATATACATTCGATACACTCAAGCGAAATGAGTGGTCGGCCATGGGTGGGCCGGGTTGCAAGATGTTCTTGTTGAACCCAGTGTATTTGCCTCTAGAGATACACGTTCGGAAGGTGGTCCCATACCTTGTCAAGTTGGAATCCAATCTCCAATAAGCGCCTGCGAGTTTGATTGTATATTATATATGTAGGGCGTGAGATGCAAGCGTTCTACTAGATTTTAATTACTTGTGATTAGACATTATTATAATATCAGATAATATATGATTTCCAAAAATGTTTTGGGTTATCGTAAGGTAAAAGCCATCCGTGTTTATGTGTGGATCGGTCTTACGATTATCATTTCTTTCGAAAGGATTTTGAAAGTTAAACCAATGGTTGGAGTTTACTCACACCAGTCCCATGACTGACCCAGAGTTTATTTTGTTTGTTTTCCCTAAACTCTTGGGTGCCCAAATTTGTACGGGCAGTCAAGTAGTCGGGATTTTACAGATTCACTTGAAGAAGCTTGAAGCAGGAGGCTTCACCAGTTGGCTATAGACTATTATATTTTCCGCTGTGTATTATGTTGTATCTGGAAACAGGTGTTTATAACTGTTCCAGGGATAATCGTTGTGCTCTGATAATGGTATGTATATACAAATACTGATTTGTGCTTCAAAGGTTATATTATATAGTATTTTTTATTCGTTCCGCTGTGAGTTGTGATCTTCGTTTTCTTCTATTCTAATATTTCTTTCTATTTCTCATCCTCTAACTTCTTTCTAATAATGGTTCGTATTTCTGTGCAATTTGAGTTGGACGTGTGGTGTTATTAGTCGACTCTAAAGGTACGGATTTGCGGGTCGTTTCATGTTGAGTAATTTCCATTTGATTCAGTCATTCTTATCGATCTCTATCTACAATGGCAAACATATGATTTAATCAATTCGTTCCTTTGGTTTGCTTAAATACATATCCCATTTTACCGTACTTATTATATTCCATTGCATCTCATTTGGTTCGTTCATATCAAATCCTTGCTACTATTTTCTTTCTTTCAAGAAAAATAAATATATATACACACACAAAAATCCAGTTCACGGTAACTGACAGCTTTGTTCAAACTCAATAAGTTTACATTTATTTACAAAGTGTCAATCGGGGGAAAAATAATCTTCTCCCCCACTTAGAACTTTAGGTCCGGTCGTAATTTAATCATACACCAAACCAAAATTTATGGGAATATTCTCAACATGTCTAAGATTTCTTAACACATAAGCCCACTTATGTGTACTTAAAAATTTCACTTTCCCATTCTTTAAGTGATATACATTTCTAAACATATCTTTTCTAGTTATCGACAAAATAATTTGATTTGCACTTACCTCTCATTATCCAAGTTGAGTAAATGTTTAACTTGACTACCTTATTCGCAAATATTTATCGAAACAGTCTAAGTATTTTCACTACGTCTCAACTGGAAGTATACATCTTCCTCACTTTCGAAACTTGGAAATAAACACCAATGATCTTACAACGATCATTAGATTCATTTTCAAGTGACTACAGTGCAAATCTATATTTATCCAATATATATCGGACTTTGTATATACGTTGATCAGGCATATATGCAAAATCCCTACATACTTGATAGTCCAACCTTGACGTCAATTAAATACTCACAACTATTCCGTTACACATTAATTACTTTTCAAATCTTTAGTTTTCATTCTTGTAAGATCTTTCATATACAAATCTCGAGAACTTTTATGTTGAACATCTTGAAATTTCCTTTTAATTCAATGTCATTTTTGTTTCTAAATCGATTCGATTTTTTTTCTCTCGACGAAATCCCTTTAATATCAAATGTCATAAAATTTCCAATTCACGTTTTGTATATACTTCCTTGTAAAAGATTCCATCTCATATCAACAAACAATAGTTTTCGAGTTAACCTTTTCCTTATGTTCATAAGTTCGAAAACTTGTATCTTGATCCCTATTTCAGTTTCTTACTTCAATCTTAATTTTCTTGAAACTTTTATCTCGACTCAAAATTTTATTTTGACTTATTAATCGATTCGCTATTCGATATCATTATAGTTTAAATCAATCCAAATATTCTCTTATTCCCAGATTCATATTTGCAAATCGACTTTTCCAAACTTCTAATTTTATTTGGATTACATGTCACAACTGATTTTTTTACTCTAACCAATTCGGACCAAATTCGTTTGGATCTTTATCAATTAGTAAATAAAATAGTGAGTTTAAAAATAAAATAAGTTTGAATAAGAAAATAGGATAAAACGCTTATATAATATAGGTTAAATAATTATAAACAAAATGATTTAGGAAAATAGTTTAAGTAAACTGTAAAACAGAAATATAGATAGTTTGGTAAAAATAGATTTTAATATATATTAGTAAAACAAAATTTGTATAGACCAAGCTTTAAAATAAAAGTATTCGAATAAAATGAAAATAATATGTTATTTATAATGAAAGCAATATTTCTTTAAACTAGATCCAAGTCAAATTCAGGCCCAATTCAGTTCACGCTTCATCAACCATCGTTTCTCAAGCCGAGTATCATCAAATTCAGCTACACCAAAATTTTAATTTCTACCAAGTTTCAGGATATTTCTGCAAATCTACACTTAGTACTCGCCTTGATTTATCTTCGGAAAAATCCCTTTTCTAATAGTGACTCTCTAATTAATCACCGTCCTTACATAGATCATTTAAGTTTCAAAGACTTGCATTTAAATTTTCTTATTTCGTCCCGAAATCTTCTTTTTCTTTTCCCTTTTTACAAAAATATTTGGAAAATCTGATTCATTATTCACCTATATGTTTCTTGGAAATTTTGAACAACTCAACGACGGATTACAAAACTATATCGCACGCTTTTATGTAGAAAATCCAAAAAGGAGCTATTTTTCCAAAATATTTTATTTCAAAAATATCTTCTAAAATAGTTTATTTACTTCAAAATCCGCCGATTCCTACATTAATTCTGCTCATTCTAAGGTATTTCTACCTTATCTCTAATGAGTTTTTAAACCGTATAAGCCAAGCTTTGTCATACCAAAGCTCTGATACCAACTGTAACGACCTGGCATTTTGACCGTCCAAAATCGGTATTTAAACCAACTCTAGATGTCCAAAACGACAGATTGTTATTGGCTTACACGGTTTAAACATAATCAATACAGAATCACAGAGTACAATAATTACAACGGAATAAATTTTTATAGAAATATCAGAGTTTTACAATTGATTTACACAGCGGAAGAATAATGTAAATTTATACATGAATTTTAGATAAACAAATTTTACTGATTTTTCGAGCTAAGAGCACGCATGCATCTTCATGTTTCCTCATCCTCTCCAGTTTGCAGGATGAAATCCTTAAGCCTGGAACACTTAAGACCTGACCTGAGTGTCCCATGCAAAAACACAAAACACTCGAGTCAGGATTAAACTTATTTCAAGTTAGCAAGCTTTGATAAACACATAAATATAATTCAGTTTAGTCCTAACCAATTATTTAGTGGTTCGAACATAGATTTAGTGAAGCGCTAAAAAAAATGAAACAAGACGGCAACTACTGAGTGGGCATGTATTCATCTATAATGGTCATTTATTGTTGCGGACAGAAAATGCAAGGGAGAGCTGTTCTTTACCGTGCATGTGCATGCATGGCCATATAAAAGCATGTAAATGAAGTAACAAACAAACAACACATAAGTACATGGTCAAGCAACGATTAACTTTGAACTGCAGTCAACTATATAAACTGGGATGAGTAAATAAGTGTGCAGCGACTTACTCATAAGGGACATAGCATGCCATTTCAAAATGCCTATGCCATAAAATATAAATGAGCAGGCCATTTTTATAACATGAAGAAGAACCAATTACCAAAACAAGGAAACTAAAGGGAGGACATTAAGCAAGTGTGTCCTTGCATGCTACAGCAAAATATAGGATTTTCTTATCTCAAGTTCCTTAATTGATTAAAGTATGCATGTACAATTAGCCATTTAAGTTTATAACCCAAAATATAATAGAAAATACCACATGCATGACAGTCCAAGGTGCAAGACACTGAATGTTATATCAATTCTAAAAGAACACTCTTGGTTCTTTAATATTCAAATAGGTGAGACTACACTAAAATGAGTACATGCACAAGTGCTACAAGAGAATCAAACATGAATGGTGGTGGGAATTCCATGAAAATGACAGCAAGCTTGCATGGCAGTAATATATAAATTGAAACTATGCATGTGAACAAATCCAATAAATTGAATTGGCCAATGCACGCAGATAGACAAATTATACTGAACTAATGTAAATTGCTGAATTGACTTTATGCATGTAGATTCAAATGAGCAAAATTAAGGCATACGTTTAGGCAACAAGACCATGAATATGTAGACGAACAGGACAACATTATGCTCAAGAAAATACCAAAGTAACCATATGGGAATTAAGAAATTCTTTTAAGACAATTCGAAATCCAGTGCTCAGTGACCCTTTAACCCTTTTTTTTCAAAACCAACATGAATGCTCATTTTATTTCCATGTAGACATGTCCAATGCATTCAACACTACCATGCAAGACTTTTTCACAGCAAATCCATATGAGTTACTTATGACCTTAATTCTAGTTTAAACGAAGGTTTCCATAGGCAAATAAAACCAAGGCCAGTCTTAGTTTATGGCGAAACATGTTCAGGTACCAAGCACATATGGGTAATAGTCCAAGTTCAGGAATAAAGCATTTTAGGCTAGACTCGACAAAATTATTACTAGTTTACTCCTGTATTTTCTAGTTCGCACATCATACATTAGAAGCAACAAGTGATCAAAGATTTAAATCAAAGTGGCAACACAGAGACATATATGCAAACGCAAATCAGCCCTTAAATCAAATATCTAGTGTAGATGAAGTCAAAACTTGTAATACGTTTCCTTGGCGGACAGAGGTGTCTGTTCGAACACGGCTTGAGTGGCTTCGGAAGGAAAAATAGTAGATCCTGGCGCTGCTTGTAATTGGAGGAGGACGACTTGCGGTTAGTGACAGGGAGCGACTATGGTGCTTCAGGCAAAGGCGGTGGCTTTTTTTGGGTTTCTAGAAGAAGCGATGGAGCGGAGACAAGCTGTTGTTGATGGCAGATGAAGCGGTACACGGTTTCAGTGGTGAACATGGCAGGAATCGAATTGATTTCTTTTCTTTGGTGGACATTAAATCAAAAGAGGGGTAAAGAACTGATTTCGGTGGAAGGAGCACACAACGAAGGCAGTAGTATCAATCCATCTTCGGTAGCCATGGATTTCGAAACAGGGAAGAATGGATTTAGACCGATTTTAGTATTTAGGGAAAAGTGTTTTCAGCTGTTAAAGAGGATGGAGAGAGACTTGTTTCTACGGTGAATAGATAAAAAGGAGGTAGGAATTTATAATACAACAAAGGGAATCCAGCTGCTGGAAGGAAGCAACACGTGGTATTTAAAATACCGAAGCCAGGACAAGTGTTAAATCCAACAGTAAAACTAACACAGGCATCAAATCATTTCCAACACCATATTTCTAGGGGTGGTGGCCAATATCTTAGACCAAATCTTAGGTTGATATTTCAGATATTGTTGCTCTAAACGTTGGGCTGAATGAACGGTGGTTTGAACGCTGTATTTACGAACGTAGTACACGGTTTGAACGAACATTACAAGTGAACGGTGCACAGCTGAGATGAACGATGATGTTTTTTTTTTTGCTTTAACGCATTATAAATTTAACCATTACTATTCTTAAAATAGATTTAACGTTAGCGCAATAATACACAATATTTTTTCCATAATTCATTATTGTCCGTTAATTATATTTACCATATATTTAGCTATTACCGTTAAAAATAAATTTTCACTTAACGGTTAAAAACAAATTAATTAACGCTTAAATTAGTAAACGCCATTGATTGCACCATCAATTTCTTTCTTTTAAATTTAAAATTTTAAAGTTGACAAATTTCAATGGATTATATTTTCACATCATTTTAACAAATCCAAATTATGTTAAACGTTAAGTTTTGTCATCCTAGTCGTTAATTATTCAAAGTTTAATTTCAATTATTCTAATATATTCAAATCGACTAAGATATTAATAACATTTGTTTTGACAAATGCATACAAAAATTAAATTTACAAAAGGAATTCTCTTTATACGTTCAAACAACTTAAAGTCCAGATTACACATTGAAATCCAAATATAATTATTTATTTTATGTTAAATCTTATGTAAATTTATATTTTAAATACCAAAATTTTCTGGTTCGTTACAGACTGCCCGGACCTACCCGGCAAATCCAGCAACCACAAACAGTAGTTTAATGTGAGATGTCAAAGGCACGAATTAAATGCGTAACGATTGTAAAGACACGAGGTTAGGCTCTTTTGCAGTATAAGACTGCCCGGACTCGCCCGGCAAATCCAGCAACCGCAAATGTCAGTCTAGTGTGGGAGGTCTTTACAAGGTTACGGTCCTAATGAATTAAGTAACACTTAACCAAATAAACATGTGGTGGGACATGGGGGTTAAGTGGGTGGCCTTGGGTGGCTTGTGAAATACGATTAGAAACACTTAATCAATTTGAAACATGTAAGAAGACATGAATAAAAAGGGGTTAAGTGGGATGTACTAGAGGGGACCAAGCATATGTGGGAAGCTTGTGTCAGGCATGGGGGCCCTTATCAGACCAGTAACCCATTAAGTATCTTTGTGGGCTCGACCCAAGTCGAGGACGGGACACGCGTACTGGGTTTTATTGTAAGAGGTCAAAACGGGTTAGCGGTGGCAAAGCAAATCCAATGGGTTCATGTGCGTGTATGGGCCCGGGCTGGTAGGTAAGACGTTGTTGCATCATGTAGATATAAGCTGTGCATCTTTAGTGGTATCGGGTTGTCACTTTGGGGAATGATACATCCCACTATGGGACCAGCATGGGTATCTACGAGTTAGGAAGCCGATCACATAGGGGTAGTGAGTACACCTAGTGGAGATAGGGGCAGGCGGCACCTATGTAGATAGCTAGGGGTACACGAAACTACTATTATGATTACTGAGTTTAGTAGGTGGGGATCAACTTTTGGGATGTTTGGTATGGTGCAATGAAGTAATTATCTTATAGTGATTAGGTGCGCCGTTAACATTATCTTTGTTCATCTTGTTTCCTTTGTTTGCTCTGTCATGCCCATTTGTTCACAGTCATTTCCTTATTTACCAGCTTATGCCTTATCCTAGTTACTTTAATGATTATATTGTTAAAGTTATTGCACTTGCCAAACTTTATGTCTGACCCCTTTGTTCCCACCTCTTTTCTTCCTTTTCCTCCCCAGGTGCTTAGGGTGGGACTAGTACTAGTGGAGCTTGATTTGGACCGCTTTATCCCTTTCTTTTGTAAGTTGCTTGGATTGCTAAAGTAAAGTTCAGCCTATCTTATTTATGGCTATTTTATGTTGGGGTTATGTCTTTTATTTTATGTACTCAAAACTTATTAGTCAAGATGGATAATAAGTGTATTTGGTTTTGTAGTTGGTTTTTGATGTGATGTAACCAAACTATTTCTCTGCTGCAATAAAAGTTGTTTCTGTTTTCCAAGTACCAATATATTTATCTGTCTTGTTTACTTTTCTATTCTATACACAATAAACTCTCCACCAAAATTAAGGCATTCCCTTTGTGAGTGACCTTAATGGAGATGGGGTGTCACACGTGGTATCAGAGCTGAAGGTTACCAGAACAGATAAGATATTTTGAAAAACTATTTTTCAAAAGGCATTTTCATAAAGGATACTTTCAGAAATACGTTTTAAGGAGAGTACTTTCAAGAGAAAAGCTTATTTTAAAAAACATAACCCCCAAGAGCCATATATCTTTCCTTCGATTCTTTTATTTTGAATCTTTCCTTTTTTTGTTTCAATATGTCTGGGGATCTTAACCTTCCGGAGGGTGTACAGATACCAGGATGGTTTAGGAGGTATTTGGAGGCTAGGGCCACCGCCGCAGGCCCAGCAAATGTTCCTCCTCCCCCAGCTGCACCCGTTCCTCCTCCTCCTCCCCCCTCCTCGTGTTGATAATTTCACAAAGATATGCAAGGACTTTCGGGCAATGGGCGAAAAATCTTTTCGCGGGTCGGAGACGTTTGTTGAAACTCGAAATTGGCTAAAGGAGCTGGAAGAGTTGTTTGGAATCTTTGAGGTAGAAGATGGAAGAAAGGTCCAATTAGTTGCCTGGTTAATGAAGGATGAGGCCTCGTTTTGGTGGGAGGTCACTAATGGAGAGCGTCCAATTGAGACATGGTCGGATTTCAGGCATAGGTTTGAGGCAAAAAATTTCTCACGGGCCGAAGAGAATCTATACATGGAAAGGTTTTTGGCATTGAGGCAGGGAAATCTATCAGTGAAAGAGTTCAACAAGTTCAACCAGTTGGCGAGTTTTGGCTTGGACTTGATGAATACACCCGAAAAGAAGGCCCTGAGATTTGTTAAGGGTTTGAACGAGCCGCTACATGGGTTAGCGATGACCCACATCCCTATGGGGGCCACCTTTGAGAGACTGGTTGACATGGCGCTTATGCATGAAGAGGAGAAAGGCGCCAATGCTAATAAGGCACCTGAGAAGAAAGGGGATCAAAAGAAACCACAACAGCAACAACAGAACAAGAAGGGTGGTAAAGACAACAATGGCAAGGGAAAGAAAAGATGCTTTAACTATGGGACATTAGGCCATCTGAGCAAAGACTGTAGGAAGAAAAGGGGTTGTTTCCACTATGGCGAGGCACAACATCTGATTAAGGACTGCCCAAAGAAAGGGCAGAGGGTAAGGTCTACCTCTGGAGGGCAAGTTCAGGCTCTCATTGCACCAGGGCAGGCAAGGGGGTGGGTCCAGGCTCTCATGGCCCCACCGCTGCAAGAACGAGGTAGAGCGATTTCCGTTGAAAGTTTAGTTTATCTTTTTTATCATCCTATTCGCACACTCTTTGATTCTGGTGCATCGCACTCTTTTATATTTACTGCTTTAGTTGAGTCACTACACCTGAACACCAGTATAGTAGAGGATCCTTTAGTTGTTTCAAATCCAATTGGGGGCTCGGCCTATTTGTCGATGATTTATTTGGATTTGGAAATTTCTATACTTAGCATTGGGTTTAGATGTGATGTTTATGTTTTGGGCTTCATGGGCTATGGGTTAATTCTGGGCATGGGTTGGTTATCCAGTAATGGAGCCGTCCTAGATTGTTAAAAGAGAGAGGTTAGGCTTATGACTCGCTTGGGCAACACTCTCGAAATCTCTTGTAATACCATGAATTCTGTTATGCTAAGTTATCTAGAATCGCTTGATGCGTCTGTTGAGAATTTGCAGTCCGTTAGAGTGGTCCGTAAATACTCGGATGTCTTTGAGGAAGTAGAGGGCTTGCCTCTGAAGCGGGAAATAGACTTCCGCATATACCTAGTTGATAACGCAAAACCCGTTGCTTTACCCGTTAGACGCATGGCTCCAAGGGAGAGAAAGGAGCTTAGCAAGCAAGTTAAGGAGCTACTAGAAAAAGGGTTTATAAGGTGGACTATTTCAGAATGGGGTGCTCCAGTGGTGTTCGCAACCAAAGCGGATGGTTCACTTCGCCTATGCATTGATTATAGGGAGCTAAACAAGCTGACCAAGAAGAATAGGCACCCACTGCCAACAATAGACGATTTGTTCGATCAGCTCGTAGATGCAACAGTTTTCTCCCAATTAGATCTGGCTACCGGATTTTATTAGCTAAGAGTGGCTGAAGATAGCATTGATAAGACCGCGTTCAGAACCCCGGACGGTTTCTTCGAATGGCTTGTCATGCCTTTCGGCTTGACAAACGCACCTGCTTATTTCGTCGATTTGATGAGTAGAGTGTTCCGGGAATTTCTCAATAAATTTGTGGTGGTCTTTGTAGATGATATTCTGATTTTCTCGAAGAATGAGGAAGGGCATGCTTTGCATTTAAGGGAAGTCATGGATACTCTCTGTGCACATCAGTTGAAAGCAAAATTCTCCAAGTTCCACTTCTGGAGAGAAGAAGATTTTTGGGGCATGTGGTGTCCAAAGAAGGGTTAGCTATGGACCCCACAAAAGTAGTTGCAGTCCAGGATTGCAAGGTTCCAAAGAATGCAACTGAAGTCTGAAGTTTTCTTGGACTAGCTGGCTTTTATCGCAAGTTCATTAAATACTTTGCGAAAATCTCAGCTCCACTTACAAGGTTAATGAAGAAGAACCTGACTTTTACTTGGGATTTGGATTGCGAAGTCGCTTTCCAATGGTTGAAGAGGGCTCTGGCAACAACTCCAGTTTTGACATTACCAGATGGGAGCAAGATTTTTACGGTATGCACAGATGAATGCGGCATGGGACTAGGCGCTGTTTTGATGCAAGAGGGGAAGGTAGTAGCTTATGGTGGAAGGCAGTTGAAAGTGCATGAGAAAAACTACCCAACCCACGATCTAGAGTTAGCAGCCATCGTTTTTGCGCTTAAGTCTTGGCGCCACTATCTCTTAGGTAAGAAATTTGAATTGTATACTGACCATAAATCTTTGAAGTACCTTTTCTCGTAGAAAGACCTCAATCTAAGGCAGCAAAGATGGATGGAGTTTCTTGGCTGGTACGACTTTGAGATCTCCTATACTCCTGGCAAGGGCAATGTAGTCGCAGACGCCTTAAGTAGAAAGAAGCTGACCTTAAGTCCTCTCTTTGTAGAAAGGAAAAGTTTGGAGTACATAGAAAATTTTGATTTTAGACCCTTTGTTGATTATGTGACTGGCTTGATGGCAATGCTAGAGGTGCGGCCTACTTTGTTGGACTCAATAGGAACCGCGCAACGTGAAGACCCTCAGCTAGTTGATGTGATAGATAAGCTGATTAGGGGAAAGACTTCTAGTCACCTCAATAGATACTCCATCGATGATAAGGGTTGGTTGAGACGGGATGTAAGACCAAGCGTCCCACAAGCAAGAGATTTAGTGAAGATGGTTCTGGAAGTAGCATGCCATTCCAAGATGACCATACACCCCGGTTGAGACAAGATGTATAAGGATATCAAAATAGTTTTCTTTTGGAATGGCCTGAAGAAGGATGTAGCTGAATTTGTTTCGAAATGCATGATATGCCAGCAAGTCAAGGCGAAGCAGAAGAAGCCTGGTGGTTTGCTTCATCCTCTAGAAGTTCCGCAATGGAAACAGGAAAGCATCTCAATGGACTTTGTTGATAGGTTGCCTAGGTCAAGAAGGGGCAATACCGGTATTTGGATAATAGTGGACAGGCTCATGAAAAGCGCTCATTTTATACCTGTCAAGAGTAGGAGGACCGCCTCGTCTTTAGCCTCCATTTATCTTAAGGAGATATTCGACTCCATGGGATACCCTCCAGCATAGTGAGTGATCGAGACCCTATCTTTGCAAGCGAGTTCTGGAGGAGTTTGCAAGAGGCTGTAGGCACACAAATATGTTTAAGCACAGCCTATCACCCTCAAACCGATGGTCAGCCAGAAAGGGTGAACAGAGTACTGGAAGATCTTTTAAGACTGTGCATTCTTGACTTTGGAGGATCTTGGGAGGATCATCTCCCTTTTGTGGAATTCACTTATAACAATAGCTAACAAGCCACTATAGGCATGGCACCCTTCGAAGCTTTATATGGAAGGCCATGTCGATCAACAACTTGTTGGTGGGAGTCTACAGATAAACTTATACTTGGGCCGGACATGATTAGAGAGACTTCAGAGAAAGTGGACTTGATACGAAGGAGAATGAAGACTGCCCAAGATAGACATAAATCCTACGCAGACAGGAGAAGGACAGACCTTGAGTTTTAGGTTGGGGATAAGGTGTTCCTTAAAGTATCTCCTTTGAGGAATGTCATCCGCTTTGAGTCCGTAGGAAAGTTGGCACCACAATTTGTAGGGCCATTTCCTACCATCGAAAGGATTGGGACGATGGCCTACAGAGTAAAGCTACCTGAAAGACTGGCTGGAGTTCATAACGTTTTTCATGTCTCTCAGCTACGAAAGTGCTTACACGAGTCAGCAGAAGTTATGGAGCCAAGCATACTAGAGGAAGTCGAAGTGGAACAAGAAGCAACTGTGAGGAGAACTAGTATCTTGGGGATGGAAATAAAAAAGCTACGCAACCGTGAAGTCAAGCTTGTCAAAGTTCAATGGAGCGACGCTGAGGAAGATGCGACTTGGGAGACTGAGGCTAAAATACGTGCAGCATACCCTTTTCTTTTTGAGGGTACATCTTTGATCTCTTTTTCCTTAAGTTTATTCAAGCTTGTATCTACCATTTTAGTGTATCTCCTCGGTCATATTCTTTATCCTTAGGTAGAGACCAATGGATGTAAACATGTATTTGAAACATGTTATGATTGATGGATGCTAGTGGATGCAAGTGTTTGCTAGTGGTTGCTCGTGGATGCATATACACACACATTAGGCACTAGGTCGTCTCAATCACTTTCATACTGCATATGAATGTGTACTTATTTAGGTTAATGGATGTATAATGGTTGTGTTATCATATGGATGCTGCATTCGGATGAATGGTTGTGCACGTATGTAGAAATAATATGTATCATTAGGAATCTTTTGCATACATAATGGACGCAAAACACTATCATAATTTGCATTAAGGAGATCAACTGAATCAGTAGACCGCCTGATTTTGCATTAGATACGGACATGTACACACACTGTGCATATAAACATGAAAACATTAGAAGTCTTTTAAGGACAATGGATGCCTGTGTTTGTTGGTTGAGTAGATGGACGATTGGATGGTAGGATATGTATTCTTCGTGACTTGAAGATTTCGGGGTCGAAATCCTTTAAGGAGGGGAGAATGTAACACCCCGTGTTTTTTGTTAACATTAAACTAACGAATTGAGGAACAATTAATTTTAAATGTGAGAATCAAGGGAAACGGGTTACGCCATTGTTTTCGTCTTGGAATTCTGGTTGAGATAGAGTCCGAGTTTGCGTAAATTGACTTCGTATGAAGAAGTTATGGTAGTCGATAGTTTCCAGAAATTCAAATTTAAATTCAAAAACGAATTCAGACTCAGAACCGGGCAGGGCGGGAAATTTCCCGCCCCAGGTCAGGTCGACCAGGGGGTCGACCTTAGTGTCGACCTACCCTATAGGTCGACCTGGGGGTCGACCTACCCTTCAGGAAGATTCAAATTAAGCACAATTCTGAGCTGCTGCTGAGTCATTAGGGCTGAGTTGGCTTTTTGGATGGTTCAGGTTGCTTCTAGGTTGATCGGATGGCCTAAATTAATCCTAATCTCTATATAAACACATGTAGACTCAAACCCTAAACCTAATCAAAATTAGAACCATGGCCGTCATGCTATCACCCCGCAACCTAGGGTAGCCGCCACCAACTAGAAGCAAAGTAAAGCTAATCAACTCAATTCAACTCAGTCTATAACAACAACAACAACAACGAATTTGTCTACTTCAAAGGCGAGCTAATTCAACTACAGAACACAGATCCCAGAACTCAAGACCTTCTTTGAGTTGTGAGTTCGATTTCTTTAATAAGATAATTAACAAGTTAATTAGGTTGAGTTATAATTTGGGTTATATGGCTGTGTTTGTGAATCATTGGAAAAATGTGATATTTTGTGAATATATGCTGGTTGTTCATAATGATAGTTTTTTTTGTGGATCCCTTTTTATATGCCCAATTACCTATGTTCAACTTGATTCATGTATGACATACATAGTTTTATGCAAGTTTGTGACTATGGCCTATGCAAGTTTGGGTGTAGATTATAATGCTAGTTTCTATGTGAATTGTACACAAGTTTACATGTGAACCAAGTAAAATGACTATATGCAAGTTTAGGTAGTAATTGGATTCACATATATGCAAGTTTACACCTTTAGGTTCAGATCTGTGACATACATAGTTTTATGCAAGTTTGTGACTATGGCCTATGCAAGTTTGGGTGAAAACTATATTCATACATGCAAGTTCACACCTTTAGGTCTATGTTTATATTCATGACAATACAAAGTTTATGCAAGTTATGTGTAATCCTTATTTGCAAGTTAGATCCATTTTGTGTGTTATGAAAATTTGCGATGTTTCTTCCCTTTTATGTGTTAGACGAATTGCTAGTCTAATATATAAATATGTCATGATAAGAAAACGAACAACATGGGGATGATGGGGGTAATATTGAATATACACATATTGAGAATTGGCATGTAATGTCCTTAAAAGGCATACAATTAATTTGAGGCAATAATTGGTATAATTTGTATACTTTAAATAAATGGACATAATTTAGGTGACAATTATGGACACAAGTATATTTGGAATTTATTGACAAATTTGAATAGGGATATTAATCCACTTTGGGGTTAAATAAAGATATGTAATAATTTACTGCCTGAGACACGAGGTTCGACTCGTTTGTGGTGTAAGACTGCTCGGACCCGCCCGGCAAATCCAGCAACCACAAACGGTAGTCTAATGTGAGAGGTCAAAGGCACGAATTAAATGCGTAACCATTGTAAAGACACGAGGTTAGGCTCTTTTGCGGTATAAGACTGCCCGGACCCGCCCGGCAAATCCAACAACCGCAAATGTCAGTCTAATGTGGGAGGTCTTTACAGGTTACGGTCCTAATGAATTAAGTAACACTTAACCAGATAAACATGTGGTGGGGCATCGGGGTTAAGTGGGTGGCCTTGGGTGGCTTGTGAAATACGATTAGAAACACTTAGGCAAGTAGAAACATGTAAGAAGACATGAATAAGAAAGGGTTAAGTGGGATGTACTAGAGGGGACCAAGCATAGGTGGGAAGCTTGTGTCAGGCATGGGGGCCCTTATCAGACCAGTAACCCATTAAGTATCTTTGTGGGCTCGACCCAAGTTGAGGACGGGACACGCGTATTGGGTTTGATTGTAAGAGGTACTGCAAGTCCAATGGGGTCATGTGCGTGTATGGCCCCGACTGAGAGCCGATGGAACTTTAGATAGGATACGCTCTATACCAGACTAATAAATAGGCTTTGGAACGGTATTGTCATATCTTGATTCCAGCCACGCTAGATATGGTGTTTACCGGGATGTCATGGCTAGCGAGCACAATTCTTGTACGGACAGTAACGAAGTGGGAGGACATCAGAATAGGCCCTACGTCCATCCGGGTTCGATTACTAAATAGGATATGTGGCATCGTGTTGTCACTTTAGGGAATGATACACCCCACTGTGGGACCAGCATGGGTATCTACAAGTTAGGAAGCCGATCACATGCGGTAGTGGGTAAACCTAGTGGAGATAGGGGCAGGCGGCACCTATGTAGACAGCTCGGGATACACGAAACTACTATTATGATTACTAAGTTTAGTAGGTGGGGATCAACTTTTGGGGTGTTTGGTGTGGTGCAATGTAGTAATTATCTTATAGTGATTAGGTGCGCCTTTAACATTATCTTTGTTCATCTTATTTCCTTTGTTTGCTCTGTCATGCCCATTTGTTCACAGTCATTTCCTTGTTTCCAGCTTATGCCTTATCCTAGTTACTTTAATGATTATATTGTTAAAGTTATTGCACTCGCCAGACTTTACGTCTGACCCCTTTGTTCCCACCTCTTTTCTTCCTCCCCCCCCCCCCCAGGTGCTCAGGGTGGGAGTAGTACTAGTGGAGCTTGATTTGGACTGCTTTATGTCTTTCTTTTGGAAGTTGCTTGGATTGCTGAAGTAAAGTTCAGCATATCTTATTTTTAGCTATTTTATGTTGGGGTTATGTCTTTTATTTTATGTACTCAGAACTTATTTGTCAAGCTGGATAATAAGTGTATTTGGTTTTGTAGTTGGTTTTTGATGTGATGTAACCAAACTATTTCTCCGCTGCAATAAAAGTTGTTTCTATTTTCCAATTACCGATATATTTATCTGTCTTGTTTACTTTTCTGTTCTATACACAATAAACGTTCCACCAAAATTAAGGCATTCCCTTTGTGAGTGACCTTAATGGAGATGGGGTGTCACAGTATCCCATGGAGTCGAACTATTTCTTTAAGATAAATGGATGCTAGGGACGAGGCAGTCCTTCTACTTTTAACAGGTATGAAGTGGGCGCTTTTAGTGAGCATGTCCACTATTACCTAGATACTGGTATTGCCCTTTCTTGACCTAGGAAACCCATTAACAAAGTCCATCGAAATGCTATCCCACTTCCACTGTGGGACCTCTAGAGGATGAAGCAGACCACTAGGCTTCTTCTGCTCCACTTTGACTTGCTGGCATACCAAACACTTTGTGATGAACTCAGCTACAACATTCTTCATGCCATTCCAAAATAAAACCCTTTTTATATCTTTATACATCTTATCTCCGCCTTGGTGTATGGTCAATTTAGAATGGTTCGCTTCTTCGAGAACCGTCTTCACTAAATCTCTTACTTATGGGACGCACAGCCTTCCTTCCCGTCTCAACCAACCCCTATCATTGATGAAGTATCTATTGAGGTGACTAGAAGTCTCACCCCTAACTAGCTTATCCATCACATCAACTAGCTGAGGGTCTTCTCATTGCGTGGTTCCTATTGAGTCCAAAAGAGTAGGCCGCGCCTCTAGTGATGCTAACCAACCAGGCACAATTTCAGAGGAGGGTCTAAAATTAAAGTTTGCTATATACTCCAAGCTTTGTCTTTCTATAAAGAGAGGACTCAAGGTCAGCTTCTTCCTACTCAAGGCATCTGCTACCACGTTGCCCTTGCCTGGGGTATAGGAAATCTCAAAATCATAAGAGGCCAGAAATTCCATCCACCTTTGCTGTCTTAAGTTAAGATCTTTCTGCGAGAAAAGGTACTTCAACAATTTATGGTTAGTATATAATTCAAACTTCTCACCTAGGAGATAATGGTGCCAAGACTTAAGCGCAAAGACAATGGCAGCCAACTCTAGATCGTGGGTCGGGTAGTTTTTCTCATGTACTTTCAACTGTCTGCCTCCATAAGTTACTACCTTCCCCTCTTGCATCAAGACAGCACCTAGTCCCGTACCACATGCATCCGTGTATACGGTAAACATCTTGCTTCCATCCGGCAATGTCAGAACTGGGGCTGTTGTTAGAGCCCTTTTTAAATGTTGCAAAGCAATACCGCAATCCAAATCCCAAGCGAAAGTTAGGTTCTTCTTCGTTAATCTCGTGAGTGGGGCTGAGATTTTTGCAAAGTCCTTAATGAACTTTCGGTAAAAGCCTGCTAGCACAAGAAAGCTTCGGACTTTGGTTGCATTCCGTGGAACCTTCCAATCTTGCAACGCGGCTACTTTTGTGGGGTCCATGACTAACCCGTCTTTGGACACTACATGCCCAAGAAATCTCACCTCTTCTCACTAGAAATGGCATTTGGAGAATTTGGCCTTCAGCTGATGTGCTCGAAAAGTATCCATGACTTCCCTTAAATGCCAAGCATGCTCTTCTTCATTCTTCGAGAAGATCAAAATGTCATCTACGAAGACCACCACAAACTTATTAAGGAATTCTCTAAACACCCTACTCATCAAGTCAACGAAGTAAGCGGGTGCGTTTGTCAAGCCGAAAGGCATGACAAGCCATTCGAAGAAATCATCCGGGTTCTAAACGCGGTCTTATCAATGCTGTCTTCAGCCACTCTTAGCTAATGGAACCCGGTAGCCAAATCTAGTTGGGAGAAAACAGACGCACCTACAAGCTGATCAAACAAGTCATCTATTCTAAGAAGTGGGTGCCTATTCTTCTTGGTCAGCTTGTTTAGCTCTTTATAATCAACGCATAGGCGAAGTGAACCATCCGCTTTTGTTGCGAATACTACTGGAGCACCCCATTCAGAAGTACTCCGCCTTATAAACCCCTTTTCGAGCAGCTCTTTGACTTGCTTGCTGAGCTCTTTTCTCTCTGTAGGAGCCATGTGTCTAACGGGTAGAGCTACGGGTTTTGCATTATCAACAAGATATATGCGGAAGTCTATCTCCCGCTTTGGAGGTAAGCCCTTCACCTCTTCAAACACATCTGAGTATTCACGGACTACTCTAACAGACTGCAAGTTTTCAACAGACGCATCAAGAGATTCTAGGTAACTAAGTATAACAGAATGTATGAGGTTACAAGAGATTTTGAGAGTGTTGCCGAGGCGAGTCATAAGTCTAACAACTTTCCTTTCACAATCGAGGACGGCACCATTACTGGATAACCAATCCATGCCTAGAATCAATCCATAGCCCGTGAAGCCAAGAACGAAGGCGTTACATTCAAACTCAACGCTCAAAATAGACACTCTCAAATCCCGACAAATCATTGAAAGATGAGCCGAACCACCAATAGGATTTGAGACTACTATGGGATCTGTAACTAGACTAGTATTTTGGTGCAGTGTTTCAACTAATGTAGCAGACACAAACGAGTTTGATGCGCCAGAATCAAATAAAGTACGAACAGGATGATCAAACAGAAAAACCAAAGTTTCAACAGAAATATTTCTACCTCTTTCATGTCCTGGTGCCATGAGAGCATGAACCTGCCCTCTTGCCTGCCCTAGTGCCATGAGAGCCTGAATCTGTCCTCCAGAAGTAGACCTAGTTCTTTGCCCTTGGCCCTATTTCCTCGGGCAGTCTTTAATTAGATGTTCTGCCTCTCCACAGTGGAAACAGCCAGTCTTCTTCTTCTTCCTACAGTCCTTGGTCAGATGGCCTGGTGTTCACAATTAAAGCACATTTTCTTTCCTTTGTTATTGTTGTCCTTACCACCTTTCTTAGGTTGCTGCTGTGACTTCTTTTGATCCCCTTTCTTCTCTAGTGCCTTATTAGTACTAGCGCCTTTCACCTCTTCATGCATTAGCGCTATGTCAACTAGTTTCTCAAAGGTAGCCCCCATCGGGATGTGGGTCATAGCCAACCCATGTAGCGGCTCATCCAAAACTTTAACGAACCTCAAAGCCTTCTTCTCAGGTGTGTTCACCAAGTCTAAGCCAAATCTCGCCAACTGATTGAACTTGTTGACGTACTCCTTTACTGACAAGTTTCCTTGCTTCAACGCTAAGAATTTTTCCATATATAAGTTCTATTCTGCTCGTGAGAGAAATTTCATCTCGAACCTATGCCTGAAATCCACCCATGTCTCCACTGGACGCTCTCCATTCGTGAACTCCCACCAAAACAAGGCTTCGTCCTTCATTAACCAAGCAACCAATTGGACCTTCCTCCCATCTTCTACCTCAAAAATACCAAATAGATCTTCCACCTCCTTAAGCCAATTTTGGGCTTCAACAAACGTATCTGATCCATGAAAAGGTTTCCCGCCCATCACCCTAAAATCTTTGCATATCTTTGAAAAAGTATCAACGCGAGGCGGGGGAGGAGGAGGAGCAACTGTAGCTGGGGGAGGAGGAACATTTGTTGGGCCTGAGGCATTGGCCCTAGCCTCCAAATACCTCCTACACCAGCCTGGTATCGGTATGCCCTTGGGTATCTTGGGTAACCCAGACATCCTGAAAAGAAAATGAAGAGATTCAAAATGGAGAATTTGAAAGAAAGATATATGGCTCTTGGGGGTTATGTTTTTTTTAAAACTTTCCTCTTGAAAATGCTCTCCTTAAAACATACTTCTGAAAGTATTTCTTTATAAAACGCTTTTGAAAAACAGTTTTTCAAAATCTCTTATCTGTTCTGTTAACCTTCAGCTCTGATACCATGTCTAACAACCCACATCCATTAATGTCACTCTCAAAGGGATTGCATTAACTTTCATGGAGTATTATTGGTGAGTAGAACAGAATATAACAAGACAGATACATATATTGGTACTTGAAAATTTTCAAAACAACTTTTATTGCAGCGGAGAAATAGTTTGATTACAGCAACATCATAAACCAACAGAAAAACCAAGTACACTTAGTAACCATCTTGACAAATTGTTTTCTGAGTATATAAAATAAAAGGCATAACCCCAACACAAGTAGCCATAAAAGAGATGAGCTGAACTTTACTTTTAGCAATCCATGCACTTCCAAAAGAGAGAGAAAGAGATCCAAGATCAAGCTCCACTAGTACTAGTCCCACTCTGAGAAACTCACGGGAGGGGGGGGGGGGGGGGAGGAAGAAAAGAGGCGAAAACATGGGGGTGAGACATAAAATCTGGCGAGTATAATAACCTTAACAATATAATTATTAAAGTAACTAGGATAAGGCATAAACTGGTAAACCATAACAAGTGGGCATGACGAAGCAAACAGGAGGAATATTCTGGCTTTGATCTTGTTCCTAATCACTACAGGATAATTACTACATTGCACCAATGTTAATTACACCGCACCATTACTAGTCACTCTAAAAGTTGGTCCCGCCTACAGAACATAACAATGATAATGGTAGTTTCTTGTATCCCTAGTTACCTTCGTAGGTGTCGTCTGCCCCTATCTCCACTAGTTGTACCCACTACCCCCATGCGATCGGCTCCCTAACTTGTAGATACCCGTGCTGGTCCCATAGTGGGGTGTATCACTCCCCAAAGTGGCAACCCGATACCACTAAAGATGCACGGCTTATATCTACACGATGCAACAACGTCTTACCTACCAGCCCGGGCCCACGCATGCACATGACCCCGTTGGACTTGCGTTGCCACTGCTAACCCGTTTTGACCTCTTACAATCAAACTCAGTAAGCGTGTTCCGTCCTCGACTCGGGTCGAGCTCACAAAGATACTTAATGGGTTACTGGTTTGAAACGGGTCCCCGAGTCTGACACAAGCTTTCCACCTAAGCTTGGTCCCCACTAAGGTTTCCCACTTAACCCCATTCTTATTCATGTCTTCTTACATGTTTCAACTTGGTTAAGTGTTTCTAATCGTATTTCACAAGCCACCCAAGGCACCCACTTAACCCCCATGTCCCACCACATGTTTATCTAGTTAAGTGTTACTTAATTCATTAAAATCGTAACTTTGTAAAGACCTCCCGCATTAGACTGACATTTGCGGTTGCTGGATTTGCCGAGCGGGTCCGGGCAGTCTTATACCGCAAACGAGCCTAACCTCGTGTCTTTACAATTGTTACGCATTTAGTTCATGCCTTTGACCTCTCACATTAGACTATCATTTGTGGTTGCTGGATTTGCCGGGCGGGTCCGGGCAGTCTTACACCACAAACGAGTCTAATCTCATGTCTTAGGCGGTTAATTATTACATATCTTTATTTAACCCCAAGTTGGATTAATATCCCTATTCAAATTTGTCAATAAATACCAAATTCATTGATGTCCATAATTGTCACCTAAATTATGTCTATAAATTACAGGTATTCAAATTATACCTATTAATGTCTCAAATTAATAATATGCCCTTTTTAAGGCCATTTATGCCAATTCACAATTATGCATTTTTAATATTTTCCCATCGTCCCCACGTTATTCGTACGTTTTAATATGACATATGTTAGACTTGCAATAGTCTAATTATAAAAAGAAAAACAACGTCACAACTTGCATAACACATAAAATAAATCTAAGAATCATGACATAAGTTTACATAGCTAATAACTTGCATATATGTGTATGGCTTTCCTATAACTTGCATATGAAAAAACTAGCATATGATTCTCATACAAAACTAGCATAGGAAATTTGCATAACTATGTACTGCCATGGATCTAAATATAGATCTAAACATAAAGGTGTGACTTGCGTTTGGATCTAAACATAAAGATGTGAACTTGCATATGGATGTAAACATAAAGATTAATGTCACACGTTTGCATATAAACTGGTATATGTATCTACATGATTCACAAATGTTTTTACATCCCATCTTGCATAAGATTCACATATGTCTTAATATCCCAAACTTGCATAAGATTCATATATTTTTTTAACATCCCAGAATATATAGTCCAACATCACAAACTTGCATATATAAGAACATGTAATCCAACACCACAAACTTGCATATAATTCATATAAGAATATATAGTCCAACATCACAAACTTGCATATATAAGAACATGTAATCCAACATCACAAACTTGCATATAATTCATATAAGAATATATAGTCCAACATCACAAACTTGCATATATAAGAACATGTAATCCAGCAGGTCAAAACAGCGTCATCTTTCAGATCTGCCTGGGGGAGGAGGGGGTAGATCGACACTAGGGTTGACCCTCGGTCGACCTGGCCTGGGGCGGGAATTTCGCTGCCCTGCCCTCTTCTGTGTTTAAATTTGAATTTTGAGTTTTTGAAATTTCTGAAGGCCATAACTTCTTCATACGAAGTCCCAATTCTGGCAAACTCGGACTCCATCTCGACCAGAATTCCGAGACAAACGCAATGGCGTAATCCGTTTCCCTTAATTCTCACATTCAAAATTAAGTATCATTTAATTCGTTACTTTAGGGTTTACAGAAAATATGGGGTGTTACATTTCTCTTGAGTGTATCGAATATATTGCCACCTATGATTGGGCCCATATAACCGTTATCCAAAGATACAGAAACGAAAGGAGAACAAATATGAATTTTCTCTAGATGGTGATAATACAACCTAATGGGAATGACCCACATAGCCATGCTGCCTGCCCGATTTTTGTCATTTCCTGGTTGTGAGGCTTGAGGCTATGTCTATCTTTTTCAGAAAAATCTATCCACCATTCACTTTGAATGCCACATCATCAAACCCATCAATTCACTAATCAATTTCCAAAAATATCACGGGTATAAAAAGCTAAGAGGGGCGAATTCCTCCGCCACAAAACATAATAACTTTAAGAGATCAATCGTACGTGATATGTTAGGTATACTCTGTCAAACACTCGTCCATACAAGTTGTCCTAGGACTGGACAAACAGAAAGCACAATTCTGGAACAGAACAACCCTTGCATTTCACTCTGTCTTCAATTGTCTTCAACATAATCTAATTTGCAGCGCTCAAGCCTATACAGAGTGGTTTTCGGATAATATATCCAACCGGTCTCTCCATATTGACAACGATGGTAAAAACACTTCGATAGTCGGTGATTTAACTATCAAAGTAAAAGCAAACATCCATTCCAATGTATAACTAAACGTCACACAACCACGGACACTTTTTATTCAACATTCGTTTTTATTATTCAAATTCCCATATCTTACTAGATATTTCTCAAACCCCGTTTTTAGTCTTTTCACACTTCTTGGAAAACATTCCTAGTTATTATAAACTTTTATTCTCCCATGTTCCAGAAAATATACGTTATTTACGTTCGAAAACATTTCCATTTTTTTTTACATTCTTTATTTTCTACACTTGGATAATATACCCTATCTATATTGTAAAATATTTCCAATTTCATTATGAATATTTTAATCTGCCAAGCGTTCACTTTTTAAAAACATTATTCACTTTAAAATGTGAATATCAAGTAACTCTTTATTCGAGTGATAAATACCCTTATCTTGTTTACCGAAATCTCTTCATAATTTTGTACTCCTATTCCACTTTATAACTCTGTTTCTAGGTCAACTTCTTGTTAAATCAATATCAAGTTTATAACTAAATATTGATTACATATCCTATTATAATTTATTGGTTTAAAACTAAATATTAACTTTCCTATCAGATTATGATTCCAAAAAAATAATTTACTTTAATACATTCGGCATCGTCGAATTATAGTTCCAATTCCTAATAGTATTATTTAGTTCTAATCATATTCCAAACGTCAAAATGATGTCACCGTTTTCTGAAATGATTCTCCAATTCTCTTTCTAAACTCATTCTTATATTTCTTTGGATAAACGTCGTTACTTATTACTTTAGAATAAGTGGATTTCAAACCGAACTGTTTTCATTCCCTAGGGAGTAGTGCTATATACAAAAATCATGTGTGACGAAAAGGAATTTCGCTCGATCCGAATCAGTCGCTAAACCGACCCAGACCGTTCGAAACACCCGATCATTTTGAGGACAAGACAAAATAGAACGCAGACGGAAGAACATTTCATTGTATATTACAATAATGCATCAGATTACAAGAATATACAGAGTATAAATGAATAAATATTACACAGAAATATCAGAGATTACAATAAATTACATAGCAGCGGAAAATAATACAATACACAACTAGAAATGGATATACGGATACAAAGCTTTCCGGATATCGTTCCAGCTGTAAACCAGGATCCTGTGAATATAAATCTGCAAAACCAAAACTACTAGCTGCCAATAGGGGCACCCAGAGTTTAGGTCAAAACAATAAACTCCAGGTCAGTCATGGGACTGGTGTGAGAACTAAAACAGTTAATCTTTATTTTTAAAGTTAGGTAAATCAAGGGACCACGCCGTATAACACGGAACGGGTTTCCTCCCAAGAATACCAGTGCATACAACAACAGCGCAATGCTAAATAAAGAAAAATGAAGCTATTATAAGACCCAGTTCCCATCACACAATGCAACGCAAGCCGGAGGATAGGGTTTTTACCTTATAATAGCCAAGAATGCTTGATACGTTTAAAAGAAATCATTTGATACTATTATAAGTGTATAGTGTATAAAACAACTTCAAACCATAAGTATCAATCATAGGCGGCATGAATGCCCCATACCACTATGTCGCCATATATAGGTTATACAATCAAAATCGCAAAGTCACGTATTTGGATATTGGATTTCCATCTATGAACCGAGGCAAAAGATAGTCCTCACCGACTTCGAGACTCTCTAGCTCGAGCCTCAGGGTCAGAGCGCATCGACCCTTGGATCCTCAGGGCCAGTCCACCGATGTGGATTAAACTTAAACCCTGAACATGCGTTTCCCCGCCCTATGGGGCGTAAATGAGCCAACGAATGACTCCATTGGACCCGGATCGTCCAATCAAACCGAGGCGCCTCGCAACAGCAACAACCACATAAGTCAAACTCGTTAGGGCGTGTAAAACCACTGACGCCACTTCTAGCTAGAAAGAAACGCATGCCCTCCCTGACGTCCTCTCTCGTTTTTGGTTCATACCGGGTGTGAAACTCGCGAATCAACGTTACACAAAGCTATGCCACAAAGGCCATGCTTTGATCATCAACCACAAGACTTTGCTTTTCAACAGAAGCCTTGATCATTTGCCACTTAGGCATGCCAAATAGGCAATTCACTCCATGCGTTTGATATCCATCAATATATAACCCCTGAGCTCGTACGTCTCAGAGAAGGGCGTTAAGCTAGAGAATAAATTCTCCGCCGCCAAACAGATATATATTTAATAGAGATCAATCACACGGACTAAAATCCAATGTCAGACACACAGTCCATTTACAAGTCCGTTCTGGGTCTGAACGAAACCGGAGGCACCTAGTACCCCGCATATCCATCAATCTCCAAGTACGTCTGGACGATCACTAACTGTTTCCATCTTCTTGGGTGTACATCCCAATCAAGATCATCAGTAATTATCCAAACGACGTGAAGACTTCCGGTCTTCGACCACCGTCTTCATCTTCGACTTATCGTCGTATCAGTTATTCAGAATGGGATAAACCCGGTCTTTCCGAATAATTCGCGTATATTTAAAATAAGTGTTACACAAACACAACATACGCCTCATTCCAATTCAGAATATTCTTTTATTCACAAAATCACGTTTTTAGGGAACGGTTCCCATTAATTTTATCCAAGATAAATTCTTTAGAATTTATCCTTTAATCTTCCTTTGGATGATCTATCAAACCAAATTATGGTTTTCCATCTAGTCGAGATTAGCGAACCACATCGAAGTAATTATTTATTTTATTTCCCAATCCCAACCTATTCATCCCATGAAGCAAAACTGGTAATACTCCATATCTAATACTATGGTGTTATCGGTAAGATTAATTACCATTTCACGTTCAAATCTAATTAAAGATTTAACTACCGCTTTGGAGCAAAACTGGCGATACTTCATTCTCGCTCATTTCTAAATTTGATAATTTAGATTATAGATTTACATTTCAATCTAATTGCAGATTCGTTAAAACTCCTTTTATTGGGTTAAAGAACTAGGTGTTATTTAAAACACAGTTCACGACAAACCCAAATCACATTCTATTTATTATCGGGTTAAAGAACTAGTGTTGTTTAAAACACAGTTCACGATAAACCCACAAATCAATTCTAGTTCAATTCAAATCAAATATATTAGGAATTCCGATTATTTAAAACCCCTTTTTAAATCTAATTTATTTATTTAAAAATAAAAACCCGGGTTTTAAATTGAGTTCAAACTAGTTCATTTCGATAAAAATCTATTTTTATCTTTTCAAATATGGAGTTTTTCATCCCTATTTTCCTCAAATCACTTCTTATGATTTTACACAAATTATTGATATTTTTAATAATTTTATCAAGGCTCGTACAATCGATTTCCATCAACGGCCATCGAACTGCACTTACAGCGACCCTTTTCAAACTTGATTTGGACGTATCTCCAAATCCAACCATTAGATTTCGAATTTCTAATATTCGTTAGAAAGCTCTTTTCGATACGAACCCAACGGTTCTGGTTTTAGGAGAATCCGACGGTCGGATCTCCCGTAATGTCCGTTTGAAATAAATGGTCGAAATTTACGAACTGCCGCGGCGCGGCGCGTTCTATTCAGGCCATTATATTATATATATATAATATATATATATAATATATATTTCGTCGATTACCATTCAAAATGAATTTTATAAATAGTTTTGAATTCGTTCCAAAAACAATTTCAACTTTCATCTCAATTCAAATCAAAATTGAATCTTTCCTTATAAATTCGTTTTAAAATTCATTTCTATTCAATTCAATTTGAATTCATTTCGTTTCGTTTTCAATTCAATTTCAAAGTCGTTTTCTATTCGATTCAATTCAAATTGGTTTTCTATTCGATTCAATTCAAATTGTTTTTCTATTTGATTCAATTCAAATTGCTTTTCTATTTGATTCAATTCAAATTGGTTTTCTATTCAAATCAAATTCGTTATATATTCAATTGAAATCAAATTCGTTTTCTATTCAATTCATTTCGTTATATATTCAATTGAAATCAAATTCGTTTTCTATTCAATTGAAATTCGTTATATATTCAATTGAAATCAAATTCGTTTTCTATTCAATTCATTTCGAAATCGTTTTATATTCAATTTATTCGAAATCGTTTTTCAATATTCATTTTGAAATCGTTTTCTATTCAATTCATTTCGAAATCATTTTCTATTCAATTCATTTCGAAATCGTTTTATATTCAATTTATTCGAAATCGTTTTTCAAGATTCATTTCGAAATTGTTTTCTATTCAATTCATTTCGAAATCGTTTTCTAATATTCATTTTAAAATGAATAAAATCGATATAAATATCGTTCACGTCAAAATGGCGTCAATCTAATCAACACGGCTTCATATATTTCTATTTTCAAATATTTCCTATTATCAAAATATTTCTATTTCAAATATTTCTATTTCAAATATTTCGTATTATCAAAATATTTCTATTTCAAATATTTCTATTTCAAATATTTCGTTCAACACATGACTAATCTCAACGGATGAGTACAGTCAGCACATGAACTTTTATTTTATATTGATAAAGATGTAAATTTTATTATTAAAATATTCGTTCAGCACATGACTAATCTCAACGGATGAGTACAGTCAACACATGAACTTTTATTTTATATTGATAAAGATGTAAACTTTATTATTAAAATATTCGTTCAACACATGACTAATCTCAATGGATGAGTATAGTCAACACATGAACCTTTATTTTATATTATCTTTTATTTCCTAAATGGGAATGAGGCCCAATCAATCACCATATAATATTAATTAGATGGATTTTCATACATCACACGTATATAATAGCATTGAAAAATAATCAACCATCAACCAAAGTGCACTACACTGTATAAGCATCAAATATAGATATCTAACGCTTATAACAGCCTGTCAATCAATCGATCGACATATTTAATCAATCAGGATGAGTGAACTTCAAATTTCATCCCAACACCCGTGTGGGGTTTCAAACAATCAAACACAGATTTTAGTTGTGCAGTTGGGCGATGTGTAAAATTTATCGACCCAATCAATGTCCTTCAAATAGGTGTACATAAACAAACCGTCCGGTTTGTAAATGAATATTTATTTATTCACATTCACTATATTCATATTCTCGTTAAAAATTATATTTTTAACGATAAAACATTTTATTCTAACATATGAATTTCTATTTAGTTCATTCTTTAAATAAAATGATATTTTTATTTTTCTAACTTGTTTTTAGAAAATTTCGGCGGCATAACGGCACGATACTAGAAACGGGACGAGGCCTAGCCTTATCCCCGGTCTAGTGAAGGCCCACGCCATTCACACATCAATCAAATCATTCCATTTCACCAAACAACTCAAATTTCAATCAAATAATCTAACTAATTTTTGCAATCAAACAAACAAGTCCATGGTCTGTGGACGATTGTGTCGGGTGCTACTAAGCACCGTCTGCATCCTAGTATATATATATAACTAGAAAAAGAAATTGAAAGGTGAGAAATTCTCACCAATAGCTATCCAATACCACGACTCTTCTTTTATAGAAATCTTCGTCGTTCTTGCATCTTTGTCATCTTCGTTGCCCGTATTCTCTACATATGTAAAAATCACATTTTTATTTGCTGATGTCTCTAAAATAAAAATCACATTTTTATTTGTTCACTTTCAATTTGAAAATCATATTTTTTTATAATCGCTTCATACATTTAAAAATCGAATTTTCACTTCGCTATTCAATATATAAAAATCGAATTTTTTACTATGCTATTCAATATATAAAAATTGAATTTTTACTATGTTATTCAATATATAAAAATCGAATTTTTACTATGTTATTCAATATATAAAAATTGAATTTTCACTTCGCTATTCAATATATAAAAATCGAATTTTCACTTCGCTATTCAATATATAAAAATCGAATTTTTGTATTCCTACCTCTAATATAAAGATTGAATTTCTGTCTTGTCACTGCCTATTTAAAAATCACATTTTTATATGATTCTTCTAAAAACTATTCCATATCTTTTCAATTCTAAAAAAAATCATATCTTTATACAATTGAAAATCTAATCTTTGTATAAACGAAAATCGTCTCTTCTATTTTAAAAACAATGTTGATTTTATTTTCAAAAAGAATGCAAATTTTGTTTTCAAAGCAAATTCATTTTTGTTTACAAAGAAAATTCATTTTTGTTTTCAAAGCAAATTCATTTTTGTTTTCATGTATTAAATTAAATAAAAACTGATTTAAACTGTTGTTATATAAAAATAAAAACTAACTTGCAAATTAAATGAAAAGAAGGTAGAAAAGCTTACGTCTTCCAGAAGGGGAGTGTTCGCAGGTGGTTGGGGAGGAAATGGCGCGCCACCGCGATGGGAGGCGTCAGATCGGCTTCAGTTGGCCGGCGGTGACCCAGGGGAGGAGGCGCTGGCGATTCCCGTTCGTTTTGGGCTAGGGCATGGAGAGATCGACTGCTTCGAGGGGAGGAGAGGGGGAGGTGAGCGCGAGAGCAGGGGTGGTGGCAGGCGAACGTCGGAGTTGGGGGAGGAAGTCTCGGGGTTTCCATTTTTTTTTGTTATTCTGAAAGTGTTTTGAATCGGGGGGGGGGGGGGGGAGGGGGGGGCTGAGCAATGATAAGAGGAAAGGAGAGAGAAATTAATTTTTTTTATTAATTTAAAATTCAAAAAGTTGACTTTTACATACGACCTCTAATTGAGGCCCACCGCCTGTCGTCCATAGCGTTTCACCCCCATTCTGAACACAATGGGATATGTATCGCAAGCTGATTCGACTGTTTCGATCAGTTTTTGTCAAAATCAACATATAACTCTATATATTGAATTTGAACGCGCATTTCCATTTACTGGGGTCACATACTAACTAGAAAAATTCCAGAAAAAATATTTTCTAGCTTCGTATTGACGATACGGTCCTAACAAAACTAGTTTCGTCGAATTCTGAGACCGTTTGAAAAATGGTCAATTTCCAGTCGATTAAAATCAACTGAAACTGGTCAAACGCGTTTTCCTTTGCCATGCTCACATATTGAATCGAAAAATTATGAAATTTGAAATCTAGCAATAACTTTACATCCCGGATCCAACAAAAGTGGTTTCGTCGAAATCCGAGGTCGTTTGCAAAATTTCCATTTTTAAGGGCCTGAATTCTATAGCGACTATTCAGAATTTTCAATTGGACATATCTTTTGATTTCCGCTATGAAATTTTGATTTTTCGGATTCGTTGGAAAGATATTCTCAATTAGATTCCATTATTTTTGGTTTCACTAAAATCCGGATTGTTTTGCACCCGGTACATTCATTTGAAGTTTGAAATTGAATTATCGAACTACCGCGCCATTTTCAATTCCTTTTATAAATATAAATAATTATTTATATTCCAACGACGATCTATATAAATATATTCGTTTGAATTCTATTCAAAATAAATTTCTCGTCGATATTATTTAAAATAATTTCTTTCAAATAATCAAAATTCGCTAAAATTGCCAAAATAAAAATTTTAAACTGGCCCAGATTTTCGGGTTGTTACATCATGCTTAAGCTTGGTCAAAAACGTTAGTTTATCGTTATAGTTCAAAAACTTGTCGTATGTTGTAATATTCCTTTTTATAACTCATCTTGACATAACAGTCACGCTTAAGCCTAGTCAACAACGTTATTTTATCGTTATAGTTCAAAACTTGCAATGCGCTGTTATATTCCACTTTATGACAAATCTCGATGTCTCTTTCCGTTACAAACTAATATCATCCCTCGATAATAGTGAAGTCATTCAAGTTGGGGTATTTTATTTACCTCTCAGACCTTGATCAACAACGTTCGTATCTCAAAATAAATATACGTCCGTAACTCTAAACTCCTTATTACTTATAATATTCATTAACCATATTTCTTGCTTAATTTGAATATGGTTTACGATGCCATATACTTATTCTGGAACTCGGTTGTTTACAACTACTTATATTAAACATTAACTCTTCGCTCCGTCTTCCTTATACAATTCCATTTGAAACTTCTCTTATCAAAAATCAATAACGTTCTTCATTATTATACCCAATTCAAATAAATATCTTATTACAATCCAATACCATATTAAATGAAATCCATTTAAGAACCAAATACTTTAATTAGATAGTGATTAACTTGATCATTTGCTAAAGTAAAACAGTTTACTTCATTATTAATAAACAATACTAATTATGCTAGTTCAATAATTATTTAAACTTCATTAATCAAAAAGGTAATTAAATCTTATTTATTTTGATTAATTTATTTACAAACTATTTTCATTAGATTAATTGAAGGCCAATTAATCTAATAATCATTTTCCAAATAAACAGTTGATTAAATCAACTTTATCCCATCAGTAAATTCGTTAACTGATTTTAATTACTTCTTATCTTTAGATTAATATAATTAATATAATAATATTTTTTAACTGTGTTGCTTTAAAATAATTATCCAAATTATTCACCCGTGGGATAATTACATCTTAATAACTTATTTAAATGTCAAATAATCGTTTATATTTACTTTATAAAATGAACTATAAAATACCAGTTTATAATAGAATTTCTATTATAGTTTAAATCTTCGCTTAAATTATAAAAATATAATTTTTATAATTATCTTTGTTGATTTTCCTGATGGTCAATCAACTTCTTAACCAAACGATGGATTTATGCTCAGTTGCTGCCACTTTCTTGATCGATATTGTCTACTGATATAATCAATATCCACACAGGGTTTAAATGTCATTTAGGTTCAAACAGTGCATATAAAGCAAACAGTGCGTATAAATATTGAGGAATCCGGTTGGATTCCTCCAACCGGCTTCCTGCATCCACAATGTTAGTCCAAACAATTTACACTAATTCCATACTAGGGAATCTTATAACAGATGGAATCAGGATCTAATCCATGATGTGTACATATGCAATGATATGTATATTTCAACCAATTTAATTGTAATCTACCTAAATGACCATCACACAACATTTAACCATTATTTATCACTATTAAAATATAATTAAAATATTTTAAAATAAAACAAAGTGAGTGAATTTACTCACCTTCTCGCGTTAACTGTTAAATAACGATTTGCATTAGTAAATCTGATCAGGTGTTTTATTCTGTCTTCTTCTGATAATTCGAAATAGTGGTTCCCTTGATTCCTAGTCTAGACAAACGCTGCTTCCTGTTTTCTTCTCCTGTACACGAATCCTACCTTACTGCGGTATCCGTCTTCCACATATCCTTCTGCTCAAGCATTTCAACTGTGCTACCCATTTCTAGTAGTTTTAATTTGGGCAACATTCCCACCGTGCAACATTTCAACGTGCTCACCCATTGTTTTCTCTTTTCTAATTTGGATCCTTACTGGCACAACGTGACCCACCTCCATGTTCATACTTTCTTCCACAAGGAACACTTCATCTCCCAGTATCTCATACGCACTAGTAAACCCATTTCCAGAAAATGTTCGCACTCTCCTTCCCTTATTTCTTTGTTAAAACCATCACCAAATCCAAACGTTTTACCATTGATCCTAGACGAGCTACTAACGGTAAATAATACAATCCGCAAGACACTTATTTGAAAAGCTCCCATATTTACCATGCTCATGTTTCGGAACATTTCCCCTTACCTTTAAACTCACGCAACTTTGCACTGCCTTCATGTTTACTGTGTCATCTACAAATCTCACTTTGCCTTCACTGTTACAGCGGCCAACTCCCCACTCAACGTCCCTTCTCGAGCTCAACACCTTGTCTCCACTGTACTGTTGAATCCATGCTTCAGATCGTCCACTACTACAGCCATGCAAAATCCCTCTCCTTTACGTTCACACACCTTGCACCTTCCATGCATGTACAAGAACATGCAGCGGCATCCCCTTTGGTTTTCAGCTCCTCTTCCAACATATTCCAAAAACAAAACACACTCTACCACAAAATCTACAGCAAAACTCCAATGCGCACCCCTATATTTAACTCCAACATCTGCTGCAATTCCGGCCCTCCTTCTAGTACGTCATCCTTCCATGCACACGTATGATACATCCATCACACTTGACCGCATACCCATCTGCCCCTTTTATATTTCGCTATCTCGGTCGATCAATTGAACTCATGGCTCACCTCCCTCTCATGAATTCAAACACACTTACATGTATGTCCACATTTCTTCTCGTTCAAGACCACCAAATCCATTATTGATTCATATAACCCATTCCCTCAACCAGTTTCGAAAATGATTCCATTGCCATGCTTCCCCTATCAAGCACTCTCTCCTCTCTCCTCGGACGCATAAAGATTCGCTTCCAGTTTTTAAAACAGGACAAAAAAAAGAATGAAAATGTGGATTTGTGTATTTGTTTACAGACGGAGAAGACAGCGAATGAGCTAGGTATTTATAACATCACAAAACTTGGCCACCACGTTTTAGATCTATAGCCTAGCTGTCCCTATATGTATTGAGTTTTCCCATCGATTTTTATTGGTTTGAAAACACAGGTAATGGTTTAATTAATTCTTTGGTACTTATATTGAAGTGTTATAGAATATGGTGGTAGTTTATATTTTCAAAGTGGTAGCCTGTGCAAAAAGAAAGGGTGTGCAGTTTTTTTTTCTTTTTCTTTACTGTTTTGATTTCGTGCGAATGGATGATGAAGACACCACAGTGTTTGCATTACATATAGATATAGAGAAAGCAGATAATGACAACGTCCTTTCAACCCCATACTCCGTAGACAATAGGCGTGCCATTTCCCTCTCGTTAGGCATGTGAGTTTTCCTTCTTTAAGCACGGTATGCCATGTGTTTTAGCTTTCATTTCCAATGTATAACTTGCGTGCTTCATTAATTACCAATACCAAGGCTTAGGGTATTGCTTATTGTCATAGGACATGGCCGGTAATAAATTTGATTAAGACTTTATTTCGTGAATACAGTAGCCTTGGTATGGCTACGTTAGTAGCATGTGATTTAAGTAAATAGATAAGACTACACATGGATTTAGGGTGGGTAGAGACATGAATAGGCATACAAGTGAGGACAACTTAATGCATTAAATGGGTAT
This sequence comes from Allium sativum, assembly GCA_030737875.1. NCBI lineage: Eukaryota > Viridiplantae > Streptophyta > Magnoliopsida > Asparagales > Amaryllidaceae > Allium > Allium sativum. The sequence continues at coordinate 941,423,146 of CM060909.1, read as the reverse complement.
AGCTAGTTGTAGTGTCTGGTCATTTCAAAAGTAGTGTATTTTATAGTGTTTAGATCCTTAATTGCTAAGGAAGAGCTCTATGCCTTTGCATGTGCTTAGGCCTTTAGGGTTGCAGGTCTGCCTAAAGTTTGGATTTCAAATCATAGGGTATGGTATGGTTTCTTAGATCTTTCATCTTGAGTTGAATGTACAACGTAGGATTGAAATCTTCATACTTTTGGTATGGAGCTTATAGCTTAGGGGTTGAGAAATGAGGCTGTACTCCAAAACTTAAGAACGAAGGAATTCAAATATCTTCTTTTATCTTTGTTTAATATCTGTGTGTTTGTTGGTTTGCGAAAATCTTGGAATTTGTTTTGATGTGTCCTGACATATATAGCTTACTTGTTAAGCACATAACATAGATATTTTTAGGTTATGTATTTTTCATAGCTAAGGAGACTTTAAGTAAAAGTATTGCCATGTTGAACGTCGTATGCTTGTTTGTCCTTCGTTTATTAATTATTTTACATGTCATGTTCAGTATTGGTGTAGAACTTAAACCCAATCGGCTAATACAATGTCGCTCACGTACAGACAGCTACGGACAGAAATAACAATACAGTCGTGTCCAGCAAGGTGCACCGGTCCCAAAAATATAATAATATCAGTAGTTTAACTCATATTTTGAAACCCCAAAATATTGATATAGGGTGCAAAATGCTTCAAATAAAAAGTTGCACATTTAATTATTAAAAATTTCAGTAAAATTCTAAAAATTAAATTATCACTATGCCTCAAAAGAATCTTATCCAAATTCGAATCCGATATTTAAATATATTAAATAACCGTTATGGTCCATATACGATTTCATAGCGACTTTCTGAATATTTGATTTGGACATATCTTGTAATCTATACGAAGAAATCTCCATTTTCCAATTCCGTGAGAAAAAGACAGTTCAACAGAATCCTACATTTCTTGTTTCGAGGAAATCCAATTAATAACGGGCCCTGTACACTCAGTTGAAGTTCAGAACGTTAAATTACAAACTATCGCAATATTTACGGGCTCGATTATATTTAATATATATTTTTATACGTTCAACTTCGTTTTAATTAATATATAAATCCACTTATGCCACGAATTCAATATTTAAACTGTTTTAAATACTCAAATACAAACCGATAAAAATGCGGGACGTTACATTCCTTCCCCCTTAAAAGAATTTCGTCCCCGAAATTACTAAGTTAGGGAAAATGCTACAATCCATATTATAACCAAGTTAAAAATATTTTACTTAATTTCTTAATTTCAGTTTCAACAAAACCGATTAATTTTAATTAAAATATTAATTCCTTCCTATTAACAAATACTTTCGGAAATTCTGAAAATTTCCTAACAGCTTGAATTTTCGGAGAATTTCGCCAATATCTCCTCTGCACGTCTTATTCAGTACTACTACAACTTGCCTCTCTGGGCTTTCTCCAATTCCAAAAAGAAAACAAATAGCCAAGCGGCTTCCAAAAATAGCTCATAAATCTCATACTCAAATATAATGTAAACTTGTACTTTTTTGGTTGGCATTTAACTCTATCTCTGCCATTTTGCTATCACTTTAACATATATCCAAGCATCCTTGGTTGATCTCCTGAAACACCCCACCTCTGTTAAGGTCACTCACAAAGGGAATGCCTTAACTTTGGTGGAGGGTCATAGGTACAAGACACAGAAAAATTTACAAGACAGATAAATTTAAGCAATGAAATTCAAATATTTATTGCATACGTTGTTCAATGCAAAAGTATTACATCAAATTGACTTGAAATAACTTCCAAAACATTACATCATAATTTCTGTCTTGATTATTTAATAAAGAAGAATAAACCATAAATAAAACTCCATAAATCCCCAAGTGTAGTATCCAAAAGCCATAGCCAAGGTAAGAGAGTCCCAATCAAATATCTACTTTCTTTTAGCTTGCAAAGAGTCTGACTAAGTTGGAGTATTCCCTCCTTGTGGACCTAGGGGGGAGACGGAAGAAAAGAAGACGAGAGAAAACGGGTCAGACAATAAGCCTGGTAAGTTCAGTGATTACTAGTATTTAAACAAGGAAAGGGATCATGATAGTGATAACAGAACATAGGAAAATACCCTAATATATGATAATAGGTACATGTGATCGCACCCATTACTATAATCTCTACACCTACTTAACCATTGGTTCAACCAGCCCTACGTGTTTATAACAAATGATCACCTTAATGATCGGCTCATACTCGCATGCATTCACATCCTATGTCATTCGGCCCCGCTTGACTGTAGCTACCCGTGCTGGTCTCACCATGGGGTGTATCAGTCCCTCTGGTGGCAACCCAACACGATTCAAGATGCACAGTGTATACTACTAATGCCCAGTGTCTGCTTTTTCCACTCCGGAGTACGTGCATGCCCTATACTCCGTCGGAACCTACACTGGCCCACCAACTGCCGACGTTTTGACCGCTTATAATCAGCCCAGTAATCGCGCCCCGCCCTGCTTAGTTCCATGGTACCATGATACATTTATGTGGGTTACTGCTGAAATGGGTCCCCGCTACTAGGGTTTTCTAATCAACATGTTTATTTGGTTAAGTGTCCAAGTTTACCTAACCCCCCCCCCCCCATTCGTTTAGTTAACATGTTGAATCGATTAAGTGTTTCCCTAATTGACTTAACCCTACCAATCCAAGCTTAGCTTTAATTTATTAAAGCACCAACCACTCACATTAGACAGGTCTTGTTATGGTCACTGGATGTGTCGGTCGGTTCCGAGCAGATTTACACCACAACTCAGTCTAACCTCAGGTTCTTTTTTGGCTTGATGCACTAACCACCCACATTAAACAGGCCTGGTTGTGGTCACTGGATATGCCGGTCGGTTCCGGGCAGATTTACACCACAACTCAGTCTAACCTCGGGTTAGTGTAACGACCCAGAAAATCTGAACCAATTTAAAAATTTTAAATTGGCTAAAATAATGGATTATAAATATTTAAAATAAATATTTTAAATAATGGCAATGAAAAGTGAGTTGAATCGACAATTGAAAATGAATATAATTAATTATAATTATAAACAAGGCTTGAAAAGGCGCTGCAGTTTCAAAAATTGAATTCAAACTTTGTCGGACTGTACTGGGTGCAGAACAATCCGGATTTTAGTGAAACCAAAAATATTTAAATCTGTTAGTGAGTACCTTTCTAACGAATCTGAAAAATCGAATTTTCATAGCGGAAAACAAAAGTTATGGCCGAATGAATCCTCAGAAGGGTCGATGTGGAATTTATATAGCCCGTGAAAATGGCCATTTTGCATACGACCTCGGAATTCGACGAAACCACTTTTGTTGGATCCGGGATGTGAAGTTATCGCTAGGTTTCAAATTTCATAATTTTTGAAGCAAATATGTGAACGTGGCAATGGAAAATGTGTTTTGGTCAATTGTAGTTAAATTGGATCGACCAGAAATGGGCTTTTTTTCAAACGGTCTCAGAATTCGACGAAATCAGTTTTGTTGGGACCGTATCGTCCCAACATAGCCAGATTTATTTTTAGGGAATTTTTAGAGTCAGTATGTGACCCCGGTAAATTGAAATGTCCGTTTAAATTGAATATATAAAGAATTATACTTTAAATTCAACGGAAATTGATTCAAACAGTCGAATTGGCCTACGATACATATCCCATTGTGTTCGGAATGGGGATAAAACGCTAGGGACGATAGTCGGTGGGTTTAATTTCGTGTTCGTATTAAAAAGTTACCTTATTGTAATTAAAAATATTAAAATAATATATAAATAACCCTTCCCTTTAACTACCTCCCTCTCCCCTTACCGTTGACCATTCCAAATCAGATCAAAAAGAAAAAAAAAACACGGGTTTCCCCCAAATCGAAGTGGCGACGCCTTCGTCATCGCCACCCCCCACCTCGCGCACACGCCGACACCGCCCTCCCCCACGACTACCTCACTCCGCCTTGAGAACCCCCCCTCTCGTTCTCTCTCCTCCTTCAGGCGAACTCCCATTCGCGAACTCCGGGACCAACGAGCACCATCGAAGACCGCGCCGCTGAGGCCAACGACCACCGCCCTCCTCCGCAAGCCCCCAGCCACCACTAGCGCCACTTCCGACGTCCCCAGCCCCCTGGCGCGCCTCAGCCCTCCTCCGACAGTGAGCCTTTCTGTCGTGACCTCCTGAAGCAAAACAGTGAGCGTTCCTTCCTCTTTTTATTTAAATAATTAAACACTGAACTTCCTTTTCAGATTTTGATTTTTATATATTTATATAACACAGAAAATAAACTGATTTTTATATGCGATATTAACATAGAAAGGTCGGATTTTTATATGTGATATTAACATAGAAAGGTCGGATTTTTATATGCGATATTAACATAGAAAGGTCGGATTTTTATATGCGATACTAGCATAGAAAGGTCGGATTTTTATATGTGATATTAACATAGAAAGGTCGGATTTTTATATGCGATATTAACATAGAAAGGTCGGATTTTTATATGTGATATTAGCATAGAAAGGTCGGATTTTTATATGTGATATTAGCAAAGAAAGGTTGGATTTTTAATGAAGTAAAGTTTTGATTTTTCAAAATGAAAAGATTAGATTTTTATACGAAGAAAGTTATGATTTTTCTTCATAGAAAAGATCGAATTTTCCATATGGAACAGTGAAGTAAAAATTAGTTTTCCCCAGATAGAAGTGGCGATAAATATTATATTTTTATAAATATGAAATTCGATGAAACAGGAAACACGTGTGGACGCCTTCTACATTTTAGAAGAGACCGCATATTTTTCTGAGCCTTCTGCTATTTTTGGTGGAGTGGAACCCAAGGTGAGATTTCTGTTTTAAAAACAATATGGAAAACGACGATGTATAAATTATATAGTCGATGTATGAGTTATATAAGCATTGTACACCTCATGTATAAGCGTTGTATAAGTTGTACGGTCGATGTATAAGTTGTATATGCGTTGTACAAATTATATATGTGTTGAAATAAAAGTGAATTGCTATATATAAATAAATATATATATATATATATATACGCCCCTCGTCCACAAACCATGGACGATATTTATTGGTTGAAATTGTTGTGAAAATTGATTGGTAGCGAATGGTTGTTTGGGATTGTTTGTGGTTGATGTTGATTGATTGTGGTTGAAAAATACCCGTTTGTGGTTGAAAAATATTTGGTTGAAACCACATAGGATTAGTTTGTGGAAATGAATTAAATATACATGCCGCCTGCGTGCGAACTAGATGCATGATCCCCATTGTCAAAAACCGCGAGGTTTTAAGGTAGAGCGAGGAGCCGTACTAGGGACAGTCCCGGTTTTAACTACCCTGCCGTTATGCTGCTGAAATTTTGAATAATATTCATGTGTTTGAATTATTTTCATTTGCTGAAACTATATTTATTCATTGAAATAGAAAACCTTCATGTGTTGAATTGATATTCATTCGTTGATTTGAAATTCATGTGTTGAATGGTATTCATATTTTGAAATAAATCGTTTCATAATAAAAATCACCTTTTATCGACTATATGAACTGTGTAAAATAATCTCGTTTTGGAAGAAATTGTTTTATAAGAAAAATCCTATTTTTATCACCTATATATACACTATATAAAATAATAGTGGTTTGAAATGAATTGTTTTACAATAAAAATCACATTTTTATTATATACATGAATCGTTGAAATGTGAAGTGTTAAAAATAGCCACTCGTTCAAATAAACATATATGAGTTGAAATATTCATTAATTAGCTAATGATATGATTTTTGCCTATACATGCAACGTTAGAATGAATGGTGTTTTTAAACCAAATGGAATCAAATATGGAGTTGAATAGAAAATGATAAGTGATAAGAACTATATATATGTACATGCATATTTATTGAACAGGTTATAGCAAAGGGGCTAGAGAAGAGGAATAAAATTTTGTGCCCGACAAATAGGTACACATTTACTGTTTTGTTTGGGTGATGATTTTATGAGCCTATTGGCTAGCCGCTTGGCTTTTTCTTTTTCTTTTTGACATGAGACGCCCGTGTGGCTATTTGAGAATTTTCCCAGCCCTCCCATACAAAGGAGGTTATGGCGAAATTTTCCAAAATTTTAAGGCGTTAGTGAAATATTTGAAGTGAAAACGATATTGAAATTGTTGAATGAACTATATTTATATAAATATATAAATATAAATAAAATTAAAACGAAACGAGGCCGTGCAGTTCGTATTTTGAAACCGTGATTTCAAACAACTAGTGCGGGAAATCCGACCATTGAATTTTTGTAACACCCCACGCCCGCTATGGTCACTCGACTAAGGGAATGCCATAACATCGGTGGAGTATTTTAAGTGAATATAGAACAGAAAAATTACAACAAGACAGATATAGGTAATACTTGAAAATTTTAAAACATCATTTCATTGCAGAGGAAAGTAAAACATGTTTGGTTACATCACAAAACCATAATAAGAGTCAAGTACAAAATATCCATCCTGATAAATAAAAGTACATAATCCCATTACATGAACTGATAGCCATAAAAGAAAGGGTAAGCTGAGCTCTACACCTATGGTCCAAGCTCCAAAAGAGAATAAAGCAGCCTGATCAAAGCCCACTCGTACTGGGCCCACTCTGATAACCCGAGGGTTGGGAAAAAAAGATAAAAACAACGGGGTCAGACATAAGTCTGAGTGAGTCCTATAACCCTAACAATACAATCATTAAAGTAATTAGGGTATGAAATAAACAAGGTACGGTACCTCTGGGGATAATGACTACCCTAAGTAGCCAACTAAACACAGGATGTACTAAGATAACCGAAAAGACGCATTTATCCACCCAAGGATAATTACTAGATTGCACCACCCCAGATCTACCCACCCAAGGGTAATTCCTACACTGCACCACACCAGTTCTACCCACCCAAGGGTAATTCCTACTTAAAGGTTGATCCCACTAAGTGTACTTAGTAATTTTACCCAGTAGTTTCGTGTACCCCTACATAGGTGCCGTCTGCCCCTATCTTTACTAGGTGTACCCACTACTCCCAAGCGATCGGCTCCCTACCGTAGATATCCGTGCTGGCCCCACAATGGGGTGTATCACTCCCCAAAGTGGCTAGCCCGATACAACAAATGGTGCACGGGTTATATCTACACGATGCAACAACGTCTTACCTACCATCCCGGGTCCACACACGCAGATGAAACACGTTGGACTCGCGTTGCCACCGCTACCCGTTTTGGCCTCTTATAGTCAAGTCCAATATGCGTGTCCCGTCATTCGACTAGAGTCGAGCCCACTAAGATACGTTTGGGATATTGGTTGAAATGGGCCCCCACAAGCTACCACCTAAGCTTGTTATTTTATCTAGTGTATCCCACTTAACCCCTTTTTTAATCATGCCCACCTACATGTTAAGGTTTGGTTAAGTCATCTAATCATATTTCAATTGCCACTTAAGGCACCCACTAGATTTCCACATGCCATCCAAAGCACTTACTTAACCCTTTACCCATGTTTAATTACATGTTCCACTTTGGTTAAGTATTCTAATCGTATTTTCTATTGCCACCCAAGGCAACCCACTAGTTTCCTCATGCCTCCCAAGGCACCCCCACTAGTTACTACATGCCACCCAAGGCACCCACTTAACCCCTCATGCCCCACTACATGCTAATATGGTTAAGTGTTTCTTAGTTAATTAAGATCGTAACCTTTGTAAAGACCTCTCACATTAGACTGTCTTTTATGGCAGCTGGATATGCCGGTTGGTTCCGGGCAGCCTTACACCATAACAGAGTCTAACCTCGTGTCTTTACACTTGTCACGTATTTAGTTTGTAACTAAGACCTCTCACATTGGGCCAATCATTTGTAGCCGCTGGATTTGCCGGTCGGTTCCGGGCAGTCTTATGCTACAAAAAGGGTCCGACCTCGTGTCTTAGTAGATTAATTACACCTAATTAATCACCCCCATAATTTGTATTAATTATCCCTACTTAATTACAAATATTTAAGAATATGGGTAGACCTAACTCAATAGGTAAATTCCCAATTCCATAATATGGGTAGACCTAACTTAATAGGTAAATTCCCAATTATGTCCATCCACTTTACGGTATGTTTAATCATACCCACTTCACACAATTTTATGTGTTCATTAATTTTTACCCCATCGTCCCCACGTAAATACGTTAACATGACATACTTCAAAAGAGAAGATCCATCATACACACAATGGGTTCAACTTATCATATCATTAGCATTATCATGGGTTAAAAAGGTGTCAACTTGCATATATGACCATAAACCCAACTTGCATACAAAACCAACCCAAACTTGCATGAATCACATATGTCATAAGGATGGTAACTTGCTTAAATGTTCATGTCATAGACCTATCATAAAGGTGTCAACTTGCATACATGTCATAGGTCTAAAAGGGATGAACTTGCTCATAGACTTATGTCATTCATAGAGGCAAACATGCATATGAACTTGCATCATAACTTGCATATGAACTTGCATCATAACTTGCATATGAACTTGCATCATAACTTGCATATGAACTTGCATCATAACTTGCATATGAACTTGCATCATAACTTGCATATGAACTTGCATCATAACTTGCATATGAACTTGCTTAACATGCCATACTTAGAGGCAAACTTGCATATATTATGCATATCATAAAAAGAGACAAACTTGCATAAAACCAAACACTTAATATGCATAAAACCAAGTACTTAGCATGCACAAAACCAAATACTTAGCATGCATAAAACCAAATACTTAGCATGCATAAAACCAAATGCTTAGCATGCACAAAACCAAATGCATAACTTGCATATCATGTTACATACAACTTGCATATACTCTCACATATAGTTTGCATAACATGTTACATATGCATAAATGTTCAACATAGTGGTTTGCATCATAAAACATGGCATTAAACTTGCATATGGCATAAAACTTGCAAAACACATATCATACAAACTTGCATAAACACATTTATCCACAAACATAGCCATGTCTTATCATATCCTACCATAATCAATTTAACAATTGATTATTAAAGCTATAGGAACTCACCACTAAGCTCCCATAAGCAAACCCTTGCCACAAATTACCCAAAAACTCTAGCCTTGAACATAAAGCTTGCAACTTGATGATGAATGCAAGCTAATGATCACTTATACAACTCAAAGATGCTTGTATGCACATGAAAGCCTTCATAGAAATAGTTTAGAAATAGGGTGGAGGCAAGGGTTTTGGGTGGAGGCCATGATCATAGAAAATTTTGGCATAGTTTAGTTAGGAGATAGGATTATGATCATTTAGGGCTAGCTTAGGGTCTTATTTATAGGATTAGGCAAGTGTTTTAGGCCTTTAGATCAACCCTAGGTTAGATTAGGACCCTCAGATCTCGGAAGCTTCCAGAAACCAGCCCCAAAACACAGCCCAAACACTAAAATGGTGCCCCGGGTTAAACCTGTCGAGCACCCCCTGTCGACACCCAAGTCGACAGGGCTGTCGACTTGGTCCTAGCCAAGTCGACTGCCCAGTCGACAGGGCTGTCGACTTGGGTAGGTAGGCGGGAATTTTTCCCCCCTCCGCCCAATGGCTCCAATTTTAAAATTTAAATCTGAATTTTAAATCTGTTTTGAACTTTGAATTTTCTGCAAACTTCAATGGGCCAAAACCGGGCCATACGAACTCCGATTCTCGAAAACTCGGACTCTATTTCGCGTATTTTTCCGAGACGAACGCAATGACGTAGCCCGTTGCTCCCAATTCCCACATCTGAGATTATTTATTCTGCAATTAGTGAATTTTAGCATTAACTAAAATTCGGGGTGTTACATTCTCCCCTCCTTAAAGGATTTCGTCCCCGAAATCTCTAAGCTAAGGAGAAGGCATATCCTACCATCCAAACAACCATCTACTCAATTCATCAACCACGAGCATCCATTGTCCTTAAAACAATTTCTAATGATGTATGAGCATATGCAAAAAGTGTGTGTATATGTTCCCTATCTAATGTATGAACATATGCAAGCCATGGTAGTGCCATGCATCCAATATGTATGCGAGAGAACCCTATCGACACATACAATATCTACATGAGTGCACAATCATTCACCAAAATGCATCATCCATATGATAACACAATCATTATACATCCATAAATATAGCTTCCTACACACAATTTTATGCAATATGCAATATGAAGTGATTGAGCCGATCTAGTGTCTAGAGTGTGTGTATATGCATCCACGAGCAACCACTAGCAACCACTTGCATCCACACGCATCCATCAAACATAACATGTCTCAAACACATGTTTCAACCATAGGTTTACCCTATCTAAAGGTCAAAGGTACTAATGAGAGGACATACTAAAGATAAGATAAGAACTAGACAGATGATAAAGGAGACGTTTAAAGGACATACCCTCAAAAGGAATGGGTATAATGAACGCATCTTCGCTTCTGTCTCCCCAGTAGCATTGCTCTCACTTTCTCCCCTTTTTCACTTTGACTAGTCGAACCTCTCTGTTTCTCAACTTCCTAATCTCTGACCCAAGGATGCGAGTAGGAGCTTGTCGAATAATCACCTCATGCTCTACCTTTACTTCTTTAAGCATGCTCGGCTCTACCGCCTCTGCGGTCTCATGTAGGCACTTCCTCCCATGGAATACATCATGTATACCACTAAGTCTATCGGGCAACTCCACCAATGGAAGATGCTCCTCCCATGTACCTCCAAAATCCAAGATACATAGCCTCAAAAGGTCTTCTAAAATATGATTCACCCTCTCGGTCTGGCCGTCCGTCTGAGGATGATATGCGGTACTCAAACACAACTGAGTCCCTACCGCCTCTTGCAAACTCTTCCAAAACTCTCTAGTGAAGATAGGATCTCGATCGCTCACTATACTGGAGGGTACACCATGCAATCTAATAATCTCTCGAATATAAACTGAAGCTAGCCATGGAGCAGTTCTCTTACTCTTCACGGGTATACGATGGGCGCTCTTAGTAAGTCTATCTATCACAACCCAAATTCCCGTATTACCCTTTCTTGATCTGGGTAACCTGTCAATAAAATCCTTCGAGATGCTATTCCACTTCCATTGCGGAACTTCCAATGGGTGAAGCAACCCACCAGGTTTCTTTTGCTCCGCCTTCACTTGTTGGCACACCAAGCATCGCGCGACATGCTCGGCCACATCTTTCTTCATACCGGCCCAGAAGAAAACCCGCTTCATGTCCTGGTACATCTTGTCCCCACCGGGATGAATGGTCATCCTAGAACGGTGTGCATCATCAAGAATAGTCTTCCTCAAACCCTCGTCTTGCGGTACACAAAGTCTACCGTCTCTACGCAACCACCCCTTACCATCTAGGGTGTACCTACTCAAATGGATGGACGACCCCCTCCTCATGAGCTTCTCTACTAACTCATCCAACTGTGGGTCGTCTCGCTGTGCCACGCCAATTCGTCCCAAAAGAGTAGGCCTAACCTCCAAGGAGGCTAGCAAACCGGGTACAAAGTCAACGGAAGGTCTAAAGTCAAACATAGAAATAAACTCTAAGCTCCGTCGTTTAACGAACCATGAACTCGAGGACAACCTTTTTCTACTTAAGGCGTCCGCTACCATGTTACCCTTGCCATGGGTATATGCTATCTCAAACTCATAGGATGCTAAGAATCCTATTCACTATTGCTGTCTTAAGACTATGTGCTTGGAGAGTCTCCAATACTTCCCTAAGATGTAGGGCATGCTCTTCTCCACTCCTAGAGAAAATCAGGATATTCTCCCATGCAAAATCGTCACAACTATCCATCTCTCACGCAGACCACCCTGGTCGAACTCGACATCCCCCAAATGCTAGCCCCAAAGGCCTAAACCAATATCAGACAAACACCCAGGGGATACCTCCTTCGAATTCAGACGACCTATGTGAGATGATACTAGTAAAAACGGCTAAATAATTAAGCCCTTATCCAACTCTGGATGTCCTCGCCAGTCTCGCTCTAAAACCACTGTTTATCCCATAACTGGCTTTGCTCAACCTATTGAGCACATACGAAAACTTATTTCTCTCCTAGAAAAGACCAAGATGTCAATTACAAAGACCATCACGAACTTATTTAGGTACTCCCTGAACACCCTTCTCATCAAATCAATATGCGGGGGCGTTCGTCAAACCAAATGGCATCACCAGCCACTCATAAAAACCACCCGGAGTCCTAAAACAGTCTTCTCTATACTATCCTCAGCCATTCTCAACTGACGAAACTCCGTGGCTAGGTCCAACTTGTGAAAATACTGAGCCGCCAACCAATTGATCAAAGAGATCATCAGTCCTCGGCAATGGGTGTCTATTCTTCTTTGTGAGTTTATTTAGCTCTCTTTAGCCTACACAAAATCTGAGGGACCCATCCGCCTTCATAGCAAAAACTACTGGAGCACCCCACTCCGATATACTTCGTCTTCTAAACCCCTTCTCAAGCAAATCGCCTATTTGCTTATGGAGTTCCCTCCTCTCACGAGGAGCCATGAGGCACACTGGCCAAAACACTGGTTTGGCATTATCTACCAGATATATTTGGAAGTCAATCTCCCGCTCCGGAGGTAAGCCCTTCACCTCCTCAAACACATCCGAGTATTCCCGGACCACTCTAACAGTTCGCAAACCCTCGACCGACGTGTCAAGCGATTCTAGATAGCTTAGCATAACAGATTCCATGGGATTACAAGAGATTCTCGAGAGTGTTACCCAAACGGGTCATAAGCCTAACAACTCTCCCTTCAAAATCAAGAACGGCACCCCTACTGGATAACCAGTCCATGCCCAAAACTAACCCATAGCTCGTGAAGCCCAAAAGCATCACATCTAAACTCAACGCTAAGTATAGCAACTTTCAAACCCAAACACATCATGGAGCCCCAATTGGGTTTGAAACAACGAAGGGATCCTCTACTAAACTGGTGTCTAAGTGCAGTGACTCAACTAACAATGATGAGATAAACGAACTCGATGCGTCAGGATCAAATAAAGTTCGAATCGGATAATAAAGAAATCCAAATTCCAACCTAGACGGTCCTATCCCCATCTGGTACCCTAGTCGTGAGGGAATACAACCACCCTCCAGGAGATTCCGTACCTTGCCCTTGCCTCTTTGGACAATCCTAATAAGATGTCCCATTCCTTCCCAAAAGGATAACTACTCGCCTTCTCCTTCCCATTCTCCGCTCATAACCTCCCATCAAAATGAGGTTTCATCCTTCATTAATCAAACAATTATTTGAGCCTTCCTCCCATCGTCTATCCAATAGGTACCTACCAGTCCTCCTTCTTCTTGAACCAACTTCTAATCCGACTAACGTCTAAGTCCCTTGAAGTGGTTTTCCATTCTTATCTATCTTAGAAAGATCATCTATACATGGAGGGGAAACTCAAAACGAGAGAGGAAGAAATTCAAACCGGAGAATTCGAAAGATATTGATATGGCTATTGGGGATTATGCTTTTCTTTCAAAAACTTTTCTCTTAAAAGACATGTTTTTGAAAATACTCCTTTCAAACATATTCTTAGAAAATAGTTTTTCTAAAAAATTTATCTGTTCTGGTAACCATAAGCTCTGATACCACGTGTAACACCCCACGCCCGCTATGGTCACTCGACTAAGGGAATGCCATAACATCGGTGGAGTATTTTAAGTGAATATAGAACAGAAAAATTACAACAAGACAGATATAGGTAATACTTGAAAATTTTAAAACATCATTTCATTGCAGCGGAAAGTAAAACATGTTTGGTTACATCACAAAACCATAATAAGAGTCAAGTACAAAATATCCATCCTGATAAATAAAAGTACATAATCCCATTACATGAACTGATAGCCATAAAAGAAAGGGTAAACTGAGCTCTACACCTATGGTCCAAGCTCCAAAAGAGAATAAAGCAGCTTGATCAAAGCCCACTCGTACTGGGCCCACTCTGATAACCCGAGGGTTGGGAAAAAAAGATAAAAACAACGGGGTCAGACATAAGTCTGAGTGAGTCCTATAACCCTAACAATACAATCATTAAAGTAATTAGGGTATGATATAAACAAGGTACGGTACCTCTGGGGATAATGACTACCCTAAGTAGCCAAATAAACACAGGATGTACTAAGATAACCGAAAAGACGCATTTATCCACCCAAGGATAATTACTAGATTGCACCACCCCAGATCTACCCACCCAAGGGTAATTCCTACACTGCACCACACCAGTTCTACCCACCCAAGGGTAATTCCTACTTAAAGGTTGATCCCACTAAGTGTACTTAGTAATTTTACCCAGTAGTTTCGTGTACCCCTACATAGGTGCCGTCTGCCCCTATCTTTACTAGGTGTACCCACTACTCCCAAGCGATCGGCTCCCTACCGTAGATATCCGTGCTGGCCCCACAATGGGGTGTATCACTCCCCAAAGTGGCTAGCCCGATACAACAAATGGTGCACGGGTTATATCTACACGATGCAACAACGTCTTACCTACCATCCCGGGTCCACACACGCAGATGAAACCCGTTGGACTCGCGTTGCCACCGCTACCCGTTTTGGCCTCTTATAGTCAAGCCCAATATGCGTGTCCCGTCACTCGACTAGAGTCGAGCCCACTAAGATACGTTTGGGATATTGGTTGAAATGGGCCCCCACAAGCTACCACCTAAGCTTGTTATTTTATCTAGTGTATCCCACTTAACCCCTTTTTTAATCATGCCCACCTACATGTTAAGGTTTGGTTAAGTCATCTAATCATATTTCAATTGCCACTTAAGGCACCCACTAGATTTCCACATGCCATCCAAAGCACTTACTTAACCCTTTACCCATGTTTAATTACATGTTCCACTTTGGTTAAGTATTCTAATCGTATTTTCTATTGCCACCCAAGGCAACCCACTAGTTTCCTCATGCCTCCCAAGGCACCCCCACTAGTTACTACATGCCACCCAAGGCACCCACTTAACCCCTCATGCCCCACTACATGCTAATATGGTTAAGTGTTTCTTAGTTAATTAAGATCGTAACCTTTGTAAAGACCTCTCACATTAGACTGTCTTTTATGGCAGCTGGATATGCCGGTTGGTTCCGGGCAGCCTTACACCATAACAGAGTCTAACCTCGTGTCTTTACACTTGTCACGTATTTAGTTTGTAACTAAGACCTCTCACATTGGGCCAATCATTTGTAGCCGCTGGATTTGCCGGTCGGTTCCGGGCAGTCTTATGCTACAAAAAGGGTCCGACCTCGTGTCTTAGTAGATTAATTACACCTAATTAATCACCCCCATAATTTGTATTAATTATCCCTACTTAATTACAAATATTTAAGAATATGGGTAGACCTAACTCAATAGGTAAATTCCCAATTCCATAATATGGGTAGACCTAACTTAATAGGTAAATTCCCAATTATGTCCATCCACTTTACGGTATGTTTAATCATACCCACTTCACACAATTTTATGTGTTCATTAATTTTTACCCCATCGTCCCCACGTAAATACGTTAACATGACATACTTCAAAAGAGAAGATCCATCATACACACAATGGGTTCAACTTATCATATCATTAGCATTATCATGGGTTAAAAAGGTGTCAACTTGCATATATGACCATAAACCCAACTTGCATACAAAACCAACCCAAACTTGCATGAATCACATATGTCATAAGGATGGTAACTTGCTTAAATGTTCATGTCATAGACCTATCATAAAGGTGTCAACTTGCATACATGTCATAGGTCTAAAAGGGATGAACTTGCTCATAGACTTATGTCATTCATAGAGGCAAACATGCATATGAACTTGCATCATAACTTGCATATGAACTTGCATCATAACTTGCATATGAACTTGCATCATAACTTGCATATGAACTTGCATCATAACTTGCATATGAACTTGCATCATAACTTGCATATGAACTTGCATCATAACTTGCATATGAACTTGCTTAACATGCCATACTTAGAGGCAAACTTGCACATATTATGCATATCATAAAAAGAGACAAACTTGCATAAAACCAAACACTTAATATGCATAAAACCAAGTACTTAGCATTCACAAAACCAAATACTTAGCATGCATAAAACCAAATACTTAGCATGCATAAAACCAAATGCTTAGCATGCACAAAACCAAATGCATAACTTGCATATCATGTTACATACAACTTGCATATACTCTCACATATAGTTTGCATAACATGTTACATATGCATAAATGTTCAACATAGTGGTTTGCATCATAAAACATGGCATTAAACTTGCATATGGCATAAAACTTGCAAAACACATATCATACAAACTTGCATAAACACATTTATCCACAAACATAGCCATGTCTTATCATATCCTACCATAATCAATTTAACAATTGATTATTAAAGCTATAGGAACTCACCACTAAGCTCCCATAAGCAAACCCTTGCCACAAATTACCCAAAAACTCTAGCCTTGAACATAAAGCTTGCAACTTGATGATGAATGCAAGCTAATGATCACTTATACAACTCAAAGATGCTTGTATGCACATGAAAGCCTTCATAAAAATAGTTTAGAAATAGGGTGGAGGCAAGGGTTTTGGGTGGAGGCCATGATCATAGAAAATTTTGGCATAGTTTAGTTAGGAGATAGGATTATGATCATTTAGGGCTAGCTTAGGGTCTTATTTATAGGATTAGGCAAGTGTTTTAGGCCTTTAGATCAACCCTAGGTTAGATTAGGACCCTCAGATCTCGGAAGCTTCCAGAAACCAGCCCCAAAACACAGCCCAAACACTAAAATGGTGCACCAGGTTAAACCTGTCGAGCACCCCCTGTCGACACCCAAGTCGACAGGGCTGTCGACTTGGTCCTAGCCAAGTCGACTGCCCAGTCGACAGGGCTGTCGACTTGGGTAGGTAGGCAGGAATTTTCCCCCCTCCGCCCAATGGCTCCAATTTTAAAATTTAAATCTGAATTTTAAATCTGTTTTGAACTTTGAATTTTCTGCAAACTTCATTGGGCCATAACCGGGCCATACGAACTCCGATTCTCGAAAACTCGGACTCTATTTCGCGTATTTTTCGAGACGAACGCAATGACGCAGCCCGTTGCTCCCAATACCCACATCTGAGATTATTTATTCTGCAATTAGTGAATTTTAGCATTAACTAAAATTCAGGGTCTTACAATTTTCCCGAAACCGCAACCGTTAGGTTCGCCTTGGAAATATCTTTCCAACGGCACCAACTTTATAAAAATCCAACGGTTGGATTGTCTGGAATGTTAAATTCAAATCTGAAGAAAAACAGCGCCAGAAACGATTATATTTATATATATATATATATATATATATATATATATATATATATATATATATATAATTATATTTAATCGAATAACGACGCTGCAGTTCGTATTTTGAAATCGAAACTTCAAACGATTGTACCGGGAGATCCGACCGTCGGATTTTCCCGAAGCTGGAACCATTGGATTCGTTTTGAAAAGACCTTTCTAATGATGTAAATTTTGTGAAGATCCAACGGTTAGATTTTCAGATATGTGTAAATCAAATCTGAAGAAAAACAGCGCCACGACCGCGTTATGGCCCGAAGCGTCGTTTTGAATAAATTGGCTATTTTAAAATAAATAAAAATAGCGACTAATAGTTATAAAATATCATAAGCGATATGGAGTGGAAATAGACTGAATTTGCTCGATTTATGTTGTATTTGATGGTTGAATGTGTTTGGTGTGAAAATTACATTAAAGAACGAAATTAGTGTTGTCGAATGATTTAACCATTGAAATAAATTGATTTGAAAATCTAAATATACGTGAATTATTTGAGAAGGCCGAGTTAATTCTCATTTCGAATAATTGACCGACGATTGAAATTCGAAGATGAAGACGGTGGTTGAAGACCGGAGATCTTCACCTCGTTTGGATGGTAACCGAGGTCCTGATTGGGAGGCATCCCGAAATATGGATAATGAGTGGTGATCGTCCAGACGTATGTGAAAATCGATGGGTTTGCGAGGTATTTAGTGCCTCCGGTTTCGTTCAGACCCAGAACGGACTTGTAAATGGACTGTGTGTCTGACATTGGATTTTATTCAGTGTTGATTAATTTCTATTAAATATACATCTGTTTGGCGGTGGAGAATTTATTCTTTTGCTTAACGCCCTTCTCTGTGACACACGAGCTCAGAGGTTGTATATCGATGGACATCAGTCGCATGACATGAATTGCTAGTGTGGCATACCTAAGTGGCAAATGATCAGGGCTTCTGTTGAAAAGAAAAGTCTTGTGGTGATGATCAAAGCACCGCCTGTGTGGCGTAGCTTTGTGTATAACGTAGAACCGCGAGCCTCACACCCCGGTATGAACCAGAAACGGGAGAAGGACCTCAGGGAGGGCATGCGTTTCTTTCAAGCAAGGGTGGTGTCAGTGACCTACCAGCCCTGACATTTATATACTTTTCACATATGTGGTTGTTGCTGTTGCGAGGCGCCTCGGTTTGATCGGACGATCCGGGTCCGATGGAGTCATTCGTTGGCTCGTTTACGCCCCAAAGGGCGGGGAAACGTATTGTTCAAGCATAATAATCCACATCGGTGGACTGGCCCTGTCGCTCCAAGGGGCAGTTGCGGCTATTCCTGTGGCTCGGGCTAGAGAGTCACGAATTCGGTAAGGACTATCTTTTGCCTTGGTTCATGACGGAAATCCAATTTCCCAATACGACATCGTGCGGTTTTGATTGTATATATATATGGCGACATGATATATGGTACCCATGCCGTCTATGATTGATAGTTATGATTTGAAATTGTTTTCAAAACATATAAACACTAGCAATAATATCAATTGCCTTTGTTTTATTCGTATCAAGCATATTTTGGCCGTTATAAGGTAAAACTCTATCCTCCGGTTTGCGTTGCATTGTGTGATGGGAACTGAGTCTTATAATGGCTGCATTTTTATAAAATACATTGCGTTGTTTAAAAGAAAGATTTGTTTTAAAGCACTGGTAATCCAATGGAGTAAACCCGTTCCACGAAAGTGGCGTGGTCCTGTGATTAGCCGAACTATATATGTGTTGAATAGATTTCTCATACCAGTCCCATGACTGACTCATAGTTTGTTTCACTTTCAAACTCGGGTACCCCTTTTTCTACATGGGCAGCCTTGTATTCAGGTTTAGCTGGTTCTTTCGGGATAGCTGGAGCTGAAGATGGATTCTATCATTTATCTCTTTTTATGCTGTTCAGCTCCTATTGTACATATTTTTGGTTTTTTTCCGCTGTAGACATTCATGTATAGTTGAACTGTATTTGTACTAAGTAAGATCCTATATACTGTGTAACTCTGATGATTACTTTTATCCAGTATATTCTAATTGTTCATTATCTGGTGTATTTATTTGATTCTGTTCTGCTATTATCTGTTTCTGTGTTATATTCTAAAGATAACCCTTGTCTCCGTGAGAACGGGATTTCGGGTCGTCTCAACGTGGTATCAGAGCTTTGGTTAAGCTTAGTTATGGAATATAACATTTGAATGAACTCGTCAGAAATAGAACCAGTAGTGTTCTAGGACGGGCAACTCAATACAGATAGGATCAGTAATATCCTGGTATGAGTAAAGCAGAATGAAATTACACCTTGATAGACACATTTACATTTGAAGTATGTGTTTCTATATTTTAAAATACCGTTTCTGTGACCTGACACTTGATCTGCTGTTTGCAGAAGTACTAGAAAATGAGTGTCAGAAACAGAAGGAATGCAGAACCGGATATTGAGGTCCTATTAATCAAATATCGAAATATGGGTGGAATACCGTTCTCTGGTGAAGAATCTATTATGAAGACACAGGCTTGGATTCGTTCGGCTGAAAAGATCTTTGAAGGTTTGAAGTTGAGGGATGACCAGAAAAGATTACTGGCCTCCTGGGCACTCAAAGATGAAGCTTTGTTCTGGTGGGATTCTGTTGTCAAGGATAATCCAGAAGGTGATATCACCTGGGATAAATTCAAAGTGATTTTCCTGGAAAGATTTACTCCTCCAGAAGCAATTGAGCGACTATGTGATGAATTTTCTTATCTGATACAAGGAGATATGACCATTCCCGAATATCATAAGAAATTCAATGAACTTTCTCACTTTGCCCCTCATCTAATTGAAAATCCAAAGAGGAAAAATCTGAGATTTATTCACGGGCTTCAAAGAAAATACCAAAACAGTGTAATGAGGAACGTGAAGCTCCCCTTTTCTGAAATGATTTATATGGCTTATCAGTATGAGGATCACCATAAGAAAAGAATGTTATGCGACGAAGAAGAGATCAGTTCTAGTGACAAAGCAGAGTCGGAAACTGATATCCCTGAAGCTAGTACGACGTATGAGATCAGTAAGAAGCCCAGTGCTAAGAGAAAAAGGGGTGAATCTAAAAAGAAACCAGTAACGACAACTGTATGCTCTAACTGCAATAAGCCAGGACATCTCTCGATAAGTTGCCGATCTCTAAAGAAACAAAGAAAGGAAGGACCTAAATCAAAGAACAAGGTTAAAGAAAATAGAAAGTGTAATCTTTGTCATCAAGCTGGTCACGTAAAGCAAGACTGCTGGCTGTCGAAAAAGACCAATGAGGCTCAGGTAAATGAAGTGGCAGAAACCTCAGCACCTACAGATAGTCAGGGAAGGTCTGATGTTTTAGAGGGCACGCTTAATGTCAAAAATATTCCAGCTAAGGTGCTGTTTGACACCAGCGCGTCGCGAAGCTTTATTTCAAAGAATGCAGCCAAGAAGTTAGATTTGAAATTGAGGAAGCTCAAAGAACCAATGACTGTCCAAAATCCGGTTGGGGGTTCCATCGATCTCAGTTGGATTTGTGCAGTACCTGTCTCCTTTTCTTACTATAAATTCCCTATTATCTCTATCGTCATGAATTTTAATGAATTCGATCTTATTCTGGGATTGGATTGGCTAACCAAATATGAAGCGGATGTTAGATGCGCCGAGAGAGTGGTAAAAGAAAGGCCCAATCAGGGAATTATATAACCATACCATGCGAAGGCCCGACTTCAAATAGAAAAGACTTCTGGGCAGCTTTGAATGTTTCTCCAGCCCAAATAGAAAATATCCCAGAAGTCACAGAGAATATTCCAGACCTCATCAGAGACATTCCTGTCGTCAAAAACTATGCGGATGTGTTCGAGGAAGTTGTTCGCTTACCTCCGCAGAGAGAAATAGATTTCAAGATCGCTTTGATTCCCAATGCAAGGCCGGTAGTTCACGTTATTCGAAGGATGTCCATGAAAGAGAAGGAGGAATTAGACAATCAAACACGACAGCTAGTATGGAAAGGTCTGATCAGGCCTAGTTTCTCTGATTGGGGTGCAGCAGTGGTGTTTGTCCCAAAATCTGACGGTACTCTACGTCTATGTGTGGATTATTGTGATCTGAACAAACAGACAATAAAGAACAAATATCCATTGCCCTGGATTGATGATTTGTTGGATCGATTAAATGGCGCACAAGTATTCTCAAGGATGGACCTAGCTACAGGCTTCCATCAACTTCGAATCGCCGAGGAGTGTGTTCCAATGACAACATTCAGAGGTCCCGACTTATTCTACGACTGGTTAGTAATGTCGTTCGGATTATGTAACGCTCCTGCTTACTTCGTCGATCTAATGAACAGAGTATTCAGGAGAGTATTGAATAAATTTGTTCTGGTTTTCATTGACGATATTCTAATCTTCTCTAAATCAAAGGCCGAACATGAAAAACATTTGGAACAAGTGTTGGAAATTCTGAGACTGAATGTATTAAAAGCCAAATTTTCCAAATGTATCTTCTGGCAAGATGAAGTAAAATTTCTGGGCCACGTAGTATTGAAAGAAGGAATCGCTGTGGATCCAAGCAAAATCACAGCTATTCAGAATTGGAAACAGCCCAGTACCCCACAGAAGTCCGCAGTTTTCTCGGATTGGCTAGCTATTACCGGAAGTTCGTTAAAAACTTTTCGAAGATATCTGGTCATTTAACGAAGCTTACGAAGAAGCACTCTAAATTCAAATGGACTCGAGAAAGTGAGGAGGCTTTTGAAGAGCTAAAGTTAAGATTAACGACAGCTCCAGTGTTAGCCATCATCGACGGCAATCAGGATTTAAAAGTCTGGACTGATGCTTCTAGAGAAGGCCTTGGCGCAGTGTTAATGCAAAGGGGTCAAGTGATTGCTTATGCTAGCCGTCAATTGAAGCCGCAGGAGAAAAACTATGTCACTCATGATCTTGAGTTATTGGCGATAGTATTCGCTTTGAAAATCTGGAGACACTATCTTCTGGGTGAGAGATTTGAACTATTTACAGATCACCAGTCGTTAAAATATCTGTTCACTCAGAAGGACTTGAATCTGAGGCAGCAACGTTGGCTAGAGTTCCTTGCAGCATACGACTTTGAAATAATATACACTCCAGGGAAAGCCAATGTCGTGGCCGATGCGTTAAGCCGGAAAAATGTAATGATTGCCAGTTTTATTATCATGACTTCCTTGATAGAAAAAATATCTGCTCTTCAAAAGGATGATCACTTCATTCAGAAGATCAGAGAGATAATTCAACAAGGCGAACCCTCGAGTTTTCAAGTAGACAATGATGGGATTTTAAGGCTCAAAGGTCGAATCTGTGTCCCTAACATTCCTGAGCTTCGAAAGGAAGTACTGGATGAATGCCACAAGTCAAAACTCAGTATCCATCCGGGAGTAAGCAAAATGTATAATGACATCAAACGCACTTTCTGGTGGAAGTCGATGAAGAGGGACATTTCTTTATATGTTAGCTGATGCCCTACTTGCCAACTAGTCAAGAGCGACCAACAGAAATTGGCTGGATTATTACAACCACTAGAAGTTCCTGGTTGGAAGTGGGAACATATTTCTATGGACTTCGTTGATGGTTTGCCCAGAACCAGAAAAGGAAATGACAGTATTTGGGTGATCGTAGATCGTTTCACGAAGACCGCCCATTTCATACCTGTCAGATCAAACAGAACTGCTCAAAGTCTGGCGCAGATTTACTTCAGGGAAATAGTTAGACTACATGGAGTGCCGCTCAGTATAGTCAGTGATAGAGATACAATATTCACTAGCAAATTCTGGGAAGCATTTCAAGTCGAGCTGGGAACGAAGTTAAACCTAAGCACCGCTTATCATCCTCAGACAGACGGTCAGACCGAGAGGGTGAATCGTATTTTGGAAGATCTATTGCGGGCTTGTGTTATAGATTTCAGTGGATCCTGGGAAGACAATCTGCATTTGGCTGAATTCTCATATAACAACAGCTACCAGGCAAGTCTGACAATGTCGCCATTCGAAGCATTGTATGGTAGACCGTGCCGATCCCCTGCTTGTTGGGTCGAACTAGGAAATAGACTTGTGTTGGGTCCTGATATGATTCGAGAAGCTGCCGACAAAGTCGATTTTATCAAAAAGCGATTACTCGCCGCTCAAAGCCGACAAAAGAGCTATGCCGATAGAAGAAGAAGAGATATATCCTTTGAAGTTGGCGACTATGTATATTTGAAAGTATCGCCGATGAGAGGAGTTATCCGGTTCGGTAAAACTGGAAAGTTAGCGCCCAAATTTATTGGTCCGTTTCCTATTCTGGAACGGATCGGAACTCTCGCTTATAGGGTCAAATTGCCTGACTGGTTGCCTGGAGTTCATGATGTATTTCACATATCCCAACTTCGAAAGCACGTTCATGATCCAGACTTGATCGTGGAAGAAGCAGCTCAACATGACATTGAAATTACTCCAGAATTAGCCGTGAGACGTAAGCCGCTAAAGATTATCGGCAAAGAAACCAAAGAACTGAGGAACAAGAAGGTTCACTTAGTCAAAGTGCAGTGGAGTGGAGATCCACGAGATTGTACTTGGGAAACTGAGGAGAGCATTCAGAAGGCTTATCCTAGATGCCGAGTTGATATCTCTGATTGACTCCGGTGCAAGGTACATTTACCCTACTTTGCATTACCATTTAATTCTCTACTCTATTGTTATTTTCTTTTCATGGATGTGCACTATTTATTCTATACTCTGAATGAGTTTAAAAGAGTATAGAAGGTGATTAGTATATTTTAGAAAGGTTGAAAACGATTTGATTGTTGGTTGTGTTGTGTGATTGTAGATTTATCAAACCACTTTCGACTTTGTTCCTTTTCGGGGACGAAAAGTTTTAAGTTGGGAAGATTGTAACGACCCAGAAAATCTGAACCAATTTAAAATTTTTAAATTGGCTAAAATAATGGATTATAAATATTTAAAATAAATATTTTAAATCATGGCAATGAAAAGTGAGTTGAATCGACAATTGAAAACGAATATAATTAATTATAATTATAAACAAGACTTGAAAAGGTGCTGTAGTTTCAAAAATTGAATTCAAACTTTGTCGGACTGCACCGGGTGCAGAACAATCCGGATTTTAGTGAAACCAAAAATATTTAAATCTGTTAGTGAGTACCTTTCTAACGAATCTGAAAAATCAAATTTTCATAGCGGAAAGCAAAAGTTATGGCCGAATGAATCTTTAGAAGGGTCGATGTGGAATTTATATAGCCCGTGAAAATGACCATTTTGCATACGACCTCGGAATTCGACGAAACCACTTTTGTTGGATCCGGGATGTGAAGATATCGCTAGGTTTCAAATTTCATAATTTTTGAAGCTAATATGTGAACGTGGCAATGGAAAATGTGTTTTGGTCAATTGTAGTTAAATTGGATCGACCAGAAATGGGCTTTTTTTCAAACGGTCTCAGAATTCGACGAAATCAGTTTTGTTGGGACCGTATCATCCAAACATAGCCAGATTTATTTTTGGGGAATTTTTAGAATTAGTATGTGACCCCGGTAAATTGAAATGTCCGTTTAAATTGAATATATAAAGAATTATACTTTAAATTCAACGGAAATTGATTCAAACAGTCGAATTGGCCTACGATACATATCCCATTGTGTTCGGAATGAAGATTAAACGCTAGGGACGACAGTCGGTGTGTTTAATTTCGTGTTCGTATTAAAAAGTTACCATTTTGTAATTAAAAATATTAAAATAATATATAAATAACCCTTCCCTTTAACTACCTCCCTCTCCCCTTACCGTTGACCATTCCAAATCAGATCAAAAAGAAAAAAAAACACGGGTTTCCCCCAAATCGAAGTGGCGACGCCTTCGTCATCGCCACCCCCACATCGCGCACACGCCGACACCGCCCTCCCCCACGACCACCTCGCTCCACCTCGAGACCCCCCCTCTCGTTCTCTCTCTCTCCTCCTTCAGGCGAACTCCCATTCGCGAACTCCGGGACCAACGAGCACCATCGAAGACCGCGCCGCCGAGGCCAACGACCACCGCCCTCCTCCGCAAGCCCCCAGCCACCACTAGCGCCACTTCCGACGTCCCCAGCCCCCCGGCGCGCCTCAGCCCTCCTCCGATAGTGAGCCTTTCTGTCGTGACCTCCTGAAGCAAAACAGTGAGCGTTCCTTCCTCTTTTTATTTAAATAATTAAACACTGAACTTCCTTTTCAGATTTTGATTTTTATATATTTATATAACATAGAAAATAAACTGATTTTTATATGCGATATTAACATAGAAAGGTCGGATTTTTATATGTGATATTAACATAGAAAGGTCGGATTTTTATATGCGATATTAACATAGAAAGGTCGGATTTTTATATGCGATATTAGCATAGAAAGGTCGGATTTTTATATGTGATATTAACATAGAAAGATCGGATTTTTATATGCAATATTAACATAGAAAGGTCAGATTTTTATATGTGATATTAGCATAGAAAGGTCGGATTTTTATATGTGATATTAGCAAAGAAAGGTTGGATTTTTAATGAAGTAAAGTATTGATTTTTCAAAATGAAAAGATTAGATTTTTATACGAAGAAAGTTATGATTTTTCTTCATAGAAAAGATCGAATTTTCCATATGGAACAGTGAAGTAAAAATTAGTTTTCCCCAGATAGAAGTGGCGATAAATATTATATTTTTATAAATATGAAATTCGATGAAACAGGAAACATCGTGTCCGTGTGGACGCCTTCTACATTTTAGAAGAGACCGCATATTTTTCTGAGCCTTCTGCTATTTTTGGTGGAGTGGAACCCAAGGTGAGATTTCTGTTTTAAAAACAATATGGAAAACGACGATGTATAAATTATATAGTCGATGTATGAGTTATATAAGCGTTGTACACCTCATGTATAAGCGTTGTATAAGTTGTACAGTCGATGTATAAGTTGTATATGCGTTGTAAAAATTATATATGTGTTGAAATAAAAGTGAATTGCTATATATATATATATATATATGTATGTATATACGCCCCTTGTCCATAAACCATGGACGATATTTATTGGTTGAAATTGTTGTGAAAATTGATTGATAGCAAATGGTTGTTTGGGATTGTTTGTGGTTGAAAAATACCCGTTTGTGGTTGAAAAATATTTGGTTGAAACCACATAGGATTAGTTTGTGGAAATGAATTAAATATACATGCCGCCTGCGTGCGAACTAGATGCATGATCCCCATTGTCAAAAACCGCGAGGTTTTAAGGTAGAGCGAGGAGCCGTACTAGGGACGGTCCCGGTTTTAACTACCCTGCCGTTATGCTATCGAAATTTTGAATAATATTCATGTGTTTGAATTATTTTCATTTGCTGAAACTATATTTATTCATTGAAATAGAAAACCTTCATGTGTTGAATTGATATTCATTCGTTGATTTGAAATTCATGTGTTGAATGGTATTCATATTTTGAAATAAATCGTTTGATAATAAAAATCACCTTTTATCGACTATATGAACTGTGTAAAATAATCTCGTTTTGAAAGAAATTGTTTTATAAGAAAAATCCTATTTTTATCACCTATATATACACTATATAAAATAATAGTGGTTTGAAATGAATTGTTTTACAATAAAAATCACATTTTTATTATATACATGAATCGTTGAAATGTGAAGTGTTAAAAATAGCCACTCGTTCAAATAAACATATATGAGTTGAAATATTCATTAATTAGCTAATGATATGATTTTTGCCTATACATGCAACGTAAGAATGAATGGTGTTTTTAAACCAAATGGAATCAAATATGGAGTTGAATAGAAAATGATAAGTGATAAGAACTATATATATGTACATGCATATTTATTGAACAGGTTATAGCAAAGGGGCTAGAGAAGAGGAATAAAATTTTGTGCCCGACAAATAGGTACACATTTACTGTTTTGTTTGGGTGATGATTTTATGAGCCTGTTGACTAGCCGCTTGGCTTTTTCTTTTTCTTTTTGACATGAGACGCCCGTGTGGCTATTTGGGAATTTTCCCAGCCCTCCCGTACAAAGGAGGTTATGGCGAAATTTTCCAAAATTTTAAGGCGTTAGTGAAATATTTGAAGTGAAAACGATATTGAAATTGTTGAATGAACTATATTTATATAAATATATAAATATAAATAAAATTAAAACGAAACGAGGCCGTGCAGTTCGTATTTTGAAACCGTGATTTCAAACAACTAGTGCGGGAAATCCGACCATTGAATTTTCCTGAAACCGCAACCGTTAGGTTCGCTTTGGAAATATCTTTCCAACGGCACCAACTTTATAAAAATCCAACGGTTGGATTGTCTGGAATGTTAAATTCAAATCTGAAGAAAAACAGCGCCAGAAACGATTATATATATATATATATATATATATATATATATAATTATATTTAATCGAATAACGACGCTGCAGTTCGTATTTTGAAATCGAAACTTCAAACGATTGTAACGGGAGATCCGACCATCGGATTTTCCCGAAGCTGGAACCGTTGGATTCGTTTTGAAAAGACCTTTCTAATGATGTAAATTTTGTGAAGATCCAACGGTTAGATTTTCAGATATGTGTAAATCAAATCTGAAGAAAAACAGCGCCACGACCGCGTTATGGCCCGAAGCGTCGTTTTGAATAAATTGGCTATTTTAAAATAAATAAAAATAGCGACTAATCTTTATAAAATATCATAAGAGATATGGAGTGGAAAAAGACTGAATTTGCTCGATTTATGTTGTATTTGATGGTTGAATGTGTTTGGTGTGAAAATTACATTAAAGAACAAAATTAGTGTTGTCGAATGATTTAACCATTGAAATAAATTGATTTGAAATTCTAAATATACGTGAATTATTTGAGAAGGCCGAGTTAATTCTCATTTCGAATAATT
Source organism: Allium sativum (assembly GCA_030737875.1). Lineage (NCBI taxonomy): Eukaryota > Viridiplantae > Streptophyta > Magnoliopsida > Asparagales > Amaryllidaceae > Allium > Allium sativum. Next base: position 941,394,721 of record CM060909.1, on the reverse strand, counting down.
GACCGACGATTGAAATTCGAAGATGAAGACGGTGGTTGAAGACTGGAGATCTTCACCTCGTTTGGATGGTAACCGAGGTCCTGATTGGGAGGCATCCCGAAATATGGATAATGAGTGGTGATCATCCAGACGTACGTGAAAATCGATGGGTTTGCGAGGTATTTAGTGCCTCCGGTTTCGTTCAGACCCAGAACGGACTTGTAAATGGACTGTGTGTCTGACATTGGATTTTATTCTGTGTTGATTGATTTCTATTAAATATACATCTGTTTGGCGGCGGAGAATTTATTCTTTTGCTTAACGCCCTTCTCTGTGACGCACGAGCTCAGAGGTTGTATATCGATGGACATCAGTCGCATGGCATGCTAGTGTGGCATACCCAAGTGGCAAATGATCAAGGCTTCTGTTGAAAAGCAAAGTCTTGTGGTGATGATCAAAGCACCGCCTGTGTGGCGTAGCTTTGTGTATAACGTAGAACCGCGAGCCTCACACCCCGGTATGAACCAGAAACGGTAGAAGGACCTCAGGGAGGGCATGCGTTTCTTTCTAGCTAGGGTGGTGTCAGTGACCTACCAGCCCTGACATTTATATACTTTTCACCTATGTGGTTGTTGCTGTTGCGAGGCGCCTCGGTTTGATCGGACGATCCGGGTCCGATGGAGTCATTCGTTGGCTCGTTTACGCCCCAAAGGGCGGGGAAACGTATTGTTCTGGCATAATAATCTGCATCGGTGGACCGGCCCTGTCGCTCCAAGGGGCAGTTGCGGCTGTTCCTGTGGCGCGGGCTAGAGAGTCACAAATTCGGTAAGGACTATCTTTTGCCTTGGTTCATGACGGAAATCCAATTTCCAAATACGACATCGTGCGGTTTTGATTGTATATATATATATAGCGACATGATATATGGTACCCATGTCGTCTACGATTGATAGTTATGATTTGAAATTGTTTTCAAAACATATAAACACTAGCAATAATATCAATTGCCTTTGTTTTATTCGTATCAAGCATATTTTGGCCGTTATAAGGTAAAACTCTATCCTCCGGTTTGCGTTGCATTGTGTGATGGGAACTGAGTCTTATAATGGCTGCATTTTTATAAAATACACTGCGTTGTTTAAAAGAAAGATTTGTTTTAAAGCACTAGTAATCCAATGGAGTAAACCCGTTCCACGAAAGTGGCGTGGTCCTGTGATTAGCCAAACTATATATGTGTTGAATAGATTTCTCATACCAGTCCCATGACTGACTCGTAGTTTGTTTCACTTTCAAACTCAGGTGCCCCTTTTTCTACACGGGCAGCCTTGTATTCAGGTTTAGCTGGTTCTTTCGGGATAGCTGGAGCTGAAGATGGATTCTATCATTTATCTCTTTTTATGCTGTTTAGCTCCTATTGTACATATTTTGTTTGTTTTCCACTGTAGACATTCATGTATAGCTGAACTGTATTTGTACTAAGTAAGATCCTGTATACTGTGTAACTCTGATGATTACTTTTATCCAGTATATTCTAATTGTTCATTATCTGGTGTATTTATTTGATTCTGTTCTGCTATTATCTGTTTCTGTGTTATATTCCAAAGATAACCCTTGTCTCCGTGAGAACGGGATTTCGGGCCGTCTCAGTTAGGCATATTTGTCTTTTTCTAAATTCACATTTTTCTATATATGTCTAATTTCTTTATGTAGATTAAATTTAATCATGCCATAATTACCCTTTGATTATGCTCACCATAAATGGTATATCAAAGATACCATTTAATGAACAAATCTATGCCATGAATTTTCATATTTCCCATCACTACCCCCGTGGAACATACGCATGAATCACATAAAATGTTGGGCTAGTAAATTAGCCCAACCCATAAACAAGAAAAGGGGTAATAAACAAGGGACATGAAATAAACATAAAATAGCATACATTTCAACTTGTCATGTGTAACTTGGCATAGAGGTATCATTAACTTTAGTTAAATGGGTAAAGGTGAACTTGTGACTAAGTTGGGTCTAATTGTCATGTAAACATGACAAAGGTCTAGCATGGAGGTTTAACATATAATCACAGTTTCAACCCACAACTTAGCATATTAACTTATGTATGTCAAAACATAAGAATGCTACTATAATCATTTTTAAATCGCAACTTAGCATATTGACTTATGTATGTCAAAACATAAAAAAACTACTATAATCATTTATACAACATAAATAGATTCAACCTAACATGAATATACATGAGTGTTGATCTAACATATAAGCATGTGTTTTAGATCATAAACTTGCAAATAACCACTTATTTATAACATGACATATTTCACCATTTAATTGGCAAATTAAATCCATTACCCGATCATAATAGATTCCAATAACATACAATATGTTCATCACCACAAGCATATAGTTATGATTAATATAAAATATGTTCATCACCACAAGCATATAGATATTGTTCATTTCAATGATACTTTAAGATAAACGAGAATCAAATCTTATACATAAGCATCACTCTATATTCAAATTACAACATTTCATGATTCATTTGAAACGTTTAAATCTGCGTAATAACCAACTTACAAACTAAAAAGGAATTCTTGCATTCTGAAATCTGAAATCTGAAATTGGTAAGCTCGCCTTTGATGTTGATCGTTGGATTTGATAACTTTTAATTTGACTTTTGATTCAAATTCTTATCTTGTCTTCGAATTGGTGACGGCTACTCCAAGTTCTCAATTGACAGCATGATAGTTCTAGGATTATTTTTGTGTGTTTTTTAGGTTTGAGCATTGGGTTGTTTATATAGAATTTCAATTCAATTTGAACTGTCGAATGACCCTAGGGTTAATCGCAACTATTCAGACCAGATCAGAACTATCCAGAAACCCTAGTGACTAATCAGCAAGTCATCAGTCATCAAAAATTCAGATCTGGTCAGGGGGAGGGGGTAGGTCGACCCTTAGGTTGACCTATAGGGGGAGGTCGACACTAGGGTTGATCCCCTGGTCGACCTAGGTCTTGGGCGGGAATTTTCCCGCCCAGCCCGCTTCTGACTTCTGATTTGAATTTGAATTTGTTTTCGGGCTGTTTGAATTTATTTGAATTTTCAGGAAAATTCTGACAGCCATAACTTCCTCGTATGAAGTCTGACTTACGCAAACTCGGACTCTATCTCAACCAGAATTCCGAGACGAACACAATGGCGTAACCCGTTTCCCTTAATTCTCACATTTTAAATTAAGTATTCTTGGATTCGTTATTATAACGTTAATAGAAAATACGGGGTGTTATATTCTCCCCTCCTTTTAGGATTTCATCCCCGAAATCTTCAAGTCGAGAAGAACTTATATCCTACCATCCAACCACCCATCTACTCAACCATCAAACACAGGCGTCCATTGTCCTTAAAAGATTTCTAATGCTTCATGATCATATGCATTGTGTGTGTACATGTCCTTATCTAATGCAAAATTTGTTGGTCTGCTGATTCAGTTGACCTCCTTAATGCAAATTATGCCAGTGTTGTGAGTCCATTATGAATGCAATTTTTCCTTCTCAATTTTTTTTAAATGAGTGCACAATCATTCATACAAATGCAACGTCCATATGATAACACATCAAGTTTTAATCCATAAACCAATACATATATGCATATGCAATATGGAAGTGACTGAGCCGATCTAATACCTATTGTGTGTGTATATGCATCCACTAACAACCACTAGCAACCACTTGCAACCACTTGCAACCATCAATCATAACATGTTTCAAATACATGTTTACATTCAAATGGGTTCCTACCTAAGGATAATGGATAGGATCGAGGAGATATACCTAAAAAGATAGATACGAGCGTAAACTTGAGGAAAAGGAGATTAAAGCCGTACCCTAAAAAAGAAAAGGGTAGGTTGCGCGTATTATGTCCTCAATTTCGCAAGTCGCGTCTTCCTCGGTGTTGCTCCATTGAACTTTAACGAGCTTAACTTCACGGTTGCGTAGCTTTTTGACTTCTGTTCCCAAGATACAGGTTGGAACTCTCCTCACAGTTGCTTCTCGTTCAACTTCAACTTCCTCTAGCATACTTGGTTCTACCACTTCCGCAGACTCGTGTAAGCACTTCCGCAGACGAGGGACATGAAAGACATTATGAACCCTGGCCAATCTTTTGGCAGCTGTACCCTATAAGCCATCTTCCCCATCTTCTCGATGATAGGGAACGTCCCTACAAATCTTGGTGCTAACTTTCCTGTGGATCCAAAGAGAACGACGTTCCCCAAAGGAGATATTTTAAGGAACACCTTGTCTCCAACTTCGAACTCAATGTCAGTTTTTCTTTTGTTTGCGTAGGAATCTGTCTATCTTGGGCAGTCTTCATTCTTCTTCGTATCAAGTATACTTTCTCTTAAGTTTCCCTAATTATGTCTGGTCCAAGTATGAGCTTGTCTGCGGACTCCCACCAGCAAGTTGGTGACCTGCACGGTCTTCCATATAAAGCTTCGAAAGGTGCCATGCCTATGGTGGCTTGGTAGCTATTGTTGTAAGAGAATTCCACCAAAGGTAGTTGATCCTCCCATGTACCTCCGAAGTCAATAATGCATAATTTCAAGAGGTCTTCTAATACTCTATTGACTCTTTCCGTTTGGCCATCGGTTTGAGGGTGATAGGCTGTGCTTAAGCATAACTGTGTGCCTACAGGCTCTTGTAAACTCTTCCAAAACTTGCTCGGGAAGATAGGGTCTCGATAACTCACTATGCTGGAGGGTATCCCATGGAGTCGAACTATTTCTTTAAGATATATGGATGTTAGAGATGAGGCAGTCCTTCTACTCTTGACGGGTATAAAGTGGGCGCTTTTTGTGAGCCTTTCCACTATTACCAAAATGTCGGTATTTCCCCTTCTTGACCTAGGAAACCCATCTATGAAGTCCAACGAGATGCTATCCCATTTCCACTGTGGGACCTCTAGAGGGTGGAGCAGACCACCAGGCTTCTTCTGCTCTGCCTTGACTTGTTGGCATATTAAACACTTAGAAACAAATTCAACTACGTCTCGCTTCATGCCATTCCAAAAGAAAAATCTTTTGATGTCTTTATACATTTTGTCTCCGCCTGGGTGTATGGTCGATTTGGAATGGTGTGCCTCTTCTAGGACCGCCTTTACCAAGCCCCTTGCTTGTGGGACACATAGTCTTCCATCTCATCTCAACCAGCCCTTGGCATCCATGGAGTATCTATTGAGGTGACTAGAAGTCTCACCCCTAATTAACTTATCCACCACATCGGCTAGCTGAGGGTCTTCTCTTTGCGCGGCTCTGATTGAGTCTAATAGAGTTGGCCGCACTTCTAACGTTGCTAGAAAGCCAGGTACAAAGTCAGTGGAGGGTCTGAAGTTAAAGCTTGCTATGAACTCCAAGCTTTGCCTTTCCACAAAGAGAGGGCTTAAGGTCAGTTTCTTTCTACTCAAGGCGTCTTTTACTGCATTGCCCTTGCCAGGAGTGTAGGAAATCTCAAAATCATACAAGGCAAGAAACTTCATCCATCTCTGCTGCCTCAAGTTGAGATATTTCTACGTGAATAGGTATTTCAACGATTTTTGGTCAGTATACAGTTCAAATTTCTCACGTAGGAGATAATGGCGCCAAGACTTAAGTGCAAAAACAATGGCTGCCAACTCTAGGTCGTGGGTTGGGTAGTTTTTCTCGTGTACTTTCAACTGTCTTCCACCATAAGCCACTACCTTCCCTTCTTGCATCTGAACAGCGCCTAGTCCCGTTTCGCATGCATCTGTGTATACTGTAAACATCTTGCTTCCATCAGGCAATGTCAGAATTGGAGCTGTTGTTAGGGCCCTTTTCAAACGTTGGAAAGCAATATCACAATCCAAACCCCAATTGAAAGTCAGGTTCTTCTTTGTCAACCTTGTAAGTGGAGCTGAGATTTTTGCAAAATCTTTGATGAACTTTCGATAAAAGCCTGCTAGCCCGAGAAAGCTTCGGACTTCGGTTACGTTTCGAGGAACTTTCCAATCTTGCACAGCAACCACTTTCGCGGGGTCCACAGCTATCCCCTCTTTGGACACCACGTGCACAAGGAACCTAACTTCCTCTCTCCAGAAATGGCATTTGGAGAATTTAGCTTTCAACTGATGTGCACGGAGAGTATCCATGACTTCCTTTGAATGCTGAGCATGCTCTTCCTCATTCTTTGAGAAGATCAAAATATCGTCTACGAAGACCACTACAAACTTATTGAGGAACTCTCGGAACACCCTGCTCATTAAATCAACAAAGTAAGTGGGTGTGTTTATCAAGCCGAAAGGCATGGCAAGCCACTCGAAGAACCCATCTGGAGTTCTGAACGCGGTCTTATCAATGCTGTCTTCAGCTATCCTTAGCTGATGAAACCCGGTAGCTAAATCTAATTGGGAGAAAACCGATGCACCTACAAGTTGATCGAACAAATCATCTATTCTTGGGAGTGGGTGTCTATTCTTCTTGGTCAGCTTGTTTAGCTCCCTATAATCAACGCACAGGCGAAGCGAACCATCAGCTTTGGTCGCGAACACTACCGGAGCACCCCATTTAGAAATACTCCGTCTCATGAACCCCTTTTCAAGCAGCTCTTTGATTTGCTTGCTGAGCTCCTTTCTCTCCCTTGGGGCCATGTGCCTAATGGGTAAAGCAACGGGATTTGCATTATCAACAAGGTATATGCGGAAGTTTATCTCCCGCTTCGGGGATAAGCCCTTTACCTCTTCAAATACATCCGAGTATTCACGGACTACCCTTACAGACTGCAAGTTCTCAACAGACGCATCAAGAGATTCTAGATAACTAGGAATAACGGAATTTATGGAATTACAAGAAATTTCAAGAGTGTTACCGAGGCGAGTCATGAGTCTAACCACTCTTTTTTCGCAATCGAGGACGGCACCATTACTGGATAGCCAGTCCATGCCTAGAATTAACCCATAGCCCGTGAAGCCCAAAACAAAGGCATTACATCTAAACCTAACGCTTATTACATATATTTTCAAGTCCAAACAAACCATTGACAAATAAGCTAAGCCCCCAATTCGATTTTGTACAACCAAGGGATCCTCTACTATACTGGTGTCTAGGTGCAGAGATTCCACTAAAGTAGTAGATATAAAAGAGTGCGATGCCCCAGAATCAAATAGTGTATGCACAGGATGATCAAAAAGATAAACTATTCGACAAAAATATTTCTACCTCGTTCTTGTGGAGGTGCCGTGAGAGATTGAACTTGTCCTCTAGAAGAAGGTACAGCTCCCTGCCCTTGCTTCCTTGGGCAGGCCCTAGCCATGTGTCTTGTCTCACCATAGTGGAAACAGCCACCCATCTTCCTTTTCTTCTTCTTGCAGTCTTTGATGAGATGCCCGAGAATGCCACAGAAATTACACTTTCTCTTTTCACGGGTTTTGTTGTTCTTCCCGCCTTTCTTTGAATCAACCTTCTTATTCTGCGACCCCTCCCCTTCTTATGTTGAGGCACTTCCGCTTTTGCCTTACTTTTGCCCTTGTCTTCCTCATGCAAAAGTGCCATGTCCACCAACCTCTCGTTAGTAGCCCCCATAGGTATATGGGTCATAGCCAAGCTGTGAAGTGGCTCATTCAATCCCTTGACAAAACGAAGAGCCTTCTTATGAGGAGTATTTACTAAGTCCAGTCCAAATCGAGCCAGCTGATTGAATTTATTGACGTAATCCTTGACCGTCATACTTCCTTGCTTAAGAGATAAGAACTTTTCCAGCTGTAAACTTCGTTCAGCTTGTGAGAGGAATTTGATCTCAAACTTTATTCTGAAATCCATCCATGTTTCAACTGGTCTTTTAGCGTTAATGACTTCCCACCAATAGGAAGCTTCATCTTTGAGCAACCATACCTCTAACTGTATCTTCTGCCTATCGTCCACCTCGAATATAATGAACAGATCCTCAGTTTCTTTGAGCCAGTTCCTTTCTTCTACGAATGATTCAGTTCCGTTGAAATCCTTTCCACCCATGGCCCTAAAGTCTCTACAAATCTTTGAGAAAGCATTTGCACGAGGAGGAGGAGGGGGAGGAGGAACTGCTGCAGCTGGAGGAGGAATATCTGCTGGGACTGCGTCGTTGGCCCTAGCCTTTAAGTACCTCCTAAACCAGCCAGGTATTGGTACACCCTCTGGAAGGTTAAGATTCCCAAACATACTGAAACGAAAAAGAAAAGATTCAAAACGAAGGACAGAAAGATAGTGCATATGGCTTTGGGGATTATGCCTTTTTGAATTTAAAACAACACTTTTCCTTGTAAAATGCTTCTTTATATTTCTTTTTGAAAAATAGTTTTCAAAAACTCTTATCTGATCAGGTAAACCTTGCTCTGATACCAAGTGAAACACCCCACCTCCGTTAAGGTCACTCACAAAGGGATTGCCTTAAATTTGGTGGAGGGTTATAGGTACAAGTCACAGAAAAATTTACAACACAGATAAATTTAAGCAGCGAAATTCAAATATTTATTGCATACGTAGTTCAATACAAAAGTATTACATCAAATTGTCTCAAAATAACTTCCAAACATTACACCATAATTTTTGTCTTGATTATTTAATAAAGAAGCATAAACCATAAATAAAACTGCATAAATCCCCAAGTGTAGTATCCAAAAGCCATAGCCAAGTAAGAGGGTCCCAATCATATATCAACTTTCTTTTAGCTTGCAAAGAGTCTAACTAAGCCGGAGTATTCCCTCCTTGGGGACCTGGAGGGGGGAACGGAAGAAAAGAAGACGAGAGAAAAAGGGTCAGACAATAAGTCTGGTAAGTTCAATGATTACCAGTATTTAAACAAGGAAAGGGATCATGACAGTGATAACAGAACATAGGACAATACCCTAATATAGGATAAGAGGAACATGTGATCGCACCCATTAATATAGTCTCTGCACCTACTTAACCATTGGTTCAACCAGCCCCACGTGTTTATAACAAACGACCCCCTTAATGATCGGCTCCTACTCGCATGCATTCATATCCTGTGTCATTCGGTCCTGCTTGACTGTAGCTACCTGTGTTGGTCCCACCATGGGGTGTATCAGTCCCTCTGGTGGCAACCCAACACGATTCAAGATGCATAGTTTATACTATTGATGCCCAGTGCCTGCTTTTTCCACTCCGGAGTACGTGCACGCTCATACTCCGTCGGAACCTACACTGGCCCACCAACCGTCGACGTTTTGACCGCTTATAATCAGCCCAGTAATCGTGCCCCACCCTGCCTAGTTCCAGGGTACCATGATACATCTATGTGGGTTACTGCTGAAATGGGTCCCCGCTACTAGGGTTTTCTAATCAACATGTTTATTTGGTTAAGTGTCTAAGTTTACCTAACCCCGCCCATTCGTTTAGTTAACATGTTTAATCGGTTAAGTTTTTCCCTAATTGACTTAACCCTACCAATCCTGACTTAGCTTTAATTTATTAAAGCACCAACCACTCACATTAGACATGTCTTGTTGTGGTCATTGGATGTGCCGGTTGGTTCCGGGCAGATTTACACCACAACTCAGTCTAAGCTCGGGTTCTTTTTGGGCTTGATGCACTAACCACCCACATTAGACAGGTCTTGTTGTGGTCACTGGATATGCCGGTCGGTTCCGGGCAGATTTATACCACAACTCAGTCTAACCTCGGATTAGGCATATTCGCCTTTTTATAAATTCACATTTTTCTATATATGTCTAATTTCTTTATGTAGATTAAATTTAATCATGCGTAATTACCCTTTGATTTTGCTCACCACAAATGGTATATAAAATATAACATTTAATGAACAAATCTATGCCATGAATTTTCATATTTCCCATCGCTACCCCCATGGAACGTACGCATGAATCACATAAAATGTTGGGCTAGTAAATTAGCCCAACCCATAAACAAGAAAAGGGGTAATAAACAAGGGACATGAATAAACATAAAATAACATACATTTCAACTTGTCATGTGTAACTTGGCATAGAGGTATCATTAACTTTAGTTAAATGGGTAAAGGTGAACTTGTGACTAAGTTGGGTCTAATTGTCATGTAAACTTGACAAAGGTCTAGCATGGAGGTTTAACATATAATCACAGTTTCAACCCACAACTTGGCATATTAACTTATGTATGTCAAAACATAAGAAAGCTACTATAATCATTTTCAAATCGCAACTTAGCATATTGACTTATGTATGTCAAAACATAAAAAAAATTAGTTTAATCATTTTTACAACATAAATAGATTCAACCTAACATGAATATACATGAGTGTTGATCTAACATATAAGCATGTGTTTAGATCATAAACTTGCAAATAACGACCAATTTATTACATGACATATTTCACCATTTAATTGAGAAATTAAATCCACTATCCAATCATAATAGATTCCAATAACATACAATATGTTCATCACCACAAGCATATAGATATGATTAATATAAAATATGTTCATCTCCACAAGCATATGGATATGATTCAGTTCAAAGATACTTTAAGATAAACGAGAATCAAATCTTATGCATAAGCATCACTCTATATTCAAATTACAACATGTCATGAGTCATTTGAAACGTTTAAATCTGCGTAATAACCAACTTACAAACTAAAAAGGAATTCTTGCATTCTGAAATCTGAATTCTGAAATTGGTAAGCTCGCCTTTGATGTAAATCGTTGGATTTGATAACTTTTAATTTGATTTTTGATTCAAGTTCTTATCTTGTCTTTGAATTGGTGACGGCTACTCCAAGTTCTCAATTGACAGCATGATAGTTCTAGGATTACTTTTGTGTGATTTTTAGGTTTGATCATTGCGTTGTTTATATAGAATTTCAATTCAGTTTGAACCGTCGGATGACCCTAGGGTTAATCGCCACCATTCAGACCAGAGAAGAACTATCCAGAAACCCTAGTGACTCAGCAGCAAGTCATTAGTCATCAAAAATTCAGATCTGGTCGGGGAGGGTAGGTCTACCACCAGGTCGACCTGTAGGGGGGAGGTCGACACTAGGGCCGACCCTCTGGTCGACCTGGGTCCTGGGAGGGAATTTTCCCGCCCAGCCCGCTTCTGACTTCTGATTTGAATTTAAATTTGTTTTCGAGCTGTTTGAATTTATTTGAATTTTCTGGAAACTTCTGATAGCCATAACTTCCTTATACGAAGTCCGATTTATGCAAACTTGGACTCTCTCAACCAGAATTCCGAGACGAACACAATGGCGTAACCCGTTTCCCTTAATTCTCACATTTTAAATTAAGTATTCTTGGATTCTTTACTATAACGTTAATTGAAAATACGGGGTGTTACATCTCCCATCAATCCATTCTCAAACAAATCTTTCGCTTTTTCTAAAGCAAATTTCTTTTTCAACTTCAATTCCATTTATTGATTTATTTCTCAAATTAGTTATCTTCATTTCCAAATTCAAAATTCGATTCTATTCTCCAAGAATCAATTCATTTTAATAACTCGAATCTCCAATATTCCTCTTTTATGATTTCCATTCTGAATTGTTCCAAATTCAATCTAGTTTTGTTTTTTTTAGTTTAAGTTCCACTTTTACCATTTTTACTCCATAAGTTAAATCTTTTTTTTTTTTTCAGAATTCAAATTCCTGGGATTTATTTCAAATCAGTTTGAAATTCATATATTATTTAAAATATTTGAATTTCTAACAATTTGTTTCCTCACAATAATTCAAAAACAAAATCTTTGGTAGTAATCCATCACTTAGAAACTCGAAAATGAACACTAATGATGCGGCCTCATCATCAAGATTATTTTCCAGTAAGCAAAGTGAGTTCAATACTATATTACTTTCAAAATTCATTTTAAAACACTTCTATTTTGAATTTTACTTCAAAATATCTTGCACAACACTTAGAAAACAATTTCAAACCTCCTAGGATTTAAAATTCCATATATTTAATTTAAAATTCATTTACAACACCTTTCCATGTTTCTAGAGTTTTATTTCAATTTTGGTTTTAAATTTAGATTCAGTTCATCTGATTTTGCATATTATACTTATATAATATTTCGATTGGTTATTTATATAACCAACTCAATTATAAATCTTATTCGATCATAATTTCAACCAACACATTCAATATACATTAGATAATTCCAAGATATATGCTTTCTTTACATCAAAATATATTTTTGGGTAAAATTATTTTATTTACCCTCTTTTCAAAGCATACTGTGTCGAATTACTCTATTCAAGAGTTTAGAAACACCTATAAACACAGTTTGCGTTACAGGTTCGACCAGAATTCATAAACACTCGACTAACCAGTCAACACAATATAAAACAGTTTTTATATTAATTTACAAATATGCGCTCATATATATACACTCAAACTCAATCTAGAGTATTACTAACCCCATCTCTATTGAATCATGCCACAGAGCCAAGGTAATTACTCAACCTTCAGCTCTGATACCAACTGTAAAGGCCCGTAAATCCGTACTAATTTGAGCTGTATAATATCCTATACATTCAACTTAAAGTGCATGAAAATACAGATCTTTTATAGAAAGAAATAAGAGGATGAGAAAGATAAGATAGAACTAATAGAATAGAAGAAAAAGAAGAAGAACATTAGAATCTAAACAGTGTCAGAGTAAACACGAATCTCATAGCGGAACAATAAAAGATAATGTATAACATAACTTTTTGAAATACAAATCTGAATTTGTATTTATACATACCATATTAGAATATAACTCATATACATCACAGCGGAAATAATCTCTAATAAATAGTGGTGAAGCTTCCTGCTTTGAGCTCCTCCAAGTGAATCTGCAAAGACTGAACACTTGACTGCCCATACAAATTTTGGGCACCCAAGAGTTTAGGGAAAACACACAAAATAAACTCTGGGTCAGTCATGGGACTGGTGTGAGTAAACTCCAACCATACTGTTTAACTTTGAAAATCCTTTTGAAACAAAAGGATAATAGTAAGACCAGCCCACACATAAATATGGATGGTTTTCACCTTACTATAACCCAAAATATTTTTGATATCAAAATCCAGTGATATTATAATAATGTCTAATCAAATAGCAGAACGCTTGCATCTCACGCTCCACATACATAGTATAAAATCAAAAACCGCAGAGCGCTTATTGCAGATTGGATTCCAACCATGACAAGGTGTGGGACCACCTCCCGATCAGTGTACTCTAGAGGGGATACACTGGGGTTCAACAAGAACATCTAGCAACCCGGCCCACACATAACCGACCACTCATTTCTCTTGAGTGTATCGAATATATTACCACCTACGGTTGGGCCCATATAACCGTTATCCAAAGACAGAGAAACGAAAGAAGAACAAATACGAATTTTCTCTAGATGGTGACAATACATCCTAATGGGAATGACCTACATAGCCATGCTGCCTGCCCGGTTTTTGTCATTTCTTGGTTGTGAGGCTTGAGGCTATGTCTATCTTTTTAGAACATCTGTCCACCATTCACTTTGAATGCCACATCGTCAAACCCGTTAATTCACTAATCGATTTCCAAAAATATCACGGGTATAAAAAGCTAAGAGGGACGAATCCCTCCGCCACCAGACATAATACCTTTAACAAATCAATCGTACGTGATTTGTTAGGTATACTCTGTCAGACACTCGTCCGTACAAGTTGTCCGGGGACTAGACAAACAAAAAGCACAATTCTAGAACAGAACGACCCTTGCATTTCACTCCGTCTTCAATTATCTTCAGCATAATCTAATTTGCAGCACTCATGCCTATAAAGAGTGGTTTTCGGATAATATATCCAACCGGTCTCTCCGTATTGACAACGATGGCCAAAACACTTCGATAGTCGGTGATTTAACTATCGAAGTAAAAACAAACATCCATTCTAATGTATAACTAAACATCACACAACCACAGACTCTTTTTATTCAACAATCGTTTTTACTATTCAAATTCCCATATCTTACTAGATATTTCTCAAACCCCGTTTTTAGTCTTTTCACACTTCTTGGAAAACATTCCCAGTTATTATAAACTTTTATTCTCCCATGTTCCAAAAAATATACGTTATTTACGTTTGAAAACATTTCCATTCTTTTTTACATTCTTTATTTTCTACACTTGGATAATATACCATGTCTATATTGTAAAATATTTCCAATTTCATTATAAATATTTTAATCTACCAAGCGTTCACTTTTTTAAATATTATTCACTTTAAAATGTGAATATCAAGTAACTCTTTATTCGAGTGATAAATACCCTTATCTTATTTACCGAAATCTCTTCACAATTTTATACTCCGATTCCACTTTATAACTCTGTTTCTAGGTCAACTTCTTGTTAAATCAATATCAAGTTTATAACTAAATATTGATTACATATCCTATTATAATTTATTGGTTTAAAACTAAATATTAACTTTCCTATCAGATTATGATTCCAAAAAAATAATTTACTTTAATACATTCGGCATCGTCGAATTATAGTTCCAATTCCTAATAGTATTATTTAGTTCTAATCATATTCCAAACGTCAAAATGATGTCACCGTTTTCTGAAATGATTCTCCAATTCTCTTTCTAAACTCATTCTTATATTTCTTTGGATAAACGTCGTTACTTATTACTTTAGAATAAGTGGATTTCAAACCGAACTGTTTTCATTCCCTAGGGAGTAGTGCTATATACAAAATCACGCTTAAGCTTAGTCAACAACGATAATTTATCGTTATAGTTCAAAAACTTGTCATACGCTGTAATATTCCCTTTTATAACTCATCTTGACATAACAGTCACGCTTAAGCCTTGTCAACAACGTTATTTTATCGTTATAGTTCAAAACTTGCAATGCACTATTATATTCCACTTTATAACAAATCTCGACGTCTCTTTCTATTACAAACTAATATCATCCCTTGATAATAGTGAAGTCGCTCAAGTTGGGGTAATTTATTTACCTCTTAGACCTTGATCGACATCGTTCTTGTCTCAGAATAAATATACGTCTGTTACTCTAAACTACTTATTACTTATAATATTCATTAACTGTATTTCTTGCTTAATTTGAATATGGTTTTACGACGCCATATCCTTATTCTGTAAATCGGTTGTTTCCGACTATTTATATTAAACATTAACTCTTCGCTCTGTCTTCCTTATACAATTCCATTTGAAACTTCTATTATCAAAAATCAATAACGTTCTTCATTATTATAACCAATTAAAATAAACATCTTATTACAATCCAATACCATCTTAAATGAAATTCATTTAAGAACCAATTACTTTAATTAGATAGTGATTAACTTGATCATTTGCTGAAGTAAAACAGTTTACTTCATTATTAATAAACAATACTAATTATGCTAGTTCAATAATTATTTAAACTCCATTAATCAAAAAGTAATTAAATCTTATTAATTTTGATTAATTTATTTACAAACTATTTTCGTTAGATTAATTGAAGGCCAATTAATCTAATAATCATTTTCCAAATAAACAGTTGATTAAATCAACTTTATCCCCATTAGTAAATTCGTTAACTGATTTTAATTACTTCTTATCTTTAGATTAATATAATTAATCTAATAATATTTCTTAACTGTGTTGCTTTAAAATAATTATCCAAATTATTCACTCGCAGGATAATTACAGCTTAATAACTTATTTAAATGTCAAATAATCGCTTATATTTACTTTATAAAATGAACTATAAAATAACAGTTTATAATAGAATTTCTATTACAGTTTAAAGCTTCGCTTAAATTATAAAAATTTAATTTTTATAATTATATTCGTTGATTTTCCTGACGGCCAATCAACTTCTTAACCAAACGATGGATTTATGGTCTGTTGCTGCCACTTTCTTGATCGATATCGTCTACTGATATAATCAATATCCACACAGGGTTTAAATGTCATTTATGTTCAAACAGTGCATGTAAAACAAACAGTACATATAAATGTTGAGGATTCCTCCAACCGGTTTCCTGCATCCACAGAATCCAACCGGTTTCCTACATCCACAGAGGTTGGTCCAAATAATTTACACTAATTCCATACTAGAGAATCTTATAACAGATGGAATCAGGATCTAATCCATGATGTGTACATATGCAACGATATGTATATTTCAACCAATTTAATTGTAATCTACCTAAACGACCATCACACAACATTTAACCATTATTTATCACTAATAGAATATAATTAAAATATTTTAAAATAAACAGAGTTAGTGAATTTACTCACCTTCGCGCGTTAACCGTTAAATAACGATTTGTGTTAGTAAATCTGATCAGGTGTTTTATTTCGTCTTCTTCGGATAATTCAAAATAGCGGTTCCCTTGATTCCTAGTCTGGACAAACGCTGCTTTCCGTTTTCTGCTCCTGTACATGAATCCTACCCTACTGCGGTATTCGTCTTCCACAGATCCTTCCACTCTAGCATTTCAACCGTGCTACCCATTTCTAATAGTTTTAATTTGGGCAACATTCCCACCGTGCAACATTTCAACATGCTCACCCATTCTTTTTCTCTTTTCTAATTTGGATCCTTACTAGTACAACGTGGCCCACCTCCATGTTCATACTTTCTTCCACAAGGAACAGTTCAGCTCCCAGTATCTCACATGCACTAGTAAACCCATTTGCAGAAAATGTCCGCACTCTCCTTCCCTTATTTCTCTATTAAAACCATCACCAAATCCAAACGTTTTACCATCGATCCTAGACGAGCTATTAACGGTAAATAATACAATCCGCAAAACACTTATTTGAAAAGCTCCCATCCTCACTATGCTCACATTCCGAACATTTCCCCTTACCTTTACACTCACGCAACTTTGCACTGCCCTCACATTTACTGTGTCATCTACAAATCTCACATTTCCTTCACTATTACAGCGGCCAAATCCCCACTCAACGTCCCTTCTCGAGCTCAACACCTTGTCTCCACCGTACTGTTGAATCCAAGCTTTCAATCGTCCACTATCGCACCCATGCAAAATGCCTCTCCTTTACGTTCACACACCTTGCACCTTCCATGCATGTACCAAAACATGCAGTGCCACCCCCTTTGGTTTCCAGCTCCTCTTTCGACGTATTCCAAAAACAAAACACACTCTACCACAAAATCTACATAAACTCCAATGCGCACCCCTATATTTAACTCCATCATCTGCTACAATCTCGGCCCTCCTTCCAGTACACCATCCTTCTATGCACACGTATAATACATCCATTATACTTGACTGCATACCCATAAGCCCCTTTTATATTTCTCTACCTCGGCCGATCATTTGAACTCACGGCTCACCTCCCTCTTATAAATACAAACACACTTACATGTATGTCCACATTTCTCCTCGTTCGAGACCACCAACTCCATTACCGATTCATATAACCCATTCCCTCAACCAGTTTCGAAAATGGTTCCATTGCCATGCTTCCCCTATCAAGTACTCTCTCCTCTCTCCTCGGACGCATAAAGATCCGCTTCCAGTTTTAAACGCAGGAAAAAAAGAAAGCAAATGCGGATTTGTGTATTTGTTTATAGACGGACAAGACAACGAATGATCTAGGTATTTATAACATTACAAAAGTTGGCCACCACATTTTAGATCTATAGCCTAGCTATTCCTATATGCATTGAGTTTTCCCATCGATTTTTATTCGTTCGAAAAACACAGGTAATAGCCTAATTAATTATTTGGTACCTATATTGAAGTGTTTTAAAGTATGGTGGTAGTTTATATTTTCAAAGTGGTAGCATGTGCGGAAAGAAAGGGTGTGCAGTATTTTTCTTTTTCTTTACTATTTTGATTTCTTGCGAATGGATGAAGAAGACACCACAGTTTTTGCATTATAAATAGATGCAGAGAAAACAGATAATGACAATGTCGTTTCAACCCCATACTCCGTAGACAATAGGTGTGCCATTTCCCTCTAGTTAGGCATGCGAGTTTTCCTTCTTTAAGCATGGTATGTCATGTGTTTTAGCTTTCATTTCCAATGTATAACTTGCGTGCTTCATTAATAGCCTATACCAAGGCTTAGGGTATGGCTTATTATTATAGGATATAGCCAGTAATAAATTTAATTAAGACTTTATTTCGTGAATACAATAGCCTTGGTATGGCTGCGTTAGTAGCATGTGATTTAAGTAAATAGATAAGACTACACTTGGATTTAGGGTGGGTAGAGACGTGAATAGGCATTTGAGTAAGGACAACTTAATGAATTAAATGGGTATAGCTAGTTGTAGTGTCTGGTCATTTCAAAAGTAGTGTATTTTATAGTGTTTAGATCCTTAATTGCTAAGGAAGAGCTCTATGCCTTTGCATGTGCTTAGGCCTTTAGGGTTGCAGGTCTGCCTATAGTTAGGATTTCAAATCGTAGGATATGGTATGGTTTCTTAGATTTTTCAGCTTGATTTGAATGTACAGCGTAGGACTAAAATCTTCATACTTTTGGTATGGAGCTTATAGCTTAGGGGTTGAAAAATGAGGCTGTACTCCAAAACTTAAGAACGAAGGAATTCAAATATCTTCTTTTATCTTTGTTTAATGTCTGTGTGTTTGTTGGTTTGCGAAAATCTTGGAATTTGTTTTGATGTGTCCTGACATATATAGCTTACTTGTTAAGCACATAACATAGATATTTTTAGGTTGTGTATTTTTCACAGCTAAGGAGACTTTAAGTAAAAGTATTGTCATGCTGAATGTCGTATGCTTGTTTGTCACTCGATTATTAATTATTTAAATTTCATGTTCAATATTGGTGTAGAACTTAAACCCAATCAGCTAATACAATGCCACTCACATACAGACAGCTACAGACAGAAATAACAATACAGTCGTGTCCAGCGAGGTGCACCGGTCCCAAAAATATAATAATATCGGTAGTTTAACTCATATTTTGAAACCCTAAAATATTGATATAGGTTGCAAAATACTTCAAATAAAAAGTTGCATATTTAATTAACTAAAAATTTCAGTAAAATTCTAAAAATTAAATTATCACTACGCCTCAAAAGAATCGTATCTAAATTCGAATCCGATATTTAAATATATTAAATAACCATTATGGTCTATATACGATTTCATAGCAACTTTCTGAATATTTGATTTGGACATATCTTGCAATCTATACGAAGAAATCTCCATTTTCCACTTCCGTTAGAAAAACACAGTTCAACAGATTCCAACGTTTCTTGTTTCGAGGAAATCCGATTAATAATGGGTCTTGTACACTCAGTTGAAGTTCAGAACGTTAAATTACGAACTATCACTATATTTACAGGCTCGATTATATTTAATATAAGTTTTTATACGTTCAACTTCGTTTCAAGTAATATATAAATCCACTTATACCATGAATTCAATATTTAAACAATTTTAAATATTCAAATACAAACCGATAAAAATGCGGGATGTTACAATGGTGGCCATTTATTTCTTTGATTTGGAGAAAGTATTTCGGCGGAAAGAAAAAATGAAAAGGGAAAGAAATAATTTGGCAAATGTAATAAAATAGGAGATATATGAGACAAATTTAACAATATTATAATAAGTGGCAAACTCTACGAAACAATTATTTTCTCCAGGTTTGCATACTATTTATTATACTTAAGTGTACCTACATAAAAGTGTATTTTACATTTCAATTACATTTCTTAATTAAATTTTTTAAATAGACTTGATTTAAAATTCTAAACAAATTTTTAGGTATAAACATAAATTTCAATATTAAATCGAAATTAACTTCATATTTTGAAACGTTGAAAATCATAGATCTTTACTGCCATACTAGCTTATTTAAACAAAATCCATATACATTTGAAATTTGAATGAAGGCTTGGAATTTCTAAAGGTTCTTATGTAATTGAGTTTAACTTATTCAAGTTATAATATGGGTGTTTTCATACAACCAGATATGTATAAAGAATAAATTAATAATAGTCAATCAACATTATGGAAATATCCAAGTGATAATAGTAGATAAAGATTTGTTCTTCCGTATAAATGTCCAAGTTAACAATGTAGAAGAATGAGTTTTGGTTCTACTTAAAAGATGTCAACGTAATCAACAGCCGGGTTATTGTATAATGGAGATGTATTATACTAATAGATGTCCACAAATACCATTCAACACATAATATGTCTCCATGATAATAAAAGAAAAGAGGAGGATAATTTGTCCTATTAAATAAATGTCCAAGGCCAATTTTAGTTTTAGTAACATAACGGGTTTTATTCTGTTAGTATTTGTCCATACAATTCAATCAATTATTTTATTGAATGGTGCTTTGTTCTACTAAACAGATCTTATTTAATTTCTAATCAAAGGGGGGTGTTTAAAGGTGATTTACAAATAAATCCCTTGAAGTAAACAATTTTTGAAAATACCCTTATAAAATAAGTAATTCAAATTTAAAGTAATGTTCAACTAATTATCAACAATTGTTAAACCTATAAATTAGAAGTAATTATTATTTTAAATATTTTTATTCTAAATCAATAATTGAATTAAAAATTAAATAACTAAGAACCCTTTTAAAGAAATAATTAAACATTTATTTAATTCTTAAAATAATAATTTAATGCTAAATAACCCTTAAATAATAAATAACTAATAATTATCCCTTATTAAATTATTTATTAAACCCCAATTAACAATTAAGCAAACTTTAATTAAGTTCCTAAATTTAACTTTACTTACTTAATTATAATTAATTATTTAAAGCCTTATTAAGTCATTAATTTAAATAATCTTAACTAAGTAATTAATCATTCTTAATCCAAATTTAAATTCATTATATATTAGATAACTTTCATTGATTAAACAAATTAGAACCAAACTTACTTGATTAAAACATAAATACAAATTATTTAATTACATGGTAATTAAGAACTAATTACTCCATTTTAATTAATTACTTACCATACATTTCAAATGAGTTGTGAAACATTTTAAAAACTTACTTAAGTTAAAAAAAACTTACTTTTATTAATAAGTAGTTCATATGGACGAACTACACGTATAACAATTATCCCTATAAACCCCAAAATTTCAAAATCTTAACTTTTAAACTTTCTTTTGGAACTTGCTAAAGGAAGCTTACTAACTTTTCAAAACATAAAGAAAAAGTTTAAATAACAAAAACAAGGTTTGAAACTTTAAAATGATTTTAAATTTCAAAAACATAACATGCTTTCAACCAAGCATTCCCGGTTATCAACTACATAAATGTTTTAACATTCTAAGCATATAACACAACATGATGTTTATAACATATATAACCAAAACATACCCAAAAGAAAAGAAAAGTTTCAACCAAAAAATAATTTAATAATATGATAAATATAATAGTTTAAACATCAAAACTTTAGATTTAAAGCTATGAGTTTTACTCACCTTAAGCATATCCAAATCAATTCTAACTTCAACACATCTTGAATCAACATTACTGTATGCAATTATTTAAGAAAATATTGATTGTGAAGGTTATTCATAGCCAAAAACGCTCGGCCTAAGTGTTGTGATGTGGGTTTTGACTTTTGAGGACTTGAAATATCAACAAATCAATAAGCAAAGCCTAAGAATTACACTTTTTCAAACTGATTTTCAGATTTGAAAACAAAGGAAATTGGAAAAGTAGTTAAATGGAAAGTTTTTAAATTTTATTTTCTCTACTGTTTCAAAAAAGTAAACCTAAATTTTGTTTTGAGTGAGATATTGCCAAATAGCAAGGACCATTTCGGACCTTAAAAACTAGGCTAGAAAATTGAGTATGAAAGAATTGAAATTTGACATAGTAAAAACTAAAACTAGAAGAAATGATCTGAACAAAATTTTTAGCCAATTCAAAGCTATTGAGTTAGATATATTATAAGATCTTAATTTGATCCATTTTACAGAGAGTTATGGCTCAAAGGAAAAGAGACAAAAACTGAGTAAAAATAGAAAATAAAACATAAGTTTTTGGCATTTGAAAATATGAAAAATCAAATATTTTTAGTTTTAAAATTATGGAAAATTTGAAAATTGAGATGCCATTAAAACATTTAAAAAAAATA
Source organism: Allium sativum (assembly GCA_030737875.1). NCBI lineage: Eukaryota > Viridiplantae > Streptophyta > Magnoliopsida > Asparagales > Amaryllidaceae > Allium > Allium sativum. The sequence goes on along the minus strand of CM060909.1, from coordinate 941,372,612 downwards.
AAAAAAAAGGAAGTTTAATTTGAGAATGAGAAAATAAAAATAAAAATGAGAAAGAAGAAATCACTTTTGTATTTTATCCTCCTTAACTTCTTGCAACTTTGACTCCTTCCTTACACACTATTTTTGACCTATGCAGTTAAGCCCCTGCTAAAGCCTCGCAATATCGCCGCTATAGCCTATAGCCCTCTTCAACCGCTACGCTATTTCAATTTAGCGTTGATGAACAGTAGATCCGCTTCTAGCCCCTCTATTTTCCACTGCTTCCATTGAATCAACGCTTTTTAACATCCTCTTTAGCAATATTAATATATAGAGCTTGATTTGACTAGTTCCCTTTTTAAAATATTCAGTAAATTTAGAATAATGGGATAAATTTGAGGCATATGTGCCTAATATATGGTAACAATCAATTACACTCATCAAATTTAGCATGCATAACTATGAAATGCCTTGAATTTTGTTATATAAGATTAATTAATATTATTTTCTTATACACATATAATGTGAGAAAGATGATTAATTAATTTTCAAATATTTATTTTTTCATCTAATGAACCTATTTGTGCCTCCGCTATATCCCCGCGATTTCCCCGCTTTAGCCCCACTGCACCTTTTTGCACCTCTACCGCTATAGAATCGCTAAGCGCTTTAACTGCACAAGTTTAGACCTAATGTCCTTTCTTCGAACATCACCATTTATTTGACATACAAATGTGTCTTCTTTTCCTTAATTTAGGTGTACTTTAAGTACTTTTTTTAATTAATCGTATAAAACTTCCTTAACATCACATTTTATTATATTTACTTAATTAATTACTTAGTTAACACTAATCTAAGTTCATTATTTAATATGTATTTTTATATTTACTTAAGTAATTTAAGAAACATTTTAAACAACTTTTAGGTGATCAAAAATTAGTTCTTTGAAAAATTATTTCGGTCACATTTTCTATTTTTTTTGAACTATTTATTTTTTAAACCAACTTCAAAATTGATTTTCATGTTGTTTAATATAAGTTAAAATAGGGTATTTTAATTATAGAACTCCTATTTTTGAATATTTGAAATTAATTAAATATTCCAAATCAAAGCGACAAAATTCCAGCTTGTTACACTCTTCCCCTTAAAAGAATTTCATTCCCAAAATTTCATCATAAGAACTCTTAATTGTTTATATAACATCCATATACACCCCATAAAGAAAATGTGATCTTACTCGAATACATCACTTCATTTCGAACTAGCATTGCTTACGTGATGTCTCTAGTGCAAATTCTGATTAGGATTCTTGATTAGGAAGTTCTATTCTTCTTGCGTAGCTATAATACTATGATAGAAATTTTTTAGTTCCATATCAAAAATCCTCACCACGTGTTTACTTTCAAGAATCAAGTGATAAGTCCCTACTTGAATGATGTGAAAACACCTCAAAGTCTTGTACTCAAATTCATTTATCAAACTATGTGAAAATTAAAATGATATACTTTCAATATACAAACTCATTTTATTGGTTATTCTAGTTCTAATTCTATACTTGCTAAGATCACTAATGTTGACTCTTCATAAAAATTAACTTAGATCTAACATGTATAATATTCTACTACATCCTGAGAGTATATACCCCTATATGATTCAACTTTTATTTTAAATTATGAGTCTCTTAATAAAAATTAATATCCTAAAATACCGAGTTTCATTTCAAATTCATACTAGAAATCAAAAAATAATATTTTGACCATATATATATAATATACACACACATACATATCATTCGAGTAACACCAAAATAGGAATTGGGTACTACCGAATAGTATCTTATATCCCCTTACCTAGAAAGGTAAAACTTAAGAGAAGTGTTTACCATTAGAACAAATCTCCTTCCCATTTTTTATGAAAATTTCGAGTCGCTTGAACTGGATGACTTAAAATGCTTTCCTTTTTCAAATCCTAATACCGAAACAATTATACACACACACACACACACACACACACACACACATATATATATATATATATATATATATATATATAAAGTATCTGTAATCTACTTGCTTTGGGTTTGTTTGGATTCGAACTTGTTTCGATTGTACTATAATAAAGCGAATAATTTGCTAAGTACTCTACAAAATTTGCCTAAGCAAACATCCGATCATCACTTAGAAGATTAATCAAAATACCATAAAACAAATCGGCTCTCCTTCTTCAAAAATATTCAAAAGAAATAAATCTCATAGTACTTTCGTTACTAACTTTGTTATATTTAACCAAATTTATTTCAAGAAATATTATTATTACTTCCATAACTTTGAAAACTATTTTCAAAAACACTAGAATTTAGGTTCTCGAGTTTCCTACATAATTTCTCTTTGTCTAAAACACACTATCTTAAATTTAGTTTCACATAATTATTTCTAATATCAAAGCTAAATATCCTAACTTCCTTAAGAATATCTTTAATTATAACAAATCTTAATATAATATTGATACCAAACGCCTTATAGTCAATTCATGAAACTAAATTCACAAGGTGTTGGTTTCAATGCTTCCATAATTCCTTTTTTCAACCGAGTAAAAGGAAACTGTCTACAAAACCTAAAAATAGTCAATGATTATATTAGGCAAGCATGACTAAATTAACCAATATAATAATAAAATAATATACTATTTTGAATATTATTTTTGATATATAAAATACATTTTTAGGTAAATTATTTCATCTATCCACTTTAAAACAATAACATATCAAATTTCCTTTTCAAGTGCTTAGAAATCTCTATCGATATAGGTGGACCTTCTTTCTCGACCAAAATTCATAACTCACTAGAAAGATAAAACAATACAACATAAAAATCATATTTTATAACACTAACAAATACGAGCTCATACTAATACACCCAAACTCATTCTAAGGCATTACTGACCCTATCTATATTGAGTCATACCTCACAAAAGACAAGGTGTTCGATCAACCAAATCTCTGATACCAATTGTAGCAAACACCATTCTTACCCTTAAAGATGGCACTTAATACATCCTCAGTATTCCTATAATGATCATTTATTCTTTGAAAGACAGTTCATTTGGGGTGAAAGAAAAAAAAGATAGGATATAATCTTATAATGCAACAGAAAACTTATAATATAACAAAATTCTTTACAGCAGAAAGAGCTTTAATTGACATATCAGAGTAAAATCCTGATTTATAACAACTCTGGAAATTTATAACAAATTTTCCTTACATATACTGAAAGCTAAACCCCAATACACATAATGGAAAGTAGAACTAAAATACGGAAGTATGTCCCGGCCTCCAGCTCCTTTCCTAAGCTCCAAAGAACCTAGGCTAACTTGACAAAAATGCTCGGTTAGACCTGAGCATTATCACAAAATAACATCCAGGTTAAGCTGGAAAACTAGCGTGAGTAAACTAAAATGATAAAAAAAACTTGATTTATTATATCTTTGAAATCAGGTGTATCTTGTAAGACTATGACGCACATAAAGATAGACTGGATTTAAAGTTACGATAGCCAAAACACAATTATCACAAATATCCAGTGATATTATAATAATGTCTACAGTTCACATGTAAATATATTAAAATAGTCAAAATGATAGCATTACACATTCCAACATAATAGGTATACAACCATGATCAAAATTTCATATTGGGAATGGATTCCAACTATCAAAGGTAAGGGTCTATCCACCCAGTTCGTAAATATCTAAATAAAACATATAGTTGGCTGCGTTAATTTGCACCTCACCAAATTGGGCAAAAACGAATATGATCACCTTGATCAATAAACAACCATATAGGGCCCTCTAAGCATACAACGATAACCAACTCTAGATATGGACTTATCATATCCTAATGGGAGCGACCCATATAACCTTGCTACTTTTCCAAACTTTATTCATTTTCTAGTTGATGAGGCTAAAGGTTATGTTTACCTTTTGAATAGCAAAATATCTTGGAATGATAACATTGCTTTCCAAAGAAATATGTAATGCTAGCATTCATCCATATAAGTTTGTTTCAGGCCTAATTCCATCTTCAATCATTTTCAAAAAAATGCTAGTTCAAAATGCATCAACTGGATTGAAGTGGTTTTTGGGCAAGCAGGCCGAAATATAGTCTCTTAGGAACAACAATCGATGTTTCTAGAAAACTCAACTTTGGTTCTTTAGGAATAAGCCATATATACATAAGTGTAGAGTTCAACTCCTAACCTTTTATGAGAATGGGTTTTCTTATCATTTATTGAATAAATTTCCATAGTTAAAATATCCAGATTTGATAGTCAGTTATTTAACTATTAATTTAATAAACAAAAAATCAATAAAAAGATTTATTTACCCATGGTAATTACTAAGCCTCATTAAAACGGTTATTTCATTTATACAATAAAATTTTAAGAATACTTATTAAAATATTCCTATACTTATCTTACCTACCTAAATTTATTCAGCAATAACTATATTTTCAATACTTAGAAAATAAATTCATAATTTATATTATTAGTATAAATATATTCAAAAAACATTTAGAAAAGATTTCTTATTTTATTGATCATATTAAAGGATCAAAAAAAGTTATGTATAAAAAACCATATATACGAATAAACGCAAACATGATTCCTCTGGTGTTAAGTGTGGAAAAAATGTCTATACATAAGTTTAATGAAGATCATACTTGAGAAAATAAAATCTCAATTCCTTTTACAAATCTCTTGGATAAATCCTTTTTACAAAATTTCTTAATAAAACTAATTCATAAAACCTTTTTATTTTAGAATAATCTCCAAGATTAATTATAAAACTCATGAAATAAATATCCAACTATCATAGCTCTTTATAAGTATCACAAAATACTTAATAACTTCCTTTAGACATATTCAAAATCATTTACAAACTTTACATATAAATATCTAAATCAATTATAAATTTTTCAAAATTCCTTAATAAATGTTAAAATTTAAATCATCTACTATCGATCTTAAACCAATACTATTTCTCAGGTAATAATGAAGCAAATCAAGTTGGTGTATTTTATTTACCTCTCAGAACATGACTCGATAACACTCCAACCCTTTTAAATACCTTAAATTTGACGATCTCTAGTTAATTTATAAATAAGTTTTTTCAATAATCTATATTAAATTCCTTTAATATAGGTTTATGAATCATTTTGTTAAATTCCAAACCTTATTAAATTATAATATAATGATCAAACCAAAAACATTTGCTAAATTCAAATAATTACTTATTTGAAAATCCCTTTGTAAAGTTTGCTTTTCCCAAATAAGTTAAAATCACATTGTAGAGTATTATCCATGCTAGCTTATTTAAAAAAATTCCATATACTTTTGAAACTTTAAAGAAGGCTTAGGAATTTCCAAAGGTTCTTATGTAATTGAGTTTAACTCAGTCAGGTTATAATATGGACGTTTACGTACAACTGGGTATGTATACAGAATCAATTAATAATAGTCAGTCAACATAAAGGAAGTATTCATGTGATAATAACAGATGATGATTTGTTCTACCATAAAGATGTCCAAGTTAACAGTATAGCAAAATGAGTTTTATTTATGCTTAAAAGATGTCAACATAATAAACAACCAGCTGGTTATAGTAAAATGGGAATATATTCTACTAACAGATCTCCACAAATATCATTCAACACATAACATGTCAATAACACTAACCACAAACATATTCACAACAATAAAAGAGAAACATGAAGATGATTTGTCCTGTTAAATAAATTTCCAAGGCCAATTTAAGTTTTAGTAATTGAATTGGGTTTTATTCAATTAACTAGTGTCCATACAATTCAATCAATTATACTAATAGCAGAATGGTGTTTTGTTCTGCTAAGCAGATGTCGTTTAATTCCTAATCAAAGAGGGTTGCTTAAAGCTGACAAAGAAATCCCTTGGAGTATACATGTTTTGAAAATACCCTTACAAAATAAGTAATTCAAATTTAAAGTAATGTTTAACTAATTATTAACAATTATTAAACCTATAAATAATAATTAATTATTATTTTAGATATTTTAATTCCATATCAATAATTGAATTAAAAATTAAATAATTAGTAACTCTTTTAAATAAATAATTAAACATTTATTTTACCCTTAAATAGAAATCAAATATTAATTAACACTCAATTATTCCTTATTAAATAATTTATTAGATCTTAATTAATAATTAAACAAACTTTAATTAAGTTCTTAAATTTAATTTAAGTTAATTATAATTAATTATTTAAAGACTTATTAAATAATTAATTTAAATAATCTTATTTAAGTAATTAGTCATACTTTATCCAAATTTAAATTCATTATATAATAAATAAATTTCATTAATTAAACAATTTAGAATCAAACTTACTTGATTAAAACTTAAGTACAAATCACTTAATTAAATGGTAATTAAGTACTAATTAATGCATTTTAATTAGTTACTTACCATTAATTAAATAATTAAAAAAATATTACTTACATTTCAAATGAGTTTTGAAAACATTTTCAAAACTTACTTAAGTTAAAAACAACATTAGCAAACAACGTTTTTCAAAACTTAACTTATTTTAGAGTGATTAAGATTTGTAAGAGAAAAGGGTCTAATAATGGCATCCAAATCCCTAACTTTCCTACAGCTGAAATCAAATTTTTAGATGATCTATATGCGTCAAATCAAAGAAATAGGTTTCCGGCAGATTGTAATCTTCTTCAAGATAGATCGGCTACGCATGCAACTTCTAAATCTCAATTTTCAAAGTCGATTACCAATCTCAATTCAGAAGTCGGTTTTCCGTCGATTTTCTCAAAGAAACTTCAATACTCAGAAAACCTAGAAAAGGCATGCTCTAAATCATGGAAGCAGATAACTACTATGTAACAACCCAGATTTTTGGAAGGGGGTTGTAATAGCTTTGAAAATTTTGGCGTTTAAAAATAGATTAAATTAAGATTTAATCTTTTGAAATTAAATGTGTGTATTTGGGAATTTGGACATCGATCCATTTCTGAATGTAGTATTTACTTTAAGATGAAAATGCTTTTGTAACCTCAATGTAAATGTTTCGCCAAAGTTAACGTTATTAAAATACTAGTTTGGAAATCGTGCTTCGCACACATGTCAGTATTGAAAGCAGTATGAAAGTTTGTCAAAGTTTGGATGATAACCAATACTTATGTCATTAAGTAATTTGAAATTATTTGTTGAATTCAACTTAAAAATACGAATCTTGTAATTTAATTTAGTCTTGGAATGAATGTATTTGATATTTGATTATGATTTTGAAATTTAGTTATCTGCAATTCTATTCTAAATCATTTTGTAAGTGTAAATTTAAATTTATTTTGTTAGTTTTTTATGTTATTAATATTTTAAACTAATTTAACTATATAATTTGAGAAATTATAAATTGGTTTTTAATTTAACTTGGGTATTTAATTAAATAAATTTTCTGCACAGTTGAACTGGATGTTAAATAGAAAATTTGGATATATATATTGTTAGAGAATTATAAAATATGATTTTTGAATTAGCCTTGAGATTTATTCATAATTTAATTTATTTAGATTTGAATGGGTTATAAAGAAATTAATTTGGAATCTGTATCTGAAAATGTGTAAATACATTAACATTGGTTGTATAATATAAATTTTCGTTTGCCACTTGTTATGTGGGCTGGAATGGTTTGACACTTGGCTGTTTTGAGGTCAAGAGATTTACAATTGTGCAGAACTATCTAGAATCAGCAACGCATGCTCTTCTTTAAATTATGTCCATCGTGTTCTATTATAGGAGGGATCATTCAGTTATATTCTTCCTTTATGAGGGATTACCTTCCTTTCCCCCTAAATGATAAATCCCCAAATCGATTGGTCCCTCTCTCCAACTTAAATCATGGCTCGACGAAATCATCCACCCTCCGCATCTACGATTCTGCCTCTCCCCTCCTTATCTATGTTGCCTGAGACGCGCTGCTTCACCACCAGGAGTTCGCCCATGCTGCTGTCCTTTACTAACCGTCGCTCCTCTACCCTCCGTACCACCACATGAAGTCACGCTTTGATTACAACCACCCGAATCGCCACTTGTCTCCATCTCTCCGATGAACCCTGAACCCGCCTCCTCTTAAAGGCCTGGAACCGAAAATAAAAGGAGATAGAGCAGCAGCAACCATCACCTCGGGATGCGCAATGACCAAGCAGCCATGCCACCGTTTGCGCCTTCATGCTGTCATTGTTCATGTGGGTGTAAATTCGTCGGTTGCACTATTTCTTCATCGTCCCAAGTGGATTTTTCCAAGAATAACAGTTGGTTGATGGGATGAGGATATAAAGGGAAAATGTTTCGGATTTCTACTTTACGCTGCTACTTTGGCTGCCAATTTCAGGTGACAACCCTTTAAGTTTCTTTCAACATCAGAACAGATTCTGGTTAAACCCTTGGCACATTGTTGCATATTTTGTGATATTTCCTAGGGAAGGTTGAACAACACTTTGTCATTCTTTTTACATGGTTTTAGAACTATTTGACATAATCATGGATAGTAGGATAGCTGTACACATGACATTAGGTTTTTTTTAGTGCAGGTGGCCTGTGATACTCCATTTGGCTTTATAGTAGTAAAGGTTTAACATAATTGTATTATCTTCTAAACTGGAATAATGTTTTACCAACATAGTGATTCATGTTGAAGCTAAAACCAAGAATATAAAAGATGCATCACCTTGAAAATAAGTTTTGTTCCTTTATATAGTGTACAGGTTTATCCTAAGATTTATATTGTATGCCTAATGTTATCTCATTCAGTGCCAAATCAATCAACATCTTTTTAGGAACTACTTAATTAGGACAGCCTCTTACCTCCATTGGTTTTAAAAATCTAGTTTAAATTTGTTTATGGAACACTTAAAATTCATGAATCTGGACTTGTTGAAAGTTTTAACTATAACTGGAACTTTTTAATTTACAGATATTAACTTCATTAGGCCCAACAAAAGCTTATGTTCCCAATCAATGCCTTATTTATAGAAACAATTAAGGCAGTCAATTTTTTTTTTCAGATTCTACGTTTGAAATTACATTTTAATTTCTTGGACTATGCTGTGGATATGCAAAATAAAGTTTCTCTAAGTATCAGCATTTATATTCTCCATTTGTGTGTCAAAAAAATGGGGGAACAACTATTACTACTGCAATACAATCAATTAGTTTTGCCCAAAATTTTGTATTGTATGATCTATTGTATACTGCATATTTCATATCTTGTACCGTTGCTAGAGTCAAGATTTGACATGCATATTTAATTTAGTTGTCAATTTGACATGCAATGAGACAACATAAAGAGACTTTCCCTTTATTTTACTACAATGGTTAGTTCGACGTTTTCTTCTACCGAAAAATTTTTTGTAAACGTTTTCAAATGTCTTTTGTCAATTTGATTCTTTATGATCAGTAAAGCATTAAAATTATAAACACATCTACCATATCCACGCTCGTTAATTTGTACTTGCAGCTTATTGCAGTCTCTTTATGTCTCAGTGCTGGACTATACCAGTACAATGTTTTGCAACGTATCTATTATATATAAGCTTCTATTCAATTGATTAGTAGCATTATAATTATCTTTCGGATCCATATTGTGGGATTGTGGTTGATTTTGATTACGTAGTTTGAATGGCTAAACTGTTTTTGATGTAAAATTTAACCAACGGTTATGCATGCCTCTATAAAATAAGAAAAAAAATACATTCGTATCTTTAAATCGGATATTAGAAGTAATTATTATATTTTAGTTTTTATTAGAAACTGTTTTACTTGAACTATGATTCAGACACGAGTATTGCAGATTTTAGATTTTTAGCTCGCAAAAATTGGACAGGCACGAGAAGACGCATGCGCGCGCAAAGCTTGGCAAATTTTGTAAAACTTTATTTGTAAAATTTATGTATGTACTTTATTCTATTCCGTTTTACAAAATTTTGAAAACTCTAATATTAGTATAAAATGTTATGCTTCAGTTATTGTGTATTGTCATTCTATGATTAATTCCATTTTAAACCCTGTAAGCCAATAACAACTCGTCCTTTTGAACGTTTTGGGTTGGTTTAATCACCGACTTGGGGCGGTCAAAATGGCGGGCTGTTACATTTGGTGTCAGAGCTATGGTTTATATCAAACTTGGCTTATTGGGTTTAATAACTCATTAGAGATTGGCTGGAGATACCCTAGAATGAGCGGAATTGATACTAGAATCGCTCAAGAGAGAGTGCAATTTAATCTATTTTATAGACTCGGGCTCAGTCATTATATGTAACATGCAAAAGAGGAACTATTAGTCAAGACTAGGCTAAACAAAATGCAACATGCGCCACTGAGTCACAGTCAGTAACCCGATTAGTAGTAACAGTGCATCCCATACCACACGTTCTCGCTACTGGTTCACTAACCGCTCATCAACTCCGCACTGGGAAACTCAGAAAACATAAACGTCCTTCTTCTCCCCAATCTTCCTTCTAACCTCTTGCATGAAGAAATTTTGAGTTCTAAATCAATCTAGCTACTCGCTAATCTATTCTCCAACCATGGTTAGCCCAAAATCATTCCCCAATGAAGAGAAGATCAAGATCTATAAGCTTCAAGAAGCCATGGCTGCTGCATGTTCCTCTTTTGCGGTTCTATGCTTTGATTTGGCCTCTTACAACTCTAAATCAATGGAAATCTTCCTTAAATCCAATCAAGGTGAGTTGATTGACTCACATACTCTAGTTTACCTTATTTTTATCTACTTTATATAAGGTTACGCTGTGTTGATGTGAAATTATGTAGTATATTCCGTTGTTTGATCTGTTGTTGTTGCTGTGCTGAAATACAGCAAAACCTCCACTTTAAGCCTTAATAACTTTTTAATCCCTTAGTCTTTTTACATGATTCTTTTTGCATGTTGTTTTACACATTTTTTTGAATATATCTGCATTCGAGTTGATTTGGGTGGGTAAACGGGTAACCAACGTAGGGGTTCGTTGTGATATTGACCTGTAACGAAACAGCGCACCGGTGGGACATTAAAAAAAATTGAGCCTTTCCTCGATACTCTAAATGTTTAATTGATACAAAGTATATGGATGATCGCCCCTAGTCGGCCCTATTCTCTACATTAGTAGACGATATTACTAGATAATGTTCTTTCCTAATGTGGGTCTCGGGGTGGGGCTAGTATGTCGATAAAGTGATCGCTAATTTTTTTTTTTTAGAGGCTCGACATACTTAATACTTTATATAGTACAATTCTACGGTGGCTCCATAATTAGTCAGAACATAGTACATACAATTACACCATTACAGATCACAGAACAGTTACATAATATTTCATCGTTAGAGTACAACAATTACACGTGCCACAAAAGAATAGATAAACTTCTCTCGCTTACAATATGATAAAAAAATGAAATAATAGAAAGCTCTACTATTCGAACTCAACTACATAAGCTCGAGTGAATGAAGCTACAATGAAGATAGAGTAAAGAGAACCTACTAACCCCAAGCTGAGCAACTACACCTGAAATACCTCGGACTGACTGAAACGAGGCTTTTTGATGCAATAACTTAAGAAGAAGAATGATTTATGCTATGAAATGTGTATGTATTAATGTCCTTAAATTAAAATGTAGTGTAAAATAAATACGATATTTGAGTACTTTGAATAAGAATTTGTTAAAACCGTAATAATAACAATCCGTCATTTTGAATGCTTCGACCGTCTCCTTCTTTCAACACCGACCTGTGTGCGCATGGGTTCCAAACTAGTATTTTAATAACGTTAACTTTTGCGAAACATTTACGTTGAGGTTACAAAAGCATTTTCATCTTAAAAGTAAATACTACATTCAGAAATGAATCGACGTCCAAATTCCCAAATACACACATTTAATTTAAAATATTAAATCTTAATTTAATCTATTTTTAAACGCCAAAATTTTCAAAGCTATTACAAACCCCTTCCAAAAATCTGGGTTGTTACATACTGAGTCTAATTATCACTAGGATTCATTTCGGTTATCATATTTTTTGCCTATAATGAAAGATAATCTTAAGTTTGTGATGATTGATGAAAATTTAATCAATAAGGCAAGAGAAATTCGCAGAATACTATAGTCTTTTATGTTTATGGTAGCAAACTTTAACAACCCGGAATTGCAGAACCAAAAAAAATTGATTTAAGCTATTTTAAAGAAGTATGGAAATATAAATTGGTTATTTTTTTTAAATAAAATTTGAGAATAATTTTAAATTTACTTTTTATTTTATTTGACTTAAAACAAACTCAGTAAAAATATTAAACTGATTTATAAGCCTTGTACTTGAAAATTTTAAAAATTCAATTTTTAAAATCATTACATAACCCTTAAAAAGTGAAATTTAATGCGGAACGTAGTTAGTATGTGGCCGTAGTTAGAAGAGCTCAGAATTCGATGAGACCAATTTTGTTGGATTCGAAATAATAAGTCATGGCTAGATTTCAAATTTCATGCGGAACGTAGTTAGTATGTGGCCGTGAGAGGCAAACCCGTTTGGGCCAAAACTGATAGTCAATTTACAAAGGAACGTTATTGAGACAATCTTAGTATTCGATTTCACTTTTTTTTATTCGTATCATCAAATAAGGGTAGAATCCAAATTTTCATGATTTTTGGAGTTAGCGTTTGGGCGTACAAGAAGAAAAGATACACTAAAATCGCATTGTTGAAGCTTAATTGAGCCTATTTGAGAAATTAAACGGAAGGTCAAACGAAGTCAGAATTCAACGAAGCTTGATTCGTTGGACTCATCATCACATGAATTATTTCGTTTTCGAATTTCATGGAAAATGGAGATCGTTTGCAGTCAGGCAATCGGAGAGAAATAGCATATAATCTTCTTTCTTCACTTTCTCTCCTCACTTTTCTTTCTTTCTTCATTTCTCATCTTCCTCCAAAAATGGCCTCCCCTCCCCTAGGTGCTGCTTCACCCCACCTCCCCCGCCGCCATTGGTCAGCAGCCCCTCCCCCGGTGCCTCCTCCTCTCCTCCTCCTTTCTCTCTCTCACTCTCTTTGTAAAACCCTAACCCTAAATCACCTCTCTGCCATCCTAGCCTCCTCCATGGACCCCACCGCCGCCGCCGCCAACCTAGCCCCCTGCGCCGATCTGCCTTTGCCAGTCAGGCGTCCCTCCCGGGCATGTGCCCCGCCTCCCCCAAAATTCTCTTTTTTTTCAATTTTTCCCGTTTGCAAATAATCCCCTCCCCTTCTTTGCTTAATACCCATCGATCAGAGCATTTCTGGATGTGGCCCTATAAACGAAAGTTGTAAATCTCATTTTTCTCTATGAAATTGACATATCAAAATCGAATTTTGGAGTTCGGTATTGCTCGGAAAATGCGATTGCAATTGACTGACCTAGAGCATACATTAGCGATTTCTGGGGAATCTGTCCATTTTTGGAAGAAAGTGCACTAGTAAAAAGTTGTCCGGAATGGTATTTTGGTGTTGGTGACCATGGTTGGTGAAGATTGGAGGTCGTATGCAAATTGTAGAGCCAACATGGTGAATTCGAGTTACGGAGAATGAAAACAGCGAGTGCGCGATGAGAAAATCTACATAAGGAGTGTCGTGGCGAATGGTTTAGCTTGGGTGAGAACATTTCTAATTGTTTTGGGATAGTTAGAATAATCATGATAGATTATATATATATTTATAAATTGCATATGGTAAATAGCTGAGTTAGCAAAATGTTAAAATGATTTGTTTTATGGTTAAGTTAAGTAACTTAGAAAATAAAAGTGATTAAAGAAAAGTGAGAAATCTAAACCCTTTAGAAATTTAGTTTCATGTAATACTCCTTTTGGAAATAAAAGTGTTTACGGGGTTTTATAAACGCCATTAAAAATAACGCCATGGAAATTTTCAATGACTGTAAAAACGCCGTAAAAAGTCACAAAATCAATCTACAAGCTGATACCAATTTAAAATCAGCATATTATATACATACCCCAATTCAAAATAATAGTGTCATACTAATAACATATTATATTTTGATCACATAATTCATAACCAACAAGTAAAATTTTATAACTAAAACATCCAATATTCTTACATCGTTTAGGCCATAATAGTTCATAAAATAGTAGCTTGAGTTATACCAAACATACACAAGCAGTAGCGACCAAAATATAATACTACACACATTCAAACCAAAATATAGTCTTAGCAGCATGAATAACTTCGACCCATACGGGATTCTAACAATGCTTCCTATCGACGTCTTCGTCTATGTCCCTATAAAGCAAAATTCTCAATATTGTCAGTACATTCTGTTGGAAATGTCTTATAACATTAAGTGAATCATTAAAAATCTTGAATAAGTGTATGAATGGCTCCTATATGGGAATAGTCCCACATCATGGGATTATATGAAAGAAGCAAGTATTTATACTTGTTTCTAAGAAATCATGTTGGGGCCTTGGGCTCCCAATACATGGATTGTTGTGAGTAGGGAGACCATGCATCATGACCACCAAACACGCGCGCGCGACCGACCGACTCGACTCGACCCGACCCGACCCGGTCCGGTTCGGTTCGGGCTCGGGCTTGGGCTTGGGCTTTGTGGTGTAGACACTTATATTTTTTGGACCATAAAACTTAGCCTTTTTCGAACCGTTTTTTTATGGAAAAGATTTCTGCAATGGTAAAAATTCTTATCCTTCATTAAAGCGGCCCACTAATCAGTAAACCCAAACCCTAATTCTCGTCCTATATCTTGTCATTAGCTTCAGACGAGAATACCTACCGAATCACAATTTCTCTTTTTCTCTCAGCCGCTATTAAAAAATTTCTCTTAGAAATTCTCGAGCAATATTTTAATTCAGAAAGTGCAAATCTATACTGACTTGTTGTGCAAGCAAATCAGTTATTGTTTTAGAGGCTGTTTTATCCTAGAGGCAGTGGCGAAGGAACGAACTGGTTTGCACCTCCGACCAGATCGCCGAATCGTCTTCAAGAAAGCGACCTAGCCCGCAATTCAGCCATTGTTTCCCAACAATTTGAAGACGATCTGAGACAATGGCTTCCAACTTAACCCTAGACGATTCTGCTCCACCCTCTGCTTTCCAGAACCCTCTCGTAACTACTGCTCCATTCAGATTTGAAGGCTTGCATTACAAACGATGGCGTCAGAAGATGGAGTTCTTCCTCACCATTAGAAAGGTTGTGGCTGCACTAACTATTAACAAACCGCAGCTTCCAGATAAACCTGACGAGGCTGATGCAGCGAAAATGGCATCATGGACTGAACAGTCAAAGCAACTGCAGACCTGGACTGAACAGGATTACCTATGCAAGAACTTTATTCTAAACGTACTGAGCGATGATCTCTATGATTACTATAACTCAGATGAAAAGACAGCAAAGGAGATCTGGGAAGTAGTGAAGAAGAAATATGATACAGAGGAGGCAGGGGCAAAGAAATATGCTGTGAGCCGCTACCTAAAGTACCAGATGACTGATGATAGATCGGTAGAGATGCAGTCACATAAGCTGCAGAAAATAGCTCATGAGATCATCTCCGAAGGTATGGTCTTGGACGAACAATTTCAAATTGCTGTTATCATTGACAAACTACCCTCAAGCTGGAAAGATTTTAAGAATGTCTTGCGACATAAGACTAAGGAATTTTCCTTAGAGAGCTTGATTACACGCCTCCGTATTGAGGAGGAGGCACGCAAGCAAGACCAGAAAGAAGAGGTGCTGATTGTGAATAACAACAGTACTAAGAAGACCACTCCCGCTGTTCTGAAACCAAATCAGAAATCTTTTAAGAATCAGAACAGGCGCAACAAACAGAATGGGAATCCGCAAGGAAACCCAAAAGGACAGCAGAAACCAGCCCAAAAGAATGACTCTGGACAGTTGTTTCTATGTTACAACTGTGGAAAACCAGGTCATATGGCACGTAAGTGTCGGAACAGGCCAAGCTCTGCCCCGCAGGCTAACCTGACTGAGGAGCCTCTTATGGCTATGATTACTGAGATTCACATTGTTAGTGGATCATAGGGTTGGTGGGTAGACACTGGTGCTTCTCGCCATGTCTGCTATGATCGGGGCATGTTCTCGACATACACGGCTGCTGAAAATCAGAAAGTGCTGTTGGGAGATTCTCACACCACTAGAGTTGCGGGGATTGGCAATGTGGAACTCAAGTTCACCTATGAAAAAACTGTAATTCTGAAAGATGTTATGCACACTCCAGAAATAAGGAAGAATCTGGTCTCTGGCTTCCTCCTTAATAAGGCTGGTTTCACTCAAGTAATTGGGGCTGATTTGTACATCCTAACTTATGAGGGAACTTTTATGGGAAAGGGTTATGCTTGTGAGGGTATGTTTAAACTGAATGTTGAATCTAATAAAGTGACAACTTCTGCTTACATGTTGTGTGATTTTAATATCTGGCATTCTAGATTATGTCATGTTAATAATCGAATAATCCGTAACATGAGCACCCTAGATATGATACCTAAAATGACAGAATATGAACTTGATAAATGTGAATTCTGTACACAAGCTAAAATCACAAAGAAACCCCACAAATCTGTTGATAGAGTTTCTGAACCCTTAGTCTTGATTCATTCGGACATATGTGAATTAGATGGCACTTTGACTAGGCAGGGACATCGTTATTTTATCACTTTTATTGATGATTGCTCTGATTTCACATATGTATACCTTATGAGAAATAAAAGTGATGCTTTTGATATGTTTAAAACATTCAAAACTGAGATTGAGAATCAAGCAAATAGAAAAATTAAGAGACTTCGTAGTGATAGAGGAACAAAATACGAATCTAATTCAATTCTGGACTTCTATAAACAACATGGTATAGTACATGAGATAACTGCACCCTATTCTCCTGAAATGAACGGTAAAGCAGAGAGGAAAAATAGGACCTTTACCGAACTAGTAGTTGCCATATTATTAAATTCTGGTGCAGCAAAACATTGGTGGAGGGATATTTTATTGATTGTATGCTATGTTTTGAATAGAATCCCCAAATCTAAAAATAAAATTTCTCCTTATGAAATTTTAAAGAATCATAAACCCAATGTCTCATACTTTAGAACTTGGGGTTTTTTAGCTTATGTTCGCATTCCAGACCCTAAGAGAATAAAATTGGCAAGTAGAGCATATGAATGTGCATTTATAGGCTATGCTATTAATAGCAAAGCATATAGATTTTATGACCTTAATGCACATAATATAATTGAATCAAATGATGCTGATTTTTATGAAACTAATTTTCCTTTTAAATTAAGGAATAGTGGGGGCACCTCAAATATCCAATTAGAACAGAACTTAATGAAAATTCTGAAGCTAAACCTAGAAGAAGTAAAAGAGCAAGAACCATAAAAGACTTCAGTTCAGATTTTTGTGCTTTTACTATTGAGGAGGATCCTATAAACCTCCAAGAGACCTTATCTTCTTTAGATGCCGATTTTTGGCAAAAGGTTATAAATGATGAGATGGATTCTTTAGAATCCAACAAGACTTGGCACTTGGTAGATTTACCCCCTGGTTGTAAGTCTATAGGCTGTAAATGGGTACTTAAAAAGAAATTAAAACCTGATGGCACTATAGATAAGTATAAAGCACGACTAGTAGCTAAAGGTTTTAAACAAAAAGAAAATATAGATTTCTTTGACACCTTTTCACCTGTAACTAGAATAACATCCATTCGGGTTTTAATCTCACTTGCTTCCATCCATAATTTACTTGTACACCAAATGGATGTTAAAACTTCTTTTTTGAATGGTGAATTAGACGAAGAAATTTATATGGACCAGCCTGAAGGATTTGTAGTACATGGTCAAGAACATAAAGTATGTAAATTAGATAAATCATTATATGGTTTAAAACAAGCACCTATACAATGGCATGAAAATTTTGATAACTTAATCATTTCAAATGGTTTTAAAGTTAATGAAAGTGACAAATGCATTTATTACAAATCTGAGAATGACATTTGCACTATTATATGCCTTTATGTAGATGACCTACTCATTTTTGGGTCAAATATTCATGCCATAAACTCAGTCAAATCCTTATTAAGTGTCAATTTTGATATGAAAGATCTAGGTGAGGCGAGTGTAATACTTGGTATTAAGATTATTAGGTTAGAAAAGGGAATTTCTTTGGATCAATCTCATTACATTGAGAAGATACTAAAGAAATATAATTACTTTGACTGTAAACCTACAAGTACACCATATGATCACAGTGTAAAGTTATTTAAGAACACTGGTGAAGGTGTAAGATAGTCTGATTATGCAAGCATCATTGGCAGCCTTCGGTATGCCACTGATTGTACTAGACCCGACATTGCCTATGTCGTGGGATTATTGAGCAGGTTTACCAGTAGACCTAATATAGAGCACTGGCAAGCTATTAAAAGGGTAATGTGATACCTTAAATGAACCATGAACCTTGGATTACATTATGAAAGGTTTCCAGCTGTACTTGAAGGATATTCCGATGCAGACTAGAATACCTTATCTGATGATTCTAAAGCGACCAGTGGCTATATATTTAGCATCGCTGGAGGAGCTGTTTCTTGGAAATCCAAGAAACAGACTATTTTTGCTCAGTCTACTATGGAGTCTGAAATGATAGCACTAGCTACAGCTAGTGAAGAGGCAGAATATTTGAGAAATCTGCTAGCTGGGATTCCCTTATAGGAAAAACCGATACCGGCTGTGTTGATACATTGCGATAGTACCGCGGCTATTGCAAAAGTTCAGAACCGTTGTTATAATGGTAAGAGACGAAAAATACATCATAAGCACAGTACAGTTAGAGAACTACTTTCCACAGGTACCATTAGAGTGGATTACGTACATAGTGAGGAAAATTTGGCAGGTCCTTTGACGAAAGGACTGTCCAGAGAGAAAGTCCATAACTCTTCTAAAAGAATGGGACTATTGCCTTTAGATTTTTGAGTCGCGCACAATGGTAACCAGACCTAAATGACTGGAGATCCCAAGAACTAGGTTCAATGGGTAATAAAAAGTTGTGTAGTGATATGAGTTGAACATGCTATTTAATAAACCAAGAAGCATGTACTCCTGAAGTGATTAGAGGATGAGTTAATAGAAACTCTAAATGAGATCTATACTCTATGTGGAGTGGAGTACCTACCTTCAGGAGTGCTCTTGATAGACTCACCTTTGTGAATGTGGAAATGGAGCCGTTTCCTATGGAGTTGCGGGCAAAACTTCTACAGCATTCACGAAACTAGGATAGACGTGCATGGCCATAAATGCACGGGCTTATTTGATTGCACTATAGAAAAGGTTGTGTGTGGTTTGATGTCAGGAATAGAGTTCAAGACTATGTGTCAGTCTAGTAAAAACTGAATCTTATTCACTATGCACAGGTTCAAGTCGAAAGATACCTTTGTTTATGCACAATCTTATGCTTTTTAAGAAACTGCTCGAAAATATTTTTCAAAATTCAAGTTGGAGATTGTTGGAAATGTTTTATAACATTAAGTGAATTATTAAAAATCTTGAATAAGTGTATGAATGGCTCCTATATGGGAATAGTCCCACATCATGGGATTATATGAAAGAAGCAAGTATTTATACTTGTTTCTAAGAAATCATGTTGGGGCCTTGGGCTCCCAATACATGCATTGTTGTGAGGTGGGAGACCATGCATCATGACCACCACACACGCGCGCGCGACCGACCGACTCGAATCAACCCGACCCGGCCCGAACCGGTTTGGTTCAGGCTCGGGCTTGGGCTTTGTGGTGTAGACACTTATTTTTTTGGACCATAAAACTTAGCCTTTTTCGAACCGTTCTTTTTTGTGGAAAAGGTTTCTGCAACGGTAAAAATTCTTATCCTTCATTAAAGCGGCCCACTAATCAGTAAATCCAAACCCTAATTCTCGTCCTATATATAGTCATTAGCTTCGGACGAGAATACCTACCAAATCACAATTTTTCTTTTTCTCTCAGTCGCCATTAAA
The DNA here is from genome assembly GCA_030737875.1 of Allium sativum. Lineage (NCBI taxonomy): Eukaryota > Viridiplantae > Streptophyta > Magnoliopsida > Asparagales > Amaryllidaceae > Allium > Allium sativum. The sequence continues at coordinate 941,352,526 of CM060909.1, read as the reverse complement.
AAATTTCTCTCAGAAATTCTCGAGCAGTATTTTAATTTAGAAAGTGCAAATCTGCACTGATTTGTTGTGCAAGCAAATCAGTTATTGTTTTAGAGGCTTTTTTATCCTAGAGGCGGCGGCGAAGGAACGAACTGGTTTGCACCTCCGACCAGATCACCGAATCGTCTTTAAGAAAGCGACCTAGTCCGCGACTCAGCCATTGTTTCCCAACACATTCAAAAACTAATAAGTTAATCATCAAAAATAGTTGCCTTGCCAAAAAAAAAATCATAACAAAAAACAGGTAAAAGTACTACAGATGGCACAAAATCTTCTATAAAAAGTAAAAGTTCATGTTTACTGTTAGTTAACAATTTTCACTTTGGTGCAAAATATAGAATATACAAAATAGAAAGAAAGAAGAAACTCACTTTCGGGCATGAGTGAACATTGACAAACTCCAACATTTTACAATGTGATTTAGCAATGACTACTTCTTCCTGTGGTAGAATCATGCAATTCTGTGGAAAGCAATAATGCACATATTAAAGTAATGTCTGTCAACTCTCAATTTGGCATACGTTGAATAATATTGAAGCAAAAGGAATAATGTTAAAGAAATATAAAAAATGCAAAAAACATTCACAACACATGCACTTGCAGCAAAAGGAATAATATAAAACAGAGGAAAGAAGCTATTTTTAAAGTGATATGTCTGCCATACGTTGAGGCTGAGGGTATGCATAATGTAAAGCTTTTATCTTTTGTATTTTGAGAGCATCTTCGGTGCATGTTGCACATGTTAAATGAACTTATAATTCAGTTAAAGAATATTCATGCAAGCTAATGTTGAAGTAATGTCTGTCAAAATGTTATTAGGCTGCAGATAATAATATTTTATCAATTCTTTACTTTTCTTCAAGTAGTAAAAATATTGTGGCATTGCACTGTTTGAACTAGGCTCAATACTACAATTTGTCAAATTTCTCTATAAATACCACATGTTACTTCAATTAGTACATAACGATGATAGATTCTTGCCTATCATTTGTTCTTGAAAAGTTGTACCCCAAAATAATGCTTTTACTTGGTTTACAAAATGTATTTATCAACAAACAGAGTAGCAAAGAAAGCCCATGTAATCTTTGCTGTGCACAAATAAAACCAACATACAGTTATATGTGTTCACTGAATACAAAAAAAAATTAAAAAAAATTCCTTGTGCAAAATACTGGTTAAAAGGTAATACCAAATGATGATTGAGTGGTTAAGCTTGTTTACAGAGTACAAGCAACCAGGGTTCAAAACTGTTATTAGGCTGCAGGTTAAATGAATTTTCAGTTAGAAACATTTTGCATATATAAGACATCTCATGTTAAAAAAGATATGTGCAGGTTAAATGGATATGTGTGGGTTAAATGGATCTTTGTCAATTGCAAAACATGGTTGCCTCATATTTTCAAAGTTCATCAAAAGTGCTTTAAAGCAACAATAAAAGCATAAAAAAGATCTGTGCAGGTTAATATTTAACCTGCACATATCCATTTAACCTGCACATATCCATTCCAGGTTAATATTATGATTCATATCTCAGGTTAAAAAAGATATGTGCAGGTTAAATGGATCTTTGTCAATTGCAAAACATGGCTGCCACATATTTGTTTATTTCTACAGGATCTTTACGAATTTCTAGTACATTTTGATATTGTTTAATCCAAATGTAATGAAATAATGTCTGTGCATCATCACATTTATTCACCTTGACTTATTTTAAACAATTCATTTGACTTTAAAAAGAAAGGACGAGTTTTTCTAAGAACATGTAGATTTTTTTTTTTAGAAATAAGAGATCATCTCTCAAGTTCATGGACTTCCAATTGGAAAGCAATAATTTATAACCTTATACAAATATGAAAACCAAGTACATGATAACTAGTCCACGGCAGGCTTAACTTATTTGCCCAATGCAATTCCTCATGAGCCAATACATTAACTTGAACATAGTCATCAAGTCCCAATGATTAGTGATAGAAATAGGGGTAGGTGAGTGATTCTATTCAACTACTGTAACAATGACAAAGTGTACAATATATAACCATATGACAAAGTGTTTGAAATTGTGGTAGCTCGTTCATTTTTCAGCTTACATGAGCATTTGACAAAAGTGTTAATGAAAAATAAAAGTAGCAGATTGAGAATATAACCATATCACAAAGTAGAACACAATTTTTACTTCAAATCATCTATAGATTTGTCTGAACCACCACGCCAGTGATCTCTTTCTATCCAGAACTTATTTTTTGAGAAAAATACAGTTGTTGATAACTTTAAAATAATGAGAAATTCTTAGTCAAGGATTAAAATAGAGAGTAACCAGCATTAAAATAATGGAAATTTTTACATCACCAACAGTCAACTGTTCAATTAAAGTTCAGCAAAATAATAGATAACACAGTATAAAATATAAGGAAGATACGAACATAAAAGTATGTTTGAAAATACGTGGAAATTAAAGAATATTTTCATTCAAAAAAAATGCTATTTGTGAATTGGAAATTAATTTGAGCATTGGAAATTAAAGAGGCAGAAATCACCGCACTTCAAATATGTGGAAGTGGACTATAACCCGCGGCCTGATAAAAAAAAAAGCATTGCAAGCTCATTAAAAATATTTTCTTTCAGCTAAAATAAAAAATAACCAAATATGCATCTCAGCATTTATGAAGAAAATAAGAGCAAATGTTTTTCTTATCAAAGTATTAATGTTGGGTTGCACTTACTGGAACTTGCATCTGGTATAACTTTCTCAGTAGGCCAAGCAATTGCAGTGCCAATGGCGTCTTCACTGTTTTGTAAATCAGATGTTGGTCTCCACAGACGTACGTTTGGAGCATTTATAACGTCAACCCAAATTTTAACTGCATTTATCCCTAGAGGAACAAAATGAACCAATGTGCTTGGATCAATTGAAGTGACACGTCCTTCAGTTACAATTTCTGAACAACCCGGAAAATCAGAACCAATTTAAAATTTTTATTTTGGTTATTTTAATGAATTTTGAATATTTAAAATGAATTATTATAAATAATAACGACGAAAAATTTATTTTTGATGAAGTTAAAATGAATATATTTATTTTAATTATATAGCGAGCCTGAAATGGCGCGGTAGTTCGAAAATTCAATTTCTAATTTCAAATGAATATATAAGATTCAATATAAGTCAGAATTGGACGAAACAAGAAATATTTGGATCTGATCAACAATGTCTTTCTAACAAATCTGAAAAACTGAAATTTCACTTTGTAGAGTGTAAGATACATCCAATTTAAAATTCAGAAAAGTCGTTATGGAATTTATATATATATATTAGTATATATATAGCCCTTAAAAAATAGCCATTTTGCAAACGACCTCCGTTTTCGACGAAATCACTTTATTGGAACCGGAATGTCAAATTATTACTAGGTTTCAAAATCCATAATTTTTGAAATCAATATGTGAGCATGGCAAAGGAAAACGTGTTTTGTCAGTTTCAGTCAATTGGATCGACCAAAAAATGGCCATTTTTCAAACGGTCTTCAAATTTGATGAAATTAGTTTTGTTATGACTGTATCATCAATACGAAGCTAGAAATAATTTTTCTAAAATTTTCAGAATCAGTATGTGGCCTCGACAAATTAAAATGTACATTAAAGTCAAATTTGAACATTATATTAATTTATATTTTAATTTTGATGGAAACTAATCGAAATTGTCGAATTGGCTTACCGGACATATCCCAATGCGTTCGGAACGGGGGTAATTAGCTAGAGGCGACAGTCGTTGGGTCCGATTTAGTATTCGAAAGAAAAACCAACTTTTAAAGATTAAAGGTAATTAAAATATATATAATATCATATAAGGCCCGAGCCTTTCCCTCCTCTCTCTCCTATTACCAGATCGAGAAGCAAAACAAGAAAAAAAACATGACGCAGCCGCCAATGGAGTTCACCACCGCTGCTAAAGGCGCGCGCCTCCCACTATCGCTAGACCACCCCCCTCCGATCCTCCATCGCCTCCCCTCCCTACCCCCTTCCGATTTGAAACCCCGTCGTTCCCCCAAATCATCCCATCGCCCCACGATTTCCGCCCCTGCTGGCGTCTCCACCGCTAAAGACCCCCTCCTCCTCGTCGGTGCAATTGCCAGAGACCCTCCCCCTTTGCTCCTCCTCCCCAGCGCCTTCTTTCCTTTCCTCCTTCCCTCTACAGCCCCGAACCCGACCATCCGTCGCTCCCCTGACCTTCCAGAGCAACCTGTGCCACCATCCCTGTCCGTCAGTCCATCAGTGGGACCCTTATTCGCTGAAAAACAATGTAAGTGATTAAATTTTCAAATATAACCACCGTTGTTTTTATTTTCAGAAATATATATATATATATATATAACATTGCATAAAAATGTATTTTTATATGGTTAGCAATATAAAGGAAGGATTTTTATTTTTAAAAAAAGATGTGATTTTTATTTTGAATTACACTTTAAAAAGATGTGATTTTTATTTTGAATAACGCTTTAAAAAGATGTGATTTTTATTTTGAATAACGCTTTAGAAAAGGTTTTCTAAAACTAGAAAGTCAAAACTTTTAAAAATAGAAAGATTAGATTTTTATGAGGTTAAAGGTTGGATCTTTATAGGTAAAAAGGTCCTATTTTCTTATGTATAAAAATATGATTTTTATATATGTAGCAAATTAAAAATCTGATTTATATATATATATAATGAAGAGATAAAAATATGATTTTTATTACTAGAATAGAAGAATAAAAAAATGTGATTTTTATTTATTGGAATGACGCGTTAAAAATATAATTTTATTATATGAACAACGATCGCCACTTGATATATAAGAATGTAATTTTTATAAATATAACAATATGAGAAGAAGGTGATTTTTTTTAAATAAATATAGCATGGTTAAAAATATAATTTTTAACATAAACTATATGAAACATATTACGTCGAAATCACAAAGAAGAACGCTACACACTGGAAATAAAACCGTTCAGAAATAGAGAATGGAGGAGTGAATCCCAAAGGTGAGAACTCCTCACAGAAATTTTATTATATAGTTATTTATTTTATAATTGCATATATGAATTGTTCCATGTCGTCCACAGACCATAGACGACTTGTTTGATTGTTTAGTTTAGTTGATTAGATTGTTTGGTTGGATTAGGTTGTTTGGGTGAAATGAATTGATTAGAATTGTTAGGTGTGTATGGCGCGAGCCAATATCGGGAGAGGGGTAATGCTATACATTACCCGATTTTGACATCGCGCCGTTATGCCGCCAAAATTTTCCAAAAAAAATATTATTTTATTGTGTAAATGAATTGAATAAATATTTTATCGTTAAAAATATAATTTTTAACGTGTATATGAATAAAATAAATATTCATTTACAAATCAGACGATTTGTTTATGAACACCCATTTTACTCATATGGATTGGGATGATAAATTTTACACATCGCCCAACTGCTCGAATAAAATTCATTATTTGTTGATTGAAACCCCACACGGGTATTGGGATGATATTTGGCATACACTAATCCCAACTGTTTAGTTGTATATCAATCGATTGGTGACAGACTGTTGAGCGTTAAATACTTATATTTAATGCTTATACAGTGTAGAATGCACTCTGGATGATGGATGATTATTTATCACTGTTGTTGTATACATGAATTGTATGAAATCCATATAATCAAATTATATGGTAATTGACTGTGTCTAATTCCAGTTCAGAAAGAATGAATACTTTGAAATAACGATTATTTTAAAATAACAAATATTTTCAAATAATATTCAGAAAAGAATCAAAATATGATTTTGATGTCCGATTTGGGATGGACACGAAAATATTTAAATATATAAAGCCGTGTTGATTAGATTAACGCCATTTTGAAGTGAACGATATTTATATCGATTTTATTCGTTCTATAATGAATATCGAAAAGGAAATGATTTCAAAATCTAATGTTTCGAAAATATTATCATTTATATATGTGTGTGTGCATATATATATATATATATATATATATATATATATATATCGATGATATGGAATATTCAATTTTGATTTGAAATTGAATATGAAGTCGAAATCGTTTTGAAAACGAATTTAAAATGATTTATAAAATACGTTTAAAATGGAAATCGATGAAATATATATTATATATAATATAATGGCCTGAATAGAATGCACCGTGCTGCGGCAGTTCGTGAATTTCGACCATTGACTTCGAACGGACATTACGGGAGATCTGACTGTCGGATTCCCCTAAACCTAGAACCGTTGGATTCATATCGAAAAGTGCTTTCTAATAAACACAATAAATTTGAAATCTAACTGTTGGATTTGGAATCATGTCCAAATCAAATTTGGAAAAGGTCGCTATAAGTGCAGTTCTATGGCCATTTATGGAAATCGACCGTACAGACCTTGATAAAATTATTAAAAATATCAATAATTTGTGTAAAATCATAATAAATGATTTAGGAAGAATTGGGATGAAATATTCCCTATTTGAAAGGATAAAAATATAATTTTATCGAAATGAACTACTTATGAACTAGAATTAGAAATCCAATATTTTTAAAATAAATAAATTGGGTTTGAAATGGTTTTAAAAATAACTAGAATTTCCAATATATGAATTGGAATGGATTTGAATCAAAAAAAATTCGGAACGATACTGGATTTCGTGATAATATAGATATTGTGGAGGAATTTGGAAGATATATATCGTTATTCCAATACGATATTTGTTGGTTTCAGAATTTAATATTGAATATAAGGCTATATATTTTCTATTCAGAGCCTTGTACTTAATATCAAATTAGATTTTGGGTTGTCGTGAATGGTATCTTTAATAATACTATTCTTAAACCCAATGGAGTTAAGAAAATTTGAAACTGACTGGAGATTAGTTAAGTTGAATGGTTTCCTGGGTATTGATCTGATGTTGGTTTCGGCCTTCGGGGTTAATACTTAGGGAATTGTTCTCTTACTAATTTATGGTTAGAGACTGATGGAATGTGAATTGGGTTTATTGTGAACTGTGTTTTTAATGACATTCGTTCTTTAACCCGATTTACAGTGAAATGTAATTTGGAATTTATAAATCTTTTTATTTAGATTTAACAGGAATTTTCTAAAGTAATGATTTCCAATTTAATATATTAAATTGGAATTGAATGGAATTCGACTGATGATAATCAAAATGAAATTCTGTGGAGGAAGACTGTGAAAACATATGGAATTTAAAAGGCTTTGCCATTATTCCATTTATATTATTAGTCGGATACGGAAATTGATATCGATTATATATTGGTTTGTTTTCCCGTGAAGATTCCATAATTAATGGAAGGTGATTTGGGTTTATCATGAATGGTGTTTTAAAAAAACACTTGTTCTTTAACCCGATTAACAATGGAATAAGATTTTGGGTTGTCGTGAATGGTATTTTTGATAATACTATTCTTAGACCCTGTAACACCCCGTATTTTCTGTAATCGTATAAGTAACAAATCAGAGAATAATTAAATTATAAAATAAGAGTCAAGGGAAATGGGCTGATCCATTGCATTCGTCTCGAAATTCTGCTTGGAAACAAGTCCGATTTTTCGAGAAACGGAGTCAGTATGAGGGAAATATGGCCCTCCGAAGTTTCAGAGAATTTCAGAATCGAAAACAGCTCAAAAATTCGAATTCAAAATCCCAGAATAGGCTGGGCGGGAAAATTCCCGCCCATGGACCATGTTGACCTGGGGGTCGACCATAGTGTCGACCTCCCAGGGCCAGGTCGACCATAGTGTCGACCTGGGGGGAGCAGGTCGACCATAGTGTCGACCTAGGGGTCGACCTGCTCCAGAAACCCATTTTTTTAACCTGGTTCATTCTGATGTATCCGGTCTCGTTTCTGTCTAGATTCGTCCGCCTAATCCTATAAAAACTCACCCTTAGCCTCATTCTCTCCACACCATTTCATTCTGTCTATATTCTGCCTTTGTTCTAATTAAAAATAAAAATGGCATCACTACCCTGCTGGAATCAAAACTTGGACTGATGAATCTTCTTCCAACCTGAATAGAATTAAAAAGCTAAATCAAATCTCAAATCAAAGTCTAGAGCTACGACAACAATTAAAGAGAAATAATTCAGCATTTCTGCATCAACAATAGTTTATTATCCTTTCTTAAAACCACGAAAGGTAAGTACAGATATTTTCCGCTATAAACTGTAATTATAATTGTGACATGATTATAAATCTGAATCTGAGGTTATGTATATTCCTATCTGTCAGATCTGTTTTTCTGTTTACTATTCTGTACCTCTTTCTTCTTTTTGTTCTATAGCCAGGCTACTACGAGCCTGCGCAGAATCTCATAAGAGACGCACGAACGCTAAATTTTGGGACAAATAATAATGCATAATTGGACATGAAACTATTGCCCATGACGGTGATTCATTGACTATGAGACTATTGCCTATGACTATGATTCAAGAGTATGAGACTATTGGCTATGACTATGACTCATGCCTATGAGACTATTTCCTATGACTATGATTCGCGCCGGTGAGACTATTGCCTATGACATTGAATAAGAAACTATTGTGATTAGTCGCCTAAGACTATTGTGGTTAGTTGCCTATAACTATTGTAGTTAGTTTCTTATAATTACAGTTTTTTTAAACCTGTACCATGGACCATGGACCCAGTCGACCTGGTGGTCGACCATAGTGTCGACCTCCCAGGGCCAGGTCGACCATAGTGTCACCTTAATGATGTTGGATCTCATATTTAGTATGTAACATTGCTAGTTTATTCCCATTCACTGTTATGTACAACGAGCCTAGTAGGGCCATTATCATTGTATTTGGTTCATCATTGCATGCCTATTCTTTCTTGTGCTTGTCCCCTATTCCTTTTGCTAGGGTCACTTCATGAGTACTTAGAGAACTTGTGGAAAACATGTTATACGGGGATTGGGCGTAGCTTAATTAAGTTAATTTGGCATAATAAATATGTTGGCATAATCTGAATTGGCTATAATAGTGAATGATTAACATGTATATTAGTCTTGGACATAAATGGTGAACTAGAATATTAAATCTAGTTTGGACATGAACTGTAAATGGGAATATTAAGGCTAAGATTTGGGGCATATATTGTATTATGAATTATGACCTTGATTTGGGCATGTAAGTTTAGGCCAAATTTATGATTAGGCAAGATATGTAAATAGAGTTTTAGATATATACAATCTGCTAAATCTATTATCTGTTAAATCTGTTAAATTGCCTAATCCGTTTTCTGCTAAAACTATTGAATTGCCTAAACTGCGGAATCTGTTATCTGCTAAATCTGTTGAATCGCTTAAACTGCTAGATCTGCTACCTGTTGAATTGTATGATCTATTGAAACTAGATAATGGTAATCTGAGTATGGAAATCTATAGGCTCGACCTAAGAATTGGTAGAACATGGAGATTTGATTAATCTGTTATATCCTATGAAGAAGTTTAATCTGTTAATTAAACAGAATTAGTCTGATATCTGAAAAATCTGTATTGAAATGAATTGGCTATGACACGAGGTTAGACTCTGTTTGCGGTAGAAGCCTACCCGGAACCAACGGCTTAACCAGGGACCGCAAACTGTCAGTCTAATATGAGAGGTCGTAGGCATAACAAAAATATGCTTAGACACGAGCTTAGGTCTGGCTTGTGGTAGAAGTCTGCTCGGAACCGCCCGGCATATCCAGCGGCCACAAGCTACCGACCTAATATGAGAGGTTTGTGCATTAATATTTAATTAATGCAAATCTGAGATAAATATAATGTCTAAAATGTGTTGGGTGGATAGGGTTAAACCAATTGTACTAATGAATTAAACAAACCCGTTTCATGAATCTGTAGGCCTAATTACAAAGTTAGACAAATCTGTAAATCTGTTAAATCTGTATATCTGATCCGTTAGTCTGAAAACTTCTCTGATCTGTGAACTAGATGATTCTGAACTCTGTATGTCTGAACTTGTAAACAAGTTAATCTGAAATCTGTTAGTCTGGGGACACAAGGTTAGGAGGGAAATTACTTGTGTCATCTGTTGTTTGGGACCCATATTAGTTAGTAACTCTTTCTGGTATCAAACTTTGACCCAACAGTAGGTAGGGTCCGGGCACGCTTACTGAACTAATTATAAGTGGTTCATTCTGATAATGGCGAGGGGTGTTGATGATGCATTCCAACCGGGTCATGTGCGTGCATGGATCCCGGTCTGCCTCTGAGGATGTAAGACGCCGTGACATCTGTAAATAGGTCTGTGCCAATTGGTTGTCACTTTAGGGAGTGATACACCCTATTGTGGAGCCGACACAGGGTATTTATGTTTTAGGGAGCCGATCGCTTGGGGTAGGGTTTTAGGGTACACTTAATTCTATCTGTTTCTGTTGGTACCATCTGTTTCTGTTGGGTGAAAACACCTGTCTGTTTCCGCGTGGTACCGTCTGTTCGGGTGGTAAAGGCCCATTTACTAGTGTACACCTAATTCTACATTCTGTTTCTATAGGGATTAATCTGTTTCTGTTCGGGTGGTAAAGGCCCATTATTAACATTCCGTTTCTGTTCGGGTGGTAAAGGCCCATTATTAGCATTCTGCTTCTGTCTGTTTCTATTCGGGTGGTAAAGGCCCATTATTAGCGTTCTGTTTCTGTGGAAATTATTCTGCTCCTGTTTCTGCTTCAATTTAGACATTAGGGTGACACCTAATCCTGTTATACTAGTATTAGTGCAGAGAAATGAAAAGTAATATTATTCTGTTTCTTCTGGTTAACCTAAGTACATCTGCTGCTCCTGTTACAGTTATCTCTCATCCAGTTTTATTTGCATGCCATGATTATTATTATATGTTCATATGTTGAAAGTCACTGGACTTGCCAGACTTTATGTCTGACCTTGCTTGTTTTCACCCCTTTTCTTCCGTCCCCCCACCCCCCAGGTTTTCCAAGGAGGGAATACTTCAGCTTGATCCGGATTTCTTCTGCTTAAAGTACTTAGAGTGCTTAAAGTATGGCTTGACTCCTTATGGCAGCTTCTGTGGGGATTATGATTTTAAAGTTTTGTACTCTGATGATTTTCCGAACAAGACTGATATTTATGTACTTGAGTTTTTTTCTGGAAAGATGTAACCAAACTGATTTCTGTTTTCCGCTGTAATAAAGTTATAATTTCTCAAGTATTGTTTATCTGTCTTGTAAATTTCTGTTCTGTCTACTAAAATGCTCCACCAAAGTTAAGGCATTCCCTTTGTGAGTGTCTTTAACGGAGGTGGGGTGTTACACTTGGTATCAGAGCTGAAGGTTACCAGATTGGGTAAAGTTTTTGAAAACTATTTTCAAAAAGGTTTTAAAATGAAGTATTTTCGAAAATAAAGTTTATTTTGAAAAACATAATCCCCAAAGAGCCATATATTTATCTTTTCCGTTCTTCATTTTAAATCTTTTTCTTTCATTCCGGCATGTCTGGGAATCTTAACTTTCCAGAGGGCGTGCCAATACCTGGCTGGTTCAGGAGGTACTTAGAGGCAAGGGCCAATGATGCAGACCCAGCAGATATTCCTCCTCCAGCTGCAGCGATTCCTCCTCCTCCGCCCCCTCCTCATGCTATTGTTTTTTCAAAGATCTGTAAAGATTTTAGGACCATGGGATGAAAGGATTTCAAGGGAACTAAATCATTCATAGAAGCGAGGAACTGGCTCAAAGAAACTGAGGATCTATTCGTTATCTTCGAGGTGGACGATAGGTAGAAGGTACAATTGGCGGTATGGTTGCTCAAGGACGAAGCTTCCTATTGGTGGGAAGTCACTAACGCCGAGAGGCCGGTTGAAACATGGATGGATTTCAGAACAAGATTTGAGACGAAATTCTTCTCGCAAGCTGAACGAAGTCTACAACTGGAAAAGTTCTTATCTCTTAAGCAAGGAAGTATGATGGTCAAGGAATACGTCAACCAGTTCAACCAACTGGCCAGGTTCGGGCTAGATTTAGTCAACACCCAGCATAAAAAGGCTCTCCACTTTGTTAAAGGATTGAACAAGCCACTGCACAGCCTAGCCATGACCCATGTACCCATGGGAGCGACTTACGAAAGATTGGTGGATATGGCACTACTGCACGAGGAAGACAACGGCAAGAAAGAGGCAAAGAAGGAAGAACCACAGAACAAGAAAGCATGGCCCAAAAAGGAAACACAAAAGAAGGGTGAAAAGTCTGAAGATAAGAAGGAGAAAAAGTGCTTTACTTGTGGAAGCTCGACTCATCTGAACAAGGATTGCAGAAAAAGAAAGGGCACTTGCTTCAACTGTGGTGAGACGGAACACTTCACTAGGGACTGTCCGAAGAAACAAGGGCAAGGTTAGAGGGTAGGACCAACTTCTGGAAGGCAGGCGAACACTTTCGAGGCTAGTGGATAGGATAGAAATAGGAAAACTTTCTGTATGAGGTTTAATTTCTTTATCTGATTTTTGAGTTAAAACTCTTTTCTGATTCTAGCATTTCGATTCTGTAATCGATACTCTGCACTTGAATACTAGTATTGTTTCTGATTCCGCTGTAGACTCAGACCCATAAGGCTTATGACTCATCTAAGCATGGTAAGTTGGGTATCTGTGTTGAGCGTTAAGTTGACTATGACGCATACATTCTGGGTTTTTATCATGCTTAATTTCCTAAGAATCATTTAGTAATCTGCTCTGTACCGGTAATCGGTAAATATCTGAATATTTCTGATAAGGTTTGAGATTTCCAGTTTTGACATTGTCTAAAGAGGGTAATCCTCTGGGTATCAATCGGATGTTGATTTCGGTCTTCGGTGTTGATACTTAGGGGAATTTGTCTCTCAACCAAGGTTTAATGGAATCCAAGTTTTTGTTTATCTGCACTCGCTCCCATCACTCAACTATATCCTATCAATCAAGTCTTCGACCTATAGATAGGAATCCTATTGATGTAAACATGTGTTTGAGACATGTTATGTTTGATGGTTGCAAGTGGATGCAAGTGGTTGCTGGTGGTTGCTCGTGGATGCATATACACACACTAGGCACTAGATCGGCTCGAAAACAATCTCATACTGCATATGGATGTGTGAGCATTTTCAATTTTTGTGGATGCAAAATGATTGACTCATCACATGGATGTTGCATATGAATGAATGGTTGTCACTCGTATAAGAATGATATGTATTAAATAGGAAGGTTGCATACATGTTGGACTCATGACGCTGACATAGTTCGGAGTAAGGAGGTCAACTGAATCAGTGGACCGCCTGATCTTTGGATTAGATAAGGAACATATACACACACTTTTGCATATGTCCATACGACATTAGAAGTTTTCTAAGGACAATGGATGCTTGTGGATGATGGTTGAGTAGATGGATGACTGGATGGTAGGACACATTCTTCTCAACTTGAAGATTTCGGGGACGAAATCCTTAAAGGAGGGGAGAATGTAACACCCCGTATTTTCTGTAATCGTATAAGTAACAAATCAGAGAATAATTAAATTATAAATTAAGAATCAAGGGAAACGGGATGTGCCATTGCATTCGTCTTGAAATTCTGCTTGGAAACGAGTCCGAGTTTTCGAGAAACGGAGTCCGTATGAGGAGATATGACACTCCGAAGTTTCAGAGAATTTCAGAATCGAAAACAGCTCGAATATTCAAATTCAAATTCCAATTCAGAATCCCAGAACAGGCTGGGAGGGAAAATTCCCGCCCATGGACCAGGTCGACCTGGGGGTCGACCATAGTGTCGACCTGGGGGTCGACCTGCTCCCGAAACCCAGTTTTTTTAACCTGGTTCATTTTGATGTAACCGGTCTCGTTTCTGTCTAGATTCGTCCGCCTAATCCTATATAAACTCACCCCTAGCCTCATTCTCTCCACACCATTTCATTATGTCTATATTCTGCCTCTGTTCTAATTAAAAATAAAAATGGCGTCGCTACCCTACTGGAATCAAAACTTGGACTGATGAATCTTCTTCCAACCTGAATAGAATTAAAAAGCTAAAACAAATCTTAAATCAAAGTCTAGAGCTACGAAAACAATTAAAGAGGAATAATTCAGCATTTCTGCATCAACAACAGTTTATTATCCTTTCTAAAAACCACAAAAGGCAAGTACAGTTATTTTCCGCTATGAACTGTAATTATAATTGTGACATGATTATAAATCTGAATCTGAGGTTATGTATATTCCTATCTGTCAGATCTGTTTTTCTGTGACTATTCTGTACCTCTTTCTTCTTTCTGTTCTATAGCCAGGCTACTACGAGCCTGCGCAGAATCTCACAAGAGATTAACGCACGAACGCTAAATTTTGGAACAAATAATAATGCATAATTGCACATGAAACTGTTGCCTATGAGACTATAGACCATGACTATGATTCATTGACTATGAGACTATTGCCTATGACTATGATTCAAGAGTATGAGACTATTAGCTATGACTATGACTCATGCCTATGAGACTATTGCCTATGACTATGATTCATGCCTGTGAGACTATTGCCTATGACATTGAATAAGAAACTATTGTGATTAGTCGCCCATGACTATTGTGGTTAGTTGCTTATAACTATTGTAGTTAGTTACTTATGCCTATTCCCTTAATGATATTGGATCTCATATTTAGTATGTAACCTTGCTAGTTTATTCCCGTTTACTGTTATGTACGACGAGCCTAGTAGGGCCATTATCATTGTATTTGGTTCATCATTGCATGCCTATTCTTTCTTGTGCTTGTCCCCTATTCCTTTTGCTAGGGTCACTTCATGAGTACTTAGAGAACTTGTGGAAAACATGTTATACGGGGATTGGGCGTAGCTTAATTAAGTTAATTTAGCATAATAAATATGTTGGCATAATTTGAATTGGCTATAATAGTGAATGATTAACATGTATATTAGTCTTGGACATAAATGGTGAAATAGAATATTAAATCTAGTTTTGACATGAACTATAAATGGGAATATTAAGGCTAAGATTTGGGGCATATATTGTATTATGAATTATGACCTTGATTTAGGCATGTAAGTTTAGGCCAAATTTATGATTAGGCAAGATATGTAAATAGAGTTTTAGATATATACAATCTGCTAAATCTATTATCTGTTAAATCTGTTAAATTGCCTAATCCGTTATCTGCTAAAACTGTTGAATTGCCTAAACTGCGAAATCTGTTATCTGCTAAATCTGTTGAATCGCTTAAACTGCTAGATTTGCTACCTGTTGAATTGTATGATCTGTTGAAACTAGATAATGGTAATCTGAGTATGGAAATCCGTAGGCTCGACCTAAGAATTGGTAGAACATGGAAATTTGATTAATCTGTAATATCCTATGAAGAAGTTTAATCTGTTAAATAAACAGAATTAGTCTGATATCTGAAAAATCTATATTAAAATGAATTGGCTATGACATGAGGTTAGACTCTGTTTGTAGTAGAAGCCTGCCCGGAACCAACCGGCTTAACCAGCAACCGCAAACTATCAGTCTAATGTAAGAGGTCGTAGGCATAACAAAATATGCTTAGACACGAGGTTAGGTCTGGCTTGTGGCAGAAGTCTGCCCGGAACCGCCCGGCATATCCAGCGGCCACAAGCTACCGACCTAATGTGAGAGGTCTGTGCACTAATATTTAATTAATGCAAATCTGGGATAAATATGATGTCTAAAACGTGTTGGGTGGATAGGGTTAAACCAAATGGACTAATGAATTAAACAAACCCGTTTCGTGAATCTGTAGGCCCAATTACAAAGTTAGAAAAATCTGTAAATCTGTTAAATCCATATATCTGATCCGTTAGTCTGAAAACTTGTCTGATCCATGAACTAGATGATTCTGAACTCTGTATGTCTGAACTTGTAAACAAGTTAATCTGAAATCTGTTAGTCTAGGGACACAAGGTTAGGAGGGAAATTACTTGTGTCATCTGTTATTTGGGACCCATATTAGTCAGTAACCCTTTTTGGTATCAAACTTTGACTCAACAGTAGGTAGGGTCCGGGCACGCTTACTGAACTAATTATAAGTGGTTCATTCTGATAATGGCGAGGGGTGTTGATGATGCGTTCCAACCGGGTCATGTGCGTGCATGGATCCCGGTCTGCCTCTGAGAATGTAAGACGCCGTGACATCTGTAAATAAGTCTGTGTCAATTGGTTGTCACTTTAGGGAGTGATACACCCTATTGTGGAGCCGACACAGGGTATTTATGTTTTAGGGAGCCGATCGCTTGGGGTAGGGTTTTAGGGTACACTTAATTCTGTCTGTTTCTGTTGGTACCATCTGTTTCTATTGGGTGGCAACACCTGTCTGTTTCTGCGTGGTACCGTCTGTTCGGGTGGTAAAGGCCCATTTACTAGTGTACACCTAATTCTACATTCTGTCTCCATAGGGATTAATTTATATCTGTTTCTGTCTATTTCTGTTTGGGTGGTAAAGGCTCGCCAGACTTTATGTCTAACCTTGCTTGTTTTCGCCCCTTTTCTTCCGTTACCCCCCCCCCAGGTTTTCCAAGGAGGGAATACTTTAGCTTGATCCGGATTTCTT
This sequence comes from Allium sativum, assembly GCA_030737875.1. Lineage (NCBI taxonomy): Eukaryota > Viridiplantae > Streptophyta > Magnoliopsida > Asparagales > Amaryllidaceae > Allium > Allium sativum. Next base: position 941,335,876 of record CM060909.1, on the reverse strand, counting down.
CTGCTTAAAGTACTTAGAGTGCTTAAAGTATGGCTTGACTCCTTATGGCAGCTTCTGTGGGGATTATGATTTTAAAGCTTTGTACTTTAATGATTTTCTGAACAAGACTGATATTTATGTACTTGAGCTTTTTTCTGGAAAGATGTAACCAAACTGATTTCTGTTTTCCGCTGTAATAAAGTTATAATTTCTCAAGTATTGTTTATCTGTCTTGTAAATTTCTGTTCTGTCTACTAAAACGCTCCACCAAAGTTAAGGCATTCCCTTTGTGAGTGTCCTTAACGGAGGTGGGGTGTTACAGACCCAATGGAGTTAAGAAAATCAGAAACTAACTGGAGATTAGTTAAGTTGAATGGTTTCCTGGGTAATGATCTAATGTTAGTTTCGGCCTTCGGGGTTAATACTTAGGGAATTGTTCACTTGCTAATTTATGGTTAAAGGCTGTCGGAATGGAATGTGATTTTGGGTTTATCGTAAATCGTGTTTTAAATGACATTGGTTCTTTAACCCAGTTAAAGACAAGATATGATTTCTCTAATTAAACAATCGTTAATATTGATTTTTAGGAATATTAAAACCAAGTGGGGTTTTAATGCATCTTTAATTAGATTGAAATGATATCCAAAAGATGATTAAAGAATAAATTTAAAGAATTTATCTTTGATAAAATTAATGGGAACCTTTCCCAAAGTATAAGAATATTTGAATAAAGGTATATTATGGATTGGAATGAGGCGTATGTTTTGTTTTTATAGTACTTGTTTATTATATACGCGAGTTATTCAGAAAGACCGAGTTTATCCCATTTTGAATAACTGATTCGATGATGTGTAGAGGATGAAGACGGTGGTTGAAGACCGGAGGTCTTCACATCGTTTGGATGATTACTGATGTCTTGATTGGGCTGTACACCCAAGACAAGGTAATAAGTGGTGATCCTCCAGACCTACTTGGAGATCGACAGATATGCGAGGGCATCTCCCCTATATTGGACATACGGGGGAGGAATAAGGTGCCTCTGGTTTCGTTTAGACCCATAACGAACTTGTAAATGGATGTGTGTCTGACATCGGATTTCATTCTGTGTGATTGATAGACATCGGCTGCATAGCGTGAATTGCCTGTATGGCATGCTGAGATGCAAATGATCAAGGCTTCTTTTGAAAAGCAGGGTCTTGTGGTTGATGGTCAAAGCTCGGTTTATAGCGTAGCTTTGTGTAGCGTTAATTCGCGAGCCTCACACCCTGGTTGAACCAAAAACGGGAGAAGACTTCAGGGAGAACATGCGTTTCCTTCTAGCTAGGAGTGGAGTCAGCGTTTTGCACGCCCTGACATTTTACTTATGTGGGTGATGGATAGGGCGGGGAAACGCGGTGTTAGGGATTTTAATCCACATCGAGTGGACCGGCCCTGATGATCCAAGGGACGATGCGTTCTGTTCCTGAGGGGCGGGCTAGAGCATCTCGAAGCGGTAAGGACGATCCCTTGCCTTGGTTCACAAATGGAAATCCAACTTCCAATACGTGACATTTGCGGTTTTGATTGTAGAGCCTAGTATTGGCGACATGATATATGGTACCCATGCCGTCTAGGATTGATACAATTATATTTGAAGTTGCTTTATACACTATGCACTTATAATAGTATCAAATGATTTGTTTTAAATATACCAAGCATGTTTGGCTATTATAAGGGAAAACCTATCTCCCGGCTTGCGTTGCATTGTGTGACAGGATATGGGTCTTATAATAGCCTCATTTTTCCCGAAAGCATTGCGTTGTTTTGTTATGTGCACTGGTATTCTTGGGAGGATACCCGTTCCGTGTTATACGGCGTGGTCCCTTGATATATCTAATTTAAAGTAAAGTTTTAAATAACTGTTTTAGTTCACATGACTGACCTGGAGTCTATTGTTTTAACCTAACTCTGGGTGCCCCTATTTCTACACGGGAAGCTAGTAGTTTTGGTTTTGCAGATTTATATTCACAGGATCCTGGTTTACAATTGGAATGATATTCAGAAAGCTCTGTATCCGTATATTCCTTTTGGTTGTGTTTTTTATTATTTTCCGCTGCATTGCAATCTGTAAATCTCGGATATTTAGTAAATGTGTAATATTTATTCATACTCTGTATATTCCTGTATTCTGATGTAAATTGTTGTAATAAGCAATGAAATGTTCTTATATTTGTGTTCTGATTCGTCTTGTTCTCAAAGCAATCCGTGCTTTCCTTCACAGGGAAGTTTCGGGTCCTTATAGGGGTATCAGAGCTTTGGTTTACAGAGCTCGGAGAACAAGACACGTTAGAACCAAACGAAAGGATTCATCAAAGATTGGATTAGTAATATCCAATAAGAATGACTCGTTAGAGATGGGATCAGTAGTATCCTAGAATGAGTCGGAAGAGAGTTGTTTTCAAACAAGAATGAAAACCAATTTTGTTTTAAAATTTTAAACTTTAATATTCGTGTTTGAATATTAATTTTAAATTTATTTGGATAATCAAGTATATAAAGATTTTAATATACGTCTGATCCATGTGTATTGAAGCATCAAATATACTGGATGGATATAGAATCACACTCTAGTCGCCCGGGCATGATTTTACTGATGGCATACGGCATCAGTAGTTTGTTTTCGAATTTCGAAAGTGGGATATCTATATATTTCCAATTGACTGGTGTGAGAACCAAAACTAGATAGGATTATTTGTTGTGATTTTGCATTAAAAACATGATTTTTGACTATGTATTAAAGTTATATGTTTGAAACGATAATCCACTAATTGATTGATGGTTACGTTATATGATTATTTGTCAACCAATAAAACCATTATGTGAAAGAATGGTACACATAACCGAATTGTATTAAATATTGAACTGAATTGAAAATTTCTTGAAATTGCATACATGTACATATATATGTGTGAACAGGTCATTGTAAGGAGGCTAGAGAAGAGGAATAAAATTGTATGCCCAACAAATAGGTACATGTTTACTAATTTCTAGGGTAATGATGATTTTATGAACCGATTGGCTACCCGCTTGGCTTTTTCTTTTTGAGATGAGAGGGCCTGTGTGGTGGTTTGGGGATTTTCCCGATGCTCCCGGTAAAAAGGAGGTTATGGTGAAATTTTTCGAAAATTTAGGGTGTTAGCCAAATTTTTGAAAAATTAGAAATTCTTAGAAATTGAAAAGTTGAAGAATGAAAGCCAAACTGAAAGTTGAGTTGATTAGTTAAACAACTTTCAACTTCATTCCTTTCGAGGACAAAAAGATTTTAAGTGGGGGAGACTGTAACAACCCAGAAAATCAGAACCAATTTAAAATTTTAATTTTTGTTATTTTAATGGATTTTGAATATTTAAAATGAATTATTATAAATAATAATGACAAAAAATTTATTTTCGATGAAGTTAAAACAAAAATATTTATTTTACTTATAAAGCAAGCCTGAAATGGCACGACAGTTCGAAAATTCGATTTCTAATTTCAAACGAATATACAGGATTCAATATAAGTCAGAATTGGATGATACATGAAATATTGAATCTGATCAACAATATCTTTCTAACAAATCTGAAAGACTGAAATTTCACTTTATAGAGTGTAAGATACGTCCAGTTTAAAATTCAGAAAAGTCGCTGTGGAATTTATATATATTTTAATATATATATATACCCCTTAAAAATAGCCATTTTGCAAACAACCTCCGTTTTCGACGAAACCACTGTTGTTGGAACCGGAATGTCAAATTATTACTAGGTTTCAAAATCCATAATTTTTTAAATCAATATATGAGTGTGGAAAAGGAAAACATGTTTTGTCAGTTTCGGTCAATTTGGATCGACCAGAAAATGACCATTTTTCAAACGGTCTTCAAATTTGACGAAATTAGTTTTGTTAGGACCGTATCATCAATACGAAGCTAGAAATATTTTTTCTAGAATTTTCAGAGTCAGTATGTGGTCCCGGTAAATTAAAATGTACGTTAAAGTAAAATTTGAACGTTATATTAATTTATATTTTAATTTTGATGGAAACTGATCGAAACAGTCGAATTGGCTTACCGAACATATCCCATTGCGTTCAGAATGGGGGTAACTAGCTAGGGGTGACAGTCGTTGGGTCCGATTTGGGATTCGAAAGAAAAGACAATTTTTGAAGATTAAAGGTAATTAAAATATATATAATATAATATAAGGCCTTAGCCTTTCCCTCCTCTCTCTCCTATTACTAGATCGAAAATCAAAAGAAAAAAAACATGACGCAGCCGCCACTGGAGTTCACCACCGCCGCAGGAGGCGCGCGCCTCCCACTGTCGCCAGACCCCCCTATGATCCTCCATCGCCTCCCTTCACTACCCCCTTCCGATTTGAAACCCCGTCGTCCCCCCAAATCGTCCCGTCGCCCCACGATTTCCGCCCCTCCTGGCATCGCCACCACTGAAGTCCCCCTCCTCCTCGTCGCTGCGATCGCCAGAGACCAACCCCCTCTGCTCCTCCTCCCCAGCGCCTTCTGTGACAACCCACAAATTTTGAACCAATTTAAATTTTTTATTTTAGCAAATTTAGAAGATTTTTGACATTTAAAATAACTTATTTTAAATAATAACGACTAAAAATTTATTAAAATCAAAGTTAGAACGAAAAATTATAATATAATTGTAAAGGATATTAAAATGGCGCGGTAGTTCGAAAATTCGATTTTAAATTTCAACTGACTGTACAAGATGCAAAATAAATCGGATTTCAGTAAAACAAGAAATATTTAAATCTATTTGATTATATCTTTCCAATGAATCTGAAAAATTGATATTTCATAACACGAATTAAAAGTTATGTCCAGTTTAAAATTGAAAATAGTCGTTGTAGAATTTCTATATATTTTAAATAATATACGGCCCTTAAAAATAACCATTTTACAAACGACCTCCGTTTTCGACGAAACCACTTTTGTTGTATCTGGAATGTCAAATTATTGCTGGATTCCAAAATTCATAATTTTTGGAATCAATAAGTGAGCTTGGAAAAAGAAAACGTGTTTTGTCCATTTCAGTCAAATTGGATCGACCAGAAAATGGCCATTATTCAAACAGTCTCCAAATTCGACAAAATTAGTTTCTTTAGGACCATATCGTCAAGACATAGCCAGAAATAATTTTTTTGGAATTTTTAGAGTTAGTACGTGACCCCGGTAAGTTAAAACATACGTTTAAATTAAATATAAATTGATTTATATTTTAATTTTGATAAAAACTAATCATAACAGTCAAATTGGCTTACGGGACATATTACATTGTGTCCGGGATGGGGGTTATTAGCTAGGGGTGATATTTGTTGAATTCAATATGGAGTTCGTTGTGTTAAACTAATATTATTTGAATTTAAAGGAATTAATTAAATAAAATAATTATATTATACTATAAATATACCATAGAATACACCTTACTTTCGTATTCCCCTAAACCTAATTCTCGTATAGCCGCCACGCTCTTGAACAATGGTCGATATTCACCCTCTTTGATTCATTAAAATCTTTTAAACCTTCTCGAATTCTGATCCAGTTTCAAAGCAATGATGGTAGAGCAATGTGAGGGCTTGAGTTTGGTACGGATATGATCAGCGCTGGTGTCTCGATCTCACCGGAATACGGTCAAAAAGTCACGATGTTGGCGCGGATTTTCAGAGGCCTGGAGTGCCTCGAGTTGGTCGCGAATGGGGGAGGAGATGGAGCTTAAAGAGGCTCATCGGGTGGAGACATCTGATCGGGGGTCTGATGATCATGGCGGAGGCGGACTGTAAACCTACAGGGCGACGGTGATAGGTCCTTTGATCTGAAGGGTGCGTTAACAAAGAAGAAAGGTAGCACAACGTTTCATAAAGCATGGTTAATTTAGAAAATTAATTATTGTTATTTATATTAAATTTTTGATTAAAGTTTACATCATACCATTGTAAATATAAAAGAATATTGTTTTGAATAATAAATTAGCATTGTTTTTAATGAGAAATTAGCATTTGAAACAACATTTCTTCAGGAGTCGAGGCGCTCCATGATCACATTAGGCATAACCCTAAAGTAGGAGGTTCATGCGTTGCCTTTTATCCTGAGGCTCCTTTGTTTGGAGAAGCTGGCCCTTCCGGCCTTTCGGAAGGGGAGAAAGTCGTGGGCCCTAAAGCACCTATTTCTCGGGGATAATTTCTGCTCTTGCACCATTTTCTTTTTTTTTTTTCAAGTATTTCGACCACAACTAGTTTTCTGCTACTATACTTCATAGACAAAAGAAAAGTTGTTTCCTGCCTTATACAGGATTAGATGGAAAATAGAAGGAACTAAACCGCTCTTACATAGGAGAATATTTGTAAACTTAATCTAATCAATTTATGTAAAATTTGCACTGAATCCCAATTACAATATGTTCCTGCTTATTTGCATTATGACAGAACTTCGTTCATTGTGAAGATGCACTACATGCGACTTATAGACTGAGAAGAGAATTTTTAACAACATCAATTCATGATATCAAACAAAAATGTTTTTTCAAGAAACTTAGAAGTATTTATACTAAATTCCCTCAGCTCTTTTTTAACTTTCCGAGCAAAGATCGCAAAGCGATTCTAAAGAGTTTAAGGGTTAAACATGCCAAGATGTTATGTAAATAATAAATGTATTAATCAAGTGAAAGTGATCCTTTGTATCTCTCTTTTTATCTATATGCCATAGTAGATTGGTTTCAAAGTTAACTCACACCAAGATTTTATATAAGAATGGAGTTTTAATTTTGCAAACCGAAAAGAGAATATAATCACAATTATTTTCATGTGTTCTATGGGTAGGTTGACTGTCGTGAGATCCTCCTAATTCAGAGCGAAGCATTGTCGGAAAAAGTGATTCCTTCTATGTCTCAAGAGAGGAAGATTTTACATCAGAATTTATCCATTAAACATTTGAATGAAAGAATGAATGCTTTAAAGACCGGTTAGAAGAGAGAGATAAGACTATTCTTGGATTGAGGGCATACATAAGGACCACACCCTTTATTGAGTTTAAGGATGAATTGAGGAGTTTACGCCAACATATTTTCGATTTTGAAATTGATTTAAATAATGTCAGCACGAAGTGCGAGACGTGCGAATATTGTTACGAACACATTCCTATCATGATAGAGATCTCAACCTCTCGGCGTTATAACCGTACATAAGGCCTCATCCTCCAAAAAATATTTTTTCTTGAATAACCCTCCTCTTTGGTTAAAGGAATCAGTTATTTTAGAGTGGTGTAAGAAACTGGTAGCCGAGATAAAGAGGACCTATGATACTAAGTTGATTAAGGACTCTCATGACTGCGTCGTCTGGTACATTGATCAAATAAGACGTTTACAAGAGGAAAGGCATGATTTGCATATGAATGTTTTCGATTTAGAGAAGGAAAACAAGTCTCTTAGGGCAATGTGCAGGGCTTATAACAGAGCCTTGAAACTTCATATTAAACCTTCTAACCATCTGGATGAAATGGGTAGGACAATGCGAAAGCTTAAAAAGCTACTCAGCATCGCGCTTTGTCATGCCATTGACCCTCCTTTGCCTGAGGATGGAGAGGACCTAGATATTTAGTGATATGTTGTAATAGTGACATGTAATTATACCCATATTTAGGGCATTGAGAATGTAACTTTTGTGAACGAACTTGTGTATTGAGGCTTCCTATTATGTAAATTGATGTTGATATAAAATGTAGATGACAATTGCTTGTACATAAATGGTTTAAGAATCTTCCCTGACAGGAGGTAACCATTTTATCTGGAGCTATTTTGATGATATGCTTTCCCCTCAGAGCGTATTTCTAGTCGTGCTAATTTACCTTAGAATTCCTTCGTTAGCGAATTATAAGCTTTTGGATCCATCCTATACTAGGATCATCTAGTATAGGACTGGTAATTAGCTTTTGATGCTTCAATAGAGCCCTGGTCTATTTTAAACGTGGCGGGAGTCCCGAGTTAACCTGGATTCTGGTATTGAAATAAGACCAGGAATTTACTTCCTTTGTTTGCGGAAGTCTTGAACCAACCCTTGTTTGGGTAATTAAAGATTGATGGTAAAAAATCTCCTTTTGGTATTAATAGAGATTTCGAATTATCCTTTATCCAGTAATATAAATATGGAAGGCCAGGAATCTTCTTCCGGTATTTGCGAAGAACTGAACCGACCCAGATTCGGGTATTAATATAGAAGACTTGAAACCACCCCCGTATACGCAATTAAAGATTGAGTACCAGCAATTCCTTCCGATACTTGTGATGAATTAAACCAACCCAGATGTGGTTATTAGCATAGAAGACCTAAACCAACCCTTGTCCAGGTAATTAGAGATTGAGTGCCATAAATTCCCTTCCGGTATCAGTATCTCGGTATCCCCTTCGGATTTGATTTGTGAAATAGAGGTTGTACGTGCTCCTTGAGCCACTCTCTGGGCTTATGATGTCAAAGCAGAGGATGTATGTGCTTTGTTGGCCACTCTCTGGGCCTGTGCGTCCGGTGCGCTTTGCTAGCTTATCCATAAGCAGGGCCTAACGACTTACCCGACCTTCCTTCAGGAGACGCCTTATCCTGACCATAGTGGGTGATGATAAGGTCTTAGAAACTTAGACGGGGCCATCATAGGCACAAAACTAAGGTTTACTCTTTTGATGCTCTATACTGACCATCATAAGTACTGATAGAGGCTTACATGCCACGCCCCTCCGAGGGTTGCCCAATTCTGACCATCGTAGGTGATGATAGGGGTTTGCGTTCCCTTCTGCGAGTAACACGGAACATGAGCAGAGGTAGGACATGCTCTTCTACGAGCAGAGGTAGGATGTGCTTATGCTAGTGGAGGCAGGGCATATTCTTTTGCGAGAAGAGGCAGGGCATGCTAATTTTAGATGCACCACCATGACCATTTCTGGTGTGAAACATAGGCTTGCGCTTTTGATGCTTTAACCTAACCCCCTCTGATTTGGGCATGGAAAAAGACTAACACACCCCCCCTCCGGGGATGCCTTGCACTGACCAATTTGGTGCCAACAAGGGTTTTTCTTTTATCCATTTGTGGCTTGACCTGTCCTTGGTCATTTCAAGTTTGTGGGGATTTTCTTCTTTGCAATCGGGTAGATAACCTTTCTTTTTCTTAATTTTACTGGCGTAACTTCCTATGCCTTCTTTACATGTCTTTGTAATTTTCCTTGGCTTAAGAACTTGATGATCATTCCCTCTAAAACTATATAATGGTTTGTTTCGTGTTCGTTTACCATATGGTAGTAACAATACGATCCTTCCCTCTTAGCTTCATTCCTGGGTTTCTTTTTTAACGATGGCCAAAAGTTCAACTCGGGTCTAATTAGGAAGTAGATACCCTTAATGGACGTTGTAAGCTTATAACCTTTTGGCAACCTTAACTCAAAAGCCCTCTTTTGTTTTGGCATTTTGGCCCTTTTATTATTTTATTTTGTCATTCCTTCCTCATTCCTAAACTTCCTTTTAATTGCCTTTCGGCATGGGGGTATATCTCTTTTAGACCTTTTATTGGTAAGAGGAGTGGAAGCCTTCTCAACCTTTTGTTCGAATATGGTTCCCCTAGCTTGTGTTAGGATAGCTTCTTTGATATGGAGAAAGGAGTTACATCTTTCCATCGAGGAATGATATAGGGCAAAAATCGGAGTCGGTCCTAAGTGGAAGGGGTTAATGCTCCATCGATCAAGATCATAAGGTTCTACATCCTTCTCTTTTTCTTGTATATGCAGGGTTTCTAATTTGAACCTTTCGGTCGCCCACGGCTCGCCAATACTCGTCCCAACCATGGGAAACTCATTAGTACCTGGTAGAGACCTTTTTTCCTTTGTACTCGTCCAAACGCACCAAATGTCTACAAAAACAACGAAAAATGTCCGAGTAAAAATTCTCAAAATAACTTAAGCACAAAAATGACCATTTTTCCTTTGTATGACGATGAATGTATGATATTTTGAAATCAATTGAATTATGGTTTAAACATGATAAAGCACCACATATGGCATTTATTTGCACTAAACAAGAATAAATATGTGAATATAAATGTGCATTTTTACATGTACATCACCCAGCCTTGTGTTGGCATAAGGAACATCACTATTGATCCTCAGACATCCCTCTAGAGGTGTTCAAAATCCGGTTTGGTAAGGAAGTTCCTTTGCCTGGTCATTGTTGGAAACTCAATCTCCACTACGAGCCCGTATGATTTTTATTTTATACCGTATGTCAGTAGAGTATATGATACCTATGCTAGCTATTTTAATACATTTACTCTCGAAAGGATTTTTCATACTATGCACTAGCAATAACATGAAAGAGGATTTTCGTGTATCAAAGGTATTTTTTGAATACATAAGGAGAAACCTCGCCCAAGTGTGCGTTTGCATGGTGTGTGTGCCTGAGACCTTATGTTAATTTCATTTTTCAAAGGTCATTGCGAATTTTCATGCATTGGTGTTCACATGGAGTAAACCCATTTTGCATTAGCGACGTGGTCCGGTGAATTACCTAACTTCAAAATAAACACAAAAAACAACTATTTTGAGTTCTCACACCAGTCCCATGACTGACCTGGAGTTTATTGTTCCCACACCTAAACTCTAGATGCCCATAAATTTTACACGGACAACTAGTAGTTTGGTTTGCAGACTTAGACTTGGAATTGGTTGGAGCAAGATTTACTGGTTTTAACTGAAGTTATTATATCTTGGAGCATTCATATTCTTCCACTGAGTTTAGTAGCTTTTTCGTTGTGTAATCAATGTACTCTGATGTATCTCTTGTAACTCTGATGTAATATTACTGGAATGATATTAGAAAAGTTTTTTCATTTTTTTGCAAATGTGTAATTACCGCTAACAATTCGTCTTTGTGAATAGTTCAAGTTGGTTTAATCACTGGCAAGAACCGGGTAAAAAGCCCAGTTGTTACATTGTATGCTACCTTAGAGTGCTTCTTACTTGAAGAACTTTAACACCTCTAAGGTAGAATATAAATTATTACTTGTGCAACCAACATCACCTTTGGAAGTTTTGATCTTTTAGAATTATTACATAGCTTGTGGTTTCAGTGGAGCTATTCGCAGCAGTAGGAATATCGCCTGAGTGGTGGGATAAGGCTAGTCAAAGGTGGACGCTTTTGAATACTCTAATCGTACCAACTTTTGGTGATGTTCCTATTGTCGTCGGGCAGCTCTATAGGAACCACGAGCTTAAGCCTCACCCCCTAGCTTGAAAAGGGAGCATAGCTACTACAGGTATGTTAAACACTTTATACGTGAATTTTTTGCATACTTGCACTTTTTTCATTTTAAACTTCAACTGAATCTAACACTTAGTTGTTGCATGCATTTAGCCTATGCTTTATTCATACTGGTGCATTTCTATTTGCGGTTATAATCATGTCTAGTTTGCTTCCTTGCCTAGTTTTGAACAGGATGGTGTATATTTGGTGGTTGTCGCACATACGTATATATGTAAACATTTTATTTGCGTAAATACGTATCGAAAGTATGCATATATATACAACAAGCCCACCCTGTCTTATACCATTTGTGCATATCCCCTATTGCTTTTGCCATGCCTTATGTATGACTGTCTTATCCATTTTTGTGATTTGGACCATTTAGTTTTGTTGTATGCACAGTTTTGTTGTGTGCACAAGGAATTTGTGTATAAATTGAGTGACATTGTGTGTATTGCAGTGAAAGACATAATGTATATGAAATAGAATATACAAATAACAGTGTAATGTACAGTTGCGAATTAAATATTCTATTGAATAAAAATACTGTTTGAATATTCAAATTCTTTGCAATAGCATTATTATTCAATATCAGTTACGTTTAAACAAACTTATGCAATAAGGAGCCTATAGCATCAAATGTTCAGAAAAAGTGATGTAATAAACCATCTTTTACATCGCTTGCTGTAGAAAACCGATGTACATAACAACAAGTAACATCGGTTCTTTTAAAGTGACTGATGTAATCATCATTTTTAACAGCAGTCTTTTATAAATAACCGATGTTGAATTCGCGTGAAGACATTGGTTGTAAATCATTAGATATTCTAATAAAAACGTTGTGTAAAGCCATCTTAGACATCGACCAAAAAGCGATGTGAAAGACCTTGACCTTTCTCTAGACATCAGTCAGAATTCTTTCAGACATCATCCAAAAACAGATGTCGTAGGTAGTTTTTCTATAGTGATAATTATACAAGGCTTTGCAATGATGTTGAGCATTCACTATATATTCATAGATTTTATCATGTGCACTTTACATGTACACTATGAGAATTACTTATGATACTATTAATTATATTTCATGAAGTTTTCTCATGTTGGGTTAGCCCAATATACTATTCTCTAAAACGTATTCATGGATTGACATTAATATCACACATTTTAATGATCAATGAGATATGATCATTAGTCAATCAACATACTAGTCTCATTGTCTTATTGTTATTCTATATATACAATAAAACTTGACTAAGGACGTTTAAGAATTATAGTACTTATTATATTATATAATCTCATGTTCAAGTCACTTACTTGAAACTATATAAGTTTGTATTATTATTCTAAGAACTTCTATTATTAATAGTTATATTACGCACTAAATATAACATAACATAATCTTTTATTCAAAATAAAATATAATATCAACAATGTTACTAATCACATCAAATGGATTGCCTATAAGGCACAAACTCTAATAGAAGGTTGGGATCCTTCTATAAGAAATGCACTTTAAGTATTTATGGTCCGTGAGCAGCTCAAATTATTTTCCTAATTAGATAATGTCTCTAAATTTTCAAATCAAATTATTCGTGGTCCGTGAGTAGAATACTTTTTTCGTGTTGTTTCAACTACGGTATGCAACAACTTTCCCTCTCCAGCACCGCACCTAGCCCAGTACCATAGTTGTTTCTGTATATTATCAATTCCTCATTCTCGCATGAAATGGTCAATATCGGTGTATACATTAGAAGTACGTAGTTAGAGACCTGCTAAGTTGTAACACAAAGGGTTTAAGTGGCGACTTTGGAACCGATACAGCTCTTACAGTGGTTTCGGTAGCAGGTGGTGATGGGGAATATGCGTTGGGAAGAAATTGGGGTGGTAGAGTTTGGGTGTGGCTCTGTCAGAAGGTGGAGTAGGATAGATGATTAGATGGAGATCGCGGTGGCGGTGGTTGAAAGTTGAGGAAGATAGGTGCCCGTGGTTTAGGGAGGAGGGATTTTTTTTCTTTTTAATGGAGGCAGACCCGAACGTTTTGAAAGTTGGAGAAGAAGTGGCAAAAGCTAGAGAATGGCTGAAATGAAGATGTGGATGATAGTGCATATGAAATCCAAAAATAGTGGATCTAATTTACTCCATCAATGCAAAACGTGAATAAACAGTTCATGAGATTTAATCATTCAAATTTAACCCATATATCTCATCTTTATATATTTCAAAAAAATTCTTCTTTTCGTTTATATATTTTTTGAAATTTGGACGTGCATTAGATTTTAATCAACGTTAAATTTATATAGGCTAGGCCAAAAAAATGAACACTTTCGGTCCAGATGTCATTCAAACCGATTGTCTAAACACACTGAATAGAATACCATTTTGCTAAATGTGTCAATACAATGGGATAAGGATTGAAAATTGGTAATCTAACTTTCGTGTGGAAATTCGCTATTTACTATGTCAGTTGTTACTATTATAAATCAATTAAAACGGAGCTAGCGAAATCCAAATTTGATGAAATGAACGTCGATATTTTCGTTATAAAGTCCTCTAAATCAATTTTATGTAAAAATATTTATGTATTAAAAATCAATATTTAGCGTTTCATTATTAACTGATTCTACGTTAAATTTCAAAACAATAAATTCGGATTTAACGATCGTTTTAATTTCTTATATTAAATTAAATGTATTTATTCTAAATTTTATCAAAAAATCGAATTCATAAGTTTCATATAATTAAATATTAATCGAGTTTCGTATATTCCTGAATAATAAATTACAGGTTCGTTACATGCTAAGGCCCTACAAAATCCCCATTATAACACATATCACTCTTGGACTGTTATAATTTTTGAATTTAGCTTCAATGAACAGTAGATCCACTTTAAGCCCAACCATTTTCTACTATAACCCCTATAAATTAAGAGTTTCTTAGCAGACGCTTCGTGAAATTATTGCAAAAGGATGGATTAGACTGGTTCTTTCTACAAACAAATCAATAAAGTTGTGGTAAAGAAACATTTTTGAGGCGTAATAATCAATACAAGATCGGAATCTATTGTAGACATAAGATATTGGTTGCGTGAACCATGACTTTTTTTCTTTTGTTACATAAGATCAAATAATATTTCTTTTGCCACCACAAACGTTGTTTGAATGATATAAATCAACATTATTCAATAAAGTTTTTGCACCTCTGTTATATTCATGCTTTATCCCTGCTATTACATTGTATACCTCCATCGCTATAAAATCGTTAACTTACAAATGTGTGTCACACTTCATATACAAAACAAAAGTCTGATTCGTCTTCTTCAAATTTTTTACAGCACTGCTGCCTACCAGGAGTCCTTGATAAATGTCTATAATATCTCACTAATTCTAGAAAACTCCTCGCATTAGTAGCATTGTTGGGTTGATTTTAATCCTACACCACTGCTGCCACCTTGGTAGGACTTACTGCGATGCTCTTCTCGAAGAAACACATAATCCAATAATCTCACTTCTTTTCTTTATAAGTGACACTCCCATAACTCAACTTTTAATGTGTGCTTTATCAACACTTCAAGCACAACCCTCAAATGCATTTTATGTTGTTACTTCGTCCTAGAATATATTATAATATGATATGTGAACACAGTCATAAACTTGTTTAGTTGTTCCTTGAACACATGGGTTATAAGATCAACAAGGCAAGTCGACTCGTCAGAGTGTGTCAGCATCTACATCAATGTTCACCTCTCTATAGTAGTTTACGTCTCTTACTGCATACGTCAGGATCTATCAACTATACAATGTTGTTGCATATCCCATAAAATCTCATTCTGTCCAGCTCACACACTTCAACACACATTAATTGGCATTGCACGTGCATCATTGAACGTTATGTGAGTGTCATTTGTAATACAATAGCCCTCACTCAAATAATTGGCTTTTCGGGTAAAGGGCATTTCCCCAACATTTCAATATCCTATTGTTGCCTCATATGAAACGAGCTTTCCTACCATCTCTAACATCCACATGCAAATGCAATGTATACATACATATACTAATAATATTTTTATTCTCGACTTAGGCCTTAGAACGAGGTTTAAATTCTCTTTTGGGCCATCTACCGCTTGGCCACTATATAATGGGGGCGATAACCACTCCAGACGCATGATGAACAGATCATGATAAATTTTTAGAATTATAATTTTTATTTCAATCAATATTGATTAATATTCGTTTTAACTCCAATTAATTCTCCAATTTTAACAGTACACTTGCAGTTTCTTGTTTTAATAATTCATTTTGATTCAAAGTGTTATTTGTATGACCTTCTGTTCGATTTCAATCTACAATAGTTCAAACGTAGATTCCAACGTCAATATTAATATACTATATTAAATTTAATTGATTACAAAAAGGGTTTAAAATAACTCTATTTAACCAAAAGTTTAAGTCAGTATAATTCAGATTTAACAATCTAGTTTTCTAACTTAATTTATGATTACTTATATCAGATAATGTATATCAATAATAACTGTAAGTAATGATTTTTTTTAAAATGTTTCCACTCATCTCAAACCTAAGCATTGCTTCTACTCTCCTCTCGCGGATGCACACTTGTTTTCTTGCCTCTTTCTTGATCTGATCATTTCAAACTCTTTTAGTTTACTTTCATTTAATTTTGAAGATCTCTTTACTGGGAGGAAGTGCATAGCTCAGATTTTTTTACTGATTCTATCTTGGAGGATTCTAGCAGCAGATGTATTTCTTTTGTTTCTTTACCACGGTTCAGTTGTTTCTTTTGGCTACTTAAGGAATATTACTACTATGTACTCTGATGTTATTATTTTTTAATTGGGGTTTTTGAGACATGATATTTCAGACAATTTGGTTTTGCTGAAATAAATGGTCTAAAGTTAATGCTTCTTTTTATTATGTAAATAATCTTCTTTTTCTGATGTGTGCATATATATATATATATATGTGTGTGTGTGTGTGTGTGTGTACGTATATTTATTTATTTATGTCTTGTGAAATCTTAGTCTCTATGATGTATTTATGTCTTTATACTTACAACGCCACACGTTCCTTAACGGAATTCTATTTTGGATAACATAAGGAGGTGTAGGGTGTTTCATTTGACATCAAAAATTTACTGGTTTGTAATATGAAGAGCTGCATTAAAATAAATTTTGAAAAAAAAATTATATATTTATAAATGTCAAAAGAAATGTGTATTTGAATTTGAAAGATAATGCACATCATTAGTAATACTAATATGAATATAAATGAAAATAACATTAAAGTTGGAAGCAGAAAATTTATTCTGGAATGTTGACAAGTATTTGAATGCACATGTATATAAAATTAGTGAATATTAGGCTCACATCCCTAATAAGTTTGGAAATTATGCTAATAACCGGTCAAATTTTTGATATAAATTAGGTCCCTATTTTTCGAAAATTCGTCAAAAATTAAAAAAAGATAAAAAATCACATAAATTCATAATTAAATAAAACACGTAAACATCATCAAATTTAGATATTAAAACAACTAAAAAACGCATTAAAAACCAAAAAACAACAAATCTCCAGTTTACCGCATCAAAGGATGCATATATTTGCAGTTGTTGCATACATGTATGCAACTATTGCAATTATGCATCCTTCTTAACTTTTATGCATACATGTTTGCATATAATATAGAATAAATGCATACATTTCTGCAATAATTAGCAGTCCATGTATATTAGTTCATCTTTATTTGCATAATTTATGCAATAAAACTCAATAATTACATACACATATGCAATAATTCATGCAGATTTTTAACATAAAATCATGAATCATTGCATACATGTATGCAATAAAACTCATACTTGTATGCAATAATTCATGCAGATTTTTCAATGGAAACGCTGCATGAGTTGTTGCATACATGTATGCAATAAAACTTAATAATTGCATACATGTATGCAGTTTTTTTTTGTTTTTTCTAGATTTCTTCTAAGAATATTTTTTATTTTTTCTATGCTACAGCGCATAATTTTCTTTGAAAAACACGTAACTACCAAAATAGGGACCCGCTTTACATTTGGAACATGGGGAGGATGTCGTTCTAATTTGCAAACTTTCCAAAGACGTGAGCCAAAAGCACCCATAAAAATATGTACAGACATAAAGATCAGAGGTGACGCATTTGAATTTGAAAATAAATGTGCATCACAAATAGAATTAAATTATGGGGAATTTAATGAAAGTAACACTCTAATTTAAAATGAGTGTACACGCATTGATTCTAGAAATGGTACGCTTTTAAAAGTAAAATTTGACATGTGTCGAAAACGAAATTAACGCGTAGGTAGTAAAACTGGAAATAATATAACTTTAAAAATAACGTTTGAAATTGTTAGGGATGAGGATCAAGGATTTTAAGGCAAAACTAACACTAGAGGGGGTGGGGTGAATAGTGTCTTAAAGAACTTATAAAAATCTTAACCAATTATCAATTACACAAACTACTATATGAATCACAGAATGAATATCACAATAGAAACAATCACAGATGAAGATATAAACAAAAGTAAAATGCAGAAATGGAAAGAACACACTAGATATTATACTGGTTCATATTACCCCTACGTCCAGTTCCGCACAATGTTGAATTGTGCAGAGTTTTATTAATACCAGTATCCAATTACAACACCCTTGATTTCACAGCTACATGGTAACATGGCTCCTTTTCCTTGATTTATGGGCAACAAGGAACACACCATATTGTTTTCCTTGATTTACGGGCTACAAGGAACACACCCGTCATGGTTTTGATTGCAATTACCCTAGAAATCTTGAGTAGCACTTCTAAATAGCAAGTATTTGATTGAGATTGAAAATAGAAAAAGAACGAAATAATTTGTGTTGAAATCGGCAGAGTATAAGTGTAGAATCTTAAAAATTTAAGAAGATAATGGTGGTATGTTAATTAGGGAAAAAGGAGATGACTAGTTATTTAAAAAAAATCAAAAATGAGGCCTTTATGTAGTGTTCCAAGAGACACAATCGTTTCTGAAACTTATTAAATGAAAAGACACAACTTTTAAATACAAACAAAATGTGACGGTTATATGTCGACATGTAGCAATGTGTATGTCGACATACATATTATTATTTTAGATTATAAATCATTTCTAAAGTATTTAAACTAATATATATTCTGGAAAGTCCTAAAACAACACAAGTTGTTCGAATATAATTTTTCAAGTATAAAATCATAGTAAAATATAATTTAAAAACTATATATATATACAAATGATATAAAACTATATAATATACTTATAAGCATATATAATTATAAAGCTTTATAATATATATATATAAGAAACTTAGAAAGTATATATATATTTGAAATCATAAATCCTTAAAAGGTCATTGTTGAGAAGAATTTGAAATCAATTTTGAAAATAGTTTTAAAATCAATTTGAAAAGAAAAAATTTGAAAATAGAGTTTAAGAGCTATTCAAAGTTTTTACAAACTAACTTGACTCCATTACTCTGATAATCTTGAACTCTTGATATCTTGATACTCATGATTCTTGATTCTCCTCTGAAATTTTTGAATCTCTTAAACTGTACAGTCTTCAATATCTATTTCTTGCATATAAATCCTATATATACATATATATTCTGGATATAAGTGTTAGTATATATATTTTATAATCAATAATGATAATGATTGAAACAAGGTTGTGGTCATCAAAATATCATCAGCATTCCATTCTCCAACAAGAGTCTTATGTAAATAAATTTCAAACTATACATACATATTATGTATTTAAATTCGAACACATGTTCAAAACTGAAAAAGAAAATAATAATAAAGTATGGAAAAAAAATAAAAACAGTTCAGAAATAAATTGTAATCAATCAAAAGAAACAAGAAATAAACCACAAATCGAAAGAAGATACGGTGATTTAATAAAATCGCTATAGGTCGAACCATGTATCAACTGGGTCGACCCATGGGTCCACCCAGGTATGGCCATAGGTCGACCCATGTCGGTCAAAAAAGTTTTTTTAATGTGGTTTCATAACGTCCAGCCCTTTTAACCGCTTCAAATCGGTAATTAAACCAACTTTAAACGATTAAAACGACGGATCGTTATTTAGCTTACAGAGTTTAAAATAAAAATCAACACAGAGTAAATAGATAATACAGTATTGAATAGCGAAACAAAACTTTTATATATTAATCAAAATTTTGATACAAGATTTTTTTAATATACAGTGGAATTTTAGAACCTGAGTGCAAAAGGGCGGAATTTTAAATACAGCGGAATTTTTTTTTATATACAGCAGAATTTTAAATAAATAATATAGGTGGAATGGACTCAGTAACAAATGCAGTCGAACGGCCATAAATGCCAAATCTAATTAGTACAAATATCACGCACAGTGCATGCATAAAGTATGGCATGCATATGAAGTATGGCATCAACAAAAAGTATGGCATGCATATAAAGTAGGGCATTAATTCAGAAACAGGATAAGAACCGATAGGTGTACTCATACATTTACAAACAAGACAGGCATAGCAATATTGAATTTAAGAAGGAGCAGATAATACGATGCGTGCAAGCATCAATTTCAGAAAAATAGCTAAGTGTGCTCTCCTCATATTCTTTAGAAAAACTGGACCTAAAATTTCATGGTAACCTGCGTTGCTCTGATTTCATTGTCCTAACATATGTATACATAATAAACTTCCGAATTTCAAATGGAGGACCAACATGATATATTTCAAGTTATATGCCTTCACAAAGGGGCATACCTATTTCCAAACAGCATGATGTAAAGATAATATATCAACTGGTATGCACTTCTTGTTCAAGTATTATATTTTCTTTCTTTTTGACATGTTAACAAGTGCCAACTTTTCAATTTCATATAGTGAGGCAGAGGAACAAAACAAATAACAAGCAGGAGCTGATGTTTATGCCACACAATAAAATATGTTCATTCGCATAGACAGTGTCCAAACCTACATACTTCAGTTTATAAACAGGGTAGGCAACAGATACTTCCACTTGTTAACACAAACTCAAGAACATAAAAATTATATTCTACACCTCTAAACAAACTAAGAGTTTGCAACCATGCATGGAAAAGTAAATAAAACAGTTTAGTTAAATATGAACTCATATTGCGAAATCAGATTGGTCTTTTCCAGATCACGCTCTGTTAGTTTTTGTTCCTTTTTTTCACACCATTATTTCGACAAGAATGATACGATTATGCCCGATTTAAATCGTACCCATGAATTTTTCAATCATCTTTCAGTTTATTTGGCAATTCAAATCGAAGTATGTTAAACGGTCGTTTGTGTATGAATCACTTGTGAATTATACTGCAATCCCAAAATTTCAAGCTAGTGCTTACAATTCGTTATATATACACCATTTAACCATATAAAACTTACAAGTTCATGGTACACAACCTACCTACCAGACGCAGACAAGGGTCAACAGCGAAATGGCATTGTTTTTCCCATAACATATGCCTATAACTATATATACATCTGATTTATGTCTAACGTAGCAAACATGACAACATCTATATTCTTTTTTTTATTTAATCTAAAAATGACACTAGATGTTGCGTCAAAACATGAAGAATGCACGTCTATAGGGAAATATGAGCGAGCACATGTTTGAAGGATTCTGCCTGGTCAACTGTGACACTGTGCGCTACATTAAACCAGTAAAGATGCCATGTAAAAAAATTGTTTGACTTTCATCATAACAAATTCGGATGTGGGCTAAATTTGCAGAAGAATTCATTTATGCTGACTTTACTATCAAAGTCGAATCCAGCGATTACACTCTTAAACACTATCTAACATAACCCCCTATAATTACATTCAGCATTAAGCTAAAAGTCATATGCTTGACCTCGATAAACATATTATTTCTCTTTCTTAATTACATCCATTATCAATCAATTCAACGAGATTTTAGAAGAACCTTTATGGCAGCCAAAAAAATTCCTTATGGAAGAACTTGTATGCATTTTTTTGTTTTATTTTTATTTTTCCTCTTTTTTTCTTCCAAAGACAACCTTATTCATACCAGGCTACGTTGCCATTTACAAACATAAAGAACCAAACAGAATACTCTATAGACATCAAGGTTGCCAATATGCCCAATGAATCAAGTAGTTGTTTATGTTAACTAATTTAAACCAAAGTTCGGCTTGACTATCCAGTTTACCATTTGGACTACCCCATTCAAATTCGCAGTCTACTTTTAAATCAATTTAATTGGATGGAACTTACAAATTTCCGATTTTCAGTACTACGAACAATTCAAGCCTTAGTTTAAATGCGCAAAGCAATTCAAAACATATCACAGCAAAAGAGTAGTAAAAACTATTATATTTAGCACTAATTGAAATTAAATTCCTTGAAACAAGGTTAATCGCGAGTGAGAAACTCACATTGGGTAGCCGTAGTGATGGATCGACTTTCTGGTTTTGGGCATGGCTTCGATCTAAAGGCTGCAGCTTTAAAGCTTGATTTTTTTTGGCTGCTAGAGTTCGAGTTTTCAGCGATTGACAGTGATGCTGCGCAAGGAGGAGGGGATGAAGGCGTCGATTGGGTCTGTTCGCCATTGCTGATGATGCTATGGAATTGCGGTGGCCATTTAGAGTAAGAGGAAACTTGATTTGGGGAAAAACAATGATTTTCGCTGAAGGGATTTAGAGAAAGAATGAATTTGGGGCGGAGTACTTCGGTCATTAAACTGGTTTGGGGCGGAACTATTTTTAGAGGAAAAAGAAGTGATTTTTAGCTGGAAAGAAATTGGGGTTTGCGTTGTTTTTATAGAGGAGGAAACTGGAGATAGGAACAACGTCGAAGTCATAGTTTTTTTTTTTTAGGAGCTACGAATTTCAGACAATAGGTCGGCACAATTCGTATGTGAGGTATGTTACACTTGGGGGGGCAACATACAGGATGTTTATTTCTTTGTACCCCAAAAATTCCAATCACAAATTATTGCTATGTTTTAATTTTTTATTATCATAAATAAACTCCAATCGCAACGAAGTTGGGCATGCTGCTACGTCCAATGTTCTGAACCAAATAAAATTTGTTTAGTCAAATTCTAGCTCCGTTTGCATAATGCTGTTATTTTGAATTCAATTTATTTGTCATTTCACGTTTAAATTTTGTCTACCACCAAGACAACTCCGCTTGGATTCAAATTTGAAATATAACAATAATTAATTATACATATCCAAATAAAAATTCATTTTCTTACATATCGAGGTCGTTCGAAAATTAATTACTCAAAAGTCGATATCGTATCGATATAATATTTTTAACTCCAAAACAAATCGTAAATTACTACTTTCGTGACTAATTTAAACTTTTTTCAATTATATATATTTATACATTCAACTTTATTTCCAATATAATTTCCGAATAGAATATTCGATTTGTTTTAACGTCAACTGATTTTATTTTTAAAATTCATTCATTTATATTTCCAATCGAATTTCAATCCAATTCAAATATTCAACCAAATTTAAATCAAATATCCAACGATAATTATTTGATTGCCAACTAATCACTCTGAATTAAATTCTGAATTCGTTCTTAACCCATATATTTGATTTTTAATTTCTAAAAAAAATTAATCATTAATAACTAAATCTTTCACTAATTTCATATTCCAGTTGCCGAAATTTCTAGGATGTTACAATCTACCCCCCTTAAAACTTTTCGTCCCCGAAGAGGAGAGATCGTCCGAGTTATACCAATGTATACTTCAAATTCTCAAATTTATATGAAATTTTCGTACATTAATATTTACGTTATTGATTCTCTTTGTTTATCCTTTATATCTAATTAACTCTGGAAAAAAATCTCTTTTCAAACCAGTTTCCTCTTGAATTTCAAATTCAACATAAGCTGGATTTACGCTTCCCAAATTATTATAAATTTCCTTATTGACCTCACCAGTCAATATTTACTTATCTGGTTCAACCCAATCTCCCTCAACTCATTTAATCTTTCCAATCAATCATTAAAGAGTGTAAATAAATCTTCTCTTCAAGTCATAAATTGTCAATTTGAAAAATTCCATAATCTGAGTTTTTATACAGAACACGGAATTCGTGCACAAAATATTTGTATTATTATCCCAAAAATACTTTGAAATCCTTTTATTGTTTTAAATTTAAATTATTGATTTGAAAATACTTGATAACTCGAAGTTTGGCAAGTTCATTATCGTTCTCACAGATGTTAGGCATACGCTGGCCAGGCATACGACAAAAATCTCCAAGTACTAAATATCATTGCTTCAACTCCCAATGAAAATATCTCGAAAATTACTTTTTAAAAAAACAGATACGGAAAGTACCAATGTGATATTGATATGTTGATCGTTTATGAATCGCAGATACACAATGGTTTCGTCTGGATCTCCCAGAAAATATCTGTATCCGTAGGAAATCACTTCCCTACGAATTTCGTCATGGATAGATCAACAGAAGATATTTAAAAATCAGAAGACAGTTTGAGGTCATTGAGCATTAGTTGCTCTATCTTAGGATCACGAAATCAAATCATCAAACGAAATTAACTCAAATCGTGAGGACCAATCAAGTCATGAAGACAAACTGCTGCACTACACATGTGGCTCACTATCATGAAGATATCTCAAATATTTGTACGGCTCATCATACTACCTTTAGTGACTCCAGTGGTTACATCTCTTTCACCGGTAGACAATTTACCGCGTGGACCGTAGGTACACAATGGTTATGCCTGGGTCCCCCAGGAAACATCCATACTCGTAAGCTTTCACAGCTCTGCGGATTACGCCCTTACAATTCGATTGTAGATCGCAGCAATCACAATGGTTACGCTTAGTTCCCCCAAGAAACATCCGTCTGCCATAGGCTATCTACAGCCCTGCGAATTACGCTACACGGTCGAATTCAACAACTCTAGATCGCAGCGATCACAATGATTACGCATAATTCCCTCAGGAAACATCTCATCGCCGTAGGCTATCTGCAGCTCGGCGAATTACGCTAGCAGTCGTGCTCAATGGCAACTCGTGAGTTTTATGTCCGGACAACCTACTACCACTAGCAGCATATCTCAACTAAGTTCGAAATTCATAGAGAAGGAAGGTACTTTCCTTATCTTGATTTTGAAAACATATTATACTATATACATATAGTCTTTTTCGCATAAATCATACTTATGTTAATGTACTTAAGATTTTCGTTTCAAATCCTATTTCAAATATCTCATTCTTATATAAATTTTGTTATATAAGATTTTATCTGAAATCGATTATCTTTTAAATCGCTAGTTTCCAAATTCACTGAATTCTTGTATTTTTTCATATAAGTATCGGAAATTTCTATATTCAATATCCAAATTTGAATATCCTCGAACTCTATTCCAGTTTCAAATTTTCAGTTTTGATTTCTAAATCCATTCAGATATTTAATATCCTTTCAACTCAAATTTATGAATCTGTTTCTACAAACCAATTTCCTTCCAAAACACTAGTACTTGATATATCTAAAATAATTTATCTTTCAAAAAATTATTTTACAAATTTTTTTTAAAGATCCGTTTTAAACTCAATAAGCTACGCTTCTGAATAAACCAAAGCTCTGCTACCATTTGTAACGTCCCGCCCTTTTAACCGCTTCAAATCGGTAATTAAACCAACTTTAAATGATTAAAACGACGGATCGTTATTTAGCTTACAGAGTTTAAAATAAAAATCAACATAGAATAAATAGATAATACAGTATTGAATAGTGAAACAAAACTTTTATATATTAATCAAAATTTTGATACAAGAATTTTTTATATATATATAACGCAATTTTAAAACCTGAGTACAAAATTTTTTTTTATTGTTTTTGAGAAAAACTTCAGATTGTGCATCTTCAGAACCCCAGCTTTGCTAATCTTCGAATCCCAAGCTGTAATCTCTAAATCTGTAACGCTCAGGGTCTGACCCGAGCGTTCCAGGAAAAAACATAAAACACTCGAGTCAGAATTAATCATAGTTCAAGTAAATTAACTTCAATATAAACTGAAATATAATAGTTAATTCTATCAACGGTGTCACACATAGAATAAACAGTTGTGGTATTTGTTCATATTCGTTTTATCTATTCCTAGGGATGAACGGTATCGGGCGTTTGCAAGTATACGTGTGTATATAATATACACGTGTACGCCGCCTCAACATCCCAAACCAAAAATATATAATATCATATGTGATTCCAGGAGCTTGCATATACACGTATGTGTATATACATATGTGTATTTGCCTCAACATCCTGGATCGTACACAAGGCACAAAAACAAAATCACATGGCATCGGTAACAACATATGTGAATGCCTCAGTAACAAACATAAGTGGAAGGGTCTCAGTAACAAATGCAGCCAAATGGCCATAAATGCCAAATCTAATAAGTACAAATATCATGCACAGTGCATGCATAAAGTATGGCATGCATATGAAGTATGGTATGAACATAAAGTATGGCATGCATATAAAGTAGGGCATTAATTCAGAAACAGGATAAGAACCGATAGGTGTACGCATACATTTACGAACAAGACAGGCATAGCAATATTGAATTTAAGCAGGAGAAAATAGTACGATACTTGCATGTGTCAATTTCAGAAAAATAGCTAAGTGTGCTCTCCTCATATTCTTTTGAAAAACTGGACCTAAAATTTCATGGTAACCTGCGTTGCTCTAATTTCATTTTCCCAACATATGTATACATAATAAACTTCCGAATTTCAAATGGAGGACCAACATGATATATTTCAAGTTATATGCCTTCACAAAGGGGAAGACCTATTTCCAAACAGCATGATGTAAAGATAATATATCAAATGGTATGCACTTCTTGTTCAAGTATTATATATTTTTTTTTTTTTTTTTGACATGTTAACAAGTGCCAACTTTTCAATTTCATATAGTGAGGCAGAGGGACAAAACAAATAACAAGCAGAAGCCGAAGTTTATGCCACATAATAAAATATGTTCATTTGCATAGACAGTGTCCAAACCTACATACTTCAGTTTATAAACAGGGTAGGCAATAGATACTTCCACTTGTTAACAAAAACTCAAGAGCATAAAGATTATATTCTACACCTCTAAACAAACTAAGAGTTTGAAACCATGAACATCAAAGTAAATAAAACAGTTTAGTTAAATATGAACTCATATTGCGAAATCAGATTGGTCTTTTCCAGATCACGCTCTGTTAGTTTTTGTTCCTTTTTTTTCACACCATTATTTCGACAAGAATGATACGACTACGCCCGATTTAAATCGTACCCATGAATTTTATGATCATCTTTCAGTTTATTTGGCAATTCAAATCGAAGTATGTTAAACGGTCATTTGTGTATGAATCACTTGTGAATTATACTGCAAATCCCAAAATTTCATGCTAGTGCTTACAATTCGTTAAATATGCACCATTTAACCAGATAAAACTTACAAGTTCATGGTACACAGCCGGCCTACCAGAGACAGACAAGGGTCAACAACGAAATGCCACTTTTTTCCAATAACATATGTCTATAACAATATATACATCTAATTTATGTCTAACGCAGCAAACATGACAACATCTATATTCAGTTTTATTATTTAATATAAAAATGACATTAGATGTTGCATCAAAACAGGAAGAATGCACGTCTATAGGGAAATATGAGCGAGCACATGTTTGAAGGATTCTGCCTGGTCAGCTATGACACTGTGCGCTACATTAAACCAGTAAAGATGCCATGTAAAAAGATTGTTTGACTTTCATCATAACAAATTCGGATGTGGGCTAAATTTGCAAAATATTTCATTTATGCTGACTTTACTATCAAAGTCGAATCCAGTGATTACACTCTTAAACACTATCTAACATAACCCCCTATAACTTACATTCAGCAATAAGCTAAAAGTCATATGCTTGACCTCGATAAACATATTATTTCTCTTTCTTAATTACATCCATTATCAACCAATTCAACGAGGTTTTAGAAGAACCTTTATGGCAGCCAAAAAATTCCTTATGGAAGAACTTGTATGCATTTTTTTAGTTTTTTTTTTATTTTTCCTCTTTTTTTTCCAAAGACAACCTTATTCATACCAGGCTACGTTGCCATTTACAAAATACAGAACCAAACAGAATACTCTATAGACATCAAGGTTGCCAATATGCCCAATGAATCAAGCTAGTTGTTTATGTTAACTAATTTAAACCAAAGTTCAGCTTGACTATCCAGTTTACCATTTGGACTACCCCATTCAAATTCGCAGTCTACTTTTAAATCAATTTAATTGGCTGGAACTTAAAAATTTCCGATTTTCAGTACTACGAACAATTCAAGCCTTAGTTTAAATGCGCAAAGCAATTCAAAACATAGCACAGCAAAAGAGCAGTAAAAACTATTATATTTAGCACTAATTGAAATTAAATTCTTGAAACAAGGTCAATCGCGAGTGGGAAACTCACATTGGGTAGCCGTAGTGATGGATCGACCTTCTGGTTGTGGGCCTGGCTTCGATCTAAAGGTTGCGGCTTTAAAGCTTGATTTTTTCTTTTGGCTGCTAGATTTCGAGCTTTCAGCGATTGACAGTGATGCTGCGCAAGGAGGAGGGGATGAATGCGTCGATTGGGTCTGGTCGACATTGCTGATGATGCCAAGGAGTTGCGGTGGCCATTTAGGGGAAGTGGAAACTTGATTTAGGGAAAAACAATGATTTTTGCTGAAGGGATTTAGGGAAAGAATGAATTTGGGGCGGAGCACTTCGGCCATTAAAATGGTTTGGGGCGGAACTATTTTTAGAGGAAAAGAAGTGATTTTTAGCTGGAAAGAAATTGGGGTTTGCGTTGTTTTTATAGAGGGGGAAACTGGAGATAGGAACAACATCGAAGTCATAGGATATTTTTTTTAGGAGCTACGAATTTCAGACAATAGGCCGGCACAATTCGTATGTGAGGTAGGTTACACTTGGGGGGGCAACATATGGGGAAATGTTTATTTCTTTATACCCCAAAAATTCCAATCCTACCACAAATTATCGCTATGTTTTAATTTTTTATTATCATAAATAAACTCCAATCGCAATGAAGTTGGGCGTGCTTCTACGTCCCAATGTTCTGAACCAAATAAAATTTGTTCGGTCAAATTCCGGCTC
Organism: Allium sativum; assembly: GCA_030737875.1. Lineage (NCBI taxonomy): Eukaryota > Viridiplantae > Streptophyta > Magnoliopsida > Asparagales > Amaryllidaceae > Allium > Allium sativum. The sequence goes on along the minus strand of CM060909.1, from coordinate 941,307,328 downwards.
CGTTTGCACAATGTTGTTATTTTGAATTCAATTTATTTGTCAGTTCACATTTAAATTTTATCTACCACCAAGACAACTCCATTAGGCTTCAGATTTGAAATACAACAATAAATAATTATACGTATCCAAATAAAAATTTATTTTCTTACATATCGAGGTCATTCGAAAATTAATTACTCAAAAGTCGATTAGGCAACTCAACCGATTTAGCAGATTGGGCACAATTAGCAGATTAGGCGATTCAACATATTTAACAGTTTAGGCAATTCAGTAGATTAAACAGGTAACAGATTTAGCAGATTAGGCAAATTTAGCATATTAAACAGATAACAGTTTTAGTCGATTAAACATTCCTTAAAGTCATATTCACATATCTTGCCTAATTCGTATAGTAAGCCTAAACTTATAAGCCCAAATTATGGTCATAATCCACCATATAACATATGTCCCAAATTTTAGTTAAACTTGCATAGTTCAGAATATTCTCCAAAAACCTTACATATAAATTATGCCAAATATAGCCATGGATTACAATGCATGTCATATATCCAAAAACTCACTTTTAGGCGTGTTCACATTAATGGTTATCCTATTTAATATAGGTCTTTACGCCTAAGTTATACACAAAATAATCCTCCTTCTTCTAAATTACAGACTATAATATATAAATTATGTCCAGATCTAGAATTACAACTTAAGTCCTTTATATTCTAAGTCATAAACAATCTCATATAATATGCCTCCAACTTATGTCCTGAATTACAATATGTGCTATGTATCTAAATCAATTGCTTATTTACAGTTAAATCTTTACGCCCAAATCCTAAGTCATATGTCCAATATTCTTCTATGCCTCAAGTCATATGTTCAATACACTTTATGTTTCAAACATGTCTAGCCATATGTCTCATATTTATGTTCTAGCTACAGCCTATATTCTTTCCTCAAATCAGTCACAGATCAGTCATGCCCAATTTATGCACCATTCATTATTTGCCCCAAAAGTTTGGCATTCTTGCGTCAATCTCTTATGAGATTTGGCTCAGGCTCGTGGTAGCCTGGCTATAGAACAGAAAGAAGAGAGATACAGAATAGTTACAATAGGATTGATCTAAACGGAACAGAATATGCATAACCTCATATTCAGATTTACAACCATGTCACGATCATAATTAAAATTCATATCTAAAAATAACTGTGCTTGCCTTGATTGGATTATAGAAGAAGAGTTGCAGTAGTTCTCTTCTAACCTAATTCGGAATTGTTAGAAGATGCACTATTTCTAGTTTTGATTCCAGAGTAGTGACGCCATTATTTTATTTATTTATAATATTTTAGAGGCAGCATAAGGAAAGAATAAAATGGTGTAAAGAGAATGAGGCTAGGAGGCTGTTTATATAGGATTAGGCGGACGAATCTAGACAGAAAACGTGATCAGATACATCAGAATGAACCCAGACTCAGAACTGGGTTCTGTCACCAGGTCGACCCCCAGGTCGACCTGGTCCCTGGCAAGTCGACCATAGTGTCGACCCCCAGGTCGACCTGGTCCTGGGTGGGAAAATTCCCACCCAGTCTACGCTAGCGTTTGAATTCGAATTTCGAATTCGAATTTCAAGATGTTTTCGGTTCTGAAAATTCCAAAAACTTCGGAGGGTCATATCTCCCTCATACGGACTTCGTTTCTCGAAAACTCGGACTCGTTTCCAAGCAGAATTTCGAGACGAACGCAATGGTGCAACCCATTTCCATTGATTCTTATTTTAAAAATTAATTATTCTCTAATTTGTTACTTATACGTTTACAGAAAATACGGGGTGTTACACCTATAAAATTTATAATTTGTTCTCTCCTTTCTTTTTTCCCTTTATGCATCTTAATTTACAGTTTTATGTTGAATTTTGGGTATGTGCAAAATATGTATAAATCCGCAATACTGGTATATGTGTAAGACTAAATTGTGTGCCTAATTTTGTGCGACTGATTATAACTTCTTCTATTTTCATGTGTTGGAAAATATAATTCAATTGGAATTATGAATAAAAGTGGATTTGATAATTTGGAGTTAGATGAAATTGTATCCTAAATGATAACAAAAAGGGACATGGGTTGAAAATAAAAAGAGGAAAATAAGAATTCACATACATCTATAAAATGGAAGGTAAGGATTAACCTATATTGATTGATTAAGAAAAGAGGAATATATTTGCGTAGTTTGGTCAATAAGGAAAATAAGAAACATGATTACAAACATAAAAACAAGTAAAGGTAGGGATTAATGTGAAATATGGAATTAACCGTATTGTGCACTAATTCGATAACCAAAGATTATAGAAAATGAATGTCTTGCAATTATGGGTTCCTATTACAGTGATTACCAAAAACTATGAAAATAAATTTTACATAGTTTTTGTAACCATTCAATTGTGAATAGGCCTAACTTCCTAAAGAATAACATGTAAAGATGAAAAGAAAATAGGTGACATAATTGAAAGAGATTATGAAAAGAAAAGTATGCAAAGGACTTGATGTAAACTTATAATTGTAACTTAATAAGTACACTTAATGGAAATGGTGTGTAATTCTATGGTATTAGAAAGATTATAGCATGAAAGTAATAATTGGAAAACTAAAAGGAAAGAAGTAAAGTTTACTATAAATAAACTTGAAATTGGAAATTAAATTTGTTAAACCTAAAAATATCCTATGGTGGCCTTGCTATTAAGCGATATTCAATAGAGGCCTTAGGACAAGGAGATTAAAGTTGATTATTAAAAAATAATATTCGGATTAAACAGGATAGTGAATATTGTCGACCAACGAAAATAAAAGTAAGAGAAACACATAATGGTAAATTAGATATAGGGTCTAATAAAATAGCGATATGCATTTTGTCCCGTCTAAGGGGATGAAGCGCCAAACTAGGAAAATCATCGTAGGTCTCCAAAGATACGGCGTGGGCATGTCCAACTTATTATTTGACGGGACTGGAAAAAAGTGCAGGACTTCTAAGTTCTACGGTATGTAAAGATTCTCTGAGATGGCCCTTAGTGGTAGGCCTAATGCAGTTGTACCCACAAAGGCAGGTTTGTATGGTTACATCTATAGAGTATGCCTTGACTACAGTTATATTGAGGGAAGCCTAAAGGGATGATTTTTAGGATTTATGGCTACCACGGCTCCGAAAGCGGGCTTCATGATTAGGATCCAACAAGGGTAGTAAGTCATCGGATAATTGTTATAGTCAATCAGAGCGAATACGGGAAAGACTGGAGCTAAACCAACAAGCCAATGATCTTTCACTATCAGGTCATTGGATCAGGGACAATGCCAAATTCGATATTTAAATTATTTGTTAGGGGAATGGTCAATTAGCTCTTTGAATGGTCTTTCATTTGTTAGAGGGGCCGAATGGGGGCGTAGCCATCGAGAAAGAGATAGGCCAATCTATGGGTATTTGTATTGTAGACCTTACGAAGCTGTCCTTTACAGATATAGAAATCTCCCGACCGATTTTTGTATGGGAACTCAGGATTAGGGCGCTTTCGTAGCGTGGAGATAGAGGATTAGTACATTCTCATACTGAGGCCTAGTATGCTTTTGTAGCGTAGTCATAGAGATTTAGTACGCCTTCATAGCATGGTCTAGTGTGCTTTCGTCGCGTGACGATGGAGATTTAGTACGTATTTGCGGTGTAGCGATGGAGACCACTCGAGAAAGGTACTATGAGGAGTACCTTGAAGTGAGGGGCATATAACTACATATATTTGATTTATTATGTTAATCTACTTAAAAGTATATAAGTACCATTTATGTGTGAAATCAGAAGTGTAATATGTAATAAACCATAACTTAATAAAGGTAAACCAGTGACAGAACGGTATACATAGTGTTATTTATAGAAAGTATAATTTGTCCATTCACCAGAACTTTTGTTCTAACCACCTCCTCATACCAAACCCACGGGTTACGCAGATGGCAGAGATTATACAGCTTAGAGACACTTTTTAGACAATGTCATTATGATGCTATTAATTTACTTACTATTATATTTGATTCATTCCACTGTGAGATATTTTATTGTGAGCTCTAATACATTTTATCTTTTCCTTTCTACAGGGTACCAGACAAACTAACTCGGTTTTCAGTGGACCTGGATTTTAGCATTTTACGAAAAATTCGAATCCACTGAAATTTAGGTTACTACATATGGTAGCAGAGCGAGGTTCATATATAGAGAATGAGTGAATGTATTTGTATCTTAAAAATATAAATATTATATATATATATATATACATATACCTAGAACCATGTAGGAACCCACTGAATAAGTGAAGCAACACATGACAAAATTTGGGATACTAGTTTTGTACACTAAAAAAATGATTATGGAAATTTGAGAATAATGTAAGTATACAATATGTTTTATGATAAAAAGAAGATTTCATGGGTTTATATCCAAAATTTTGGCATTTCAGATTAGTATGTTAGGCAGTAAGGTATTTTCAATTGAGAAAGAGTAAGAAAGAGAAATTAGATTATGAATATATATATATATATATATATATATATACACATTTGATGCAAAAGTGATGCTAGTTTCATTTTTCAATTCAGGCATAATTTTGAGAAATCAGTGGGAAAGAAAAATTTGGATAAAGAAATATAATTTCACGCAAAGAATTTGAGAATGGCAGTTAAGGAACCATTTGTACTTAGCACCATAGTTAAACATGCGCAATCAAGTTGTGTGGTTAAGAGAAATAAGTAGTTAAGGAAAAGCGCAAATATAAAGGAATTAGACATATGTGATCTTGAGTGAATGAAAATATATAGGTGTTCCATACAGAATGGATTGTGACATGCTTTAACTTGTTGAAACAAGAAGAAATATAAAACAAGTTTTTGTGAATCAATAAGTTTGTAAATAAATCTGTTTTGTTGAAGTAATAAGGAAATGTGAAATGAAAGAGGTGCACAAAATATAGGTGAATCAACATATTTTGTGCTACCTATTTCAACAAAGAAATGAAAAATATTAAAATAATGAAATTTCCTCGTTACTTCACATAGAACACAAAAGGTCATCTTTAGATAAAATTTACATAAACTTAATTTTATTAGTTCCTCTTAAAAAGAAATGTGTATAAAAATGAATAAAAGCTCCATCTGAGTTAAAGTGCATAACCTTTTTTGACTTTTGAGAAAGGTCTTGAAAATATAAAATTTTATTGAATTAAAAATGATTTAGTAAGAGTGGTTTCAGTAGTGTGCATGAACAATTGGTAAAGATATGATGGATTATTATGTTATGTGACCAAACCTTAAAACTTGAGTGGTAATCATAAAAAGTCTTAAGGGAGAAATTAAGATGTAAGAACGAGAAATCATAAACACTCAAAGGTTATACGGTGATGTAAGAGAACTGAGAAAAAGGAAATGTAACGACCTGTAATTTCGATAATTTTAAATTTATGAATTTTATAGAATTTTTAATAAAAGCTTATTTATATTTTAAATTTGTAGCTCCTTAGTGTAAATTTTTAAGTTATGGTAGGTAATAAGATATAAATTTAATTGATTATTACGTTTTGGAAAAAGAAACCAAATGTTAATAATAACCTATGTATTGCATTAAATTGAACTAACATTCTAATTGAATTAAGATAATATCTTGAGAAAACATATTACATGTTATCATTCTGAAATCAAGTATAATTTTATAAAAAGAATAAATATGAATTTCAAAACAATATTTTACGGTTGTTAAATAACGACGGTAAATGATGGGAAATTTTTTTGACATTTAATTTAACACTTAAATCCGTCGTTAAGTAGAAATAGAAGATATATTCAATTTTAAGATATTGTTATAATTATGTAACATATAATGATAAATATTGGTTTAAAATATTTTTTATGAGTTCGATTTAGAAATTTTCATATAATGATAAATATTGGTTTAAAATATTTTTTATGAGTTCGATTTAGAAATTTTAATAATGAAAATATTGATGTTCGTTTTCCAAATTATTATTTTGCTAACTTCGTTCAAATCATTTTAAATAAACGATTAACGATAACTGATATAATACAAATAATAAATTTTCATTTGAATGATACTTTTTTTCAGTGTACCATTCCATTTGTATCGACAAGCTGAGCAAAACGATGTTTAATCTGTGTATTCGGACACTTGGTTTGGACTCTTAGCCGTTGAAATCAAATTTAGACATTCGATTAGTCTGTACTAGCCTATAACATACGCGGCCAAACATAAGCATAATTCAAAATAAAATATCCCATTTTGAATTGATAAATTTTCTTTGGTAATGGGTACATGGGAACTTGGTAAACATCTTAAATCCACACGCCCAAAATTAGAAACTAAGTAAGATTGCAATACTTGGTCTTTCTCCTTTTTTTGGAATGCGAAGGAGTAGGCCATGTTCTAATTTTTTTATTTGTTTCCACGTACCTTACTTCGAAATATAACCACCACTTTCAATTATTTTCCCATCTAGTCACACCTAATTCCTTTTCTTCTTTTACAAAACGGCTTGCATCTCTTTCCTCCTTCAAATCTAGAAACCCACGTCCCTCATCAAAAAGATTTTTTTAATCATCGATGGCCAGTAACCCCAGCAGTCTCCCGCTTCACCGCACCCAACTGCTCCGTGCTACGACCCACCTCCGACAATGAACGACCCCTACATGCCTGCCTTCAACTACGACAGAAAAAAAGGGGAATCCGACCAACTTATCGCCAGCAGCCAGCACCGCCGCCTTAGATTCCCTTCTCATTTTCTAGCCACCAACGCATTTGTCCGAACTTCTCCCACGCGCAGCCGCCACAGCCTCCACCTAAGCACGCCCCTAACTTCGCCCGAAGCTTGTTCGTCCTTACCCCACCATGCTATTGCCTTAAAACAAGTCAGGTCTGTTATGTTGCTTGTTTCTCCCAGTTGGATAGTTTTGTATATGTATATAAAAAAAAGAGTTTTGAATATGCCTAGAAACATGTGCGCAAAATTGTATGAGGGGGATACGAGTATATCTTTATTATGAAAGGAGACACAAGTAGTGAACCAAATACGAAATCTAAAGCATATTGATTTACTATTAAAATGAATCAAATTGAAGAGGATTTGTGTCTGATCGAAAGCTTGCGGAAACTCCTTTTTTGTATATGCATTAGTTGTGTTAGTGGGTGGCCTTGTCCGCGTCGTGCTTGAGGCCATTCGTGTACTTTTCCATGTCCGTGTCAGGGTGTTTGTTTGAGTATCTACTCTGGCTTATTTCATAATTTGTCATCATCTCAACAACAAAAAGGTGAGTGTTTAACTTACGATTTATATATTCTTATGCTAAATAAAATTATTGAATTCACGGTTGATATGTTATTATACTAGTTAGTTGATTAAACGGTCGGTTGTTGATTTAAATTAATTTGGATAATTGAGATTATTTCTAGTTGACACCTGACATTAAAATTGAATTGAAATGACTGATTATTAGTTGATTTTTTGTTAATTTATATTTGATAGTTAAACTAAATCGAATTGCATTTATCCTATAGAATTTAAAATAAATTAAATGAATATTTTGGTCATTTAATCGAATGTAGAAATTAGCTTTGAACTGAATTTTATTGACACATGATATTGAATCAGACTATTTTGAATTTCACAAATTGAGATTCATTTAATAAAATATTAATTTAATATTAAATTTAAATAGTATTGATAGTCAAACACATTGATATTTAAATGTTGAATCAATAAGTTGGCCCATATCTTGATTGTATGCTTGAATTGACTGATTATAATGAAGTTTGTTATTCGGGTTATTATCAAGATATATTCCTATCACCATATCATTGAATGTTGAAATGATGTTGGCTTTGAACGTTTTACCATACTTAGACATGGAAACCCGTACTGAGTTGAAAGGATTTAGACACTTTTATTTCTATAATCTTGAATCAAATTATATAAATTTGACGACATAGATTTGTAAAACCCCACATCCATTAATGTCACTCGCTAAGGGAATGCATTAACTTTCATGGAGCATTATATGAGTATAGAACAGAACATCACAAGACAGATATATAAAATGGTACTTAAAATTTCACAATTTATTCATTGCAGCGGAAAAGCAAAACATGTCTGGTTACAACATCAAACCATGTGCTAAATCCAAGTACACAAATATCCATCTTGTACACAATTATTATCAGAATACATAAGAGTAAAACAATAATCCTACTCCTAGTAGCCATAATGAAAAGGAGACAAAGCTGAGCATTACTTTCAACACTTCCAAGCGCTTCCAGAAGAAATAAATCCGAGTTAAGTTTCCGTGTTTCCTCCCTGAGAACCGGGGGGGAGGGGGGAACGGAAAAAAAAGAGGCGAAAACAAAAAGGTCAGATACAAAGCCTGGCGAGTCCAGTTACTTTTAGTATGAAAATAAGTAAAGCAATATGACAGAATAAACAGGATGGAAAGTATAACCATGACATAAGATAAAGCTGGATAAAAGGATGAATATAAAGGAATGTCTAGTGCGCTTCCCAGATTTCTTACTTAATTTAATTCTCTGCACCACCTACTAGTAATTCTTAACGAAATGATCCCAACCCCGCAATTGGTATCCCTCAAGCGTAACTTCTAGTAAGAGGTATCCGCCCCATACAATCCTTGAAAGCCTACTTGCCCATAATAGATACTAGATGCCCCCACACTACCCCTAATCGATCGGCTCCCTAACTTGTAGATACTTGTGCGGGTCCCAGCTTAGGGTGTATTACTCCCTAAGTGGCAACCCATGGTTGCACAGCTTTATAACTACTGATGTACGGTGGCTAAATCTTCCAATACCGGGAACACCTTGTGCACGCTTAACGAACCCGTCAGAACCTGCACTACTACACCCTCGCTCTTATTTGACCGCTTAAAATCAGCCCAGTAAGCATGCCCCAACCCTGCCTAGCTCAAGGTTCCCGATACCTCTAAGTGGGTTACTGTATGAAAAGGGTCCCTACCACTACTAGGCTTTTCCCCCGGGTTTATCGTAACCCAACCTATATTGGTTAAGTGTTGTCTATCCATCCAGTTGACTTAACCCCATACACTTATCAAACCAATATGTATTATTGGTTAAGCTTGCCTTAACCCTATCCGCTTTGTTCATTTAATATTGGTTAAGTTGTCATCTCATACAAGTTAACTTAACCACACCCACCTAACATGTTTTAGGTATCATATTCATCTTTGATCAGCATTAATTAGTTATTAATGCACATACCTCTCACATTAAATCGATGGCTTGTGGCTGCTGGTTGTGCCGGGCGGTTCCGGGCAGACTTCTACCACAAGCCAGACTTAACCTCGTGTCTAGGCATCTTTTAATTATGCCTACGACCTCTCACATTAGACTAGCCGTTTGCGGTTGTTGGTTAGGTCGGTTGGTTCCGGGCAGGCTTCCACCACAAACGGAGTCTAACCTCGTGTCTCAGCATGCTTATCTTAGCCAATTTATTTATCTGCAATTTATGCCAATTTCAGGTTAATTATGCCAATTACCCAAAATCCCCAATTTCGTATCATGCCCAAAATTTAACATTAATCATGCCCAAATCAACCCAACATATATTATGCCATTTTTTCCAATGTTCCCTAGATTACCATTCGTACGTTCATCTCTACGAGATTTGGCCTAGGCTCAAAAGTAGTCTGGCTATAAAAATAAAAAGGGAAGGAGGAAGGGAAGAGATATAGAACAGACATAATAATAACAACACAATAGGCATAAGGATGAACTGATCATAAAGATATGATAAAGCTGATGATAACATCAACATGGGCATATAAGAATCATGAACCTGATATATAGGCTAAGATAGAACTGATGAGATTAGATCTTATTATCATGTTTAATTTCCAACTCCAATTTACACCATGTCAGGATTGCTTTTTTATTGTTCAATCTAAAAATAATTAACGGACTCATTGAGATTGGATTTAGGTAGAGAATTGATCTGAATTCTGAATTTGATTAGCTAAACTGCTGTTATAGAAATTGATTTTTATCTTCCAATTTGAATACTCCTATTCTGATTTGCTTTGGAGAAGAGAAGAGAGACTAGTTTTAAGTTAGATTAGGGCAGCATGGAGGTGCCATGGATTAGTGTAATGAAATTAGGGTTAGGTCTAGGTGTGTTTTTATAGATGTATTAGGTGAATTAGGGCCTTTAGATTGGATTACAGATCATCAAAACAGCGCAGCTCAAAAGACACGTCTTCCAGCCAATCCCTGTAAAAACACGTAACTTCTCCGTGAAGGAAAGCGCGGATAGTTCGAGAACAAGCCACAACAGAACGCGAACGGGTGAACATTTCATTGTATATTACAACAATTCATCAGATTACAAGAATGTACAGAGTATAAATGAATATTACACAGAAATATCAGAGATTTAAATTACATTTAAACATATCGCAGCGGAAAATAATACAATACACAACTAGAAGAAGATATACGGATACAAAGCTTTCCGGATATCGTTCCAGCTGTAAACCAGGATCCTGTGAATATAAATCTGCAAAACCAAAACTACTAGCTGCCCGTGTCGAAAATAAGGGCACCCAGAGTTTAGGTTAAAACAATAAACTCCAGGTCAGTCATGTGACTGGTGTGAGAACTAAAACATTTATTTATCTTTATTTTCAAAGTAAGGTAAATCAAGGGGCCACGTCGTATAACACGGAACGAGTTTCCTCCCAAGAATACCAGTGCATAAAACAAACAGCGCAATGCTAAATAAAGAAAAATGAAGCTATTATAAGACCCAGGTCCCATCACACAATGCAACGCAAGCCGGAGGATAGGGTTTTTACCTTATAATAGCCAAGAATGCTTGATACGTTTAAAACAAATCATTTGATACTATTATAAGTGCATAGTGTATAAAACAACTTCAAATCATAAGTATCAATCATAGGCGGCAGAAGTGCCCCATTCCACTATGTCGCCATACTAGGCTCTACAAATAAAACCGTAAATGTCACGTATTTGGAAATTGGATTTCCGTCTGTGAACTGAGGCTAGGGATCGTCCTCACCGTCTTCGAGACTCTCTAGCCCGAGCCTCAGGGTCAGAGCGCATCGACCCTTGGAGCGACAGGGTCGGTCCACTGATGTGGATTAAAATTCCTGAACACTACGTTTCCCCGCCCTTTGGGGCGTAAATGAGCCAACGAATGACTCCATCGAACCTGGATCATCCGATCAAACCGAGGCGCCTCGCAACAGCAACAACCACACAGGTGAAAAGTATATAAATGTCAGGACCGGTATGTCATTGACACCACCCTAGCTAGAAAGAAACGCATGCCCTCCCTGAGGTCCTCTTCCATTTCTGGTTCACAACCGGGGTGTGAGGCTCGCGAATTCACGTTACATAAAGCTATGCCACACAGGCGGTGCTTTGATCATCAACCACAAGACTTTGCTTTTCAACAGAAGCCTTGATCATTTGCATCTTAGCATGCCACACAGGCAAACCACTCTATGCAACCGATATCAGTCACACAGAATGAAATCCAATGTCAGACACACAGTCCATTTACAAGTCCGTTCTGGGTCTGAACGAAACCGGAGGCACTTTCCTCGCATATCCATCGATCTCCAAGCACATCTGGACGACCACCGATTGATTCCCTCATCTTGGGTGTACAGCCCAATCAAGATCATCAGTAATCACCCAAACGATATGAAGACTTCCGGTCTTCAACCACCGTCTTCATCTTCGACACCACGTCGAAACAGTTATTCAGAATGGGATAAACCCAGTCTTTCTGAATAACTCGCGTATATATTAAACAAGTGTTACAAAAACACAACATACGCCTCATTCCAATTCTGAATATTCTTTGGGAAAGGTTCTCATTAATTTTATCAAAGATAAACTCTTTTAAATTTATTCCTTAATCTTCTTTTGAATATCAATTCAAACTAGTCGGGATTAGCGAACCACACCGGAGTAATCATTTATTTTATTCCCCAATCCCAACCTATTCATCCCATGAAGTAAAACTAGTAATACTTCATATCTAACACCATGGTGTTATCGGTAAATTCAATTACCATTTCACGTTCAAATCTAATTAAAGATTTAACTATCGCCTGGAGCAAAACTGGTGATACTCCATTCTCGATCATTTCAATCTGATTAAAGATTCATTAAACTCCACTTAGTTTTAATCGTTAACTGGGTTAAAGAATCAGTGTCATTTAAAACACGGTTCACGATAAACCCAAAATCAAATTCCATTAATTATCGGGTTAAAGAACAAGTGTTATTTAAAACACTGTTCACGATAAACCCAAAAATCAATGCTAGTTCAATTCCAATTAAATATAATTTAATTGTTACACTTCATTAAATCTAAATAAAAAGATTTAATCTTTTCTCAACTGGGTTCAAGAACAGTGTTGATGAAGACACCATTCACGACAAACCCAAATCACATTTGATATCAAATACAAGGCTCTGAATAGAAAATATATCGGCTTATATTCAATATCAAATTCTACGACCAACAAATGTCGTAATGGAAGTAACGATATAGATATATATCTTTCAAATTTCCATAACAACATCTGTATAATCACAAATTCCAATATCGAAATAATCCAAAGACAATTTCGATTCAAATCCCTTCCAATGCAATTATTGGAAATTCTGGTTATACTTCAAAACCCTTTTCAAATTCAATTTATTTATTTAAAAACAAATAGAATTTTAATTCTAGTTCAAAACTAGTTCATTTCGATAAAAATCTATTATTATCTTTTCAAATAAGGAGTTTCTCATCCCAATTCTTCCCAAATCATTTCTTATGATTTTACACAAATTACGGATATTTTTAATAATTTTATCAAGGCCCGTACAGTCGATTTCCATCAACGGCCATCGAACTGCACTTACAGCGACCTTTTCCAAATTTGATTTGGACATAATTCCAAATCCAACCATTAGATTTCTAATTTCTAATATTCGTTAGAAAGCTCTTTTCGATACGAACCCAGCTGTTCTGGTTTTAGGAGAATCCGACGGTCGGATCTCCCGTAATATTCGTTCGAAGTCAATGGTCGAAATTCGCGAACTGTCGCGGCACGGCGTGTTCTATTCAAGCCATTATATTATATATATATATATAATATACTTCGTCGATTTCCATTCAAAACGTGCTTTATAAATCGTTTTAAATTCATTTTCAAAACGGTTTCAACTTCATATTCAATTTCAAATCAAAATTGAATATTCCAATATAAATTCGTTTTAAATTCATTTGAAATCGATTTCAATTCGAGTTCATTTATATTCAATTTCAATTCGAATTCATTTGTATTCAATTTCAATTCGAATTCATTTATATTCAATTTCAATTCGAATTCATTTCTATTCAATTTCAATTCTTTTCGAAAAATCAGATTTTGAAATCACTTTCGATATTCATTATAAAATGAATAAAATCGATATAAATATCGTTCACGTCAAAATGGCGTCAATCTAATCAACACGGCTTCATATATTTCTATTTTTAAATATTCTATTTCAAATATTTCTTTTTCAAATATTCTTATTCAAATATTTCTTTTTCAAAACTGGAATGAGGCCCAATCAATTACCATATAATGTTAATTATATGGATTTTCTACAACACATGTATGCAATAACAACGATGAATAATCAACCATCATCCAAAGTGCATTCTACACTATATAAGCATCAAATATAAATATTTAACGCTCATAACAGTCTGTCCATCAATCGATCGACATACAGCTTAATAATTGGGATTAGTGTACACCAAATATTATCCCAATACCCGTGTGGGGTTTCAGATCAACAAACACAGATTTTTATTTGTGCAGTTGGGCGATGTGTAAAATTTATCGACCCAATCAATATCAGTCAAATTAGTGTATATAAACAAATCGTCCGATTTGTTTATAAATATTCATTTATTCACATTCACGTTAAAAATTATATTTTTAACGATAATTAATTTATTTCAACCATCTACCTTTTATTTTTGATTTCACATCAACATTACAAACAATTTCACAACACATCAATTAAACAAACAAGCTATCCATGGTTTGTGGATGACGGGTGTCGGGTGCTGCTAAGCGCTGTCTGCATCCTAGTATATATATAACTAGAAAAGAAATTGAAGAGTGAGAAATTCTCACCAATAGCTATCCCAACTCCACGACACTTCCTATGTAGAAAATCTTGTCGTTCTCGCCTTTTGTCACTTTCGTTGCCCATAGCCACTACATATATAAAAATCGAATTTTTACTTCGCTATTCAATATATAAAAATTGAATTTTTACTTCGCTATTCAATATATAAAAATCGAATTTTTACTTCGCTATTCAATATATAAAAATCGAATTTTTACTTCGCTATTCAATATATAAAAATCGAATTTTTACTTCGTTGTGATATCATAAAAATCCCATTTTTATTCACAAAACAATGATATTTTTGTTCACAAAAATATTGCTATTTCTATTTTTACAACGGTGTTTATATAATAAAGATTAAATCTTTAATACTTCTATAATGTAAAAATCATATTTTTAATCTTCTACTCAAATAAAAATTATATTTTTAACCTTTCTATATTATAAAAATTATATTTTTATATAATTAAAAATATCTCCTTTCATACTTTAAAAATGTCGCATTTCTTCATATAAAAATCTCATCTTTCCCCATTAAAAATCGAACCTTTCTTTACATTAAAAATCAAATCTTTATCTTCTAAAAATCCTATTTTTATTTCATATAAAAATCCAATTTTTATTCAAATAAATAAATAAAAATAAAATAAAAACTCACCGGGCTGAAATGGGGGTGGAATGGTCGCGTCGGAGTCCGAGATGGTCGGTGGTAGGCCAGCGTGGGCTGTAGCGGTGGAATGGGGTGGTCTTTGGCTGCGGTGGGGCTTCAAACTCGAGATGGAAGCGGAGTGGGGGGTGCTGGTGGTACGCAGTGGTCGGAGGGGGTGTGTGGGGCGTCGAGGCGGCTGTCAGGAGGAGGGGGGTCCGCAGATCGTCGGCGGCGCGTGGCTATGGCTCGGTTTGGGGCTCGAGGGGTGGCGTGAGTCTCGAATGGAGGAGGTGAGGGGAACGACGGGAAGGGGGAACGGAGGGGAAGGAGGAGGGCGATGTGGTGGGGTCCTGACCGCCGACGAGTGGTGGTGGGTGGCGGCTCCATCGCGCCCCCATTTACTTCTTTTTTTGTTTTCTTTTCTATTTTCAAAAATGAATCGGGGGGCCTGAAGTGGAAGGATAAGGAGAGGAGAGAGGAAAGGGAAGTTTTATTATTTAATTATTTTATTTTCCACCAAAAAGCAACTTTTATTTTCGACCTCTAAACGAGGCCCACCGCCTGTCGTCCATAGCTAATTACCCTCATTCCGAACACAATGGGATATGTATCGTAAGCTGATTCGATTGTTTCGATCAGTTTCCATCAAAATCAACATATAACTCTATATATTGAATTTGAACGCACATTTCAATTTAACGGGGTCATAAACTAACTCGAAAAACTCCAGAAAAATATTTTCTAGCTTCGTATTGACGATACGGTCCTAACAAAACTAGTTTCGTCGAATTCTGAGACTGTGGGAAAAATGGCCATTTTCCAGTCGATTAAAATCAACTAAAACTGGTCAAACGCGTTTTCCTTTGCCACGCTCACATACTGATTCGAAAAATTATGAAATTTGAAACCTAGCAATAATTTGACATCACGGATCCAACAAAAGTGGTTTCGTCGAAATCCGAGGTCGTTTGCAAAATGGCTAAAGGGCCTGAATTCCATAGCGACTATTCAGAATCTTCAACTGGACATATCTTTTGATTCCCGCTATGAAATCTTGATTTTTCGGATTCGTTGGAAAGATATTCCCAATTAGATCCTAATGTTTTTGGTTTCGCTAAAATCCGGATTGTTTTGCACCCGGTACATTCAATTGAAGTTTGAAATCGAATTATCGAACTACCGTGCCATTTTCAATTCCTTTTATAATTATAAATAATTATTTATATTCTAACGACGACGTATATAAGTATATACGTTGAAATCTATTCAAAATAAATTTCTCGTCGGTTTTATTTAAAATAATTCATTTTAAATAATCAAAATTCGCTAATATCGCCAAAATAAAAAATTTAAATTGGCTTAGATTTCCGGGTTATTACAATCCCCAAAGGACACATCATCAGAGAACTTTCCAGAATTCTGTGTAGATTTTGCCTCGGCATGGGCGCACTTCCAAAATGCGCCAGTGCATTTTTGTTCTAGCGCACTTCACAAGCGCGCCAGTTATCCCAGCCTGTTTTTTGATTTTTCCGCCGAACATCTATCATCCATAACTTCCTCATACGTTATCCGTTTTATGAAAACTCAGACTCTATCTCAAGCAGAATTCTGAGACGAACGTAATGGTGTAACCCATTTCACATAATTATTCTTTTAAAAATTAATTATTCTTTAATTATCTCTTATGTCATGTTTCAAAATTACGGGGTGTTACATTCTCCCATCCTTAAGGGATTTCGTCCCCGAAATCTTCAAGTTAAGAAGAATGTATCCTACCACTCAGTCATCCATCTACTCATCCATCATCCACAAGCATCCATTGTCCTTAAAAGATTTCTAATTCTATATGAACATATGCAAAAGTGTGTGTATATGTTCCTTATCTAATGCAAAAATCAGGCGGTCTACTGATTCAGTTAACCTCCCTAATGCAAAACATGATAGTGCCATGTGTCCATTATGTATGCAAAAGAATCCTAATGATACATATCATTTCTATATGAGTGCACAACCATTCATTCAAATGCAGCATCCATATGATAACACATTCAATATACATCCATTAATTTAAATATGCACACTCATTCATATGCAATATGAAAGTAATTGAGCTGATCTAGTTCCTAATGTGTGTGTAAATGCATCCACGAGCAACCACTAGCAGACACTTACATCCACTTGCATCCACCAAACATAACATGTCTCAAACACATGTTTACAACCAAAGGATTTTCTACCTAAAGATCAAAGATATAATAGAGAGGATACACTAAACGATAGAACAAGTATAAACAAAGCGGTAGAAAAATGAGAAGTTAAGAACATACCCTCAAAAAGGAAAGGGTACGACACGCGTATCTTGTCTTCAGTCTCCCAAGTCGCGTCTCCTTGATCATCTCCCGATTGGACTTTAACCAACTTGACCTCTCGGTTGCATAACTTCTTGACCTCCTATCGAAGGATGCATGTAGGAACTCGTCTAACCGTGGCATCTTGCTTTACTTCCATTTCTCTAAGCATGCTTGGCTCTACTACTTCCACAGTAACGTGTAAACACTTCCTCAAATGCGACACATGAAATACGTTATGAACACCACTAAGCTTCTCAGGCAACTTCACTTTGTAGGCATCTGTCCAATTCGCTCTGTAATGGGGAATGGCCCTGCGAACCTTGGTGCCAATTTCCCTACGGACCCAAAACGAACTACATTCCTCAACGGTGATACTTTAATAAAGACCATGTCTCCAACATTGAACTCAAGATCGGTCTTTCTCTTATCGGCATATGACTTTTTCCAGTCCTGTTCCGTCCTCATGCGTCTTCGAATCAAGTCTATCTTCTCTAAAGTTTCCCTAATCATCTCGGGCCCAAGCAAAATCTTATCCGTAGATTCCCACCAACAAGTAAGAGATCGCAAGGTCATCCATATAAAGCTTCAAAAGGTGCCATGTCAATACTAGTCTGATAGCTTTTGTTGTAGGCGAACTCTACTAATGGAAGATGTTCTTCCCATGTCCCTCCATAGTCCAAGATGCATAATCTCAAAAGATCTACTAGAATCTGATTCACTCTTTCTATTTGGCCATCCGTCTAAGGGTGATAAGCGGTACTCAAGCACAATTGCGTTCCTACCGCCTCTTGCAAGCTCTTCCAAAATTCACTAGTGAAAATGGGATCTCGATCGCTCACAATACTAGGTATGTCGTGTAGACAAACTATCTCTCGGAGATAAACAGATGGTAACCATGTCGCTTTCTTTTATTTTTAATGGGAATGAAATGGGCGCACTTGGTGAGTCTATCTACAACTACCAAATCCCCATATTACCCTTCCTTGACCTCGGCAACCCGTCAACGAAATTGATGGAAGCAATTTCCCATTTCCACTGTGGAACCTCTAAAGGGTGAAGCAAACCACCAGGCTTCTTTTGCTCAGCCTTGACTTGCTGGCACACTAAGCATCTAGAAATGAACTTAGTCGCATCCTTCTTCATGCCGGCTCGAAAGAAAACTCGCTTCATGTCCCTATACATCTTGTCTCCACCGGGATGTATGGTCAGCTTAGAACGATGTGCTTCTTCAAGGATTATTCTCCTCAAACCCTCGTCTCGTGATACGCAAAGTCTCCCATCTCTACGCAACCAACCTTTGTCATCGATAGTATACCTACTAAGATGGCTTGAAGACTCCCCTCTTACGAGCTTGTCTACTATCTCTATCAACTGCGGGTCATCTCGCTGTGTCGCACCTATCTGTCCCAAAAGCGTAGGTCGCACCTCTAGTGATGCCAACAAACCGGGTACATAATCGATAGAGGGTCTAAAGTCAAAGGTATATATGTACTCCAAACTCTGCCGCTCTACGAACAAAGGACTCAAAGTCAATCTCTTTCTATTTAAGGCGTCAGCTACAACGTTACCCTTGCCTGGGATATATGCAGTCTCAAAATCGTAGGATGCTAAGAACTCCATCCACATCTGTTGCCTTAAGTTTAAATCTTTTTGGGAGAACAAGTACTTTAGTGATTTATGGTCTGTGTACAACTCAAACCTCTCACCAAGCAAATAGTGACACCAAGGATTAAGCGTAAAAACTATGGCAGCTAACTCTAAGTTGTGGGTAGGATAATTCTTCTCATGGGCCTTCAACTGCCTTCCACCATAGCATATCACCCTTCCTTCTTGCATCAAAAGTGCGCCAAGCCCTATCCCGCAAGCATCGGTATACACTGTGAACGGTTTACTCCCATCAGTAAAAACTAAAACTGGAGCTGTCGTCAATGCTCTCTTCAAACGTTGGAAAGCATGGTCACAGTCAACATCCCAAGAAAAGGACAAATTCTTTTTCGTCAACCGTGTAAGTGGGGCTGATATCTTTGCAAAGTCTTTGATGAACTTTCTTTAATAGCCCGCCAACCCGAGAAAACTTCTTACTTCTACAGCGTTCTTAGGAATCTTCCAATCTTGGATTGCTACCACCTTCGCGGGATCCACTGCTATCCCTTCCTTAGAGACCACGTGCCCTAAGAACCTCACCTCCTTCCTCCAAAAATGACATTTGGAGAACTTAAGTTTGAGTTAATGTGCTCGAAGGGTCTCTAAGACTTCCCTAAGATGTAGAGCATGCTCTTCCTCGCTTTTAGAGAATATCAAGATATCATCCACAAAGATTACCATGAACTTGTTTAGAAACTCCCTAAACACCCTACTCATCAAGTCTACGAAATATGTGGGTGCATTCGTCAAACAAAAGGCATAACGAGCCATTCGAAGAAACCATCGGGACCTAAAAGAAATCTTATCTATATTATCCTCAACCACCCTCAACTGATGAAATCCTATAGCTAAGTCCAACTACTAGAAAACCGAAGCACCAACCAATTGATCGAACAAATCATCTATCCCTGGCAATGGGTGTATGTTTTTCTTCGTGAGCTTATTCAGCTCCCTGTAGTCCACACACAATCTAAGAGAACCATCAGCCTTCATGGCAAAAACAACAGGAGCACCCCACTCCGAGATACTTCTCATTATGAATTCTTTCTCAAGCAACTCTTTTACTTGTTTACTAAGCTCCCTCCTTTCTTTTGGAGCCATGTGGCGCACAGGAAATGCAACTGGCTTTGCATTGTCCACCAAATATATACGGAAATCTATCTCGCGTTTTGGAGGTAGGCCCCTAACCTCCCCAAAGACATCTGCATACTCATGGCACCATACCTGGTTAGCCAATCCATTCCTAGAATCAACCCATAGCCCGTGAAACTAAGCACATAGGCGTTGCATTCGAACTCAATGCCATACACATATATTCTTAAATCCCGACATAACATAGAAAGATGAGTCGTACCCCCAATAGGATTTGACACAATGACGGGATCCACTACTATACTAGTATCTAGGTGCAGAGACTCAACAACAGAAGCAGATATAAACGAATGTGAAGCGCCAGAATCAAACAAAGTACGTACAGGATGATCGAAGAGGAAAATCAAACTTTCAACAGAAATGTTTCTACCTCTCTCTTGCGTAGCTGCCATGAGAGCATGAACCTGCCCTCCAAAAGTAGATCCTGTCCTCTGTCCTTTCCCTTGTCCTTTCCTCCTTGGGCAGTCCTTAATCATATATCCTGCCTCACCACATTGGAAGCAACCATTCTTTTTCGCCCTCTTCTTTCTACAATCTTTAGCTATATGACCCAGTATACCACAGAAATGGCACTTCCTTTTATCTCGGGGTTTCCCACTCTTCTTAGGATCCACTTTATTATCTTTTGCCTTATCTACCTTAGCACCTTTCTCCTCTTCATGCATCAGCGCCATGTCAACAAGTTTCTCGAAAGTAGCCCCTATAGGAATGTGGGACATAGCCAACCCGTGTAATGGTTCATTCAGACCCTTGGCAAATCTCAAAGCCTTCTTATGTGGTGTATTAACTAATTCCATACCAAATCTTGCTAACTGGTTAAACTTGGTGACGTACTCCTTCACAGATAAATTCCCTTGTTTCAAAGCCAAGAACCTCTCCACGTATAAACTCTCCTCCGCTTGTGAAATAAATTTCAACCCGAACCTTCGTCTAAAGTCTATCCACATCTCCACTGGACATCCTCCATTAGTTACTTCCCACCAAAAGGGAACTTCGTCCTTCAGCAACCAAACAGCTAGCTGAACTTTCCTTCCATCATCTATCTCAAAGATACCAAACAAGTCCTCCACTTCCTTGAGCCAATTCCGAGCCTCAACAAATGTCTCAGTCCTATGAAATGGTTTTCTGCCAATCGCACGGAAGTCTTTGCATATCCTAGAAAAAGTGTCTACACGGGGAGGAGGAGGAGGAGAGGCTGTAGATGGGGGAGGAGGAACGTCTGCTAGGCCTGCGGCAGTAGCCCCAGCCTCCAGATACCTTCTGAACCAGCCTGGTATCTATACGCCCTCGGGTATAACGGGTTCCCCAGGCATGCTAAAAGGAAAAAGGAAGAGATTCAAAACAGAGAATCAAAAGATAGATATATGGCTTTTGGGGATTATGTTTTTCATAATAAACTTTTCTCTTGAAAATATCCTCTTTAAAACATGTTTCTGGAAAATACTTCTTTAAACAAATGCTTTTGAAAACGGTTTTCAAAATCTTTTATCTGTTCGGTAACCTTCAGCTCTGATACCTCGTGTAACACCCCACGTCCATTAATGTCACTCATTAAGGGAATGCATTAACTTTCATGGAGCATTATAAGAGTATAGAACAGAGCATCACAAGATAGATATATAAAATGGTACTTAAAATTTCAAAATTTATTCATTGCAGTGGAAAAGAAAGACATGTCGGGTTACAACATCAAAACCATATACTAAAGCCATGTACACAAAAATTCATCTTGTACACAATTACTATAGAGTAAATAAGAGTAAAACCATAATCCCACTCCAAATAGCCATAATGAAAAAGAGATAAAGCTGAGCATTACTTTCAACACTTCCAAGCGCTTCCAGAAGAAAGAAATCTGAGTTAAGTTTCAGTGTTTCCTCCCTGAGAACCAGGGGTAATGGAAGAAAAAGAGGCGAAAACAAAAAGGTCAGACATAAATCCTGGCGTGTCCAGTTACTTTTAGTATGTAAATAAGTAAAGAAATATGAAAGGAATAAACAGGATGGAAAGTATGACCGTGACATAAGGTAAAGCTGGGTAACAGGATGAATATAAAGGAATGTCTAGTGCGCTTCCCAGATTTCTTACTTAATTTATTTCTCTGCACCACCTACTAGTAATTCATAACGAAATGATCCCAACCCCGCAATTGGTAGCCCTCGGACGTAACATCTAGTAAGAGGTATCTGCCCCATACAATCCTTGAAAACCTACTTGCCCATAATAGATACTAGATGTCCTCACACTACCCCTAATCGATTGGTTCCCTAACTTGTAGATACCTGTGCGGGTCCCAGCTTAGGGTGTATCACTCCCTAAGTGGCAACCCACGGTTGCACAGCTTTATACCTACTGGTGTACAGTGGCTAAATCTTCCAATGTCGGCAACACCTTGTGCACGCTTAACGAACCCGTCGGAACCTGCACTGCTACACCCTCGCTCTTATTTGACCGCTTATAATCAGCCCAGTAAGCGTGCCCCAACCCTGCCTAGCTCAGGGTTCCTAATATCTCTAAGTGGGTTACTGTCTGAAAAGGGTCCCTACCGCTACTAGGTTTCTCCCCGGGGTTTATCCTAACCCAACCTATATTGGTTAAGTATTATCTAACTGCCCAGTTGACTTAACCAAACCCACTTATCAAATCAATATGTATTATTGGTTAAGCTTGCCTTAACCCTATCCACTTTGTTCATGTAGTATTGGTTAAGTTGTCATCTCACACAAGTTAACTTAACCCCACCCACCTAACATGTTTTAGGTATCATATTCATATTTGATCATCATTAATTAGTTATGAGTGCGCAGACCTCTCACATTAAGTCGATGGCTTATGGCTGCTGGATGTGCCGGGCGGTTCCGGGCAGACTTCTACCACCAGCCAGACTTAACCTCGTGTCTAGGCATCATTTAATTATGCCTACGACCTCTCACATTATACTGACCATTTGCAGTTGCTAGTTAGGCCGGTTGGTTCGGGCAGGATTCTACCGCAAACAGAGTCTAACCTCGTGTCTCGGCATGCTTATCTTAGCCAATTTATTTATTTGCAGTTTATGCCAATTTCAGGTTAATTATGCCAATTATCCAAAATCCCCAATTTCGTATGATGCCCAAAATTTAACATTAATCAAGCCTAAATCAACCCAACATATATTATGCCATATTTCCCAACGTTCCCTAGATTACCATTCGTACGTTCATCTCTACGAGATTTGGCCTAGGATCGAAAGTAGCCTGGCTATAAAAATAAAAAGGGAAGAGATACAGAACAGACATAATTATAACAACAATATAGGCATAAGGATGAACTAATCATAGAGATATGATAAAACTGATAAAACTGATGATAATAAATCAACATGGGCATATAAAAATCATGAATCTGGTATATAGGCTAAGATAGAACTGATGAGATTAGATCTTATTATCATGTTTAATTTCCAACTCCAATTTACAACATGTCAGAATTGCTTTTGTATTGTTTAAATCTAAAAATAATCAATGGACTCGTTGAGATTGGATTTAGGAAGAGAATTGATCTGAATTCTAAATTCTAAATTTGATTAGCTAGACCATTGTTGTAAAATTTGATTCTTATCTTCCAATTTGAATACTCCTGTTCTGATTTGCTTTGGAGAAGAGAGGCTAGTTTTAATTTAGTTTAGGGTAGCATGGAGGCGCCATGGATTAGTGTAATGAAATTAGGGTTAGGTCTAGGCGTGTTTTTATAGATGTATTAGGTGAATTAGGGCCTTTAGATTGGATTAGAGATCATCAGAACCACATAGCTCAAAAGACACGTCGTCCAGCCAATCCCCGAAGGACCCGTCATTAGAGAACTCTCCAGAATTCTATGCAGATTTTGCCTCGGCAAGGGCGCACTTCCTAAGTGCGCCAGTGCATTTTTGTTCTGGCGCACTTCACAAGTGCGCCAGTTATCACAGCCTATTTTCTGATTTTTCCGCCCAACTTCTATCATCGATAAATTCCTCATACGGTATCCTTTTACGCAAACTCAAACTCTATCTCAAGCAGAATTCCGAGACGAACGCAATGGCGTAACCCGTTTCATCTAATTCTTAATTATTCTTTAATTATCTCTTATGTCATGTTTCAAAATTACAGGGCGTTACAAGATTCATTGTTGAAATTTGTTGACATTCAATTTGAATGTTAATTTGGAATTTAAAGTCGATTTAATGGAAATTTGGCATTTAAGCTTGTTTTGAAGTAATCGTAAAATTAAATTAGTTTAACTTATTCTAAATAGTTTTGAATTACCTTTAAAGTGAATTTGAATTAATGTATAATGTTTGATTTCATCCTAAACAAGATTTGAATTATTTAGCTTAAATGAATTTTGAATAACTCAAATTTTAATTACTATGAAGTAAGATTGAACTAAGTCGGTAAAGCTAAATTAATTAACCAAGGTTTGAGTAGGGTTAAATTTG
Organism: Allium sativum; assembly: GCA_030737875.1. Classification (NCBI taxonomy): domain Eukaryota; kingdom Viridiplantae; phylum Streptophyta; class Magnoliopsida; order Asparagales; family Amaryllidaceae; genus Allium; species Allium sativum. The sequence goes on along the minus strand of CM060909.1, from coordinate 941,282,813 downwards.
ATTTGATTTACTTTAAATTATATATTAATAATTTGTTTCCATCTAGAATCAAAACATAAATTTGGTTGAAATTTATTAAAAATATGGATTTGTTTATTTCGAGGTAAACACAAGAAATTTGATTTAAGTGTATTTGAATTTAATGCACATGGAATTTAAATGGTTTCCAACTGGTAGTTGAAACGTAAAGTGTTTATAAATAATGTTATCAAATTGTTTAAATTGAACGACGATATTCAATGCGATAAAAATATTTGAAATCAAATATTTTGAATTTATATTATTTATAAAAGTGATTTATAAAGATGTTACAAATAAAGATAGTTTTGAAATGTTGTTTAGAGAATGTAAACCCTATAGATTTAAAGTAAAATTTAAAGGATTTTGGAAGATAAGCAATGTTTAAACTTACGAAGTGTTTACAAATATTTTCTGAATGTCTACTATTTTCGGTAACTATTAACCTTATATGTTACCATCGGTATGGATGTTTGATTTGATGGTTCGTTAGAACCCGAGTATAATCCATCAAGGATATACTTCGTTTTATTTATGTATTTGATAGCTTATAACTCGTTGGCCTTATTATTGGGAGAAATCTCCCTATTTGATTCATATCTTTGTATACGATTGTGTGAAATCCTTCGAATTTTGAATAATTATATTGGTAAAGAATTGGTTTAAATTTTGAACACAAAAATGTGAATTGAAATTGAATGTACTATTACTCTAAGGGTTTTGAAATAAACTGGAATTTAAATTTAATGGGTTATCATTGAAAGGACTATTTATTTGAAGAATTAAGTAATGAGGTTTCACTTGTGTTGACCTTGAAAGTACCGCATCCTTAATTCTTGATTTGATTTGACTAATGTTAGAATATATAGTTATGACTCGATTGTTTTGTTTTCTTGCATTACGCTCGGGCCAGCCTCAATTGTTTCAATTATCGAAGGCCCTAGACTTGAAGACGAATTTGAAGTTTGAAGAACATGTTTATTACTATTTTATTCCGTTGCATTTTTAGTAATGTGTACCTCTGGTATAATGTAAAATGAGATCAAATGTATATTGTTTAACAGTTTTATTCAACTTCCTATGTTATTATTATATTTTATCGTTCCGCTATGAGATTTTGTGCATCGTTTAGTTCCCTCTCTTCTTTTTTCCCTTTCTTCTGTTAAACCTATTAACAATTCGTCATTTTTGGATGACATAAGTGGTTTATTGTCGACTTAAATCGTCCAAAAGGGCAGGTTGTTACAAGAAATTTTGAAAAGACGGCTCTCATGTGGTTCTTGATGGAGAAAAGTGTAAGGTAATTTTAAACATGCATGGTTTATGTGAAAATGATAAAAAGGAAATGAGTTGGAAAGAGCAAGTTGGAATTTTCACAAGTGAAATTATGACATGGTTTGTATTTAGTGGAAAACCTTTTTTAACATCTCTTGAGGATATAGAAAGACTGACATGTTGTCCCAATCTATAGTGGAATAAGAAATAAAGTACGCGGCATGAGTTTGTTGAGTGTAGCAGATGGATAGGAAGAAAGGTACGGTTGCCTAGATTCAGTGATGATGATTTTTTTATGTTAGAGGGACATGGTCTTAAACCTCCTAGTCCTTGTGGGTAGTCACATTTAGCTGTTGTATCTTTTACCTAATAGTAATTGCAGTAAAGCATGTTTTCTTTTAGTATAATTTTACACTTCTATGTAGTATTCTGTTTTATTATACAATAAAATAGTTTAGTATGATACTATTTTAGTGTTTGTGATGATCACGAAAAGAATAAAGACATAGGATATTGTAAATAAAATAAAAATATACGTAAAAAATGAATAACTAAATGAACAAAAAAAATACAGAAAAACAATCAAGATAAAAACTGCAATTAATGGATCAACAAGCGAAAATAAATGCTTCCAAATTAAGTTTGAGAAACTGAAAAAGAAATTCTTCATATGTAAAATGTGCTTGGAATAGAAAATAAGAATTTTTGTAAAATTAGCGATAAAAGTTTCCAAGCATGAGGAAAGAGGTGCGTAAAAATGGGATACAAAATATGAAAATTTTCATTTCCTACTTTTTCTAACATGAGAAATTGAATTCGAAAAATTAGTTTTTTCTTAAATTGCAAGTTTAAAGTTGATCGGTAGGGTTCGGATGCAAAACTTGGATGAATATTCCCTTACTAGGTAAGTGTATGGGAAAATTTGGATAAAAAGGTATTTTAATCTTTAAATTATTGCATTTATCTAGAAATTGCAAGTATATTTAGGTTTTGTACATCAAGTATTTAAAATGTTTTTGAAAAAAAAAAGTGCATTCATATAGGAGATATCGTTTAGGCATTCATTGCATTCATGAATTTTTATGATGTGTTACAATTTGCACAAGTGCACGGGTAGTTGCAAAATTGAATGTACACATGATGGTTGTAAATTTTACGAGAAATTAACTACTAAATTTCGAGGATGAAATTTCCTGAAAGGTGGGAAAATGTAACACCGTGCATTTTAAGTAAAAAAAAATCATCAAAATAATTACAGAAGTAATGTACGTTTGAAATTCGAAAAATAAACGCATATTATAAAATGAATTAAGAAAGTAATTAACATTAAATTTCATCGTTTCTTTGATTGACAATGCGCGCCAATATATTTATTTCGAAAATATATGCGTGTATTGATCTCATAAATAGTATGCATCTGAAAAACTGAAATGCATGATAAATGAGGAATAAATAAAAGGTTGTCGTTATACAAACATAACGTTACAAATGTATAAATAGAATTAAATAAAAAGAAACATTACAGAAGAAGAATGAATGAAAGTTAATTAATAGCATTTTATAAATTGATAAATAGAATGTAACGTTATTGTTTAAAAACGAATAACTAATTAATAGTAACACAAATATAAGCACTTGTAAATATATATATATTTATTCCATAATATGTATATATGTGTGTGTGTGTATATATGTGTATATGTATATGTATAAATGTCAAAAACAACGTGCAATTGAATTTGAAAGATAATACGCATCATTAATGTGAACATAAATGAAAATAACATCAAATAATTAACTCTGGAATGTTGACATGCATATGTGAACGCACATGTATATAAAAATATGTATAGACATAAATATCAGAGGTGGCGCGCATTTAAATTTGAAAATAAACGTGCATCACAAATAGAATTAAAATATGGAGAATTTAATAAAGTTATGTAACACTCTAATATAAAATGAGTGCGCGCGCAATAATTCTATTAATGGTACACGTTTAAAATTAAATTTTGATGCGTGTCGAAAATGGAAGGAAATTAATGCGTAGGTAACAAAACTGGAAATAAATACAACGTTAAAAATAATGTTTAAAATATTGTGTAAGAAAATTTCAAAGTATACGCGCATAATAATTACGTGTATGAATTTGAAAGCATGTCAAAATCGAAAAAGAAAATAATAAGAATATAGAAACAAACAAAAATGGTACAAAAATAAATACATAATCAATCAAAAAAAAAGGCAAGAAATAAACTACAAATCGAACGAAAACCCAGCGATTTAATTAAAACGTTATATTTATAAATTTATAACGCTATTCTTAAATAATGTTAGTCTTTAATAAACCTCCATTAATTATTTTATAACGTTATGTTTACTAACATTAGCATTTTTAATTAAGCATATTTACATTTTTGTAACATTTTGTTTACGTAACGTTAATTTTTTGCTTAATTCTCAATTATTCTGCATGTTCAAACTTTCAAATTCAAACGTGCGTTATCTTTGAAATTCACACATTTATATATTATTAAAATAAAAAATATATATGTATTTGTGCATACATATAATTATTTTTCGAAAAAAAGACATAATTATTTTTCGACATGAAATTTCAAACGTTATTAACTTTTTCGTAAGAACTACGCTCGTAATATATTACGCATGTAAACTAATCAGAATAGGGGCGGATCAAGCGGGTTTAGACCCTAGACCCGTTAATCAACTCACCACTTGCGTACAAACAACCACTGTGCACAAAATGAGGAAAAGATACCCACGCAACCATATGATATTTCAGTCCGCCCTAATTTCCCGTCAGGAACCAATGGTTCAACGTGCAACTGTATGCATGTCAACCAACAGACGGCACTTTTCCTTGTTTCAATCTTCCCTGAAATACCATCACTACAAGAATTGAACAGTATTGCAACGGAAGGTTCCAACGGCCTCCAACCAACGGAAGCCAAAATACGTCTCCGTATTCCGTAATGTAAAATATACGCCGTCGGAAACCGTGTGCGGTCGTTGGTTTAAAGGCCATTGGAAGTCGTTGCCCCCCGTTACACGGGCTAGAGCACAAATCAACCGAAGCTTCTCCTTCTCCCTCGTTACACATAACCCACGATTTTTACCCCAAAATCCCTAATCCTTCCCCCTTTCATTTCTGAAATCGCCAATTTCACTCCATCTTTCGCCTAGGATATCTCCAACTCTATCAAAGCACTCTCTCATCCTCTCTAATCTCCTATTCTCTCCGACTTTTAGGCACGTGTTTATCCTAATTTTTGTTTAATACCCTATGTTTAGTGTAATTTAAGCATAATTAGAGTTTGTTTGTGTGTGTAGTGCTGTTAATTAATTGCTAATGTGGGGTTTAATCATTGTAGTTGCTAACTTAGGGTTTTTAGTTATAAATTACTTAGTTGTTATTATGTTCTAGGGTTTGAATAAGTTGAAGTAGTTGTTGTTATAGAGTTTGTGTTTATACATTTTATTGATTATGTTGGCAATCTAGGGTTTGATTAGTTAAAGTTGACTATGTATATATGCATATATATAGTGTTACGTATATATATACACGTATATATAGTTGACACTCTATGCATTTGTTTATTTGGTTAAGCCCCAATTCATCGAAAACAATATTTAATTTGTCCAAAGCGTGTCGTGAAAATACAAATATTTAAGTTTTTGTTTGTTGGCTAAGGCACACAAAGGCGCATAATGGCGCTAAGGCGCACAAAGGCGTACAAATAGCACTTCAATCACAAAAAAAAAAACAAATCATAATATGTTATATTCATAAAGCCTTAGAGGATTTTTTTGGCCCCATCTGATAAGTATTGTATATAATTGTTATATGAATGTTCGTTTTGTTAATGGAATGGACATTTATATTCATTGTATACAATATTTATTGGATTTGTCCTTTGTATTGGACAAATTACGAATACAATAACGAAATTAAATCTCATAAAATATTTCATTTTAAACAGTTCTCAAAATTTCAAAAGTACTTCTTTTATGTTCCCTATGTACACGCAGTTGTGTACTATTCAGGGAACTAAAGGGTAGTGCTGCCAAAATTATGTTGAATCGTTTAAATTGAAAAGATTTACGCGATTTGATTACATTATTGTATTTGTAATGGGACGTAGGATAACCCACCAGTATAAATGATTAATTAACATAACAGGCATTAAGCACTAAAATCGTTTTAGAACATCGTCAATGCAAATTTTATCATTATGATTAATACTTAAAAGAAATGATTTCATTAAAATACAATCTTAGCGTTTGAGCGATCGGACACAAAAATTATGAATCTAATTTTATATCATTCTTCCTAATTTTATATGTACTTAGGAAAAATGGACGATTATTTTAATGATCGAAGCTGGATGTACAAACAAAGAGAAACCGATGGCACAATAAACAAACATTTTATTAATGGTGTCAGCGTGTTTATTGATTTCGCTTTAAGTAACAACGGAAATGACGTCGAAATCCGTTGTCCATGTAGTAGATGCAAGTTATTGAAACATTTGATACCGCAAATGGTTAGAGTTCATTTTCGTTGGTATGGTTTTGTGCCGAACTATTTAGTTTGGGATCGTCATGGAGAACCGTTAGCATTTACTTCTATACAAGTTGAGGAGGTAGCAAATAATGAAATTGCCACGACGAATCTCGTAGAGCAAATGGTTGAAGATGCTGCACGTTCTATGTTCCTGGGTCAACAATTTAATGAAAACGTTGGTGATGATGACGATGGTAATGACGAAGAAGAACAAAATATTGAAGCCAGAAAATTATATGATTTATTATATGCCGCGAAAAAACCCTTTTGGGAAGGCTATGAAAGCGGAACTCAATTATCATTTTAACTGCTGAATACATTGCGATGAAATCTAAATACAACCTCACAGAAGCTAGATTTACAGTTGTTGTACAAGCTGCGAAGCGGCATATGCCTCCCAATAATTTAATGTGCGAAAACCATTATGAAGTAAAAAAAATGATGTCGGTCTTTGGTTTACCGTATCTAAAAATAGATACATGTCTAAAGGGTTGCATGCTATTTTGGAATGAAGATATCAAGCTTAAGAATTGTAGAATATGTAATCAAGAAAGATACCAACCAAGAAAGAAAAAGGGAAAGAAAGTCTTGTATAAACGTATGCATTATTTACCTATTATTCCTAGACTTCAAAGGTTATATGCATCTTCTGTAACCGCGCAACATATGAGATGGCACAAGATGAGAACACAAGAAGAAGGTACGTTAACACACCCATCCGATGGAGAAACATGGAAGCATTTTGATCAAAAGTATCCTAATTTTGCATCTGAGAGTCGCGATGTTAAACTAGGTTTATGTACGGATGGGTTTTCACCATTTTTCTCAATTTGGTTCTAAATATTCATCTTGGCCAGTAATTGTAACACCTTATAATTTACCTCCGTGGATGTGTATGAAAATTCTTTATATGTTTCTTACAATTGTCGTTCCTGGTCCTGATGATCTGACATAAGGAATCGGTGTTTATTTACAACCGTTGATTGAAGAATTAAAAAAATTGTGGTATGAAGGGGTAGAAACATATGATATTTCCCAAAAGAAAAACTTTCGTATGCATGCTTCTCTATTGTGGACAATTAGCGATTTTCCTGCTTATGCAATGCTTTCAGGTTGGAGTACGGCTAGTCGTCTAGCTTGTCCGTACTGTATGGAAGAAACAAGAGCATTTTGTTTACCTATTGGAAAGAAAATTTCATGGTTTGACTATCATAGATGTTTTCTTCATATTAATCATCCTTTTAGAAGAGATAAGAAAATTTTTACAACTAATAGACTTGAAACTTTACGTCCACCTAAAGTATGGACAAATGAGGAAATTTATGAACTTATACAAGATTTTCCGAAGATTCATGAAACCGGAGTACAGATAGAAATTCAAGGTAAATCAACAATTCATAATTGGTGGAAACAAAGCATATTTTGGGAGTTGCCTTATTGAAAAGATCTTCTGATTCGTCATAATATTGACGTGATGCATAATAGAAAACCGTGTTTGATAACGTAATCAATACAATTTTGAATGTCAAAGGGAAGACGAAAGATGATTTGAAATCCATACGTGATATTGAAGTAATATGTAATCGTCCGTAGCTTCATATAAAGCCAAATGACACCAGAAAATCGAAAGTGTGCTATGAACTGGATATTAATCAAATAAAAATATTTTTAAAATGGATGGAAGGATTAAGATTCCCAGATGGTATATCTTCCAATCTTCGTAGATGTGTTGACTATAAAAACAGAAAACTTAGCAGGATGAAAAGCCACACTGTCATGTTATGATGGAAAATATATTGCCCGTCGCTTTCAAAGAACTATTGCCCGTAAAAGTTTGGACTGTTGTAACAGAGCTTAGTTTGTTCTATAAAGAGCTTTGTTCATCTACATTAAAAATTGACCGTCTACGTAAACTAGAGGAAGAAATCCCTATATTACTCTGCAAATTGGAAAAAATATTTCCTCCAGGGTTTTTCAATGTTATGGAGCATTTACCTATTCATCTTCCATCAGAAGCACGTCTTCGAGGGCTTGTGCAATACGGATGGATGTATCCATTTGAAAGCTATATTAATATTCAGTTAATTAAATTTTGGTTAATGAAGTGTATGAAAAAATAATTTATAATAATTCTAATTAGGTATTTAAATCATCTAAAGAAAAAAGTGAGGTAGAAAGCTAGAGTTGAAGGTTCTATTTGCAAATCATACATTGAAGAAGAAGCTTCATTTTTTCTCTCATTATTTTAGTGATCATGTGAACATCTCATTTGTAAGTACTGCACGTAATGATGAAGGCGTTGATCAAGATGACTGCCAAACGACTTTATCTATTTTTTTAAAACATGGTCGGCCTTCTGGTAGATGCGTCGAAGAATGGCTGAATGATAAAGATTATAATGCAGCACACACATATATTCTTCTCAATTGCACCGAAGTTGCACCGTTCGTTAGGTACTGAACTTATGCATCTATGTATACATGTATTGTATCATTAATCATATATGTAACGTATGTCCTGTAATTGCAGCATTTATGAATCACAATATCCAAACGGCGATATCAGCAAAGAATTCGCTAGTTGGTTTACTAATTATGTTTTTGATCCAACAAATTGTATTGTGGATGAAGAATTGAAACATTTGGCATTGGGACCTAAAAGAAATGTGAAGATATATCCAATATTCTTTGTCAATGGATATAAATTTAACACTAAAGAATATGGTGCTGAAAAATTAACTGACAATAGCTGTGTATTTGTTAAAGGTAGTGATGATCCAAACGACCATATACACGATTTTTATGGCGTGCTAAACCAGATTATGCAAGTGACATATTTCACAAGACCCGCGGAAGAAGTATTTTTGTTTAAATGCAACTGGTTCAGCAACGTTCCAGGTTCTGGAATCAACGTGCACCCAAAATATAATCTTATAGAAGTAAGACATACTTCCCATTATTATAAGTACGACCCTTTTGTACTTGCCAAACAGGCTCTTCAAGTATATCATGCTCCTTATCCTTCTATGAGAAAAGACAAAATAGATTGGTGGGCTGTTTTCAAAACAAAAGCAAGGTTTACATTTGATGGGCGTAATATTCCTGATGACCTGGCTTATCAAGCAGACGTCGAGGAAAATGCAGAAATAGTAATAACCGATGATCAAACAGATTTTGGACCTCTAAAAGATAAATCGAATGCATTAATTGATGTATTTGAGACTACAGATGAACCATAAATGGAGGAGGAAATAGAGTCGGAATCTGAAAGTGATGAGGACGACTAACTAATACTCCACATTTTCAAAAGGTAATTTTATGTTATGACATTTCTATTATCAAGTAACCATATATTTATTTTTATGACATTTCTATGAATCTAACTCATATGTTAATTAGACATATCTATGAATCAAACTTATATTTAACACTTCTATGAATCAAACTCGATCATATGTTAACTAGACATATATATGAATCAAACTTATAATTAACACTTCTATGAAACAAACTTGTACTCATGTTATGACATTTATATTATCAAGTACTCACGTCATCTAATACCATGTTTTTACATATAGCTCGTTCATGTTATGTTATGTTACGTCATGTAATGTTGTTGTTTGTAACAGGTATGGCGTCAGGTGGCGATGAGGGTGGTCCATCGTCAGAGTTATCCCGTTCTGTGGTCTGGCTTAAGCCAAAAGCATCCAAAGGGTAAAAACTAAGTTTTTAGTATAAATTTAATTTAAGTACAATAAATTATTTAAATTGTTGTTCTAGCAACCATGTATTTTTTTTCCCGTTTAACACAGGGGGTTTGAGTTGGAGCCGTCCAATACCGTTTTGAGGATATCAAAACGTGCTTATCAGGCCCACATGACTGCATGTTGGCCCACTTGGAGCTCGATACCCGACAGAGTTAAGAAGAGCATATGGCAGGATTTTTTGGTACGTATGTATGATATAACATTTATTATGATAAGTACATGCTCTTATTTGATAACTTCATATGTATGCTATTTTTAAAAAAACGCAAGGTGCGGTGGATCTTCAGGAGACGGATTTGGATCTCGTTAAGTGCCACTGGAACAGCAAAATGACAAAAAATTACAGACAGACAATGAACCCTTTAAAATCAGGTGGGAAAAGGCAGTCTTGGGTGAGCGAGTTAGTGTGGAATGATCTACTTACTTATTGGAATAGTAATGAGGACTTTCTGGTAAATTTTACTGCATATTTAATTCAAAATATTCTATTCAATTAGTATGTGATTTAGACTAATACATTTTTTTAAATTTAAAATGTATACGCCTCGTCAGAGAGAAATGTAGCAAGTAGGAGCAAGAATCCGGTTACGCATCGAGGTGGGTCCAAGTCATTTCAGCATCATCGTGAGGATCTGGTATATTTTGTAATTGCACAGTTTAAAATTTTAATTCATAACTAGTTAAAATTAATAGTTGATTTAATTTTAATTTACATATGTACATGCTTATTTCAGGAAAGAGCGCGTATGGCTCATGTGTCGTACTGGGATGTTTTCGAGCATACACATGCATTGATTCAAACTGACGACACAGGCTCAGTTTCATACACTTGAGACCATGATGATAAGGCACGTGAGACATATGTAAGTATAAAATAGTTAAGTTAAGTAGACTTATAATTTAATTAAAGTAGTATTATCTAAATTTATTTGTTTTTTGTTCAACAGGAGGAATTTCAGGAGCAAAGGGCGTAGAACTGGAATCTACAGGGAGGACAGAGCTGACCAAGGAAGAGGAGGACAGTATATTTGATGCTGTCACGGATCCTGCTACCGGAAACAGACGATATGGTTATGGAAATCTAGAGGTAATACTAAAATTTATAATAAAAACTCAAACATATTCGAAATACTATTATGAAATACTGAAAATCTGAAATTATATACAGATTACAACATCTCGGGAGATGTACCAGAAGACTCGGGAAAATGAAGAAATCGCACAGCTAAAAGCACAGATTGTAGAGCTTCATGAGCGTGATCGTCGCCGTGAAGAGCAGATGGAGCTGCTTAACCAGCGGTTGGCGCAGTACATTGCCCAGCACGGTACGCCACCTTCATCTTCTGGTGGAGAGAGTTGATCAAGTTAGCTTGCTTTGATGTGTTTTGAGAGTTGGTGAGGCTTGCTACATGCTAGTTGTATATATTGTTATGATGGTTTAGACATGATGTTATGATGGTTTGATTATGGTACGGTTTGGACATGGTGTTGGTTATGTTGTTTTGACACGGTTATGTTGTTTTGGACATGGTGATGGTTTGGTGTTGTTTTGGCGAAGTTTAGTTGTTATGTTATGTAAATATTGGTTAATTTATGCGTTTTATGTTTGTTTTTTATTTTGTATTGTGTTTGGATGTATATATGGTTGAGATTGTGAGTTATATGCTCGAAATGGAGCAGTTCAGAATGTTATATATGTGGTGTGGGGCTTGGAGTGGTAAATCTAAAATTTGAAGGGAAAAAACGCCCAGATTTCCAACGGCAACCAAAGGCCTGCGACGGCTTATTGGTCACTCAATACAAACGGCTTCCAATGGCCAAATTGTTGGAGACGTCATCCACGTGTCCCTATATCTGAGTAGAAAGCCGTTGAAAATTAAGCGTCGTGTGCATTGGAATTCGTTGGAGGCCATTCATCCGTATACCAACGAATTGACCAACCGCCTCCAACGGGGTTTCCAACGGCCTCCAACGGCCCCTGGCCGTTGGAAACCCCTGTTTCTTTTGTAGTGCATGGACCAAAATATAGAACATAAAACTAGAAGTACACGCCCCTGTCAAAATGACTTCATCGTCTTAAAAAGCTCACCATAATTAAAGCATTTCAACATTGACACCTGAACGGAGCACAATTATGGATGTAAATCCGTAGAAGGTACATTCAACTTTTGGTTTAAAAAATTCGAATCAAACACAAATCAAACGAATGGAAATTCTTTGTGTGAATAATCACGTGAGACCATGGCAGTTGCAATGGGAAGAGTTGAGGGTGAAATTTTCAGTGTACCATCTGCAGGAGCATTTATATACCTAATTATGTGTTGCCTTGTGGTTCGATGCATATATGCCCAGAGTTCATAAGCGAAACAGAGTTGTCCATGTACTAAAAAGTTTACTTTGCTTCCCATGTATTTAAAAAATTACTCGAAACAAAGGACAAAACCGAGAAGAAATCATTAAACACGATGATGCAGGTTGCATAATTTGAAGCACAATGAATGACTGTAATCATGCTACCCAAGTTGCTAGTTTTTGCTGAACAAATAAAGAAAATGTTCCACCTTATGTATGAAAGCTAAATCCAACTTGAAGTGCTAGCTGCTCCTTGTGATCTAATGCATGCATCAATATGAAGCACATGATTTTTCAGTGATCATGAAAATACACAAATACAAGTGAATTTTGTACATAAGAACAGATGTAAATATAAAATACGCGCAGAAATCATAGAACTACAAGGTCCAACAAATGACGGGTTGGCTGAGTGGTCTAACGTGCCAAATTTTGGCTTTGGTCCGAAAGGGCGTGGGTTCAAATCCCACATCCGTCGTTAAATTTTTTTTCCCCACGTATACATTCACAACTGTTGACCATTTAGATTTTTTTCCCCATAAATACGTTCACAGGTGTTGATCATTTAAATATGCAAATTTCCTTTTTTCACTCTATAAACAAGCAGACAGACAGTTTTCTATATACAGATTTAAATTATTACTATTACCTAACCATACTGACATAACCTATCGCATTCTACATCCACAGCATGATCCTTGATTACCGGTGCAACTGATGTTTGGAAAAGGCAATTCAATATATTGGCAGCCTTCAGTTGGTATGAGTCTTCTGAACTGCTTGCAAACTATTCATAACACAAATGATAGAATAAACAGTTTTATCAAATATGCAGCTAGAGTCAAAGAAATATGGAGGGATCCATGAAATGCACAAACACGTGATGATAAGAACAACAAAAAAACTCACAAATAATAACTCAAGTTGAAAAATACTTTTACTGCTTTACAATAATAATTCCGCACACTCTTGCATGCACACACTAAGAAACCCTTTAATGAACATTTCGAACTTACGAGAATACCCCGTAATTATCGGACAAATCATTTTTCTCGCCTATGCAGTAAGTCGATAAATTTATTCCAATGATGAAATTTGGCATACAGCTTTCTCCTCAAAAAGGTATTCATGCTCCACAGCCCTACAAATCATAATATGTAATAATAAAAATAATAAAAAACTATCAGTTCCATATTTTAAACTCAACCCTAAATATTATTGACAAAAATGAAATCCCAGCCAAAACCATGCAGAACTAACATTCATAATCATAAATCCGAATTCTTCAAATTAGGTGCAACAACGACCATTCGAACCGCTTCACTGTCTAAAAATGCAAAGTACAAGCAAGTAAAGATATATGGATATTATTTTATAAGTCAATATTTTTATAATTTTTTTCATAAGCATGAAACATAACATCATTTTTATAAGTATAATCCAAATTATTTTGGCAACAATACACAAATTTGAATCCTTATGTAACTTGATTATAATAATACTCTGAATCCCCATGATACCAAAATATATCATCAAATACAACTGGCAAGTCGAATGACATTCTGAAACTGAGGTTCCAAAGGACATGGATTCAAACACTCAAAACACCAAAATGAGTGCTTTGTTGAATAAACCTCCACTTCTATTTCTAATAGAAAATATTATGAAACAAATCAGTAATATGTAGCTTGAGATGTGAAAATCAAGGTTCGAGAACTATGTTTCAGTTTGGTTTAAACTTTTCAAGTTTAGGACAATTTTAGAAATTTTGGATGTTTCAACCTTTGTTTGGGTAGCAATTTTCAGATTTAGGATTAGATTATGTCCAAACAAAAAACACATGGTGCATGTTTTTTGGAACACGGTTAATTTATAAGATGAAGTAAATATACAAAAAGGAATACAATTTTATTTGTATTCTCTGTTTTAAAAAATAATAAAAACATGGAAAACAATACACCCTTCGTCGTCCCTCGATCCCATCCGTCGTTCTCAGGGACGGAGCTGGGAATTCAAGAAGAGAGGGGCCAAATTTTTTTTGTGAAGACTGAAATACATACAGCTTGAAGTGCATGAAATTACCTACAGTAACGATAATCAAATAGGACCTTGAAATTACGTGCTTGTTCAATTATATATAGCTTGAAGTGCATGAAAATACACAACAATACATTGTGATAACAGCGACACTATGCCTTTCTTTTTCTTTTTTGGCAATAGAAACAAACAAAAAGTTTCATATCAGTAAAACGCGACAAAAGCAGTTTCAGAAGCAGACAATCTAGTACATATTCTAAAGTGCTAAACCAATCGAGAACACAATGCCTGTCTAAGTCTCCAGACTTATAAAATACCGCAAACAAACCCAAAAAGCAAAGCGCATAACCCCACAAATTCAATAAAAAGGACGTAGAAAGCATAAATAATAAGTAAGAAATATAAACTTAAGGGCAGTACAAATTCATCGGCACCGGAGCAGGCGCAGGTGCCTGGTGACCGGGCAGATTTACAGGAAGGGAAGCAGGAACTCCAGCTATTTTGGGAGTAATGTCGTTGAGCAGGAGAAGGATGGAAAGAAGGAGAAAAGCAGGCATTGGAAAAGTAGATCTGGAAACTGGAACAAGATTAGCGTGTTTGGCGTTACTTCACACTTCACTAACCAGCAAATAATATATTTCTTATTATTGCCTCTCAGTACAAACTTTTAGAAAGGCACGGCCCCTACTCCCCCCCCCCCCCGGTAGTTTCGTCTCTGGTCGTTCTTCTATCCCCTCTGCCGTCTTCCTTTGGTCGTTATAATGACATAAAATTTAAAATATTTTCCCACACTCTTCTCATATCTTAAAATGAATTTTGAAACCACAAAACTTGAAGTGATTTCGTTGTGGTCTCAATTTTCAATGATTTGTTAATGAAATTGTAATATTGATTATTGTAAATAAAATATTACATATAAAGAAAAAGAATACAATATAGAATATTATAAACGAATAAAATGATTCTTATATAATATAGGAAATTAATTGCCAATTCAAACATGACTTAAATCCAAAATAAATCAAGTTGATTGGATAAAGCTTATAAAATAAAACAAAAGTCATCGTCTTATTCTATTTCTATCAAGCTCAACCTTAATTGATAATCCTAATTTACCGTTACTTTATTACTTTATGTTCAATCTAATTTATATATTATCACTTTTATTGAACAACCGGCTAAATTCTCAGTTCTTCGAATTCGACATCTTCCGAAGCCTTCTCAAAATTGATGCCAGCATTGTCCCACAGGGCCACTACCTCCTCAAATTTCAAGGTCGACGGCCAGAGTAAGAGGAAAAAGCCAAAGTTGATATCACCAATTGTGACTGCCCATTCAGAATCCTAAAAGCATCTCCAACAAAGCTGATAATGTCTAAATTCTAATTTTCAATAATCGCGTCCCCCAACAGCAAGTTTTCCTCTGAATACTCAAGAGGAAATTCAAGGGTAATTCAAAGGCCCGAGCGCTGATTTAATCAGCTCCCGTACCAAATAATTTAAAACAGAATGCAAGGTCAAACGAAATCCTGGGAAACTAATACAAACTATTATGTCTGTGACCATTGCAAAACTAGAACAAAAAAGCTGACAGGCTTTTTATCTGTGGCCACTCCACGTGGCACAACTTTATGGCATAATTACACTCATTTGAGCGCTGACCTAAACAGTGCCATTTTTAAAGCACTAATTAAATCAGCGTTCTTACATCGACGCTGATTAAATCAATGTCTTTTTATTGGGCTCTGCACCTAATATTCGGACCGAACACTATGTATTGTAATATTCAAACATGTTAAACTGTTGGAGTTTCTCTAACAAAGACGTAGATGACAAACGATATTATTTCGATTTTAATTTTTCTCTTTAAAATCCCAAGTGAAACCTTTTTTTTTTTTTTTTTTTTTTTTTTGGTTTTAACTTGATGACGAAAGATACAGCAAAATTTCAAGGTACCATCCAATACGTCAAACCTTGGTAAAAATGCAAGGACAACATAAATAATCAAATAGCAGGAAAAGGCATTACTATGAATATTTACTAGTTCATTCCGTTTGTTTTCATACAATATGGATTTAATTACAAATGAAAGAATGTCTACATAATTCAAAATTTTAAAATATGCTGGATTGTAAACAATAAAGATAAAGAGTTTTCCAAAAAAAAAAAGAATAAGGGACTATTTTGCATTTTGAAAAATTGAGAGGGAAATTTCAATATGGCCAAGGACTAACAGAATTTGAGACTTAGCCTTAAAAACATGAGTGTAAACCTAATTTCCAGCTTACAAGGTTACCCCTTAATATGTCTTTCATCACTTGTATATTTTCCAAGTCCATGTAATTTCTCTAGAAATGTTGAGGGAAATAATCTTTTTGTTCTTTTAATCAACTATAAATAACACCATTCTGATGCTGTATTGGCAAGATTTACAGAGATACTGTTGGTTGGATACATAAGTTCTAGTAAACAATTTGCAAAAGAGTCAAAATCTAAACAGAAAATATATTAACCAAAATATCCAAACAAATCATATAAAGGAAATGTAAAACATTACAGAGATGCTGATGGTTGGATACGTAAGTTCTAGTAAACAATTTGCAAAAGAATCAAAATCTAAACAGAAAATATATTAACCAAAATATCCAAACAAATCATATAAAGGAAATGTAAAACATAAAAAGGTGAGAGATTAAAGAATCGACCAAAAACAATTAGCACGGTAAAACCTATAATGTGTTATCTATTGTTGAGTGAAATAATTTTGTTCTTTCTTTTAATTAGCTATAAATAGCAATCGTACGATGCATTGGTACAAAGATACTATTGGTTGGCTAAATAAAGTTCAGTAAATAATTTGCAAAGGAGTCAAAATCTAAATAGAAAATATAGTAATCAAAATATCCAAACAAATTATGTAAAGAAAATGTAAAACATAAGTAGGTGAAAGATTAAACAATATACCAAAAACAATTAGCATGCGAAATTTATTAGAACATAATTAACAATATTTAGCAAACAAAAGGACCAGAAGAAAAACAATTTGGTATTCTATAATCTTCTTACAAACCCAACGTGGCTGCCACCTGCAATTTTCTGAAAATAGGCTTAGCTGGTTTTCATTTGATGCAGTGCTACATCCATCTTTGAATTATTACACATCATTCAAACAGTTAATAATTTAATATAAATCCCTAGAGTTGATGTGTTGAAAATAAAAAAAAGAACATATCTTGGTGTTCATACAACACTGCACAGGCTTAGTCTTGGAGAACACTTCATATTAGTTTTACTGAACACAA
Organism: Allium sativum; assembly: GCA_030737875.1. NCBI lineage: Eukaryota > Viridiplantae > Streptophyta > Magnoliopsida > Asparagales > Amaryllidaceae > Allium > Allium sativum. The sequence goes on along the minus strand of CM060909.1, from coordinate 941,265,476 downwards.
GTTCTAGTGCTGACTGATTTAACCTCAATTGGTCCTGTTCAGTAGAAATGTATGGGAACTTGCTTTTATTTAAGCGCATAATTTTGTTTATGATCATGGAACTAAAATATTTTCTTCACTTACCGAATAGTATGTAGAGGAGAAGGTTCAAAGACTACACGCTGACATGGCTGGACCATTGTGGAATGAAAAGAACCATACTACTGGCTTTGGCATGGGATGAGATGAAGCGTAATTTTGCTGTGCTGCTTTGCATGATTGATTGCTATCAACCCTCGAAATTTCCCAGATCTGCAAGATGTACATAATTAATCAAATCATCAAGATGATTAACATTTATGCCGAAGTCATGAGCATTCCATAAGATATGGTAAGTTATAATTTACCTGTGACTCTTTCAAATTGCATTGTTACCATGGCCAAAGACGCAACAAACCAAGGTTGGCCAACTTTTTTCTTTGTATGCATTCTATGTCTCAGTACTAGTAAATTATTATTAAAGTACTGACCAGTTGACGGTTTGGTTGAGTGATCTAAGGCGCCAGAATCAGACTTGGGTCCAAAAGGGTGTGGGTTCAAATCCCACAGCCATCAAACACTATACTTTTATCCTTTTTTACGTTGAGGTATCTAAATTTTTTACATCGCACACATGATCAGTAAGTATTTCGGGCACATAAACCCAACAATTCCAAACAACTTTTACTCTTCATCATACTTGGCTACTATATTAGCCAATGCTTCAAGGGGTTTCTTTTCCCCCTCCATTATACATATGATCCAAAGCACGATCCATGTCTATAGGTGCAACTGGTGCTTAGAATTGGCAATTCAGAATCAAGACCAACCTTTATTCTTTCTGTTACCAAATTTAGTTATCTAGAGAATCGCTAATAAAACGTCCAGTCTACAAGAAAAAAATTGCGATAGTATTAGCAAATGCAGCTAATTATAAGGAGGGCTGTATCCAACATTTAGTTACTTGCTTATCTAGCATAGAACTCGTTGATGTTTTAAATGTTGTCCATCTAGTCCAAGATTTCAATTTCATACTTGAACAAGTGAAACATCAACCAACTCCTGTCCATATCTTATATCACATTAATCTTATTCGACATACCAAATTTTCAATCAGATAACTGAGATATCAACTCATTGTTTAATTTCATGACTATTTCGAGATATATTTAATCCGACATTAGCTATTTACCTCTCTAGTATGAGGCTCATTAAATTTTTGAACCTCATCTGTTTTGCCAGAGATAATTCACACTTGAAAAGGTTGACATCAAACCTTGTTCATAGGTCATTTCACACCTATCTCATTCAAAATATTAAAATTTTAGCCAAATTATAGAGTGGGATCTTGACATAGAGTGGGATCTTGACTGATATTTTAGGGAACTTTACCAATCTATTCATGATTTGTTAGAAGATTTATAAAGAGATATCAACTTTGTATGGTACTGATGGGTTGATAAAGATGAAAGGTTTAAAAGAATATTCACTATTCAATCTGCTTTTGTACTTTCCAAACAAGGCAAGCTTTAAAAGAAAAATTAACAAGTGCGATAATAGCGATATAGGAGCTTCATACCATAGTTATTAATGGCGCATGGCGCAAAAAGGCGCAACTTCAGTCTGGAGCCTTGGCGCACGGCATGTCAAATGGCGCGCGCCTTTCTGATTTACTGCGCATTTTTTGTTTTTTTTTTAATTTAACATATAACAACAAATTTAAAAATTCAGTATTTTTTGCTAAAACATATGAAATCAAAGTTTTTACTATTTTGTAAAAAAAAAACATCATCACATTTGACATCACTAGAATAGAATTTCAAGCATAATAGTTTTCAAAATCCAAAATAATAATACGTATTACTAATAAACTAGAATTCAGAATCCAACTCAACAATCATATTTTCCAAATCAGTATCTGCATCATCAGATTCATAAGGACAATAGATTATTTCAAGTCTTTATAGTGTTATGATGTGGTTATATTTAGCGACACAAAGGACAACTGGTGAGGAAGAATAATATATCAATTGATGATATTGTTTCTCTGATGCAACTAATAACTTTATGCAAAAAAAAAAAAAAGTGATAAATATTTATTGATAATCTATTTGGTGCATCTACAAACTGTTTGAAATAAAATACACAATCAATTGAAATACATGTTTTATGTAATATTTTATGTACAAGCAATATTACATTTGATATCAGAGTATTAGATAAAATAAAATATATTTTCAATATCGATATATTTGTTCCTCTTCAAGGAAAAAGAACTATAGAAAAGCCATCCATCAGAACCCACAAAATAAATAAAAACCAAATGCTAAACGTTAGCCAACGCAATAATATGATCAACAATATTGTAGAATCGCCATCCATCAAAACCCACAAAATAAATAAAAACCAAATACAAGACGTTAGCAAACGCAATAATATGATCAACAATAATTTTATGTGAAATGCAATAAATGAAAAAACAAGCAAAAAACAAAACAAAAGGTGCGCCATTTTGGGACATGCACCTTTTTTGCGCCGTGCGCCTTTTGCCGCTCCTTTTCATATGCGCTGCGCCGCAAGAAGAAATGGCGCAGATGCCGCGTCGCGCCGTGCGCCATGGCGAGCGTCGTAGCGCACCATTCATAACTATGCTTCATACACTGCTTTGAAATGAATCAAAAGAAGCGGAATATCTTCTGCAAACGCTACAAATGAAGGATTGTTTATACCTAATGATTTTCAGAAGTGATTAGAATATCAAAGCATGAAGAAAATCATCATTGATATGAAAGTAATTGGATTTAATCGATAATGTTCACATTATCCAGTCTGCATTTTGTTGCAAACATAATATCATGTTATGCCATATGGAAAAACCAAAAAAGATAATATGCAAATGATTTTTAGCAACAGAAAATGCCCAACCAACCAAAAAAGTTGGCTGAATCGAAGTTAAAACAGAGCCCAGAGGCAAGTCATTGAGTACATGAAAAAAAATCAAATATTCGTAAGCCACTTGGATGCCATCAAATACACAGCGGATAATGAAACACAAACATAAATGTCAAAGTTTTTATCAACAAATTAATACATGTTTCCGAGATTTTAACGACCCAAATTAAATGTATTGTTTAAATGGATATAAGATAAGTAACATGCTTAGTGGAAAAATGCAAAATGATATGTGAATGTGTACGTACAGCTAATAAGGTGAATTATATGAAAACACAAGATCCAAGATGAAGAAGAAGAAATGAAAAAAAAAACTTCTCAAAATGTTATTAAATGGTCCAATGTTGAAAACCGATCAGTTCAAATGCTATTATTATGGAAAAAATGTGGCACACTCAAAAATATTGTAAGAAGTTGAAATGAGAGTTTAAAGACTAAAGATATCAAAAATTGGAAAGCATAATTTAATATATGAAAATGAAGAATTGTACTAGACGCTGAGAAACATTAAACAAAGAGATGGATACTTTACTCGAGCAATGACTTTCTATACGTGGAAAGTGGAAACAAACGGTTCAAGCATATGAAAAGAAACCAAACTAAAAAAACGAGCAGTAACTACTGGGTCGATCAAACTAAAGATATTTAATGCTAAGCACGGACAATGACTAAAATACAACGTATTTTCATGATAAATTAAAATCTCATCTAGCTCAAACAATAGTAGAACAAGAAAAAGGTTGAGTTTTTCTATTTAAATTTAAAGGTACAGTTAGGAAAGTACGGAGATACATAAGTTACTTTCGCAAAAAGAAGAAACAATAACTATTAAATGGCAATATAATAAAACGATGAAAAAAAACATAAATTTTAAAGATAAATCAAGAGAAAATAATTTTGCTTGAATCAAGGCGGAATGACAACGAAAATGGAAAAACGGAACCCCCAAAGACCATATGAAGTCTTTGTGGTATTACAAACAATTCAATGTGATGTTGTTAATTATTCCAAGGTTTGAGATTCCGCCTTATACACCAGAATTTCGGCCATTTCGTTCCGGTTCGGGGGTTGACCGGGCCGGAATCCACATCAAAATCCGTTTTCGCTATGAAAGAGCAAAAATAAACGTTTTTTGTACAAAAGCAATTCGACGCAAAAAACTTTCAAGGAAAAAAAAACTTATTCAAACTCATAGTTGTGAAAGATGCGCCAAGGCACGCGTCATGACACACGTCACGGCGCGGTGTTTGCGCCATTTTTATTTGCGGCGCGGCGCATATGAAATGGCGCGCCTTTTTCTTTATTTTATTGTTTTTTCGTATTTCAAACTACAATAAAAACTACAAATACTGGTACCATAACTACAACCACCATCATTCCTGCTATAACTATTGTTATTATAATGACATGAAATGTGAATAACTTTGCTAATATCTTTTTTTCAGCTATATGAAAACATAATTACATGAATATTATTTTCTATTTAATTATCACCATCGAGTTAATAACGTTACAATTATGTAATTGGCCGACCACAGCATGCCGGCATTTAGAACTGACGTATGTTTTATTATCCAACGTAGTTCAGATTCATTTTATGATTGTCAGAAGTATAAAATGTAATGCATACAAGATCATAAAACATTGTTGAACATATATGCAAAAGCAAATGAATGAGACTAAGAACATGTGAAGGATAAATCAAGAGAAACAACTTTGGAGGAAGAGAAAACGTTCTTAGAAAATAAGCATTCAGGCAGCTCTGAATCATACCATTGGATTGAAAAAAAATTGCACTAGTGTGAATATATCCAATGTCATTATACGATTTGTCTGCAACATAAAAATATTTCATGATTTGATATTTTAAATACAATCGAGCATTAAAAAAGGTATGATATTTGTGACACCATTGATCCAATATTTTTGAATGATATTGATAATTGTAATGAATGGTTAATTGAAAATACGGATGATGCATCTGATACTGAAGATGAAGTTGTATTTGTCGATGATGATAACCTGACTTGAGGTGCTGCTGCAAGAGCAGCAGGAGTGGAGGAAGCTAGATATCCAAGTATAAGACCATATAAATCGAGAGGTTTTCAACACCTGCTTCAGCTCCTTTATATATTCATGAAGAAAAAACAAATCTAAATGATACGGATGGGGAGGATGTTGAATCTAATGATATAGACATTAATTTGGAAAATATAATTACTGGATCAGAATCAGAGTTCTAGTTTATCAGTAATGTTTATAATTTTGGATTTAGAAAGTATTATGCTTGAAATTCTATGCTTTATGTTTTTTTTTGAAAAATACATTAAAAAATTGTTGCATATGCTTTAGCAAATAATTTTTTTTTTTTGGTTAAAATATTAAATTTATTAAAAAAACTAAATATGTGCAGTAAATTAAAAAGGCGTGTGTCATTTGTCACACTGTGCGACAAGGCTCTAAAGAAGGTTTGCGCATTTTTGCGCCGTGTGACATTAATAATACTGTTCGAACTATGATTCTCATTATGGAGGTTGTTGGGATCAATATTTATCATCATTGAGCAAGCGAGCTTCTTTTTTGTCCAAATGCAATTTGGGATATCAATATTATAAATATTAAAAAGAAGGATGGTGAACTATTTTGAGAGTGCGAAGGTGACATTCAAGATAACTGCCAAAACTGGAGAGACTTGCGGCCAACTAGGTTGAGGAAGAGAAGTGATACAGTAAAAATAATTGTCTGAATAAAACAATAGTAAACATGTCGATAGCAGAGATGATTATGTTACCTTTTTCTTTCGAGCATCTCCAACAATTCTAATTCGATGCAAAATAGGGAGAATCCCTATTTTTTTCATCCCCCATGCCACAACAATGTCGATTTAAGCCTAGGGGAAGAAGAGGAACGGTTATTTGCCTCATTTACTTTTTCTAAGCGTGGGTTTATAAATGGTAAAATGAAAACCGCTTACGGCAAAATAGGATCTTATTTTACCGTTTAGGTCATAGTAGGGTTTCGAAAAACCGTTTTATCCATAAATGGTTTTCAAAAAAACGTTTATAGATTATTGTTATTAAATAAATGAACGTTTCGTCCCACTAGCTGCTGGTGGAGTAGGAGAAATCAATGGTTTTTTAGCGTTTCCATCGCAAAATTGCTTCAGCTGATAGATATGCTCTTATTATTTGTTTCTGTTTTGAAACTCATGTTCAGTGTTTAATAATTCAACACTAGTTTATACTGGTATTGATGATTATAGTTGAATAACAAAAGAAAATACTGAAATTAAAATGAAATTTTCAAAATTTCCGAAACAAAACGAGATTTCAAACTGTTTTAATGACTGATACGGAAACAAAAAACGAAATTTCAAACCTTGAATTATTCACAATCAGTTTTTAAAAAACGCGAGTGAGGCGCACCTCAAGGCGAGGTGTCCCCAGAAAGGCACCAAGGTGCATCCATTGAGGTGTTTTCCCATAAAAATGTAAGCCTTAGCCTTTGAGGCACAAAAAAGGGAAAAACAATGTTTCATTGCGACCGTTTTTTTGAAAAAAGTTACCTCATGCTACTTTTATGTTACTTCTATTGCTCCTCTTTTACTACTTCAAACTCCAGTTCGGTAAAAAAAGGTGACACAGGTAAAAATAAAAATAAAATAAAAACAATCAACGCAACTACTGGGATCGACTTCAATTCCAAGTTTGGAATCGATTTCGATCGATTCCAGAGTTCCAGAGGTTCACGAATATGTCTAGATGCTTAAATGAAGCCGCTGGAACGAATTAATTGCTACATCAATATGTTTGTTTAACTGTTCAAGCTTTTACAGGGTTTTTTCATACAATAGCTACACAGTTTTTTCTTATGTACTATATGACATTATTCTATGTCCATTTTTACTATATTATTTGCGCTTTTTTCCTAAAGGCTTACGCTTCGCCTCTCAAGCACGAAATTGCCTAATGTACGCTTTCGCGTTTTGAAACATTGTTCACAATACATGTTGATTGTTAACTATTTCCAAAACCTTAACAGTCGATGAAATTATTTGACTGAGCAATTAAATGTCTTCTTTCTAAACATGTCAAGAAATAAGTGTGGGAGCAATGAAAATTACCCAATTTATAGTGCATAGTTGTTTTGCGGACACATACGATATGGTGGTCTCTAATGTGAACATTGAGTAACTTAATTAGGAATGCATCAATATCAATTTGAAGTGTTGAACCTCGATAATACAAACAAGATTTTGACATTGAATTCAACATGACGCGAGCGGTTGATGAACTGATAATTCAAATGTCTTTACTATTTTGATGATAAAATTTAGCCATTTAATAGAAAATCCGCTATATTTGTTAATGCTAAGAAATCAAATGTGTGTGTACACACTTTGTATATATGCCTACATTAGAATTTATTTCATAAATCAAACATTGGAGAAAGGTTAGAATAAAAATAAAATACTGGATTTTGACAATTTTAGGTCAACAGTGGCCTATTTCAACCAATTATCTATAAAAGGAAAACTAATATATCTATTTTGCATCAAGTTATTGCCACACAACTATAATCTAATGAAGCAAAGCCTTACTGAAACTAGGAGCTTTGGTTAAAATTAAAGTTTGGACAACAAATTAAATGAAGAAAATTTGTTTCATATATCATTAAAGTATACAAAAAGCAAATTCTAGCATTATATCATAGACCAATTTTATCTTATTGAACACCGGAGATATACATAGAATAATTTTATCCTGTTGAACGTTAGGACAAGTTATACGGGTTACCAAATTTACCGTTTTTGAGTCCATGTTCACAAACGAGGCTCAGTAATTCTTTTAATAATAATTCATCTTGATGGTCATGGAAAAGACTTGATACTACCATTAACCAATACTTGCTAAAATTGACATTCTACAAAGTACTAATGGCTTACGTTTGATGTCTAACATAAGCAGATAATATCATAGTTTACATCTACCACTTGCAGCTTGCTTATATGATATTGGGATGAAAATCAAGTGTAAGCATATAAAGTACTCCCATATTTGGTTTTATCATGTTTGCTACGTCACATTTTCGTGCCTTATGTCCGGATCAGGATAAATCATTGGAAAATCTGGTTTTTGCAACCGAATTTGCATTCATGTTCTACTTAGGAGAAAAGCATACAATCCTCGATAAATTGTGAATATACAAGAATGTTACTTTGTTAACAATACCAAACGCTAAGTGCATATATTTGTAGTATATCGGAATAGTAATCTCTCATTGAACATCTAAGCTAAAATTAGTTTGCTTCTACACCTTAGAATTATAGCTACACTAAAAAGCTACAAAATGAAAAAAGTTATCAACTAAATCAGGCCAAAAAAAAAAAAGATGTAAAGGTACAATCAAACACATTCATTATTGTTTGTGCATCCCTGGCTTGCCTTTTATTATTTCTTTATTTATTCACATTCAACACGCAGATGGTTCCCATACACCAGCCTAAATTGCATATCTGATGTACATTATTGCACCAAACAACTATTAAAAACATAGATAAAAGACCATCGGTAGCCCTCTTTTGCTTTGACCAATATAAGTAAATCACACACTTAGACATATACGTACATGACAAAATTTGTATAACTGCCTTTGGCAAAATACAACTAGCAAAACATTTTGATAGCATGTGCCGCGATATGCACAAGTTAAATGCGTGTATAGGTCCATAGATGGACAAAACTTCAAAGATCATGTGCCCTGTACCAGATTTATTGAATGGAAAAAGCTGCTCGAATTATACAAAGCTTAACATTAAAAAAAAGGTACTTGCTGCGTACACATAGCTTCTTTATATGAGTTGAAAACATCAGTCTGATGTGCTGCAAGTGCAATAGCAATGTCAAACATGTCCAACAAATGACTTTTCAGCTTCTATATAGAAGAACATGCAGCAATAATTTAGTAACAAAAGCACCTCTTTAAACTTTAGCACTTGCTAAAACAAAATCACAATAAGTAACGGTTGACCAAGTGATCTAACGCGTTTTATTAGGGCTCCAGTCTGAAGCGGCATGAGTTCAAATCCCACAGCCATCATTCACACTTTGGTTCCACAGACAAGTGACCTAAGACAGTATATTCGGGCTCTGATTCAAATAATCCCACTGCCATCATTGTTTTTATATGATTACTAGATTGTCAAACAACCACTTAGAGTTTCCATTTTTCATGATAGAACATTCAATGATAAATTACTACAATATGCACCTCCTGGAACTCTCAAAAGAAAATAAAACTTGAAATTACAATATATCCATTTTATAAGTGATGGCTTAACTGAGTGATCTGATGCCCTAGATTTAGCCTGAATGGGTATGTGTTCAAACCCCATTGCCATCATTACTTTTTAGGCTCCACAGTCATGAGATCTAAGGTGCTAGATTAGGCAATAATTTGAATGAACCCACTGCCACCATCCCTCTTTCATAGCTATCAAATTGCCAAGCCAAAAGGTAAAATTCAATTTCATCCAAAGTCACCGTACCACATGATTTTTAAAGATTTAGTAAATTATCAAGGTAAAGCTGCTATAAAACAAGCCAGGAGCAACTGCTTTATCTGAAGCTACACGTTCTTATGCTTCAAGCAATGTAATTTGTATCAACACAATCATATCTGACGTATGCATGCCTTGGAAGCGTAATATACTCAATTCTAAGTGAAAATGTGTATCAACATGCTTAAGATAAATTTTCATGTAATGTTCACTATAACCAGACAAATTAGCTAATCATATGTTTATCGCTGATGTCATTATAGATTTGCTGAAAGTTAGTTGAGAGCATCTTGCACAATTCATTAAAACGTACTCTCCATGAACAAATTATAACAACTATGAAAAAGAAAAAAGTTAGGAAGAAAAAGATACTGCTGAATGAGATGTCTAGTTCTATGGATAGCCACGTAACTGCATAATCACGCAACAGAATTAGAATATCACGTAGTAACATGCAGTAATTAGCATCCTTGGACCATAACAATGATTAGAACGACAAATTCCTAGCAGTGTTCACAGAATAACAAGTAACTAAATTACGCAATCACATAATTAAAAAGTACTTCTATGAGAAAGAGAAAGGAAGATTAGCACGAAACCTATGTTTCCCGTTTGATGAAGAAGACAATGTGACATGCGAGTATTTTCTTAGCGTGCTGAGAAGGGTTCAGCTGAGCTAGGGTTTGAATGAGTGGCTTTTGAAAGCTCAAAAGGCATACTTAGAGTGTGAGATTAATGAATGCTCACAACACAATGATGCACCACCCGTGGGTTAATCAAACGCACAACTTGCGCACAAGGCTGTAGCTTTACAAAGAAAATTCTGTGTGAATAATCAAGTGGGACCCATGGCAGTTGGAAACTTGGAATGGTAACCTAATTATGTGTTGTGGTTCGATGCATATTTGCTCTGAGTTTACAAGTGAAACAGAGTACTCCATGTACTAAAAAAATTACTTAGCTCTCCATGTATCTAAAAAATTACTGGAAACAGGGGAAAAAATTAAGAAGAAATTATTAAAAACGAGGGTACAGGTTGCATAATTTGAAGCACAATAAATGGATACAATCATCCTACCCTTGTTGCTAGTTTTTGCTGAACAAATAAAAAAGGTGTTCCATCTCATATATACAAGCTCAATCCAACTTGAAGTCCTTATTGCTCCTTGTGATCTAATGCATGCATCACTGAAGCACATGTTTTTTCAACGATCATGAAAATACACAAATACGAGTGAATTTTCAACATAAGAACAGATGCAAATATTAAATAGCACATATGGACAGAAATCACCAAACTAGAAGGTCCAACAGATGACGGTTTGGCCGAGTCGTCTAAGGCGCCAGATTTAGGCTCTGGTCCGAAAGGGCGTGGGTTCAAATCCCACAGCCGTCATTACTTTTTTTCCCGTATATACGTTCACAACTGTTGAGCATTTAGATATTCAAGTTTCCTTTTTCCACTCTACAAACAAGCAGAAAGAAAGTTTTCTACATACAGATTTATATTGCTGTTACCTAACCATACTGACATAGCCTATCACGTTCCACATCCAAAGCATGACCCATGATTACTGGTACAGCTAATATTTGGAAAAGGCAATTCAGTATCATGGCCACCCTTCATTTGGTATCAATCTTCCGAACTGCTTGCAAACTGTTTATGACAGCAATGAATACACAGCTAGAGTCACAAAAATATGCAGGGATCCTGATAAGAACACAACAGAAATCTCACAAGAAATAACTCAAGTTGAAAAAAAACTTTTACTACTTTGCTATGTTAATTCCGCAGAGACACTCATGCATGCACACACTAAGTAACCCTTTAATGAACATTTCGAACTTACGAGAAGTCATCGTCTTATTTCATTTCTATTAAGCTCACAACAAAAATTTCACAATAAATAACTCAAGTTGAAAAATACTTTTACTACTTTACAATGATAATTCCGCGGAGACACTCGTGCATGCACAGACTAACCCTTTAATGAACATTTCGAACTTACGAGAAGTCATCGTCTTATTCTATTTCTACTGAGCCCAACCTTAATTGATAATCCTAATTTACCGTTACTTTATGTTCAATTCAATTTATATATTATAACTTCTACTGAGCAACCGGCTAAATTCTCGGTTCCTTGAATTCAACGTCTTCTGAAGCCTTCTCAAAATCAATGTCGACATCCTCTTCAAATTTCGAGGTCGACGGCCAGAGTAAAGAGGAAAAAGCCATAGCCGAAGTCATCAATTGTGATTGCCCATTCAGAATCCTAAGTGCATATCCAACAAACCAAATAATGTCTGAATTCTAATTTTCAAACATCACGTCCCCCAACGGCAAGTTTTCTCTAAATATTCAGAGGAAAATATAGGGGGCAATTCATAATCCCGAACCGATCCGGTTGCTGATTTAATTAACGTCCGTACCAAATAATTTAAATTAGAATGCAAAGTCAAACGAAAGCACAGGAAACAAACACAAATTATTTATGTCTGTGGCGGTTGCAAACAAGAACAAAAATGCTGATAGGATTTTTATCTGTGGCCACTCCACATCGCACAGCTTTATGGCACGATTACTAATTTGAGCACGGATCTAATCAGCGTCCTTTTTAAGGACACTGATTGAATCAGCGTCCCATACACAAACGCTGATTAAATCAGCGCCTTCTTATTGGGCATAGCACGTAATATTCGGACTGAATATTATGTAGTAATATTCAAACACGTAAACTGTTGGAGTTGCTCTAACAAAGACGACGACGACAAACGATATTATTTTGATTTTATTTTTTCTCTTCAAAACCCTAAGTGAAACCGATTTTATTTTGTTCAATTTCAATTTGATGATGAACGATACCGGTGCGATTTCAAGGTACCGTCAGATATGTCAACCTTGGTAAAAATGGAAGGACAACATGAATAATCAAGTTGCAGAAAAAGACATTACAATGAATATTTACTAGTTCATTCCATTTGTTTTCATACAATATGGATTTAATTACAAATGAAAGAATGTTTACACAATTCGAAATTTTATAATATGCTGGACTGTAAAAAATAAAGATAAGGGTTTTTTTAAAAAGATAAGGGACTATTTTGCATTTTGAAAAATCGATAGGGCAATTTCAGCATTGCCAAGGAATAGCGGAATTTGAGACCTGGCCTTAAAAGACAAGTATGTAAACCAAATTTCCCACTTACAAGGTTACCCCTTAAAATACGTCTTTCATCACTTGCCTATTTTCCAAGTCCATGTAATTGACAACTTATACAACACTAAGTTTGATCGACTTTTAATCGTCACATCTAACATCCACCCTTATTCAAACCATCATAAGTTAGATTCTGGTCAGAATTTGCAATTTTAACACTCACTTTAGTCATTTGATCAAATTACCAGTTCTAATTACCACATGTGCTACATCATGGAACCACCACCAAATGACTCCATATTGAGAGTCGCATTTAATGACATTCTTCATTGTCGCTAAAGACATCAAATTGAAACCATAAAATGTGCAAAATCGACCAGAATTCAACTTCATGACAAACAAGTTCTGTGCAAATGTTTGTTATGTTGAGTATCTGTTAAAATATGAGTTTTATTACACAACAGAAAATTTACAATGCTGGTACGCTACATGTATTTGCAACACAGCACAAAATCACATTTACTATTTAAAGTTTGAACCAACAAGCAACAAATGTACATAGCGCAAAGGTAAATGATATCACTGTCCTATTTTTTTTACTCTAAAATAACCCAACGAAAATTATACAAAACGCTAGAATAATAGATATGTGTAGTACGAATAACTATTTTGTACTACAAATTGACATTACATGTAAACATTGATAAAGCTAAGGGTGTGTCATAGGGGAAATTAGGTCACATGATCATATAAATTTAACTCTTCGAGTGAATTTTGTTCAAAACAAACTATATGTTTCTTTTAATTATTTTTCTGCTGATATATTGAGATAACCCAACGAAATTATACACAACGCTAGAATAATAGATACTTGGAGTACAAATTCCTATTTTGTACTACGATTGACTAGATATTTGTACTACAAATTGACATTACATGTATACATTGATAAAGTTAAGGGTGTGCCATCGAGGCAATTATGTCATATGATCGTGTAATTCAACTCTTATAGTGAATTTTGTTCAAAACAAAATATATTTTTTATTTTATTTTCTGTTGGATATATTGAGATATCTATTGTGAAATCCTTCTAAGCTCCCGTCTATATCTCACCCAGAAATTAGGCTAGCCTTACTACATGGTTATTTGCCTGATCCACCTAAATGGGTTCGACAAAACCCGCATATGCACAAATTTAGACTTGTTTCCTCTTGTAAGCATCAAAATATTTGATTCAATCGGTTTTTCTTCCATGATTGGTTACAAAAATATCAAAAACCTACAGAATCTTATTTGCACCAGATTTTTAAATCTTTCTCATCTTGCTTGACAACTTCCTTTAAATTGTTTAATGCATTTGGACAGATTGAGCCTTCAAATGTAATTTTTATCTTGTTTGAACCTCTATTGTAAAAATCCTTTGACTTCCTTAAAATTGTTTCTGCATTTGGACAGAATGATCCTTCAAATGTAATTTTTATCTTGTTTGAACCTCTGTTGTAAAAATCCTTTTAGACTTCCGCCTATGCACTAGGCCAATCTCACCGTCTATCTATTTGATTAATCCGCTTATGTAAGACTTACTGCATTATCTAACCACACAAATAGCCTTATAGGTACCGTTTTGCACCAATTTAGGCATAGTTCCTTTTATAATCATCAATATTTTTTTATTCAAGCAGTTTTCCTCCATTATTTCTTCCGAAATATCTAAAACCTCGTTTTGGATCAATAAATACTCAACAAAATACTAATATTTTATCCAAAATGTCTGAATTGGTCAAAAGCGTCTATTTTAATTAACCATCGCCAAGGCGATTATTCCCTAACCCATATTTTTCACCTAGCAATTTATACAACCTACGAACTTGAACGTTAGTGCAACATATCATCTAAAATCAAAGATTTCAAAACTTTCGTTTGCACACATTGTTGCCTCGACATACCCTTACATTACAAGTACATAGTGATGTATCTAAACATTGTAAATTCTAAATTTAGAATAATAGTATGATTCCACTCAGGACACTTCTTGCATCCATACCAAACCACAATACTTCATGTATTTCATGTTTTGCTTCTTCCAATTTAATAGACATACTGAAGCCTTCATCATCTTTCTTGCTTTGGTCATCAATTCATCATCAACAATAAAGTAAAAAATACCTTCAAAGTGACACTGATTGTCATTTACCTCTCCAAATTTGATATGAGTATCCATGATCATTTATTCATTCACAATCGCTTATTCATTCGAGTCTCGCTAGCACACAACTTCCATTTCCAATCACCCAATTACCCCTCAATTTTTTCAAGGATTTTTTAACCTTAAAGATCTTTAATTTTAAATTATATTCAATTCAACCCTAAGTGGTTCTCTAGGATAAACATAATTATACTTTCATTACTTCAATAGGGAATTTCGTCACGTCGTTGAATTTCAAACGAACCTTTATTTAATTTTTGGATGAAGCAGTAATGACAGTTTGAAAGTGCAAGAGCTTCAGTTAACATATGTGAAGAAACAGAGTAAAATAGGTCCTTTCTCTTCACGTATTATTCGTTCGGTAACGATGAGTGAATGTGGATTCAAAAGTATAATAGGTAACGTTCTGATTCCTTATTCAGATTTGATTTTCTTCTACACTTGATGACATGGAAGGGGAAATTGTACATAAGAAACGTTAGTTGTAACTCCAGCCTAAATAAATAAATTTTAATGTTTTATACTAAACCTTCATTTGAGGATTTTTTTTTTTTTTTTTTTTTTTTTTTTTTTTTGAAACATTTACGGCGGTCAACATAAATTGTATTCTGAATTTTTAATGTACAATCTTAATTTTCTCAATGAAGTTTATGTATATTATTTTACTTTTCAGATACCATTTAGAACATCAAATTGTAATTTCATATTCAGGTATTAATGAAGTATACCTTCCTAAACATGGAACCAAAAAACACTATTGCATAGTTTTCCAAAGGTAGAAGAGAAACAAGTTGACTAATATATTCTATTTTGTTTGTTCAAATTTGTTTTATTCATCACCCCCGTCCCCACAACTCTTAACCAACCCCCCCCCCCCCCCCCCCAAAATTGATGATGCCACCATAGATTTAACATTTGGCTTTTATACGAAGATAGTACAGCCTATAATGCAATTTCTCTAGAAATGTTGAGAAAATAATTTTTTTGTTCTTTTAATCAACTTTAAACAACACCGTTCTGATGCTGTATTGCCAAGATTTACGGAGATAATGTTGGCTGGATAATTAAGTTCTAGTAAACAATTTGCAAAAGAGTCAAAATCTAAACAGAAAATATATTAACGGAGATATCCAAACAAATCATATAAAAAAAATGTAAGGTGGATACCCAGTGCCGAAGGCTCCCGTACTCAAGCGTGAGGACTTCCTAGACAGTCTCCCATCTGGTACTATTGCCACGGCTTTCCGGGCTCTGGGGGGGTGGTCGATTAGCGCGCGCATCCTTTCCCTCACATTATGTGAAGAGAACGGGGCTCGAACCTGTGCACTCCAGATTACCAACTGGCATATAAAGAAAATGTAAAACATAAAAATGTGAGGGATTAAAGAATCGACCAAAAACAATTAGCACGGTAAAACCAATAATGTGTTATCTATAGAAATGTTGAGTGAAATAATATTGTTTCTTCTTTTAATCAGCTGTAAATAGCAATCGTACGATGAATTGGTAGAGAGATAATATTGGTTGGCTAAATAAAGTCTAGTAAATCATTTGAAAAAGAGTCAAAATCTAAATAGAAAATATAGTAATCAAAATATCCAAACAAATCATGTAAAGAAAATGTAAAACATAAGTAGATGAAAGATTAAACAATTGACCAGAAACAATTAGCATGTGAAATTTATCGGAACATAATTAACGAAATTTAGCAAACAAAAGGACCGGAACAAAAACAATTTGGTATTCTATAATCTTCCTACAAACCCAAGGTGGCTCCCAGCTGCAATTTTCTTAAAATAGGTTCAGTTGGTTATCATTTGATGCAGTGCTACATCTATCTTTGAATTATTATATATCCTTCAAACAGTTAATAATTTAATATAAATTCCTAGAGTTGATGTGTTGAAAATCAAAAAAAGAACATACCTTGGAGTTCATACTACACAGCATTAGTCTTGGAGAAGACATCATATTAGTTTTACTGAACACAAGTTCTAGTGCTGAATGATTTAACCTCAATTGGTCCTGTTCACTAGATATGTATGGGAATTTTCCTTTATTTAAGAGCATAATCTTGTTTTTGAATATGTGCATTGATCATGGAACTAAAATATTTTCTTCACTTACCGAATAGTTTATAGAGGAGAAGGTTCAAAGACTACACATTGACATGGCTGGACCATTGTGGAATGAAAAGAAGCTTACTACTGGCTTTGGCACAGAATGAGATGAAGCGTGATTTTGCTGCACTGCTTTGCATGATTGATTGCTATCAACCATCAAAATTTCCCAGATCTGCAAGATGAACATAATTAAATCACCAAGATGATTAACATTTATGCCAAAGTCTTTAGCATTCCACCAGAATATGGCAAGTTATAGTTTACCTGTGACTGTTTCAAATTGCACTGTTACCATGGCCGAAGATGTAACAAACCAAGGTTGACCAACTTTTTTCTTTATATACAATTCAGTAGAAATGCCTCAGTACCAGTAAATTAGTATTTAATTATTTACCAGTTGACGGTTTGGCCGAGTGGTCTAAGGCGCCAGAATCAGGCTCTGGTCCGAAAGGGCGTGGGTTCAAATCCCACAGCCGTCAATCACTTTATTTTTATCTCTCTTTACACTGAGGTAACTAAATTTTTTACATCGCAAACATGATCGGTAAGTATTCCGCACACATAAACCCAACAATTCCAAACAACTTTTATGCTTCATCATACTTGGCTATGATACTAGCCAATATTTGAAGTTTTTTTTTTTTCCCTTCCATTAATACATACAATCCAAAGCATATCCATGTCTACAGGTGCAGCTGGTACTTGGAATTGACAATTCAGAATCAAGGCCAGCCTTTATTCTTTCTGTTACCACATCTTCCGCCACAGCTTCGTTATCCAGAGAATGGCTAATAAAACGTCCAGTCTACAAAAAAAAAAAAAAAAAAAAAAAAATCACTATAGTACTAGCAACGGTAAGGTTACCCGGCTGGTAATCTGGAGCGCACAGGTTCGAGTCCCGGCCTCTTCACATAATGTAAGGGAAAGGCTACGTGCGCTAATCGACCACCCCCAGAGCCCGGGAAGCCGTGAATAGTACCAGGACGGGAGACTGACCTGGGAAGTCCTCGCGCTTAAGTACGGGAGCCTTTGGCACTGGGTATCCACAATAGTACTAGCAAATGCAGATATTTATATGGCGGGCTGTAGAGAGAGGTATGAAAACAAAAGCAAGTCACGCTGAATTCACAAATAACGATGCAATTTGTAAATAACTGCATTAGGTTATAACAGTGGTTCCGCATCATATATTAAACTGGTGACACCATGACTACATGTCGACAATAGTACTTTTAAAGAATGCAGTATTCCAAGCATTATCACTTGCAACAAGTATTTTATTGCTTAATTTTGGTAGAAAAACCCAAAGTTACTTTATCCAACATTAGTTATTTGCTTATCTAGCATAGAAGTCATTGATGTTTTAAATGTTATCCATCTAGTCCAAGATCTTATTTTCGCACTTGAACAAGTGAAACATCAACCAACTCCTGTTCATATCTTATATCACATTAATCTTATTCGAGATACCAAATTTTCAATCAGAATCTAAACTGAGATATCGACTCACTGTTTAATTTCATGACTATTTCGAGATATATTTAATCCGACATTAGCTATTTACTTCTCTAGTATGAGGCTCATTAAAATTTTGAACCTCATCCGTTTTGCTAGAGATAGTTCAGACTAGAAAAGGTTGACATCAAACCTTGTCATGTCATTTCACACCTACCTCGTTCAAAATATTAAAATTTTAGCCAAATTATAGAACGGGATCTTGACTGATATTTTAGGGAACTTTACCAGTCTATTTAAAGAATATGATTTGTTAGAAGATTTACAAAGAGATAATAAGAAGTTCATTCGGCTATCATATATTCAGTAATTTGTTATTTATAGATATACTTAAGAGTTTATTTCATAAACAACAAAACAAAGGGTTAAGCAGAGCGTGTTTTTTTTTTTTGGGGGGGGGGGGGGGGGGGGCTAGAATTTCAGAAGAAGAAAAAAGAGTCCCTAAGCGGTGCATTGTGATCAACTTTGTGCACTACCGATGGGTAGATAAAGATGTAAGGTTTAAAAGGATGTTTCACTATTCTACCTGCTTTTGTACTTTTCAAACGTGGCAAGCTTAAAAAAAAAAAAAAAAAAAAAAAAAAAAAAAAAACCTAACAAGTGCGGTATAGGAGCTTCATACACATTGTTTTGAAGTGAATCAAAAGAAGCGGAATATCGTCAATAAACACTACAAATGAAGGATTGTTTACACCTAATGTATTTTCAGAAGCGATTAGAATACCAAAGCATGAAGAAAATCATCATGGATATGAAAGTAATTGGATTTAATCGACAATGTTCACGTTATCTGGTATTGTATTTTGTTGCAAACATAAGAACATGTTATGCCATGCGGAAAAACCGTAAAAGAGGAGTACATGCAAATGATTCGGCAACAGAAAAATGCCCATGTAACCAAAAAAATCGGTTGAATCGAAGTTAAAACAGAGGCAAGTCATTGAGTACATGAAGAAAAATCAAATACTTGTAAGCCGCTTGGATGCCATCAAATATATGGTGGATAACGAAACACAAACATAAATTTCGAAGTTTTTATCGAAAAATTAACACATGTTTCTAAGATTTTAACGGCCCAAATTAAATGTATTGTTTAAATGGACATAATGATAAGTAATATGCTTAGTGGAAAAATGCAAAATGATATGTGGATATGTACATACAACTAATAAGGTGAATTATATGAAAATACAAGATCCAAGATCAAGAAGAAAAAATGAAAAAGGAAAAGGAAAAAAAAAACTTCTCAATAGATGGCCCAAAGTTGAAAAATGATCGGTTCAAATGCTAATATTATGGAAAAAAAATGTAGCACACCCAAAAATATTGTAAGAAGTTGAAATGAGAGAAAGTTTAAAGACTGAAGATATCAAAATTGGAAAGCCTAATTTAGTATATGAAAATGAAAATTTGCACACTAAATGCAGAGAAACATAAAACAAAGTGAACTCGAGCAATCTCTTTCTATGTGCGAAAAGTGGAAATAGGGATGTCAATGGATACCCGAAAAATCTGAAATCCGTCTGCATCCGCATTCGAAAAACGGATAAATATCCGATATCCGAAAAAACGATGCAAACGCGGATATAGGCACATCAGCATCTAAAAAATATTCATCCGCTTTTTCTCATGATTATAGCTTAAATTATGTGTATTTAAACATAAATAAATATACTACTTTATTATTCTGTAAAGTTGGAAGTCTACTAAACCATGCTAATTGCTCAAAATTATATATTATCATCATATTTATTTATTTTTAGCACTTCCGTAATCAACTGATTTGTAAAAACTTAATATTAAGCTGACAAAATTCAGTTATGTTCATTGATTTATCGACCATTGACGGAGCAGATTCGATATCCGCAGATGCGGACATCCAATATCCGCAGATGCAGATATCTGATATCCGAAAATGACTTTGGATGCAGATACAGGTATGACACTATCCATATCCGGAAATATCAGTTGACAACCCTAAACGAAAAAAAAACGGTTCAAGCACATGAAAAGAAACCAAACCAAAAAAATGAGCAGTAACTACTGGGTCGATCAAACTAAAGATGTTTAATGGTGAGAACGGACATTGACTAAAATACAACGTATTCCGATGATAACTTAAACTCTCATCTTGCTTAAATAATAATAGAAGAAAACAAAAGGTTGAGGTTTTTTTATTGAAATTTAAAGGTAGAGTTAGGAAAATAAGGAGATACATAAGTTAATTTTGCAAAAAGAGGACAATAACTATTGAATGGCAATAATAAAACGATGAAAAAACATTGATTTTAAAGAAAAATCTTGTGCTATCATAGCGATCGATATAGCGTGCTATAGCGCATAGCGCATGGGTTGCGCTTTTCTACTTCTTATAGCGCAAGGGTCCCTTACAGTGCAGAAATAAAGCGCTATTTTATCATAACACAACATAGCGCATAGCGATAAATAGCACGCTATTTTTCTTTTCTCTTTTTAAGGTTTGGAGAGTATGTAAAGAAGCCCGGTCTGGCCCATTTAATTTGAATAATAACATAAGAGGTCCATTTTGTTTCCTATTTAGACAATAACGTAACAAGTGAATCAACTTCTAACCTAGGGCAAAATTACTTTCTTCTTCAAATCAATTTCTGCTGTTAGAAAAGCTGAAGCCGACTTCAAACAGTTTGTTTATTCTTTATTCATTTGATTTCGTGATTGACTTTACTTTTGTTTTCTCCTTCTCCATATCCGAATTTTAAAACTATCCATGTCTTTTTTTGAGACATTTTTCCCCTTTTATCTACTTTCTGGATGGACATACAAGTTTCTTTTTGAACATACAATTTCAGTTTTTTTTTTTTTTTCTTGGGAGATATTTTGAGCATATAGGTTTTGTTTTGTGCTTTTTTCCTATGATAACCTTTTGTTGAGATTTTTTTAAAGAAAAAAAAAATATTTTCTACTTTCTAGATGAACATACATGCTTTTATATTTTATGTGATTTGTACTTTTCATGCATTTTTCCTGTGTTAACTTTTTTCTGAGATCTTTTATATTTTATGTGAATTGTATTTTTCTTGCTTTTTTTGGTAGAATCTCATCATAACTCACAAAAAGAATAAATTTCATCATAACTCGTTAACTTAAGAATAAATTCCAAATTGTGTAAGACATAAATATGTTATATCCATCAATAATTTTGAATGTACAATATGAAATTATTAATTTCTCTTAACATAATTACATTTAACATTAAATAAAGATAACATATGCATTAAGTACGCTAGCATTGCATTTGGAGCCTTAAATGTCTTGGATATGGCACAAAATCTACAAAAAACATTAAATTTCAGTTATGTGTGATAATTTGATTAGTTGTGTAAAAAAGACATTATAGCGCGCGCTATAGCGCATAGCGCAAGCCTTCCGCTATTTTACGCTATTCGCTATTGACTACACAGGAAAAATCAAGATAAGATAATTTTGTTTGAATCAAGGTGGAGTAACAACGAAAATGGCAAAATGGAATCTCCAAAGACCATATGAAGTCCTTGTGGTACTACAAACAATTCAATGTGTTATATTGTTAATTATTTCAAGGTTTGATATTTCGTCCGATATGCCGCAATTCCGGCCATTTTGTCCCGGTTTGGGGGTTTACCGGACCAAAATCCACATTAAAATCCGTTTCCGCTATGAAAGAGCAGAAAAAAAAAGTTCTTTGTATAAAAACAATTCGAATAACAAATAAGACTTTCAAGCAAAAAAAAAAAAAAAAAACCTTATCCAAACTATGATTTTTATTATGGAGGTCGTTGGGATCAATATTTATTATCATTGAGCAAGCTAGGGTTTTTCAACTAGTAGGAGTTGCAAGCGAGCTTTTTTGTCCAAATGCTATTGGGATTTCAATATTATAAATATTAAAAAGAAGGATGGTGAGCTGTTTGTGAGTGCGAAAGTGATATTCAAGATAACTGATAAGAGTCATAAGACTGGAGAGATATGCGACCAGCTAGGTTGAGGAAGAGAAGTGATACAGTAAAAATAATTGTTTGAATAAAACAATATTAAATATGTTAATAGAAAAGATTTATTATTTTATCATTTGCCTTTGAGTTTTGATCATCTCCAACAACTCTAACTGGATGCAAAATGGAGAGAATCCCTATTTTTTTCTCATATCCCACGTTACAATAATGTCGATTTAAGCCTAGGGGAAGAAGAGGAACGGTTATTCGCCCCCACTCATTTTTTCCAACCATGGGTTTATAAACGGAAAAATGAAAACCGCTTAGAGCAAAATAGGATCTTAAGTTTATCGTTTAAGTCAAAGTTAGGTTTCAAAAAACTTTTTTATCCATAAACAGTTTTTAGAAAAAGTTTATAGATAATTATTTTTTAATAAATGAACGTTTCGTCTCACTGGCTGTTGTTGGAGTGGGAGAAATCAATGTTTTTTTTAGCGTTCCCATCGCTAAATTGCTTCAGCTGCTAGAGATGCTCTTATTATTTGTTTTTATTTTGAAATTTTGTTCAGTGTTTAATGATACAACACCAATTTATATTGGTATTGATCAATTATAGTTGAATAACAAAAGAAAATACCGGAATTAAAATGAAATTTCTAAAATTTCCAAGACGAACCGAAAATTTCAAACTATTTTAACGAAGGAAACGGAAAAAAAATTCAAACTTTGAAGTATTCACAATCAGTGTTTTAAAAAAGGGGATTGCGGCACGCCTTGAGGCGAGGCATCTCCAAAGAGGCACCGAGGTGCATCCATTGAGGCGTTTCCCATAAAACGTAAGCTTCAACCATTTGAGGCGCAAAAAAGAAAAAAAGGTAAAAAAATCTTTCATTGCCTACGTTTTTTCTAAACAAAGTTACCTCTCACGCAACTTTTAAGTTACTTATGTTGCTCCTCTTTTACTACTTCAATCTCCAGTTCGGTAAAAAAAGCGACATAGGTTATTTAAAAAAAAAAAAAAAAAACAACATAACTACTGGGATCGCCTTCAATCCCAAGTCTGGAATCGATTTCGATTGATTCCAGTGTTCACGAATTTGTTTAGATGCTTAAATGAAGCCATTGGAATGAATTAATTGTTGTTTCAATATGTTTATTTAACTGTTCAAATTTTTACATAGTTTTTTTATAATATGTTTATTTAACTGTTCAAATTTTTACAAAGTTTTTTTATATAGTAGCAACACGGTTTTTTTCTTATGTACTATTTAACGTTATTCTATGTCTATTTTCACTATATTACTTGCACTTTTTCCCCAAAAGGCTTAAGCATTGCTTCTCAGGCATGAAATTGCCTAATGAATGCTTTCGTGTTTTGAAACATTGTTCAGAATACATGATAAACGTTAACCATTTCCAGAAACCTTAGCATGCAACGAAAACATTTTATTCTGCAATTAAGCGTCTTCTTTGTCATCAATTTAAGAAACAAGTGTTGGAGCAATGAAAATTACCCAACTTATAGTGCATAGTTGTTTTGCGGACACATACGATAAGATGGTCGCTAATGTGAATATTGAATAATTTAATTAGGAGTGCGTCAATATCAATTTGAAGTGTTGAACTTCGATAATACAAATACACTTTTGACACTGAATTCAACATGATGCAAGTGGTTGATGAATTGATAATTCAAACGTCTTTGCTACTATGATGATAAAATTTAACCATCTAACAGAAGATTTGTTAATGCTAAGAAATCAAATGTGTGTAAACACTTTGTATATGCCTGCATTAGAATTTATTTCATAAATCAAACATTAGAGAAAGGTTAGAATGAAAATAAAATATTGATTTTTGACAATTTTAGGTCAAGAGTGGCCTATTTCAATCAATTTTCTAGAAAGGAATATTAACATGTTTATTTTGCATCAAGTTATTGCCACACAACTATAATTTGATCAAACAAAGCCTTAGTAAAACTAGGAGCTTTGATTAAAATTAAAGTTTGGACAGCAAACTAAATGAAGAAAAATTGTTCCACATATCATTGAAGTATACAAAACGCAAATTTCAGCATTATATCATAGACCAATTTTATCTCATTGAACACCGGATATCTATTTAAAATAACCTTACCTCGTTGAACGTCAAACACAGGTTATATGGGTTACCAAATTTACCGTCATCGTATCCATGTTCACAAACGAGGCTCAGTGATTCTTCTAATAATAATTCATCTTGATGGTCATGGCAAAGACTTGATACTACCATCAACCAATACTTGCTTATATTGTTATTCTATTGTTGAAACCGTTGTGATTAATCCAATTCAAGACAACTCGAATCCGATATCTAAACCACAATGCGCTAGCGGAAGACTAGATCGTTGTTAGACTTGCAAAAACAACCAAAGCAATAACTCTAGTCACAAAACCAATATCAACCAATCACGAACAATCCAAATCTCAACCACACGGAAGAAACTAATGACAAAGTAGCAAAAATAAATCATACAAGGATTTATAGTGGTTCCACTAACATCTTGTTAGTGTACATCCACTTTGGAGAGAGTATTTTATTACCACGATGAAAGGAATACAAGAGATTGATCCAATAATCATTATATTTCAATATAGAAAAGAGTTTGAGGAGAATAGAATTGAAGAATTGGAATTAGGCTATAAACCATAATTCTCCCTTGAGAATAAACCCTTGATCCCAAATCAAGTCTTCAAGCTCATCCCACTAACACTTCAAAAAAAAGCTTATATAGGGATAAACCAATTACCCAAATTGCCCATGTATCTTCACAAATCAACTTACAAGGTTTTCAGCCCGAAATAGCCTAATTCAATATTCAGACGTCTGTCGCGGGAGGTGACAGACGTTTGTCCCTCCCAGGGAATTATTTGGGTTCCAGCTCTCAGCTCAGACGTCTGTCGCATCCATGACAGACGTTTGTCCCCCTCTCAGACGTCTGTCGTGGGGATGACAGACGTCTATGGAAACTTTCGGGAAAATCCCCCTGTAGTGACAGACGTCTGTCGTCCCATACGACAGACGTCTGTCGCACTGTACATAGAACAACTTATTCATTTCAGCTCATATCTTCCTCGTACGTACTCCGATTTGCGAACGATTTCCTCCTATGCGAAGCTATCTTCGACCACTTCAATCTACCATATAGTACCGCATATTACAACACTCCACCTCGATACTATAACCATCTCAACTCCAAACTCCAATGCACCCAAGCATTTTCTTCTACCTTCGACCAAGCAAACTTGAATGTTTCCCCAATGAGCTCCGGCATGGCCACCGCCCATTGCACTACACCAACGAGTTCAAGCAAAGCCCCCACCCGTCAATGTAGTGTTGAAAATATTCAAACCACAAACCGTCTCACCAAAAGACAATGTACTCGGGAGTGTAACGAGTACTTACCATGAAGATAGATTTCCAATCTCTCACCGCTATTCCTTTCCATCAGCACAAAATCACTCTTTCCACCTTGTGCCACCCCGTGGCACCTAGCAACTCAACAGATGAATTAAGCTCGAGCAATGCTCGAACTTCCCATACGGCAATGCCTTCGTAAACATATCCGCCGCATTATCCTTTGTGTGCACTTTCTGAATGTATACTAGCTTACCCTCATCCATGGCTGCAAGAAAAAACTTCCTCACCTCAATATGCTTGGTCCGTGAGTTAAATGCCAAATTCTCCGCCAAATGGATAGCACTTTGGCTATCACATCGAACATCAACACTTTCATGTTCGAAACCCAAGTCACACAACAATCGCTTCAAGTAGAGTGCCTCCTTGGCCGCTTCCACAGCGGCAATCAACTCCGCCTCCGTAGTGGATAAAGCAACTACGGTTTGCAATCGCGATCTCCAACTAATGGTTGTCACGCCAAGTGTGAAGACATATCCGGAAGTTGATTTCCTCCGATCCCTATCACCGGCGTAGTCCGAGTCACAATAACCAACCAACTTGCAACTCCTATCATCACTACCGCCAAAGACAAGTCCATGAGATGTGCCTTTCAAATATCTCATAATAGCCTTCACGGCTTCCCAGTGCGATTTCCCCGGATTAGCCATATACCGACTAACCACCCCGACAGCATTTGCAATATCGGGCCTTGTACACACCATTGCGTACATCAAACTTCCAACCGCACTTGCATATGGCACATTTGCCATATAAGCCTTGTTTTTATCCCCGATAGGTGATCCCTTCTCCGAAAGCTTCATATGCAAAGGTAAAGGTGTATTTAACGCCTTTGCATCCTCCATGTTAAACCGGCAAAGCACTTTTTTAATGTATTCCTTTTGAGTCAATCTTAACTCAAAATGCTTTCAGTCCCTTCCTATTTCCATGTCCAAGATTTTTCTTGCTTCTCCAAGATCTTTCATCTCGAATTCCGAATTCAAAAGCATCTTGAACTTGTTGATTTCATTTCGATCCTTGGAAGCAATGAGCGTATCATCCACATACAAGAGTAAATACACCCAACAATCATTTCCCAACCTCTTAAAATATACGCAAGCATCCTTGATGCTTCGATGGAAGCCACTTTCAAGCATGAAATGATCGAATCTCTTGTACCATTGTCTAGGCGATTGCTTTAACCCATATGGTGATTTCTTCAACTTGCACACCATATTAGACTTACCATCAACAACAAACTCTTCCGGTTGCTCAATGTAGATGTCTTCATCCAAGTCTCCATGCAAGAAGGCGGTTTTCACATCAAGTTGCTCCAACTCCAAGTCATGGATAGCAACTATCACTAGTAAAATTCGGATAGATGTATGACGAACCACCGGTGCAAAAATTTCATCATACCCCTTTCCTTCGTGAGAACACCTTTGCCACTAACCTTGTTTTGTACCTTCCATCATCCTTCACCTTGTAAATCCATTTGCACCCTATGGCACGGTTTCCTTGAGGAAGTGGAACCAACTCCCAAGTTTGGTTCTTCATAAGCGATTGCATCTCTTCCTCCATGGCGCAAATCCACTTCGAGCTCTCTCTCGACTCCATGACGTCATCAAGGTCCATGGGCTCATCTTGGACTACACTGAGAGCATAGTCCAAATGATCACTAAAGCTAAGGTAGCTCCAATCACCATATCTTTCGGGAGGCCTTATTGCACGTCAACCAACCCGAGTAGCAATACTATCACCCAAACCCCTTTCGGCTCCACCTTGAGTCGAAACTTCTCTAGTATCATGTACATCACCAACATCATCACCAGAAGAACCATGTGGACTATGTGATGCTACATCAACCGCTTCAACCCCACGAGCTTCTTCAACTCTACTACCACTTGGAAGGAATGTGGGAATGACTTCCTTCTCCTTTGATTCACCATAAACCAAATCCGGAACGTCCGATGAGCTCTCATTCACCTTGAATAAAGCCGACTCATCAAAAGTGACATGACGAGAATTAACAACCTTCTTCGTTTTCGGATTCCAAATCCGATAGTCTTTCACGTCATCCGTGAAACCAAGCAAGACCCCTTTGAATGCCCTAGCTCCAAGCTTAGCATTCCCCGGATCATGCACATAAACCGGGCTACCAAACACACGAAGATATTTCAAGTCAACACTCTTCCCTTTCCACACTTCCTCCGGAATTTTGTTACCAATGGCCGAGCACGGAATTCGATTTACAATATGCACCGCGGTTGACAAAGCTACGGCCCAAAATCCCTTAGACAAATCCGATGTCAATCTCAAGCATCGAGCTTTCTTAAGTAGAGTTCGGTTCATTCTCTCCGCTACTCCATTAGATTGCGGATCTCCTGGTGTAGTAAAATGTCTCCGAATCTCGTGATGCTTACAATACTCCAAGAATTCACGCGAGACATATTCGCCGTCATTGTCGGTCCTTAACACCTTCAAAGTCTTACCACTCTCATTCTCAACAAGAGTCTTCCACACTTTGAACTTAGCAAATGCCTCCGACTTGGCCCCCATTACATACACCCATACATTGCGAGACAAATTATCAATGAAAGAGATATAATACCTTGCTCCTTCCAAAGAAGCAACCGGTGCCGGAACTATCAACACCCAAACAAGTCTCACCTCCTATGGTCACACCTTAAAGCAAATATATATCATGAGTCTTAGCACCCTTCATAACCACAAGCGCTCCCTTCGAAACTCTCAAGCAATCCTTCTGGATAGTGATCTTGCATCCTAAAGAATCCAATTGCCCCAAAAATATAAGCGACTTCCTAAGTCCCGAAACATAGCGAACATTGGTGAGCGTGAGAACAACTTCATCAAACATCCTTATTTGCACTGAGCCACTACCCATTGACTTGCAAATAGCATCATTTCCCATAGCAATTGCATTTCCCTCTTTGACCTCAAAGGATGAAAAACAATCTCTATTTGGCGTCATATGATACGACGCACCCGAATCGAGAACCCATTCGTTACCCGAAACACTCATTGCTACCGCCGTCAACACATTCTCATCTACTTCACCATCCCCACTCTCCACCGCCACGGATGAAGACGCTACTTCCTTCTTATCTTTGTCCAGACATTCATTCTTCCAATGTCCCGGTTTTTTACATATAAAGCACTTCCCATTTCTCTCTTTCGATTTACCTCTTCCACTGGATTTTCTTGATTTAGAACGCCCCCGATTTCCTTTCTTCACATTCTTTTCTTTCTCCACAAACAACCCGTAACTACTACTAGCTCCACTACTCCCTCACTCATCTCCTTCATTTGATCTCTCAACTCCTCACTAAGAAGACCCGTCTTGACATCATCTAGAGTTAAGGTATCCCGGCCATAGATCAAACTATTTGAGAAACCCGTATAGCGGTCCGACAATGAACACAATAATATCATCGCCTTTTGCTCTTCCTCAATCTTCAAATCAACGGCCTTCATCTTCATGAGCAAGTCATCAAAGGTATTCAAATGTGCCTTAAGCGAATTACCCTCCTTCAGAAGGTGAAAAACGTTCGCAACAAGATCAAATGGTTAGTGAGCAACTTCTTCATACAAAGTTCTTCCAACTTGTCTCAAATACCTTTAGCGGTAGTCTCACCACTAATTTCGGAGATCACATTCTCCCCCATAGCAAGTTGAAGAGTAGTGTAAGCTCATTCCTCCATCTCCTCTCTCTCAACATCTGAGATATTACTTGGCAATAAGTGAGTATCAAATACTACTCGGTGCACCCGATTCCGCCTAAGAACCGCTTTCATTTTCCATTGCCACTTCTCAAAGTCATTATCACCAATCCACTTGTCAATAACCAATTGAGAACCCGAAGCTGCATACGAACCGCGTACATAAGGCGCCACACTATTCGAACTTCCGGTTGAAGGACTTACCGAGCTACTCTCCGTCTCCGGCATTTTCACAAACACCTAACAAGCACCAAAACAGCTCTGATACCAACTGTCGAAACCGTTGTGATTAATCCGATTCAAGACCACTCGAATCCGATATCTAAACCACAATGCGCTAACGGAAGACTGGATCGTTGTTAGACTTGCAAAAACAACCAAAGCAATAACTCTAGT
Organism: Allium sativum; assembly: GCA_030737875.1. Lineage (NCBI taxonomy): Eukaryota > Viridiplantae > Streptophyta > Magnoliopsida > Asparagales > Amaryllidaceae > Allium > Allium sativum. The sequence continues at coordinate 941,235,421 of CM060909.1, read as the reverse complement.
CACAGAACCAAGATCAACCAATCACGAACAATCCAAATCTCAATCACAAGCAAGAAACTAATGACAAAGTAACAAAAATAAATCACACAAGGATTTATAGTGGTTTCACTAACATCTTGTTAGTGTACATCCACTTTGGAGAGAGTATTTTATTACCACGATGAAAGGAATACAAGAGATTGATCCAATAATCACTATATTTCAATATAGAAAAAGAGTTTGAGAAGAATAGAATCGAAAAATTGGAATTAGGCTATAAACTCTAATTCTCCTATGAGAATAAACCATTGATCCCAAATCAAGTCTTCAAGCTCATCCCACTAACACCTCAGAAAATAGCTCATATAGGGATAGGCCAATTACCCAAATTGCCCCCGTATCTTTACAAATCAACTTACAAGATTTTCAGCCCGAAATAGCCCAATTCAATATTCAGACGTCTGTCGCGGGAGGTGACAGACGTTTGTTCTGTCGTGGGGATGACAGACGTCTGTGGAAACTTTCGTGAAAATCCCCCTGTAGTGACAGACGTCTGTCGTCCCATACGACAGACGTCTGTCGCACTGTACATAGAACAGCTTACTCATTTCAGCTCATATCTTCCTCATGCGAACTCCGATTTGCGAACGATTTTCTCCTATGCGAAGCTATCTTCGACCACTTCAATCTACCATATAATATCGCATATTACAACATTCTACAAATACTAATGGGTTGTCTAATTTAAGAAGATAATATCATAGTCTGCATCTACCGCTTGCAGCTTGCTTATATGATATTGTGATGAAAATCAAGGTTAAGCATATAAATCACTTCCAGGTTTTATCATGTTTGTTACCTCACATTTTCGTGTCTTATGTCCGAATCAGGATAGATCACTGGAGAAGCTGATTTTTGCAACCGAAATTACATTTATGTTCTACTTAGGAGAAAAACAAACAATCCTCAATAAATTGTGAATATACAAGAATGTTACTTTGTTAACAATACCAAACACTAAGTGCATATATTTGTAGTATATTGGAATAGTAATCTCTCATTGAACATTTAAGCTAAAATTAATTTGCTTAAAAAAATGTAAAGGTACAATCAAACACATCCATTATTGTTTGTGCATCCCTGGCTAGCCTTTTATTATTTCTTTCTTTATTTACATTCAACACGCTGATGGTTCCCATACACCAGCCTAAATTGCATATCTGATGTACATTATTGCACCAAACAATTATTAAGAACATAAATAAGAGACTATCGGTAGCCCTTTTTTGCTTTGAACAATACAAGTAAATGACACACAGTTAGACATACATGTAGATGACAAAATTTGTATAACTGCCTTTGGCAAAATAAACCTAGTAAAACATTTTGAGAGCATGTGCCGAGATATGCACAAGTTAAATGCATGTATAGGACCATAGATGGACAAAACTCAAAAGATCATGCACCCTGTACGAGATTTATTGAATGGAAAAGGTTGTTCGAGCCTCAAATTATACAAAGACTAACATCAAAAATAAAGGTACCTGCTAAGTACGAGTAGCTTCTTTATGTGTTGCGGAAAGCATCAGTCTGATGTGATGTACTGCAATACCAATGTCAAACCTGTTCATCAAATGACTTTTCAGCTTCTATATAGAAGAACATGAATTCAGTAACAAAAGCACCTCTTTAAACTCTAGTACTTGCTAAAACAAAATAAGGCTAAGAAACGGTTGGTTGAGTGATCTAATACGTTTTATTAAGGCTCTAGTCTCAAGCGGCATGAGTTCAAATTCCACAGCCATCATTCATATTTTGGTTCCACAGTCAAGTGACTTAGGACTGTAAATTCGGGCTCTGATTCGAATAATCCCACTGCCTCGTTGTTTTTCTATCATTATTAGATTGCCAAATAACCACTTACAATTTCCACTTTTCATAATAGAACATTAAATGAAGATTTACTCAAATAGCACCTCCTTTAACCTCGCTCACAAAAGAAAAGAAAACCTGAAATTACAATATACTTATTTTTATAAGTGATGGCTTGACTGAGTGATCTGATGCCCTAGATTTAGCTTGAATGGGTATGTGTTCAAACCCTTAGCCATCAATACATTTTGGACTCCACAGTCAAGAGATCTAAGGTGCTAGATTAGGCAAAAATTTGAATGTACCCACTGCCACCATCCCTCTTTCATAACTATCAAATTGCCAAGCCACAAGGTTAAAATTCAATTTCATTCAAAGTCACCATACCACATGATTTTTGTAGATTTAGTAAATTATAAAGGTCAAGCTGCTATCAACAAGCCAGGAGCAACTGCTTTATCTGAAGCTACACATTCATATGCTTCAAGCAATATTATTTGTATCAATACAATCATATCTGGCCTAAGCGTAATATACTCAATCCTAAGTGAAAATGTGTATCACTGTGCTTAAGGTGAATTTTCATGTAATTTTTACTATGTTCAGATAAATTAGCTAATCATATGTTTATTACTGATGTCGTTACAGATTTGCTGAAAGTTAGTTGAAAGCATCTTGCACAATTCATTAAAACGTACTATCCATGAACAGACTATAACAACTATGAAAAGGAAAAAAGAACAAGAAAAAGGTTAGGAAAAAAAGACACTGCTGAATATAGCGATGTAACAGCATAATCACGCAACAGAACTAGAATATCGCGTAGTAACGTCAGTAATTAACGTTCTTGGACCATAACAATGATTAGAACGACAAATTCCTAGCAGTGTTCACAAAATAACAATTAACTAAATTACGCAATCACACTATCAAATATTACTTCTACGAGAAAGAGAAAGGAAGATTAGCACGAAACCTGCGCTTCCAGTTTGATGAAGAAGACAATGCAAGTTTTTTCTTCTTCTTCCGAGATATTTTGAGGAAAAGGGTTCAGCTAGGGTTTGAATGAACGGCTTTAGAAAGCTCAAAAGACATAATCAAAGTGTGAGATTAATGAATGCTCACCAACGAGGGATGATGCACCACCCATGGGTTCTTGCGTATCATTCAAAGCGGCTGCTCCGTGCGTCTTGTTTTATTCTTGCTTTTAATGACGCGATGACATGGAGTTTATATATAAAGAAAAGGGTTAAAAAACGGTATTTTTGATGATTATAACTTTCAAACACTTGTAAATACACTGCAGTTAGTTCTATGGATGAAGCGGTGTCTGTTCATTCGTTAGCAAATTATGTTTCACAACTTCACACGCTAAATAAGGAAAACATTTAAAATGTTCGACAATTTACGGAAAACTTTTTCTATTAAAGGCTGGGTTTAATGTAAAAATTATTTGTATTCTAGTGTAAATATAATTTTATTTTATTTTGTAACAATTAATCATTAAATACTAATCATTTACTATTAATAAATAATAATTACTAATTAATATGTAATGATTTACGTAATACTAATGATAGATTGAAATACATTAGTATATAAACGTTCAGCCGAAATACAACATTAAAATAATACATAAATCGATGTCGTCCTGCACCTACCAAAATGTTTTTAAGTTCATCATGTGTTACAACAATCTGTTATGTATTTGATGAACTTGCATCACCATGACTGCGTTGAACGTGTTCGCTTCAATTTCCAACATAATTCTGTGAAACTTCTGAATTAACTATTTTTTCAAAATTAAAATGTATACCATTGAATTTTCTACTGAAATCATGGATAGAATGGTTTGTCATAACAAAATTGCTTGTTTTACGAGAATATATGTCATTGTATCTCATATCGGGTGATGTAGAATGATTGTTAGTTGTTGTAAAGAAATAAAACATCATAGAATATGTCGTATATCTGATATCGGATTGGATAAAATATAAGTGTGGAATAATTCCCTAGGATTCCTAGCGCAGCGCATTATAGAAATAAGGACAACAATGTAGTCATATCAGTTACTTGCACAAAGCAACGACTTGGAGAATGACATGACCAGGTAGGGACACCACGCAGTATAGTGGAGGGAAGTAGGAGGTTTGGGTAATCGGATGACGTGGAAGTGTATGGACGAAATCGCAAAAGAGGGCTTTGGTGGCAGAGAGGTTCAAATATGGAATAGATCTGAAAAATTAGGGTTTAGTGGTCACCTACGCAGGTGGAGGCAAGTCAGATTAGAAGAGAAAGTGAAAATTGATGAATCGATGAGCGTGGATGGGAAGAGAAGGTGATAGCAGAAAAGAAAGACGTTTTTACTTGTCGCCTTTAACAGGCGACATCATCAAACCAACCTTTTTTTTATGTTGTTTCAAGTTTTCAACTATCGACTACAATATGCAACAACTATTCCTCTATCCAACACTGCACCTGGCCCAATACCATAGTTGTTTCTATATATTATCAACCCCTCATTCTCACTCAGAATGGCCAATGTCGATGCATAATGAATCTATCTTTTAGACCTATGTAGTTAAAACCCTGCTAAGGTGTGACATGAAGGGTTCAGGTGGCGACAGGTGGCGACTTTGGAGGCGAAGCAGCTCTTACAGGTAGTGTGTAACATCCCATATTTTTACGGTATTATAATTAATTAATTTAATTATTTAAAAAGTGATTTAGAGATTTAAATAAATAATATTGAATTATTAATTAATATAATTAATAGAATAATATATTTAATTATGAAATAATCAGAATATAGCTGAAATGGCAATATTGTGTGAATTGGATTATTTATAATATTTAATTTAGTTTAGAATTGAATTATAATAATGAATATATTATTTAAACGAAGTTTGAACGTATAAATATATAATAATTATAATCGAGCCCGAAATGGCGCGGTAGTTCGTAATTTGGCGATTCGAACTTTAAACGAATATATAGAATCCATTTTAAGTCAGATTTGTGTAAAACAAGAAACGTGCGGAGCTGGTGAATTATATTTTTCTAATGGAAGAGAATATTCGAGATTTCGTCGTGTAGATTGTGAGTTATGTCCAAATCAAATTTTCGAAAGTCGCTATGGAATTCCTTTATAATTTATAACGATTTATTTATATTATAAATGGATTTTTCAATATAAATTGAATACTGACTTAATCTGGATTCGAAATGTCAAGTTATAAATTCAAATAGGAATATTTTGAAGCTGTATTATATTCCATGTGAATATATACGATAATATTAATTTATTAATATTAAATTTAATTATTTTTAAATATATTAATATTTAAATGGGTTTATTTAGAGCTTTAAAAATAGCCAGTTTTGCAAACAAACTCCATTTTCGACGAAACTAATTTGGTTGGATCTAAAATATTAAATTATTGTTAGATTTCAATTTTCGCGATTTTTGGAGTCAGTATGTGATCATACGGGATTTTAATGTGAAAAACAGTAAATAATTTGACTTTAAAAATATTTTGTATGAGCAAACGGACTCGGAATCCGACTAAACAAGTTTCGTTGGGTTCGTAATGTCGAACTGTAGTTGTGTGTCCATTTTCGTCTAATTTGGATATGTTATGTGATCATACGAATTTTTAAATGATAAAAGAAAACAATGACTGATTTAAAATTCAATATAAAATGGAATAAAATATTATTTGAATCTCCCTATATATACCACTACACTTCTCTAAACCCTAAACTATTTCATTCTCTGGTCAAACGAAATCCGCCACTCTCGTTCTTCATTTTACAGTAAAATGTTCACCTTTGAAAACCAAAAACAATTCAAACAAACTTATATAAATCGTGAAATATAGATGTATGAGTTGCTGATAGTGTGCTCTTCAAGTGGGTATAAGTTTTAAGGGACTCGATGTTGCTTTGGATTGATGGAAAATTTCCAGTGTTAGTCGAGGTACCTAGGGTTAAAAATCGTGAGTCCTATATGCTTTTATTCAGGGTTTCGAGCTCAGTTTTGGATTGAGGACAAGTTGTAGTGTTTGTGTGCAAAGTTTAAGGGTGAATGGTTGAAATAGATGTCGATCCGTGTATAAGCAGCGCTCGAGATTTCTTGTTGTCGCGATGTACCTGATGGCGTCGAGTTCGACGTGAAGGTGATAGAGTAAGGGGGTTCAGGGAGAGATGAACGACGGAGTCAACGGTTGTTGGAATGGTGGAGTATTAGGTGGGATTTGTGGCATGCGAGTTCGTTAATGGTCTAGGAATGGAAAAATAGGAGCAGCAGCGTTGAAATGGAATCAAGGAAGAAGGGTATCCTGGAGCGGGTAAAATCGAGTTGGGCTCGGTGGAGTATTATTTCAATTGCGCCAAAGATTGAGTGGGCCAATATAGTATATAATTAAATTTGTTTATTCAAGTTAAATAACATATTATATTCTAAATTGAATAACTTATACATATGTTACCCAAATTCAGCGAAACAAGATCCATTAGGATCGTATGGACGACGGCTACACATTGGAACTGATAGGGAGTGAATTGGAGCTCGTTGCAATTTACAGCGAAATAAACTGTCTGTTTGAATCAACCGACAGCTATCGTTATTTAACGATGATCGTCTAATGTGAGTAAATCTCACTGATCTGTCCACTTTATATTTTTATAACGTATTCTTAGAATTGATGAATGTTGGTTAATTGTTGTGTGTTGATTGTTTGGTTTATTTGCAAATGGATTGATTGAAAATATACGTAACAATATATATATATATATATATATATCGTTAATTATATATTGATTCTGTTTATCATAATATTTCATGTTGAAATGAAATTGATGTTATATTGTATTGTTTAACATCTGTGAATGCAGGGAAATAGGTTGGAGGGATCCAACTTGATTCCTCAACATCTATTTTACTGTTTTCATATATTGTGATATATGACTGAGTATATAATCTGTTATTGATTATGTGTGTTTGGATGATATTGATCATTGTCATTTGATATTTTAAATACCATAAGAAACCCTGGGATGTAAAAAGGAAAATTTCAATGTGTATATTGAAATAAGAATATTATTTAAAATCAGCAGATTTTATAAAAAGGGAAATTTCAATGCATATATTGAAATAAATTATTATATAAAATCAAGGGATTTTATAAGAGAGATTTCAAGGTGAATATTGAGATAAAGGAATTTTATAAAGTCAACAGATTTTATAAAAGGAAATATTTGAAAAAATAAATAGAATTATAAAAAGCGGATTTCGAGATATAATAGAGATATGAGTAGATTTATTTAAAATAGATATTAAATAAAAATATGTTTTTAACAAACAAATTGAGAAGACTGATTTTTAAATAATGTTTTTAAATTAAGGAAAATATTTATCATTTGATAAATAAAGATATATAAGTTTGAACTTATATAAAGAAGTAAACAGATAAATGGAGCAGATTAATTTATAAATAATATTTTATAAATTAAGTAAAATATTTATCATTGGATAAATGGAATATATAAGTCAGAACTTATATAGAGAAGTAAGAATCAATTTTAACATCGATATTTGAAACTGAATATGAATGTAGTGTTAACAAGACTTATTAATGGAATTATTAAAGTGTTGAATATAAAATAAGATTTTATATGAATTGTTTATAAATAGAAGTATAAATAGAATATTTAAAATAAGATAATATTTTAGATACGAAACCAAACTGTTTTAATTCTATAAAGAATATATTATTCATATTGAATATGAATAATGGATTAAGGCAAGTATTTTTGCAAAGAAGAAGATTATAAAAGAAATGTTATTCATATTGAATATGAATAATGGATTAAAATAAATGTTTTGAAAATAAAAACATTTATAAAGAAGATTGGATTTTTGAAATAGGAATTCAAATAGAAATGAAATTTCAAATGGCTAGGAATAAATAACTTGTTTAATAATAAAAACAAGAAGTGTGATTTATAAACAATGTTTATAAATAAATTAAAAATAATTATTAGTGGATAATTTGGATTGTAAATTCAGCAGTGAATACTGAAGGAGTTAATCGAATTAGTTATTCAAAGGGAGTTAATCGAATTAGTTATTCGAAGGGAGTTAATCGAATTAGTTATTCGCAAAGAATTAATCGAAATTATTTATTCGAAATAGATTTAAATCGAATATAGTTTATTCGAAAGAGAATTATACATTGGGATTCGATTATATCAAATGTAGGAAGGTACTATTTACTTTCCGTTTTTAAATCAAGATTCGTTTATTTATTTAATAAATTATTATTATTCAATTTAAGAAATAACAGTATAATTTGGAGTTAGATAATATCGAAAGTAAAGATTATAACGTTATCGTTATAACCAATGTTTTATAAAAGAACAGGATTTATAATCTGAATCCGGGAGTTGCATAAGCAATGATTCGGTAAAAAGATAAGAAATAGAGTTAAAGAAATTAAAAACTTACTAGAGATTAGTTAAGTTGAATGATTTCTGGGGTATCGATCTGATGTTGGTTTCGGCCTTCGGGTTTAATACTTAGGGAATCGTTCTCTTACTAATTTAGGGTTAGAGACTGATGGACGTGAAATGATAGATGAGCGTGAATAAGAAATGGAAACGTTTTCCAATGTTAATAAGGTATATTTTCTAAATTTAGAAAATAAGAATTAATGGAGATATGGAAATGGGTAAGTGAATAAATTAATGATGAATTAATTTAAAAAGAGAAAAAATTGATTGATGATTGATCGTTAAGATTTCCATTTGGAAATACGACCGTTGTTGTACACATGTTTTTCTTTAATAGTTAAATCACCGACTATCAAAATTTTGACCATTTTTCCGTCGTTAATATGAAGAGACCAAGAGCAGATTCATTATCTGAAAACCACTCTATATAGGCGTTAGCATGGTGAATCAAATATGATGAAGATAATTGAAGACGGAGTTATGCAAGGGTTGTTCTGGCGATCCTAGGTAGAAATTGCATAAGATGGATTTACAGAATAGTGTCTTCAGTTTGTCCAGTCCCAGGACAACCTGTATGGAAGAATGTCTGACAGAGTATATTTAATAGATCGCGTAAGTTGATCTCTTCAAACGTACTTACGTTTGGTGGCGGAGGAATTCGTTTCTCTTAGCTGCTTACCCGTGGTATGTTTCTAGAAATCAATTTGTGATATGGCGGGTATGACGATGTGACATTCAAAGTGAAGAAAGGCGTGGTTTGTTTTTTTTGAGCAAAAAAATGTGTGATCTTCTAGGGGAAGAGAGCACACATATATATAATAAAAATAGAGTGATACAGTATCCAAATACATACACCAAAAACACAGACCCAAAAACAAGAGTCTCGAAAAGGAATGTAAGGGAAAGTAGATAGATGAGTTCCGGCAAGGCCACCACCCATCATACTTCGTTATCGAATTCCGGCAAGGCCACCACCCGATAAGAAGTATATCTACTCCCATACATATAATAAACGAAAAAAATAAAAATAAATGGTGTAATAGATCACCAAAATATACAGACACTCCTACTCCACATACATCAATATATCCAAAGCAAGCCAAGAATGATCAAATCAAAGCAGCAAAACCCAAAAGCTCCACAGCTTCATCTACAATCTGTAATCTGAAAACTGAAAAGAAAAAAATCATCAGTACTTACACATTTATATGAATATATGACTATATATATATGTCTCAATATATATACATGTATAAATGTGTGTGTATATATATATATATCTATGTAAGAAATATATATATATACTTATATATATATTATAGATATATTAGCATATATATATAGGCAGATATCCATATATATATATATGCAAAAAATAAGGACATAAGAACAAAACATCATGAGAAGATATCTAACCCTTATAACAAGGATCAGCAACCCAGACGAGGTCTATTGCATCTAAAATAACTATTAATACGAATGAATAAACTTAGATTAGATCTAACCTTAGTCAAAAAAACGTCCAAATTTCAACTCACCAAATAGTTTATAGTGTGAATTAGACATCCAGAACAAACAGAAATTTACTATGTTTATAATTAGATTATCAAAAGGTACAGAAATAGAATGAAAGATCCTCTGATTTCTCTCAATCCAAACGAACCAACTTATGAATATTACTAAGGTATCCAATATGTATTTCTGCCTGAAATTATAACGTAATCTGTGACAATTCCATTAATCGATACCACTACTAAAGGAATTAAAACAATCAAAAGTAAAAATCCTTATAATCATGTTGAAGACAGAAAAGGTAAAATAACACGAGAAAAATAAGTGGTCGACATCCTCCTCTCCAGTATTACAAAAACAACACTTTAAATCGAAAATAACATTCTTTCTTTTTAAAAGCTCAATCGTATTGAGCTTCTTATGAATGATCAACCACATTAGAAACTTAGCTTTAGGTGAAGAATTAGACTTCCATAGAAATTTAAAGGGATATAATGAAACACCAGAAAAGTTAATAAATCTATACATAGAATTAACATTATACACTAAACTCTTATCCATACCCCAGCTAATAGTATCCCCATTTTCATCCAAATGGTATAAAGCTAACTTAGCTTTTAGCAAAACCAATTGTCTTAATACATCTACTTCTAAAATATTATCAAAGGAGAACTCCCACGGGGGATCTAAATCTGCTTTGTAAACATCCCTAATTAAAGCATTCTTAAATCTACTAATATTAAACAGCTTACTAAATTCAATTTTTAGTGGCACACTAGAAATCCAAGCATCATGCCAAAAATAAGTAAGATTACCTGAATGAACTAACACTTTACATCCTAGATTAAAAAAGTCAAAGCAATTCAAAACCGACCTCCAAAAGTGAGATAATTTATTATCCCAAACACCATTATTTCCAATTAAAAATTCTCCTCTTGAATAATAAGCTTTAGAAACGATAAACTTCCAAGACGCCTTCACTTCTGGACATCTATATTTCCATAACCATTTAGCAAGCAGAGAGGAGTTAAAATTATGTAAATTTATAATCCCCAAACCCCCCTCTTTCTTGGATTTACAACACATGTCCCAATTGACTAGATAGTTATAACCTCTACAACTAGAATCACCCTTCCAAAGGAAGTTTCGTCTAATCCTATCAATCTTGTTAATGACCCATTTAGGGAATCGATGAAAAGCCATCCAATAAGAAGGAATAGCTGATAGTACCGAATTAACAAGTACTAACCTACCTGCTCTAGACAGAAATCTATTGTTCCAGCTAGATAATTTGTTATTAATCTTATCAATGATGACTATCCAATCTTCCTTCTTAAGCTTTGAAGGTCTTATCTTAAAACCTAAATAATCGAAAGGAAATTTCATAATCGAACAATTCAAAGTGTTAGCCGCTAAAGTCTCAATATTGTTAAAATCATTAATGACCATCACTGCACTCTTATCAAAATTAATTTTTAGACCAGATAACATCTCAAAACAGTAAAGGATAAATTTAAGAGCAATAATATGCTCAGGCAAATGAGAAGAAAATAACAAAGTATCATCCGCAAATTGAAGGATCGATAATTCATTGTTAAATTCCCATTCCCAACACTACCTAGAAAACCTAAACTCATAGCTCTCTTAATAATTTTTGAGAAGACATCAACTGCTAAATTAAACAGAAAAGGCGATAAAGGGTCGCCTTGTCTAAGTCCTCTCTTGGATTGTATCTTCTTACCCATTATCCCATTAACAATAATGTTGGAACAACCAGACCTAAGTAACAGCAGGATCCAGTTAGTCCATCTGACACTAAAGCCCCTAGCAAGACATAATTCACATAAAAAGTCCCAATCAATTGAATCAAAAGCCTTCTCGAAGTCTAGCTTCAAGATGGCACAGGTTATATTGTTCTTACAACAGACATTAATATATTCCTGTACCGCTGCCACACCATCTACTATATTCCTACCTTTAATGAAAGCTGTTTGAGAGCCATCAATAAGGTCATTCATCTTGCTACTCAACCTATTCGCTAAAACTTTAGAAATGATTTTGACAGAAACATTAATAAGAGAGATAGGTCTAAAATCCTTAAGGGAGATACCCCCTCTCTCTTATGAATAAGTATGACATTGGCAAAGTTGAAACTACCTAGACGCAAATCACCACTATAAAATTCATTAAATAATTCAATAATGTCAAACTTCAAAACTTCCCAAAAATGTTTGTAAAAATTAACAGAGAAACCATCAGGTCCAGGAGCTTTGTCACTAGGCATATCGCTAATTGCCTTCCAAATCTCCTGTTCTGAAAAAGGTTTATCCAAATCTACGAGATTGACCCTAGTATCAGAAGGATATAAGTCATTCCATCTGACATCAGTTCTTCTCTTAATCTTAGAACCGAAAATTTGACTATAATATCTAGTGAAAGCTTCATTTAGATCCTTCTGTATAGACAGTTCTACATCATTTACTATAATCGAATGAATCATATTATCACGTCTCCTCTTATTAGCCACACTATGAAAAAATTTAGTGTTATTATCCCCTTCCTTGACCCATTGAATGCGAGACCTTTGCCTCCACATAGTCTCTTCTTTTTCTAAAATCTGCTTAAGATCTTCTTTAAGATTACAATATCTATCTTTCTCAGTGGAATTAAGAATCCTGGACTCACTGATTTTATCTAAATCTAACAGTCCACACATGATCTTATCTTTTCTAAATCTTACATTACCAAAGATATATTTATTCCAACGCTTAAGAAAAAATCTCAACTTACCTAACTTCGCCACATAAATCTTAGCAGAGTTACCTCTATAAATATTATTAAAGTAAAATAAGGCCTTCCATTTCATGGAGACAAGATTAGTGAAACTATGATCCAGTAACCACATCTTTTCGAACTTAAAACTACTACTAATAGAAATGTTCGAATTACACGTGAGAATAATAGGGCAGTGGTCCGAATGTAAAAAAGGTAATCCCTTGACACTACAGATCGAATATCTATCTTCCAATTCAGAACTAATAAAAAATCTATCCAATAATGCAAAGGAAGGACTATCACGGACATTCGACCAAGTGAACAATCTATTATAAAGAGGGATCTCTACTAAATTACTGTCTAAAATAAAGTCATTAAATTCCTCCATATCAGAGAAATCACCTTCTCGTGATGATCTCTCTCCTAAAAATCTGGTGACATTAAAGCCCCCCCCCCCCCCCAATCCAAAAATTAGGAGAAATATTCCTAAAACTAGAACACTCATCCTATAGGACTCTCCTTTCCTCTTTAGTGTGAGGACCATATACGTTTGTGATACCCAAAAAAGAATTATCAGAGAGGGATTGTGAAATGATATGTAAAGAATGTAGCTTTGGAAACTCAAGCACCAGTCTGTATTGGTTATCTTTCCAACCAATCATAATTCCTCCGGCAGTACCAACTGCCGGAAGACAAGCCCAGTTACGGAAAAGGGACCCACCTAACCTAATATAAAAACTAAATTCTGGACACTCGATTTTAGTTTCTTGGAGCAAGACAATATCGATGTGATAATCTCTAAAAAAAGTCCTAATTTTAGCACATTTTTTAGGTTTATTTAGACCCCTAACATTCCAACTGACAATCCTCATCTATGCAATGAAGAAACCCTCTCTAATTCTCTACTCCTAATATACTCAGCATCCAACTCAATATCAGAAAAAACAAAAGCAGTATCATTGGCTAACTGAAATAACTGACTAGTAGACAGACTCCCTAAAGCAAAAGGAGTATAATCACTACCAAAAGTAGGAGACAGACCTGAGCCAAAATCCAATCTACTACCACTAGTAGTAGTTGAATTCGGGACCTTACCAAGAGTCGAAGAAGTACCATATCTGAGCCTAGCACTACGTCGAACCACTCCTGAGCTGGGTAACACCCGTCTTCGTCTCCTCTTCCTTGATACAGAAGAGGAAGCTTCACTGCTCCGGTTCAAATCACAATACTCTCGCAAACCGCAACTAGCCTCGAAACTGAAAACATTATCCGAAGCCTTCACTGTTTGAGGCATGACATGAATCCAAGATGATATACCATAACACGGACTCAGAGACAATACAAAAAATCTTACATCCATCAAACTGACCAACATCGAACCAACAGCCCTGTTCAAAAGAAACGAGTAATCACATCTGACAGAAAAACCCATGCAACCATTACCTCCATAAACCCCGACCTTATGCTCACTGACACCAACAATAGAGTGCACGTCTACCTCATATAAACCGCTACTTGCCAAAATGGAACTAACAGGTAACGCAACTACATTCTCATTGTCCACCTCGTTAAAACAAATATTGTCACTACCAATCAACGCATTTACATGCACAGAGTCCATCAGTTTTACTTGATCTATAAAACATGATCCCTCAGCCTTACCTTGTCTCGAATCGTTCAGATGGGTCAGCCTACTGCATTTCACTCTACCCACCCTAATACCCTTCCTCGATGTGACTACCTTCCGCTCCACTACTGGAACATTATTTACACCGGCCTTCACAGCCATTTCAGCCTCATTCTCCAACAAACTGAAGCTATTGTAAAGGTCAATATCATTTGCCACATACCAGTTGGCCTCCTCCACTACACTTGATACCTCAACTTTCCCTGCCTCATCAACAAAATATCCACTCATATCCCCCTCATCAGATCCTGTCGTCACGTCTAGCCCACTCCCAACAGTGAATATACCATCATTAAACCCATTAACAGTATTGGGTTCTAAACAATATTGAACATAAGGATCCTCAAGCATAGGATCACCGAAAGACACATACTCATACAGTTCACAAACATCCAACATCTCGCCTTCAAGAAACTCACCATACTCAGAGCCAATATTCGAATTGCCAGCCTTTGCATGCACTGACTGATGCTTGTTAGATCTGTTAAAACTGTTTCCATCTGTTTGACTTTGAAGTCCTACCTTCTCACAGTTAATCAATGTATTTATGATGTCAAAGTGTGCTAAAATGTCATCCAGCAGCTTAATAACTGACTTTTTATTCCTGCCTCCCCAATCATAGAAAAATCTCCTTAATATAGTGAGATTCAAACTAAATGAATATGCGTGTTCTTTTCTAGACAGCGGCCTCGGTAGTGGAGGCAAGACATCATACCTGACAGCGACCTTTCGCCATAAAATTCCATCAACCATCCCCTCTAAATTCCATCCCATCTTCAACACCGAATACGCACCAATGCTCATATCATTCGAGAAATCCATTTTATACTAGTCCGCAAGCTCAATCAGTTTCAAGCATATCCTCAAACAGTTGTGGTGCAATGTCTCCCAAGCAGATTTTCCATTAAAATTCAAAGAGCAACTAACCTTGCGATGACCAATTCCGCCGCAGTTAAAACATTGTAATCCGTTCCTACAGTCTTTTGCTAGATGTAAAGGCGTGGTTTGTAAAAGGATACGTTATGGCCTTTAGCCTCACAACCGAGAGATGGTATAAAATCAGGTAGGTTGCATGGCTAAGTGGTTAGCTACCAATTAGGGTGTATTGTCACATGATCTAGAGAAATTCCATTTGCTTCTTTATTCTGTTTCGATGTTCTCCCTTTCGGGAAACGGTTGCCGATCCCAACCGTTGGTGATAATACATTCAGTACACTCAAGCGAAATGAGTGACTAGTCATGATTAGCCTGGGTTACAAGATGTTTTTGTTGAACCTGGTGTATTCCTCTGTAGAGATACACTGTCGGAAGGTGGTCTCATACCTTGCCAGTTGGAATTCATTAACCAATAAGCGACCACGGTTTTTGATTATATATTATGTATGTGGAACATGAGATGAAAGCGTTCTGCTAGATGATTATTATATTGTGGTTGATAGACCCTATCATAATATCAAGGGGGTTTTGATATAAAAGATCATTGTTTCTTGCAAAAGGATTTTTGATGTTAAATCAAATGCTTTGGATTCTCATAAGGGAAAAACCCGTTCCGTTATACGACATGGTCTTATGAGATATCGTTTAATTGCTCAAACTGTTTTAAATGATTTTACTCATACCAGTCCCATGATTGACCCAGAGTTCATTTTGTTTTGTTTTCCCTAAACTCTTGGGTGCCCAATTTTGTACGGGCAGTCGAGTAGTCAGGTTTTTACATATATACTTGGAGAGCTGGAGCAGGAGGCTTCAGGATTATATAGCTATTATTTATTTCCGCTGTGATGTAAGTGTTATACTCAAATGACAGATTTGTATTTCCAAGTTATGTTGTATACTATATTTTATTCGTTCCACTGTGAGATTCGTGTTTTACTCTGATATTATATGTTCTTCTTCTATTCTAAATTTCTATCTTATCTATCCTCACTCTCTAACTTCTTTCATTAACTATCCGATATTTCTGATGCTTGGATAGTCGACATTGAGTTTATGTCGATAACCGGGACCGCAAAAACCCGGGTCGTTACATAGTGCATGCTATTTAGTTAGCATGTGGTTACAGGACACGGGGGTTAGATAGAAATTAGGGTGCTAAGTTTGGGTGTGGCTCTGTCAGAAGGAGGAGAGGATAGACGAATGGCTGGAGATCCGAGTCATGGTGGTTGAAGGTCGGGGGATAGGCCCCCATTATAATGGCCTGAATTTTCGTACTATTTGAGTTGACTAAATACACCACACGTCAAACCTAAATTGCATAGAAATACGAATCATTATGGGGAAAGAAGAAGAAGATAAAATAAAAACATAAATAAAAACACATAATCTCACATCGCAACGAAACAAAATATAATATAAATAATAACCTTTGGAATACAAAATTTTAACTGTATTACATATCATTATCAGAGTACAACATTCGTTAATCACAGTGGAAATAAATAATATATAGTTATCTAACGCTGAAGCCTCCTGCTCTAAGCTCCTTCAAGTGTAACTGAAAAATCCCAACCACTTGACTCCCCGTACAAATTTGGGCACCCAAGAGTTTAGGGTAAATAAAACAAAATAAACTTTGGGGCAGTTATGGCACTGGTATGAGTAAACTCCAACCATTTGGTTTGACTTTTAAAAATCCTTTCAAAAGAAAAGATAGTCGTAAGGCCGGTCCACACATAAACATGGATGGTTTTACCTTACGATAACCCAAAACATTCTTTGTATCATTTCTGATATTATAATGATGTCTAAATCAAATAAACAGCAATCTAGCAGAACGCTTGCATCTCACACTCTACATACATAGTATATAATCAAAAATCGTTGGATGCTTATTGGAGAATGAATTTCGAACTATGACAAGGTATGAGACAACCTTCCGATAGTGTATCTCTAGAGATTGAATTTCCAACTTAGAAAATATTCCTCATTTCCTTTTGAAAACGTTTTCAAATCACCTTTACTTGGGTTAAAACGAATATTGCGTAAAACATTGTTACAACAACCCAAAATACATCATTTAACTAACTATATTTTAAACCTCATATTAAATCTTAGTCGTTACCTTTTAGGAAATTATATACTATAACAATAGTTAGTCCACGCTTCTCTATTTTTAATGAGAAGCACCTATCACAATACTTTAAATTTTATTAACCAATTTGGTTCCAAATTTTACATATAATCGATATATCGATTTAAATTGTCAGATTTTCTTAAATTTTTCTATCTCCTCAAATTTTCGGAAAATTTTTCCAGTGTCTCCTTTGTATGGCTTAATCGGTACAACTATAAATCGCCTCACTAGGCACTTACCATTCAAAAAGAAAATCAAAAAGCCAAGCGGCTTGCCAAATAGGCTCATAAAAACTCATATTCAATTAAATATGTACCTTATTGTCGAGCACTTAATTTATATCCTTCCATTAGCTTTAACATGTAATCATCCATTTCCAATTCCCTTTCAAACAATTCAATAATTTTGACTAAATCGCACAAGGTGAGAACACAAGAAGAAGGTACGTTAACACACCCATCCGATGGAGAAACATGGAAGCATTTTGATCAAAAGTATCCAAATTTTGCATCTGAGAGTCGCGATGTTAAACTAGGTTTATGTACGGATGGGTTTTCACCATTTTTCTCAATTTGGTTCTAAATATTCATCTTGGCCAATAATTGTAACACCTTATAATTTACCTCCGTGGATGTGTATGAAAATTCCTTATAGGTTTCTTACAATTGTCGTTCCTGGTCCTGATGATCTGACATAAGGAATCGATGTTTATTTACAACCGTTGATTGAAGAATTAAAAAAATTGTGGTATGAAGGGGTAGAAACATATGATATTTCCCAAAAGAAAAACTTTCGTATGCATGCTTCTCTATTGTGGACAATTAGCGATTTTCCTGCTTATGCAATGCTTTCAGGTTGGAGTACGGCTAGTCGTCTAGCTTGTCCGTACTGTATGGAAGAAACAAGAGCATTTTGTTTACCTATTGGAAAGAAAATTTCATGGTTTGACTATCATAGATGTTTTCTTCATATTAATCATCCTTTTAGAAGAGATAAGAAAATTTTTACAACTAATAGACTTGAAACTTTACGTCCACCTAAAGTATGGACAAATGAGGAAATTTATGAACTTGTACAAGATTTTCCGAAGATTCATGAAACCGGAGTACAGACAGAAATTCAAGGTAAATCAACAATTCATAATTGGTGGAAACAAAGCATATTTTGGGAGTTGCCTTATTGAAAAGATCTTCTGATTCGTCATAATATTGACGTGATGCATAATAGAAAACCGTGTTTGATAACGTAATCAATACAATTTTGAATGTCAAAGGGAAGACGAAAGATGATTTGAAATCCATACGTGATATTGAAGTAATATGTAATCGTCTGTAGCTTCATATAAAGCCAAATGACACCAGAAAATCGAAAGTGTGCTATGAACTGGATATTAATCAAATAAAAATATTTTTAAAATGGATGGAAGGATTAAGATTCCCAGATGGTATATCTTCCAATCTTCGTAGATGTGTTGACTATAAAAACAGAAAACTTAGCAGGATGAAAAGCCACACTGTCATGTTATGATGGAAAATATATTGCCCGTCGCTTTCAAAGAACTATTGCCCGTAAAAGTTTGGACTGTTGTAACAGAGCTTAGTTTGTTCTATAAAGAGCTTTGTTCATCTACATTAAAAATTGACCGTCTACGTAAACTAGAGGAAGAAATCCCTATATTACTCTGCAAATTGGAAAAAATATTTCCTCCAGGGTTTTTCAATGTTATGGAGCATTTACCTATTCATCTTCCATCAGAAGCACGTCTTCGAGGGCTTGTGCAATACGGATGGATGTATCCATTTGAAAGCTATATTAATATTCAGTTAATTAAATTTTGGTTAATGAAGTGTATGAAAAAAATAATTTATAATAATTCTAAATAGGTATTTAAATCATCTAAAGAAAAAAGTGAGGCAGAAAGCTAGAGTTGAAGGTTCTATTTGCAAATCATACATTGAAGAAGAAGCTTCATTTTTCTCTCTCATTATTTTAGTGATCATGTGAACATCTCATTTGCAAGTACTGCACGTAATGATGAAGGCGTTGATCAAGATGACTGCCAAACGACTTTATCTATTTTTTTAAAACATGGTCGGCCTTCTGGTAGATGCGTCGAAGAATGGCTGAATGATAAAGATTATAATGCAGCACACACATATATTCTTCTCAATTGCACCGAAGTTGCACCGTTCGTTAGGTACTGAACTTATGCATCTATGTATACATGTATTGTATCATTAATCATATATGTAACGTATGTCCTGTAATTGCAGCATTTATGAATCACAATATCCAAACGGCGATATCAGCAAAGAATTCGCTAGTTGGTTTACTAATTATGTTTTTGATCCAACAAATTGTATTGGTGATGAAGAATTGAAACATTTGGCATTGGGACCTAAAAGAAATGTGAAGATATATCCAATATTCTTTGTCAATGGATATAAATTTAACACTAAAGAATATGGTGCTGAAAAATTAACTGACAATAGCTGTGTATTTGTTAAAGGTAGTGATGATCCAAACGACCATATACACGATTTTTATGGCGTGCTAAACCAGATTATGCAAGTGACATATTTCACAAGACCCGCGGAAGAAGTATTTTTGTTTAAATGCAACTGGTTCAGCAACGTTCCAGGTTCTGGAATCAACGTGCACCCAAAATATAATCTTATAGAAGTAAGACATACTTCCCATTATTATAAGTACGACCCTTTTGTACTTGCCAAACAGGCTCTTCAAGTATATCATGCTCCTTATCCTTCTATGAGAAAAGACAAAATAGATTGGTGGGCTGTTTTCAAAACAAAAGCAAGGTTTACATTTGATGGGCGTAATATTCCTGATGACCTGGCTTATCAAGCAGACGTCGAGGAAAATGCAGAAATAGTAATAACCGATGATCAAACAGATTTTGGACCTCTAAACGATAAATCGAATGCATTAATTGATGTATTTGAGACTACAGATGAACCATAAATGGAGGAGGAAATAGAGTCGGAATCTGAAAGTGATGAGGACGACTAACTAATACTCCACATTTTCAAAAGGTAATTTTATGTTATGACATTTCTATTATCAAGTAACCATATATTTATTTTTATGACATTTCTATGAATCTAACTCATATGTTAATTAGACATATCTATGAATCAAACTTATATTTAACACTTCTATGAAACAAACTCGATCATATGTTAACTAGACATATATATGAATCAAACTTATAATTAACACTTCTATGAAACAAACTTGTACTCATGTTATGACATTTATATTATCAAGTACTCACGTCATCTAATACCATGTTTTTACATATAGCTCGTTCATGTTATGTTATGTTACGTCATGTAATGTTGTTGTTTGTAACAGGTATGGCGTCAGGTGGCGATGAGGGTGGTCCATCGTCAGAGTTATCCCGTTCTGTGGTCTGGCTTAAGCCAAAAGCATCCAAAGGGTAAAAACTAAGTTTTTAGTATAAATTTAATTTAAGTACAATAAATTATTTAAATTGTTGTTCTAGCAACCATGTATTTTTTTTCCCGTTTAACACAGGGGGTTTGAGTTGGAGCCGTCCAATACCGTTTTGAGGATATCAAAACGTGCTTATCAGGCCCACATGACTGCATGTTGGCCCACTTGGAGCTCGATACCCGACAGAGTTAAGAAGAGCATACGGCAGGATTTTTTGGTACGTATGTATGATATAACATTTATTATGATAAGTACATGCTCCTATTTGATAACTTCATATGTATGCTATTTTTAAAAAAACGCAAGGTGCGGTGGATCTTCAGGAGACGGATTTGGATCTCGTTAAGTGCCACTGGAACAGCAAAATGACAACAAATTACAGACAGACAATGAACCCTTTAAAATCAGGTGGGAAAAGGCAGTCTTGGGTGAGCGAGTTAGTGTGGAATGATCTACTTACTTATTGGAATAGTAATGAGGACTTTCTGGTAAATTTTACTGCATATTTAATTCAAAATATTCTATTCAATTAGTATGTGATTTAGACTAATACATTTTTTAAATTTAAAATGTATACGCTTCGTCAGAGAGAAATGTAGCAAGTAGGAGCAAGAATCCGGTTACGCATCGAGGTGGGTCCAAGTCATTTCAGCATCATCGTGAGGATCTGGTATATTTTGTAATTGCACAGTTTAAAATTTTAATTCATAACTAGTTAAAATTAATAGTTAATTTAAGTTTAATTTACATATGTACATGCTTATTTCAGAAGAGAGCGCGTATGGCTCATGTGTCGTACTGGGATGTTTTCGAGCATACACATGCATTGATTCAAACTGACGACACAGGCTCAGTTTCATACACTTGAGACCATGATGAAAAGGCGCGTGAGACACATGTAAGTATAAAATAGTTAAGTTAAGTAGACTTATAATTTAATTAAAGTAGTGTTATCTAAATTTATTTGTTTTTTGTTTAACAGGAGAAATTTCAGGAGCAAAGGGCGTAGAACTGGAATCTACAGGGAGGACAGAGCTGACCAAGGAAGAGGAGGACAGTATAAATGATGCTGTCACGGATCCTGCTACCCGAAACAGACGATATGGTTATGGAAATCTAGAGGTAATACTAAAATTTATAATAAAAACTCAAACATATTCGAAATACTATTATGAAATACTGAAAATCTGAAATTATATACAGATTACAACATCTCGGGAGATGTACCAGAAGACTCGGGAAAATGAAGAAATCGCACAGCTAAAAGCACAGATTGTAGAGCTTCATGAGCGTGATCGTCGCCGTGAAGAGCAGATGGAGCTGCTTAACTAGCGGTTGGCGCAGTACATTGCCCAGCACGGTACGCCACCTTCATCTTCTGGTGGAGAGAGTTGATCAAGTTAGCTTGCTTTGATGTGTTTTGAGAGTTGGTGAGGCTTGCTACATGCTAGTTGTATATATTGTTATGATGGTTTAGACATGATGTTATGATGGTTTGATTATGGTACGGTTTGGACATGGTGTTGGTTATGTTGTTTTGACACGCTTATGTTGTTTTGGACATGGTGATGGTTTGGTGTTGTTTTGGCGAAGTTTAGTTGTTATGTTATGTAAATATTGGTTAATTTATGCGTTTTATGTTTGTTTTTTATTTTGTATTGTGTTTGGATGTATATATGGTTGAGATTGTGAGTTATATGCTCGAAATGGAGCAGTTCAGAATGTTATATATGTGGTGTGGGGCTTGGAGTGGTAAATCTAAAATTTGAAGGGAAAAAACGCCCAGATTTCCAACGGCAACCAACGGCCTGCGACGGCTTATTGTTCACTCAATACAAATGGCTTCCAACGGCCAAATTGTCAGAGACGTCATCCACGTGTCCCTATATCTAAGTAGAAAGCCGTTGAAAATTAAGCGTCGTGTGCATTGGAATTCGTTGGAGGCCGTTCATCCGTATACCAACGGATTGACCAACCGCCTCCAACGGGGTTTCCAACGGCCTCCAACGGCCCCTGGCCGTTGGAAACCCCTGTTTCTTTTGTAGTGCATGGACCAAAATATAGAACATAAAACTAGAAGTACACGCCCCTGTCAAAATGACTTCATCGTCTTAAAAAGCTCACCATAATTAAAGCATTTCAACATTGACACCTGAACGGAGCACAATTATGGATGTAAATCCGTAGAAGGTACATTCAACTTTTGGTTTAAAAAATTCGAATCAAACACAAATCAAACGAATGGAAATTCTTTGTGTGAATAATCACGTGAGACCCATGGCAGTTGCAATGGGAAGAGTTGAGGGTGAAATTTTCAGTGTACCATCTGCAGGAGCATTTATATACCTAATTATGTGTTGCCTTGTGGTTCGATGCATATATGCCCAGAGTTCATAAGCGAAACAGAGTTGTCCATGTACTAAAAAGTTTACTTTGCTTTCCATGTATTTAAAAAATTACTCGAAACAAAGGACAAAACCGAGAAGAAATCATTAAACACGATGATGCAGGTTGCATAATTTGAAGCACAATGAATGACTGTAATCATGCTATCCAAGTTGCTAGTTTTTGCCGAACAAATAAAGAAAATGTTCCACCTTATGTATGAAAGCTAAATCCAACTTGAAGTGCTAGCTGCTCCTTGTGATCTAATGCATGCATCAATATGAAGCACATGATTTTTCAGTGATCATGAAAATACACAAATACAAGTGAATTTTGTACATAAGAACAGATGTGAATATAAAATACGCACAGAAATCATAGAACTACAAGGTCCAACGGATGACGGGTTGGCTGAGTGGTCTAACGTGCCAGATTTTGGCTCTGGTCCGAAAGGGCGTGGGTTCAAATCCCACATCCGTCATTAAATATTTTTCCCCACGTATACATTCACAACTGTTGACCATTTAGATTTTTTTTCCCCATAAATATGTTCACAGGTGTTGATCATTTAGATATGCAAATTTCCTTTTTTTCACTCTATAAACAACCAGACAGACAGTTTTCTATATACAGATTTAAATTATTACTATTACCTAACCATACTGGCATAACCTATCGCATTCTACATCCACAGCATGATCCTTGATTACCGGTGCAGCTGATGTTTGGAAAAGGCAATTCAATATATTAGCAGCCTTCATTTGGTATGAGTCTTCTGAACTGCTTGCAAACTGTTCATAACACAAATGATAGAATAAACAGTTTTATCAAATATGCAGCTAGAGTCAAAGAAATATGGAGGGATCCATGAAATGCACAAACACGTGATGATAAGAACAACAAAAAAACTCACAAATAATAACTCAAGTTGAAAAATACTTTTACTGCTTTACAATAATAATTCCGCACACTCTTGCATGCACACACTAAGAAACCCTTTAATGAACATTTCGAACTTACGAGAATACCCCGTAATTATCGGACAAATCATTTTTCTCGCCTATGCAGTAAGTCGATAAATTTATTCCAATGATGAAATTTGGCATACAGCTTTCTCCTCAGAAAGGTATTCATGCTCCACAGCCCTACAAATCATAATATGTAATAATAAAAATAATAAAAAACTATCAGTTCCATATTTTAAACTCAACCCTAAATATTATTGACAAAAATGAAATCCCAGCCAAAACCATGCAGAACTAACATTCATAATCATAAATCCGAATTCTTCAAATTAGGTGCAACAACGACCATTCGAACCGCTTCACTGTCTAAAAATGCAAAGTACAAGCAAGTAAAGATATATGGATATTATTTTATAAGTCAATATTTTTATAATTTTTTTCATAAGCATGAAACATAACATCATTTTTATAAGTATAATCCAAATTATTTTGGCAACAATACACAAATTTGAATCCTTGTGTAACTTGATTATAATAATACTCTGAATCCCCATGATACCAAAATATATCATCAAATACAACTGGCAAGTCGAATGACATTCTGAAACTGAGGTTCCAAAGGACATGGATTCAAACACTCAAAACACCAAAATGAGTGCTTTGTTGAATAAACCTCCACTTCTATTTCTAATAGAAAATATTATGAAACAAATCAGTAATATGTAGCTTGAGATGTGAAAATCAAGGTTCGAGAACTATGCTTCAGTTTGGTTTAAACTTTTCAAGTTTAGGACAATTTCAGAAATTTTGGATGTTTCAACCTTTGTTTGGGTAGCAATTTTCAGATTTAGGATTAGATTATGTCCAAACAAAAAACACATGGTGCATGTTTTTTGGAACACGGTTAATTTATAAAATGAAGTAAATATACAAAAAGGAATACAATTTTATTTGTATTCTCTGTTTTAAAAAATAATAAAAACATGGAAAACAATACACCCTTCGTCGTCCCTCGATCCCATCCGTCGTTCTCAGGGACGGAGCTGGGAATTCAAGAAGAGAGGGGCCAATTTTTTTTTGTGAAGACTGAAATACATACAGCTTGAAGTGCATGAAATTACCTACAGTAACGATAATCAAATAGGACCTTGAAATTACGTGCTTGTTCAATTATATATAGCTTGAAGTGCATGAAAATACACAACAATACATTGTGATAACAGCGACACTATGCCTTTCTTTTTCTTTTTTGGCAATAGAAACAAACAAAAAGTTTCATATCAGTAAAACGCGACAAAAGCAGTTTCAGAAGCAGACAATCTAGTACATATTCTAAAGTGCTAAACCAATCGAGAACACAATGCCTGTCTAAGTCTCCAGACTTATAAAATACCGCAAACAAACCCAAAAAGCAAAGCGCATAACCCCACAAATTCAATAAAAAGGACGTAGAAAGCATAAATAATAAGTAAGAAATATAAACTTAAGGGCAGTACAAATTCATCGGCACCGGAGCAGGCACAGGTGCCTGGTGACCGGGCAGATTTACAGGAAGGGAAGCAGGAACTCCAGCTATTTTGGGAGTAATGTCGTTGAGCAGGAGAAGGATGGAAAGAAGGAGAAAAGCTGGCATTGGAAAAGTAGATCTGGAAACTGGAACAAGATTAGCGTGTTTGGCGTTACTTCACACTTCACTAACCAGCAAATAATATATTTCTTATTATTGCCTCTCAGTACAAACTTTTAGAAAGGCACGGCCCCTACTCCCCCTCCCCCCCCCCCTCCCGTAGTTTCGTCTCTGGTCGTTCTTCTATCCCCTCTGCCGTCTTCCTTTGGTCGTTATAATGACATAAAATTTAAAAAAAAATTCCCACACTCTTCTCATATCTTAAAATGAATTTTGAAACCACAAAACTTGAAGTGATTTCGTTGTGGTCTCAATTTTCAATGATTTGTTAATGAAATTGTAATATTGATTATTGTAAATAAAATATAAAATATTACATATAAAGAAAAAGAATACAATATAGAATATTATAAACGAATAAAATGATTCTTATATAATATAGGAAATTAATTGCCAATTCAAACATGACTTAAATCCAAAATAAATCAAGTTGATTGGATAAAGCTTATAAAATAAAACAAAAGTCATCGTCTTATTCTATTTCTATCAAGCTTAACCTTAATTGATAATCCTAATTTACCGTTACTTTATTACTTTATGTTCAATCTAATTTATATATTATCACTTTTATTGAACAACCGGCTAAATTCTCAGTTCTTCGAATTCGACATCTTCCGAAGCCTTCTCAAAATCGATGCCAGCATTGTCCCACAGGGCCACTACCTCCTCAAATTTCAAGGTCGACGGCCAGAGTAAGAGGAAAAAGCCAAAGTTGATATCACCAATTGTGACTGCCCATTCAGAATCCTAAAAGCATCTCCAACAAAGCTGATAATGTCTAAATTCTAATTTTCAATAATCGCGTCCCCCAACAGCAAGTTTTCCTCTGAATACTCAAGAGGAAATTCAAGGGTAATTCAAAGGCCCGAGCGCTGATTTAATCAGCTCCCGTACCAAATAATTTAAAATAGAATGCAAGGTCAAACGAAATCCTGGGAAACTAATACAAACTATTATGTCTGTGACCATTGCAAAACTAGAACAAAAAAGCTGACAGGCGTTTTATCTGTGGCCACTCCACGTGACACAACTTTATGGCATAATTACACTCATTTGAGCGCTGACCTAAACAGTGCCATTTTTAAAGCACTAATTAAATCAGCGTTCTTACATCGACGCTGATTAAATCAATGTCTTTTTATTGGGCTCTGCACCTAATATTCGGACCGAACACTATGTATTGTAATATTCAAACATGTTAAACTGTTGGAGTTTCTCTAACAAAGACGTAGATGACAAACAATATTATTTCGATTTTAATTTTTCTCTTTAAAATCCCAAGTGAAACCTTTTTTTTTTTTTTTTGGGTTTTAACTTGATGACGAAAGATACAGCAAAATTTCAAGGTACCATCCAATACGTCAAACCTTGGTAAAAATGCAAGGACAACATAAATAATCAAATAGCAGGAAAAGGCATTACTATGAATATTTACTAGTTCATTCCGTTTGTTTTCATACAATATGGATTTAATTACAAATGAAAGAATGTCTACATAATTCAAAATTTTAAAATATGCTGGATTGTAAACAATAAAGATAAAGAGTTTTCCAAAAAAAAAAGAATAAGGGACTATTTTGCATTTTGAAAAATTGAGAGGGAAATTTCAATATGGCCAAGGACTAACAGAATTTGAGACTTAGCCTTAAAAACATGAGTGTAAACCTAATTTCCAGCTTACAAGGTTACCCCTTAATACGTCTTTCATCACTTGTATATTTTCCAAGTCCATGTAATTTCTCTAGAAATGTTGAGGGAAATAATCTTTTTGTTCTTTTAATCAACTATAAATAACACCATTCTGATGCTGTATTGGCAAGATTTACAGAGATACTGTTGGTTGGATACATAAGTTCTAGTAAACAATTTGCAAAAGAGTCAAAATCTAAACAGAAAATATATTAACCAAAATATCCAAACAAATCATATAAAGGAAATGTAAAACATTACAGAGATGTTGATGGTTGGATACGTAAGTTCTAGTAAACAATTTGCAAAAGAGTCAAAATCTAAACAGAAAATATATTAACCAAAATATCCAAACAAATCATATAAAGGAAATGTAAAACATAAAAAGGTGAGAGATTAAAGAATCGACCAAAAACAATTAGCACGGTAAAACCTATAATGTGTTATCTATTGTTGAGTGAAATAATTTTGTTCTTTCTTTTAATTAGCTATAAATAGCAATCGTACGATGCATTGGTACAAAGATACTATTGGTTGGCTAAATAAAGTTCAGTAAATAATTTGCAATGGAGTCAAAATCTAAATAGAAAATATAGTAATCAAAATATCCAAACAAATTATGTAAAGAAAATGTAAAACATAAGTAGGTGAAAGATTAAACAATATACCAAAAACAATTAGCATGCGAAATTTATTAGAACATAATTAACAATATTTAGCAAACAAAAGGACCAGAAGAAAAACAATTTGGTATTCTTTAATCTTCTTACAAACCCAACGTGGCTGCCACCTGCAATTTTCTGAAAATAGGCTTAGTTGGTTTTCATTTGATGCAGTGCTACATCCATCTTTGAATTATTACACATCATTCAAACAGTTAATAATTTAATATAAATCCCTAGAGTTGATGTGTTGAAAATAAAAAAAAAAGAACATATCTTGGTGTTCATACAACACTGCACAGGCTTAGTCTTGGAGAACACTTCATATTAGTTTTACTGAACACAAGTTCTAGTGCTGACTGATTTAACCTCAATTGGTCATGTTCAGTAGAAATGTATGGGAACTTGCTTTTATTTAAGCGCATAATTTTGTTTATGATCATGGAACTAAAATATTTTCTTCACTTACCGAATAGTATGTAGAGGAGAAGGTTCAAAGACTACACGCTGACATGGCTGGACCATTGTGGAATGAAAAGAACCATACTACTGGCTTTGGCATGGGATGAGATGAAGCGTGATTTTGCTGTGCCGCTTTGCATGATTGATTGCTATCAACCCTCGAAATTTCCCAGATCTGCAAGATGTACATAATTAATTAAATCATCAAGATGATTAACATTTATGCCGAAGTCATGAGCATTCCATAAGATATGGTAAGTTATAATTTACCTGTGACTCTTTCAAATTGCATTGTTACCATGGCCAAAGACGCAACAAACCAAGGTTGGCCAACTTTTTTCTTTGTATGCATTCTATGTCTCAGTACTAGTAAATTATTATTAAAGTACTGACCAGTTGACGGTTTGGTTGAGTGATCTAAGGCGCCAGAATCAGACTTGGGTCCAAAAGGGTGTGGGTTCAAATCCCACAGCCATCAAACACTATACTTTTATCCTTTTTTACGTTGAGGTATCTAAATTTTTTACATCGCACACATGATCAGTAAGTATTTCGGGCACATAAACCCAACAATTCCAAACAACTTTTACTCTTCATCATACTTGGCTACTATATTAGCCAATGCTTCAAGGGGTTTCTTTTCCCCCTCCATTATACATATGATTCAAAGCACGATCCATGTCTATAGGTGCAACTGGTGCTTAGAATTGGCAATTCAGAATCAAGACCAACCTTTATTCTTTCTGTTACCAAATTTAGTTATCTAGAGAATCGCTAATAAAACGTCCAGTCTACAAGAAAAAAATTGCGATAGTATTAGCAAATGCAGCTAATTATAAGGAGGGCTGTATCCAACATTTAGTTACTTGCTTATCTAGCATAGAACTCGTTGATGTTTTAAATGTTGTCCATCTAGTCCAAGATTTCAATTTCATACTTGAACAAGTGAAACATCAACCAACTCCTGTCCATATCTTATATCACATTAATCTTATTCGACATACCAAATTTTCAATCAGATAACTGAGATATCAACTCATTGTTTAATTTCATGACTATTTCGAGATATATTTAATCCGACATTAGCTATTTACCTCTCTAGTATGAGGCTCATTAAATTTTTGAACCTCATCTGTTTTGCAAGAGATAATTCACACTTGAAAAGGTTGACATCAAACCTTGTTCATATGTCATTTCACACCTATCTCATTCAAAATATTAAAATTTTAGCCAAATTATAGAGTGGGATCTTGACTGATATTTTAGGGAACTTTACCAATCTATTCATGATTTGTTAGAAGATTTATAAAGAGATATCAACTTTGTATGGTACTGATGGGTTGATAAAGATGAAAGGTTTAAAAGAATATTCACTATTCAATCTGCTTTTGTACTTTCCAAACGAGGCAAGCTTTAAAAGAAAAATTAACAAGTGCGATAATAGCGATATAGGAGCTTCATACCATAGTTATTAATGGCGCATGGCGCAAAAAGGCGCAACTTCAGTCTGGAGCCTTGGCGCACGGCATGTCAAATGACGCGCGCCTTTCTGAATTACTGCGCATTTTTTGTTTTTTTTAATTTAACATATAACAACAAATTTAAAAATTCAGTATTTTTTTGCTAAAACATATGAAATCAAAGTTTTTACTATTTTGTAAAAAAAAAACATCATCACATTTGACATCACTAGAATAGAATTTCAAGCATAATAGTTTTCAAAATCCAAAATAATAATACATATTACTAATAAACTAGAATTCAGAATCCAACTCAACAATCATATTTTCCAAATCAGCATCTGCATCATCAGATTCATAAGGACAATAGATTATATCAAGTCTTTATAGTGTTATGATGTGGTTATATTTAGCGACACAAAGGACAACTGGTGAGGAAGAATAATATATCAATTGATGATATTGTTTCTCTGATGCAACTAATAACTTTATGCAAAAAAAAAAAAAAAAAAAAGTGATAAATATTTATTGATAATCTATTTGGTGCATCTACAAACTGTTTGAAATAAAATACACAATCAATTGAAATACATGTTTTATGTAATATTTTATGTACAAGCAATATTACATTTGATATCAGAGTATTAAATAAAATAAAATATATTTTCAATATCGATATATTTGTTCCTCTTCAAGGAAAAAGAACTATAGAAAAGCCATCCATCAGAACCCACAAAATAAATAAAAACCAAATGCTAAACGTTAGCCAACGCAATAATATGATCAACAATATTGTAGAATCGCCATCCATCAAAACCCACAAAATAAATAAAAACCAAATACAAGACGTTAGCAAACGCAATAATATGACCAACAATAATTTTATGTGAAATGCAATAAATGAAAAAATAAGCAAAAAACAAAAAACAAAACAAAAGGTGCGCCATTTTGGGACATGCACCTTTTTTGCGCCGTGCGCCTTTTGCCGCTCCTTTTCATATGCGCTGCGCCGCAAGAAGAAATGGCGCAGATGCCGCGTCGCGCCGTGCGCCATGGCGCGCGTCGTAACGCACCATTCATAACTATGCTTCATACACTGCTTTGAAATGAATCAAAAGAAGCGGAATATCTTCTGCAAACGCTACAAATGAAGGATTGTTTATACCTAATGATTTTCAGAAGTGATTAGAATATCAAAGCATGAAGAAAATCATCATTGATATGAAAGTAATTGGATTTAATCGATAATGTTCACATTATCCAGTCTGCATTTTGTTGCAAACATAATATCATGTTATGCCATATGGAAAAACCAAAAAAGATAATATGCAAATGATTTTTAGCAACAGAAAATGCCCAACCAACCAAAAAAGTTGGCTGAATCGAAGTTAAAACAGAGCCCAGAGGCAAGTCATTGAGTACATGAAGAAAAATCAAATATTCGTAAGCCATTTGGATGCCATCAAATACACAGCGGATAATGAAACACAAACATAAATGTCAAAGTTTTTATCAACAAATTAACACATGTTTCCGAGATTTTAACGACCCAAATTAAATGTATTGTTTAAATGGATATAAGATAAGTAACATGCTTAGTGGAAAAATGCAAAATGATATGTGAATGTGTACGTACAGCTAATAAGGTGAATTATATGAAAACACAAGATCCAAGATGAAGAAGAAGAAATGGGAAAAAAAAAAAAAAACTTCTCAAAATGTTATTAAATGGTCCAATGTTGAAAACCGATCAGTTCAAATGCTATTATTATGGAAAAAATGTGGCACACTCAAAAATATTGTAAGAAGTTGAAATGAGAGTTTAAAGACTAAAGATATCAAAATTGGAAAGCATAATTTAATATATGAAAATGAAGAATTGTACTAGACGCTGAGAAACATTAAACAAAGAGATGGATACTTTACTCGAGCAATGACTTTCTATACGTGGAAAGTGGAAACAAACGGTTCAAGCATATGAAAAGAAACCAAACTAAAAAAACGAGCAGTAACTACTGGGTCGATCAAACTAAAGATATTTAATGCTAAGCACGGACATCGACTAAAATACAACGTATTTTCATGATAAATTAAAATCTCATCTAGCTCAAACAATAGTAGAACAAGAAAAAGGTTGAGTTTTTCTATTTAAATTTAAAGGTACAGTTAGGAAAGTACGGAGATACATAAGTCACTTTCGCAAAAAGAAGAAACAATAACTATTGAATGGCAATATAATAAAACGATGAAAAAAAACGTAAATTTTAAAGATAAATCAAGAGAAAATAATTTTGCTTGAATCAAGGCGGAATGACAACGAAAATGGAAAAACGGAACCCCCAAAGACCATATGAAGTCTTTGTGGTATTACAAACAATTCAATGTGATGTTGTTAATTATTCCAAGGTTTGAGATTCCGCCTTATACACCAGAATTTCGGCCATTTCGTTCCGGTTTGGGGGTTGACCGGGCCAGAATCCACATCAAAATCCGTTTTCGCTATGAAAGAGCAAAAATAAACGTTTTTTGTACAAAAGCAATTCGACGCAAAAAACTTTCAAGGAAAAAAAAACTTATTCAAACTCATAGTTGTGAAAGATGCGCCAAGGCACGCGTCATGACACACGGCACGGCGCGGTGTTTGCGCCATTTTTATTTGCGGCGCGGCGCATATGAAATGGCGCGCCTTTTTCTTTATTTTATTGTTTTTTCGTATTTCAAACTACAATAAAAACTACAAATACTGGTACTATAACTACAACCACCATCATTCCTACTATAACTATTGTTATTATAATGACATGAAATGTGAATAACTTTGCTAATATCTATTTTTCAGCTATATGAAAACATAATTACATGAATATTATTTTCTATTTAATTATCACCATCGAGTTAATAACGTTACAATTATGTAATTGGCCGACCATAGCATGCCGGCATTTAGAACTGACGTATGTTTTATTATCCAATGTAGTTCAGATTCATTTTATGATTGTCAGAAGTATAAAATGTAATGCATACAAGATCATAAAACATTGTTGAACATATATGCAAAAGCAAATGAATGAGACTAAGAACATGTGAAGGATAAATCAAGAGAAACAACTTTGGAGGAAGAGAAAACGTTCTTAGAAAATAAGCATTCAGGCAGCTCTGAATCATACCATTGGATTGAAAAAAAATTGCACTAGTGTGAATATATCCAATGTCATTATACGATTTGTCTGCAACATAAAAATATTTCATGATTTGATATTTTAAATACAATCGAGCATTAAAAAAGGTATGATATTTGTGACACCATTGATCCAATATTTTTGAATGATATTGATAATTGTAATGAATGGTTAATTGAAAATACGGATGATGCATCTGGTACTGAAGATGAAGTTGTATTTGTCGATGATGATAACCTGACTTGAGGTGCTGCTGCAAGAGCAACAGGAGTGGAGGAAGCTAGATATCCAAGTATAAGACCATATAAATCGAGAGGTTTTCAACACCTGCTTCAGCTCCTTTATATATTCATTAAGAAAAAACAAATCTAAATGATACGGATGGGGAGGATGTTGAATCTAATGATATAGACATTAATTTGGAAAATATAATTACTGGATCAGAATCAGAGTTCTAGTTTATCAGTAATGTTTATAATTTTGGATTTAGAAAGTATTATGCTTGAAATTCTATGCTTTATGTTTTTTTTTTGAAAAATACATTAAAAAATTGTTGCATATGCTTTAGCAAATTTTTTTTTTTTTTGGTTAAAATATTAAATTTATTAAAAAAACTAAATATGTGCAGTAAATTAAAAAGGCGTGTGTCATTTGTCACGCTGTGCGACAAGGCTCTAAAGAAGGTTTGCGCATTTTTGCGCCGTGTGACATTAATAATACTGTTCGAACTATGATTCTCATTATGGAGGTTGTTGGGATCAATATTTATCATCATTGAGCAAGCGAGCTTCTTTTTTGTCCAAATGCAATTTGGGATATCAATATTATAAATATTAAAAAGAAGGATGGTGAACTATTTTGAGAGTGCGAAGGTGACATTCAAGATAACTGCCAAAACTGGAGAGACTTGCGGCCAACTAGGTTGAGGAAGAGAAGTGATACAGTAAAAATAATTGTCTGAATAAAACAATAGTAAACATGTCGATAGCAGAGATGATTATGTTACCTTTTTCTTTTGAGCATCTCCAACAATTCTAATTCGATGCAAAATAGGGAGAATCCCTATTTTTTTCATCCCCCATGCCACAACAATGTCAATTTAAGCCTAGGGGAAGAAGAGGAACGGTTATTTGCCTCATTTACTTTTTCTAAGCGTGGGTTTATAAATGGTAAAATGAAAACCGCTTACGGCAAAATAGGATCTTATTTTACCGTTTAGGTCATAGTAGGGTTTCGAAAAACCGTTTTATCCATAAATGGTTTTCAAAAAAACGTTTATAGATTATTGTTATTAAATAAATGAACGTTTCGTCCCACTAGCTGCTGGTGGAGTAGGAGAAATCAATGGTTTTTTAGCGTTTCCATCGCAAAATTGCTTCAGCTGATAGATATGCTCTTATTATTTGTTTCTGTTTTGAAACTCATGTTCAGTGTTTAATAATTCAACACTAGTTTATACTGGTATTGATGATTATAGTTGAATAACAAAAGAAAATACTGAAATTAAAATGAAATTTTCAAAATTTCCGAAACAAAACGAGATTTCAAACTGTTTTAATGACTGATACGGAAACAAAAAACGAAATTTCAAACCTTGAATTATTCACAATCAGTTTTTAAAAAACGCGAGTGAGGCGCACCTCAAGGCGAGGTGTCCCCAGAAAGGCACCAAGGTGCATCCATTGAGGTGTTTTCCCATAAAAATGTAAGCCTTAGCCTTTGAGGCACAAAAAAGGGAAAAACAATGTTTCATTGCGACCGTTTTTTTGAAAAAAGTTACCTCATGCTACTTTTATGTTACTTCTATTGCTCCTCTTTTACTACTTCAAACTCCAGTTCGGTAAAAAAAGGTGACACAGGTAAAAATAAAAATAAAATAAAAACAATCAACGCAACTACTGGGATCGACTTCAATTCCAAGTTTGGAATCGATTTCGATCGATTCCAGAGTTCCAGAGGTTCACGAATATGTCTAGATGCTTAAATGAAGCCGCTGGAACGAATTAATTGCTACATCAATATGTTTTTTTAACTGTTCAAGCTTTTTACAGGGTTTTTTCATACAATAGCTACACAGTTTTTTCTTATGTACTATATGACATTATTCTATGTCCATTTTTACTATATTATTTGCGCTTTTTTCCTAAAGGCTTACGCTTCGCCTCTCAAGCACGAAATTGCCTAATGTACGCTTTCGCGTTTTGAAACATTGTTCACAATACATGTTGATTGTTAACTATTTCCAAAACCTTAACAGTCGATGAAATTATTTGACTGAGCAATTAAATGTCTTCTTTCTAAACATGTCAAGAAATAAGTGTGGGAGCAATGAAAATTACCCAATTTATAGTGCATAGTTGTTTTGCGGACACATACGATATGGTGGTCTCTAATGTGAACATTGAGTAACTTAATTAGGAATGCATCAATATCAATTTGAAGTGTTGAACCTCGATAATACAAACAAGATTTTGACATTGAATTCAACATGACGCGAGCGGTTGATGAACTGATAATTCAAATGTCTTTACTATTTTGATGATAAAATTTAGCCATTTAATAGAAAATCCGCTAGATTTGTTAATGCTAAGAAATCAAATGTGTGTGTACACACTTTGTATATATGCCTACATTAGAATTTATTTCATAAATCAAACATTGGAGAAAGGTTAGAATGAAAATAAAATACTGGATTTTGACAATTTTAGGTCAACAGTGGCCTATTTCAACCAATTATCTATAAAAGGAAAACTAATATATCTATTTTGCATCAAGTTATTGCCACACAACTATAATCTAATGAAGCAAAGCCTTACTGAAACTAGGAGCTTTGGTTAAAATTAAAGTTTGGACAACAAATTAAATGAAGAAAATTTGTTTCATATATCATTAAAGTATACAAAAAGCAAATTCTAGCATTATATCATAGACCAATTTTATCTTATTGAACACCGGAGATATACGTAGAATAATTTTATCCTGTTGAACGTTAGGACAAGTTATACGGGTTACCAAATTTACCGTTTTTGAGTCCATGTTCACAAACGAGGCTCAGTAATTCTTTTAATAATAATTCATCTTGATGGTCATGGAAAAGACTTGATACTACCATTAACCAATACTTGCTAAAATTGACATTCTACAAAGTACTAATGGCTTACGTTTGATGTCTAACATAAGCAGATAATATCATAGTTTACATCTACCACTTGCAGCTTGCTTATATGATATTGGGATGAAAATCAAGTGTAAGCATATAAAGTACTCCCATATTTGGTTTTATCATGTTTGCTACGTCACATTTTCGTGCCTTATGTCCGGATCAGGATAAATCATTGGAAAATCTGGTTTTTGCAACCGAATTTGCATTCATGTTCTACTTAGGAGAAAAGCATACAATCCTCGATAAATTGTGAATATACAAGAATGTTACTTTGTTAACAATACCAAACGCTAAGTGCATATATTTGTAGTATATCGGAATAGTAATCTCTCATTGAACATCTAAGCTAAAATTAGTTTGCTTCTACACCTTAGAATTATAGCTACACTAAAAAGCTACAAAATGAAAAAAGTTATCAACTAAATCAGGCCAAAAAAAAAAAAGATGTAAAGGTACAATCAAACACATTCATTATTGTTTGTGCATCCCTGGCTTGCCTTTTATTATTTCTTTATTTATTCACATTCAACACGCAGATGGTTCCCATACACCAGCCTAAATTGCATATCTGATGTACATTATTGCACCAAACAACTATTAAAAACATAGATAAAAGACCATCGGTAGCCCTCTTTTGCTTTGACCAATATAAGTAAATCACACACTTAGACATATACGTACATGACAAAATTTGTATAACTGCCTTTGGCAAAATACAACTAGCAAAACATTTTGATAGCATGTGCCGCGATATGCACAAGTTAAATGCGTGTATAGGTCCATAGATGGACAAAACTTCAAAGATCATGTGCCCTGTACCAGATTTATTGAATGGAAAAAGCTGCTCGAATTATACAAAGCTTATCATTAAAAAAAAGGTACTTGCTGCGTACACATAGCTTCTTTATATGAGTTGAAAACATCAGTCTGATGTGCTGCAAGTGCAATAGCAATGTCAAACATGTCCAACAAATGACTTTTCAGCTTCTATATAGAAGAACATGCAGCAATAATTTAGTAACAAAAGCACCTCTTTAAACTTTAGCACTTGCTAAAACAAAATCACACTAAGTAACGGTTGACCAAGTGATCTAACGCGTTTTATTAGGGCTCCAGTCTGAAGCGGCATGAGTTCAAATCCCACAGCCATCATTCACACTTTGGTTCCACAGACAAGTGACCTAAGACAGTATATTCGGGCTCTGATTCAAATAATCCCACTGCCATCATTGTTTTTATATGATTACTAGATTGTCAAACAACCACTTAGAGTTTCCATTTTTCATGATAGAACATTCAATGATAAATTACTACAATATGCACCTCCTGGAACTCTCAAAAGAAAATAAAACTTGAAATTACAATATATCCATTTTATAAGTGATGGCTTAACTGAGTGATCTGATGCCCTAGATTTAGCCTGAATGGGTATGTGTTCAAACCCCATTGCCATCATTACTTTTTAGGCTCCACAGTCATGAGATCTAAGGTGCTAGATTAGGCAATAATTTGAATGAACCCACTGCCACCATCCCTCTTTCATAGCTATCAAATTGCCAAGCCAAAAGGTAAAATTCAATTTCATCCAAAGTCACCGTACCACATGATTTTTAAAGATTTAGTAAATTATCAAGGTAAAGCTGCTATAAAACAAGCCAGGAGCAACTGCTTTATCTGAAGCTACACGTTCTTATGCTTCAAGCAATGTAATTTGTATCAACACAATCATATTTGACGTATGCATGCCTTGGAAGCCTAATATACTCAATTCTAAGTGAAAATGTGTATCAACATGCTTAAGATAAATTTTCATGTAATGTTCACTATAACCAGACAAATTAGCTAATCATATGTTTATCGCTGATGTCATTATAGATTTGCTGAAAGTTAGTTGAGAGCATCTTGCACAATTCATTAAAACGTACTCTCCATGAACAAATTATAACAACTATGAAAAAGAAAAAAGTTAGGAAGAAAAAGATACTGCTGAATGAGATGTCTAGTTCTATGGATAGCCACGTAACTGCATAATCACGCAACAGAATTAGAATATCACGTAGTAACATGCAGTAATTAGCATCCTTGGACCATAACAATGATTAGAACGACAAATTCCTAGCAGTGTTCACAGAATAACAAGTAACTAAATTACGCAATCACATAATTAAAAAGTACTTCTATGAGAAAGAGAAAGGAAGACCGTTTGATGAAGAAGACAATGCGACATGCGAGTATTTTCTTAGCGTGCTGAGAAGGGTTCAGCTGAGCTAGGGTTTGAATGAGTGGCTTTTGAAAGCTCAAAAGGCATACTTAGAGTGTGAGATTAATGAATGCTCACAACACAATGATGCACCACCCGTGGGTTAATCAAACGCACAACTTGCGCACAAGGCTGTAGCTTTACAAAGAAAATTCTGTGTGAATAATCAAGTGGGACCCATGGCAGTTGGAAACTTGGAATGGTAACCTAATTATGTGTTGTGGTTCGATGCATATTTGCTCTGAGTTTACAAGTGAAACAGAGTACTCCATGTACTAAAAAAATTACTTAGCTCTCCATGTATCTAAAAAATTACTGGAAACAGGGGAAAAAATTAAGAAGAAATTATTAAAAACGAGGGTACAGGTTGCATAATTTGAAGCACAATAAATGGATACAATCATCCTACCCTTGTTGCTAGTTTTTGCTGAACAAATAAAAAAGGTGTTCCATCTCATATATACAAGCTCAATCCAACTTGAAGTCCTTATTGCTCCTTGTGATCTAATGCATGCATCACTGAAGCACATGTTTTTTCAACGATCATGAAAATACACAAATACGAGTGAATTTTCAACATAAGAACAGATGCAAATATTAAATAGCACATATGGACAGAAATCACCAAACTAGAAGGTCCAACAGATGACGGTTTGGCCGAGTCGTCTAAGGCGCCAGATTTAGGCTCTGGTCCGAAAGGGCGTGGGTTCAAATCCCACAGCCGTCATTACTTTTTTTCCCGTATATACGTTCACAACTGTTGAGCATTTAGATATTCAAGTTTCCTTTTTCCACTCTACAAACAAGCAGAAAGAAAGTTTTCTACATACAGATTTATATTGCTGTTACCTAACCATACTGACATAGCCTATCACGTTCCACATCCAAAGCATGACCCATGATTACTGGTACAGCTAATATTTGGAAAAGGCAATTCAGTATCATGGCCACCCTTCATTTGGTATCAATCTTCCGAACTGCTTGCAAACTGTTTATGACAGCAATGAATACACAGCTAGAGTCACAAAAATATGCAGGGATCCTGATAAGAACACAACAGAAATCTCACAAGAAATAACTCAAGTTGAAAAAAAACTTTTACTACTTTGCTATGTTAATTCCGCAGAGACACTCATGCATGCACACACTAAGTAACCCTTTAATGAACATTTCGAACTTACGAGAAGTCATCGTCTTATTTCATTTCTATTAAGCTCACAACAAAAATTTCACAATAAATAACTCAAGTTGAAAAATACTTTTACTACTTTACAATGATAATTCCGCGGAGACACTCGTGCATGCACAGACTAACCCTTTAATGAACATTTCGAACTTACGAGAAGTCATCGTCTTATTCTATTTCTACTGAGCCCAACCTTAATTGATAATCCTAATTTACCGTTACTTTATGTTCAATTCAATTTATATATTATAACTTCTACTGAGCAACCGGCTAAATTCTCGGTTCCTTGAATTCAACGTCTTCTGAAGCCTTCTCAAAATCAATGTCGACATCCTCTTCAAATTTCGAGGTCGACGGCCAGAGTAAAGAGGAAAAAGCCATAGCCGAAGTCATCAATTGTGATTGCCCATTCAGAATCCTAAGTGCATATCCAACAAACCAAATAATGTCTGAATTCTAATTTTCAAACATCACGTCCCCCAACGGCAAGTTTTCTCTAAATATTCAGAGGAAAATATAGGGGGCAATTCATAATCCCGAACCGATCCGGTTGCTGATTTAATTAACGTCCGTACCAAATAATTTAAATTAGAATGCAAAGTCAAACGAAAGCACAGGAAACAAACACAAATTATTTATGTCTGTGGCGGTTGCAAACAAGAACAAAAATGCTGATAGGATTTTTATCTGTGGCCACTCCACATCGCACAGCTTTATGGCACGATTACTAATTCGAGCACGGATCTAATCAGCGTCCTTTTTAAGGACACTGATTGAATCAGCGTCCCATACACAAACGCTGATTAAATCAGCGCCTTCTTATTGGGCATAGCACGTAATATTCGGACTGAATATTATGTAGTAATATTCAAACACGTAAACTGTTGGAGTTGCTCTAACAAAGACGACGACGACAAACGATATTATTTTGATTTTATTTTTTCTCTTCAAAACCCTAAGTGAAACCGATTTTATTTTGTTCAATTTCAATTTGATGATGAACGATACCGGTGCGATTTCAAGGTACCGTCAGATATGTCAACCTTGGTAAAAATGGAAGGACAACATGAATAATCAAGTTGCAGAAAAAGACATTACAATGAATATTTACTAGTTCATTCCATTTGTTTTCATACAATATGGATTTAATTACAAATGAAAGAATGTTTACACAATTCGAAATTTTATAATATGCTGGACTGTAAAAAATAAAGATAAGGGTTTTTTTAAAAAGATTAGGGACTATTTTGCATTTTGAAAAATCGATAGGGCAATTTCAGCATTGCCAAGGAATAGCGGAATTTGAGACCTGGCCTTAAAAGACAAGTATGTAAACCAAATTTCCCACTTACAAGGTTACCCCTTAAAATACGTCTTTCATCACTTGCCTATTTTCCAAGTCCATGTAATTGACAACTTATACAACACTAAGTTTGATCAACTTTTAATCGTCACATCTAACATCCACCCTTATTCAAACCATCATAAGTTAGATTCTGGTCAGAATTTGCAATTTTAACACTCACTTTAGTCATTTGATCAAATTACCAGTTCTAATTACCACATGTGCTACATCATGGAACCACCACCAAATGACTCCATATTGAGAGTCGCATTTAATGACATTCTTCATTGTCGCTAAAGACATCAAATTGAAACCATAAAATGTGCAAAATCGACCAGAATTCAACTTCATGACAAACAAGTTCTGTGCAAATGTTTGTTATGTTGAGTATCTGTTAAAATATGAGTTTTATTACACAACAGAAAATTTACAATGCTGGTACGCTACATGTATTTGCAACACAGCACAAAATCACATTTACTATTTAAAGTTTGAACCAACAAGCAACAAATGTACATAGCGCAAAGGTAAATGATATCACTGTCCTATTTTTTTTACTCTAAAATAACCCAACGAAAATTATACAAAACGCTAGAATAATAGATATGTGTAGTACGAATAACTATTTTGTACTACAAATTGACATTACATGTAAACATTGATAAAGCTAAGGGTGTGTCATAGGGGAAATTAGGTCACATGATCATATAAATTTAACTCTTCGAGTGAATTTTGTTCAAAACAAACTATATGTTTCTTTTAATTATTTTTCTGCTGATATATTGAGATAACCCAACGAAATTATACACAACGCTAGAATAATAGATACTTGGAGTACAAATTCCTATTTTGTACTACGATTGACTAGATATTTGTACTACAAATTGACATTACATGTATACATTGATAAAGTTAAGGGTGTGCCATCGAGGCAATTATGTCATATGATCGTGTAATTCAACTCTTATAGTGAATTTTGTTCAAAACAAAATATATTTTTTATTTTATTTTCTGTTGGATATATTGAGATATCTATTGTGAAATCCTTCTAAGCTCCCGTCTATATCTCACCCAGAAATTAGGCTAGCCTTACTACATGGTTATTTGCCTGATCCACCTAAATGGGTTCGACAAAACCCGCATATGCA
Source organism: Allium sativum (assembly GCA_030737875.1). Classification (NCBI taxonomy): domain Eukaryota; kingdom Viridiplantae; phylum Streptophyta; class Magnoliopsida; order Asparagales; family Amaryllidaceae; genus Allium; species Allium sativum. The sequence goes on along the minus strand of CM060909.1, from coordinate 941,192,942 downwards.
CAAATTTAGACTTGTTTCCTCTTGTAAGCATCAAAATATTTGATTCAATCGGTTTTTCTTCCATGATTGGTTACAAAAATATCAAAAACCTACAGAATCTTATTTGCACCAGATTTTTAAATCTTTCTCATCTTGCTTGACAACTTCCTTTAAATTGTTTAATGCATTTGGACAGATTGAGCCTTCAAATGTAATTTTGAACCTCTATTGTAAAAATCCTTTGACTTCCTTAAAATTGTTTCTGCATTTGGACAGAATGATCCTTCAAATGTAATTTTTATCTTGTTTGAACCTCTGTTGTAAAAATCCTTTTAGACTTCCGCCTATGCACTAGGCCAATCTCACCGTCTATCTATTTGATTAATCCGCTTATGTAAGACTTACTGCATTATCTAACCACACAAATAGCCTTATAGGTACCGTTTTGCACCAATTTAGGCATAGTTCCTTTTATAATCATCAATATTTTTTTATTCAAGCAGTTTTCCTCCATTATTTCTTCCGAAATATCTAAAACCTCGTTTTGGATCAATAAATACTCAACAAAATACTAATATTTTATCCAAAATGTCTGAATTGGTCAAAAGCGTCTATTTTAATTAACCATCGCCAAGGCGATTATTCCCTAACCCATATTTTTCACCTAGCAATTTATACAACCTACGAACTTGAACGTTAGTGCAACATATCATCTAAAATCAAAGATTTCAAAACTTTCGTTTGCACACATTGTTGCCTCGACATACCCTTACATTACAAGTACATAGTGATGTATCTAAACATTGTAAATTCTAAATTTAGAATAATAGTATGATTCCACTCAGGACACTTCTTGCATCCATACCAAACCACAATACTTCATGTATTTCATGTTTTGCTTCTTCCAATTTAATAGACATACTGAAGCCTTCATCATCTTTCTTGCTTTGGTCATCAATTCATCATCAACAATAAAGTAAAAAATACCTTCAAAGTGACACTGATTGTCATTTACCTCTCCAAATTTGATATGAGTATCCATGATCATTTATTCATTCACAATCGCTTATTCATTCGAGTCTCGCTAGCACACAACTTCCATTTCCAATCACCCAATCACCCCTCAATTTTTTCAAGGATTTTTTAACCTTAAAGATCTCTAATTTTAAATTATATTCAATTCAACCCTAAGTGGTTCTCTAGGATAAACATAATTATACTTTCATTACTTCAATAGGGAATTTCGTCACGTCGTTGAATTTCAAACGAACCTTTATTTAATTTTTGGATGAAGCAGTAATGACAGTTTGAAAGTGCAAGAGCTTCAGTTAACATATGTGAAGAAACAGAGTAAAATAGGTCCTTTCTCTTCACGTATTATTCGTTCGGTAACGATGAGTGAATGTGGATTCAAAAGTATAATAGGTAACGTTCTGATTCCTTATTCAGATTTGATTTTCTTCTACACTTGATGACATGGAAGGGGAAATTGTACATAAGAAACGTTAGTTGTAACTCCAGCCTAAATAAATAAATTTTAATGTTTTATACTAAACCTTCATTTGAGGATTTCTTTTTTTTTTTTTTTTTTTTTTTTGAAACATTTACGGCGGTCAACATAAATTGTATTCTGAATTTTTAATGTACAATCTTAATTTTCTCAATGAAGTTTATGTATATTATTTTACTTTTCAGATACCATTTAGAACATCAAATTGTAATTTCATATTCAGGTATTAATGAAGTATACCTTCCTAAACATGGAACCAAAAAACACTATTGCATAGTTTTCCAAAGGTAGAAGAGAAACAAGTTGACTAATATATTCTATTTTGTTTGTTCAAATTTGTTTTATTCATCACCCCCGTCCCCACAACTCTTAACCAACCCCCCCCCCCCCCCCCCAAATTGATGATGCCACCATAGATTTAACATTTGGCTTTTATACGAAGATAGTACAGCCTATAATGCAATTTCTCTAGAAATGTTGAGAAAATAATTTTTTTGTTCTTTTAATCAACTTTAAACAACACCGTTCTGATGCTGTATTGCCAAGATTTACGGAGATAATGTTGGCTGGATAATTAAGTTCTAGTAAACAATTTGCAAAAGAGTCAAAATCTAAACAGAAAATATATTAACGGAGATATCCAAACAAATCATATAAAAAAAATGTAAGGTGGATACCCAGTGCCGAAGGCTCCCGTACTCAAGCGTGAGGACTTCCTAGATAGTCTCCCATCTGGTACTATTGTCACGGCTTTCCGGGCTCGGGGGGGTGGTCGATTAGCGCGCGCATCCTTTCCCTCACATTATGTGAAGAGACCGGGGCTCGAACCTGTGCACTCCAGATTACCAACTGGCATATAAAGAAAATGTAAAACATAAAAATGTGAGGGATTAAAGAATCGACCAAAAACAATTAGCACGGTAAAACCAATAATGTGTTATCTATAGAAATGTTGAGTGAAATAATATTGTTTCTTCTTTTAATCAGCTGTAAATAGCAATCGTACGATGAATTGGTAGAGAGATAATATTGGTTGGCTAAATAAAGTCTAATAAATCATTTGAAAAAGAGTCAAAATCTAAATAGAAAATATAGTAATCAAAATATCCAAACAAATCATGTAAAGAAAATGTAAAACATAAGTAGATGAAAGATTAAACAATTGACCAGAAACAATTAGCATGTGAAATTTATCGGAACATAATTAACGAAATTTAGCAAACAAAAGGACCGGAACAAAAACAATTTGGTATTCTATAATCTTCCTACAAACCCAAGGTGGCTCCCAGCTGCAATTTTCTTAAAATAGGTTCAGTTGGTTATCATTTGATGCAGTGCTACATCTATCTTTGAATTATTATATATCCTTCAAACAGTTAATAATTTAATATAAATTCCTAGAGTTGATGTGTTGAAAATCAAAAAAAGAACATACCTTGGAGTTCATACTACACAGCATTAGTCTTGGAGAAGACATCATATTAGTTTTACTGAACACAAGTTCTAGTGCTGAATGATTTAACCTCAATTGGTCCTGTTCACTAGATATGTATGGGAATTTTCCTTTATTTAAGAGCATAATCTTGTTTTTGAATATGTGCATTGATCATGGAACTAAAATATTTTCTTCACTTACCGAATAGTTTATAGAGGAGAAGGTTCAAAGACTACACATTGACATGGCTGGACCATTGTGGAATGAAAAGAAGCTTACTACTGGCTTTGGCACAGAATGAGATGAAGCGTGATTTTGCTGCACTGCTTTGCATGATTGATTGCTATCAACCATCAAAATTTCCCAGATCTGCAAGATGAACATAATTAAATCACCAAGATGATTAACATTTATGCCAAAGTCTTTAGCATTCCACCAGAATATGGCAAGTTATAGTTTACCTGTGACTGTTTCAAATTGCACTGTTACCATGGCCGAAGATGTAACAAACCAAGGTTGACCAACTTTTTTCTTTATATACAATTCAGTAGAAATGCCTCAGTACCAGTAAATTAGTATTTAATTATTTACCAGTTGACGGTTTGGCCGAGTGGTCTAAGGCGCCAGAATCAGGCTCTGGTCCGAAAGGGCGTGGGTTCAAATCCCACAGCCGTCAATCACTTTATTTTTATCTCTCTTTACACTGAGGTAACTAAATTTTTTACATCGCAAACATGATCGGTAAGTATTCCGCACACATAAACCCAACAATTCCAAACAACTTTTATGCTTCATCATACTTGGCTATGATACTAGCCAATATTTGAAGTTTTTTTTTTTTCCTTCCATTAATACATACAATCCAAAGCATATCCATGTCTACAGGTGCAGCTGGTACTTGGAATTGACAATTCAGAATCAAGGCCAGCCTTTATTCTTTCTGTTACCACATCTTCCGCCACAGCTTCGTTATCCAGAGAATGGCTAATAAAACGTCCAGTCTACAAAAAAAAAAAAAAAAAAAAAAAAAATCACTATAGTACTAGCAACGGTAAGGTTACCCGGCTGGTAATCTGGAGCGCACAGGTTCGAGTCCCGGCCTCTTCACATAATGTAAGGGAAAGGCTACGTGCGCTAATCGACCACCCCCAGAGCCCGGGAAGCCGTGAATAGTACCAGGACGGGAGACTGACCTTGGAAGTCCTCGCGCTTAAGTACGGGAGCCTTTGGCACTGGGTATCCACAATAGTACTAGCAAATGCAGATATTTATATGGCGGGCTGTAGAGAGAGGTATGAAAACAAAAGCAAGTCACGCTGAATTCACAAATAACGATGCAATTTGTAAATAACTGCATTAGGTTATAACAGTGGTTCCGCATCATATATTAAACTGGTGACACCATGACTACATGTCGACAATAGTACTTTTAAAGAATGCAGTATTCCAAGCATTATCACTTGCAACAAGTATTTTATTGCTTAATTTTGGTAGAAAAACCCAAAGTTACTTTATCCAACATTAGTTATTTGCTTATCTAGCATAGAAGTCATTGATGTTTTAAATGTTATCCATCTAGTCCAAGATCTTATTTTCGCACTTGAACAAGTGAAACATCAACCAACTCCTGTTCATATCTTATATCACATTAATCTTATTCGAGATACCAAATTTTCAATCAGAATCTAAACTGAGATATCGACTCACTGTTTAATTTCATGACTATTTCGAGATATATTTAATCCGACATTAGCTATTTACTTCTCTAGTATGAGGCTCATTAAAATTTTGAACCTCATCCGTTTTGCTAGAGATAGTTCAGACTAGAAAAGGTTGACATCAAACCTTGTCATGTCATTTCACACCTACCTCGTTCAAAATATTAAAATTTTAGCCAAATTATAGAACGGGATCTTGACTGATATTTTAGGGAACTTTACCAGTCTATTTAAAGAATATGATTTGTTAGAAGATTTACAAAGAGATAATAAGAAGTTCATTCGGCTATCATATATTCAGTAATTTGTTATTTATAGATATACTTAAGAGTTTATTTCATAAACAACAAAACAAAGGGTTAAGCAGAGCGTGTTTTTTTTTTGGGGGGGGGGCCTAGAATTTCAGAAGAAGAAAAAAGAGTCCCTAAGCGGTGCATTGTGATCAACTTTGTGCACTACCGATGGGTAGATAAAGATGTAAGGTTTAAAAGGATGTTTCACTATTCTACCTGCTTTTGTACTTTTCAAACGTGGCAAGCTAAAAAAAAAAAAAAACCTAACAAGTGCGGTATAGGAGCTTCATACACATTGTTTTGAAGTGAATCAAAAGAAGCGGAATATCGTCAATAAACACTACAAATGAAGGATTGTTTATACCTAATGTATTTTCAGAAGCGATTAGAATACCAAAGCATGAAGAAAATCATCATGGATATGAAAGTAATTGGATTTAATCGACAATGTTCACGTTATCTGGTATTGTATTTTGTTGCAAACATAAGAACATGTTATGCCATGCGGAAAAACCGTAAAAGAGGAGTACATGCAAATGATTCGGCAACAGAAAAATGCCCATGTAACCAAAAAAATCGGTTGAATCGAAGTTAAAACAGAGGCAAGTCATTGAGTACATGAAGAAAAATCAAATACTTGTAAGCCGCTTGGATGCCATCAAATATATGGTGGATAACGAAACACAAACATAAATTTCGAAGTTTTTATCGAAAAATTAACACATGTTTCTAAGATTTTAACGGCCCAAATTAAATGTATTGTTTAAATGGACATAATGATAAGTAATATGCTTAGTGGAAAAATGCAAAATGATATGTGGATATGTACATACAACTAATAAGGTGAATTATATGAAAATACAAGATCCAAGATCAAGAAGAAAAAATGAAAAAGGAAAAGGAAAAAAAAACTTCTCAATAGATGGCCCAAAGTTGAAAAATGATCGGTTCAAATGCTAATATTATGGAAAAAAAATGTAGCACACCCAAAAATATTGTAAGAAGTTGAAATGAGAGAAAGTTTAAAGACTGAAGATATCAAAATTGGAAAGCCTAATTTAGTATATGAAAATGAAAATTTGCACACTAAATGCAGAGAAACATAAAACAAAGTGAACTCGAGCAATCTCTTTCTATGTGCGAAAAGTGGAAATAGGGATGTCAATGGATACCCGAAAAATCTGAAATCCGTCTGCATCCGCATTCGAAAAACGGATAAATATCCGATATCCGAAAAAACGATGCAAACGCGGATATAGGCACATCAGCATCTAAAAAATATTCATCCGCTTTTTCTCATGATTATAGCTTAAATTATGTGTATTTAAACATAAATAAATATACTACTTTATTATTCTGTAAAGTTGGAAGTCTACTAAACCATGCTAATTGCTCAAAATTATATATTATCATCATATTTATTTATTTTTAGCACTTCCGTAATCAACTGATTTGTAAAAACTTAATATTAAGCTGACAAAATTCAGTTATGTTCATTGATTTATCGACCATTGACGGAGCAGATTCGATATCCGCAGATGCGGACATCCAATATCCGCAGATGCGGACATCCAATATCCGCAAATGCAGATATCTGATATCCGAAAATGACTTTGGATGCAGATACAGGTATGACACTATCCATATCCGGAAATATCTGTTGACAACCCTAAACGAAAAAAAAACGGTTCAAGCACATGAAAAGAAACCAAACCAAAAAAATGAGCAGTAACTACTGGGTCGATCAAACTAAAGATGTTTAATGGTGAGAACGGACATTGACTAAAATACAACGTATTCCGATGATAACTTAAACTCTCATCTTGCTTAAATAATAATAGAAGAAAACAAAAGGTTGAGGTTTTTTTATTGAAATTTAAAGGTAGAGTTAGGAAAATAAGGAGATACATAAGTTAATTTTGCAAAAAGAGGACAATAACTATTGAATGGCAATAATAAAACGATGAAAAAACATTGATTTTAAAGAAAAATCTTGTGCTATCATAGCGATCGATATAGCGTGCTATAGCGCATAGCGCATGGGTTGCGCTTTTCTACTTCTTATAGCGCAAGGGTCCCTTACAGTGCAGAAATAAAGCGCTATTTTATCATAACACAACATAGCGCATAGCGATAAATAGCACGCTATTTTTCTTTTCTCTTTTTAAGGTTTGGAGAGTATGTAAAGAAGCCCGGTCTGGCCCATTTAATTTGAATAATAACATAAGAGGTCCATTTTGTTTCCTATTTAGACAATAACGTAACAAGTGAATCAACTTCTAACCTAGGGCAAAATTACTTTCTTCTTCAAATCAATTTCTGCTGTTAGAAAAGCTGAAGCCGACTTCAAACAGTTTGTTTATTCTTTATTCATTTGATTTCGTGATTGACTTTACTTTTGTTTTCTCCTTCTCCATATCCGAATTTTAAAACTATCCATGTCTTTTTTTGAGACATTTTTCCCCTTTTATCTACTTTCTGGATGGACATACAAGTTTCTTTTTGAACATACAATTTCAGTTTTTTTTTTTTCTTGGGAGATATTTTGAGCATATAGGTTTTGTTTTGTGCTTTTTTCCTATGATAACCTTTTGTTGAGATTTTTTTAAAGAAAAAAAAAATTATTTTCTACTTTCTAGATGAACATACATGCTTTTATATTTTATGTGATTTGTACTTTTCATGCATTTTTCCTGTGTTAACTTTTTTCTGAGATCTTTTATATTTTATGTGAATTGTATTTTTCTTGCTTTTTTTGGTAGAATCTCATCATAACTCACAAAAAGAATAAATTTCATCATAACTCATTAACTTAAGAATAAATTCCAAATTGTGTAAGACATAAATATGTTATATCCATCAATAATTTTGAATGTACAATATGAAATTATTAATTTCTCTTAACATAATTACATTTAACATTAAATAAAGATAACATATGCATTAAGTACGCTAGCATTGCATTTGGAGCCTTAAATGTCTTGGATATGGCACAAAATCTACAAAAAACATTAAATTTCAGTTATGTGTGATAATTTGATTAGTTGTGTAAAAAAGACATTATAGCGCGCGCTATAGCGCATAGCGCAAGCCTTCCGCTATTTTACGCTATTCGCTATTGACTACACTGGAAAAATCAAGATAAGATAATTTTGTTTGAATCAAGGTGGAGTAACAACGAAAATGGCAAAATGGAATCTCCAAAGACCATATGAAGTCCTTGTGGTACTACAAACAATTCAATGTGTTATATTGTTAATTATTTCAAGGTTTGATATTTCGTCCGATATGCCGCAATTCCGGCCATTTTGTCCCGGTTTGGGGGTTTACCGGACCAAAATCCACATTAAAATCCGTTTCCGCTATGAAAGAGCAGAAAAAAAAGTTCTTTGTATAAAAACAATTCGAATAACAAATAAGACTTTCAAGCAAAAAAAAAAAAAAAAAACCTTATCCAAACTATGATTTTTATTATGGAGGTCGTTGGGATCAATATTTATTATCATTGAGCAAGCTAGGGTTTTTCAACTAGTAGGAGTTGCAAGCGAGCTTTTTTGTCCAAATGCTATTGGGATTTCAATATTATAAATATTAAAAAGAAGGATGGTGAGCTGTTTGTGAGTGCGAAAGTGATATTCAAGATAACTGATAAGAGTCATAAGACTGGAGAGATATGCGACCAGCTAGGTTGAGGAAGAGAAGTGATACAGTAAAAATAATTGTTTGAATAAAACAATATTAAATATGTTAATAGAAAAGATTTATTATTTTATCATTTGCCTTTGAGTTTTGATCATCTCCAACAACTCTAACTGGATGCAAAATGGAGAGAATCCCTATTTTTTTCTCATATCCCACGTTACAACAATGTCGATTTAAGCCTACGGGAAGAAGAGGAACGGTTATTCGCCCCCACTCATTTTTTCCAACCATGGGTTTATAAACGGAAAAATGAAAACCGCTTAGAGCAAAATAGGATCTTAAGTTTATCGTTTAAGTCAAAGTTAGGTTTCAAAAAACTTTTTTATCCATAAACAGTTTTTAGAAAAAGTTTATAGATAATTATTTTTTAATAAATGAACGTTTCGTCTCACTGGCTGTTGTTGGAGTGGGAGAAATCAATGTTTTTTTTAGCGTTCCCATCGCTAAATTGCTTCAGCTGCTAGAGATGCTCTTATTATTTGTTTTTATTTTGAAATTTTGTTCAGTGTTTAATGATACAACACCAATTTATATTGGTATTGATCAATTATAGTTGAATAACAAAAGAAAATACCGGAATTAAAATGAAATTTCTAAAATTTCCAAGACGAACCGAAAATTTCAAACTATTTTAACGAAGGAAACGGAAAAAAAATTCAAACTTTGAAGTATTCACAATCAGTGTTTTAAAAAAGGGGATTGCGGCACGCCTTGAGGCGAGGCACCGAGGTGCATCCATTGAGGCGTTTCCCATAAAACGTAAGCTTCAACCATTTGAGGCGCAAAAAAGAAAAAAAGGTAAAAAAATCTTTCATTGCCTACGTTTTTTCTAAACAAAGTTACCTCTCACGCAACTTTTAAGTTACTTATGTTGCTCCTCTTTTACTACTTCAATCTCCAGTTCGGTAAAAAAAGCGACATAGGTTATTTAAAAAAAAAAAAAAAAAAAACAACATAACTACTGGGATCGCCTTCAATCCCAAGTCTGGAATCGATTTCGATTGATTCCAGTGTTCACGAATTTGTTTAGATGCTTAAATGAAGCCATTGGAATGAATTAATTGTTGTTTCAATATGTTTATTTAACTGTTCAAATTTTTACATAGTTTTTTTATAATATGTTTATTTAACTGTTCAAATTTTTACAAAGTTTTTTTATATAGTAGCAACACGGTTTTTTTCTTATGTACTATTTAACGTTATTCTATGTCTATTTTCATTATATTACTTGCACTTTTTCCCCAAAAGGCTTAAGCATTGCTTCTCAGGCATGAAATTGCCTAATGAATGCTTTCGTGTTTTGAAACATTGTTCAGAATACATGATAAACGTTAACCATTTCCAGAAACCTTAGCATGCAACGAAAACATTTTATTCTGCAATTAAGCGTCTTCTTTGTCATCAATTTAAGAAACAAGTGTTGGAGCAATGAAAATTACCCAACTTATAGTGCATAGTTGTTTTGCGGACACATACGATAAGATGGTCGCTAATGTGAATATTGAATAATTTAATTAGGAGTGCGTCAATATCAATTTGAAGTGTTGAACTTCGATAATACAAATACACTTTTGACACTGAATTCAACATGATGCAAGTGGTTGATGAATTGATAATTCAAACGTCTTTGCTACTATGATGATAAAATTTAACCATCTAACAGAAGATTTGTTAATGCTAAGAAATCAAATGTGTGTAAACACTTTGTATATGCCTGCATTAGAATTTATTTCATAAATCAAACATTAGAGAAAGGTTAGAATGAAAATAAAATATTGATTTTAGACAATTTTAGGTCAAGAGTGGCCTATTTCAATCAATTTTCTAGAAAGGAATATTAACATGTTTATTTTGCATCAAGTTATTGCCACACAACTATAATTTGATCAAACAAAGCCTTAGTAAAACTAGGAGCTTTGATTAAAATTAAAGTTTGGACAGCAAACTAAATGAAGAAAAATTGTTCCACATATCATTGAAGTATACAAAACGCAAATTTCAGCATTATATCATAGACCAATTTTATCTCATTGAACACCGGATATCTATTTAAAATAACCTTACCTCGTTGAACGTCAAACACAGGTTATATGGGTTACCAAATTTACCGTCATCGTATCCATGTTCACAAACGAGGCTCAGTGATTCTTCTAATAATAATTCATCTTGATGGTCATGGCAAAGACTTGATACTACCATCAACCAATACTTGCTTATATTGTTATTCTATTGTTGAAACCGTTGTGATTAATCCAATTCAAGACAACTCGAATCCGATATCTAAACCACAATGCGCTAGCGGAAGACTAGATCGTTGTTAGACTTGCAAAAACAACCAAAGCAATAACTCTAGTCACAAAACCAATATCAACCAATCACGAACAATCCAAATCTCAACCACACGGAAGAAACTAATGACAAAGTAGCAAAAATAAATCACACAAGAATTTATAGTGGTTCCACTAACATCTTGTTAGTGTACATCCACTTTGGAGAGAGTATTTTATTACCACGATGAAAGGAATACAAGAGATTGATCCAATAATCATTATATTTCAATATAGAAAAGAGTTTGAGGAGAATAGAATTGAAGAATTGGAATTAGGCTATAAACCATAATTCTCCCTTGAGAATAAACCCTTGATCCCAAATCAAGTCTTCAAGCTCATCCCACTAACACTTCAAAAAAAAGCTTATATAGGGATAAACCAATTACCCAAATTGCCCATGTATCTTCACAAATCAACTTACAAGGTTTTCAGCCCGAAATAGCCTAATTCAATATTCAGACGTCTGTCGCGGGAGGTGACAGACGTTTGTCCCTCCCAGGGAATTATTTGGGTTCCAGCTCTCAGCTCAGACGTCTGTCGCATCCATGACAGACGTTTGTCCCCCTCTCAGACGTCTGTCGTGGGGATGACAGACGTCTATGGAAACTTTCGGGAAAATCCCCCTGTAGTGACAGACGTCTGTCGTCCCATACGACAGACGTCTGTCGCACTGTACATAGAACAACTTATTCATTTCAGCTCATATCTTCCTCGTACGTACTCCGATTTGCGAACGATTTTCTCCTATGCGAAGCTATCTTCGACCACTTCAATCTACCATATAGTACCGCATATTACAACACTCCACCTCGATACTATAACCATCTCAACTCCAAACTCCAATGCACCCAAGCATTTTCTTCTACCTTCGACCAAGCAAACTTGAATGTTTCCCCAATGAGCTCCGGCATGGTCACCGCCCATTGCACTACACCAACGAGTTCAAGCAAAGCCCCCACCCGTCAATGTAGTGTTGAAAATATTCAAACCACAAACCGTCTCACCAAAAGACAATGTACTCGGGAGTGTAACGAGTACTTACCATGAAGATAGATTTCCAATCTCTCACCGCTATTCCTTTCCATCAGCACAAAATCACTCTTTCCACCTTGTGCCACCCCGTGGCACCTAGCAACTCAACAGGTGAATTAAGCTCGAGCAATGCTCGAACTTCCCATACGGCAATGCCTTCGTAAACATATCCGCCGCATTATCCTTTGTGTGCACTTTCTGAATGTATACTAGCTTACCCTCATCCATGGCTGCCAGAAAAAACTTCCTCACCTCAATATGCTTGGTCCGTGAGTTAAATGCCAAATTCTCCGCCAAATGGATAGCACTTTGGCTATCACATCGAACATCAACACTTTCATGTTCGAAACCCAAGTCACACAACAATCGCTTCAAGTAGAGTGCCTCCTTGGCCGCTTCCACAGCGGCAATCAACTCCGCCTCCGTAGTGGATAAAGCAACTACGGTTTGCAAATCGCGATCTCCAACTAATGGTTGTCACGCCAAGTGTGAAGACATATCCGGAAGTTGATTTCCTCCGATCCCTATCACCGGCGTAGTCCGAGTCACAATAACCAACCAACTTGCAACTCCTATCATCACTACCGCCAAAGACAAGTCCATGAGATGTGCCTTTCAAATATCTCATAATAGCCTTCACGGCTTCCCAGTGCGATTTCCCCGGATTAGCCATATACCGACTAACCACCCCGACAGCATTTGCAATATCGGGCCTTGTACACACCATTGCGTACATCAAACTTCCAACCGCACTTGCATATGGCACATTTGCCATATAAGCCTTGTTTTTATCCCCGATAGGTGATCCCTTCTCCGAAAGCTTCATATGCAAAGGTAAAGGTGTATTTAACGCCTTTGCATCCTCCATGTTAAACCGGCAAAGCACTTTTTTAATGTATTCCTTTTGAGTCAATCTTAACTCAAAATGCTTTCGGTCCCTTCCTATTTCCATGTCCAAGATTTTTCTTGCTTCTCCAAGATCTTTCATCTCGAATTCCGAATTCAAAAGCATCTTGAACTTGTTGATTTCATTTCGATCCTTGGAAGCAATGAGCGTATCATCCACATACAAGAGTAAATACACCCAACAATCATTTCCCAACCTCTTAAAATATACGCAAGCATCCTTGATGCTTCGATGGAAGCCACTTTCAAGCATGAAATGATCGAATCTCTTGTACCATTGTCTAGGCGATTGCTTTAACCCATATGGTGATTTCTTCAACTTGCACACCATATTAGACTTACCATCAACAACAAACTCTTCCGGTTGCTCAATGTAGATGTCTTCATCCAAGTCTCCATGCAAGAAGGCGGTTTTCACATCAAGTTGCTCCAACTCCAAGTCATGGATAGCAACTATCACTAGTAAAATTCGGATAGATGTATGACGAACCACCGGTGCAAAAATTTCATCATACCCCTTTCCTTCGTGAGAACACCTTTGCCACTAACCTTGTTTTGTACCTTCCATCATCCTTCACCTTGTAAATCCATTTGCACCCTATGGCACGGTTTCCTTGAGGAAGTGGAACCAACTCCCAAGTTCGGTTCTTCATAAGCGATTGCATCTCTTCCTCCATGGCGCAAATCCACTTCGAGCTCTCTCTCGACTCCATGACGTCATCAAGGTCCATGGGCTCATCTTGGACTACACTGAGAGCATAGTCCAAATGATCACTAAAGCTAAGGTAGCTCCAATCACCATATCTTTCGGGAGGCCTTATTGCACGTCAACCAACCCGAGTAGCAATACTATCACCCAAACCCCTTTCGGCTCCACCTTGAGTCGAAACTTCTCTAGTATCATGTACATCACCAACATCATCACCAGAAGAACCATGTGGACTATGTGATGCTACATCAACCGCTTCAACCCCACGAGCTTCTTCAACTCTACTACCACTTGGAAGGAATGTGGGAATGACTTCCTTCTCCTTTGATTCACCATAAACCAAATCCGGAACGTCCGATGAGCTCTCATTCACCTTGAATAAAGCCGACTCATCAAAAGTGACATGACGAGAATTAACAACCTTCTTCGTTTTCGGATTCCAAATCCGATAGCCTTTCACGTCATCTGTGAAACCAAGCAAGACCCCTTTGAATGCCCTAGCTCCAAGCTTAGCATTCCCCGGATCATGCACATAAACCGGGCTACCAAACACACGAAGATATTTCAAGTCAACACTCTTCCCTTTCCACACTTCCTCCGGAATTTTGTTACCAATGGCCGAGCACGGAATTCGATTTACAATATGCACCGCGGTTGACAAAGCTACGGCCCAAAATCCCTTAGACAAATCCGATGTCAATCTCAAGCATCGAGCTTTCTTAAGTAGAGTTCGGTTCATTCTCTCCGCTACTCCATTAGATTGCGGATCTCCTGGTGTAGTAAAATGTCTCCGAATCTCGTGATGCTTACAATACTCCAAGAATTCACGCGAGACATATTCGCCGTCATTGTCGGTCCTTAACACCTTCAAAGTCTTACCACTCTCATTCTCAACAAGAGTCTTCCACACTTTGAACTTAGCAAATGCCTCCGACTTGGCCCCCATTACATACACCCATACATTGCGAGACAAATCATCAATGAAAGAGATATAATACCTTGCTCCTTCCAAAGAAGCAACCGGTGCCGGAACTATCAACACCCAAACAAGTCTCACCTCCTATGGTCACACCTTAAAGCAAATACATATCATGAGTCTTAGCACCCTTCATAACCACAAGCGCTCCCTTCGAAACTCTCAAGCAATCCTTCTGGATAGTGATCTTGCATCCTAAAGAATCCAATTGCCCCAAAAATATAAGCGACTTCCTAAGTCCCGAAACATAGCGAACATTGGTGAGCGTGAGAACAACTTCATCAAACATCCTTATTTGCACGGAGCCACTACCCATTGACTTGCAAATAGCATCATTTCCCATAGCAATTGCATTTCCCTCTTTGACCTCAAAGGATGAAAAACAATCTCTATTTGGCGTCATATGATACGACGCACCCGAATCGAGAACCCATTCGTTACCCGAAACACTCATTGCTACCGCCGTCAACACATTCTCATCTACTTCACCATCCCCACTCTCCACCGCCACGGATGAAGACGCTACTTCCTTCTTATCTTTGTCCAGACATTCATTCTTCCAATGTCCCGGTTTTTTACATATAAAGCACTTCCCATTTCTCTCTTTCGATTTACCTCTTCCACTGGATTTTCTTGATTTAGAACGCCCCCGATTTCCTTTCTTCACATTCTTTTCTTTCTCCACAAACAACCCGTAACTACTACTAGCTCCACTACTCCCTCACTCATCTCCTTCATTTGATCTCTCAACTCCTCACTAAGAAGACCCGTCTTGACATCATCTAGAGTTAAGGTATCCCGGCCATAGATCAAACTATTTGAGAAACCCGTATAGCGGTCCGACAATGAACACAATAATATCATCGCCTTTTGCTCTTCCTCAATCTTCAAATCAACGGCCTTCATCTTCATGAGCAAGTCATCAAAGGTATTCAAATGTGCCTTAAGCGAATTACCCTCCTTCAGAAGGTGAAAAACGTTCGCAACAAGATCAAATGGTTAGTGAGCAACTTCTTCATATAAAGTTCTTCCAACTTGTCCCAAATACCTTTAGCGGTAGTCTCACCACTAATTTCGGAGATCACATTCTCCCCCATAGCAAGTTGAAGAGTAGTGTAAGCTCATTCCTCCATCTCCTCTCTCTCAACATCTGAGATATTACTTGGCAATAAGTGAGTATCAAATACTACTCGGTGCACCCGATTCCGCCTAAGAACCGCTTTCATTTTCCATTGCCACTTCTCAAAGTCATTATCACCAATCCACTTGTCAATAACCAATTGAGAACCCGAAACTGCATACGAACCGCGTACATAAGGCGCCACACTATTCGAACTTCCGGTTGAAGGACTTACCGAGCTACTCTCCGTCTCCGGCATTTTCACAAACACCTAACAAGCACCAAAACAGCTCTGATACCAACTGTCGAAACCGTTGTGATTAATCCGATTCAAGACCACTCGAATCCGATATCTAAACCACAATGCGCTAACGGAAGACTGGATCGTTGTTAGACTTGCAAAAACAACCAAAGCAATAACTCTAGTCACAGAACCAAGATCAACCAATCACGAACAATCCAAATCTCAATCACAAGCAAGAAACTAATGACAAAGTAGCAAAAATAAATCACACAAGGATTTATAGTGGTTCCACTAACATCTTGTTAGTGTACATCCACTTTGGAGAGAGTATTTTATTACCACGATGAAAGGAATACAAGAGATTGATCCAATAATCACTATATTTCAATATAGAAAAAGAGTTTGAGAAGAATAGAATCGAAAAATTGGAATTAGGCTATAAACTCTAATTCTCCTATGAGAATAAACCATTGATCCCAAATCAAGTCTTCAAGCTCATCCCACTAACACCTCAGAAAATAGCTCATATAGGGATAGGCCAATTACCCAAATTGCCCCCGTATCTTTACAAATCAACTTACAAGATTTTCAGCCCGAAATAGCCCAATTCAATATTCAGACGTCTGTCGTGGGAGGTGACAGACGTTTGTTCTGTCGTGGGGATGACAGACGTCTGTGGAAACTTTCGTGAAAATCCCCCTGTAGTGACAGACGTCTGTCGTCCCATACGACAGACGTCTGTCGCACTGTACATAGAACAGCTTACTCATTTCAGCTCATATCTTCCTCATGCGAACTCCGATTTGCGAACGATTTTCTCCTATGCGAAGCTATCTTCGACCACTTCAATCTACCATATAATATCGCATATTACAACATTCTACAAATACTAATGGGCTGTCTAATTTAAGAAGATAATATCATAGTCTGCATCTACCGCTTGCAGCTTGCTTATATGATATTGTGATGAAAATCAAGGTTAAGCATATAAATCACTTCCAGGTTTTATCATGTTTGTTACCTCACATTTTCGTGTCTTATGTCCGAATCAGGATAGATCACTGGAGAAGCTGATTTTTGCAACCGAATTTACATTTATGTTCTACTTAGGAGAAAAACAAACAATCCTCAATAAATTGTGAATATACAAGAATGTTACTTTGTTAACAATACCAAACACTAAGTGCATATATTTGTAGTATATTGGAATAGTAATCTCTCATTGAACATTTAAGCTAAAATTAATTTGCTTAAAAAAATGTAAAGGTACAATCAAACACATCCATTATTGTTTGTGCATCCCTGGCTAGCCTTTTATTATTTCTTTCTTTATTTACATTCAACACGCTGATGGTTCCCATACACCAGCCTAAATTGCATATCTGATGTACATTATTGCACCAAACAATTATTAAGAACATAAATAAGAGACTATCGGTAGCCCTTTTTTGCTTTGAACAATACAAGTAAATGACACACAGTTAGACATACATGTAGATGACAAAATTTGTATAACTGCCTTTGGCAAAATAAACCTAGTAAAACATTTTGAGAGCATGTGCCGAGATATGCACAAGTTAAATGCATGTATAGGACCATAGATGGACAAAACTCAAAAGATCATGCACCCTGTACGAGATTTATTGAATGGAAAAGGTTGTTCGAGCCTCAAATTATACAAAGACTAACATCAAAAATAAAGGTACCTGCTAAGTACGAGTAGCTTCTTTATGTGTTGCGGAAAGCATCAGTCTGATGTGATGTACTGCAATACCAATGTCAAACCTGTTCATCAAATGACTTTTCAGCTTCTATATAGAAGAACATGAATTCAGTAACAAAAGCACCTCTTTAAACTCTAGTACTTGCTAAAACAAAATAAGGCTAAGAAACGGTTGGTTGAGTGATCTAATACGTTTTATTAAGGCTCTAGTCTCAAGCGGCATGAGTTCAAATTCCACAGCCATCATTCATATTTTGGTTCCACAGTCAAGTGACTTAGGACTGTAAATTCGGGCTCTGATTCGAATAATCCCACTGCCTCGTTGTTTTTCTATCATTATTAGATTGCCAAATAACCACTTACAATTTCCACTTTTCATAATAGAACATTAAATGAAGATTTACTCAAATAGCACCTCCTTTAACCTCGCTCACAAAAGAAAAGAAAACCTGAAATTACAATATACTTATTTTTATAAGTGATGGCTTGACTGAGTGATCTGATGCCCTAGATTTAGCTTGAATGGGTATGTGTTCAAACCCTTAGCCATCAATACATTTTGGACTCCACAGTCAAGAGATCTAAGGTGCTAGATTAGGCAAAAATTTGAATGTACCCACTGCCACCATCCCTCTTTCATAACTATCAAATTGCCAAGCCACAAGGTTAAAATTCAATTTCATTCAAAGTCACCATACCACATGATTTTTGTAGATTTAGTAAATTATAAAGGTCAAGCTGCTATCAACAAGCCAGGAGCAACTGCTTTATCTGAAGCTACACATTCATATGCTTCAAGCAATATTATTTGTATCAATACAATCATATCTGGCCTAAGCGTAATATACTCAATCCTAAGTGAAAATGTGTATCACTGTGCTTAAGGTGAATTTTCATGTAATTTTTACTATGTTCAGATAAATTAGCTAATCATATGTTTATTACTGATGTCGTTACAGATTTGCTGAAAGTTAGTTGAAAGCATCTTGCACAATTCATTAAAACGTACTATCCATGAACAAACTATAACAACTATGAAAAGGAAAAAAGAACAAGAAAAAGGTTAGGAAAAAAAGACACTGCTGAATATAGCGATGTAACAGCATAATCACGCAACAGAACTAGAATATCGCGTAGTAACGTCAGTAATTAACGTTCTTGGACCATAACAATGATTAGAACGACAAATTCCTAGCAGTGTTCACAAAATAACAATTAACTAAATTACGCAATCACACTATCAAATATTACTTCTACGAGAAAGAGAAAGGAAGATTAGCACGAAACCTGCGCTTCCAGTTTGATGAAGAAGACAATGCAAGTTTTTTCTTCTTCTTCCGAGATATTTTGAGGAAAAGGGTTCAGCTAGGGTTTGAATGAACGGCTTTAGAAAGCTCAAAAGACATAATCAAAGTGTGAGATTAATGAATGCTCACCAACGAGGGATGATGCACCACCCATGGGTTCTTGCGTATCATTCAAAGCGGCTGCTCCGTGCGTCTTGTTTTATTCTTGCTTTTAATGACGCGATGACATGGAGTTTATATATAAAGAAAAGGGTTAAAAAACGGTATTTTTGATGATTATAACTTTCAAACACTCGTAAATACACTGCAGTTAGTTCTATGGATGAAGCGGTGTCTGTTCATTCGTTAGCAAATTATGTTTCACAACTTCACACGCTAAATAAGGAAAACATTTAAAATGTTCGACAATTTACGGAAAACTTTTTCTATTAAAGGCTGGGTTTAATGTAAAAATTATTTGTATTCTAGTGTAAATATAATTTTATTTTATTTTGTAACAATTAATCATTAAATACTAATCATTTACTATTAATAAATAATAATTACTAATTAATATGTAATGATTTATGTAATACTAATGATAGATTGAAATACATTAGTATATAAACGTTCAGCCGAAATACAACATTAAAATAATACATAAATCGATGTCGTCCTGCACCTACCAAAATGTTTTTAAGTTCATCATGTGTTACAACAATCTGTTATGTATTTGATGAACTTGCATCACCATGACTGCGTTGAACGTGTTCGCTTCAATTTCCAACATAATTCTGTGAAACTTCTGAATTAACTATTTTTTCAAAATTAAAATGTATACCATTGAATTTTCTACTGAAATCATGGATAGAATGGTTTGTCATAACAAAATTGCTTGTTTTACGAGAATATATGTCATTGTATCTCATATCGGGTGATGTAGAATGATTGTTAGTTGTTGTAAAGAAATAAAACATCATAGAATATGTCGTATATCTGATATCGGATTGGATAAAATATAAGTGTGGAATAATTCCCTAGGATTCCTAGCGCAGCGCATTATAGAAATAAGGACAACAATGTAGTCATATCAGTTACTTGCACAAAGCAACGACTTGGAGAATGACATGACCAGGTAGGGACACCACGCAGTATAGTGGAGGGAAGTAGGAGGTTTGGGTAATCGGATGATGTGGAAGTGTATGGACGAAATCGCAAAAGAGGGCTTTGGTGGCAGAGAGGTTCAAATATGGAATAGATCTGAAAAATTAGGGTTTAGTGGTCACCTACGCAGGTGGAGGCAAGTCAAATTAGAAGAGAAAGTGAAAATTGATGAATCGATGAGCGTGGATGGGAAGAGAAGGTGATAGCAGAAAAGAAAGACGTTTTTACTTGTCGCCTTTAACAGGCGACATCATCAAACCAACCTTTTTTTTATGTTGTTTCAAGTTTTCAACTATCGACTACAATATGCAACAACTATTCCTCTATCCAACACTGCACCTGGCCCAATACCATAGTTGTTTCTATATATTATCAACCCCTCGTTCTCACTCAGAATGGCCAATGTCGATGCATAATGAATCTATCTTTTAGACCTATGTAGTTAAAACCCTGCTAAGGTGTGACATGAAGGGTTCAGGTGGCGACAGGTGGCGACTTTGGAGGCGAAGCAGCTCTTACAGGTAGTGTGTAACATCCCATATTTTTACAGTATTATAATTAATTAATTTAATTATTTAAAAAGTGATTTAGAGATTTAAATAAATAATATTGAATTATTAATTAATATAATTAATAGAATAATATATTTAATTATGAAATAATCAGAATATAGCTGAAATGGCAATATTGTGTGAATTGGATTATTTATAATATTTAATTCAGTTTAGAATTGAATTATAATAATGAATATATTATTTAAACGAAGTTTGAACGTATAAATATATAATAATTATAATCGAGCCCGAAATGGCGCGGTAGTTCGTAATTTGGCGATTCGAACTTTAAACGAATATATAGAATCCATTTTAAGTCAGATTTGTGTAAAACAAGAAACGTGCGGAGCTGGTGAAGTATATTTTTCTAATGGAAGAGAATATTCGAGATTTCGTCGTGTAGATTGTGAGTTATGTCCAAATCAAATTTTCGAAAGTCGCTATGGAATTCCTTTATAATTTATAACGATTTATTTATATTATAAATGGATTTTTCAATATAAATTGAATACTGACTTAATCTGGATTCGAAATGTCAAGTTATAAATTCAAATAGGAATATTTTGGAGCTGTATTATATTCCATGTGAATATATACGATAATATTAATTTATTAATATTAAATTTAATTATTTTTAAATATATTAATATTTAAATGGGTTTATTTAGAGCTTTAAAAATAGCCAGTTTTGCAAACAAACTCCATTTTCGACGAAACTAATTTGGTTGGATCTAAAATATTAAATTATTGTTAGATTTCAATTTTCGCGATTTTTGGAGTCAGTATGTGATCATACGGGATTTTAATGTGAAAAACAGTAAATAATTTGACTTTAAAAATATTTTGTATGAGCAAACGGACTCGGAATCCGACTAAACAAGTTTCGTTGGGTTCGTAATGTCGAACTGTAGTTGTGTGTCCATTTTCGTCTAATTTGGATATGTTATGTGATCATACGAATTTTTAAATGATAAAAGAAAACAATGACTGATTTAAAATTCAATATAAAATGGAATAAAATATTATTTAAATCTCCCTATATATACCACTACACTTCTCTAAACCCTAAACTATTTCATTCTCTGGTCAAACGAAATCCGCCACTCTCGTTCTTCATTTTACAGTAAAATGTTCACCTTTGAAAACCAAAAACAATTCAAACAAACTTATATAAATCGTGAAATATAGATGTATGAGTTGCTGATAGTGTGCTCTTCAAGTGGGTATAAGTTTTAAGGGACTCGATGTTGCTTTGGATTGATGGAAAATTTCCAGTGTTAGTCGAGGTACCTAGGGTTAAAAATCGTGAGTCCTATATGCTTTTATTCAGGGTTTCGAGCTCAGTTTTGGATTGAGGACAAGTTGTAGTGTTTGTGTGCAAAGTTTAAGGGTGAATGGTTGAAATAGATGTCGATCCGTGTATAAGCAGCGCTCGAGATTTCTTGTTGTCGCGATGTACCTGATGGCGTCGAGTTCGACGTGAAGGTGATAGAGTAGGGGGTTCAGGGAGAGATGAACGACGGAGTCAACGGTTGTTGGAATGGTGGAGTATTAGGTGGGATTTGTGGCATGCGAGTTCGTTAATGGTCTAGGAATGGAAAAATAGGAGCAGCAGCGTTGAAATGGAATCAAGGAAGAAGGGTATCCTGGAGCGGGTAAAATCGAGTTGGGCTCGGTGGAGTATTATTTCAATTGCGCCAAAGATTGAGTGGGCCAATATAGTATATAATTAAATTTGTTTATTCAAGTTAAATAACATATTATATTCTAAATTGAATAACTTATACATATGTTACCCAAATTCAGCGAAACAAGATCCATTAGGATCGTATGGACGACGGCTACACATTGGAACTGATAGGGAGTGAATTGGAGCTCGTTGCAATTTACAGCGAAATAAACTGTCTGTTTGAATCAACCGACAGCTATCGTTATTTAACGATGATCGTCTAATGTGAGTAAATCTCACTGATCTGTCCACTTTATATTTTTATAACGTATTCTTAGAATTGATGAATGTTGGTTAATTGTTGTGTGTTGATTGTTTGGTTTATTTGCAAATGGATTGATTGAAAATATACGTAACAATATATATATATATCGTTAATTATATATTGATTCTGTTTATCATAATATTTCATGTTGAAATGAAATTGATGTTATATTGTATTGTTTAACATCTGTGAATGCAGGGAAATAGGTTGGAGGGATCCAACTTGATTCCTCAACATCTATTTTACTGTTTTCATATATTGTGATATATGACTGAGTATATAATCTGTTATTGATTATGTGTGTTTGGATGATATTGATCATTGTCATTTGATATTTTAAATACCATAAGAAACCCTGGGATGTAAAAAGGAAAATTTCAATGTGTATATTGAAATAAGAATATTATTTAAAATCAGCAGATTTTATAAAAAGGGAAATTTCAATGCATATATTGAAATAAATTATTATATAAAATCAAGGGATTTTATAAGAGAGATTTCAAGGTGAATATTGAGATAAAGGAATTTTATAAAGTCAACAGATTTTATAAAAGGAAATATTTGAAAAAATAAATAGAATTATAAAAAGCGGATTTCGAGATATAATAGAGATATGAGTAGATTTATTTAAAATAGATATTAAATAAAAATATGTTTTTAACAAACAAATTGAGAAGACTGATTTTTAAATAATGTTTTTAAATTAAGGAAAATATTTATCATTTGATAAATAAAGATATATAAGTTTGAACTTATATGAAGAAGTAAACAGATAAATGGAGCAGATTAATTTATAAATAATATTTTATAAATTAAGTAAAATATTTATCATTGGATAAATGGAATATATAAGTCAGAACTTATATAGAGAAGTAAGAATCAATTTTAACATCGATATTTGAAACTGAATATGAATGTAGTGTTAACAAGACTTATTAATGGAATTATTAAAGTGTTGAATATAAAATAAGATTTTATATGAATTGTTTATAAATAGAAGTATAAATAGAATATTTAAAATAAGATAATATTTTAGATACGAAACCAAACTGTTTTAATTCTATAAAGAATATATTATTCATATTGAATATGAATAATGGATTAAGGCAAGTATTTTTGCAAAGAAGAAGATTATAAAAGAAATGTTATTCATATTGAATATGAATAATGGATTAAAATAAATGTTTTGAAAATAAAAACATTTATAAAGAAGATTGGATTTTTGAAATAGGAATTCAAATAGAAATGAAATTTCAAATGGCTAGGAATAAATAACTTGTTTAATAATAAAAACAAGTAGTGTGATTTATAAACAATGTTTATAAATAAATTAAAAATAATTATTAGTGGATAATTTGGATTGTAAATTCAGCAGTGAATACTGAAGGAGTTAATCGAATTAGTTATTCAAAGGGAGTTAATCGAATTAGTTATTCGAAGGGAGTTAATCGAATTAGTTATTCGCAAAGAATTAATCGAAATTATTTATTCGAAATAGATTTAAATCGAATATAGTTTATTCGAAAGAGAATTATACATTGGGATTCGATTATATCAAATGTAGGAAGGTACTATTTACTTTCCGTTTTTAAATCAAGATTCGTTTATTTATTTAATAAATTATTATTATTCAATTTAAGAAATAACAGTATAATTTGGAGTTAGATAATATCGAAAGTAAAGATTATAACGTTATCGTTATAACCAATGTTTTATAAAAGAACAGGATTTATAATCTGAATCCGGGAGTTGCATAAGCAATGATTCGGTAAAAAGATAAGAAATAGAGTTAAAGAAATTAAAAACTTACTAGAGATTAGTTAAGTTGAATGATTTCTGGGGTATCGATCTGATGTTGGTTTCGGCCTTCGGGTTTAATACTTAGGGAATCGTTCTCTTACTAATTTAGGGTTAGAGACTGATGGACGTGAAATGATAGATGAGCGTGAATAAGAAATGGAAACGTTTTCCAATGTTAATAAGGTATATTTTCTAAATTTAGAAAATAAGAATTTATGGAGATATGGAAATGGGTAAGTGAATAAATTAATGATGAATTAATTTAAAAAGAGAAAAAATTGATTGATGATTGATCGTTAAGATTTCCATTTGGAAATACGACCGTTGTTGTACACATGTTTTTCTTTAATAGTTAAATCACCGACTATCAAAATTTTGACCATTTTTCCGTCGTTAATATGAAGAGACCAAGAGCAGATTCATTATCTGAAAACCACTCTATATAGGCGTTAGCATGGTGAATCAAATATGATGAAGATAATTGAAGACGGAGTTATGCAAGGGTTGTTCTGGCGATCCTAGGTAGAAATTGCATAAGATGGATTTACAGAATAGTGTCTTCAGTTTGTCCAGTCCCAGGACAACCTGTATGGAAGAATGTCTGACAGCGTATATTTAATAGATCGCGTAAGTTGATCTCTTCAAACGTACTTACGTTTGGTGGCGGAGGAATTCGTTTCTCTTAGCTTCTTACCCGTGGTATGTTTCGAGAAATCAATTTGTGATATGGCGGGTATGACGATGTGACATTCAAAGTGAAGAAAGGCGTGGTTTGTTTTTTTTGAGCAAAAAAATGTGTGATCTTCTAGGGGAAGAGAGCACACATATATATAATAAAAATAGAGTGATACAGTATCCAAATACATACACCAAAAACACAGACCCAAAAACAAGAGTCTCGAAAAGGAATGTAAGGGAAAGTAGATAGATGAGTTCCGGCAAGGCCACCACCCATCATACTTCGTTATCGAATTCCGGCAAGGCCACCACCCGATAAGAAGTATATCTACTCCCATACATATAATAAACGAAAAAAATAAAAATAAATGGTGTAATAGATCACCAAAATATACAGACACTCCTACTCCACATACATCAATATATCCAAAGCAAGCCAAGAATGATCAAATCAAAGCAGCAAAACCCAAAAGCTCCACAGCTTCATCTACAATCTGTAATCTGAAAACTGAAAAGAAAAAAATCATCAGTACTTACACATTTATATGAATATATGACTATATATATATGTCTCAATATATATACATGTATAAATGTGTGTATATATATATATCTATGTAAGAAATATATATATATACTTATATATATATTATAGATATATTAGCATATATATATATAGGCAGATATCCATATATATATATATATGCAAAAAATAAGGACATAAGAACAAAACATCATGAGAAGATATCTAACCCTTATAACAAGGATCAGCAACCCAGACGAGGTCTATTGCATCTAAAATAACTATTAATACGAATGAATAAACTTAGATTAGATCTAACCTTAGTCAAAAAACGTCCAAATTTCAACTCACCAAATAGTTTATAGTGTGAATTAGACATCCAGAACAAACAGAAATTTACTATGTTTATAATTAGATTATCAAAAGGTACAGAAATAGAATGAAAGATCCTCTGATTTCTCTCAATCCAAACGAACCAACTTATGAATATTACTAAGGTATCCAATATGTATTTCTGCCTGAAATTATAACGTAATCTGTGACAATTCCAATAATCGATACCACTACTAAAGGAATTAAAACAATCAAAAGTAAAAATCCTTATAATCATGTTGAAGACAGAAAAGGTAAAATAACACGAGAAAAATAAGTGGTCGACATCCTCCTCTCCAGTATTACAAAAACAACACTTTAAATCGAAAATAACATTCTTTCTTTTTAAAAGCTCAATCGTATTGAGCTTCTTATGAATGATCAACCACATTAGAAACTTAGCTTTAGGTGAAGAATTAGACTTCCATAGAAATTTAAAGGGATATAATGAAACACCAGAAAAGTTAATAAATCTATACATAGAATTAACATTATACACTAAACTCTTATCCATACCCCAGCTAATAGTATCCCCATTTTCATCCAAATGGTATAAAGCTAACTTAGCTTTTAGCAAAACCAATTGTCTTAATACATCTACTTCTAAAATATTATCAAAGGAGAACTCCCACGGGGGATCTAAATCTGCTTTGTAAACATCCCTAATTAAAGCATTCTTAAATCTACTAATATTAAACAGCTTACTAAATTCAATTTTTAGTGGCACACTAGAAATCCAAGCATCATGCCAAAAATAAGTAAGATTACCTGAATGAACTAACACTTTACATCCTAGATTAAAAAAGTCAAAGCAATTCAAAACCGACCTCCAAAAGTGAGATAATTTATTATCCCAAACACCATTATTTCCAATTAAAAATTCTCCTCTTGAATAATAAGCTTTAGAAACGATAAACTTCCAAGACGCCTTCACTTCTGGACATCTATATTTCCATAACCATTTAGCAAGCAGAGAGGAGTTAAAATTATGTAAATTTATAATCCCCAAACCCCCCTCTTTCTTGGATTTACAACACATGTCCCAATTGACTAGATAGTTATAACCTCTACAACTAGAATCACCCTTCCAAAGGAAGTTTCGTCTAATCCTATCAATCTTGTTAATGACCCATTTAGGGAATCGATGAAAAGCCATCCAATAAGAAGGAATAGCTGATAGTACCGAATTAACAAGTACTAACCTACCTGCTCTAGACAGAAATCTATTGTTCCAGCTAGATAATTTGTTATTAATCTTATCAATGATGACTATCCAATCTTCCTTCTTAAGCTTTGAAGGTCTTATCTTAAAACCTAAATAATCGAAAGGAAATTTCATAATCGAACAATTCAAAGTGCTAGCCGCTAAAGTCTCAATATTGTTAAAATCATTAATGACCATCACTGCACTCTTATCAAAATTAATTTTTAGACCAGATAACATCTCAAAACAGTAAAGGATAAATTTAAGAGCAATAATATGCTCAGGCAAATGAGAAGAAAATAACAAAGTATCATCCGCAAATTGAAGGATCGATAATTCATTGTTAAATTCCCATTCCCAACACTACCTAGAAAACCTAAACTCATAGCTCTCTTAATAATTTTTGAGAAGACATCAACTGCTAAATTAAACAGAAAAGGCGATAAAGGGTCGCCTTGTCTAAGTCCTCTCTTGGATTGTATCTTCTTACCCATTATCCCATTAACAATAATGTTGGAACAACCAGACCTAAGTAACAGCAGGATCCAGTTAGTCCATCTGACACTAAAGCCCCTAGCAAGACATAATTCACATAAAAAGTCCCAATCAATTGAATCAAAAGCCTTCTCGAAGTCTAGCTTCAAGATGGCACAGGTTATATTGTTCTTACAACAGACATTAATATATTCCTGTACCGCTGCCACACCATCTACTATATTCCTACCTTTAATGAAAGCTGTTTGAGAGCCATCAATAAGGTCATTCATCTTGCTACTCAACCTATTCGCTAAAACTTTAGAAATGATTTTGACAGAAACATTAATAAGAGAGATAGGTCTAAAATCCTTAAGGGAGATAGCCCCCTCTCTCTTATGAATAAGTATGACATTGGCAAAGTTGAAACTACCTAGACACAAATCACCACTATAAAATTCATTAAATAATTCAATAATGTCAAACTTCAAAACTTCCCAAAAATGTTTGTAAAAATTAACAGAGAAACCATCAGGTCCAGGAGCTTTGTCACTAGGCATATCGCTAATTGCCTTCCAAATCTCCTGTTCTGAAAAAGGTTTATCCAAATCTACGAGATTGACCCTAGTATCAGAAGGATATAAGTCATTCCATCTGACATTAGTTCTTCTCTTAATCTTAGAACCGAAAATTTGACTATAATATCTAGTGAAAGCTTCATTTAGATCCTTCTGTATAGACAGTTCTACATCATTTACTATAATCGAATGAATCATATTATCACGTCTCCTCTTATTAGCCACACTATGAAAAAATTTAGTGTTATTATCCCCTTCCTTGACCCATTGAATGCGAGACCTTTGCCTCCACATAGTCTCTTCTTTTTCTAAAATCTGCTTAAGATCTTCTTTAAGATTACAATATCTATCTTTCTCAGTGGAATTAAGAATCCTGGACTCACTGATTTTATCTAAATCTAACAGTCCACACATGATCTTATCTTTTCTAAATCTTACATTACCAAAGATATATTTATTCCAACGCTTAAGAAAAAATCTCAACTTACCTAACTTCGCCACATAAATCTTAGCAGAGTTACCTCTATAAATATTATTAAAGTAAAATAAGGCCTTCCATTTCATGGAGACAAGATTAGTGAAACTATGATCCAGTAAGCACATCTTTTCGAACTTAAAACTACTACTAATAGAAATGTTCGAATTACACGTGAGAATAATAGGGCAGTGGTCCGAATGTAAAAAAGGTAATCCCTTGACACTACAGATCGAATATCTATCTTCCAATTCAGAACTAATAAAAAATCTATCCAATAATGCAAAGGAAGGACTATCACGGACATTCGACCAAGTGAACAATCTATTATAAAGAGGGATCTCTACTAAATTACTGTCTAAAATAAAGTCATTAAATTCCTCCATATCAGAGAAATCACCTTCTCGTGATGATCTCTCTCCTAAAAATCTGGTGACATTAAAGCCCCCCCCCCCCACAATCCAAAAATTAGGAGAAATATTCCTAAAACTAGAACACTCATCCCATAGGACTCTCCTTTCCTCTTTAGTGTGAGGACCATATACGTTTGTGATACCCAAAAAAGAATTATCGGAGAGGGATTGTGAAATGATATGTAAAGAATGTAGCTTTGGAAACTCAAGCACCAGTCTGTATTGGTTATCTTTCCAACCAATCATAATTCCTCCGGCAGTACCAACTGCCGGAAGACAAGCCCAGTTACGGAAAAGGGACCCACCTAACCTAATATAAAAACTAAATTCTGGACACTCGATTTTAGTTTCTTGGAGCAAGACAATATCGATGTGATAATCTCTAAAAAAAGTCCTAATTTTAGCACATTTTTTAGGTTTATTTAGACCCCTAACATTCCAACTGACAATCCTCATCTATGCAATGAAGAAACCCTCTCTAATTCTCTACTCCTAATATACTCAGCATCCAACTCAATATCAGAAAAAACAAAAGCAGTATCATTGGCTAACTGAAATAACTGACTAGTAGACAGACTCCCTAAAGCAAAAGGAGTATAATCACTACCAAAAGTAGGAGACAGACCTGAGCCAAAATCCAATCTACTACCACTAGTAGTAGTTGAATTCGAGACCTTACCAAGAGTCGAAGAAGTACCATATCTGAGCCTAGCACTACGTCGAACCACTCCTGAGCTGGGTAACACCCGTCTTCGTCTCCTCTTCCTTGATACAGAAGAGGAAGCTTCACTGCTCCGGTTCAAATCACAATACTCTCGCAAACCGCAACTAGCCTCGAAACTGAAAACATTATCCGAAGCCTTCACTGTTTGAGGCATGACATGAATCCAAGATGATATACCATAACACGGACTCAGAGACAATACAAAAAATCTTACATCCATCAAACTGACCAACATCGAACCAACAGCCCTGTTCAAAAGAAACGAGTAATCACATCTGACAGAAAAACCCATGCAACCATTACCTCCATAAACCCCGACCTTATGCTCACTGACACCAACAATAGAGTGCACGTCTACCTCATATAAACCGCTACTTGCCAAAATGGAACTAACAGGTAACACAACTACATTCTCATTGTCCACCTCGTTAAAACAAATATTGTCACTACCAATCAACGCATTTACATGCACAGAGTCCATCAGTTTTACTTGATCTATAAAACATGATCCCTCAGCCTTACCTTGTCTCGAATCCTTCAGATGGGTCAGCCTACTGCATTTCACTCTACCCACCCTAATACCCTTCCTCGATGTGACTACCTTCCGCTCCACTACTGGAACATTATTTACACCGGCCTTCACAGCCATTTCAGCCTCATTCTCCAACAAACTGAAGCTATTGTAAAGGTCAATATCATTTGCCACATACCAGTTGGCCTCCTCCACTACACTTGATACCCCAACTTTCCCTGCCTCATCAACAAAATATCCACTCATATCCCCCTCATCAGATCCTGTCGTCACGTCTAGCCCACTCCCAACAGTGAATATACCATCATTAAACCCATTAACAGTATTGGGTTCTAAACAATATTGAACATAAGGATCCTCAAGCATAGGATCACCGAAAGACACATACTCATACAGTTCACAAACATCCAACATCTCGCCTTCAAGAAACTCACCATACTCAGAGCCAATATTCGAATTGCCAGCCTTTGCATGCACTGACTGATGCTTGTTAGATCTGTTAAAACTGTTTCCATCTGTTTGACTTTGAAGTCCTACCTTCTCACAGTTAATCAATGTATTTATGATGTTAAAGTGTGCTAAAATGTCATCCAGCAGCTTAATAACTGACTTTTTATTCCCGCCTCCCCAATCATAGAAAAATCTCCTTAATATAGTGAGATTCAAACTAAATGAATATGCGTGTTCTTTTCTAGACAGCCGCCTCGGTAGTGGAGGCAAGACATCATACCTGACAGCGACCTTTCGCCATAAAATTCCATCAACCATCCCCTCTAAATTCCATCCCATCTTCAACACCGAATACGCACCAATGCTCATATCATTCGAGAAATCCATTTTATACCAGTCCGCAAGCTCAATCAGTTTCAAGCATATCCTCAAACAGTTGTGGTGCAGTGTCTCCCAAGCAGATTTTCCATTAAAATTCAAAGAGCAACTAACCTTGCGATGACCAATTCCGCCGCAGTTAAAACATTGTAATCCGTTCCTACAGTCTTTTGCTAGATGTAAAGGCGTGGTTTGTAAAAGGATACGTTATGGCCTTTAGCCTCACAACCGAGAGATGGTATAAAATCAGGTAGGTTGCATGGCTAAGTGGTTAGCTACCAATTAGGGTGTATTGTCACATGATCTAGAGAAATTCCATTTGCTTCTTTATTCTGTTTCGATGTTCTCCCTTTCGGGAAACGGTTGCCGATCCCAACCGTTGGTGATAATACATTCAGTACACTCAAGCGAAATGAGTGACTAGTCATGATTAGCCTGGGTTACAAGATGTTTTTGTTGAACCTGGTGTATTCCTCTGTAGAGATACACTGTCGGAAGGTGGTCTCATACCTTGCCAGTTGGAATTCATTAACCAATAAGCGACCACGGTTTTTGATTATATATTATGTATGTGGAACATGAGATGAAAGCGTTCTGCTAGATGATTATTATATTGTGGTTGATAGACCCTATCATAATATCAAGGGGGTTTTGATATAAAAGATCATTGTTTCTTGCAAAAGGATTTTTGATGTTAAATCAAATGCTTTGGATTCTCATAAGGGAAAAACCCGTTCCGTTATACGGCATGGTCTTATGAGATATCGTTTAATTGCTCAAACTGTTTTAAATGATTTTACTCATACCAGTCCCATGATTGACCCAGAGTTCATTTTTTTTTGTTTTCCCTAAACTCTTGGGTGCCCAATTTTGTACGGGCAGTCGAGTAGTCAGGTTTTTACATATATACTTGGAGAGCTGGAGCAGGAGGCTTCAGGATTATATAGCTATTATTTATTTCCGCTGTGATGTAAGTGTTATACTCAAATGACAGATTTGTATTTCCAAGTTATGTTGTATACTACATTTTATTCGTTCCACTGTGAGATTCGTGTTTTACTCTGATATTATATGTTCTTCTTCTATTCTAAATTTCTATCTTATCTATCCTCACTCTCTAACTTCTTTCATTAACTATCCGATATTTCTGATGCTTGGATAGTCGACATTGAGTTTATGTCGATAACCGGGACCGCAAAAACCCGGGTCGTTACATAGTGCATGCTATTTAGTTAGCATGTGGTTACAGGACACGGGGGTTAGATAGAAATTAGGGTGCTAAGTTTGGGTGTGGCTCTGTCAGAAGGAGGAGAGGATAGACGAATGGCTGGAGATCCGAGTCATGGTGGTTGAAGGTCGGGGGATAGGCCCCCATTATAATGGCCTGAATTTTCGTACTATTTGAGTTGACTAAATACACCACACGTCAAACCTAAATTGCATAGAAATACGAATCATTATGGGGAAAGAAGAAGAAGATAAAATAAAAACATAAATAAAAACACATAATCTCACATCGCAATGAAACAAAATATAATATAAATAATAACCTTTGGAATACAAAATTTTAACTGTATTACATATCATTATCAGAGTACAACATTCGTTAATCACAGTGGAAATAAATAATATATAGTTATCTAACGCTGAAGCCTCCTGCTCTAAGCTCCTTCAAGTGTAACTGAAAAATCCCAACCACTTGACTCCCCGTACAAATTTGGGCACCCAAGAGTTTAGGGTAAATAAAACAAAATAAACTTTGGGGCAGTTATGGCACTGGTATGAGTAAACTCCAACCATTTGGTTTGACTTTTAAAAATCCTTTCAAAAGAAAAGATAGTCGTAAGGCCGGTCCACACATAAACATGGATGGTTTTACCTTACGATAACCCAAAACATTCTTTGTATCATTTCTGATATTATAATGATGTCTAAATCAAATAAACAGCAATCTAGCAGAACGCTTGCATCTCACACTCTACATACATAGTATATAATCAAAAATCGTTGGATGCTTATTGGAGAATGAATTTCGAACTATGACAAGGTATGAGACAACCTTCCGATAGTGTATCTCTAGAGATTGAATTTCCAACTTAGAAAATATTCCTCATTTCCTTTTGAAAACGTTTTCAAATCACCTTTACTTGGGTTAAAACGAATATTGCGTAAAACATTGTTACAACAACCCAAAATACATCATTTAACTAACTATATTTTAAACCTCATATTAAATCTTAGTCGTTACCTTTTAGGAAATTATATACTATAACAATAGTTAGTCCACGCTTCTCTATTTTTAATGAGAAGCACCTATCACAATACTTTAAATTTTATTAACCAATTTGGTTCCAAATTTTACATATAATCGATATATCGATTTAAATTGTCAGATTTTCTTAAATTTTTCTATCTCCTCAAATTTTCGGAAAATTTTTCCAGTGTCTCCTTTGTATGGCTTAATCGGTACAACTATAAATCGCCTCACTAGGCACTTACCATTCAAAAAGAAAATCAAAAAGCCAAGCGGCTTGCCAAATAGGCTCATAAAAACTCATATTCAATTAAATATGTACCTTATTGTCGAGCACTTAATTTATATCCTTCCATTAGCTTTAACATGTAATCATCCATTTCCAATTCCATTTCAAACAATTCAATAATTTTGACTAAATCGCTTTCAATTTGCTAATTAATTTTCTAATTAGCTTCTTTGTTTATACCACTTTTAATCTGAACATATCACATCCAAATATATTTTTACTAGCTTATACACAAGTCAAATTCCATTTTTAACTCGAGTTCCATATTCAACTTCAATCTTAAATTCACAAATTTCATATACTTAACCAAAGTTACGTTCGATCCAAAACACAAAAAGCTAATTACATTTCAAATTAGTTTGCTTAATTCAATAATTAAAAATATGATTTTTTTTGTTCCAAAAATCAATCCATTTACTCCATTTGAGTTCATATTGTTTTATACTCAAGTCTAGATTTTCTAACGGAAATCTGAATTTCATTTGCTTGAAATCCTTTTATTTTATTAAATAAATTGTTATAGTTTATAAACGATATACCGCTGTTTTTCTTGAAATTTGATTTTGACATAACTCAAAATCTATAAGACAAAATCTAGATTTTTCTCTTCCATAGAAAACTATTACCCAATAGGTCCGTTCGGTTTTTGTTTCAAAGAATTCTGACTTATATTGAGTTCTACAAACTCAATTGAATTTCGAAATGTAAAATTACGAACTACCACGTTGCGACGAGCTCGTATAATTAAATTTAAATATAAACATTTAAACTTTGTTTATTAAATAAATTCCAACCTCATTCTTCCATATATTAACATAAATTAAACCAGTTCTCTAAATCTAACTTGAAAATTCCAATTACTCGTAATCGTCGGTTATTTCATTCCAAAGTTCCTAACTCTGTTATAAATTCATTCACAACTCAACTTCCTATATTTAAGTCCAATTCCTTTGGAAATAAATTATTTTATAACATACGATTTAATCGAATTCCAATTATAAATCATTTGGATTAATCTCAATTCAATATATACTTTGAGTTCGGAATAAAATCTATCGTTCCCTTTTCGAAACTATTTCCATGTCTTGGAACAATAACCATATTGTTATATAAATTGAACATGTATTCACCAAACTCCTCTCATTTCTTTTACTTTGGAACTATTGCTATGTTTTCATTAAAAAAACCCACTTTATTTCATTATTTTTTGAAAATTTTACTATGTTTCACAAATCCCTTTTTACTTCTTGTAATAAACGTATTTCCAATACCAATATATTTTCATTGTTTGAAAATAGCGTTATATACTTAACCGAATGGTATAAGTATAATCACATTTCTTGCTTAGACCAAACAATGTTAAACTATGAATTGTTCACTTTAAAATCCAACAATTTTGATTATATCTCAAAACCTAGCAAATAAGTTGCAATATCCTTTTATGGAAATAATCAATTAATTCAACACCCTTTACCATTACAAACTAATTCCATCTCTTGATAATAAAGAAGTCATTCAAGTTAGGGTATTTTATTTACCACTCAGACCTTGATTGGCAATGTTCTTATCTTGGGATAAATAAAAGCTCGTAATTCAAAAACTGATATTAGTTATAATATTATAAAAATCTCATCTTCTATCTTATTTACGATATGGTTTCTAAATGCCATTTCTCACATTTGGAAAATCTATTTCCAAATTATCTGACGAAAATTACTTTATCACTTTTATAAATGTTGTTTATAGATTAACTTTCTTATCTTATATTTTATAACAAACTTCCATTTTAATAATCCATTTGAAACTCGATTCCCATTTTATTTTATTATTATAACTTATATATATAAAGAATCTATTTTCATCTATTTAATATAATTCCAATATCCTTTCCCAAAATAATTACTTTTATAAGTACGACATAGTCAAATTCTAATCATAAGTCCATACAGATTTATATAATTTAATTTTACGTTCCAAACATCGGAATAAACTTCATAGTTTCCTTTTTAAATGATTCCAAAATTTCTTTTTAAATTCATACTTGAATTTAAATTTCAAATTATCCAAAGATAAATTTTCACCTTTATATATAAACATCGTTTATAATTTATCCTTCTTGTCTATATATTTGAACAAGTCTCTATTTCGAATCCATTTGAAATTTAATTTCTACTTTGGAAAAAAATTCCTTTTAAATTCACACTTTAATTTACATTTCCAAATTATCCAATGGTAATTATTTCTCTTTATTTATAAACATCGTTTATAAGTTTAACTACTTGTTTTTAATTTTAGAAACAAGTTAATATTTCCTAAAACATTCAAAATTCAATTTCTATTTTGAAAAAAAATATTTTTTCCTTTTTATAGTTTCAAAATTCCTTTCTTTTCATTCGAATATATTTTTATGGTATTTAAATACCAATATTCAGGGCCAGTGTTATTCAAACATTCAAAACGCCCAATGATCAATCACAGATTATTTATCATACCATACAACATTACATATCGAAATAAACAATAAAATTGTTGAGGTAACCTGTTTTTCCTGCATTCATAGATGTTAAAAAACATAAATAATATTAATCTTGCTTCCAGGTAGGATATCGTGGTATAAAAGGTCATGCACTATATATATTGTGGGGGAATATAGGGTCATCAGCTAATGGTACTATAGGAAAATCCAACTACCAAGCCTAAATATAACCAATATATATATATATATGTATGTATGTATGTATATGTATATGTGTATGTATATAATAACCACAATTTATCAACAATTCACCGATGCATCCTAACAGCCAACAACCAGCATATAAAAATTAAATACTATATAAAATTCATTATAATAAATTGTAAACGAACCAGACAGTGAGTTTACTCATATTGATTTTTATTGCAGATTCTATACAATTTTAACTTAAATCGAATTATATTCGATTTAAAAAAACCTAGTGTTGATTCTAGTCAGCTCTAAAAATTCCCAACTCGAGTCTATTTCGTAGTTATTTTTGATATGATTCCAGGATTTCTCATTTCATCGGATTCTGAACACGTATGAATGAGATATTCATTTTATAAGTTGTGAATGAATTTAAACGTCATTGAAAATTAATTATTAGTTAATATACCTTTATCAAACTAACTCACCACGATTTCCTGCTGTTAAGCTTCTTCTTCCTTAACCAAAATTCGAACCCATCCCTGAAACTCACGCCCGACATCATCACTTCCTCGCCTCTCCTTGCCATCATGAAATACCACCACACATCACTAATGGTCCTCTCATCTAAGCCATTTCCACCTCCAACCCGGAAACATCAGCTCGCACCCACTGTAGTCGCGTCAACAATCTCCCTTATACCATGAACAGTGAAGTGTGAATTCTCTTTGCACGGAATTGCTTAAAATTTTGCTAACTCCTTTCTCTTCAAGCCACGAACCTAGGAACCAAATCGAAATCGCACACATCGCCCAAAACTCCCCCATTTCCGTAGCCTTAGGCGCTGTCCTATTTTCACACCTCTTATTCCAATCGTGTCTGTCATTGCCTCGTTGACTTTGCCTGAGTCGCGAACCCCACTTCAACCACTGGAACGCACACCCGAATACCCTGGCTCGAGCTGTCTTCCTTGCCTAGAACCCTAATGAAGTCGAACCCCAATTCAACAGTTCCAACTCAAATGATTTCAGTCGCCCCCCTTTTCCAACCAATTTGGTGAAATTGATTTGTTTTATTTAATTTTATTTAATTAGATCGATTCCTGGATAGAAGGGATAAAACGCAATTTTGAAGAGAATAACAATAACTTGTTGGTTTTGAATGAGAAGGGGATAATGGTGCTGAGTTTGAATGGAGAAAGAACAAAGTTTGGTGTTTATAAATCGAGATACCAGCCGAAATTATTGATGAAGTAAAATTTCAAATCTTAACTAATATTTGAAAACGAAAGGTAACGATTTAGTCAAGATTTTTCAAACATTTCGCAGGGATATGTAAGATTGCGGATCTTAGCTGAAAATGACCAGACTACATTAATGTATTATATAATATTTACTATATTTTTTGTTCTACGTTTTTAGTTCGTATGATTACATACGAAATCCAATCACGATGAAAATTGACACTTTGCTATAATTTGACATTCCGCACCTAGTGAAACTGATTTCCTCAAATTCCGAGATCATTTGTAAAACTTTCTTTTTAATCTCAACATGAATCGACACGTGTTTAAATTTCGCTCGATCACAAAATAACTCCAGTTGACTCAAAATTTAAGATCTAGGCATAATTAACTATTACGGACTTAATAAAATTAGTTACATTAAAATCCGAGGTCATTTGAAAATTGATTATTCTCAGGTTCCATATTAAGTTGATAAACTATAATTTAAATTCAAAACAATCAAAGTCATAGATAATAAATATTATTATTATCGTTTATATTCAAATAGAATTTATAAAGAGACCATCTGAATCGTTTCGATTTAGTTTTAACTTCGACTTCAAATATTTGTCATTTTCGTATCACGGTAATTCCATATATTCAAAATTGTATCGTATTTCGATTATCGAATCGACGAATAATCCGGGTCATTACATTCTTTCCCCTTAAAAGAATTTCGTCTCCGAAATTACTAAGGTAGGAAAAGTGCTACAAACCCATTAACTTTCGAAAAACTCACTTAGTTATAACTCGACATTTCATATTTCTTCAACTTTAGTTCCATCTAGAAATTTTAAATTTTCATGCCAATAATAGTCTTTTCCATTTCTATTTTAAAAAAAAATCAATTGTACCCAATTTAAAGTTTACCTTTATAATTCACAAAAAATTTGAAAATTTTTCAAACTCTCTAAATTTTGGAATTTTTTTGGTAGAGTCTCCCCTGTACGGAGGAGCTTTTGCAATATACCAAAAGAGATAGAGAGATATACATCTGTAACACCTCACACTTTTTTGTGCCCAAATTTCGATAAAAATCGAAACTCGAACACATCCAAGTGTGGAGTGTGTAAATCTGGTACTTGCAAATAAATAAGCATGAGCATAATCAGAGTACGATAAGATAACTCACAGCGAAAACAAAATAGGATAAACTAGTATTAACTCATGTAACTACCTTTTTAAAGTAAGTTACTTTGCCAATACCGAGCATGAGAGAGAATGAGAATCGAAAGCCAAACTGTAACAACCCTAATTTTTGGAATCAATTTAAAATTTTTAATATTAATTTTTAATTGATTTTGTTGGATTTTAAATATTTTAAATAATTTATTTTGAGAATAAATGAATTAAAATTTATTTAATAACGAAGTTTAAACGTACAAATTTAAAATTTAATTAAGACGAGTTCGTAGTGGCACAGTAGTTTGAAAATTTTAGTTTTGAAATTTAAATGAATGTTAAGAATGCAATATAAGTCAGAATTGGATAAAATAAGAAATGTTATAATCTATTTAATTATATCTTCCTAATGAATGTTAAAATTTTATATTTCATATTATAAATTGTAAGTTATGTCCATATTAAAATTTAAAATTTAAAATTGAAACGTTATATTGAATTGTATATTTATTTTGATAAAAACTTATCAAAACAGTCGAATTGGCCTACGAAACATATCCCACTATATCCGGAATGGGGGTATTTGGTTAAGGGCGAAAGTCATTGGGATTCGTTTGGAGTTCGTGACGTTAAACATGAAATTTATTAATTAAATATTATTATCTAAATGTGTAAATACACAATCAATTTAGTCAAAACCCTAATTTCTGGTCTACCCGTGATCAACTCTTCATGCAGCCGCTCTAAATCGAATCAATGGCCAGGAGGCTCAATCGTTCTTCCTCCAATTTCTCTCCATCCACAAATCAAAACGAAAAGCTTCCAACACGAAACTTGTTCAGCTCGTTGAGCTCTACCTTTTGAACGACTAAGACGGTTTATGGCTCGATGTGGTGGCGGATTTTGAAGCTCAAACTCGCTACATCTTTCAGTGTTTCTTGGGTTCAGGGAAGGTTCGATTGGGCTGCCACTAACGGCAAGGGGCAAAGCGGGTCAGCTCTTCATCGTGGGGTATGTGGATGGGATTTCGATCATCCATAGTGGCGAGGGCAACAATAATTTTGGTCGAGGATGGGTTCGTGCTTATTCCAGAAAGTAACGAAGAATGAGGTATTAAAGTAATTAATGTACAAAGTAACATAACTTGTTCATATGATGTCAGAATTCGACGAAACTAGGTATGTTGGAATCGTCTCAACGAACACTACACCATGGAACTGACTAGAATAAAAACAGAGCATGTTAGAATTTGTGGTAAATTTAAACCCAAACAGTACTAAAATCGTCAATTAAAAACTGGCGGAGTGGAAACCAAAGGCGAGAACTCTCTCACTCAAATTATTTGTACAGTTATTTATTTTTACAACTGAATTTATATTGATTGCCTCTGATTGCAATATATGTTCCGTGATTGATGAATGTTTACAGTTTTAATGTTATCGTTATTAAACTGTGATTATAAGTGTTGATAAGTAAAACGTTTATATTGTGAATTATTCTGGGATGACAATTTACCCACTCGTCTCCCAAATAATAGGTTTCACATGGACTGTGATGTAAACCCCACACGGGTATTGAGACGATAATTTTGCACATCGCCTAAGTATGCAAACGATAATCATTGTTGATGATTGAAAACCCCACACGGGTCTGGGGATGATAATTAATTTATACATCGCCCTTGTGTATAGTTGTATGTCAACTGATTGGTTGACAAACCGTAGTAAGCGTTATTTAATTATTTAATGCTTATACAGTTGTAAATTGTACTCTAGAAGTGAGTTGAATGTTTAATAGTTGTTTATCACTATTTTTGAATACATGCGATGTATGGAAACCATAAAAATAATTTAATATGGTAATTGGTTGAGTCACATTCCAACTTGGAAATAACGAATATTTTAATAAAATATTCATTGAAGAATCAAAATATGATTTTGATGTTCGGTTTTGGATGGACACGAA
This sequence comes from Allium sativum, assembly GCA_030737875.1. Taxonomy (NCBI): domain Eukaryota; kingdom Viridiplantae; phylum Streptophyta; class Magnoliopsida; order Asparagales; family Amaryllidaceae; genus Allium; species Allium sativum. The sequence goes on along the minus strand of CM060909.1, from coordinate 941,152,086 downwards.
AATAATGAAATATTCATAACTGAAATGAGTATGAAGCTGAGTTAAGTAGATATACGCCATTTGAACTCGAATGAAATTTTCTGTCGATTTTGTTCAATTTGTAATAAATATCAAAAATATTTGATTTCAAAATCTGATATTATGGAAATATTATCATTTTAATATTATAATGATATGGAATATTCAATTTTGATTTAAAATTGAAATGGATGTTGGAATTGTTAAAATGAATTTATAAATGATTTATAAAATATGTTTTAAAAGGAAATCGATGAAATATATTGTATACATTTAAATGGTTTGAATATAACGTGTCGCGCAGTAACCGTTTGCGAATTTCGACCATTGATTTTAATTGACGTAATGGGAGATCCGACCGTCGGATTCTCTTAAAACCGGAACCGTTGGGTTCATATCAAAAAGAGCTTTCGAATGATAATATGAGATTTGAAATCAAACGGTTAGTTTTTAAAATAAATCAATTTTAAAAAGGTCACTATGGATGTAGTTTAGTGGTAAATATTGGAAACTGACTGTAAGGGCATTACTAAAATTATAAATTATATGAATAAATTATGTAAAATCATAATAAATGATTTGAAATGATTTTGGATGAAATATTCGAAGTTTGTAAAGATAAATGATATTTTTATCAAAATAAGTTGTTTACCAAGTTGAGTAAAGAATTGAAATTGTTTTAATATAACCAGAATTTCCAATGTATGAATTGGAAAGAATTTGAATGGAAATAATCCTCGGAATATTTCAATATTGGATTCCGTAATTATATAAATATTGTTGAGGAATTTGGAAGATATAAATATCGTTATTTCCAATACGATATCTGTTGTTTTCAGAATTTGATATTGAATATAAATCGATATGATTTCTATTTAGAGCCATGTATTTAATATCAAATTGGATTTTGGGTTTGTCGTGAATGGTATTTTAATAATATTGTTCTTAAACCCAGTAGAGAATAAAATAGATCTTTTAATTAAGATTTATTGAAATTGGATTTTGGGTTTATATTGAACAGTGTTTTAAATAACATTCGTTCTTTATCCCAATTAGCAGTGAAGTTATGATTTGGAATTTATGATCTTTTAATTAAGATTATTGGAATTTTTCAAAGTAAAGTTTTCCAAATTAATACATTAAATTGGAATTGAATGGAATTCGATTGGGTAATAATCGAGAAGAGCTTCTGTAAAGGAAGACCATCACTATATTTGGAATTTAAAAGGCCTTGCCGTTTTTCCACATATAGTATTAGTCTGATACAGAAATTTATATCGATTACGACTGACCTAATTTCCATGAAGGTTCCATTAAAACGGAAGAAAATTTTGGGTTTAACTTGAACTGTGTTTTAAATGGTAGTGGTTTTTTAGCCCAGTTAAAGACAAGATTTATTTCCTAAATTTTAATAATCATCATTAAATAATGATTTTTGAAGATTAAAACTAAGTAGAGTTTTAATGAATCTTTAATTAGATTAAAATGGGAATGAGGTAATTAAATTTACCGAATTCAAGAAATGGTTGAGAATGGAGTATCACCAGTTTTACTCCATGCGATAGTTAAATCTTTAATTAGGTTTGAAATGTGAAATGGTAATTAAATTTACCGATAGCATAATGGGTGTTTGATATGGAGTACCACTAGTTTACTCCATGGGATGAATAAGTTCGAATTGGGATAATAAAATGAATGATTACTTCAGTAAGGCTCATTAATCCCGACTAGTTGATAAACCTTAATTTGGTTTAAGTTGTGAAAAGATATCATGAATTTTTTGAAATGATTTCCAAGAATATTTGAATAAAAAATATTCTGGATTGGAATGAGGCATATGATGTGTTTATATTTCACATGCTTATAAGATATGCGAGTTATTCGAAAAGACTGGATCTAACCTATTCGGAATAACTGATACGACGATAAAAAGTCGAAGATTTGAAGATGGTGGTTGAAGACCGAAGATATTCTCATCGTTTGGATGATTACTGATGTTTTGATTGGGTTGTATATCCAAGACGAGGTAATAAGTGGTGATCGTCCGGACGTACTTGGAGATCGACCGGATATGCAAGGGCCTCTCTCCCGTATTAGACATATGGGACGAGGAATAAGGTGCCTTCGGTTTCGGTTAGACCCAGAACGGACTTGCAAATGGATTGTATGTCTGACATTGTATTTCACGTTGTATTCGTTGATCTCCACTAAATATATATCTGTTAGGTAGCGGAGAATTTATTCTCTTACTTAACACCCTTCTCTGAGACGTACGAGTTTAGAGGTTATATATTGGTGGAAATCAATGATACAGTATGGATTGACAATGTGGCATGCTGAGATGCATGGATCAAAGCTTTTGTTGAAAAGCAGGGCTTTGTGGTTGATAATTAAAGCACAGCTTTAAATAGCACAGCTTTGTGTATAGTGTTAATTCGCAAGCCTCACACCCTGGTGTGAACCAAAAACGAGATAAAGGACAACGGGGAGGACGTGTGTTCCTTTTTAGCTAGAAGTAATGTCATGGTATGGATCCAAGACTTTTCTCTTATGTGGATGACGGATAGTGAGGTACCTCGGTTATGGCCGACTAAAAGGCCTTTGATTGGTCGACATATTGACCAGAGATAGGTCCTATAGGACCGAGAAATGTATTGTTCAGGAATTGCCGATGCACAAAAGTATGAGTGGACCGACCCTACATGATCCAAGGGACACATGTTGTGAAACCCCGGGAATATGCTAGAGTGTCCTGAAGTCGGATGAGGAAGATCCCTTGCCTCGGTTCATAGATGGAAATCCAATTTCCAATATGAGACCGTACGGTTTTAATTGTAAACCTACATGGTGACATAGTGGCATGGGACGCTCATGTCGTCTAGGATTGATACATTTATAATAATAATAAAAGATAAATTTTGCATATCAAGCTTGTTTGGACATTATAAGGTAAAACTCTATCCTCTGGTTTGTGTTGCATTGTGTGATGGGGCCTGAATCTTATAATGGCTTCATTTTTCCTTTTAGCATTGCGAGTTTGTTTTATGGTATTCTTGGGAGAAAACTCGTTCCGTGTTACACGGCGTGGTCCCTTGATTTACCCAACATTAAAATAAAGTTAATAACTGTTTTAGTTCTCACACTAATCCTACGATTGACTCAGAGTTTATTGTTTCCCACCTAAACTCTTAGTGCCATATTTTCTATACGGGCAGCTTCTAGTTTTGGTTTCACATATATTTCTTTTAACTGGATGCTTGATTACGGCTGGAGCTATATTCGTAATACTTTGTATCCGTGTATTTCTTTCAGTTGTGGTAATTTATGTTTTTCGTTGTACATTATATTCATGTATTATATTTTCTGTCGTTTTGTAATTCAAATCTCTGATATTTTCCCACCACATATTATTTATTTGAACTCTGATATCTTGTACTCTGATGTAAATTGTTGTAAAAGAAATGAAATGTTCTTCTGCTTGTGCTCTGATGAGTCGTGTTCTTAAGCAATTCACCTTCTTATTCGGTTCACACTGGCCGAGAGGTGCAGGTCGTTTCATTTTTGTATCAGAGCTTTGGTTTACAAAGCTCGAGAACAAGGCACATTAGAACCGAATGAAGAACTCATCGAAGATAAGATTAGTAATATCCTATAATAATGACTTGTTAGAGATACGATTAGTAGTACCATAGAATGAGTTTGAAGAGTGTTATTTATTAAAAAAACAAATTTAGTTTTGAAAATATATCTCATTATAAAGATTATTTGATTTTGAATTTAGACTATCGAGTATAAAAATATTTTGCACGTACGCATCATGAACGTATATCTGAAGTCTAAAATATACTGGGTAGATATAGAATCAGACTCTAGTTGCCCAGGGATGATTCTAATGATTGAGGCCTCGTCATCAGTGTTTGTTTTAGAGTTTCGAAAGCGGGAAATCTATATGATTCCAACTGACTGGTGTGAGAACCAAAACTTAGTTAGGGTTTATTGTTCGTGATTTGGCATTGAAAATATGATTCTGAGTATATAAAAGTTATATCTTTGAAAAGCTAATCAACCAATTGATTGTTGGTTGTGATGCATGATTATTAGTTTAACTAATAAAAATATTGGAATAAAAAAACCAATATGAAAATGTAAAATAAGCCAAATCAAATATAAAATAGAATAAAATTGAAAATTGGTTCGAAGTAGACATATATATATATATATATATATATATATATATGCATATATTTGTTAAGCAGGTTATTGATTTGATGTCAAGTAAAGAAATAAATTTGCGTGCCTGACAAACAGGTGCACCTTTATGAGTTGGTTGCACAATTTTATTATTTATTATAACTACTGTGAGTGATTTGGATGCATTGTTATGGTTGTTCTGTGTGAAATTAAAACATACGCAATAGGAGAGTAATAAATAAATTATGAACCACACCGCATGGCATATTCATGGAAGATAGCATAGCATGTCATATTCCATATAAGCATTTGGTGATTATGTGACGAGGTTTGGATGACCATATGAGCGAGATGCTTGTATGGCGGTGACTGACTTACAGGTTGAACTAAGGACTGATTTGAACTAAATAACCTATAATGGTAAATTGTGGGATTTAATAACAAACCCTACATAGGTCTTGAGATGATAAAGATATACATGTCACGTCTCTCTTGTTTTAGCTACGACGCGTGGGTTAGGGGGAGCAGGGTATATAAATCATAATGGGTGTGCACAATTATTTTGTATGTGATATATTGATTTATTGGGTGCCTAATACGGCCTAATAAATTTTTCAGATCAACCCGTACAAAGGAGATTATGGCGATTTTTTTTAGAAATTTGAGGTGTTAGCTAAATTTCAGAGAAATTTTGAAGTTCTTAGAAACTAAAAAGTTGAAAAACTCAAGCCAGAATTTTAGTGATCGTCCCGCTTGGTCGATCCAAATCGATCTTTAAACCGACTTAAATTGAACCAAAAAGGAGGATACGCTAACTTTGGGCGCACAACACATCAGAACAAACAACAGAAGAACTTTATAAACATCATAATAATGTTACATATGAGTACAGAATATCAGAGTATATCGAAAAATATATAGCGGAAGATAAATTTACATTAAATGTAATACAATACAACGGAAACAAATAAACTAACACAACAGAAGACTACCAATTCTCTAGACACAACTTTAAGCTTCAATTCAAAATCCTGCTTAATGAAATAATATGCAAAACAAACTACCCAACTGCCCATGTGGAAAATATGGACACCCGAGTTTGCAAGGGATAAACAAACTATGAGTCAGTCATGGGACTGGTATGAGAAACTCTATAGTTAAAATTAACTTATTTAAAAATAAGGCATATCACGAGACCACGCCTTATAACACGGAATGGGTTTACTCCATTAGATTGACAGTGCATCAACAACTACCATAAATAATAGACTTATGGATCTACAATGCATCAGACAACTTGCAATTCCTCAATCTACCCATTTAGGCTTAATCCCTAAATTTAGATTTTCCAAACCCAATTATCTTTACAAAAATTATTCCTTTGGACTTTATTCCCGATTTCTTATTTCAAATCATTTAAAATACATATCTAACTTTCATAGTAAAGTAGATTTCACTTCGGGATCTCATATCACTTCACCTGAGAATGCACGGATTGACGCGAAATTGGTCACTTTCGTGACTGCCTCATTTTCCAGCACCCCTCTGATGAACTTGATTTCCGGCCAAATCCGACCACTTGAGCCATGCCACCACCGCCAAAACCTTCGTATGCTTCCACTCTACCTTCCCTCCGAATCGCTCAACCTAATTCTCTACGTGGGGCCCGCGGCAAGCAAAATACCAAAAATGAGTTGCTACACTTTGAGCTCAATTCCGGCCAAATCACAAACCCAATCACCACCAAATTTTAGGCGTGAGTAGCTCTCTTCAATCTTTAGAAACAAAAATTTCTTGGTCTATCTCCTTACGGTTTGAGAGATATAAATTGTTTAGTTTCAAAGGCTTTTTTTGCAAAATTTCGGGAGAGTGGAAGTGGCTGCCATTTTAAGTGGAGAGAAGAGAAGAGGAAATAGGATTTTGTGGAGGAAAAGATCTTATATAGTGGAGGGTTTTATTTTATTATTTTCTTAGTAAACGCTCTCTTTGTTCGACGTTTAGCGATGCTCTGAGCATGCACGAACTCCGTTGGCAACGAAAATTTACACACAGCTATGTCTTGACGATACATCCTGATGAAACTTGTTTCGTCGAATTCCGAGTCCGTTTGCTCAAAAAGCTCTATTTTGGGACTAAAATGATTGATTGATTCATAATTTACAGCGCACGACCACATATTAGCTCCAAAAAAATTAAAATTTGGAATCTAGCAATAATTTAATATTCCGGATCCAACAAAAGTGGTTTCGTTGAAAATGGATACTTTTAAGGGATTTATATAATATTAAAATATATATAAATCCCATAACGATTATTCTAAATTTTAATTTAGACATAACTTACAATTTGTAAAATAAAATCTAAATTTTAAATTTATACGTTCTAACTTCAATTTCAATAAATTTTAAATCGTTAGTAGTCAAAATAAATCATTTTAAATACTTAAAATCCATTAAAATCAATTAAAAATAAATTTTAAATTGGTTCCAAAATTCTGCGTTGTTACAATCTCCCTCACTTAAAACTTTTTTGTCCTCGAAAAAGAACGGAGTTGAAAGTTGTTTAACTAACTAACTCAACTTTCATTCCGACTTGAGTTCTTCAACTTTTCAGTTTCTAAGAACTTCTAAATTTCTCTGAAATTTGGCTAACGCCTCAAATTTCTGTAAATTTTCACATAACCTTTTTGTACGGGGAGGGTCTGAAAATTTTATTGGGCCGTATTAGATACCCAATAAATCATATATCGCATACAAAATGAATGTGAATTATCTGTGCTCAAGGGAGATGTGAAAAAAATTCAATCCTTGACCCAGTGATCGGAATTAGTTATAATCCATGTTTTGTATCTAAAACAAGAGAGATGTGTACATTTTTGTCATCTCGGGACCTATGTAGGGTTTGTTATTAAATCCTGCAATTTACCTTTATAGGTTATTAAGTCTGTAATCAGTCCTCAGTTCAACCTGCAATTCAGTCCTCGCTATACAAGCATCTCGCTTGTATGGTAATCCAAAACTTGTCATATAAGCGCCAAATATTTATATGGAATATGATATGATATGCCGTCTTCAGTAGTATGTTATGCGGTGTGATCCATAATTTATTTGTTACTATCCGATGGTGTATGTTTAATTTCACACAGAACAAACATCACAACGCATCGAAATCATTCACGGTAGTTTATTACAAATAAAATTGCGCAATCAACTCATTAATGTGCACCTGTTTGTCGGACTACTCAACTTTTACTCGACAATAAATCCACGACCTGCTCAACATACATGTACATGCATATCTATATATATACATATATCCAATTCGAACTAAGTTTTCAATTCATCTCTACATTATATTTGATTTGGCTTTATTTAGGGAATTTTTATTTGTGTCCACTAAATTTGTTAGTTCATCCACATAGTTGACTTTAATAAGTTAGTCCACCAATCTATTTGTAAGTGAATCCACGGTGGATTAACTAATAAATGGTGGATAAACTAACAAATAAACAACATTTTCTAACTAATGTTAGTTTTAGCTACTTATTTCTTCTCCATAATATCTTATAATTGTCTCAGTATTGTTTTTTGGAATGTATTGCTCTGAATTCTATTAATTACATGTTGTCATTATACATGTAATGCACGCAATATTTTAGGATGGTCGCCAGTGCATCACATTGCTATTTTTTCTTTTACTGTATGCCTATGCTCCAATTTGATTTATCTTTGAGGAAAATACAAAAATGAGAATTTGTGCCAATACTCATCTTTCTGTTAATGTCTTTCTGACAATATGTTAGGCCAATTTTTTTCCTACTACTGCTGCAAGTTAATTTGTCATTGCATATTACAACCTTGCCTGTACATGTATAATTGTATTGCTACTATCCAGCTAACTTGAGAACCATGTTAATATTGATACCATCATGTATAATGGACATGATATATTGTCCTTTTCATCTTGAGTTACACAACTCATGCGCTAGGACCATATGCATGTACCCCACGTTTGCTACTACAGAAATAATCAACTCTTGTATGTATATCTTTAACTTGGTTAACATAACCATTTTGGCTGAATTAAATACGCATAATACATTGTTTTTTGGCAACTTTGACAAACTTGCAATTATATCACCAACTTATAGTTCTTAATAATACCTCCTTATCTAATCAAAATACATTTTAACTTGATACCCCTTGCACCCGTTAGGTCAATTAGTGTACATCTTCTTGTATGCTAAGCACGGGACTTCTACGAGTATTCTACAAATATAGCACCTAATTTCTGTAATTCACAAAAGGATACAAACTTGGCTCAGGTTTAGAAAACGACTACATCATTTCCTACTCAGGAAACATTCTCTGTAGACATGCAGGCCAAACCTGGGAGAAAACGAATACCAGATATAGTAACTAGTGTATATCGATGTGTGATCACTGCTAACTTAAGGGGAAAATGTTATACCCCTTTGTCCGACTAAGCAAAAGGAAGTAGAACATGGTGCTATGCTAAGAAAGCTGCTTTCACAATGAAAAGGAAGAGAGATTAGATTTGGTATTCGCGTTTCTGAATCATGATTATTTTAGAAAAATGAAAAAGAGAACGAAAGTTAGAAAACGATAAATTATACGGTGGATTAACTAATCAAATTTTAAATTTATAAAAAACCCATAAAAGTAGGCAGTATCCCCATAAATTAGGGTGGATCAACTAACAAATAAGGTGGATGCAAATAAAATTTCCCCTTTATTTATCATTCATTCTCATAATGGTTTTATCATTCCAATATTTTTATCGGTTAAATTATTTTTCAACCATCACAACCAGCAATCAATTTGTCAATTAAATTTCCAAATGCATAACTTTTATATATACTCAGAAAAATATTTCCTAAGATCTGATTATATATATGATCACAAGTACATTACTTATAAACATATAACCCTCAATTCATTCTGGGGTATTACTAACTCCATCTCTAATGAGTTTCTCATTCTAGGATACTACTGATCCTATCTCTAATGAGTTATTCTTTAATAGAACATTATTAATCCTATCTCTGATGAGTCTTTCATTCTGTTCTAACCAGTTGCACCCCAAAGTTTTTGAGTTAACCAAAGCTATGATACCATATTTAGTGACCCGCCCTCTCGGTCGATCCAAATCGATCGTCAAACCTACTTAAATCGAACCAAAAAGGTGGATACAGTAACTTTGGGCGCACAACACATCAGAACAAACAACAGAAGACCTTTATAAACGTCATAATAATGTTACTTCAGAGTACAGAATATAAGAGTTTTTCAAAAATAATACAGCGAAAGATAAATTTACATTAAATATAATACAATACAGTAAAAACAAATAAATTAACATAGCGGAAGACTATCAATGCTCTGAACACAACTTTAAGCTTCAATTCAGAATCCTGCTCAATGAAATAATATGCAAAACAAACTACTCGACTGCCCATGTGGAAAATATGGGCACCCGAGTTTGCAAGGGAAAAACTAACTACAAGTCAGTCATGGGATTGGTATGAGAAACTCAACAATTAAAATTAACTTATTTAAAAATAAGGCATATCACGGGACCACGCCGTATAACACGGAATCGGTATACTCCACTAGATTGCCAGTGCACAAACAACTACCATAAATAACAGAATTATGGATCTACAATGCATCAGACAACATGAAATTTCTCATTCTACCCATTTAGGCTTAATCCCCAAATTTAGATTTTTCCAAATCCAATTATCTTTACATAAATGATTCCTTTGGACTTATTCCCGATTTCTTATTTCAAATCATTTGAAATACATATCTAGCTTTCATAACAAAGTAGATTTCACTTCGGGATCTCAAATCAAAATCTTTGGAAATATGAATTCCAAAATATCACAATGCATACAAATAGTATGCAACCAAACTCGGGAGGTTTCTCTCATCAACAAGGCCAAGGGTCGGTTCCTTAGTCACTCGATATATATATGTTGCACCCCATGGAAATAGGCATGCACTGACAACTGACGAATTCTTAAGGACCTAGGTTCTTTCTCCCCCATACTTTTAGTCGTCAGGGTTACCCGAATCTTTAGCCACATACTAAATCATTTCATATCCCGAAGTGGAAAAATCATTTCACAGCATAATAATCACAAGTACTTTCAAACTATAGTACTTCACATTAGCAGTTCACAAATATGAATTAGTCATATAACCTTTGAGCTCGTATGTCTCAAAGAAGGGTATTAAGCAAGAGAATATATTTTCCACCACCAAACAACTATATCATCAACAGCAACTAATCGGTTATGTGTTGAACTACAATGTCAAACACATAATACATTTCTAAATTATTTCGGAAACATCGGGTCCAATCATCAAAATCCTTTCTGCTTTATAAAACGTTTATATAAAACTTTCCCTGTACAAAATCGAGAACATACTTTTCTTTTTACTTAAGAAAATCACATTTCAAATTCATTCATTAAATTTGAAATGATTTCAAATAACATCGCTAGACACCTCATAGTCAAATCGTGAAGTGTTTCATAAAGTGTTTGCATACACAAATTTCTATTTGACCCAATGCTAAATATAAAAGCATATTTTGCTCATAAACTGGTTGAGCATAGTCCAAACAATCAATCAATCATAATCAATATCAACAACCAAGCATATTTGGTTCTAACACATTTCATGTTTTGGTAAATTTAATTACCATCTATTTATTCCAAATCTAATTAAAGATTTATTTAAACTCTACTTAGTTTAAATCTTTAAAATCATTACTCGTATGTAATGTGCACACCGTAGTCATAAATAAATAAATACTCAACTATCAAATGCCATTTAAGGCGCCATAAGTGTCCATCCACGGAGTATGAAATGTGAGTGTCACATATTCATACAACGCTTCTAATGCAAATGATTTGTGAAGAGTTCATGTGTGGAACTCCAAAAAAAGATATTATAACTACATGATGCAATTTCTAACTTGCAACTTAACCACAAAACAAATCATGACATAATAACCTAATAAAATAATTTAGTGAGTGAGTTCTCACATATAACAGATAAAAACCATATTTTTGTTGCAGTACTAAGCATTTAACATCATATCAAAATTATATGATCAATGAATAATCATTTCATCAACCCAAACTTAACAGCTACTAAATAGTTAATTAGCACTAGCCCTTTCGGTTTCGGTTTCTCACTGATGGTTTCCACTCCGCTAAAAATTGGGACGAGCTCCAAATTACTCCAAATCAATTTTATTACAAAGCTCTCGTCGATACGGTTCCAATGGATCTCGCAAGATTTTGAGTTTGGAGCAAAAAGATATTAGCATACGAACATAGACAATCATTTAAACAATAAAATCACTCTTCACCTTCTTCTCAAAACGACACCTTAACTTTAAATGCTCGCCACGACCAAACCGTAACTCGGAATCGCACGAGACTAGCACCATTGTCTCCGGCATCTCCTCCTCTTTCCACTTCTGGTGGTCTCCCCCTCCAGTTTGCCGCGTGGGCCCTGCAGTCCAGAGATGAACGATAATGGATGTTTTCTGGTTATCTAGGCGTTGCGGCCACCTCGCTGCTCCAAATGCCACCAAAATTTTCTAGTAGCTAGATCTTGACCTCTCGAACAACTTTCCTTCATATTACTTCGCTTGAAAATGCACGAATTGATGGGAAATTGATCATTTTCGTGACTGCCTCGTTTTCTAGTGCCCCTTTGATGAACTTGACACTCTGGCCAACTCCGGCCACCTGAGACCATGCCACCACCGTCAAAACCTTCATATGCTTCCGCTCTACCTTCCTTCCGAATCGCTCGACCTAATTATCTATGTGGGTCCTGCAGCAAGCAAAATACCAAAAATGAGCTGCTACACTTCGAGCTCAATTCCGGCCAATCCACAAACCCAATCACCACCAAATTTTAGGTGCGAGTATCTCTCTTCATTCTTTAGAAACAAAAATTTCATGGCCTAACTTCTTACGGTTTGGGAGATATAAATTATTTAGTTTCAGGGCCTCTTTTGCAAAATTTCGAGAGATTGGAAATGACTGCCATTTTCGGTGGAGAGAAGAGAAGAGGAAATAGGATTTTGTGGAGGAAAATATCTTATATAGTGGAGGGTTTTATTTTATTATTTTCTTAGTTAACGCTCTCTTCATTCGACGTTTAGCGATGCTCTGAGCACACATGAACTCCGTTGACGACGGAAATTGACTTATAGCTATGTCTTGATGATACAGTCCTAATGAAACTGGTTTCCTTGAATTCCAAGTCTGTTTGCTCAAAAAGCTCTATTTTGGGACTAAAATGACTGATCGATTCATAATTTATTACGCACAGTCACATACTAGCTCCAAAAATTATGAAAATTGGAATTTAGTAATAATTTAATATTCCGGATCTAACAAAAGTGTTTTCATCGAAAATGGAGATCGTTAGCAAGATGACTACTTTTAAGGGTTATATATAATATTAAAATATATATAAATCCCATAGCGATTATTCTAAATTTTAATTCAGACATAACTTGAAATTTATTAAACGAAATCTAAATTTTAAATTTATACGTTCTAACTTTGATTTAAATAAATTTTAAATCGTTAATTCTCAAAATAAATCATTTTAAATACGTAAAATCCATTAAAGTCAATTAAAAATAAATTTTAAATTAGTTTCAAAATTCTGGGTTGTTACAAGAATGAAAGTTGAGTTGGTTAGTTAAACAACTTTCAGCTCCGTTCTTTTTCGAGGGCAAAAAAGTTTTAAGTGGGGGAAATTGTTGCAACCCTGATTTTTGGAACCAATTTAAAATTTTTAATATTTATTTTTAATTGATTTTTATTGGATTTTAAATGTTTAAAATAATTTATTTTGAGAATAAACGACTAAAAATTTATTTAATAACAAAGTTTAAATGTACAAATTTAATATTTAATACTTAATTAAAACAAGTTCGTAATGACATGGTAGTTTGAAAATTTTAGTTTTGGAATTTAAATGAATGTATAAAATGCAATAAAAGTTAGAATTGGATAAAACAAGAAATGTTAGAATCTATTTAATTATATCTTCCTAATAAATGTGAAAATTTTAGATCTCATGTGATGGATTTCAAGTTATGTCCAGATTAAATTTGAAATAGTCGCTATGGATTTTATTAATATTTTAATATTATATATAGCCCTTAAAATGGCCATTTCGTAAACAACCTCCGTTTTCGACAAAATTAATTTTGTTGGATCCGAAAGGTCAAATTATTGTCAGGTTTAAAATTTCAATTCATTTGGAATTAGTATGTAAGCGTAGAAAGTTTAAATGCATTTTCAATTTCAGTTGTAATTTAAATAGGCTAGTTAAAAAGACTATTTTCAAACGGTCCTCAAATTCGATGAAATTAGTTTTGTTAGGACTGTATTTGTAAAACATAGCTAGATTTCAAATTTCATAATTTTTGGAATCAATATGTGGCCGTGGTAAATTAAAATGTACGTTAAAATTTAATATTGAATTATATTATAATTTTGATAAAAACTGATCAAAACAGTCGAATTGGCTTACATAACATATCTCATTGTGTCCAGAATGTGGTATTTGGCAAGAGGCGAAAGTCGTTGGGATTCGTTTGGAGTTCATGACGTTAAACATGAAATTTACGAATTAAATATTATTATCTAATTGTATAAATGCATGCCAAATTAGTCAAAACCCTAATTTCTGGTCTACCGTGGTCAACTCTTCATGGAACAGCTCTAAATCGAATCAATAATCGTGAGGCTCCATCGTTCTTCCTCCGATTTCTCTCCATCCACAAATCAAAACGAAAAGCTTCCAACACAAAACTTGTTCAACTCATTGAGCTCTACCTTTTGAACGACTAAGATGGATTAAGGCTCGACGTAGTGGCAGATTTTGAAGCTCAAACTCGCTGTGTTTTTCAACATTTCTTGGGTTCAGGGAAGGTTCGAGTGGGCTTCCACTCACGGCAAGGAGGAGGCGGGTCGGCTCTTCGTCGTGGGGTATGTGGATGGGATTTCGATCATACCTAGTGGCGGGCGACGGCAGTAATTTTGGTCGAGGATGGGTTCGTGCTTATTCCAGAAAGTAATGAAGAACGAGGGATTAGAAAAATGGTTTAGGATTAATTAATTTTATATTCAGTTAGTTATTAAAGTAATTAACGTACAAAGTATCGTAACTTGTTCATATGACATCAGAATTCGACGAAACTAGTTACGTTAGAATCGTCTCAACGAACACTACACCATGGAACTGACCAGAACAAAAACAAAGCAAGTTAGAATTTGTGGCAAATTTGAACCTAATACTACTAAAATCATTAATCAAATACTGACGGAGAGGAAACCAAAGGTGAGAACTCTCTCACTCAAATTATTTATACAGTTATTTATTTTTATAACTAAATATATATTGATTGCCTCTGGTTGCAATATTTGTTTAGTGATTGATGAATGTTCACAGTTTTAATTTTATCATTATTATGCTATGATTATAGATAAATAAAACATTTATATTATGAATTATTCTGGGATGACAATTTACCCACCCGTCTCCTAAATAATAGATATGTTCACATGGATTGTGATGTAAACCCCACACGGGTACTGGGATGATAATTTTACACATCAGCTAAGTATGCAAATGATAATCATTGTTGATGATTGAAAAACCAACATGGGTATAGGGAAGATAATTAATTTACACATCGCCCTTGTGTATAGTTGTATGTCAACCGATTGATTGACAAGCCGTAGTAAGCGTTATTTAATTATTTAATACTATACGGTTGTAAATTGCACTCTGGATGTGAATTGAAAATATTAATAGTTGTTTATCACTATTTTTGAATACATGCGATGTATGGGAATCATATAAATAAAATTATATGGTAATTGATTGAGTCACATTCCAATTCGGAAATAACTAATATTTTAATAAAATATTCAGTGAAGAATCAAAATATGATTTTGATATCCGATTTGTATGGACACGAAAATACTGAAATATTCATAATCGAAATGAATACAATGCCGAGTTAAGTAGCATACGCCATTTTAACACGAAAAGAATTTTTGTCAATTCTATTCATTTTATAATGGATATAAAAAAGATTGGATTTCAAAATCTGATATTTTGAAAATATTACCATTTTAATATTATAATGATATGGAATATTCAGTTTTTATTTAAAATTGAAATAGAAGTTGGAATTGTTTTTAAATGAATTTATAAATGATGTTTTAAAAGGAAATCGACGGAATATATTATATATATTTAAATGATTTGAATAGATTATGGATGCAGTTACAGTTCAGTGGCCGATATTTGAATCGACTGTAAGGGCCTTATTAAAATTATAAAAATATGAATAAGTTATGTAAAATCATAATAAATAATTTGAAATGATTTTGGATGAAATATTTGAAATTTGTCAAGGTAAAATATATTTTTATCAAAATACATTGTTTACCACCTTGAGCAAAGAATTGAAATGGTTTTAATATAACCAGAATTTCTAACGTATGAATTGGAAATGATTTGAATGAAAATAATCCTCAGAATATTTCAATATTGGATTCCGTGATTATGCAAATATTGTTGAGGAATTTAGAAGATATAAATATTGTTATTTCCAACATGATATCTGTTGGTTTCAGAAATTGATTTTGAATATAAATCGATATGATTTCCATTCAGAGCCTTGTATTTAATATCAAATTGGATTTTGGGTTTGTCGTGATTGGTATCTTTAACAATACCATTCTTATACCTAATAGATAATAGAATAAATCTTTTAATTAAGGTTTACTGAAATTGGATTTCTGGTTTATCGCGAACGATGTTTTAAATAACATTCGTTCTTTAACCCAGTTAGTAGTGAAGTTATAATTTGGAATTTATTACCTTTTAATTAAGATTAATGGAATTTTTCAAAGTAAGTTTTACAAATTAATATATTAAATTGGAATTGAATGGAATTCGATTGGGTAATAATCGAGATGAGCTTCTGTAAAGTAAGACCGTTACTATATATGGAATTTAAAAGGCCTTGCCGTTATTCCACTTATAGTATTAGTCTAGAACAGAAATTTATATCGATTACGACTGATCTAATTTCCGTGAAGGTTCCATTAGAATGGAAGATGATTTCGGGTTTATCGTGAACTTTGTTTTAAAAGACATTAGTTCTTTAACCCAGTTAAAGACAAAGTTTATTTCTTAAATTTGAATAATCATCAAATAATGATTTTTGAAGATTAAAACTAAGTAGAGTTTTAATGAATCTTTAATTAGATTGAAATGGGAATGAGGTAGTTAAATTTACCGAATTCAAGAAATGGTCGAGAATGGAGCATCACCAGTTTTACTCCATGCGATAGTTAAATCTTTAATTAGATTTGAAACGTGAAATGTAATTAAATCTACAAATAACACTGTAACAACCCGTATTTTCAATAACCTGTTATAACATAAATGGAGGCAGAATTAAACTGTAAAATCTGAATCAAGGGAAACGGGCTATACCATTGCGTTCGTCTCGGAAAAATACGCGAAATAGAGTCCGAGTTTTCGAAAATCGAAGTCCGTATGACCAAGATATGGCCTCTCGAAGTTTCACGAAAAATTCCCAAATTAAAGTATACTTAATTAAGTGAAATGGGTTGCACAGAGAAATATATATATATTGATATATATATATATATAATTGAAAATTAAATAAATAAATATGCAAAAATGTTCAAAATAGCGAATTGGGAGAGGGGAATAACCGAACCGGCCGATTTTTGAGGTCGACCCGAGCCCGCTGGGTCGACTAGGGGTTAATCCAGGGTGTTTGGCTGTCAACCCGTGGGCCGATTCGCTCAAATGCAGATTTTGCATTTGGATGGTTCTCATGGTTCATCTTTAATCTAAAGACCCTAACCTTTCCTAAATCCTCATTATTCATTCATGAAACTAAACTATGGCAAAATTTTACCTCTCATCGCCTCCACTCTCTTCATAAAATTTCTAAATGGTTTCTATGAGAGATTTTCCATGCATACAAGTGTTTTCAAGCTTGTATGAGTGTCATTAGCTTGCATTCAAGTCAAGTTTCTATCTTTGCATCATAAAGCAAGGGTTTTGATCATTTTGGCTCAAGGGTTTTTATGTTAGAGCTTGCATTTTGGGTCTATTTGATTGCATAAGGGCTTTGTCATATCTTTTGTGCCTTCATAGCAATGTAAGCCCTTTCCCTACTCTTAGATATTAACTATGAAGTTAAATGTTCATGTTGCAAGTTTGGGTTTGATCATTGAGTATGATACATGCTATCATGTCATGCAAGTTTATGAAGTCATTATCTTGATCTTGTGAGCTAAAAGCTACAACCTTTATGTTGAAATGTTGCATTAGGCAACATGAGAACCCTCATAACCTTTATGTCAACTTGCATATAAAGTCATAACCCTTATATGATGATATATGCGAGTTACTAGTCATCATTCCATATCTTTTGTCACCATGATTCGCTTATGTGCCAAGTTTGGGTTTATGCATGTTTTGAGGCTTAAGAATGTAACATGCAAGTTAATGAACACATTTGTGCCTCATTTGCCACCATGATTAACTTGTGGCTTAATATCCATTTTTGTCATGCCTTTGCCAAGTCTCTTCTTTTAATCCATTACGTTGTCGCGAACGTATATGCGAGTTTAAAAGCGTTGGGTTATGTTATGGGTAATTTCTAATGACACGAAAATACAACTTGAAAACATGACTTGAAATATAACATGGAAGTTGACATGTAAGTATGCATAAAAACATAAGCTTGGGAATTTACCTATTAAGTTAGGTCTACCCTTTGGGAATTTACCTATTAAGTTAGGTCTACCCAAATGCTTGAAAACTTGTAACATGTTTTGGGAAACATGATGGACATGACACTTAGATAATATAAGTGTGGCCAACTCGAGGTTGGGTTGAGTTTGCAACGTAAAACTACCCGGAACCGACCGGCCTAACTAGTAGTTGCAAACAATAGGACCCAATGTGAGAAGTTGGTCATGTTGTGCTTGAACCCGAGGTTAGACCAAGTTGTGGTGTAAAGCTACCCGGAACCGACCGGCTTAACTAGTAACCACAACAAAGTCTAATGTGAGAGGTGAAGGTGCATTAAGTAATTAATGCCACATGATAGGGTTAAGTTAATTTGATTAATGACTCTTAACCAAATATGACATGGACAAATGGGTTAAGTAATTTGATTAGGCTAATGATACTTAACAAAACATGACAAGGTTGGGTAGGTTAAGTAACTTGATTTGCCTAATGACACTTAACCATTTTTATATGACTAGTGGATGGGGTTAAGTTAACCAACACTTAATCAATCCAACGCGATAACTTGGTAAGGTTAAGTAAGTTTTCTTAATGACGCTTAACCGAAAAATACGGTTAACGAATGGGGTTAAGATTAGACTCAACTAGTCTAAACATGGAAATCGGATGGGGTTAAGTTAGCCTAGACTTAATTAATCCCACTTGGTAGTTTAATGGGGTTAAGTTAAACACTTAACTAATCTAAACATGATGAATTGATGTGGTTAAGTGACCTATACTTATCCAATCTAACTCGTAAATTTATTGTGGTTAAGTTAACCAATATAACGTGAAAACATGATAAGGCTAAGTCACGAATCGCTTGAATACACTTGACCGATTTGACTAAGTAAATTGATAGGGTCAAGTTAATATATACTTAACCAATCTAGAATGATAATTGGACGAGGTTAAGTCGTGAATTGCTTAATATACTTAACCAACTTGAGCATGGTTTGTAGGGTTAAGCCTTGAACTTGGATACTTAGCCAATTTTGACAGGATTTGTAGACGGGTTAAGTCATGAACTTAAGTGACACTTAATCCATTATGTAAACCCTAGTTCTGAGGATTAGGTGGATAACCGTAGTTAACAAGGATAACGGGAACAATGCTAAGTGGTAAACCTTAGTTGAAGAATAACTAAGTAATGATTCTTAGTCAAGGAAATTTAGACCAGTTCATAGGTAGATGAGTAACCTGATACGGTAGGTCATCGTTTAAGTATACGAGTAGGAGCAAGTATCTGATTTAGATAAAGGCTCCAGCGAACTGGGTAACGAAGCAGCGGCTTCGGGGAACGTGAGGATATTCTTGGTATCCCTCTATGAGCTGCCAGGTGATTATACTAGGCTCATGAGAGGTTAAGGTCTGCGTTAGAAGAACCAAGAGTATGCCTTGGTTGCTATACGAGCGGACTAAAGACGGGGATGGATAGGGGATAGTCGACGATACACGGTCGTACCCTAGATAGCATTTCGTCAGGCTACCTACCATCTTTGGTCAAGCGTGTACGTACGGAAAGGCAGAGAACACCCAAAAGACCATAATTGCTATCTAATTATGGTTGCGGTAAGGCTTGGATGTGGGTTGGCCAGTGTTGTGTTCTCAGACAGGATTTATCCTGTCTTGTCTTTCACTAGTTGAGGGAGTGGTCTCGTGGGACCATAGCCACGTATAAGAAAAACAGACCTTAGCATCTGCATCGGCAGATAAATCGAAAGCTCCCGACCGAGTCCTGTATTTCTTGATTTGCCCTGTGACAGGACTCGGATGGCACGATGTGATACATGTGCATACAGTCATGGAAAAGCGATTCACGATGAATGCGTGGGAAAAAGGGCGCGGTTGGCGGTTAGCGTAATCCCTAGTGGCCCTAGGTGGTTGAACCCAAACCGAGATATGAAAACGTGCAATAGGTAAGCATAATCCCTAGCAGCCCTAGGTAGCATAAGTCCTAGTTGTACAAACAATAATTCATGTTGGAAGACCCTAGCTAGGTTTAGGGTAACAGTCCAAACCGATCTTAAGGATCATGGAACTATGTTAAAGTAATATAGAATCTCATGGGAAAGCCCGTATGGTCTACGGCAAGGGACTGAACATTTACATGGAATAAAACATACAAGTTGAGTAACCTATATATGCGATATATTAGGTTGACATGGACCATTACACGACTTTTGAGTGAGGGTCATTCTTGGTTAACACATGACACAGTGGGGATACTAGTACGGTAGGTGCAGAGCTAAAATACAGGATAGATATCACGGGGCGTTATACGTGACAGATATCTTGGGGATATTATACTTGATAGAAACTTGACGATGTGATACCTTGTTTTATCTTGACATCGTAATTTATCATGACACTTTAGTTTATCTGAGTTCAGTAGTTCATCCTGTTATTTTGATTTAGCTTATCTATCTTGTTATCAAGCTTATGTTCATCTCAGTTTCTCATGTCAGTTAACTTTACTAGTTTTTATGCTAATAGTAGATAGGGCTTACTCAATCTTTTTGACTGACCCGTTTTGTTTCGCCTCTTTTCTTCCGTTCCCCCAGGTTACAGGGAGGAAATACTGTTGTTTAGTTCGGACTTCTTCTGCTTGAAGGTCATCATGGATGGCTTGGACTTTTCTTGGCTAATGGCTACTTTACTGTTTTTACTTGGGGAATAATTTATGAAAATGTCTTTATGCTTCTTTACTATTGCAAGACAGGTTTTGATGTACTCTGATGTAAAAGGCTTTAGACCTTATTTATTCATGTTATGAAAGTTTGATTTTACTTCCGCTATTTTATATGTTCTGTCTTGTGATATTTCTGTGCATGTTTACCAATAATGCCCCTCTAAAGCTAGTGCATTCCTTTGCGAGTGACCCTAGCGGAGGCGGGGTGTTACAAACACAATGGGCGTTAGATATAGAGTACCACCAGTTTGCTACATGGTATGAATAGGTTGGGATTGGGATAATAAAAATGAATCATTACTTCGGTAAGGCTTGTTAATCCCGACTCATTGATAAACCTTAATTTGGTTTAAGTTGTGAAAAGACATTATGAATCTTTGGAAATGATTTCCAGGCATATTTGAATAAAAGAATATTCTAGATTGGAATAAGGCGTATGATGTGTTTATATTTCACATGATTATAAGATATGCGAGTTATTCA
This sequence comes from Allium sativum, assembly GCA_030737875.1. Taxonomy (NCBI): domain Eukaryota; kingdom Viridiplantae; phylum Streptophyta; class Magnoliopsida; order Asparagales; family Amaryllidaceae; genus Allium; species Allium sativum. The sequence goes on along the minus strand of CM060909.1, from coordinate 941,130,777 downwards.
GAATGACCGGGTTTAACCCAACCGGAATAACTGATACGATGACTAAGAGTCGAAGATTTAAAGACGGTGGTTAAAGACTAGAGATGTTCACATAGTTTGGATGATTATTGATGTCTTGATTGGGCTGTATACCTAGGACGAGGCAATAAGTGGTGATCGTCCAGACGTACTTGAAGATCGACCAGATATGCGAGGGCCTCTTTCCTGTAATGGACATATGGGACGAGGAATAAGGTTCCTTTGGTTTCGTTCAGACCCAAAATGGACTTGCAAATGGACTGTATCTTTGACATTGTATTTCACATTGCATTTGTTGATCTCTGCTAAATATATATTTGTTTGGTGGCATTGAATTTAATCTCTTGCTTGACACCCTTCTCTGAGATGTACGAGCTTAAAGGTTATACATTGGTGGAAATCAATGGTACGGTATGGATTGTCAATGTGGCATGCTGAGATGCATGGATCAAAGCTTTTGTTGAAAAGCAGGGCTTTGTGGTTGATGATTAAAGCACAACTTTAAATAGCACAGCTTTTTGTATAACGTTTATTCGCGACCCTCACACCCCGTTGTGAACCAAAAAGAGGATGAAGGACAGTAGGGAAGACATGCGTTTCTTTCTAGCTAGGAGTGATGTCATGGTATGGAGCCCAGACATTTTACTTATGTGGATGATGGATAGCGAGGTACCATGGTTATGGCCGACTAAAAGGCCTTTGATTGGTCAACATACTGACCAAAGATAGGCCCTATAGGACCGAGAAACGTATTGTTCCGGAATTGCCAATCCACAAAAGTAATAGTGGACCGGCCCTGCATGATTCAAGGGATACATGTTGTGAAACCTTGGGACATATGCTAGATTGTCCTGAAGTCGGAAGAGGAAGATCCCTTACCTTGGTTCACAGATGGAAATCCGATTTCCAATACGAGACTGTACGGTTTTACTTGTAAACCTACACTGTAACACAGTGGCATGAGACGCTCGTATCGTCTATGATTGGTACATTTATATTTGAAGTTGATTTCTTCACTTATAATAGTAATAATAAAAGATAAATTCTGTGTATCAAGCATGTTTGGCTATTATAAGGTAAAACTCTATCCTTTGGGTTATGTTGCATTGTGTAACGGGACCTGAGTCTTATAATGGCTTCATTTTTCCTTTTAGTATTGTGAGTTTGTTTTACGGTATTCTTGGGACAAAATCCGTTCTGTGTTATATGGCATGGTCCCTAGATCTACACAACATTAAAATTAAGTCAACAACTGTTTTAGTTCTCACACCAGTCGCACGACTGACTCGGAATTTATTGTCTCCCAGCTAAACTTTGGGTGCCCATATTTTCCATATGGGCAGCTTATAGTTTTGATTTTCACATATATCTCTTTTCACAGGATCCTGGATTACGGCTGGAGCTATATTCAGAATGCTTTGTATCCGTATATTTCTTTCAGTTGTGGTAGTTGATGTTTTCCGCTGCACATTATATTCCTGTATTATATTTTCCCTTGTTTTGTAATTTTAATTTCTTATATTTTTCCACTGTATATTATTTATTTTAACTCTAATATCTTGTACTCTATTGTAAATTGTTGTAATAGCAATGAAATGTTCTCCTGTTTGTGTTCTGATGAGTCATGTTCTCAAAGCAATCCGCCTTCTTGTTCGGTTCACGCCGGCCAGGATGTGCAGGTCGTTTCACAAACTTAAACAACTATAAGAACCCAACCTTCTCTATAAACCTGAGAGGTTGTAATGAGGAGGGGGTGGAGGGGGGGAGGGGTTAGAACAACAAGATTCTGGTGAACAGGAAATGTGCAACACATATTATAATACATAGATGTATCCCTTTTGGTTCAACCCAAGATGTATGCATACCAAGGTTAGTGATTCTAGCCCAACCTTTTAGATGTTTATGCATGACTCTACTACTCTTCCCAAAGTAGTATGCATAAAGTATAATACCGAGATAGAACATTTAAGCACATAATTTTGAAGCCTTTATACTAGAACGTGGTCGGTTATTTAATAGAGGGTGGACCCTTAATTATGATACACACACATATATATTATTCATTTGCTCGTCCTTTATTATTTAACTCCTCATTATTAATAATAGATAGGGTGGATTCTCCCTGATCACTTAAGACCCTAGGCAGACTTGTTGGTCACTTACTATTCCTCGATGATTTATTCAACGTTAACATAAACTAGAAGGCACTAGCTACGGGCCCTACTAGTTATGGCTTCCGTCATTCACACATTAACCATACCCCATGTAGGGTGAGAGATGGTACTTTATCACTCGCTATACCATCTAGCTGACCTTATTGGATAATCTCCTTAGTCGCTTACTACTTCTCGTAGGATAGGTATCCGTATGTGACTTTTTTAGTTTCCATGTTTGGGTAGGCCCCACACACGCCATTTAAGACCCTTAAACTGAAAGACCTACTCCTAAGCGGACTCCTCGAGCCAAGCCACTTAAAACCCAAGGAAGCGAAATATACGCGAAGATTATTAAGTTCGTGCCCCATTAGCCTTTAATGCCTCCTCTTGTGAGAATGAAGTGGGCTACGTTACTGAGTCATTCCGGTTTAGTTTTACTTTAAGGAAATACTATACATACATGATTAATTATCGTCACGGGTTCCTATGACTAATAATGTTTCACATCATTAACCGATTAATCCCAATTCTAACTTTTAATTATAAGTTTTATATTAACTAGTATAAATAAAGAAAGTTATATCCTCCTTACCCTAGGATACTTATTTGATTATTTCCCTAATTGGATTTAGTATTTAAACAAAAATCAATACCCATTTATCCCCTTTTTATTTCATCCTCTGCTCATATATTTATTGCCCTTTTATAACCATAACGGTCATATTTTCCTAAATTAATGATTTACTTTAATTTACTTTTATTGCCACTGATTTCAATTAACGTCATTTACGAGCCTAACGTCCATAATTTTCCAAAGACATTAATTAACAATGGATATCCTTATCTTGTCAGTCCCGAAATATCTATTTGTTGCACCCCAATAGACATTACTTGTTGGACCAAAAAGTGGTTCTAACACCCAATTAAATGATAATTCTAAGAGAAATATGAAATAAAAAACAACAAGAACACAAGATTTATAGTGGTCCGGCGTTAAACAAGCCTACGTCCACTCTATACTTCCTTGATTGATGAAATGATTACAAATACAACAATGAAAGCCACTCAGTCTCACTAATACAATCAATAATCACTCTAAATTCATAGAATTATACTCAAGGAGTTTGGGTACAATATGAAATAAACGGAGGAATATAGTTGGTGATGATGCTTGAGTGGATAGAGAGCCAAAAAGATCCCTCCAAATTAAGTGTTGTGGTGTATTTATAGGCATGGAACATGGTCAGGTCGGTCGGGTGCCACGTGGGCCCCATCCCGTAAATGTCGGGTCCGGGTGCTCCACGATGAAGAAAGCACATCAGCAACTTGGGAAAGTGGGTGATAACTCCTCCGGATTTGTAGGAACATGGAATGTAACATCCGTTCATGAGTCATGGTCGTTGGATCGGACGGCGGAAGGAGGCTCCGAACTAAACCGTTGCTTCACCAGATCTGATTTGACCCTATTATGTTCCCTGATCCGGCCCACTCCCTATAGTATGGTGCAAAGAATATGGCGATCGATCCGACTCTATGTCCCTTCTAATACCCGATCTGATGATTTCCTCTTCTTGACGGTCTATGTTCTTCACCCTTAAATGTATCCAACATCTAATCACTGAGCTTTGTATTGCCTGGTTACAAAGCAGGCTAACATTTTTCCCTCTCGAAGTACGTTTTATCGGAAATAAGACGTGCTTCAAAGATTTGCTTACTTATTTGTTGGTGAATGAGTGGTAACCAAAGATCATATCTATCCAAAGAGTCGTTACGCTTCATGAAATCATGTTTCTTGACATCTGTGATGGGTATAAATATGATGCGAGGCCAAGAATTGCTTTTGTTAATTTTGACAACTAGGAGGTTCTAACTTAATTCAGGGCCAACTTTCCATGTAAATTTCTTGGCATATATGTGTAAGTTTTGACATTTCCTTTTGAATTTCTCTATTCCTCTTTATTTTTAATCGGGTTCAAGTTCATCTATGTGCTTTTGGGTTCCACATGGCAGTTCGGTTCAAGACTTTCTTGATCCTCCTTCATACTTGATCCATCGCTACTAGGCCGCGTCTAATACTCCAACTAAAGGATCCGTTCAGCCTTTCTTGTTGATGGAACACGAAGAGCCCTCTCGTCTTGCTATATAATCTGTTCTCCTTTTTCTTTCCCATTTCTTACCATCATCTCTCTCAGCCTATATACGAAACCCTAATTTCCCAAATCTTAAAAGACTCGTTCAAACTTTCAACCAAATTCGTAGGTAGGTGTAAAATCTTAACCTTCTTGATCTAATCACCATTTCCACGTAATTGATACTTAAAGTTCGTGTCAATTTGTGTTATTTTTTCCAAATTTATTTCTGGAGCCGAGATCATCTGAATGGCCCTCGTCAACAGTGATGTCGTTGTCCCTTTCAAATGGCGATGTTGATGATTCATGGTTGAATCGTGAATACGTTATCGAACTTGTGACACCTCACGTCCGTTAATGTCACTCATTAAGAGAATGCATTAAGTTTCGTGAAGCATTATGGTTAACAGGAACAGAAACATTACAAGACAGATATAAAATAACAGCAGAATTAAAAACTTTTATTAATCATAAAGCATAACTTCGTGGTTCAAAACATCATAAGTCTGAAAATACATAAACCCAGTACATCATCTTAACATTTCTGTCTTGTACTTAAAACATCAGACTACAATAGTAAGAGAAGCATAATTCCCTAAACAAAAACATATAGCTATAGTAGAAGAGATAAGAACTCGAGCAATACATCTAAGTAGCTCCAAGCAAAGCTAAGCAGAATCTTGATCAAGCTTGAAAGAAGAGGAAATAAAATGGGTCAGACATAAAGTCTAGCGAGTCCAGATACTTTTAGCATATAAATAAGTAAAAGTATCGTGACAGGCATATAAAGTGGATAAGAGAGATAACATCAAAATACGTAGGTATGACAAGGTAAACATGATAGAGTATACTACGCTTCTCTAATGATTTCTCTGCACTAACACTAGTGTCTTATTAACAAGATGATCCCTAACAAGTATAAGATGGTAGACTTACGTGTACTTTTAGTGAGAGGTTTTCACCCCATACAATCAATAGGCAGCCCAACATACCGGAGTCACCCCAAGGATATTACCAAGCTAATAAACATACCAGAGTCTAGATGTAGCCTAATTACTACCCTAATCGATCGGCTCCCTACTCCATAGATACCCTGTGCTGGCCCCACAGTAGGGTGTATCACTCCCCAAAGTGGCAACCCTTCGTTTTCAGGATGTGCATAACCATATCTATAGGTGTCACGACGTCCAAACCTCCTCTGTCGTACCGATGCATGCACATGACCCCGTCGGAATGCGCCTCCCACACCGTCCCCTACGTTTAGATCTCTTACAATCAGCCCAGTAAGAGTGCCCCGACTCCGACTCAGTTCGGAGTACTCATTTGATACCTATATATCGGTTACTGACTGAAACGAGTCCCACACACAAGATGATACAAGCTTCCCCCTACGCTTGCATCCCCACTAGGTTTTCCATAGGTTATGGCATACCAGAGTAAAAGATTGCATAACTCTACATGTTAAGTTTGTGGGCCTACATCTATATAAATATTACCCACTAACCTAAGATTTACTTAACCCACCCACTGTTTCAAACAAGTTTACTTAACCCCTACTCAAGTTATATGTTAATCCCTATTGATTCAACTAGGCTAAGTATTCCAATTCATTACCATATTCAGTTATGGTTATAATGTGCTAGACCTCCCACATTAAGCCTATCACTTGTAGATGCTGGATATGCCATTCGGTTCCGGGCAGACTTCTTCCATAAGTCGGACTTAACCTCGTGTCTTAGCACGTTTCGTGTTTATGCACTTAGACCCCTCGCATTAGATTCACCACTTGTAGTCGCTAGATATGCCGGTTGGTTCCAGGCAGACTTCCACCACAAGTGTAATCTAACCTCGTGTCTAAGCACGGTTAAGTTTCTGATTATTGCAATTCTAGGCATTTCCATTATTAACCAATTGTTCCTATATCGTTATAGGTTTTCATGCCTCTTTTCCCAAATTATGTTCATAATGAACCATAAGCTTCAAATTAAGGTCTTTAGTCACAATTTGGTTTATGCACCAAATTAACATTCATATATTTCATTCAAGTTATGCCAAATTTCCAATTACAAGTTTTGCCCCAATTTTAACATTTTCCCCTCGTTCCCAATTTAACGCGTTCGCATATTTCAGCGGCATGCCTAGGCTCGAAGGTAGCCTGACTATATAAAATAAAAAGGGAAAAGATAGAGGGAAGAGGATAGAAATGATCATACTAACAAGGTGGACATAAAATGGCAGAAATAGGCATAAACATATATTGGCATAATGACAAGATAGGCATATAGGGACAAATCTGATGAACATGTGACAATAGAACTGATTCTAACATAATAGGGACACCATAAACATGCATGGTGAGATCTAACAATGAATATCCAACTAGTAACAGATCTGATTTAACCACAAACATAATAGGAACATGCATGATGTGATCTAAACAGTGAATTAGATCTATAAACAATGGCAGATCTGACATGATAAATAGTTATAGGTTCAGATCTAGTTTCATTGCCATGTCAGAATAACTTAGATAAATAGGTTATAGCAGATCTGATATGATTCTCATAGGCATAGGCATAGAACCAAATTATAGTCATGTAAATATTTACTTCTTAATTATTTAGATCTAAAATTAACATAGACTCACAGTGTTTGGATCTAGAAAAATAGAAGAAAGGATTGCTGATGTTTAATCATATATCTCTAGGCTCTAATTGATTGATGAAGAAGAAAAGGTTCGATTCAATCTGGGCAAAGACAATATCTAGTCCTCGATTATTTTTGGTGTGGAGAAACAAGAAAAATGAGGCCATATATATAGCCGTAACCCTAAACCATAATCTGCCCAGATCTGCCACAGGGGGTCGACTCCCCTTATGGGATCGGCCCAAGGGTCGACACCCCCCTAGAAGGGTCGACACCCCAGGGCGCGAGATTTCCTGCCTCCCCAACTCTGCGATTTTGAACTGATTTTTTATGCATATGTGTATATATAATTCTCTTGCGCGTATATAACCTTCAAACCTTAATAAATTCTTCATACGGTATCTGTTTTATGCAAACCAGGTGTCTATCTTGACAAGTATTCTGAGACGAACGCATTGGCGCAGTCCCTTTCACTTAATTCTGAATATTAAATTAATTATTCTTTAATTTATCATCTTTTAGTGTTGTTAAAATACGGGGTGTTATATTCTCCCTTACTCAAAGGATTTCGTCCCCGAAATCTCCAAGTTAAGAAGAATGTATATCCTAATATCCACATCCATCTACTAGTCCACCAATCACAGGCATCCATTGTCCTTAAAAAGATTTCTAATGCTTATATGACCATATGCAAAGGTGTGTGTATATGTCCCAATACTAATGCGAAGATCAGGCGGTCTACTAATTCTTGACCTCCTTAATGCAATGTATGCCATGAATCCAATATGTATGCAAATAATCCTATTATAACTTATAAGTTCTATATGTATGCACAATCATCCGTCCAAATGCAACATCCATATGATAATACATTCATTTCCATCCATAAGAAGAAGAAAAATGCACACACATCCATATGCAGTGTGAGAGTGATTGAGTCGATCTAGTGCCTAATGTTTGTGTGTATGCATCCACAAGCAACAACTAGCAAACACTTGCATCCACTTTTATCCATCAAACATAACATGTTTTCGAACACATGTTTACATCCATGGGATTCCTACCTAGAGATCGAAGATTCGATTGATAGGATATACTCAAATGATAGAAACAAGCATAAATAAAAGCTTTGGAAAGGAAGTTAAGAACATACCCTCGAAAAGAAAAGGGTACGAAGCACGAATCTTGCCTTCGATTTCTCAAGTTGCATCCTCTGGGTTTTCTACCCACTGAGCCTTCATTAACTTGACTTCTCGGTTGTGTAGTTTCTTAACTTCCGATCCAAGAATACAGGTAGGAACTTGCCTAACTGTCACCTCCCGTTCCACATTTACTTCTTCCAATGTACTCGGCTCGACTACTTCTGCAGTAACATGCAAGTATTTCCGCAAATGAGAAACGTGGAAGACATCATGAACACCAGACAGTCTCTCTGGTAGCTTTACCCTATAGGCCATTTGACCAATCCTTTATGTTATGGGAAATGGTCCTTTTGTAGTTGCAAATCCGAAAAAGGAGTTGCACCAAGTGTACTTGGATCGCATGAATCGCTTGCTTAAAGGTAACCAAAAACTACTAACCATCAGAGAATGTCTAGTAGACGACTATCTTCATCGTCATCATCTACTCGCTATGACTCGGAGCCTGGGTCACTGAGATGGTCCTTATGTATATATGCCCCTAGTTGAGGGATTGACTGCAACTTTAGTTGAGAAGGGAGAGAGTTCGAGAGGTTAAAAACTTGTAAGCTCGAGCTAAGAACTACAATTAGGTGATGAGAGAACAACAAGGGGTGAGGATCCAACTATGCTCCAAAAAAGCCCTTCTCCTATGCCAATTCAGGACGATGTACTAGTGAACATACTGATTAGCATATAAATGTGTTTATTTTATGCTCTTATATCTTATCTTTTGTAAATAAATATTACTTTGGGTATTTTTATGTGTTTTTACAGATTGCCAGGTAATGTCTCCTTCATCTCAATTAAAGGCTAATTGCAAAGAAAAGCTACTTTCTCATGTCACCAAGTTTTCAATCACAAAAGAAGCTGTAGCTCACTGGTAAAGGCATGGGAATCTGGACAAAGAGACCAGAGTTCGATCCTCGTCAAGCCCTCTTTATGCTGAAGAAAGGAACATTCACACTTGCCTCTTCTGCTCTGAAGAATTTATAGATTAGAATTTGGCATATTCTTCATAGAGAAATCAAAGGGAATCTTTCATAATTTCGTGCCATAGAAAAGAAGATTTCATTAAATTATTGCCAAGGAAAAGCAAATCAATCCTCTGTTGGATCTCGCAATATGGCGTTTGATTATGACAACTATACATGTACATATATATTATTATCAACTAATTCTATGTTGCAGGAAGATATTTTTGACAATCAGATTCAAGAACACAAAACGAAGATCACTTATATATTGTAAAAGTCTGTTAGTCCTAGATTTATATGTTAAAGTCTTCCTTGATGACACACACACGTTATATATATATATATATATATATATATATATATATATATAGTTTTTATATAAAAATAGGCAAGGAATGGTCTGATAACAGAAAACAGACATCTGGTTTAAAATTTTCATTGCTGAAACAAAACGTTTTTAAATACAATATTCAGACGTCTGTTTGATATATTTCAGACGTCTGAAATGCCCCCGAAATACACTATTTCCTTGCTGACTTGATTTTTAAAATAAACAGACATCTGAATTTTATTTTCAGACATCTGAATTCCGAAGAGTTGCACCCTTTATGAAGAGACACAACTATTTGATTCATACCTCTTCATCAAAACTCTTCACGATCAGTTGTATTTTTTTATATATTATAAATAAAGAATTACTTTGATCAAATTTATTGATTTTGCTCTAAAATTGCTCTAGAACTATTATTTTCTCAAATTCTATCAAAGTGATCGATTATTTTCATTCACATCCTTTATAATCGATCTACTATTAATCCTACCCTTTGCACATCCACTAAAATACCATTTGTGAGGGCTATAGGAGTGTTGTACTATATTGTGACTACTCAGTGTTGTTTGGAACACATTCAAAAGTCAAAAACCTTTGTAATAGTGAAGACCGCTTCAGTGGTTGAGGCAAGAAATCCCATTCAGTGGTTCGGGTAATTGTGAACCTATTCCTCTGGATGAAGTAAGGGTTTTAGTGTTAGTGAAATACCAGAAGTGAGTCTGGGACTGGATGTAGGACAGTGGTCCGAACCAGTATAAATCGACTGTGTGATTTACTGCTTTCTACTCTGCTATATAGATATTATATCCTATTCTCCATACTACACGATCCTGTACTGCTGCATATACACTTTCAATTGGTATCAGAGCTTGGTATTCTAGAGATCGTAACAACATCCTAGAATAAATGGCAATAAAGAAATCTAGTAATGGCATTAGAAAGTGGAAGAACGACAAAGCAAAAGCGACAGAGCAAGAGAGCAAATGTTTAATGGCTAAAGTGAGATCACAATCAGTATGTGAGGATTCATTATATAAAGACATTTTATTAGACCAGGAAAAATTATTAAAAGATTTTGAAAGTTTGGGTAAACTTAATGCAATTATTTTAGCCAAGTCTAAAAATTATGAGCAAGAAAATTCCAAATTAAAGAAGAAAACAATTTTTTAGTCAAACAAGCCAAATGTTTTTAAAATACCTTAGAAGAGCTTGTTTTTCAAAAAGATTTCCTTTAAAAAGAAAATGAGCAACAAGAAGATAAAAACAATGTTCTTTTAAAGGAAATCGATCTCTTGAAAAATAGAAATGAATCATTAGAAGTTTCTTTAAATAATTCTAATTCTTTAGTTTCATCTCTTGAAAAAGAGAATGGATCTTTAACTGAAAAGAATTTAGAGTTATCTAAAGAATATGAGTTTTTAAAGGTTAATAGTAATACTTTGCAAAATGAAACGTCTGATTCGAATGAAAATTTTGAAAAATTACACTCTTCTTTAGTTAATTCAGGATCTCAAATTTGTCATCTCGAAAATGAGAATAGTACTTTAAAAAGGGGGAATTCTGAATTAAATAAGAAAATTGGTTTAAAAGATTGCAAGACTTCTTTTTAGAATTTCAATCGCGACTTTGGAATCAAATTTGAAAAATGTACAAATAAGTTTGCAAAATTTAATAAAGGTCAAAATGATTAAAATGGTATTTTATCTTGCTCTAGACCTTTGCACAATAAAAGTAGCTTAGGGTATAATAAAACTAATCATAGAACTAATACTAGATATGCTTTCATATATTACAAAAATTTAACTGCTAGTACTAAAGCACGTGTAACTCAAATATCAAATTTCTACAGAAATTCAAATGCTTCTATGATTAGAAACATTTATAATAGAAGTACAAAAGAAAATATTAATAGAAATTATCTAAGTATTTGGGTTCCTGTAAATTGGAAAAACAGAGAAAAATATATTGATGATTATTTTAATTTAGTAGTTAAAAATAAAAACTTTATTTTCAAAGGTACCATTAAACCCTTGTGGGTATGGTTACCTTCTCTCTAACCCCTGGACCCTAACAGAGAAAGTGGGTACCAAAGTATATATATAATATTTGTTGCAGGTACACCACAACAAAAAGGAGGGTATCTAATATCTTTGAAAACTGAGCTCAAAGCTAAATCAGGGAATTTGGGAAAATAATAGTCACATACTTAGGGGGAGAAATATTCATATATCACATATTTAGGGGAAGAAAATAAAGAGAAAATGGCGATATTTATTACATTCCCTCATTCATTTTGTCAATGACAAAGGGGGAGAAATATATGATAATATATGCATATTGACAGGGGGAGTCACATATGTAGTTGTCATTATCAAAAAGGGGGAGAATGTTGGATCTTGCAATATGGCGTTTTGATTATGACAACTATACATGTACATATATATTATTATCGACTAATTCTATGTTGCCAGAAGATATTTTTGACAATCAGATTCAAGAACACAAAACGAAGATCACTTATATATTGTAAGAGTCAGTTAGTCCTAGATTTATATGTTAAAGTCTTCCTTGATGACACACACACGTTTTTTATATATATATATATATATAGTTTTTTTATAAAAAAAGGCAAGGAATAGTCTGATAACAGAAAACAGACATCTGGTTTGAAAATTTCAGACGTCTGTTTGCTGAAACAAAATGTTTTAAATACAATATTCAGACGTCTGTTTGATATATTTCAGACGTCTGAAATGCCCCCGAAATGCACTATTTCCTTGCTGACTTGATTTTTAAAATAAACAAACATCTAAATTTTATTTTCAAACATCTAAATTCCAAAGAGTTGCACCCTTTATGAAGAGACACAACTATTTAATTCATACATCTTCATCAAAACTCTTCACGATCAGTTGTATCTTTTTATATATTATAAATAAAGAATTACTTTGATCAAATTTATTGATTTTGCTCTAAAATTGCTCTACAACTATTATTTTCTCAAATTCTATTAAAGAGATCAATTATTTTCATTCACATCATTTATAATCGATCTACTATTAATCCTACCCTTTGCACATCCACTAAAATACCATTTGTGAGGGCTATAGGAGTGTTGTACTATATTGTGACTACTCAGTGTTGTTTGGAACACATTCAAAAGTCAAAAACCTTTGTAATAGTGAAGACCTCTTCGGTGGTTGAGGCAAGAAATCCCATTCAGTGGTTTGGGTAATTGTGAACCTATTCCTCCGGGTGAAGTGAGGGTTTTAATGTTAGTGAAATACCAGAAGTGAGTATGGGACTGGACGTAGGACAGTGGTCCGAACCAGTATAAATTGACTGTGTGATTTACTGCTTTCTACTCTGCTATATAGATATTATATCCTATTCTCCATACTACACGATCCTATACTGCTGCATATACACTTTCATCCTTCATATATCACTAATCAAAAAGAGGAAACCTGCATAGAATATTTGAAGTCTATCTTCAAATCTCTTTTATTTGTAAATATTTTATTTCAAAAGCTTCAGTCTTATCCCAATTATTCTCATATGAAGGGGACTACATTCCTATAAATACACCTTGTATCCATTGTAAACAGATATTCATTTCCCTTGTAACATTTTCTCCATTAATAAAGCTTTCTTTTCTTTTAATTCTGTAATTTTAATTTTCATGGAAATTTGTGTTGTTTAGATAATTAGATTTGCTAGAACACAATTGCTACTGTAAATTTAATATTTATTAGTGATTGACCGTCTGATTAGATTTAGCGGTAATCCTGATTTTATTTTCCTGTTAATTTATTTCTATTCTACAATTTTATTCAATCTGTTTTATTCTTAATCATTGAATTGACTATAGATTCAATTAGATTCAAATCTATAATTCATTCAATTGCAGTTTTACTTGTTTTTATTGACAATTACAATTTTAGTTATCGGTTCAATTAGATTTGTTCTGAACCACATTGTAATTTCAATTTTATCTCATCTCCAAGGTTTGTCTAACTCGCCCACGAAATTATATAAATAATTTGATTTAATTTATCTCCCTGTGTTCGACCTGCATACTACACGATCTGTGCGCTTGCAGTTATTTTAAATTTCACGCTTTTCTATTTACTTAGAAAGCGTCGATCAAGTTTTTATCGCCGTTGCCGGGGAGGTAACAATTAAATTTTATTATTTATTTAGTTTTTGATTCGTGTTAGTTTTTATTTTTAATTTCTTGCTTTTGTTTTCTGTTATTTTTAGAGAGAAAAAAATTCTTAGTTAGTTGATTTGGTAATTTTCTAAATAAGAGGAAAAAACCTTGCATTTTTTATACTTATTACTTTCCAATTACAACTCTCTCTCTCACTTCCTCTAATCTCTCTTTCTGTATTTTTTTTTCAATTGTTTCTTTCCTATCCTTCCTTTTTCAACAATAAAAAAAGGTCATAAAAAGATTCTTGTTTTGCAAATTCTTTCCTTATTGTACATTTCCATTGCTTTAATTTCTTTCTCTTTTTTCTCTTCATATTCTCCGTATTATTCTTTCTTCTGCCTTTATTCTTCATATTTCTTCTCCATCAACCACATTTCTCCTACAGCAACTTGGCTACAAGCCATTCACCCATTTACCCTCTCAGTCACAACAAAAATCCTATTTTAATCATCATCTTCATTAGAATCCTTCTGCCACCACGCACAAGACCACCCAACATATCATATCTAACATCACACCCTCCTCAAAAATTCGCAGCCTACCCCAAATTGGTTCCTACCAAACCGCAATTCATTACCCAGCTCCCTTCCCATCGCCACCATCTACATCAACCATTAGTTTATCAAATTTCAATATCCGCGTTCAAGCCTTCAAAGCCATACACTTTTTCCTCAACAGAACTGAACCATAACTTCCAATCCCCTCACATACAAATCACAGTGATGCTTCACGAAGCGCGAAACGTGGTTACACCAAATTCAGATCCATAACCCTACCCAACGTAAACAACTCCATTCCTCACACATCCCTGAATCGCAACCTCCCTAGCCGATTTCATTTCGATAAGCAGATTACCCAAATCGGTTTCTAAAAAGAGGCGTGATTTTTTTTCCTAATTTCATAGAATTGATATTTTAATTATTTGTTCTGGGTTTCAGCGAATGCGTTCTTATGAGGTTATATTTGGGATCTAGAGTTTATGCCGAGATTTATAAGGCATTAAGAAGGAATAAAATTTATGGGGTGTCTTTGTTTTAAATTGTAGTGCCATACCATTTTTAATTAAGGCAAGCGATATTCCAATACTTTTCTTTTTGGCCGACATTGTTTGTTGGTGAGCTGGATTTGTTTTTGAGCACACTATACCGGTTGTTTTCCTTATCAAGTCTAAGTTGTTAGAGTTTGAATTTTTTGTTTTATTTTTTTATTTTATTTTGTGTGTTTTTGTTAGGATTCTTTTTTTAGCTGAGTTTTTTTCTTTTTCTTAGCATAGTCCTTGTTTTTAAGTTTTTTTTGTTTCTAGTCCGTTTGTTAGTTTTTCTTTAATGGGATTTTTCTCCTTTTCGATTTTTCTTTATTTTTTTATTTTCCTTCCTCTAAAAAAAAGAAAAATAAGAGGAGAAGATGTTCAATTGATCAAAGGCCATTGGAAGGAAACAGTTTAAGTTACTTAATGTTGTGGACAGTCTGTGATACCCCACTGTAATATTTTCTGAACTCTACAAGTGCTCTATTTCAGTTGCTTAAAAATATAATAATTGCTTGTAAAAATCTTATGCAGGGGCAGGGCTTTCTTGTACAATATTTTAAATTTCTACAGTTGTTATTGTCTGATTTTTGTGGTTGTCTGATATTTCCATAATCGAAATCGTCACTCTTATTGTTTTCAACAATAAAAATAGACATTGCAAAATAATATAATTGAAAAGTGGTGCTTTTTGAAGTTGATTGTCTCATGTAATTGGATCGTGGATATATAGTAGTTCAATTTATTGAACTATTAGCAAAAGAGGTTGCATACTACCCGTAAAACATTGGTCGTATCCCTTAGTATTTATACTATACATGAACGACCATAAGACCCTCTTCCCCCTTCTGATTGAGTCAGTTAACTAATAGAGCACAACTTAATAGTTTATACTATTTTGAAGTGAGAATATTTTCTGTCTTGTCTTGGGTTCATTAAAATGTCTGATTCAAAAATATCCCTTAGAGAATTGTGTGATAATAACATGAGAAGACGTTCCTTGGAAGAGTATGAGTATGAAGTAAATTCATGAGGCAAAATTTTCCGAAATTTCGTGAGCCAATGCCAACAATTTTCAAAATTTTCCAACTGACCCACATTTTCAAAATCATAGAAATGATCGAAATTACGATTTCAATTCAAATTTCAATAATTTCGATTATGGGCCACATCCACATCAAAATAGCTTTGAATCCCAATATAGCTTTGATCCACATCAATATGGGGTTATAAACAAAAAATTTCAAAATTATAACCCATATCAACATCTTGAAAGTAACCAAAATCACTCAAATCTTAACAGTTTTGGTTACGAACATAACTTTTATGATCAATTGTATTTTTCTGAAAATTCAAACAACCACCACATTGGAAATAATATTAACCGTGAAACTGATGTGGACTATAATTTTGAGAATCAAGAAATCCAAAACGAAAGCTCTCAAATCAATGATTTTGAAAAAAGTCATCTTAACATTCTTAAAGAGAGGGTAGAAAAGCTAGATTGACAGCTTGATAAAAAAGATAGACAACTTCATGAACTTCTTTGTTTAATGACATCTTTTAACGAACAACTCGAAGAACAAAATCAAATTCAAACATGCGATGAATCAGAAAATAGTCCATTCTTTACTGATAGTGAAAATTTTCAAACAACTTTGGAAATTGAAACTAACGATCTAAATGAAGTTGTTCACAATTCAGTAAATGATTTGGACTTTAACTCTTTTCAGGAAAAACATTTAAGCTCAGATTTTGATCTTTCTCTTTCAGGTTGCGAGAAGCTTGAAATCTTAGAAATTGAACAAAATAGAAATGATGAATTTTTTGAAAACTCTAAAGTGGAGAAGGATTTTAATGAACATGAATTTTTTGGATTGTATAAAGATGAGCTGCCAAATGAGGATGAAATAGAATCAAGACACCGATCCAAGTTTGAAAATTTCGATTTTGAGGTTTTAAACGAACTTGAAATTGTCAGTGTCGAAAATATGTTGTCCAGTAATGAAATTGAGAAATGTGATCACTAGTCTTGAACAACACTCAGAATTCAAATTTCACTGAATTTGTATACAATCACAAACTTTGGAATAATTACACCAATAAATTTGTTGAACACATGAATTATTTTTGGAATGTTAGCTTGGTTGAAAAACTTCATGTTTGGATGACACTGGACATTTATCTACTAGACTATAAATCTTGGTATAAAGATAAGATCTCAAAAACCTTTGCTTATTAGAAAACATGCTTAGACATAGTGGGAATGGGATTCATCGGGTTAGAACCAAGTGTGGGGGAAAAAGTTGGTGGCATTCTTTGTATCGCATGCATCGCAAACACATATATCATTGTACATATGATCCATTCTTACATATAGTTAGACTGCATTTCATTCTACAAATAATTTTGCATCTCATCCATCTTTGGGTGCTATCTTTCACATTTAGAAAACGTGTTTACAATGTGGACACTGTTTAGATCAGGTGTGGGGGGAGGAGTCTGCACTGTATCTTTATTTTATTTTATTTTATTTTCTTCTTCTTTTTCCTTTTCATTTTCATGCATTTAGATAGGACCATCATACATTTTAGATCGTAGTAACATACCATCTTTTTTTTTAAAAATACGACTCATTTTAGATTGATACAACAAAATAAGTTAACGATTGTTAGTCAGTTGATAGTATTTTTTTCTCTCAACTAAGATCAAATAAGAAGTATAATGAAAAGTTGAATTTTAAGGGATAATAGTGTAACTGGTACATAGGAGATTCTTAGGTGATGACCATGGAGTCTATTCTAAATTGTAGTCTTTGTTTAATGAGTGGATGACTTAAAATACTTGTATTGGCTTTTTGAATCTTTAAAACTAAGTTGTGTTAAGCTGAATTCGCGTAACTCTCTCTTGTTCTTATATTTTCAATAATAATGATAGTAATCCAAAGTATCCAACATTGCTTGTAAATCTAGCGTTGGTGTGCAAACCCACCAAGCTCTATCCGACATGTTGTTGACAAAGTCAGCGTTGGTATATCTTGGTCTCATTTTATGCGTTGGACACCTAAGGATTACCGACATGCTGTCGACAAAGTCATCATCGGTCTGCACAATCCGCCAAGCTCTGTTCTAACTCTTCGTCAGTCCGCAAGGCAGTGTATGGATGGTATACCTTGGTGTTTTAAGTTAGGTGTATGTAATTAATTGTAAATTTCAATTTTTATAGAGATAGGGAATAAGCGATGATGCCCAAACACTTCTTGACCTTATTGGTTTGATTAGCCATACACGAGGAAATAATAATATCACTTTACAAATTGTGACAAGCAAACTAAGAATTTACTTCATGGCTGCATTATGTTATCAACTGAACCAACTGGCCAAACTAGAGTTTAACATTGAAAACTTGATTTATGTTGAAAATTTGTGACAAGTGAGGCATCTAAAATAAAATCAACTGATTAGAAATTGTTAACTTAATTTGTTGTACCACTTTCCTGAAACAAATCGTATTTTCATTTTTTTGTTTTCATTTGCATATGTGCATTGAATTCATGTGGCTGCATTAGAACCACGACATACTGCATCTGGATTTTTTGGGTAGTATCCGCTGAAAACCCTCACGAGACACCACTCGTCCTACTAGGAACACCTAGGGGTTTAACAGCTTGTTGCATACGCTCAACGCAATCGTGCTTCCTACGAAAGTGTGACATATCTAGTTTAGTTTTTCATTTTTTTTTACTCGAGGACGAGTAAAAGATAAGTGTGGGGGTATTTGATTAGCACATAAATGTGTTTATTTTATGCACTTATATCTTATCTTTTGTAAATAAATAAATATTACTTTGGGTATTTTTATGTGATTTTACAGATTGCCAGTTAATGTCTTCTTCATCTCAATTAAAGGCCTTTTGCAAAGAAAAGTTACTTTCTCATGTCAACAAGTTTTCAATCACAAAAGAAGTTGTAGCTCAATGGTAAAGGCATGAGAATCTGGACAAAGAGACCAGAGTTCGATCCTCATCAAGCCCTCTTTTTGCTGAAGAAAGGAACATTCACACTTGCCTCCTTTGCTCTGAAGAATTTATAGATTAGAATTGGGCATATTCTTCATAGAGAAATCAAAGGGAATCTTTCATAATTACGTGCCATAGAAAAGAAGATTTCATTAAATTATTGCCAAGGAAAAGCAAATCAATCCACCATATAGCACTAATAAAAAAGCGAAAACCTGCATGGACTGTCTGAAGTCTATCTTCAAATCTCTTTTATTTGTAAATATTTTATTTCAAGAGATTCAGTCTTATCCCAATTATTCTCATATGAAGGAGACTACATTCCTATAAATACACCTTGTATTCATTGTAAACAGATATTCATTTTTCTTGTAACATTTTCTCCATTAATAAAGCTCTCTTTTCTTTTAATTCCGTAAATTTTATTTTCATGGCAATTTGTGTTGTCTAGATAATTAGATTTGCTAAAACACAATTGCTATTGCAATTTTAATATTTATTAGTGATTGACCGTATGATTAAATTTAGCGGCAATACTAATTTTATTTTCCTGTTAATTTATTTCTATTCTGCAATTTTATTTCCAACAATCTGTTTTATTCTTAATCATTGAATTGATTATAGATTCGATTAGATTCAAATCTATAATTCATTCAATTGCAATTTTACTTGTTTTTATTGACAATTACAATTTTAGTTATCGGTTCAATTAGATTTGTTCTAAACTACATTGTTATCCCATCTCCAAGATTTGTCTAACTCGCCCATGAAATTATATAAATAATTTGATTTAATTTCCCTGTGTTCGACCTGCATACTACACGATTTGTACGCTTGCAGTTATTTTAAATTATGCGCTTTTCTATTTACTTAGAAAGCGTCGATCACATACCCATTGGAGATAGCGACGGTATGTTAGTCCTGAGGACGCTGCTACTTTCGAAGAACGAACTTCTCCTAAGACGCCACTGTTAGCTAAGTCTCAAATCGATGACTCTCTTATGGACGAGCCCATATATCAAAATTTGGGGAGGCTTCCCCTACCCGGTGACATTTTCACTTCGCAAGATATTGGAATAGATTCTTTCTTTCCCACTTCCGAGGAGGATGTTACTCCCGTGAAAGTCGGGGAGACTACACAAACAGGCCTAGCTCTAGGCTCTAATCCGTTGGGGGGATCACTTAGGACATACACACTACATTTGCACGTCACGACATTCATGTACTATATTAATTCTAATTTTTAATGTTTACTTGTGTTGTTTTGTAGGAAAAATAACGCAATACTGCTACCCTCTTAGAGATGTTCACTCAAGTATGCTCAGATTTGAATTTGATATGGAGCATGATCAGGAAGATGGTCGCAGGGGAGATAACAAGAGGCATCATGATTTCATCTGTCCTTATTCTTCACATTCCGGTTCTCCTTGTCGGTCAGACACTGACAAGCATATGAGCCATTAGGACCATCGTAAAGGAGACAAATCACTTCCTAAGATTCCAACTCCTCCAAAGGAAAAACACCATCATGAAAGACCACCTCCAAAGCATTCCGACCCATAGGACAAAACCAAAGCTTTTGGAAAAGGCAAGAGAAAGGAAAAATGACCCTTGTACCTATTGAACGACACAAAGTTGAACTAGTAATAACAAAGCCTATGACACTTGACTCCAAGAATAAAGCAAAACTGAAAAATTCTGAAGAATTAATTTCCAAATCATCACTTCAAGAATATGATTTTCGTTCCTGCTCTCGAGCCAGTGCCTTCGAAGTAGGCGGACGAAGTCAAGGCTAAAATAGACTTGGTGGATAAGCAGTATAAGGAAATGTACAAGTATTCACGGGATCTTTCTAAGATAATCTGAGATTTATTAACCGATGTGGTTCACATGAAAGAAATGGCTGAGTATGATGATAACATCTTGAAGGACACTGAGAGAGAGGTTGAGGATGCACAGGCTAGGCTTCCCTTGCACAGCGCAATGTTGACAGGTACAAGAAACAACATAAAGAACTAAAACAGCGCTACCATACCGAACTTAAGTCTCATTGCCAGGAACACACAGATTTGAAGAAGCAAGTCGATGATGCTAAGTCTGAGAGCACCGAAACAAAGTCAACTTGTACCCATCTTGAACAAGAGAAAGCAGAATTATTAAAGAAGAATGCTAATCTGGAAGCCAAGCTGGCGGAAATTGAGTCACGAGCAGTTTTAGCTGAGAGGAATGTAAACATTGCTTTTAAGTCTGCTGAAGATGCTAATGTACAACTTGTAGAAGCCCATAAAAAATTGGATGATTATAGTGAGCTCATGGTTGAGTTCTTTGCTCATGTGATCCGCTATCGGAACATTTCCTGGATCAAAGATTACTTGACAACTCTGGTTTATGTGTGGGATCAGATTGTTGATTGGGAGAAAAAGTAGCTTAAGGTGGATACCATCGATGAGGAAAAACTTATGGAGAAATATCTGATGGTTGAGGAGCTGGAACGCTTAGCTTTAGGGCGTAAACTAATTTCTACTGCTGTGGAGGAGGAGATACACCAGATTAAAGGAAAATACCATCGAAGTTGGTTCTTCTTCTGCTGCCTCTGGGGGTACTGAAGCAGATCCCAAGAATCCAAGACTCCCTAAGGCAGCTCTCCTGACTCCAATTGCTGAAACAACTTCAGAACTGCTGCTCATGTTGAAAAGTTATCTGAAGACATCTCCACCTTTTCGCCTCAATTTTTTAAAGTTATCTTAACTTTCCGTTATATTGTTGGGCAAACGATTGAAGAACCCGAGCTATCCCCTGAGCTAATAACTGTTGCTTCTCGTTCTTTAGGTGCAAAGCCTGCTGAGAAGACCGAGGAGAAACAAGAAGAAGCTACTGAGAAAGCTGTTGTGTTGTCCAGTACCGAGACTCCTAAAGATGGGGATATGATAGAGGCTTTAAAGGATGACAATGACAATGATGGAAATAAGGGAGATGATAATGTAGTCATAACTGGAGGCTCGGGAGAGACTGGCAATATGACATTGGCTGAAATAAAGGTGAAGATTGATGAGCTTCTAATGTATCTCAGACGTCGATACTCATTCGTAGAGTGCCCATAAGTCTCATGGAACAAACAGTACTTCCCAATTTCACGTTCTTTTTCAGTTGAATCCCTGGGCGGAGGTTTCTTACTGGATAACGTTATAGGTATCCAAATAGATATTCTCTAAAGTGTCGCTCAGCGGCGTACAATTTTCAAAAGTATGAAATCGAGGACTTTCTCTAGAATCATTCCTCCGATTCATATTTCTTTTATCATCATTCCCGCTTTGGCGGTCGTTCCCTCCATTCCTGTTACCAACATTTACTTCGACCTTTCCCGCATTATCTCTGCACTGCTTGATAGAAACATTGCTCTGAATGTCTTTCTTGTGAGCTCCGTAAGACTTCTACTTTCGATTGGCGTATATTTCCTCCCGTCGCAAACGAATATTCGCTTTTTCATAGAATAACTCCCTGGTCAGCGGTGATTTCCTGGCCAAATATTCCCTGAACTCAATGCCCTTATCGACTCCATCTATTAGTGCCATCAGGATGGTTTGCTCATGCAGATCACTTACCTCTGTAACTGCCAAATTGAATTGATCCAAATACGATTTTAGGGTTTCCCCTGGAGCTTGTTTGATTGTAGACAACTCAATGACACTTTTAGACTTCCGGGCGTGGAGTCGGAACTGGTTCATAAAACTCTCACTTAATTTTTGAAAACTAGAAATTGACCGAGGGGGAAGTCGGGTAAACCACATCAATGTGACGTCTTTAGGATATATTGGAGAAGTTTTGCATTTTATAGCATCAGGAGCTGCTGCGGCATTCATGTACCATGAATACCTCATTAAATGCTGCCTTGGGTCGGTTCTTCCTCCATATCGATCAATATTGGGTAGATTAAATTGTCTAGGGAACTAAAAATCTAGGATATCGTCAGTAAATGGGGTATGGCTAAGCTCAATGCCCCAATCTTCGTTGGTGTAACCACTACTGTCAGCCATAATTTGGCGTACCATTTCTTCCACCTTAGCATTGGTTAGCGTTGGCTCGAGGTCTGCACTTTTGGTTCTCCTAATATATCGAGTCCTTATATCAGGTAATGTTCTTCAATCCCTGGCAACTGTCGTATTTCCTTGCCTTCTACGGTCCCAGTAACGACCCAAGAATTTTCGACCCCGAAAATCGACATAAAATTACCATGTCGACTTTTCAAGTATCGAAAACACTGGATTGTTATGAGAAAGAAAATAAAGGGTGAGAATAGAAAGAGAAATATTAGAATAGAAGAAAGAAGAAGAACCACACATCAGAATCTCACAACGGAACGAATAAAATATAATATCAGATCTCTTTATACAAAAGAACTGTATATACATACCAATCATCAGAGTACAACAAATATCAGTCACAGCGGAAAAATATCTGTATATAACTAGCGGTGAGGCCACCTGCTTCTAGCTCCTGAAACTCCAAGAGAACCCTAACCTGGAACATACTCGGTCTGACCCGAGCACATTTGAAGCAAATCAAAATACACCGGGTCAGTCTGGAATACTATCAGTGATAAATTCACAGAACACACACTTGTTTAACTTTGGAAAATTCTTTCTGAAATCAAAGGATAATAGTAAGACCAGCCCACACATAAACACAGACGGTTTTTACCTTACTATAACCCAAAACGTTTTTGAAATCATAATTTATTCTGATATTATCATAGTGTCTAAATACAAGTATTTTAGAATCTAGCGGAACGCTTGCTTCTCACGCTCCACATATATAGTATACAAACCAAAACCGCGGTCACTTATTGGATATTGGATTCCAACCTTGACAAGGTATGGGACCACCTTCCGAACGTGTATCTATAGAGGCGAATACACTGGGTTCAACAAGAACGTCTTGCAACCTGGCCCTCACATGACCGACCACTCATTTCGCTTGAGTGTATCGAATGTATATCACCGACGGTTAGGATTAGTAACCGCCTCCCGGAAAGGGACAGCATCGAGATATAGATTAAAGAAGCAAATGAAATTTCTCTAGATAGGTGATCATACACCCTAACGGGAGCGACCCACATAGCCATGCTGCCTGCCCGATTTTTGTCATTTCCAGGTTGATGAGGCTTGAGGCCAGAACTTAACTTTAAAACATCTGGTCATCATTCACTTTGAATGCCACATCATCAGATCCGCCAGATCACACTTGTTTGACGTCCATAAAAATACTAGTTTATTTGGCTAGAGAATAACCATTTCTCCACCATTAAATATGGTACATTTGGAGAAATCAACGCATGTAATTCCTTTGGAAATACTCTGTCAAACATCCGTCCATACAAGTCATCCAGGAACAGGATGAACCGAAGGTACTCTCCTACTGCATCTCATATAGGAATCACCCCATGGATCAGTAGCGAGTAGTCCTTGCAAATCCGTAGATTTCAACCACGACAGAATCACAAATCAAAATAACTCTGGTTGTAAGCCAGAGAAATTCGACAAGTAGTCCTTCTGCTTATGAAGATCCACGGTCTTCACTTGCTCCGTCTTAAATCGACGTCTTCACGTATTTGCTGGTCGGAATGGTTTTCAAATATAAATTCGATCCCGGTCTTCCCGTACCAACAATCGTATTGGTCAGGTTTGATAGTCGGTGATTTAACTATCAAATAACAATAGTGTGAATACATGAGCTTTTGCTAATTCAGTACTTGACATAACTTGACCTCTTTAACTCAACTGGACTAACTTGACTTGATTACTCCTATTGATTAACTAATATTCGACTTGATTACTCCTATCGATTAACTAATATTCGACTTAACTCCATTCGCTTGACTCTAGATCGCATCAATTACAATGGTTACACCTGATTCCCTCAGGAAACATCCGACCGCCATAGGCTATCTGGAGCCCTGCGAATTATGCTAGCAGTCGTACGCAGTGGCAACTCTTACTGAATAACTATGTTTGGCTAACTCTACCTCAAATACTATATTTGATCAACTCCAATTGAATAACAAATATTCAATATAATTTGAAATCAATATTCTTATTTCTTTTGAAACTAATATTGCTATATTATTTATTTCCCAAAGCCTTGCATTAGAGTTTGATATTCCTCGTATAGGGTAAACCTAATCTCAACACTTTCCACTTATCCTAAACTAATACCATTCCTCTATAATAGTGAAGCTAACCAAGTTGGGGTATTTTAGTTACCTCTCAGACCTTGGTCGACCCGTTCTTCCTTTAGAATAATATTAGTTTAACCACTAACAATAAAATCTCATTTCCCCTTTTTGGGTTCAAAACTGGTTTTAAAACCATCCCTTATATTTGAAATCCTCGTTTAATCATCTCTTTACTTAACTTGTTTGATTAAGTAAATATCCATAAAACACCACCTTTATTTA
Organism: Allium sativum; assembly: GCA_030737875.1. NCBI lineage: Eukaryota > Viridiplantae > Streptophyta > Magnoliopsida > Asparagales > Amaryllidaceae > Allium > Allium sativum. Next base: position 941,105,627 of record CM060909.1, on the reverse strand, counting down.
CTGATTCCATTTACCATCCTCATCTGAAACTTGGATTATAAACCTCTTTATAAACTTTTACCACTCCCTTGGTCGAACCATAATGCCACTTAAGTCATTTCTTAATTGGATTCCTATTTAAAAGTCATTTATGTAATTAACTATATAAGAACAGTTAACTTTGCTATTTATCAAAAAATATGATAATTATCACTTTTAAAAGCTGATTAAACATTACTTTACTTATTTAACCCTAACCAATTTAATAATTATTTTGAGGTTTAGTTAATCGAAGATTAACTACAAATTTACACTAAATAATTCAAGAATTTCCTTAATTATGGTTAATCAAAGATCAACTAATAATTTACACTATTCGTTAAATTTTACTAATATACAGTTAAATCAAATGAATTCCATTCTTGATTTCAACCAAACACGGTTGATTTTTCCAACCATACATATTAGTTAACTATTTACTGAATTTCCTGGTCATTTCCCTTTTTAAATTAATTAACTAACTTAATTAATTTAACTTCACTATTTAATTGTTAAAAACAATTATCTAATTTTACCAACCCGTAGTTAAATACTTCGGTTCTTCTGCTTTTAAGTTGCATAAACCCTTTAAATAATTTCTCTTATAAACTCGATTTAATAAATTTATTCTTAAATTTCCAATTTAAATCCTTGTATAAAATAACTAAAACTTTAATCCAGTTATAAAATAATTTATAACTTTAAAACAGCGTCAATCCAACTGACGGTAGACCGATGTTTAAAACCATATATCTTAGGCCATTCTGCCAATTACTCAGTCAACACTGTCGATTGATTTTAACCACCACAACGATTAATATATATATATATATATATATATTCAACCATCAACATTTGAATAAGCTTTGGTGTCAGACAGAGTGAACAATTCATACCCAATAAACAAAAATACAGTTTATTTGAGGAATCCAGTCGGATCCCTCCAAACTGTCCTTCTCTGCATCACAGATATCAGTTTGATAAAAATATACAAATAAATTAATTGATGAAATATAAATAACCGCAACCAATCAACAACAAACACCCAATTTGTGTCCATCGCATCCAATCAACCAATTTGTACTGTAAATTGTGATTTATATTTTTCTATGAATCTACCGCATCATAGGATTCCAGAAGGTGTGAGAATTAACTCACCAGTTCATTTCTATTGACGGTGGACGCGTTTGTTGCATTTAATCTGGAACGGACATTCAAAATTAGCTGAATTTTCAACTGCATCAGATTGGAGCCTAGTCAGGGCCATCGTCTAGGTCTCGTCCCTACGGTCCCAACGGATCTAGTTTCGCTGAAATCCGTTAACAAACGAACGATATACGCTAATTTAAAGTTTGAACACAATAATGATGTATAAACTAATTTAATTATTAATTTTAAAAACTAATCCTACCTTAATTAAATAATTAACCGTTATTGGCCCATGATTACTCCACGTCAGCATCAGCTTAAGAGGAAACGCGTTTTCTTTGGGTTCCCAATCTCGTGCCCGACTTCTTCCCCTTTCTTTGATACATCCCTTCGTCAAACCCAACTCCACCCCAATCTTCACCTCACCGGCCATGCTACAGACGATCGGGACCCACTTGAGACCTTCGTCAGAACCGCCAGTGAGGGCAGCCGCCAGCCCCCACGCTGGACCCCCCACCTCGCCGTCATCTCGCCGGAAAAGCCATCTCACCAAATTTCGTTCGTGGCCAAAACCCCGCCACCACAGGTGATTTCAGACCATCGTACCACCTCCAATCAACACGCCTCCCTCCTGGCCACCCTTTCCCCTCAGACCATGATGTCAACAGTCCCTCCAACTCTGCCAATTTTGCCAAATCCGTTCGTTACTTCAAAAACTGCACCCAAAAACATCACCTCAGTTCATCTCTTGATTTCTCCGACCACCGTCAATTGTAGAACCCGAGACCACAACCATTTGAAAGCCTTATCTCTCCTCTAAAAAAACCCCAAGTCCCGTCCCTCCAAATCAACCTTATCTCTTCAATTTCTTAAAAGAACGAAACTGATTTTCGTCGGTTAGAAGACGATTCCGGCCACCACAATCAACAAAACTCACCCAACTTTTTACAGTAGCTAGACAACACCTCGATCTACCACTTTCGCTTTGGAACCCCCCACAAATTCATCACGGATTGGAAAATATAAATTGATTTGTGTTTGAGGAATTATTTGCAAAATTGATGAAAGGAGATGAAGTCTTGGCTGGAATTTCTAATGTAGGGAGTATATATAGAGCAGAAAAAATATATTTTAGGTTGATGTGACGAGCGATGTTGACTAACAATATTTTATTTTGTGTCTATCGCGTTTTCGAATGTCGTTTATTCGTTCCTGCGCTCACATACAAACCCCGTTCGAGATGCGAATGGACGCATAGTACAATTTGACGATACGGTCCTAACGAAACTTATTTCGTCGAATTCCGAGTTCGTTTGCTCGAATGGCGCTCGTTCACGTTCAAATGGTCAATTTTTATTTGTATTTTATTTTTCCATGCTCACAAATTAACCCCGATTGACACGCCACTTGAAACTACAATAATTTACTGTTGCGGTCCCAATAAAATTTGTTTCGTCGAAAACTGAGGTCGTTTGAATAAAGTCCCTTTTATAACTGGCCAATTCAAATAAAATAAACCAATTTTAAAATACCTCAATATAACAATATTAAAATATTGAAATCGGCCATACACGACCAGAATATCATATATTACCCAGATAAAATATCCCGGGTTGAGTTTGAAGCCAAATCGATATTAAAAATATTTAAAAACCTCTTTATCTAATATAAATAATGATAAAAATTATAAAGGAATTCCACAACGACTTTTTCAAAATTTGATTTGGACATAAAATAAAATATACAACACGAAAACTCGATTTTTCTCTGCTATTGGAAAGATATCGTCAAACCGGTCCCGACGTTTCTTGTTTCGAGGAAATCCGACTTATTTTGAACCCGATACGACCAATTGAAGTTCAAAACGCCAAATCGCGAACCGCCGCGCCGCTGCAGCTCGTTGTTTAACTAAATTATAAACCATATCGCTCGACCGTCGTTAAATAAATGAAATCTTCATTGTAAATTTAGTATAACCAATCTTTGACCAATTTAAACTGCCCGATCACAATATATGGCAAATTCTATATTTTCCCAAATATTTTGGAAATTAAAATATTATTTTATTATTTATTTAAATAATATATTCCAAATAAAATCGTTATATTCGATCATTTAAATTCAAACCAATATTTTAAATAATTAAAATAATTAAAATATTCCAAATAAATAGGCAGAAAATATGGGTCGTTACATTCCTTCTCCCTTAAAATAATTTCGTCCTCGAAATTGCTAAGGTAGAAAGAATGTTAAATCCCTTTATCTTTACAAAAATATTTAATTTAAAACTCGATTTTATTTCTCAAAACAATTTAGTTGGTCGTAAAACCAAGTTAATTCAAATAACGAAATTTTCCAAAAACCTTCAAAAATTTTCTAACGCCTTAAATTTTAGAAATTTTTTGGCAGAGTCTCCTTTGTACGAAGGACATCTGCAATATCGCAGGTTCAAGAAATATATATACCTCGACCAACACGGTCGGAAAAATTAAAATAAAATCCCAAAATCCAATCAAAACCAAAATTTCATATTTGCGTAGGCGTACCTTTTGGCGAGCGTTATTATGCGATATACGATAATTTATACTTGAGCTTGCTTAGTCATACTGCAACTCTATTCTCAATTTGGATTCAATTAACTCTAGATTTTCTCTTGGGTGGATTTTAAAGCTGAATTGGCACTTCTACACCTATTTCTCAACTCAAACGAATTCATCAGTCATCAAAGCAATATCAGTTATGTTCAAAATATCTATAATCACACACAATTATACACACGATTCAATCAATACGATGTTATAATCATTTATAATCACCTTTTTTTAATCATCCATTCAAATTTAATTATCTGGATTGATTTATCCAACTTATTCATTTCAATTTGGTTTTAACCAAGTCAATTCATTTCCAAGTTTATGTCCATGAGATCGAGCATACCATCCAAACATATCACACAATCAGCATTAACAAATCCAGATAATTTGCCCATATTATAATAATTTGAAAAATCATTACTTTTATTCTTTTATAAAATAAATTGGGGAAAACAAATTTCAAAAATAATTTTTTATATCAAATCACAAATACGCGCTCTTGTTTATATACATAAACTTAATCTAGGGTATTACTAACCCCATCTCTATTGAGTCACACCACAGAGCCAAGGTTATCTCTAAACCAATAACTCTGATACCACTGTAATGGCCTGGGAATTTCGGTAGGCTTTTCAACCATCCCTGAACCCCCAAGGCAGAGGGCTAACCTCCCCCCGTGGCTTACACTGGTACCTCAGAACTGCTTTTACGGTCAGCCTCGCAACTCGACCAATCCACATTGTCGAGAGATGTAGGGGTAAGAGTCTCCCATTCGCCACCTAACGCGAAGCGAGAACCCCCTATCATCCATACCAATTAAGCAACCAGCTCTGATACCACTGTAACGACCCAAGAATTTTCGACCCTATAAATCGACATAAAATTACCATGTTGACTTTTCAAGTATCGAAAACACTGGATTGTTATGAGAAAGAAAATAGAGGGTGAGAATAGAAAGAAAGAAATATTAGAATAGAAGAAAGAAGAAGAACCACACATCAGAATCTCACAGCGGAACGAATAAAATATAATATCAGATCTCTTTATACAAAAGAACTATATATACGTACCAATCATCAGAGTACAACAAATATCAGTCACCGCGGAAAAATAACTGTATATAACTAGCGGTGAGGCCACCTGCTTCTAGCTCCTGAAACTCCAAGAGAACCCTAACCTGGAACATACTCGGTCTGACCCGAGCACATTTGAAGCAAAGCAAAATAAACTGGGTCAGTCTGGAATACTATCAGTGATAAATTCACAGAACACACACTTGTTTAACTTTGGCAAATTCTTTCTGAAATCAAAGGATAATATTAAGACCAGCCGACACATAAACACGGATGGTTTTTACCTTACTATAACCCAAACATTTTTGAAATCATAACTTATTCTGATATTATCATAGTGTCTAAATACAAGTAATTTAGAATCTAGTGGAACACTTGCATATCACGCTCCACATATATAATATACAAACCAAAACCGCGGGCACTTATTGGATATTGGATTCCAACCTTGACAAGGTATGGGACCACCTTCCGAACGTGTATCTCTAGAGGCGAATACACTGGGTTCAACAAGAACTTCTTGCAACCCGGCCCTCACATGACCGACCACTCATTTCGCTTGAGTGTATCAAATGTTTATCACCGACGGTTGGGATCAGCAACCGCCTCCCGAAAAGGGACAACATCGAGATATAGATTAAAGAAGCAAATGGAATTTCTCTAGATAGGTGATCATACACCCTAATGGGAGCGACCCACATAGCCATGCTGCCTGCCGGATTTTTGTCATTTCCCGGTTGATGAGGCTTGAGGCCAGAACTTATCTTTAAAATATCTAGTCATCATTCACTTTGAATGCCACATCGTCAGCTCCGCCAGATCACACTTGTTTGACGTCCACAAAAATACTCTAGTTTATTTGGCTAGAGAAAACCATTTCTCCGCCGTCAACTATGGTACATTTGGAGAAATCAACGCATGTAATTCCTTCGAAAATACTCTGTCAAACATCCGTCCATACAAGTCATCCAGGAACAGGATGAACCGAAGGTATTCTCCTACTGCATCTCATATAGGAATCACCCCATGGATCAGTAGCGAGTAGTCCTTACAAATCCATAGATTTCAACCATGACAGAATCACAAATCAAAATAACTCTGGTTGCAAGCCAGAGAAATTAGACAAGTAGTCCTTCCGCTTATGAATATCCATGGTCTTCACTTGCTCCGTCTTAAATCGACGTCTTCATGTATTTGCTGGCCGGAATGGTTTTCGAATATAAATTCGATCCCGGTCTTCCCGTACCAACCATCGTATTGGTTAGGTTTGATAGTCGGTGATTTAACTATCAAATAACAATAGTGTGAATACATTAGCTTTTGCTAATTCAGTACTTGACATAACTTGACCTCTTTAACTCAATTGGACTAACTTGACTTGATTACTCCTATTGTTTACTAATATTCGACTTGATTACTCCTATCGATTAACTAATATTTGACTTAACTCCATTCGCTTGACTCTAGATCGCAACAATCACAATGGTTACGCCTAATTCCCTCAGGAAACATCCGACCGCCATAGGCTATCTGCAGCCCTGCGAATTACGCTAGCAGTCGTACGCAATGGCAACTATTCCTGAGTAACTATGTATGGCTAACTCTACCTCAAATACTATATTTGATCAGCTCTAATTGAACAACAAATATTCAATATAATTTGAAATCAATATTCTTGTTTCTTTTGAAACTAATATTGCAATATTATTTATTTCCCAAAACCTTGCATTAGAGTTTGATATTCCTCGTATAGGGTAAACCTAATCTCAACACTTTCCACTTATCCCAAACTAATACCATTCCTCGATAATAGTGAAGCTAACCAAGTTGGGGTATTTTAGTTACCTCTCAGACCTTGATCGACCCGTTCTTCCCTTAGAATAATATTAGTTTAACCACTAACATTAAAATCTCATTTCCTCTTTTTGGTTTCAAATCTGGTTTTAAAACCATCCCTTATATTTGAAATCCTTGTTTAATCATCTCTTTACTTAACTTGTTTAATTAAGTAAATATCCATAAAACACCACCTTTATTTACTGATTCCATTTACCATCCTCATCTGAAACTTGGATTATAAACCTCTTTATACACTTTTACCACTCCCTTGGTCGAACCATAATGCCACTTAAGTCATCTCTTAATTGGATTCCTATTTAAAAGTCACTTCTCTAATTAACTATATAAGAACAGTTAACTTTGCTATTTATCAAAAATATGATAATTGTCACTTTTAAAAGCTGATTAAACAATACTTTACTTATTTAACCCTAACCAATTTAATTATTATTTTGAGGTTTAGTTAATCGAAGATTAACTACAAATTTACAGTAAACAATTCAAGAATTTCCTTAATTATGGTTAATCAAAGATCAACTAATAATTTACACTATTCGTTAAATTTTACGAATATACAGCTAAATCAAATGAATTCCATTCTTGATTTCAACCAAATATGCTTGATTTTGCCAACCATACATATTAGTTAACTATTAACTGAATTTCCTGTTCATTTCCCTTTTTAAATTAATTAACTAACTTAATTAATTAAACTTCACTATTTAATTGTTAAAAACAATTATCTAATTTTACCAACCTATAGTTAAATACTTCGGTTCTTCTGCTTTTAACTTGCATAAACCCTTTAAATAATTTCTCTTATAAACTCGATTTAATACATTTATTTGTAAATTTCCAATTTAAATCCTTGTATAAAATAACTAAAACTTTAATCCAGTAATAAAATAATTAATAACTTTAAAACAACGTCAATCCACCTGACGGTAGACCGATGTTTAAACCATATATCTTAGGCCATTCAACCAATTACTCAGTCGACACTGTCGGTTGATTTTAACCACCACAACGATGAATATATATATATTCAAGCATCAATATTTGAACAAGTTTTGGTGTCAGACAGGGTGACCAATTCATACCCAATAAACAAAAATACAGTTTATTTGAGGAATCCAGTCGGATCCCTCCAACCTGTCCTTCTCTGCATCACAGATATCAGTTTGATAAAAATATATGAACAAATTAATTGATGAAATATAAATAACCGCAGCCAATCAACAACAAACAAACAATTTGCATCCATCGCATCCAATCAACCAATTCGTACTGTAAATTGTGATTTATATTTTTCTATGAATCTACCACATTACAAGATTCCAGAAGGTGTGAGAATTAACTCATCAGTTCATTTCTGTTGACGGTGGACGCGTTTGTTGCATTTAATATAGAACGGACATTCAAAATTAGCTAAATTGTCAACTGCGTTAGATTGGATCCTAGTCAGTGCCATCGTCTAGGTCTCGTCCCTGCGATCCCAATGGATCCAGTTTCGCTGAAATCCATTAACAAACGAACGATATACGCTAATTTAAAGTTTGAACACAATAACGATTTATAAACTAATTTAATTATTAATTATAAAAACTAATCCTACCTTAATTAAATAACTAACCGTTATTGGCCCATGATTACTCCACGTCTGCATCAGCTAAAGAGGAAACGCATTTTCTTTGGGTTCCCAATCTCGTGCCCGACTTCTTCCCCTTTCTTTGATACATCCCTTCGTCAAACCCAACTCCACCCCAGTCTTCACCTCGCCGGCCATGCTACAGACGACCGGGAACCCACCCGAGACCTTCGCTAGAACCGCTAGTGAGGGCAGCAGCCACGCCCCCACGCTGGACCCCCCCACCTCGCCGTCATCTCGCCGGAAAAGCCATGAAACACCCCACCTCCGTTAGGGTCACTCTCAAAGGGAATGCCCTAATTTTGGTGGAGGTTTATAAGTATAAGTCATAGATATACAAGACAGATATAAGAACACATATTTGTAAACAGCGGAAAAACAACAAACTTTTATTTCATAAAAGCAAATATGTGTTACAACAACATCATCATAATTGTCTTACATCTTTTTTTCAAAACATAACATAACACTTTCATAATCTGTCTTGATTACATTATTTAAAGAAGCATAAATAAAACATAGGTAAACTGCAAAAGCCCCATAGTGGATTGTCCAAAGCCATAGTTCAAAACAGGAAACTCCAAGCAATACATTTCTCTTCTTCAAGCTGGATGTTAAGGCTGGTCAAGCTGCTGTGTTCCCTCCCTGTGGACCTGGGGGGGGGGGGGAACGGAAGAAATGAAGACGAAAGAAAAGTAGAGTCAGACATAAAGCCTGAGTAAGTCTAGTACTATTTTGTCTATGAATAAAGAACTGGGTATGATAAGTATAAACAAGAAGTGGGAAAGCACTATAAACTTGGTTAAGTTGTCTAGGGTCGAATATACTATCGTACCCCATGTTAATCTCTGAACCCATATAAACTAGTTTCCAACTGGCACCCCATAATCAGGGTGATGTGATCCATTCTATGATGATCGGCTCCTACTCGCATAGTTACATGTGTCTTACGGCCCCCGATGTTGTAGTTACCTATGATGGTCCCACCGTGGGGTGTATCAAGTCCCATGGTGGCGGCCCGACACAACCTTAGAGTGCACAGGTATGCTACTGGTGCCCAGTGCCTTATTTTTCTGCGCCGGGGTGTGTGCACGCCCGCACCCCGTTAGAACCTACACTGCTACACCACCGCCGTCGATTTGACCTCTTACAATCAGCCCAGTAATCGTGCCCCACCCTGCCTAGTTTCAGGGTATCTTGATATACCTTCTAGGGTTACTGCTGAAAAGGGTCCCCTGTTACTAGGTTTTCTATCTCTAGCCAACATGCTAAGTTGGTTAAGTGTTTTCTAACCTAACCCCCACCAGTCCGTTTATTTTAGCATGTTCCATTTTGATTAAGTCTTTAGTTCACTTAATCCTAACAATCCTGACTCAGCCTTAATTGTCTTATTAAGGCCCTGACCTCTCACATTAGACAGGTATTGTTGTGGCTGCCTGTTGCCGGTTGGTTCCGGGCAGTCTTACGCCACAACTCAGTCTAACCTCGGGTCCTTATTGGGCTCCATGTTTAACCTCCCACATTGGATAGGTATTGTTGTGACTACTGGACAGCCGGGCGGTTCCGGGCAGGTTTACATCACAACTCAATCCAACCTCGGGTTAAACACGTCGTATGTTCTACATTTACATATTTTTGTCTTTCTTCTTTATTTTCTTATATGTAAATATTTGCGGCCCATTATTAAGTTAATGGTGTAAAGGTTACACCAATCATGGGCCCAACCCATACTTGAATTTGGGCCCTTCTATTTTATATTTTCATTCATTAGTAATTTTTACCCAACGTTCTTTTCCCCCGTTTAACACGTCCGTTTATCATATATATGTTGGGCTTAGCCTTTTAAAGCCCAACTTAGCCATGCGAAAAGGGGAGGCTTAAAGCGAGATTACATACACAAAAAGGGGAAAGTGAGCGCATGAACTTGCAATATGACGTTGGAAATACAAAATAGAAGTTGGTGTACTTGCATAGTAGTGACATATACTTTGGACATAAAGCATAGGTGACATGAATCAAAGCATGTAAACTTGTAGTTATGTTAAGAATATCACTATTGACACATAGGCCTAACTACAACATGAACCTATACTTTTATTTCAGGCATAATGTCAAACATAAGCATGGCATAAATATTTCTAACATGAGCATGGCATAATGTCAAACATAAGCATGGCATAATGTCAAACATAAGCATGGCATAAGTATAGTTAAATTTGTTCACATAACCATGGCATAAATATTTCTAACATGAAATCATGATTTTTACTTTAGTCATGTAAACTTGCAAAAAGGGATTTTTGAGTCTAACCTAGCCATGTCTCACATATGTCATCATATAATTCTTGCTAACAATATAGAACTAACATGGTTTTCAATTATGTCAAATATCAATCATAGCCTAGTCATATTCATAAGTTTGCACATAGGTTTTCTAATACAAAGCATGGCTTAATACATGATGCCAAATTCTCAACATAATTTCATATGGATTATAACAACCCAAACTTATTCCAATTTCCTCACAAAAATGATGTTTGTATAAAAATACACATTATGATGGCATAGTAGCAAAACCCCAAACTTGCATGAATTTAAATCAACTACATACATGTAGCTTCAACATGGATTACATAAATTGCGAAATATTCCAAACGTATACTTGCATAGAACTACCGCATGTAGTTCTTTATAATTGAATAACATAATTCAAGAATATCCAAACGTATATAATATTTCAAATTGATAAGAACGCACAAAGCTTGAATTATTTTATTGCCACAATTCAAGCATACAGACCAACACAATTATTTGTTCATACCAAAGTAATACTCTACTTACAATGGTTGCGGCGAATTCTCTAATTTAGGAATAAGAAGATGCGGTTTGATTTGATTCGTTTGAATTGCTTTAGGCTTTAGAGTTTTCCTCCTAATCTCCTCTCCAATTTGGTGGCTACCCCTAGTCGTTCCTCAGCAACATGGCGGCTTTGTTCTTATTTATGAATGAACAGATTAGGGTTTAGTCTAGGGTCCTTTTTATAGGGTTTATGAATTGATTAGAGCCATTGATGTTGCCTGGATTGATCATAGCCATTCATCCTAAGGAGAGACCAATTAGAGCTTGCCACCTAGCCCTAATGACCAAGCAGACCACAGAAAATCGACTAACAGAGAATAGGCCAGCCGGGTTAGACTGGGTTTGACCTGGCTCTGGACCAGGTCGACACCCCCTGTCGACAGCCCTGTCGACAGGCCTGTCGACCTGGTTAGACCAGGTCGACAGCCCAGTCGACCTGGGTGCGTCAGGCGGGACTTTTTCCGCCCTGGCCCATTGGGCCCCATTTTTGTTTTCTGAGCTTATTTTATTCTGTTTGAATTTTAAATTTAATTCAGAAACTTCCGAAGGCCATATCTTCTTCATACGGACTCCATTTTTCGAAAACTCGGACTCTATTTCGCGTATTTTTCCGAGACGAACGCAATGGCGTATTCCGTTTCCCTTAGTTCTCTGATTTGAAATTGATTATACTTTAATTTATGAATTTCATAGTTATAGAATTCGCGGGGTGTTACATTCTCCCCCACTTAAAAGGATTTCGTCCCCGAAATCTTCAAGTTAGGAGGAATGTATATCCTAACATCCAATCATCCATCTATTCATCCAACAAACACGAGCATCCATTGTCCTTAAAAGACTTCTAATGCTTCATGATCATATGCGAAGTGTGTGTGTACATGTACTTATCTAATGCAAAATCAGGCGGTCTACTGATTCAGTTGACCTCCTTAATGCGAATTATGTGAGTGCCATGAGTCCATTATGTATGCAAACTTCCCTATTCTTGATTCTACATGAGTGCACAATCATTCAATACAAATGCAGCATCCACATGACAACACATAAGAATTCAACCATATACGAATGCAAACATATATGCATATGCAATATGAAGTGACTGAGCTGATTTAAACCTAGATTGTGTGTGTATATGCAACCACGAGCAACCACTAGCAATCACTTGCAACCACTTGCAACCATCATCCATAACATGTTTCAATTACATGTTTCCATCCAAAGGGTTTCTACCTAAAAGATAAGGTCGAGGAAATATACCTAAAAAGATAGATAAGAGTGCAACTTAAGGAAAAGGAAAGATCAAGGATGTACCCTCGAACAGAAAAGGGTAGGCTGTGCGTATTCTAGCTTCAGTTTCCCAAGTCGCGTCTTCCTCGGCGTCGCTCCACTGAACTTTGACGAGCTTGACTTCACGGTTGCGTAGCTTCTTCACTTCCGTTCCTAATATGCGGGTTGGAACTTTCCTTATGGTTGCTTCACGTTCCACTTCGGCCTCTTCGAGGATATTTAGATCCACCACTTCAGCTGACTCATGTAGACATTTTCGGAGATGTGAAACGTGAAAAACGTTGTGGACTCCAGCCAACTTCTCGGGTAACTCTAATCTATAGGCCATTTTCCCAATTGTTCCTATCTAAAGGTATAGTCGAATGAAGCAAGTAAAAACTTTGTGCCCATTAGGCAATGTCAAAACTGGAAACCTATGCCACATATATGTTGATTAGGAGAAGAACTCTCTAAGTATCAGCCCCGAAGACCGAAATCAACATCAGACTGACACCCAAAGAGTTACTCAACCCAGCCACTATATATGATTCTAGGAAACTAAGCATGATGGACTCCTTTTAGGTCACAAGGGAGTCCCTTCCTAAGACCCACCCGTATCCTATAAAACCCAAAAAGTTTAGTTAAACCAACGAACACCCTCGAGCCCCAACATGTGTTACTAAAAGATGAGTCATACTCCCTATGGGATTTGCAATAGAAATTGGATTGAGAATGGGACCGAGAGGATATACAGAAAAGATACCATGCAAGTAAGCTCTACAGGAAGAGAGGGATCAAGGATATACTCTTAAGAAGAGATATTATGCACGAATCTAGTCTTCAATCTTCTAAGTCGCATTTCTTGAGCTTAACTCCATTATGCTTTGTCCGTCTTTAACTCACAATTTCGTAGCTTCTTAATTCTTGTTTCCAAAATATGAGTTGGAACATTTTTCACTGCTGCCTCTCGTCCCTCTTTCACTTATTCTCCTTCTAGTATACTTGGCTCAAGCCTAACTGCGTACTCATGGTTCCATGCAAGCTCTCCAAAATTCACTAGTGAATCTTGGATCTTGTTCACTTACTAGAAGGTATTCCACATAGACGAATTATCTCTTGAAAATAAACAAATGTCAATTATGTTGCTAAATGAACTTACTAAGGTGATTCTTTACGACTCATGCATAAGTGAAATGAACCTTCTGCCTTAGTGGCGAACACTAGATTCTCCTTGGTCAATTTCGTGAGCGGAGCTGAGATTTTCGCAAAATCCCTTATGAACTTTCGATAGAAACCCGCTAGTCCTAGAAAGCTTCGGACCTCAGTTGCATTCCTTGGTGTCTTCCAATCCTGTACCGCCACTACCTTAGCAGGGTCCACTGCTAACCCTTGTTTGTATACTATGTGCCCAAGGAACCTCACCTCTTCTCTCCAAAAGTGGCATTTGGAGAATTTGGCTTTTAGTTGATGGACTTGCAAAGTTTCCATGATTGCCCTTAAGTGCTGAGCATGTTCCTCTTCACTCTTTGAGAAGATAAGGATATCATCTACGAAGACCACTACGAATTTGTTGAGGAAATCTCTAAATACCCTACTCATTAGGTCCACGAAGTAAGCAGGTGCATTTGTCAAGCCGAAAGGCATGACAAGCCATTCAAAGAAGCCGTCTGGGGTTCTGAATGCCGTTTTATCGATGCTATCTTCAGCCACCCTTAGCTGATGAAAACCGGTTGCTAAATCGAGCTGGGAGAAAACAGACGCTCCTACAAGCTGGTCAAATAAATCGTCAATTCTAGGGAGAGGGTGCCTATTCTTTTTCGTTAGCTTGTTGAGCTCCCTATAGTCAACACATAGACGGAGTGAACCATCCGCCTTTGTAGCGAACACCACCGGAGCGCCCCATTCTGAAATGCTCCTCCTAATGAACCCCTTCTCTAGAAGCTCTTTAATCTGTTTACTGAGCTCTTTCCTTTCTCGTGGAGCCATGTGTCTAACGGGCAACGCAACAGGCTTTGCATTATCTACAAGATATATGCGGAAATCTATTTCCCGCTTCGGAGGCAAGCCCTTCACCTCTTCGAAGACATCCGGATATTCCCGGACCACTCTAACTGATTTCAAATTTTCAACAGAGGCATCTAGCGATTCAAGATAACTAAGCATAACCGCATACGAGGGATTACAAGAAACTTCCAAAGTATTACCGAGCTGGGTTAGGAGCCTAACAACCCTTTTCTCACAATCAAGGATGGCCCTATTACTGGATAGCCAATCCATACCCAAAATCAAACCATAACCCGAAAAGCCCAAAACAAAGGCACTACATTGAAATTCTACACTTAGAATAGAAATTTTCAATCCCACACAGATCATAGACAAATGAGCTGGGCCCCCAATTGGGTTTGAAACAATTAAGGGGTCCTCTACCATACTAGTTTTTAGGTGCAGAGATTCTACTAGAGCAGACGAGATAAAGGAGTGTGATGCGCCAGAGTCAAATAAAGTGCGAACGGGGTGATCATAAAGATAAACTACGCTTTCTACAGAAGTATTTATACCTCGCTGTTGCAGAGGTGGCGCTTCCAGCACATGAACCTGTGCCCCTGGGGTGGATCCAGCCCTCTGCCCCTGTCCTCGTTTCTTTGGGCAGTCCTTAGCCCTGTGGCCTGTCTCACCGCAAGAAAAGCACCCACCACTCTCCTTGGCCTTCTTTTTTCGGCAGTACTTTACTAAGTGCCCCACTTTGCCACAGAAATTGCACTTCCTCTTCTCTTTGTTGCCTTTCCCGCCCTTCTTAAAGTCTGTCTTTTTGGGCTGCAAACCCTCTTTCTTCCCTTGAGAGCTTTCTGCCTTTGTCTCCTTCTTGCCCTTATCCTCTTCATTCAGCAATGCCATTTGCACCAATCTTTCATACGTGGCTCCCATGGGTATATGGGTCATGGCCAAACTGTGTAATGGCTCATTCAACCCTTTGACGAAACGGAGAGCCTTCTTGTGCGGGGTGTTGACTAGGTCAAGCCCAAACCTAGCCAGCTCATCGAACTGATTCACATACTCTCTGACTGTCTTGTCCCCTTGTTTAAGAAATAAGAATTTTTCCAACTGCAAACTTCTTTCCGCATCTGAGAGAAATTTAGTCTCAAACCTAGCCCTAAAGTCCTCCCATGTCTCCACTGGTCCTTCAGCATTAGTGACTTCCCACCAGTAGGAAGCCTCGCCCTTCAATAGCCACACTGCCAATTGTACTTTCTGCCTATCTTCTACCTCAAAAATGATGAATAGGTCCTCCGTTTCTTTCAGCCAATTTCTAGCTGCCACGAAGGACTCAGTTCCATGGAAATACCTTCCTCCCATAGCTTTAAAATCTTTACATATCTTAGCAAACGTGTTTCCCCGAGGAGGAGGTGGAGGAAAAGGTGCCGCTGCAGCTGGATGATTTCCGGCAGCTGGGGGAGGAGGAACGGTAGGACCTGGCTGAGTGGCTCTTGCTTCTAAGAACCGTCTAAACCAACCAGGTATTGGCACCCCTTCCGGCAAGTTAAGATCTTCGGACATGCTGAAACAAAAAGGATAGATTCAAAACGAAGGATAAGAGATAGTACCTATGGCTTTGGGGGGTGGACTTTGCCTTTTTAAAATAAGATAATATTTTTTTCTTTTAAAAATGCTTCTTTAAATTTCCTTTTTGAAAATAATTTTTCAAAACTTTTTATCTTATCTGGTAAACCTATGCTCTGATACCAAGTGAAACACCCCACCTCCGTTAGGGTCACTCTCAAAGGGAATGCCCTAATTTTGGTGGAGGTTTATAAGTATAAGTCACAGATATACAAGACAAATATAAGAACACATATTTGTAAACAGCGGAAAAACAACAAACTTTTATTTCATAAAAGCAAATATGTGTTACAACAACATCATCATAATTGTCTTACATCTTTTTTTCAAAACATAACATAACACTTTCATAATCTGTCTTGATTACATTATTTAAAGAAGCATAAATAAAACATAGGTAAACTGCAAAAGCCCCATAGTGGATTGTCCAAAGCCATAGTTCAAAACAGGAAAGTCCAAGCAATACATTTCTCTTCTTCAAGCTGGATGTTAAGGCTGGTCAAGCTGCTGTGTTCCCTCCCTGTGGACCTGGGGGGGGGGGAACGGAAGAAAAGAAGACGAAAGAAAAGTAGAGTCAGACATAAAGCCTGAGTAAGTCTAGTACTATTTTGTCTATGAATAAAGAAATGGGTATGATAAGTATAAACAAGAAGTGGGAAAGCACTATAAACTTGGTTAAGTTGTCTAGGGTCGAATATACTATCGTACCCCATGTTAATCTCTGAACCCATATAAACTAGTTTCCAACTGGCACCCCATAATCAGGGTGATGTGATCCATTCTATGATGATCGGCTCCTACTCGCATAGTTACATGTGTCTTACGGCCCCCGATGTTGTAGTTACCTATGCTGGTCCCACCGTGGGGTGTATCAAGTTCCATGGTGGCGGCCCGACACAACCTTAGAGTGCACAGGTATGCTACTGGTGCCCAGTGCCTTATTTTTCTGCGCCGGGGTGTGTGCACGCCCGCACCCCGTTAGAACCTACACTGCTACACCACCGCCGTCGATTTGACCTCTTACAATCAGCCCAGTAATCGTGCCCCACCCTGCCTAGTTTCAGGGTATCTTGATACACCTTCTAGGGTTACTGCTGAAAAGGGTCCCCCGTTACTAGGTTTTCTATCTCTAGCCAACATGCTAAGTTGGTTAAGTGTTTTCTAACCTAACCCCCACCAGTCCGTTTATTTTAGCATGTTCCATTTTGATTAAGTCTTTAGTTCACTTAATCCTAACAATCCTGACTCAGCCTTAATTGTCTTATTAAGGCCCTGACCTCTCACATTAGACAGGTATTGTTGTGGCTGCCTGTTGCCGGTTGGTTCCGGGCAGTCTTACGCCACAACTCAGTCTAACCTCGGGTCCTTATTGGGCTCCATGTTTAACCTCCCACATTGGATAGGTATTGTTGTGACTACTGGACAGCCGGGCGGTTCCGGGCAGGTTTACATCACAACTCAATCCAACCTCGGGTTAAACACGTCGTATGTTCTACATTTACATATTTTTGTCTTTCTTCTTTATTTTCTTATATGTAAATATTTGCGGCCCATTATTAAGTTAATGGTGTAAAGGTTACACCAATCATGGGCCCAACCCATACTTGAATTTGGGCCCTTCTATTTTATATTTTCATTCATTAGTAATTTTTACCCAACGTTCTTTTCCCCCGTTTAACACGTCCGTTTATCATATATATGTTGGGCTTAGCCTTTTAAAGCCCAACTTAGCCATGCGAAAAGGGGAGGCTTAAAGCGAGATTACATACACAAAAAGGGGAAAGTGAGCGCATGAACTTGCAATATGACGTTGGAAATACAAAATAGAAGTTGGTGTACTTGCATAGTAGTGACATATACTTTGGACATAAAGCATAGGTGACATGAATCAAAGCATGTAAACTTGTAGTTATGTTAAGAATATCACTATTGACACATAGGCCTAACTACAACATGAACCTATACTTTTATTTCAGGCATAATGTCAAACATAAGCATGGCATAAATATTTCTAACATGAGCATGGCATAATGTCAAACATAAGCATGGCATAATGTCAAACATAAGCATGGCATAAGTATAGTTAAATTTGTTCACATAACCATGGCATAAATATTTCTAACATGAAATCATGATTTTTACTTTAGTCATGTAAACTTGCAAAAAGGGATTTTTGAGTCTAACCTAGCCATGTCTCACATATGTCATCATATAATTCTTGCTAACAATATAGAACTAACATGGTTTTCAATTATGTCAAATATCAATCATAGCCTAGTCATATTCATAAGTTTGCACATAGGTTTTCTAATACAAAGCATGGCTTAATACATGATGCCAAATTCTCAACATAATTTCATATGGATTATAACAACCCAAACTTATTCCAATTTCCTCACAAAAATGATGTTTGTATAAAAATACACATTATGATGGCATAGTAGCAAAACCCCAAACTTGCATGAATTTAAATCAACTACATACATGTAGCTTCAACATGGATTACATAAATTGCGAAATATTCCAAACGTATACTTGCATAGAACTACCGCATGTAGTTCTTTATAATTGAATAACATAATTCAAGAATATCCAAATGTATATAATATTTCAAATTGATAAGAACGCACAAAGCTTGAATTATTTTATTGCCACAATTCAAGCATACAGACCAACACAATTATTTGTTCATACCAAAGTAATACTCTACTTACAATGGTTGCGGCGAATTCTCTAATTTAGGAATAAGAAGATGCGGTTTGATTTGATTCGTTTGAATTGCTTTAGGCTTTAGAGTTTTCCTCCTAATCTCCTCTCCAATTTGGTGGCTACCCCTAGTCGTTCCTCAGCAACATGGCGGCTTTGTTCTTATTTATGAATGAACAGATTAGGGTTTAGTCTAGGGTCCTTTTTATAGGGTTTATGAATTGATTAGAGCCATTGATGTTGCCTGGATTGATCATAGCCATTCATCCTAAGGAGAGACCAATTAGAGCTTGCCACCTAGCCCTAATGACCAAGCAGACCACAGAAAATCGACTAACAGAGAATAGGCCAGCCGGGTTAGACTGGGTTCGACCTGGCTCTGGACCAGGTCGACACCCCCTGTCGACAGGCCTGTCGACCTGGTTAGACCAGGTCGACAGCCCAGTCGACCTGGGTGCGTCAGGCGGGACTTTTTCCGCCCTGGCCCATTGGGCCCCATTTTTGTTTTCTGAGCTTATTTTATTCTGTTTGAATTTTAAATTTAATTCAGAAACTTCCGAAGGCCATATCTTCTTCATACGGACTCCGTTTTTCGAAAACTCGGACTCTATTTCGTGTATTTTTCCGAGACGAACGCAATGGCGTATCCCGTTTCCCTTAGTTCTCTGATTTGAAATTGATTATACTTTAATTTATGAATTTCATAGTTATAGAATTCGTGGGGTGTTACAAGCCATCTCCCCCAATTTTGTTCGTGGCCAAAACCCTGCCACCACAGGTGATTTCAGACCACCGTACCACCTCTAATCGACGCACCTCCCTCTTGGCCGCCCTTTCCCCTCAGACCACGACGTCAACAGTCTCTCCAGCTCCGCCAGTTTGGCCAAATTTGTTCGTTACTTCAAAAACTGCACCCAAGAACATCACCTCAGTTCATCTCTCGATTTCTCCGACCACCATCAGGTGTAGAACTCGAGACCACAGCCATTTGAAAGCCTTATATCTCCTCTCCAAAAATCCCAAGGTCCTGTCCCTCCAAATCAACCCTATCTCTTCAATTTCTGAAAAGAACTGATTTTCGTCGGTTAGAAGACGATTCTGGCCACCACAGTCAACGAAACGCACCCAACTTTTTACAGTAGCTAGATAACACCCCGATCTACCACTTTCGCTTTGGAACCCCCCACGAATTCATCACGGATTGGAAAATATAAATTGATTTGTGTTTGAGGACTTATTTGCAAAATTGATGAAAGGAGATAAAGTCTTGGCTGGAATTTCTGATGTAGGGAGTATATATAGAGTAGAAAAATATATATTTTAAGTTGATGTGACGAGCGACGTTGACTAATGATATTTTATTTCGTGTCTATCGCGTTTTCAAATGTCGTTTATTCTCTCCTACGCTCACATACAAACCCCGTTCGAGATGCGAATAGACGACATAGTATAATTTGATGATACGGTCCTAACGAAACTTGTTTCGTCGAATTCCGAGTTCGTTTGCTCGAATGGCACTCGTTCACGTTCGAATGGTCGATTTTTATTTGTATTTTATTTTGCCACACTCACAAATTAACCCCGATTGACGCGCCACTTGAAATCTAGCAATAATTTACTGTTGCGGTCCCAATAAAATTTGTTTCGTCGAAAACTTAGGTCGTTTGAATAAAGTCCCTTTTATAACTGGCCAATTCAAATAAAATAAACCAATTTTAAAATACCTCAATATAATAACATTAAAATATTGGAATCAGCCATACATGACCAGAATATCGTATATTACCCAGATAAAATATCCCGGGTTGAGTTTGAAGCCAAAAAGATTTAAAAACCTCTTTATTTAATATAAATAATGATAAAATTTATAAAGGAATTACACAACGACTTTTTCAAAATTTTATTTGGACATAAAATAAAATCTACAACACGAAAACTCGATTTTTCTCTGCCATTGGAAAGGTATCGTCAAACCGGCCCGACGTTTCTTGTTTCGAGGAAATCCGACTTATTTTGAACCCGGTATGACCAATTGAAGTTCAAAATGCCAAATCGCGAACCGCCGCGCCGCTGCAGCTCGTTATTTAATTAAATTATAAACCATATCGCTCGATCGTCGTTAAATAAACAAAATCGTCGTTGTAAATTTAATATAACCAATCTTTGACCAATTTAAACTGCCCGATCACAATATATGGCAAATTCTATATTTTCCCAAATATTCTGGAAATTAAAATATTATTTTATTATTTATTTAAATAATATATTCCAAATAAAATCGTTAAATTCGATCATTTAAATTCAAAACAATATTTTAAATAATTAAAATAATTAAAATATTCCAAATAAATAGGCAGAAAATACGGGTCGTTACAGTCCCAGTCATTCACATAATGAGTGTGCTGAAGGAGTTGTCATTGAGTAGCGTTAGTAATGTCGGGATCCCTGGGAAGGACACGGGATCCATGCATCGGTAGCAGCATTGGTTCTCTCAAACTAGGATCATTAGGTCCCAAAGCATGGGCTGCGTCTTCGCGAGATCCCAATGATTCAAATGTCAGCTGCTCAATGTTCTTGGGTCTTTCGTATGGCCTCCTTTGTCGTGGATGTCTTTCTTCCAAAGAAGATGAATGGTCTGCAGCAAGATGATGAGTTGGAGAAGTTGTCCTTTGCCTACGAAGCTCGCCTATCTGCCTACTCATGTTCTTCATGTTTTCTCGCGTAGCGACACTCTCACGTCTTTGGGCCTCTGGAGCGTCGTTGGTTCTATCCAACATATTGAGCAAGCGTGAGAAATCCATGTGTGAGACGGGTCTAGAGGTAGAGGTCTGATCATTGGTTGTTGTGGCTAGCATTGGTGCATTTGCAACGGCTCGAGTAAAAGTACCAGCCTCAACTACAGCCGGTTCGGATTGGATCATTGTTGCACCATCGGTTCAGTTTTAGGGAGTACTACCAGTAACAACCAGATCCTCGGTTCGGGTCGGATTAACACCATCGATTCAGATCGGGTCTCCACTTTCGGATCGGTTCGGATCTGATCCGGTCCCCCATGACGTCGTAACTACAACCGCCTATTGATCTTCACTTGCTTCATTTTCCCGATAAGTTTGTGGTTCCTTTCCTTTTCTTGGAGCCATAAAATTTGAGTCTTTTGAGATCAATGAAACTTCAAAAAAAGTAGAAATGCGGACTAACTTCTTCGGACTCAAGATCCAAACAGTAGAATGATAGTATGAAACACTAAGAATTCAAATTTCTTAGTGAAAGCACCAAAATGTTAGACCAAAAGGTGGTTCTAACACCCAATTAAATGATAATTTTAAGAGAAATATAAAATAAAAAGGAACATGAACACAAGATTTATAGTGGTTCGACGTTAAAAAGCCTACGGCCACTCTACACTTCCTTGATTGATGAACTGATTACAAATACAATAATAAAAGCCACTCAATCTCACTAGTACAATCAAAATCACTCTAAATTCGTAGAATTATACTCAAGGAGTTTGGGTACAATCTAAATTAAACAAAGGAATATAGTTGGTGATGATGCTTGAGTGGATAAACAGCCAAAAATATCCCTCCAAATGAAGTGTTGTGGTGTATTTATAGGCATGGGGCATGGCTGGGTTCCATGTGGGCCCCATCCTATAAATCTCGGGTTCGGGTGCTCTACGATGAAGGAAACACATCAGCAACGTGGGAAAGTGGGTGATAACTCCTCCGGATTTGTAGGAACGTGATATGTAACTATTCACGAGTCGCAGTCGTTGGATCAAATCGGCAGAAGGAAGCTCCGAACCAAACCGTCGCTTCACCAGATCTGATTTGACCCTATTATGTTCCCCAATCCAACCAGCTACCTGTAATTTGTTGCAAAGAATATGGTGACCGATCCGACTCTATTTCCTGTCTAATACCCAATCTGATGATTTCCTCTTCTTGATGGTGTATGTTCTTCACCCTTAAGTGTATCCAACATCTAATCACTATGCTATGATAGCCTAGTTACAAAGCAGGCTAACATTACTATTCTTATTTATTTATTTGCTGCCTTCTATATATACATGTATTTGTACACCATACCCCTCACATTAAGTTGACCACTTGTGGATGCTGGATTTGTCGGTCGGTTTCGGGGAGACTTCTACCACAAGTTGAACTTCACCTCATGTCTTAGTAAAGTTATATTTGCGCATTAGACCTCTTACATTAAGCTGTCCACTTATGGATCCTGGATTCATCAGGTGGTTCTGGGCAAACTTCGACCACAAGTTGAACTTAACCTCGTGTCTTAATGCAGTTATAATTCAAATTTCCTAATTGGGGTTTACAACATTAATCCTGGATAATTTAGGAATTGTAACCATTACTTTATTAAATTCACCTTTCCCCAATCAACGTCGGTTACAATTGTTATTTATTATTTGTGGCCCTATTTATAACAATAAGTTTTATTAATTGCTACAATGGTCACCATAATACGTCCATTTAATATGGATTACATTCATGTGTAATACTGTCCAAACATTCAAACATCCATTTTTGTACATATATTTCGTTGTTTACGTAGATTCGGACGGATGATAAATATACATTTTTATTTATATTTTTGTGCTGTCAATGTAGTTATCTTGCTTTATTATTATTATTATTATTATTATTTATTTTAGTATTTTGGTTTAGTCATTAACCAAACATTCCTTTTTGTATTCAATCTTGCCATAATGTTTCAAATCTTACAAAAAGACCATTACCTATAGTTATTGCAATTTATGCTTGATTATTGGAATTGACATATTTTCAAATCACAAGAAATATATGTTTATGTATATTTTGGAATGGTTGATGCAAACTTTGCACAAATTTGTATATTTATATTTATACAAACATTTGCACGACTTTTCCCTTTTTCAATCTTTTTGTCATATATCTTACGAATTCAAAATAATGTCATTCTGTTCAAAAAGAGGAAAACGACGGTAATGACTCAGATTTTTCAATCATTTGAATTCGAATATTTAAATTAGTTTTAAATATTTTATTAGAAATATTGATGGATTTTAATATTGAATTCGTTAATTAAACGACGATTGAACGTTCTAATTTATATTCAATATAAACGAACTCGAAAAGATGCGGTAGTTCGTAATATTGGGTTTTGAATTTCAACAGAATATACAAAATCCATTCTAAGTCGAAATTCTGTGAAACAAGAAACATTTGAATCTATTTGATTATAATTTTCCAATGGAAGAAAAAATCGACATTTTTTTCTTATATATTGGAAGTTATGCCCAAATCAAATTTTTAAATAGTTGAAATCGTTTATAAATTATAAACGTTTATTTATAATTAAAAGGGAAATTTAATAGAATTTCGATATCGTTCGACTCAAAAATGTGAATATTGAGTTTTAATTTCGTATTGGATTATATTTGGAGTTGTATATTATTTTATTCGGATATATATATGATAATAATTTATTATTATTAAATTTAATTATTTTGGAATTTATTTATATTTTTAACGCTATTATATAGCCTGTAGAAATAATTATTTTCCAAAAGACCTCCATTTCGACGAAACGAGTTTTGTTGGAATACCTATAACTAATTATTGCTAGGTTTTCAGTATGGAGCCTAACGTAGTTATTTTATCTATAAACGAAATCTAAAAGTGAACCGATGGATAAATTGGGATCTAAATAGCACCGTTTTTTCAAACGGAGAACGTTTTCAATGAAATTAGTTTCATTAGGACCGTAACATCAAATTATACCATGGCGTCCATTTTAGTAAATTTTGGAGATTGGTTTATCAGTGCGAATTTAACGGTCCACTTAAAAAAATGTTAGCCGTGTAAAATTTTATATAACCCTAAATAAAACCTACCTTGTTCCAACCTAAAAACGTGCTGTGTGCTCTGTGCGTTTTTTTCCTACCGAAGTCTTTACCCAAGCCCGACGTGAACAATACATGCATCCTGTAGCATGAAATCACACAGCAGATTAAAATATCACACTGCTACCCTACTGATTTAAACCTGCGCGTGCACAGACCTAGCAAACTCTAAATGCAGTAGGCATTGAAAATGAAACTTACCTATCCTCGCAAACCTACCCCTACAGTATATGAAATGTAGTTTGCTTCCCTTCCCCCCCAGAAGATAACCCACGTACCGCTCTATTCATATGTATACTCAGACCTACTAAAGAAAATCCCATCACAACGCCATTGGGAATAATAACATGGCAGACCTATGAAAACATAGCCTGGAAGGGGAGAAGCACCATCACGTAGGTCTAATGGATGTGAAAACACATCACGGAGCTAGGAAAAGCCTCATGTGCAACTATATACTAAAAATGGAAGAAACATCTCCGCTTTGACAATACACAACAGATACAGTACCCAAGCCAGCATAACTTTGAAATGAAACATACCGGGCTATAATCTAAATATTAGTCTATATTGTAGGAATCTTGGCAGCCAAGGCTTCATCGGTTATATATACGTGGACCTTCATTCGTTGCTGGAAGTAAGTCTCAGCGAAAAGAAAAATTAAAACAATATTTTGAAAAATAAATTCGACAAGCATAAACATTTAAAAATCAAAAAAGAAAATACGACATCTTGGAAAGGTGCTCTTAACTTATGTATACATTTCGTTGGGTTCGAGATCAATTGTGTTTGCAGGTTTTAACACCTGCACGCCTATGGTTGAGGACATAGCGAGTTGTGATCATCTATGGGAGGAACTAAGGGTATAGATGGATTTGTGGTGCTAAGCAGCACTTGTATGGAAATTCTGGTGGGTTTCAGTGGTGTCGGTTGTCGATGACTGTAGCGTGATGGGGGTACGTCTGTGTGGACGCGGTGAAGAGAAAGGGTCGGGGATGACGGGGTTAAATATTGGAAGCTCACATAAGCTTGGAGGGAAGCGGTGCAGATTCATTTTTGCATTGAACTAGGGAAGTGGAGTAGTTGCATGTGTTAAGTGGGAATGATGGTCGGTTTGGTCTCCGCGTATGGAGCATCAGGATTAAGTTTTGTGGGGAAGAAGGACTGTAACGCGAACGGGTGTGGTGTTTGTGGGCTTTGGGCTATAAGTCCAAAAAAAAGTAATGTTTGGCAGTTTAAGAAAAAGCAATACCTAAAATTTATCAGCTGTCGAGTCAGCCTACTTCAGAACAATGATTGTCGGGTCATCTTCCATAGTGATTTCTTTGTTATTTGTAATATGAGTCTGCCTAAATATCTCGAATGGTGTGGGCACTCTATTTGAAAGTTTAGCTTGTCAGTTGCCAGTCAGTATTTACATGCAAACTAGGTAGTATACATGTGACTTACTTCCCCAGTTGCCAGTCAGTTAACTTCTAATATACTGCTCAATGATTCAAAACACAATTCCCAAAATCAAAATGAAATATTAACGAGCATACTAGTACCTATTTCGATGAGACTTTATAGTCACAGTGAGAATTTTGTCTTGCAAATTTCGTCATTGATGATTTGGAAGTTGTAGCCTTAATATTTGGGGACGACGGAGCTTGAAAATTAGGTTTAGAAGCAATTTTTTTGAAAAGAAGCTAAAGGTACTGGGTTGCGTCAAAACATGCGTAAGTACTAAGTAGCAACGTATAGATACTAATTATTTTGCTCAACCGTTTTGTATCCTCCGTGTATGTTATAAAAGAAGATGGCACAATTTATTTTCTGTAATGTTATAACATTGGGACATATCATTTATTCCAATTAATTACTTTTCTCAAAAGATAGGTCCAATTAGTCATATATTATAATAAGCATGACTATTGAAAAGCCATAAACTTCTCATTTCAATCAAAATAATCATCTAAAACTTACCTTATAAAAAACGTTTTATTGAAATTGTACGTTAATGCAATGAGTTAATTCTTTAACATAATTGAATACTACATTGAATTAATTGATTAACAATCAAAAATAATATATTACTTTACGTTCTTAAGATGTATAATTGCCACAAACAATCATGTAAACAAATTATGGACTTACTTGAATTGTTGGATGTAAAAGAACAAGTAAAACATCATTGTAAAAATTTGTAACTAATCTATCATCGAATACAATAATATTTTAACGTATTTGTCATGATTTTTTTTCTTTTTCTCTTTCCTTTTTTTCTATTGTATATACATCCATCAGAAAATCGTGACACGTGGATTTGTGATAGATGTTTTTAGTAACTTTTGAAACATAATTATACATTGTTTATAAAAGTCTATTGTAGAAACTTGGCACGAATTTGTATTGGATTTTATACTCGTAATTATTAATACATTTCATATATTTTAAAAGAAAAACAAAATTACAAATCTACGATAAACATATTATAGATTAGTGAGGATTTCTTTTGATATATATTTTAAAAAAATTAACTAGTATATTACATCACAAATCCACGGTAAATCTACATAAAAATTGCTACGGGGTTGTGACTTCTTGTTGCAACAACATTTTACTTAATTTTAATGTAAAATTTATTGACTTTCAACTATAAATGACAAACTCATAGCTGATTTGCGACGGATTTTCCATGTTTTGTGACAAATAGCATTTGATACCACCTTTCCTTTTTTAAGCAAAATTTTAGCTACGATTTCCATATCCGTGACGATCCCATGACTGATTTACCACGGATTTGTTAGAATTCATGTTACGTCACAAAAAATATGTTGGTCAACAAAAAATTATATTAGAAAAAGAACTTAAAAATCCATCTCAAATCCATCTCAGATCCGACACAATTACGCTATGGATTTTTCCGTCACAATAGTTATGTCACTAAAACAGCATTTTCTAGTAGTGTTTTGAACACAAACAAATACTATCCATAATATAATCGTGGAATCGTTCAAGTTGGGGCATTTTAATTACCTCTCAGACTTTGAGTCGAAATCATTATCATCGTCAAGATTCGTAGAAGTTCGATATCCAAAATATTCGACAAAACCATAAATTGGTAAATCCGTTTGATTTTCCAAACCTTAGACCATTTTCAAACAACGTTGTTGCTTTGAACCATTCATAAATCAGGGGAATTTAATCCAATTGATCGACTTGGTTTCCTTTTCTTTTAAAACTAAATTTTCTTCTTCACTTACTTAATCAAAAGGTTAATTAAGTTTTAAACCATCCTTCAAAGATAATTTTTCCAAATTTAAGTTACTATTTAATTTAACCATTATCCAACCCAATCTGTTAAATTAAACATTTTCAAGTTTTGAACGACGATTTATTAAAAACTCTTATATTAAATTAATTGAAATAAAATAGTTTAATAATCAATTCCCATTTAAACCATTTATTAAACAAACCGACTAACTGATTACAATTAATCATTCCTTTTTAAATTAATTAATAATAATCCACTTAATTGTTTCCTAAAATAATTGATATTCAATTAAAACTTACGTTCATTTCTGAGTTACTTTACGGAAAACGGCTTAGCAATTCCAACTGTATATAAAACAGTTCTTATAACATATGACATTCAAGTCGTTAACCCAATTTGCACAAACCAACATATAAACACAATTCAAAATTTTCAACAGATAAAAAAACTCAACATATATTAACTGATAAAATATGTCAAGCTGATTTAATAACACAAAAACGTTTATTTTCTACTAACAGGGTATTCAAAATAAAATATATAATTAAGGTTAACGTAATTTAAACACAACTCAATTAATCAATCAATCAATTGAACAGTCGATTCTGTATTTACTGCATTTACAGATCATTATTGATCAATAGTTTACGTGTTAATTCAGTTCATGACTAACTTTACGTTTACTTTATTGTAACGATTGTTATAAATCCAATTATTTACTAAATAAATTAAGTCATTTTATATCGAACTGCTTAAAAATCGATAATTACATTGAGTTACTTACACACACCGACAATTGACTCAACTACACTTACACAAACCATAATCTATTCAAATGTATTGGTCTAACTTATATGTATACACACACACACACACATATATATATATATAGTTATATTCACTTTAGGATTTTATTTAAAACATTTTCCTCTGTATTTATTTATGATGGGCTAAGCTCAAATAAATCAGCCCATACTCATAATATTCACATTTTTATACTTATTTAGATTTTATTATATATTTTTTAACTTAAATTTAAAGTAAAACCTTCTTCTTCTTCTTTTTATATATTATATTTTTCTATATGGGCCAAGCCCAAGGCCTGGACTCAATAAAATTCCGCACTACCCCTTATAGTTAACGTTCTAGGCAAACAATACTAAAGCCATTCTCATTCCCCTTTCTTCCAGCCAAACAATACACCGTAGCGAAGCAGCAAAAAGAATATCTATTACTACAACAAGCCACTACATTTAATTCATAATGAATACAAAGCCTGTATCAAAGGATTTATGCCTGCATGTTATATTCTAACCACCGTGGTAAATGAAGGAAACTAAATTTTGTTCTGAACAGTGTATCACTTTGCCTGTTTCGGATGGTTCTCAATTTCTATTTTTATTTAAATTACCTGAGCCTTAGCCCAATGCCTAGTATCACTTACGCACATAACTGACATTGCACACAACAACCCCTCATCTCCTAAACTCCTACCTTAAGTCTTTGCATGGTGATTGTAATTTGGGATGAAACATGCTTGTTAACAGACTATGACTACATTTCATACCTAAGTAGCCCAAACATGCTGAGAGCTGACATCAAAACGCAGCTTGTTTATTTAGTTTGCCCAACTGACGTGAACACCAGCATGGAAGTTGATTCCAACTAGCCTTCTTCGCTACTACTTGTTTGTCAAGCCCACAGTAGTAACACCATTCACCACTCCACTTCACCTTTGGAACTGACGAAATTTTTAAAACTAGGTGACTGAGTATTCAAAATTTCTTGTCTGTTTTACACACTTTTGTTTCCTATTAGTAAGGCATTCATGTATTCCATACACAAGTGATAAACAGTATTAGCATAATATAAGTACATACATTCAACAACATCACAAGTGATAAGGTAAATATGAAAAGAAACTACATATGGTTTACTCACATATGTCTCTGTTTTTATGCTTATTCATTATTGGGTTATAAGGTTACTTCAGGTCTTCCTTTTTCTATTGTAATTCTGGGCTTAAGCTATATTTCGGGTTTTGTTTTGATGTCAGTGTCTAAACAACCTAGGTAAAGTGTTGTTATTATTATTTTTCTCTAGCATAAAAGAGAGCATGAAATCCCAGGTACCATAGTATCAACCAAACTTCATCTGTTCCAACATTATACTAACAACAACCATGTTTTTGTTAATAAGATCCATACATATATGGCTTTTATACCATCACAGTTTATTAATAACAACTGCAGGGAAACAGGGGTAAAAGAATGTTTACTCACCTCTGTTTTCTCTGTCCTAATATTTTTGTTTGTTGTTTATTGGTTTGTTATGCAATTCACTGTCATAGTCTACATATATACTTGGTTAAACCTACTCATTAGCCCAAACATGCATGTATACATTATATCATATAAAATGACTAACGTAAGAAGTTTACTCACCTCTATTTTATTGTCTTTAGCATTTCCAGGTTCCAGTTTTGGACTACTTCTTCTACCATTTTTGTTTCTAGGCTCTAAGGCTTCTATTTGCTGCCATGTTAGTTCTAAGTTCTGGTTGTATTAGTGTATATGCAGCTGGGTATTTATAGCTGAAAACAAGGCTTAAATATGAAGCATGTGCGGTGTTTTTGAGGCAGGGATGGAATGTCCGGGCGGCTACATACATGAATTGAAAGAATGCTGTTTTTGATTGAAATGAAAGGAAATGTTTGGTCATTTACATGATCACATCTTCCTGCTATTGAAGTGCAAGGCCAGCCTATACGAGTACACTATTGTGTACACAACCCATGTACAGAGATGTGTTTTCGAAGCTTACTTTGTTGTTAAGTAAAGCAAATAAATTTTTGATGGGAAGGGAATGCTTAGGCTGGTGCATTGGAACTATAAAAGGATGTGTGCATAGACTGTTTCCCAGTGTCATAGCCATGCATATGTGTACTCAATGTGAAGTATTTTTGCTGTACAAATATGTATAGACATGTGCTTATATAGGTATGTTTAAATGTGATTTGAAACAAAGATATACTAGGGTATACTTGCATTTATTGGTTTACATGAATTCACAACTCATGCTAGATTCTTGCCACACAATATGTATGCCCAGGTGTAAATGTAGCCTAGTCTTAGTCAAGGATGTCTTGATTTGATAATATATTTTTTGATTTGAACAACCATGTTCTAATGTACTTTATAATAACACTTAGCCTCTAAGGCAATCTAACCTATCAATAGCCATAACTTCTTTCTATATGAAGTAAACAAATTTAATTATGTTCTTTTAATTTACATCAGGTTAAAACTATATTAGAATACAAGGCATAAATTACTTGTTTATGCATTGGTTAAAGAAATTTAAACAAGCTTAAATCAAGATTTCAAATGAAACAAAATATTAAACAACATTTATTTGTTCATATATAAAATAACAGGTTAACCATATTCACATATGCTTTTAAACTAATAAATCTCCTAATTCCTAAAATATTTAGATCCAATATCATTTATCTGAATTTCATTATAGATAAGATCCATAATTTATAGTTTAACAAAATTTGCCAAAAGCCGGGATGTTACATTCCTTCCCTCTTAAAAGAATTTCATCCTCAAAATTTAAAAGTAACGAGGAGATTTCAATTATACATATATTCATAGACTTAAACACAAACACGGGTCATCCCCTAATGAACAAGACATCCAAAACACATAGTTTACCTATCCAACAATTTAACAACAATCAAAATATTTAATACATCAACAATTAGCAATTAATCACAATCATTTCTATAACTTGAAATATCTATTACTATAGTTTAAAAACATTTCCGTTTATTGCCATTCTTCAACATTCATCAATTCCTGACCATAAATCAGTAACAAAATAATTTTTTAAGTATCAACTCTGAAGACCGAAATCAACATCAGATCAATACTCAGAAAATTATTTAACTCAACCAATATCTAGTTAGGTTCCAATTTCTTAACTCCAGTTAAAAGTTCAAATTCCAGAATCCAATTTTCTGATCTTAATTTCAAACAATTCAGAAATCATATATCTTAATTCATCCTAAATTCGAACCTTTGAAATTTCCCAAAACATTTTGTTTTCTCAAACAATTCTCTAATTCATCTTATTCGTATATCTTTTTCTTATACAAATAAATTTTGGTTCAAATATAATTAATCATTTCAATGTTTATAATCTTATTGATTATAATGACAGTCATCGACACATGTATAATAATAATTCCAGAAAATTATTCTTTTATAATAAAATATAATTTTAGGCAAAATTATTTCAGTTACCCATCTTAAAACAATACCATGTCGAATTGTTTTGCTCGAGAGTTTAGAAACATCTATCGATATAGTTGTACACCCTGCACCGACCAGAATTCATAAACTACTCAACAAACCAATCATCACAATATAAAACAATTTTTTTAAATCAATTAACAAATATGCGCTCATATATATATATACACTCAAACTCAATCTGGGATATTACTAATCCCATCTCTATCGAGTTACACCGCAGAGTCAAGGTTACTACTCAACCTTCAGCTCTGATACCAAGTGTAATGACCCGAAAATCCGTACCATTCGAGCTGACTGAATACAACTCACGTCCAACCCAAATTGCACGAAAATACGAATCATTAATAGAAAGAAGTTAGAAAATGAGAAATAGAAAGATAGAAAATTGGAATAGAAGAAATAGATAGAAAATTGAACTGAACAACAACACAGAATCTCACAATCGCAGTGGAACAAAAAATAGTATATAAATAATCAGCTTCAAAATACAAAATGTATGATCACTTACATACATCATCGGAGTACATTACATATACAACATAGTGGAATAAACTCTATACGTCTAACGCTAAAGCCTCCTGCTCCAAGCTCCTTTAGAAAAATCTGCAAAATCTTGAACTATTGGACTGCCCGTAAAAATTTGGGCACCCAAGAGTTTAGGGAAAACATAGAAAAATAAACTTTGGGTCAGTCATGGTACTGGTGTGAGTAAACGATTAAAAACAGTTTGATTTTAACTTTCAAAAACCTTTTGAAAGAAAAGATAATCGTAAGACCGATCCACACATAAATACAGATGGTTTTTACCTTACAATAACCCAAAACATTTTTGGAAACAATATTATTCTGATATTATGATAGTGTCTAAATACAAATAAATAGTAATCTAGCAGAATGCTTGCATCTCATGCTCTACTTTCATAGCATACAATCAAAACCGTAGGCGCTTATTGGTGATTGGATTTTGACTATGACAAGGTATGGGACCACCTGCCGATAGTGTATCTCTAGAGGGGAATACATTGGGTTCAACAAGAAAGTCTTGCAACCCGGCCCACATATGACGGACCACTCATTTCGCTTGAGTGTATCAAATATATTATCACCAACGGTTGGGAGCTACCCATCGTTTCCTGAAAGGGACAACATCAAAAGATTAAAGAAGCAAAATGAATTTCTCTAGATAGGTGACAATACACCCTAATGGGAGCGACCCACATAACCATGTTGCCTGCCCGTTTTTGTTATTTCCTGGTTGTGAGGCTTGAGGCTGAACTTACCCTTGGATATAACACGTCTTCATTCACATAGAATGCCACATCATCAAACCCGCCAAATCACAAATTGATTTCTCCAAAAATATCCCAAGTACAAAGCTAAGAGAAACGAATTCCTCCGCCACCAAACGTAAATACATTTGAAGAGATCAACTTATGCAATTTATTAGGCATACTCTATCAGTCATTTGTCCATACAAGTTGTCCTGGGACTAGACAAACCGAAGGCACGATTCTGTAAATCCGTCTTAGGAAATGTCTACCTAGGATTAACAAAACAACCTTGCATAAACTCCATCTTCAATGGTCTTCAATAATCTCTGACTCGAAACATATATATAGAATAGAAGTGGAATTTAGATTCCGGTCTCCTCGAAAATGATAACGAAAAAGGTCCAGATTTGATAGTTGGTGATCTAACTATCAAATATAAAATAAACAGGTTTATTTCCATTGGATCAGCTAAGCCCTTTTAAAATAATCTTTAAATATTTACATTCAAATACTAACCTTGTATATATATATATATTGATTAAAAACATAAGTATAACATAACTTAGAAAATTATTATCATCGATCTTATGTGATAATATTATCCTTGAATATCCGTTCTCATAGCTGAAAACAATATTCAACTCTAATCCTCATTTTGAACACACACTAATACTATCCATCAGATAATTGTGAAATCCTTCAAGTTGGGGCATTTTAATTACCTCCCAAACCTTGAGTCGAAATCATTATCATAGTCAAGATTCGTAGAAGCTCGATATCCAAAATATTCGACAAAACCATAAATTGGTAAATCCAATTGATTTTCCAAACCTTAGACCTTTTTCAAACAACGTTGTTGCTTTAAACCATTCATTAAATCAGGGGAATTTAATCCAATTGATTGACTTGATTTCCTTTTCTTTTAAAACTAAATTTTCTTCTTCACTTACTTAATTAAAAGGTTAATTTAGTTTTAAACCATCCTTCAAAGATAATTTATCCAAATTTAAGTTACTATTTCATTTCACCATTATCCAACCCAATCTGTTAAATCAAACATTTTCAAGTTTTGAACCACGATTTATTAAAACCTCTTATATTAAATTAATTGAAATAAATTAATTTAATAATAAATTCTCATTTAAACCGTTGATTAAACTAACTGACTAACTAATTACAATTAATCTTCCCTTTTTAAATTAATTAATAATAATCCATTTAATCATTTCCTAAAACAATTGATATTCAATTAAAACTTACGTTCATTTCTGAGTTACTTTACGGAAAACGACTTAGCAATTCCAACTGTATACACAACAGTTCTTATAAAATACGACATTCAAGTCGTTAACCTAGTTTGCACAAACCAACATATAAATACAATTCAATATTTTTAACTGATAAAAAAACTCAACATATATTAACTGATAAAATATGTCAAGCTAATTTAATAACAGAACAGTGTTGACTTATACTAACAAGGTATTCAAAATAAAATATGTAATTAAGGTTAATGTAATTTAAACACAACTCAATCAATCAATCAATCAATTGAACAATGGATTCTGTATTTACTGCATTTACAGATCATTATTGATCAGTAGTTTACGTGTTAATTCAGTTCATGACCAACTTAACGTTTACTTTATTGTAATGATTGTTATAAATCCAATTTAATTACTAAATAAATTAATTCATTTTATATCGAATTGTTTAAAATTTGAAATTACATCGAGTTACTTACACACACCAACAATTGACTCAAATACACTTATTTGAACCATAATCTATTCGAATGTATTGATCTTACTTACAGGTATACACATCCATATATATAATTATATTCTATTCACTTTAGGATTTTATTTAAAACATTTTCCTTTGTATTTATTTATGATGGGCTGAGCTCAAACAAATTAGCCCGTACTCATAATATTCACATTTTTATATTTATTTAGGTTTTATTATATATATTTTTAACTTAAATTTAAAGTAAAAGCTTCTTTACACACACACACACACACACACACACATATATATATATATATATATTATTTTTCAATACGGGCCAAGCCCAAGGCCCAGACTCAACAAAATGCTGCACTACCTCCTTATAGTTAACATTCCAGGCAAATAATACTAAGGCCATTCTCATTCCACTTTCTTCCTTAAGCCACACACACACACTATCCCTAAGCCTTCTTTCTTTCTTTGCTACACGTTTGGTTTTTTCTTTACTGGGTTGAGCTCAAGCCCAACGGTACTCACAAATTACCTAACCAGCATGCCAACTCCCATTTCCTAACTTCTCTTGTTTCTTCCCTCCAGGCATGTAGTGACCCGGATTTTTGAGCGACTTTGGTTATCGACGTAAGCTCGACGTCGATAACCAAAACATCGAAAAATCCCGGTAATTAATGAAAGAAATTAGAAGGTGAGAATAGATAAGATAGAAACTTAGAATTGAAGAAGAAGAAGAACACAACATCAGAGTAACACGAACCTCACAGCGGAACAAATAACATATAATAGATAACATAACTTTGAAATATAACAGTTATGTATACAATAGCACTTATCAGAGTACAACACTTACAACACAGCGGAAATAACTATAGCTATATTATCCAGAAGCCTCCTGCTCCAGCTCTTCAAGTATACCTGTAAATCCTGACTACTTGACTGCCCGTACAAATTTAGGCACCCAAGAGTTTAGGGAAAACAAAATAAACTCCGGGTCAGTCATGTGACTGGTGTGAATATACTCAAATCATTTAAACAGGTATATGATATCTCATAAGACCACGCCGTAAATACGGAACGGGTTTTTCCCTTATGAGAATCCAAATAACTTTTCAAAGCAATATCATTCTGATATTATAATAATGTCTAAGTACAAATAAATATCAATCTAGCAGAAACGCTTGCATCTCACGTTACTACAAATATAGTATACAATCAAAATCGCAAGCACGTATTGGATGATTGGATTTCCAACTATGACAAGGTATGGAACCACCTTCCGATCAGTGTACTCTAGGAACGATACACTGGAGTTCAACAAGAACGTCTTGCAACTCAGCCACACATGACCGACCACTCATTTCGCTTGAGTGTATCGAATGTACATCACCAACGGTTGGGATCAGCAACCGTTCCCGTATATATATATATATATGGGACAGCATTGATAGATTTAATAAACAAATGAATATTCACTAGATAGGTGATTATACACCCTACTTCGGTGCGACCGACTTAGCCATGCTGCCTGCCCGATTTCTGTCATTTACCGGATGTGAGGCTAGAAGCTAAGCTTTATCATCACAATAGATTTACTTCGAATGCTACATTGTCA
Source organism: Allium sativum (assembly GCA_030737875.1). Taxonomy (NCBI): domain Eukaryota; kingdom Viridiplantae; phylum Streptophyta; class Magnoliopsida; order Asparagales; family Amaryllidaceae; genus Allium; species Allium sativum. The sequence continues at coordinate 941,068,745 of CM060909.1, read as the reverse complement.
AATCCATCGAAAATCACTAATTGACGTTTACAACAGTACATTACGTGTCAGCTAAAAGAAGTTTCCTTCTCCGCTTCCACTCTTGGTACGGTTGAAGAAATCAATGTACGTGACCTTTCTGGAAATACTCTGTCAGACATCCATCTTCATTCACTTAAAATGTCACATCGTCATACCTGCCAAATTACAAATTGACTTATCCAAAAATAACACGGGTATACAGCTAAGAGAAACGAATTCCTCCGCCACCAAACGTGAATACGTTTGAACAGATCAACTTACGCGATCCATTGGATATACTCTGTCAGACCTTCGTCCATACAAGTTGTCCTGGGACTGGACAAACCGAAGGCACTATTCTGTAAACAGGATAGCCCTTGCATTTTACTCCGTCTTCAATTATCTTTGGCATATATGATTCACGACGCTTATGCCAATACAGAGTGGTTCTTTGGATAATAATCCAACCGGTCTCTCCATATTAACAACGTTAAAATGGTCAAAACTTCGATAGTCGGTGAGTTAACTATCAAAGAAAAACAAGTGTGCAAACAACGATATTTTTTCCATATGGAAATTATATCGAACAACCATCATTTAACATAAATCTCTTTAGTTCATTCATTTACTTATCTCCTGTTTCCCTATATTCTAAATACTTATTTTTCTTTTATCAGAAAACATTTCTGATTCTCGTTTGGAAAACATTTCCAAAACTCCTTTACGATCAAACCATACCATTTCTTAGTTAAGAGGGAAGTCACTCAAGTTGGGGTATAATTACCTCTCAGACCTTAACTGAACAACGTTATAACTTCGAAATGGTCAAAGTTTATCTTTTAATCTTTAACAAACTCTTTATGCCTTTCTCGGATTCAATTTTACTAGTCCACTTCTATATTTAAAACATTGGTTATAACGATAACGTTATAATCCCTACTTTCGAATGATCTAACTTTAATTATAACTTCTATTCTTATTAGTGAATAATTAACCTAACACTTATTTATTTATAAATAAATAAATCTCTATTTAAACACTGGAAAGTATAAGTACTTTCCCGAATTCGATATAATCGAATTTCCCGATTAGCTCTCTTCGAGAAATCTCTATTTGATTAACTCTTCTTCGAATAACCTATATTCGATTAACTCCTTCTCGAATAAACGATATTCGATAATCTATCTTCGAATAACTAATATTCGATAACTCTTCCTTTTCAAATATCTCATATTTGAAAATCTCACTTCGATTAAACTATAATCGATAACTCCCTTCGATGAAACTAACATCGATAACTCCTTTCGATGAAACTAACATCGATAACTCCTTTCGATGAAACTAACATCGATAACTTTAACTCGACTAACTTAACTTGACTCGACTAACTCGACTTACTTGGTTCGACCGATTCGATTCGATTAACTAGGCTCGACTAACTCTATTGGTTTAACTCTAATCGATTAGTTCTATGGTTTAACCCTAATCGATTAATTCTATTTGACTAACCCTATTCGGCTAACTCGACTAACTTGGTTCGACCGACCAGGTTTGACTAACCTGACCCATTTGGTTTGACTGACCAGGTTTGGCTAACCTGACCCATTTGGTTTGACTGACCAGGTTTGGCTAACCTGACCCATTTGGTTTGACCACTGGGCTTGACTACTTGGTTTGACCATTTGGTTCGAATACCATATTCGACTAACTCCTCTCGATTCATTAAAACCGATTAACTCGTCTCGATTGACTAAATCAATTAACTCCTATCGATTAACTAAATCGATAAACTCCTTTCGATTAACTAAGTTTGTGTAACAACCCGAAAATCTGGGCCAGTTTAAAATTTTTATTTTGGCAATTTTAGCGAATTTTGATTATTTAAAATGAATTATTTTAAATAATATCGACGAGAAATTTATTTTGAATATAATTAGAACGTATATATTATATACGTCATCGTTAGAATATAAATAATTATTTATAATTATAAAAGGAATTGAAAATGGCGCGGTAGTTCGATAATTCGATTTCAAACTTCAAATGAATGTACCGGGTGCAAAACAATCCGGATTTTAGTGAAACCAAAAATCATAAGATCTATTTGATAATATCTTTCCAACGAATCTGAAAAATCAAAATTTCATAGCGGGGATCAAAAGATATGTCCAGTTGAAAATTCTGAATAGTCGCTATGGAATTCAGGCCCTTAAAAATGGACATTTTGCGAACGACCTCGGATTTCGACGAAACCAGTTTTGTTGGGTCCGCGATGTTAAATTATTGCTAGATTCCAAATTTCATAATTTTTCGAATCAATATGCGAGCGTGGCAAATGGAAACGTGTTTGACCAGTTTCAGTTAATTTTAATCGACTGGAAAATGACCATTTTTCTAACGGTCTCAGAATTCGGCGAAATTAGTTTTGTTAGGACCGTATCGTCAATACGAAGCTAGAAAATATTTTTTTGGGATTTATATAGTTAGTATGTGACCCCGGTAATTTGAAATGTACGTTTAAAATTCAATATAATGATTTAAATGTAAATTCAACGGAAACTAATTGCAACAGCCGAATCAGCCTACGATACATATCCCATTGTGTTCGGAATGGGGGTAAAACGCTATGGACGACAGTCGTTGGACCTCGGTTGGTGTTTGAACGAAAAGTCAACCTTAAGGTGGAAAATAAATTAAATAATATATATTATATATACATTTTCCCCCTCTATATTCTCTCTCCCACTCAGATGAAAAAAAAAAACGACGAGAGAGCTCGTCGTTGCTCCTCCATCGCGCCACCGCAGGAGGCGCCGCCGCATCCACCTGGTCGCCGCCACCGACGAAGCCCCTCCAGCTCTCCTCCCTCGCGCCCCTCCTCTTGACAACCGCACCCCCAAATCGAAGCACCACAGACATCGCGCCGGAACCGCACCACCAGAAGCCACGCCCTAGCCGGAAGACCACCTGCAACCGCCCTCCGACGTCCAGCAGGCGCCATTCCCGCCTTCAACGGCAAAGGTCCCATTTTTTTTTATGTTATTTCTTCAGAATAATAAACTGATTTTTTTTCTAAGCTAATAACTAAGCAAATAAACTGATTTTTTCTAAGCTAATAAACTGATTTTTTTTTTTACTAAGCTAAAGAATTGATTTTTAGTATAGGAAAGGCGGGATTTTTAACATTAGAGAGAAGTGATTTTCTACATGTTTAAAGACGAGATTTTTATCAGGTTAAAGGCAAGATTTGATTTTGATTAGTTATTAAGATGTTTTTAAAATAAAAATATAATTTTTATACTAGTGGTACATTAAAAATATATTCTTTATTTTTATAAAGGCGAAATCTATATTTTTGAAAATATAATTTTTATCTATATAACATCGTGGTAAAAATTCGATTTTTATATATTGAATAGCGAAGTAAAAATTCGATTTTTACATATGTAGTGGCTACAGCAACGAAGATGGTAAAAATACGATAACGGTGAAGATTTCTATCAAAAGAAGAGTCGAGATGATTGGATAGCTATTTGTGAGAATTTCTCACCTTTCAATTTCTTTTTCTAGTTATATATATATACTAGGATGCAGACGGTGTTTAGTAGCACCCGACACAATCGTCCACAGACCATGGACTTGTTTGTTTGATTGCAAAAAATTAGTTAGATTATTTGATTGAAATTGAACTGTTGGGTGAATTGAAATTGATTTGATTGATGTGTGAATGGCGTGGGCCTTCACTAGACCGAGGATAAGGCTAGGCCTTGTCCCGTTTCTAGTATCGTGCCGTTATGCCGCCGAAATTTTCTAAAAATAAGTTAGAAAAATAAAGATAACAATTTATTTAATAAATGAATTGAATGTAAATTCATATGTTGAAATAAAATGTTTTATCGTTAAAAATATAATTTTTAACGTGAATGTGAATAAATAAATATTCATTTACAAACCGGACGGTTTGTTTATGTACACCTATTTGAAGGACATTGATTGGGACGATAAATTTTACATATCGCCCAACTGCACAAATAAAACCTGTGTGTGATTGTTTGAAACCCTACACGGGTGTTGGGATGAAATTTGAAGTTCACTCATCCTGATTGATTAAATATGTCGATCGATTGATTGACAGGCTGTTATAAGCGTTAGATATCTATATTTGATGCTTATACAGTGTAGTGCACTTTGGTTGATGGTTGATTATTTTTCAATGCTATTATATACATGTGTTGTATGAAAATCCATATAATTAATTTTATATGGTGATTGATTGGGCCTCATTCCAATTTAGAAGATAAAGAATATTATAAAGTAAATGTTCATGTGTTGACTGCACTCATCCGTTGAGATTAGTCATGTGTTGAACGAAATATTTTAATAATAAAATTTACATCTTTATCATATAAAATAAAGGTTCATGTGTTGACTGTACTCATCCGTTGAACGAAATATTTTGATAATAACAAATATTTGAGATAGAAATATTCGAAATAGAATATTTGAAAATAGAAACATATGAAGCCGTGTTGATTAGATTGACGCCATTTTGACGTAAACGATATTTATATCGGTTTTATTCATTTTGAAATGAATTGAATTGAAAGTGATTTCGAAATGAATTGAATATAAAGCGATTTCGAAATGAATTGAATATAAAGCGATTTCGAAATGAATTGAATATAAAGTGATTTCGAAAGGAATAGAATATAAAACGATTTCGTAATTAATTGAATTGAAAACGAATTCGAATTGAATTTAAAACGAAGTGAAATGAATTCAAATTGAATTGAAACTTGAATTGAATAGAAATGAATTTTAAAACGAATTTATAAGGAAAAAAATCAATTTTGATTTAAATTGAAATAGAAGTTGAAATTGTTTTTGAAACGAATTTAAAAACTATTTATAAAAATTCGTTTTAAATAGAAATTGATGAAATATATATTATATATATATAATATAATGGCCTGAATAGAACGCGCCGCGCCACGGCAGTTCGCGAATTTCGACCATTGACTTCGAACGGATATTGCGGGAGATCCGACCGTCGGATTCTCCTAAAACCGGAACCGTTGGGTTCGCATCGAAAAGAACTTTCTAACGAATGTGAGAAATTAGAAACCTAACGGTTGGATTTGGAATTATGTCCAAATCAAATTTGAAAAAGGTCGCTGTAAGTGCAGTTCGATGGCCATTGATGGAAATCGACTGTACAGGCCTTGATAAAATTATTAAAAATAGTAATAATTTGTGTAAAATCATAAGAAATGATTTAGAAAGGATTGGGATGAAAAAATCCATATTTGAAAAGATAAAAATAGATTTTTATCGAAATGAACTAGTTTTGAACTAGAATTATAATTCTATTTATTTTTAAATAAACAAATTGAATTAGAAAATGGTTTTGAAAATAACCAGAATTTCCAATGATTGCATTGGAATGGATTTGAATCGAAATTGTCTTCGGAATATTTCGATGTTGGATTTCGTGATTATACAGATGTTGTTATGGAAATTTGAAAGATATATATATATTTATATCGTTATTTCCAATACGATATTTGTTAGTCGTAGAATTTGATATTGAACATAAGTCGGTATATTTTCTATTCCGAGCCTTGTGTGTAATATCAAATGTGATTTGGGTTTGTCGTGAATGGTGTCTTCATTAACACTGTTCTTGAACCTAGTTGAGAAAAGATTAAATCTTTTTATTTAGATTTAATGAAATGTACCAATTAAATAATATTTAATTGAATTGAAATTGATTTTTTTGGTTTATCGTGAACAGTGTTTTAAATAACACTCGTTCTTTAACCCGATAATTAATGGAATGTGACTTTGGGTTTATCGTGAACCGTGTTTTAAATGACACGGATTCTTTAACCCAGTTAACGATTAAAACTAAGTGGAGTTTTAATGAATCTTTAATTAGATTGAAATGATCGAGAATGGAGTATCACCAGTTTTTCTCCAGGCGATAGTTAAATCTTTAATTAGATTTGAACGTGAAATGGTAATTGAATTTACCGATAACACCGTGGTGTTAGATATGAAGTACTACCAGTTTTACTTCATGGGATGAATAGGTTGGGATTGGGAAATTAAAACCAATGATTACTTCGGTAAGGTTCGTTAATCCCGACTAGTTTGAATTGATATTCAAAAATAGATTAAAGAATAAATTCAAGGAATTTATCTTGGATAAAATTAATGGGAACCTTTCCCTATGAATGTGAAATTTAGAAACTAACTGTCGGTTAGCCAGGCAGAATGGTTTTCTGGATATTGATCTGATGTTGGTTTCGACCTTCGGGGTTAATATTTGGGGAATTATTCTCTTGATTAATTTACGGTTAGTGACTGATGAATTGGAATGAGGCATATGTTGTGTTTGTGTAACACTTATTTACAATATACGCGAGTTATTCGGAAAGACCGGGTTTATCCCATTCTGAATAACTGATACGACGATAAGTCGAAGATGAAGACGATGGTCGAAGACCGGAGGTCTTCACGTCGTTTGGGTAATTACTGATGATCTTGATTGGGCTGTACACCCAAGAAGATGGAAACAGTTGGTGATCGTCCAGACGTGTTTGGAGATCGATGGATATGCGGGGTACTAGGTGCCTCTGGTTTCGTTCAGACCCAGAACGGACTTGTAAATGGACTGTGTGTCTGACATTGGATTTTAGTCCGCGTGATTGATCTCTATTAAATATATATCTGTTTGGCGGCGGAGAATTTATTCTCTTGCTTAACACCCTTCTCTGAGACGTACGAGCTCAGGGGTTATATATTGATGGATATCAAACGCATGGAGTGAATTGCCTGTGTGGCAATTGATCGAGGCTTCTATTGAAAAGCAAAGTCTTGTGGTGATGATCAAAGCACGGCCGTTGTGGCGTAGCTTTGTGTAACGTTTACTTCGCGAGTTTCGCACCCCGGGTTGTGAACCAGAAACGGGAGAGGACATCAGGGAGGGCATGCGTTTCTTTCTAGCTAGGGTGGTGTCAGTGACCTACCAGCCCTGACATTTATATACTTTTCACCTGTGTGGTTGTTGCTGTTGCGAGGCGCCTCGGTTAGATCAGACGATCCGGGTCTTATGGAGCCATTCGTTGGCTCATTTACGCCCCAAAGGGCGGGGAAACGCATGTTCAGGCATTTTAATCCACATCGGTGGACCGGCCCTGACGATCCAAGGGTCACTCGAGCTCTGATCCTGAGGGGCGGGCTAGAGCGTCTCGAATCGGTTGAGGACTATCTTTTGCCTCGGTTCATAGATGGAAACCCAATTTCCAAATACGTGACTTTGCGATTTTGATTGTATAACCTATATATGGCGACATAGTGGTATGGGGCATTCATGCCGCCTATGATTGATACTTATGATTTGAAGTTGTTTATACACTATACACTTATAATAGTATCAAATGATTTCTTTTAAACGTATCAAGCATTCTTGGCTATTATAAGGTAAAAACCCTATCCCTCGGCTTGCGTTGCATTGTGTGATAGGACCTGGGTCTTATAATAGCTTCATTTTTCTTTATTTAGCATTGCGCTGTTGTTTTATGCACTGGTATTCTTGGGAGGAAACCCGTTCCGTGTTTTACGGCGTGGTCCCTTGATTTACCTAACTTTAAAAATAAAGATTGATAACTGTTTTAGTTCTCACACCAGTCACATGACTGACCTGGAGTTTATTGTTTTAACCTAAACTCTGGGTGCCCTTATTTTGACACGGGCAGCTAGTATCCGTATATCTCTTCTAGTTGTGTATTGTATTATTTTCCACTGCGATGTATTTGAATGTAATTTAAATCTCTGATATTTCTGTGTAATATTTATTCATTTATACTCTGTATATTCTTGTAATCTGATGCATTGTTGTAATATACAATAAAATATTCTTCCGTCTGCGTTTTGATTTGTCGTGTTCTCAAACGATAGGGCGTTTCGAACGGTCTGGGTCGGTTTAGCGACTGGTTCGGACCGAGCGAAATTCCTTTTCGTCACAGTTGGTATCAGAGCTTTGGTTTACAAAGCTTAGAGAACAAGACACATTAGAACCGTATGAAAGAATTCATCAGATATTGGATTAGTAATATCCAATGAGAATGACTCGTTAGAGATGGGATCAGTAATATCCTAGAACGAGTGTGAAGAGTATATTTTTAAAAGTGAAAACAAATTGGTTTTGAAAATCTAAATCAACTATTCGTATTTGATTATTTATTTCATATTGATTAGGATAGTCCAGTATATAAAGATTTTGCATATACGCCTTGCAAACGTGTATTTGAAGTTTTAATATACTGGATAGATATAGAATCACACTCTAGTCGCCCGGAGATGATTCTGATGATAGTTCGAACATCATCAGAATTGGTATTCGTGTTTCGAAGGTGTGATATCTATATATTTCCTATTGACTGGTGTGAGAACCAAAATTAGATAGGACCTATTGTTGTGATTTGGCATCAAAAATCTGATTTTTTGACTATGTATCAAAGTTATGAATTTGAAAACTCTAATCCACTAATTGATTGATGTTTGAGTTGTTTGTTTATTTGTTTGATAATTTTGAACCATTACGCCTAATTGTATCAAATATTGAATTATATTGAAAATTTGTTGCGTTTGCTTGCATATACTTGTACTTACATTGAACAGGTCATAGTAAAGAGGCTAGAGCAGAGAATAAAATTTGTTTGCCCGACAAATAGGTACATGTTTACTACATAATTTACTGTTTTGTTTGGGTGATGATGATTTTATGAGCCTATTGGCTAGCCGCTTGGCTTTTTCTTTTTGAGATCTGAAGGACCGGGGAAGCTATTTGAGATTTCCCGATGCTCCCATTGCAGGGGAGGTTATGGCGAATTTTTTCGAAAATTTAGGGTGTTAGCCAAATTTTTGAAGAATTTGAAAATTCTCAGAAATTGAAAAGTTGGATAATGGAAGCCAGATCGAACGTAGAGTTGAATGATCAAACCACTTTCGACTTTGTTCCTTTTCGGCGACGAAAATTTTTAAGTGGGGGAGATTGTAACAACCCGAAAATATGGGCCAGTTTAAAATTTTTATTTTGGCAATTTTAGCGAATTTTAATTATTTAAAATGAATTATTTTAAATAATATCGACGAGAAATTTATTTTGAATATAATTAGAACGTATATATTATATACGTCGTCGTTAGAATATAAATAATTATTTATAATTATAAAAGGAATTGAAAATGGCGCGGTAGTTCGATAATTCGATTTCAAACTTCAAATGAATGTACCGGGTGCAAAACAATCCGGATTTTAGTGAAACCAAAAATCATAAGATCTATTTGATAATATCTTTCCAACGAATCTGAAAAATCAAAATTTCATAGCGGGGATCAAAAGATATGTCCAGTTGAAAATTCTGAATAGTCGCTATGGAATTCAGGCCCTTAAAAATGGACATTTTGCGAACGACCTCGGATTTCGACGAAACCAGTTTTGTTGGGTCCGGGATATTAAATTATTGCTAGATTCCAAATTTCAGAATTTTTCGAATCAATATGCGAGCGTGGCAAATGGAAACGTGTTTGACCAGTTTCAGTTAATTTTAATCGACTGGAAAATGGCCATTTTTCTAACGGTCTAAGAATTCGGCGAAATTAGTTTTGTTAGGACCGTATCGTCAATACGAAGCTAGAAAATATTTTTTTGGGATTTATAGAGTTAGTATGTGACCCCGGTAATTTGAAATGTACGTTTAAAATTCAATATAATGATTTAAATGTAAATTCAACGGAAACTGATTGCAACAGCCGAATCAGCCAACGATACATATCCCATTGTGTTCGGAATGGCGGTAAAACGCTATGGACGACAGTCGTTGGACCTCAGTTGGTGTTCGAACGAAAAGTCAACCTTAAGGTGGAAAATAAATTAAATAATATATATTATATATACATTTCCCCCCCTCTATATTCTCTCTCCCACTCAGATGAAATTAAAATAAAAAAACAAAAAAAAAAACGACGAGAGAGCTCGTCGTTGCTCCTCCATCGCGCCACCGCAGGAGGCGCCGCCGCATCCACCTGGTCGCCGCCACCGACGAAGCCCCTCCAGCTCTCCTCCCTCGCGCCCCTCCTCTTGACAACCGCACCCCCAAATCGAAGCACCACAGACATCGCGCCGGATCCGCACCACCAGAAGCCACGCCCTAGCCGGAAGACCACCTGCAACCGCCCTCCGATGTCCAGCAGGCGCCATTCCCGCCTTCAACGGCAAAGGTCCCATTTTTTTTATGTTATTTCTTCAGAATAATAAACTGATTTTTTTTTCTAAGCTAATAACTAAGCAAATAAACTGATTTTTTCTAAGCTAATAAACTGATTTTTTTTACTAAGCTAAAGAATTGATTTTTAGTATAGGAAAGGCAGGATTTTTAATATTAGAGAGAAGTGATTTTCTACATGTTTAAAGACGAGATTTTTATCAAGTTAAAGGAAAGATTTGATTTTGATTAGTTATTAAGATGTTTTTAAAATAAAAATATAATTTTTATACTAGTGGTACATTAAAAATATAATCTTTATTTTTATAAAGGCGAAATCTATATTTTTGAAAATATGATTTTTATCTATATAACATCGTGGTAAAAATTCGATTTTTATATATTGAATAGCGAAGTAAAAATTCGATTTTTACATATGTAGTGGCTACATCAACGAAGATGGTAAAAATGCGATAACGGTGAAGATTTCTATCAAAAGAAGAGTCGAGATGATTGGATAGCTATTTGTGAGAATTTCTCACCTTTCAATTTCTTTTTCTAGTTATATATATATACTAGGATGCAGACGGTGTTTAGTAGCACCCGACACAATCGTCCACAGACCATGGACTTGTTTGTTTGATTGCAAAAAATTAGTTAGATTATTTGATTGAAATTGAACTGTTGGGTGAATTGAAATTGATTTGATTGATGTGTGAATGGCGTGGGCTTCACTAGACCGGGGATAAGGCTAGGCCTTGTCCCGTTTCTAGTATCGTGCCGTTATGCCGCCGAAATTTTCTAAAAATAAGTTAGAAAAATAAAGATAACAATTTATTTAATAAATGAATTGAATGTAAATTCATATGTTGAAATAAAATGTTTTATCGTTAAAAATATAATTTTTAACGTGAATGTGAATAAATAAATATTCATTTACAAACCGGACGGTTTGTTTATGTACACCTATTTGAAGGACATTGATTGGGACGATAAATTTTACACATCGCCCAACTGCACAAATAAAACCTATGTTTGATTGTTTGAAACCCCACACGGGTGTTGGGATGAAATTTGAAGTTCACTCATCCTGATTGATTAAATATGTCGATCGATTGATTGACAGGCTGTTATAAGCGTTAGATATCTATATTTGATGCTTATACAGTGTAGTGCACTTTGGTTGATGGTTGATTATTTTTCAATGCTATTATATACATGTGTTGTATGAAAATCCATATAATTAATTTTATATGGTGATTGATTGGGCCTCATTCCAATTTAGAAGATAAAGAATATTATAAAGTAAATGTTCATGTGTTGACTGCACTCATCCGTTGAGATTAGTCATGTGTTGAACGAAATATTTTAATAATAAAATTTACATCTTTATCATATAAAATAAAGGTTCATGTGTTGACTGTACTCATCCGTTGAGATTAGTCATGTGTTGAACGAAATATTTTGATAATAACAAATATTTGAGATAGAAATATTCGAAATAGAATATTTGAAAATAGAAACATATGAAGCCGTGTTGATTAGATTGACGCCATTTTGACGTAAACGATATTTATATCGGTTTTATTCATTTTGAAATGAATTGAATTGAAAGTGATTTCGAAATGAATTGAATATAAAGCGATTTCGAAATGAATTGAATATAAAGCGATTTCGAAATGAATTGAATATAAAGTGATTTCGAAAGGAATAGAATATAAAACGATTTCGTAATTAATTGAATTGAAAACGAATTCGAATTGAATTTAAAACGAAGTGAAATGAATTCAAATTGAATTGAAACTTGAATTGAATAGAAATGAATTTTAAAACGAATTTATAAGGAAAAAAATCAATTTTGATTTAAATTGAAATAGAAGTTGAAATTGTTTTTGAAACGAATTTAAAAACTATTTATAAAAATTCGTTTTAAATAGAAATTGATGAAATATATATTATATATATATAATATAATGGCCTGAATAGAACGCGCCGCGCCACGGCAGTTCGCGAATTTCGACCATTGACTTCGAACGGATATTGCGGGAGATCCGACCGTCGGATTCTCCTAAAACCGGAACCGTTGGGTTCGCATCGAAAAGAACTTTCTAACGAATGTGAGAAATTAGAAATCTAACGGTTGGATTTGGAATTATGTCCAAATCAAATTTGAAAAAGGTCGCTGTAAGTGCAGTTCGATGGCCATTGATGGAAATCGACTGTACAGGCCTTGATAAAATTATTAAAAATAGTAATAATTTGTGTAAAATCATAAGAAATGATTTAGAAAGGATTGGGATGAAAAAATCCATATTTGAAAAGATAAAAATAGATTTTTATCGAAATGAACTAGTTTTGAACTAGAATTATAATTCTATTTATTTTTAAATAAACAAATTGAATTAGAAAATGGTTTTGAAATAACCAGAATTTCCAATGATTGCATTGGAATGGATTTGAATCGAAATTGTCTTCGGAATATTTCGATGTTGGATTTCGTGATTATACAGATGTTGTTATGGAAATTTGAAAGATATATATATATATTTATATCGTTATTTCCAATACGATATTTGTTAGTCGTAGAATTTGATATTGAACATAAGTCGGTATATTTTCTATTCAGAGCCTTGTGTTTAATATCAAATGTGTTTTGGGTTTGTCGTGAATGGTGTCTTCATTAACACTGTTCTTGAACCTAGTTGAGAAAAGATCAAATCTTTTTATTTAGATTTAATGAAATGTACCAATTAAATAATATTTAATTGAATTGAAATTGATTTTTTGGGTTTATCGCGAACAATGTTTTAAATAACACTCGTTCTTTAACCCGATAATTAATGGAATGTGACTTTGGGTTTATCGTGAACCGTGTTTTAAATGACACGGATTCTTTAACCCAGTTAACGATTAAAACTAAGTGGAGTTTTAATGAATCTTTAATTAGATTGAAATGATCGAGAATGGAGTATCACCAGTTTTGCTCCAGGCGATAGTTAAATCTTTAATTAGATTAGAACGTGAAATGGTAATTGAATTTACCGATAACACCGTGGTGTTAGATATGAAGTACTACCAGTTTTACTTCATGGGATGAATAGGTTGGGATTGGGAAATTAAAACCAATGATTACTTCGGTAAGGTTCGTTAATCCCGACTAGTTTGAATTGATATTCAAAAATAGATTAAAGAATAAATTCAAGGAATTTATCTTGGATAAAATTAATGGGAACCTTTCCCTATGAATGTGAAATTTAGAAACTAACTGTCGGTTAGCCAGGCAGAATGGTTTTCTGGATATTGATCTGATGTTGGTTTCGACCTTCGGGGTTAATATTTGGGGAATTATTCTATTGATTAATTTACGGTTAGTGACTGATGAATTGGAATGAGGCGTATGTTGTGTTTGTGTAACACTTATTTACAATATACGCGAGTTATTCGGAAAGACCGGGTTTATCCCATTCTGAATAACTGATACGACGATAAGTCGAAGATGAAGACGATGGTCGAAGACCGGAGGTCTTCACGTCGGTTGGGTAATTACTGATGATCTTGATTGGGCTGTACACCCAAGAAGATGGAAACAGTTGGTGATCGTCCAGACGTGTTTGGAGATTGATGGATATGCGGGGTACTAGGTGCCTCCGGTTTCATTCAGACCCAGAACGGACTTGTGAATGGATTGTGTGTCTGACATTGGATTTTAGTCCGCGTGATTGATCTCTATTAAATATATATCTGTTTGGCGGCGGAGAATTTATTCTCTTGCTTAACGCCCTTCTCTGAGACGTACGAGCTCAGGGGTTATATATTGATGGATATCAAACGCATGGAGTGAATTGCCTGTGTGGCATGCCTAAGTGGCAATTGATCGAGGCTTCTGTTGAAAATCAAAGTCTTGTGGTGATGATCAAAGCACGGCCGTTGTGGCGTAGCTTTGTGTAACGTTTACTTCGCGAGTTTCGCACCCCGGGTTGTGAACCAGAAACGGGAGAGGACATCAGGGAGGGCATGCGTTTCTTTCTAGCTAGGGTGGTGTCAGTGACCTACCAGCCCTGACATTTATATACTTTTCACCTGTGTGGTTGTTGCTGTTGCGAGGCGCCTTGGTTGGATCGGACGATCCGGGTCCGATGGAGCCATTCGTTGGCTCATTTACGCCCCAAAGGGCGGGGAAACGCATGTTCAGGCATTTTAATCCACATCGGTGGACCGGCCCTGACGATCCAAGGGTCACTCGTGCTCTGATCCTGAGGGGCGGGCTAGAGCGTCTCGAATCGGTTGAGGACTATCTTTTGCCTCGGTTCATAGATGGAAACCCAATTTCCAAATACGTGACTTTGCGATTTTGATTGTATAACCTATATATGGCGACATAGTGGTATGGGGCATTCAAGCCGCCTATGATTGATACTTATGATTTGAAGTTGTTTATACACTATACACTTATAATAGTATCAAATGATTTCTTTTAAATGTATCAAGCATTCTTGGCTATTATAAGGTAAAAACCCTATCCCCCGGCTTGCGTTGCATTGTGTGATAGGACCTGGGTCTTATAATAGCTTCATTTTTCTTTATTTAGCATTGCGCTGTTGTTTTATGCACTGGTATTCTTGGGAGGAAACCCGTTCCGTGTTTTACGGCGTGGTCCCTTGATTTACCTAACTTTAAAAATAAAGATTAATAACTGTTTTAGTTCTCACACCAGTCACATGACTGACCTGGAGTTTATTGTTTTAACCTAAACTCTGGGTGCCCTTATTTTGACACGGGCAGCTAGTAGTTTTGGTTTTGCAGATTTATATTTACAGGATCCTGGTTTACGGCTGGAATGAATTCCGGAAAGCTTTGTATCCGTATATCTCTTCTAGTTGTGTATTGTATTATTTTCCGCTGCGATGTATTTGAATGTAATTTAAATCTCTGATATTTCTGTGTAATATTTATTCATTTATACTCTGTATATTCTTGTAATCTGATGCATTATTGTAATATACAATAAAATATTCTTCCGTCTGTGTTTTGATTTGTCGTGTTCTCAAACGATAGGGAGTTTCGAACGGTCTGGGTCGGTTTAGCGATTGGTTCGGACCGAGCGAAATTCCTTTTCGTCACAGTTTGATTTACTCGACTCGACTGACCAGGTTCGACTAACTTGACCAGCTTGACTCGATTGGTTCGACTCGACCAGCTCGACTCGGTTGGTTTGACTCGACCATTTCGACTTGGTTGGTTTGACTCGACCATCTTGACTCGATTGGGTTGACTAGCTTGACTAGTTTGGTTCGACTAGCTTGGTTTGACCACTTAACTAACTTGATTCGAATATTTATATCCGACTAACTAACTTTTCTTTTATTTCTATTTATTTTAATCTTCTATTTATTTCCTAAATAGATTTCCTTTTGTATAATCTATTTATTTTCCTAAATAGATTTTCCTTTATAACTCTAATTATTTAATCCCTAATTAAATATCCTTTATTCTATTTATTTAATCTAAATAAATATTCCTTTATTTTATTTATTTATTTCTAAATAAATATCCTTTTATAAAATCCTTCGATTTTATAAATAGATTCATTTTCAATATTAATATTGAAAATCCCCTTTTCTACATTTTCAGTGTTTTCAATTGTTTTTAAACAACCAATTGTCAATGATCAATATCATCCAAACATATACAATCAACAACAGATTATATATCACAGTATATATCACAATATACAAATAACAGTAAAATAAATGTTGAGGAATCCAGTCGGATTCCTCCAACCTGTTTCCCTGCATCCACCGATGTTAAACAACGTATATAACATCACTTGCATTTCTAATGAAATACACTGATAACAAAATCACCGTTTAATAACGATATATATATATGTGTATATATATATATATCCATACTGTTTTCAATCAATTATTTAACAGTCCAATCTACAGTCCAATTTAACAATACAACTTACAGTCCAAATTAACAGTACATAACTAGTAGTCAAATATAGAAATAAAATACAATTTATATAAAAATATAAATTGAGGAGAGTTAGTGAGTTTTTACTCACTGTTGCGCGTTAACCGTTGAATAACGGTTTGCGTTCGTTGATTTGAATCGGACAATTTATTTCGCCATAAATTGTAACTGGCTCGGATTCACTCCCAGTCAGTCTCATTGTGTTGCTCCCGTCCACACGATCCTGTTGGATCTTGTTTCACGGAATTCAAATCATTTCGGCCCATCTAACCCCGTTTAACTCGGATCCACTTCTACCAGACCCTTTCTTCCCCGTTGACTTCTGCTCCTGAACAAAACCGCATGTCATTTTCAACTCCTCCATTTCCGTCATGAAACTTAAATCTGAAAATCACCACAAGGATCCTCATCGTCCCCTCAATCTCTTCAAACAAACACTGCCCTGTTCGAACTCGGATATCCAGCTGCGACATCGGTCTTCAAACCGATGAACAGTACACCCCAATACAAAAATAAACGTCGAACTTCCTCAAAATTGGTACTCAAGACCCATATCAACTCCTCAATCCAGATCTCATACACTAAATGAATATTATTGCTTTGATTTTAAAATAGCTGTAACCCTAACTCGCGGTGCATACTCCAGGTTTCAGCAAACACGATCGGACTTGCTGAAAATGGTACCATCGTGAAGCTTTAGTGATGTTGAATCCAAACATAGGTGTTTTACAATTTATAGGATTTATTTCCTATTTCTTTTGAATTTATAACCTTCGATTTTTTTGTTTTCTGAAAAATGAAAAAGATGCGACGCCATTTGCTTTGACCAGAAAAGGGTTTTAGGTTTTTAGAGAATTAAGGGTATTATATAATAAAATTTTAATAATTAAATATTCGATTATTTAATTTATTTTTATTCAAACGCTCTTTACATATGTCCTCTAAAATTCCTGTGATCTCATACGATACCCAAAAATCACGAAACTGGACATGCAGCAAGATTTCGACATTACGGTCCTAAGAAACTGGTTTCGTCGAATTCCGACTCCGTATGCTCACACAGCGTATTTTTAACTGTCCAGATACTGACTGTTTTACACTCTAAAAATCCGTACGACCACACAGTGACTCTAAAAATCACGAAACTGGAAATCTAACAACTATTTGACATTGCGGATCCAACAAAACTGGTTTCGTCGAATTCTGGCTTCGTTTGCAAAAGTGGCTATTTTTAACGCTTTGAATAGCCCATTTAAATATATAAATATATTTAAATAAATTAAATTAAATATTATCATATATCTTCACATATGATATCGTACAGCTCCAGAATATCATATCAGAATATACAGTTTGATATTTCAGATTTCAGATTATCTCGGTATTTAGTTTATATCGAAAATTCTTTTATAACATATATAAAGCATCGCAAATTATAAAGGAATTCTACAGCGACTTTTCTGAAATTTGATTTGGACATAAATCAAAATCTACACGACGAAATCCCGATTTTTCTCTTCCACTAGAAAGATATACTCCACCAGCTCCACACGTTTCTTGTTTCACAGAAATCCGACTTGAAATGAATCCTGTACATTCAGTTTAAGTTCAAATCGCCAAATCGCGAACTACAGCGCCATTTCAAGCTCGATTTTAATTATAATATAATTATACGTTCAAACTATCGTTATTTAAATATATTCGTCAATATAATTCAACTTTAAGCTGAATTAAATCCAAGGGGCGACCCCGTTCACAGAATATTGTAATTTCCAATATTTTGATTATTTCGACATTGTAATATATTTTATTATATTATAATTATTAATTAAATATTCAATATTATTTAATTCACGTTCTCGATATCGATAAATCGATATTTAATAATTAAACAAATAAATTATTCAACAGCTAAAAATGCGGGTCACTACAAGGCACGCAACAACCTCTTCATAGAAACAACCACCGTACTCCATTTCCTTTTTTGTGAGTCCCCTTCTCCTATGTTCCCATTTCCATGCATCGTCATGATGCATATAACATAGCCCCTCTTCCCCTTTATTTCTTTTTCTTGGTTTATCTACTACTTGTCCATTTCATATTTTAGGTGTCTAACCAACTGAATCCACCTTGCCACATAGGCATATATAGTTAAACGACATGTCTTTTATCCAACCGTGCAAGGCACCGTAGTGAAATGGAAAAAAGAATATCTATTACTGGAACAAGCCATTACATTTAATCCATAATGAATATAAAGTATGTATCAAAGGATTTATGCCTGCATGTTATATTCTAACCACCGTGGTAAATGAAGGAAACTAAATTTTAACTAGCCTTCTTCGCTACTACTTGTTTGTCAAGCCCACAGTAGTGACACCATTCACCACTCCACTTCACCTTTGGAACCGATGAAATTTTTAAAACTAGGTGACTGAGTATTCAAAATTTCTTGTCTGTTTTACACACTTTTGTTTCCTATTGGTAAGGCATTCATGTATTTCATGCACAAGTGATAAACAACATTAGCATAATATAAGTACATACATTCAACAACATCACAAGGGATAAGGTAAATCTGAAAAGAAACTACATATGGTTTACTCACATATGTCTCTGTTTTTATGCTTATTCATTCTCGGGTTATAAGTTTACTTTCAGGTCTTCCTTTTTCTATTGTAATTCCGGGCTTAAGCTATATTTTGGATTTTGTTTTGATGTCAGTGTCTAAACAACCTAGGTGAAGTGCTGTTATTATTATTATTTTCCTTTAGAAGTACAGAAAGCTTGAAATCCCAGGTACCATAGTATCAACCAAACTTCATCTGTTCCAACATTATACTAAACAACAACCATATTTTTGTTAATAAGATCCATACATACATGGCTTCTATACCATCATAGATTATTAATAACAACTTCAAGGAAACAGAGGTAAAAGAGTGTTTACTCACCTCTGTTTTCTCTGTCTTTATATTTTTGTTTATTGTTTACTGGTTTTGTTGTGCAATTCACTGTCATGGTCGACATATATACTTGGTTAATACTACTCATTAGCCTAAACATGCATGTATACATTACATCATATAAAATAACTAATGTAAGAAGTTTACTCACCTCTGTTTTACTATCTTAAGCATTTCCAGGTTCCATTTTTTGACTACTTCTTCTACCATTCTAGGTTCTAAGGCTTCTATTTGCAGCCATTTTTGTTCTATGTTCTGGTCGAATGATTGTATATGTAGCTGGGTATTTATAGCCGAAAACAAGGCTTACATATGAAGCATGGGGGGGTGTTTTTGAGGCAGGGATGGAATGTCTGGGCTACTACATACATGAATTGAAAGGCTGCTGTTTTTGATTGAAATGAAAGGCATTGTTTGACCATTTACATGATCAAATCATCCAGCTATTGAAGTGCTAGGCCAGCCTATACGAATACACTATTGTGTACACAATCCTTGTGCAGAGATGTGTTTTCGAAGCTTACTTTGTTGTTAAGTAAAGCAAATAAAATTTTGATGGGAAGGGCATGCTTATGCTGGTGCATTGAAGCGATGAAAGTATGGGTGCATAGACTGTTTTCCAATGTCATAGCCATGCATATGTGTACTCAATGTGAAGTATTTTTGTTGTACAAATATGTACATACATATGCTTATATAGGTATGTTTAAATGTGATTTGAAACAAAATATACTAGGGTACACTTGCATTTCTTGGTTTACATGAATTCACTCTTGCCAGATTCTTGCCACAAAGTATGTATACCCAGGTGTAAATGTAGCCTAGTGTTAGTCAAGAATGTTTTGATTTGATAATATAGTTTTTGATTTGAGATACCATGTCCTAATGTACTTTATAATAACACTTAGCCTCTAAGGCAAATTTAAGCTATCAATAGCCATGTTCTTAGCTTCTTTCTTTATGAAGTAAACAAATTTATTTATGTTCTTTTAATTTACATGAGGTTAACATATATTAGAATACAAGGCATAAAGTAATTGTTTATACATTGGTTAAAGAACTTTAAACAAGCTTAAATCAAAATTTCAAATGCAACAAAATATTAAACAACATTTATTTGTTCACATATAAAAATAACATGTTAACCATATTCACATATGCTTTTAAATTAATAATTATTCAAATACCTAAAATATTCAGATCCAATATCATTTATCTGGATTTAATTATAGATAAGATCCATAATTTATAGTTTAACAAAATCTGCCAAAAGCCGAGACATTACAGAGGAACTGGGAATGGAGAGTACCTAGGGGAGTGCAAGTTCTATTCTGCATTGGTTCGTGGGTTATTGGATAATGAAAGGGAAGTGGGAACGAAGAAATCAACAAGAAATGGTGAGCAACTGGAAGGGTGATGTAGTAGACTAGCAACATAATGGTGAGGGTACAAAGTTGGCATGCGGGTTTGTCATGCGTGAGTGGTATTGGACTAGGGCTCAACCCAGTTTCTTTTGAAAATAAAAATAAAAACCACCAACCAGTTTTTAATTATTACAAAGGCAAGACAAGAAAACAACAGGAGGGACGTGATAAGGGTGTGGCGGTTTTCATTTTGGTACTTGCAAATTTATACTGACATGGGGTTTGAGTATTAAGTCTTGGGCTTGGCTCATGGATATAGAAAAATATATATAAAGAAACGGGAAGAGGTAGGAATGGCAAAAAGAATGGGGAAGGCTGGGCATCCTGTTGTGTGCAAAATATGAATACAAGAGGAACATGGGTTTTCTTTTGTTTTCACGGGTAGAGTGGGCCTTGGGCTTAGCCCACGAAAAAAAGGGAATTTAATCTAAATTTAGTTTTAATATCATATGGGCTGATTGTTGGGCTCGACCCTTTTCAAATAAATAATAAAGTAAGAAGGAATGCTTAAAATCAAGAGTAAATGGAATATACATTTATACACGCACACACACACACACACACATAGATATACATATATAAGTTTAGACCAATGTATTCGAATAGTTTTGGTTTGAGTCAATAGACGGTGTAAGTCAATAACTCGACGCAGTATCGAGTTTAAACAATTTGAATTTTATACATTGATTTATATAATAATTAAAAGTGGTTTTTATACTAAGAGGCATTTTGTAATGACCCAAAAATCCGGTCCAATTTGAGCTGACCAAAAACACAAGTCCAACCCCAAATTAAATTGAAAATCAGGAAATTAATAGAAAGAAAACAGAGGGTGAGGAAAGATAAGATAGAAACTTAGAATAGAAGAAGAAGAACACAACATCAGAATAACATGAATCTCACAGCGGAACGAATAACATATAATAGATAACATATCTTTGAAATATAAATCTGTATTTGAATATACATATCATTTTAGAGTACATCACTTACAACACAGCGGAAATACACTATAGCTATATGATCCTGAAGCCTCCTGCTCTAGCTCTTCAAGTATCTGTAAATCCCGACTACTTGAATTGGACTACCATCGTTAATTAACGATAATTGTCATTGATTCAGATCAAACAATTTATCTTGCTATAAATTGTAACGAGCTCCGATGGACTTCCGGTTGGTTCCATGTTGTAGCCGCCGTTCATACGATCCCAATGGATCTGACCGTTCGAGTTTCTGATATTGTATGGCCAAGTTATGAATTTAAGAAGTTCATGCGTTGTTGGAATTAAATTAAAACTTGAATTTAAATAGTTGGGCCCTCACCCCCTTAAACAAAATAGGCCCATATGAAGCCCAGACCCGCTCCCAATCTCTTCTTCCCCAAATGTTTCTGCCGTGACCTCCCTGTTGCCATTTCGATCACTTTGAACCTCCATCGCGCCTTCACCTTTCCACTAACACCCGAACTGAAATCACCATTCATCTCCTTGCTTCGAGCTTGTCAACCCTAATGCCATCATTCCTTGCTCGAGTTCATCCCTGACATCGCGACAGCCGGCTTCTCGTTCTTTTACAGTACGAGCTCAACACCCAAAAGGCACAGCATACACCAATACTTTGACCGACCATGTTGTTTCACCCCCTCAACTCAAATCTAACACCGAAAACAAGTAACGATGCCTAAATCATTCACCATATCCAACCCTAACACTGTTGTACGCGTTTTCAGCATCCAGAAACCAGCGTCGCTCTTCACTAAATAGGTACCAGATCGCAGAGATATCCTTCACGATCTCAAATACATTTGATCTGTGATTTTTAGTTTTTACTTTGGATTTCTTTTGAATTTATTTTGATCGAACTTTTCTGAAACAAAAAAAATCGTTGGCGGCTCAAAGAGATACTATATAACAGGTTTGTGAGGCTGAAAACGATGGTGGCATGGCCATTTCTATCAACTCAACATATACGTTCACTATCGACTGGTTAGAACATATACGTTCACTTCTTAACTTCAGTTTCAACTGAACCAATTTAATTTTAATTAAATTATTAATTAATTCCTATTATCGAAATTTTCAAAAATCCTGAAATTTTCTAACAGCTTAACTTTTCGAAAAATTTCGCCAGCACCTTCTTTGTACTGGTCAAACTCCAACTCGCCACTCTGGGCCTTCTCCAACCCAAAAGAAAATCAAACAGCCAAGCAGCTTGCCTATTTGGCTCATAAATCTTATATCCAATAGAAATATAACTTGTACCTTTTGTCGGCATATCAACTCTATCACTTCCATATGCTATCAACTCAACATATACCAATGTTATCCCAGTCAAATTCCAATATGCTTTTATCCACAACACAACCATTCGCTTATATCCGAGCCAAATATCATTTCAACTCGAGTTTCTTCTCAATTCCCACTCTTAACTTGATCATCACATTACACTTCAAATTTGAATCTCACAAACCAATTTGTCTTGATATCATTCTAATTCAATCTCAGTTACCACTTTACTGGTTTTACTTTAATTCAAATTTGCTTTCATAAATTTCTGTTAAATTTGTTTTTAATTCAAACAGTCTTTCCCTGGGAGTTTTTAAACAGTTTACTCTTTTCAAAAATCAAATTTTCCTTTTTGAACATGTCACTGAGCCCTTAATTATTATTCCATTAGTTAAATCACTTCTCTTTTTCTTTATCAATTTTTGTTAATCAAATATTTTCTATAACCATATTGGCCTTTTACGTCATTTGGAAAACATTTCCGAATATTGCCTTCCTTTATTTTCTAAACTTTAGAAAATATATGCTATTTATAATTGGAAAATATTCCAATTACTTATCTCTTTTCCGATCTCGTTTATTTCTATACTTAGGAAATATTCTATATTATATTTCCAAGCTTACACTTATTTGGGTTAAACGGATGTTGTGTAAAACATCGTTACGACAACTCAAATACTATATTCAACCAACTCTTATTCAACATTGATCTTCGAGCCTGAAATCTTACTATTTATTTCTTAATAATGAAATCAATCAAGTTGGGGTATAACTACCTCTTAGACCTTGACTGAACAACATTTATAACATCAAAACATATATGACTACTTACTCGAATAATCAATACCATACAACTACTTATTCACTTTTAAACACGTATACGCTTCCTCTTTCTATTCTTACTGGATTTTATTCTTAGTATTCCTTTTTGATTTTACTATTCTATTTCTAAGTTCATTTCCTTATCGACTTCTATATATATATCGATACGTTGATTTCTAACTATCAAATTATCTTAAAAATATTCTAACTCCTTAAATTCTCGGAAAAATTCGCCATAACCTCCTTTGTACCAGGAGCATCGGGATATTTCGAATAGCCTCCCATGGCCCTCACTAATCCAAAAGAAAAAGAAAAAGCCAAGCGGCTAGCCCATACGGCGCATAAAATCTCATATATGAATTAAATACATACCTTTTCGTCGAGCATTCTATTTATATACCTTCATACCTTTTCCATACCTATCTCATATATATTTATACCTGCCTAATCTATTTTAACTGTACCTGAACGTTTTAACTCAATTCGTTAATTAATTTGTTAATTAACTTTTTAGTTTATTTCACTTTTATATTTGAATATGACATGTTCAAATATATTTTAACTTGCTTATTAACTAATTTGAATCCAAATTTCAAACTTAAGTTCTATATTCGATTTCAAAGTTCAACTTCAAATTCAAAACTCGATTAACTAATTCCTCTTCGACTTAGTTAATTCTATTCAATTTCTATTCAAATTTTATATCACTTCTATTATTCAAATCTGTATATCAAATTCTATTATTCAAATTCTATATATCAAATTCTATTCAGATTCTATATTATAAATCCCATTTGAATTTCAACACAACTTGTCTTTCCCAAAACAATTTCAAAACAGTATCTCTGGTAGTAATTCGTCACTTACAACTCGAAAATGAATACTGATGATGCAGCTGTCATCATCAGAATCTATTTTCCAGTGATCAAAGTGAGTTCAATACTATAAAACCATTTCTAAACGTTTCCACTTTGAAATTCATTTCAAAATATAATTCACACTGCTTGTAAAACAATTTAAAATCTCCCAGGATCTTAAATTTTCCTTATTTTTAATCCAAATCCATTTACAAACACTTATCCAATTTTCCAGAATTTTAATTCAGTTTCTGGTTTAAATTTCAGATTTAACTCATCCGATTTCACGTATTTCACTTATATGAATTCTGATTGGTTATTTACATAACCATTTAATTTATAATCTTACTCGATTATAATAACAACCAATATATCCAATATATTATAATCATTCCAATATAAATCCTTTATATCAAAATATAATTTGGGTAAAAAAATTTCATTTACCCTCTTTCAAAACATACCATGACGGTTCATCGTATTCGAGTGTTTACAAAATCCTTACCGATACAGTGGATCAAACTGATCGACCAGAACTCATAAGTTACTCAACCAATAAATCTCCATAATATAAAATTATTTTTATATCATCTAAAAATACGTTCACTCGTATATATACACTCAAACCCAATCTAGGGCATTATCAACCCTATCTCTACCGAGTCACGCCACAGAGCCAAGGTAATTCTTAACCGATGCTCTGATACCAACTATAATGACCCAAAAATCCGGTCCAATTTGAGCTGACCAAAAACACAAGTCCAACCCCAAATTAAACTGAAAATCATGAAATTAATAGAAAGAAAACAAAGGGTGAGGAAAGATAAGATAGAAACTTAGAATAGAAGAAGAAGAAGAACACAACATCAGAATAACACGAATCTCACAACGGAACGAATAACATATAATAGATAACATATCTTTGAAATATAAATCTGTATTTGAATATACATATCATTTCAGAGTACATCACTTATAATACAGCAGAAATACACTATAGCTATATGATCCTGAAGCCTCCTGCTCCAGCTCTTCAAGTATCTGTAAATCCCGACTACTTGAATTGGACTATCATCGTTAATTAACGATAATTGTCGTTGATTCAGATCGAACAATTTATCTTGCTATAAATTGTTACGAGCTCCGCTGGACTTCCGGTTAGTTCCATGTTGTAGCCGCCATTCATACGATCCCAACGGATCTGACCTTCGAGTTTTTGATATCGTATGGCCAAGTTATGAATTTACGAAGTTCATACGTTATTTGAATTAAATTAAAACTTGAATTTAAATAGTTGGGCCCTACCCCCTTAAACAAAATAGGCCCATATGAAGCCCAGACCCGCTTCCAATCTCTTCTTCCCCAAATGTTTCTGCCGTGACCTCCCTGTTGCCATTTCGATCACTTTGAACCTCCATTGCGCCTTCACCTTTCCAATAACACCCGAACTGAAATCATCATTCATCTCCTTGCTTCGAACTTGTCAACCCTGATGCCATCATTCCTTGCTCGAGTTCATCCCTGACATCGCGACAGCCGGCTTCTTCTTCGTCTACAGTACGAGCTCGACACCCAAAAGGCACCGCATACACCAATACATTGGCCGACCATGCTGTTTCACTTCCTCAACTCAAATCTAACACCGAAAACAAGTAACGATGCCTAAATCATCCACCATATCCAACCCTAACACTGTTGTACACGTTTTCAACATCCAAAAACCAGCGTCGCTCTTCACAGAATGGGTACCGAAACATAGAGATTTCCTTCACGATCTCAAATACATTTGATCTGTGACTTTTAGATTTTACTTTGGATTTCTTTTGAATTTATTTTGATCGAACTTTTATGAAACAAAAAAATCGTTGGCGACTCAAAGAGATATTATATAACAGCTTTGTGAGGCTGAAAACGATGGTGGCATGACCATTTCTAGGCCTTAGAAATAGGGTAGGATATTTTTGTTTATTTTATTTTAATCCTTTATATTCGTTTCTGACTTCTAAAAATCCATGTGATCACACACGATATCTAAAAATCACGAAACTGGACATGCAGCTAGAGTTCGACATTACGGTCCCAACGAAACTGGTTTCGTCGAATTTCGACTGTATTTTACATTAAAATCCCGTACGACCACATACTGACTTCAAAAATCACGGAAATTGAAATCTAACAACTATTTGACATTGCGGATCCAACAAAATTAGTTTTCGTTAAATTCTGAGGTTGTTTGCAAAACTGACTATTTTAAAAGCTCTGAATGACCTTATTTAAATATATAAATATATTTAAATATAATTAAATTAAATATTTATAAATAAATATTATCGTATGTATTCACTGTGGAATACCATACAGCTCTAGAATATTCCTATATGAATTTCTAACTCGATATTTCAAATCCAGATTAAATCGATATTCGATTTATAATGAAATTCCTTTTTAAAATATAAATAAATTATAAAGGAATTCCACATCGACTTTTCTAAAATTTGATTTGGACATAAATCAAAATCTACACGATGAAATCCCGATTTTTCTCTTCCACTAGAAAGATATACTCCACCAGCTCCACACGTTTCTTGTTTCACAGAATCCGACTTAAAACGAATCATGTACATTCAGTTGAAGTTCGAATCGCCAATTTATGAACTGCAATGCCATTTCAAACTCGATTTTAATTATATTATAATTCTATGTTCAAACTGTCGTTTATATAATATATTCGTTATTTAAATCAAATTCCAGGCTGAATTAAATATCACAGATGATCCAGTTCACACCATATTGCCATTTCAGCCAATTCTGATTATTTCAGAATTAAATATATTATTCAATTTATTATTTTAATTAAATATTCATCATTATTTAATTCCACAACCATTTAATTCATTATATCACTATTTACATAATTAAATTAATTAATTATAATACCCTCTGCAAATGCAGGTCATTACACATTTAAATTTAATCAAACGTAAATTTGATCGCCGAACTAAATTAACACGTAGATATTGATCTGTAATGATAGGCAAATTCAATGAACTCTGAATTGGTTGTTCAATTTATTAATTTAGTTGTGTTTAATTACGTT
This sequence comes from Allium sativum, assembly GCA_030737875.1. NCBI lineage: Eukaryota > Viridiplantae > Streptophyta > Magnoliopsida > Asparagales > Amaryllidaceae > Allium > Allium sativum. The sequence goes on along the minus strand of CM060909.1, from coordinate 941,041,045 downwards.
AACCCTAATTATACATTGTATGGACATCTGTTAGTAGAAATAAACACCATTCCACTATAAATTTGATTGACTGAATTGTTTGAACACCCTATTAGCAGAAATAAACACGGTTCTGCTATTAGATCTGTTTATATATTTTATCAGTTAATATATGATGTTGAGGTATTATATTATTAGTTGATAATATTGAACGGTATTTATATGATGGTCTGTGCAAATTGGGTAAACGAATTGAAGGTCGTCTGTTATAAGTACTGTTATATACCATTGGGACTGCTGAGTTATACTTCTATAAAGTAACTCAGAAATGAACTTGAGTTTTGATAATTGGATATAAACATTTGAATGGATTATTTTAAATTAATTATATGATTTTTATTTATTTTAAATACTGATTAAAATAAGTTAATCATGTTATTTAGGGTTGATGTAAATCAACTGTTTAAATGGTAATCGTTTATTTAGTTAATTGATTTCAATTAATTTAATAGAAGAGGTTTTAATAAATGGTTTTTGTAACGATCCAAGAATTTTTACGTTCAAAATATAAATTAAATTAAGATTTAGCGTTAAAAATATATTAAGACATTTAAATTTTGATGTTGCATTTGGACTTTTATCGCAAGTTTAATTAATTATGAATGTCGTGTTAAAACGAACATTGTTAACGACATTAGTTAATTTGGACTTCTTTGAATATTGAAATTTGACTTTGGAAATAACTTCGTTGTTAAAGTTTAAATCTTGTAATTTAATTTGAGAAAAAAATCTATTATATGCGATATGATTTAATCTAATCAGAAAATTGGTTTTGAAATATGAAATTGAAAGAGCTAGTTTAATTTAATTAATGTTAGTTATGGAAACCGAATTGTTAAATATAAATTTATTTCGAAATATCATAAAACGATAAAGAAATCGGTTTGGAATATAAAATACCGTTTAGTCAAATTATTCGTTTGATAAAATTTTCAAGATATTTTGTGTACAAAAATTCAATCGTTTGACAAATGTTATTTGGAATGTTACTTTGTTCTACCACATTCACACAAAAATTAATAGCAATCAAATTTGTTGAGTACAATTTATTTTAATACAACAATAGTTGAATATACGGTCGATGAATAAACAAGGAAGAAATAAATTGTTGTGTAATTAACATTTAATTTAATTTATGATGCATTTAAAATAAGTTGACAACATGTCCATTTTGGACGTGTCCGTTCGTTAGTCACAAAACGATATTTGACAAATCAGCTGAAGTTTAACTATGAAATAGTAACTCTACGCTTCGTTCCACCGTTTCTTCATTCGGGCCAATGTTTGAAATTAAACCATATCTAACAAAAATCTGCTGAATGTTTAGCGGCAATGCCTAGAAATTTTGAACTGAAATAATTTGCCACTTGTTATTCCCTCTCTGCATTTTTCAACACCTGTCCTTACCCTTCTGAATTGTTTACCATGTTGTGTTTCTTCTCTTGTGATGGTCTCCCTCCTCTGTGTTATAAAATAGCATACTTCCCTTTTGTCGTTCACAACAGAACAACTTATTTTCCCTTTTGATTTCCAGCGTACCCCCTTTCTTTCTCTGGCAAACGAAACCATTTTCCTCCCACTTTTATTCCTCCAGACCAAATCCAGTTTTCCCCAAACTAAATTCAGTTCGTTCTTCCTAAATCGAAGATCTCAGTAGCTAAACCTAGCCTTTCTGTTGTCGCCGTTCAACTTTGATTGGCTACCGCATCGTTACTCCACTCCCTCCACCATTAATTGAACAACACCTTCCTTGTCCATGTCACCATCGCTCTACCGCTCTAGGTGATGTCGCTCTGCCCCAAAGTGGACTCCGCAAGACCGACGCTTTCCCTCCACCGGATGAAGCCGGTCCATGAACAAGATTTCTGCCTGACCATCTCTCCGCTCACCCTTTCGATGTCAATCCTTTCTCGCTCCAACGAAAAGTCAACGCAGCGAGCATGTATAGTAGCAGCTCCATCTTGTGCCTTCATGCCGCTTTCATGACAAAAAGGAGCGCTTGCTTCACACTACCGTCGTGCTTGCCCCGACTTGTTGCAGCACTTGAGCTTGCCAAAGCTATTGCTTTCCCTTTCTGAAGCGCAGTCGAATCACCACTGTTTTCTCAGCTCTTCCATCGCCGACTAAATGTAAGTTTTGCTTACAATTAAAATATAATTCAAGTCTTTGACTTTGGTGCACTCTGAGTATAATTAATGTGAGTTTGTTCTATGGTGCCTAGTTTTGATTTCAGTAGTGGTGTTTATGGGTGTACTTACATGCCTCACTACTACCTTGCTATCCACTATTGGCCTTGATTTGGTGTCCAGACACAACTAGGTACTCACGCAATCATTTGGATTTGTCTTGTCCTGCATAGTATGATATGAATTACCTTATATAGCTATAGTAACCCTTTTGTTAAACCTGCTATGGTTATGGGTACTCTAGTGAGTGAATGTGCATGACAATCATATGCTCTAAATTTTCACATTTGCACCAATGATTCTTTTTCCCACCTACTTGCGAATGGAACTTACTGCATGTGTATATATGGATTCCCCTATGATGCTTAGAAGATATGTTACAAACACCACCTGGATTAACATTTTTCTTGTCACTTATGAACTTGGAAACTATTGCGGTAGTGGCTAGTATGCATGAATTTGTGGGAAAAATACATAAGTTCACATACCTAGACAATTTCGTGTTATTTAACTTGGTTAAGTTAAGAAATGGGTGCATGCATTCCCCACTTACTAGTTTTCATGTGAGAATTTCCATGGATTAATTTATATATGGTTACTGTTAGATTTTGAGTTTTCTATGATGAAACAACACATGAAAAACAATCTGCATATTGATGCAAGTTTCATATTTAATGCTTCATGCTTCATTCATACCTATTTTATTCGGCATTCTTAACACATATTGGTTTATTTGCAACTTGGACTCTCATAACTTGAGCATAACTAGAACCTTCATTAGAATGAATGGCTGTAAGATGTAAGTATATACCTTGACCTTGTTCCCTTTGACACTCCTTTCTCAGTTTGACACTTGCATGGGTCATACTGTGTAGTTGCTACTTGATTTAAGAAGGTACAGTAACCAAGCATCTTAATTCACCCCGTTTGATGGTGTCATTGACACAGACGTCTTTCCTTTGCTCCAAACTCATGCTGAAATGGGTACTTTGATTTCTGATAGATGTTATTTCACACATGGATTGTTTGTACTATTAAGCTGAAAACTCTTAAATTATGACATGCTAAATGGGATATTGGTACATTGGAACCCTGTGATGTTGCGTTGCTTATGCAGGCACCCCTTTTGAAATTTGAGCGTTGATTTCCATGTTTACTATCAGGTGTTAGTCTACACATACACATGTATTCTTTTTTTTTTCAATTTTGAATATCTTAACACTGTTATGTGCCACTCTTCTACTGCCAACCACTCAATTGCTTTGGTTCAAGATAGTCCTCCGACCCTTTATGATCATATACAACTCGGTAGTTCATGAGACCTTGTGCTTGAACCATATATAATTCGCTTAATTATATTTATGTGTTTATCGAAGTTACTGACTTGAAAATAAGTTTAATCCTGACTCGGGTGTTTTGTGTATTTTGCATGGGACACTCGGGTCAGGCCCCAAGAATTCTAGGTTTAGAGATTTCAGCTTGCAACGAAATGGAATGGACGTGAAGACGTGGAAACGCACGCGCGCGCTAAGCTTGACAAACAATAAATTTATTTGAAGACATTTATGCATAAAAATTTATATTATTCTTCCGCTGTGTCGTAACTTTGTATACAACTCTGACATTTACATGAGATTTTTATTCCGCTGCAATTATTGTACTATGTGATTCTGCATGATTCTGTTTAAACCGTGTAAGCCAATAACAATCTTTCACTTTGGACGTTCCGAGTTGGTTTAAATACCGATTTGGAATGGGCAAAATGTCAGGTCGTTACAGTTGTTTAAAGACTTGATAATGTTTTAAATTAACAGGTTGGGTAGGATAATGGTGTAGTTAAATAGAAAAGTTAAATTGAGTAAAATAATGTTTTTAACTAAATCTTTTTATCAAGTAAGGTTTGAAGATAATTTAATTATCAAAGGATAAGAAAATCAAGTCGATTATTTGGTTTAAATTTCCCGTATTTAATATTAAGTTGAGTAACTTAATAAATGTTTCAAAACGACAACTTTGTTTTGAAATGGTTTAAGATTTGAAAATCAATTAGATTTACAAATTATGTTTTGTCGAGTATCCTGGATATCGAACTTCTACAAATCTTGACGATGAGGATGATTTCAACTCAAGGTATGAGAGGTAATTGAAATACCCCAACTTGGGTGATTTCACTATTATCCGATAGATCGTACTAGTTTCTGTTAAGAATGAGTGTTAGAGTTGAATATCGTTTTCAGTTATGAAACGGATATTCGAGAGTGAGATTATATGTAAGGTTGACAATAAGAGTTTATTGGTTAATTAATAATTTTGTTTTCAAATGAATATTTAAACAAAGTTAAATGTTGTATCGAAATATCTAAAGATTATTTAAATGAAGCTTAGCAGATCCAATGGAAATAAATCGGTCTATATTTTATTTGATAGACAAATAACCAACTATCAAATCTGGATCTTTTTTTCATTATTTTCGAAGAGACCGGAATCTAAATTACACTTTGATACGATATATACATTGCGATAGAAATTATTGAAGATCGTTGAAGATGGAGTTATGAAAGGGCTATTCTGTCAATCCTAGGTAGAAATTGCCTAAGTTGGATTTATAGGATAGTGCATTCGTTTGTTCAATCCACGAGCAACTTGTATAGACAAATGTCTGATAGAGTATATCTAACATAATCACATACGTTGATCTCTCCAAACGTGTTTATGTTAGTGGTGGAGGAATTGCCTCTCTTAGCTTTATACCTGTAATATATATTTGGGGAAATCAATTAGTGATTGGTAGATTTTGACGATGTGGAATTTAAAGGAAATACAGATCTAATATTGCCATGGTAAGTGTAGCCTCAAGCCTCACAACCGGGAAATGACAAAAATTAGGCAGGCAGCATGGCTAAGTGGGTCGCTCCCTATTAGGGTGCATTGCCACCTATCTTTAAAAATTCCATTTACTTCTTAAATCTTTTGATGCTGTCCCTTTCGGGAAACGATGGGTCGCAACCAACTGTTGGTGACAATATATTCGATACACTCAAGCGAAATGAGTGGTCGGTCATGTGTGGCTGGGTTGCAAGATGTTCTTGTTGAACCCAGTGTATTCCCCTCTAGAGATACACTATCGGAAGGTGGTTCCCTACCTTGTCGTAGTTGGAAATCCATTATCCAATAAGCGTTTGAAATTTTTGATTGTATAATATATATGTAGAATGTGAGATGCAAGCGTTCTGCTAGATGATTATTTATTTGTAGATGATAAACACTATTATAATATCAAAAGAGTTTTGATATAAAGATGTTTTGGGTTATCGTAAGGTAAAAACCATCCGTGTTTATGTATGGATCGGTCTTACGATTGTCTTTTCTTTTGAATTTTTTTTGAAAGTTAACCAAGTGTTTTGGATTCTCATAAGGAAAAAACCCGTTCCGTGTTATACGGCGTGGTCTCATGAGAGATCTTTTATTTTATCAAGCTATTTAAAATCGGTTACTCATACCAGTCCCATGACTGACCCATAATTTATTTTTCTATGTTTTCCCTAAACTCTCGGGTGCCCAAATTTGTACGGACAACGAGTAGTTCAGGATTTTTTAGATTTATTGGGAGAAGCTTGGAGTCAGAGGCTTCAATATTAGATATTTAAGAGTTTATTTCCACTGTGTTGTATATGTGTTGTACTCTGATAATGTATGTAAGTTCAAATACAGATTGTTTTTCAAAAGTGATTTTTATATATTATATTTTTTTCCGCTGCGACTGTCATATTCCTTATTGTTCAGTTCTATCTTCTATCTACTTTCTTCTGTTATGATTTTCTATCTTTCTATTTCTCATCCTCTAACTTCTTTCTATTAATGATTCGTATTTCATGCAATTTGGTTAGACGTGAGTTCTATTCAGTCAATTCAAATGGTACAAATTTTCAGGTCGTTACACTTGGTAACAGAGCTGAAGATTGAGTAGTAACCTTGGCTCTGTGGCATAACTCGATAGAGATGGGTTAGTAATTCCCTAGATTAGGTTTGAGTGTATATATATGAGAGCCTATTTTTAATTGATTTAAAAAGTGTTTTATTTTGTGATGATTGGTTTGTTGAGAGGTTTATGAATTCTGGTCGGTATAGGGGGTACAACTGTATTGATAGGTGTTTCTAAACTCTCGACCAGAAAAATTCAACACAGTATTGTTTTAAGATGGCTAAATGAAATAATTTTACCCAAAAATATATTTTGTTATAAAATAATAATTTTTGAAATTATTATATATGGATGTGTCAATTGTAGTTACCATAATCAGATAGGATTATAAACACTGAAATGTTTATGTATTAAACCAATTGAATTTGTTTAAGAATAAGATATACAAATGAGACAAATTGGATAATTATTAGAGAAAACAAGATATTTTGGGAAAATTCAAAGGTTTTGAATTTGGAATGGAATCAAGATATATTAAACTAGTTTGCAATAAAAACTTTGGATTTTGGAATTTGAAAATTTTAACTGGAGTTAAGAAATTGGAACTAAACTGAGATTCATTGAGTTAAATGATTTTCTCGGTTTTGATCTGATGTAGATTTCGTTCTTCGGGGTTGAAACTTAGTGGATTATTTTCTTATCGATGTATGGTCAGGGACTGACGGATGTTAAAGAATAGCAAAAATGGAATGTTTCCAACTGTAGTAACAAATATTTCTAGTTATAGAAATGAATCTAGTTAACAGCTAATTGCTGATGTATTAAATGTTTTGATTGCTGTGAAAATTGTTTGGTAGTTAAACCGTGTGTTTTGATGCCTTGTTACGGTGATTGTTAGGGGATGACCCATGTTTGTGTTTTAAGTCTATGAATATAGATATAACTAAAATCTCCTCTTTACTCTCTAATTTCGAGGATGAAATTCATTTTAGGCTGGTAGACTGTAACGTCCTAGCTTTTGAATGAGTTTGTAATATAATTTATTTTGGATTTATTTCAATAATTACTTTATATTAAATAAATTTTGTGTAGATAAGTAAAAAATAATTTGTTACACTGTTTTATATATTATTTTGTATAAAAAAATAGATAATACAGGATTTCTGAATATTGTTTGAATAATTTCTATAAAATCCTATGTGTACATTTATTTTGTTATATATTATAAATATTGTTTTAATCGTTTGTTTGCAGTTAAAATTGTTCTTAATACATGTAAGTGTAAAATTAGTTTCGATTACATAACTAATAAGAATATTTAAAAGAAAACCTCAATTTGCTTCACATCTATGCATACTTCCTTTCAATTCAATGTAGACACCATTAACACATGTGTTCCTAATCTAAATTTGTAGGCAGCCTATGTTTTCAAATGAAAACATTTAAGAGACTAGTTTGATTGAGTATGAAGTTGACTTTTCAAACCATAACACCCGACCAGTACACTTTCAGACAACAATAAAATGGTTGAGCATACACTTCATACACGAATGTGAGAATTCATTGTATAAGATTAAACATATTAGAACACATGTACACATCTATTCAATGTCACAAACACCTCGCTGGCCATGATTTATGAGCCTGGAAGAAACATATAGAAGTGACAAACCATGCACCCTTCAATCAACAAGCAGTCTATACCCTGGAACGACATAGCATTATATAGTCTGAATTTACTTAAAAGCAAAGCAATATTTTTAAAACATATTAAGGCACATGGTCGTAGTTTGTAGCCTGAGCAGATGGAAACAATGAAGTGACCAAACAATTTTTCCTTTTAATCACCATAACAACAACCTACTTGATTTCAAGCTGTCCCTATTTTTCTACCCTGCAACCTTCATGCGCAAGTTTTATTCTCTCATAAATACACCCATAAGTTCCCTTGTGGATTTATTTACAAGTATATTCACTCAACACAAAAGAAAATGGCAGCAGCCTAGGACTTGAAATCTTGAAACAAAAAACATAACTGGGGAAAAACTGGAAACTAACCGTGAGTAAAAAAATTCTTTGTTTCACTGATTTTTTTATATAGGTGAGCAAACATATATAGATATATATGCATGCATGTACCATATTTCCTTATCAAAAACCCTGAAATGGCAAGACCTGTAGCAGTGTAAACATGACAATGAGCTTCCCCTTTTGTTTTACTAATTTTACATGCATATGCAACCATGAAAATGTTAATTTGGTTGGATAAGTCTTCATACCAACTAAAGCCCGGGAACTATAAATCATGTTGTGAGTACAGTGGTGCGCGTCTACCAGTAGAGACGGTGGTATACATGCACAGAGGAGTGTGCACAAGGGGGATGCTACATTTGTGTTTTGTGTATGATGCACACTGGTTTTGGGTTATTTCCATTGACATTATGCCAAGTATAGCCGAGCATATGGGTTTTGTGGAGAAGGGTGTGTATTCAAGAGTTTGCATGTTGAGTAGGTAGTGTTATATTAGGGAAGTTGGCACAAACTTTTGGTTTGCCTGGAGAAGAGAAAAGAAATGGTTAAGAGAATAAATGGAAAACAAAAGAAAGAGTGGGATGGTAGAGAATTTGGTGTGTGCAGGCTTTGGCCAGTTTACATACTTACGGAAGGAAAAACAAAAAAGCCAAAACAAAATATAAAACGTAAGATAAAGGAGAGATGAAAGAAAACATAGAAGAGGAACTGGGAATGGAGAGTACTTATAGGTTCGCAAGTTCTATTCTGCATTGGTTCATAGGTTATTGGATAATGAAGAGGAAATGGGAATGAAGAAATCAACAAGAAATGGTGAGCAACTGGAGGGTTGATTTAGCAGACTTGCAGCAGAATGATGAGGGTAGGAAGTTGGCACACGGGTTTATCATGCGCGAGTGGTACTGGACTTAGGGCACAACCCAGTTTCTTTTAAAAATAAAAATAAAAATCACCAAGCTGTTTTTAATTATTACAAAGGCAAGGCAAGAAGACAACAGGTGGGACGTGATAAGGGTGTGGCGATTTTCATTTTGGTACTTGCAGATTTATACTAACGTGGGTTTTGGGTATTAAGTCCTGGATTTGGCTCAAGCATATAGAAAAAATATATAAAGAAACGGGAAGAGGTAGGAATGAAAAAAAGAACGGGTAAGGCTGGGCATCCTGTTGCGTGCAAAATATGAATACAAGAGGAACGTGGGTTTTCTTTTGTTTTCATGGGTAGACTGGGCGTTGGGCTTGGCCTACGGAAAAAAGGGGATTTAATCTAAATTTAGTTTTAATATCATATGGGCTGATTATTGGGCTCGGCCTTTTCAAATAAATAATAAAGTAAAAAGAAGGAATGTTTAAAATCAAGAGTAACTAGAATATAGATTTATATATAAGTTTAGACCAATGTATTCGAATAGTTTTGGTTCGAATCAATAGATGGTGCAAGTCAATAACTCGGCGCAATATCGAGTTTAAACAATTCGATTTTTATAAATTGATTTATGTCATAATTAAAAGTAGTTTTAATTCTAAGAGGCATATAAATTTAATCAAACATAAATTTGATCGCCGAACTAAATTAACACGTAAATATTGATCAGTAATGATAGACAAATTCAATGAACTCTGAATTGGTTGTTTAATTTATTAATTTAGTTGTGTTTAATTACATTAACCCTAATTATATATTGTATCATTTGTGTGGACATCTGTTAGTAGAAATAAACACCATTCCACTATAAATTTGATTGACTGAATTATTTGAACACCCTGTTAGCAGAAATAAACATCGTTTGGCTATTATATCAGTTTGATATATTTTATCAGTTAATATATGATGTTAAGATATTATATTAACAGTTGATAATACTGAATAGTATTTATATGATGGTCTGTGCAAGTTGGGTTAACGAATTGAAGGTCGTCTGTTATAAGAACTGTTATATGCCATTGGGACTGCTAAGTTATACTTCTGTAAAGTAACTCAGAAATGAACTTCAGTTTTGATAATTGGATATAAACAATTGAATGGGTTATTTTAAATTTATTATATTATTATTAATTAATTTAAATATTAATTAAAATCAGTTAATCAGGTTGTTTAGGGTTGATGTAAATCAACTGTTTAAATGGTAATCGTTTATTTAATTAACTGATTTCAATTAATTTAATAGAAGAGGTTTTAATAAATGGTTGTTTAAAGACTTGATAATGTTTTAAGTTACCAGGTTTAGTAGGATAATGGTGTAATTAAATAGAAAAGTTAAATTGAATAAAATAATGTTTTTAACTTAATCTTTTAATCAAGTAAGGTTTAAAGATAATTTAATTATCAAAGGATAAGAAAATCAAGTTGATTGTTTGGTTCAAATTTCTCGGATTTAATATTAAGATAAGTAACTTAATAAATGGTTCAAAATGACTGCTTTGTTTTGAAATGTTTTAAGATCTGAAAATAAATTAGATTTATAAATTATGGTTTGTCGAATTCTTGGATATCTAACTTCTACAGATCTTGATGATGAGAATGATTTCGACTCAAGGTATGAGAGGTAATTGAAATACCCCAACTTGGTCGATTTCACTATTATCCGACAGGTCATACTAGTTTATGTTCAGAATGAGTGTTAGAGTTGAATATCGTTTTCAGTTATGAAACAAATATTCAAGAGTGAGATTATCACTTAAGTGTGACAATAAAAGTTTATTGGTTAATTAATAATTTTGTTTTCAAATGAATATTTAAACAAAGTTAAATATTGTATCAAAATATTTAAAGTTTATTCAAATAAAGCTTAGTAGATCCAATGGAAATTAATCAGTTTATATTTTATTTGATAGTTAAATAGATGACTATATAATCTAGACCTTTTCGTCATCGTTTCGAAGAGAAATTCCACTTCGATACGATATATTTGTTGCAAGTCAGAAATTATTGAAGACCATTGAAGACAGAGTCATGCAAGGGCTATTTTGTCAATCCTACGTAGAGATTGCCTAAAATGGATTTACAAGATAGTGCCTTCGGTTTATTCAATCCCAAAACAACTTGTATGGATGAATGTATGACAAAGTATATCTAACCCAATCACGTACGTTGATCTTTCCAAACGTATTTATGTTGGTGGCGGAGGAATTCGTTTCTCTTTGCTTTATACCCGTAATATGTTTTTATGGAAATCAATTAGTGATTGGAAGATTTTGACGATGTGGCATTCAAAGGAAATAAAGATCTGGTATGGCCAAGGTAAGTATAGCCTCAAGCCTCACAACCGGGAAATGACAAAAACTGGATAGGTAGCATGACTAAGTGGGTCACTCCCAATTAGGGTGTATTGTCACCTATCTAGAGAAATTCCATTTACTTCTTAAATCTTTTGATAACACATATGTATACAACTCCAAATATAAATTATACAACTCAATATTGTCAATTTTGGGTTAAACGATTTAAATTTTCCTTTAAATATATTAAATAACGTTATATTTTAATAATGATTTTCCATAGCGACTATTTTAGAATTTGAATTGGACATAACTAACAATGTATAATACGAAATCCGGAATTTTCTCTTTCATTAGAAAATTATAATCAACAAGATTCACACGTTTCTTGTTTCACAGAAATCTGACTTATATCGGACCCTGTATATTCAATTGAAGTTCAAAACTCCATATTACGAACTGCCACGCCATTTCGAGCTCGTATATAATTAAATAAAATATGTATATACATACATATATATATATATATATATATATATTCAACCATCGTTTTATTAATGAATTCAATATTAATATCGATTAATATTCCAAATATAAAATTTAAAATTTAAAATAATAAATTAAATTAAATATTTGATCACCAAAAATACAGGACATTACAAGGTAGAGGATAATGTGTCGATGACTACTTTTAGGACTGGATTCTTTGAGTGGTTAGTGATGCCGTTTCGATTGGCCAATGCACTGGCGTCATTCGTGAGTCTTATTAATCTAATTTTCAGAGATCATTTGAATGGGTTTGTGCTCGTGTTTGTGGATTATCTTCATCTACTCTAGGACTAATGAGGAATACAAAGCGCCTTTGTGATTGTATTAGAGATTCTGAAAAAAATTCAGTTGAGAGCTAAATTTTCTAAGAGTCGCTTATGGAAGGAAGAAGTGAGGTTTTAGGTCATGTCGTGTTTGCATAAGGGGTAGCAGTAGATCCTGCGAAGAGAGCAACGATCCAAGAATGGAATCAACCTAAAAGTGCTATAGATGTTAGAAGTTTTCTTAGTTTGGTTGGATACTATCAACGTTTTATTAAGAATTTTCTGAAGACAACTGCACCGTTGATTAGCCTAACGGAGAAGGGTCAAATTTTTATATAGGAAGCTAAGTACGAGCATGCTTTCGTGATCTTAAAGGAGAAATTGACTACTACTACCGTGTTGTTTATTCTGATAAGGAATGAGGAGATGGCTATTTACACTGATGTGTGTAGTATCACCTTAAGAGAAGTATTGATGTAGAAAGGAAGAGTTACCGGATATGAGATTCGATAGCCAAAGACGAATGAAATGATTTATTCTACCCATGATTTAGAGTTAGCGGTAATAGTATTTTCTCTGAAGACATGGAGGCGTTACCTATTTGGAGTGACATTTGAGTTATGTACGGGTTGTAACACCCCACCTCCATTAAGGTCACTCACAAAGGGAATGCATTAACTTCAGTGGAGCGTCACAAGTGTATAGAACAAATAAATTACGAAACAAACAAAATTTTTAAATAGCGGAAAATATATAAAACTTTACTTCATTGATAAAACAACAACTTGGTAGAATAGCTTGTACAAATATTGTTTTCCAACACCAAAACACCATTACCCATTACAATAAGCATCTGTCTTGTTTAACAAAACAAAGAAGCATAAAACGACAATGATATTCCCCAAAGAGACAGCCATAGCAGTGGAAAAGAGAGTCCAAAGTGATACATCGTCTATCTTCAAGCTTGGAAAGAAAACTGAGCTAAGTGGTGATATTCCCTCCCTGTAAACCTTGGGGGCGGGGAGCAGAAGAAAAAAAGGCAAAAGAAAATGGGTCAGACATAAGTCTGGTAATTCCAGTGATTATTCAGCATGTAAACAGGTAAAAGGATCATGACATGAATAAACTGAATACTAGACATAACCATGATAATAAGCATAGCAAGACAACGAATGATGATCATTACATATGACAAGGTAGGATACACTGAATGTGCTTCGGTTCTTTCTCTGATTTCCTAATTTCTCTGCACCACCCAACTAGAATCCCAACTAGTGTCTTTTATAGAACGATTCGTATTCCCTACTAGTGTCCCAACTAGTATCCTGTGAAAAAAGGATCCGTATCCCCTACTAGTGTCCTAACTAGTATCATGTGTTATAAATTAAGGTGATCCCAACCCCACAATTATGGTAGCCTTCAGGTGCACATGTAGTACGAGATCTTACCTCAATCAGCCTAATTGCCATGAAGATGTTAGATGTACCCTTACTACCCTGTCGATCGGCTCCTTACTTGTATTAATTTTTCCTTGTGTTTGTGTCAATCGGCCCTCTCTTGAGTGTAGATACCCTGTGCTGGTCCCACGATAAGGTGTATCAATCCCTATGATAGCGACCGGACACGATTCAAGATGCACAGTGTTGCCCAGTGCCTGCTTTTCCACTCCGGAGCACGTGCACGCCCATACTTCGTTGGAACTACACTGTTGCACCCCCTGCCGCTATTTTGACCGGTTATAATCAGTCCAGTAATCGTGCCCCACCCTGCCTAGTTCAGGGTACTGTGATACATCTATGTGGGTTACTGTTGAAATGGGTCCCCGTTACTAGGGTTTTCTAGGGTCTATTCGTATACCCCCCAAATTGGTTAAGTGTTATCCATCCATTCAAGTTAACTTAACCCATCCACATGTCATGTCATGTTAGTTAAGTGTTTCTTATTAACTTAACCCTTCTCATTCAATCATGTTGTAATTGATTAAGTGTTTCCCCTTAGCTTAACCCCATTCGTTCATCATGTTATATTGGTTAAGTGTTTCCCATTTACTTAACCCCACTCGTTCATCATGTTATATTGGTTAAGTGTTTCCCATTAACTTAACCCCACTCGTTCATCATGTTATATTGGTTAAGTGCCATCAATCCAGTCGAGTTAACTTAACCCACCCACTTGTCATGTTACATTGGTTAAATGTTGCCCTCCTGTGTTACTTAACCCTATCACACATCATGTTGTATTAGTTAAGTGTTGCTTCTTATGTTACTAACCCTATCACACATCATGTTATATTGGTTAAGTGTTTCCCTCTTGTGTTAACTTAACCCTACCACTTGTCATGTTACATTGGTTAAGTGTTGCCCTCTTGTGTTAACTTAACCATACCACTTGTCATGTTACATTGGTTAAGTGTTGCCCTCTTGTGTTAACTTAACCTTACCATTCTTAGCCTGTCTATTTCTTAGATTTAATTCATTCATTAAAGCACCAACCTCTCACATTAGATCTATATTGTTGCGGTCACTGGATGTGCCGGGCGGTTCCGGGCAGTCTTACACTACAACTCAATCTAACCTCGGGTTTTTGGGCTTAATACGCTAACCTCTCACATTAGATCTATATTGTTACGGTTGCTGGATGTGTCGGGCGGTTCTGGGCAGTCTTACACTGTAACTCAATCTAACCTCGGGTTAGGCACATTCATTTTCTAATTAATTTACATATTTGCAATTTATGTTCATATGTAAATTATCCATAAGTCTTGTCAATTCAAGTCATGCCCCATTTACCCTATAACAACCCTGAATTTTAGGGTAAATTTAAAAATTTATTTTAACTAATTTAATGGGTTTTGATATTTGAAATAATTTATTTAAAATAATAATGATTAAAAATTTATTTAAATCGAAGTTAGGATGAATAATTTAATTTTAAATATAAAAGGAGTTAGAAATAGCGCGGTAGTTTGAAAAGTCAAACTTGAACTTTGACTGACCGCACAGGATGCAAAATTTATTGGATTTTAGTAAAACCAAAAATATTAGAATCTCTTTTGAAATATCTTTCCAACGAATCTGAAAAATAGAAATTTTATAGCGGGAATCAAAAGTTATGCCCAGTTTAAATATCAGAATAATCGCTATAGGATTTCTATATATTTTTTAATATTAAAAATAGCCATTTTTCAAACGACCTCTATTTTCGACGAAACCACTTCTGTTGGATTCGGAATGTCAAATTATTGCTAAGCTTAATTTTTCATAATTTTTAGAATTAATTTGTGATCGTGGCAAAAAGATTTCAGTTTGGTCAATTTCAGTCAATTTTTATCGACTTGAAAAAGGCCATTTTTCAAATAGGCTCAGAATTGAACGAAATTAATTTTCCTAGGTCCCCAACATCAAAACATAGCTAAATATATTTTTCGGGATTTTTCGAAGTTAAATTGTGGCCCCGGTGATTTATTGGTACGGTTGAATTAGAAATAAAAGACTTAAATTTTAAAATAAAGAAAACTGGGTCAAGACAGTCATTTGTGCCTACGGGACATAGCTAGATGAGTCCGGAATAGGGGTTAATAGGTAGGAATGACAGTCGTTGGGCTGAAATTGGACAAAGTTGCTAAACGGGCCTTAACGGGCTAATTAACTAATTAAATAATATAAATATATTCACTAATCCTCAACCCTAATCCTCCCTCTGCAATACATAGCCGCCATCTTCTTTCTCAATGGCCAAGAGAGCTCCAAACTTCCCTCCTCAATATCTCTCAATTCACACAATGAAATCAGTCCCTCCTTTAGACTTATTTGAAGAGATTTTCATCCTCTTTAATTCTATACGGCTATGATCATCTTTAAGCACATGAATTTCGAGGAAAAACACCCCCTACCTACGCACAAAACAGCCCAGCCGCACCCACCATGGCCCATCGCGGCCAACCACCCCTAGGGCGCTCCAACCCCCTCTCCTTCCTCTCCGATATGCCACCTTCCAATCGTCTTCAAGCTTCGCCAATTTCAAGTTATTTGGAACCCTAGTTTGGAAGCCTATGGTTTTCATGGAACGACTTTGAACGTGGAAGAGGAAGATGAGGGTGAGGTTGACTTTTTCAAACTTTAGTTGACTAATTAATTTAATTCAATTTTTACCAATCTTAATTTAACCATATCTCACTCATACGAATTCGAAACTGAACGATTTCAGATTCGCCATGATCGTGAGACCGAGATCTACGTGATGAAACCGACTAGACCTGATTCTGAGCAAGTTGAATTTTTGACAAATTTCGGATCTGAACAGCGCAGAACTCAATAACGATGTGAGATTTCTGAATTTAGTTATTAAAAATTTAATTATTTCTTGCGATATGAATTCCATCTATGTATGTTATGAAATCTGTATTGTTTGTGGTTGGGAAATTTGAATTTATTGATGTTGTGATGTGAATTGGTTGATGCTGTGATATTGGTGTTTGAAACAAAATCATTGAATCCAGATATATATTCTAGTTGAAAATAAATGATTAAATTTTCACTGTAATTTTGATTATCATAAAAATATATCATTTTGTTGATTATTATAAAAAGTTATTATTTTTAAAAGAAAAAGTAACATTAATTTCATTGTTTTGTAAAAAGAAAGATTTCACTTTTGTTTTGTTAAATATAAATATTACTTTTTGTTTGTTAATAAAATAAATAAAAAAGTTTTCATTTTTGTTTGTTAAAAAAAAAGTATTTACCTTTGTTACTTAATAAAAAGATTGGAACTTTGTTTGTAAATATAAGGAAAAGATTGAAATTTTGTTTGTAAACTTAATAAACAGATTGAAACTTTGTTTATAAACTTAATAAAAGATTTTAACTTTTGGTTGTGAACGAAAAGAATTGACCTTTGTTTGCAAATGAAAAGAATTTACTTTTGTTCTTGAAAACAAAGATTCCACCTTTGTTTATAATTAAAAGATTTTACTTTTATTTAGAATGAAAAAGGACATTTTGTCGTTAAGAATGAAAAGAATGAAAATATACATGATTTTTGTTAAGGATGAAAAGTGACATTATTACATTGATCTTCATTGAAAGATTAGTAATGAACATTTTACACCATTATGTTTAGATTAGAAAAGTATAATTTTCACCGTCATGTTTTGTTAATTTGAAAATGAATATTTACATTGTCATGTGTTAATTAGAAATGACATTATTTACATCGTTATGTATTAAATTAGAAATGACATTATTTGCACTGTTATGTATTAAATTAGAAATGACGTTATGTGTTAAATTAGAAATGAACATGATTGACACCGCAATTAAAAAACTACATTTTTATGTAATTAAAAATATAAGATTTTGTCAATGAAATTAAAATTACATTCTTATGTAATTAAAAGATTAGATTTTGACGCTGCAAAATTATTTACATTTTAATGTAATAAGAAGAAATAGAATTTACATGGTAACCTTAACTACATCTTTAATGTAATAAAAAGGAAAGATTTTGACATTGTAATATTAATTACAATTTTTAATGTAATTATGAAGATAAGAATTTACATTGTAATTAAAGATAGGAATTTTACATTATAATGTTAATTACAATTTTTAATGTGATTAAAAAGGCGATTTTACGTTGTAATTAAAGATAGGAATTTTGCATTATAATGTTAATTACAATTTACGTTGTAATTCAAAAGGAGATTTTACAGTGTAATTAAAAGAGTAGAATTCAACATTGAAATAGAATTTACAGTTTTCTAATGTAAATAAGAAAAAGAAGAAAAGTGTAACATCCCATAATTTTCAGTATATTTAAATTTCAATTTAAAATAAATAAATTGGAATATATTTAGGGAAAATCAAATTTTGTTAATTCTAATGTTGACGATTGGTTGAATTGAGTGCAAATAGATTTTTAATTTAGTTTGTACTTAGGATGGTTGTAATTTGAAAATTTAATATTTTAATGACTAATTAGACTTAAGTTGTTTAAGATAAAAAGGGAAATTAAAATACCTGAAAACCCATTTATAAAGTCTATTAAAATTTAATTTTAATGACTTAGGATAAGTGAAATGTCATTTGGTTATAGTGATAAAGAATTGAAAATTCAAATATAGTATCTACGATTTAACTGAATTAAATTGTTTAATGTATAATTGAAATACAAATTTAAATTGATAAATAATAAAATTTTGGAACTTAAAATATGCGAAATTTGATTTATAAATTTATTTAAGTTATAATTTGATTTAAATGGAATTTAATGAATATTCAAATTGAATTAAAACAGTTATATGAATAATTGAATATTTTATTAATTAATCAACAGTGAAATTTAACTGTTTTGGCGACGGTCTCAGAATTCGACGAAACTAGCGCCATTGGATCTGGAACGGTGAATTATGATAAGATTTCAATTTGCGTTACAATCCGACTTACCGTTTGATCGTACGAGAGAAAATGTGAACGAGATCAATATAAATGGATAACTGGGTATTTCTTATATTTGGGCCTTATATATGCATATAACTTAGGTCCATGACCACCTCATCAGCTCATTTCTATGATACGTATATTTTCATCAGCTCATTTCATTCTATAATGGCTGAATTTCAAAAGAAAACCCTAGAAAATAAAATACAACTTGAAAATTAAAACTCCTTAAAACCCAACATATTATATATCAAATCGAAGATCTCAATGATACGAAGCTGCTGGTGTGTTTAGTTTTGACATGCAGTGAACGGTGGTGCCGGAATTTCTAGTCAAAGTTTCGGAATTTGAAACCCTAGAACTAAATTTGGGGATTTCCGATTTATAAGTTAATCGAAGAAACCGTGATCTGGGTATGGTAGCTCTCGCCGATAAGAGTGAAACCATGGCGATTGGGTGATTTATTGTGCCTTGTGGAGGTCAGAATCCGCGTTTTAGGGCTCAGAGGCTCGTCCGTTCATCTCGTCGACGGCGGTAGGCCGGACCACCGAACGCGTCGGGCTTTGGTCAGGAGATGCGATTTTCGGTGAGCTTTCAATTGGAGGCGGTCTCGGGCGTTGAAGCGGCCAGAGCGAGGAGGAATCGGTGGTCAAAGTTCACTGCTGATGGGTTTCGTTTCACGTTGGATTTACTGTAGCAAAAGAAGGAGGAGCGGGAGTCTAGAAGGGTGCTGACGTGGCATCCTTTAATTGGTGAGAGAAAATAGTTTATTTATTTTATATATTTAAATTTCGTATAGAAAAACACTGATAACTTCTTCATATTAACTCGGATTTGAACGCGGTTTGTTGCGTTGGGATCGTGGTGGAATTGCGGACGTTTTGGCACTGGTTTCGCTGCATTTAGAGACTGTCAAATTTTGAGCTTTAGTTGGGTGTTCGACTAACTAGAGAACCAAAGGTGAGTGATTCTTCGCTCACGAAATACTAAATTATTCCCATATTTATTAAATTAAATTATGAAGTAAATTTGGTTGCATGTTTGTGTTGTTGATGAACGATTGTTTAATTTTGACATGCAAGTGTTAATATGCAAATAAAATCGATAATTAGTTATTTAAATTTAATTTAAATTTCTAATTAGAAACCCCGACACTTGTTAACCAGTAAAATGATTTCATTTACTGTTTGAATGAAATGATGTGATGGATGCCTTGATTTAATTTGATTGATGAATGAATGCTGCATGAACTGGCTGTTTATTCAGTACAAGATATTCCATGCATTTTCGATAAATCCCAATTTCTCACCTTTGATGTTACGGGCATCTAATAAATCCGGGATTTATCAAATTGAATGAATTAAGAACACAGGTTGAAATGATACATACCTGTGACCCTGAATTGGATTGAAATGATAGATCCATCCCGAAATATCGAGAAATCAAATTTAAGACTCACTTGGCCATAGGATAGCAAACTATATATGGACATCGGTTGGTTGAATGATTTTAATATTCGAAATTCTATTTTTTGAAATTTCATTCAAGGGAAATGTATTGATTTCGATAAGTTTTATTTTCCTTGAAATCTGAATCTTAAATATGACCTGAAATGATTTAAGAAATTTTGTTTCCTAAGCAATTTGAAGTGTTAAAAATTCAAATTTTCGAATTGAGTTTTTGTAAGAATTGGGTAGATTCAGATTTAAATAAATTCTTTTATAATTTAAATTTTTGAATCAAGATAATGGAGTATACTCGAAAATTGTTCTTCAAACCTAATTCGAGTATGGTCTTGAATCCTTGAAATTGAAACGGGTTGGAATGGGATTTGAAATAAGTCCTTGAGCTAAGCAACTCCATTGAAACTGGAGTTTAGATTCGAGTATCGAAGTTCGGAAGGAAGAATTGATTTTCAGTAAGGAATTATATTTATATATAATTTTGATTTTTATAGCTATTCTTTCTGGAAATTTATTTTTATTAAATTTTTATCCATAACTATTTTATATAACCAAAATTTTCTTATATTCTTTGATTTAAAACTATTTAGTGAAATTTAAAATATATATATATAGTGTTTTAAACTTATTTATCCTAAATTTTTACTATTATATTCTATACATATATTATTTATATAAAGGTTTCTTTATAAACATCTATCTTTTAAATTCATATCTTATAAGTGTAATTTTTCCTCCGAATGGAAAGTGCTGGATCTAAGATCGTTG
Source organism: Allium sativum (assembly GCA_030737875.1). Classification (NCBI taxonomy): domain Eukaryota; kingdom Viridiplantae; phylum Streptophyta; class Magnoliopsida; order Asparagales; family Amaryllidaceae; genus Allium; species Allium sativum. The sequence goes on along the minus strand of CM060909.1, from coordinate 941,020,165 downwards.
TTGAAATGGAGTTGAGATAAAAGTATTTCTTTATGAATCGATTTCAAACCGTTTACAAATATGGAAGATGGTTTATATTCCACTAAATATGAACTTATCTCCTAAGGGGATTGAAAGTAAGTTATAGAAGTATATATATTCTATTTGAATATGAATGAAATTCGAATATGAATCGATTTGGAATAATTTGAAATCTTTTGAGATTGAATATATTCTATTTGAATATAAGTCGATTTTTGAAATACTATATGATTATGATATAAGATATGGAAATATATTCTAATTTTAGAATATAATCGGGTTGGTATGATTTATGATATTTCGATATGAAACTATATTCTATTTTGAATATAGATTTGGTTCGAAACAAAATACGATATTTTGATATGAAAGCGAACCTTTGAAATGTAAAAGAACCAACCGATGTGGAAGATGTAAGCGTTGGTTGTCAAAGAGACCGGAGTCGGCATAAGGCATACTCTCTGTCAGTGTCGATACCACTTTGAGAACTATAAACGTTTTGACGTATCTGTGAACTTTCCGACGTATCCAGAATGAGATATGATGACTTGAAGGCGATTATTTAATCGAAGTAAGATAAGCGATTGCGAAATAGCCCTGACCTTCGGGTCAGAATTAAAATGACTAAAACAGGAGCTATACCGTGACTAATTGAGGTAGCACCTTTGATCGGACTCACTCCTTCGATACTATTTCTACGACTATGATGATAATGATGATTTGGGCCCATTTTGACTTTGGCAGTGTGTTCCGAGGTGGGCGGTAGTGGCTGCTATGCGTTACCACCGGTCCGGGAGTGCAATTGGTAGAATCCTACCCTGGGCATTGCCTCGAGTGCCTTGTCATATATATCCTTATCGAGCCCCATACGATTTTGATTTAGCATTGCCTTCTATGGAGTGCCCTCTGATAACACCAGTACGGTGAATTTACGGTACTATATAGACTGTTGATGCCTATAAACGGCGTAAGGGTAATATGGTAATCCCGCTTACGCTATTTTCAGTATTTATACTTTACTGGATAGACAGTATCATAATAGCGTACTATATTATATATGTATTAGTTAACGGATCCTTGAGAGATGGAAAAATCCCGTAACATCTCTTGAGTTACTGTACCCATGACACTGATGTTATTTCGTATTTTGATTTGACTAATATGAGATGATTTAGTGCTGATCCGAGTGTTTGTTGTGGTTTCTTTTTTTGCAATACGCTCGGGTCAGCAGATGTTGCAGTTAATGAAGATTACTTTGCCTTGGAGATAGAAGACGAAGATTTGGTATATAACTATTATATATGTATTTCCGCTGCAAGTTATTTCCGCTGCCGTGTGTATATATCTGTTTATGTGTAACTCTGATTTATCATTTGTACGCTATAGTCAAATGTGTATATATTCCAATTGTGTTAACTGCTATTTGTTTATTATATGTTGTCCTTCCGCTGTGAGATTCTGAGATTTGTTTTTTTTTCTTCTTTCTTCTTTTTCTTCTTTTTCCCAATAACTACCTGTATTTGCGATTTGTTTGGGTCGACATGTGAGGTTTATTGTAACACCCCGAATTTTAGTCAATACTAAAATTCACTAATTACAGGATAAATAATCTCAGATGTGGGAATTGGGGGTAACGGGCTGCGTTATTGCGTTCGTCTCGGAAAAATACGCGAAATAGAGTCCGAGTTTTCGAGAATCGGAGTCCGTATGGCCCGGTTATGGCCCAAAGAAGTTTGCAGAAAAATTAGAGCTAAAAAAAGATTTAGGAATTTAAATTTAGATTTTAAATTAGAACCAGCGGAGCCAGGCGGGAAGATTCCCGCCCTAAGCATGTCGACAGGGCTGTCGACAGGCCTGTCGACAGGGGTGTCGACTTGCCTGTCGACACGGCGTGTCGAACTAGGGTGCTTGGGTGCACCAGATCTGGTTTTCTGGCTAGGGCTGGGCTTGGTTCTAGAGATTTCCTAAATCTAACGGACCTAAATTAATCTAGGGTTAATCTAAGGGCCTAAAACACTCTCTTAATCTATAAATACACCCTAAACCTACCTTAATCCATACTAAAAATAGAAATGAAGGCCTCACGCCGCCAAATTAAATCCTAGAAGGAGTCTCCATTAATCTAAGAAGGAAGTTTCAAGCTAATCCCTCTCATATCATTCTCTAATCATCACCATCTTCATAATTAGCAACTAATCCCTCTTCATAAGTTGGTTAATTTTGGGTTTGGTGAGTTTCTATCACTTTAACATCAATTGTTAAAGTAAGTAGATTGGGTGTAATGAGACTTATGGTCTTAAATGCGGATTAGTGAGTTTGAATCATTTATAATGATATGTTACTCTATGTTGTTCTATGTTTATGCATGTTTGACAAGTTGGTTTATGCATGCTTAATAAGTTGATTTATGCATGTTTAACAAGTTGGTTTATGCATGTTTAACAAGTGGGTTTATGCATATTTAACGAGTGGAATTATGCATGTTTAACAAAGTGAGTTATGCAAGTTAAGTATATGTTTAAATGCAAGTTTAATGTGATATGCAAGTTATGCATGCTTATGCAAGTGTATGGATGCTTATGCAAGTCATGTATATGTTTAAATGCAAGTTTAATGTTATATGCAAGTTATGCATGCTTATGCGAGTATATGAATGCTTATGCAAGATATGTATATGCTTAAATGACATGATATGCAAGTTATGCGTGTTTATGCAAGTATGTGAATGCTTATGCAAGTATGTGGATGCTTATGCAAGTATGTGAATGCTTATGCAAGTTATGAGTATGCTTAAATGCATGTTTAACATGTTATGCAAGTTATGAGAATGCCTATATGCAAGTTCAACATGTTATGCAAGATATGTGTATGATAATATGTAAGCTCATATGCAACATGTTATGCAAATCATGTGTATGATAATATGCAAGTTTGGGTTATATGTAGTTGGGTTAATATATGCTCATATATGCAAGTTGACATCCTCTTAACCCATGACAAAGTTGTATGCTAAACCCATGATATTTGTGATGATCTTCCCCTTATTTATGTCATGAAATGAGAACGATTTACGTGGGGAACGATGGGGTTGGTAAATATGTTAATAAATGAATGATTGGGTATGATTAAGCATACCATAAAAATAAATTACCATAAGTGGGAATTTACCTATTGAGTTAGGTCTACCCCATGGGAATTTACCTATTGAGTTAGGTCTACCCATGTTATGGAAAACTTGATATTAATTAGGGATAATTAATATGGGGGTGATTAATTAGGTGTAATTAATCGACTAAGACACGAGGTTGGACTCATTTGTAGTGTAAAACTGCCCGGACCCGACCGGCTTAACCAGTTGCTACAAATGTCAGCCCAATGTGAGAGGTCTTAGCCATGAATTAAATACGTGATTAAAGTAAAGACACGAGGTTAGGCTCTGTTATGACGTAAGACTGCCCGGACTCTACCGGCTTAACCAGGCGGTCATAACAGCCAGTCTAATGTGGGAGGTCTTTATGGGGGATCACGGTCTTAATTAATTAAGAAACACTTAACCATATTAGCATGTGGTGGGACATGAGGGGTTAAGTGGGTGCCTTGGGTGGCATGTGGAAATTTAATGGTTGCCTTGGGTGGCATGTGGAATCTAGTGGGTTGCCTTGGGTGGCAATAGAAAATACGATTAGAGTACTTAACCAAGTAGAAACATGTAATTAAACATGATTAAAGGGTTAAGTGGGATACACTAGATATATGACAAGCTTAGGTGGGTAGCTTGTTGGGGGCCCATTTCAACCAATATCCCAAACGTATCTTTGTGGGCTCGACCCATGTCGAGTGACGGGACACGCATATTGGAATTGATTATAAGAGGCCAAAACGGGTTAGCGGTGGCAACGCAAGTCCAACGGGTTTCATATGCGTGTGTGGGCCCGGGCTGGTAGATAAGCCGTTGTTGCATCGTGTAGATATAAAGCCGTGCACCGTTGATAGTATTGGGTAGCCACTTTAGGGGAGTGATACACCCCACTGTGGGACCAGCACGGGTATCTACGGTAGGGAGCCGATCGATGGGGAGTAGTGGGTACACCTAATAAAGATAGGGGCAGACGGCACCTATGTAGGGGTACATGAAACTACTGGGTAAGAATTACTGAGTACACCTAGTGGAGATAGGGGCAGACGGCACCTATGTAGTGGGCTAGGGGTACACGAGACTACTGGGGAAATTTTCTAAGTCCTTGGAAGGGATCAACCTTTAAGTAGGAATGACTGGTGTGGTGCAGTTAGTAATTATCCTTGGGTGGGTAGATGCGTCCTTATGGTTATCTTAGTTTATCCTAAGTCTACCAAGCTGCTTAGTGTAGCCATTCATCCCCAGATATTACCGTAGGTCAAGTTTATGTCTTCTCTGGTTACTTTAATGATTGTATTGTTAAAGTTATAGGACTCACTCAGACTTATGTCTGACCCCGTTGTTTTTATCTTTTTCCCAACCCTCAGGTCCTACGGTGGATCCTAGCGGTAGTAGAGCTTGATCGGATTGCTGTTCCAGTCTTTAGGAGCTTGGGTAGATGTAAAGCTCCAGTTATCCAGTTATCTTTTCTTTTGTTATGGCTATTGTATGAGAGAGTGGGATTATGTACTTCTTTATTTTGATGGATATTGTACTTGACTTTTATCGTGGAATTATGATGTAACCAGACATGTTTATTTCCGCTGTTGTGAGATGATATTTTTAAATTTCAAGTACTAATTATATCTGTCTTGTTGTAATTTTTCTGTTCTATATTCACTAAAATACTCCACCGATGCTATGGCATTCCCTTAGTGAGTGACCATAGCGGGCGTGGGGTGTTACACGTGGTATCAGAGCAAAGGTTACCGGAACAGATAAAATTTTTAGAAAGCTATTTTTCTAAAACATTTTTGGAAAAGATATTTTCAAAAACATGTCTTTTAAGAGAAAAGTTTTTGAAAGAAAAGCATAATCCCCAATAGCCATATCTATATCCTTCGAATTCTCCGTTTTGAATCTTTCCTTTTCCGTTTCAGCATGGCCGAGAATCTTAATCTTCTGGAGGGTGTGACGGTACCAGTATGGTATAGGAGATTGATGGAGGCTAGGGCCACCACTACGGGTCCAGCAAATGTTCCTCCACCAACCGTAGCACCCGATCTTCCTCCTCCCCCTCCTCCTCGCACGGATACTTTTGCTAAGACTTGCAAGGAATTTAAAGCTATGGGAGGGAAACCTTTTCAAGGATCTGAAACTTTTGTGGAAGCTAGAGATTGGCTTAAGGAGGTGGAAGAGTTGATAGATATCTTTGAGATGGAAGAAGGGAAGAAAGTCAAGTTGGCTGCTTGGTTAATGAAGGGAGAGGCCTCATTCTGGTGGGAGGTCACTAATGGAGAACGCCCCGTTGACTCTTGGGCGGATTTTAGGCAAAGATTTGTGACAAAGTTTCTCTCAAGGGCGGAGGAAAACTTGTATATGGAAAGATTCTTGACTCTAAAGCAAGGAAATCTTTCGGTGAAGGAATATGTTAACAAGTTTAATCAATTGGCAAGGTTTGGCCTAGATATGGTGAATACACCGGAGAAGAAGGCTTTGCGGTTCGTGAAAGGCTTGAATGAACCTATGCATGGGTTGGCTATGACTCATATCCCTATGGGGGCCACCTTTGAGAAGCTAGTTGACATGGCACTCATGTATGAGGAAGAGAAGGGTCCTAATGCTAATAAGGCACCCGAGAAGAAGGGAGATCAAAAGAGACCTCAGCAACAACAACAAAGCAAAGGTGGGAAAGGCAACGGTGGCAAGAGCAAGAAGAAGAAGTGTTTCAATTGTGGGACACCTGGCCACCTAAGCAAGGATTGTCGCAAGAAGAAGAAGACCGGCTGCTTCCACTGTGGCGAAGCAGGGCATTTAGTGAAGGATTGCCCTAAGAAGGGGCAAAGGACGGGATCTACCTCAGGAGGACAGGTGCAAGCTCTTATGGCACCGAGTCAGGCTAGGGGGCAAGTACAGGCTCTCGCGGTTCCACCGATTCAGGAGAGAGGTAGAACTATTTCCGTTGAAAGTCTGGTTTTTCTATTTGACCATCCTGTCCGTACATTGTTTGATTCAGGCGCATCGCATTCGTTTATTTCATCATCATTAGTTGAGTTACTGCACTTAGACACCAGTCTGGTAGATGATCCCTTGGTTGTTTCAAATCCAATTGGGGGCTCCACTTATTTGTCCATGATATGTTTGGGTTTGAAGATTTCTATACTTAGCATTGAGTTTAGATGTGATGCTTTTGTATTGGGCTTCACGGGCTATGGGTTGATTTTGGGCATGGACTGGTTATCTAGTAATGGTGCCGTTCTTGATTGCGAAAGGAGAGTTGTTAGGCTCATGACCCGCTTGGGTAACACTCTCGAGATTTCTTGTAATCCCATGGACTCTGTTATGCTAAGTTATCTTGAATCGCTTGACGCTTAGGTCGAGAGTTTGCAATCTGTTAGAGTGGTCCGGGAATATCCGGATGTGTTTGAGGAGGTGAAGGGCTTACCTCCGAAGCGGGAGATTGACTTCCGAATATATTTGGTGGATAATGCTAAACCGGTATCTTTACCAGTGCGCCACATGGCTCCTCGTGAGAGGAGGGAACTCCATAAGCAAGTAGGGGAGTTACTTGAGAAGGGGTTCATAAGACGGAGCATATCGGAGTGGGGTGCTCCAGTAGTATTTGCTACGAAGGCGGATGGGTCCCTCAGACTTTGTGTAGACTATAGAGAACTTAACAAGCTCACAAAGAAGAATAGACACCCATTGCCGAGAATAGATGATCTTTTCGATCAGTTGGTTGGCGCTTCAGTATTTTCTCAGTTGGACTTGGCCACGGGGTTTCATCAGTTGAGGGTGGCTGAGGATAGCATAGACAAGACTGCCTTTAGAACTCCGGATGGTTTCTATGAGTGGCTGGTGATGCCATTTGGGTTGACGAACGCCCCTGCATACTTTGTTGATTTGATGAGTAGGGTGTTCAGGGAGTTCCTTAATAAATTCGTGGTGGTCTTTGTGGATGATATCTTAGTATTTTCTAAGAGTGAAGAAGAGCATGCCCTACATCTTGGGGAAGTGTTGAAGACTCTTCGAGCACATAGCCTTAAGGCTAAATTCTCTAAATGTCACTTCTGGAGGAAGGAAGTACGGTTCTTGGGGCACGTGGTCTCCAAGGAAGGGATAGCTGTGGATCCCGCGAAGGTAGTATCAATTCAGGATTGGAAGGTTCCGAAGAATGCTACCGAAGTAAGAAGTTTCTTGGGGTTGGCGGGTTATTATAGGAAGTTTATTAAAGACTTCGCGAAGATATCAGCCCCATTAACCCGCTTAACAAAGAAGAATCTTGTTTTTGCATGGGACGTAGATTGTGATGATGCGTTCCGACAGTTAAAGAGAGCTTTAACCACGGCTCCAGTTTTAGTGTTGCCAGATGGGAGCAAGCCAATTGTTGTCTATACCGATGCCTGTGGAACAGGACTTGGCGCAGTCTTAATGCAAGAGGGAAGGGTAATAGCCTATGGTGGAAGGCAGTTGAGGGCACATGAGAAAAATTACCCTACCCATGATCTAGAGCTGGCCGCTATTGTTTTTGCGCTTAAGATTTGGCGCCATTATCTTCTTGGTGAGAGCTTCGAGTTGTTCACTGACCATAAATCTTTGAAGTACTTGTTCTCTCAGAAGGATCTAAACTTAAGACAGCAAAGGTGGATGGAGTTCTTAGCATCTTATGATTTCGAGATAGCGTATACCCCTGGCAAGGGTAACGTGGTGGCGGACGCCTTGAGTAGGAAGAGGTTGTCCTTGAGTCCATTGTTCGTGGAACGACGAAACTTGGAGTTTATCTCGATGTTTGATTTCAGACCTTCCATTGATTATGTACCCGGTTTGCTAGCTTCCTTGGAAGTTAGGCCTACTCTTTTGGGGCGGATTGGAGAAGCACAGAGGGGCGACCCACAGTTGGTTGAGTTAGTAGAGAAGCTCATGAGGGGGGAGTCGTCCAGCCATTTGAGTAGGTACACCCTAGACGATAGGGGGTGCTTGCGTAGAGACGGTAGACTTTGCGTACCGCAAGACAAGGGTTTGAGGAAGGTTATTCTTGATGACGCACACCGTTCTAGGATGACCATTCATCCCAGTGGGGACAAGATGTACCAAGACATGAAGAGGGTTTTCTTCTGGGCCGGTATGAAGAAAGATGTGGCCGAGTATGTCGCTCGATGTTTGGTGTGCCAACAAGTGAAGGCGGAGCTAAGGAAACCAGGTGGGTTGCTTCACCCATTGGAGGTTCCGCAATGGAAGTGGGATAGCGTCTCGATGGATTTTATTGACGGGTTACCCAGATCGAGGAAGGGTAATACAGGAATTTGGGTGGTGGTAGACAGACTTACTAAGAGCGCCCATTTCATACCTGTGAAGAGTAAGAGGACTGCTCCATGGCTAGCTTCAGTATATCTTCGAGAGATAGTTCGATTACATGGGGTACCCTCTAGCATAGTAAGTGATCGAGATCCTATCTTCACTAGCGAGTTCTGGAGAAGTTTGGAAGAAGCAGTGGGGACTCAATTGTGTCTGAGCACCGCATATCATCCTCAGACGGACGGCCAGACTGAGAGGGTGAATCGTGTTCTAGAAGACCCTTTGAGGCTTTGTATCTTAGATTTTGGAGGTACATGGGAAGAGCATCTTCCATTGGTGGAGTTCGCATATAATAACAGCTTTCAGTCCAGTATTGGTATGGCTCCTTTCGAAGCTCTCTATGGAAGGCCTTGTCGATCACCTACATGTTGGTGGGAATCTACGGATAAGATCTTGCTTGGGCCCGATATGGTTAGGGAGACTTCTGAGAAGATTGACTTGATTCGAAGAAGGATGAAAGCAGCGCAGGATAGGCAAAAATCTTATGCGGACAAGAGAAGGACAGATCTTGAGTTTGAGGTTGGGGATATGGTTTTTGTTAAGGTATCTCCGTTGAGAAATGTTGTTCGCTTCGGATCCGTTGGGAAGTTAGCACCGAGGTTTGTTGGGCCGTTTCCTATCAAGGAAAGGATTGGACGGATGGCATATAGGGTGGAGTTGCCCGACAGACTTAGTGGTGTTCATGATGTATTCCATGTATCACATCTGAGGAAGGGCTTACATGAGACGGCAGAGGTGGTAGAGCCAAGCTTCCTTAGAGATGTAGAGGTAGAGCGTGATGCGACTGTTCGACGAGCTCCTACTCGCATCCTTGGGTCAGAGACTAGGAAGTTGAGAAACAGAGAGGTTCAACTAGTCAAGGTGCAATGGGGAGAAGATGAGAGCAACGCAACTTGGGAGACGGAAGCGAAGATGCGTTCATTGTACCCATTTCTTTTTGAGGGTATGTCTTTACTTTCTCCTTTATCACTTGTCTAGTACTTATCTTATCTTTGGTATGTCCTCTCGTTAGTACCTTTGACCTTTAGATAGGGTAAACCAATGGTTGAAACGTGTGTTTGAGACATGTTATGGTTGATGGATGCAAGTGGATGCAAGTGTTTGCTAGTGGTTGCTCGTGGATGCATATACACACACTCTAGGCACTAGATCGGCTCAGTCACTTCATATTGCATATTGCATAAAATTGTGTGTAGGAAAATATATTTATGGATGTATAATGGTTGTGTTATCACATGGATGATGCATTTTGATGAATGATTGTGCACTCATGTAGATATTGTATGTGTCGATAGGGTTTTCTCGCATACATAATGGATGCATGGCACCATCATGGTTTGCATATGTTCATACATTAGATAGGGAACATATACACACACTGTTTGCATATGCTCATACATCATTAGAAACTGTTTAAGGACAATGGATGCCCGTGGTTGATGATTTGAGTAGATGGTTGTTTGGATGATAGGATATGCATTCTCCTTAGCTTAGAGATTTCGGGGACGAAATCCTTTAAGGAGGGGAGAATGTAACACCCCGAATTTTAGTCAATACTAAAATTCACTAATTACAGGATAAATAATCTCAGATGTGGGAATTGGGGGTAACGGGCTGTGTTATTGCGTTCGTCTCGGAAAAATACGCGAAATAGAGTCCGAGTTTTCGAGAATCGGAGTCTGTATGGCCCGGTTATGGCCCAAAGAAATTTGCAGAAAAATTAGAGCTAAAAACAGATTTAGGAATTTAAATTTAGATTTTAAATTAGAACCAGCGGAGCCAGGCGGGAAGATTCCCACCCTAAGCATGTCGACAGGGCTGTCGACAGGCCTGTCGACAGGGATGTCGACTTGCCTGTCGACTTGCCTGTCGACACGGCGTGTCGAACCAGGGTGCTTGGGTGCACCAGATCTGGTTTTCTGGCTAGGGCTGGGCTTGGTTCTAGAGATTTCCTAAATCTAACGGACCTAAATTAATCTAGGGTTAATCTAAGGGCCTAAAACACTCTCTTAATCTATAAATACACCCTAAACCTACCTTAATCCATACTAAAAATAGAAATGAAGGCCTCATGCCGCCAAATTAAATCCTAGAAGGAGTCTCCATTAATCTAAGAAGGAAGTTTCAAGCTAATCCCTCTCATATCATTCTCTAATCATCACCATCTTCATAATTAGCAACTAATCCCTCTTCATAAGTTGGTTAATTTTGGGTTTGGTGAGTTTCTATCACTTTAACATCAATTGTTAAAGTAAGTAGATTGGGTGTAATGAGACTTATGGTCTTAAATGCGGATTAGTGAGTTTGAATCATTTATAATGATATGTTACTCTATGTTGTTCTATGTTTATGCATGTTTGACAAGTTGGTTTATGCATGCTTAATAAGTTGATTTATGCATGTTTAACATGTTGGTTTATGCATGTTTAACAAGTGGGTTTATGCATATTTAACGAGTGGAATTATGCATGTTTAACAAAGTGAGTTATGCAAGTTAAGTATATGTTTAAATGCAAGTTTAATGTGATATGCAAGTTATGCATGCTTATGCAAGTGTATGGATGCTTATGCAAGTCATGTATATGTTTAAATGCAAGTTTAATGTGATATGCAAGTTATGCATGCTTATGCGAGTATATGAATGCTTATGCAAGATATGTATATGCTTAAATGACATGATATGCAAGTTATGCGTGTTTATGCAAGTATGTGAATGCTTATGCAAGTATGTGGATGCTTATGCAAGTATGTGAATGCTTATGCAAGTTATGAGTATGCTTAAATGCATGTTTAACATGTTATGCAAGTTATGAGAATGCCTATATGCAAGTTCAACATGTTATGCAATATATGTGTATGATAATATGTAAGCTCATATGCAACATGTTATGCAAATCATGTGTATGATAATATGCAAGTTTGGGTTATATGTAGTTGGGTTAATATATGCTCATATATGCAAGTTGACATCCTCTTAACCCATGACAAAGTTGTATGCTAAACCCATGATATTTGTGATGATCTTCCCCTTATTTATGTCATGAAATGAGAACGATTTACGTGGGGAACGATGGGGTTGGTAAATATGTTAATAAATGAATGATTGGGTATGATTAAGCATACCATAAAAATAAATTACCATAAGTGGGAATTTACCTATTGAGTTAGGTCTACCCCATGGGAATTTACCTATTGAGTTAGGTCTACCCATGTTATGGAAAACTTGATATTAATTAGGGATAATTAATATGGGGGTGATTAATTAGGTGTAATTAATCGACTAAGACACGAGGTTGGACTCATTTGTAGTGTAAAACTGCCCGGACCCGACCGGCTTAACCAGTTGCTACAAATGTCAGCCCAATGTGAGAGGTCTTAGCCATGAATTAAATACGTGATTAAAGTAAAGACACGAGGTTAGGCTCTGTTATGACGTAAGACTGCCCGGACTCTACCGGCTTAACCAGGCGGTCATAACAGCCAGTCTAATGTGGGAGGTCTTTATGGGGGATCACGGTCTTAATTAATTAATAAACACTTAACCATATTAGCATGTGGTGGGACATGAGGGGTTAAGTGGGTGTCTTGGGTGGCATGTGGAAATTTAATGGTTGCCTTGGGTGGCATGTGGAATCTAGTGGGTTGCCTTGGGTGGCAATAGAAAATACGATTAGAATACTTAACCAAGTAGAAACATGTAATTAAACATGATTAAAGGGTTAAGTGGGATACACTAGATATATGACAAGCTTAGGTGGGTAGCTTGTTGGGGGCCCATTTCAACCAATATCCCAAACGTATCTTTGTGGGCTCGACCCATGTCGAGTGACGGGACACGCATATTGGGCTTGATTATAAGAGGCCAAAACGGGTTAGTGGTGGCAACGCAAGTCCAATGGGTTTCATATGCGTGTGTGGGCCCGGGCTGGTAGATAAGCCGTTGTTGCATCGTGTAGATATAAAGCCGTGCACCGTTGATAGTATTGGGTAGCCACTTTAGGGGAGTGATACACCCCACTGTGGGACCAGCACGGGTATCTACGGTAGGGAGCCGATCGATGGGGAGTAGTGGGTACACCTAATAAAGATAAGGGCAGACGGCACCTATGTAGGAGTACACGAAACTACTGGGTAAGAATTACTGAGTACACCTAGTGGAGATAGGGGCAGACGGCACCTATGTAGTGGGCTAGGGGTACACGAGACTACTGGGGAAATTTTCTAAGTCCTTGGAAGGGATCAACCTTTAAGTAGGAATGACTGGTGTGGTGCAGTTAGTAATTATCCTTGGGTGGGTAGATGCGTCCTTATGGTTATCTTAGTTTATCCTAAGTCTACCAAGCTGCTTAGTGTAGCCATTCATCCCTAGATATTACCGTAGGTCAAGTTTATGTCTTCTCTGGTTACTTTAATGATTGTATTGTTAAAGTTATAGGACTCACTCAGACTTATGTCTGACCCCGTTGTTTTTATCTTTTTTCCCAACCCTCAGGTCCTACGGTGGATCCTAGCGGTAGTAGAGCTTGATCGGATTGCTGTTCCAGTCTTTAGGAGCTTGGGTAGATGTAAAGCTCCAGTTATCCAGTTATCTTTTCTTTTGTTATGGCTATTGTATGAGAGAGTGGGATTATGTACTTCTTTATTTTGATGGATATTGTACTTGACTTTTATCGTGGTTTTATGATGTAACCAGACATGTTTATTTCCGCTGTTGTGAGATGATATTTTTAAATTTCAAGTACTAATTATATCTGTCTTGTTGTAATTTTTCTGTTCTATATTCACTAAAATACTCCACCGATGCTATGGCATTCCCTTAGTGAGTGACCATAGCGGGCGTGGGGTGTTACATTTATTGTCGATTTTAAACGGTCAAAAATGTGGGTCGTTACAAAAAGTTTACATTTTTAAGAAAAGTTTACATTTTTTATGTAAATAAGAAAAAGAAGAAAAGTTTACATTTTTAAGAAAAGTTTACATTTTTAATGTAAATAAGAAAAAGAAGAAAAGTTTACATTTTTAATGTGAATGAAAAAAGTTACATTTTTAATGTAATTTAGATTAAAAAGAAAAGTTACATTTTTAATGTAATTAAAATTAAAAAGAAAGTTTACTTTTAATGTTTTAAGATTAAGGAGGAAATTTACATTTTAATGTATTAAGATTTAAGGAGAAAAATTACATTTTCATGTAATTAAGATTAAAGGATTAATTGACATTTTCATGTAAATAGTAATTAAAGAAGAAAATTACATTTTCATGTAGTTAGATTTAAAGAAGTGAAATTTACATTTTAATGTAAATAGATTTTCATTAAAAGAATTTAGAAGTGAAATTTACAGAATTAAGAAGAAAATTACATTTTTATGTAATTGGATTTTCATTAAAAAGATTAAAGATATGGAATTTACATTTTTATGTAAATAGGTTTTCAATGAAAGTCATAATGATGGAAATTTACATTTTAATGAATTTGATTTCATTAAAAAGATTAAAGGTATGAAATTTACATTTTCAGGTGAAAAGATTAAAACACAAGATCATCATTTTGTTTGTATAGAATTGACACAAAATTATCATTTTAGTTTTGCATTGAAAGATATAAACAAAATTACTATTTTTGTTTTGCGTCGAAAGAATAAAAAAGCTATTATTTTTGTTACATTGGAATTAAACAAACAAAAATATATTCATTTTTGTAGAATTGAGGTTGACACCAAAATATATTACATTTTTGTTAGAAAATTTAAAAGACACAAAAATCTTCATTTTTGTTAAATTGGAATGATACACGAAAAATACATTTTTGTGTGAATTGGAGGGTAAAAGAAAAATATACACTGTTATGTTTAGGATGTGTACGTGAATTAAAATAAGATAAACATTATTTTGTGTTATGTTAATTATCAAAATGTTATGAAACCAAGTGTTCCTTACTTGTTGTGATAACCACAATAATGAAATGGAAGAAAGAATTATATATATATATAAAAATCAAAATTAAACGAATCGAGCGTGGTAGTTCGCATTTTGGAATCATGCCTTTAAACGATTATACCGAAAGATCCGACCGTCGGATTTTTCCAAAATTGAAACCATTAGGTTCGCCTTGGGAAGATCTTTCCAAGATATGAATTGTGTTAAAATCCAATGGTTAGATTTAGAGAAATGTGTAAAACAGATTTGGGTGAAAACGGCGCCAAGGTCGCCTATTGACCCGAAGCGTCGTTTAATTGATTTGGGCTATTGTTATATAAAAAATAGCGATAGATCGTTATTAAATGCTAATAACGATAAGAAATGATTTTAAAATATACATATATATATATATGCGAGAATCATTTGAAAAGTCTGTGTTCAATCTCGTTTCAAATGATTATACGTCGATCTTAGTCAAAGAGTTGAAGACGGTACAAGACCGACGATCTTCACGTCGAATGGATGAGTTACCATTGACGCCTATGATTGGAGTAGCTACCTTGAAGGGGCTACAATGGTGGCCGTCCAGACTACTTGTTGATTTGTTCGGATATGCAAGGAATAAGGTGCCTATGGTTTCGTTCAGACCCAGAACGGACTTGTAAATGGATGTGTGTCCGACGTTGAAATCACTTCATGTATTTAAATTGATTTCTATTTGATATATAATTGTTTGTTGGTGGAGAATTTATTCTCTTGCTTAACACCCTCTTATATATTGATGGTTATCGATTGCATGGCGTGAATTGTCAATGTGGCACGCCAAGATGCAAATGATCAAGGCTTTTATTGAAAAGCAGGCCTTGTGGTTGATGATCAAAGCACGACTTGAATAAGCATAACTTTGTGTATTACGTAGCTTCACGAGCCTCACAACCCGGTTGAGTCTAAAACGGGAGAAGGGAACGCAGGGAGAGCAGCACGTTTCTTTCTAGCTAATAGTGGTGTTTGGGTTTTACACGACCCGACATTTTACGTATGTGGATGATGGAGGTCCTATAGGACCGGGAAACGTGTGTTCAGGAATTGCCAATCCGCAAAATCGTATGTGTGGACCGGCCCTGCAGCTTTCTAAGGGTTCAATGCGGGGAATCCTGAGACATTAGCTAGAGTGTCTCGAATCGTTAAGGAGCTCCTCCCTAGCCTTGACTCATGATGGAAACCCAATTCCCAATACGACCCTACAGACTTGATTGTATTACTAGTATGGAGGCATAGTATATGGTGGCTATGCTTCCTAGGATTGATACATTTTACAATGTTTTTGAAACATATATACGCTTATAATAATATCAAATCCGTTTTATCGTATCAAGCATCTTTTGACCATTATAAGGTAAAACTCTATCATTCGGTTTGCGTTGCATTGTGTGATGGGACTTGAGTCTTATAATGGTTTCATTTTTCTAAAAGGCATTGCGTTGTTTAACGATTTACTTTATTTTATGCACTGGCAATCCAATGGAGTAAACCCGTTCCGCGTTAGCGGCGTGGTCCTGTGATTAGCCTTATTATTTGATTAGTTAAGTTAGATTTCCCACACCAGTCCCATGACTGACTCGTAGTTTGTTTCACTTTGCAAACTCGGGTGCCCTCTTTTCCACACGGGCAATCGAGTAGCTTTTTGCAGATATTTATCTCTTAAGCACGATTCTGGATCGAAGCCTAAAGATGTGTCCAGAGCATAGTTGTCTTCCGCTGCCTTAGTTATTTTATTTCCGCTGCACTGTATTGTATTATAATTTGTTATAATTTATCTTCTATTGTATTATAAATCGATGTACTCTGATATGTTCTGTACTCTGATGTAACATTACTGTAATGTTTATAAAAGTCTGCTGTTATTGTTTTGATGTTGTTGTATTCCCAAAGTTAACGTATTCGGGTTTTGAACGGTCTTAGTCGATTTTGCGGTCGATTGAGTCTGGGCAAAACCGAGCCGTTACAGTTAGTATCAGAGCTCTGGTTAGCTCAAATCTTTGGGGTACAACTCATTAGAACTGAACAAAAGGCTCATCAGAGATTGGATTAGCAATATCCAGTAAGAATACTCATTAGAGGTAGGATCAGTAGTATCCTAGAATGAGAAAACTCATTAGAGATGGGGTTAGTAATGCCCTAGAATGAGTTGAGAGTGCCCAGCTTATAATTAATGTATTTTTGATTATATAATCCGATCTTTGGAAATATGATTTTTGAATATATAAAGTTATATATTTTAAAAGTTAATCAACAAATAAAATTACTTAAGATAGGATACTTAAACAACTTTCCAACTTCGTTCCTTTTTGAGGACGAAAAGTTTTTAAGTGGGGGAGACTGTAACAACCCTGAATTTTGGTGTAAATTTAAAAATTTATTTTAACTAATTTTAATGGGTTTTGATATTTAAAATAATTTATTTAAAATAATAATGATTTAAAATTTATTTAAATTGAAGTTGGGATGAATAATTTAATTTTAATTATAAAAGGAGTTAAAAATATCGCGGTAGTTTGAAAAGTCAAACTTGAACTTTGACTGACCGTACAGGATGCAAAATTTAACGGATTTTAGTGATACCAAAAATATTAGAATCTCTTTTAAAATATCTTTACAACGAATCCGAAAAATCGAAATTTTATAGCGGGAATCAAAAGTAACCATTTTTCAAACGACCTCTGTTTTTGACGAAACCACTTCTGTTGGATTCGGAATGTCAAATTATTGCTAAGTTTAATTTTTCATAATTTTTAGAATTAATTTGTGACCGTGGCAAAAAGATTTCAGTTTGGTCAATTTCGGTCAATTTTAATCGACTTGAAAAAGGCCATTTTTCAAATAGGCTCAGAATTGAATGAAATTAATTTTCCTAGGTCCGCAGCATTAAAACATAGCTAAATATATTTTTTGGGATTTTTTGAAGTTAATTTGTGGCCCCGGTGAATTTACTGGTACGGTTGAATTAGAAATAAAAGACTTAAATTTTAAAATAAAGAAAACAGGGTCAAGACAGTCGTTTGGGCCTGCGAGACATAGCTAGATGAGTCCGGAATAGAGGTTAATAGCTAAGAATGACAGTCGTTGGGCTGAAATTGGACAAAGTTGCTAAACGGGCCTTCATGGGCTAATTAACTAATTAAATAATATAAGTATATTCACTAATCCTCAACCCTAATCCTCCCTCTGCAATACATAGCCGCCATCTTCTTTCTCAATGGCCAAGAGAGCTCCAAACTTCCCTTCTCAATATCTCTCAATTCACACAATGAAATCAATCCCTCCTTTAGACTTATTTGAAGAGATTTTCATCCTCTTTAATTCTATACGGCTATGATCATCTTTAAGCACACGAATTTCGAGGAAAAACACCCCCTACCCGCACCCAAAACAACCCATCCACACCCACCATGGCCACCGCGGCCAACCACCCCTAGGGTGCACCAACCTCCTCGCCTTCCTCTCCGATATGAAACCTTCTGATCGTCTTCAAGCTTCGCCAATTTCAAGTTATTTGGAACCCTAGTTTGGAAGCCTATGGGTTTCATGGAACGCTTTTGTAATGACCCGAAAATCCGGTCTAATTTGAGCTGACCAAAAACACAAGTCTAACCCCAAATTAAACTGAAAATCAGGAAATTAATAGAAAGAAAACAGAGGGTGAGGAAAGATAAGATAGAAACTTAGAATAAAAGAAGAAGAAGAACACAACATCAGAGTAACACGAATCTCACAGCGGGACGAATAACATATAATATATAACATAACTTTGAAATATAACTTTGTACTTGAATATACATCATTTTCAAAGTACAACACTTACAACACAGCGGAAATAAACTATAGCTATATGATCCTGAAGCCTCCTGCTCCAGCTCTTCAAGTATCTGTAAATCCTGACTACTTGACTGCCCGTACAAAATTGGGCACCCAAGAGTTTAGGGAAAACAAAACAAAATAAACTCCGGGTCAGTCATGGGACTAGTATGAGTAAAACAGTTTAAAACCTGAGTACAAAAGGACGGAATTTTAAATACAGCGGAATTTTTTTTATATACAGCAGAATTTTTAAATAGATAATATAGGTGGAATGGACTCGGTAACAAATGCAGCCGAATGGCCATAAATGCCAAATCTAATAAGTACAAATATCATGCACAGTGCATGCATAAAGTATGGCATGCATATGAAGTATGGTATGAACATAAAGTATGGCATGCATATAAAGTAGGGCATTAATTCAGAAACAGGATAAGAACCGATAGGTGTACTCATACATTTACAATACAGACAACTATAGCAATATTGAATTTAAGAAGGAGAAGATAGTACGATACTTGCATGTATCAATTTCAGAAAAATAGCTAAGTGTGCCCTCCTCATATTCTTTTGAAAACTGGACCTAAAATTTCATGGTAATCTGCGTTGCTCTGGTTTCATTGTCCCAACATATGTATACATAAAAAACTTCCAAATTTCAAATGGAGGACCAACATGATATATTTCAAGTTATTTGCCTTCACAAAGGGGCAGACCTATTTCCAAACAGCATGATGTAAAGATAATATATCAACTGGTATGCACTTCTTGTTCAAGTATTATATTTTCTTTCTTTTTGACATGTTAACAAGTGCCAACTTTTCAATTTCATATAGTGAGGCAGAGGGACAAACAAGCAGGAGCCGAAGTTTATGCCACACAATAAATTATGTTCATTCACATAGACAGTGTCCAAACCTACATACATCAGTTTATAAATAGGGTAGGCAACGGAAACTTCCACTTGTTAACACAAACTCAAGAACATAAAAATTATATTCTACACCTCTAAACAAACTAAGAGTTTGCAACCATGCATGGAAAAGTAAATAAAACAGTTTAGTTAAATATGAACTCATATTGCGAAATCAGATTGGTCTTTTCCAGATCACGCTCTGTTAGTTTTTGTCCTTTGTTTTTAACACCATTATTTCGACAAGAATGATACGACTACGCCCGATTTAAATCGTACCCATGAATTTTACAATCATCTTTCAGTTTATTTGGCAATTCAAATCGAAGTATGTTAAACGGTCGTTTGTGTATGAATCACTTGTGAATTATACCGCAATCCCAAAATTTCAAGCTAGTGCTTACAATTCGTTTTATATGCACCATATAACCAGATAAAACTTACAAGTTCATGGTACACAGCCTGCCTACCAGACGCAGACAAGGGTCAACAGCAAAATGCCATTGTTTTTCCCATAACATATGCCTATAACTATATATACATATGATTTATATCTAACGCAGCAAACATGACAACATCTATATTCATTTTTATTATTTAATCTAAAAATGACACTAGATGTTGCGTCAAAACAGGATGAATGCACGTCTATAGGGAAATATGAGCGAGCACATGTTTGAAGGATTCTGCTTGGTCAGCTGTGACACTGTGCGCTACATTAAACCAGTAAAGATGCCATGTAAAAAGATTGTTTGACTTTCATCATAACAAATTCGGATGTGGGCTAAATTTGCAGAAGATTTCATTTATGCTGACTTTACTACCAAAGTCGAATCCAGCGATTACACTCTTAAACACTATCTAACATAACCTCTTATAACTTACATTCAGCAATAAGCTAAAAGTCATATGCTTAACCTCGATAAACATATTATTTCTCTTTCTTAATTACATCCATTATCAATCAATTCAACGAGGTTTTAGAAGAACCTTTATGGCAGCCAAAAAAATTCCTTATGGAAGAACTTGTATGCATTTTTTTGTTTTATTTTTATTTTTCTTCTTTATTTCCCAAAGACAACCTTATTCATACCAAGCTACGTTGCCATTTACAAACATAAAGAACCAAACAGAATACTCTATAGACAACAAGGTTGCCGATATGCCCAATGAATCAAGCTAGTTGTTTATGTTAACTAATTTAAACCAAAGTTCAGCTTTGACTATCCAGTTTACCATTTGGACTACCCCATTCAAATTCGCAGTCTACTTTTAAATCAATTTAATTGGATGGAACTTACAAATTTCCGATTTTCAGTACTACGAATAATTCAAGCCTTAGTTTAAATGCGCAAAGCAATTCAAAACATAGAACAGCAAAAGAGCAGTAAAAACTATTATAATTAGCACTAATTGAAATTAAATTCCTTGAAACAAGGTTAATCGTGAGTGAGAAACTCACATTGGGTGGCCGTAGTGATGGATCGACTTTCTGGTTATGGGCCTGGCTTCGATCTAAATGCTGCGGCTTTAAAGCTTGATTTTTTTTGACTGCTAGATTTCGAGTTTTCAGCGATTGACAGTGATGTTGCGTAAGGAGGAGGGGATGAAGGCGTCGATTGGGTCTGGTCGCCATTGCTGATGATGCTGTGGAGTTGCGGTGGCCATTTAGGGGAAGAGGAAACTTGATTTGGGGAAAAACAATGATTTTCGCTGAAGGGATTTAGGGAAAGAATGAATTTGGGGCGGAGCACTTCGGTCATTAAAATGGTTTGGGGTGGAACTATTTTTAGTGGAAAAAGAAGTGATTTTTAGCTGGAAATAAATTGGGGTTTGCGATGTTTTTATAGAGGAAGAAACTGGAGATAGGAACAACGTCGAAGTCATAGTTTTTTTTAGGAGCTACGAATTTCAGACAATAGGTCGGCATAATTCGTATGTGAGGTATGTTACACTTTGGGGGGCAATATATGGGAACGTTTATTTCTTTGTACCCCAAAAATTCCAATCACAAATTATCGCTATGTTTTAATTTTTTATTATCATAAATAAACTCCAATCGCAACGAAGTTGGGCATGCTGCTACGTCCCAATGTTCTGAACCAAATAAAATTTGTTTAGTCAAATTCTGGCTCTGTTTGCGCAATGTTGTTATTTTGAATTCAATTTATTTGTCAGTTCACGTTTAAATTTTGTATACCACCAAGACAACTCCGTTTGGCTTCAAATTTGAAATACAACAATAATTAATTATACATATCCAAATAAAAATTCATTTTCTTACATATCGAGGTCGTTCGAAAATTAATTACTCAAAAGTCGATATCGTATCGATATAATATTTTTAACTCCAAAACAAATCGTAAATTACTACTTTCGTGACTAATTTAAACTTGTTTCAATTATATATATTTATAAATTCTATTTTATTTCCAATATAATTTCCGAATAGAATATTCGATTTGTTTTAACGTCAACTAAGTTTATTTTTAAAATTCATTCATTTATATTTCCAATCGAATTTCAATCCAATTCAAATATTCAACCAAATTTAAATCAAATATCCAACGATAATTATTTGATTGCCAACCAATCACTCTGAATTAAATTCTCAATTCATACTCAACCCATATATTTGATTTTTAATTTCTAAAACAATTTACCCCCCTTAAAACTTTTCGTCCCCGAAAAGGAGAGATCGTCCGAGTTATACCAATGTATACTTCAAATTCTCAAATTTATATGAAATTTTCATACATTGATATTTATGTTATTGATTCTCCTTGTTTATCCTTTATATCTAATTAACTCTGGAAAAAAAATCTCTTTTCGAACCAGTTTCCTCTTGAATTTAAAATTCAACATAAGTTGGATTTACGCTTCCTAAATTATTCTAAATTTCCTTATTGACCTCACCAGTCAATATTTACTTATTTGGTTCAACCCAATCTCCTTCAACTCATTTAATCTTTCCAATCAATCATTAAAGAGTGTAAATAAATCTTCTCTTCAAGTCGTAAATTGTCAATTTGAAAAATTCCATAATCTGAATTTTTATACAGAACACGGAATTCATGCACAAAATAGTTGTATTATTACCCCAAAAATACTTTGAAATCCTTTTATTATTTAAAATTTAAATTATTGATTTGAAAATACTTGATAACTCGAAGTTTGGCAAGTTCATTGTCGTTCACATATGTTAGGCATACGCTGGCCAGGCGTACGACTAAAATCTCCAAGTACTAAATATCATTGCTTCAACTCCCAATGAAAATATTTCAAAAATTACTTTTAAAAAAAAACAGATACGGAAAGTACCAATGTGATATTGATATGTTGATTGTTTATGAATCGCAGATACATAATGGTTTCGTCTGGATCCCCAAGAAAACATCCATATCCGTAGGAAATCACTTCCCTGCGAATTTCATCATGGATAGATCAACAGAAGATATTTAAAAATCAAAAGACAATTTGAGGTCATTGAGCATTAGTTGCTCTATCTTAGGATCACGAAATCAAATCATCAAACGAAATTAACTCAAATCGTGAGGATCAATCAAGTCATGAAGACAAACTGCTGCACTACACAGGTGGCTCACTATCACGAAGATATCTCAAATATTTACACGGCTCATCATACTACCTTTAGTGACTCCAGTGGTTACATCTCTTTCACCGGTAAACAATTTACCACGTGGACCGTAGGTACACAATGGTTATGCCTGGGTCCCCCAGAAAACATCCATACTCGTAAGCTTTCACGGCTCTGAGGATTACGCCCTTACAATTCGATTGTAGATCACAGCAATCACAATGGTTACGCTTGGTTCCCCCAAGAAACATCTGTCTGCCATAGGCTATCTATAGCCCTGTGAATTACGCTACACAGTCGAATTCAACGACTCTAGATCGCAGCGATCACAATGATTACGCCTAATTCCCTCAGGAAACATCTG
The DNA here is from genome assembly GCA_030737875.1 of Allium sativum. Taxonomy (NCBI): domain Eukaryota; kingdom Viridiplantae; phylum Streptophyta; class Magnoliopsida; order Asparagales; family Amaryllidaceae; genus Allium; species Allium sativum. The sequence goes on along the minus strand of CM060909.1, from coordinate 940,997,022 downwards.
ACCATCGTAGGCTATCTGCAGCCCGGCGAATTACGCTAGCTGTCGTGCTCAATGGTAACTCATGAGTTTTATGTCCGGACAACCTACTACCACTAGCAGCATATCTCAACTAAGTTCGAAATTCATAGAGAAGGAAGGTACTTTCTTTATCTTGATTTTGAAAACATATTATACTATATACATATAGTACTTTTTCTCATAAATCATACTTATGTTAACGTACTTAAGATTTTCGTTTCAATTCCTATTTCAAACATCTCATTCTTATATAAATTTTGTTATATAAGATTTTATCTCAAATCGATTATCTTTTAAATCGCTAGTTTCCAAATTCACTGAATTCTTGTATATTTTCATAGAAGTATCGGAAATTTCTATATTTAATATCCAAATCTGAATATCCTCGAACTCTATTCCAGTTTCAAAATTTCAGTTTTGATTTCTTAATCCATTCAGATGTTTAATATCCTTTCAACTCAAATTTATGAATCTGTTTCTATAAACCAATTTCCTTCCAATTCTCTAATCATTAAATCCATTGCTTAACTCAAATCTTATGCCCTCAAAATCTCGGAATTTTTCACGTTTTCATATTCACGCACAATTTCTTCTCTATATTCACCTCCTCTGACCGTCAGTTAGCAAGCAACAACTCCCTAAGTATCAACCCCGAAGGCCGAAACCAACATCAGATCGACGCTCAGAAAGCTATTCAACTTGACTAACCTCCAGTCAGTTTCTAAATTCCTTAACTCCATTTCTTATCAAATCAATTCTTACGCAACTTTCAGATTCAATTTACAAATCCACTTCTCTTCACGTTCTACCGCCCTTCATTATCGTCGTGCAGCTCTTTGTTTTTTCATTCCTGCCATTTATCAAAACCCATTAGCCTCTCACGATCCTTGAAAACATTTTTCAATTATCATATTTAATTTCTTATTACCATTGGGAAATATTTCCATATATTCGCAATTTTTTTTATAGAATATATATTTTATCCTCATAGGAAACATTTCTAATATCCTATTTGGATTAAACAGATGTTAAATAAAACATCGATGTTCCCACTTAACTATTAATACTCATTAGCGCACTTCACTTAACCAATTTTTGCTATCAAACCTTAATCATTTCTTAGTCAATGATGAAGTCAATCAAGTTGGGGTATATTTACCTCTCACCTTAACTGAACAACATTATTAACTTCGAAATAAATAAAACTCACAACTTCGAATATCAACAAAACATTCATTCTCGTAATTCTTGATTTCAGGTTAAGATTTTTTTTTAATTCACAATTTCAAGATATTTATCTTTAAAATATACTTTATTCTTCTACATACATAAACAATTTATTACTAATATATTAAGTTTTTATTTACAATGGAAAATAAAAAGTACTTTCCTGAAATTTGACATAATTGATTCTATGCATAACCTTCTTTTCGAATATTTTGTTATTCGATACCATATTCCGAACTTTGGAAAATCTCATTTGATTTATATTCTGAACTTCAGAATAATCTCACCGTACTGGTTAGCTCCATTTCATTTATCCCCAATTTCATTCGCAACATTTTTGCTTTTACACGTTACTTACTACTAAAAACTAAAAATTATTCCTTTTATCGAAGTATAAACTTGTCACTTTTAATTAGTTTTGATTTTATACAGGTTCAAATCTCTTTAATGTCTTTATTCATATTTCGCTTCATTCCATTTACGATGCACTTTATTTATAATTCTCGCTTACCATATACTTCTTGTTAATTAACTAACAAGTTTATAACTTACTATCGAATTCATATATTCGATTATGAATTATTGGTTAGAAACCAATTATAATTTATCTTGTCAAGTCAGCAATACAATTTAACACAATCAAATTTCAATTATACCCCTTTAATTTCATTTTCATTAATTCATATTCCGAACATTGAAATAAAATTCATCGTTCCATCCTTGAAACAAGTTCAAATCTATTCAAAATCCCATCGGATTTCTTATTTCCAATCAATTTCAGTTGCCTTTGAATTCTAAAACACACGATTAGAAGAATCGATTCAATTGATTCTCCTATACTTATTATTTTCCTTTGATACCATTTATTGATGAATTCGAGATTCAAACTTAAGGGGGACTTATCAAGGAAAAACTCTCGCAAACCTGGATTCGAAGACCTCCGAAGACTGGGGAATTCTGAACAGAAATTTCAAATCCCAAAATAAATTTTTATTTCCGCTGTATTAGTTCCAAAACAGTAGTACTTGATATATCTAAAATAATTTATCTTTCAAAAAAATATTTTACAAATTTTTTTTTAAAGATCTGTTTTAAACTCAATAAGCTACGTTTTTGAATAAACCAAAGCTCTAATACCATTTGTAACGTCCCGCCTTTTTAACCGCTTCAAATCGGTAATTAAACCAACTTTAAACGATTAAAACGACGGATCGTTATTTAGCTTACAAAGTTTAAAATAAAAATCAACACAGAATAAATAGATAATACAGTATTAAATAGCGAAACAAAACTTTTATATATTAATTAAAATTTTGATACAAGATTTTTTTTATATACAGCGGAATTTTAAAACCTGAGTACAATTTTTTTTTTACTGTTTTTGAGAAAAACTTCAGATTGCGCGTCTTCAGAACCCCAGCTTTGCTAATCTTCGAATCCCAACCTGTAATCTCTAAATCTATAACGCTCAGGGTCTGACCCGAGCGTTCCGTGCAAAAACATAAAACACTCGAGTCAGGATTAATCATAGTTCAAGTAAATTAACTTCAATATAAACTGAAATATAATAGTTAATTCTATCAACGGTGTCACACATAGAATAAACAGTTGTGGTATTTGTTCATATTCGTTTTATTTATTCCTAGGGATGAACGGTATCGGGTGTTTGCAAGTATACACGTGTATATAATATACACGCGTACACCGCCTCAACATCCCGAACCAAAAATATATAATATCATAGGTGATTCCAGGAGCTTGCATATACACGTATGTGTATATACGTACGTGTATTTGCCTCAACATCCTGGATCGTACCCAAGGCACAAAAACAAAATCACATGGCATCGGTAACAACATATGTGAATGCCTCAATAACAAACATAGGTGGAATGGACTCAGTAACAAATGCAGCCGAATGGCCATAAATGCCAAATCTAATAAGTACAAATATCATGCACAGTGCATGCATAAAGTATGGCATGCATATGAAGTATGGCATGAACATAAAGTATGGCATGCATATAAAGTAGGGCATTGATTCAGAAACAGGATAAGAACCGATAGGTGTACTCATACATTTACGAACAAGACAGGCATAACAATATTGAATTTAAGCAGGAGAAGATAGTACGATACTTGCATGTATCAATTTCAGAAAAATAGCTAAGTGTGCCCTCCTCATATTCTTTTGATAAACTAGACCTAAAATTTCATGGTAACCTGCGTTGCTCTGATTTCATTGTCCCAACATATGTATACATAATAAACTTCCGAATTTCAAATGGAGGACCAACATGATATATTTCAAGTTATATGCCTTCACAAAGGGGCAGACCTATTTCCAAACAGCATGATGTAAAGATAATATATCAACTGGTATGCACTTCTTGTTCAATTATTATATTTTCTTTCCTTTTGACATGTTAACAAGTGCCAACTTTTCAATTTCATATAGTGAGGCAGAGGGACAAAACAAATAACAAGCAGGAGCCAAAGTTTATGCCACACAATAAAAAATGTTCATTCACATAGACAGTGTCCAAACCTACATACTTTAGTTTATAAACAGGGTAGGCAACGGATACTTCCACTTGTTAACACAAACTCAAGAGCATAAAAAAAATATTCTACACCTCTAAACAAACTAAGAGTTTGAAACCATGCATGGAAAAGTAAATAAAACAGTTTAGTTAAATATGAACTCATATTGTGAAATCAGATTGGTCTTTTCCAGATCACGCTCTGTTAGTTTTTGTTCCTTTTTTTTCTCACACCATTATTTCAACAAGAATGATATGACTACGCCCGATTTAAATCGTACCCATGAATTTTACAATCATCTTTCAGTTTATTTGGCAATTCAAATCGAAGTATGTTAAACGGTCGTTTGTGTATGAATCACTTGTGAATTATACTGCAAATCCCAAAATTTCAAGCTAGTGCTTACAATTCGTTATATATGCACCATTTAACCAGATAAAACTTACAAGTTCATCGTACACAGTCGGCCTACCAGAGACAGACAAGGGTCAACAACGAAATGCCACTTTTTCCCCCATAACATATGCCTATAACTATATATACATTTGATTTATGTCTAACGCAACAAACATGACAACATCTATATTCAGTTTTATTAGTTAATATAAAAATGACATTAGATGTTGCGTCAAAACAGGAAGAATGCACGTCTATAAGAAAATATGAGCGAGCACACGTTTGAAGGATTCTGCCTGGTCAGCTGTGACATTGTGCGCTACATTAAACCAGTAAAGATGCCATGTAAAAAGATTGTTTGACTTTCATCATAACAAATTCGGATGTGGGCTAAATTTGCAGAAGATTTCATTTATGCTGACTTTACTATCAAAGTCGAATCCAGTTATTACACTCTTAAGCATTATCTAACATAACCCCCTATAACTTACATTCAGCAATAAGCTAAAAGTCATATGCTTGACCTCGATAAACATATTATTTCTCTTTCTTAATTACATCCATTATCAATCAATTCAACTAGGTTTTAGAAGAACCTTTATGGCAGCCAAAAAAATTCCTTATGGAAGAACTTGTATGCATTTTTTTATTTTTATTTTTCCTCTTTTTTTTTTCCAAAGACAACCTTATTCATACCAGGCTACGTTGCCATTTACAAACATACAGAACCAAACAGAATACTCTATAGACATCAAGGTTGCCAATATGCCCAATGAATTAAGCTAGTTGTTTATGTTAACTAATTTAAACCAAAGTTCAGCTTGACTATCCAGTTTACCATTTGGACTACCCCATTCAAATTCGCAGTCTACTTTTAAATCAATTTAATTGGTTGGAACTTAAAATTTTCCGATTTTCAGTACTACGAACAATTCAAGCCTTAGTTTAAATGCGCAAAGCAATTCAAAACATAGCACAACAAAAGAACAGTAAAAACTATTATATTTAGCACTAATTGGAATTAAATTCCTTGAAACAAGGTTAATCGCGAGTAGGAAACTCACATTGGGTAGCCGTAGTGATGGATCGACTTTTTGGTTGTGGGCCTGGCTTCGATCTAAAGGCTGTGGCTTTAAAGCTTGATTTTTTTTTGCTGCTAGATTTCGAGCTTTCAGCGATTGACAGTGATGCTGCGCAAGGAGGAGGGGATGAAGGCGTTGATTGGGTCTGGTCGCCATTGCTGATGATGCTGTGGAGTTGCGGTGGCCATTTAGGGGAAGAGGAAACTTGATTTAGGGAAAAACAATGATTTTTGCTGAAGGGATTTAGGGAAAGAATGAATTTGGGGTGGAGCACTTCGGCCATTAAAATGGTTTGGGGCAGAACTATTTTTAGAGGAAAAAGAAGTGATTTTTAGCTAGAAAGAAATTGGGGTCTGCGTTGTTTTTATAGAGGAGGAAACTAGAGATAGGAACAACGTCGAAGTTATAGGTTTTTTTTAGAAGCTACGAATTTCAGACAATAGGTCGGCACAATTCGTATGTGAGGTAGGTTACACTTGGGGGGGCAACATATGGGGAAATGTTTATTTCTTTGTACCCCAAAAATTCCAATCCTACCACAAATTATCGCTATGTTTTAATTTTTTATTATCATAAATAAACTCCAATCGCAACAAAGTTGGGCGTGCTGCTACGTCCCAATGTTTTGAACCAAATAAAATTTGTTTGGTCAAATTCCGGCTCCGTTTGCACGATGCTATTATTTTGAATTCAATTTATTTGTCAGTTCACGTTTAAATTTTGTCTACCACCAAGACAACTCCGTTTGGCTTCAAATTTGAAATACAACAATAACTAATTATACGTATCCAAATAAAAATTTATTTTCTTACATATCGAGGTCGTTCGAAAATTAATTACTCAAAAGTCGATATCGTATCGATATAATATTTTTAACTCCAAAACAAATCGTAAATTACTACCTTCGCGACTAATTTAAACTTGTTTTAGTTATATATATTTATACATTCAACTTTATTTCTAATGTAATTTCCGAATAGAATATTCGATTTGTTTTAACGTCAACTAAGTTTATTTTTAAAATTCATTCATTTATATTTCCAATCGTATCTCAATCTAATTTCAATCCAATTCAAATATTCAACCAAATTTAAATCAAATATCCAACGATAATTATTTGATTGCCAACCAATCATTCTGAATTAAATTCTCAATTCATACTCAACCCATATATTTGATTTTTAATTTCTAAAAAAAATGATCATTAATAACTAAATCTTTCACTAATTTCATATTCCAATTGCCGAAATTTCTGGGCTATTACAAGTTTTCAAGCTCTGGACCTCTGGTTTGATTTTAACAGTGCGATTTATTTAGGTTTAAATGTGATGGGAATGGTTTATCTGGACATCCACAAAAAAACTTATGGAGCCCAGGTCAAACTCGTATTTTCTAAGAGGGTGCCGAAGCCCTGCCATTCCCTTTCTCCTCCAAATTCTTCATAAACAAAATAGATTATATTTAGGTTATTTGAATCGAGATTTGGTGGCAAAAGCTTTTGATTCAAGATACAGATGTTCGGATTTCCCTTGTCCAAACGAATTTGTAGATTCTAAATGGAAGAGATAACAGAAAATAAACTCATATTCAAATCATATTTAGAATTTGGAGAGAAAATTACAATGTGAGTGGATTTAAATTATATTTTCTTATAATAACATATGATATCGTTTAATTCCTATTGTAACACCCCACCTCCGTTAAGGTCACTCACAAAGGGAATGCTTTACCTTTGATGGAGCGTTTTAGTAGACAGAACAGAGATAAAACAGTACTTGAAAAATTTATAACTTTATTACAACAGAAACCGAAGTAAGTTTGGTTACATCTTTTTAAATCACAATATCAGAATTCAAGTACAAAAATATCAGTCTTGTACAAAAGCCTTCAGAATACATAGTTTTTAAAATCATGATCCCCCGACATAAACTGCCATGGAAAGATAAGCCAAGGCCAAGCGACACTTCAAGCAGAGAAAGTCCAAATCAAGCTCCTAGATTTCCACCCTACAAACCTGGGGGGAACGAAAGAGAAGGGGCGAAAACAGAAACAGAATAATGGGTCGTTACCACCCGAACAGAAGGTACAGAAACAGAAACAGAATAATCCTTACGGAAACAGAATGTTAGAATTAGGTGTACACTAGTAAATGGGCCTTTACCACCCCAACAGACGGTACCACGCAGAAACAGACAGGTGTTACTACCCAACAGAAACAGACGGTACCCCAATGGAAACAGACAGAACTAAGTGTACCCTAAATCTACCCCAAGCGATCAGCTCCCTAATACATAAATACCCTGTGCCAGCCCCACAGAAGGATGTATCACTCCCCAAAGTGGCAACCTTTAAATGACACAGACCTATTTACAGATGTCACGACGTCTTACATCCTCAGAGGCAGACCGGGATCCATGCACGCACATGACCCAGTTGGAATGCACCATCAACACCCCTCGCCATTATCAGAGTGAACCACTTATAATTAGTTCAGTAAGCGTGCCCGGACCCTACCTACTGTTGGGTCATAGTTTTGATACCAGAAAGGGTTACTGACTAATATGGGTCCCAAACAACAGATGACACAAGTATTTTCCCTCGTAACTTTGTGTCCCCAGACTAATAGATTTCTGATTAACTTGTTTACAAGTTTTCAGACATACAGAGTTCAAGTCAACTAGTTCACAGATCAGAAAAATCAGGTTAACAGGTTTTCAGACTAACGGATCAGATGTACAGTTTTAACAGACCTACAGATTGTCTAACTTTGTATTGGGCCTACAGATTCACGAAACAGGTTTATTAATTCATCAGCCCAGTTGGTTTAGCCCTATCTACCCAACACGTTTTAGACATCATATTTACCTCAGATTTGCATTAATTAAATATTAATGCGTAGACCTCTCACATTAGCTCGGTAGCTTGTGGCCGCTGGATAAGCCGAGCGGTTCCGGGCAGACTTCTGCCACAAGCCAGACCTAACCTATTGTCTAAGCATATTTTATTTATGCCTATGACCTCTCACATTAGACTAGCAGTTTGCGGTCGCGGGTTAAGCCGGTTGGGTCCAGGCAGGCTTCTACCACAAACATGAGTCTAACCTCGTGTAACAACCCGTATTTCGATAACATGATTAAGACGAGAATCAAGGCAGAATTTAATTTTAAATTCTGAATCAAGTGAAACGGGCTATGCCGTTGCGTTCGTCTCGGAAAAATACGCGAAATAGAGTCCGAGTTTTCGAAAATCGGAGCCCGTATGACCAAGATATGGCCTCGCGAAATTTCACGAAAAATTCCCAAATTAAAGTATACTTAATTAAGTGAAATGGGTTGCGCAGAGAAATATATATATATTGATATATATATATATATATATATAATTGAAAATTAAATAAATAAATATGCAAAAATGTTCAAAACAACGAATTAGGAGAGGGGAATAACCGAACCGGCCGATTTTTGAGGTCGACCCGAGCTCGCTGGGTCGACTAGGGGTTAATCCAGGGTGTTTGGCTGTCAACCCGTGGGCCGATTCGCTCAAATGCAGATTTTGCATTTGGATGGTTCTCATGGTCCATCTTTAATCTTAAGGCCCTAGATGGTTCCTACACTTGACTTCTTCCCCAAGACATGCTTTGATGGCTTGGATTGAATCTAGGTTTAATCCTATGGCCTAAAACACTTGCCTAATCTATAAAAAGACCCTAAACCTACCCCTAAACCCTCATTATTCACTCATGTAACTAAACTATGGCCAAATTTCTACTCTCATGGCCTCCATCTCAAATCCCTAGAGCCTATGCATCCAAATCAAGTTCAAATCAAAAGATGCAAGCTTGCTACACCAAAGAGAGGCAAAATCAACGTTGCTATGCGAGTTCCATGACGATTCTTCAACAAAGGAGGCGCCTTTCTTATCCAAGATGATTCATGCTTCTTTCCCTAGGCCTAACTATGTAAGTTCTAGCTACTTTTAGATGGAAACGGTAGTTTTGATAATGACATGGGATAAAATGAGGCTAAACATGATTATGCGAACCTATATGAACCTTACCTTGCCTCTTGTGTTCATGTTTATGATTTTAGGCCATGTGAGTGACTTAATCATGCCTCTCATGCTATGCATAACCTAGTTTAACTAGCAAGTTTGGATATTTATGCATGAAATGCTAGCATGAACCTTTAGGAACCACCTTACTTGTGAAACATTGGCTAAGACAAGATTTTGGGGCTTATGCATGTTTATGAACCCAAACCCCTTATGCTAACATGCAAGTTTGTGGCCAAACCCTTTTTGATATTATGCATGTTTGTGGCCAAATTACCTTATGACACTATGCATGTTTAGGGCCAATCTCTTTATGATGTTATGCATGCGGAAGCCAAGCCCTTTTGGCATCATGCATGTTTTGAGACCAATATGTGACATAGTATCCTTACTATGTTGACTCGCTTTGCTTGCGTTGGGAAAACACGATTTTGGGTAGCTAGATAAACATGAACATGTCGCAAAATCTTAACTTGAATATGACATGTGTTTATACTTGAAAATATGACTTGAAAGATAACATGGAAGATGACATGTAAGTATGCATAAAAGCATGAGCTTGGGAATTTACCTATTAAGTTAGGTCTACCCTTTGGGAATTTACCTATTAAGTTAGGTCTACCCAAATGCTTGAAAACTTGTAACATGTTTTGGAAACATGATGAACTTAGATAATATAAGTGTGGCCAACTCGAGGTTGGGTTGAGTTTGCAACGTAAAGCTACCCGGAACCGACCGGCCTAACTAGTAGTTGCAAACAATAGGACCCAATGTGAGAAGTTGGTCATGTCGCGCTTAAGACCCGAGGTTAGACTAGGTTGTGGTGTAAATCTACCCGGACCCGCCCGGCTTAACTAGTAACCACAACAAGGTCTAATGTGAGAGGTTGAGGGTGCATTAATTAAATTAATGCCACATAATAGGGTTAAGTTAATTTGATTAATGAGGCTTAACCAAATATGATAGGGACAAATGGGTTAAGTAATTTGATTAGGCTAATGATACTTAACAAAACATGATAAGCTTGGGTAGGTTAAGTAACTTGGTTTGCCTAATGACACTTGACCATTTTTATACGACTAGTGGACGGGATTAAGTTAACCAACACTTAATCAATCCAACACGATAACATGATAAGGTTAAGTAAATTTTCTTAACGATACTTAACCGTATAATACAGTTAATGGATGGGGTTAAGATTAGGCTTAACTAATCTAAACATGGTAATCGGATGGGGTTAAGTTAGCCTCGACTTAATTAATCCAACTTGGTAATTTAATGGGGTTAAGTTAAACACTTAACTAATTTAACACGATGTTTTGATGAGGTTAAGTGACCTATACTTAACCAATCTAACTCGTTAATTTGATGAGGTTAAGTTAACCTATACTTAACCAATCTAACGTGAAAACATGATAAGGCTAAGTCACGAATCACTTGAATATGCTTGACCGATTTGACTCGGTAATTTGACAAGGTCAAGTTAATTTATATAATTAACCAATCTAAAATGATAATTAGACGAGGTTAAGTTATGGATTGCTTAATATACTTAGCCAACTTGACACATGGTTTGTAGGGTTAAGTCTTGGACTTGGATACTTAGCCAATTTTGACATGGTTTGTAGACGGGCTAAGTTATGAACTTAAGTGACACTTAACCCATTAGATAAACCCTAATTCGGAGGATTAGGTAAATAACCATAGTTAACAAGGATTATGGAAATAAGGCTAAGTGGTAAACCTTAGTTAAGGGAAACTAAGTAATAATCCTTAGTCAAGGAAATTTGGACCATTTCTTAGATAGATTAGTAACCCGATACGTTTAATTATGCGTGTAGGAGCAGGCTATCTGATTTAGATAAAGGCTCCAACGAACTGGGTAACGAAGCAGCAGCTTCGGGGAACGTGAGGATATTCTTGGGATCCCTCTGTGAGCTGCCAGGTCATTATACTAGGCTCACGAGAGGTTGAGGTCTGCGGTAGAAGAACCAAGAATATGCCTTGGTTGCTATGCGAGCGACCTAAAGACTGGGGTGGATAGCAGTGAGTCGGCGAATACATAAGGTGCCCGAGATAGCAAGTTCGTCGATCATCTACCATCTTGAGTCAAGCGTGTACGTACGGAAAGGCAGGGAACACCCAACAGACCATGATTTGCTATCTAATTATGGGTGAGGTAGGCCGTAGGATGTGGGCTGGCCGGAGTGTAGTTCTCATGCAAGATCTCCTCTTGTGTTGCCTTTCGCTAGTTGAGGGAGGGGTCTCGTGGGACCATAGCCACGTGTAGAAAAGCAGACCTTAGCATCTGCATCGGCAGATAAATCTAAAGCTCCCGACCGAGTCCTGTATGTCTTGTTTTGCCCTGTGACAGGACTCAGATGGCACGATGTGATACATGTGCATACAGTTATAGAAAAACGATTCACGATGAATGCATGGGAAAAAGGGCGTGGTTGAGGGTTAGCGTAATCCCTAGTGGCCTAGGTGGTTTAACCCAAACCGAGATACGAAAGCGTGCAATAGGTAAGCGTAATCCCTAGTGGTGCTAGGTGGCGTAAGTCCTAGTAGTTCAAACGATGATTCATATGGAAGAGCCTAGCTAGAACAAGGGTGACAGTCCAAACGATTTCAAGGATAATACGACATGAGGAAGCCCGTACGAGGTACGGCAAAGGACTGAACTTATATACATGGAAAGAAACATATGATTTGAGTAACCTATATATGCGATATTAGGTTGACATGGAGCATTACACGACTTTGAGCACGGGACATTCATGGTTAACACATGACGGGGTAGGGATACTAGTGCGAGAGGTGCAGAGCAAATATACATGTTAGAACTAGGAAGAATATACACAATAGATACCGTGGGATGTTAGACGGGGTAGATACCTTGGGATAATGCACTCGATAGAAATCTGACGATGTGATACCTTGACTTATCATAACATCGTAGTTTATCATGATACCTTAGTTTACCTTGCCGCAGTAGTTCAACCGGCTACCCTGGTTTATCTATCTTGTAGTTATCCTTATGTTTACTTTCAGTTTATGCATGTCATGTTACCTTTACCTGTTTTTATACTGGAAGTAGATAGGACTTACTCAGTCTTTTTGACTGACCCGTTTTGTTTCGCCTCTTTTCTTCCGTTTCCCCCCCCCCCAGGTTTCAGGGAGGAAACAATGCTGGTTAGTTCAGACTTCTTCTGCTTGAAGGTCATCATGGATGGCTTGGACTTCTCTTGGCTATGGCTACTTTACTGTTTTACTTGGGGAATAATTTATTAAAAAGTCTTTATGCTTCTTTACTATTGCAAGACAGGTTTTGATGTACTCTGATGTAAAAGGCTTTAGACCTTATTTATTCATGTTATGAAAGTTTGATTGTACTTCCGCTATTTATATATGTTCTGTCTTGTGATGTTTCTGTGCATGTTTACCAATAATGCCCCTCTAAAGCTAGTGCATTCCTTTGCGAGTGACCCTAGCGGAGGCGGGGTGTTACATTTGGTATCAGAGCAGAAGGTTACTAGACTGGGCAAAAGTTTTTAAAGACCTTCTGAAAATTATTTGAAAAACCGTTTACAAAGAAGCATTTTTCAAGAAAATTTTCTTTTGAAAAGAAAAAGACTATTCCCCAAAGGCCATTAGCATTATCCTTGATTCCTTGATCGAATCTCTTTTCCTTTCTTTCCTCCATCTGTAGTCACAGTGGTTTTGACTGCGACTAGTCTCTCTCTAGCTGCGTAAGTGTTTCCCGTACGATGGAGGTTGTTCTCGAGAGACCGTTGCAGAGTTATGCATGAAAGGATAGTAAGAACAAGGATAAAGGATACGAGCTCAGGGATAAGCAACATGTAGGTATGGCTGAGTCCTAAAAGGAGGGAGAAAGATGAACAATGAAACCCATGACGAGAGAGTACCTTTGGCATGGTGAAACGGGACGGATAGTTAAGTATCATGGAACAGGGACAAGATCATTCGGAGGGCAATAGTATGCTCTCATTTCTAGGGTACCTCAGAAGGAGGGTAACGATCTTGTTAAAGGTTTAGCTTTTCTTCTCTATCATCCTGTCGGGACTTTGTTTTGATCACCGCATCTTTTAAGTCCGCTTCGATAGTTGAGTCTCTGCACCTTAGTACTAGCGTAGTAGAGGATCCCGTTTTTGTCTCAAGTCCTATTGGAAGATCGGTCCATTTACTCATGGCTTGTTTGGATTTGAGAATGTCTATATCAAGTGTTGAGCTTGGAAATAATGCTTATGTTTATAAGTTGTGGATGGATTCTAGGGATGAAGTGGTTATCTAGTAAGGGGTGCCACTCTCGGTTTTGATAGGAGGGTAGTTAGACTCTTGACTAGCCTTGGTAATACCCTCGAAGTCTCGTGGAACCTTTTGGGTTTGGTCATGATTAGTTACCTAGAATCCCTGGATACCTCTATTGGAAATTTGAAGCCCGATCGAGTGGTGTTCACCGATAAGACGGATGGTTTATTTCACTTATGCATGGGTTATAGAAATCACCCTAGTAAGTGCGCTTGATAACCTGGTTTGCATCTGTTTACTTCCAAGAGAAAGTTCTTCTACGTGGAATACCTTATGGTACGAGGTCCGAGATTCACTAGTGAATTTTGGAAAGCTTGCATGAGATCATGAGTACGCAGTCATGTTTGCGTCAAGTATTCTAGGAAAAGGATAAGTGCAAGTGGAACGAGGGGCGACGAGGAAATGAGTTCCAACTCATGTTATGGAAACATGAAGTAAGAAGCTGCGAAATCGTGTAGTAAAAAGGGGCGGTCAAGGCACGATGGAACTAAGCTCAAGGTAATGCGACTCAGGAGACTGAAGACTAAATACGCGCATGATATCTCTTTTTGGGAATATATCCTCGACCCCTGTTTTTCTGTTGAGCTTGCTTGTAGGCTATCTTTTATGGACATCCTCTCGGTCCTGTCTCTGTTACAAACCCCGTACGGAGTTTGTTTTGTTTATCTTCTCGACCCTGTTTCAGGGAATCTTAGGTAGAACCCTATGGATGTAAACATGTATTTGAAACATGTTATGGTTGATATGGTTGCAAATGGTTGCAAGTGGTTGCTCGTGGATGCGCGAATTTACATTAGATATTAGCTCGACTCGGTCACATTTCATATTGCATATGCACGAGTATTTATACTTGTTTATGGATGAAATCGAATGTATTATCATGTGGTTGTCGCATATGAATGAATGATTGTGCACGCATATAGTATCTATATGACTAGGACTATTTGCATACATATTGGATTCATGGCACTATACATATTTTTGCATTAGAAAGATTATCCAGGCCTGATCATTAGCATTAGCTAAGGAACATGTACACACACGTTTTGCATATATTCATACAACATTAGAAATCATCTAAGGACAATGGTTGCTTGTGGATGATGTTTTGAGTAGATGGATGATGGACGGTAGGATATGTTCTTCCTAACTTGGAGATTTCGGGGACGAAATCCTAAAAGGTGGGGAGAATGTAACAACCCGTATTTCGATAACATGATTAAGACGAGAATCAAGGCAGAATTTAATTTTAAATTCTGAATCAAGTGAAACGGGCTATGCCGTTGCGTTCGTCTCGGAAAAATACGCGAAATAGAGTCCGAGTTTTCGAAAATCGGAGCCCGTATGACCAAGATATGGCCTCGCGAAATTTCACGAAAAATTCCCAAATTAAAGTATACTTAATTAAGTGAAATGGGTTGCGCAGAGAAATATATATATATTGATATATATATATATATATATAATTGAAAATTAAATAAATAAATATGCAAAAATGTTCAAAACAACGAATTAGGAGAGGGGAATAACCGAACCGGCCGATTTTTGAGGTCGACCCGAGCTCGCTGGGTCGACTAGGGGTTAATCCAGGGTGTTTGGCTGTCAACCCGTGGGCCGATTCGCTCAAATGCAGATTTTGCATTTGGATGGTTCTCATGGTCCATCTTTAATCTTAAGGCCCTAGATGGTTCCTACACTTGACTTCTTCCCCAAGACATGCTTTGATGGCTTGGATTGAATCTAGGTTTAATCCTATGGCCTAAAACACTTGCCTAATCTATAAAAAGACCCTAAACCTACCCCTAAACCCTCATTATTCACTCATGTAACTAAACTATGGCCAAATTTCTACTCTCATGGCCTCCATCTCAAATCCCTAGAGCCTATGCATCCAAATCAAGTTCAAATCAAAAGATGCAAGCTTGCTACACCAAAGAGAGGCAAAATCAACGTTGCTATGCGAGTTCCATGACGATTCTTCAACAAAGGAGGCGCCTTTCTTATCCAAGATGATTCATGCTTCTTTCCCTAGGCCTAACTATGTAAGTTCTAGCTACTTTTAGATGGAAACGGTAGTTTTGATAATGACATGGGATAAAATGAGGCTAAACATGATTATGCGAACCTATATGAACCTTACCTTGCCTCTTGTGTTCATGTTTATGATTTTAGGCCATGTGAGTGACTTAATCATGCCTCTCATGCTATGCATAACCTAGTTTAACTAGCAAGTTTGGATATTTATGCATGAAATGCTAGCATGAACCTTTAGGAACCACCTTACTTGTGAAACATTGGCTAAGACAAGATTTTGGGGCTTATGCATGTTTATGAACCCAAACCCCTTATGCTAACATGCAAGTTTGTGGCCAAACCCTTTTTGATATTATGCATGTTTGTGGCCAAATTACCTTATGACACTATGCATGTTTAGGGCCAATCTCTTTATGATGTTATGCATGCGGAAGCCAAGCCCTTTTGGCATCATGCATGTTTTGAGACCAATATGTGACATAGTATCCTTACTATGTTGACTCGCTTTGCTTGCGTTGGGAAAACACGATTTTGGGTAGCTAGATAAACATGAACATGTCGCAAAATCTTAACTTGAATATGACATGTGTTTATACTTGAAAATATGACTTGAAAGATAACATGGAAGATGACATGTAAGTATGCATAAAAGCATGAGCTTGGGAATTTACCTATTAAGTTAGGTCTACCCTTTGGGAATTTACCTATTAAGTTAGGTCTACCCAAATGCTTGAAAACTTGTAACATGTTTTGGAAACATGATGAACTTAGATAATATAAGTGTGGCCAACTCGAGGTTGGGTTGAGTTTGCAACGTAAAGCTACCCGGAACCGACCGGCCTAACTAGTAGTTGCAAACAATAGGACCCAATGTGAGAAGTTGGTCATGTCGCGCTTAAGACCCGAGGTTAGACTAGGTTGTGGTGTAAATCTACCCGGACCCGCCCGGCTTAACTAGTAACCACAACAAGGTCTAATGTGAGAGGTTGAGGGTGCATTAATTAAATTAATGCCACATAATAGGGTTAAGTTAATTTGATTAATGAGGCTTAACCAAATATGATAGGGACAAATGGGTTAAGTAATTTGATTAGGCTAATGATACTTAACAAAACATGATAAGCTTGGGTAGGTTAAGTAACTTGGTTTGCCTAATGACACTTGACCATTTTTATACGACTAGTGGACGGGATTAAGTTAACCAACACTTAATCAATCCAACACGATAACATGATAAGGTTAAGTAAATTTTCTTAACGATACTTAACCGTATAATACAGTTAATGGATGGGGTTAAGATTAGGCTTAACTAATCTAAACATGGTAATCGGATGGGGTTAAGTTAGCCTCGACTTAATTAATCCAACTTGGTAATTTAATGGGGTTAAGTTAAACACTTAACTAATTTAACACGATGTTTTGATGAGGTTAAGTGACCTATACTTAACCAATCTAACTCGTTAATTTGATGAGGTTAAGTTAACCTATACTTAACCAATCTAACGTGAAAACATGATAAGGCTAAGTCACGAATCACTTGAATATGCTTGACCGATTTGACTCGGTAATTTGACAAGGTCAAGTTAATTTATATAATTAACCAATCTAAAATGATAATTAGACGAGGTTAAGTTATGGATTGCTTAATATACTTAGCCAACTTGACACATGGTTTGTAGGGTTAAGTCTTGGACTTGGATACTTAGCCAATTTTGACATGGTTTGTAGACGGGCTAAGTTATGAACTTAAGTGACACTTAACCCATTAGATAAACCCTAATTCGGAGGATTAGGTAAATAACCATAGTTAACAAGGATTATGGAAATAAGGCTAAGTGGTAAACCTTAGTTAAGGGAAACTAAGTAATAATCCTTAGTCAAGGAAATTTGGACCATTTCTTAGATAGATTAGTAACCCGATACGTTTAATTATGCGTGTAGGAGCAGGCTATCTGATTTAGATAAAGGCTCCAACGAACTGGGTAACGAAGCAGCAGCTTCGGGGAACGTGAGGATATTCTTGGGATCCCTCTGTGAGCTGCCAGGTCATTATACTAGGCTCACGAGAGGTTGAGGTCTGCGGTAGAAGAACCAAGAATATGCCTTGGTTGCTATGCGAGCGACCTAAAGACTGGGGTGGATAGCAGTGAGTCGGCGAATACATAAGGTGCCCGAGATAGCAAGTTCGTCGATCATCTACCATCTTGAGTCAAGCGTGTACGTACGGAAAGGCAGGGAACACCCAACAGACCATGATTTGCTATCTAATTATGGGTGAGGTAGGCCGTAGGATGTGGGCTGGCCGGAGTGTAGTTCTCATGCAAGATCTCCTCTTGTGTTGCCTTTCGCTAGTTGAGGGAGGGGTCTCGTGGGACCATAGCCACGTGTAGAAAAGCAGACCTTAGCATCTGCATCGGCAGATAAATCTAAAGCTCCCGACCGAGTCCTGTATGTCTTGTTTTGCCCTGTGACAGGACTCGGATGGCACGATGTGATACATGTGCATACAGTTATAGAAAAACGATTCACGATGAATGCATGGGAAAAAGGGCGTGGTTGAGGGTTAGCGTAATCCCTAGTGGCCTAGGTGGTTTAACCCAAACCGAGATACGAAAGCGTGCAATAGGTAAGCGTAATCCCTAGTGGTGCTAGGTGGCGTAAGTCCTAGTAGTTCAAACGATGATTCATATGGAAGAGCCTAGCTAGAACAAGGGTGACAGTCCAAACGATTTCAAGGATAATACGACATGAGGAAGCCCGTACGAGGTACGGCAAAGGACTGAACTTATATACATGGAAAGAAACATATGATTTGAGTAACCTATATATGCGATATTAGGTTGACATGGAGCATTACACGACTTTGAGCACGGGACATTCATGGTTAACACATGACGGGGTAGGGATACTAGTGCGAGAGGTGCAGAGCAAATATACATGTTAGAACTAGGAAGAATATACACAATAGATACCGTGGGATGTTAGACGGGGTAGATACCTTGGGATAATGCACTCGATAGAAATCTGACGATGTGATACCTTGACTTATCATAACATCGTAGTTTATCATGATACCTTAGTTTACCTTGCCGCAGTAGTTCAACCGGCTACCCTGGTTTATCTATCTTGTAGTTATCCTTATGTTTACTTTCAGTTTATGCATGTCATGTTACCTTTACCTGTTTTTATACTGGAAGTAGATAGGACTTACTCAGTCTTTTTGACTGACCCGTTTTGTTTCGCCTCTTTTCTTCCGTTTCCCCCCCCCCCCAGGTTTCAGGGAGGAAACAATGCTGGTTAGTTCAGACTTCTTCTGCTTGAAGGTCATCATGGATGGCTTGGACTTCTCTTGGCTATGGCTACTTTACTGTTTTACTTGGGGAATAATTTATTAAAAAGTCTTTATGCTTATTTACTATTGCAAGACAGGTTTTGATGTACTCTGATGTAAAAGGCTTTAGACCTTATTTATTCATGTTATGAAAGTTTGATTGTACTTCCGCTATTTATATATGTTCTGTCTTGTGATGTTTCTGTGCATGTTTACCAATAATGCCCCTCTAAAGCTAGTGCATTCCTTTGCGAGTGACCCTAGCGGAGGCGGGGTGTTACACCTCGTGTCTCAGCATTTTTATTATAGCCCATTTATTCCATTACAAATGATACAAATATCAGACTAATTATGCCAATTTAACAGATTTGACTTCTTTTCAAGTCGCAGCAGATTAAACCAATTAACATGTTTTACACAAATTACAATCATTCAGCTTTTCAACAGATCTAACAGATTTAGCAGTCAGGCGGTTCAACAGATTTAGCAGATTAGGCAACTCAACAGACTTAGCAGATTGGGCACAATTAGCAGATTAGGCGATTCAACATATTTAATAGTTTAGGCAATTCAGTAGATTAAAGAGGTAACAGATTTAGCAGATTAGGCAAATTTAGCATATTAAACAGATAACAGTTTTAGTCGATTAAACATTCCTTAAAGTCCTATTCACATATCTTGCCTAATTCATAAAGTAAGCCTAAACTTATAAGCCCAAATTATGGTCATAATCTACCATATAACATATGTCCCTAATTTTAGTTAAACTGTTATAGTTCAGAATATTCTCCAAAAACCTTACATATAAATTATGCCAAATATAGCCATGGATTACAATGCATGTCATATATCCAAAAACCCACTTTTAGGCGTGTTCACATTAATGGATATCCTATTTAATATAGGTATTTACGCCTAAGTTATACACAAAATAATCCTCCTTCTTCTAAATTACAGACTATAATATATAAAGTATGTCCAGATCTAGAATTACAACTTATGTCCTTTATATTCTAAGTCATAAACAATCTCATATAATATGCCTCCAACTTATGTCCTGAATTACAACATGTGCTATGTATCTAAATCAATTGCTTCTTTACAGTTAAATCTTTACGCCCAAATCCTAAGTCATATGTCCAATATTCTTCTATGCCTCTTCTATGCCTCAAGTCATATTTTCAATACACTTTATGTTTCAAACATGTCTAGCCATATGTCTCAGATTTATGTTCTAGCTATAGCCTATATTCTTTCCTCAAATCAGTCACAGATCAGTCATGCCCAATTTATGCATCATTCATTATTTGCCCCAAAAGTTTGGCATTCGTGCGTCAATCTCTTATGAGATTTGGCTCAGGCTCGTCGTAGCCTGGCTATAGAACAGAAAGAAGAGAGATACAGAATAGTTACAATAGGATAGATCTAAACAGAACAGAATATGCATAACCTCAGATTCAGATTTACAACCATGTCACGATCATAATTAAAATTCGTATCTAAAAATAACTGTGCTTGCCTTGATTGGATTATAGAAGAAGAGTTGCAGCAGTTCTTTTTTAACCTAATTCGGATCTGGAAGAAGATGCACTATTTCTAGTTTTGATTCCAGCAGAGTAGCGATGCCATTATTTTATTTATTTATAATATTTCAGAGGCAGCAAAAGGAGAGAATAAAATGGTGTAAAGAGAATGAGGCTAGGAGGCTGTTCATATAGGATTAGGCGGATGAATCTAGGCAGAAAACGTGACCAGATACATCAGAATGAACCCAAGCTCAGAACTGGGTTCTGTCACGAGGTCGACCCCCAGGTCGACCATAGGGTCGATCTGGTCCCTGGGAGGTCGACCATAGTGTCGACCTGGTCCTGGGCGGGAAAATTCCCGCCCAGTCTGCGCTGGCGTTTGAATTCGAATTTCAAATTCGGATTTCAAGATGTTTTCGGTTCTGAAAATTCCTAAAACTTCGGAGGGTCATATCTCCCTCATACGGACTCCGTTTCTCGAAAACTCAGACTCGTTTCCAAGCAGAATTTCGAGACGAACACAATGCGCAACCCGTTTCCCTTGATTCTTATTTTAAAAATTAATTATTCTCTGATTTGTTACTTATACGTTTACAGAAAATACGGGGTGTTACATTCTCCCCTCCTCAAAGGATTTCGTCCTCGAAATCTTCAATTTAAGAAGAATGTGTCTTACCATCCGGTCATCCATCTACTCAACCATCATCCACAAGCATCCAATGTCCTTAGAAAACTTCTAATGTTGTATGAACAAATGAAAAAGTGTGTGTATATGTTCCTTATTTAATACAAAGATCAGGCGGTCTACTGATTCAGTTGACCTCCTTAATGCGAATTATGTCAGTGCCATGGGTTCCACATGTATGCAATTTTCCTATTTTATGCATATCATTTCTATATGAGTGCACAACCGTTCATTCATATGCAATACCCATGTGTTGAGTCAACCATTTCGCATCCATAAAAAAAATGCACACACATCCATATGCAGTAAGAAAGTGTTTTTGAGCCGATCTAGTGCCTAGTGTGTGTATATGCATCCACTGGCAATCACTAGCAACCACTTGCATCCACTTGCAACCATCAAACATTACATGTCTCAAACACATGTTTACACCCATTAGTTTCTACCTAAAGGTCGAAGGATAAAGTCGAGTGATAGAGGCAAGTATAATTAAAACTAAAGCTAGGTTCCCATTAGACATTAGTTTAAGAGAATAACTCCCTAAGTATCAACCCCGAAGACCGAAATCAACATCAGATTAATACTCAGAGAATCACTCCCATTAAACAAATGCCTAACTGGAAATCTATTTCACGCTTTGAGTAAAAACTCCTACAGAATATTGATACAGATCAGATCACCAAATGATTCTTAGGAAGCTAAGCATGATAAAAACTCAGAATGTGTGCATCATAGTCAACTTAACGCTCAACACAGATACCCAACTTATCACAAGTAGATGAGTCATAACCCTTATGGGTATGAGTCTACAGCGGAATCAGAAACAATACTAGTATTAAAGTGCAGAGTAACGATTACAGAAAAAATGCCAGAATCAGAAAAGTGCTTTAACTCAACAACCAGATAAAGAAATTAAACCTCCTACAGAAAGTTTCCTTATTTCTATCCTATCCACTAGCCTCGAGAGTGTTCGCCTGCCCTCCAAAAGTTGGTCCTGCCCTCTGCCCTTACCCTCGTTTCTTCGGGCAGTCCCTAGTGAAGTGTCCCATCTCACCATAGTTGAAGCAAGTGCCCTTTCTTTTTCTGCAATCCTTGTTCAGATGAGTCGAGCTTCCACAAGTAAAGCACTTTTTCTCCTTCTTATCTTCATACTTTTCATCCTTCTTTTATGTTTCCTTTTTGGGCCATGCTTTCTTGTTCTGTGGTTCTTCCTTCTTTGCCTCTTTCTTGCCCTTGTCTTCCTCGTGTAGTTGTGCCATGTCCACCAATCTCTCGTAAGTTGCTCCCATGGGTACATGGGTCATGGCTAGGCTGTGCAGTGGCTCGTTCAATCCTTTAACAAAGCAGAGAGCCTTTTTATGCTGGGTGTTGACTAAATCTAGTCCGAACCTAGCCAGTTGGTTGAACTGGTTGACGTATTCCTTGACCGTCATACTTCCTTGCTTAAGAGATAAGAACTTTTCCAGTTGTAGACTTCGTTCAGCTTGCGAGAGGAATTTCGTCTCAAACCTTGTTCTGAAATCCATCCATGTTTCAACCGACCTCTCGGTGTTAGTGACTTCCCACCAATAGGAAGCTTCATCCTTGAGCAGCCATACTGCCAATTATACCTTCTGCTTATCGTCCACTTCGAAGATAACGAACAGATCCTCAGTTTCTTTGAGCCAGTTCCTCGCTTCTACGAACGATTCAGTTCCCTTGAAATCCTTTCCACCCATGGCCCTAAAATCTTTACAGATCTTTGAGAAAGCAATTGCACGAGGTGGGGGCGGAGGAGGGCGAATCGCTGCGGCTGGAGGAGGAATGTCTACTGGGCCTGCATCGTTGGCCCTAGCCTCTAAGTACCTCCAGAACCAGCCATGTACCGATACGCCCTCAGGAAGGTTAAGATCCCCAGACATGCTGAAACGAAAGAAAAAGGAAAGATTCAAAGCAAAGGATAGAAAGATAGGCTATGGCTTTGTGGATTATGTTTTTCAAAACAGGCTTTCCCTTTTTGAAAATACTTTCTTTTAAAACATTTCTGAAAATAGTTTTTCAAAAGCTTTTTATCAAGTCTGGTAAACTTCAGCTCTGATACCAAGTGTAACACCCCACCTCCGTTA
This sequence comes from Allium sativum, assembly GCA_030737875.1. Classification (NCBI taxonomy): domain Eukaryota; kingdom Viridiplantae; phylum Streptophyta; class Magnoliopsida; order Asparagales; family Amaryllidaceae; genus Allium; species Allium sativum. Next base: position 940,973,692 of record CM060909.1, on the reverse strand, counting down.
AGGTCACTCACAGAGGGAATGCTTTAACTTTGATGGAGCGTTTTAGTAGACAGAAAAGAGATAAAACAGTACCTGAAAAATTTATAACTTTATTACAACAGAAACCGAAGTAAGTTTGGTTACATCTTTTCAAATCACAATATCAGAATTCAAGTACAAAAATATCAGTCTTGTACAAAAGCCTTCAGAATACATAGTTTTTAAAATCATAATCCCCCAACATAAACTGCCATGGAAAGATAGAGCTAAGGCCAAGCGATACTTCAAGCAGAGAAAATCCAAATCAAGCTCCTAGATTTCCAACCTACAAACTTGGGGGGGGGGGACGAAAGAGAAGGGGCGAAAACAAGCAAGGTCAGACATAAAGTCTGGCAAGTCCAGTGACTTTCAGCATATGAACAGATAATAATATCATGACATGAAAATAAAGCTGGATAAGGGACAATATCAACAGGAGTAACTAATTTACTTAAGCTAAACAGAATGATATAGCCCAAGTTATGCTTCTTACTTATATTTTACTTCTTTGCACTAATACTAGTATAACAGGATTAGGTGTTGCCCTAATGTCTAAACCGAAACAGAATAATGGGCCTTTACCACCCGAACAGAAGGTACAGAAACAGAAACAGAATAATCCTTACGGAAACAGAATGTTAAAATTAGGTGTACACTAGTAAATGGGCCTTTACCACCCCAACAGACGGTACCACGCAGAAACAGACAGGTGTTACCACCCAACAGAAATAGACGGTACCCCAACGGAAACAGATAGAACTAAGTGTACCCTAAATCTACCCCAAGCGATCGACTCCCTAATACATAAATACCCTGTGCCAGCCCCACAGAAGGGTGTATCACTCCCCAAAGTGACAACCTTTAAATGACACAGACCTATTTACAGATGTCACGGCGTCTTACATCCTTAGAGGCAGACCGGGATCCATGCACGCACATGACCCGGTTGGAACGCACCATCAACTCCCCTCGCCATTATCAGAATGAACCGCTTATAATTAGTTCAGTAAGCATGCCCGAACCCTACCTACTGTTGGGTCGTAGTTTTGATACCAGAAAGGGTTACTGACTAATATGGGTCCCAAACAACAGATGACACAAGTATTTTCCCTCCTAACCTTGTGTCCCCAGACTAACAAATTGCCGATTAACTTGTTTACAAGTTTCAGACATACAGAGTTCGAGTCAACTAGTTCACAGATCAGAAAAATCAGGTTAACAGGTTTTCAGACTAACGGATCAGATGTACAGTTTTAACAGACTTACAGCTTGTCTAACTTTGTACTGGGCCTACAGATTCACGAAACAGGTTTATTAATTCATCAGTCCAGTTGGTTTAGCCCTATCTACCCAACACGTTTTAGACATCATATTTACCTCAGATTTGCATTAATTAAATATTAATGCGCAGACCTCTCACATTAGGTCGGTAGCTTGTGGCCGCTGGATAAGTCGGGCGGTTCCGGGCAGACTTCTTGTAACAACCCGTATTTTCAATAACCTGTAATAACATAAATCGAGGCAGAATTTAATTCTAAAATGGGAATCAAGGGAAACGGGCTATGCCATTGTGTTCGTCTCGGAAAAATACGCGAAATAGAGTCCGAGTTTTCGAAAATCGGAGTCCGTATGACCAAGATATGGCCTCGCGAAGTTTCACGAAAATTCCCAAATTAAAGTATACTTAATTAAGTGAAATGGGTTGTGTAGATATATATATATATATATATTGATATATATATATATATATATAATTGAAAATTTAATAAATAAATATGCAAAAATGCTCAAAACAGCGAATTGGGAGAGGGGAATAACCGAACCGGCCGATTTTTGAAGTCGACCCGAGCCCGCTGGGTCGACTAGGGGTTAATCCAGGGTGTTTGGCTGTCAACCCGTGGGCCGATTCGCTCAAGTGCAGATTTTGCATTTGAATGGTTCTCATGGTCCATCTTTAATCTAAAGGCCCTAGATGGTTCCTACACTTGACTTCTTCCCCAAGACATGCTTTGATGGCTTGGATTGAATCTAGGGTTAATCCTATGGCCTAAAACACTTGCCTAATCTATAAATAAGACCCTAACCTACCCTAATTCATTCATAATTAAACCTAGTGACTAAACTATGGCAAAATGCTAGCTCTCATGGCCTCCACTAATTTTATGAAGAGGGTTGCATACTAATCACTCTCTAATCAACTTCTAATCCCTTCTTAGCATCTTAATCTTCTTCATTTGGTGTTCAAAGTTGCTAGTTGTGAGTTTCTATCACTTTGATGATCTTTTGGTAAACTAATTAGATGAGATGTGATGAGATTTATGGTTTTGTATGTGGGTTAATGAGCTTTGAATCATATGATATGATGTTAGCATTAATCTTATGTTTATGCATGTTGAGTATGTAAGCTTATGCAAGTTTAATATGATGTATGTTATGTTTGCATGATGCTAAATATGCAAGTTGTGGGCTATGTAATCATATGCATGTTATGCAAGTTCATGGTAATATGCTATGCAAGTTACATGTTTGTTAATATGCAAGTTACATGTTTGTTAATATGCAAGTTACATGTATGTAAATATGCAAGTTACATGTTTGTTAATATGCAAGTTACATGTTTGTTAATATGCAAGTTACATGTATGTAAATATGCAAGTTACATGTTTCTTTATATGCAAGTTACATGTTTGTTAATATGCGAGTTACATGTATGTAAATATGCAAGTTACATGTTTATTAATATGCAAGTTCATGATGACACATTATGCAAGTCTATAAGCTAATATGCAAGTTTGTTATGCAAAATGAATATGTAAGTTATGTGACATATTATATGCAAGTTATGTGACATGTTATGCAAGTTCATATGCAAGTTATGTGTTTGTTAATATGCAAGATGGCACCTTTGAAACATGTTCATTCATATGCAAGTTGACACCTTTTATATGTGTTATATCATGAACGAAATTACGTGGGAACGATGGGGTAATTAAATGCATAAGTTAATAAGATTGTGTGAAATTAATATAATTATGCATAACACAAAATAAATAAACATAGTATGGGAATTTGCCTATTTGGTTAGGTGTACCCATACTATGTGTTGGGAATTTACCTATTGAGTTAGGTCTACCCCATGGGAATTTACCTATTAAGTTAGGTCTACCCATGTTAAGAAAACTTGATTAATTAGGGATAATTAATATAAAATTATGAGGGTGATTAATTAGGTGTAATTAATTGACTAAGACACGAGGTTGGACTCAGTTGTAGCGTAAAACTGCCCGGACCCAACCGGCTTAACCAGTTGCTACAAATGTTAGCCCAATGTGAGAGGTCTTAGGCACAAACTAAATACGTAATTAATGTAAAGACACGAGGTTAGACTCTGTTATGACATAAGGCTGCCCGGACCCAACCGGCTTAACCAGCGGTCATAAAAGACAGTCTAATGTGAGAGGTCTTTACAAAGGTTACGTTCTTAATTAATTAATTAAGAAACACTTAACCACATTAGCATGTAGAGGGACATGAGGGGTTAAGTGGGTGCCTCGGGTGGCATGAGAAAATCTAGTGGTTGCCTTGGGTGGCAATAGAAAATACGATTAGAATACTTAACCAAAATAGAACATGTAATTAAAACATGATTAAAGGGTTAAGTGGGATATACTAGAAAAAGGGACAAGCTTAGGTGGGTAGCTTGTGGAGGCCCATTTCAACCAGTAACCCATACGTATCTTTGTGGGCTCGACCCATGTCGAGGACGGGACACGCATACTGGGCTTGACTGTAAGAGGCAAACGGGTTAGCGGTGGCAACGCAAGTCCAACGGGCTTCATATGCGTGAGTGGGCCCGGGCTGGTAGGTAAGCCGTTGTTGCATCGAGTAGATATAAGCCGTGCACCTTTAGTTTCATCAGGTTGCCACATTGGGGAATGATACATCCCACGGTGGGGCCAGCACGGGTATCTACGTTAGGGAGCCGATCGAATGGGAAGTAGTGTGTACACCTAGTGGATTGTAGGGCCCCGTGGCGCCTACTTGGTCACCTAGGGGTACGCAGGTACTAATTAGTAAATTTTATAAGTCCTTGGGTGGGATCAACCTTTAAGTTAGGAACGACTGGTGTGGTGCAGTTTAGTAATTTACCTTAGGGAGGGTAGATGCGTCTTTATCCTTTATCTTCGTTTAGTTGACTGCTTAGGGTAGCCATTCATCCCTATATGTTACCGTATATCAGTTTATGTCTTCTCTGGTTACTTTAACGATTGTATTGTTAAAGTTATAGGACTCGCTCAGACTTATGTCTGACCCTGTTGTTTTTATCTTTTTCCCAACCCTCAGGTCCTACGGTGGATCCTAGCAGTAGTGGAGCTTGATCGGATTGCTGTTCCAGTCTTTAGGAGCTTGGATAGATGTAAAGCTCCAGTTATCCAGTTATCTTTTCTTTTGTTTGGCTATTGTATGAGAGTGGGATTATGTACTTCTTTATTTTGATGGATATTGTACTTGACCTTTATTGTGGTTTTATGATGTAACCAGACATGTTTTACTTCCGCTGTTATGAGATGATGTTTTAAAATTTCAAGTACTATTTATATCTGTCTTGTTGTAATTTTTCTGTTCTATATTCACTAAAATACTCCACCGATGCTATGGCATTCCCTTAGTGAGTGATCATAGCGGGAGTGGGGTGTTACACGTGGTATCAGAGCTTAAGGTTACCAGAACAGATAAAATTTTTGAGAAAAACTACTTTCTAAGAGTATTTTCGAAGAAAGTATTTTTTAAAAGCATGTCTTCTAAGAGAAAAAGTTTTTGAAAAAGAAAAGCATAATCCCCAATAGCCATATCTTTATCTTTCGGAATCTCCTTTTTGAATCTTTCCTCTTTCGTTTCAGCATGGCTGAAGATCTTAACATCCCGGAGGGTTTAGTTATACCACTATGGTATAGGAGGTTGCAAGAGGCTAGGGCCGCGGCTGCGGGTCCGGCCAATGCTACTACACCAGAGACAACCGCTCCTCCTCCTCAGCCTAGAGTGGATAATTTTGCTAAGGTTTGCAAGGAGTTCAAGGCTATAGGAGGAAAACCTTTTCTTGGTTCAGAGACTTTCATAGAGGCTAGAGATTGGCTTAAGGAAGTGGAAGAGTTGCTAGATATCTTTGAAGTGGAAGAGGGAAAGAAAGTCAAGTTGGCGGCTTGGTTAATGAAGGGAGAGGCCTCATTCTGGTGGGAGGTCACTAATGGAGAACGCCCTGTTGACTCTTGGGCAGATTTTAAGCAAAGGTTTGGGGCTAAGTTTCTCTCAAGGGCGGAAGAGAATCTGTTTATGGAGAAGTTCTTGAATTTGAAGCAAGGGAATCTCACGGTGAAAGAATATGTCAACAAATTCAATCAATTAGCAAGGTTTGGCATAGAGTTGGTGAATACACCGGAGAAGAAGGCTTTGAGGTTCGTTAGAGGCTTGAACGAACCATTGCAAGGAATAGCTATGACTCACATTCCTATGGGGGCCACTTTTGAGAAGCTTGTCTACATGGCACTTATGCATGAGGATGATAAGAATTCTAAGGCACCAGAGAAAAAGGGGGATCAGAAGAAACCGCAACAGCAACAACAAGGCAAGGGCGGAAAAGGCAATGGTGACAAAAAGAAGACGAAGAAGAAGTGCTTCAATTGTGGAACACCAGGACACCTCAGTAAGGATTGTCGCAAAAAGAAGAAGACCGGTTGCTTTCATTGTGGTGAAGCAGGGCATCTTGTGAAAAACTGCCCAAAGAAGGGGCAGAAGACGGGGTCTACCTCAGGAGGCCAGGTGCAAGCTCTTATAGCACCACCTCAGTCAGGGGGGCAAGTTCAGGTTCTCTCAGTTCCACCGATTCAGCAGAGAGGTAGAACTATTTCCGTTGAAAGTCTGGTTTTTCTATTTGATCATCCAGTTCGTACTTTGTTTGACTCTGGCGCATCGCATTCTTTTATCTCATCATCGTTAGTTGAGTCACTGCACTTAGACACCAGTCTAGTTGATGATCCCTTGGTTGTCTCAAACCCAATTGGGGGCTCCATATATCTGTCGATGATATGTTTGGGTTTGAAGATTTCTATACTTAGCGTTGAGTTTAGATGTGATGCTTTTGTATTGGGCTTCACGGGCTATGGGTTGATCTTGGGCATGGACTGGTTATCCAGTAATGGTGTCGTTCTTGATTGCGAAAGGAGAGTTGTCAGGCTCATGACCCGCTTGGGTAACACTCTCGAGATCTCTTGCAATCCCATGGAATCTGTTTTGCTAAGTTATCTTGAATCGCTCGATGCTTCGGTCGAAAGTTTGTGTTCTGTCAGAGTAGTCCGGGAATATCCGGATGTGTTTGAAGAAGTAAAGGGTTTGCCTCCGAAGCGGGAGATAGATTTCCGAATTTATTTGGTGGATAATGCCAAACCAGTGTCTTTGCCAGTACGCCACATGGCTCCTCGTGAGAGAAGAGAACTTCATAAGCAAGTAGGGGAGTTGCTTGAGAAGGGGTTCATAAGGCGAAGTATATCGGAGTGGGGAGCTCCAGTAGTGTTTGCCACGAAGGCGGATGGGTCCCTCAGACTTTGTGTGGATTATAGGGAACTTAATAAGCTCACGAAGAAGAATAGACACCCATTACCGAGGATAGATGATCTCTTTGATCAGTTGGTTGGCGCGTCAGTATTTTCGCAGATGGACTAAGCTACAGGGTTTCATCAGTTAAGAGTGGCGGAGGACAGTATAGAGAAGACTGCTTTCCGGACTCCGGATGGTTTTTATGAGTGGCTAGTGATGCCATTTGGGTTGACAAACGCCCCCGCATACTTTGTTGATCTCATGAGTAGAGTGTTCAGAGAGTATCTGAATAAGTTTGTAGTAGTTTTTGTGGATGACATCTTGGTCTTTTCCAAGAATGAAGAAGAGCATGCCTTACATCTCAAGGAAGTGTTGGAGACTCTTCGAGCGCATAGTCTTAAAGCTAAATTCTCTAAATGCCATTTTTGGAGAAGAGAAGTGCGATTCTTAGGGCATGTGGTCTCTAAGGAAGGGATAGCTGTGGATCCCGCAAAGATAGTATCTATCCAGGATTGGAAAGTTCCTAGAAATGCTACCGAGGTAAGAAGTTTCTTGGGGTTGGCAGGATATTATAGGAAGTTCATCAAAGACTTCGCGAAGATATCAGCCCCATTAACCCGCTTGACGAAGAAGAATCTGGTTTTCTCATGGGATGTAGATTGTGATGATGCTTTCCGACGGTTAAAGAGAGCTTTGACCACCGCTCCAGTTTTAGTGCTTCCAGATGGGAGTAAGCCGTTTGTTGTTTATACCGATGCTTGTGGAACAGGATTAGGCGCAGTCTTGATGCAGGAGGGAAGGGTAATAGCCTATGGAGGGAGACAATTGAGAGTGCATGAGAAGAATTACCCTACCCATGATCTAGAGTTGGCCGCGATTGTTTTCGCACTTAAGTCTTGGCGCCATTATCTTCTTGGTGAGAGATTCGAGTTGTTCACCGACCATAAATCATTGAAGTACTTATTCTCTCAGAAGGATTTAAACTTAAGACAGCAAAGGTGGATGGAGTTCTTAGCATCCTATGATTTCGAGATAGCGTATACCCCTGGTAAGGGTAACGTGGTGGCAGACGCCTTAAGTAGAAAAAGGCTATCTTTGAGTCCATTGTTCGTGGAACGACGAAGCTTGGAGTTTCTTTCTTTGTTTGACTTCAGACCTTCTGTTGATTTTGTACCTGGTTTGTTGGCATCCTTGGAGGTTAGACCTACTCTTTTGAGACGGATTGGCGAGGCTCAGCGAGACGACCCACAGTTGGTTGTGTTGGTAGAGAAGCTTATAAGAGGGGAGTCGTCCAGCCATTTGGGTAGATACACCATAGATGATAAGGGATGGTTGCATAGAGACGGTAGACTTTGTGTACCGCAAGATGAGGGTTTGAAGAAGGCTATTTTGGATGATGCACATCGTTCAAGAATGACTATTCATCCCGGTGGAGACAAAATGTACCAAGACATGAAGAGAGTTTTCTTTTGGGCCGGTATGAAGAAAGATGTGGCCGAGTATGTGGCTAGATGCTTAGTGTGCCAACAAGTTAAAGTGGAGCAAAGGAAACCCGGTGGGTTGCTACACCCATTGGAAGTTCCACAGTGGAAGTGGGATAGTGTCTCGATGGATTTCATCGACGGGTTACCGAGATCGAGGAAGGGCAATACGGGAATTTGGGTTGTGGTAGACAGACTTACAAAGAGTGCCCATTTTATACCCGTAAAGAGTAAGAGGACCGCTCCATGGCTTGCTTCAGTCTATGTTAGAGAGATTGTTAGATTGCATGGCGTACCATCCAGCATTGTGAGTGATCGAGATCCTATTTTCACTAGTGAGTTTTGGAGAAGTTTGCAAGAGGCGGTAGGGACTCAGTTGTGTTTGAGCACCGCATATCATCCTCAGACGGACGGTCAGACCGAGAGGGTGAACCGTATCTTAGAAGATCTTTTGAGGCTTTGTATCTTGGATTTTGGAGGTACATGGGAAGAACATCTTCCTTTGGTGGAGTTCGCATATAATAACAGCTTTCAGTCCAGTATTGGTATGGCTCCTTTCGAAGCTCTTTATGGAAGGCCTTGTCGATCTCCTACATGTTGGTGGGAATCTACGGATAGGATCTTGCTTGGGCCGGATATGGTTAGAGAGACTTCAGAGAAGATTGATTTAATTCGAAAAAGGATGAAAGCAGCGCAAGATAGACAGAAATCTTATGCGGATCGGAGAAGGACGGATCTTGAGTTTGAGGTTGGGGACATGGTTTTTGTCAAAGTATCTCCTTTGAGAAATGTTGTTCGCTTTGGGTCCGTAGGGAAGTTAGCACCGAGATTTGTTGGGCCGTTTCCTATTAAGGAAAGGATTGGACGGATGGCATATAGGGTGGAGTTGCCCGACAGACTTAGTGGTGTTCATGATGTATTCCATGTATCACATTTGAGGAAGTGCTTACATGAGACCGCGGAGGTGGTAGAGCCGAGCTTGCTTAGAGATGTAGAGGTAGAGCGTGATGCGACGATTCGACGAGCTCCTACTCGCATCCTTGGGTCAGAAACTAGGAAGTTGAGGAACAGAGAAGTTCAGCTAGTTAAAGTGCAATGGGGAGATGACGAAAGCAATGCTACTTGGGAGACGGAAGCAAAGATGCGTTCTTTGTATCCATTTCTTTTTGAGAGTATGTCTTTTAACTTCTCCTTTATTGCTTGTCTAGTACTTATCTTATCTTTAGTATATCCTCTCGCTAATACCTATGACCTTTAGATAGGGTAAAACCTATGGTTGAGACATGTGTTTGAAACATGTTATGGTTGATGGATGCATATGGATGCAATTGTTTGCTAGTGGTTGCTCGTGGATGCATATACACACACATTAGGCACTAGATCGGCTCAGTCACTTCATGTTGCATATTGCATAAATGGATGTGGTAGTTAGATTGATGGATGTATCATGGCTGTGTTATCATATGGATGATGCATTTTTGTGTATGGTTGTGCACGCATGTAGAAATTTGTATGTGTCAATAGGGTTTCGCATACATATTGGATGCATGGCACTATCATGGTTTGCATTAAGGAGGTTTACTGTATCAGTAACTGCCTGATTTTCGCATTAGGTAAGTACATATACACACACTTTTGCATATATCCATCCAGCATTTAGAATCTTGTAAGGACAATGATTGCTCGTGGATGATGCTTTGAGTAGATGGATGATTGGATGGTAGGATACGTTCTTCCTAACTTGAAGATTTCGGGGACGAAATCCTTTAAGGAGGGGAGAATGTAACAACCCGTATTTTCAATAACCTGTAATAACATAAATCGAGGCAGAATTTAATTCTAAAATGGGAATCAAGGGAAACGGGCTATGCCATTGTGTTCGTCTCGGAAAAATACGCGAAATAGAGTCCGAGTTTTCGAAAATCGGAGTCCGTATGACCAAGATATGGCCTCGCGAAGTTTCACGAAAATTCCCAAATTAAAGTATACTTAATTAAGTGAAATGGGTTGTGTAGATATATATATATATATATATATATATATTGATATATATATATATATATATATAATTGAAAATTTAATAAATAAATATGCAAAAATGCTCAAAACAGCGAATTGGGAGAGGGGAATAACCGAACCGGTCGATTTTTGAAGTCGACCCGAGCTCGCTGGGTCGACTAGGGGTTAATCCAGGGTGTTTGGCTGTCAACCCGTGGGCCGATTCGCTCAAGTGCAGATTTTGCATTTGAATGGTTCTCATGGTCCATCTTTAATCTAAAGGCCCTAGATGGTTCCTACACTTGACTTCTTCCCCAAGACATGCTTTGATGGCTTGGATTGAATCTAGGGTTAATCCTATGGCCTAAAACACTTGCCTAATCTATAAATAAGACCCTAACCTACCCTAATTCATTCATAATTAAACCTAGTGACTAAACTATGGCAAAATGCTAGCTCTCATGGCCTCCACTAATTTTATGAAGAGGGTTGCATACTAATCACTCTCTAATCAACTTCTAATCCCTTCTTAGCATCTTAATCTTCTTCATTTGGTGTTCAAAGTTGCTAGTTGTGAGTTTCTATCACTTTGATGATCTTTTGGTAAACTAATTAGATGAGATGTGATGAGATTTATGGTTTTGTATGTGGGTTAATGAGCTTTGAATCATATGATATGATGTTAGCATTAATCTTATGTTTATGCATGTTGAGTATGTAAGCTTATGCAAGTTTAATATGATGTATGTTATGTTTGCATGATGCTAAATATGCAAGTTGTGGGCTATGTAATCATATGCATGTTATGCAAGTTCATGGTAATATGCTATGCAAGTTACATGTTTGTTAATATGCAAGTTACATGTTTGTTAATATGCAAGTTACATGTATGTAAATATGCAAGTTACATGTTTGTTAATATGCAAGTTACATGTTTGTTAATATGCAAGTTACATGTATGTAAATATGCAAGTTACATGTTTCTTTATATGCAAGTTACATGTTTGTTAATATGCGAGTTACATGTATGTAAATATGCAAGTTACATGTTTATTAATATGCAAGTTCATGATGACACATTATGCAAGTCTATAAGCTAATATGCAAGTTTGTTATGCAAAATGAATATGTAAGTTATGTGACATATTATATGCAAGTTATGTGACATGTTATGCAAGTTCATATGCAAGTTATGTGTTTGTTAATATGCAAGATGGCACCTTTGAAACATGTTCATTCATATGCAAGTTGACACCTTTTATATGTGTTATATCATGAACGAAATTACGTGGGAACGATGGGGTAATTAAATGCATAAGTTAATAAGATTGTGTGAAATTAATATAATTATGCATAACACAAAATAAATAAACATAGTATGGGAATTTGCCTATTTGGTTAGGTGTACCCATACTATGTGTTGGGAATTTACCTATTGAGTTAGGTCTACCCCATGGGAATTTACCTATTAAGTTAGGTCTACCCATGTTAAGAAAACTTGATTAATTAGGGATAATTAATATAAAATTATGAGGGTGATTAATTAGGTGTAATTAATTGACTAAGACACGAGGTTGGACTCAGTTGTAGCGTAAAACTGCCCGGACCCAACCGGCTTAACCAGTTGCTACAAATGTTAGCCCAATGTGAGAGGTCTTAGGCACAAACTAAATACGTAATTAATGTAAAGACACGAGGTTAGACTCTGTTATGACATAAGGCTGCCCGGACCCAACCGGCTTAACCAGCGGTCATAAAAGACAGTCTAATGTGAGAGGTCTTTACAAAGGTTACGTTCTTAATTAATTAATTAAGAAACACTTAACCACATTAGCATGTAGAGGGACATGAGGGGTTAAGTGGGTGCCTCGGGTGGCATGAGAAAATCTAGTGGTTGCCTTGGGTGGCAATAGAAAATACGATTAGAATACTTAACCAAAATAGAACATGTAATTAAAACATGATTAAAGGGTTAAGTGGGATATACTAGAAAAAGGGACAAGCTTAGGTGGGTAGCTTGTGGAGGCCCATTTCAACCAGTAACCCATACGTATCTTTGTGGGCTCGACCCATGTCGAGGACGGGACACGCATACTGGGCTTGACTGTAAGAGGCAAACGGGTTAGCGGTGGCAACGCAAGTCCAACGGGCTTCATATGCGTGAGTGGGCCCGGGCTGGTAGGTAAGCCGTTGTTGCATCGAGTAGATATAAGCCGTGCACCTTTAGTTTCATCAGGTTGCCACATTGGGGAATGATACATCCCACGGTGGGGCCAGCACGGGTATCTACGTTAGGGAGCCGATCGAATGGGAAGTAGTGTGTACACCTAGTGGATTGTAGGGCCCCGTGGCGCCTACTTGGTCACCTAGGGGTACGCAGGTACTAATTAGTAAATTTTATAAGTCCTTGGGTGGGATCAACCTTTAAGTTAGGAACGACTGGTGTGGTGCAGTTTAGTAATTTACCTTAGGGAGGGTAGATGCGTCTTTATCCTTTATCTTCGTTTAGTTGACTGCTTAGGGTAGCCATTCATCCCTATATGTTACCGTATATCAGTTTATGTCTTCTCTGGTTACTTTAACGATTGTATTGTTAAAGTTATAGGACTCGCTCAGACTTATGTCTGACCCTGTTGTTTTTATCTTTTTCCCAACCCTCAGGTCCTACGGTGGATCCTAGCAGTAGTGGAGCTTGATCGGATTGCTGTTCCAGTCTTTAGGAGCTTGGATAGATGTAAAGCTCCAGTTATCCAGTTATCTTTTCTTTTGTTTGGCTATTGTATGAGAGTGGGATTATGTACTTCTTTATTTTGATGGATATTGTACTTGACCTTTATTGTGGTTTTATGATGTAACCAGACATGTTTTACTTCCGCTGTTATGAGATGATGTTTTAAAATTTCAAGTACTATTTATATCTGTCTTGTTGTAATTTTTCTGTTCTATATTCACTAAAATACTCCACCGATGCTATGGCATTCCCTTAGTGAGTGATCATAGCGGGAGTGGGGTGTTACACTTCTGCCATAAGCCAGACCTAACCTCGTGTCTAAGCATATTTTATTTATGCTTACGACCTCTCATTAGACTAGAAGTTTGCGGTTGCTGGTTAAACCGGTTGGGTCCGAGCAGGCTTCTACCGCAAACATGAGTCTAACCTCGTTTCTCAGCATTTTTATTATAGCCCATTTATTCCATTACAAATGATACAAATATCAGACTAATTATGCTAATTTAACAGATTTGACTTCTTTTCAAGTCGCAGCAGATTAAACAAATTAACATGTTTTACACAAATTACAATCATTCAGCTTTTCAACAGTTCTAACAGATTTAGCAGCTCAGGCGGTTCAACAGATTTAGCAGATTAGGCAACTCAACAGATTTAGCAGATTTGGCACAATTAGCAGATTAGGCGATTCAACATATTTAACAGCTTAGGCAATTCAGTAGATTAAAGAGGTAACAGATTTAGCAGATTAGATAAATTTAGCCTATTAAACAGAAAACAGTTTTAGTCGATTAAACATTCCTTAAAGTCCTATTCACATATCTTGCCTAATTCGTAAAGTAAGCCTAAACTTATAAGCCCAAATTATGGTCATAATCCACCATACAACATATGTCCCAAATTTTAGTTAAACTTGCATAGTTCAAAATATTCTCCAAAAACCTTACATATAAATTATGCCAAATATAGCCATGGATTACAATGCATGTCATATATCCAAAAACCCACTTTTAGGCGTGTTCGCATTATTGGATATCCTATTTAATATAGGTATTTACGCCTAAGTTATACACAAAATAATCCTCCTTCTTCTAAATTACAGACTATAATATATAAAGTATGTCCAGATCTAGAAGTACAACTTATGACCTTTATATTCTAAGTCATAAACAATCTCATATAATATGCCTCCAACTTATGTCCTGAATTACAACGTGTGCTATGTATCTAAATCAATTGCTTATTTACAGTTAAATCTTTAAGTCCAAATCCTAAGTCATATGTCCAATATTCTTCTATGCCTCAAGTCATATGTTCAATACACTTTATGTTTCAAACATGTCTAGCCATATGTCACAGATTTATGTTCTAGCTACAGCCTATATTCTTTCCTCAAATCAGTCACAGATCAGTCATGCCCAATTTATGCATCATTTATTATTTGCCCCAAAAGTTTGGCATTCGTGCGTCAATCTCTTATGAGATTTGGCTCAGGCTCGTGGTAGCTTGGCTATAGAACAGAAAGAAGAGAGATACAGAATAGTTACAATAGGATAGATCTAAACAGAACAGAATATGCATAACCTCATATTCAGATTTACAACCATGTCACGATCATAATTAAAATTCATATCTAAAAATAACTGTGCTTGCCTTGATTGGATTATAGAAGAAGAGTTGCAGTAGTTCTCTTTTAACTTAATTCGGATTTGGAAGAAGATGCACTATTTCTAGTTTTGATTCCAACAGAGTAGCGACGCCATTATTTTATTTATTTATAATATTTCAGAGGCAGCATAAGGAGAGAATAAAATGGTGTAAAGAGAATGAGGCTAGGAGGCTGTTTATATAGGATTAGGCGGACGAATCTAGACAGAAAACGTGATCAGATACATCCGAATGAACCCAGGCTCATAACTGGGTTCTGTCCCCAGGTCGACCATAGGGTCGACCTGGTCCCTTGGAGGTTGACCATAGTGTCGACCGCAGGTCGACCTGGTTCTGGGCAGGAAAATTCCTGCCCAGTCTGCGCTGGCATTTGAATTTGAATTTCGAATTCGAATTTCAATTTGTTTTCGGTTCTGAAAATTCCTAAAACTTCGGAGGGTCATATCTCCCTCATACGGACTTCGTTTCTCAAAAACTCGGACTCGTTTCCAAGCAGAATTTCGAGACGAACGCAATGGCGCAACCCGTTTCCCTTGATTCTTATTTTAAAAATTAATTATTCTCTGATTTGTTACTTCTACGTTTACAGAAAATACGGGGTGTTACACCGATAAAATTTATAATATGTTCTCTCCTTCCTTTTTTCCCTTTATGCATCTAAATTTACAGTTTTATGTTGAATTTTGGGTATGTGCAAAATATGTATAAATCCGCAATACTGGTATATGTGTAAGACTGAATTGTGTGCCTAATTTTGTGCAACTGATTATTACTTCTTCTATTTTCATGCATTGGAAAATATAATTCAATTGGAATTATGAATAAAAGTGGATTTGATAATTTGGAGTTAGATGAAATTGTATACCAAATGATAACAAAAAGGGGACATGGGTTGAAAATAAAAAGAGGAAAATAAGAATTCACATACAACTATAAAATGGAAGGTTAGGAATAACGTATATTGATTGATTAAGAAAAGAGGAATATATTTGCGTAGTTTGGTCAATAAGGAAAATAAGAAACATGATTGCAAACATGAAAACAAGTAAAGGTAGGGATTAATGCGAAATGTGGAATTAACCGTATTGTGCACTAATTCGATAACCAAAGATTATAGAAAATGAATGTCTTGCAATTATGGGTTCCTATTACAGTGATTACCAAAAACTATGAAAATAAATTTTACACAGTTTTTGTAACCATTCAATTGTGAATAGGCCTAACTTCCTAAAGAATAACATGTAAAGATGAAAAGAAAATAGATGACATAATTGAAAGAGATTATGAAAAGAAAAGTATGCAAAGGACTTGATGTAAACTTATAATTGTAACTTAATAAGTACACTTAATGGAAATGGTGTGTAATTCTATGGTATTAGAAAGATTATAGCATGAAAGTAATAATTGGAAAACTAAAAGGAAAGAAGTAAAGTTTACTATAAATAAACTTGAAATTGGAAATTAAATTTGTTAAACCTAAAAATATCCTATGGTGGCCTTGCTATTAAGCGATATTCAATAGAGGCCTTACGACAAGGAGATTAAAGTTGATTATTAAAAAATAATCTTTGGATTAAACAGGATAGTAAATATTGTCGACCAACGAAAATAAAAGTAAGAGAAACACATAATGGTAAATTAGATATAGGGTCTAATAAAATAGCGATATGTATTTTATCTAGTCTAAGGGGATGAAGCGCCTAACTAGGAAAATCGTCGTAGGTCTCCAGAGATACGGCGTGAGCATGTCCAACTTATTATTTGACGGGACTGGAAAAAAGTGCGGGACTTCTAAGTTCTACGGGATGTAAAAATTCTCTGAGATGGCCCTTTGTGGTAGGCCTAATGAAGTTGTACCCACAAAGGCAGGTTTGTATGGTTACATCTATAGAGTATGCCTTGACTACAGTTATATTGAGGGAAGCCTAAAGGGATGATTTTTAGGATTTATGGCTACCACGACTCTGAAAGCGGGCTTCATGATTAGGATCCAACAAGGGTAGTAAGTCATCGGATAATTGTTATAGTCAATCAGAGCGAATACGGGAAAGACTGGAGCTAAACCAACAAGCCAATGATCTTTCACTATCAGGTCATTGGATGAGGGACAATGCCAAATTGGATATTTAAATTATTTGTTAGGGGAATGGTCAATTAGCTCTTTGAATGGTCTTTCATTAGTTAGAGGGGCCGAGTGGGGACGTAGCCATCGAGAAAGAGACAAGCCAATCTATGGGTATTTGTATTGTAGACCTTACGAAGCTGTCCTTTACAGATATAGAAATCCCCCGACCGAGTTTTGTATGGGAACTCAGGATTAGGGCGCTTTCGTAGCGTGGAGATAGAGGATTAGTACGTTCTCATACTGAGGCCTAGTATGCTTTCATAGCGTAGTAATAGAGATTTAATACGCCTTCATAGCATGGTCTAGTGTGCATTCGTCGCGTGATGATGGAGATTTAGTACGTATTTGCAGTGTAGCGATGGAGACCACTCGAGAAAGGTACTATGAGGAGTACCTTGAAGTGAGGGGCATATAACTACATATATTTGATTTATTATGTTAATCTACTTAAAAGTATATAAGTACCATTTATGTGTGAAATCGGAAGTGTAATATGTAATAAACCATAAATTAATAAAGGTAAACCAGTGACAGAACGGTATACATAGTGTTATTTATAGAAAGTATAATTTGTCCATTCACCAGAACTTTTTTTCTAACCACGTCCTCATACCAAACCCACGGGTTACGCAGATGGCAGAGATTATACAGCTTAGAGACACTTTTTAGACAATGTCATTATGATGGTATTAATTTACTTACTATTATATTTGATTCATTCTACTATGAGATATTTTATTGTGAGCTCTAATACATTTTATCTTTTCCTTTCTACAGGGTACCAGACAAACTAACTCGGTTTTCAGTGGACCTGGATTTTAGCATTTTACGAAAAATTCGAATCCACTGAAATTTAGGTTACTACATCTGGTAGCAGAGCAAGGTTCATATATAGAGAATGAGTGAATGTATTTGTATCTTAAAAATATAAATATTATATATATATATATATATATATATATATATACATATACCTAGAACCATGTAGGAACCCACTGAATAAGTGAAGCAACACATGACGAAATTTGGGATACTAGTTTTGTACACTAACAAAATGATTATGGAAATTTGAGAATAATGTAAGTATACAATATGTTTTGTGATAAAAAGAAGATTTCATGGGTTTATATCCAAAATTTTGGCATTTCAGATTAGTGTGTTAGGCAGTAAGGTATTTTCAATTGAGAAAGAGTAAGAAAGAGAAATTAGATTACGAATACATATATATATATATATATACACACACACACATTTGATGCAAAAGTGACGCTACTTTCATTTTTCAATTCAGGCATAATTTTGAGAAATTAGTGGGAAAGAAAAATTTGGATAAAGAAATATAATTTCACGCAAAGAATTTGAGAATGGCAGTTAAGGAACCACTTTGTACTTAGCACCATAGTTAAACATGCGCAATCAAGTTTTGTGGTTAAGAGAAATAAGTAGTTAAGGAAAAGCGCAAATATAAAGGAATTAGACATACGTGGTGCATATGTGATCTTGAGTGAATGAAAATATATAGGTGTTCCATACAGAATGGATTGTGACATGCGTTAACTTATTGAAACAAGAAGAAATATAAAACAAGTTTTTGTGAATCAATAAGTTTGTAAATAAATCTTTTTTGTTGAAGTAACAAGGAAACGTGAAATAAAAGAGGTGCACAAAATATAGGTGAATCAACATATTTTGTGCT
This sequence comes from Allium sativum, assembly GCA_030737875.1. Lineage (NCBI taxonomy): Eukaryota > Viridiplantae > Streptophyta > Magnoliopsida > Asparagales > Amaryllidaceae > Allium > Allium sativum. Next base: position 940,955,384 of record CM060909.1, on the reverse strand, counting down.
ACCTATTTCAACAAAGAAATGAAAAATATTAAAATAATGAAATTTCCTCGTTACTTCACATAGAACACAAAAGGTCATCTTTAGATAAAATTCACATAAACTTAATTTTATTAGTTCCTCTTAAAAAGAAATGTGTATAAAAATGAATAAAAGCTCCATCTGAGTTAAAGTGCATAACCTTTTTTGACTTTTGAGAAAGGTCTTGAAAATATAAAATTTTATTGAATTAAAAATGATTAAGTAAGAGTGGTTTCAGTAGTGTGCATGAACAATTGGTAAAGATATGATGGATTATTATGTTATGTGACCAAACCTTAAAACTTGAGTGGTAATCATAAAAAGTCTTAAGGGAGAAATTAAGATGTAAGAACGAGAAATCACAAACACTCAAAGGTTATGCGGTGATGTAAGAGAACTGAGAAAAAGGAAATGTAACAACCTGTAATTTCGATAATTTTAAATTTATGAATTTTATAGAATTTTTAATAAAAGCTTATTTATATTTTAAATTTGTAGCTCCTTAGTGTAAATTTATAAGTTATGGTAGGTAATAAGATATAAATTTAATTGATTATTATGTTTCGGAAAAAGAAACCAAATGTTAATAATAACCTATGTATTGCGTTAAATTGAACTAACATTCTAATTGAATTAAGATAATATCTTGAGAAAACATATTACATGTTTTCATTCTGAAATCAAGTATAATTTTATAAAAAGAATAAATATGAATTTCAAAGCAATATTTTACGGTTGTTAAATAACGACCGTAAATGATGGGAAATTTTTTTGACATTTAATTTAACACTTAAATCCGTCGTTAAGTAGAAATAGAAGATATATTCAATTTTAAGATATTGTTAGAATTATGTAACATATAACGATAAATATTGGTTTAAAATATATTTTTATGAGTTCGATTTAGAAATTTTAATAATGAAAATGTTGACGTTCGTTTTCCAAATTCTTATTTTGCTAACTTCGTTCAAATCATTTTAAATAAACGATTAACGATAACTGATATAATGCAAATAATAAATTTCCATGTGAATGATAAAAAAAATTCAGTGTACCATTCCATTTCTATCGACAAGCTGAGCAAAACGATGTTTAATTTGTGTATTCGAACACTTGGTTTGGACTCTTAGCCGTTGAAATCAAATTTAGACATTCGGATTAGTCCGTACTAGCCTATAACATACGCGGCCAAACATAAGCATAATTCAAAATAAAATATCCCATTTTGAATTGACAAATTTTCTTTGGTAATGGGTACATGGGAACTTGGTAAACGTCTTAAATCCACACGCCCAAAATTAGAAACTAAGTAAGATTGCAATACTTGGTCTTTCTCCTTTTTTTGGAATGCGAAGGAGTAGGCCATGTTCTAATTTTTTTATTTGTTTCCGCGTACCTTACTTCGAAATATAACCACCACTTTCAATTATTTTCCCATCTAGTCACACCTAATTCCTTTTCTTCTTTTACAAAACAGCTTGCATCTCTTTCCTCCTTCAAATCTAGAAACCCACGTCCCTCCTCAAAAAGATTTTTTTTAATCATCGATGGCCATTAACCCCAGCAGTCTCCCACTTCACCGCACCCAACTGCTCCGCGCTACGACCCACCTTCGACAATGAAGGACCCCTACTTGCCTGCCTTTAACTACGACAGAAAAAAAGGGAAATCCGACCAACCTATCGCCGGCAGCCAGCACCGCCGCCTTAGATTCCCTTCTCATTTTCTACCCACCAACGCATTTGTCCGACCTTCTCCCACGCGCAGCCGCCACAGCCTCCACCTAAGCACGCCCCTAACTTCGTCCGAAGCTTGTTCGTCCTTACCCCACCGTGTTATTGCCTTAAAACAAGTCGGATCTGTTATGTTGCTTGTTTCTTCCAGCTGGATAGTTTTGTATATGTATATAAAAAAAAGGGTTTTGAATATGCCTAGAAACATGTACGCAAAATTGTATGAGGGGGATACGAGTATATCTTTATTATGAAAGGAGACACAAGTAGTGAACCAAATACGGAATCTAAAGCATATTGATTTACTATTAAAATAAATCAAATTGAAGAGGATTTGTGTCTGATCGAAAGCTTGCACAAACTCCTTTTTTGTATATGGCATTAGTTGTGTTAGTGGGTGGCCTTGTCCGCGTCGTGCTTAAGGCCATTCGTGTACTTTTCCATGTCCATGTCAGGGTGTTTGTTTGAGTATCTACTCTGGCTTATTTCATAATTCGTCGTCATCTCAACCACAAAAAGTTGAGTGTTTAACTTACGATTTATTTATTTTTATGCTAAATAAATTTATTGAATTCACGGTTGATATGTTATTATACTAGTTAGTTGATTAAACGGTCGGTTGTTGATTTAAATTAATTTGGATAATTGAGATTATTTCTAGTTGACACCTGACATTAAAATTGAATTGAAATGATTGATTATTGGTTGATTTTTTGTTGATTTATATTTGATAGTTAAACTAAATCGAATTGCATTTATCCTGTAGAATTTAAAATAAGTTAAATGAATATTTTGGTCATTTAATCGAATGTAGAAATTAGCTTTGAACTGAATTTTATTGACACATGATATTGAATCAGATTATTTTGAATTTCACAAATTAAGATTCATTTAATAAAAAATTAATTTAATATTAAATTTAAATAGTATTGATAGTCAAACACATTGATATGTAAATGTTGAATCAATAAGTTGGCTCGTATCTTGATTGTATGCTTGAATTGACTGATTATAATGAAGTTTGTTATTCGGGTTATTATCAAGATATATTCCTATTACCATATCATTGATTGTTGAAATGATGTTGGCTTTGAAGGTTTTACCATACTTAGACATGGAAACCCGTACTGAGTTGAAAGGATTTAGACACTTTTATTTCTATAATCTTAAATCAAATTATATAAATTTGACGACATAGATTTGTAACACCCCACGTCCATTAATGCCACTCACTAAGGGAATGCATTAACTTTCATGGAGCATTATATGAGTATAGAACAGAACATCACAAGATAGATATATAAAATGGTACTTAAAATTTCACAATTTATTCATTGCAGCGGAAAAGCAAAACATGTCTTGTTACAACATCAAAACCATGTGCTAAATCCAAGTACACAAATATCCATCTTGTACACAATTATTATCAGAATACATAAGAGTAAAACAATAATCCTATTCCTAGTAGCCATAATCAAAAAGAGACAAAGCTGAGCATTACTTTCAACAATTCCAAGCGCTTCCAGAAGAAAGAAATCCGAGTTAAGTTTCAGTGTTTCCTCCCTGAGAACCGGGGGGGGGGGACAGAAAAAAAAGAGGCGAAAACAAAAAGGTCAGATATAAAGCTTGGCGAGTCCAGTTACTTTTAGTATGAAAATCAGTAAAGCAATGTGGCAGAATAAACAGGATGGAAAGTATAACCATGAAATAAGGTAAAGCTGGATAACAGGATGAATATAAAGGAATGTCTAGTGCGCTTCCCAGATTTCTTACTAAATTTAATTCTCTGCACCACCTACTAGTAATTCTTAACGAAATGATCCCAACCCCGCAATTGGTATCCCTCAAGCATAACATCTAGTATGAGGTATCCACCCCATACAATCCTTGAAAGCCTACTTGCCCATAATAGATACTAGATGCCCCCACACTACCCCTAATCGATCGGCTCCCTAACTTATAGATCCTATGCGGGTCCCAGCTTAGGGTGTATCACTCCCTAAGTGGCAACCCATGGTTGCACAGCTTTATAACTACTGATGTATGGTGGCTAAATCTTCCAATGCCGGGAACACCTTGTGCACACTTAACGAACCCGTCGGAACCTGCACTACTGCACCCTCGCTCTTATTTGACCGCTTAAAATCAGCCCAGTAAGCTTGCCCCAACCCTGCCTAGCTCAGGGTTCCCGATACCTCTAAGTGGGTTACTGTATGAAAAGGGTCCCTACCGCTACTAGGCTTTTCCCCAGGGTTTATCCTAACCCAACCTATATTGGTTAAGTGTTGTCTATCCATCCAGTTGACTTAACCCGATCCACTTATCAAACCAATATGTATTATTGGTTAAGCTTGCCTTAACCCTATTCACTTTGTTCATTTAATATTGGTTAAGTTGTCATCTCATACAAATTAACTTAACCACACCCACCTAACATGTTTTAGGTATCATATTCATCTTTGATCAGCATTAATTAGTTATTAATGCACATACCTCTCACATTAAGTCGATGGCTTGTGGCTGCTGGATGTGCCGGGCGGTTCCGGGCAGACTTCTACCACAAGCTAGACTTAACCTCGTGTCTAGGCATCTTTTAATTATGCCTACGACCTCTCACATTAGACTAGCCGTTTGCGGTTGTTGGTTAGGCTGGTTGGTTCCGGGCAGGCTTCTACCACAAACGGAGTCTAACCTCATGTCTCAGCATGCTTATCTTAGCCAATTTATTTATTTGCAATTTATGCCAATTTCAGGTTAATTATGCCAATTACCCAAAATCCCCAATTTCGTATCATGCCCAAAATTTAACATTAATCATGCCCAAATCAACCCAACATATATTATGCCATATTTTCCAATGTTCCCTAGATTACCATTCGTACATTCATCTCTACGAGATTTGGCCTAGGCTCGAAAGTAGTCTGGCTATAAAAATAAAAGGGAAGGAGGAAGGGAAGAGATACAGAACAGACATAATAATAACAACACAATAGGCATAAGGATGAACTAATCATAAGGATATGATAAAACTGATAAAACTGATGATAATATCAACATGGGCATATAAGAATCATGAACCTGATATATAGGCTAAGATAGAACTGATGAGATTAGATCTTATTATCATGTTTAATTTCCAACTCCAATTTACGCCATGTCAGAATTGCTTTTGTATTATTCAATCTAAAAATAATCAACGGACTCACTGAGATTGGATTTAGGTAGAGAATTGATCTGAATTCTGAATTCTGAATTTGATTAGCTAAACTGCTGTTATAGAATTTGATTTTTATCTTCCAATTTGAATACTCCTATTCTGATTTGCTTTGGAGAAGAGAAGAGATGCTAGTTTTAAGTTAGATTAGGGAAGCATGGAGGCGCCATGGATTAGTGTAATGAAATTAGGGTTAGGTCTAGGTGTGTTTTTATAGATGTATTAGGTGAATTAGGGCATTTATATTGGATTAGAGATCATCAAAACCACGCAGCTCAAAAGACACGTCTTCCAGCCAATCCCCAAAGGACACATCATCAGAGAACTCTCCAGAATTCTGTGCAGATTTTGCCTCGGCATGGGCGCACTTCCAAAGTGCGCCAGTGCATTTTTGTTCTGGCGAACTTCACAAGTGCGCCAGTTATCCCAGCCTGTTTTCTGATTTTTCCGCCGAACATCTATCATCCATAACTTCCTCATACGTTATCCGTTTTATGCAAACTTAGACTCTATATCAAGCAGAATTCTGAGACGAACATAATGGTGTAACCCATTTTACATAATTCTTCTTTTAAAAATTAATTATTCTTTAATTATCTCTTATGTCATGTTTCAAAATTACGGGGTGTTACATTCTCCCCTCCTTAAAGGATTTCGTCCCCGAAATCTTCAAGTTAAGAATGTATCCTACCACTCAATCATCCATCTACTCATCCATCATCCACAAGCATCCATTGTCCTTAAAAGATTTCTAATTCTATATGAACATATGCAAAAGTGTGTGTATATGTTCCTTATCTAATGCAAACATCAGGCGGTCTACTGATTCAGTTAACCTCCCTAATGCAAAACATGATAGTGCCATGCGTCCATTATGTATGCAAAAGAATCCTAATGATACATATCATTTCTATATGAGCGCACAACCATTCATTCAAATGCAGCATCCATATGATAACACATTCAATATACATCCATTAATTTAAATATGCACACTCATTCATATGCAATATGAAAGTAATTGAGCTGATCTAGTTCCTAATGTGTGTGTAAATGCATCCACGAGCAACCACTAGCAGACACTTACATCCACTTGCATCCACCCAAACATAACATGTCTCAAACACATGTTTACAACCAAAGGATTTTCTACCTAAAGATCAAAGATATAATCGAGAGGATACACTAAACGATAGAACAAGTATAAACAAAGCGGTAGAAAAATGAGAAGTCAAGAACATACCCTCAAAAAGGAAAGGGTATGACACGCGTATCTTGTCTTTAGTCTCCCAAGTCGCGTCTCCTTGATCATCTCCCCATTGGACTTTAACCAACTTGACCTCTCGGTTGCGTAACTTCTTGACCTCCTATCGAAGGATGCATGTCTGAACTCGTCTAACCGTGGCATCTTGCTTTACTTCCATTTCTCTAAGCATGCTTGGCTCTAATACTTCCACAGTAACGTGTAAACACTTCCTCAAATTCGACACATGAAATACGTTATGAACACCACTAAGCTTCTTAGGCAACTTCCCTTTGTAGGCCATCTGTCCAATTCGCTCTGTAATGAGGAATGGCCCTACGAACCTTGGTGCCAATTTCCCTACAGACCCAAAATGAACCACATTCCTCAACGGTGATACTTTAATAAAGACCATGTCTCCAACATTGAACTCAAGATCGGTCTTTCTCTTATCAGCATATGACTTTTGCCAGTCCTGTTCCGTCTTCATGCATCTTCGAATCAAGTCTATCTTCTCTGAAGTTTCCCTAATCATCTCGGGCCCAAGAAAAATCTTATCCGTAGATTCCCACCAACAAGTAAGTGATCGACAAGGTCATCCATATAAAGCTTCAAAATGTGCCATGCCAATACTAGTCTGATAGCTTTTGTTGTAGGCGAACTCTACTAATGGAAGATGTTCCTCACATGTCCCTCCGTAGTCCAAGATGCATAATCTCAAAAGATCTACTAGAATCTGATTCACTCTTTCTATTTGGCCATCCGTCTGAGGGTGATAAGCGGTACTCAAACACAATTGCGTTCCTACCGCCTCTTGCAAGCTCTTCCAAAATTCACTAGTGAAAATGGGATCTCGATCGCTCATAATACTAGGTACGTCGTGTAAACAAACTATCTCTCGGAGATAAATAGATGGTAACCATGTCGCTGTTCTTTTATTCTTAACGGGAATGAAATGGGCACACTTGGTGAGTCTATCTACAACTACTGTAATGACCCGGACTCTTAGGGGTTAATTTTAAATATTTAATATGGATTTAAATATTTAATTAAGTAAATAAATCAATTTTTATAGGGGGTTATCGATTTAAAAATCAATTTCAATTTAATATTGAAAATATCAAATTACCAGAATAAGAAAATGGATTTAGTTGAATTCAAATTTTTATTTGAATTAAAAACAGTTCAAATAAGTAATAGGAAATTTAGTTTGAATTTATAACGATAATGATATTTATTCATTTATCGAAGAAATAAATGGTTTTGAATTTAATTTAAATCAATTTAAATAAATTTCTTCCACAGACGATCAAATCAGACTTCGTGACCTATCCCAGTGTGTGCGGAATAAGAGTATTACCCTAGAATTGAAAGTTGTTAGGTTCAGAAAGGAGTTAGGGATCAAGGGTTATTTGAATTAAAGGTCACCGGATCAACAAAATAAAAATAAAATAAAAACTAGTGGACAGAAAACAGAAGTGTGCCTTATTCTAGGCCATAAGAAGAAGCAAACGTGGCTACTGCCTTATTCAATCAAATGGAAACCGGGTGGCCTTTATTTTTGTCCATCCATTCAGCTATAAAAATCAAAGCCTCAAAAAAGAAAAAAAATAGTCGGCCTCCTTCACAAATGGAAATCGAAAGCTTCAATTCATTCAAAACCAAAGGACCGACACCCATTCACTTTTGCAAATCGAAATCGTGCCATTATGTCCCTTCCTCTGAAATCGATTTTCGAATTAGAAAAGGAGAGAAAATAAATCGTGAATCATGATTTAAGGTTCACGAGTGAGTTGGAGTCGTCACAACATTGATCGAGGTCGCGACTGAGGGGGTGCGAGGTTCAGTGTGCGATCGATTAGCAGGTGGGCTTGGTGAAATATGAGGCGATGATGGATTCAAAAGAGATCGCCGTGGGTTTGTTCGAAGGCTGCTAGGGGGATTTCGACCTGTGTGAAGTATGCGATTTAAGTGGAGTTCAGATCTTTGTCTGATATCGATCTGAGATGCTGGAGTTTTTGCGTTGTACTGAAGGTGCGTGGGTTTTCAGTAGCAAGTCGCGACAGCCATGAGGCGATGAGTGGTTGTGTGGTAATGGTTGCGATGTCCAGATGTTCGGTGGTGAGGTACGGATGATGAACGGAACTGAGCGACAGTGGGGTAAGTATTGGCAGATGATGTCGAGTGATGATCTCGGGGATGATAGCGATGAAGGCTGTTTGATGTAGGAGGAAGTTTTTCTTGATTAAGGTACAAGGTAGACGACTCGAGTAAATTCATAGCCGAGACGTTATGGAAATTTGAATGGATATTCGACAAAAGATAATACGGTGAGTAAATCTCACTCTGTTTTATTTAGAATTTATTTTTATCAGTTAAAAATAATTGTTTTGTTGATTGTTGGATGCTTTAAATATTTATTTATTGCTGTTAAAATATATATATAGTTATTTAGGATTGGTTGACTATTATATATATATATATTGGGTTGATGATTGGTTGGATTCCCGCAGTCTCATTAGCGGATGCCCTCAGTTTCATAGCGGATGATTACCCTATACGCCCCACGCTATGATTAGTGGATGACCTTCTATACCGCGATATCCTGCCTCGAAGCAGGATGGGTATTACTATGTTGACTAACGTCTGTGGATGCAGGAAAACAGGTTGGAGAAATCCAACTGGATTCCTCAAAAATATATTATCTGTTGTTGTTTGTTTGATTTCATATATATTCATATATGATGTGTTAAAAATCAAATGATTGAATAATTGGTTGATTTGATTGTTTAAAATATCCCTGGGCTTGAATATTGATTCATAAAAATATCGGAAAGGGTATTTGATATTTAAAAGGGAAATTCTATTTTTATAAATAGAATTTGAATTTTTAAATGAACTATAGAAAACATTAACTTGTTTTGAATATATATGAACGAGTATCGAATTTATAAAGTTGTTTATAAATGAAAAGGATGGAATTTGAATCGAATTTATAAAGTTGTTTATAAATGAAAAGGATGGAATTTGAATCGAATTTATAAAGTTGTTTATAAATGGAAAGATGGTATTTGAATTGAAGTTATAAACGTTGTTTATAAAAAAATGCCGAGAATTCAAATGGACTTTGAATATAAGGAATTGAAATAGAATTCGAATAATAGAATTCAAATGGAGTTTAACTATAGAATTTGAACATAGTATTTCAAATGGAATTTGAATATAGAAATTCAAATGGACTTAAAACTATAGATTTGAATATAGAAATTCAAATAGACTTTTAACAATAGAATTTGAATAGATTTGAATATAGAATTCAAATGGAGTTTAACTATAGAATTTGAATATAGAATTCAAATGAAGTTTAAATATAGGGATGCAAATAGAATTCAAATGAAGTTTAAATATAGGGATTCAAATAGAATTGATTTGGAATTTGAATAAGAAGTCGATAAGGAAACGAGAGTATGAGTATAATTAGAATTTGTTAATATGCAGTTTAAATATATTTGAAACATGTCATGTTCAAATATGAAGGTGAAATAGACTAAAAAGTTAAGCAACAGATTTAGTTAACAAATTTAGTTAAAAACGATTGGGATAGTTAAAATAGATTGGACAGGTATAAAGATACAGGAGACAGGTTTGGAATAAAGTATAGAAGTGAAATAAATAGAATGCCCGACAAAAAGGTACGTATTTAATTTCCATATGAGATTTTATGCGCCGTATCGGCTAGCCGCTTGGCTTTTTCTTTTTCTTTTTGAGATGAGATGGACCGGGAAAGCTATTTGAAATTTCCCGATGCTCCCGGTACAAGGGAGGTTATGGCGAATTTTTCCGGGAATTTAAGGAGATAGAATATTTTTAAGATAATTTGATAGTTAGAAATCAACATATCAAATTATATAGAAGTCGATAAGGAAACGAACTTAGAAATAGAATAGTAAAATTATAAAGGAAAGTATAAGAATAAAATCTCGTAGGAATAGAAAGAGAAAATGTATATGTGTTTAAAGGTGAATAATCAGTTATATGGTATTGATTATTCGAGTAAGTAGTCTCGTCTGTTTTGACGTTAAATGTTATTCAGTCAAGGTCTGAGAGGTAATTATAACCCAACTTGGTTGATTTCATGATATACCGATAAGTAGCAAGATTCAGGCTCGAAGATCAATGTGGAATAAGAATTAGTTAAATACTGTATTTGGGTTGTCGTAACGATGTTTTACACAACATCTGTTTTAACCCAAATATGTGCAAAGCTTGGAAATAGAAAAATGAATATTTCCTAGTATAGAAAATAAAGAAGGCGATATTCGGAAATGTTTTCCAAATAACGTAAAAGGCCAATATGGTTATTGAAAATATTTGGTTAACAAATATTGATAAAGAAATAGAGAAGCAATTTAATTAATGGAATATTAATTAAAGGTTCAGTGATTGTTGGATGTTTGGATGAACACTTGTTTTATTCGATAGTTAAATCATCGACTATCGAAACACTTGTTTTTATTCGATAGTTAAATCACAGACTATCGAAGTTTTGACCATCGTTGTCAATATGGAGAGACCGGTTGGATTATTATCCGAAGAACCACTCCATATCGGCAGTAGCGTGCGAATCAGATTATATAAAGATAATCGAAGACGGAGTAGAGTGCAAGGACTTTTTCTATTAATAGAAATTGTGCCTTCGGTTCATCCTGTTCCTGGGTGACTTGTATGGATGAATGTCTGACAGAGTATTTCCAGAAAGGTCACGTACATTGATTTCTTCAACCGTACCAAGAGGGGAAGCGGAGAAGGAAACTTCTTTTAGCTAACACGTAATGTACTGTTGAGGACGTCAATCGGTGATTTGATGGATTTGACGTTGTGACATTCGAAGTGAATATGGCGTGATGATAAAGCGTAGCTTCTAGCCTCATCAACCGGTAAATGACAGAAATCGGGCAGGCAACATGGCTATGTAGGTCGCACCTATTAGGGTGTATAATCACCTGATCTAGAGTTTCATTTACTTCTAAAAATCTATTGTCGATGCTGGCCCATTCGGGAAACGGTTGCTGATCCCAATCGTTGGTGATATACATTCGATACACTCAAGCGAAATGAGTGGTCGGTCATGTGTGGCTGAGTTGCAAGATGTTCTTGTTGAACTCGGTGTATTCTCCTCTAGAGATATACCAGCGAAAGGTGATTCCATACCTTGTCATAGTTGGAAATCCATTACCCAATACGTGCTTGCGATTTTGATTGTATATATATGTGGAACGTGAGATGCAAACGTTCCACTAGATTGTTATTTAATTGATTTAGACATTATTATAATATCAAAAGAGTTTGATATAAAGTTGAATCAAGTGTTTGGATTTTCATAAGGGAAAAACCCGTTCCGTGTTATGCGGCGTGGTCTTATGAGATATCATTTAGTTTTCTGAAACTGTTTTAAACTGTTTACTCATACCAGTCCCATGACTGACCCGGAGTTTATTTGTTTTGTTCTACCTAAACTCTTGGGTGCCTAAATTTGTACGGGCAGTCAAGTAGTTCAGGATTTTTCAGATATATCTAAAGGAGCTTGGAGCAGGAGGCTTCAGCGTCATCTAGTTATAGTGTTGTTCCGCTATGTTGTAAGTATTGTACTCTGATAAGTGTATGTTATACAATTGAGATTTTGTATTTCAAAGATATTATATATTATATTTTGTTCCGCTGCGATGTGAGATTCTGTGTTGTTATTTCTGTTCTTCTTCTACCTCTTTCTTCTAAAAAAAATGTTTCGTATTTTCGTGATATTTGGGTTGGACGTATGATGTATATAGTCAACTCTGATGTTATGTAAATGCGGGTCGTTACAGTTGGTATCAGAGCTTAGGTTGAGCGAATACCTAGGCTGTGTGGAAATGTGCTCATTAGAGATAGGATCAGTAGTATCCTAGAATGAGTTGAGTGTATATATATACGAGAGAGCGTACTTGTTATTTGATATAAAAACTGTTTTATATTGTGTTGACTAGTCTGTTGAGTGGATTATAAATTTTGGTCGAATCGTGGGACGCCATGATGTCGATAGGATTTTATAAACACTTGAACAGGAGATTGGACACGATATTGTTTTTAAATGGTTGAGTTGATTGTTAGGATTATAATCGAATTAGATTATAAAACAAAAATAGTTATATATAACCAAGTGGAATTGGTATATGAAATCAAATACAAATGTGATAAATTGAAATTGAATTCCAACCAGAATTCAGAATTTAAAATCCTGGGAGTTTGGAAAATATTTTCTAAATGGATTTTGAAAGAAATATAGTACTGAACTCATTCAGTAGCTGGGAAATAATTCTGATAATGGTCGCAACATCATCAGTGTTCATTTTCGAGTTTCTAAGTGATGAATTGCTGCCTTAGAAAATTTTGATGGAAATTTGTTTGAAGGGAAAAAACAAGTTGTTTGAAAATTCAAATATTTTGAATTTGGGATAGGTATAAATATATGTATATATTTATATAACTTCAAAGGAATTTTGAAATGTGAAATGGGAATATAGATTTCAAATAGAAGTAAAATAAAGGAATTTGAATATATATATAATTCAAATAGAAGTGAAATAGAATTTGAATTCAAAGGAATTCAAATGAGTTTGAATAAAGGAAAAATTCAAATAGAAATTGTATAAGAAAGATTGAAATGGAATTTGAATTCAAAAGGAATTCAAAGGAATTCAAATAGAAATATATGGCTTTGTTGTTGTTGTTGTTGAATTTGAATTCAAAGGAATTCAAATGGATTTGAATAAAGAAAATTCAAATAGAGATTTGAATATTAGAATCCAAATGGAGAATGGTTAAATAGAATTCAAAGAAAACAAAAGGAGTTAAAATAGAATTTAAATTCAAAGGATTTCAAAATGGAATTTGAATAAGGAATTTAAAATAGAAATTGGATAAAGGATTTTAAATGGAATTTGAAAAGAAGGGATTTGAAATGGGTTTTGAATAAAGAAAATTCAAATAGAAATTGAAGATAAGAAATTCAAATAGAATCTGAAGATAAGGAAATTGAATTAGAATTTGAATCGAAGAAAATTCAAATAGAAATTGAATAGAAGGAAATTCAAATGGAATTTGAATATTGTAAATATATAGAATTTCAAATAGTAGTGAAATAAATCGGGAATATTATGAAATGGATTTGATATATATTAAAAATATATCAGAATGGAGTTGAATTTATTATAAACAAAGTTAAAACGTTTATATTTATAAATATAATTAAAACGAGCTCGCCGTAGCGCGGTAGTTCGTAAATTGGCGATTCGAACTTCAATTTAGTATACAGAACTCGATTGAAGTCGGAATTCTTTGAAACAAGAATCGTCGGGACCGGTTGAACGATAGTTTTCTAATGAAAGAGAAAAATCTGGATTTCGTCGTATAGATTTTGAGTTATGTCAAAATCAAATTTTTAGAAAAGCAGCGCCAGAACCATTATAAAACCATAACGGTTTAATTAAATGAATAAAGGGATTTATAGGAAATAAAATTCGAATTGGCATTAGAAAAATCCAGATTGGAGATATAAAATAAATATGAACTCCAGTGAAGTAAGTGAAATGATTTTTTAAGACAAAAATCATATTTTAAATGGTTAAATAGAATTAACTAAATTGGAGAATAAATAATTAAAGGAAATTTGAGTCGAAATTGGGTTTTTGATAAGTGAAAGAGATTGAGAATTTATATTCGAAATCGAATATATAACTTGAGTTGAAAATATAATTAGATTAGTTTATAATTAAGTTGACATATATTTGAACAAGTTATATTCAAATAAAAAAAGGGTGAAATAGGCAAAACGGTTAATTAGCACTAGTTAATGGGAATTTGAATGATTAGAACTAAATTTAACTTAAGTAAGTTAAATGGATCGAAACGAATAAATTGAGTAAAATCACTGTGAATGAAATATGAATTGGGTTGGAATAAAGGAAAAACCAAAAGAGTTGAAAAGGAAATATATTTGTAACACAAATACAAAGGATGTTATGTGCAAACAAATAAAAGGAGAACTATTTGTAAAAACATTTGCAAATAAAATTTGAACAGGAAATATTTATAAAACATTTACAATTAGATAGAATGGAAATATTTATTTATAGAAATAAATAGATTGTTATAAATGAGATATTTATTGGTTAAATAAATAAAATTTAATCAAAGGAATATTTAAAAGTTGAATAGAAAATGGAAATCTGTTTTTAACAGATAGATAGAAAAGATTAATTTATAAATAACAGTTTATAAATTAAATTAAATATTTATCATTCGATAAATGGAATATATAAGTCTGGACTTATATAGAGAAGAGATATTGGTTTTTAACACCGATAGTTTTAAATAGAAGGGGTACACAACACTTGTATAAGTGAAGTACCATTATTAAAGAGAACATTTATAAAGTGAAGAACCATTACTAAAAGTAAATCTTTATAAATGAATAAACATTTTCCAGTAGGAGTTATTCGAATAGGAGAAGTCGATTAGAGTTAGAATAAATTGATATGAGTAAGAATTAACCAGTTAGAGTTAATCAGTTAGGGTTAATCCGTAGAGTAAATTGAATATTAGTTATTCAATTAGAATTTATCGAATATTTGTTAGTAAGAGTTAACCAGATAGAGTTAATTGGACATAGTTAATCGAATTAGGATTTAATTGAATGTTAGTTATTCAATTAAAGTTGATCGAATATAGTTATTGAGATAGAGTTAGCCAAATATAGTTACTCAGGATATGTTACCATTTCGTACGACTGCTAGCGTAATTCGTAGGGCTGCAGATAGCCTAGGGCGGTCGGATGTTTCCTGGGGGAATCAGGCGTAACCATTGTGATCGTTGCGATCTAGCGTCAAGCGAATGGAGTTAAATCAAATACGAGTTATTCGAATAGAATCAAAGTGAGTTGTAGAATATTGGTTATTCGAAGGAGTTATCGAATTTAGTTATTCGATGGAGTTAATCGAAAAGAGTTAAATCCAATAGAGTTAATTGATAAGAGTAAATTGAATAGAGAAAATCGAATGTAGTTTATTCGAAGAAAGGTTTTCGAATCTAGTTATTTGATAGAGAGATTATCGAATATAGTTATTCGAAGGGAGGAGTTGTCGAATAGGGATCTATTCGAAAGAGAGTTATGCAAGGAAATTTGAAATGTTGAATATCAACATAAATAAGTTCTGAAAGTTAATGGGTTTGTAGCACTTTTTCTACCTTAGCAATTTCGAGGACGAAATTATTTTAAGTGGGGAAGATTGTAATGACCCGGACTCTTAGGGGTTAATTTTAAATATTTAATATGGATTTAAATATTTAATTAAGTAAATAAATCAATTTTTATAGGGGGTTATCGATTTAAAAATCAATTTCAATTTAATATTGAAAATATCAAATTACCAGAATAAGAAAATGGATTTAGTTGAATTCAAATTTTTATTTGAATTAAAAACAGTTCAAATAAGTAATAGGAAATTTAGTTTGAATTTATAACGATAATGATATTTATTCATTTATCGAAGAAATAAATGGTTTTGAATTTAATTTAAATCAATTTAAATAAATTTCTTCCACAGACGATCAAATCAGACTTCGTGACCTATCCCAGTGTGTGCGGAATAAGAGTATTACCCTAGAATTGAAAGTTGTTAGGTTCAGAAAGGAGTTAGGGATCAAGGGTTATTTGAATTAAAGGTCACCGGATCAACAAAATAAAAATAAAATAAAAACTAGTGGACAGAAAACAGAAGTGTGCCTTATTCTAGGCCATAAGAAGAAGCAAACGTGGCTACTGCCTTATTCAATCAAATGGAAACCGGGTGGCCTTTATTTTTGTCCATCCATTCAGCTATAAAAATCAAAGCCTCAGAAAAGAAAAAAAATAGTCGGCCTCCTTCACAAATGGAAATCGAAAGCTTCAATTCATTCAAAACCAAAGGACCGACACCCATTCACTTTTGCAAATCGAAATCGTGCCATTATGTCCCTTCCTCTGAAATCGATTTTCGAATTAGAAAAGGAGAGAAAATAAATCGTGAATCATGATTTAAGGTTCACGAGTGAGTTGGAGTCGTCACAACATTGATCGAGGTCGCGACTGAGGGGGTGCGAGGTTCAGTGTGCGATCGATTAGCAGGTGGGCTTGGTGAAATATGAGGCGATGATGGATTCAAAAGAGATCGCCGTGGGTTTGTTCGAAGGCTGCTAGGGGGATTTCGACCTGTGTGAAGTATGCGATTTAAGTGGAGTTCAGATCTTTGTCTGATATCGATCTGAGATGCTGGAGTTTTTGCGTTGTACTGAAGGTGCGTGGGTTTTCAGTAGCAAGTCGCGACAGCCATGAGGCGATGAGTGGTTGTGTGGTAATGGTTGCGATGTCCAGATGTTCGGTGGTGAGGTACGGATGATGAACGGAACTGAGCGACAGTGGGGTAAGTATTGGCAGATGATGTCGAGTGATGATCTCGGGGATGATAGCGATGAAGGCTGTTTGATGTAGGAGGAAGTTTTTCTTGATTAAGGTACAAGGTAGACGACTCGAGTAAATTCATAGCCGAGACGTTATGGAAATTTGAATGGATATTCGACAAAAGATAATACGGTGAGTAAATCTCACTCTGTTTTATTTAGAATTTATTTTTATCAGTTAAAAATAATTGTTTTGTTGATTGTTGGATGCTTTAAATATTTATTTATTGCTGTTAAAATATATATATAGTTATTTAGGATTGGTTGACTATTATATATATATATATTGGGTTGATGATTGGTTGGATTCCCGCAGTCTCATTAGCGGATGCCCTCAGTTTCATAGCGGATGATTACCCTATACGCCCCACGCTATGATTAGTGGATGACCTTCTATACCGCGATATCCTGCCTCGAAGCAGGATGGGTATTACTATGTTGACTAACGTCTGTGGATGCAGGAAAACAGGTTGGAGAAATCCAACTGGATTCCTCAAAAATATATTATCTGTTGTTGTTTGTTTGATTTCATATATATTCATATATGATGTGTTAAAAATCAAATGATTGAATAATTGGTTGATTTGATTGTTTAAAATATCCCTGGGCTTGAATATTGATTCATAAAAATATCGGAAAGGGTATTTGATATTTAAAAGGGAAATTCTATTTTTATAAATAGAATTTGAATTTTTAAATGAACTATAGAAAACATTAACTTGTTTTGAATATATATGAACGAGTATCGAATTTATAAAGTTGTTTATAAATGAAAAGGATGGAATTTGAATCGAATTTATAAAGTTGTTTATAAATGAAAAGGATGGAATTTGAATCGAATTTATAAAGTTGTTTATAAATGGAAAGATGGGATTTGAATTGAAGTTATAAACGTTGTTTATAAAAAAATGCCGAGAATTCAAATGGACTTTGAATATAAGGAATTGAAATAGAATTCGAATAATAGAATTCAAATGGAGTTTAACTATAGAATTTGAACATAGTATTTCAAATGGAATTTGAATATAGAAATTCAAATGGACTTAAAACTATAGATTTGAATATAGAAATTCAAATAGACTTTTAACAATAGAATTTGAATAGATTTGAATATAGAATTCAAATGGAGTTTAACTATAGAATTTGAATATAGAATTCAAATGAAGTTTAAATATAGGGATGCAAATAGAATTCAAATGAAGTTTAAATATAGGGATTCAAATAGAATTGATTTGGAATTTGAATAAGAAGTCGATAAGGAAACGAGAGTATGAGTATAATTAGAATTTGTTAATATGCAGTTTAAATATATTTGAAACATGTCATGTTCAAATATGAAGGTGAAATAGACTAAAAAGTTAAGCAACAGATTTAGTTAACAAATTTAGTTAAAAACGATTGGGATAGTTAAAATAGATTGGACAGGTATAAAGATACAGGAGACAGGTTTGGAATAAAGTATAGAAGTGAAATAAATAGAATGCCCGACAAAAAGGTACGTATTTAATTTCCATATGAGATTTTATGCGCCGTATCGGCTAGCCGCTTGGCTTTTTCTTTTTCTTTTTGAGATGAGATGGACCGGGAAAGCTATTTGAAATTTCCCGATGCTCCCGGTACAAGGGAGGTTATGGCGAATTTTTCCGGGAATTTAAGGAGATAGAATATTTTTAAGATAATTTGATAGTTAGAAATCAACATATCAAATTATATAGAAGTCGATAAGGAAACGAACTTAGAAATAGAATAGTAAAATTATAAAGGAAAGTATAAGAATAAAATCTCGTAGGAATAGAAAGAGAAAATGTATATGTGTTTAAAGGTGAATAATCAGTTATATGGTATTGATTATTCGAGTAAGTAGTCTCGTCTGTTTTGACGTTAAATGTTATTCAGTCAAGGTCTGAGAGGTAATTATAACCCAACTTGGTTGATTTCATGATATACCGATAAGTAGCAAGATTCAGGCTCGAAGATCAATGTGGAATAAGAATTAGTTAAATACTGTATTTGGGTTGTCGTAACGATGTTTTACACAACATCTGTTTTAACCCAAATATGTGCAAAGCTTGGAAATAGAAAAATGAATATTTCCTAGTATAGAAAATAAAGAAGGCGATATTCGGAAATGTTTTCCAAATAACGTAAAAGGCCAATATGGTTATTGAAAATATTTGGTTAACAAATATTGATAAAGAAATAGAGAAGCAATTTAATTAATGGAATATTAATTAAAGGTTCAGTGATTGTTGGATGTTTGGATGAACACTTGTTTTATTCGATAGTTAAATCATCGACTATCGAAACACTTGTTTTTATTCGATAGTTAAATCACAGACTATCGAAGTTTTGACCATCGTTGTCAATATGGAGAGACCGGTTGGATTATTATCCGAAGAACCACTCCATATCGGCAGTAGCGTGCGAATCAGATTATATAAAGATAATCGAAGACGGAGTAGAGTGCAAGGACTTTTTCTATTAATAGAAATTGTGCCTTCGGTTCATCCTGTTCCTGGGTGACTTGTATGGATGAATGTCTGACAGAGTATTTCCAGAAAGGTCACGTACATTGATTTCTTCAACCGTACCAAGAGGGGAAGCGGAGAAGGAAACTTCTTTTAGCTAACACGTAATGTACTGTTGAGGACGTCAATCGGTGATTTGATGGATTTGACGTTGTGACATTCGAAGTGAATATGGCGTGATGATAAAGCGTAGCTTCTAGCCTCATCAACCGGTAAATGACAGAAATCGGGCAGGCAACATGGCTATGTAGGTCGCACCTATTAGGGTGTATAATCACCTGATCTAGAGTTTCATTTACTTCTAAAAATCTATTGTCGATGCTGGCCCATTCGGGAAACGGTTGCTGATCCCAATCGTTGGTGATATACATTCGATACACTCAAGCGAAATGAGTGGTCGGTCATGTGTGGCTGAGTTGCAAGATGTTCTTGTTGAACTCGGTGTATTCTCCTCTAGAGATATACCAGCGAAAGGTGATTCCATACCTTGTCATAGTTGGAAATCCATTACCCAATACGTGCTTGCGATTTTGATTGTATATATATGTGGAACGTGAGATGCAAACGTTCCACTAGATTGTTATTTAATTGATTTAGACATTATTATAATATCAAAAGAGTTTGATATAAAGTTGAATCAAGTGTTTGGATTTTCATAAGGGAAAAACCCGTTCCGTGTTATGCGGCGTGGTCTTATGAGATATCATTTAGTTTTCTGAAACTGTTTTAAACTGTTTACTCATACCAGTCCCATGACTGACCCGGAGTTTATTTGTTTTGTTCTACCTAAACTCTTGGGTGCCTAAATTTGTACGGGCAGTCAAGTAGTTCAGGATTTTTCAGATATATCTAAAGGAGCTTGGAGCAGGAGGCTTCAGCGTCATCTAGTTATAGTGTTGTTCCGCTATGTTGTAAGTATTGTACTCTGATAAGTGTATGTTATACAATTGAGATTTTGTATTTCAAAGATATTATATATTATATTTTGTTCCGCTGCGATGTGAGATTCTGTGTTGTTATTTCTGTTCTTCTTCTACCTCTTTCTTCTAAAAAAAAATGTTTCGTATTTTCGTGATATTTGGGTTGGACGTATGATGTATATAGTCAACTCTGATGTTATGGAAATGCGGGTCGTTACAACTATCAAATCCCCACATTACCCTTCCTTGACCTCGGCAACCCGTCAACGAAATCCATGGAAGCACTTTCCCATTTCTACTATGGAACCTCTAAAGGGTGAAGCAAACCACCAGGCTACTTTTGCTCAGCCTTGACTTGCTGGCACACTAAGCATCTAGAAACGAACTTAGTCGCATCCTTCTTCATGCCGGCTCGAAAGAAAACTCGCTTCATGTCCCTATACATCTTGTCTCCACCGGGATGTATGGTCAGCTTAGAACGATGTGCTTCTTCAACGATTGTTCTCCTCAAACCCTCGTCTCGTGATACACAAAGTCTCCCATCTCTACGCAACCAACCTTTGTCATCGATAGTATACCTACTAAGATGGCTTGAAGACTCCCCTCTTACGAGCTTGTCTACTATCTCTATCAACTGCGGGTCATCTCGTTGTGCCGCACCTGTCTGTCCCAAAAGCGTAGGTCACACCTCTAGTGATGCTAACAAATCGGGTACATAATCGATAGAGGGTCTAAAGTCAAAGGTATATATGTACTCCAAACTCCGCCGCTCTACGAACAAAGGACTCAAAGTTAGTCTCTTTCTATTTAAGGCGTCAGCTACAACGTTACCCTTGCTTGGGATATATGCAGTCTCAAAATCGTAGGATGCTAAGAACTCCATCCACATCTGTTGCCTTAAGTTTAAATCTTTTTGGGAGAACAAGTACTTTAGTGATTTATGGTCTGTGTACAACTCAAACCTCTCACCAAGCAAATAGTGACACCAAGGATTAAGCGCAAAAACTATGGCAGCTAACTCTAAGTCGTGGGTAGGATAATTCTTCTCATGGGCCTTTAACTGCCTTCCACCATAGCATATCACCCTTCCCTCTTGCATCAAAAGTGCGCCAAGCCCTATCCCGCAAGCATCAGTATACACTGTGAACGGTTTACTCTCATCCGGAAAAACTAAAACTGGAGTTGTCGTCAATGCTCTCTTCAAACGTTGGAAAGCATCGTCACAGTCAACATCCCAAGAAAAGGACAAATTCTTTTTCGTCAACTGTGTAAGTGGGGCTGATATCTTTGCAAAGTCTTTGATGAACTTTCTGTAATAGCCCACCAACCCGAGAAAACTTCTTACTTCTGCAGCGTTCTTAGGATTCTTCCAATCTTGGATTGCTACCACCTTCGCGGGATCCACTGCTATCCCTTACTTAGAGACCACGTGCCCTAAGAACCTCACCTCCTTCCTCCAAAAATGACATTTGGAGAACTTAAGTTTGAGTTGATGTGCTCAAAGGGTCTCTAAGACTTCCCTAAGATGTAGAGCATGCTCTTCCTCGCTTTTAGAGAATATCAAGATATCATCCACAAAGATTACCACGAACATGTTTAGAAACTCCCTAAACACCCTACTCATCAAGTCTACGAAATATGCGGGTGCATTCATCAAACAAAAGGCATAACGAGCCATTCGAAGAAACCATCGGGACCTAAAAGCAATCTTATTTATACTATCCTCAACCACCCTCAACTGATGGAATCCTATAGCTAAGTCCAACTGCAAGAAAACTGAAGCACCAACCAATTGATCGAACAAATCATCTATCCCCGAATATGGGTGTCTGTTCTTCTTCGTGAGCTTATTCAGCTCCCTATAGTCCACGCACAATCTAAGCGAACCATCAGCCTTCATGGCAAAAACAACAGAAGCACCCCACTACGAGATACTTCTCCTTATGAATCCTTTCTCAAGCAACTCTTTTACTTGTTTACTAAGCTCCCTCCTTTCTCTTGGAGCCATGTGGTGCACAGGCAATGCAACTGGCTTTGCATTGACCACCAAATATATAAGGAAATCTATCTCGCGTTTTGGAGGTAAGCCCCTAACCTCCCCCAAAGACATCTGCATACTCATGGACTACTCGAACAGATTGCAAATCATCAATAAATGTGTCAAGAGATTCTAGGCAGCTAAGCATAACAAAACCTTTAGGATCAGAAGAAATATCGAGAGTATTACCCAAACTAGTCAACAGTCTAACTACCTTCTTTTCACAGTCAAGAATGGCACCATACTTGGTTAGCCAATCCATTCCTAGAATCAACCCATAGCCCGTGAAACCAAGCACATAGGCGTTGCATTCGAACTCAACGCCATACACATATATTCTTAAATCCCGACATAACATAGAAAGATAAGTCGTACCCCCAATAGGATTTGAGACAATGACGGGATCCACTACTATACTAGTATCTAGGTGCAGAGACTCAACAACAGAAGCAGATACAAAAAAGAATGTGAAGTGCCAGAATCAAACAAAGTACGTACAGGATGATCGAAGAGGAAAATCAAACTTTCAACAGAAATGTTTCTACCTCTCTCTTGCGTAGCTGCCATGAGAGCATGAACCTGCCCTCCAGAAGTAGATCATGTCCTCTGTCCTTTCCCTTGTCCTTGCCTCCTTGGGCAGTCCTTAATCATATATCCTGCCTTACCACATTGGAAGCAGCCAGTCTTTTTCGCCCTCTTCTTTCTACAATCTTTAGCTATATGACCTGGTATACCACAGAAATGGCACTTCCTTTAATCTCGGGGTTTCCCACTCTTCTTAGGATCCACTTTATTATCTTGTGCCTTATCTACCTTAGCACCTTTCTCCTCTTCATGCATCAGCGCCATGTCAACAAGTTTCTCGAAAGTAGCCCCTATAGGAATGTGGGACATAGCCAACCCGTGTAATGGTTCATTCATACCCTTGGCAAATCTCAAAGCCTTCTTATGTGGTGTATTAATTAATTCCATACCAAATCTTGCTAACTAGTTAAACTTGTTGACGTACTACTTCACAGATAAATTCCCTTGTTTCAAAGCCAAGAACCTCTCCACATATAAACTCTCCTCCGCTTGTGAAATAAATTTCAACTCAACTGGACATCCTCCATTAGTTACTTCCCACCAAAAGGAAACTTCATCCTTCATCAACCAAGCAGCTAGCTGAACTTTCCTTCCATCATCTATCTCAAAGATACCAAACAAGTCCTCCACTTCCTTAAGCCAATTCCAAGCCTCAACAAATGTCTCAGTCCTATGAAACGGTTTTCCGCCAACCGCACGGAAGTCTTTGCATATCCTAGAAAAAGCGTCTACACGGGAAGGAGGAGGAGAGGCTGCAGATGGGGGAGGAGGAACGTCTGCTAGGCCTGCGGCAGTAGCCCTAGCCTCCACATACCTTCTAAATCAGCCTGGTATCTGTACGCCCTCGGGTATAACGGGTTCCCCAAGCATGCTAAAAGGAAAAAGGAAGAGATTCAAAACAGAGAATCGAAAGATAGATATATGGCTTTTGGGGATTATGTTTTTCATAATAAACTTTTCCCTTGAAAATATCCTCTTTAAAACATGTTTCTGGAAAATACTTCTTTAAACAAATGCTTTTGAAAACGGTTTTCAAAATCTTTTATCTGTTCGGTAACCTTCAGCTCTGATACCTAGTGTAACACCCCACGTCCATTAATGTCACTCACTAAGGGAATGCATTAACTTTCATGGAGCATTATAAGAGTATAGAACATAACATCACAAGACAGATATATAAAATGGTACTTAAAATTTCAAAATTTATTCATTGCAGTGGAAAAGAAAAACATGTCGGGTTACAACATCAAAACCATATACTAAAGTCAAGTACACAAATATCCATCTTGTGCACAATAACTATAGAGTACATAAGAGTAAAACCATAATCCCACTCCAAATAGCTATAGTGAAAAAGAGATAAAGCTGAGCATTACTTTCAACACTTCCAAGCGCTTCCAGAAGAAAGAAATCTGAGTTAAGTTTCAGTGTTTCCTCCCTGAGAACCAGGGGGTAATGGAAGAAAAAGAGGCGAAAACAAAAAGGTGAGACATAAATCCTGGTGAGTCCAGTTACTTTTAGTATGTAAATAAGTAAAGAAATATGACAGGAATAAACAGGATGGAAAGTATAACCATGACATAAGGTAAAGCTGGGTAACAGAATCAATATAAAGGAATGTCTAGTGCGCTTCCCAGATTTCTTACTTAATTTATTTCTCTGCACCACCTACTAGTAATTCTTAACGAAATGATCCCAACCCCGCAATTGGTAGCCCTCGGGCGTAACATCTAGTAATAGGTATCCGCCCCATATAATCCTTGAAAACCTACTTGCCCATAATAGGTACTAGATGTCCCCACACTACCCCTAATCGATTGGCTCCCTAACTTGTAGATACCTGTGCGGGTCCCAGCTTAGGGTGTATCACTCCCTAAGTGGCAACCCGCGGTTGCACAGGTTTACACCTACAGGTGTATAGTGGCTAAATCTTCCAATGTCGGGAACACCTTGTGCACGCTTAACGAACCCGTCGGAACCTGCACTGCTACACCCTCGCTCTTATTTGACCGCTTATAATCAGCCCAGTAAGCGTGCCCCAACCCTGCCAAGCTCAGGGTTCCTGATATCTCTAAGTGGGTTACTGTCTGAAAAGGGTCCCTACCGCTACTAGGTTTCTCCCCGGGGTTTATCCTAACCCAACCTATATTGGTTAAGTGTTATCTAACCGCCCAGTTGACTTAACCAAACCCACTTATCAAATCAATATGTATTATTGGTTAAGCTTGCCTTAACCCTATCCACTTTGTTCATGTAGTATTGGTTAAGTTGTCATCTCACACAAGTTAACTTAACCCCACCCACCTAACATGTTTTAGGTATCGTATTCATATTTGACCAGCATTAGTTAGTTATGAATGCGCAGACCTCTCACATTAAGTCGATGGCTTGTGGCTGCTGGATGTGCCGGGCGGTTCCAGACAGACTTCTACCACAAGCCGGACTTAACCTCGTGTCTAGGCATCATTTAATTATGCCTACGACCTCTCACATTATACTGACCATTTGTGGTTGCTGGTTAGGCCGGTTGGTTCGGGCAGGATTCTACCGCAAACAGAATCTAACCTCATGTCTCGGCATGCTTATCTTAGCCAATTTGTTTATTTGTAGTTTATGCCAATTTCAGGTTAATTATGCCAATTATCCAAAATCCACAACTTCGTATAATGCCCAAAATTTAACATTAATCATGCCTAAATCAACCCAACATATATTATGCCATATTTCCCAACGTTCCCTAGATTACCATTCGTACGTTCATCTCCACGAGATTTGGCCTAGGATCGAAAGTAGCCTGGCTATAAAAATAAAAAGGGAAGAGATACAGAACAGACATAATAATAACAACAATATAGGCATAAGGATGAACTAATCAGACAGATATGATAAAACTGATGATAATATCAACATGGGCATATAAGAATCATGAATCTGGTATATAGGCTAAGATAGAACTGATGAGATTAGATCTTATTATCATGTTCAATTTCCAACTCCAATTTACAACATGTTAGAATTGCTTTTGTATTGTTTAAATCAAAAAATAATCAATGGACTCACTGAGATAGGAAGAGAATTGATCAGAATTCTAAATTCTGAATTTGATTAGCTAGACCATTGTTGTAAAATTTGATTCTTATCTTCCAATTTGAATACTCCTGTTCTGATTTGCTTTGGAGAAGAGAGGCTAGTTTTAATTTAGTTTAGGGTAGCATGGAGGCACCATGGATTAGTGTAATGAAATTAAGGTTAGGTCTAGGCGTATTTTTATAGATGTATTAGGTGAATTAGGGCCTTTAGATTGGATTAGAGATCATCAGAACCACACAACTCAAAAGACACGCCGTCCAGCCAATCCCCGAAGGACACGTCATCAGAAAACTCTCCAGAATTCTGTGCAGATTTTTCCTCGGCAAGGGCGCACTTCCTAAGTGCGCCAGTGCATTTTTGTTCTGGCGCACTTCACAAGTGCGCCAGTTATCACAGTCTGTTTTCTGATTTTTCTGCCCAACTTCTATCATCGATAAATTCCTCATACGGTATCCGTTTTACGCAAACTCAAACTCTATCTCAAGCAGAATTCCGAGACGAACGCAATGGCGTAACCCGTTTCACCTAATTCTTCTTTTAAAAATTAATTATTCTTTAATTATCTCTTATGTCATGTTTCAAAATTACAGGGTGTTACAAGATTCATTGTTGAAATTTGTTGACATTCAATTTGAATGTTAATTTGGAATTTAAAGTCGATTTAATGGAAATTTGGCATTTAAGCTTGTTTTGAAGTAATCGTAAAATTAAATTAGTTTAACTTATTCTAAATAGTTTTGAATTACCTTTAAAGTGAATTTGAATTAATGTATAATGTTTGATTCCATCC
Source organism: Allium sativum (assembly GCA_030737875.1). NCBI lineage: Eukaryota > Viridiplantae > Streptophyta > Magnoliopsida > Asparagales > Amaryllidaceae > Allium > Allium sativum. Next base: position 940,928,692 of record CM060909.1, on the reverse strand, counting down.
TAAACAAGATTTGAATTATTTAGCTTAAATGAATTTTGAATAACTCAAATTTAAATTACTATGAAGTAAGATTGAACTAAGTCAGTAAAGCTAAATTAATTAACCAAGGTTTGAGTAGGGTTAAATTTGATTTGATTTACTTTAAATTATATATTAATAATTGGTTTCCATCTAGAATCAAAACATAAATTTGGTTGAAATTTATTAAAAATATGGATTTGTTTATTTCGAGGTAAACACAAAAAATTTGATTGAAGTGTATTTGAAATTAATGCACATGGAATTTAAATGGTTTCCAACTGGTAGTTGAAACGTAAAGTGTTTATAAATAATGTTATCAAATTGTTTAAATTGAACGACAATATTCGATGCAATAAAAATATTTGAAATCAAATATTTTGAATTTATATTATTTATAAAAGTGATTTTTAAAAATGTTATAAATAAAGATAGTTTTGAAATGTTGTTTAGAGAATTAAACCCTATAGATTTGAAGTAAAATTTAAAGGATTTTGGAAGATAAGCAACGTTTAAACTTACGAAGTGTTTACAAATATTTTCTAAATGTCTACTATTTTCGGTAACTATTAACCTTACATGTTACCATCGATATGGATGTTTGATTTGATGGTTCGTTAGAACCCGAGTATAATCAATCAAGGATATACTTCGTTTTATTTATGTATTTGATAGCTTATAACTCGCTGGCCTTATTATTGGGAGAAATCTCCCTATTTGATTCATATCTTTGTATATGATTGTGTGAAATCCTTCGAATTTTGAATAATTATATTGGTAAAGAATTGGTTTAAATCTTGAACACAAAAATGTGAATTGAAATTGAATGTACTATAACTCTAAGGGTTTTGAAATAAACTGGAATTTAAATTTAATGGGTTATCACTGAAAGGACTATTTATTTGAAGAATTAAGTAATGAGGTTTCACTTGTGTTGACCTTGAAAGTACCGCATCCTTAATTCTTGATTTGATTTGACTAATGTTAGAATATATAGTTATGACTCGATTGTTTTGTTTTCTTGCATTACGCTCGGGCCAGCCTCAATTGTTTCAATTATCGAAGGCCGTAGACTTGAAGATGAAATTGAAGTTTGAAGATCATGTTTATTACTATTTTATTCCGTTGCATTATTAGTAATGTGTACCTCTGGTATAATGTAAAATGAGATCAAATGTATATTGTTTAACGTTTTTATTGAACTGCCTATGTTATTATTATATTTTATCGTTCAACTATGAGATTTTGTGCATCATTTAGTTCCCTCTCTTCTTTTTTTCCCTTTCTTCTGTTAAACCTATTAACAATTCGTCATTTTTGGATGGTTTGACTTAGACATAAGTGGTTTATTGTCGACTTAAATCGTCCAAAAGGGCAGGTTGTTACAAGAAATTTTGAAAAGACGGCTCTCATGTGGTTCTTGATGGAGAAAAGTTTAAGGTAATTTTAAACTTGCATGGTTTATGTGAAAATGATAAAAAGGAAATGAATTGGAAAGAGCAAGTTGGAATTTTCACAAGTGAAATTATGACATGGTTTGTAATTACTGGAAAACCTTTTTTAACATCTCTTGAGGATATAGAAAGACTGACATGTTGTCCCAATCGATAGTGGAATAAGAAATAAAGTATGCGGCATGAGTTTGTTAAGTGTAGCAGATGGATAGGAAGAAAGGTACGGTTGCCTAGATTCAGTGATGATGATTTTTTTATGTTAGAGGGACATGGTCTTAAACCTCCTAGTCCTCGTGTGTAGTCACATTTAGCTTTTGTATCTTTTACCTAATAGTAATTGCAGTAAAGCATGTTTTCTTTTAGTATAAATTTACACTTCTATGTAGTATTCTGTTTTATTATACAATAAAATAGAATAGTTTAGTATGATACTATTTAAGTGTTTGTGATGATCACGAAAAGAATAAAGACATAGGATATTGTAAATAAAATAAAAATATACATAAAAAATGAATAACTAAAAGAACAAAAAAAAAATACAGAAAAACAATCAAGATAATAACTGCAATAAATGGATCAACAAGAGAAAATAAATGCTTCCAAAGTAAGTTTGAGAAACTGAAAAAGAAATTCTTCATATGTAAAATGTGCTTGAAATAGAAAATAAGAATTTTTGTAAAATTTGCGATAAAAGTTTCCAAGCATGAGGAAAGAGGTGCGTAAAAATGGGATACAAAATATGAAAATTTTCATTTTCTACTTTTTCTAACATGAGAAATTGAATTCGAAAAATTAGTTTTTTCTTAAATTGCAAGTTTAAAGTTGATCGGTAGGGTTCGGATGCAAAACTTGGATGAATATTTCCTTACTCGGTAAGTGTATGGGAAAATTTGGATAAAAAGGTATCTTAATCTTTAAATTATTGCATTTATCTAGAAATTGCGAGTATATTTAGGTTTTGTACATCAAGTTTTTAAAATGTTTTTGAAAAAAAAAGTGCATTCATATAGGAGATATCGTTTAGGCATTCATTGCATTCATGAATTTTTATGATGTGTTACAATTTGCACAAGTGCACCGGTAGTTGCAAAATTGAATGTACACATGATGGTTGTAAATTTTACGAGAAATTAACTACTAAATTTCGAGGATGAAATTTCCTGAAAGGTGGGAAAATATAACACCGTGCATTTTAAGTAAAAAAATCATCAAAATAATTACAGAAGTAATGTACGTTTGAAATTCAAAAAATAAACGCATATTATAAAATGAATTAAGAAAGTAATTAACATTAAATTTCATCGTTTCTTTGATTGACAATGCGCGCCAATAATTTTATTTCGAAAATATATGTGTGTATTAATCTCATAAATAGTATGCATCTGAAAAACTGAAATGCATGATAAATGAGGAATAAATAAAAGGTTGTCGTTATACAAACATAACGTTACAAATGTATAAATAGAATTAAATAAAAAGAAACATTACAGAAGAAGAATGAATGAAAGTTAATTAATAGCATTTTATAAATTAATAAATAGAATGTAACGTTATTGTTTAAAAACGAATAACTAATTAATAGTAACACAAATATAAGCACTTGTAAATATATATATTTATTCCATAATATGTATATATGTGTGTGTATATATATACATATATATATATGTGTGTGTGTGTGTGTGTGTGTGTGTGTGTGTGTGTATGTATATGTATAAATGTCAAAAACAACGTGCAATTGAATTTGAAAGATAATACGCATCATTAATGTGAACATAAATGAAAATAATATCAAATAATTAACTCTGGAATATATGTGAACGCACATGTATATAAAAATATGTATAGACATAAATATCAGAGGCGGCGCGCATTTAAATTTGAAAATAAACGTGCATCACAAATAGAATTAAAATATGGAGAATTTAATAAAGTTATGTAACACTCTAATATAAAATGAGTGCGCGCGCAATAATTCTATTAATGGTACACGTTTAAAATTAAATTTTGATGTGTGTCGAAAATGGAAGGAAATTAATGCGTAGGTAATAAAACTGAAAATAAATACAACGTTAAAAATAATGTTTAAAATCTTGTGTCAGCAAATTTCAAAGTATACGCGCATAATAATTACGTGTATGAATTTGAAAGCATGTCAAAATTGAAAAAGAAAATAATAAGAATATAGAAACAAACAAAAACGGTACAAAAATAAATACATAATCAATCAAAAAAAAGGCAAGAAATAAACTACAAATCGAACGAAAACCCAGCGATTTAATTAAAACGTGATATTTATAAATTTATAACGCTATTCTTAAATAATGTTAGTCTTTAATAAACCTCCATTAATTATTTTATAACGTTTTGTTTACTAACATTAGCATTTTTAATTAAGCATATTTACATCTTTGTAACATTTTGTTTACGTAACGTTAATTTTTTGCTTAATTCTCAATTATTCCGCATGTTCAAATTTTCAAATTCAAACGTGCATTATCTTTGAAATTCACACATTTATATATTATTTAAATAAAAAACATATATGTATTTGTGCATACATATAATTATTTTTCGAAAAAAAGACACAATTATTTTTCGACATGAAATTTCAAATGTTATTAACTTTTTCGTAAGAACTACGCTCGTAATATATTTCAAACGTGCATTATCTCAGAATAGGGGAGGATCAAGCGGGTTTAGACCCTAGATCCGTTAATCAACTCACCACTTGCGTACAAACAACCGCTGTGCACAAAATGAGGAAAAGATACCCACGCAACCATATGATATTTCAGTCCGCCCTAATTTCCCGTCATGAACCAATGGTTCAACGTGCAACTGTATGCATGTCAACCAACAAACGGCACTTTCCCTTGTTTCCATCTTCCCTGAAATATCATCACTACAAGAATTGAACAGTATTGCAAGAAAGGTTCCAACGGAAGCCAAAATACGTCTCCGTATTCCGTATGTAAAATATACGCCGTCGGAAACCGTATGCGGCCGTTGGTTTAAAGGCCGTTGGAAGTCGTTGCCCCCCGTTACACGGGCTGGAGCACAAATCAGCCGAAGCTTCTCCTTCTTCCTCATTACACATAACCCACGATTTTTACCCCAAAATCCATAATCTTTCCCCCTTTCATTTCTGAAATCGCCAATTTCACTCCATCTTCCGCCTAGGATATCTCCAACTCTATCAAAGCACTCTCTCATCCTCTCTAATCTCCTATTCTCTCCGACTTTTAGGTACGTGTTAATCCTAATTTTTGTTTAATACCCTATGTTTAGTGCAATTTAAGCATAATTAGAGTTTGTTTGTGTGTGTAGTGTTGTTAATTAGTTGCTAATGTGGGGTTTAATCATTGTAGTTGCTAACTTAGGGTTTTTAGTTATAAATTACTTAGTTGTTATTATGTTCTAGGGTTTGAATAAGTTGAAGTAGTTGTTGTTAGAGAGTTTGTGTTTATACATTTTATTGATTATGTTGGCAATCTAGGGTTTGATAAGTTAAAGTTGACTATGTATATATGCATATGTATAGTGTTATGTATATATATACACGTATATATAGTTGACACTCTATGCATCTGTTTATTTGGTTAAGCCCCGATTCATCGAAAACAATATTTAATTTGTCGAAAGCGTGTCGTGAAAATATAAATATTTAAGTTTTGTTTTTTGGCTAAGGCGCACAATGGCGCTAAGGCGCACAAAGGCGTACAAATAGCACTTCAATCACAAAAAAAACCAAATCATAATATGTTATTTTCATAAAGCCTTAGAGAGTTTTTTTGGCCTCATCTGATAAGTATTGTATATAATCGTTATATAAATGTTCGTTTTGTTAACGGAATGGACATTTATATTCATTGTATACAATATTTATTGGATTTGTCCTTTGTATTGGACAAGTTACGAATACAATAACGAAATTAAATCTCGTAAAATATTTCGTTTTAAACAGTTCTTAAAATTTCAAAAGCACTTCTTTTATGTTCCCTGTGTACACGCAGTTGGGTACTATTCAGGGAACTAAAGGGAAGTGCTACCGAAATTTTGTTGAATCGTTTTAACACATCGTCAATGCAAATTTTATCATCATAATTAATACTTAAAAGAAATGATTTCATTAAAATACAATCTTAGCGTTTGAGCGATCGGACACAAAATTATGAATCTAATTTTATATCATTCTTCCTAATTTTATATGTACTTAGGAAAAATGGACAATTATTTTAATGATCGAAGCTGGATGTACAAACAAAGAGAAACCGATGGCACAATAAACAAACATTTTATTAATGGTGTCAGCATGTTTATTGATTTCGCTTTAAGTAACAACGGAAATGACGTCGAAATCCGTTGTCCATGTAGTAGATGCAAGTTATTGAAGCATTTGATACCGCAAATGGTTAGAGTTCATTTGCGTCAGTATGGTTTGTGCCGAACTATTTAGTTTGGGATCGTCATGAAGAACCGTTAGCATTTGCTTCCATACAAGTTGAGGAAGTAGCAAATAATGGAATTGCCACGACGAATCTCATAGAGCAAATGGTTGAAGATGTTGCACGTTCTATGTTCCTGGGTCAACAATTTAATGAAAACGTTGGTGATGATGACGATGGTAATGATGAAGAAGAACCAAATATTGAAGCCAAAAAATTATATGATTTATTATATGCCGCGAAAAAACCCCTTTGGGAAGGTTGTGAAAGCGGAACTCAATTATCAATTTAACTGTTGAATACATTGCGATGAAATCTAAATACAACCTCACAGAAGCTAGATTTACAGCTGTTGTACAAGCTGCGAAGCGGCATATGCCTCCCAATAATTTAATGTGCAAAAACCATTATGAAGTAAAAAAAATGATGTCGGCCTTTGGTTTACCGTATCAAAAAATAGATACATGTCTAAAGGGTTGCATGCTATTTTGGAATGAAGATATCAAGCTTAAGAATTGTAGAATATGTAATCAAGAAAGATACCAACCAAGAAAGAAAAAGGGAAAAGAAGTCCCGTATAAACGTATGCATTATTTACCTATTATTCCTAGACTTCAAAGGTTATATGCATCTTCTGTAACCGCGCAACATATGAGATGGCACAAGGTGAGAACACAAGAAGAAGGTACGTTAACACACCCATCCGATGGAGAAGCATGGAAGCATTTTGATCGAAGGTATCCCAATTTTGCATCTGAGAGTCGCGATGTTAAACTACGTTTATGTACGGATGGGTTTTCACCATTTTCTCAATTTGGTTCTAAATATTCATCTTGGCCAGTAATTGTAACACCTTATAATTTACCTCCGTGGATGTATATGAAAATTCCTTATATGTTTCTTACAATTGTCGTTCCTGGTCCTGATGATCCGACATAAGAAATCGATGTTTATTTACAACCGTTGATTGAAGAATTAAAAAAATTGTGGTATGAAGGGGTAGAAACATATGATATTTCCCAAAAGAAAAACTTTCGTATGCATGCTTCACTATTGTGGACAATTAGCGATTTTCCCGCTTATGCAATGCTTTCAGGTTGGAGTACGGCTAGTCGTCTAGCTTGTCCGTACTGTATGGAAGAAACAAGAGCATTTTCTTTACCTATTGGAAAGAAAATTTCATGGTTTGACTGTCATAGATGTTTTCTTCATATTAATCATCCTTTTAGAGGAGATAAGATTTTTTTTATACAACTAATAGACTTGAAACTTTACGACCACCTAAAGTATGGACAAATGAGGAAATTTATGAACTTGTACAAGATTTTCCGAAGATTCATGAAACCGGAGTACAGACAGAAATTCAAGGTAAATCAACAATTCATAATTTGTGGAAACAAGGCATATTTTGGGAGTTGCCTTATTGAAAAGATCTTCTGATTGGTCATAATATTGACGTGATGCATAATAGAAAACCATGTTTGATAACGCAATCAATACAATTTTGAATGTCAAAGGGAAGACGAAAGATGATTTGAAATCCAGACGTGATATTGAAGTAATATGTAATCGTCCGGAGCTTCATATAAAGCCAAATGACACCAGAAAACCGAAAGTGTGCTATGAACTGGATATTAATCAAATAAAAATATTTTTAAAATGGATGGAAGGATTAAGATTCCCAGATAGTATATCTTCCAATCTTCGTAGATGTGTTGACTATAAAAACAGTAAACTTAGCGGGATGAAAAGACACGACTGTCGTGTTATGATGGGAAATATATTGTCCGTCGCTTTCAAAGAACTATTGCCCGTAAAAGTTTGGACTGTTGTAACAGAGCTTAGTTTGTTCTATAAAGAGCTTTGTTCATCTACATTAAAAATTGACCATCTACGTAAACTAGAGGAAGAAATCCCTATATTCTGCAAATTGGAAAAAATATTTCCTCCAGGGTTTTTCAATGCTATAGAGCATTTACCTATTCATCTTCCATCAGAAGCACGTCTTCGAGGGCCTGTGCAATACGGATGGATATATCCATTTGAAAGGTATATTAATATTCAGTTAATTAAATTTTGGTTAATGAAGTGTATGAAAAAATAATTTACAATAATTCTAAATAGGTATTTAAATCATCTAAAGAAAAAAGTGAGGCAGAAAGCTAGAGTTGAAGGTTCTTTTGCAAATCATACATTGAAGAAGAAGCTTCATTTTTTTCTCTCATTATTTTAGTGATCATGTGAACATCTCATTTGCAAGTACTGCACGTAATGATGAAGGCGTTGATCAAGATGACTGCCAAACGACTTTATCTATTTTTAAAAAACATGGTCAGCCTTCTGGTAGATGCATCGAAGAATGGCTGAATGATAAAGATTATAATGCAACACTCACATATATTCTTCTCAATTGCACCGAAGTTGCACCGTTCGTTAGGTACTGAACTTATGCATCTATGTATACATGTATTGTATCTTTAATCATATATGTAACATATGTCCTGTAATTGCAGCATTTATGAATCACAGTATCCAAACGGCGATATCAGCAAAGAATTCGCTAGTTGGTTTACTAATTATGTTTTTGATCCAACAAATTGTATTGTGGATGAAGAATTGAAACATTTGGCATTGGGACCTAAAAGAAATGTGAAGACATATCCAATATTCTTTGTCAATGGATATAAATTTAACACTAAAGAATATGGTGTTGAAAAATTAAATGACAATAGTTGTGTATTTGTTAAAGGTAGTGATGATCCAAACGACCATATACACGATTTTTATGGCGTGCTAAACCAGATTATGCAAGTGACATATTTCACAGGACCCGCGGAAGAAGTATTTTTGTTTAAATGCAACTGGTTCAGCAACGTTCCAGGTTCTGAAATCAACGTGCACCCAAAATATAATCTTATAGAAGTAAGACATACTTCCCATTGTTATAAGTACGACCCTTATGTACTTGCCAAACAGGCTCTTCAAGTATATTATGCTCCTTATCCTTTTATGAGAAAAGACAAAATAGATTGGTGGGCTGTTTTCAAAACAAAAGCAAGGTTTACATTTGATGGGCGTAATATTCCTGATGACCTAGCTTATCAAGCAGACGTCGAGGAAAATGCAGAAATAGTAATAACCGATGATCAAACAGATTTTGGACCTTTAAACGATGAATCGAATGCATTAATTGATGTATTTGAGACTACAGAAGAACCATATATGGAGGAGGAAATAGAGTCGGAATCTGAAAGTGATGAGGACGACTAACTAATACTCCTCATTTTCAAAAGGTAATTTTATGTTATGACATTTCTATTATCAAGTAACCATATATTTATTTTTATGACATTTCTATGAATCTAACTCATATGTTAACTAGACATATCTATGAATCAAACTTATATTTAACACTTCCATGAATCAAACTCGATCATATGTTAACTAGACATATCTATGAATCAAACTTATAATTAACACTTCTATGAAACAAACTTGTACTCATGTTATGACATTTATATTGTCAAGTACTCATGTCATCTAATACCATGTTTTTACACATAGCTCGTTCATGTTATGTTATGTTACGTCATGTAATGTTGTTGTTTGTAACAGGTATGGCGTCAGGTGGCGATGAGGGTGGTCCATCGTCGGAGTTATCCCGTCCTGTGGTCTGGCTTAAGCCAAAAGCATCCAAAGGGTAAAAACTAAGTTTTTAGTATAAATTTAATTTAAGTACAATAAATTATTTAAATTGTTGTTCTAGCAACCATGTATTTTTTTTTTCCCGTTTAACACAGGGGGTTTGAGTTGGAGCCGTCCAATACCGTTTTGAGGATATCAAAACGTGCTTATCAGGCTCGCATGACTGCATGTTGGCTCACTTGGAGCTCGATACCCGACAGAGTTAAGAAGAGCATATGGCAGGATTTTTTGGTACGTATGTATGATATAACATTTATTATGATAAGTACATGCTCCTATTTGATAACTTCATATGTATGTTATTTTTTAAAAAACTCAGGGTGCGGTGGATCTTCAGGAGACGGATTTGGATCTCGTTAAGCGCCACTAGAACAGCAAAATGACAACAAATTAAAGACAGACAATGAACACTTTAAAATCAGGTGGGAAAAGGCAGTCTTGGGTGAGCGAGTCAGTGTGGAATGATCTACTTACTTATTGGAATAGAATGAAGACTTTCTGGTAAATTTTACTGCATATTTAATTCAAATTATTCTATTCAATTAGTATGTGATTTAGACTAATACATTTTTAAATTTAAAATGTATAGGCCTCGTCAGAGAGAAATGTAGTTAATAGGAGCAAGAATCCGGTTACGCATCGAGGTGGGTCCAAGTCATTTCAGCATCATCATGAGGATCTGGTATATTTTGTAATTGCACAGTTTAAAATTTTAATTCATAACTAGTTAAAATTAATAGTTGATTTAAGTTTAATTTACATATGTGCATGCTTATTTCAGGAGAGAGCGCGCATGGCTCCTGTGTCGTACTGGGATGTTTTCGAGTATACACATGCATTGAGTCAAACTGACGACACAGGCTCAGTTTCGTACACTTGGGACCATGATGATGAGGCGCGTGAGACATATGTAAGTATAAAATAGTTAAGTTAAGTAGACTTATAATTTTATTAAAGTAGCGTTATCTAAATTTATTTGTTTTTTGTTTAACAGGAGAAATTTCAGGAGCAAAGGGCGTAGGTACTAGAATCTACAGGGAGGACAGAGCTGACCAAGCAAGAGGAGGACAGGATATTTGATGCTGTCACGGATCCTGCTACCCGAAACAGACGATATGGTTATGGAAATCTAGAGGTAATACTAAAATTTATAATAAAAACTCAAACATATTCGAAATACTATTATGAAATGCTGAAAATCTGAAATTATATACAGATTACAACATCTCGGGAGATGTACCAGAAGACTCGGGAAAATGAAGAAATCGCACAGCTAAAAGCACAGATTGCAGAGCTTCATGAGCGTGACGTCGCCGTGAAGAGCAGATGGAGCTGCTTAACCACCGGTTGGCGCAGTACATTGCCCAGCACGGTACGCCACCTTCATCTTCTGGTGGAGAGAGTTGATCAAGTTAGCTTGCTTTAATGTGTTTTGAGAGTTGGTGAGGCTTGCTACATGCTAGTTGTATATATTGTTATGAGGGTTTAGACATGATGTTATGATGGTTTGATTATGGTACGGTTTGGACATGGTGTTGGTTATGTTGTTTTGACACGGTTATGTTGTTTTGGACATGGTGATGGTTTGGTGTTGTTTTGGCGAAGTTTGGTTGTTATGTTATGTAAATATTGGTTAATTTATGCGTTTTATGTTTGTTTTTTATTTTGTATTGTGTTTGGATGTATATATGGTTGAGATTGTGAGTTATATGCTCGAAATGGAGCAGTTCAGAATGTTATATATGTGGTGTGGGGCTTGAAGTGGTAAATCTGAAATCTGAAGGGAAAAAACGCCCAGATTTCCAACGGCAACCAACGGCCTGCGACGGCTTATTGGTCACTCAATACAAACGGCTTCCAACGGCCAGATTGTCAGAGACGTCATCCACGTGTCCCTATATCTGAGTAGAAAGCCGTTGAAAATTAAGCGTCGTGTGCATTGGAATTCGTTGGAGGCCGTTCATCCGTATACCAACGGATTGACCAACCGCGTCCAACGGGGTTTCCAACGGCCTCCAACGGCCCCTTGGAAACCCCTGTTTCTTTTGTAGTGCATGGACCAAAATATAGAACATAAAACTAGAAGTACACGCCCCTGTCAAAATGACTTCATCGTCTTAAAAAGCTCACCATAATTAAAGCATTTCAACATTGACACCTGAACGGAGCACAATTATGGATGTAAATCCGTAGAAGAGACATTCAACTTTTGGTTTAAAAAATTCGAATCAAACACAAATCAAACGAATGGAAATTCTTTGTGTGAATTATCACGTGAGACCCATGGCAGTTGCAATGGGAAGAGTTGAGGGTGAAATTTTCAGTGTACCATCTGCAGGAGCATTTATATACCTAATTATGTGTTGCCTTGTGGTTCGATGCATATATGCCCAGAGTTCATAAGCGAAACAGAGTTGTCCATGTACTAAAAAGTTTACTCTGCTTCCCATGTATTTAAAAAATTACTCGAAACAAAGGACAAAACCGAGAAGAAATCATTAAACACGATGATGCAGGTTGCATAATTTGAAGCACAATGAATGACTGTAATCATGCTACCCAAGTTGCTAGTTTTTGCTGAACAAATAAAGAAAATGTTCCACCTTATGTATGAAAGCTAAATCCAACTTGAAGTGCTAGCTGCTCCTTGTGATCTAATGCATGCATCAATATGAAGCACATGATTTTTCAGTGATCATGAAAATACACAAATACAAGTGAATTTTGTACATAAGAACAGATGTAAATATAAAATACGCACAGAAATCATAGAACTACAAGGTCCAACGGATGACGGGTTGGCTGAGTGGTGTAACGTGCCAGATTTTGGCTCTGGTCCGAAAGGGCGTGGGTTCAAATCCCACATCCGTCGTTAAATTTTTTTTCCCACGTATACATTCACAACTGTTGACCATTTAGATTTTTTTCCCCATAAATACGTTCATAGGTGTTGATCATTTAGATATGCAAATTTCCTTTTTTTCACTCTATAAACAAGCAGACAGACAGTTTTCTATATACAGATTTAAATTATTACTATTACCTAACCATACTGACATAACCTATCGCATTCTACATCCACAGCATGATCCTTGATTATCGGTGCAGCTGATGTTTGGAAAAGGCAATTCAATATATTGGCAGCCTTCATTTGGTATGAGTCTTCTGAATAGGGGTGTAAATCGGTCGGACCGGACCGGACGGAGGTGTGTTCAGTTTCTGTCCTAAAAAAAATCGGACCGAACACGGACCGGACCAAAAAATTTCTCGGACAAATTTCGTTGTCCTAATTCATGTCCTAAATAAAATCGGTCGGACACGGACATGTTCGGAACGATCGGACTTGGTCGGACATGGCTATTTATATCACATTTTGTACATTTTACTAGATTTTCTCTCAACTATATGTCGAATTACAAGTAATTCGGACGAGCTCGGACCGGACATGATTTTTTTCTCGTACAAATTTTGTTGTCCTAACTCGTGTCCTAAAGGAAAATCGGACGGACTCGGACGGACGTATTTCGGTCACGGACACGAACGGACGTCGGACATTCGAACAAAATTTACAGCCCTACTTCTGAACTGCTTGCAAACTATTCATAACACAAATGATAGAATAAACAGTTTTATCAAATATGCAGCTAGAGTCAAAGAAATATGGAGGGATCCATGAAATGCACAAACACGTGATGATAAGAACAACAAAAAAACTCACAAATAATAACTCAAGTTGAAAAATACTTTTACTGCTTTACAATAATAATTCCGCACTCTTGCATGCACACACTAAGAAACCCTTTAATGAACATTTCGAACTTACGAGAATACCCCGTAATTATCGGACAAATCATTTTTCTCGCCTATGCAGTAAGTCGATAAATTTATTCCAATGATGAAATTTGGCATACAGCTTTCTCCTCAAAAAGGTATTCATGCTCCACAGCCCTACAAATCATAATATGTAATAATAAAAATAATAAAAAACTATCAGTTCCATATTTTAAACTCAACCCTAAATATTATTGACAAAAATGAAATCCCAGCCAAAACCATGCAGAACTAACATTTATAATCATAAATCCGAATTCTTCAAATTAGGTGCAACAACGACCATTCGAACCGCTTCACTGTCTAAAAATGCAAAGTACAAGCAAGTAAAGATATATGGATATTATTTTATAAGTCAATATTTTTATAATTTTTTTCATAAGCATGAAACATAACATCATTTTTATAAGTATAATCCAAATTATTTTGGCAACAATACACAAATTTGAATCCTTATGTAACTTGATTATAATAATACTCTGAATCCCCATGATACCAAAATATATCATCAAATACAACTGGCAAGTCAAATGACATTCTGAAACCGAGGTTCCAAAGGACATGGATTCAAACACTCAAAACACCAAAATGAGTGCTTTGTTGAATAAACCTCCACTTCTATTTCTAATAGAAAATATTACGAAAACAAATCAATAATATGTAGCTTGAGATGTGAAAATCAAGGTTTGAGAACTATGTTTCAGTTTGGTTTAAACTTTTCAAGTTTAGGACAATTTCAGAAATTTTGGATGTTTCAACCTTTGTTTGGGTAGCAATTTTCAGATTTAGGATTAGATTATGTCCAAACAAAAAACACATGGTGCATGTATTTTGGAACACGGTTAATTTGTAAAATGAAGTAAACATACAAAAAGGAATACAACTTTATTTGTATTCTCTGTTTAAAAAAATAATAAATACATGGAAAACAATACACCCTTCGTCGTCCCTCGATCCCATCCGTCGTTCTCAGGGACGGAGCTGGGAATTCAAGAAGAGAGGGGCCAAAATTTTTGTGTGAAGACTGAAATACATACAGCTTGAAGTGCATGAAATTACCTACAGTAACGATAATCAAATAGGACCTTGAGATTACGTGCTTGTTCGATTATATATAGCTTGAAGTGCATGAAAATACACAACAATACATTGTGATAACAGCGACACTATGCCTTTTTTTTGGCAATAGAAACAAACAAAAAGTTTCATATCAGTAAAACGCGACAAAAGCAGTTTCAGAAGCAGACAATCTAGTACATATTCTAAAGTGCTAAACCAATCGAGAACACAATGCCTGTCTAAGTCTCCAGACTTATAAAATACCGCAGACAAACCAAAAAAGCAAAGCGCATAACCCCACAAATTCAATAAAAAGGACGTAGAAAGCATAAATAATAAGTAAGAAATATAAACTTAAGGGCAGTACAAATTCATCGGCACCGGAGCAGGCGCAGGTGCGTGGTGACCGGGCAGATTTACAGGAAGGGAAGCAGGAACTCCAGCTATTTTGGGAGTAATGTCGTTGAGCAGGAGAAGGATGGAAAGAAGGAGAAAAGCTGGCATTGGGAAAGTAGATCTGGAAACTGGAACAAGATTAGCGTGTTTGTCGTTACTTCACACTTCACTAACCAGCAAATAATATATTTCTTATTATTGCCTCTCAGTACAAACTTTTAGAAACCAGGGGGGCACGGCCCCTACTCCCCCCCCCCCCCCCCGGTAGTTTCGTCTCTGGTCTGTCCCCTCTGCCGTCTTCCTTTGGTCGTTATAATGACATAAAATTTAAAATATTTTCCCACACTCTTCTCATGTCTTAAAATGAATTTTGAAACCACAAAACTTGAAGTGATTTCGTTTTGGTCTCAATTTTCAATGATTTGTTAATGAAATTGTAATATTAATTATTGTAAATAAAATATAAAATATTACATATAAAGAAAAAGAATACAATATAGAATATTATAAACGAATAAAATAATTCTTATATAATATAGGAAATTAATTGCCAATTCAAACATGACTTAAATCCAAAATAAATCAAGTTGATTGGATAAAGCTTATAAAATAATATAAAAGTCATCGTCTTATTCTATTTCTATCAAGCTCAACCTTAATTGATAATCCTAATTTACCGTTACTTTATTACTTTATGTTCAATCTAATTTATATATTATCACTTTTATTGAACAACCGGCTAAATTCTCAGTTCTTCGAATTCAACATCTTCTGAAGCCTTCTCAAAATCGATGCCGGCATTGTCCCACTAGGGCTACTACCTCCTCAAATTTCAAGGTCGACGGCCAGAGTAAGAGGAAAAAGCCAAAGTTGATATCACCAATTGTGACTGCCCATTCAGAATCCTAAAAGCATCTCCAACAAAGCTGATAATGTCTAAATTCTAATTTTCAATAATCGCATCCCCCAACAGCAAGTTTTCCTCCGAATATTCAAGAGGAAATTCAAGGGTAATTCAAAGGCCCGAGCGCTGATTTAATCAGCTCCCGTACCAAATAATTTAAAACAGAATGCAAGGTCAAACAAAATCCTGGGAAACTAATACAAACTATTATGTCTGTGACCATTGCAAAACTAGAACAAAAAAGCTGAAAGGCTTTTTATCTGTAGCCACTCCACGTGGCACAACTTTATGGCATAATTACACTCATTTGAGCGCTGATCTAAACAGTGCCATTTTCAAAGCACTAATTAAATCAGCGTTCTTACATCGACGCTGATTAAATCAACGTCTTTTTATTGGGCTCTGCACCTAATATTCGGACCGAATACTATGTATTGTAATATTCAAACATGTTAAACTGTTGGAGTTTCTCTAACAAAGACGTAGATGACAAACGATATTATTTCGATTTTAATTTTTCTCTTTAAAATCCCAAGTGAAACCATTTTTTGTTTTTTGTTTTTTTTTGTTTTGGGTTTTAACTTGATGATGAAAGATACAGAAAAATTTCAAGGTACCATCCAATACGTCAAACCTTGGTAAAAATGCAAGGACAACATAAATAATCAAGTTGCAGGAAAAGGCATTACTATGAATATTTACTAGTTCATTCCGTTTGTTTTCATACAATATGGATTTAATTACAAATGAAAGAATGTCTACATAATTCAAAATTTTAAAATATGCTGGATTGTAAACAATAAAGATAAAGAGTTTTCCAAAAAAAAAAGAATAAGGGACTATTTAGCATTTTGAAAAATTGAGAGGGAAATTTCAATATGGCCAAGGACTAACAGAATTTGAGACTTAGCCTTAAAAACATGAGTGTAAACCTAATTTCCAGCTTACAAGGTTACCCCTTAATACGTCTTTCATCACTTGTATATTTTCCAAGTCCATGTAATTTCTCTAGAAATGTTGAGGGAAATAATCTTTTTGTTCTTTTAATCAACTATAAATAACACCATTCTGATGCTGTATTGGCAAGATTTACAGAGATACTGTTGGTTGGATACACAAGTTCTAGTAAACAATTTGCAAAAGAGTCAAAATCTAAATAGAAAATATATTAACCAAAATATCCAAACAAATCATATAAAGGAAATGTAAAACATTACAGAGATGTTGTTGGTTGGATACATAAGTTCTAGTAAACAATTTGCAAAAGAGTCAAAATCTAAACAGAAAATATATTAACCAAAATATCCAAACAAATCATATAAAGGAAATGTAAAACATAAAAAGGTGAGAGATTAAAGAATTGACCAAAAACAATTAGCACGGTAAAACCTATAATGTGTTATCTATTGTTGAGTGAAATAATTTTGTTCTTTCTTTTAATTATCTATAAATAGCAATCGTACGACGCATTGGTACAAAGATACTATTGGTTGGCTAAATAAAGTTCAGTAAATAATTTGCAAAGGAGTCAAAATCTAGATAGAAAATATATTAATCAAAATATCCAAACAAATTATGTAAAGAAAATGTAAAACATAAGTAGGTGAAAGATTAAACAATATACCAAAAACAATTAGCATGCGAAATTTATTAGAACATAATTAACAATATTTAGCAAACAAAAGGACCAGAAGAAAAACAATTTGGTATCCTATAATCTTCTTACAAACCCAAGGTGGCTGCCACCTGCAATTTTCTGAAAATAGGCTTAGTTGGTTTTCATTTGATGCAGTGCTACATCCATCTTTGAATTATTACACATCCTTCAAACAGTTAATAATTTAATATAAATCCCTAGAGTTGATGTGTTGAAAAAAAAAAAAGAACATATCTTGGTGTTCATACAACACTGCACAGGCTTAGTCTTGGAGAACACTTCATATTAGTTTTACTGAACACAAGTTCTAGTGCTGACCGATTTAACCTCAATTGGTCCTGTTCACTAGAAATGTATGGGAACTTGCTTTTATTTAAGCGCATAATTTTGTTTATGATCATGGAACTAAAATATTTTCTTCACTTACCGAATAGTATGTAGAGGAGAAGGCTCAAAGACTACACGCTGACATGGCTGGACCATTGTGGAATGAAAAGAACCATACTAATGGCTTTGGCATGGGATGAGATGAAGCGTGATTTTGCTGCGCCGCTTTGCATGATTGATTGCTATCAACCCTCGAAATTCCCAGATCTGCAAGATGTACATAATTAATTAAATCATCAAGATGATTAACATTTATGCCGAAGTCATGAGCATTCCATAAGATATGGTAAGTTATAATTTACCTGTGACTCTTTCAACTTGCCTTGTTACCATGGCCAAAGACGCAACAAACCAAGGTTGGCCAACTTTTTTCTTTATATGCATTCTATGTCTCAGTACTAGTAAATTATTATTTAAGTTCTGACTAGTTGACGGTTGGGTTGAGTGATCTAAGGCGCCAGAATCAGACTTGGGTCCAAAAGGGTGTGGGTTCAAATCCCACAGCCATCAAACACTATACTTTTATCCTTTTTTACATTGAGGTATCTAAATTTTTTACATTGCACACATGATCAGTAAGTATTTCGGGCACATAAACCCAACAATTCCAAACAACTTTTACTCTTCATCATACTTGGCTACTATATTAGCCAATGCTTCAAGGGGTTTCTTTTCCCCCTCCATTATACATATGATCCAAAGCACGATCCATGTCTATAGGTGCAACTGGTGCTTAGAATTGGCAATTCAGAATCAAGACCAACCTTTATTCTTTCTGTTACCACATTTAGTTGTCTAGAGAATCGCTAATAAAACGTCCAGTCTACAAGAAAAAAATTGCGATAGTATTAGCAAATGCAGCTAATTATACGGAGGGCTGTATCCAACATTTAGTAACTTGCTTATCTAGCATAGAACTCGTTGATGTTTTAAATGTTGTCCATCTAGTCCAAGATTTCAATTTCATACTTGAACAAGTGAAACATCAACCAACCCCTGTCCATATCTTATATCACATTAATCTTATTCGACATATACCAAATTTTCAATCAGATAACTGAGATATCAACTCATTGTTTAATTTCATGACTATTTCGAGATATATGTAATCCGACATTAGCTATTTACCTCTCTAGTATGAGGCTCATTAAAATTTTGAACCTCATCTGTTTTGCCAGAGATAATTCACACTTGAAAAGGTTGACATCAAACCTTGTTCATATGTCATTTCACACCTATCTCATTCAAAATATTAAAATTTTAGCCAAATTATAGAGTGCGATCTTGACTGATATTTTAGGGAACTTTACCAATCTATTCATGATTTGTTAGAAGATTTATAAAAAGATATCAACTTTGTATGGTACTGATGGGTTGATAAAGATGAAAGGTTTAAAAGAATATTCACTATTCAATCTGCTTTTGTACTTTCCAAACGAGGCAAGCTTTAAAAGAAAAATTAACAAGTGCGATAATAGCGATATAGGAGCT
Organism: Allium sativum; assembly: GCA_030737875.1. Lineage (NCBI taxonomy): Eukaryota > Viridiplantae > Streptophyta > Magnoliopsida > Asparagales > Amaryllidaceae > Allium > Allium sativum. The sequence goes on along the minus strand of CM060909.1, from coordinate 940,909,342 downwards.
TCATACCATAGTTATTAATGACGCATGGCACAAAAAGGCGCAACTTCAGTCTGGAGCCTTGGCGCACGGCATGACAAATGGCGCGCGCCTTTCTGATTTACTGCGCATTTTTGTTTTTTTTTAATTTAACATATAACAACAAATTTAAAAATTCAGTATTTTTTGCTAAAACATATGAAATCAAAGTTTTTACAATTTTGTAAAAAAAAAACATCATCACATTTGACATCATTAGAATAGAATTTCAAGCATAATAGTTTTCAAAATCCAAAATAATAATACATATTACTAATAAACTAGAATTCAGAATCCAATTCAACAATCATATTTTCAAATCAGCATCCGCATCATCAGATTCATAAGGACAATTAGATTATATCAAGTCTTTATAGTGTTATGATGTGGTTATATTTAGCGACACAAAGGACAATTGGTGAGGAAGAATAATATATCAATTGATGATATTGTTTCTCTGATGCAACTAATAACTTTATGCAAAAAAAAAAAAAGTGATAAATATTTATTGATAATCTATTTGGTGCATCTACAAACTGTTTGAAATAAAATACACAATCAATTGAAATACATGTTTTATGTAATATTTTATGTACAAGCAATATTACATTTGATATCAGAGTATTAGATAAAATAAAATATATTTTCAATATCGATATATTTGTTCCTCTTCAAGGAAAAAGAACTATAGAAAAGTCATCCATCAGAACCCACAAAATAAATAAAAACCAAATGCTAAACGTTAGCCAACGCAATAATATGATCAACAATATTGTAGAATCGCCATCCATCAAAACCCACAAAATAAATAAAAACCAAATACAAGACGTTAGCAAACGCAATAATATGATCAACAATAATTTTATGTGAAATGCAATAAATGAAAAAATAAGCAAAAAACAAGCAAAAAACAAGCAAAAAACAAAAAACAAAACAAAAGGTGCGCCATTTTGGGACGTGCACCTTTTTTGCGCCGTGCGCCTTTTGCCGCTCCTTTTCATATGCGCTGCGCCGCAAGAAGAAATGGCGCAGATGCCGCGTCGCGCCGTGCGCCATGGCGCGCGTCGTAGCGCACCATTCATAACTATGCTTCATACACTGCTTTGAAATGAATCAAAAGAAGCGGAATATCTTCTGCAAACGCTACAAATGAAGGATTGTTTATACCTAATGATTTTCAGAAGTGATTAGAATATCAAAGCATGAAGAAAATCATCATTGATATGAAAGTAATTGGATTTAATCGATAATGTTCACATTATCCAGTCTGCATTTTGTTGCAAACATAATATCATGTTATGCCATATGGAAAAACCAAAAAAGATAATATGCAAATGATTTTTAGCAACAGAAAATGCCCAACCAACCAAAAAAGTTGGCTGAATCGAAGTTAAAACAGAGCCCAGAGGCAAGTCATTGAGTACATGAAGAAAAATCAAATATTCGTAAGCCACTTGGATGCCATCAAATACACAGCGGATAATGAAACACAAACATAAATGTCAAAGTTTTTATCAACAAATTAACACATGTTTCCGAGATTTTAACGACCCAAATTAAATGTATTGTTTAAATGGATATAAGATAAGTAACATGCTTAGTGGAAAAATGCAAAATGATATGTGAATGTGTACGTACAGCTAATAAGGTGAATTATATGAAAACACAAGATCCAAGATGAAGAAGAAGAAATGGAAAAAAAAAAACTTCTCAAAATGTTATTAAATGGTCCAACGTTGAAAACCGATCAGTTCAAATGCTATTATTATGGAAAAAATGTGGCACACTCAAAAATATTGTAAGAAGTTGAAATGAGAGTTTAAAGACTAAAGATATCAAAATAGGAAAGCATAATTTAATATATGAAAATGAAGAATTGTACTAGACGTTGAGAAACATTAAACAAAGAGATGGATACTTTACTCGAGCAATGACTTTCTATACGTGGAAAGTGGAAACAAACGGTTCAAGCATATGAAAAGAAACCAAACTAAAAAAATGAGCAGTAACTACTGGGTCGATCAAACTAAAGATATTTAATGCTAAGCACGGACATTGACTAAAATACAACGTATTTTCATGATAAATTAAAATCTCATCTAGCTCAAACAATAGTAGAACAAGAAAAAGGTTGAGTTTTTCTATTTAAATTTAAAGGTACAGTTAGGAAAGTACGGAGATACATAAGTTACTTTCGCAAAAAGAAGAAACAATAACTATTGAATGGCAATATAATAAAACGATGAAAAAAAACGTAAATTTTAAAGATAAATCAAGAGAAAATAATTTTGCTTGAATCAAGGCGGAATGACAACGAAAATGGCAAAACGGAACCCCCAAAGACCATATGAAGTCTTTGTGGTATTACAAACAATTCAATGTGATGTTGTTAATTATTCCAAGGTTTGAGATTCCGCCTTATACACCAGAATTTCGGCCATTTCGTTCCGGTTCGGGGGTTGACCGGGCCGGAATCCACATCAAAATCCGTTTTCGCTATGAAAGAGCAAAAATAAACGTTTTTTGTACAAAAGCAATTCGACGCAAAAAACTTTCAAGGAAAAAAAAACTTATTCAAACTCATAGTTGTGAAAGATGCGCCAAGGCACGCGTCATGACACACGACACCATTTTTATTTGCGGCGCGGCGCATATGAAATGGCGCGCCTTTTTCTTTATTTTATTGTTTTTTCGTATTTCAAACTACAATAAAAACTACAAATACTGGTACCATAACTACAACCACCATCATTCCTACTATAACTATTGTTATTATAATGACATGAAATATGAATAACTTTGCTAATATCTTTTTTTCAGCTATATGTAAACATAATTACATGAATATTATTTTCTATTTAATTATCACCATCGAGTTAATAACATTACAATTATGTAATTGGCCGACCATAGCATGCCGGCATTTTGAACTGACGTATGTTTTATTATCCAACGTAGTTCAGATTCATTTTATGATTGTCAGAAGTATAAAATGTAATGCATACAAGATCATAAAACATTGTTGAACATATATGCAAAAGCAAATGAATGAGACTAAGAACATGTGAAGGATAAATCAAGAGAAACAACTTTGGAGGAAGAGAAAACGTTCTTAGAAAATAAGCATTCAGGCAGCTCTGAATCATACCATTGGATTGGAAAAAAATTGCACTAGTGTGAATATATCCAATGTCATTATACGATTTGTCTGCAACATAAAAATATTTCATGATTTGATATTTTAAATACAATCGAGCATTAAAAAAGGTATGATATTTGTGACACCATTGATCCAATATTTTTGAATGATATTGATAACTGTAATGAATGGTTAATTGAAAATACGGATGATGCATCTGATACTGAAGATGAAGTTGTATTTGTCGATGATGATAACCTGACTTGAGGTGCTGCTGCAAGAGCAGCAGGAGTGGAGGAAGCTAGATATCCAAGTATAAGACCATATAAATCGAGAGGTTTTCAGCACCTGCTTCAGCTCCTTTATATATTCATGAAGAAAAAACAAATCTAAATGATACGGATGTGGAGGATGTTGAATCTAATGATATAGACATTAATTTGGAAAATATAATTACTGGATCAGAATCAGAGTTCTAGTTTATCAATAATGTTTATAATTTTGGATTTAGAAAGTATTATGCTTGAAATTCTATGCTTTATGTTTTTTTTTTTTTGAAAAATTGTTGCATATGCTTTAGCAAAAAATTTTTTTGGTTAAAATATTAAATTTATTAAAAAAACTAAATATGTGCAGTAAATTAAAAAGGCGTGTGTCATTTGTCACGCTGTGCGACAAGGCTCTAAAGAAGGTTTGCGCATTTTTGCGCCGTGTGACATTAATAATACTGTTCGAACTATGATTCTCATTATGGAGGTTGCTGGGATCAATATTTATCATCATTGAGCAAGCGAGCTTCTTTTTTGTCCAAATGCAATTTGGGATATCAATATTATAAATATTAAAAAGAAGGATAGTGAACTATTTTGAGAGTGCGAAGGTGACATTCAAGATAACTGCCAAAACTGGAGAGACTTGCGACCAGCTAGGTTGAGGAAGAGAAGTGATACAGTAAAAATAATTGTCTGAATAAAACAATAGTAAACATGTCGATAGCAGAGATGATTATGTTACCTTTTTCTTTTGAGCATCTCCAACAATTCTAATTCGATCCAAAATAGGGAGAATCCCTATTTTTTTCATCCCCCATGCCACAACAATGTCGATTTAAGCCTAGGGGAAGAAGAGGAACGGTTATTTGCCTCATTTACTTTTTCTAAGCGTGGGTTTATAAATGGTAAAATGAAAACCGCTTACGGCAAAATAGGATCTTATTTTACCATTTAGGTCAAAGTAGGGTTTCGAAAAACCGTTTTATCCATAAATGGTTTTCAAAAAAACGTTTATAGATTATTGTTATTAAATAAATGAACGTTTCGTCCCACTCGCTGCTGGTGGAGTAGGAGAAATCAATGGTTTTTTAGCGTTTCCATCGCAAAATTGCTTCAGCTGATAGATATGCTCTTATTATCTGTTTCTGTTTTGAAACTCATGTTCAGTGTTTAATAATTCAACACTAGTTTATACTGGTATTGATGATTATAGTTGAATAACAAAAGAAAATACTGAAATTAAAATGAAATTTTCAAAATTTCCGAAACAAAACGAAATTTCAAACTGTTTTAATGACTGATACGGAAAAAAAAACGAAATTTCAAACCTTGAATTATTCACAATCAGTTTTTAAAAAACGCGAGTGAGGCGCACCTCAAGGCGAGGTGTCCCCAGAAAGGCACCAAGGTGCATCCATTGAGGTGTTTTCCCATAAAAATGTAAGCCTTAGCCTTTGAGGCACAAAAAAGGGAAAAACAATGTTTCATTGCGACCGTTTTTTTGAAAAAAGTTACCTCATGCTACTTTTATGTTACTTCTATTGCTCCTCTTTTACTACTTCAAACTCCAGTTCGGTAAAAAAAGGTGACACAGGTAAAAATAAAAATAAAATAAAAACAATCAACGCAACTACTGGGATCGACTTGAATTCCAAGTTTGGAATCGATTTCGATCGATTCCAGAGTTCCAGAGGTTCACGAATATGTCTAGATGCTTAAATGAAGCCGCTGGAACGAATTAATTGCTACATCAATATGTTTTTTTAACTGTTCAAGCTTTTTACAGGGTTTTTTCATACAATAGCTACACAGTTTTTTCTTATGTACTATATGACATTATTCTATGTCCATTTTTACTATATTATTTGCGCTTTTTTCCTAAAGGCTTACGCTTCGCCTCTCAAGCACGAAATTGCCTAATGTACGCTTTCGCGTTTTGAAACATTGTTCACAATACATGTTGATTGTTAACTATTTCCAAAACCTTAACAGTCGATGAAATTATTTGACTGAGCAATTAAATGTCTTCTTTCTAAACATGTCAAGAAATAAGTGTGGGAGCAATGAAAATTACCCAATTTATAGTGCATAGTTGTTTTGCGGACACATACGATATGGTGGTCTCTAATGTGAACATTGAGTAACTTAATTAGGAATGCATCAATATCAATTTGAAGTGTTGAACCTCGATAATACAAACAAGATTTTGACATTGAATTCAACATGACGCGAGCGGTTGATGAACTGATAATTCAAATGTCTTTACTATTTTGATGATAAAATTTAGCCATTTAATAGAAAATCCGCTAGATTTGTTAATGCTAAGAAATCAAATGTGTGTGTACACACTTTGTATATATGCCTACATTAGAATTTATTTCATAAATCAAACATTGGAGAAAGGTTAGAATGAAAATAAAATACTGGATTTTGACAATTTTAGGTCAACAGTGGCCTATTTCAACCAATTATCTATAAAAGGAAAACTAATATATCTATTTTGCATCAAGTTATTGCCACACAACTATAATCTAATGAAGCAAAGCCTTACTGAAACTAGGAGCTTTGGTTAAAATTAAAGTTTGGACAACAAATTAAATGAAGAAAATTTGTTTCATATATCATTAAAGTATACAAAAAGCAAATTCTAGCATTATATCATAGACCAATTTTATCTTATTGAACACCGGAGATATACGTAGAATAATTTTATCCTGTTGAACGTTAGGACAAGTTATACGGGTTACCAAATTTACCGTTTTTGAGTCCATGTTCACAAACGAGGCTCAGTAATTCTTTTAATAATAATTCATCTTGATGGTCATGGAAAAGACTTGATACTACCATTAACCAATACTTGCTAAAATTGACATTCTACAAAGTACTAATGGCTTACGTTTGATGTCTAACATAAGCAGATAATATCATAGTTTACATCTACCACTTGCAGCTTGCTTATATGATATTGGGATGAAAATCAAGTGTAAGCATATAAAGTACTCCCATATTTGGTTTTATCATGTTTGCTACGTCACATTTTCGTGCCTTATGTCCGGATCAGGATAAATCATTGGAAAATCTGGTTTTTGCAACCGAATTTGCATTCATGTTCTACTTAGGAGAAAAGCATACAATCCTCGATAAATTGTGAATATACAAGAATGTTACTTTGTTAACAATACCAAACGCTAAGTGCATATATTTGTAGTATATCGGAATAGTAATCTCTCATTGAACATCTAAGCTAAAATTAGTTTGCTTCTACACCTTAGAATTATAGCTACACTAAAAAGCTACAAAATGAAAAAAGTTATCAACTAAATCAGGCCAAAAAAAAAAAAGATGTAAAGGTACAATCAAACACATTCATTATTGTTTGTGCATCCCTGGCTTGCCTTTTATTATTTCTTTATTTATTCACATTCAACACGCAGATGGTTCCCATACACCAGCCTAAATTGCATATCTGATGTACATTATTGCACCAAACAACTATTAAAAACATAGATAAAAGACCATCGGTAGCCCTCTTTTGCTTTGACCAATATAAGTAAATCACACACTTAGACATATACGTACATGACAAAATTTGTATAACTGCCTTTGGCAAAATACAACTAGCAAAACATTTTGATAGCATGTGCCGCGATATGCACAAGTTAAATGCGTGTATAGGTCCATAGATGGACAAAACTTCAAAGATCATGTGCCCTGTACCAGATTTATTGAATGGAAAAAGCTGCTCGAATTATACAAAGCTTAACATTAAAAAAAAGGTACTTGCTGCGTACACATAGCTTCTTTATATGAGTTGAAAACATCAGTCTGATGTGCTGCAAGTGCAATAGCAATGTCAAACATGTCCAACAAATGACTTTTCAGCTTCTATATAGAAGAACATGCAGCAATAATTTAGTAACAAAAGCACCTCTTTAAACTTTAGCACTTGCTAAAACAAAATCACAATAAGTAACGGTTGACCAAGTGATCTAACGCGTTTTATTAGGGCTCCAGTCTGAAGCGGCATGAGTTCAAATCCCACAGCCATCATTCACACTTTGGTTCCACAGACAAGTGACCTAAGACAGTATATTCGGGCTCTGATTCAAATAATCCCACTGCCATCATTGTTTTTATATGATTACTAGATTGTCAAACAACCACTTAGAGTTTCCATTTTTCATGATAGAACATTCAATGATAAATTACTACAATATGCACCTCCTGGAACTCTCAAAAGAAAATAAAACTTGAAATTACAATATATCCATTTTATAAGTGATGGCTTAACTGAGTGATCTGATGCCCTAGATTTAGCCTGAATGGGTATGTGTTCAAACCCCATTGCCATCATTACTTTTTAGGCTCCACAGTCATGAGATCTAAGGTGCTAGATTAGGCAATAATTTGAATGAACCCACTGCCACCATCCCTCTTTCATAGCTATCAAATTGCCAAGCCAAAAGGTAAAATTCAATTTCATCCAAAGTCACCGTACCACATGATTTTTAAAGATTTAGTAAATTATCAAGGTAAAGCTGCTATAAAACAAGCCAGGAGCAACTGCTTTATCTGAAGCTACACGTTCTTATGCTTCAAGCAATGTAATTTGTATCAACACAATCATATCTGACGTATGCATGCCTTGGAAGCGTAATATACTCAATTCTAAGTGAAAATGTGTATCAACATGCTTAAGATAAATTTTCATGTAATGTTCACTATAACCAGACAAATTAGCTAATCATATGTTTATCGCTGATGTCATTATAGATTTGCTGAAAGTTAGTTGAGAGCATCTTGCACAATTCATTAAAACGTACTCTCCATGAACAAATTATAACAACTATGAAAAAGAAAAAAGTTAGGAAGAAAAAGATACTGCTGAATGAGATGTCTAGTTCTATGGATAGCCACGTAACTGCATAATCACGCAACAGAATTAGAATATCACGTAGTAACATGCAGTAATTAGCATCCTTGGACCATAACAATGATTAGAACGACAAATTCCTAGCAGTGTTCACAGAATAACAAGTAACTAAATTACGCAATCACATAATTAAAAAGTACTTCTATGAGAAAGAGAAAGGAAGACCGTTTGATGAAGAAGACAATGCGACATGCGAGTATTTTCTTAGCGTGCTGAGAAGGGTTCAGCTGAGCTAGGGTTTGAATGAGTGGCTTTTGAAAGCTCAAAAGGCATACTTAGAGTGTGAGATTAATGAATGCTCACAACACAATGATGCACCACCCGTGGGTTAATCAAACGCACAACTTGCGCACAAGGCTGTAGCTTTACAAAGAAAATTCTGTGTGAATAATCAAGTGGGACCCATGGCAGTTGGAAACTTGGAATGGTAACCTAATTATGTGTTGTGGTTCGATGCATATTTGCTCTGAGTTTACAAGTGAAACAGAGTACTCCATGTACTAAAAAAATTACTTAGCTCTCCATGTATCTAAAAAATTACTGGAAACAGGGGAAAAAATTAAGAAGAAATTATTAAAAACGAGGGTACAGGTTGCATAATTTGAAGCACAATAAATGGATACAATCATCCTACCCTTGTTGCTAGTTTTTGCTGAACAAATAAAAAAGGTGTTCCATCTCATATATACAAGCTCAATCCAACTTGAAGTCCTTATTGCTCCTTGTGATCTAATGCATGCATCACTGAAGCACATGTTTTTTCAACGATCATGAAAATACACAAATACGAGTGAATTTTCAACATAAGAACAGATGCAAATATTAAATAGCACATATGGACAGAAATCACCAAACTAGAAGGTCCAACAGATGACGGTTTGGCCGAGTGGTCTAAGGCGCCAGATTTAGGCTCTGGTCCGAAAGGGCGTGGGTTCAAATCCCACAGCCGTCATTACTTTTTTTCCCGTATATACGTTCACAACTGTTGAGCATTTAGATATTCAAGTTTCCTTTTTCCACTCTACAAACAAGCAGAAAGAAAGTTTTCTACATACAGATTTATATTGCTGTTACCTAACCATACTGACATAGCCTATCACGTTCCACATCCAAAGCATGACCCATGATTACTGGTACAGCTAATATTTGGAAAAGGCAATTCAGTATCATGGCCACCCTTCATTTGGTATCAATCTTCCGAACTGCTTGCAAACTGTTTATGACAGCAATGAATGCACAGCTAGAGTCACAAAAATATGCAGGGATCCTGATAAGAACACAACAGAAATCTCACAAGAAATAACTCAAGTTGAAAAAAAACTTTTACTACTTTGCTATGTTAATTCCGCAGAGACACTCGTGCATGCACACACTAAGTAACCCTTTAATGAACATTTCGAACTTACGAGAAGTCATCGTCTTATTTCATTTCTATTAAGCTCACAACAAAAATTTCACAATAAATAACTCAAGTTGAAAAATACTTTTACTACTTTACAATGATAATTCCGCGGAGACACTCGTGCATGCACAGACTAACCCTTTAATGAACATTTCGAACTTACGAGAAGTCATCGTCTTATTCTATTTCTACTGAGCCCAACCTTAATTGATAATCCTAATTTACCGTTACTTTATGTTCAATTCAATTTATATATTATAACTTCTATTGAGCAACCGGCTAAATTCTCGGTTCCTTGAATTCAACGTCTTCTGAAGCCTTCTCAAAATCAATGTCGACATCCTCTTCAAATTTCGAGGTCGACGGCCAGAGTAAAGAGGAAAAAGCCATAGCCGAAGTCATCAATTGTGATTGCCCATTCAGAATCCTAAGTGCATATCCAACAAACCAAATAATGTCTGAATTCTAATTTTCAAACATCACGTCCCCCAACAGCAAGTTTTCTCTAAATATTCAGAGGAAAATATAGGGGGCAATTCATAATCCCGAACCGATCCGGTTGCTGATTTAATTAACGTCCGTACCAAATAATTTAAATTAGAATGCAAAGTCAAACGAAAGCACAGGAAACAAACACAAATTATTTATGTCTGTGGCGGTTGCAAACAAGAACAAAAATGCTGATAGGATTTTTATCTGTGGCCACTCCACATCGCACAGCTTTATGGCACAATTACTAATTTGAGCACGGATCTAATCAGCGTCCTTTTTAAGGACACTGATTGAATCAGCGTCCCATACACAAACGCTGATTAAATCAGCGCCTTCTTATTGGGCATAGCACGTAATATTCGGACTGAATATTATGTAGTAATATTCAAACACGTAAACTGTTGGAGTTGCTCTAACAAAGACGACGACGACAAACGATATTATTTTGATTTTATTTTTTCTCTTCAAAACCCTAAGTGAAACCGATTTTATTTTGTTCAATTTCAATTTGATGATGAACGATACCGGTGCGATTTCAAGGTACCGTCAGATATGTCAACCTTGGTAAAAATGGAAGGACAACATGAATAATCAAGTTGCAGAAAAAGACATTACAATGAATATTTACTAGTTCATTCCATTTGTTTTCATACAATATGGATTTAATTACAAATGAAAGAATGTTTACACAATTCGAAATTTTATAATATGCTGGACTGTAAAAAATAAAGATAAGGGTTTTTTTAAAAAGATTAGGGACTATTTTGCATTTTGAAAAATCGATAGGGCAATTTCAGCATTGCCAAGGAATAGCGGAATTTGAGACCTGGCCTTAAAAGACAAGTATGTAAACCAAATTTCCCACTTACAAGGTTACCCCTTAAAATACGTCTTTCATCACTTGCCTATTTTCCAAGTCCATGTAATTGACAACTTATACAACACTAAGTTTGATCAACTTTTAATCGTCACATCTAACATCCACCCTTATTCAAACCATCATAAGTTAGATTCTGGTCAGAATTTGCAATTTTAACACTCACTTTAGTCATTTGATCAAATTACCAGTTCTAATTACCACATGTGCTACATCATGGAACCACCACCAAATGACTCCATATTGAGAGTCGCATTTAATGACATTCTTCATTGTCGCTAAAGACATCAAATTGAAACCATAAAATGTGCAAAATCGACCAGAATTCAACTTCATGACAAACAAGTTCTGTGCAAATGTTTGTTATGTTGAGTATCTGTTAAAATATGAGTTTTATTACACAACAGAAAATTTACAATGCTGGTACGCTACATGTATTTGCAACACAGCACAAAATCACATTTACTATTTAAAGTTTGAACCAACAAGCAACAAATGTACATAGCGCAAAGGTAAATGATATCACTGTCCTATTTTTTTTACTCTAAAATAACCCAACGAAAATTATACAAAACGCTAGAATAATAGATATGTGTAGTACGAATAACTATTTTGTACTACAAATTGACATTACATGTAAACATTGATAAAGCTAAGGGTGTGTCATAGGGGAAATTAGGTCATATGATCATATAAATTTAACTCTTCGAGTGAATTTTGTTCAAAACAAACTATATGTTTCTTTTAATTATTTTTCTGCTGATATATTGAGATAACCCAACGAAATTATACACAACGCTAGAATAATAGATACTTGGAGTACAAATTCCTATTTTGTACTACGATTGACTAGATATTTGTACTACAAATTGACATTACATGTATACATTGATAAAGTTAAGGGTGTGCCGTCATATGATCGTGTAATTCAACTCTTATAGTGAATTTTGTTCAAAACAAAATATATTTTTTATTTTATTTTCTGTTGGATATATTGAGATATCTATTGTGAAATCCTTCTAAGCTCCCGTCTATGTCTCACCCAGAAATTAGGCTAGCCTTACTACATGGTTATTTGCCTGATCCACCTAAATGGGTTCGACAAAACCCGCATATGCACAAATTTAGACTTATTTCCTCTTGTAAGCATCAAAATATTTGATTCAATCGGTTTTTCTTCCATGATTGGTTACAAAAATATCAAAAACCTACAGAATCTTATTTGCACCAGATTTTTAAATCTTTCTCATCTTGCTTGACAACTTCCTTTAAATTGTTTAATGCATTTGGACAGATTGAGCCTTCAAATGTAATTTTTATCTTGTTTGAACCTCTATTGTAAAAATCCTTTGACTTCCTTAAAATTGTTTCTGCATTTGGACAGAATGATCCTTCAAATGTAATTTTTATCTTGTTTGAACCTCTGTTGTAAAAATCCTTTTAGACTTCCGCCTATGCACTAGGCCAATCTCACCGTCTATCTATTTGATTAATCCGCTTATGTAAGACTTACTGCATTATCTAACCACACAAATAGCCTTATAGGTACCGTTTTGCACCAATTTAGGCATAGTTCCTTTTATAATCATCAATATTTTTTTATTCAAGCAGTTTTCCTCCATTATTTCTTCCGAAATATCTAAAATCTCGTTTTGGATCAATAAATACTCAACAAAATACTAATATTTTATCCAAAATGTCTGAATTGGTCAAAAGCGTCTATTTTAATTAACCATCGCCAAGGCGATTATTCCCTAACCCATATTTTTCACCTAGCAATTTATACAACCTACGAACTTGAACGTTAGTGCAACATATCATCTAAAATCAAAGATTTCAAAACTTTCGTTTGCACACATTGTTGCCTCGACATACCCTTACATTACAAGTACATAGTGATGTATCTAAACATTGTAAATTCTAAATTTAGAATAATAGTATGATTCCACTCACGACACTTCTTGCATCCATACCAAACCACAATACTTCATGTATTTCATGTTTTGCTTCTTCCAATTTAATAGACATACTGAAGCCTTCATCATCTTTCTTGCTTTGGTCATCAATTCATCATCAACAATAAAGTAAAAAATACCTTCAAAGTGACACTGATTGTCATTTACCTCTCCAAATTTGATATGAGTATCCATGATCATTTATTCATTCACAATCGCTTATTCATTCGAGTCTCGCTAGCACTCAACTTCCTTTTCCAATCACCCAATTACCCCTCAATTTTTTCAAGGATTTTTTAACCTTAAAGATCTTTAATTTTAAATTATATTCAATTCAACCCTAAGTGGTTCTCTAGGATAAACATAATTATACTTTCATTACTTCAATAGGGAATTTCGTCACGTCGTTGAATTTCAAACGAACCTTTATTTAATTTTTGGATGAAGCAGTAATGACAGTTTGAAAGTGCAAGAGCTTCAGTTAACATATGTGAAGAAACAGAGTAAAATAGGTCCTTTCTCTTCACGTATTATTCGTTCGGTAACGATGAGTGAATGTGGATTCAAAAGTATAATAGGTAACGTTCTGATTCCTTATTCAGATTTGATTTTCTTCTACACTTGATGACATGGAAGGGGAAATTGTACATAAGAAACATTAGTTGTAACTCCAGCCTAAATAAATAAATTTTAATGTTTTATACTAAACCTTCATTTGAGGATTTTTTTTTTTTTTTTTTTTTTTTTTGAAACATTTACGGCGGTCAACATAAATTGTATTCTGAATTTTTAATGTACAATCTTAATTTTCTCAATGAAGTTTATGTATATTATTTTACTTTTCAGATACCATTTAGAACATCAAATTGTAATTTCATATTCAGGTATTAATGAAGTATACCTTCCTAAACATGGAACCAAAAAACACTATTGCATAGTTTTCCAAAGGTAGAAGAGAAACAAGTTGACCGATATATTCTATTTTGTTTGTTCAAATTTGTTTTATTCATCACCCCCGTCCCCACCAATATATTCTATTTTGTTTTTTTGAAACATTTACGGCGGTCAACATAAATTGTATTCTGAATTTTTAATGTACAATCTTAATTTTCTCAATGAAGTTTATGTATATTATTTAACTTTTCAGATACCATTTAGAACATCAAATTGTAATTTCATATTCAGGTATTAATGAAGTATACCTTCCTAAACATGGAACCAAAAAACACTATTGCATAGTTTTCCAAAGGTAGAAGAGAAACAAGTTGACCAATATATTCTATTTTGTTTGTTCAAATTTGTTTTATTCATCACCCCCGTCCCCAAAACTCTTAACCCTCCCCCCCCCCCCCCCCCAAATTGATGATGCCACCATAGATTTAACATTTGGCTTTTATACGAAGATAGTACAGCCTATAATGCAATTTCTCTAGAAATGTTGAGAAAATAATTTTTTTGTTCTTTTAATCAACTTTAAACAACACCGTTCTGATGCTGTATTGCCAAGATTTACGGAGATAATGTTGGCTGGATAATTAAGTTCTAGTAAACAATTTGCAAAAGAGTCAAAATCTAAACAGAAAATATATTAACGGAGATATCCAAACAAATCATATAAAAAAAATGTAAGGTGGATACCCAGTGCCGAAGGCTCCCGTACTCAAGCGTGAGGACTTCCTAGACAGTCTCCCATCTGGTACTATTGTCACGGCTTTCCGGGCTCTGGGGGGTGGTCGATTAGCGCGCGCATCCTTTCCCTCACATTATGTGAAGAGACCGGGGCTCGAACCTGTGCACTCCAGATTACCAAGTGGCATATAAAGAAAATGTAAAACATAAAAATGTGAGGGATTAAAGAATCGACCAAAAACAATTAGCACGGTAAAACCAATAATGTGTTATCTATAGAAATGTTGAGTGAAATAATATTGTTTCTTCTTTTAATCAGCTGTAAATAGCAATCGTACGATGTATTGGTAGAGAGATAATATTGGTTGGCTAAATAAAGTCTAGTAAATCATTTGAAAAAGAGTCAAATTTTAAATAGAAAATATAGTAATCAAAATATCCAAACAAATCATGTAAAGAAAATGTAAAACATAAGTAGATGAAAGATTAAACAATTGACCAGAAACAATTAGCATGTGAAATTTATCGGAACATAATTAACGAAATTTAGCAAACAAAAGGACCGGAACAAAAACAATTTGGTATTCTATAATCTTCCTACAAACCCAAGGTGGCTCCCAGCTGCAATTTTCTTAAAATAGGTTCAGTTGGTTATCATTTGATGCAGTGCTACATCTATCTTTGAATTATTATACATCCTTCAAACAGTTAATAATTTAATATAAATTCCTAGAGTTGATGTGTTGAAAATCAAAAAAAGAACATACCTTGGAGTTCATACTACACAGCATTAGTCTTGGAGAAGACATCATATTAGTTTTACTGAACACAAGTTCTAGTGCTGAACGATTTAACCTCAATTGGTCCTGTTCACTAGATATGTATGGGAATTTTCCTTTATTTAAGAGCATAATCTTGTTATTGAATATGTGCATGGATCATGGAACTAAAATATTTTCTTCACTTACCGAATAGTTTATAGAGGAGAAGGTTCAAAGACTACACATTGACATGGCTGGACCATTGTGGAATGAAAAGAAGCTTACTACTGGCTTTGGCACAGAATGAGATGAAGCGTGATTTTGCTGCACTGCTTTGCATGATTGATTGCTATCAACCATCAAAATTTCCCAGATCTGCAAGATGAACATAATTAAATCACCAAGATGATTAACATTTATGCCAAAGTCTTTAGCATTCCACCAAAATATGGCAAGTTATAGTTTACCTGTGACTGTTTCAAATTGCACTGTTACCATGGCCGAAGATGTAACAAACCAAGGTTGACCAACTTTTTTCTTTATATACAATTCAGTAGAAATGCCTCAGTACCAGTAAATTAGTATTTAATTATTTACCAGTTGACGGTTTGTCCGAGTGGTCTAAGGCGCCAGAATCAGGCTCTAGTCCGAAAGGGCGTGGGTTCAAATCCCACAGCCGTCAATCACTTTATTTTTATCTCTCTTTACACTGAGGTAACTAAATTTTTTACATCGCAAACATGATCGGTAAGTATTCCGCACACATAAACCCAACAATTCCAAACAACTTTTATGCTTCATCATACTTGGCTATGATACTAGCCAATATTTGAAGTTTTTTTTTTCCCCTTCCATTAATACATACAATCCAAAGCATATCCATGTCTACAGGTGCAGCTGGTACTTGGAATTGACAATTCAGAATCAAGGCCAGCCTTTATTCTTTCTGTTACCACATCTTCCGCCACAGCTTAGTTATCCAGAGAATGGCCAATAAAACGTCCAGTCTACAAAAAAAAAAAAAAAAAAAAAAAAAAAAATAAATCACAATAGTACTAGCAACGGTAAGGTTACCCGGCTGGTAATCTGGAGCGCACAGGTTCGAGTCCCGGCCTCTTCACATAATGTGAGGGAAAGGCTACGTGCGCTAATCGACCACCCCCAGAGCCCGGGAAGCCGTGAATAGTACCAGGACGGGAGACTGACCTGGGAAGTCCTCGCGCTTGAGTACGGAAGTCTTTGGCACTGGGTATCCACAATAGTACTAGCAAATGCAGATAATTATATGGCGGGCTGTAGAGAGAGGTATGAAAACAAAAGCAAGTCACACTGAATTCACAAATAACGATGCAATTTGTAAATAACTGCATTAGGTTATAACAGTGGTTCCGCATCATATATTAAACTGGTGACACCATGACTACATGTCGACAATAGTACTTTTAAAGAATGCAGTATTCCAAGCATTATCACTTGCAACAAGTATTTTATTGCTTAATTTTGGTAGAAAAACCCAAAGTTACTTTATCCAACATTAGTTATTTGCTTATCTAGCATAGAAGTCATTGATGTTTTAAATGTTATCCATCTAGTCCAAGATCTTATTTTCGCACTTGAACAAGTGAAACATCAACCAACTCCTGTTCATATCTTATATCACATTAATCTTATTCGAGATACCAAATTTTCAATCAGAATCTAAACTGAGATATCGACTCACTGTTTAATTTCATGACTATTTCGAGATATATTTAATCCGACATTAGCTATTTACTTCTCTAGTATGAGGCTCATTAAAATTTTGAACCTCATCCGTTTTGCTAGAGATAGTTCAGACTAGAAAAGGTTGACATCAAACCTTGTCATGTCATTTCACACCTACCTCGTTCAAAATATTAAAATTTTAGCCAAATTATAGAACGGGATCTTGACTGATATTTTACGGAACTTTACCAGTCTATTTAAAGAATATGATTTGTTAGAAGATTTACAAAGAGATAATTAGAAGTTCATTCGGCTATCATATATTCAGTAATTTGTTA
Organism: Allium sativum; assembly: GCA_030737875.1. Lineage (NCBI taxonomy): Eukaryota > Viridiplantae > Streptophyta > Magnoliopsida > Asparagales > Amaryllidaceae > Allium > Allium sativum. The sequence goes on along the minus strand of CM060909.1, from coordinate 940,891,825 downwards.
TTTATAGATATACTTAAGAGTTTATTTCATAAAAAACAAAACAAAGGGTTAAGCAGAGCGTGTGTTTTTTTTTTTTGGGGGGGGGGGGGGGGGGGGCTAGAATTTCAGAAGAAGAAAAAAGAGTCCCTAAGCGGTGCATTGTGATCAACTTTGTGCACTACCGATGGGTAGATAAAGATGTAAGGTTCAAAAGAATGTTTCACTATTCTACCAGCTTTTGTACTTTTCAAACGTGGCAAGCTTTAAAAAAAAAAAAAAAAAAAAAAAAAAAGCTAACAAGTGCGGTATAGGAGCTTCATACACATTGTTTTGAAGTGAATCAAAAGAAGCGGAATATCGTCAATAAACACTACAAATGAAGGATTGTTTATACCTAATGTATTTTCAGAAGCGATTAGAATACCAAAGCATGAAGAAAATCATCATGGATATGAAAGTAATTGGATTTAATCGACAATGTTCACGTTATCTGGTATTGTATTTTGTTGCAAACATAAGAACATGTTATGCCATGCGGAAAAACCGTAAAAGAGGAGTACATGCAAATGATTCGGCAACAGAAAAATGCCCATGTAACCAAAAAAATCGGTTGAATCGAAGTTAAAACAGAGGCAAGTCATTGAGTACATGAAGAAAAATCAAATACTTGTAAGCCGCTTGGATGCCATCAAATATATGGTGGATAACGAAACACAAACATAAATTTCGAAGTTTTTATCGAAAAATTAACACATGTTTCTAAGATTTTAACGGCCCAAATTAAATGTATTGTTTAAATGGACATAATGATAAGTAATATGCTTAGTGGAAAAATGCAAAATGATATGTGGATATGTACATACAACTAATAAGGTGAATTATATGAAAATACAAGATCCAAGATCAAGAAGAAAAAATGAAAAAGGAAAAGGAAAAAAAAAAAACTTCTCAATAGATGGCCCAAAGTTGAAAAATGATCGGTTCAAATGCTAATATTATGGAAAAAAAATGTAGCACACCCAAAAATATTGTAAGAAGTTGAAATGAGAGAAAGTTTAAAGACTGAAGATATCAAAATTGGAAAGCCTAATTTAGTATATGAAAATGAAAATTTGCACACTAAATGCAGAGAAACATAAAACAAAGTGAACTCGAGCAATCTCTTTCTATGTGCGAAAAGTGGAAATAGGGATGTCAATGGATACCCGAAAAATCTGAAATCCGTCTGCATCCGCATTCGAAAAACGGATAAATATCCGATATCCGAAAAAACGATGCAAACGCGGATATAGGCACATCAGCATCTAAAAAATATTCATCCGCTTTTTCTCATGATTATAACTTAAATTATGTGTATTTTAACATAAATAAATATACTACTTTATTATTATGTAAAGTTGGAAGTCTACTAAACCATGCTAATTGCTCAAAATTATATATTATCATCATATTTATTTATTTTTAGCACTTCCGTAATCAACTGATTTGTAAAAACTTAATATTAAGCTGACAAAATTCAGTTATGTTCATTGATTTATCGACCATTGACGGAGCAGATTCGATATCCGCAGATGCGGACATCCAATATCCGCAGATGCGGATATCTGATATCCGAAAATGACTTTGGATGCAGATACAGGTATGACACTATCCATATCCGGAAGTATCTGTTGACAACCCTAAACGAAAAAAAAACGGTTCAAGCACATGAAAAGAAACCAAACCAAAAAAATGAGCAGTAACTACTGGGTCGATCAAACTAAAGATGTTTAATGGTGAGAACGGACATTGACTAAAATACAACGTATTCCGATAATAACTTAAACTCTCATCTTGCTTAAATAATAATAGAAGAAAACAAAAGGTTGAGGTTTTTTTAGTGAAATTTAAAGGTAGAGTTAGGAAAATAAGGAGATACATAAGTTAATTTTGCAAAAAGAGGACAATAACTATTGAATGGCAATAATAAAACGATGAAAAAACATTGATTTTAAAGAAAAATCTTGTGTTATCATAGCGATCGATATAGCGTGCTATAGCGCATAGCGCATGGGTTGCGCTTTTCTACTTCTTATAGCGCAAGGGTCCCTTACAGTGCAGAAATAGCGCGCTATTTTATCATAACACAACATAGCGCATAGCGATAAATAGCACGCTATTTTTCTTTTCTCTTTTTAAGGTTTGGAGAGTATGTAAAGAAGTCCGATCTGGCCCATTTAATTTGAATAATAACATAAGAGGTCCATTTTGTTTCCTATTTAGACAATAACGTAACAAGTGAATCAACTTCTAACCTAGGGCAAAAGTACTTTCTTCTTCAAATCAATTTTTGCTATTAGAAAAGCTGAAGCCGACTTCAAACAGTTTGTTTATTCTTTATTCATTTGATTTCGTGATTGACTTTACTTTTGTTTTCTCCTTCTCCATATCCGAATTTTAAAACTATCCATGTCTTTTTTTGAGACATTTTTCCCCTTTTATCTACTTTCTGGATGGACATACAGGTTTCTTTTTGAACATACAATTTCAGTTTTTTTTTTTTTTTCTTGGGAGATATTTTGAGCATATAGGTTTTGTTTTGTGCTTTTTTCCTATGATAACCTTTTGTTGAGATTTTTTTAAAGTAAAAAAAAACTATTTTCTACTTTCTAGATGAACATACATGCTTTTATATTTTATGTGATTTGTACTTTTCATGCATTTTTCCTGTGTTAACTTTTTTCTGAGATCTTTTATATTTTATGTGAATTGTATTTTTCTTGCTTTTTTTGGTAGAATCTCATCATAACTCACAAAAAGAATAAATTTCATCATAACTCATTAACTTAAGAATAAATTCCAAATTGTGTAAGACATAAATATGTTATATCCATCAATAATTTTGAATGTACAATATGAAATTATTAATTTCTCTTAACATAATTACATTTAACATTAAATAAAGATAACATATGCATTAAGTACGCTAGCATTGCATTTGGAGCCTTAAATGTCTTGGATATGGCACAAAATCTACAAAAAAACATTAAATTTCAGTTATGTGTGATAATTTGATTAGTTGTGTAAAAAAGACATTATAGCGCGCGCTATAGCGCGCGCTATAGCGCATAGCGCAAGCCTTCTGCTATTTTACGCTATTCGCTATTGACTACACTGGAAAAATCAAGATAAGATAATTTTGTTTGAATCAAGGTGGAGTAACAACGAAAATGGCAAAATGGAATCTCCAAAGACCATATGAAGTCCTTGTGGTACTACAAACAATTCAATGTGTTATATTGTTAATTATTTCAAGGTTAGATATTTCGTCCGATATGCCGCAATTCCGGCCATTTTGTCCCGGTTTGGGGGTTTACCGGACCAAAATCCACATTAAAATCTGTTTCCGCTATGAAAGAGCAGAAAAAAAAGTTCTTTGTATAAAAACAATTCGAATAACAAATAAGACTTTCAAGCAAAAAAAAAAAAAAAAAACTTATCCAAACTATGATTTTTATTATGGACGTCGTTGGGATCAATATTTATTATCATTGAGCAAGCTAGGGTTTTTCAACTAGTAGGAGTTGCAAGCAAGCTTTTTTGTCCAAATGCTATTGGGATTTCAATATTATAAATATTAAAAATAAGGATGGTGAGCTGTTTTGTGAGTGCGAAAGTGATATTCAAGATAACTGATAAGAGTCATAAGACTGGAGAGACATGCGACCAGCTAGGTTGAGGAAGAGAAGTGATACAGTAAAAATAATTGTTTGAATAAAACAATATTAAATATGTTAATAGAAAAGATTTATTATTTTATCATTTGCCTTTGAGTTTTGATCATCTCCAACAACTCTAACTGGATGCAAAATGGAGAGAATCCCTGTTTTTTTCTCATATCCCACGTTACAACAATGTCGATTTAAGCCTAGGGGAAGAAGAGGAACGGTTATTCGCCTCCACTCATTTTTTCCAACCATGGGTTTATAAACGGAAAAATGAAAACCGCTTAGAGCAAAATAGGATCTTAAGTTTATCGTTTAAGTCAAAGTTAGGTTTCAAAAAACTTTTTTATCCATAAACAGTTTTTAGAAAAAGTTTATAGATTATTATTTTTTAATAAATGAACGTTTCGTCTCACTGGCTGTTGTTGGAGTGGGAGAAATCAATGTTTCTTTTAGCGTTCCCATCGCTAAATTGCTTCAGCTGCTAGAGATGCTCTTATTATTTGTTTTTATTTTGAAATTTTGTTCAGTGTTTAATGATACAACACCAATTTATATTGGTATTGATCAATTATAGTTGAATAACAAAAGAAAAAAACGGAATTAAAATGAAATTTCTAAAATTTCCAAGACGAACCGAAAATTTCAAACTATTTTAACGAAGGAAACGGAAAAAAAATTCAAACTTTGAAGTATTCACAATCAGTGTTTTAAAAAAGGGGATTGCGGCACGCCTTGAGGCAAGGCATCTCCAAAGAGGCACCGAGGTGCATCCATTGAGGCGTTTCCCATAAAACGTAAGCTTCAACCATTTGAGGCGCAAAAAAGGTAAAACAATCTTTCATTGCCTACGTTTTTTCTAAACAAAGTCCTCTCACGCAACTTTTAAGTTGCTTATGTTGCTCCTCTTTTACTACTTCAATCTCCAGTTCGGTAAAAAAAGCGACATAGGTTATTAAAAAAAAAAAAAAAAACAACAACAACATAACTACTGGGATCGCCTTCAATCCCAAGTCTGGAATCGATTTCGATTGATTCCAGTGTTCACGAATTTGTTTAGATGCTTAAATGAAGCCATTGGAATGAATAATTGTTGTTTCAATATGTTTATTTAACTGTTCAAATTTTTACATAGTTTTTTTATAATATGTTTATTTAACTGTTCAAATTTTTACATAGTTTTTTTATAATATGTTTATTTAACTGTTCAAATTTTTACAAAGTTTTTTTTATATAGTAGCAACACGGTTTTTTTCTTATGTACTATTTAACGTTATTCTATGTCTATTTTCACTATATTACTTGCACTTTTTCCCCAAAAGGCTTAAGCATTGCTTCTCAGGCATGAAATTGCCTAATGAATGCTTTCGTGTTTTGAAACATTGTTCAGAATACATGATAAACGTTAACCATTTCCAGAAACCTTAGCATGCAACGAAAACATTTTATTCTGCAATTAAGCGTCTTCTTTGTCATCAATTTAAGAAACAAGTGTTGGAGCAATGAAAATTACCCAACTTATAGTGCATAGTTGTTTTGCGGACACATACGATAAGATGGTCGCTAATGTGAATATTGAATAATTTAATTAGGAGTGCGTCAATATCAATTTGAAGTGTTGAACTTCGATAATACAAATACACTTTTGACACTGAATTCAACATGATGCAAGTGGTTGATGAATTGATAATTCAAACGTCTTTGCTACTATGATGATAAAATTTAACCATCTAACAGAAGATTTGTTAATGCTAAGAAATCAAATGTGTGTAAACACTTTGTATATGCCTGCATTAGAATTTATTTCATAAATCAAACATTAGAGAAAGGTTAGAATGAAAATAAAATATTGATTTTTGACAATTTTAGGTCAAGAGTGGCCTATTTCAATCAATTTTCTAGAAAGGAATATTAACATGTTTATTTTGCATCAAGTTATTGCCACACAACTATAATTTGATCAAACAAAGCCTTAGTAAAACTAGGAGCTTTGATTAAAATTAAAGTTTGGACAGCAAACTAAATGAAGAAAAATTGTTCCACATATCATTGAAGTATACAAAACGCAAATTTCAGCATTATATCATAGACCAATTTTATCTCATTGAACACCGGATATCTATTTAAAATAACCTTACCTCGTTGAACGTCAAACACAGGTTATATGGGTTACCAAATTTACCGTCATCGTATCCATGTTCACAAACGAGGCTCAGTGATTCTTCTAATAATAATTCATCTTGATGGTCATGGCAAAGACTTGATACTACCATCAACCAATACTTGCTTATATTGTTATTCTATTGTTGAAACCGTTGTGATTAATCCAATTCAAGACAACTCGAATCCGATATCTAAACCACAATGCGCTAGCGGAAGACTAGATCGTTGTTAGACTTGCAAAAACAACCAAAGCAATAACTCTAGTCACAAAACCAATATCAACCAATCACGAACAATCCAAATCTCAACCACAAGGAAGAAATTAATGACAAAGTAGCAAAAATAAATCACACAAGGATTTATAGTGGTTCCACTAACATCTTGTTAGTGTACATCCACTTTGGAGAGAGTATTTTGTTACGACGATGAAAGGAATACAAGAGATTGATCCAATAATCATTATATTTCAATATAGAAAAGAGTTTGAGGAGAATAGAATTGAAGAATTGGAATTAGGCTATAAACCATAATTCTCCCTTGAGAATAAACCCTTGATCCCAAATCAAGTCTTCAAGCTCATCCCACTAACACTTCAGAAAATAGCTTATATATGGATAAACCAATTACCCAAATTGCCCCCGTATCTTCACAAATCAACTTACAAGGTTTTCAGCCCGAAATAGCCCAATTCAATATTCAGACGTCTGTCGTGGGAGGTGACAGACGTTTGTCCCTCCCAGGGAATTATTTGGGTTCCAGCTCTCAGCTCAGACGTCTGTCGCTTCCATGACAGACGTTTGTCCCCCTCTCAGACGTCTGTCGTGGGGATGACAGACGTCTATGGAAACTTTCGGGAAAATCCCCTTGTAGTGACAGACGTCTGTCGTCCCATACGATAGACGTCTGTCGCACTGTACATAGAACAGTTTATTCATTTCAGCTCATATCTTCCTCGTACGTACTCCGATTTGCGAACGATTTTCTCCTATGCGAAGCTATCTTCGACCACTTCAATCTACCATATAGTACCGCATATTACAACACTCCACCTCGATACTATAACCATCTCAACTCCAAACTCCAATGCACCCAAGCATTTTCTTCTACCTTCGACCAAGCAAACTTGAATGTTTCCCCAATGAGCTCCGGCATGGCCACCGCCCATTACACTACACCAACGAGTTCAAGCAAAGCCCCCACCCGTCAATGTAGTGTTGAAAATATTCAAACCACAAACCGTCTCACCAAAAGACAATGTACTCGGGAGTGTAACGAGTACTTACCATGAAGATAGATTTCCAATCTCTCACCGCTATTCCTTTCCATCAGCACAAAATCACTCTCTCCACCTTGTACCACCCCGTGGCACCTAGCAACTCAACAAGTGAATTAAGCTCGAGCAATGCTCGAACTTCCCATACGGCAATGCCTTCGTAAACATATCCGCTGCATTATCCTTTGTGTGCACTTTCTGAATGTATACTAGCTTACCCTCATCCATGGCTACAAGAAAAAACTTCCTCATTTCAATATGCTTGGTCCGTGAGTTAAATGCCAAATTCTCCGCCAAATGGATAGCACTTTGGCTATCACATCGAACATCAACACTTTCATGTTCGAAACCCAAGTCACACAACAATCGCTTCAAGTAGAGTGCCTCCTTGGCCGCTTCCACAGCGGCAATCAACTCCGCCTCCGTAGTGGATAAAGCAACTACGGTTTGCAATCGCGATCTCCAACTAATGGTTGTCACGCCAAGTGTGAAGACATATCCGGAAGTTGATTTCCTCCGATCCCTATCACCGGCGTAGTCCGAGTCACAATAACCAACCAACTTGCAACTCCAATCATCACTACCGCCAAAGACAAGTCCATGAGATGTGCCTTTCAAATATCTCATAATAGCCTTCACGGCTTCCCAGTGCGATTTCCCCGGATTAGCCATATACCAACTAACCACCCCGACAGCATTTGCAATATCGGGCCTTGTACACACCATTGCGTACATCAAACTTCCAACCGCACTTGCATATGGCACATTTGCCATATAAGCCTTGTTTTTATCCCCGATAGGTGATCCCTTCTCCGAAAGCTTCATATGCAAAGGTAAAGGTGTATTTAACGCCTTTGCATCCTCCATGTTAAACCGGCAAAGCACTTTCTTAATGTATTCCTTTTGAGTCAATCTTAACTCAAAATGCTTTCGGTCCCTTCCTATTTCCATGTCCAAGATTTTTCTTGCTTCTCCAAGATCTTTCATCTCGAATTCCGAATTCAAAAGAATTTTGAACTTGTTGATTTCATTTCGATCCTTGGAAGCAATGAGCATATCATCCACATACAAGAGTAAATACACCCAACAATCATTTCCCAACCTCTTAAAATATACGCAAGCATCCTTGATGCTTCGATGGAAGCCACTTTCAAGCATGAAACGATCGAATCTCTTGTACCATTGTCTAGGCGATTGCTTTAACCCATATAGTGATTTCTTCAACTTGCACACCATATTAGACTTACCATCAACAACAAACCCTTCCGGTTGCTCAATGTAGATGTCTTCATCCAAGTCTCCATGCAAGAAGGCGGTTTTCACATCAAGTTGCTCCAACTCCAAGTCATGGATAGCAACTATCACTAGTAAAATTCGGATAGATGTATGACGAACCACCGGTGCAAAAATTTCATCATACCCCTTTCCTTCGTGAGAACCCCTTCGCCACTAACCTTGTTTTGTACATTCCATCATCCTTCACCTTGTAAATCCATTTGCATCCTATAGCACGGTTTCCTTGAGGAAGTGGAACCAACTCCCAAGTTCGGTTCTTCATAAGCGATTGCATCTCTTCCTCCATGGCGCAAATCCACTTCGAGCTCTCTCTCGACTCCATGACGTCATCAAGGTCCATCGGCTCATCTTGGACTACACTGAGAGCATAGTCCAAATGATCACTAAAGCTAAGGTAGCTCCAATCACCATATCTTTTGGGAGGCCTTATTGCACGTCAACCAACCCGAGTAGCAATACTATCACCCAAACCCCTTTTGGCTCCACCTTGAGTCGAAACTTCTCTAGTATCATGTACATCACCAACATCATCACTAGAAGAACCATGTGGACTATGTGATGTTACATCAACCGCTTCAACCCCACGAGCTTCTTCAACTCTACTACCACTTGGACGGAATGTGGGAATGACTTCCTTCTCCTTTGATTCACCATAAACCAAATCCGGAACGTCCGATGAGCTCTCATTCACCTTGAATAAAGTCGACTCATCAAAAGTGACATGACGAGAATTAACAACCTTCTTCGTTTTCGGATTCCAAATCCGATAGCCTTTCACGTCATCCGTGAAACCAAGCAAGACCCCTTTGAATGCCCTAGCTCCAAGCTTAGCATTCCCCGGATCATGCACATAAACCGGGCTACCAAACACACGAAGATATCTCAAGTCAACACTCTTCCCTTTCCACACTTCCTCCGGAATTTTGTTACCAATGGCCGAGCACGGAATTCGATTTACAATATGCACCGCGGTTGACAAAGCTTCGGCCCAAAATCCCTTAGACAAACCCGATGTCAATCTCAAGCATTCTTAAGTAGAGTTCGGTTCATTCTCTCCGCTACTCCATTAGATTGCGGATCTCCTGGTGTAGTAAAATGTCTCTGGATCTCGTGATGCTTACAATACTCCAAGAATTCACGCGAGACATATTCGCCGCCATTGTCGGTCCTTAACACCTTCAAAGTCTTACCACTCTCATTCTCAACAAGAGTCTTCCACACTTTGAACTTAGCAAATGCCTCCGACTTGGCCCCCATTACATACACCCATACCTTGCGAGACAAATCATCAATGAAAGAGATATAATACCTTGCTCCTCCCAAAGAAGCAACCGGTGCCGGACCTATCAACACCCAAACAAGTCTCACCTCCTATGGTCACACCTTAAAGCAAATATATATCATGAGTCTTAGCACCCTTCATAACCACAAGCGCTCCCTTCGAAACTCTCAAGCAATCCTTCTGGATAGTGATCTTGCATCCTAAAGAATCCAATTGCCCCAAAGATATAAGCGACTTCCTAAGTCCCGGAACATAGCGAACATTGGTGAGCGTGAGAACAACTTCATCAAACATCCTTATTTGCACGGAGCCACTACCCATTGACTTGCAAATAGCATCATTTCCCATAACAATTGCATTTCCCTCTTTGACCTCAAAGGATGAAAAACAATCTCTATTTGGCGTCATATGATACGACGCACCCGAATCGAGAACCCATTCGTTACCCGAAACACTCATTGCTACCGCCGTCAACACATTCTCATCTACTTCACCATCCCCACTCTCCACCGCCACGGATGAAGACGCTACTTCCTTCTTATCTTTGTCCAGACATTCATTCTTCCAATGTCCCGGTTTTTTACATATAAAGCACTTCCCATTTCTCTCTTTCGATTTACCTCTTCCACCGGATTTTCTTGATTTACAACGCCTCCGGTTTCCTTTCTTCACATTCTTTTCTTTCTCCACAAACAACCCGTGACTACTACTAGCTCCACTACTCCCTCACTCATCTCCTTCATTTGATCTCTCAACTCCTCACTAAGAAGACTCGTCTTGACATCATCTAGAGTTAAGGTATCCCGGCCATAGATCAAACTATTTGAGAAACCCGTATAGCGGTCCGGCAATGAACACAATAATATCATCGCCTTTTGCTCTTCCTCAATCTTCAAATCAACGGCCTTCATCTTCATGAGCAAGTCATCGAAGGCATTCAAATGTGCCTTAAGCGAATTACCCTCCTTCAGAAGGTGAAAAACGTTCGCAACAAGATCAAATGGTTAGTGAGCGACTTCTTCATATAAAGTTCTTCCAACTTGTCCCAAATACCTTTAGCGGTAGTCTCACCACTAATTTCGGAGATCACATTCTCCCCCATAGCAAGTTGAAGAGTAGTGTAAGCTCATTCCTCCATCTCCTCTCTCTCAACATCTGAGATATTACTTGGCAATAAGTGAGTATCAAATACTACTCGGTGCACCCGATTCCGCCTAAGAACCGCTTTCATTTTCCATTGCCACTTCTTAAAGTCATTATCACCAATCCACTTGTCAATAACCAATTGAGAACCCGAAGCTGCATACGAACCGCGTACATAAGGCGCCACACTATTCGGACTTCCGGTTGAAGGACTTACCGAGCTACTATCCGTCTCCGGCATTTTCACAAACACCTAACAAGCACCAAAACAGCTCTGATACCAACTGTTGAAACCGTTGTGATTAATCCAATTCAAGACCACTCGAATCCGATATCTAAACCACAATGCGCTAACGGAAGACTGGATCGTTGTTAGACTTGCAAAAACAACCAAAGCAATAACTCTAGTCACAGAACCAAGATCAACCAATCACGAACAATCCAAATCTCAATCACAAGCAAGAAACTAATGACAAAGTAGCAAAAATAAATCACACAAGGATTTATAGTGGTTCCACTAACATCTTGTTAGTGTACATCCACTTTGGAGAGAGTATTTTATTACCATGATGAAAGGAATACAAGAAATTGATCCAATAATCACTATATTTCAATATAGAAAAAGAGTTTGAGAAGAATAGAATCGAAAAATTGGAATTAGGCTATAAACTCTAATTCTCCTATGAGAATAAACCATTGATCCCAAATCAAGTCTTCAAGCTCATCCCACTAACACCTCAGAAAATAGCTCAGATAGGCCAATTACCCAAATTGCCCCCGTATCTTTACAAATCAACTTACAAGATTTTCAGCCCGAAATAGCCCAATTCAATATTCAGACGTCTGTCGTGGGAGGTGACAGACGTTTGTTCCTCCCAGTGAATTATTTGGGCTCCAGCTCTCAGCTCAGACATCTGTCGCATCCATGACAGACATTTGTCCCCCTCTCAGACGTCTGTCGTGGGGATGACAGACGTCTGTGGAAACTTTCGTGAAAATCCCCCTGTAGTGACAGACGTCTGTCGTCCCATACGACAGACGTCTGTCGCACTGTACATAGAACAGCTTACTCATTTCAGCTCATATCTTCCTCATGCGAACTCCGATTTGCGAACGATTTTCTCCTATGCGAAGCTATCTTCGACCATTTCAATCTACCATATAATATCGCATATTACAACATTCTACAAATACTAATGGGTTGTCTAATTTAAGAAGATAATATCATAGTCTGCATCTACTGCTTGCAGCTTGCTTATATGATATTGTGATGAAAATCAAGGTTAAGCATATAAATCACTTTCAGGTTTTATCATGTTTGTTACCTCACATTTTCGTGTCTTATGTCCGAATCAGGATAGATCACTGGAGAAGCTGATTTTTGCAACCGAATTTACATTTATGTTCTACTTAGGAGAAAAACAAACAATCCTCAATAAATTGTGAATATACAAGAATGTTACTTTGTTAACAATACCAAACACTAAGTGCATATATTTGTAGTATATTGGAATAGTGATCTCTCATTGAACGTTTAAGCTAAAATTAATTTGCTTAAAAAAATGTAAAGGTACAATCAAACACATCCATTATTGTTTGTGCATCCCTGGCTAGCCTTTTATTATTTCTTTCTTTATTTACATTCAACACGCTGATGGTTCCCATACACCAGCCTAAATTGCATATCTGATGTACATTATTGCACCAAACAATTATTAAGAACATAAATAAGAGACTATCGGTAGCCCTTTTTTGCTTTGAACAATACAAGTAAATGACACATAGTTAGACATACATGTAGATGACAAAATTTGTATAACTGCCTTTGGCAAAATAAACCTAGTAAAACATTTTGAGAGCATGTGCCGCGATATGCACAAGTTAAATGCATGTATAGGACCATAGATGGACAAAACTCAAAAGATCATGCACCCTGTACGAGATTTATTGAATGGAAAAGGTTGTTCGAGCCTCAAATTATACAAAGCCTAACATCAAAAATAAAGGTACCTGCTAAGTACGAGTAGCTTCTTTATGTGTTGCGGAAAGCATCAGTCTGATGTGATGTACTGCAATACCAATGTCAAACCTGTTCATCAAATGACTTTTCAGCTTCTATATAGAAGAACATGAATTCAGTAACAAAAGCACCTCTTTAAACTCTAGTACTTGCTAAAACAAAATAAGGCTAAGAAACGGTTGGTTGAGTGATCTAATACGTTTTATTAAGGCTCTAGTCTCAAGCGGCATGAGTTCAAATTCCACAGCCATCATTCATATTTTGGTTCCACGGTCAAGTGACTTAGGACTGTAAATTCGGGCTCTGATTCGAATAATCCCACTGCCTCGTTTTTCTATCATTATTAGATTGCCAAATAACCACTTACAATTTCCACTTTTCATAATAGAACATTAAATGAAGATTTACTGAAATAGCACCTCCTTTAACCTCGCTCACAAAAGAAAAGAAAACCTGAAATTACAATATACTTATTTTTGTAAGTGATGGCTTGACTGAGTGATCTGATGCCCTAGATTTAGCTTGAATGGGTATGTGTTCAAACCCTTAGCCATCATTACATTTTGGACTCCACAGTCAAGAGATCTAAGGTGCTAGATTAGGCAAAAATTTGAATGTACCCACTGCCACCATCCCTCTTTCATAACTATCAAATTGCCAAGCCACAAGGTTAAAATTCAATTTCATTCAAAGTCACCATACCACATGATTTTTGTAGATTTAGTAAATTATAAAGGTCAAGCTGCTATCAACAAGCCAGGAGCAACTGCTTTATCTGAAGCTACACATTCATATGCTTCAAGCAATATTATTTGTATCAATACAATCATATCTGGCCTAAGCGTAATATACTCAATCCTAGGTGAAAATGTGTATCACTGTGCTTAAGGTGAATTTTCATGTAATTTTTACTATGTTCAGATAAATTAGCTAATCATATGTTTATTACTGATGTCGTTACAGATTTGCTGAAAGTTAGTTGAAAGCATCTTGCACAATTCATTAAAACGTACTATCCATGAACAAACTATAACAACTATGAAAAGGAAAAAAGAACAAGAAAAAGGTTAGGAAAAAAAGACACTGCTGAATATAGCGACGTAACAGCATAATCACGCAACGGAACTAGAATATCGCGTAGTAACGTCAGTAATTAACGTTCTTGGACCATAACAATGATTAGAACGACAAATTCCTAGCAGTGTTCACAAAATAACAATTAACTAAATTACGCAATCACACTATCAAATATTACTTCTACGACAAAGAGAAAGGAAGATTAGCACGAAACCTGCGCTTCCAGTTTGATGAAGAAGACAATGCAAGTTTTTTCTTCTTCTTCCGAGATATTTTGAGGAAAAGGGTTCAGCTAGGGTTTGAATGAACGGCTTTAGAAAGCTCAAAAGACATAATCGAAGTGTGAGATTAATGAATGCTCACCAACTAGCCATGGGTTCTTGCGTATCATTCAAAGCGGCTGCTCCGTGCGTCTTGTTTTATTCTTGCTTTTAATGACGCGATGACATGGAGTTTATATATAAAGAAAAGGGTTAAAAAACGGTATTTTTGATGATTATAACTTTCAAACACTTGTAAATACACTGCAGTTAGTTCTATGGATGAGGCGGTGTTTGTTCATTCGTTAGCAAATTATGTTTCACAACTTTACACGCTAAATAAGGAAAACATTTAAAATGTTCGACAATTTACGGAAAACTTTTTCTATTAAAGGCTGGGTTTAATGTAAAAATTATTTGTATTCTAGTGTAAATATAATTTTATTTTATTTTGTAACAATTAATCATTAAATACTAATCATTTACTACTAATAAATAATAATTACTAATTAATATGTAATGATTTACGTAATACTAATGATAGATTGAAATACATTAGTATATAAACGTTCGGCCGAAATACAACATTAAAATAATACATAAATCGATGTCGTCCTGCACCTAGCAAAATGTTTTTAAGTTCATCATGTGTTACAATAATCTGTTATGTATTTGATGAACTTGCATCACCATGACTGCGTTGAACGTGTTCGCTTCAATTTCCAACATAATTCTGTGAAACTTCTGAATTAACTATTTTTTCAAAATTAAAATGTATACCATTGAATTTTCTACTGAAATCATGGATAGAATGGTTTGTCATAACAAAATTGCTTGTTTTACGAGAATATATGTCATTGTATCTCATATCGGGTGATGTAGAATGATTGTTAGTTGTTGTAAAGAAATAAAACATCATAGAATATGTCGTATATCTGATATCGGATTGGATAAAATATAAGTGTGGAATAATTCCCTAGGATTCCTAGCGCAGCACATTATAGAAATAAGGACAACAATGTAGTCATATCAGTTACTTGCACAAAGCAACGACTTGGAGAATGACATGACCAGGTAGGGACACCACGCAGTATAGTGGAGGGAAGTAGGAGGTTTGGGTAATCGGATGACGTGGAAGTGTATGGACGAAATCGCAAAAGAGGGCTTTGGTGGCACAGAGATTCAAATATGGAATAGATCTGAAAAATTAGGGTTTAGTGGTCACCTACGCAGGTGGAGGCAAGTCAGATTAGAAGAGAAAGTGAAAATTGATGAATCGATGAGCGTGGATGGGAAGAGAAGGTGATAGCAGAAAAGAAAGACGTTTTTACTTGTCGCCTTTAATAGGCGACATCATCAAACCAACCTTTTTTTATGTTGTTTCAAGTTTTCAACTATCGACTACAATATGCAACAACTATTCCTCTATCCAACACTGCACCTGGCCCAATACCATAGTTGTTTCTATATATTATCAACCCCTCATTCTCACTCAGAATGGCCAATGTCGATGCATAATGAATCTATCTTTTAGACCTATGTAGTTAAAACCCTCTTAAGGTGTGACATGAAGGGTTCAGGTGGCGACAGGTGGCGACTTTGGAGGCGAAGCAGCTCTTACAGGTACAGTGTAACGTCCCATATTTTTACGGTATTATAATTAATTAATTTAATTATTTAAAAAGTGATTTAGAGATTTAAATAAATAATATTGAATTATTAATTAATATAATTAACAGAATAATATATTTAATTATGAAATAATCAGAATATAGCTGAAATGGCAATATTGTGTGAATTGGATTATTTATAATATTTAATTCAGTTTAGAACTGAATTATAATAATGAATATATTATTTAAACGAAGTTTGAACGTATAAATATAAAATAATTATAATCGAGCTCGAAATGGCATGGCAGTTCGTAATTTGGCGATTCAAACTTTAAACGAATATATAGAATCCATTTTAAGTCAGATTTGTGTAAAACAAGAAACGTTCGAAGCTGGTGAAGTATATTTTTCTAATGGAAGAGAATATTCGAGATTTCGTCGTGTAGATTGTGAGTTATGTCCAAATCAAATTTTCGAAAGTCGCTATGGAATTCCTTTATAATTTATAACGATTTATTTATATTATAAATGGATTTTTCAATATAAATTGAATACTGACTTAATTTGGATTCGAAATGTCAAGTTATAAATTCAAATAGGAATATTTTGGAGCTGTATTATATTCCATGTGAATATATACGATAATATTAATTTATTAATATTAAATTTAATTATTTTTAAATATATTAATATTTAAATGGGTTTATTTAGAGCTTTAAAAATAGCCAGTTTTGCAAACAAACTCCATTTTCGACGAAACTAATTTGGTTGGATCTAAAATATTAAATTATTGTTAGATTTCAATTTTCGCGATTTTTGGAGTCAGTATGTGGCCGTACGGGATTTTAATGTGAAAAACAGTAAATAATTTGACTTTAAAAATATTTTGTATGAGCAAACGGACTCGGAATCCGACTAAACAAGTTTCGTTGGGTTCGAAATGTCGAACTGTAGTTGTGTGTCCATTTTCGTCTAATTTGGATATGTTATGTGATCATACGAATTTTTAAATGATAAAAGCAAACAATGACTGATTTAAAATTCAATATAAAATGGAATAAAATATTATTTAAATCTCCCTATATATACCACTACACTTCTCTAAACCCTAAACTATTTCATTCTCTGGTCAAACGAAATCCGCCACTCTCGTTCTTCATTTTACAGTAAAATGTTCACCTTTGAAAACCAAAAACAATTCAAACAAACTTATATAAATCGTGAAATATAGATGTATGAGTTGCTGATAGTGTGCTCTTCAAGTGGGTATAAGTTTTAAGGGACTCGATGTTGCTTTGGATTGATGGAAATTTCCAGTGTTAGTCGAGGTACCTAGGGTTAAAAATCGTGAGTCCTATATGCTTTTATTCAGGATTTCGAGCTCAGTTTTGGATTGAGGACAAGTTGTAGTGTTTGTGTGCAAAGTTTAAGGGTGAATGGTTGAAATAGATGTCGATCCGTGTATAAGCAGCGCTCGAGATTTCTTGTTGTCGTGATGTACCTGATGGCGTCGAGTTCGACGTGAAGGTGATAGAGTAGGGGGTTCAGGGAGAGATGAACTACGGAGTCAACGGTTGTTGGAATGGTGGAGTATTAGGTGGGATTTGTGGCATGCGAGTTCGTTAATGGTCTAGGAATGGAAAAATAGGAGCAGCAGCGTTGAAATGGAATCAAGGAAGAAGGGTATCCTGGAGCGGGTAAAATCGAGTTGGGCTCGGTGGAGTATTATTTCAATTGCGCCAAAGATTGAGTGGGCCAATATAGTATATAATTAAATTTGTTTATTCAAGTTAAATAACATATTATATTCTAAATTGAATAACTTATACATATGTTACCCAAATTCAGCGAAACAAGATCCATTAGGATCGTATGGACGACGGCTACACATTGGAACTGATAGGGAGTGAATTGGAGCTCGTTGCAATTTATAGTGAAATAAACTGTCCGTTTGAATCAACTGACAGCTATCGTTATTTAACGATGATCGTCTAATGTGAGTAAATCTCACTGATCTGTCCAGTTTATATTTTTATAACGTATTCTTAGAATTGATGAATGTTGGTTAATTGTTGTGTGTTGATTGTTTGGTTTATTTGCAAATGGATTGATTGAAAATATACATAACAATATATATATATATATATATATATATCGTTAATTATATATTGATTTTGTTTATCATAATATTTCATATTGAAATGAAATTGATGTTATACTATATTGTTTAACATCTGTGAATGCAGGGAAATAGGTTGGAGGGATCCAACTTGATTCCTCAACATCTATTTTACTGTTTTCATATATTGTGATATATGACTGAGTATATAATCTGTTATTGATTATGTGTGTTTGGATGATATTGATCATTGTCATTTGATATTTTAAATACCATAAGAAACCCTGGGATGTAAAAAGGAAAATTTCAATGTGTATATTGAAATAAGAATATTATTTAAAATCAGCAGATTTTATAAAAAGGGAAATTTCAATGCATATATTGAAATAAATTATTATATAAAATCAAGGGATTTTATAAGAGAGATTTCAAGGTGAATATTGAGATAAAGGAATTTTATAAAGTCAACAGATTTTATAAAAGGAAATATTTGAAAAAATAAATAGAATTATAAAAAGCGGATTTCGAGTTATAATAGAGATATGAGTAGATTTATTTAAAATAGATATTAAATAAAAATATGTTTTTAACAAACAAATTGAGAAGACTGATTTTTAAATAATGTTTTTAAATTAAGGAAAATATTTATCATTTGATAAATAAAGATATATAAGTCTGAACTTATATAAAGAAGTAAACAGATAAATGGAGCAGATTAATTTATAAATAATATTTTATAAATTAAGTAAAATATTTATCATTGGATAAATGGAATATATAAGTCAGAACTTATATAGAGAAGTAAGAATCGATTTTAACATCGATATTTGAAACTGAATATGAATGTAGTGTTAACAAGACTTATTAATGGAATTATTAAAGTGTTGAATATAAAATAAGATTTTATATGAATTGTTTATAAATAGAAGTATAAATAGAATATTTAAAATAAGATAATATTTTAGATACGAAACCAAACTGTTTTAATTCTATAAAGAATATATTATTCATATTGAATATGAATAATGGATTAAGGCAAGTATTTTTGCAAAGAAGAAGATTATAAAAGAAATGTTATTCATATTGAATATGAATAATGGATTAAAATAAATGCTTTGAAAATAAAAACATTTATGAAGAAGATTGGATTTTTGAAATAGGAATTCAAATAGAAATGAAATTTCAAATGGCTAGGAATAAATTACTTGTTTAATAATAAAAACAAGTAGTGTGATTTATAAACAATGTTTATAAATAAATTAAAAATAATTATTAGTGGATAATTTGGATTGTAAATTCAGCAGTGAATACCGAAGGAGTTAATTGAATTAGTTATTCGAAGGGAATTAATCGAATTAGTTATTCGAAGGGAGTTAATCGAATTAGTTATTCGCAAAGAATTAATCGAAATTATTTATTCGAAATAGATTTAAATCGAATATAGTTTATTCGAAAGAGAATTATACATTGGGATTCGATTATATCAAATGTAGGAAGGTACTATTTACTTTTCGTTTTTAAATCAAGATTCGTTTATTTATTTAATAAATTATTATTATTCAATTTAAGAAATAACAGTATAATTTGGAGTTAGATAATATCGAAAGTAAAGATTATAACGTTATCGTTAGAACCATTGTTTTATAAAAGAACAGGATTTATAATCTGAATCCGGGAGTTGCATAAGCAATGATTCGGTAAAAAGATAAGAAATAGAATTAAAGAAATTAAAAACTTACTAGAGATTAGTTAAGTTGAATGATTTCTGGGGTATCGATCTGATGTTGGTTTCGGCCTTCGGGTTTAATACTTAGGGAATCGTTCTCTTACTAATTTAGGGTTAGAGACTGATGGACGTGAAATGATAGATGAGCGTGAATAAGAAATGGAAACGTTTTCCAATGTTAATAAGGTATATTTTCTAAATTTAGAAAATAAGAATTTATGGAGATATGGAAATGGGTAAGTGAATAAATTAATGATGAATTAATTTAAAAAGAGAAAAAATTGATTGATGATTGATCGTTAAGATTTCCATTTGGAAATACGGCCGTTGTTGTACACATGTTTTTCTTTAATAGTTAAATCACCGACTATCAAAATTTTTGACCATTTTTCCGTCGTTAATATAAAGAGACCAAGAGCAGATTCATTATCTGAAAACCACTCTGTATGGGCGTTATCATGGTGAATCAAATATGATGAAGATAATTGAAGACGGAGTTATGCAAGGGTTGTTCTGGCGATCCTAGGTAGAAATTGCATAAGATGGATTTACAGAATAGTGCCTTCAGTTTGTCCAGTCCCAGGACAATCTGTATGGAAGAATGTCTGACAGAGTATATTTAATAGATCGCGTAAGTTGATCTCTTCAAACGTATTTACGTTTGGTGGCGGAGGAATTCGTTTCTCTTAGCTGCTTACCCGTGGTATGTTTGGAGAAATCAATTTGTGATTTGGCGGGTATGACGATGTGACATTCAAAGTGAAGAAAGGCGTGGTTTGTTTTTTTTGAGCAAAAAAATGTGTGATCTTCTAGGGGAAGAGAGCACACATATATATAATAAAAATAGAGTGATACAGTATCCAAATACATACACCAAAAACACAGACCCAAAAACAAGAGTCTCGAAAAGGAATGTAAGGGAAAGTAGATAGATGAGTTCCGGCAAGGCCACCACCCATCATACTTTGTTATCGAATTCCGGCAAGGCCACCACCCGATAAGAAGTATATCTACTCCCATACATATAATAAACAAAAAAATAAAAATAAATGGTGTAATAGATCACCAAAATATACAGACACTCCTACTCCACATACATCAATATATCCAAAGCAAGCCAAGAATGATCAAATCAAAGCAGCAAAACCCAAAAGCTCCACAGCTTCATCTACAATCTGTAATCTGAAAAATGAAAAAAAAAAACATCAGTACTTACACATTTATATGAATATATGACTATATATATATGTCTCAATATATATACATGTATAAATGTGTGTATATATATATCTATGTAAGAAATATATATATATACTTATATATATATATTATAGATATATTAGCATATATATATATAGGCAGATATCCATATATATATATATATATATATATATATATAAATATATGCAAAAAATAAGGACATAAGAACAAAACATCATGAGAAGATATCTAACCCTTATAACAAGGATCAGCAACCCAGACGAGGTCTATTGCATCTAAAATAACTATTAATACGAATGAATAAACTTAGATTAGATCTAACCTTAGTCAAAAAACGTCCAAATTTCAACTCACCAAATAGTTTATAGTGTGAATTAGACATCCAGAACAAACAGAAATTTACTATGTTTATAATTAGATTATCAAAAGGTACAGAAATAGAATGAAAGATCCTCTGATTTCTCTCAATCCAAACGAACCAACTTATGAATATTACTAAGGTATCCAATATGTATTTCTGCCTGAAATTATAACGTAATCTGTGACAATTCCAATAATCGATACCACTACTAAAGGTAAAATAACACGAGAAAAATAAGTGGTCGACATCCTCCTCTCCAGTATTACAAAAACAACACTTTAAATCGAAAATAACATTCTTTCTTTTTAAAAGCTCAATCGTATTGAGCTTCTTATGAATGATCAACCACATTAGAAACTTAGCTTTAGGTGAAGAATTAGACTTCCATAGAAATTTAAAGGGATATAATGAAACACCAGAAAAGTTAATAAATCTATACATAGAATTAACATTATACACTAAACTCTTATCCATACCCCAGCTAATAGTATCCCCATTTTCATCCAAATGGTATAAAACTAACTTAGATTTTAGCAAAACCAATTGTCTTAATACATCTACTTCTAAAATATTATCAAAGGAGAACTCCCACGGGGGATCTAAATCTGCTTTGTAAACATCCCTAATTAAAGCATTCTTAAATCTACTAATATTAAACAGCTTACTAAATTCAATTTTTAGTGGCACACTAGAAATCCAAGCATCATGCCAAAAATAAGTAAGATTACCTGAATGAACTAACACTTTACATCCTAGATTAAAAAAGTCAAAGCAATTCAAAACCGACCTCCAAAAGTGAGATAATTTATTATCCCAAACACCATTATTTCCAATTAAAAATTCTCCTCTTGAATAATAAGCTTTAGAAACGATAAACTTCCAAGACGCCTTCACTTCTGGACATCTATATTTCCATAACCATTTAGCAAGCAGAGAGGAGTTAAAATTATGTAAATTTATAATCCCCAAACCCCCCTCTTTCTTGGATTTACAACACATGTCCCAATTGACTAGATAGTTATAACCTCTACAACTAGAATCACCCTTCCAAAGGAAGTTTCGTCTAATCCTATCAATCTTGTTAATGACCCATTTAGGGAATCGATGAAAAGCCATCCAATAAGAAGGAATAGCTGATAGTACCGAATTAACAAGTACTAACCTACCTGCTCTAGACAGAAATCTATTGTTCCAGCTAGATAATTTGTTATTAATCTTATCAATGATGACTATCCAATCTTCCTTCTTAAGCTTTGAAGGTCTTATCTTAAAACCTAAATAATCGAAAGGAAATTTCATAATCGAACAATTCAAAGTGCTAGCCACTAAAGTCTCAATATTGTTAAAATCATTAATGACCATCACTGCACTCTTATCAAAATTAATTTTTAGACCAGATAACATCTCAAAACAGTAAAGGATAAATTTAAGAGCAATAATATGCTCAGGCAAATGAGAAGAAAATAACAAAGTATCATCCGCAAATTGAAGGATCGATAATTCATTGTTAAATTCCCATTCCCAACACTACCTAGAAAACCTAAACTCATAGCTCTCTTAATAATTTTTGAGAAGACATCAACTGCTAAATTAAACAGAAAAGGCGATAAAGGGTCGCCTTGTCTAAGTCCTCTCTTGGATTGTATCTTCTTACCCATTATCCCATTAACAATAATGTTGGAACAACCAGACCTAAGTAACAGCAGGATCCAGTTAGTCCATCTGACACTAAAGCCCCTAGCAAGACATAATTCACATAAAAAGTCCCAATCAATTGAATCAAAAGCCTTCTCGAAGTCTAGCTTCAAGATGGCACAGGTTATATTGTTCTTACAACAGACATTAATATATTCCTGTACCGCTGCCACACCATCTACTATATTCCTACCTTTAATGAAAGCTGTTTGAGAGCCATCAATAAGGTCATTCATCTTGCTACTCAACCTATTCGCTAAAACTTTAGAAATGATTTTGACAGAAACATTAATAAGAGAGATAGGTCTAAAATCCTTAAGGGAGATAGCCCCCTCTCTCTTATGAATAAGTATGACATTGGCAAAGTTGAAACTACCTAGACGCAAATCACCACTATAAAATTCATTAAATAATTCAATAATGTCAAACTTCAAAACTTCCCAAAAATGTTTGTAAAAATTAACAGAGAAACCATCAGGTCCAGGAGCTTTGTCACTAGGCATATCGCTAATTGCCTTCCAAATCTCCTGTTCTGAAAAAGGTTTATCCAAATCTACGAGATTGACCCTAGTATCAGAAGGATATAAGTCATTCCATCTGACATTAGTTCTTCTCTTAATCTTAGAACCGAAAATTTGACTATAATATCTAGTGAAAGCTTCATTTAGATCCTTCTGTATAGACAGTTCTACATCATTTACTATAATCGAATGAATCATATTATCACGTCTCCTCTTATTAGCCACACTATGAAAAAATTTAGTGTTATTATCCCCTTCCTTGACCCATTGAATGCGAGACCTTTGCCTCCACATAGTCTCTTCTTTTTCTAAAATCTGCTTAAGATCTTCTTTAAGATTACAATATCTATCTTTCTCAATGGAATTAAGAATCCTGGACTCACTGATTTTATCTAAATCTAACAGTCCACACATGATCTTATCTTTTCTAAATCTTACATTACCAAAGATATATTTATTCCAACGCTTAAGAAAAAATCTCAACTTACCTAACTTCACCACATAAATCTTAGCAGAGTTACCTCTATAAATATTATTAAAGTAAAATAAGGCCTTCCATTTCATGGAGACAAGATTAGTGAAACTATGATCCAGTAACCACATCTTTTCGAACTTAAAACTACTACTAATAGAAATGTTCGAATTACACGTGAGAATAATAGGGCAGTGGTCCGAATGTAAAAAAGGTAATCCCTTGACACTACAGATCGAATATCTATCTTCCAATTCAGAACTAATAAAAAATCTATCCAATAATGCAAAGGAAGGACTATCACGGACATTCGACCAAGTGAACAATCTATTATCAAGAGGGATCTCTACTAAATTACTGTCTAAAATAAAGTCATTAAATTCCTCCATATCAGAGAAATCACCTTCTCGTGGTGATCTCTCTCCTAAAAATCTGGTGACATTAAAGCCCCCCCCCCCCACAATCCAAAAATTAGGAGAAATATTCCTAAAACTAGAACACTCATCCCATAGGACTCTCCTTTCCTTTTTAGTGTGAGGACCATATACGTTTGTGATACCCAAAAAAGAATTATCAGAGAGGGATTGTGAAATGATATGTAAAGAATGTAGCTTTGGAAACTCAAGCACCAGTCTGTATTGGTTATCTTTCCAACCAATCATAATTCCTCCGGCAGTACCAACTGTCGGAAGACAAGCCCAGTTACGGAAAAGGGACCCACCTAACCTAATATAAAAACTAAAATCTGGACACTCGATTTTAGTTTCTTGGAGCAAGACAATATCGATGTGATAATCTCTAAAAAAAGTCCTAATTTTAGCACATTTTTTAGGTTTATTTAGACCCCTAACATTCCAACTGACAATCCTCATCTATGCAATGAAGAAACCCTCTCTAATTCTCTACTCCTAATATACTCAGCATCCAACTCAATATCAGAAAAAACAAAAGCAGTATCATTGGCTAACTGAAATAACTGACTAGTAGACAGACTCCCTAAAGCAAAAGGAGTATAATCACTACCAAAAGTAGGAGACAGACCTGAGCCAAAATCCAATCTACTACCACTAGTAGTAGTTGAATTCGGGACCTTACCACGAGTCGAAGAAGTACCATATCTGAGCCTAGCACTACGCCGAACCACTCCTGAGCTGGGTAACACCCGTCTTCGTCTCCTCTTCCTTGATACAGAAGAGGAAGCTTCACTGCTCCGGTTCAAATCACAATACTCTCGCAAACCGCAACTAGCCTCGAAACTGAAAACATTATCCGAAGCCTTCACTGTTTGAGGCATGACATGAATCCAAGATGATATACCATAACACGGACTCAGAGACAATACAAAAAATCTCACATCCATCAAACTGACCAACATCGAACCAACAGCCCTGTTCAAAAGAAACGAGTAATCACATCTGACAGAAAAACCCATGCAACCATTACCTCCATAAACCCCGACCTTATGCTCACTGACACCAACAATAGTGTGCACGTCTACCTCATATAAACCGCTACTTGCCAAAATGGAACTAACAGGTAACGCAACTACATTCTCATTGTCCACCTCGTTAAAACAAATATTGTCACTACCAATCAACGCATTTACATGCACAGAGTCCATCAGTTTTACTTGATCTATAAAACATGATCCCTCAGCCTTACCTTGTCTCGAATCCTTCAGATGGGTCAGCCTACTGCATTTCACTCTACCCACCCTAATACCCTTCCTCGATGTGATACCTTCCGCTCCACTACTGGAACATTATTTACACCGGCCTTCACAGCCATTTCAGCCTCATTCTCCAACAAACTGAAGCTATTGTAAAGGTCAATATCATTTGCCACATACCAGTTGGCCTCCTCCACTACACTTGATACCCCAACTTTCCCTGCCTCATCAACAAAATATCCACTCATATCCCCCTCATCAGATCCTGTCGTCACGTCTAGCCCACTCCCAACAGTGAATATACCATCATTAAACCATTAACAGTATTGAGTTCTAAACAATATTGAACATAAGGATCCTCAAGCATAGGATCACCGAAAGACACATACTCATACAGTTCACAAACATCCAACATCTCGCCTTCAAGAAACTCACCATACTCAGAGCCAATATTCGAATTGCCAGCCTTTGCATGCACTGACTGATGCTTGTTAGATCTGTTAAAACTGTTTCCATCTGTTTGACTTTGAAGTCCTACCTTCTCACAGTTAATCAATGTATTTATGATGTCAAAGTGTGCTAAAATGTCATCCAGCAGCTTAATAACTGACTTTTTATTCCTGCCTCCCCAATCATAGAAAAATCTCCTTAATATAGTGAGATTCAAACTAAATGAATATGCGTGTTCTTTTCTAGACAGCGGCCTCGGTAGTGGAGGCAAGACATCATACCTGACAGCGACCTTTCGCCATAAAATTCCATCAACCATCCCCTCTAAATTCCATCCCATCTTCAACACTGAATACGCACCAATGCTCATATCATTCGAGAAATCCATTTTATACCAGTCTGCAAGCTCAATCAGTTTCAAGCATATCCTCAAACAGTTGTGGTGCAATGTCTCCCAAGCAGATTTTCCATTAAAATTCAAAGAGCAACTAACCTTGCGATGACCAATTCCGCCGTAGTTAAAACATTGTAATCCGTTCCTGCAGTCTTTTGCTAGATGTAAAGGCGTGGTTTGTAAAAGGATACATTATGGCCTTTAGCCTCACAACCGAGAGATGGTATAAAATCAGGTAGGTTGCATGGCTAAGTGGTTAGCTGCCAATTAGGGTGTATTGTCACATGATCTAGAGAAATTCCATTTGCTTCTTTATTCTGTTTCGATGTTCTCCCTTTCGGGAAACGGTTGCCGATCCCAACCGTTGGTGATAATACATTCAGTACACTCAAGCGAAATGAGTGACTAGTCATGATTAGCCTGGGTTACAAGATGTTTTTGTTGAACCTGGTGTATTCCTCTGTAGAGATACACTGTCGGAAGGTGGTCTCATACCTTGCCAGTTGGAATTCATTAACCAATAAGCGACCACGGTTTTTGATTATATATTATGTATGTGGAACATGAGATGAAAGCGTTCTGCTAGATGATTATTATATTGTGGTTGATAGACCCTATCATAATATCAAGGGGGTTTTGATATAAAAGATCATTGTTTCTTGCAAAAGGATTTTTGATGTTAAATCAAATGCTTTGGATTCTCATAAGGGAAAAACCCGTTCCGTTATACGACATGGTCTTATGAGATATCGTTTAATTGCTCAAACTGTTTTAAATGATTTTACTCATACCAGTCCCATGATTGACCCAGAGTTCATTTTGTTTTGTTTTCCTTAAACTCTTGGGTGCCCAATTTTGTACGGGCAGTCAAGTAGTCAGGTTTTTACATATATACTTGGAGAGCTGGAGCAGGAGGCTTCAGGATTATATAACTATTATTTATTTCCGCTGTGATGTAAGTGTTATACTCAAATGACAGATTTGTATTTCCAAGTTATGTTGTATACTATATTTTATTCGTTCCACTATGAGATTCGTGTTTTACTCTGATATTATATGTTCTTCTTCTATTCTAAATTTCTATCTTATCTATCCTCACTCTCTAACTTCTTTCATTAACTATCCTATATTTCTGATGCTTGGATAGTCGACATTGAGTTTATGTCGATAACCGGGACCGCAAAAACCCGGGTCGTTACATAGTGCATGCTATTTAGTTAGCATGTGGTTACAGGACACGGGGGTTAGATAGAAATTAGGGTGCTAAGTTTGGGTGTGGCTCTGTCAGAAGGAGGAGAGGATAGACGAATGGCTGGAGATCCGAGTCATGGTGGTTGAAGGTCGGGGGATAGGCCCCCATTATAATGGCCTGAATTTCCGTACTATTTGAGTTGACTAAATACACCACACGTCAAACCTAAATTGCATAGAAATACGAATCATTATGGGGAAAGAAGAAAAAGATAAAAGAAAAACATAAATAAAAACACATAATCTCACATCGCAACGAAACAAAATATAATATAAATAATAACCTTTGGAATACAAAATTTTAACTGTATTACATATCATTATCAGAGTACAACATTCGTTAATCACAGTGGAAATAAATAATATATAGTTATCTAACGCTGAAGCCTCCTGCTCTAGCTCCTTCAAGTGTAACTAAAAAATCCCAACCACTTGACTCCCCGTACAAATTTGGGCACCCAAGAGTTTAGGGTAAATAAAACAAAATAAACTTTGGGGCAGTTATGGCACTGGTATGAGTAAACTCCAACCATTTGGTTTGACTTTTAAAAATCCTTTCAAAAGAAAAGATAGTCGTAAGGCCGGTCCACACATAAACATGGATGGTTTTACCTTACGATAACCCAAAACATTCTTTGTATCATTTCTGATATTATAATGATGTCTAAATCAAATAAACAGCAATCTAGCAGAACGCTTGCATCTCACACTCTACATACATAGTATATAATCAAAAATCGTTGGATGCTTATTGGAGAATGAATTTCGAACTATGACAAGGTATGAGACAACCTTCCGATAGTGTATCTCTAGAGATTGAATTTCCAACTTAGAAAATATTCCTCATTTCCTTTTGAAAACGTTTTCAAATCACCTTTACTTGGGTTAAAACGAATATTGCGTAAAACATTGTTACAACAACCCAAAATACATCATTTAACTAACTATATTTTAAACCTCATATTAAATCTTAGTCGTTACCTTTTAGGAAATTATATACTATAACAATAGTTAGTCCACGCTTCTCTATTTTTAATGAGAAGCACCTATCACAATACTTTAAATTTTATTAACCAATTTGGTTCCAAATTCTACATATAATCGATATATCGATTTAAATTGTCAGATTTTCTTAAATTTTTCTATCTCCTCAAATTTTCGGAAAATTTTTCCAGTGTCTCCTTTGTATGGCTTAATCGGTACAACTATAAATCGCCTCACTAGGCACTTACCATTCAAAAAGAAAATCAAAAAGCCAAACGGCTTGCCAAATAGGCTCATAAAAACTCATATTCAATTAAATATGTACCTTATTGTCGAGCACTTAATTTATATCCTTCCATTAGCTTTAACATGTAATCATCCATTTCCAATTCCCTTTCAAACAATTCAATAATTTTGACTAAATCGCTTTCAATTTGCTAATTAATTTTCTAATTAGCTTCTTTGTTTATACCACTTTTAATCTGAACATATCACATCCAAATATATTTTTACTAGCTTATACACAAGTCGAATTCCATTTTTAACTCGAGTTCCATATTCAACTTCAATCTTAAATTCACAAATTTCATTTACTTAACCAAAGTTACGTTCGATCCAAGACACAAAAAGCTAATTACATTTCAAATTAGTTTGCTTAATTCAATAATTAAAAATATGATTTTTTTTGTTCCAAAAATCAATCCATTTACTCCATTTGAGTTCATATTGTTTTATACTCAAGTCTAGATTTTCTAACGGAAATCTGAATTTCATTTGCTTGAAATCCTTTTATTTTATTAAATAAATTGTTATAGTTTATAAACGATATACCGCTGTTTTTCTTGAAATTTGATTTTGACATAACTCAAAATCTATAAGACAAAATCCAGATTTTTCTCTTCCATAGAAAACTATTACCTAATAGGTCCGTTCGGTTTTTGTTTCAAAGAATTCTGACTTATATTGAGTTCTACAAACTCAATTGAATTTCGAAATGTAAAATTACGAACTACCACGTTGCGACGAGCTCGTATAATTAAATTTAAATATAAACATTTAAACTTTGTTTATTAAATAAATTCCAACCTTATTCTTCCATATATTAACATAAATTAAACCAGTTCTCTAAATCTAACTTGAAAATTCCGATTACTCGTAATCGTCGGTTATTTCATTCCAAAGTTCCTAACTCTGTTATAAATTCATTCACAACTCAACTTCCTATATTTAAGTCCAATTCCTTTGGAAATAAATTATTTTATAACATATGATTTAATCGAATTCCAATTATAAATCATTTGGATTAATCTCAATTCAATATATACTCTGAGTTCGGAATAAAATCTATCGTTCCCTTTTCGAAACTATTTCCATGTCCTTGGAACAATAACCATATTGTTATATAAATTGAATATGTATTCACCAAAATCCTCTCATTTCTTTTACTTTGGAACTATTGCTATGTTTTCATTAAAAAACCCATTTTATTTCATTATTTTTTGAAAATTTTACTATGTTTCACAAATCCCTTTTTACTTCTTGTAATAAACGTATTTCCAATACCAATATATTTTCATTGTTTGAAAATAGCGTTATATACTTAACCGAATGGTATAAGTATAATCACATTTCTTGCTTAGACCAAACAATGTTAAACTATGAATTGTTCACTTTAAAATCCAACAATTTTGATTATATCTCAAAACCTAGCAAATAAGTTGCAATATCCTTTTATGGAAATAATCAATTAATTCAACACCCTTTACCATTACAAACTAATTCCATCTCTTGATAATAAAGAAGTCATTCAAGTTAGGGTATTTTATTTACCACTCAGACCTTGATTGGCAATGTTCTTATCTTGGGATAAATAAAAGCTCGTAATTCAAAAACTGATATTAGTTATAATATTATAAAAATATCATCTTCTATCTTATTTACGATATGGTTTCTAAATGCCATTTCTCACATTTGGAAAATCTATTTCCAAATTATCTGACGAAAATTACTTTATCACTTTTATAAATGTTGTTTATAGATTAACTTTCTTATCTTATATTTTATAACAAACTTCCATTTTAATAATCCATTTGAAACTCGATTCCCATTTTATTTTATTATTATAACTTATATATATAAAGAATCTATTTTCATCTATTTAATATAATTCCAATATCCTTTCCCAAAATAATTACTTTTATAAGTACGACATAGTCAAATTCTAATCATAAGTCCATACAGATTTATATAATTTAATTTTACGTTCCAAACATCGGAATAAACTTCATAGTTTCCTTTTTAAATGATTCCAAAATTTCTTTTCAAATTCATACTTGAATTTAAATTTCAAATTATCCAAAGATAAATTTTCACCTTTATATATAAACATCGTTTATAATTTATCCTTCTTGTCTATATATTTGAACAAGTCTCTATTTCGAATCCATTTGAAATTTAATTTCTACTTTGGAAAAAAATTCCTTTTAAATTCACACTTTAATTTACATTTCCAAATTATCCAATGGTAATTATTTCTCTTTATTTATAAACATCGTTTATAAGTTTAACTACTTGTTTTTAATTTTAGAAACAAGTTAATATTTCCTAAAACATTCAAAATTCAATTTCTATTTTGAAAAAAAAATATTTTTTCCTTTTTATAGTTTCAAAATTCCTTTCTTTTCATTCGAATATATTTTTATGGTATTTAAATACCAATATTCAGGGCCAGTGTTATTCAAACATTCAAAACGCCCAATGGTCAATCACAGATTATTTATCATACCATACAACATTACATATCGAAATAAACAATAAAATTGTTGAGGTAACCTATTTTTCCTGCATTCATAGATGTTAAAAAACATAAATAATATTAATCTTGCTTCCAGGTAGGATATCGTGGTATAAAAGGTCATGCACTATATATATTGTGGGGGAATATAGGGTCATCAGCTAATGGTACTATAGGAAAATCCAACTACCAAGCCTAAATATAACCAATATATATATATATATATATATGTATGTATGTATGTATGTATGTATGTATATGTATATGTGTATGTATATAATAACCACAATTTATCAACAATTCACCGATGCATCCTAACAGCCAACAACCAGCATATAAAAATTAAATACTATATAAAATTCATTATAATAAATTGTAAACGAACCTGACAGTGAGTTTACTCATATTGATTTTTATTGCAGATTCTGTACAATTTTAACTTAAATCGAATTATATTCGATTTAAAAAAACCTAGTGTTGATTCTAGTCAACTCTAAAAATTCCCAACTCGAGTCTATTTCGTAGTTATTTTTTATATGATTCCAGCATTTCTCATTTCATCGGATTCTGAACACGTATGAATGAGATATTCATTTTATAAGTTGTGAATGAATTTAAACGTCATTGAAAATTAATTATTAGTTAATATACCTTTATCAAACTAACTCACCACGATTTCCTGCTGTTAAGCTTCTTCTTCCTTAACCAAAATTCGAACCCATCCCTGAAACTCACGCCCGACATCATCACTTCCTCGTCTCTCCTTGCCATCATGAAATACCACCACACATCACTAATGGTCCTCTCATCTAAGCCATTTCCACCTCCAACCCAGAAACACCAGCTCGCACCCACTGTAGTCGCGTCAACAATCTCCCTTATACCATGAACAGTGAAGTGTGAATTCTCTTTGCACGGAATTGCTTAAAATTTTGCTAACTCCTTTCTCTTCAAGCCACGAACCTAGGAACCAAATCGAAATCGCACACATCGCCCAAAACTCCCCCATTTCCGTAGCCTTAGGCGCTGTCCTATTTTCACACCTCTTATTCCAATCGTGTCTGTCACTGCCTCGTTGACTTTGCCTGAGTCGCGAACCCCACTTCAACCACTGGAACACACACCCGAATACCCTGGCTCGAGCTGTCTTCCTTGCCTAGAACCCTAATGAAGTCGAACCCCAATTCAACAGTTCCAACTCAAATGATTTCAGTCGCCCCCCTTTTCCAACCAATTTGGTGAAATTGATTTGTTTTATTTGATTTTATTTAATTAGCTCGATTCCTGGATAGAAGGGATAAAACGCAATTTTGAAGAGAATAACAATAACTTGTTGGTTTTGAATGAGAAGGGGATAATGGTGCTGAGTTTGAATGGAGAAAGAACAAAGTTTGGTGTTTATAAATCGAGATACCAGCCGAAATTATTGATGAAGTAAAATTTCAAATCTTAACTAATATTTGAAAACGAAAGGTAACGATTTAGTCAAGATTTTTCAAACATTTCGCAGGGATATGTATGATTGCAGATCTTAGCTGAAAATGACCAGACTACATTAATATATTATATAATATTTACTATATTTTTTGTTCTACGTTTTTAGTTCGTATGATTACATACGAAATCCAATCACGATGAAAATTGTCACTTTGCTATAATTTGACATTCCGCACCTAGTGAAACTGATTTCCTCGAATTCCGAGATCATTTGTAAAACTTTCTTTTTAGTCTCAACATGAATCGACACGTGTTTAAATTTCGCTCGATCACAAAATAACTCCAGTTGACTCAAAATTTAAGATCTAGGCATAATTAACTATTACGGATTTAATAAAATTAGTTACATTAAAATCCGAGGTCATTTGAAAATTGATTATTCTCAGGTTCCATATTAAGTTGATAAACTATAATTTAAATTCAAAACAATCAAAGTCATAGATAATAAATATTATTATTATCGTTTATATTCAAATAGAATTTATAAAGAGACCATCTGAATCGTTTCGATTTAGTTTTAACTTCGACTTCAAATGTTTGTCATTTTCGTATCACGGTAATTCCATATATTCAAAATTGTATCGTATTTCGATTATTGAATCGACGAATAATCCGGGTCATTACATTCTTTCCCCTTAAAAGAATTTCGTCTCCGAAATTACTAAGGTAGGAAAAGTGCTACAAACCCATTAACTTTCGAAAAACTCACTTAGTTATAACTCGACATTTCATATTTCTTCAACTTTAGTTCCATCTAGAAATTTTAAATTTTCATGCCAATAATAGTCTTTTCCATTTCTATTTTAAAAAAAATTCAATTGTACCCAATTTAAAGTTTACCTTTATAATTCACAAAAAAATTGAAAAATTTTCAAACTCTCTAAATTTTGGAATTTTTTTGGTAGAGTCTCCCCTGTACGGAGGAGCTTTTGCAATATACCAAAAGAGATAGAGAGATATACATCTGTAACACCTCACACTTTTTTGTGCCCAAATTTCGATAAAAATCGAAACTCGAACACATCCAAGTGTGGAGTGTGTAAATCTGGTACTTGCAAATAAATAAGCATGAGCATAATCAGAGTACGATAAGATAACTCACAGCGAAAACAAAATAGGATAAACTAGTATTAACTCATGTAACTACCTTTTTAAAGTAAGTTACTTTGCCAATACCGAGCATGAGAGAGAATGAGAATCGAAAGCCAAACTTTAACAACCCTAATTTTTGGAATCAATTTAAAATTTTTAATATTAATTTTTAATTGATTTTGTTGGATTTTAAATATTTTAAATAATTTATTTTGAGAATAAATGAATTAAAATTTATTTAATAACGAAGTTTAAACGTACAAATTTAAAATTTAATTAAGACGAGTTCGTAGTGGCACAGTAGTTTGAAAATTTTAGTTTTGAAATTTAAATGAATGTTAAGAATGCAATATATGTCAGAATTGGATAAAATAAGAAATGTTATAATCTATTTAATTATATCTTCCTAATGAATGTTAAAATTTTATATTTCATATTATAAATTGTAAGTTATGTCCATATTAAAATTTAAAATTTAAAATTGAAACGTTATATTGAATTGTATATTTATTTTGATAAAAACTTATCAAAACAGTCGAATTGGCCTACGAAACATATCCCACTATATCCGGAATGGGGGTATTTGGTTAAGGGCGAAAGTCATTGGGATTCGTTTGGAGTTCGTGACGTTAAACATGAAATTTATTAATTAAATATTATTATCTAAATGTGTAAATACATAATCAAATTAGTCAAAACCCTAATTTCTGGTCTACCCGTGATCAACTCTTCATGCAGCCGCTCTAAATCGAATCAATGGCCAGGAGGCTCAATCGTTCTTCCTCCAATTTCTCTCCATCCACAAATCAAAACGAAAAGCTTCCAACACGAAACTTGTTCAGCTCGTTGAGCTCTACCTTTTGAACGACTAAGACGGTTTATGGCTCGATGTGGTGGCGGATTTTGAAGCTCAAACTCGCTACATCTTTCAGTGTTTCTTGGGTTCAGGGAAGGTTCGATTGGGCTGCCACTAACGGCAAGGGGCAAAGCGGGTCAGCTCTTCGTCGTGGGGTATGTGGATGGGATTTCGATCATCCATAGTGGCGAGGGCAACAATAATTTTGGTCGAGGATGGGTTCGTGCTTATTCCAGAAAGTAACGAAGAATGAGGTATTAAAGTAATTAATGTACAAAGTAACCTAACTTGTTCATATGATGTCAGAATTCGACGAAACTAGGTATGTTGGAACCGTCTCAACGAACACTACACCATGGAACTGACTAGAATAAAAACATAGCATGTTAGAATTTGTGGTAAATTTAAACCCAAACAGTACTAAAATCGTCAATTAAAAACTGGCGGAGTGGAAACCAAAGGCGAGAACTCTCTCACTCAAATTATTTGTACAGTTATTTATTTTTACAACTGAATTTATATTGATTGCCTCTGATTGCAATATCTGTTCCGTGATTGATGAATGTTTACAGTTTTAATGTTATCGTTATTAAACTGTGATTATAAGTGTTGATAAGTAAAACGTTTATATTGTGAATTATTCTGGGATGACAATTTACCCACTCGTCTCCCAAATAATAGGTTTCACATGGACTGTGATGTAAACCCCACACGGGTATTGAGACGATAATTTTGCACATCGCCTAAGTATGCAAACGATAATCATTGTTGATGATTGAAAACCCCACACGGGTCTGGGGATGATAATTAATTTATACATCGCCCTTGTGTATAGTTGTATGTCAACTGATTGGTTGACAAACCGTAGTAAGCGTTATTTAATTATTTAATTATTTAATGCTTTATACCGATCACAAGTCATTGAAGTATCTCTTTTCTCAGAAGGATCTAAATCTGAGGCAACAAAGATGGATGGAATTCTTGGCGTCCTACGATTTTGAGATAGCTTATACCCCTGGCAAGGGGAATGTGGTAGCAGATGCATTGAGTAGAAGAAGGTTGACCCTAAGTCCTCTATTCGTTGAGATGAAGAATTTAGAGTATGTGGCAACCTTTGATTTCTCTTTGGCGATTGAGTCGATGACCGGTTCTTTAGCATCTCTGGAACTCAGACCTACCCTTCTTGATCAAGTTGGGGCTTCGCAGAGAGAAGACCCTCAGATAGTTGAGATTATGGATAAGCTAATTCGAGGAGAGACGTCTAGTCATCTCGCTCGATATTCTATTGATGACAAGGGTTGGCTGAGGAGAGACGGAAGGTTATGTGTTCCAATGGTAGAAGATCTAGTAAGAAAAGTTCTTGAGGAAGCGCATCGCTCTAAGTTGACTATACATCCGGGCGGAGATAAGATGTATAAAGATATGAAGCGCATTTTCTTTTGGCCTGGGATGAAGAAGGATGTGGCAGAATTTGTCTCTAGATGTATCATTTGCCAGCAAGTTAAGGCCGAGTCGAAGAAGCCCGGTGGGCTATTGCATCCTCTAGACGTTCCACTATGGAAGTGGGAGAGTATTTCCATGGATTTTATCGATGGGCTACCAAGGTCAAGGAAAGGGAATACGAGCATTTGGGTTATTGTGGATAGACTTACGAAGAGTGCTCATTTCATTCCGGTGAAGAGCAAGAGGACCGCATCTTGGCTAGCGTCTGTATATCTTCGTGAGATTGTGAGACTACATGGAGTCCCTTCTAGTATAGTCAGTGACCGTGACCCAATCTTTACAAGTCAATTCTGGAATAGCTTGCAAGAAGCTGTGGGCACAAGGTTGAATCTAAGTACGACTTATCACCCACAGACGGACGGTCAAACCGAAAGGGTGAATAGGGTACTCGAGGATCTGTTGAGGTTTTGTATTCTGGATTTTGGTGGTACTTGGGAAGACCATCTTCCTTTTGTTGAGTTTGCATATAATAACAGTTATCAGGCAAGCATAGGGATGGCACCATTTGAAGCTTTATATGGGAGGCCGTGCAAGTCGCCTACATGTTGGTGGGAGACTACAGATGAGCTTATACTTGGGCCTGATATGATCAGAGATACATCCGAGAAGATCGAGTTGATTCGGAGACGGATGAAAGCGGCCCAAGACCGACAGAAATCCTATGCTGATAAGCGAAGAACGGATTTGGAGTTTGATGTTGGGGATATGGTTTTCGTGAAGGTTTCTCCTTTGCGGAACGTGGTCCGATTTGGAGCTGTTGGGAAGTTGGCACCGAGGTTTGTTGGACCATTCCCTATTATAGAGAGGATCGGGCAGATGGCTTATAGAGTGAAGTTGCCCGAGAAGCTTGCTGGAGTACACGATGTTTTTCATGACTCGCATCTCCGGAAGTGTTTACATGAATCAACAGAGGTTGTTGAGCCAAGTGTTCTAAAAGATGTAGAAGTGGAGAAAGAGGTTACCTTGAGGAGAGCTCCGATTCGTATCTTGGGGATGGAGACCAAGAAGCTAAGGAATCGAGAGGTCAAATTGGTGAAGGTTCAATGGGGTGAAGCCGAAGAAGACGCAACTTGGGAAACCGAGGAGAAGATGCGTGGGCTTTATCCATTCCTTTTTGAGGGTACACTCTCAATCTCTTTTCTTTGTTAGCATATCTTTCTCTTTGCTATCCATGTTTATCTAGTTTATCGTGTTAATCTTGTCATGAGAACCTTAGGTAGAAACCCTTTGGATGAAACATGTGTTTGAAACATGTTATGCTTGATGGTTGCAAGTGGTTGCAAGTGTTTGCAAGTGGATACTCGTGGATGCATAATACACGTTAGGCACTAAGATCGGCTCACACACTTTCATACCGCATATGCATGAGTGTTTATGCTTATTCATGGATGAAAACTTGTTATGCTATCACGTGGATGTTGCATATGGATGAATGTTATATGCACTCATGTAGAGATTATAAATTATGTTAGGAACTTGCATACATATGGACTCATTTCACTAACATATTTTGCATTAAGGGGGTTTACTGAATCAGTAACCTCCTGATTTTCGCATTAGATAAGTACATATACACACACCTTTGCATATGATCATACAGAATTTAGAACCTTTTAAGGACAATGATTGCTCGTGGATGATGTTTTGAGTAGATGGATGATGGATGGTAGGATACGTTCTTCCAAACTTGGAGATTTCGGGGACGAAATCCTTTAAGGAGGG
Source organism: Allium sativum (assembly GCA_030737875.1). NCBI lineage: Eukaryota > Viridiplantae > Streptophyta > Magnoliopsida > Asparagales > Amaryllidaceae > Allium > Allium sativum. The sequence continues at coordinate 940,853,688 of CM060909.1, read as the reverse complement.
AAGAATGTAACAACCCGTATTTTTGAATAACATGTTATAACATAAATGGAGGCAGAATTAAACTGTAAAACCTGAATCAAGGGAAACGGGCTATGCCATTGCGTTCGTCTCGGAAAAATACGCGAAATAGAGTCCGAGTTTTCGAAAATCGGAGTCTGTATGACCAAGATATGGCCTCGCGAAGTTTCACGAAAAATTCCCAAATTAAAGTATACTTAATTAAGTGAAATGGGTTGCGCAGAGAAATATATATATATTGATATATATATATATATATAATTGAAAATTAAATAAATAAATATGCAAAAATGTTCAAAACAGCGAATTGGGAGAGGGGAATAACCGAACCGGCCGATTTTTGAGGTCGACCCGAGCCCGCTGGGTCGACTAGGGGTTAATCCAGGGTGTTTGGCTGTCAACCCGTGGGCCGATTCGCTCAAATGCAGATTTTGCATTTGGATGGTTCTCATGGTTCATCTTTAATCTAAAGGCCCTAGATGGTTCCTACACTTGACTTCTTCCCCAAGACATGCTTTGATGGCTTGAATTGAATCTAGGTTTATTCCTATGGCCTAAAACACTTGCCTAATCTATAAATAAGACCCTAACCTACCCTAAATCATCATTATTCATTCATACAACTAAACTATGGCAAAATCAATCCTCTCATGGCCTCCACTCTCTTCATAAAATTCCTAAATAAATTCCTAAGCGATTTTCCATGCATACAAGTGTTTTCAAACTTGTATGAGCATCATTAGCTTGCATTCAAGTCAAGTTTATATATTTGCATCATAAAGAAAGAGTCTTGATCATTTTGGCTCAAGGGTTTTGCTTGCATTTTGGGTTTAATTGATTTCATAAGGGCTTTGTCATATTTTTGTGACTTCTTAAGCATTGTAAGCCCTATTCTACTTTCATACTTAAACTCTAAAGTTAAATGTATGATATGCAAGTTTATATGCAAGTTTATCATGTTGTGATATGCAAGTTTATATGCAAGTATGCCAAGTTATGTTATGCAAGTTTGGGTTGAACATTTTGTTCATGCTATCATGTTATGCAAGCTTATTTTGGGTTTATGAACATAAAGCTTTAAGCTTTATGCCAAAGGTTGCATTTTAGCAACATGTAAGTTATCATATCTCTTATGATAACTTGCATGTGAGGCTAAATGCGAACTTATGGCCATCTCTACATGTCATTTAGCACCATGTATCACCAATATGCTAAGTTTAGTTTTATGCATGCTTTTGGGGCCTAAAAATGTAATATGCAAATGTACGAACATATGAACATTTCATATGCCACCATGTTAAGCTTGTGGCTTCAATACCTTTATGTCATGATTATGCCAAGTTCCCTCTTTCTATCCTTTATGCGCTATTGCGATATGTAAGCGATGGGATTGCGTTTGGGGTTGGGTAAACTTAAAAGACATAAAACATAAGCTTGGGAATTTACCTATTAAGTTAGGTCTACCTATTGGGAATTTACCTATTAAGTTAGGTCTACCCAATTGCTTGAAAACTTGTAACATGTTTTGGAAACATGATGGACATGACACTTAGAAAAGATAAGTGTGGCCAACTCGAGGTTGGGTTGAGTTTGTAGCGTAAACCTACCCGGAACCGACCGGCTTAACTAGTTGCTACAAACAATAGGACCCAATGTGAGAAGTTGGTCATGTTGTACCTTGAACCCGAGGTTAGACCAAGTTGTGGTGTAAAGCTACCCGGACCCGCCCGACTTAACTAGTAACCACAACAAGGTCTAATGTGAGAGGTTAAGGCGCATTAAATTAATTAATGCCTCGTGATTAGGGTTAAGTCATGGTCCACTTAATACTTAACCAATTTGGGCTTGGTAGATTAATCGGGGTTAAGTCGTGAACTCATCGTTACACTTAACCAAGTTAATCCAGGATTAGCAAGAGGGTTAAACCGTACTTAACCCACTAGAAAAATCCTAGCAATGGGGGCCCACTCCAGCAGTAATCCCAAGTTAGTATCATCATGACCCTAGGGACTAGGCTAGGGTGGGGGCACGATTACTGGACTGGAGGTAAGTGACCAAAAGCGACGGCAGAGGGTACGCCGGTGTAGTTCCGGGCGGACTCTGGTCGTGCACATAGTCCGTAGCCGGAGAAAACATGCACGGGTACCAGTAGATCGGGACTGTGCACTCATGTTCATGGTGTCCAGGGGTTGACACCCTAGGGCTTGATACACCCGAAGGGTGGACCCGGCACAGTTCGACTACAATTATGATTGGGCCGTATTGACACCAACACGTGACGAGTTAGGCTTGGGGAGCCGATCGACTAGACCGTTTGGTTGGACCTTGTATTAGGGTCATTTCATGTTATTGGGCCAAAGCTTGGGCCAAGGGATCAATACTTGTTTATTCAAGTCATGTTAGTTTGCTAGTACACCTGTGGTGCAAAACCTTAATCCTGATTATGCGATGACACCTTTATCTACCTTGTTAGTTAATCATCATGCTAGTATATTGTTATCCTTATGTTCATCCCTGCTGCTCATGCCAGTTAACTTTATCAGTTTACATTGATTGTAGTAGGGATTACTCAGTCTTTTTGACTGACCTGTTTTCTTTCGCCTCTTTTCTTCCGTTCCCCTCCCCCCCAGGTTCTCAGGGAGGGAATACTGGAGCTTAGCTTGGATTTCGGATTGCTTGCTTGTGGGATTTCAGCTCATGTACGGTTTCGACATGAAGCTAGCTATGGTTACCACTTAATTGGGGATAGCACTTATTTATTTCAGTTTTTCAGTTGATGTTGTTTTATCTAGACTTGTTTATTTGGAAAGCTATGTTGTACCAGACTTGTTTTGAAATGTTTTGAAATCTTCCGCTGTTTTATCTATGTTATTTACTCTGTTTACATATATACATATGTTCTTGTTCTGCCTTGATATATCATTATGCATGTTTATCTGATTCAAACGCCCCTCCAAAGTCAGAGTGCTTGCAAGAGCCACCCTGGTGGAGGTGGGGTGTTACACAGTTGTGGTGCAATATCTCCCAAGCAGATTTTCCATTAAAATTCAAAGAGCAAATAACCTTGCGATGACCAATTCCGCCCCAGTTAAAACATTGTAATCTGTTCCTGCAGTCTTTTGCTAGATGTAAAGGCGTGGTTTGTAAAAGGATACGTTATGGCCTTTAGCCTCACAACCGAGAGATGGTATAAAATCAGGTAGGTTGCATGGCTAAGTGGTTAGCTGCCAATTAGGGTGTATTGTCACATGATCTAGAGAAATTCCATTTGCTTCTTTATTCTGTTTCGATGTTCTCCCTTTCGGGAAACGGTTGCTGATCCCAACCGTTGGTGATAATACATTCAGTACACTCAAGCGAAATGAGTGACTAGTCATGATTAGCCTGGGTTACAAGATGTTTTTGTTGAACCTGGTGTATTCCTCTGTAGAGATACACTGTCGGAAGGTGGTCTCATACCTTGCCAGTTGGAATTCATTAACCAATAAGCGACCACGGTTTTTGATTATATATTATGTATGTGGAACATGAGATGAAAGCGTTCTGCTAGATGATTATTATATTGTGGTTGATAGACCCTATCATAATATCAAGGGGGTTTTGATATAAAAGATCATTGTTTCTTGCAAAAGGATTTTTGATGTTAAGTCAAATGCTTTGGATTCTCATAAGGGAAAAACCTGTTCCGTTATATGGCATGGTCTTATGAGATATCGTTTAATTGCTCAAACTGTTTTAAATGATTTTACTCATACCAGTCCCATGACTGACCCAGAGTTTATTTTGTTTTGTTTTCCCTAAACTCTTGGGTGCCCAATTTTGTACGGGAAGTCAAGTAGTCAGGTTTTTACATATATACTTGGAGAGCTGGAGCAGGAGGCTTCAGGATTATATAGCTATTATTTATTTCCGCTGTGATGTAAGTGTTATACTCAAATGACAGATTTGTATTTCCAAGTTATGTTGTATACTATATTTTATTCGTTCCACTGTGAGATTCGTGTTTTACTCTGATATTATATGTTCTTCTTCTATTCTAAATTTCTATCTTATCTATCCTCACTCTCTAACTTTTTTCATTAACTATCCGATATTTCTGATGCTTGGATAGTCGACATTGAGTTTATGTCGATAACCGGGACCGCAAAAACCCGGGTCGTTACATAGTGCATGCTGTTTAGTAAGCATGTGGTTACAGGACACGGGGGTTAGATAGAAATTAGGGTGATAAGTTTGGGTGTGGCTCTGTCAGAAGGACGAGAGGATAGACGAATGGCTGGAGATCCGAGTCATGGTGGTTGAAGGTCGGGGGATAGGCCCCTATTATAATGGCCTGAATTTCCGTACTATTTGAGTTGACTAAATACACCACACGTCAAACCTAAATTGCATAGAAATACGAATCATTATGGGGAAAGAAGAAAAAGATAAAAGAAAAACATAAATAAAAACACATAATCTCACATCGCAACGAAACAAAATATAATATAAATAATAACCTTTGGAATACAAAATTTTAACTGTATTACATATCATTATCAGAGTACAACATTCGTTAATCACAGTGGAAATAAATAATATATAGTTATCTAACGCTGAAGCCTCCTGCTCTAAGCTCCTTCAAGTGTAACTGAAAAATCCCAACCACTTGACTCTCCGTACAAATTTGGGCACCCAAGAGTTTAAGGTAAATAAAACAAAATAAACTTTGGGGCAGTTATGGCACTGGTATGAGTAAACTCCAACCATTTGGTTTGACTTTTAAAAATCCTTTCAAAAGAAAAGATAGTCGTAAGGCCGGTCCACACATAAACATGGATGTTTTTACCTTACGATAACCCAAAACATTCTTTGTATCATTTCTGATATTATAATGATGTCTAAATCAAATAAACAGCAATCTAGTGGAACGCTTGCATCTCACACTCTACATACATAGTATATAATCAAAAATCGTTGGATGCTTATTGGAGAATGAATTTCAAACTATGACAAGGTATGAGACAACCTTTCGATAGTGTATCTCTAGAGATTGAATTTCCAACTTAGAAAATATTCCTCATTTCCTCTTGAAAACGTTTTCAAATCACCTTTACTTGGGTTAAAACGAATATTGCGTAAAACATTGTTACAACAACCCAAAATACATCATTTAACTAACTATATTTTAAACCTCATATTAAATCTTAGTCGTTACCTTTTAGGAAATTATATACTATAACAATAGTTAGTCCACGCTTTTCTATTTTTAATGAGAAGCACCTATCACAATACTTTAAATTTTATTAACCAATTTGGTTCCAAATTCTACATATAATCGATATATCGATTTAAATTGTCAGATTTTCTTAAATTTTTCTATCTCCTCAAATTTTCGGAAAATTTTTCCAGTGTCTCCTTTGTATGGCTTAATCGGTACAACTATAAATCGCCTCACTAGGCACTTACCATTCAAAAAGAAAATCAAAAAGCCAAGCGGCTTGCCAAATAGGCTCATAAAAACTCATATTCAATTAAATATGTACCTTATTGTCGAGCACTTAATTTATATCCTTCCATTAGCTTTAACATGTAATCATCAATTTCCAATTCCCTTTCAAACAATTCAATAATTTTGACTAAATCGCTTTCAATTTGCTAATTAATTTTCTAATTAGCTTCTTTGTTTATACCACTTTTAATCTAACATATCACATCCAAATATATTTTTACTAGCTTATACACAAGTCGAATTCCATTTTTAACTCGAGTTCCATATTCAACTTCAATCTTAAATTCACAAATTTCATTTACTTAACCAGAGTTACGTTCGATCCAAAACACAAAAAGCTAATTACATTTCAAATTAGTTTGCTTAATTCAATAATTAAAAATATGATTTTTTTGTTCCAAAAATCAATCCATTTACTCCATTTGAGTTCATATTGTTTTATACTCAAGTCTAGATTTTCTAACGGAAATCTGAATTTCATTTGCTTGAAATCCTTATATTTTATTAAATAAATTGTTATGGTTTATAAACGATATACCGCTGTTTTTCTTGAAATTTGATTTTGACATAACTCAAAATCTATAATACAAAATCCAGATTTTTATCTTCCATAGAAAACTATTACCCAATAGGTCCGTTCGGTTTTTGTTTCAAAGAATTCTGACTTATATTGAGTTCTACAAACTCAATTGAATTTCGAAATGTAAAATTACGAACTACCACGCTGCGACGAGCTCGTATAATTAAATTTAAATATAAACATTTAAACTTTGTTTATTAAATAAATTCCAACCTCATTCTTTCATATATTAACATAAATTAAACCAGTTCTCTAAATCTAACTTGAAAATTCCGATTACTCGTAATCGTCGGTTATTTCATTCCAAAGTTCCTAACTCTGTTATAAATTCATTCACAACTCAACTTCCTATATTTAAGTCCAATTACTTTAGAAATAAATTATTTTATAACATACGATTTAATCGAATTCCAATTATAAATCATTTGGATTAATCTCAATTCAATATATACTCTGAGTTCGGAATAAAATCCATCGTTCCCTTTTCGAAACTATTTCCATGTCCTTGGAACAATAACCATATTGTTATATAAATTGAATATGTATTCACCAAACTCCTCTCATTTCTTTTACTTTGGAACTATTGCTATGTTTTCATAAAAAAACCCATTTTATTTCATTATTTTTTGAAAATTTTACTATGTTTCACAAATCCCTTTTTACTTCTTGTAATAAACGTATTTCCAATACCAATATATTTTCATTGTTTGAAAATAGCTTTATATACTTAACCGAATGGTATAAGTATAATCACATTTCTTGCTTAGGCCAAACAATGTTAGACTATGAATTGTTCACTTTAAAATCCAACAATTTTGATTATATCTCAAAACCTAGCAAATAAGTTGCAATATCCTTTTATGGAAATAATCAACTAATTCAACACCCTTTACCATTACAAACTAATTCCATCTCTTGATAATAAAGAAGTCATTCAAGTTAGGGTATTTTATTTACCACTCAGACCTTGATTGGCAATGTTCTTATCTTGGGATAAATAAAAGCTCGTAATTCAAAAACTAATATTAGTTATAATATTATAAAAATCTCATCTTTTATCTTATTTATGATATGGTTTCTAAATGCCATTTCTCACATTTGGAAAATCTATTTCCAAATTATCTGACGAAAATTACTTTATCACTTTTATAAATGTTGTTTATAGATTAACTTTCTTATCTTATATTTTATAACAAACTTCCATTTTAATATCCATTTGAAACTCGATTCCCATTTTATTTTATTATTATAACTTATATATATAAAGAATCTATTTTCATATTAAATTTTAGTTTCTATTTAATATAATTCCAATATCCTTTCCCAAAATAATTACTTTTATAAGTACGACATAGTCAAATTCTAATCATAAGTCCATACAGATTTATATAATTAAATTTTACGTTCCATACATCGGAATAAACTTCATAGTTTCCTTTTTAAATGATTCCAAAATTTCTTTTTAAATTCATACTTGAATTTAAATTTCAAATTATCCAAAGATAAATTTTCACCTTTATATATAAACATCGTTTATAATTTATCCTTCTTGTGTATATATTTGAACAAGTCTCTATTTCGAATCCATTTGAAATTTAATTTCTACTTTGGAAAAGAATTCCTTTTAAATTCACACTTTAATTTACATTTCCAAATTATCCAATGGTAATTATTTCTCTTTATTTATAAACATCGTTTATAAATTTAACTACTTGTTTTTAATTTTAGAAACAAGTTAATATTTCCTAAAACATTCAAAATTCAATTTCTATTTTGAAAAAAATATTTTTTCCTTTTTATAGTTTCAAAATTCCTTTCTTTTCATTCGAATATATTTTTATGGTATTTAAATACCAATATTCAGGGCTAGTGTTATTCAAACATTCAAAACGCCCAATGATCAATCACAGATTATTTATCATACCATACAACATTACATATCGAAATAAACAATAAAATTGTTGAGGTAACCTGTTTTTCCTGCATTCATAGATGTTAAAAAACATAAATAATATTAATCTTGCTTCCAGGTAGGATATCGTGGTAGAAAAGGTCATGCACTATATATATTGTGGGGGAATATAGGGTCATCAGCTAATGGTACTATAGGAAAATCCAACTACCAAGCCTAAATATAACCAATATATATATATATATATATATATATATATGTATATGTATATGTGTATGTATATAATAACCACAATTTATCAACAATTCACCGATGCATCCTAACAGCCAACAACCAGCATATAAAAATTAAATACTATATAAAATTCATTATAATAAATTGTAAATGAACCAGACAGTGAGTTTACTCATATTGATTTTTATTGCAGATTCTGTACAATTTTAACTTAAATCGAATTATATTCGATTTAAAAAATCCTAGTGTTGATTCTAGTCAACTCTAAAAATTCCCAACTCGAGTCTATTTCGTAGTTATTTTTGATATGATTCCAGCATTTCTCATTTCATCGGATTCTGAACGCGTATGAATGAGATATTCATTTTATAAGTTGTGAATGAATTTAAACGTCATTGAAAATTAATTATTAGTTAATATACCTTTATCAAACTAACTCACCACGATTTCCTGCTGTTAAGCTTCTTCTTCCTTAACCAAAATTCGAACTCATCCCTGAAACTCACGCCCGACATCATCACTTCCACGCCTCTCCTTGCCATCATGAAATAACACCACACATCACTAATGGTCCTCTCATCTAAGCCATTTCCACCTCCAACCCAGAAACACCAGCTCGCACCCACTGTAGTCGCGTCAACAATCTCCCTTATACCATGAACAGTGAAGTGTGAATTCTCTTTGCACGGAATTGCTTAAAATTTTGCTAACTCCTTTCTCTTCAAGCCACGAACCTAGGAACCAAATCGAAATCGCACACATCGCCCAAAACTCCCCCATTTCCGTAGCCTTAGGCGCTGTCCTATTTTCACACCTCTTATTCCAATCGTGTCTGTCACTGCCTCGTTGACTTTGCCTGAGTCGCGAACCCCACTTCAACCACTGGAACACACACCCGAATACCCTGGCTCGAGCTGTCTTCCTTGCCTAGAACCCTAATGAAGTCGAACCCCAATTCAACAGTTCCAACTCAAATGATTTTAGTCGCCCCCCTTTTCCAACCAATTTGGTGAAATTGATTTGTTTTATTTGATTTTATTTAATTAGCTCGATTCCTGGATAGAAGGGATAAAACGCAATTTTGAAGAGAATAACAATAACTTGTTGGTTTTGAATGAGAAGGGGATAATGGTGCTGAGTTTGAATGGAGAAAGAACAAAGTTTGGTGTTTATAAATCGAGATACCAGCCGAAATTATTGATGAAGTAAAATTTCAAATCTTAACTAATATTTGAAAACGAAAGGTAACGATTTAGTCAAGATTTTTCAAACATTTCGCAGGGATATGTAAGATTGCGGATCTTATCTGAAAATGACCAGACTACATAAATATATTATATAATATTTACTATATTTTTTGTTCTACGTTTTTAGTTCGTATGATTACATACGAAATCCAATCACGATGAAAATTGACACTTTGCTATAATTTGACATTCCGCACCTAGTGAAACTGATTTCCTCGAATTCCGAGATCATTTGTAAAACTTTCTTTTTAGTCTCAACATGAATCGACACGTGTTAAATTTCGCTCGATCACAAAATAACTCCAGTTGAATCAAAATTTAAGATCTAGGCATAATTAACTATTACGGATTTAATAAAATTAGTTACATTAAAATCCGAGGTCATTTGAAAATTGATTATTCTCAGGTTCCATATTAAGTTGATAAACTATAATTTAAATTCAAAACAATCAAACTCATAGATAATAAATATTATTATTATCGTATATATTCAAATAGAATTTATAAAGAGACCATCTAAATCGTTTCGATTTAGTTTTAACTTCGACTTCAAATGTTTGTCATTTTCGTATCACGGTAATTCCATATATTCAAAATTGTATCGTATTTCGATTATTGAATCGACGAATAATCCGGGTCATTACATTCTTTCCCCTTAAAAGAATTTCGTCTCCGAAATTACTAAGGTAGGAAAAGTGCTACAAACCCATTAACTTTCGAAAAACTCACTTAGTTATAACTCGACATTTCATATTTCTTCAAATTTAGTTCCATCTAGAAATTTTAAATTTTCATGCCAATAATAGTCTTTTCCATTTCTATTTTAAAAAAAATTCAATTGTACCCAATTTAAAGTTTACCTTTATAATTCACAAAAAATTTGAAAAATTTTCAAACTCTCTAAATTTTGGAATTTTTTTGGTAGAGTCTCCCCTGTACGGAGGAGCTTTTGCAATATACCAAAAGAGATAGAGAGATATACATCTGTAACTCCTCACACTTTTTTGTGTCCAAATTTCGATAAAAATCGAAACTCGAACACATCTAAGTGTGGAGTGTGTAAATCTGGTACTTGCAAATAAATAAGCATGAGCATAATTAGAGTACGATAAGATGACTCACAGCGAAAACAAAATAGGATAAACTAGTATTAACTCATGTAACTAACTTTTTAAAGTAAGTTACTTTGCCAATACCGAGCATGAGAGAGAATGAGAATCGAAAGCCAAACTGTAACAACCCTAATTTTTGGAATCAATTTAAAAATTTTAATATTAATTTTTTATTGATTTTGTTGGATTTTAAATATTTTAAATAATTTATTTTGAGAATAAATGAATTAAAATTTATTTAATAACGAAGTTTAAACGTACAAATTTAAATTTTAATTAAGACGAGTTCGTAATGGCACAGTAGTTTGAAAATTTTAGTTTTGAAATTTAAATGAATGTTAAGAATGCAATATAAGTCAGAATTGGATAAAATAAGAAATGTTATAATCTATTTAATTATATCTTCCTAATGAATGTTAAAATTTTATATTTCATATTATAAATTGTAAGTTATGTCCATATTAAAATTTAAAATTTAAAATTGAAACGTTATATTGAATTGTATATTTATTTTGATAAAAACTTATCAAAACAGTCGAATTGGCCTACGAAACATATCCCACTATATCCGGAATGGGGGTATTTGGTTAAGGGCGAAAGTCATTGGGATTCGTTTGGAGTTCGTGACGTTAAACATGAAATTTATTAATTAAATATTATTATCTAAATGTGTAAATACACAATCAAATTAGTCAAAACCCTAATTTCTGGTCTACCCGTGATCAACTCTTCATGCAGCCGCTCTAAATCGAATCAATGGCCAGGAGGCTCAATCGTTCTTCCTCCAATTTCTCTCCATCCACAAATCAAAATGAAAAGCTTCCAACACGAAACTTGTTCAGCTCGTTGAGCTCTACCTTTTGAACGACTAAGACGGTTTATGGCTCGATGTGGTGGCGGATTTTGAAGCTCAAACTCGCTACATCTTTCAGTGTTTCTTGGGTTCAGGGAAGGTTCGATTGGGCTGCCACTAACGGCAAGGGGCAAAGCGGGTCAGCTCTTCGTCGTGGGGTATGTGGATGGGATTCCGATCATCCATAGTGGCGAGGGCAACAATAATTTTGGTCGAGGATGGGTTCGTGCTTATTCTAGAAAGTAACGAAGAATGAGGTATTAAAGTAATTAATGTACAAAGTAACATAACTTGTTCATATGATGTCAGAATTCGACGAAACTAGGTATGTCGGAATCGTCTCAACGAACACTACACCATGGATCTGACTAGAATAAAAACAGAGCATGTTAGAATTTGTGGTAAATTTAAACCCAAACAGTACTAAAATCGTCAATTAAAAACTGGCGGAGTGGAAACCAAAGGCGAGAACTCTCTCACTCAAATTATTTGTACAGTTATTTATTTTTACAACTGAATTTATATTGATTGCCTCTGATTGCAATATCTGTTCCGTGATTGATGAATGTTTACAGTTTTAATGTTATCGTTATTAAACTGTGATTATAAGTGTTGATAAGTAAAACGTTTATATTGTGAATTATTCTGGGATGACAATTTACCCACTCGTCTCCCAAATAATAGGTTTCACATGGACTGTGATGTAAACCCCACACGGGTATTGAGACGATAATTTTGCACATCGCCTAAGTAGGCAAACGATAATCATTGTTGATGATTTAAAACCCCACACGGGTCTGGGGATGATAATTAATTTATACATCGCCCTTGTGTATAGTTGTATGTCAACTGATTGGTTGACAAACCGTAGTAAGCGTTATTTAATTATTTAATGCTTATACAGTTGTAAATTGTACTCTAGAAGTGAGTTGAATGTTTAATAGTTGTTTATCACTATTTTTGAATACATGCGATGTATGGAAACCACAAAAATAAATTTATATGGTAATTGGTTGAGTCACATTCCAACTTGGAAATAACGAATATTTTAATAAAATATTCATTGAAGAATCAAAATATGATTTTGATGTTCGGTTTTGGACGGACACGAAAATAATGAAATATTCATAACTGAAATGAGTACGAAGCTGAGTTAAGTAGTTATACGCCATTTGAACTCGAATGAAATTTTCTATCGATTTTGTTCATTTTGTAATAAATATCGAAAATATTTGATTTCAAAATCTGATATTATGGAAATATTATCATTTTAATATTATAATGATATGGAATATTCAATTTTGATTTAAAATTGAAATGGATGTTGGAATTGTTAAAATGAATTTATAAACGATTTATAAAATATGTTTTAAAAGGAAATCGATGAAATATATTGTATACATTTAAATGGTTTGAATATAACGTGTCACGCAGTAACCGTTTGCGAATTTCGACCATTGATTTTAATTGACGTAATGGGAGATCCGACCGTCGGATTCTCTTAAAACCGGAACCGTTGGGTTCATATCAAAAAGAGCTTTCGAATGATAATATGAGATTTGAAATCAAACGGTTAGTTTTTAAAATAAATCAATTTTAAAAAAGGTCACTATGGATGTAGTTTAGTGGTAAATATTGGAAACTGACTGTAAGGGCCTTACTAAAATTATAAATTATATGAATAAATTATGTAAAATCATAATAAATGATTTGAAATGATTTTGGATGAAATATTCGAAGTTTGTAAAGATAAATGATATTTTTATCAAAATAAGTTGTTTACCAAGTTGAGTAAAGAATTGAAATTGTTTTAATATAACCAGAATTTCCAATGTATGAATTGGAAAGAATTTGAATGGAAATAATCCTCGGAATATTTCAATATTGGATTCCGTAAATATATAAATATTGTTGAGGAATTTGGAAGATATAAATATCGTTATTTCCAATACGATATCTGTTGTTTTCAGAATTTGATATTGAATATAAATCGATATGATTTCTATTTAGAGCCTTGTATTTAATATCAAATTGGATTTTGGGTTTGTCGTGAATGGTATCTTTAATAATATTGTTCTTAAACCCAGTAGAGAATAAAATAGATCTTTTAATTAAGATTTATTGAAATTGGATTTTGGGTTTATATTGAACAGTGTTTTAAATAACATTCGTTCTTTATCCCAATTAGAAGTGAAGTTATGATTTGGAATTTATGATCTTTTAATTAAGATTATTGGAATTTTTCAAAGTAAAGTTTTCCAAATTAATATATTAAATTGGAATTGAATGGAATTCGATTGGGTAATAATCGAGAAGAGCTTCTGTAAAGGAAGACCATCACTATATTTCGAATTTAAAAGGCCTTGCCGTTTTTCCATATATAGTATTAGTCTGATACAGAAATTTATATCGATTACGACTGATCTAATTTCCATGAAGGTTCCATTAAAACGGAAGAAAATTTTGGGTTTAACTTGAACTGTGTTTTAAATGGTAGTGGTTTTTTAGCCCAGTTAAAGACAAGATTTATTTCCTAAATTTTAATAATCATCATTAAATAATGATTTTTGAAGATTAAAACTAAGTAGAGTTTTAATGAATCTTTAATTAGATTAAAATGGGAATGAGGTAATTAAATTTACCGAATTCAAGAAATGGTTGAGAATGGAGTATCACCAGTTTTACTCCATGCGATAGTTAAATCTTCAATTAGGTTTGAAATGTGAAAGGGTAATTAAATTTACCGATAGCACAATGGGTGTTTGATATGGAGTACCACCAGTTTACTCCATGGGATGAATAAGTTCGAATTGGGATAATAAAATGAATGATTACTTCAGTAAGGCTCATTAATCTCGACTAGTTGATAAACCTTAATTTGGTTTAAGTTGTGAAAAGATATCATGAATTTTTTGAAATGATTTCCAAGAATGTTTGAATAAAAAATATTCTGGATTGGAATGAGGCATATGATGTGTTTATATTTCACATGCTTATAAGATATGCGAGTTATTCGAAAAGACTGGATCTAACCTATTCGGAATAACTGATACGACGATAAAAAGTCGAAGATTTGAAGATGGTGGTTGAAGACCGAAGATATTCTCATCGTTTGGATGATTACTGATGTTTTGATTGGGTTGTATATCCAAGACGAGGTAATAAGTGGTGATCGTCCGGACGTACTTGGAGATCGACCGGATATGCAAGGGCCTCTCTCCGGTATTAGACATATGGGACGAGGAATAAGGTGCCTTCGGTTTCGGTTAGACCCAGAACGGACTTGCAAATGGATTGTATGTCTGACATTGTATTTCACGTTGTATTCATTGATCACCACTAAATATATATCTGTTAGGTAGCGGAGAATTTATTCTCTTACTTAACACCCTTCTCCGAGACGTACGAGTTTAGAGGTTATATATTGGTGGAAATCAATGATACAGTATGGATTGACAATGTGGCATGCTGAGATGCATGGATCAAAGCTTTTGTTGAAAAGCAGGGCTTTGTGGTTGATAATTAAAGCATAGCTTTAAATAGCACAACTTTGTGTATAGTGTTAATTCGCAAGCCTCACACCCTGGTGTGAACCAAAAACGAGATAAAGGACAACGGGGAGGACGTGTGTTTCTTTTTAGCTAGAAGTAATGTCATGGTATGGAGCCCAGACTTCTCTCTTATGTGGATGACGGATAGTGAGGTACCTCGGTTATGGTCGCCTAAAAGGCCTTTGATTGGTCGACATATTGACCAGAGATAGGTCCTATAGGACCGAGAAATGTATTGTTCAGGAATTGCCGATGCACAAAAGTATGAGTGGACCGACCCTACATGATCCAAGGGACACATGTTGTGAAACCCCGGGACATATGCTAGAGTGTCCTGAAGTCGGATGAGGAAGATCCCTTGCCTCGGTTCATAGATGGAAATCCAATTTCCAATACGAGACTGTACGGTTTTAATTGTAAACCTACATGGTGACATAGTGGCATGGGACGCTCATGTCGTCTAGGATTGATACATTTATATTTGAAGTTGATTTCTTCACTTATAATAATAATAAAAGATAAATTTTGCATATCAAGCTTGTTTGGCCATTATAAGGTAAAACTCTATCCTCTGGTTTGTGTTGCATTGTGTGATGGGGCCTGAATCTTATAATGGCTTCATTTTTCCTTTTAGCATTGCGAGTTTGTTTTATGGTATTCTTGGGAGAAAACTCGTTCCGTGTTACACGGCGTGGTCCCTTGATTTACCCAACATTAAAATAAAGTTAATAACTGTTTTAGTTCTCACACTAATCCTACGATTGACTCCGAGTTTATTGTTTCCCACCTAAACTCTTGGTGCCATATTTTCTATACGGGCAGCTTCTAGTTTTGGTTTCACATATATTTCTTTTAACTGGATGCTTGATTACGGCTGGACCTATATTCGTAATACTTTGTATCCGTGTATTTCTTTCAGTTGTGGTAATTTATGTTTTTTGTTGTACATTATATTCATGTATTATATTTTCTGTCGTTTTGTAATTTAAATCTCTGATATTTTTCCACCACATATTATTTATTTGAACTCTGATATCTTGTACTCTGATGTAAATTGTTGTAAAAGAAATGAAATGTTCTTCTGCTTGTGCTATGATGATTCGTGTTCTTAAGCAATTCACCTTCTTATTCGGTTCACACTGGCCGAGAGGTGCTGGTCGTTTCATTTTTGTATCAGAGCTTTGGTTTACAAAGCTCGAGAACAAGGCACATTAGAACCGAATGAAGAACTCATCGAAGATAAGATTAGTAATATCCTATAATAATGACTTGTTAGAGATAGGATTAGTAGTACCCTAGAATGAGTTTGAAGAGTGTTATTTATTAAAAAAACAAATTTAGTTTTGAAAATATATCTCATTATAAAGATTATTTGATTTTGAATTTGGACTATCGAGTATAAAAATATTTTGCACGTACGCATCATGAACGTATATCTGAAGTCTAAAATATACTGGGTAGATATAGAATCAGACTCTAGTTGCCCAGGGATGATTCTGATGATTGAGGCCTCATCATCAGTGTTTGTTTTAGAGTTTCGAAAGCGGGAAATTTATATGATTCCAACTGACTGGTGTGAGAACCAAAACTTAGTTAGGGTTTATTTTTCGTGATTTGGCATTGAAAATATGATTCTGAGTATATAAAAGTTATATCTTTGAAAAGCTAATCAACCAATTGATTGTTGGTTGTGATGCATGATTATTAGTTTAACTAATAAAAATATTGGAATAAAAAAACCAATATGAAAATGTAAAATAAGCCAAATCAAATATAAAATAGAATAAAATTGAAAATTGGTTCGAAGTAGACATATATATATATATGCATATATTTGTTAAGAAGGTTGTTGATTTGATGTCAAGTAAAGAAATAAATTTGCGTGCCTGACAAACAGGTGCACCTTTATGAGTTGGTTGCACAATTTTATTATTTATTATAACTACTGTGAGTGAATTGGATGCATTGTTATGGTTGTTCTGTGTGAAATTAAACCATACGCAATAGGATAGTAATAAATAAATTATGAATCACACCGCATGGCATATTCATGGAAGATAGCATAGCATGTCATATTCCATATAAGCATTTGGTGATTATGTGACGAGGTTTGGATGACCATATGAGCGAGATGCTTGTATGGCGGTGACTAACTTACAGGTTGAACTAAGGACTGATTTGAACTAAATAACCTATAATGGTAAATTGTGGGATTTAATAACAAACCCTACATAGGTCTTGAGATGATAAAGATATACATGTCACGTCTCTCTTGTTTTAGCTACGGCGCGTGGGTTAGGGGGAGCAGGGTATATAAATCATAATGGGTGTGCACAATTATTTTGTATGTGATATATTGATTTATTGGGTGCCTAATACGGCCTAATAAATTTTTCAGATCAACCCGTACAAAGGAGATTATGGCGAATTTTTTTAGAAATTTGAGGTGTTAGCCAAATTTCAGAGAAATTTAGAAGTTCTTAGAAACTAAAAAGTTGAAAAACTCAAGCCAGAATTTTAGTGATCGTCCCGCTTGGTCGATCCAAATCGATCTTTAAACCGACTTAAATTGAACCAAAAAGGAGGATACGCTAACTTTGGGCGCACAACACATCAGAACAAACAACAGAAGACCTTTATAAACATAATAATAATGTTACATCTGAGTACAGAATATCAGAGTATATCGAAAAATATATAGCGGAAGATAAATTTACATTAAATGTAATACAATACAACGGAAACAAATAAACTAACACAACAGAAGACTACCAATTCTCTAGACACAACTTTAAGCTTCAATTCAAAATCCTGCTCAATGAAATAATCTGCAAAACAAACTACCCAACTGCCCATGTGGAAAATATGGACACCCGAGTTTGCAAGGGATAAACAAACTACGAGTCAGTCATGGGACTGGTATGAGAAACTCTATAGTTAAAATTAACTTATTTAAAAATAAGGCATATCACGAGACCACGCCTTATAACACGGAATGGGTTTACTCCATTAGATTGACAGTGCACCAACAACTACCATAAATAATAGACTTATGGATCTACAATGCATCAGACAACTTGCAATTCCTCAATCTACCCATTTAGGCTTAATCCCTAAATTTAGATTTTCCAAACCCAATTATCTTTACAAAAATTATTCCTTTGGACTTTATTCCCGATTTCTTATTTCAAATCATTTAAAATACATATCTAACTTTCATAGTAAAGTAGATTTCACTTCGGGATCTCATATCACTTCACCTGAGAATGCACGGATTGACGCGAAATTGGTCACTTTCGTGACTGCCTCATTTTCCAGCACCCCTCTGATGAACTTGATTTCCGGCCAAATCCGACCACTTGAGCCATGCCACCACCGCCAAAACCTTCGTATGCTTCCACTCTACCTTCCCTTCGAATCGCTCAACCTAATTCTCTACGTGGGGCCCTGTAACAACCCGTAAAATGCGAGCCAGTTTGAAATTTTTATTTTTGCTATTTTATCGAATTTTGATTATTTAAAATGAATTATTTTAAATAATATCAACGAGAAATTTATTTTGAATATAATTCGAACGTATACAGTATACGCGTCGTCGTTAGAATATAAATATTTATATATAATTATAAATAGAATTGAAAATGGCGCGGTAGTTCGATAATTCGATTTCAAACTTCAATTGAATGTACCGGGTGCAAAACAATCCGGATTTTAGTGAAACCAAAAATAATAGGATCTAATTGATAATATCTTTCTAACGAATCCGACCAATCGAAATTTCGTAGCGGGAATCAAAAGATATGTCCAGTTGAAAATTCTGAATAGTCGCTATGGAATTCAGGCCCTTAAAAATGGACATTTTGCAAACGACCTCGGATTTCGACGAAACCAGTTTTGTTGGGTCCGTGATGTAAAGTTATTGCTGGGTTTCAAATTTCATAATTTTTTGAATCAATATGTGAGCGTGGCAAAGTAAAACGCGTTTGACCAGTTCAGTTGATTTTAATCGACTGGAAATTGGCCATTTTTCCAACGGCCTCAGAATTCGACGAAACTAGTTTTGTTAGGACCGTATCGTCAATACGAAGCTAGAAAATATTTTTCAGGAATTTATAGAGTTGTTATGTGGCCCCGGTAATTTGAAATGTACGTTTAAAATTCAATATAGCGATTTAAATGTAAATTCAACGGAAACTGATCAAAACGATCAAATCAGCCTACGATACATATCTCATTGTGTTCGGAATGAGGGTAATTAGCTAGGGGCGACAGTCGTTCGGATCGATTCGGTGTTCGAAAGAAAAAGTTACAACTTGGAGAAAATTTAATAAATAATATAATATAATATATATATATATCCCCTTTATACCCGTACCCCCCTATTTCATTTCCTCTTTCAGAAATCCCGTTCACCAAATCGGGAAATCCGATTTTCCTCCCCCTGGCCAAATCGATCCTCCACCCACCATCGTTGGTCACCGAGCCTCCCACCGCTCCACCCTCCGACGCCCTCCATTTCTCCATCGTCTCCTTCCATCGCGAGCTCGAGACCGCACTAACCCAGTCCACCGAGAACCGCTCCACCGCGAAGATCGATGCAGCCTCCATCTTCGAACCTCGACAGCAGCTCCAACCATCCCCAGCGTGAGCGCCAGTCCTTTCCCCCCCTCCACCACCATCTGAACGAAAGTACGGTGAGTTACTTCGTTTTTTATTTATTTATTTAGTTTTACTTGGTTTAATTAGTTAGAAAATTTTCTGATTTTGTTTATTTACTTTATTTATTATAAATAAGATTTTATTATATAAAGATAAGTTTTTTTTATATATTTATGGTTAAACTATAAAAAGTTTCGATTTTAAACTATAAAAAGTTTCGATTTTTAAACTATAAAAAGTTTCGATTTTTAAACTATAAAAAGTTTCGATTTTTAAACTATAAAAAGTTTCGATTTTTAAACTAAAAAAGTTTCGATTTTTAAACTAATAAAAATATGATTTTTATATGTTGAACTTCGAATTAAAAATATGATTTTTATATGTTGAACTTCGAATTAAAAATATGATTTTTATATGTTGAACTTCGAATTAAAAATATGATTTTTATATATTGAACTTCGAAATAAAAATTCGATTTTTATATATTGAAAAGCGAAGTAAAAGTTCGATTCTTGCATATGTAGTGAAAGCAGCAACGAAGGTGATAAAAAGGCGAGAACGAAGAAAATTTATATCAAAGAAGAGTCAAGATGTTTGGATAGATATCGGTGAGAACTTCTCACTCAAAATTCTTTTTCTAATTATATATATATACTAGGATGCAGACGGTGCTTAGTAGCACCCGACACAATCGTCCACAGACCATGGACTTGTTTGTTTGGTTGCATAGATTAGTTATATGATTGGATTTGAATTGAATTGTTTGGTAATTTTGATTGATGTGTGAATGGCGTGGGCCTTCACTAGACCGGGGATAAGGCTAGGCCTCGTCCCGTTTCTAGTATCGTGCCGTTATGCTGCCGAAATTTTCTAAAATAAGTTAGAAAATAAAAATATCATTTTATTGTGTAAATGAATAATAGAAATTCATATGTTGGAATAAAATGTTTTATCGTTAAAATATAATTTTTGACGTGAATGTGAATAAATAAATATTCATTTACGAACCGGACGGTTTGTTTATGTACACCCATTTGAAGGACATTGATTGGGCCGATAAATTTTACACATCGCCCAAACTGCACAAATAAAATATGTATGTGATTGTTTGAAACCCCACACGGGTGTTGGGATGAAATTTGAAGTTCACTCATCCTGATTGATTAAATATGTCGATCGATTGATTGACAGGCTGTTATAAGCGTTAGATATCTATATTTGATGCTTATACAGTGTAGTGCACTTTGGTTGATGGTTGATTATTTTTCAATGCTATTATACATGTGTTGTATGAAAATCCATATAATTAATTTTACATGGTAATTGATTGGGCCTCATTCCAGTTTTGAAAAGGAAATATTTGAAAAAGAAATATTTGAAATAGAAATATTTGAAATAGAATATTTGAAATGGAATATTTGAAAATATCAATATACGAAGCCGTGTTGATTAGATTGACGCCATTTTGACGTAAACGACATTTATATCGATTTTATTCATTTTGAAATGAATTGAATTGAAAACGATTTCGAAATGAATTGAATTGAAAACGATTTCGAAATGAATTGAATTGAAAACGATTTCGAAATGAATTGAATTGAAAATGATTTCGAAATGAATTGAATTGAAAACGATTTCGAAATGAATTGAATTGAAAACGATTTCGAAATGAATTGAATTGAAAACGAATTCGAATTGAATTGAAAGTGAATTGAAATGAATTCAAATTGAATTGAAATTTGAATGGAATAGAAAGGGATTTTAAAACGAATTTATAAAGAAGAATTCAATTTTGATTTGAATTGAAAAGAAAGTTGAAATTGCTTTTGAAACGACTTTAAAACTATTTATATAATTCGTTTTGAATAGAAAATCGACGAAGTATATATTATATATATTATATATATAATATAATGGCCTGAATAGAACGCGTCGCGCCGCGGCAGTTCGTGAATTTCGACCATTTATTTCAAACGGACATTACGGGAGATCCGACCGTCGGATTCTCCTAAAACCGGAACCGTTGGGTTCGTATCGAAAAGAGCTTTCTAGTGAATGTTAGAAATTTGAAATCTAACGGTTGGATTTGGAATTATGTCCAAATCAAATTGGAAAAAGGTCGCTATACGTGCAGTTCGATGGCCATTGGTGGAAATCGACTGTACGGGCCTCGATAAAATTATTAAAAATAGTAATAATTTGTGTAATATTATAAGAAATGATTTGTGAAGATTTAGGATGGAAAACTCCATATTTGAAAAGATCAAAATAGATTTTTATCGAAATGAACTAGTTTTGAACTAGAATTATAATTCTATTTATTTTTAACTAAATAAATTGAATTTGAAAAAGGGTTTTAAAAATAACCAGAATTTCCAATGATTGCATTGGAGTGGATTTGAATCGAAATTGTCCTCGGAATATTTCGATGTTGGAATTCGTGATTATACAGGTGTTGTTATGGAAATTTGAAAGATATATATATTTATATCGTTATTTCCAATACGACATTTGTTAGTCGTAGAATTTGATATTGAATATAAGCCGATATATTTTCTATTCAGAGCCTTGTATTGAATATCGAATGTGATTTGGGTTTGTCGTGAATGGTGTCTTCACTAACACTGTTCTTGAACCCAGTTGAGAAATGATTAAATCTTTTTATTTAGATTTAATGAAGTGTACCAATTAAATGAGATTTAATTGGAATTGAATTGATATTGATTTTTGGGTTTATCGTGAACAGTGTTTTAAATAACACTCGTTCTTTAACCCGATAATTAATGAATGTGACTTTGGGTTTATCGTGAACCGTGTTTTAAATGACACGGATTCTTTAACCCAGTTAAAGATTAAAACTAAGTGGAGTTTTAATGAATTTTTAAATAGATTGAAAAGATCGAGAATGGAGTATCACCAGTTTTACTCCAGGCGATAGTTAAATCTTTAATTAGATTTGAACATGAAATGGTAATTGAATTACCGATAACACTGTGGTGTTAGATATGAAGTACTACCAGTTTTACTTCATGGGATGAATAGGTTGGGACTGGGAAAAATAAAATAAATGATTACTTCGGTGTGGTTCGATAATCCCGACTAGTTTGAATTGTTATTCAAAGGAGATTAAAGAATAAATTTAAAGAATTTATCTTGGATAAAATTAATGGGAACTTTTCCCAAAGTATAGGAATATTTGAATAAAAGAATATTCTGAATTGGAATGAGGCGTATGTTGTGTTTGTGTAACACTTTTATAATATATACGCGAGTTATTCAGAAAGACCGGGTTTATCCCATTCTGAATAACTGATTCGACGTGGTGTCGAAGATGAAGACGGTGGTCGAAGACCGGAAGTCTTCACGTCGTTTGGGTGATTATTGATGATCTTGATTGGGCTGTACACCCAAGAAGATGGAAACAGTTGGTGATCGTCCAGACGTACTTGGAGATCGATGGATATACGGGGTACTAGGTGCCTCCGGTTTCGTTCAGACCCAGAACGGACTTGCAAATGGACTGTGTGTCTGACATTGGGTTTTAGTCTGTGTGATTGATCTCTATTAAATATATATCTGTTTGGCGGCGGAGAATTTATTCTCTTGCTTAACGCCCTTCTCTGAGACGTACGAGCTCAGGGGTTATATATTGATGGATATCAAACGCATGGAGTGAATTGCCTGTGTGGCATGCCTAAGTGGCAATTGATCGAGGCTTCTGTTGAAAAGCAAAGTCTCGTGGTGATGATCAAAGCACAGCCTGTGTGGCACAGCTTTGTGTAACGTGAATTCGCGAGCCTCACACCCCGGTTGTGAACCAAAAACGGGAGAGGACCTCAGGGAGGGCATGCGTTTCTTTCTAGCTAGGGTGGTGTCAGTGACCTAACAGCCCTGACATTTATATACTTTTCACCTGTGTGGTTGTTGCTGTTGCGAGGCGCCTCGGTTAGATCGGACGATCCGGGTCCGATGGAGCCATTCGTTGGCTCATTTACGCCCCAAAGGGCGGAGAAACGTATTGTTCAGGCATTATAATCCACATCGGTGGACCGGCCCTGACGATCCAAGGGGCAGTTGCAGCTGTACCTAGACATGGGCTAGATTGTCTAAAATCGGTAGAGGACGATCCCTGGCCTCGGTTCATAGATGGAAATCCAACTTCCAAATACGTGTATTGCGGTTTTAATTGTAGAACTAGTATGGCGACATGATATATGGTACCCATGCCGCCTATGATTGATACTTATGATTTGAAGTTGTTTTACACACTATGCACTTATTATAGTATCAAACGATTTGTTTTAACCGTATCAAGCATTCTTTGGCTGTTATAAGGGAAAACCCTATCCTCGGCTGCGTTGCATTGTGTGATGGGACCTGGGTCTTATAACAGCTTCATTTTTCTTTATTTAGCATTGCGCTGTTATGTTTTATGCACTGGTATTCTTGGGAGGAAACCCGTTCCGTGTTATACGGCGTGGTCCCTTGATTTACCTAATGATTTAAAATAAAGATTAATAACTGTTTTAGTTCTCACACCAGTCACATGACTGACCTGGAGTTTATTGTTTTAACCTAAACTCTGGGTGCCCCTATTTTGACACGGGCAGCTAGTAGTTTTGGTTTTGCAGATTTATATTCACAGGATCCTGGTTTACAGCTGGAACGATATCCGGAAAGCTTTGTATCCGTATATCCCATTCTAGTTGTGTATTGTATTATTTTCCACTGCTATGTATTTAAATGTAATTTAAATCTCTGATATTTCTGTGTAATATTCATTTATACTCTGTATATTCTTGTAGTCTGATGCATTGTTGTAATATACAATGAAATGTTCTTCTGTATGCGTTCTGATTTGTCGTGTTCTCGAACTATCCGACGCTTTCCTTTACGGGGAAGTTTAGGGTCGTTTCAATTTGGTATCAGAGCTTTGGTTTACAAAGCTTAGAGAACAAGACACATTAGAACCGTACGAAAGAATTCATCGGATATTGGATTAGTAATATCCAATGGGAATGACTCGTTAGAGATGGGATCAGTAGTATCCTAGAACGAGTGTGAAGAGTATATTTTTAACGTGAAAACAAATTTTGTTTTGAAAATTTAAATCAATTATTCGTATTTGATTATCTATTTATATTGATGTGGACAATCCAGTATATATAGATTTTGCGTATACGTCTGATCCGCGTGTATTAGAAATTTTAATATACTGGATAGATATAGATTCACACTCTAGTCGCCCGGAGATGATTCTGATGATTGTAGCTACATCATCAGAATTAGAGTTCGTGTGTCGAAGGTGTGATATTTATATATTTCCTATAGACTGGTGTGAGAACCAAAATTAGATAGGGCCTATTGTTGTGATTTGGCATCAAAAACATGATTTTTGTATATGTATCAAAATTATGAATTTGAAACTCTAATTCACTAATTGATTGATGTTTGTGTTGTTTGTTTAATTGTTTGATAATTTTGAACCATTATGCCTAACTGAATCAAATATTGACTTGTATTGAAATTTGGTCGCATTTGCTTGCATATACATGTATATCATTGAACAGGTCATAGCAAGGAGGCTAGAGCCGAGAATAAAAATTTGTTTGCCCGACAAATAGGTACATGTTTACTACATAATTTCCTGTTTTGTTTGGGTGATGATGATTTTGTGAGCCTATTGGCTAGCCGCTTGGCTTTTTCTTTTTCTTTTTGAGATCTGTAGGACCGGGGAAGCTATTTGAAATTCCCCGATGCTCCCGGTGCAGGGGAGGTTATGGCGAAATTTTTTGAAAATTTAGGGTGTTAGCCAAATTTTTGAAATTTTGAAAATTCTCAGAAACTAAAGAGTTGGAGAAGGGAAGCCAGATCGAGCGTAGAGCTGAATAATCAAACCACTTTCGACTTTGTTCCTTTTCGGGGACGAAAAGTTTTAAGTGGGGGAGATTGTAACAACCCGTAAAATGCGAGCCAGTTTGAAATTTTTATTTTTGCTATTTTATCGAATTTTGATTATTTAAAATGAATTATTTTAAATAATATCGACGAGAAATTTATTTTGAATATAATTCGAACGTATACAGTATACGCGTCGTCGTTAGAATATAAATATTTATATATAATTATAAATAGAATTGAAAATGGCGCGGTAGTTCGATAATTCGATTTCAAACTTCAATTGAATGTACCGGGTGCAAAACAATCCGGATTTTAGTGAAACCAAAAATAATAGGATCTAATTGATAATATCTTTCCAACGAATCCGACCAATCGAAATTTCGTAGCGGGAATCAAAAGATATGTCCAGTTGAAAATTCTGAATAGTCGCTATGGAATTTAGGCCCTTAAAAATGGACATTTTGCAAACGACCTCGGATTTCAACGAAACCAGTTTTGTTGGGTCCGTGATGTAAAGTTATTGCTAGGTTTCAAATTTCATAATTTTTCGAATCAATATGTGAGTGTGGCAAAGTAAAACGCGTTTGACCAGTTTAGTTGATTTTAATCGACTGGAAATTGGCCATTTTTCCAACGGCCTCAGAATTCGACGAAACTAGTTTTGTTAGGACCGTATCGTCAATACGAAGCTAGAAAATATTTTTCAGGAATTTATAGAGTTGTTATGTGGCCCCGGTAATTTGAAATGTACGTTTAAAATTCAATATAGCGATTTAAATGTAAATTCAACGGAAACTGATCAAAACGATCAAATCAGCCTACGATACATATCTCATTGTGTTCGGAATGAGGGTAATTAGCTAGGGGCGACAGTCGTTCGGATCGATTCGGTGTTCGAAAGAAAAAGTTACAACTTGGAGAAAATTTAATAAATAATATAATATAATATAATATATATATATATATATCCCCTTTATACCCGTACCCCCCTATTTCATTTCCTCTTTCAGAAATCCCGTTCACCAAATCGGGAAATCCGATTTTCCTCCCCCTGGCCAAATCGATCCTCCACCCACCATCGTTGGTCACCGAGCCTCCCACCGCTCCACCCTTCGACGCCCTCCATTTCCCCATCGTTTCCTTCCATCGCGAGCTCGAGACCGCACTAACCCAGTCCACCGAGAACCGCTCCACCGCGAAGATCGATGCAGCCTCCATCTTCGAACCTCGACAGCAGCTCCAACCATCCCCAGCGCGAGCGCCAGTCCTTTCCCCCCCTCCACCACCATCTGAACGAAAGTACGGTGAGTTACTTCGTTTTTTATTTATTTATTTAGTTTTACTTGGTTTAATTAGTTAGAAAATTTTCTGATTTTGTTTATTTACTTTATTTATTATAAATAAGATTTTATTATATAAAGATAAGTTTTTTTTATATACTTATGGTTAAACTATAAAAAGTTTCGATTTTTAAACTATAAAAAGTTTCAATTTTTAAACTATAAAAAGTTTCGATTTTTAAACTATAAAAAGTTTCGATTTTTAAACTATAAAAAGTTTCGATTTTTAAACTATAAAAAGTTTCGATTTTTAAACTATAAAAAGTTTCGATTTTTAAACTATAAAAAGTTTCGATTTTTAAACTATAAAAGATTCGATTTTTAAACTAATAAAAATATGATTTTTATATGTTGAATTTCGAATTAAAAATATGATTTTTATATGTTGAACTTCGAATTAAAAATATGATTTTTATATGTTGAACTTCGAATTAAAAATATGATTTTTATATATTGAACTTCGAAATAAAAATTCGATTTTTATATATTGAAAAGCGAAGTAAAAGTTCGATTCTTGCATATGTAGTGAAAGCAGCAACGAAGGTGATAAAAAGGCGAGAACGAAGAAAATTTATATCAAAGAAGAGTCAAGATGTTTGGATAGCTATCGGTGAGAACTTCTCACTCAAAATTCTTTTTCTAATTATATATATATACTAGGATGCAGACGGTGCTTAGTAGCACCCGACACAATCGTCCACAGACCATGGACTTGTTTGTTTGGTTGCATAGATTAGTTATATGATTGGATTTGAATTGAATTGTTTGGTGATTTTGATTGATGTGTGAATGGCGTGGGCCTTCACTAGACCGGGGATAAGGCTAGGCCTCGTCCCGTTTCTAGTATCGTGCCGTTATGCTGCCGAAATTTTCTAAAATAAGTTAGAAAATAAAAATATCATTTTATTGTGTAAATGAATAATAGAAATTCATATGTTGGAATAAAATGTTTTATCGTTAAAATATAATTTTTGACGTGAATGTGAATAAATAAATATTCATTTACGAACCGGACGGTTTGTTTATGTACACCTATTTGAAGGACATTGATTGGGTCGATAAATTTTACACATCGCCCAAACTGCACAAATAAAATATGTATGTGATTGTTTGAAACCCCACACGGGTGTTGGGATGAAATTTGAAGTTCACTCATCCTGATTGATTAAATATGTCGATCGATTGATTGACAGGCTGTTATAAGCGTTAGATATCTATATTTGATGCTTATACAGTGTAGTGCACTTTGGTTGATGGTTGATTATTTTTCAATGCTATTATACATGTGTTGTATGAAAATCCATATAATTAATTTTACATGGTAATTGATTGGGCCTCATTCCAGTTTTGAAAAGGAAATATTTGAAAAAGAAATATTTGAAATAGAAATATTTGAAATAGAATATTTGAAATGGAATATTTGAAAATATCAATATATGAAGCCGTGTTGATTAGATTGACGCCATTTTGACGTAAACGATATTTATATCGATTTTATTCATTTTGAAATGAATTGAATTGAAAACGATTTCGAAATGAATTGAATTGAAAACGATTTCGAAATGAATTGAATTGAAAACGATTTCGAAATGAATTGAATTGAAAACGATTTCGAAATGAATTGAATTGAAAACGATTTCGAAATGAATTGAATTGAAAACGATTTCGAAATGAATTGAATTGAAAACGATTTCGAAATGAATTGAATTGAAAACGAATTCGAATTGAATTGAAAGTGAATTGAAATGAATTCAAATTGAATTGAAATTTGAATGGAATAGAAAGGGATTTTAAAACGAATTTATAAAGAAGAATTCAATTTTGATTTGAATTGAAAAGAAAGTTGAAATTGCTTTTGAAACGACTTTAAAACTATTTATATAATTCGTTTTGAATAGAAAATCGACGAAGTATATATTATATATATTATATATATAATATAATGGCCTGAATAGAACGCGCCGCGCCGCGGCAGTTCGTGAATTTCGACCATTTATTTCAAACGGACATTACGGGAGATCCGACCGTCGGATTCTCCTAAAACCGGAACCGTTGGGTTCGTATCGAAAAGAGCTTTCTAGTGAATGTTAGAAATTTGAAATCTAACGGTTGGATTTGGAATTATGTCCAAATCAAATTGGAAAAAGGTCGCTATACGTGCAGTTCGATGGCCATTGGTGGAAATCGACTGTACGGGCCTCGATAAAATTATTAAAAATAGTAATAATTTGTGTAAAATCATAAGAAATGATTTGTGAAGATTTGGGATGGAAAACTCCATATTTGAAAAGATCAAAATAGATTTTTATCGAAATGAACTAGTTTTGAACTAGAATTATAATTCTATTTATTTTTAACTAAATAAATTGAATTTGAAAAAGGGTTTTAAAAATAACCAGAATTTCCAATGATTGCATTGGAGTGGATTTGAATCGAAATTGTCCTCGGAATATTTCGATGTTGGAATTCGTGATTATACAGGTGTTGTTATGGAAATTTGAAAGATATATATATTTATATCGTTATTTCCAATACGACATTTGTTAGTCGTAGAATTTGATATTGAATATAAGCCGATATATTTTCTATTCAGAGCCTTGTATTGAATATCGAATGTGATTTGGGTTTGTCGTGAATGGTGTCTTCACTAACACTGTTCTTGAACCCAGTTGAGAAATGATTAAATCTTTTTATTTAGATTTAATGAAGTGTACCAATTAAATGAGATTTAATTGGAATTGAATTGATATTGATTTTTGGGTTTATCGTGAACAGTGTTTTAAATAACACTCGTTCTTTAACCCGATAATTAATGAATGTGACTTTGGGTTTATCGTGAACCGTGTTTTAAATGACACGGATTCTTTAACCCAGTTAAAGATTAAAACTAAGTGGAGTTTTAATGAATTTTTAAATAGATTGAAAAGATCGAGAATGGAGTATCACCAGTTTTACTCCAGGCGATAGTTAAATCTTTAATTAGATTTGAACATGAAATGGTAATTGAATTACCGATAACACTGTGGTGTTAGATATGAAGTACTACCAGTTTTACTTCATGGGATGAATAGGTTGGGACTGGGAAAAATAAAATAAATGATTACTTCGGTGTGGTTCGATAATCCCGACTAGTTTGAATTGTTATTCAAAGGAGATTAAAGAATAAATTTAAAGAATTTATCTTGGATAAAATTAATGGGAACTTTTCCCAAAGTATAGGAATATTTGAATAAAAGAATATTCTGAATTGGAATGAGGCGTATGTTGTGTTTGTGTAACACTTTTATAATATATACGCGAGTTATTCAGAAAGACCGGGTTTATCCCATTCTGAATAACTGATTCGACGTGGTGTCGAAGATGAAGACGGTGGTCGAAGACCGGAAGTCTTCACGTCGTTTGGGTGATTACTGATGATCTTGATTGGGCTGTACACCCAAGAAGATGGAAACAGTTGGTGATCGTCCAGACGTACTTGGAGATCGATGGATATGCGGGGTACTAGGTGCCTCCGGTTTCGTTCAGACCCAGAACGGACTTGAAAATGGACTGTGTGTCTGACATTGGGTTTTAGTCTGTGTGATTGATCTCTATTAAATATATATCTGTTTGGCGGCGGAGAATTTATTCTCTTGCTTAACGCCCTTCTCTGAGACGTACGAGCTCAGGGGTTATATATTGATGGATATCAAACGCATGGAGTGAATTGCCTGTGTGGCATGCCTAAGTGGCAATTGATCGAGGCTTTTGTTGAAAAGCAAAGTCTCGTGGTGATGATCAAAGCACAGCCTGTGTGGCACAGCTTTGTGTAACGTGAATTCGCGAGCCTCACACCCCGGTTGTGAACCAAAAACGGGAGAGGACCTCAGGGAGGGCATGCGTTTCTTTCTAGCTAGGGTGGTGTCAGTGACCTACCAGCCCTGACATTTATATACTTTTCACCTGTGTGGTTGTTGCTGTTGCGAGGCGCCTCGGTTAGATCGGACGATCCGGGTCCGATGGAGCCATTCGTTGGCTCATTTACGCCCCAAAGGGCGGAGAAACGTATTGTTCAGGCATTATAATCCACATCGGTGGGCCGGCCCTGACGATCCAAGGGGCAGTTGCGGCTGTTCCTAGACATGGGCTAGATTGTCTAAAATCGGTAGAGGACGATCCCTGGCCTCGGTTCATAGATGGAAATCCAACTTCCAAATACGTGTATTGCGGTTTTAATTGTAGAACTAGTATGGCGACATGATATATGGTACCCATGCCGCCTATGATTGATACTTATGATTTGAAGTTGTTTTACACACTATGCACTTATTATAGTATCAAACGATTTGTTTTAACCGTATCAAGCATTCGTTGGCTGTTATAAGGGAAAACCCTATCCTCGGCTGCGTTGCATTGTGTGATGGGACCTGGGTCTTATAACAGCTTCATTTTTCTTTATTTAGCATTGCGCTGTTATGTTTTATGCACTGGTATTCTTGGGAGGAAACCCGTTCCGTGTTATACGGCGTGGTCCCTTGATTTGCCTAATGATTTAAAATAAAGATTAATAACTGTTTTAGTTCTCACACCAGTCACATGACTGACCTGGAGTTTATTGTTTTAACCTAAACTCTGGGTGCCCCTATTTTGACACGGGCAGCTAGTAGTTTTGGTTTTGCAGATTTATATTCACAGGATCCTGGTTTACAGCTGGAACGATATCCGGAAAGCTTTGTATCTGTATATCCCATTCTAGTTGTGTATTGTATTATTTTCCGCTGCTATGTATTTAAATGTAATTTAAATCTCTGATATTTCTGTGTAATATTCATTTATACTCTGTATATTCTTGTAGTCTGATGCATTGTTGTAATATACAATGAAATGTTCTTCTGTATGCGTTCTGATTTGTCGTGTTCTCGAACTATCCGACGCTTTCCTTTACGGGGAAGTTTCGGGTCGTTTCAGGCCCGCGGCAAGCAAAATACCAAAAATGAGTTGCTACACTTTGAGCTCAATTCCGGCCAAATCACAAACCCAATCACCACCAAATTTTAGGCGTGAGTAGCTCTCTTCAATCTTTAGAAGCAAAAATTTATTGGTCTATCTCCTTACGGTTTGAGAGATATAAATTGTTTAATTTCAATGGCTTTTTTTGCAAAATTTCGGGAGAGTGGAAGTGGCTGCCATTTTAAGTGGAGAGAAGAGAAGAGGAAATAGGATTTTGTGGAGGAAAAGATCTTATATAGTGGAGGGTTTTATTTTATTATTTTCTTAGTAAACGCTCTCTTTGTTCGACGTTTAGCGATGCTCTGAGCATGCACGAACTCCATTGGCAACGAGAATTTACACATAGCTATGTCTTGACGATACAGTCCTGATGAAACTTGTTTCGTTGAATTCCGAGTCCGTTTGCTCAAAAAGCTCTATTTTGGGACTAAAATGATTGATTGATTCATAATTTACTGCGCACGACCACATATTAGCTCCAAAAAGTTTAAAATTTGGAATCTAGCAATAATTTAATATTCCGGATCCAACAAAAGTGGTTTCGTTGAAAATGGAGGTAGTTTGCAAAATGGATACTTTTACGAGATTTATATAATATTAAAATATATATAAATCCCATTGCGATTATTCTAAATTTTAATTTAGACATAACTTACAATTTGTAAAATGAAATCTAAATTTTAAATTTATACGTTCTAACTTCAATTTCAATAAATTTTAAATCGTTAGTCGTCAAAATAAATCATTTTAAATACTTAAAATCCATTAAAATCAAGTAAAAATAAATTTTAAATTGGTTCCAAAATTCTGGGTTGTTACAATCTCCCTGACTTAAAACTTTTTTGTCCTCGAAAAAGAACGGAGTTAAAAGTTGTTTAACTAACTAACTCAACTTTCATTCCGACTTGAGTTCTTCAACTTTTCAGTTTCTAAGAACTTCTAAATTTCTCTGAAATTTGGCTAACGCCTCAAATTTCTGTAAATTTTCACATAACCTTTTTGTACGGGGAGGGTCTGAAAATTTTATTGGGCCGTATTAGATACCCAATAAATCATATATCGCATACAAAATGAATGTGAATTATCTGTGCTCAAGGGAGATGCGAAAAAAATTCAATCCTTGACCCAGTGATCGGAATTAGTTATAATCCATGTTTCGTATCTAAAACAAGAGAGACGTGTACATTTTTGTCATCTCGGGACCTATGTAGGGTTTGTTATTAAATCCTGCAATTTACCTTTACAGGTTATTAAGTCTGTAATCAGTCCTCAGTTCAACCTGCAATTCAGTCCTTGCTATATAAGCATCTCGCTTGTATGGTAATCCAAAACTTGTCATATAAGCGCCAAATATTTATATGGAATATGATATGATATGCCGTCTTCAGTAGTATGTTATGCGGTGCGATCCATAATTTATTTGTTACTATCCGATGGTGTATGTTTAATTTCACACAGAACAACCATCACAACGCATCCAAATCATTCACGGTAGTTTATTATAAATAAAATTGCGCAACCAACTCATTAAGGTGCACCTGTTTGTCGGACTACTCAACTTTTACTCAACAATAAATCCACGACCTGCTCAACATACATGTACATGCATATCTATATATATACATATATCCAATTCGAACTAAGTTTTCAATTCATCTCTACATTATATTTGATTTGGCTTTATTTAGGGAATTTTTATTTGTGTCCACTAAATTTGTTAGTTCATCCACATAGTTGACTTTAATAAGTTAATCCACCAATCTATTTGTAAGTGAATCCACGGTGGATTAACTAATAAATGGTGGATTAACTAACAAATAAACAACATTTTCTAACTAATGTTAGTTTTAGCTACTTATTTCTTCTCCATAATATCTTATAATTGTCTCAGTATTGTTTTTTGGAATGTATTGCTCTGAAGTCTATTAATTACATGTTGTCATTATACATGTAATGCACGCAATATTTTAGGATGGTCACCAGTGCATCACATTGCTATTTTTTCTTTTACTGTATGCCTATGCTCCAATTTGATTTATCTTTGACGAAAATACAAAAATGAGAATTTGTGCCAATACTCATCTTTCTGTTAATGCCTTTTTGACAATATGTTAGGCCAATTTTTTTCCTACTACTGCTGCAAGTTAATTTGTCATTGCATATTACAACCTTGCCTGTACATGTATAATTGTATTGCTACTATCCAGCTAACTTGAGAGCCATGTTAATATTGATACCATCATGTATAATGGACATGATATATTGTCCTTTTCATCTTGAGTTACACAACTCATGCGCTGGGACCATATGCATGTACCCTACGTTTGCTACTACGGAAATAATCAACTCTTGTATGTATATCTTTAACTTGGTTAACATAACCATTTTGGCTGAATTAAATACGTACAATACATTGTTTTTTGGAAACTTTGACAAACTTGCAATTATATCACCAACTTATAGTTCTTAATAATACCTCCTTATCTAATCAAAATACATTTTAACTTGATACCCCTTGCACCCGTTAGGTCAATTAGTGTACATCTTCTTGTATGCTAAGCACGGGACTTCTACGAGTATTCTACAAATATAGCACCTAATTTCTGTAATTCACAAAAGGATACAAACTTGGCTCAGGTTTAGAAAACGACTACATCATTTCCTACTCAGGAAACATTCTCTGTAGACATGCAGGCCAAACCTGGGAGAAAACGAATACCAGATATAGTAACTAGTGTATGTCGATGTGTGATCACTGCTAACCTAAGGGGAAAATGTTATACCCCTTTGATCCGACTAAGCAAAAGGAAGTAGAACATGGTGCTATGCTAAGAAAGCTGCTTTCACAATGAAAAGGAAGAGAGATTAGATTTGGTATTCGCGTTTCTGAATCATGATTATTTTAGAAAAATGAAAAAGAGAACGAAAGTTAGAAAACGATAAATTATACGGTGGATTAACTAATCAAATTTTAAATTTATAAAAAACCCACAAAAGTAGGCAGTATCCCCATAAATTGGGGTGGATCAACTAACAAATAAGGTGGATGCAAATAAAATTTCCCCTTTATTTATCATTCGTTCTCATAATGGTTTTATCATTCCAGTATTTTTATCGGTTAAATTATTTTTCAACCATCACAACCAGTAATCAATTTGTCAATTAAATTTCCAAATGCATAACTTTTATATATACTCAAAAAAATATTTCCTAAGATCTGATTATATATATGATCACAAGTACGTTACTTATAAACATATAACCCTCAATTCATTCTGGGGTATTACTAACTCCATCTCTAATGAGTTTCTCATTCTAGGATACTACTGATCCTATCTCTAATGAGTTATTCTTTAATAGAACATTATTAATCCTATCTCTGATGAGTCTTTCATTCTATTCTAACCAGTTGTACCCCAAAGATTTTGAGTTAACCAAAGCTATGATACCATATTTAGTGACCCGCCCTCTCGGTCGATCCAAATCGATCGTCAAACCTACTTAAATCGAACCAAAAAGGTGGATACGGTAACTTTGGGCGCACAACACATCAAAACAAACAACAGAAGACCTTTATAAACGTCATAATAATGTTACTTCAGAGTACAGAATATAAGAGTTTTTCAAAAATAATACAGCGAAAGATAAATTTACATTAAATATAATACAATACAGTAAAAACAAATAAATTAACACAGCGGAAGACTATCAATGCTCTAAACACAACTTTAAGCTTCAATTCAGAATCCTGCTCAATGAAATAATATGCAAAACAAACTACTCGACTGCCCATGTGGAAAATATGGGCACCCGAGTTTGCAAGGGAAAAACAAACTACAAGTCAGTCATGGGATTGGTATGAGAAACTCAACAATTAAAATTAACTTATTTAAAAATAAGGCATATCACGGGATCACGCCGTATAACACGGAATCGGTATACTCCACTAGATTGCCAGTGCACAAACAACTACCATAAATAACAAAATTATGGATCTACAATGCGTCAGACAACATGAAATTTCTCAATCTACCCATTTAGGCTTAATCCCCAAATTTAGATTTTTCCAAATCCAATTATCTTTACATAAATTATTCCTTTGGACTTATTCCCGATTTCTTATTTCAAATCGTTTGAAATACATATCTAGCTTTCATAACAAAGTAGATTTCACTTCGGGATCTCAAATCAAAATCTTTGGAAATATGAATTCCAAAATATCACAATGCATACAAATAGTATGCAACCAAACTCGGGAGGTTTCTCTCATCAACAAGGCCAAGGGTCGGTTCCTTAGTCACTCGATATATATATGTTGCATCCCATGGAAATAGGCATGCACTGACAACTGACCAATTCTTAAGGACCTAGGTTCTTTCTCCCTCATACTTTTAGTCATCAGGGTTACCCGAATCTTTAGCCACATACTAAATCATTTCATATCCCGAAGTGGAAAAATCATTTCACAACATAATAATCAAAAGTACTTTCAAACTATAGTACTTCACATTAGCAGTTCACACATATGAATTAGTCATATAACCTTTGAGCTCGTATGTCTCAAAGAAGGGTATTAAGCAAGAGAATATATTTTCCACCACCAAACAACTATATCATCAACAACAACTAATCGGTTATGTGTTGAACTACAATGTCAAACACATAATACATTTCTAAATTATTTCGGAAACATCGGGTCCAATCATCAAAATCCTTTTGCTTTATAAAACGTTTATATAAAACTTTCCCTGTACAAAATCGAGAACATACTTTTCTTTTTACTTAAGAAAATCACATTTCAAATTCATTCATTAAATTTGAAATGATTTCAAATAACATCGCTAGACACCTCATAGTCAAATCGTGAAGTGTTTCATAAAGTGTTTACATACACATATTTCTATCTGACCCAATGCTAAATATAAAAGCATATTTTGCTCATAAACTGGTTGAGCATAGTCCAAACAATCAATCAGTCATAATCAATATCAACAACCAAGCATATTTGGTTCTAACACATTCCATGTTTTGGTAAATTTAATTACCATCTATTTATTCCAAATCTAATTAAAGATTTATTTAAACTCTACTTAGTTTAATTCTTTAAAATCATTACTCGTATGTAATGTGCACACCGTAGTCATAAATAAATAAATACTCAACTATCAAATGCCATTTAAGGCGCCATAAGTGTCCATCCACGGAGTATGAAATGTGAGTGTCACATATTCATACAACGCTTCTAATGCAAATGATTTGTGAAGAGTTCATGTGTGGAACTCCAAAAAAAGATATTATAACTACATGATGCAATTTCTAACTTGCAACTTAACCACAAAACAAATCATGACATAATAACCTAATAAAATAATTTAGTGAGTGAATTCTCACATATAACAGATAAAAACCATATTTTTGTTGCAGTACTAAGCATGTAACATCATATCAAAATTATATGATCAATGAATAATCATTTCATCAACCCAAACTTAATCAACTACTAAATAGTTAATTAGCACTAGCCCTTTCAGTTTCGGTTTCTCACTGATGGTTTCCACTCCGCTAAAAATTGGGACGAGCTCCAAATTACTCCAAATCAATTTTATTACAAAGCTCTCGTCGATACGGTTCCAATGGATCTCGCAAGATTTTGAGTTTGGAGCAAAAAGATATTAGCATACGAACATAGACAATCATTTAAACAATAAAATCACTCTTCACCTTCTTCTCAAAACGACACTTAACTTTAAATGCTCGCCACGACCAAACCGTAACTCGGAATCGCACGAGACTAGCACCATTGTCTCCGGCATCTCCTCCTCTTTCCACTTCTGGTGGTCTCCCCCTCCAGTTCGCCGCGTGGGCCCTGCAGTCCAGAGATGAACGATAATGGACGTTTTCTGGTTATCTAGGCGTTGCGGCCACCTCGCTGCTCCAAATGCCACCAAAATTTTCTAGTAGCTAGATCTTGACCTCTCGAACAACTTTCCTTCATATTACTTCGCTTGAAAATGCACGAATTGATGGGAAATTGATCATTTTCGTGACTGCCTCGTTTTCTAGTGCCCCTTTGATGAACTTGACACTCTGGCCAACTCCGGCCACCTGAGACCATGCCACCACCGTCAAAACCTTCATATGCTTCCGCTCTACCTTCCTTCTGAATTGCTCGACCTAATTATCTATGTGGGTCCCGCAGCAAGCAAAATACCAAAAATGAGCTGTTGCACTTCGAGCTCAATTCCGGCCAAACCACAAACCCAATCACCACCAAATTTTAGGCGCGAGTATCTCTCTTCATTCTTTAGAAACAAAAATTTCATGGCCTAACTTCTTACGGTTTGGGAGATATAAATTATTTAGTTTCAGGGCCTTTTTTGCAAAATTTCGAGAGATTGGAAATGACTGCCATTTTCGGTGGAGAGAAGAGAAGAGGAAATAGGATTTTGTGGAGGAAAAGATCTTATATAGTGGAGGGTTTTATTTTATTATTTTCTTAGTTAACGCTCTCTTCATTCGACGTTTAGCGATGCTCTGAGCACACATGAACTCCGTTGATGACGGAAATTGACTTATAGCTATGTCTTGATGATATAGTCCTAATGAAACCGGTTTCCTTGAATTCCGAGTCTGTTTGCTCAAAAAGCTCTATTTTGGGACTAAAATGACTGATCGATTCATAATTTATTACGCACAGTCACATACTAGCTCCAAAAATTATGAAAATTGGAATTTAGTAATAATTTAATATTCCGGATCTAACAAAAGTGTTTTCATCGAAAATGGAGATCGTTAGCAAGATGACTACTTTTAAGGGTTATATATAATATTAAAATATATATAAATCCCATAGCGATTATTCTAAATTTTAATTCAGACATAACTTGAAATTTATTAAACGAAATCTAAATTTTAAATTTATACGTTCTAACTTTGATTTAAATAAATTTTAAATCGTTAATTCTCAAAATAAATCATTTTAAATACGTAAAATCCATTAAAGTCAATTAAAAATAAATTTTAAATTAGTTTCAAAATTCTGGGTTGTTACAAGAATGAAAGTTGAGTTGGTTAGTTAAAAAACTTTCAGCTCCGTTCTTTTTCGAGGACGAAAAAGTTTTAAGTGGGGGAAATTGTTGCAACCCTGATTTTTGGAACCAATTTAAAATTTTTAATATTTATTTTTAATTGATTTTTATTGGATTTTAAATGTTTAAAATAATTTATTTTGAGAATAAACGACTAAAAATTTATTTAATAACAAAGTTTAAATGTACAAATTTAATATTTAATACTTAATTAAAACAAGTTCGTAATGACATGGTAGTTTGAAAATTTTAGTTTTGGAATTTAAATGAATGTACAAAATGCAATAAAAGTTAGAATTGGATAAAACAAGAAATGTTAGAATCTATTTAATTATATCTTCCTAATAAATGTGAAAATTTTAGATCTCATGTGATGGATTTTAAGTTATGTCCAGATTAAATTTGAAATAGTCGCTATGGATTTTATTAATATTTTAATATTATATATAGCCCTTAAAATGGCCATTTCGTAAACAACCTCCGTTTTCGACAAAATTAATTTTGTTGGATCCGGAAGGTCAAATTATTGTCAGGTTTAAAATTTCAATTCATTTGGAATTAGTATGTAAGCGTAGAAAGTTTAAATGCGTTTTCAATTTCAGTTGTAATTTAAATAGGCTAGTTAAAAAGACTATTTTTCAAACGGTCCCCAAATTCGATGAAATTAGTTTTGTTAGGACTGTACTTGTAAAACATAGCTAGATTTCAAATTTCATAATTTTTGGAATCAATATGTGGCCGTGGTAAATTAAAATGTACGTTAAAATTTAATATTGAATTATATTTTAATTTTGATAAAAACTGATCAAAACAGTCGAATTGGCTTACATAACATATCTCATTGTGTCCAGAATGGGGTATTTGGCAAGAGGCGAAAGTCGTTGGGATTCGTTTGGAGTTCATGACGTTAAACATGAAATTTACGAATTAAATATTATTATCTAAATGTATAAATGCATGCCAAATTAGTCAAAACCCTAATTTCTGGTCTACCGTGGTCAACTCTTCATGGAACAGCTCTAAATCGAATCAATAACCATGAGGCTCCATCGTTCTTCCTCCGATTTTTCTCCGTCCACAAATCAAAACGAAAAGCTTCCAACACAAAACTTGTTCAACTCATTGAGCTCTACCTTTTGAACGACTAAGATGGATTAAGGCTCGACGTAGTGGCAGATTTTGAAGCTCAAACTCGCTGTGTTTTTTTAGCATTTCTTGGGTTCAGGGAAGGTTCGAGTGGGCTGCCACTCACGGCAAGGAGGAGGCGGGTCGGCTCTTCGTCGTGGGGTATGTGGATGGGATTTCGATCATACCTAGTAGCGGGCGACGGCAGTAATTTTGGTCGAGGATGGGTTCGTGCTTATTCCAGAAAGTAATGAAGAACGAGGGATTAGAAAAATGGTTTAGGATTAATTAATTTTATATTCAGTTAGTTATTAAAGTAATTAACGTACAAAGTATCATAACTTGTTCATATGACATCAGAATTCGACGAAACTAGTTACGTTAGAATCGTCTCAACGAACACTACACCATGGAACTGACCAGAACAAAAACAAAGCAAGTTAGAATTTGAGGCAAATTTGAACCCAATACTACTAAAATCATTAATCAAATACCGACGGAGAGAAAACCAAAGGTGAGAACTCTCTCACTCAAATTATTTATACAGTTATTTATTTTTATAACTAAATATATATTGATTGCCTCTGGTTGCAATATTTGTTTAGTGATTGATGAATGTTCACAGTTTTAATTTTATCATTATTATGCTATGATTATAGATAAATAAAACATTTATATTATGAATTATTCTGGGATGACAATTTACCCACCGTCTCCTAAATAATAGATATGTTCACATGGATTGTGATGTAAACCCCACACGGGTACTGGGATGATAATTTTACACATCAGCTAAGTATGCAAATGATAATCATTGTTGATGATTGAAAAACCAACATGGGTATAGGGATGATAATTAATTTACACATCGCCCTTGTGTATAGTTGTATGTCAACCGATTGATTGACAAGCCGTAGTAAGCGTTATTTAATTATTTAATACTATACGGTTGTAAATTGCACTCTGGATGTGAATTGAAAATATTAATAGTTATTTATCACTATTTTTGAATACATGCGATGTATGGGAATCATATAAATAAAATTATATGGTAATTGATTGAGTCACATTCCAATTCGGAAATAACGAATATTTTAATAAAATATTCAGTGAAGAATCAAAATATGATTTTGA
Organism: Allium sativum; assembly: GCA_030737875.1. Lineage (NCBI taxonomy): Eukaryota > Viridiplantae > Streptophyta > Magnoliopsida > Asparagales > Amaryllidaceae > Allium > Allium sativum. The sequence goes on along the minus strand of CM060909.1, from coordinate 940,812,454 downwards.
TATCCGATTTGTATGGACACGAAAATACTGAAATATTCATAATCGAAATGAATACAATGCCGAGTTAAGTAGCATACGCCATTTTAACATGAAAAGAATTTTTGTCAATTCTATTCATTTTATAATGGATATAAAAAAGATTGGATTTCAAAATCTGATATTTTGAAAATATTACCATTTTAATATTATAATGATATGGAATATTCAGTTTTTATTTAAAATTGAAATAGAAGTTGGAATTTTTTTTAAATGAATTTATAAATGATGTTTTAAAAGGAAATCGACGGAATATATTATATATATTTAAATGATTTGAATAGATTATGGATGCAGTTACAGTTCAGTGGCCGATATTGGAATCGACTGTAAGGGCCTTATTATAATTATAAAAAATATGAATAAGTTATGTAAAATCATAATAAATAATTTGAAATGATTTTGGATGAAATATTTGAATTTTGTCAAGGTAAAATATATTTTTATCAAAATACATTGTTTACCAACTTGAGCAAAGAATTGAAATGGTTTTAATATAACCAGAATTTCTAACGTATGAATTGGAAATGATTTGAATGAAAATAATCCTCTGAATATTTCAATATTGGATTCCGTGATTATGCAAATATTTTTGAGGAATTTAGAAGATATAAATATTGTTATTTCCAACATGATATCTGTTGGTTTCAGAAATTGATTTTGAATATAAATCGATATGATTTCCATTCAGAGCCTTGTATTTAATATCAAATTGGATTTTGGGTTTGTCGTGATTGGTATCTTTAACAATACCGTTCTTATACCTAATAGATAATAGAATAAATCTTTTAATTAAGGTTTACTGAAATTGGATTTCTGGTTTATCGCGAACGATGTTTTAAATAACATTCGTTCTTTAACCCAGTTAGTAGTGAAGTTATGATTTGGAATTTATTACCTTTTAATTAAGATTAATGGAATTTTTCAAAGTAAAGTTTTACAAATTAATATATTAAATTGGAATTGAATGGAATTCGATTGGGTAATAATCGAGATGAGCTTCTGTAAAGTAAGACCGTTATTATATATGGAATTTAAAAGGCCTTGCCGTTATTCCACTTATAGTATTAGTCTGGAACAGAAATTTATATCGATTACGACTGATCTAATTTCCGTGAAGGTTCCATTAGAATGGAAGATGATTTCGGGTTTATCGTGAACTTTGTTTTAAAAGACATTAGTTCTTTAACCCAGTTAAAGACAAAGTTTATTTCTTAAATTTGAATAATCATCAAATAATGATTTTTGAAGATTAAAATTAAGTAGAGTTTTAATGAATCTTTAATTAGATTGAAATGGGAATGAGGTAGTTAAATTTACCGAATTCAAGAAATGGTCGAGAATGGAGCATCACCAGTTTTACTCCATGCGATAGTTAAATCTTTAATTAGATTTGAAACGTGAAATGTAATTAAATCTACCAATAACACAATGGGCGTTAGATATAGAGTACCACCAGTTTGCTACATGGGATGAATAGGTTGGGATTGGGATAATAAAAATGAATGATTACTTCGGTAAGGCTTGTTAATCCCGACTCATTGATAAACCTTAATTTGGTTTAAGTTGTGAAAAGACATTATGAATCTTTGGAAATGATTTCCAAGCATATTTGAATAAAAGAATATTCTAGATTGGAATAAGGTGTATGATGTGTTTATATTTCACATGATTATAAGATATGCGAGTTATTCAAAATGACCGGGTTTAACCCAACCGGAATAACTGATACGATGACTAAGAGTCGAAGATTTAAAGACGGTGGTTAAAGACTAGAGATGTTCACATAGTTTGGATGATTATTGATGTCTTGATTGGGCTGTATACCTAAGACGCGGTAATAAGTGGTGATCGTCCAGACGTACTTGAAGATCGACCGGATATGCGAGGGCCTCTTTCCTGTAATGGACATATGGGACGAGGAATAAGGTTCCTTTGGTTTCGTTCAGACCCAAAATGGACTTGCAAATGGACTGTATCTTTGACATTGTATTTCACATTGCATTCGTTGATCTCTGCTAAATATATATCTGTTTGGTGGCATTGAATTTAATCTCTTGCTTAACACCCTTCTCTGAGACGTACGAGCTTAAAGGTTATACATTGGTGGAAATCAATGGTACGGTATGGATTGTCAATGTGGCATGCTGAGATGCATGGATCAAAGCTTTTGTTGAAAAGCAGGGCTTTGTGGTTGATGATTAAAGCACAACTTTAAATAGCACAGCTTTGTGTATAACGTTTATTCGCGACCCTCACACCCCGGTGTGAACCAAAAAGAGGATGAAGGACAGTAGGGAAGACATACGTTTCTTTCTAGCTAGGAGTGATGTCATGGTATGGAGCCCAGACATTTTACTTATGTGGATGATGGATAGCGAGGTACCATGGATATGGCCGACTAAAAGGCCTTTGATTGGTCAACATACTGACCAAAGATTGGCCCTATAGGACCGATAAACGTATTGTTCCGGAATTGCCAATCCACAAAAGTAATAGTGGACCGGCCCTGCATGATTCAAGGGACACATGTTGTGAAACCTTGGGACATATGCTAGATTGTCCCGAAGTCGGAAGAGGAAGATCCCTTACATTGGTTCACAGATGGAAATCCAATTTCCAATACGGGACTATACGGTTTTACTTGTAAACCTACACTGTGACACAGTGGCATGAGACGCTCGTATCGTCTAGGATTGGTACATTTATATTTGAAGTTGATTTTTTCACTTATAATAGTAATAATAAAAGATAAATTTCGTGTATCAAGCATGTTTGGCTATTATAAGGTAAAACTCTATCCTTTGGGTTATGTTGCATTGTGTAATGGGACCTGAGTCTTATAATGGCTTCATTTTTCCTTTTAGTATTGTGAGTTTGTTTTACGGTATTCTTGGGACAAAATCCGTTCTGTGTTATATGGCATGGTCCTTAGATCTACACAACATTAAAATTAAGTCAACAACTGTTTTAGTTCTCACACCAGTCGCACGACTGACTTGGAGTTTATTGTCTCCCAGCTAAACTTTGGGTGCCCATATTTTCCACATGGGCAGCTTATAGTTTTGATTTTCACATATATCTCTTTTCATAGGATCCTGGATTACGGCTGGAGCTATATTCAGAATGCTTTGTATCCGTATATTTCTTTCAGTTGTGGTAGTTGATGTTTTCCGCTGCACATTATATTCCTGTAACACCCCGAATTTTAGTTAATACTAAAATTCACTAATTACAGGATAAATAATCTCAGATGTGGGAATTGGGGGTAACGGGCTGCGTCATTGCGTTCGTCTCGGAAAAATACGCGAAATAGAGTCCGAGTTTTCGAGAATCGGAGTCCGTATGGCCCAGTTAAGGCCCAATGAAGTTTGCAGAAAAATTAAAGCTAAAAACAGATTTAAAAATTCAAATTTAGATTTCAAAATAGAACCAGCGGGGCCAGGCGGGAAAATTCCCGCCCTAACCATGTCGACAGGGCTGTCGATAGGCCTGTCGACTTGCCTGTCGACTTGCCTGTCGACACGGCGTGGCGAGCCAGAGGGCTTGGGTGCACCAAATTGGGTTTTCTGGCTAGGGCTGGGCTGGGTTCTAGAGATTTCCGAAATCTAAGGGTCCTAATCTAATCTAGGGTTAATCTAAGGGCCTAAAACACTCACCTAATCTATAAATACACCCTAAACCTACCCTAATCCATACTAAAAATAGAAATGATGGCCTCATGCCGCCAAATTAAATCTTAGAAGGAGCCTCCACTAATTTATGAAGGAAGTTGCAAGCTAATCAACCTCTAATCACCATCTTCTTCATATTTAGCAACTAATTCCACTTCATAAGTTTGCTAATCTTGGGTTTGGTGAGTTTCTATCACTTTAACATCAATTGCTAAAGTAAGTAGATTGGGTGTAATGAGACTTATGGTCTTAAATGCGGATTAGTGAGTTTGAATCATTTGTAATGATATGCTACTCTATGTTTTCATATGTTTATGCATGTTTAACAAGTGGGTTTATGCATGTTTAATAAGTTGGTTTATGCATGTTTAACAAGTGGGTTTATGCATGTTTAATAAGTGGGTTTATGCATATCTAATAAGTGGGTTTATGCATGTTTAACAAGTGAGTTATGCAAGTTCATATGCAAGTTATGTGTATGATGTTATGTAAGTTATGTGTAGGTTGTTGTGCAAGTTCATATGCAAGTTATGTATATGCTTAAATACAAGTTTAACATGATATGCAAGTTATGCATGCTTATGCAAGTATGTGAGTGCTTATGCAAGTTATGTATATGCTTAAATGCAAGTTTATTATGATATGCAAGTTATGCATGCTTATGCAAGTATGTGAATGCTTATGCAAGTTATGTATATGCTTAAATGCAAGTTTAATATGATATGCAAGTTATGCATGCTTATGCAAGTATGTGAATGCTTATGCAAGAATGTGAATGCTTATGCAAGTTATGTGTATGCTTAAATGCATGTTTAACATGTTATGCAAGTTATGAGAATGCTTATATGCAAGTTCAACATGTTATGCAAGATATGCGTATGATAATATGCAAGTTTGGGTTAAATGTAGTTGGGTTAATATATGCTCATATATGCAAGTTGACATCCTCTTAACCCATGACAAAGTTATATGCTAAAATTTGGTTAAACCCATGATATTTGTGATGGATCTTCCCTTTATTATGTCATGAAATGAGAACGATTTACGTGGGGAACGATGGGGTTAATAAATATGTTAATAAAAGTATGATTGGGTATGATTAAGCATACCACAAAAATAAATTAACATAAGTGGGAATTTACCTATTGAGTTAGGTCTACCCCATGGGAATTTACCTATTGAGTTAGGTCTACCCATGTTATGAAAAACTTGATATTAATTAGGGATAATTAATATGGGGGTGATTAATTAGGCGTAATTAATCAACTAAGACACGAGGTTGGACCCTTTTGTAGCGGAAGTCTGCCCGGAACCGACCGGCCATCCAGCGGCTACAAATGATTGGCCCAATGTGAGAGGTCTTAGTCATAAATTAAATACATGATTAAAGTAAAGACACGAGGTTAGACCCTTTTGATGACAGAAGTCTTCCCGGAACCAACCGGCATATCCAGCAGTCATAAAAGATGGTCTAATGTGAGAGGTCTTTATGAGGTCATGATCTTAATTAATTAATTAAGAAACACTTAACCATATTAGCATGTAGAGGGACATGAGGGGTTAAGTGGGTGCCTTGGGTGGCATGTGGAAATCTAGTGGGTTGCCTTGGGTGGCAATAGAAAATACGATTAGAATACTTAACCAAGTGGAAACATGTAATTAAACATGATTAAAGGGTTAAGTGGGATACACTAGATAAGTGACAAGCTTAGGTGGGTAGCTTGTGGGGGGGGGGGGGGGGCATTTCAACCAATATCCCAAACGTATCTTTGTGGGCTCGACTCTAGTCGAGTGACGGGACACGCATATTGGGCTTGACTATAAGAGGCCAAAACGGGTTAGCGGTGGCAACGCAAGTCCAACGGGTTTCATATGCATGTGTGGGCCCGGGCTGGTAGATAAGCCGTTGTTGCATCGTGTAGATATAAAGCCGTGCACCGTTGATATTATCAGGTGGCCACTTTAGGGAATGATATACCCCATTGTGGGACCAGCACGGGTATCTACGGTAGGGAGCCGATCGCTGGGGAGTAGTGGGTACACCTAATAAAGATAGGGGCAGACGGCACCTATGTAGGGGTACACGAAACTACTGGGTAAAATTACTAAGTACACCTAGTGGAGATAGGGGCAGACGACACCTATGTAGTGGGCTAGGGGTACACGAAACTACTGGGGAAATTTTCTAAGTCCTTGGGAGGGATCAACCTTTAAGTAGGAATGACTGGTGTGGTGCAGTTAGTAATCATCCTTGGGTGGGTAGATGCGTCTCTACAGTTATCTTAGTTTATCCTAAGTCTACCAAGCTGCTTAGTGTAGCCATTCATCCCCAGACATTACCGTAGGTCAAGTTTATGCCTTCTCTGGTTACTTTAATGATTGTATTGTTAAAGTTATAGGACTCGCTCAGACTTATGTCTGACCCCGTTGTTTTTATCTTTTTCCCAACCCTCCGGTCCTACGGTGGATCCTAGCAGTAGTGGAGCTTGATCGGATTGCTGTTCCAGTCTTTAGGAGCTTGGATAGATGTAAAGCTCCAGTTATCCAGTTATCTTTTCTTTTGTCCTGGCTATTGTATGAGAGAGTGGGATTATGTACTTCTTTATTTTGATGGATATTGTACTTGACTTTTATTTTGGTTTTATGATGTAACCAGACATGTTTACTTCCGCTGTTATGAGATGATGTTTTAAATTTCAAGTACTATTTATATCTGTCTTGTTGTAATTTTTCTGTTCTATATTCACTAAAATGCTCCACCGATGCTATGGCATTCCCTTAGAGAGTGACCATAGCGGGCATGGGGTGTTACACGTGGTATCAGAGCGAAGGTTGCCGGAACAGATAAAATTTTTAGAAAACTATTTTTCTAAAACATTTTTGGAAGAGATATTTTCAAAAACATGTCTTTAAAGAGAAAAGTTTTTGAAAGAAAAGCATAATCCCCAATAGCCATATCTATATCCTTCGAATTCTCCGTTTTGAATCTTTCCTTTTTCGTTTCAGCATGGCTGAGGATCTTAACTTTCCGGAGGGTGTGACGGTACCAGTATGGTATAGGAGATTGATGGAGGCTAGGGCCACCACTGCGGGTCCAGCAAATGTTCCTCCACCAACCGTAGCACCCGATCTTCCTCCTCCCCCTCCTCCTCGCACGGATACTTTTGCTAAGACTTGCAAGGAATTTAAAGCTATGGGAGGGAAACCTTTTCAAGGATCTGAAACTTTTGTGGAGGCTAGAGATTGGCTTAAAGAGGTGGAAGAATTGATAGATATCTTTGAGATGGAAGAAGGAAAGAAAGTCAAGTTAGCTGCTTGGTTAATGAAAGGAGAGGCCTCATTCTGGTGGGAGGTCACTAATGGAGAACGCCCCGTTGACTCTTGGGCGGATTTTAGGCAAAGATTTGTGGCAAAGTTTCTCTCAAGGGCGGAGGAAAACTTGTATATGGAAAGATTCTTGACTTTAAAGCAAGGAAATCTCTCAGTGAAGGAATATGTCAACAAGTTTAATCAATTGGCAAGGTTTGGCCTAGACATGGTGAATACACCGGAGAAGAAGGCTTTGAGGTTCGTAAAAGGCTTGAATGAACCGATGCATGGGTTGGCTATGACTCATATCCCTATGGGGGCCACCTTTGAGAAGCTAGTTGACATGGCACTCATGCATGAAGAAGAGAAAGGCCCCAATGCTAATAAGGCACCCGAGAAGAAGGGAGATCAAAAGAGACCTCAGCAACAACAACAAAACAAAGGTGGGAAAGGCAACGGTGGCAAGGGCAAGAAGAAGTGTTTCAATTGTGGGACACCTGGCCACCTAAGCAAGGATTGTCGCAAGAAGAAGAAGACTGGCTGCTTCCACTGTGGCGAAGCAGGGCATCTAGTGAAAGACTGTCCTAAGAAAGGGCAAAGGACGGGGTCTACCTCAGGAGGACAGGTGCAAGCTCTTATGGCACCAGGTCAGGCTAGGGGGCAAGTACAGGCTCTCGCAGTCCCACCGATTCAGGAGAGAGGTAGAACTATTTCCGTTGAAAGTCTGGTTTTTCTATTTGATCATCCTGTCTGTACATTGTTTGATTCAGGCGCATCGCATTCGTTTATCTCATCATCATTAGTTGAGTCACTGCACTTAGACACCAGTCTGGTAGATGATCCCTTGGTTGTTTCAAACCCAATAGGGGGCTCCACTTATTTGTCCATGATATGTTTGGGTTTGAAGATTTCTATACTTAGCATTGAGTTTAGATGTGATGCTTTTGTGTTGGGCTTCACGGGCTATGGGTTGATTTTGGGCATGGACTGGTTATCCAGTAATGGTGCCGTTCTTGATTGCGAAAGGAGAGTTGTTAGGCTCATGACCCGCTTGGGTAACACTCTCGAGATTTCTTGTAATCCCATGGATTCTGTTATGCTAAGTTATCTTGAATCGCTTGACGCTTCGGTCGAGAGTTTACAATCTGTTAAAGTGGTCCGGGAATATCCGGATGTGTTTGAGGAGGTGAAGGGCTTACCTCCGAAGCGGGAGATTGACTTCCGAATATATCTGGTGGATAATGCTAAACCTGTATCTTTACTAGTGCGCCACATGGCTCCTCGTGAGAGGAGGGAACTCCATAAGCAAGTAGGGGAGTTGCTTGAGAAGGGGTTCATAAGACGAAGTATATCGGAGTGGGGTGCTCCAGTAGTATTTGCTACAAAGGCGGATGGGTCCCTCAGACTTTGTGTAGACTATAGAGAACTCAACAAGCTCACAAAGAAGAATAGACACCCATTGCCGAGGATTGATGATCTTTTCGATTAGTTGGTTGGCACTTCAGTATTTTCTCAGTTGGACTTAGCCACGGGGTTTCATCAGTTGAGGGTGGCTGAGGATAGCATAGACAAGACTACCTTTAGGACTCCGGATGGTTTCTATGAGTGGTTGGTGATGCCATTTGGGTTGACGAACGCCCCCGCATACTTTGTTGATTTGATGAGTAGGGTGTTCAGGGAGTTCCTTAATAAATTCGTGGTGGTCTTTGTGGATGATATCTTAGTATTTTCTAAGAGTGAAGAAGAGCATGCCCTACATCTTGGGGAGGTATTGAAGACTCTTCGAGCACATAGCCTTAAGGCTAAATTCTCTAAATGTCACTTCTGGAGGAAGGAGGTGCGGTTCTTGGGGCACGTGGTCTCCAAGGAAGGGATAGCTGTGGATCCCGCGAAGGTAGTATCAATTCAGGATTGGAAGGTTCCGAAGAATGCTACCGAAGTAAGAAGTTTCTTGGGGTTGGCGGGTTATTATAGGAAGTTTATTAGAGACTTCGCGAAGATATCAGCCCCATTACCCGCTTAACGAAGAAGAATCTTGTTTTCGCATGGGACGTAGATTGTGATGATGCGTTCCGACGGTTAAAAAGAGCTTTAACCACTGCTCCAGTTTTAGTGTTGCTAGATGGGAGCAAGCCATTTGTTGTCTATACGGATGCTTGTGGGACAGGACTAGGCGCAGTCTTAATGCAAGAGGGAAGGGTGATAGCTTATGGTGGAAGGCAGTTGAGAGTGCATGAGAAAAATTACCCTACCCATGATTTAGAGTTGGCCGCTATTGTTTTTGCGCTTAAGATTTGGCGCCATTATCTTCTTGGTGAGAGATTCGAATTGTTCACTGACCACAAATCATTGAAGTACTTGTTTTCTCAGAAGGATTTGAATCTGAGACAGCAAAGGTGGATGGAATTCTTAGCATCCTATGATTTCGAGATAGCGTATACCCCTGGCAAGGGTAACGTGGTGGCGGACGCCTTGAGCAGAAAAAGGTTGTCCTTGAGTCCATTGTTCGTGGAACAACGAAGCTTGGAATTTATCTCGATGTTTGATTTCAGACCTTCCATTGATTATGTACCCGGTTTGCTAGCTTCCTTGGAGGTTAGACCTACTCTTTTGGGGCGGATTGGAGAAGCACAGAGGGACGACCCACAGTTGGTTGAGTTGGTAGGGAGGCTCATAAGGGGGGAGTCATCCAGCCATTTGAGTAGGTACACCCTAGACGATAGGGGGTGCTTGCGTAGAGACGGTAGACTTTGTGTACCGCAAGACGAGGGTTTAAGGAAGGTTATTCTTGATGAAGCACACCGTTCTAGGATGACCATTCATCCCGGTGGGGACAAAATGTACCAAGACATGAAGAGGGTTTTCTTCTGGGCCGGTGTGAAGAAAGATGTGGCCGAGTATGTCGCTCGATGCTTGGTGTGCCAGCAAGTGAAGGCGGAGCAAAGGAAACCAGGTGGGTTGCTTCACCCATTGGAAGTTCCGCAATGGAAGTGGGACAGTGTCTCGATGGATTTTATTGACGGGTTACCCAGATCAAGAAAGGGTAATACGGGAATTTGGGTGGTGGTAGACAGACTTACTAAGAGCGCCCATTTCATACCTGTGAAGAGCAAGAGGACTGCTCCATGGCTAGCTTCAGTATATCTTCGAGAGATAGTTCGATTGCATGGGGTACCCTCTAGCATAGTGAGTGATCGAGATCCTATCTTCACTAGCGAGTTCTGGAGAAGTTTGCAAGAAGCAGTGGGGACTCAATTGTGTCTGAGCACCGCATATCATCCTCAGACGGACGACCAGACTGAGAGGGTGAATCGTGTTCTAGAAGACCTTTTGAGGCTTTGTATCTTAGATTTTGGAGGTACATGGGAAGAGCATCTTCCATTGGTGGAGTTCGCATATAATAACAGCTTTCAGTCCAGTATTGGTATGGCTCCTTTCGAAGCTCTCTATGGAAGGCCTTGTCGATCACCTACATGTTGGTGGGAATCTACGGATAAGATCTTGCTTGGGCCTGATATGATTAGGGAGACTTCTGAGAAGATTGACTTGATTCGAAGAAGGATGAAAGCAGCGCAGGATAGGCAAAAATCTTATGCGGACAAGAGAAGGACGGATCTTGAGTTTGAAGTTGGGGACATGGTCTTTGTCAAAGTGTCTCCGTTACGAAATGTGGTTCGCTTTGGATCTGTTGGAAAGTTAGCACCAAGGTTCGTAGGGCCGTTTCCTATTAAGGAAAGAATTGGACGGATGGCATATAGAGTGGAGTTGCCCGACAGACTTAGTGGTGTACATGATGTATTCCATGTGTCCCATTTGAGGAAGTGCTTACATGAGGCCGCAGAGGTGGTAGAGCCGAGCTTGCTTAAAGAAGTGGAAGTAGAGCGTGATGCGGCTATTCGACGAGCTCCTACCTGCATCCTTGGGTCAGAGACTAGGAAGTTGAGAAACAGAGAGGTTCAACTAGTCAAAGTGCAATGGGGATAAGATGAGAGCAACGCAACTTGGGAGACGGAAGCGAAGATGCGTTCATTGTACCCATTTCTTTTTGAGGGTATGTCTTTACTTTCTCCTCTATCGTTGTCTAGTACTTATCTTATCTTTAGTATGTCCTCTCGTTAGTATAGTTTGACCTTTAGATAGGGTAAACCTATGGTTGAAACATGTGTTTGAGACATGTTATGGTTGATGGATGCAAGTGGATGCAAGTGTTTGCTAGTGGTTGCTCGTGGATGCATATACACACACTCTAGGCACTAGATCGGCTCAGTCACTTCATATTGCATATTGCATAAAATTGTGTGTAGGAAGCTATATTTATGGATGTATAATGATTGTGTTATCATATGGATGATGCATTTTGGTGAATGATTGTGCACTCATGTAGATATTGTATGTGTCGATAGGGTTCTCTCGCATACATAATGGATGCATGGCACTATCATGGTTTGCATATGTTCATACATTAGATAGGGAACATATACACACACTTTTTGCATATGCTCATACATCATTAGAAATTGTTTTAAGGACAGTGGATGCCCGTGTTTGATGGATTGAGTAGATGGTTGTTTGGATGATAGGATATGCATTCTCCTTAGCTTAGAGATTTCGGGGACGAAATCCTTTAAGGAGGGGAGAATGTAACACCCCGAATTTTAGTTAATACTAAAATTCACTAATTACAGGATAAATAATCTCAGATGTGGGAATTGGGGGTAACGGGCTGCGTCATTGCGTTCGTCTCGGAAAAATACGCGAAATAGAGTCCGAGTTTTCGAGAATCGGAGTCCGTATGGCCCAGTTAAGGCCCAATGAAGTTTGCAGAAAAATTAAAGCTAAAAACAGATTTAAAAATTCAAATTTAGATTTCAAAATAGAACCAGCGGGGCCAGGCGGGAAAATTCCCGCCCTAACCATGTCGACAGGGCTGTCGACAGGCCTGTCGACAGGGGGGTCGACTTGCCTGTCGACACGGCGTGGCGAGCCAGAGGGCTTGGGTGCACCAGATTGGGTTTTCTGGCTAGGGCTGGGCTGGGTTCTAGAGATTTCCGAAATCTAAGGGTCCTAATCTAATCTAGGGTTAATCTAAGGGCCTAAAACACTCACCTAATCTATAAATACACCCTAAACCTACCCTAATCCATACTAAAAATAGAAATGATGGCCTCATGCCGCCAAATTAAATCTTAGAAGGAGCCTCCACTAATTTATGAAGGAAGTTGCAAGCTAATCAACCTCTAATCACCATCTTCTTCATATTTAGCAAATAATTCCACTTCATAAGTTTGCTAATCTTGGGTTTGGTGAGTTTCTATCACTTTAACATCAATTGCTAAAGTAAGTAGATTGGGTGTAATGAGACTTATGGTCTTAAATGCGGATTAGTGAGTTTGAATCATTTGTAATGATATGCTACTCTATGTTTTCATATGTTTATGCATGTTTAACAAGTGGGTTTATGCATGTTTAATAAGTTGGTTTATGCATGTTTAACAAGTGGGTTTATGCATGTTTAATAAGTGGGTTTATGCATATCTAATAAGTGGGTTTATGCATGTTTAACAAGTGAGTTATGCAAGTTCATATGCAAGTTATGTGTATGATGTTATGTAAGTTATGTGTAGGTTGTTGTGCAAGTTCATATGCAAGTTATGTATATGCTTAAATACAAGTTTAACATGATATGCAAGTTATGCATGCTTATGCAAGTATGTGAATGCTTATGCAAGTTATGTATATGCTTAAATGCAAGTTTATTATGATATGCAAGTTATGCATGCTTATGCAAGTATGTGAATGCTTATGCAAGTTATGTATATGTTTAAATGCAAGTTTAATATGATATGCAAGTTATGCATGCTTATGCAAGTATGTGAATGCTTATGCAAGAATGTGAATGCTTATGCAAGTTATGTGTATGCTTAAATGCATGTTTAACATGTTATGCAAGTTATGAGAATGCTTATATGCAAGTTCAACATGTTATGCAAGATATGCGTATGATAATATGCAAGTTTGGGTTAAATGTAGTTGGGTTAATATATGCTCATATATGCAAGTTGACATCCTCTTAACCCATGACAAAGTTATATGCTAAAATTTGGTTAAACCCATGATATTTGTGATGGATCTTCCCTTTATTATGTCATGAAATGAGAACGATTTACGTGGGGAACGATGGGGTTAATAAATATGTTAATAAAAGTATGATTGGGTATGATTAAGCATACCACAAAAATAAATTAACATAAGTGGGAATTTACCTATTGAGTTAGGTCTACCCCATGGGAATTTACCTATTGAGTTAGGTCTACCCATGTTATGAAAAACTTGATATTAATTAGGGATAATTAATATGGGGGTGATTAATTAGGCGTAATTAATCAACTAAGACACGAGGTTGGACCCTTTTGTAGCGGAAGTCTGCCCGGAACCGACCGGCCATCCAGCGGCTACAAATGATTGGCCCAATGTGAGAGGTCTTAGTCATAAATTAAATACATGATTAAAGTAAAGACACGAGGTTAGACCCTTTTGATGACAGAAGTCTGCCCGGAACCAACCGGCATATCCAGCAGTCATAAAAGATGGTCTAATGTGAGAGGTCTTTATGAGGTCATGATCTTAATTAATTAATTAAGAAACACTTAACCATATTAGCATGTAGAGGGACATGAGGGGTTAAGTGGGTGCCTTGGGTGGCATGTGGAAATCTAGTGGGTTGCCTTGGGTGGCAATAGAAAATACGATTAGAATACTTAACCAAGTGGAAACATGTAATTAAACATGATTAAAGGGTTAAGTGGGATACACTAGATAAGTGACAAGCTTAGGTGGGTAGCTTGTGGGGGGGGGGGGGCATTTCAACCAATATCCCAAACGTATCTTTGTGGGCTCGACTCTAGTCGAGTGACGGGACACGCATATTGGGCTTGACTATAAGAGGCCAAAACGGGTTAGCGGTGGCAACGCAAGTCCAACGGGTTTCATATGCGTGTGTGGGCCCGGGCTGGTAGATAAGCCGTTGTTGCATCGTGTAGATATAAAGCCGTGCACCGTTGATATTATCAGGTGGCCACTTTAGGGAATGATACACCCCATTGTGGGACCAGCACGGGTATCTACGGTAGGGAGCCGATCGCTGGGGAGTAGTGGGTACACCTAATAAAGATAGGGGCAGACGGCACCTATGTAGGGGTACACGAAACTACTGGGTAAAATTACTAAGTACACCTAGTGGAGATAGGGGCAGATGGCACCTATGTAGTGGGCTAGGGGTACACGAAACTACTGGGGAAATTTTCTAAGTCCTTGGGAGGGATCAACCTTTAAGTAGGAATGACTGGTGTGGTGCAGTTAGTAATCATCCTTGGGTGGGTATATGCGTCTCTACAGTTATCTTAGTTTATCCTAAGTCTACCAAGCTGCTTAGTGTAGCCATTCATCCCCAAACATTACCATAGGTCAAGTTTATGCCTTCTCTGGTTACTTTAATGATTGTATTGTTAAAGTTATAGGACTCGCTCAGACTTATGTCTGACCCCGTTGTTTTTATCTTTTTCCCAACCCTCAGGTCCTACGGTGGATCCTAGCAGTAGTGGAGCTTGATCGGATTGCTGTTCCAGTCTTTAGGAGCTTGGATAGATGTAAAGCTCCAGTTATCCAGTTATCTTTTCTTTTGTCCTGGCTATTGTATGAGAGAGTGGGATTATGTACTTCTTTATTTTGATGGATATTGTACTTGACTTTTATTTTGGTTTTATGATGTAACCAGACATGTTTACTTCCGCTGTTATGAGATGATGTTTTAAATTTCAAGTACTATTTATATCTGTCTTGTTGTAATTTTTCTGTTCTATATTCACTAAAATGCTCCACCGATGCTATGGCATTCCCTTAGAGAGTGACCATAGCGGGCGTGGGGTGTTACAATTCCTGTATTATATTTTCCCTTGTTTTGTAATTTTAATTTCTTATATTTTCCACTGTATATTATTTATTTTAACTCTGATATCTTGTACTCTATTGTAAATTGTTGTAATAGCAATGAAATTTTCTCCTGTTTGTGTTCTGATGATTCATGTTCTCAAAGCAATCCGCCTTCTTGTTCGGTTCACGCCGGCCAGGATGTGCAGGTCGTTTCACAAACTAAAACAACTATAAGAAGCCAACCTTCTCTATAAACCTGAGAGGTTGTAATGAGGAGGGGGTGGAGGGGGGAGGGGTCAGAACAACAAGATTCTGGTGAACAGGAAATGTGCAACACAGATTATAATACATATATGTATCCTTTTTGGTTCAACCCAAGATGTATGCATACCAAGGTTAGTGATTCTAGCCCAACCTTGTAGATGTTTATGCATGACTCTACTACTCTTCCCAAAGTAGTATGCACAAAGTATAATACCGAGATAGAACATTTAAGCACATAATTTTGAAGCCTTTATACTAGAACATGGTCGGTTATTTAATATAGGGTGGACCCTTAATTATGATACACACACACACATATATATATTATTCATTTGCTCGTCCTTTATTATTTAACGCCTCATTATTAATAATAGATAGGGTGGATTCTCCCTGATCACTTAAGACCCTAGGCAGACTTGTTGGTCACTTACTATTCCTCGTTGATTTATTCAACGTTAACATAAACTAGAAGGCACTAGCTACGGGCCCTACTAGTTATGGCTTCCGTCATTCACACATTAACCCATACCCCATGTAGGGTGAGAGATGGTACTTTATCGCTCGCTATACCATCTAGCTGACCTTATTGGATAATCTCCTTAGTCGCTTACTACTTCTCGTAGGATAGGTATCCGTATGTGACATTTTTAGTTTCCATGTTTGGGTAGGCCCCACACACGCCATTTAAGACCCTTAAACTGAAAGACCTACTCCTATGCGGACTCCTCGAGCCAAGCCACTTAAAACCCAAGGAAGCGAAATATACGCGAAGATTATTAAGTTCGTGCCCCATTAGCCTTTAATGCCTCCTCTTGTGAGAATGAAGTGGGCTACGTTACTTAGTCATTCCCGTTTAGTTTTACTTTAAGGAAATACTATACATACATGATTAATTATCGTCACGGGTTCCTATGACTAATAATGTTTCACATCATTAACCGATTAAGCCCAGTTCTAACTTTTAATTATAAGTTCTATATTAACTAGTATAAATAAAGAAAGTTATATCCTCCTTACCCTAGGATACTTATTTGATTATTTCCCTAATTGGACTTAGTATTTAAACAAAAATCAATACCCATTTATCCTCTTTTTATTTCATCCTTTGCTCATATATTTATTGCCCTTTTATAACCATAACGGTCATATTTTCCTAAATTAATGATTTACTTTAATTTACTTTTATTGCCACTGATTTCAATTAATGTCATTAACGAGCCTAACGGCCATAATTTTCCAAAGACATTAATTAACAATGGATATCCTTATCTTGTCAGTCCCGAAATATCTATTTGTTGCACCCCAATAGACATTACTTGTTGGACCAAAAAGTGGTTCTAACACCCAATTAAATGATAATTCTAAGAGAAATATGAAATAAAAAACAACAAGAACACAAGATTTATAGTGGTCCGGCGTTAAACAAGCCTACGTCCACTCTATACTTCCTTGATTGATGAATTGATTACAAATACAACAATGAAAGCCACTCAGTCTCACTAATACAATCAATAATCACTCTAAATTCATAGAATTATACTCAAGGAGTTTGGGTACAATATGAAATAAACGGAGGAATATAGTTGGTGATGATGCTTGAGTGGATAGAGAGCCAAAAAGATCCCTCCAAATTAAGTGTTGTGGTGTATTTATAGGCATGGAACATGGTCAGGTCGGGTGCCACGTGGGCCTCATCCCGTAAATGTCGGGTTCGGGTGCTCCACGGTGAAGAAAGCACATCAGCAACTTGGGAAAGTGGGTGATAACTCCTCCGGATTTGTAGGAACATGGAATGTAACATCCGTTCATGAGTCATGGTCGTTGGATCGGACGGCGGAAGGAGGCTCTGAACTAAACCGTTGCTTCACCAGATCTGATTTGACCCTATTATGTTCCCTGATCCGGCCCACTCCCTATAATATGGTGCAAAGAATATGGCGATCGATCCGACTCTATGTCCCTTCTAATACCCGATCTGATGATTTCCTCTTCTTGACGGTCTATGTTCTTCACCCTTAAATTTATCCAACATCTAATCACTGAGCTTTGTATTGCCTGGTTACAAAGCAGGCTAACATTTTTCCCTCTCGAAGTACGTTTTATCGGAAATAAGACGTGTTTCAAAGATTTGCTTACTTATTTGTTGGTGAATGAGTGGTAACCAAAGATCATATCTATCCAAAGAGTCATTATGCTTCATGAAATCATGTTTCTTGACATCTGTGATGGGTATAAATATGATGCGAGGCCAAGAATTGCTTTTGTTAATTTTGACAACTAGGAGGTTCTAACTTAATTCAGGGCCAACTTTCCACGTAAATTTCTTGGCATATATGTGTAAGTTTTGACATTTCCTTTTGAATTTCTCTATTCCTCTTTATTTTTAATCGGGTTCAAGTTCATCTATGTGCTTTTGGGTTCCACATGGCGGTTCGGTTCAAGACTTTCTTGATCCTCCTTCATACTTGATCCATCGCTACTAGGCCGCATCTAATACTCCAACTAAAGGATCCGTTCAGCCTTTCTTGTTAGTGGAACATGAAGAGCCCTCTCGTCCTTCTATATAATCCGTTCTCCTTTTTCTTTCCCATTTCTTACCATCATCTCTCTCAGCCTATATACGAAACCCTAATTTCCCAAATCTTAAAAGACTCGTTCAAACTTTCAACCAAATTCGTAGGTGGGTGTAAAATCTTAACCTTTTTGATCTAATCACCATTTCCGCGTAATTGATACTTAAAATTCGTGTCAATTTGTGTTATTTTTTCCAAATTTATTTCTGGAGCCGAGATCATCTGAATGGCCCTCGTCAACAGTGATGTCGTTGTCCCTTTCAAATGGCGATGTTGATGATTCATGGTTGAATCGTGAATACTTTATCGAACTTGTGACACCTCACGTCCGTTAATGTCACTCATTAAGAGAATGCATTAAGTTTCGTGAAGCATTATGGTTAACAGGAACAGAAACATTTCAAGACAGATATAAAATAACAGCAGAATTAAAAACTTTTATTAATCATAAAGCATAAATTCGTGGTTCAAAACATCATAAGTCTGAAAATACATAAACCCAGTACATCATCTTAACATTTCTGTCTTGTACTTAAAACATCAGAGTACAATAGTAAGAGAAGCATAATTCCCTAAACAAAAACATATAGCTATAGTAGAAGAGATAAGAACTCGAGCAATACATCTAAGTAGCTCCAAGCAAAGCTAAGTAGAATCTTGATCAAGCTTGAAAGAAGAGGAAATAAAATGGTTCATACATAAAGTCTAGCGAGTCCAGATACTTTTAGCATATAAATAAGTAAAAGTATCGTGACAGGCATATAAAGTGGATAAGAGAGATAACATCAAAATAGGTAGGTATGACAAGGTAAACATGATAGAGTATACTACGCTTCTCTAATGATTTCTCTGCACTAACACTAGTGTCTTATTAACAAGATGATCCCTAACAAGTATAAGATGGTAGACTTACGTGTACTTTTAGTGAGAGGTTTTCACCCCATACAATCAATAGGCAGCCCAACATACCGGAGTCACCCCAAGGATATTACCAAGCTAATAAACATACCAGAGTCTAGATGTACCCTAATTACTACCCTAATCGATCGACTCTGTAACACCCCGTAATTTGAACATAAAAATTCACAAATTAAAGTATACTTAATTAAGTGAAATGGGTTGCGCAGAGAAATATATATATATTGATATATATATAATTGAAAATTAAATAAATAAATATGCAAAAATGTTCAAAACAGCGAATTGGGAGAGGGGAATAACCGAACCGGCCGATTTTTGAGGTCGACCCGAGCTCGCTGGGTCCACTAGGGGTTAATCCAGTGTGTTTGGCTATCAACCCGTGGGCCGATTTGCTCAAATGCAGATTTTGCATTTGAATGGTTCTCATGGTTCAGCTTTAATCTAAAGGCCCTAGATGGTTCCTACACTTGACTTCTTCCCCAAGACATGCTTTGATGGCTTGGATTGAATCTAGGGTTAATCCTATGGCTAATACTATCCTAATCCTCTATAAAAAGACCCCTAAACCTAGCCTAAATCACCATTATTCAATCCTACAACTAAACTATGTCAAATTTGTTCCTCTCATGGCCTCCACTCTCATGCTAAAATTCCTAAGCCTATTTCTATGAGAGATTGTGAGTTCATACAAGTGCTTTCAAACTTGTATGAGTGTTCTTAGTTTGCATTCAAGTCAAGTTGCAACATTTCTATTTCAAAGCAAGGATTTTTATTGATTTGGCGCAAGGGTTTTTCAATTGGGGCTTTCATATTTTGGTGCTTGCATAAGGGCTTCGTCTCAATCTTTATAATAAATATTCATTTGTGTCTTCATAGCGTAGTAAGCCCTTTTCTACTTTCTTTTTATTGAACTTTAAAGTTAAATGAATGATACAAGTTTGGGGTTGATCATTATGATATGCAAGTTTGGTTGATCATTATGATATGCAAGTTTGGTTGATTGTTATGATATGCAAGTTTGGTTAATCATTATGCTATGCAAGTTGGTTTAATCATTATGTATGACACATATTGCTATGTTATGCAAGTTAAACTTGATGTTGTGAGCATAAAGCTCCAAGCTTTATATCAAAGGTTGCATTTTGGCAACACGAAAGTAATCATATCCCTTATGATAACTTGCATGTGAGGCTAAACGCGAACTTCTAGCAACTTCTACATGTCATTTATCACCATGTATCACTCATATGCTAAGTTTGGTTTTATGCATGCTTTTGAAGCCTAACAATGCAATATGCAAGTATATGAACATATGTACATCTCATATGCCACCATGATAAACTTGTGGCTTCAACACCTTTTTGTCATGATTATGCCAAGTTCCCTATTTTACCCTTTATGCGTTGTTGCGATTATGTAAACGATGGGATTACGTTGGGGTTGGGTAAAATTATGACATGAACATGATTTTTATAACATAACGTGATATGTTAACTTGTAATTATGTTTTGGAAACATAATGGACATGACACTTAGAAAATATGAGTGTGGCCAACTCGAGGTTGGGTTGAGTTTGTAGCATAAATCTACCCGGACCCGCCCGGCTTAACTAGTGGCTACAAACAATAGGACCCAATGTGAGAAGTTGGTCATGTTGTGCTCGAACCCGAGGTTAGACCAAGTTGTGGTGTAAAGCTACCCGGACCCGCCCGGCTTAACTAGTAACCACAACAAAGTCTAATGTGAGAGGTTAAAGCACATTAAGTTAATTAATGCCTCCTGATTAGGGTTAAGTCATGGTCCACTTAATACTTAATCAATTTGGGTTGGATGGGTTAATAGGGGTTAAGTCACGAACCTTGGGTATACTTAACCAATTTAATCCACGTTTGAATCGGGTTAACCACATTTACCCCGTTAAGGAAACCCTAGTTGCGTGGTCCTTTTCAGCAGTAACCTCTTGATAGTATCATAAGACCCTAGGACTAGGCTAGGGTGGGGCACGATTGCTGGGCTGACATGTAAGCGACCAAAACGACGGCTGAGTAGGTACGCCGGTGTAGGTCCAGGCGGACTATGGTCGTGCACATAGTCCGGAGTTGGAGAATCAGGCACGGGTACCAGTAGATCTAGACTGCGCATACTTGATTCGTGTCTGAGGTTGACACCCTAGGACTTGATACACCCTAGGGTGTACCTAGCGCAGTTTAACTACATTGCATGTTTGGGCCGTATGACACCGACACTTGACGAGTTAGGCTTATAGGGAGCCGATCGACTAGACCGTGTAGTTGGACCTTAATTTAGGTCACCTCATGATGGTAGGCCAAGCTTGGGCCAAGGGATCAATTCTTGTTTTTACTTGACATGTTAGAATGCTAGTACACCCGTGGTGCAAAACTTAACCTTAATTATGCGATGACACCTTTATCTATCTTGTTAGTTAATCATCATGCCAGTATGTTGTTATCCTCATGTTCATCTCAACTTCTCATGCCAGTTAACTTTACTAGTTCATAGACAGATAGTAGTAGGGCTTACCAGTCTTTTTGACTGACCTGTTTTCTTTCGCCTCTTTTCTTCCGTTTCCCCCCTCAGGTTCTCAGGGTGGGAACATTGGAGCTTAGCTTGGATCTTTACAGCTTGCTTACTGGATTTGCTCATGTACGGTTTTGGACATTGAGCTAGCTATGGTTTATCACTTCATTTTGGGGATAGTACTTTATGTATTTCAGTTTTTCAGTTTATGCTTTTATTTAGACTTTGTTGTTGGAAAATAATGACCAAGTACTTTGTTGTAACATGACTATGGTTTTGAAATGCTAAGTTTTATCCGCTGCTTTACTACTCTGTTTTACTTATATGTTCTGTCTTGTGATATCTGCATGCATATTTACCTTGTTTAACGCCCCTCCAAAGCTAATGTCCTTGCAAGAGTGGCATTGGCGGAGGTGGGGTGTTACATTTGGTATCAGAGCATAAGGTTTACAAGATTTGAGCAAAAGTGTTTTTAAAACTTACCTTCTGAAAAACTATTTTCAAAACCAATTAAGTATTTTCCAAGAAAAGTCTAGTTATTTTAAAAGGCTATTCCCCAAAAGCCATAGCACTATCCTTCGTTTCTTCGTTCTGAATCTATCTTTTTCCTTTTTCAGTATGGCCGATCTTAACCTTCCCGAGGGAGTGACCATTCCCGGATGGTTCCGGAGGTACTTGGAAGCTAGGGCCAACGATGTGGGCCCAGCAAA
Organism: Allium sativum; assembly: GCA_030737875.1. Classification (NCBI taxonomy): domain Eukaryota; kingdom Viridiplantae; phylum Streptophyta; class Magnoliopsida; order Asparagales; family Amaryllidaceae; genus Allium; species Allium sativum. The sequence goes on along the minus strand of CM060909.1, from coordinate 940,790,500 downwards.
TACCCCCAATATAACTGAGGTTCCTCCTCCTCCTCCCCCTCCTCAGAACCCGCAAGCAGATTTCGCTAAGATTTGCAAAGACTTTAAGGCGATGGGTGGCAAGAACTTTATTGGGACGGAGACTTTTGTGGAGGCAAGAAATTGGTTGAAAGAAACTGAAGATCTCTTCGCCATCTTTGATGTGCAAGATCATAGAAGGGTTCTATTGGCAGCATGGTTATTGAAAGAAGAAGCTGCTTATTGGTGGGAGGTCACCAATGCTACGAGGCCTATAGAGACTTGGGCCGACTTTAGGACAAGATTTGGGCTTAAGCTTCTATCATCAGCTGAGGCGAATCTGCAATTGGAGAAGTTTATATCTTTGATGCAGGGGGACATGACAGTGAGGGAGTATGTGAATGAGTTTAACAAGCTCGCCCGATTTGGTTTGGACATGATTAATACTCCCCAGAAGAAGGCTTTACGCTTTGCACGAGGGTTGAACGAGCCACTACAAGGTTTAGCCCTATCTCATATACCCATGGGGGCCACTTTTGAGGGACTAGTAGACATGGCATTGCTTCAGGGAGACGATAAGAATAGCAAGAAGGAAGACAAGGCTAGTGAGACTCAAGCCAAGAAGACAGACTCCAAGTGGGGAGGAAATCAGAGCAATCAGAACAACAAAAACAACAAGAACAACAAGGGCAACAAGGGCAAGGCAAAGGACCCAAGAAAATGCCACTACTGTGGGAATGTAGGGCACATAGCTAAAGACTGTAAGAAAAGGAAGAGGAAGTCGGGCGAATGCTTTCATTGTGGAGAGACCGGACATTTTAGCAAGGATTGCCCCAAGAAGCAAGGGCAGAATCAGCGTGCAGGACCTTCTGGAGGGCAAGTGCATGCTCTCAACGCCGCTCCAGTTCAGGATCGAGGTAGCATTTCTGTAGAAAGTCTTGTTTATATTTCTGATTATCCTGTTCGCACCTTATTTGATTCTGGCGCATCGCATAGTTTTATTTCTTCTGACATTGTTGAAAGTTTGCACCTAAGTACTAGCTTAGTTGAGGATCCCGTTTGTGTTTCAAATCCAATTGGGGGTTCCGCCCATCTATCTATGATTTGTGTGGATTTGAAGATTTCTATCTTGACTGTAGAATTCGCGTGTAATGCTTATGTTCTCGGATTCACGGGATATGGGTTAATCTTGGGCATGGATTGGTTGTCCAGTTATGGAGCCATTCTCGATTGTGAACATAGGGTGGTGAGGCTCATGACCCGCCTCGGTAATACCCTAGAAATTTCTTGTAACCCTAGAGGTCCCGTCATGTTATGCTATCTTGAATCTCTCGACTCGTCAATCGATGATCTGCAATCTGTAAGGGTGGTCCGAGACTATCCTGATGTCTTTGAAGAAGTTAAGGGGTTACCCCCTAAACGAGAGATAGATTTCCGCATTTATCTAGTCGATAATGCCAAGCCAGTATCATTGCCCGTTAGGCACATGGCCCCTCGTGAGAGAAGGGAGCTTAGTAAGCAAATCAAGGAGCTGCTTGAGAAGGGTTTTATTAGACGAAGCATTTCTGAATGGGGTGCTCCGGTGGTATTCGCTACTAAGGCGGATGGTTCGCTTCGTCTATGTGTTGATTATCGAGAGTTGAACAAGCTGACAGAGAAGAATAGGCACCCGTTACCGAGGATTGATGATCTCTTTGACCAGCTTGTAGGTGCTTCTGTTTTCTCTCAGCTCGATCTAGCCACCGGATTCCATCAGCTTAGAGTAGCTGAGGATAGCATTGATAAAACTGCGTTTAGGACTCCGGATGGATTCTTTGAATGGCTTGTCATGCCATTCGGATTGACTAATGCACCCGCCTACTTCGTAGACTTGATGAGTAGAGTGTTCAGGGAGTTCCTCAACAAGTTTGTTGTTGTCTTCGTGGATGATATTCTGATCTTCTCAAAGGACGAGGAAGAACATGCCAGACATCTCAAGGAAGTGATGGATACGCTTAGAGCGCATCAGTTGAAAGCCAAGTTCTCCAAATGTCATTTCTGGAGAAGGGAAGTTCGATTTCTTGGACATATAGTTTCTAAGCAAGGCATAGCGGTGGATCCCGCGAAAGTGGTTGTGGTTCAAGATTGGAAGACTCCTAGGAATGCGACCGAAGTAAGAAGCTTTCTCGGTTTGGCGGGATACTATAGGAAGTTCATCAGAGACTTCGCTAAGATTTCGGCCCCTCTCACTAAGTTGACGAAGAAGAACATAGTCTTTGCATGGGACTTGGAGTGTGAGCTTGCTTTTCAAAAGCTCAAAAGAGCCCTTACCTCAGCTCCAGTTTTGGCATTACCCGATAGTGGTAAGATGTTTACCGTGTACACAGATGCATGTGGCACGGGGTTAGGAGCTGTTCTGATGCAAGAGGGGAGAGTGATATGTTATGGGGGTAGGCAACTTAAAGTTCATGAGAAGAACTATCCCACTCATGATTTGGAGTTAGCCGCGATCGTCTTTACACTCAAATCCTGGCGCACTATCTTCTAGGCGAAAGGTTTGAGTAGTATACTGATCACAAGTCACTCAAATACCTCTTCTCGCAAAAAGATCTGAATCTAAGGCAGCAAAGGTGGATGGAATTTTTGGCATCTTATGACTTCGAGATAGCTTATACCCCTGGCAAGGGTAATGTTGTGGCGGATGCACTAAGCAGAAGGAGATTGACTTTAAGCCCCTTGTTCATTGAGATGAAGAACTTGGAATTCTTGGCAACCTTTGATTTCACGACGGCTGTTGAGTTGATGACGGGTTCATTAGCATCCCTTGAGCTTAGACCCACACTTCTTGATCAAGTTGGGGCTTCGCAGAGGGAAGATCCACAGATAGTCGAAGTTATGGACAAGTTGATTCGGGGTGAGACGTCTAGTCACCTTGCCAGATATACTATTGATGATAAAGGATGGTTAAGGCGTGATGGGAGATTATGTGTTCCTCGGGTTGGAGATTTGGTCCATAGAGTTCTTGAAGAAGCGCATCACTCGAAGATGACTATACATCTGGGAGGAGATAAGATGTATAGAGATATGAAGCGCAGTTTCTTTTGGGATGGAATGAAGAAAGATGTGGCAGAGTATGTTTCAAGGTGCATGGTGTGCCAACAAGTGAAGGCCGAGTCAAAGAAACCAGGTGGGCTATTACATCCATTGGAGGTCCCACAATGGAAGTGGGAGAGTATTTATGTGGATTTTGTGGATGGATTGCCTAGGTCAAGGAGTGGGAACACAAGCATATGGGTCATAGTTGACAGACTTACGAAGAGTGCTCACTTCATCCCAGTAAAGAGCAAGAGGACCGCATCAGGGCTGGCGTCTATTTATCTCCGAGAAATAGTGCGGTTGCATGGATTTCCTTCTAGCATAGTTAGCGATCATGACCCGATTTTCACTAGCCAGTTCTGGAACAGTTTGCAAGAAGCGATGGGTACGCGATTGAATGTGAGTACAGCCTATCACCCCCAGACGGATGGCCAAACCGAAAGGGTGAATAGAGTGCTAGAAGATCTCTTGAGGCTTTGTGTTCTCGACTTCGGTGGTACTTGGGAAGACCACCTTCCTCTTGTAGAATTTGCTTATAATAATAGCTATCAAGCCAGCATAGGGATGGCACCATTTGAAGCTTTATATGGGAGGCCGTGTAGGTCACCATCTTGTTGGTGGGAGACAACAGATAGACTTATACTTGGGCCCGATATGATACAAGACACATCCGAGAAAGTTGAATTAGTAAGAAGAAGGATGAAAGCGGCTCAAGATAGACAGAAATCCTATGCTAACAAGCGAAGGGCAGATTTGGAATTCGAAGTGGGAGACATGGTTTTCGTGAAGGTTTCTCCTTTGCGAAATGTGGTACGTTTTGGAGCAGCGGGGAAGCTGGCACCAAGGTTCGTAGGACCCTTCCCTATCATAGAGAGAATTGGAAAGATGGCCTATAAGGTGGGATTGCCCGAGAAGCTAGCCGGAGTGCATAATGTCTTTCATGTCTCGCATCTCCGAAAGTGCCTACATGAGTCCGCTGAGGTGGTTGAACCAAGCATTCTTGAAGACATTGAGGTAGAGAAAGAAGCAACCTTGAGAAGAGCTCTGATTCGTATCTTGGGAACAGAGATCAAGAAGCTAAGGAATCGAGAGGTCAAGTTGGTGAAAGTTCAGTGGGGTGAAGCCGACGAAGATGCAACTTGGGAAACCGAGGAGAAGATGCGTGGGCTTTATCCATTTCTTTTTGAGGGTACATTCTCGATCTCTTTTCCTAATTAGCATATCTTTTTTTTATCCGTGTTTATCTAGTTTATCTTGTTTCGTAGATCTTGTCATGAGAACCTTAGGTAGAAACCCTTGGTTGAAACATGTATTTGAAACATGTTATGCTTGATGGTTGCAAGTGGTTGCAAGTGTTTGCACGTGGATACTCGTGGATGCATGATACACATTAGGCACTAAGATCGGCTCACACACTTTCATGTTGCATATGCATGAGTGCTTATACTTATTCATGGATGAAACTTGTTGAGCTATCACGTGGATGTTGCATATGGATGAATATTATGTGCACTCATGTAGAGATTATAAATTATGTTAGGAATTTGCATACATATGGACTCATTTCACTAACATATTTTGCATTAAGGAGGTTTACTATATCAGTAACCGCCTGATTTTTGCATTAGATAAGTACATATACACACACCTTTGCATATGATCATACAACATTTAGAATCCTTTAAGGACAATGACTGCACGTGGATGATGTTTTGAGTAGATGGATGATGGATAGTAGGATACGTTCTTCCTAACTTGGAGATTTCAGGGACGAAATCCTTTAAGGAGGGGAGAATGTAACACCCCGTAATTTGAACATAAAAATTCACAAATTAAAGTATACTTAATTAAGTGAAATGGGTTGCGCAGAGAAATATATATATATATTGATATATATATATAATTGAAAATTAAATAAATAAATATGCAAAAATGTTCAAAACAGCGAACTGGGAGAGGGGAATAACCGAACCGGCCGATTTTTGAGGTCGACCCGAACCCGCTGGGTCGACTAGGGGTTAATCCAGGGTGTTTGGCTGTCAACCCGTGGGCCGATTCGCTCAAATGCAGATTTTGCATTTGAATGGTTCTCATGGTTCAGCTTTAATCTAAAGGCCCTAGATGGTTCCAACACTTGACTTCTTACCCAAGACATGCTTTGATGGCTTGGATTGAATCTAGGGTTAATCCTATGGCTAATACTATCCTAATCCTCTATAAAAAGACCCCTAAACCTAGCCTAAATCACCATTATTCAATCCTACAACTAAACTATGTCAAATTTGTTCCTCTCATGGCCTCCACTCTCATGCTAAAATTCCTAAGCCTATTTCTATGAGAGATTGTGAGTTCATACAAGTGCTTTCAAACTTGTATGAGTGTTCTTAGTTTGCATTCAAGTCAAGTTGCAACATTTCTATTTCAAAGCAAGGATTTTTATTGATTTGGCGCAAGGGTTTTTCAATTGGGGCTTTCATATTTTGGTGCTTGCATAAGGGCTTCGTCTCAATCTTTATAATAAATATTCATTTGTGTCTTCATAGCGTAGTAAGCCCTTTTCTACTTTCTTTTTATTGAACTCTAAAGTTAAATGAATGATGCAAGTTTGGGGTTGATCATTATGATATGCAATTTGGTTGATTATTATGATATGCAAGTTTGGTTAATCATTATGCTATGCAAGTTGGTTTAATCATTATGTATGACACATATTGCTATGTTATGCAAGTTAAACTTGATGTTGTGAGCATAAAGCTCCAAGCTTTATATATCAAAGGTTGCATTTCGGCAACATGAAAGTTATCATATCCCTTATGATAACTTGCATGTGAGGCTAAACGCGAACTTCTAGCAACTTCTACATGTCATTTATCACCATGTATCACTCATATGCTAAGTTTGGTTTTATGCATGCTTTTGAAGCCTAACAATGCAATATGCAAGTATATGAACATATGTACATCTCATATGCCACCATGATAAACTTGTGGCTTCAACACCTTTTTGTCATGATTATGCCAAGTTCCCTATTTTACCCTTTATGCGTTGTTGCGATTATGTAAACGATGGGATTACGTTGGGGTTGGGTAAAATTATGACATGAACATGATTTTTATAACATAACGTGATATGTTAACTTGTAATTATGTTTTGGAAACATAATGGACATGACACTTAGAAAATATGAGTGTGGCCAACTCGAGGTTGGGTTGAGTTTGTAGCATAAATCTACCCGGACCCGCCCGGCTTAACTAGTGGCTACAAACAATAGGACCCAATGTGAGAAGTTGGTCATGTTGTGCTCGAACCCGAGGTTAGACCAAGTTGTGGTGTAAAGCTACCCGGACCCGCCCGGCTTAACTAGTAACCACAACAAAGTCTAATGTGAGAGGTTAAAGCACATTAAGTTAATTAATGCCTCCTGATTAGGGTTAAGTCATGGTCCACTTAATACTTAATCAATTTGGGCTGGATGGGTTAATCGGGGTTAAGTCACGAACCTTGGGTATACTTAACCAATTTAATCCACGTTTGGATCGGGTTAACCACATTTAACCCGTTAAGGAAACCCTAGTTGCGTGGTCCTTTTCAGCAGTAACCCTCTTGATAGTATCATAAGACCCTAGGACTAGGCTAGGGTGGGGCACGATTGCTGGGCTGACATGTAAGCGACCAAAACGACGGCTGAGTAGGTACGCCGGTGTAGGTCCAGGCGGACTATGGTCGTGCACATAGTCCGGAGTTGGAGAATCAGGCACGGGTACCAGTAGATCTAGACTGCGCATACTTGATTCGTGTCTGAGGTTGACACCCTAGGACTTCATACACCCTAGGGTGTACCTAGCGCAGTTTAACTACATTGCATGTTTGGGCCGTATGACACCGACACTTGACGAGTTAGGCTTATAGGGAGCCGATCGACTAGACCGTGTAGTTGGACCTTAATTTAGGTCACCTCATGATGGTGGGCCAAGCTTGGGCCAAGGGATCAATTCTTGTTTTTACTTGACATGTTAGAATGCTAGTACACCCGTGGTGCAAAACTTAACCTTAATTATGCGATGACACCTTTATCTATCTTGTTAGTTAATCATCATGCCAGTATGTTGTTATCCTCATGTTCATCTCAGCTTCTCATGCCAGTTAACTTTACTAGTTCATAGACAGATAGTAGTAGGGCTTACCAGTCTTTTTGATTGACCTGTTTTCTTTCGCCTCTTTTCTTCCGTTTCCCCCCTCAGGTTCTCATGGTGGGAACATTAGAGCTTAGCTTGGATCTTTACAGCTTGCTTACTGGATTTGCTCATGTACGGTTTTGGACATTGAGCTAGCTATGGTTTATCACTTCATTTTGGGGATAGTACTTTATGTATTTCAGTTTATGCTTTTATCTAGACTTTGTTGTTGGAAAATAATGACCAAGTACTTTGTTGTAACATGACTATGGTTTTGAAATGCTAAGTTTTATCCGCTGCTTTACTACTCTGTTTTACTTATATGTTCTGTCTTGTGATATCTGCATGCATGTTTACCTTGTTTAACGCCCCTCCAAAGCTAATGTCCTTGCAAGAGTGGCATTGGCGGAGGTGGGGTGTTACAGACTCCCTACTCCATAGATACCCTGTGCTGGCCCCACAGTATGGTGTATCACTCCCCAAAGTGGCAACCCTTCGTTTTCAGGATGTGCATAACCATATCTATAGGTGTCACGGCGTCCAAACCTCCTCTGCCGTACCGATGCATGCACATGACCCCGTCGGAATGCGCCTCCCACACCGTCCCCTACGTTTAGATCTCTTACAATCAGCCCAGTAAGAGTGCCCCGACTCCGACTCAGTTCGGAGTACTCATTTGATACATATATATCGGTTACTGACTGAAACGAGTCCCACACACAAGATGATACAAGCTTCCCCCTACGCTTGCATCCCCACTAGGTTTTCCATAGGTTATGGCATACCAGAGTAAAAGATTGCATAACTCTACATGTTAAGTTTGTGGGCCTACATCTATATAAATATTACCCACTAACCTAAGATTTACTTAACCCACCCACTGTTTCAAACAAGTTTACTTAACCCCTACTCAAGTTATATGTTAATCCCTATTGATTCAACTAGGCTAAGTATTCCAATTCATTACCATATTCAGTTATGGTTATAATGTGCTAGACCTCCCACATTAAGCCTATCACTTATAGATGTTGGATATGCCGTTCGGTTTCGGGCAGACTTCTTCCACAAGTCGGACTTAACCTCGTGTCTTAGCACGTTTCGTGTTTATGCACTTAGACCCCTCACATTAGATTCACCACTTGTAGTCGCTAGATATGCCGGTTGGTTCCAGGCAGACTTCCACCACAAGTGTAATCTAACCTCGTGTCTAAGCACGGTTAAGTTTCTGATTACTGCAATTCTAGGCATTTCCATTATTAACCAATTGTTCCTATATCATTATAGGTTTTCATGCCTCTTTTCCCAAATTATGTTCATAATGAACCATAAGCTTCAAATTAAGGTCTTTAGTCACAATTTGATTTATGCACCAAATTAACATTCATATATTTCATTCAAGTTATGCCAAATTTCCAATTACAAGTTTTGCCCCAATTTTAACATTTTCCCCTCGTTCCCAATTTAACGCGTTCACATATTTCAGCAGCATGCCTAGGCTCGAAGGTAGCCTGACTATATAAAATAAAAAGGGAAAAGATAGAGGGAAGAGGATAGAAATGATCATACTAACAAGGTGGACATAAAATGGCAGAAATAGGCATAAACATATAGTGGCATAATGACAAGATAGGCATATAGGGACAAATCTGATGAACATGTGACAATAGAACTGATTCTAACATAATAGGGACACCATAAACATGCATGGTGAGATCTAACAATGAATATCCAACTAGTAACAGATCTGATTTAACCACAAACATAATAGGAACATGCATGATGTGATCTAAACAGTGAATTAGATCTATAAACAATGGCGGATCTGACATGATAAATAGTTATAGGTTCAGATCTAGTTTCATTGCCATGTCAGAATAACTTAGATAAATAGGTTATAGCAGATTTGATATGATTCTCATAGGCATAGGCATAGAACCAAATTATAATCATGTAAATATTTACTTCTTAATTATGTAGATCTAAAATTAACATAGACTCACAGTGTTTGGATCTAGAAAAATAGAAGAAAGGATTGCTGATGTTTAATCATATATCTCTAGGCTCTAATTGATTGATGAAGAAGAAAAGGTTCGATTCAATCTGGGCAAAGACAATATCTAGTCCTCCATTATTTTTGGTGTGGAGAAACAAGAAAAATGAGGCCATATATATAGCCGTAACCCTAAACCATAATCTGCCCAGATCTGCCACAGGGGGTCGACTCCCCTTATGGGATCGACCCAAGGGTCGACACCCCCCTAGAAGGGTCGACACCCCAGGGCGCGAGATTTCCTGCCTCCCCAACTCTGCGATTTTGAACTGATTTTTTATGCATATGTGTATATATAATTCTCTTGCGCGTATATAAACTTCAAACCTTAATAAATTCTTCATACGGTATCCGTTTTATGCAAACCAGGTGTCTATCTTGACAAGTATTCTGAGACAAACGCATTGGCGCAGTCCCTTTCACTTAATTCTGAATATTAAATTAATTATTCCTTAATTTATCATCTTGTAGTGTTGTTAAAATACGGGGTGTTATATTCTCCCTTACTCAAAGGATTTCGTCCCCGAAATCTCCAAGTTAAGAAGAATGTATATCCTAATATCCACATCCATCTACTAGTCCACCAATCACAGGCATCCATTGTCCTTAAAAAGATTTCTAATGCTTATATGACCATATGCAAAGGTGTGTGTATATGTCCCAATACTAATGCGAAGATCAGGCGGTCTACTAATTCTCGACCTCCTTAATGCAATGTATGCCATGAATCCAATATGTATGCAAATAATCCTATTATAACTTATAAGTTCTATATGTATGCACAATCATCCGTCCAAATGCAACATCCATATGATAATACATTCATTTCCATCCATAAGAAGAAGAAAAATGCACACACATCCATATGTAGTGTGAGAGTGATTGAGTCGATCTAGTGCCTAATGTGTGTGTGTATGCATCCACAAGCAACAACTAGCAAACACTTGCATCCACTTTTATCCATCAAACATAACATGTTTTCGAACACATGTTTACATCCATGGGATTCCTACCTAGAGATCGAAGATTCGATTGATAGGATATACTCAAATGATAGAAACAAGCATAAATAAAAGCTTTGGAAAGGAAGTTAAGAACATACCCTCGAAAAGAAAAGGGTACGAAGCACGAATCTTGCCTTCGATTTCTCAAGTTGCATCCTCTGGGTTTTCTACCCACTGAGCCTTCATTAACTTGACTTCTCGGTTGTGTAGTTTCTTAACTTCCGATCCAAGAATACAGGTAGGAACTTGCCTAACTGTCACCTCCCGTTCCACATTTACTTCTACCAATGTACTCGGCTCGACTACTTCTGCAGTATCATGCAAGTATTTCCGCAAATGAGAAACGTGGAAGACATCATGAACACCAGACAGTCTCTCTGGTAGCTTTACCCTATAGGCCATTTGACCAATCCTTTATGTTATGGGAAATGGTCCTTTTGTAGTTGCAAATCCGAAAAAGTAGTTGCACCAAGTGTACTTGGATCGCATGAATCACTTGCTTAAAGGTGACCAAAAACTACTAACCATCAGAGAATGTCTAGTAGACGACTATCTTCATCGTCATCATCTACTCGCTATGACTCGGAGCCTGGGTCACTGAGATGGTCCTTATGTATATGAGCCCCTAGTTGAGGGATTGACTGCAACTTTAGTTGAGAAGGGAGAGAGTTCGAGAGGTTAAAAACTTGTAAGCTCGAGCTAAGAACTACAATTAGGTGATGAGAGAACAACAAGGGGGTGAGGATCCAACTATGCTCCAAAAAAGCCCTTCTCCTATGCCAATTCAGGACGATGTACTAGTGAACATACTGATTAGCATAGAAATGTGTTTATTTTATGCTCTTATATCTTATCTTTTGTAAATAAATATTACTTTGGGTATTTTTATGTGTTTTTACAGATTGCCAGGTAATGTCTCCTTCATCTCAATTAAAGGCTAATTGCAAAGAAAAGCTACTTTCTCATGTCACCAAGTTTTCAATCACAAAAGAAGTTATAGCTCACTGGTAAAGGCATGGGAATCTGGACAAAGAGACCAGAGTTCGATCCTCGTCAAGCCCTCTTTATGCTGAAGAAAGGAACATTCACACTTGCCTCTTCTGCTCTGAAGAATTTATAGATTAGAATTTGGCATATTCTTCATAGAGAAATCAAAGGGAATCTTTCATAATTTCGTGCCATAGAAAAGAAGATTTCATTAAATTATTGCCAAGGAAAAGCAAATCAATCCTCTGGATCTCGCAATATGGCGTTTTGATTATGACAACTATACATGTACATATATATTATTATCAACTAATTCTATGTTGCAGGAAGATATTTTTGACAATCAGATTCAAGAACACAAAACGAAGATCACTTATGTATTGTAAAAGTCTGTTAGTCCTAGATTTATATGTTAAAGTCTTCCTTGATGACACACATACGTTTTATATATATATATAGTTTTTATATAAAAATAGGCAAGGAATGGTCTGATAACAGAAAACAGACATCTGGTTTAAAATTTTCATTGCTGAAACAAAACGTTTTTAAATACAATATTCAGACGTTTGTTTGATATATTTCAGACATCTGAAATGCCCCTGAAATACACTATTTCCTTGCTGACTTGATTTTTAAAATAAACAGACATCTGAATTTTATTTTCAGACATCTGAATTCCGAAGAGTTGCACCCTTTATGAAGAGACACAACTATTTAATTCATATCTCTTCATCAAAACTCTTCACGATCAGTTGTATTTTTTTATATATTATAAATAAAGAATTACTTTGATCAAATTTATTGATTTTGCTCTAAAATTGCTCTAGAACTATTATTTTCTCAAATTCTATCAAAGTTATCGATTATTTTCATTCACATCCTTTATAATCGATCTACTATTAATCCTACCCTTTGCACATCCACTAAAATACCATTTGTGAGGGCTATAGGAGTGTTGTACTATATTGTGACTACTCAGTGTTGTTTGGAACACATTCAAAAGTCAAAAACCTTTGTAATAGTGAAGACCGCTTCAGTGGTTGAGGCAAGAAATCCCATTCAGTGGTTCGGGTAATTGTGAACCTATTCCTCTGGATGAAGTGAGGGTTTTAGTGTTAGTGAAATACCAGAAGTGAGTCTGGGACTGGATGTAGGACAGTGGTCCGAACCAGTATAAACCGACTGTGTGATTTACTGCTTTCTACTCTGCTATATAGATATTATATCCTATTCTCCATACTACACGATCCTGTACTGCTGCATATACACTTTCAATTGGTATCAGAGCTTGGTATTCTAGAGATCGTAACAACATCCTAGAATAAATGGCAATAAAGAAATCTAGTAAAGGCATTAGAAAGTGGAAGAACGACAAAGCAAAAGCGACGGAGCAAGAGAGAAAATGTTTAATGGCTAAAGTGAGATCACAATCAGTATGTGAGGATTCATTATATAAAGACATTTTATTAGACCACGAAAAATTATTAAAAGATTTTGAAAGTTTGGGTAAACTTAATGCAATTATTTTAGCCAAGTCTAAAAATTATGAGCAAGAAAATTCCAAATTAAAGAAGAAAACAATTTTTTAGTCAAACAAGCCAAATGTTTTTAAAATACCTTAGAAGAGCTTGTTTTTCAAAAAGATTTCCTTCAAAAAGAAAATGAGCAACAAGAAGATAAAAACAATGTTCTTTTAAAGGAAATCGATCTCTTGAAAAATAGAAATGAATCATTAGAAGTTTCTTTAAATAATTCTAATTCTTTAGTTTCGTCTCTTGAAAAAGAGAATGGATCTTTAACTGAAAAGAATTTAGAGTTATCTAAAGAATATGAGTTTTTAAAGGTTAATAGTAATACTTTGCAAAATGAAACGTCTGATTCAAATGAAAATTTTGAAAAATTACACTCTTCTTTAGTTAATTCAGGATCTCAAATTTGTCATCTCAAAAATGAGAATAGTACTTTAAAAAGGGGGAATTCTGAATTAAATAAGAAAATTGGTTTAAAAGATTGCAAGACTTCTTTTGAAAATTTCAATCGCGACTTTGGAATCAAATTTGAAAAATGTACAAATAAGTTTGCAAAATTTAATAAAGGTCAAAATGATTTAAATGATATTTTATCTTGCTCTAGACCTTTTCACAATAAAAGTAGCTTAGGGTATAATAAAACTAATCATAGAACTAATACTAGATATGCTTTCATGTATTACAAAAAATTTACTGCTAGTACTAAAGCACGTGTAACTCAAATATCAAATTTCTATAGAAATTCAAATGCTTATATGATTAGAAACATTTATAATAGAAGTACAAAAGAAAATATTAATAGAAATTATCTAAGTATTTGGGTTCCTGTAAATTGGAAAAACAGAGAAAAATATATTGATGATTATTTTGATTTAGTAGTTAAAAATAAAAACTTTATTTTCAAAGGTACCATTAAACCCTTGTGGGTATGGTTACCTTCTCTCTAACTCCTGGACCCTAACAGAGAAAGTCGGTACCAAAGTATATATATATATATAATATTTGTTGCAGGTACACCACAACAAAAAGGAGGGTATCTAATATCTTTGAAAACTGAGCTCAAAGCTAAATCAGGGAATTTGGGAAAATAATAGTCACATGCTTAGGGGGAGAAATATTCATATATCACATATTTAGGGGAAGAAAATAAAGAGAAAATGGCGATATTTATTACATTCCCTCATTCATTTTGTCAATGACAAAGGGGGAGAAATATATGATAATATATGCATATTGACAGGGGGAGTCACATATGTAGTTGTCATTATCAAAAAGGGGGAGAATGTTGGATCTTGCAATATGGCGTTTTGATTATGACAACTATACATGTACATATATATTATTATCGACTAATTCTATGTTGCCAGAAGATATTTTTGACAATCAGATTCAAGAACACAAAACGAAGATCACTTATATATTGTAAGAGTCAGTTAGTCCTAGATTTATATGTTAAAGTCTTCCTTGATGACACACATACGTTATATATATATATATATATATATATATATATAGTTTTTTTTATAAAAAAAGGCAAGGAATAGTCTGATAACAGAAAACAGACGTCTGGTTTGAAAATTTCAGACGTCTGTTTGCTGAAACAAAATGTTTTAAATACAATATTCAGACGTCTGTTTGATATATTTCAGACGTCTGAAATGCCCCCGAAATGCACTATTTCCTTGCTGACTTGATTTTTAAAATAAACAAACATCTAAATTTTATTTTCAAACATCTAAATTCCAAAGAGTTGCACCCTTTATGAAGAGACACAACTATTTAATTCATATATCTTCATCAAAACTCTTCACGATCAGTTGTATCTTTTTATATATTATAAATAAAGAATTACTTTGATCAAATTTATTGATTTTGCTCTAAAATTGCTCTACAACTATTATTTTCTCAAATTCTATTAAAGAGATCAATTATTTTCATTCACATCCTTTATAATCGATCTACTATTAATCCTACCCTTTGCACATCCACTAAAATACCATTTGTGAGGGCTATAGGAGTGTTGTACTATATTGTGACTACTCAGTGTTGTTTGGAACACATTAAAAAGTCAAAAACCTTTGTAATAGTGAAGACCTCTTCAGTGGTTGAGGCAAGAAATCCCATTCAGTGGTTTGGGTAATTGTGAACCTATTCCTCCGGGTGAAGTGAGGGTTTAAATGTTAGTGAAATACCAGAAGTGAGTATGGGACTAGACGTAGGACAGTGGTCCGAACCAGTATAAATCGACTGTGTGATTTACTGCTTTCTACTCTGTTATATAGATATTATATCCTATTCTCCATACTACACGATCCTATACTGCTGCATATACACTTTCATCCTCCATATATCACTAATCAAAAAGAGGAAACCTGCATAGAATATTTGAAGTCTATCTTCAAATCCCTTTTATTTGTAAATATTTTATTTCAAAAGCTTCAGTCTTATCCCAATTATTCTCATATGAAGGGGACTACATTCCTATAAATACACCTTGTATCCATTGTAAACAGATATTCATTTCCCTTGTAACATTTTCTCCATTAATAAAGCTCTCTTTTGTTTTAATTCTATAATTTTAATTTTCATGGAAATTTGTGTTGTTTAGATAATTAGATTTGCTAGAACACAATTGCTACTGTAAATTTAATATTTATTAGTGATTGACCGTCTGATTAGATTTAGCGGTAATCCTGATGTTATTTTCCTGTTAATTTATTTCTATTCTACAATTTTATTCAATATGTTTTATTCTTAATCATTGAATTGACTATAGATTCAATTAGATTCAAATCTATAATTCATTCAATTGCAGTTTTACTTGTTTTTATTGACAATTACAATTTTAGTTATCGGTTCAATTAGATTTGTTCTAAACCACATTGTAATTTCAATTTTATCTCATCTCCAAGGTTTGTCTAACTCGCCCACGAAATTATATAAATAATTTGATTTAATTTATCTCCCTGTGTTCGACCTGCATACTACACGATCTGTGCGCTTGCAGTTATTTTAAATTTCACGCTTTTCTATTTACTTAGAAAGCGTCAATCAATTTTTTGTCGCCGTTGCCGGGGAGGTAACAATTAAATTTTATTATTTATTTAGTTTCTGATTCGTGTTAGTTTTTATTTTTAATTTCTTGCTTTTGTTTTCTGTTATTTTTAGAGAAAAAAATTCTTAGTTAGTTGATTTGGTAATTTTCTAAATAAGAGGAAAAAAACTTGCATTTTTTTATACTGATTACTTTCCAATTACAACTCTCTCTCACTTCCTCTAATCTCTCTTTCTGTATATTTTTTTCAATTGTTTCTTTCCTATCCTTCCTTTTTCAACAATAAAAAAAGGTCATAAAAAGATTCTTGTTTTGCAAATTCTTTCCTTATTGTACATTTCCATTGCTTTAATTTCTTTCTCTTTTTTCTCTTCATATTCTCCGTATTATTCTTTCTTCTGCCTTTATTCTTCATATTTCTTCTCCATCAACCACATTTCTCCTACAAAAACTTGGCTACAAGCCATTCACCCATTTACCCTCTCAGTCACAACAAAAATCCTATTTTAATCATCATCTTCATTAGAATCCTTCTGCCACCACGCACAAGACCACCCAACATATCATATCTAACATCACACCCTCCCCAAAAATTCACAGCCTACCCCAAATTGGTTCCTACCAAACCGCAATTCATTACCCAGCTCCCTTCCCATCGCCACCATCTACATCAACCATTAGTTTATCAAATTTCAATATCCGCGTTCAAGCCTTCAAAGCCATACACTTTTTCCTCAACAGAACTGAACCATAACTTCCAATCCCCTCACATACAAATCACAGTGATGCTTCTCGAAGCGCGAAACGTGGTTACACCAAATTCAGATCCATAACCCTACCCAACGCAAACAACTCCATTCCTCACACATCCCTGAATCGCAACCTCCCTAACCGATTTCATTTCGATAAGCAGATTACCCAAATCGATTTCTAAAAAGAGGCGTGATTTTTTTTCCTAATTTCATAGAATTGATATTTTAATTATTTGTTCTGGGTTTCAGCGAATGCGTTCTTATGAGATTATATTTGGGATCTAGAGTTTATGCCGAGATTTATAAGGCATTAAGAAGGAATAAAATTTATGGGGTGTCTTTGTTTTAAATTGTAGTGCCATACCATTTTTAATTAAGGCAAGCGATATTCCAATATTTTTCTTTTTGGCCGACATTGTTTGTTGGTGAGCTGGATTTGTTTTTGAGCACACTATACCGGTTGTTTTCCTTATCAAGTCTAAGTTGTTAGAGTTTGAATTTTTTGTTTTATTTTTTTATTTTATTTTGTGTGTTTTTGTTAGGATTCTTTTTTTAGCTGAGTTTTTTTTTCTTTTTCTTTTTCTTAGCATAGTCCTTGTTTTAAAGTTTTTTTTTTGTTTCTAGTCTGTTTGTTAGTTTTTCTTTAATAGGATTTTTCTCCTTTTCGATTTTTTTTATTTTTTTATTTTCCTTCCTCTAAAAAAAGAAAAAGAAGAGGAGAAGATGTTCAATTGATCAAAGGCCATTGGAAGGAAACAGTTCAAGTTACTTAATGTTGTGGACAGTCTGTGATACCCCACTGTAATATTTTCTGAACTCTACAAGTGCTCTATTTCAGTTGCTTAAAAATATAGTAATTGCTTGTAAAAATCTTATGCAGGGGCAGGGCTTACTTGTACAATATTTTAAATTTCTACAGTTGTTATTGTCTGATTTTTGTGGTTGTCTGATATTTCCATAATCGAAATCTTCACTCTTATTGTTTTCAACAATAAAAATAGACATTGCAAAATAATATAATTGAAAAATGGTGCTTTTTGAAGTTGATTGTCTCATATAATTGGATCGTGGATATATAGTAGTTCAATTTATTGAACTATTAGCAAAAGAGGTTGCATACTACCCGTAAAACATTGGTCGTATCCCTTAGTATTTATACTATACATGAACGACCATAAGACCCTCTTCCCCCTTCTGATTGAGTCAGTTAACTAATAGAGCACAACTTAACAGTTTATACTATTTTGAAGTGAGAATATTTTCTGTCTTGTCTTGGGTTCATTAAAATGTCTGATTCAAAAATATCCCTTAGAGAATTGTGTGATAATAACATGAGAAGACGTTCCTTGGAAGAGTATGAGTATGAAGTAAACTCATGAGGCAAAATTTTCCGAAATTTCGTGAGCCAATGCCAACAATTTTCAAAATTTTCCAACTGACCCACATTTTCAAAATCATAGAAATGATCGCAAATTTCAATAATTTCGATTATGGGCCACATCCACATCAAAATAGCTTTGAATCCCAATATAGCTTTGATCCACATCAATATGGGGTTATAAACAAAAATTTTCAAAATTATAACCCATATCAACATCTTGAAAGTAACCAAAATCACTCAAATTTTAACAGTTTTGGTTACGAACATAACTTTTATGATCAATTGTATTTTTCTGAAAATTCAAACAACCACCACATTGGAAATAATATTAACCGTGAAACTGATGTGGACTATAATTTTGAGAATCAAGAAATCCAAAACGAAAGCTCTCAAATCAATGATTTTGAAAAATGTCATCTTAACATTCTTAGAGAGAGGGTAGAAAAGCTATATTGACAGCTTGATAAAAAAGATAGACAACTTGATGAACTTCTTTGTTTAATGACATCTTTTAACGAACAACTCGAACAACAAAATCAAATTCAAACATGCGATGAATCAGAAAATAGTCCATTCTTTACTAATAGTGAAAATTTTCAAACAACTTTGGAAATTGAAACTAACGATCTAAATGAAGTTGTTCACAATTCAGTAAATGATTTGGACTTTAACTCTTTTCAGGAAAAACATTTAAGCTCAGATTTTGATCTTTCTCTTTCAGGTTGCGAGAAGCTTGAAATCTTAGAAATTGAACAAAATAGAAATGATGAATTTTTTGAAAACTCTAAAGTGGAGAAGGATTTTAATGAACATGAATTTTTTGGATTGTATAAAGATGAGCTGCCAAATGAGGATGAAATAGAATCAAGACACCGATCCAAGTTTGAAAATTTCGATTTTGAGGTTTTAAACGAACTTGAAATTGTCAGTGTCGAAAATATGTTGTCCAGTAATGAAATTGAGAAATGTGATCACTAGTCTTGAACAACACTCAGAATTCAAATTTCACTGAATTTGTATACAATCACAAACTTTTGAATAATTACACCAATAAATTTGTTGAACACATGAATTATTTTTGGAATGTTAGCTTGGTTGAAAAACTTCATGTTAGGATGACATTGGACGTTTATCTACTAGACTATAAATCTTGGTATAAAGATAAGATCTCAAAAACCTTTGCTTATTAGAAAACATGCTTAGACATAGTGGGAATGGGATTCATCGGGTTAGAACCAAGTGTGGGGGAAAAAGTTGGTGGCATTCTTTGTATCGCATGCATCGCGAACACATATATCATTGTACATATGATCCATTCTTACATATAGTTAGACTGCATTTCATTCTACAAATAATTTTGCATCTCATCCATCTTTGGGTGCTATCTTTCACATTTAGAAAACGTGTTTACAATGTGGACACTGTTTAGATCAGGTGTGGGGGGAGGAGTCTGCACTGTATCTTTATTTTATTTTATTTTCTTCTTCTTTTTCCTTTTCATTTTCATGCATTTAGATAGGACCATCATACATTTTAGATCGTAGTAACATACCATCTTTTTTTTTTGAAAATACGACTCATTTTAGATTGATACAACAAAATAAGTTAACGATTGTTAGTCAGTTGATAGTATTTTTTTCTCTTAACTAAGATCAAATAAGAAGTATAATGAAAAGTTGAATTTTAAGGGATAATAGTGTAACTGGTACATAGGAGATTCTTAGGTGATGACCATGGAGTCTATTCTAAATTGTAGTCTTTGTTTAATGAGTGGATGACTTAAAATACTTATATTGGCTTTTTGAATCTTTAAAACTAAGATGTGTTAAGCTGAATTCGCGTAACTCTCTCTTGTTCTTATATTTTCAATAATAATGATAGTAATCCAAAGTATCCAACATTGCTTGTAAATCTAGCGTTGGTGTGCAAACCCACCAAGCTATATCCGACATGTTGTTGACAAAGTCAGCGTTGGTATATCTTGGTCTCATTTTATGCGTTGGACACCTAAGGATTACCGACATGCTGTCGACAAAGTCATCATCGGTCTGCACAATCCGCCAATCTCTGTTCTAACTCTCCGTCAGTCCGCAAGGCAGTGTATGGATGGTATACCTTGGTTTTTTAAGTTAGGTGTATGTAATTAATTGTAAATTTCAATTTTTATAGAGATAGGGAATAAGCGATGATGCCCAAACACTTCTTGACCTTATTGGTTTGATTAGCCATACACGAGGACATAATAATATCACTTTACAAATTGTGACAAGCAAACTAAGAATTTACTTCATGGCTGCATTATGTTATCAACTGAACCAACTGGCCAAACTAGAGTTTAACATTGAAAACTTGATTTATGTTGAAAATTTGTGACAAGTGAGGTATCTAAAATAAAATCAACTGATTAGAAATTGTTAACTTAATTTGTTGTACCACTTTCCTGAAACAAATCGTATTTTCATTTTTTTGTTTTCATTTGCATATGTGCATTGCATTCATGTGGCTGCATTAGAACCACGACATACTGCATCTGGATTTTTTGGGTAGTATCCGCTGAAAACCCTCACGAGACACCACTCGTCCTACTAGGAACACCTAGGGGTTTAACAGCTTGTTGCATACGCTCAATGCAATCGTGCTTCCTACGAAAGTGTGACATATCTAGTTTAGTTTTTCATTTTTTTTACTCGAGGACGAGTAAAAGATAAGTGTGGGGGTATTTGATTAGCACAGAAATGTGTTTATTTTATGCTCTTATATCTTATCTTTTGTAAATAAATAAATATTACTTTGGGTATTTTTATGTGTTTTTACAGATTGCTGGTTAATGTCTTCTTCATCTCAATTAAAGGCCTTTTGCAAAGAAAAGTTACTTTCTCATGTCAACAAGTTTTCAATCACAAAAGAAGTTGTAGCTCAATGGTAAAGGCATGAGAATCTGGACAAAGAGACCAGAGTTCGATCCTCGTCAAGCCCTCTTTTTGCTGAAGAAAGGAACATTCACACTTGCCTCCTTTGCTCTGAAGAATTTATAGATTAGAATTGGGCATATTCTTCATAGAGAAATCAAAGGGAATCTTTCATAATTACGTGCCATAGAAAAGAAGATTTCATTAAATTATTGCCAAGGAAAAGCAAATCAATCCACCATATAGCACTAATAAAAAAGCGAAAACCTGCATGGACTGTCTGAAGTCTATCTTCAAATCTCTTTTATTTGTAAATATTTTATTTCAAGAGATTCAGTCTTATCCCAATTATTCTCATATGAAGGAGACTACATTCCTATAAATACACCTTGTATTCATTGTAAATAGATATTCATTTTTCTTGTAACATTTCCTCCATTAATAAAGCTCTCTTTTCTTTTAATTCCGTAAATTTTATTTTCATGGCAATTTGTGTTGTCTAGATAATTAGAACACAATTGCTATTGCAATTTTAATATTTATTAGTGATTGACCGTCTGATTAAATTTAGCGGCAATACTAATTTTATTTTCCTGTTAATTTATTTCTATTCTGCAATTTTATTTCCAACAATCTGTTTTATTCTTAATCATTGAATTGATTGTAGATTCGATTAGATTAAAATCTATAATTCATTCAATTGCAATTTTACTTGTTTTTATTGACAATTACAATTTTAGTTATCGGTTCAATTTGATTTGTTCTAAACTACATTGTAATTTCAATTTTATCCCATCTCCAAGATTTGTCTAACTCGCCCATGAAATTATATAAATAATTTGATTTAATTTCCCTGTGTTCGACCTGCATACTACACGATTTGTGCGCTTGCAGTTATTTTAAATTATGCACTTTTCTATTTACTTAGAAAGCGTCGATCACATACCCATCGGAGATAGCGACGGTATGTTAGTCCTGAGGACGCTGCTACTTTCGAAGAACGAACTTCTCCTAAGACACCACTGTTAGCTAAGTCTCAAATCGATGACTCTCTTATGGACGAGCCTATATATCAAGATTTGGGGAGGCTTCCCCTACCCGGTGACATTTACACTTCGCAAGATATTGGAATAGATTCTTTCTTTCCCACTTCCGAGGAGGATGTTACTCCCGTGAAAGTCGGGGAGACTACACAAACAGGCCTAGCTCCAGGCTCTAATCCATTGGGGGGATCACTTAGGACATACACACTACATTTGCACGTCATGACATTCATGTACTATATTAATTCTAATTTTTAATGTTTACTTGTGTTGTTTTGTAGGAAAAATAACGCAATACCGCTACCCTCTTAGAGATGTTCACTCAAGTATGCTTAGATTCGAATTTGATATGGAGCATGATCAGGAAGATGGTCGCAGGGGAGATAACAAGAGGCATCATGATTTCATCTGTCCTTATTCTTCACATTACGGTTCTCCTTGTCGGTCAGACACTGACAAGCATATGAGCCATTAGGACCATCGTGAAGGAGACAAATCACTTCCTAAGATTCCAACTCCTCCGAAGGAAAAACACTATCATGAAAGACCACCTCCAAAGCATTCCGACCCATAGGACAAAACCAAAGCTTTTGGAAAAGGGCAAGAGAAAGGAAAAATGACCCTTGTACCTATTGAACGACACAAAGTTGAACTAGTAATAACAAAGCCTATGACACTTGACTCCAAGAATAAAGCAAAACTGAAAAATTCTGAAGAAGTAATTTCCAAATCATCACTTCAAGAATATGATTTTCGTTCCTGCTCTCGAGCCAGTGCCTTCGAAGTAGGTGGACGAAGTCAAGGCTAAAATAGACTTGGTGGATAAGCAGTATAAGGAAATGTACAAGTATTCACGGAATCTTTCTAAGATAATCTGAGATTTATTAACCGATGTGGTTCACATGAAAGAAATGGCTGAGTATGATGATAACATCTTGAAGGACACTGAGAGAGAGGTTGAGGATGCACAGGCTAGGCTTCCCTTGCACAGCGCAATGTTGACAGCTACAAGAAACAACATAAAGAACTAAAACAACGCTACCATACCGAACTTGAGTCTCATAGCCAGGAACACACAGATTTGAAGAAGCAAGTCGATGATGCTAAGTCTGAGAGCACCGAAACAAAGTCAACTTGTACCCATCTTGAACAGGAGAAAGCAGAATTATTAAAGAAGAATGCTAATCTGGAAGCCAAGCTGGCGGAAATTGAGTCACAAGCAGTTTTAGCTGAGAGGAATGCAAACATTGCTTTTAAGTCTGTTGAAGATGCCAATGTACAACTTGTAGAAGCCCATAAAAAATTGGATGATTATAGTGAGCTCATGGTTGAGTTCTTTGCTCATGTGATCCGCTATCGGAACATTTCCTGGATCAAAGATTACTTGACAACTCTGGTTTATGTGTGGGATCAGATTGTTGGTTGGGAGAAAAAGTAGCTTAAGGTGGATACCATCGATGAGGAAAAACGTATGGAGAAATATCTGATGGTTGAGGAGTCGGAACGCTTAGCTTTAGGGCGTAAACTAATTTCTACTGCTGTGGAGGAGGAGATACACCAGATTAAAGGAAAAATACCATCGAAGTTGGTTCTTCTTCTGCTGCCTCTGGGGGTACTGAAGCAGAGGGGTATGATCCCAAGAATCCAAGACTCCCTAAGGCAGCTCTCCTGACTCCAATTGCTGAAACAACTTCAGAACTGCTGCTCATGTTGAAAAGTTATCTGAAGACATCTCCACCTTTTCGCCTCAATTTGTTAAAGCTATCTTAACTTTCCGTTATATTGTTGGGCAAACGATTGAAGAACCCGAGCTATCCCCTGAGCTAATAACTGTTGCTTCTCTTTCTTTAGGTGCAAAGCCGGCTGAGAAGACCGAGGAGAAACAAGAAGAAGCTACTGAGAAAGCTATTGTGTTGTCCAGTACCGAGACTCCCAAAGATGGGGATATGATAGAGGCTTTAAAGGATGACAATGACAATGATGGAAATAAGGGAGATGATAATGTAGTC
Organism: Allium sativum; assembly: GCA_030737875.1. NCBI lineage: Eukaryota > Viridiplantae > Streptophyta > Magnoliopsida > Asparagales > Amaryllidaceae > Allium > Allium sativum. The sequence continues at coordinate 940,766,534 of CM060909.1, read as the reverse complement.
ATAACTGGAGGCTCGGGAGAGACTGGCAATATGACATTGGCTAAAATAAAGGTGAAGACTGATGAGCTTCTAATGTATCTCAGACGTCGATACTCATTCGTAGAGTGCCCATAAGTCTCATGGAACAAACAGAACTTCCCAATTTCACGTTCTTTTTCAGTTGAATCCCTGGGCGGAGGTTTCTTACTGGATAACGTTATAGGTATCCAAATAGATATTCTCTAAAGTGTCGCTCAGCGGCGCACAATTTTCAAAAGTATGAAATCGAGGACTTTCTCTAGAATCATTCCTCCGATTCATATTTCTTTTATCATCATTCCCGCTTTGGCGGTCGTTCCCTCCATTCGTGTTACCAACATTCACTTCGACCTTTCCCACATTATCTCTAGACTGCTTGATAGAAACATTGCTCTAAATGTCTTCCTTGTGAGCTCCGTCAGACTTCTACTTTCGATTGGCGTATATTTCCTCCCGTCGCAAACGAATATTCGCTTTTTCATAGAACAACTCCCTGGTTGTAATGACCCGTAATTTGGCAAGAGAATAATTAACTAATTTAATTATTAAATATCGTTTTGGCGATATCGATAGCTCAAATTTAATAATATTTATATTTAATTAATATAAATAATAGGATAATAGATGTCCGCGATAATCGGAAATATCAGAATCCACGATATCAAGTGAATTGGACAGTTTAAAATATATTTCAGTTTATATATTGAAATATATTAACGAATAAATTTAATAATGCCAGTTGGAAATATAAATTATATTATAATTATAATCGAGCTCGAAATGGCGCTGCAGTTCGTGATTTGGCGATTCAAACTTTAAACGAATATACAGAAGCCGTTTTAAATCGGATTTCTGTGAAACAAGAAACGTGTGGAGCTGATGGAGTATATCTTTCTAGGGAAAGAGAAAAATCAGGATTTCATCGTGTAGATTTTGAGATATGTCCAAATCAAATTTTAAAATAGTCGCTATAAAATCGTTTATCGACCGTAACAGATTATTCGATATAACTAGAGATCGGGTTTGAATTTAGACAAGGTTCTTTTGGGAAGAAGTGATAATTTAATTTTTAGAATTTTATGGTAATTTTTAATTAATTAAATAAGCTACTTTTTATTTGGAATATTTGGCACCTTGTATCGACATTTCGGGGTTTCACAATATGAGTTAAACTACCGGTATTATTACATTTTTGGGATCGTGGTGCATTGCTGAACACAACAGCATTTTTATTTCTATCTTTAGAGATCCGTAACGAATAAAATTTTGTATAACTTGAAATTCAAACCAGTGCCTTGCGTTCGAAGAAATCGTACACCCTTCAACATCAAAATTTAAAACTGTCACTCACTCTTGTTTTTAGCCGACAGAAGCTGCTATATGCCTAAATCATTTTTATGTCCTTGAAGCCGACAAAAACTATACACTAAAATAATACTGCCAAGTTGTATTTGTTTATAAGAATAGTACCCGGTCTTTTCTTTATTTCTTTTGGAACCCAAGGCCTCAACGGTCATTAAAGAATTTGATACTTATGCCGAATAAAAGTCTGTAGACCTATGAAGTGATTTATCAATACAGACTTTAACACTCAAGTGTTCTATACGTTGTCCCTATGAAGTGATTTATCAATACGGACTTAAACACTCAAGTGTTTTATACCTTAACAACGAAGCTTCCTATCTATAAATATATATGCAGCTCCACTTACCTTAGGTTTTAATCAAACTCCGTAATTCACAAACAAGAATCGGCCGCCATCTGATTTCATCAAAACGTGAGATATCTTCTTCAATAAATTCTAGAAAATCAAAAATAAAACGATAAATTTCAAAGCTTGTATATTTGCAAGCCCTAGAGCTTCCTCTTCGATTCTATGTCTAATTCATGGCTCGCGTTCGTTGTTTGGGGGTGCTGGAGGTTTTCCAGTTAAGAGCTTAGATCTCGGAATTTGTAAACGAGGAGAAAGAGGAGGTCAGGGGAGGGAAAACCGCGCTGAAGTTCACTGTGAACTGCTGGTGATTGGAGACGTCGATAGCCAACGGTCTCTGGGCGATGGTAGGAGGGAGCGCAGTCTTGGACGGCAACACTGTCCGATCTGAATCCGGCGTTCGTATGGGGGCGCGGTGGCGTGAGTTACCGATTGGGCTGAGGGGTGTCAAGGTGGGACGAATGCACGTGGTAACAGTCACAAAGGAAAGGAGGAAGTGGGTTTGTGAATGCATTGGTTAGGGGGAAAACGTGGTACTATTGATGTGCGATGGGTAGTATTACATGTTCTAGCATGGGTGAAATGTCGACAGGGATGGTGAATTTTTTATGGGTACCTGCGTGTGAACTGATAGTGTGTATATGGGAAAAATGCACTATTGTTTCGGGTGGGTATTGGAACACGTGGGTCTGAATGTTGTTAAGTCTGGGTATTAGGCTGAATTGAAAAGGTCCTGGATGTGAAATGCAAGGAGGAATTGTTGGAGTTGGACGTGTAAAGTGAGTGAATGGTGGTGTGAATAATGTTGTAATGGTGTGAGCGAGGCCATGCTAAGTTTCCGATACGATTTTGTAAATGCTGGAGTGAGACAAAATCAAACGGTAAATGGAGGTACAAAAAAATTGCACATGGACTGAGTGTAGATGGGAGATGGAACGGGTTCGACTGCATGGGTGCGTTGCTTTGTAGCAGGAGGAAGATAGAGTAGTGTTTGTTTATGCAGGCATTCAAAAGAAAAATGTGTGCAGAATGGAATACAGAGTGGAGCGGAATGATTCAGAACTCGTCGAAATTTATTGCAAAATAAATTATGTGATCAGAGCCGACATTCGAAAATCGTTGGTTAACAATTACGGACAATGTGAGTAAAACTCACCAACTCTCCTCAATTTATATTTTTATATAAATTGTACTTTATTTTTTGACTGCTGTATATTGATTGTTAAACTGGACTGTTAAATAGAATTGATTGAAAACGTAGATCTAGTTATAGATAAATATTGACAATCAATATTTGATTCTATATCAGTATATTTCATGTTGCGATGAAATTGATGTATATTATACTGTGTAACATCTGTGGATGCAGGGAGAAAGGTTGGAGGAATCCAACTGGATTCCTCAACAATTATTTTACTGTTTTCATATATTGTGATATATGTTGTGATTTATAATCTATTATTGATTATGGATGTTAGAACGATATTGATCATCGTTGTTTGATATTTTAAATATCATAAGAAACCCTGGGATGTAAAAAGAAATATTTCAATGTATATTGAAATAAAGGAAATTATTTATAAAACGAACACGGTTTTATGAAAAGGAAATTATTTATAAAACAAACACGGTTTTATAAAAGGAATTTTTTTATAAAACGAATAGAGTTTTATAAAAGGGAAAAATGTTGATAAAACAAATAGAATAGGAAAAAGGAATATTTCAATGTATATTGAAATAAAGGAGTTTTATAAAATCAACCGATTTTATAAAAGAAAATAATTTGAAATTAAAGCATTTATAAAATCATAGGATTTTATAAAAGGGAATATTTATTTAGAGAATAAATAGAATTAAAAAGGGAATATTTATTTAGAAAATAAATAGAAGTTATAAATAGGAAATATTTGTAACGGTAAATAGAAGTTATAAATAGGAGATATTTGTAACGGAAAATAAACGTTATGAAAAGGAAATTGACGAGATATAAAAGAGATAATCGAATAGAGTTAAATCAAATTTCGTGTTCGAAGGAGCTAATCGAATTTAGTTATTTGAAAAGAATTAATTGAATATTAGTTATTCAATTAGAGGTAATCAAATAAAGTTAATCGATTAGAGATAATCAAACAAAAGTTAATCGAATTAATCGAAGTAAGTTAATCGACTATTAGTTAGTCGAATATTGGTTAAGCAAATAAGTGTAAATCGACTATTAGTTAGTCGAAGATTAGTTAATCGAATGTGAGTTAAACAAATAGGATTAATCGAATTAGAGTTAATCTTATCAGGGTTAATTGAATATCAGTTATTCAATTAGAGTCAATCGAATATAGTTATTCGAAATAGAGTTAAAACAGACATAGTTAATTAAGATAAGTAGCCATTTAGCATGAATGCTAGCATAATTCGCAGGGCTGTAGACAGCCTACGGCGGTCGGATGTTTCCTGAGGGAATCAGGCGTAACCATTGTGATCGCTGCGATCTAGAGTCAAGCGAATGGAGTTAATCGAATATTAGTTATTCGAATTAGAGTTGATCAAATTATGTTAATCGGATATTAGTTATTCAAAGGAAATAATCAAATAGAGTTAATCGATTAGAGTAAATCAAATAGAGTTAATCGATTAGAGTCAAAACAGACATTGTTATTAAGGATGAAGTCAAATCGAATATTAGTTATTCGGAATAGAGTTAATTCAGTAGAGTTAATCAAATAAGAGTTAAGCAGTTAGAGTAAAGCAAATAGAGTTATTCGAATATTAGTTATTCGAATAAGAGTCAAATAAAAAAAAAGTTAATCGAATAGAGATTTCTCGAAAGGGAGTTATACGGCGAATTCGATTTTTATCAAATTCGGGGAAAGTATTATTTACTTTCCGGTTTTTAAATCAGGATTTATTTAATTATAAATAAATTAGTTGTTGGATAAATTAATCAAAGTAAGAAATAAATGTTTAGGCTTATACGTTAGATATTTCAGAAGTAGAATTTATAACGTTAGGGTTATAATAAATGTTTTTCATAAAGAAGTGGATTCGTAATCTGAATCCGAGTATTTTCGTAAGCAAATGATTGTAGAAATTGAAGCGATAAGCTTTATCTATTGCAAGGTTAAGAACGTTGTTCAGTTAAGGTCTGAGAAGTAATTATACCCCAACTTGATTGACTTCGAAATTGACTAAGGAATAGTTGAAGTTCGATAACAAAGGATGACTAGTAATGTAGTTAAGTAATAAATGAATTATGGATTTAGTAGTCGTAACGATGTTTCATACAGCGTTAGTTGAAATCCATATAAATAAGTTTCGGAAACGTTTTCCAAATATAAATCAAAGATGTTTTCTAAGTGTAGAAATAAGGAAATATGAATATATATATATATATTCGTTGATTGGATCGATAATTCCATTTGGAATTAAGATCGTTGTCTGTACACCGACATGTTTTCATTTGATAGTTAAATCACAGACTATCGAAGTTTTGACCATTTCACGTTTTTAATATGGAGAGACCGGTTGGATTATTATCCGAAGAACCACTCCGTATTGATATAAGCGTTGTGATCAAATACGATGAAGATAATTGAAGACGGTGTTGTGCAAGGGCTATTCTGTTTACATAATAGTGCCTTCGGTTTCGTTCAGTCCCAGAACGAACGTATATGGACGAATGTCTGACAGAGTATTTCCAATGATCGAATGGGTTGGCCTGTACAAATATATATGGTGGCAACGGATTTATTCCCTTAGCATAACATCCAGAATATTTGTATAAACCAACTAATGATTAACGAATCTGATAATGTGGCATTCAAAGTAAGCGTGTTATAAATGAATGGAAAGTAAGCGTAGCTTCTAGCCTCACATCCGGTAAATGACAAAAATCGGGCAGGCAGCATGGCTAAGTCGGTCGCACCGAAGTAGGGTGTATAATCACCTATCTAGAGAATATTCATTTGTTTCTTAAATCTATCAATGCTGTCCCATATATATATATATACATATATATATACGGGAACGGTTGCTGATCCCAACCGTTGGTGATGTACATTCGATACACTCAAGCGAAATGAGTGGTCGGTCATGTGTGGCTGAGTTACAAAATGTTCTTGTTGAACTCCTGTGTATCGTTCCTAGAGTACACTGATCGGAAGGTGGTTCCATACCTGGTCATAGTTGGAAACCCAATCATCCAATACGCACCTGCGGTTTTGATTGTATACTATATATGTAGAACGTGAGATGCAAGCGTTTCTGCTAGATTGATATCTAATTGTATTTAGACATTATTATAATATCAGAATGATATTGCTTTTCAAAGATGTTTGGATTCTCATAAGGGAAAAACCCGTTCCGTATTCACGGCGTGGTCTTATGAGATATCATATACCTGTTTTAAATGATTTGAGTTTACTCACACCAGTCCATGACTGACCCAGAGTTTATTTTGTTTTGTTTTCCCTAAACTCTTGGGTGCCTAAATTTATACGGGCAGTCAAGTAGTCAGGATTTACAGGTATACTTGGAGAGCTTGGAGCAGGAGGCTTCAGCAGTCGGTAGCTATTATTTATTCCGCTGTGTTGTAAGTGTTGTACTCTGACAAATGTTATTGTACACATAACTGTTATATTTCAAAGTTATGTTATCTATTATATGTTATTCGTTCCGCTGCAAGATTCGTGTTACTCTGATGTTGTCTTCTTCTTCTTCTATTCTAAGTTTCTACCTTATCTATTCTCACCCTCTCTCTTCTTTCTATTAGTTTCTTGAATTTCCAGTGTAATTTGGGGTTGGACTTGTGTTATTTAGTCAGCTCAAATTGGATCGGATTTTCGGGTCACTACAGTTGGTATCAGAGCAATGGTTTAGTTAATACCTTGGCTCTGTGGCGTAACTCAGTAGAGATGGGATTAGTAATATCCCAGATTGAGTTGAGTGTATATGTATATGAGAGCGTATATGTTATTGAATGTAAAATGGTTTTATATTGTGGAGTTTTATTGGTTGAGTTGTTTATGAATTCTAGTCGATCAGTTTGATCCACTGTATCGATAGGGGTTACTAAACACTTGAATACGATGAACCGACATAGTATGTTTTGAAATTAATATAGTATAATAGGTTGTGTTGGTTGTTATTATAATCGAATGAGATTCTAAAAGATGAAATAGTTATAAATAACTAATCAGAATTCATATAAGTAAAGTATATGAAATAAGATGAAGTAAATCTGAAGTTAAATCAGAATTGGAATTAAAATAAGGAAATTTTAAGTTCCTGGGAGATTTTGAAAATGTTTTTCAAACTGAAAGTGATATAGTATTGAACTCACCTGGATTGCTGGGAAATAGATTCCGATGATGGATCGATACATCATCGGTGTTCATTTTCGAGTTGCTAAGTGACGGATTACTACCAAAAGAATTTTGTTTTTGAATTGTTTTTGGAAAAACAAGTTGTTAAAATTCAAATGTTTTGAATTGGTATTATGATTTCAAATCGATTTGAAATAGCCTAGGAATTTAAATTCTGGAATTTAAAATTTAACTAATGAAGTTAAATAGAATGAGATGGTTAAAGTGAATAAATAAATTTGAAATTAACTTGAACTAAGTTAAGTGAAACTGAATTTGATTAGTGAATAATCTGGAAAGGTATTGGAATTGGTAAGTTGAGAGATTGAAATTTGAGATTAGAGTTTGAATAGAATTTTACTTGAGTACAAGCCAATGATTGTGTTGAGAATAAAGACAGATTGGAGTTTGATTTGGATGGCATGATATATGCAAAAATTGATAGCAGATGGTAGAGATATAATGATATACCCGACAAAAAGGTACAAGTTTATAATTGATATGAGTTTGGAATTTATGAGCCGATTTGGCAAGCCGCTTGGCTGTTTGATTTTCTTTTGGGTTGGAGATGGCCTAGAGAGGCGAGTTGGAGTTTTACCGATAGGGCTGTACAAAGGAGGTTATGGCAAAATTTTCCAGAAATTCCGGGCGTTAGAAAATTTTCAATTTTTTTTGAAAATTTAGTAAGTCGGAATTAATTAATATTTTAATAAGAATATAAGTGGTTCAGTGAAACCGGAGTTAAGGGGTAAACTGATAAATATTTTCCCAGTATATAGGGTCGTCCACTACCTTAGCAATTTCGAGGACGAAATTATTTTAAGTGGGGAAGAATGTAATGACCCGTAATTTGGTAGGAGAATAATTAACTAATTTAATTATTAAATATCGTTTTGGCGATATCGATAGTTCAAATTTAATAATATTTATATTTAATTAATATAAATAATAGGATAATAGATGTCCGGGATAATCGGAAATATCAGAATCCACGATATCAAGTGAATTGGACAGTTTAAAATATATTTCAGTTTATATATTGAAATATATTAACGAATAAATTTAATAACGCTAGTTGGAAATATAAATTATATTATAATTATAATCGAGCTCGAAATGGCGCTGCAGTTCGTGATTTGGCGATTCAAACTTTAAACGAATATACAGAAGCCGTTTTAAATCAGATTTCTGTGAAACAAGAAACGTGTGGAGCTGATGGAGTATATCTTTCTAGGGAAAGAGAAAAATCAGGATTTCGTCGTGTAGATTTTGAGATATGTCCAAATCAAATTTTAAAATAGTCGCTATAAAATCGTTTATCGACCGTAACAGATTATTCGATATAACTAGAGATCGGGTTTGAATTTAGACAAGATTCTTTTGGGAAGAAGTGATAATTTAATTTTTAGAATTTTGTGGTAATTTTTAATTAATTAAATAAGCAACTTTTTATTTGGAATATTTGGCACCCTGTATCGACATTTTGGGGTTTCACAATATGAGTTAAACTACCGGTATTATTATATTTTTGGGATCGTGGTGTATTGCTGAACACAACAGCATTTTTATTTCTATCTGTAGAGATCCGTAACGAATAAATTTTTGTATAACTTGAAATTCAAACCAGTGCCTTGCGTTCGAAGAAATCGTACACCCTTCAACATCAAAATTTAAAACTGTCACTCACTCTTGTTTTTAGCCGACAGAAGCTGCTATATGCCTAAATCATTTTTATGTCCTTGAAGCCGACAAAAACTATACACTAAAATAATACTGCCAAGTTGTATTTGTTTATAAGAATAGTACCCGGTCTTTTCTTTATTTCTTTTGGAACCCAAGGCCTCAACGGTCATTAAAGAATTTGATACTTATGCCGAATAAAAGTCTGTAGACCTATGAAGTGATTTATCAATACAGACTTTAACACTCAAGTGTTCTATACGTTGTCCCTATAAAGTGATTTATCAATACGGACTTAAACACTCAAGTGTTTTATACCTTAACAACGAAGCTTCCTATCTATAAATATATATGCAGCTCCACTTACCTTAGGTTTTAATCAAACTCCGTAATTCACAAACAAGAATCGGCCGCCATCTGATTTCATCAAAACGTGAGATATCTTCTTCAATAAATTCTAGAAAATCAAAAATAAAACGATAAATTTCAAAGCTTGTATATTTGCAAGCCTTAGAGCTTCCTCTTCGATTCTATGTCTAATTTATGGCTCGCGTTCATTGTTTGGGGGTGCTGGAGGTTTTCCAGTTAAGAGCTTAGATCTCAGAATTCGTAAACGAGGAGAAAGAGGAGGTCAGGGGAGGGAAAACCGCGCTGAAGTTCACTGTGAACTGCTGGTGATTGGAGACGTCGATAGCCAACGGTCTCTGGGCGATGGTAGGAGGGAGCGCAGTCTTGGACGGCAGCACTGTCCGATCTGAATCCGGCGTTCGTATGGGGGCGCGGTGGCGTGAGTTACCGATTGGGCTGAGGGGTGTCAAGGTGGGACGAATGCACGTGGTAACAGTCACAAAGGAAAGGAGGAAGTGGGTTTGTGAATGCATTGGTTAGGGGGAAAACGTGGTACTATTGATGTGCGATGGGTAGTATTACACGTTCTAGCATGGGTGAAATGTCGACAGGGATGGTGCATTTTTTTTGGGTACCTGCGTGTGAACTGATAGTGTGTATATGGGAAAAATGCACTATTGTTTCGGGTGGGTATTGGAACACGTGGGTCTGAATGTTGTTAAGTCTGGGTATTAGGCTGAATTGAAAAGGTCCTGGATGTGAAATGCAAGGAGGAATTGTTGGAGTTGGACGTGTAAAGTGAGTGAATGGTGGTGTGAATAATGTTGTAATGGTGTGAGCGAGGCCATGCTAAGTTTCCGATACGATTTTGTAAATGCTGGAGTGAGACAAAATCAAACGGTAAATGGAGGTACAAAAAAATTGCACATGGAATGAGTGTAGATGGGAGATGGAACGGGTTCGACTGCATGGGTGCGTTGCTTTGTAGCAGGAGGAAGATAGAGTAGTGTTTGTTTATGCAGGCGTTCAAAAGAAAAATGTGTGCAGAATGGAATACAGAGTGGAGCGGAATGATTCAGAACTCGTCGAAATTTATTGCAAAATAAACTATGTGATCAGAGCCGACATTCGAAAATCGTTGGTTAACAATTACGGACAATGTGAGTAAAACTCACCAACTCTCCTCAATTTATATTTTTATATAAATTGTACTTTATTTTTTGACTGCTGTATATTGATTGTTAAACTGGACTGTTAAATAGAATTGATTGAAAACGTAGATCTAGTTATAGATAAATATTGACAATCAATATTTGATTCTGTATCAGTATATTTCATGTTGCGATGAAATTGATGTATATTATACTGTGTAACATCTGTGGATGCAGGGAGACAGGTTGGAGGAATCCAACTGGATTCCTCAACAATTATTTTACTGTTTTCATATATTGTGATATATGTTGTGATTTATAATCTGTTATTGATTATGGATGTTAGAACGATATTGATCATCGTTGTTTGATATTTTAAATATCATAAGAAACCCTGGGATGTAAAAAGAAATATTTCAATGTATATTGAAATAAAGGAAATTATTTATAAAACGAACACGGTTTTATGAATAGGAAATTATTTATAAAACAAACACGGTTTTATAAAAGGAATTTTTTTATAAAACGAATAGAGTTTTATAAAAGGGAAAAATGTTGATAAAACAAATAGAATAGGAAAAAGGAATATTTCAATGTATATTGAAATAAAGGAGTTTTATAAAATCAACCGATTTTATAAAAGAAAATAATTTGAAATTAAAGCATTTATAAAATCATAGGATTTTATAAAAGGGAATATTTATTTAGAGAATAAATAGAATTAAAAAGGGAATATTTATTTAGAAAATAAATAGAAGTTATAAATAGGAAATATTTGTACGGTAAATAGAAGTTATAAATAGGAGATATTTGTAACGGAAAATAAACGTTATGAAAAGGAAATTGACGAGATATAAAAGAGATAATCGAATAGAGTTAAATCAAATTTAGTATTCGAAGGAGCTAATCGAATTTAGTTATTTGAAAAGAATTAATTGAATATTAGTTATTCAATTAGAGGTAATCAAATAAAGTTAATCGATTAGAGATAATCAAATAAAAGTTAATCGAATTAATCGAAGTAAGTTAATCGACTATTAGTTAGTCGAATATTGGTTAAGCAAATAAGTGTAAATCGACTATTAGTTAGTCGAAGATTAGTTAATCGAATGTGAGTTAAACAAATAGGATTAATCGAATTAGAGTTAATCTAATCAGGGTTAATTGAATATCAGTTATTCAATTAGAGTCAATCGAATATAGTTATTCGAAATAGAGTTAAAACAGACATAGTTAATTAAGATAAGTAGCCATTTAGCATGAATGCTAGCGTAATTCGCAAGGCTGTAGATAGCCTACGGCGGTCGGATGTTTCCTGAGGGAATCAGGCGTAACCATTGTGATCGCTGCGATCTAGAGTCAAGCGAATGGAGTTAATCGAATATTAGTTATTCGAATTAGAGTTGATCAAATTATGTTAATCGGATATTAGTTATTCAAAGGAAATAATCAAATAGAGTTAATCGATTAGAGTAAATCAAATAGAGTTAATCGATTAGAGTCAAAACAGACATTGTTATTAAGGATGAAGTCAAATCGAATATTAGTTATTCGGAATAGAGTTAATTCAGTAGAGTTAATCAAATAAGAGTTAAGCAGTTAGAGTAAAGCAAATAGAGTTATTCGAATATTAGTTATTCGAATAAGAGTCAAATAAAAAAAAAGAGTTAATCGAATAGAGATTTCTCGAAAGGGAGTTATACGGCGAATTCGATTTTTATCAAATTCGGGGAAAGTATTATTTACTTTCCGGTTTTTAAATCAGGATTTATTTAATTATAAATAAATTAGTTGTTGGATAAATTAATCAAAGTAAGAAATAAATGTTTAGGCTTATACGTTAGATATTTCAGAAGTAGAATTTATAACGTTAGGGTTATAATAAATGTTTTTCATAAAGAAGTGGATTCGTAATCTGAATCCGAGTATTTTCGTAAGCAAATGATTGTAGAAATTGAAGCGATAAGCTTTATCTATTGCAAGGTTAAGAACGTTGTTCAGTTAAGGTCTGAGAGGTAATTATACCCCAACTTGATTGACTTCGAAATTGACTAAGGAATAGTTGAAGTTCGATAACAAAGGATGACTAGTAATGCAGTTAAGTAATAAATGAATTATGGATTTAGTAGTCGTAACGATGTTTCATACAGCGTTAGTTGAAATCCATATAAATGAGTTTCGGAAATGTTTTCCAAATATAAATCAAAGATGTTTTCTAAGTGTAGAAATAAGGAAATATGAATATATATATATATTCGTTGATTGGATCGATAATTCCATTTGGAATTAAGATCGTTATTTGTACACCGACATGTTTTCATTTGATAGTTAAATCACAGACTATCGAAGTTTTGACCATTTCACGTTTTTAATATGGAGAGACCGGTTGGATTATTATCCGAAGAATCACTCCGTATTGATATAAGCGTTGTGATCAAATACGATGAAGATAACTGAAGACGGTGTTGTGCAAGGGCTATTCTGTTTACAGAATAGTGCCTTCGGTTTCGTTCAGTCCCAGAACGAACGTATATGGACGAATGTCTGACAGGGTATTTCCAATGATCGAATGGGTTGGCCTGTACAAATATATATGGTGGCAACGGATTTATTCCCTTAGCATAACATCCAGAATATTTGTATAAACCAACTAATGATTAACGGATCTGATAATGTGGCATTCAAAGTAAGCGTGTTATAAATGAATGGAAAGTAAGCGTAGCTTCTAGCCTCACATCCGGTAAATGACAAAAATCGGGCAGGCAGCATGGCTAAGTCGGTCGCACCGAAGTAGGGTGTATAATCACCTATCTAGAGAATATTCATTTGTTTCTTAAATCTATCAATGCTGTCCCATATATATATATACGGGAACGGTTGCTGATCCCAACCGTTGGTGATGTACATTCGATACACTCAAGCGAATGAGTGGTCGGTCATGTGTGGCTGAGTTACAAGATGTTCTTGTTGAACTCCTGTGTATCGTTCCTAGAGTACACTGATCGGAAGGTGGTTCCATACCTGGTCATAGTTGGAAACCCAATCATCCAATACGCACCTGCGGTTTTGATTGTATACTATATATGTAGAACGTGAGATGCAAGCGTTTCTGCTAGATTGATATCTAATTGTATTTAGACGTTATTATAATATCAGAATGATATTGCTTTTCAAAGATGTTTGGATTCTCATAAGGGAAAAACCCGTTCCGTATTCACGGCGTGGTCTTATGAGATATCATATACCTGTTTTAAATGATTTGAGTTTACTCACACCAGTCCATGACTGACCCAGAGTTTATTTTGTTTTGTTTTCCCTAAACTCTTGGGTGCCTAAATTTATACGGGCAGTCAAGTAGTCAAGATTTACAGGTATACTTGGAGAGCTTGGAGCAGGAGGCTTCAGCAGTCGGTAGCTATTATTTATTCCACTGTGTTGTATGTGTTGTACTCTGACAAATGTTATTGTACACATAACTGTTATATTTCAAAGTTATGTTATCTATTATATGTTATTCGTTCCGCTGCAAGATTCGTGTTACTCTGATGTTGTCTTCTTCTTCTTCTATTCTAAGTTTCTACCTTATCTATTCTCACCCTCTCTCTTCTTTCTATTAGTTTCTTGAATTTCCAGTGTAATTTGGGGTTGGACTTGTGTTATTTAGTCAGCTCAAATTGGACCGGATTTTCGGGTCACTACACTGGTCAGCGGTGATTTCCCGGCCAAATATTCCCTGAACTCAATGCCCTTATCGACTCCATCTATTAGTGCCATCAGGATGGTTTGCTCATGCAGATCACTTACCTCTGTAACTGCCAAATTGAATTGATCCAAATACGATTTTAGGGTTTCCCCTGGAGCTTGTTTGATTGTAGACAACTCAATGACACTTTTAGACTTCCGGGCGTAGAGTCGGAACTGGTTCATAAAACTCTCACTTAATTTTTGAAAACTAGAAATTGACCGAGGGGGAAGTCGGGTAAACCACATCAATGCGACGTCTTCAGGATATATTGGAGAAGTTTTTCATTTTATAGCATCAGGAGTTGTTGCAGCATTCATGTACCATGAATACCTCATTAAATGCTGCCTTGGGTCGGTTCTTCCTCCATATCGATCAATATTGGGTAGATTAAATCGTCTAGGGAACTAAAAATCTAGGATATCGTCAGTAAATGGGGTATGGCTAAGCTCAATGCCCCAATCTTCGTTGGTGTAACCACTACTGTCAGCCATAATTTGGCGTACCATTTCTTCCACCTTAGCATTGGTTAGCGTTGGCTCGAGGTCTGCACTTTTGGTTCTCCTAATATATCGAGTCCTTATATCAGGTAATGTTCTTCAATCCCTGGTAGCTGTCGTATTTCCTTGCCTTCTACGGTCCCAGTAACGACCCAAGAATTTTCGACCCCGAAAATCGGCATAAAATTACCATGTCAACTTTTCAAGTATCGAAAACACTGGATTGTTATGAAAAAGAAAATAAAGGGCGAGAATAGAAAGAGAAATATTAGAATAGTAGAAAGAAGAAGAACCACACATCAGAATCTCACAACGGAACGAATAAAATATAATATCAGATCTCTTTATACAAAAGAACTGTATATACATACCAATCATCAAAGTACAACAAATATCAGTCACAGCGGAAAAATATCTGTATATAACTAGCGGTGAGGCCACCTGCTTCTAGCTCCTGAAACTCCAAGCGAACCCTAACCTGGAACATACTCGGTCTGACCCGAGCACATTTGAAGCAAATCAAAATACACCGGGTCAATCTGGAATACTATCAGTGATAAATTCACAGAACACACACTTGTTTAACTTTGGAAAATTCTTTCTGAAATCAAAGGATAATAGTAAGACCAGCCCACACATAAACACGGACGGTTTTTACCTTACTATAACCCAAAACGTTTTTGAAATCATAATTTATTCTGATATTATCATAGTGTCTAAATACAAGTATTTTAGAATCTAGCGGAACGCTTGCTTCTCACGCTCCACATATATAGTATACAAACCAAAACCACAGTCACTTATTGGATATTGGATTCCAACCTTGACAAGGTATGGGACCACCTTCCAAACATGTATCTATAGAGGCGAATACACTGGGTTCAACAAGAACATCTTGCAACCTGGCCCTCACATGACCGACCACTCATTTCGCTTGAGTGTATCGAATGTATATCACCGACGGTTAGGATTAGTAACCGCCTCCCGAAAAGGGACATCATCGAGATATAGATTAAAGAAGCAAATGGAATTTCTCTAGATAGGTGATCATACACCCTAACGGGAGCGACCCACATAGCCATGCTGCCTGTCCGATTTTTGTCATTTCCAGGTTGTTGAGGCTTGAGGCCAGAACTTAACTTTAAAACATCTGGTCATCATTCACTTTGAATGCCACATCATCAGATCCGCCAGATCACACTTGTTTGACGTCCATAAAAATACTCTAGTTTATCTGGCTAGAGAATAACCATTTCTCCGCCATTAAATATGGTACATTTGGAGAAATCAACGCATGTAATTCCTTTGGAAATACTTTGTCAAACATCCGTCCATACAAGTCATCCAGGAACAGGATGAACCGAAGGTACTCTCCTACTGCATCTCATATAGGAATCACCCCACGGATCAGTAGCGAGTAGTCCTTGCAAATCCGTAGATTTCAACCATGACAGAATCACAAATCAAAATAACTATGGTTGCAAGCCAGAGAAATTCGACAAGTAGTCCTTCCGCTTATGAAGATCCACGGTCTTCACTTGCTCCGTCTTAAATCGACGTCTTCACGTATTTGCTGGTCGGAATGGTTTTCGAATATAAATTCGATCCCGGTCTTCCCGTACCAACAATCGTATTGGTCAGGTTTGATAGTCGATGATTTAACTATCAAATAACAATAGTGTGAATACATGAGCTTTTGCTAATTCAGTACTTTACATAACTTGACCTCTTTAACTCAACTGGACTAACTTGACTTGATTACTCCTATTGATTAACTAATATTCGACTTGATTACTCCTATCGATTAACTAATATTCGACTTAACTCCATTCGCTTGACTCTAGATCGCATCAATCGCAATGGTTACACCTGATTCCCTCAGGAAACATCCGACCGCCATAGGCTATTTGGAGCCCTGCGAATTATGCTAGCAGTCGTACGTAGTGGCAACTCTTACTGAATAACTATGTTTGGCTAACTCTACCTCAAATACTATATTTGATCAACTCTAATTGAATAACAAATATTCAATATAATTTGAAATCAATATTCTTATTTCTTTTGAAACTAATATTGCTATATTATTTATTTCTCAAAGCCTTGCATTAGAGTTTGATATTCCTCGTATAGGGTAAACCTAATCTCAACACTTTCCACTTATCCCAAACTAATACCATTCCTCGATAATAGTGAAGCTAACCAAGTTGGGGTATTTTAGTTACCTCTCAGACCTTGATCGACCCGTTCTTCCCTTAGAATAATATTAGTTTAACCACTAACAATAAAATCTCATTTCCCTTTTTTGGTTTCAAAACTGGTTTTAAAACCATCGCTTATATTTGAAATCCTCGTTTAATCATCTCTTTACTTAACTTGTTTGATTAAGTAAATATCCATAAAACACCACCTTTATTTACTGATTCCATTCACCATCCTCATCTGAAACTTGGATTATAAGCCTCTTTATAAACTTTTACCACTCCCTTGGTCGAACCATAATGCCACTTAAGTCATTTCTTAATTGGATTCCTATTTAAAAGTCATTTATGTAATTAACTATATAAGAACAATTAACTTCGCTGTTTATCAAAAAATATGATAATTATCACTTTTAAAAGCTGATTAAACAATACTTTACTTATTTAACCCTAACCAATTTAATAATTATTTTGAGGTTTAGTTAATCGAAGATTAACTACAAATTTACACTATACAATTCAAGAATTTCCTTAATTATGGTTAATCAAAGATCAACTAATAATTTACACTATTCGTTAAATTTTACTAATATACAGTTAAATCAAATGAATTCCATTCTTGATTTCAATCAAACACGGTTGATTTTTCCAACCATACATATTAGTTAACTATTTACTGAATTTCCTGGTCATTTCCCTTTTTAAATTAATTAACTAACTTAATTAATTTAACTTCACTATTTAATGGTTAAAAACAATTATCTAATTTTACCAACCCGTAGTTAAATACTTCGGTTCTTCTGCTTTTAAGTTGCATAAACCCTTTAAATAATTTCTCTTATAAACTCGATTTAATAAATTTATTCTTAAATTTCCAATTTAAATCCTTGTATAAAATAACTAAAACTTTAATCCAGTTATAAAATAATTTATAACTTTAAAACAGCGTCAATCCAACTGACGGTAGATGTAATGACCCGCATTTTTAGAGATGGAATAATTAATTAATTTAATTATTAAATATCGTTATAGCGATATCGAGAACCATAATTAAATAATATTGAATATTTAATTAATATTTATAATGAATAATAAATTATAAATATCGAAATAGTCAGAAATAGTAGAATTCACAATAGAGTGTGAATTGAATAGCATACGAGATGTGGTTGAGTTTCGATTCGAAATATAATAACGAATATATTGAATCAACGACAGTTGAACGTATAGTTTATAATATATTTATAAACGAGCTCGAAATGGCGCTGCAGTTCGTAAATTGGCGATTCGAACTTCAACTGAATGTACATAATTCGTTTTAAGCCGGATTTCTGTGAAACAAGAAACGCGTGGAGCTGGTGGAGTATATCTTTCTAGTGGAAGAGAAAAATCGGGATTTCGTCGTGTAGATTTTGATTTACGTCCAAATCAAATTTCAGAAAAAGTCGCTGTGGAATTCCTTTATAATTCGTAATGCTTTATATACGTTATTAAATGGATTTTTCAACATAAATTGAATATCGAATCAATATGGACTCGGAATAGCAAGTATATAAATATATTGGAGCTGTATGATATTCCTCGGTGAATATATACGAGAATATATATTTATATATATTTAATTTAATAATATTTTAAATATATTTATATATATTTAAATGGGCCATCCAGAGCTTCAAAAATACGCTGTGTGAGCATACGGGGTCGGAATTCGACGAAACCAGTTTCGTTGGGACCGTAATGTCAAACTCTAGCAGCATGTCAGTTTTTGTGATTTTTGGATATCGTGTATGGTCGTAGTGATTTTTAAGGACCGAAGACAAGGAGAAAAACGAGAAAATAAAATACGAAAATCAAATTCGAAATATCCCCTTTATTTTTCTATGATCCAGCACAGGCCACTGGGGCCTTCGGTCTCAACCACAAACAAAACCAACCCAAAATAGGGAATAAAACCCGTCAAGAACAGACCACAGAAGCGAAATGGATATAGGAAAGAGAATATACCAAGAAGATGCCATTTTAAAAATATCTAAAATATCTAAGTCCTCAAGCCTATAAATACACTTCATTTACAATCCTTTAAGACCTAATACTTCACCTACAGCAAACAAGAAAATCAAGCCGCCACATCTCCAATCCTTCATACAATTAAATCGCCCTCTTTAAACAATGAAATCGGAAGATCTTCGATCTGTTGGAATCACACAAGCGGGAGCTACATAGTGGTGTGCTTCATTACAAGTGCGACGCATGTTTTTTGAGGTCGACGGTGTACAGTGAAGCTAGGGCTTCAGCTGGAGGTCGAGACGAGGGGTTTTGGTCAAAAGCAAGGTGGCAGGCGGACTCGGGGAGGCCAGACTCATAAGTAGGTGGCATCAGAAGGGACTCCGGTCGACTGGAGTTGCAAGCGACGGAGGGTAGATGTCGATTTAGGGTTCTGGACTTAAGGCGCGGACTGAGTGACAGTGGGATGAGGAGAGAGAGCTCGGGGCGGGGAGTTCTCTGGTGGTATTGACGCCGGAGTCTGATGGCCAGAGGAGGGAGCGTCGTCGGTCAAACATGGGTCAACGACGGGGATTGATTTCCTGAGGAGCGGGTTTTCCAAATGGGGGAGGAAGAAGTGAATCGTGGGTTTTTCTAAAGTGATGATGGGCCTGAACGGGAATTGATGGGCCAGGGTTGAAAAGGTAAAGCCCGATTTAAATTACTTAAGTATTTTTAATTTAAATTATATGCAAAACTTCAGAATGCGATAACTTACTCATACGACACCGGTTTTCAGCGAAACAAGATCCGACAGGATCGTATGGACGGGAGCAACACAATGGGACTGACCGCAAGTCCATCGGAGCTCGTTACAATTTATAGCAAAATAAATTGTTCGACTGAATCAATGAACGCAAACCGATATTTATCGGTTAACGCGCAAATGTGAGTAAATCTCACTAACTCTGAACGGTTTATATTTTCGTGTTGTATTTTTAGAACTGTTAAATATGGACTGATTGATTGTGTGTTGACTGTTTGATTGAACTGCTAGTCAGTTAGTTAAATTTCTATATTGATTCTGTTAACAGAATATATCATATAGAACTGAAAGTGATGTTATCTATACGGTCTAACATCTATGATGCAGGGAAACAGGCTGGAGGAATCCGACTGGATTCCTCAACAGTTATTTTATTGTTTTTCATATATTTTGATATATGATGTGAATTATAACCTGTTGTTGATTGTGTGTGTATGGACGATATTGAACATCGTGATTTGATATGATTGAATACCATGACATACCGGAATGTAGATAAAGGAGATTTTTCAAAGTGATATTGAATAAGAGATATTTAAAAATTTGAATATTTTTAAATAAGGAATATTTATAAATTGGGATATTTATAAATAGGAGTTATTTTGAAAAAGAAAATAATTTCAAAACATTTTCTTTTGAATGGAAAGGCCTGTGTGGCGGGTTTGGGGATTTTCCCGATGCTCCCGTTACAAAGGAGGTTATGGCGAATTTTCCCAGAAATTTAAGGAGTTAGAATATTTTAAAGAATAAATGTGGAAATGAAATATAAAGGAGTTATATTTGAAATGAAATATAAAGGAGATACATTTGAAAGGAAATATAATTGAAGTAAATATAAAGGAATTATTTATTTAGGGAATAAATAAAGAGATTAAAGGAGATATTTATTTGTTAAATAAATAAGATTAGATGATGAATTATTTATTTAAGATAAATAAATAAGGAATTTAAATGGATTATTTAATTTGTAAATAAATTAGATATTATAAATGGATTATTTATTTAGGAAATAAATAGAATTATAAAGGAGACTTTATTTAGAAAAATAAATAGAGATAAAAAGGAAACATTTTAAAAAGGGAAATCATTTTTAAAGGGTAGAACCGTTATTTAAAAGTAAATCTTTTCCAATGAATAAAACGTTGTTAAAAAGGAAATCTTTATAAAGTGAAGTTAGTTAATCGAATATAGACATTCGAAAGGAGAAATCGAATATGGTATTCGAAGTTAGTTAATCGAATATAGACATTCGAAAAGAGAAATCGAATATGGTATTCGAAGTAGTTAATCGAATATAGACATTCGAAAAGAGAAATCGAATATGGTATTCGAAGTAGTTAATCGAGTATAGACATTCGAAAGGAGAAATCGAATATGGTATTCGAAGTTAGTTAATCGAATATGTTATTCGAAAGGGGTTAGTTTGTCGAGTTAGCCAAATAGAGTTAACCAGTTAGAGTTAATCAGTTAGAGTTAATCAGTTAGAATTAACCAGTTGGAGTTAATTAGTTAGAGTTAATCGATTAGAGTTAACACGAACTAGAATTAATCAAATATAGTTATTTGAGACAGAGTTAGTCAAACGTAGTATTCAGGGTAAGTTGCCATCTTGTATGACTGCTAGCGTAATTCGCAGGGCTGCAGATAGCCTAAGGCGGTCGGATGTTTCCTGAGGGAATCAGGCGTAACCATTGTGATCGCTGCGATCTAGAGTCAAGCGAATGGAGTTAAATAGAGTTAGTCGAATATAGTTTATTCGAATAGAGTTGAATAGAGTTAATCGAATAGTAGTTATTCGAATAGAGTTAAATGGAGTTAAATCGAATATTAGTTATTCGATATGAGTAATCAAGTTAAGATAATCAAGTTAAGATAATCGAGTTAAGTTAGCAAGTTAAGTTATCAAGTCAAGATGATCGAGTAAAGTAAATAAGTTCAGTTCGTCGAGTTAAATTAATCGATGTTAGTTTCATCGAAAGGAATTAATCGATGTTAGTTTCATCGAAAGGAGTTATCGATGTTAGTTTCATCGAAAGGAATTAATCGATGTTAGTTTCATCGAAAGGAGTTATCGATGTTAGTTTCATCGAAAGAAATTAATCGATGTTAGTTTCATCGAAAGGAGTTATCGATGTTAGTTTCATCGAAAGAAATTAATCGATGTTAGTTTCATCGAAAGGAGTTATCGATGTTAGTTTCATCGAAAGGAATTAATCGATGTTAGTTTCATCGAAAGGAGTTATCGATGTTAGTTTCATCGAAAGAAGTTATCGATGTTAGTTTCATCGAAGGGAGTTATCGATTATAGTTTAATCGAAGTGAGATTTTCAAATATGAGATATTTGAAAAGGGAAGAGTTATCGAATACTAGTTATTCGAAGAGAGAGATTATCGAATATCGTTTATTCGAGAAGGAGTTAATCGAATATAGGTTATTCGAAGAAGAGTTAATCAAATAGAGATTTCTCGAAGAGAGTTAATCGGCAAATTCGATTATATCGAATTCGGGAAAGTACTTATACTTTCCAGTGTCTAAATAGAGATTTATTTATTTATAAATAAATAAGTGTTAGGTTAATTATTCATTAATAGGAATAGAAGTTATAATTAAAGTTAGATAATTCGAAAGTAGGGATTATAACGTTATCGTTATAACCAATGTTTTAAATATAGAAGTGGATCAGTAAAATTGAATCCGAGAAAGGCGTAAAGAAGTTGTTAAAGATTTAAAGGATAAACTTTGACCATTTCGAAGTTATAACGTTGTTCAGTTAAGGTCTGAGAGGTAATTAAACCCCAACTTGAGTGACTTCCTTCTTAACTAAGAAATGGTAAGGTTTGATCGTAAAGGAGTTTTGGAAATGTTTTCCAAACGAGAATCAGAAATGTTTTCTGATAAAAGAAAATAAGAATTTAGAATATAGGGAAACAGGAGATAAGTAAATAAATGAACTAAAGAGATTTATGTTAAATGATGTTTGTTTGATATAATTTCCATTTGGAAATAATATCGTTGTTTGCACACTTGTTTTTCTTTGATAGTTAACTCACCGACTATCGAAGTTTTGACCATTTTAACGTTGTTAATATGGAGAGACCGGTTGGATTATTATCCAAAGAACCACTCTGTGTTGGCATAAGCGTCGCGAATCATATATGCCAAAGATAATTGAAGACGGAGTAAAATGCAAGGGCTATCCTGTTTACAGAATAGTGCCTTCGGTTTGTCCAGTCCCAGGACAACTTGTATGGACGACGGTCTGACAGAGTATATCCAGTGGATCGCGTAAGTTGATCTGTTCAAACGTATTCACGTTTGGTGGCGGAGGAATTCGTTTCTCTTAGCTGTATACCCGTGTTATTTTTGGATAAGTCAATTTGTGATTTGGCGGGTATGACGATGTGACATTTCTAAGTGAATGAAGATGGATGTCTGACATAGTATTTCCAGACGGTCACGTACATTGATTTCTTCAACCGTACCAAGAGTGGAAGCGGAGAAGGAAACTTCTTTTAGCTGACACGTAATGTATGGTTGTAGACATCAATTAGTGATTTTCGATGGATTTGACAATGTAGCATTCGAAGTGAATCTGATGAAATGATAAAGCGTAGCTTCTAGCCTCATCAACCGGTAAATGACAGAAATCGGGCAGGCAGCATGGCTAAGTCGGTCGCACCGAAGTAGGGTGTATAATCACCTATCTAGTGAATATTCATTTGTTTCTTAAATCTATCAAATGCTGTCCCATATATATATACGGGAACGGTTGCTGATCCCAACCGTTGGTGATGTACATTCGATACACTCAAGCGAAATGAGTGGTCGGTCATGTGTGGCTGAGTTGCAAGATGTTCTTGTTGAACTCCAGTGTATCGTTCCTAGAGTACACTGATCGGAAGGTGATTCCATACCTTGTCATAGTTGGAAACCCAATCATCCAATACGTGCTTGCGATTTTGATTGTATACTATATATGTAGAACGTGAGATGCAAGCGTTTCTACTAGACTGATATTTATTTGTACTTAGACATTATTATAATATCAGAATGATATTGCTTTGCAAAGATGTTTGGATTCTCATAAGGGAAAAACCCGTTCCGTATTCACGGCGTGGTCTTATGAGATATCATATACCTGTTTAAATGATTTGAGTTTTATTCACACCAGTCCCATGACTGACCCGGAGTTTACTTTGTTGTTTTCCCTAAACTCTTGGGTGCCTAAATTTGTACGGGCAGTCAAGTAGTCGGGTTTTACAGATATACTGGAAAAGCTTGGAGCAGGAGGCTTCAAGATCATATAGCTATAGTTATATTCCGCTGTGTTGTAAGTGATGTACTCTGATAAGTGCTATTGTATACATAACTGTTATATTTCAAAGTTATGTTATCTATTATATGTTATTCGTTCCGCTGTGAGGTTCGTATTACTCTGATGTTATGTTCTTCTTCTTCTTCTATTCTAAGTTTCTATCTTATCTATCCTCACCCTCTGACTTCTTTCTATTAGTATCTTGAATTTCCTGTGCGATTTGGGTTGGACTTGTGTTATTTAGTCAGCTCAAATTCCCCCGGATTTTCGGGTCACTACAGTAGACCGATGTTTAAACCATATATCTTAGGCCATTCAACCAATTACTCAGTCGACACCGTCGTTTGATTTTAACCACCACAACGATGAATATATATATTCAAGCATCAATATTTGAACAAGTTTTGGTGTCAGACAGGGTGACCAATTCATACCCAATAAACAAAAATACAGTTTATTTGAGGAATCCAGTCGGATCCCTCCAACCTGTCCTTCTCTGCATCACAGATATCAGTTTGATAAAAATATATGAACAAATTAATTGATGAAATATAAATAACCGCAGCCAATCAACAACAAACAACCAATTTGCATCCATCGCATCCAATCAACCAATTCGTACTGTAAATTGTGATTTATATTTTTCTATGAATCTACCACATCACAGGATTCCAGAAGGTGTGAGAATTAACTCATCAGTTCATTTCTGTTGACGGTGGACGCGTTTGTTGCATTTAATCTAGAACGGACATTCAAAATTAGCTAAATTGTCAACTGCATCAGATTGGATCCTAGTCAGTGCCATCGTCTAGGTCTCGTCCCTGCGATCCCAATGGATCCAGTTTCGCTGAAATCCATTAACAAACGAACGATATACGCTAATTTAAAGTTTGAACACAATAACAATTTATAAACTAATTTAATTATTAATTATAAAAACTAATCCTACCTTAATTAAATAACTAACCGTTATTGGCCCATGATTACTCCACGTCTGCATCAGCTAAAGAGAAAACGCATTTTCTTTGGGTTCCCAATCTCATGCCCGACTTCTTCCCCTTTCTTTGATACATCCCTTCGTCAAACCCAACTCCACCCCAGTCTTCACCTTGCCGGCCATGCTACAGACGACCGGGAACCCACCTGAGACCTTCGCTAGAACCGCTAGTGGGGGCAGCAGCCACGCCTCCACGCTGGACCCCCCCACCTCGCCGTTATCTCGCCGGAAAAGCCATCTCCCCCAATTTTGTTCGTGGCCAAAATCCCGCCACCACAGGTGATTTTAGACCACCGTACCACCTCTAATCGACGTGCCTCCCTCCTGGCCACCCTTTCCCCTCAGACCACGACGTCGACAGTCTCTCCAGCTCCGCCAGTTTGGCCAAATCCGTTCGTTACTTCAAAAACTGTACCCAAGAACATCACCTCAGTTCATCTCTCGATTTCTCCGACCACCATCAGGTGTAGAACTCGAGACCACAGCCATTTGAAAGCCTTATATCTCCTCTCCAAAAACCCCAAGGTCTTGTCCCTCCAAATCAACCCTATCTCTTCAATTTCTGAAAAGAACGAAACTGATTTTCATCGGTTAGAAGACGATTCTGGCCACCACAGTCAACGAAACTCACCCAACTTTTTACAGTAGCTAGATAACACCCCGATCTACCACTTTCGCTTTGGAACCCCCCACAAATTCATCACGGATTGGAAAATATAAATTGATTTGTGTTTGAGGACTTATTTGCAAAATTGATGAAAGGAGATAAAGTCTTGGCTGGAATTTCTGATGTAGGGAGTATATATAGAGTAGAAAAAATATATTTTAAGTTGATGTGACGAGCGACGTTGACTAATGATATTTTATTTCGTGTCTATCACGTTTTCAAATGTCGTTTATTCTCTCCTGCGCTCACATACAAACCCCGTTCGAGATGCGAATAGACGACATAGTATAATTTGATGATACGGTCCTAACGAAACTTGTTTCGTCGAATTCCGAGTTCGTTTGCTCGAATGGCACTCGTTCACGTTCAAATGGTCGATTTTTATTTGTATTTTATTTTGCCACACTCACAAATTAACCCCAATTGACGCGCCACTTGAAATCTAGCAATAATTTACTATTGCGGTCCCAATAAAATTTGTTTCGTCGAAAACTTAGGTCGTTTGAATAAAGTCTCTTTTATAACTGGCCAATTCAAATAAAATAAACCAATTTTAAAATACCTCAATATAATAACATTAAAATATTGAAATCAGCCATACATGATCAGAATATCGTATATTACCCAGATAAAATATCCCGGGTTGAGTTTGAAGCCAAAAATATTTAAAAACCTCTTTATTTAATATAAATAATGATAAAATTGATAAAGGAATTACACAGCGACTTTTTCAAAATTTTATTTGGACATAAAATAAAATCTACAACACGGAAACTCGATTTTTCTCTGCCATTGGAAAGATATCGTCAAACCGGTCCCGACGTTTCTTGTTTCGAGGAAATCCGACTTATTTTGAACTCGGTATGACCAATTGAAGTTCAAAATGCCAAATCGCGAACCGCCGCGCCGCTGCAGCTCGTTATTTAATTAAATTATAAACCATATCGCTCGATCGTCGTTAAATAAACAAAATCGTCGTTGTAAATTTAATATAACCAATCTTTGACCAATTTAAACTGCCCGATCACAATATATGGCAAATTCTATATTTTCCCAAATATTCTGGAAATTAAAATATTATTTTATTATTTATTTAAATAATATATTCCAAATAAAATCGTTAAATTCGATCATTTAAATTCAAAACAATATTTTAAATAATTAAAATAATTAAAATACTCCAAATAAATAGGTAGAAAATACGGGTCGTTACAGTCCCGGTCATTCACATAATGAGTGTGCTGAAGGAGTTGTCATTGAGTAGCGTTAGTAATGTCGGGATCCTTGGGAAGGACATGGGATCCATGCATCGGTAGCAGCATTGGTTCTCTCAAACTAGGATCATTAGGTCCCAAAGCATGGGCTGCGTCTTCGCGAGATCCCAATGATTCAAATGTCAGCTGCTCAATGTTCTTGGGTCTTTCGTATGGCCTCCTTTGTCGTGGATGTCTTTCTTCCAAAGAAGATGAATTGTCTGCAGCAAGATGATGAGTTGGAGAAGTTATCCTTTGCCTACGAAGCTTGCCTATCTGCCTACTCATGTTCTTCATGTTTTCTCGCGTAGCGACACTCTCACGTCTTTGGGCCTCTGGAGCGTCGTTGGTTCTATCCAACATATTGAGCAAGCGTGAGAAATCCATGTGTGAGACGGGTCTAGAGGTAGAGGTCTGATCATTGGTTGTTGTGGCTAGCATTGGTGCATTTGCAATGGCTCGAGTAGAAGTACCAGCCTCAACTACAGCCGGTTCGGATTGGATCATTGTTGCACCATCGGTTCAGTTTAAGGGAGTACTACCAGTAACAACCAGATCCTCGGTCCGGGTCGGATTAGCACCATCGATTCAGATCGGGTCTCCACTTTCGGATCGGTTCGGATCTGATCCGGTCCCCCATGACGTCGTAACTACAACCGCCTATTGATCTTCACTTGCTTCATTTTCCCGATAAGTTTGTGGTTCCTTTTCTTGGAGCCATAAAATTTGAGTCTTTTGAGATCAATGAAACTTCAAAAAAAGTAGAAATGCGGACTAACTTCTTCGGACTCAAGATCCAAACAGTAGAACGATAGTATGAAACACTAAGAATTCAAATTTCTTAGTGAAAGCACCAAAATGTTAGACCAAAAGGTGGTTCTAACACCCAATTAAATGATAATTCTAAGAGAAATATAAAATAAAAGGAACATGAACACAAGATTTATAGTGGTTCGACGTTAAAAAGCCTACGGCCACTCTACACTTCCTTGATTGATGAACTGATTACAAATACAGTAATAAAAGCCACTCAATCTCACTAGTACAATCAAAATCACTCTAAATTTGTAGAATTATACTCAAGGAGTTTGGGTACAATCTAAATTAAACAAAGGAATATAGTTGGTGATGATGCTTGAGTGGATAAACAGCCAAAAATATCCCTCCAAATGAAGTGTTATGGTGTATTTATAGGCATGGGGCATGGCTGGGTTCCCTGTGGGCCCCATCTCGTAAATCTCGGGTTCGGGTGCTCTACGATGAAGGAAACACATCAGCAATGTGGGAAAGTGGGTGATAACTCCTCCGGATTTGTAGGAACGTGGTATGTAACTATTCACGAGTCGCAGTCGTTGGATCAGATCGGCAGAAGGAAGCTCCGAACCAAACCGTCGCTTCACCAGATCTGATTTGACCCTATTATGTTCCCCAATCCAACCAGCTACCTGTAATTTGTTGCAAAGAATATGGTGACCGATCCGACTCTATTTCCTGTCTAATACCCAATCTGATGATTTCCTCTTCTTGATGGTCTATGTTCTTCACCCTTAAGTGTATCCAACATCTAATCACTATGCTATGATAGCCTAGTTACAAAGCAGGCTAACATTACTATTCTTATTTATTTATTTATTTGCTGCCTTCTATATATACATGTATTTGTACACCAGACCCCTCACATTAAGTTGACCACTTGTGGATGCTGGATTTGTCGGTCGGTTTCGGGGAGACTTCTACCACAAGTTGAACTTCACCTCATGTCTTAGTAAATTTATATTTGCGCATTAGACCTCTTACATTAAGCTGTCCACTTGTGGATGCTGGATTCATCAGGTGGTTCTGGGCAAACTTCGACCACAAGTTGAACTTAACCTCGTGTCTTAATGCAGTTATAATTCAAATTTCCTAATTGGGGTTTACAACATTAATCCTGGATAATTTAGGAATTGTAACCATTACTTTATTAAATTCACCTTTCCCCAATCAACGCCGGTTACAGTTGTTATTTATTATTTGTGGCCCTATTTATAACAATAAGTTTTATTAATTGCTACAATGGTCACCATAATACGTCCATTTAATATGGATTACATTCATGTGTAATACTGTCCAAACATTCAAACATCCATTTTTGTACATATATTTCGTTGTTTACGTAGATTCGGACGGATGATAAATATACATTTTTATTTATATTTTTGTGCGGTCAATGTAGTTATCTTGCTTTATTATTATTATTATTATTATTATTATTTATTTTAGTATTTTGGTTTAATCATTAACCAAACATTCCTTTTTGTATTCACTCTTGCCATAATGTTTCAAATCTTACAAAAAGACCATTACCTATAGTTATTGCAATTTATGCTTGATTATTGGAATTGGCATATTTTCAAATCACAAGAAATATATGTTTATGTATATTTTGGAATGGTTGATGCAAACTTTGCACAAATTTGTATATTTATATTTATACGTACATTTGCAAGACTTTTCCCTTTTTCAATCTTTTTGTCATATATCTTACGAATTCAAAATAATGTCATTCTGTTCAAAAAGAGGAAAACGACGGTAATGACTCAGATTTTTCAATCATTTGAATTCGAATATTTAAATTAGTTTTAAATATTTTATTAGAAATATTGATGGATTTTAATATTGAATTCGTTAATTAAACGACGATTGAACGTTCTAATTTATATTCAATATAAATGAACTCGAAAAGACGCGGTAGTTCGTAATATTGGGTTTTGAATTTCAACTGAATATACAAAATCCATTCTAAGTCGAAATTCTGTGAAACAAGAAACATTTGAATCTATTTGATTATAATTTTCCAATGGAAGAAAAAATCGACATTTTTTCTTATATATTGGAAGTTATGCCCAAATCAAATTTTTAAATAGTTGAAATCGTTTATAAATTATAAACGTTTATTTATAATTAAAAGGGAAATTTAATAGAATTTCGATATCGTTCGACTAAAAAATATTAATATTGAGTTTTAATTTCGTATTGGATTATATTTGGAGTTGTATATTATTTTAATCGGATATATATATGATAATAATTTATTATTATTAAATTTAATTATTTTGGAATTTATTTATATTTTTAACGCTATTATATAGCCTGTAGAAATAATTATTTTCTAAAAGACTTCCATTTCGACGAAACGAGTTCTGTTGGAATACCTATAACTAATTATTGCTAGGTTTTCAGTATGGAGCCTAACGTAGTTATTTTGTCTATAAACAAAATCTAAAAGTGAACCGATGGATAAATTGGGATCTAAATAGCACCGTTTTTGCAAACGGAGAACGTTTTCAACGAAATTAGTTTCATTAGGACCGTAACATCAAATTATACCATGGCGTCCATTTTAGTAAATTTTGGAGATTGGTATATCAGTGCGAATTTAACGGTCCACTTAAAAAAATGTTAGCCGTGTAAAATTTTATATAACCCTAAATAAAACCTACCTTGTTCCAACCTAAAAATGTGCTGTGTGCTCTGTGCGTTTTTTTCCTACCGAAGTCTTTACCCAAGCCCGACGTGAACAATACATGCATCCTGTAGCATGAAATCACACAGTAGATTAAAATATCACACTGCTACCCTACTGATTTAAACCTGCGCGTACACAGACCTAGCATACTCTAAATGCAGTAGGCATTGAAAATGAAACTTACCTATCCTCGCAAACCTACCCCTACAGTATATGAAATGTAGTTTGCTTCCCTCCCCCCCCCCCCCCCCCCAGAAGATAACCCACGTACCGCTCTATTCATATGTATACTCAGACCTACTAAAGAAAATCCCATCACAACGCCATTGGGAATAATAACATGGCAGACCTATGAAAACATAGCCTGGAAGGGGAGAAGCACCATCACGTAGGTCTAACGGATGTGAAAACACATCACGGAGCTAGGAAAAGCCTCATGTGCAACTATATACTAAAAATGGAAGAAACATCTCTGCTTTGACAATACACAGCAGATACAGTACCCAAGCCACCATAACTTTGAAATGAAACATACCGGGCTATAATCTAAATATTAGTCTATATTGTAGGAATCTTGGCAGCCAAGGCTTCATCGGTTATATATACGGGACCTTCATTCGTTGCTGGAAGTAAGTCTCAACGAAAAGAAAAACTAAAACAATATTTTGAAAAATAAATTCGACAAGCATAAACATCTAAAAATCAAAAAAAAAAAAATACGACATCTTGGAAAGGTGCTCTTCACTTATGTATACATTTCGTTGGGTTCGAGATCAATTGTGTTTGCAGGTTTTAACACCTGCACGCCTATGGTTGAGGACATAGCGAGTTGTGATCATCTATGGGAGGAACTAAGGGTATAGATGGATTTGTGGTGCTAAGCAGCACTTGTATGGAAATTCTGGTGGGTTTCAGTGGTGTCGGGTGTCGATGACTGTAGCGTGGTGGGGGTACGTCTGTGTGGACGCGGTGAAGAGAAAGGGTCGGGGATGACGGGGTTAAATATTGGAAGCTCACATAAGCTTGGAGGGAAGCGGTGCAGATTCATTTTTGCATTGAACTAGGGATTTCAAGTGGAGTAGTTGCATGTATTAAGTGGGAATGATGGTCGGTTTGGTCTCCACGTATCGAGCATCAGGATTAAGTTTCGTGGGGAAGAAGGACTGTAACGCGAACGGGTGTGGTGTTTGTGGGCTTTGGGCTATAAGTCCAAAAAAAAGTAATGTTTGGCAGTTTAAGAAAAAGCAATACCTAAAATTTATCAGCTGTCGAGTCAGCCTACTTCAGAACAATGATTGTCGGGTCATCTGCCATAGTGATTTCTTTGTTATTTGTAATATGAGTCTGCCTAAATATCTCGAATGGTGTGGGCACTCTATTTGAAAGTTTAGCTTGTCAGTTGCCAGTCAGTATTTACATGCAAACTAGGTAGTATACATGTGACTTACTTCCCCAGTTGCCAGTCAGTTAACTTCTAATATACTGCTCAATGATTCAAAACACAATTCCCAAAATCAAAATGAAATATTAACGAGCATGCTAGTACCTATTTCGATGAGACTTTATAGTCACAGTGAGAATTTTGTCTTGCAAATTTCGTCATTGATGATTTGGAAGTTGTAGCCTTAATATTTGGGGACGACGGAGCTTGAAAATTAGGTTTAGAAGCAATTTTTTTGAAAAGAAGCTAAAGGTATTGGGTTGCGTCAAAACATGCGTGAGTACTAAGTAGCAACGTATAGATACTAATTATTTTGCTCACCGTTTTGTATCCTCCGTGTATGTTATAAAAGAAGATGGCACAATTTATTTTCTGTAATGTTATAACATTGGGACATATCATTTATTCCAATTAATTACTTTTCTCAAAAGATAGGTCCAATTAGTCATATATTATAATAAGCATGGCTATTGAAAAGCCATAAACTTCTCATTTCAATCAAAATAATCATCTAAAACTTACCTTATAAAAAACGTTTTTTTGACATTGTACGTTAATGCAATGAGTTAATTCTTTAACATAATTGAATACTACATTGAATGAATTGATTAACAATCAAAAATAATATATTACTTTACGTTCTTAAGATGTATAATTGCCACAAACAATCATGTAAACAAATTATGGACTTACTTGAATTGTTGGATGTAAAAGAACAAGTAAAACATCATTGTAAAAATTTGTAACTAATCTATCATCGAATACAATAATATTTTAATG
Organism: Allium sativum; assembly: GCA_030737875.1. Taxonomy (NCBI): domain Eukaryota; kingdom Viridiplantae; phylum Streptophyta; class Magnoliopsida; order Asparagales; family Amaryllidaceae; genus Allium; species Allium sativum. The sequence goes on along the minus strand of CM060909.1, from coordinate 940,734,055 downwards.
TATTTGTCATTATTTTTTTTTCCTTTTTCTCTTTCCTTTTTTTCTATTGTATATACATCCATCAGAAAATCATGACACGTGGATTTGTGATAGATGTTTTTAGTAACTTTTGAAACATAATTATACATTGTTTATAAAAGTCTATCGTAGAAACTTGGCACGAATTTGTATTGGATTTTATACTCGTAATCATTAATACATTTCATATATTTTAAAAGAAAAACAAAATTACAAATCTACGATAAACATATTATAGATTAGTGAGGATTTCTTTTGATATATATTTTAAAAAAATTAACTAGTATATTACATCACAAATCCATGGTAAATCTACATAAAAATTGCTACGGGGTTGTGACTTCTTGTTGCAACAATATTTTACTTAATTTTAATGTAAAATTTATTGACTTTCAACTATAAATGACAAACTCATAGCTGATTTGCGACGGATTTTCCATGTTTTGTGACAAATAGCATTTGATACCACTTTTCCTTTTTTAAGCAAAATTTTAGCTACGATTTCCATATCCGTGACGATCCCATGACTGATTTACCATTGATTTGTAAAAATTCATGTTACGTCACAAAGAATATGTTGGTCAACAAAAAATTATATTAGAAAAAGAACTTAAAAATCCATCTCAAATCCGACACAATTACGCTATGGATTTTTCCGTCACAATAGTTATGTCACTAAAACAGCATTTTCTAGTAGTGATTTGAACACAAACAAATACTATCCATAATATAATCGTGGAATCGTTCAAGTTGGGGCATTTTAATTACCTCTCAGACTTTGAGTCGAAATCATTATCATCGTCAAGATTCGTAGAAGTTCGATATCCAAAATATTCGACAAAACCATAAATTGGTAAATCCGTTTGATTTTCCAAACCTTAGACCATTTTCAAACAACGTTGTTGCTTTGAACCATTCATAAATCAGGGGAATTTAATCCAATTGATCGACTTGGTTTCCTTTTCTTTTAAAACTAAATTTTCTTCTTTACTTACTTAATTAAAAGGTTAATTAAGTTTTAAACCATCCTTCAAAGATAATTTATCCAAATTTAAGTTACTATTTAATTTAACCATTATCCAACCCAATCTGTTAAATTAAACATTTTCAAGTTTTGAACGACGATTTATTAAAACCTCTTATATTAAATTAATTGAAATAAAATAATTTAATAATCAATTCCCATTTAAACCATTTATTAAACAAACCGACTAACTGATTACAATTAATCTTTCCTTTTTAAATTAATTAATAATAATCCACTTAATTGTTTCCTAAAATAATTGATATTCAATTAAAACTTACGTTCATTTCTGAGTTACTTTACGGAAAACGGCTTAGCAATTCCAACTATATATAAAACAGTTCTTATAACATACGACATTCAAGTCGTTAACCCAATTTGCACAAACCAACATATAAACACAATTCAAAATTTTCAAAAGATAAAAAAACTCAACATATATTAACTGATAAAATATGTCAAGCTGATTTAATAACAGAAAAACGTTTATTTCTACTAACAGGGTATTCAAAATAAAATATATAATTAAGGTTAACGTAATTTAAACACAACTCAATTAATCAATCAATCAATTGAACAGTCGATTCTGTATTTACTGCATTTACAGATCATTATTGATCAATAGTTTACGTGTTAATTCAGTTCATGACTAACTTTACGTTTACTTTATTATAACAATTATTATAAATCCAATTATTTACTAAATAAATTAAGTCATTTTATATCGAACTGCTTAAAAATCGATAATTACATTGAGTTACTTACTCACACCGACAATTGACTCAACTACACTTACTCGAACCATAATCTATTCAAATGTATTGGTCTAACTTATATGTATACACACACACACACACACACACATATATATATATATATAGTTATATTCACTTTAGGATTTTATTTAAAACATTTTCCTCTGTATTTATTTATGATGGGCTAAGCTCAAACAAATCAGCCCATACTCATAATATTCACATTTTTATACTTATTTAGATTTTATTATATATATTTTTTAACTTAAATTTAAAGTAAAACCTTCTTCTTCTTCTTTTTATATATTATATTTTTCTATACGGGCCAAGCCCAAGGCCTGGACTCAATAAAATTCCTCACTACCCCTTATAGTTAACGTTCTAGGCAAACAATACTAAAGCCATTCTCATTCCCCTTTCTTCCAGCCAAACAATACACCGTAGCGAAGCAGCAAAAAGAATATCTTTTACTACAACAAGCCACTACATTTAATTCATAATGAATACAAAGTCTGTATCAAAGGATTTATGCCTGCATGTTATATTCTAACCACCGTGGTAAATGAAGGAAACTAAATTTTGTTCTGAACAGTGTATCACTTTGCCTGTTTCGGATGGTTCTCAATTTCTATTTTTATTTAAATTACCTGAGCCTTAGCCCAATGCCTAGTACACTTACGCACATAACTGACATTGCACACAACAACCCCTCATCTCCTAAACTCCTACCTTAAGTCTGTGCATGGTGATTGTAATTTGGGATGAAACATGCTTGTTAACAGACTATGACTACATTTCATACCTAAGTAGCCCAAACATGCTGGGAGCTGACATCAAAACGCAGCTTGTTTATTTTGTTTGCCCAACTGACGTGAACACCAGCATGGAAGTTGATTCCAACTAGCCTTCTTCGCTGCTACTTGTTTGTCAAGCCCACAGTAGTAACACCATTCACCACTCCACTTCACCTTTGGAACTGACGAAATTTTTAAAACTAGGTGACTGAGTATTCAAAATTTCTTGTCTGTTTACACACTTTTGTTTCCTATTAGTAAGGCATTCATGTATTCCATACACAAGTGATAAACAGTATTAGCATAATATAAGTACATACATTCAACAACATCACAAGTGATAAGGTAAATATGAAAAGAAACTACATATGGTTTACTCACATATGTCTCTGTTTTTATGCTTATTCATTATTGGGTTATAAGGTTACTTCAGGTCTTCCTTTTTCTATTGTAATTCTGGGCTTAAGCTGTATTTCGGGTTTTGTTTTGATGTCAGTGTCTAAACAACCTAGGTAAAGTGTTGTTATTATTATTTTTCTCTAGCATAAAAGAGAGCATGAAATCCCAGGTACCATAGTATCAACCAAACTTCATCTGTTCCAACATTATACTAACAACAACCATGTTTTTGTTAATAAGATCCATACATATATGGCTTTTATACCATAACAGTTTATTAATAACAACTGCAGGGAAACAGGGGTAAAAGAATGTTTACTCACCTCTGTTTTCTCTGTCCTTATATTTTTGTTTGTTGTTTATTGGTTTGTTATGCAATTCACTGTCATAGTCTACATATATACTTGGTTAAACCTACTCATTAGCCCAAACATGCATGTATACATTATATCATATAAAATGACTAATGTAAGAAGTTTACTCACCTCTATTTTATTGTCTTTAGCATTTCCAGGTTCCAGTTTTGGACTACTTCTTCTACCATTTTTGTTTCCAGGCTCTAAGGCTTCTATTTGCTGCCATGTTAGTTCTAAGTTCTGGTTGTATTAGTGTATATGTAGCTGGGTATTTATAGCTGAAAACAAGGCTTAAATATGAAGCATGTGCGGTGTTTTTGGGGCAGGGATGGAATGTCCGGGCGGCTACATACATGAATTGAAAGAATGCTGTTTTTGATTGAAATGAAAGGAAATGTTTGGTCATTTACATGATCACATCTTCCTGCTATTGAAGTGCAAGGCCAGCCTATACGAGTACACTATTGTGTACACAACCCATGTACAGAGATGTGTTTTCGAAGCTTATTTGTTGTTAAGTAAAGCAAATAAATTTTTGATGGGAAGGGAATGCTTAGGTTGGTGCATTGGAACTATAAAAGGATGTGTGCATAGACTGTTTCCCAGTGTCATAGCCATGCATATGTGTACTCAATGTGAAGTATTTTTGTTGTACAAATATGTATAGACATGTGCTTATATAGGTATGTTTAAACGTGATTTGAAACAAAGATATACTAGGGTATACTTGCATTTATTGGTTTACATGAATTCACAACTCATGCTAGATTCTTGCCACACAATATGTATGCCCAGGTATAAATGTAGCCTAGTCTTAGTCAAGGATGTCTTGATTTGATAATATATTTTTTGATTTGAACAACCATGTTCTAATGTACTTTATAATAACACTTAGCCTCTAAGGCAATCTAACCTATCAATAGCCATAACTTCTTTCTATATGAAGTAAACAAATTTATTTATGTTCTTTTAATTTACATTAGGTTAAAACTATATTAGAATACAAGGCATAAATTACTTGTTTATGCATTGGTTAAAGAAATTTAAACAAGCTTAAATCAAGATTTCAAATGCAATAAAATATTAAACAACATTTATTTGTTCATATATAAAATAACAGGTTAACCATATTCACATATGCTTTTAAACTAATAAATCTCCTAATTCCTAAAATATTTAGATCCAATATCATTTATCTGAATTTCATTATAGATAAGATCCATAATTTATAGTTTAACAAAATTTGCCAAAAGCCGGGATGTTACATTCCTTCCCTCTTAAAAGAATTTCATCCTCAAAATTTAAAAGTAACGAGGATATTTCAATTATACATATATTCATAGACTTAAACACAAACACGGGTCATCCCCTAATGAACAAGACATCCAAAACACATAGTTTACCTATCCAACATTTCACAACAATCAAAATATTTAATACATCAGCAATTAGCAATTAATCACAATCATTTCTATAACTTGAAATATCTGTTACTATAGTTTAAAAACATTTCTGTTTATTGCCATTCTTCAACATTCATCAATTCCTGACCATAAATCAGTAACAAAATAATTTTTTAAGTATCAACTCCGAAGACCGAAATCAACATCAGATCAATACTCAGAAAATTATTTAACTCAACCAATATCTGGTTAGGTTCCAATTTCTTAACTCCAGTTAAAAGTTCAAATTCCAGAATCCAATTTTCTGATCTTAATTTCAAACAATTCAGAAATCATATATCTTAATTCATCCTAAATTCGAACCTTTGAATTTTCCCAAAACATTTTGTTTTCTCAAACAATTCTCTAATTCATCTTATTCGTATATCTTTTTCTTATACAAATAAATTTTGGTTCAAATATAATTAACCATTTCAATGTTTATAATCTTATTGATTATAATGACAGCCATCGACACATGTATAATAATAATTCCAGAAAATTATTCTTTTATAATAAAATATAATTTTAGGCAAAATTATTTCAGTTACCCATATTAAAACAATACCATGTCGAATTGTTTTGCTCGAGAGTTTAGAAACATCTATCGATATAGTTATACACCCTGCACCGACCAGAATTCATAAATTACTCAACAAACCAATCATCACAATATAAAACAATTTTTTTAAATCAATTAACAAATATGCGCTCATATATATATACACTCAAACTCAATCTGGGATATTACTAATCCCATCTCTATCGAGTTACACCGCAGAGTCAAGGTTACTACTCAACCTTCAGCTCTGATACCAAGTGTAATGACCCGAAAATCCGTACCATTCGAGCTGACTGAATACAACTCACGTCCAACCCAAATTGCACAAAAATACGAATCATTAATAGAAAGAAGTTAGAAAATGAGAAATAGAAAGATAGAAAATTGGAATAGAAGAAATAGATAGAAAATTGAACTGAACAACAACACAGAATCTCACAATCGCAGTGGAACAAAAAATAGTATATAAATAATCAGCTTCGAAATACAAAATGTATGATCACTTACATACATCATCGGAGTACATTACATATACAACATAGTGGAATAAACTCTATACGTCTAACGCTAAAGCCTCCTGCTCCAAGCTCCTTTAGAAAAATCTGCAAAATCTTGAACTATTGGACTGCCCGTAAAAATTTGGGCACCCAAGAGTTTAGGGAAAACATAGAAAAATAAACTTTGGGTCAGTCATGGTACTGGTGTGAGTAAATGATTAAAAACAGTTTGATTTTAACTTTCAAAAACCTTTTGAAAGAAAAGATAATCATAAGACCGATCCACACATAAATACAGATGGTTTTTACCTTACAATAACCCAAAACATTTTTGGAAACAATATTATTCTGATATTATGATAGTGTCTAAATACAAATAAATAGTAATCTAGCAGAACGCTTGCATCTCATGCTCTACTTTCATAGCATACAATCAAAACCGTGGGCGCTTATTGGAGATTGGATTTTGACTATGACAAGGTATAGGACCACCTGCCGATAGTGTATCTCTAGAGGGGAATACATTGGGTTCAACAAGAAAGTCTTGCAACCCGGCCCACATATGACGGACCACTCATTTCGCTTTAGTGTATCAAATATATTATCACCAACGGTTGGGAGCTACCCATCGTTTCCTGAAAGGGACAACATCAAAAGATTAAAGAAGAAAAATGAATTTCTCTAGATAGGTGACAATACACCCTAATGGGAGCGACCCACATAACCATGTTGCTTGCCCGTTTTTGTTATTTCCTGGTTGTGAGGCTTGAGGCTGAACTTACCCTTGGATATAACACGTCTTCATTCACATAGAATGCCACAACATCAAACCCGCCAAATCACAAATTGATTTCTCCAAAAATATCCCAAGTACAAAGCTAAGAGAAACGAATTCCTCCGCCAACAAACGTAAATACATTTGAAGAGATCAACTTATGCAATTTATTAGGCATACTCTATCAGTCATTCTGTAAATCCGTCTTAGGAAATGTCTACCTAGGATTAACAAAACAACCTTGCATAAACTCCATCTTCAATGGTCTTCAATAATCTCTGACTCGAAACATATATATAGAATAGAAGTGGAATTTAGATTCCGGTCTCCTCGAAAATGATAACGAAAAAGGTCCAGATTTGATAGTTGGTGATCTAACTATCAAATATAAAATAAACAGGTTTATTTCCATTGGATCAGCTAAGCCCTTTTAAAATAATCTTTAAATATTTACATTCAAATACTAACCTTGTAACGACCCGAAAATCCGGTAGAATTTGAGCTGACCAAAAACACAAGTCCAACCCCAAATAACACAGAAATTCGAACCATTAATAGAAAGAAGTTAGAGGGTGAGGAAAGATAAGATAGAAACTTAGAATAGAAGAAGAAGAAGAACACAACATCAGAGTAACACGAATCTCACAGCGGAACGAATAACATATAATATATATAACATAACTTGAAATATACATCTGTACTTGAATATACATCAATATCAAAGTACATCACTTACAACACAGCAGAAATAACTATAGCTATATGATCCTGAAGCCTCCTGCTCCAAGCTCTTCCAGTATATCTGTAAATTCCCGACTACTTGACTGCCCATACAAATTTAGGCACCCAAGAGTTTAGGGAAAACAACAAAGTAAACTCCGGGTCAGTCATGGGACTGGTATGAGTAAACAGTTTAAAACAGTTTCAGAAAACTAAATGATATCTCATAAGACCACGCCGTATAACACGGAACGAGTTTTTCCCTTATGAGAATCCAAACACTTGACTTATCTTTATATCAAAACTCTTTTGATATTAATATAATGTCTAAATCAAGTAAATAACAATCTAGTGGAACGTTTGCATCTCACGTTCCACATATATATACAATCAAAACCGCAAGCACGTATAGGGTATTTGGTTTTCCAACTATGACAAGGTATGGGACCACCTTCCGCTGGTATATCTCTAGAGGAGAATACACCGAGTTCAACAAGAACATCTTGCAACTCAGCCACACATGACCGACCACTCATTTCGCTTGAGTGTATCGAATGTATATCACCAACGATTGGGATCAGCAACCGTTTCCCGAATGGGACAACATCGACAATAGATTTTTAGAAGTAAATGAAACTCTAGATCAGGTGATTATACAGCCTAATAGGTGCGACCAACATAGCCATGCTGCTTGTCCGATTTCTGTCATTTACCGGATGATGAGGCTAGAAGCTACGCTTTATCATCATACCAGATTCACTTCAAATGTCACATCGTCAAATTCATCAAATCACCGATTGACGTCCTCAACAGTACATTATGTGTTAGCTAAAAGAAGTTTCCTTCTCCGCTTCCACTCTTGGTACGATTGGAGAAATCAACATACGTGATCGTCTGGAAATACTCTGTCAGACATTCATCCATACAAGTCACCCAGGAACAGGATGAACCGAAGGCACAATTTCTATTAATAGAAAAAGTCCTTGCACTCTACTCCGTCTTCGATTATCTTTATATAATCTGATTCGCACGCTACTGCCAATACGGAGTGGTTCTTCGGATAATAATCCAACCGGTCTCTCCATATTGACAACGATGGTCAAAACTTCGATAGTCTGTGATTTAACTATCGAATAAAAACAAGTGTTTCGATAGTCGATGATTTAACTATCGAATAAAACAACTGTTCATCCAAATATCCAACAATCAGTGAGCCTTTAATTAATATTTCATTAATTAAATCACTTCTCTATTTCTTTATCAATATCCATTTTGGCCTTATACGTTCTTTGGAAAACATTTCCATATATCGCCTTCCTTTATTTTCTATACTAGGAAATATTCATTATTCTATTTCCAAGCTTTGCACATATTTGGGTTAAAACAGATGTTGTGTAAAACATCGTTACGACAACCCAAATACAGTATTTAACTAATTCTTATTCCACATTGATCTTCGAGCCTGAATCTTGCTACTTATCGGTATATCATGAAATCAACCAAGTTGGGGTATAATTACCTCTCAGACCTTGACTGAATAACATTTAACGTCAAAACATACAAGACTACTTACTCGAATAATCAATACCATACAACTGATTATTCACCTTTAAACACATATACATTTTCTCTTTCTATTCCTACGAGATTTTATTCTTATACTTCCTTTTTGATTATACTATTCTATTTCTAAGTTCGTTTTCTAATCGACTTCTATATATTTTGATATGTTAATTTCTAACTATCAAATTATCTTAAAAATATTCTATCTCCTTAAATTTCCGGAAAAATTCGCCATAACCTCCTTTGTACCGGGAGCATCGGGAAATTTCAAATAGCTTTCCCGGTCCTTCTTATCTCAAAAAGAAAAAGAAAAAGCCAAGCGGCTTGCCGATACGGCGCATAAAATCTCATATGGAAATTAAATACGTACCTTTTTGTCGGGCATTCTATTTATTTCACTACTATACTTTATTCCATACCTGTCTCCTGTATATTTATGCCTGTCCAATCTATTTTAACTATACCAATCGTTTTAACTCAATTTGTTAATTATCTCTTTAGTCTATTCCTCCTTTTAATATTTGAATTCTATATTCAAACTCCAATTCGCTTCTATTATTCAATTTCTATATATCAAATTCTATTGTCTTCTATTATTCAAATCCTATAATATAAATCCCATTTGAATTCTCTTTATTCAAATTCTATAGTTTAAAGTCCGTTTGAATTTCTATATTCAAATTCTATATTCAAAGTCTATTTGAATTTCTATATTCAAATTCCATTTGAAGTACTATATTCAAATTCTATGGTTAAACTCTATTTGAATTTCTATATTCAAATCTATAGTTTAAAGTCCATTTGAATTTCTATATTCAAATCTATAGTTTAAAGTCCATTTGAATTTCTATATTCAAATCTATAGTTTAAAGTCCATTTGAATTTCTATATTCAAATTTATATTTCAATTCCTTATATTCAAAGTCCATTTGAATTTCTCGGCATTATTTATAAACAACGTTTATAACTTCAATTCAAATCCCACCTTTCCATTTATAAACAACGTTTATAAATTCAATTCAAATCCCATATTTTCATTTATAAACAAAGTTTATAAATTCGATTCAAATCTCATCTTTTCATTTATAAACAACTTTATAAATTTGATTCAAATCTCATATTTTCATTTATAAACAAAGTTTATAAATTCAATTCAAATTCCATATTTCCATTTATAAACAACTTTATAAATTCGATTCAAATTCCATCCTTTCATTTATAAACAAAGTTTATAAATTCAATTCAAATTCCATATTTCCATTTATAAACAACTTTATAAATTCGATTACTTGTTTATATATATTCAAAACAAGTTAATGTTTCTATACTTCATTTAAAATTCAAATTCTATTTATAAAAATAGAATTCCCCTTTTAAATTTCAAATACCCTTTTCGATATTTTTATGAATCAACATTCAAGCTCTAGGGATATTTTAAACAATCAATCAACCAATTTTCAATCATTTGATTTTTAACACATCATATATGAATATATATGAAATCAAACAAACAACAACAGATAATATATTTTTGAGGAATCCAGTTGGATTCCTCCAACCTGTTTTCCTGCATCCACAGATGTTAGTTAACATAGTAATACCCATCCTGCTTCGAGGCAGGATATCGCGGTATAGAAGGTCATCCACTAATCATAGCGTGGGGCGTATAGGGTAATCATCCGCTATGAAACTGCGGGCATCCGCTAATGAGACTGCGGGAATCCAACCAATCATCAACCCAATATATATATATATATATATATAATAGTCCTAAATAACTAATATATATTTTAAAGCAATTAAACAGCATTCAAACAAGCACAGACAATTATTTTTAACTATATAAAAATAATTTCTAAATAAAATGGTGAGTGAGGTTTACTCACCGTGTATTTTTATTTTGATCCATTCACTCTGATTCCCGATGATTCCAAAACATTTTGAAACGAATTCCATTTCTCTCTATGAGTCCAACTCGACCAACATTTATATTCCGGACCTTGTATAAATAAAGTACACGTTGTTTAAAATCAACGATTCGTAATGATTAAAAATTTACATTTCCTTAATTTGAAATTAACATGAAATTTGTTACCTTTCAAATTTCGGAATCCCAAATACATAGTAAACGACATTCCCTTTTTTTAAAACTTTTTGGTTTAACTAATATACTAGCATTTATTTCCTTTTAAACTTCTTTAGTCGAATACCCTAACAATTTTTCACTTATAAAATATTTTGAATAATTAGATTAATAGCTACTACAAAAATTAAACTAACCATTCTTGTATTTTTAGATTTCGATAAAAATGTATACCTCACTTCCTTGCCACTATTCGCCTAAATCGACGAAGAAAATCCTCGAACAGCCCCAAAATAGAAATCATTCACTTTGGCATATCATCAAGCACTTCATTTGCAACTCCGTTTCACACAACCAAACCATACACCGACTGCTAAGTCCCATTCCTATGTCAGCTCCTTTACACGTTCATCCCCCTTCTGCTATTTAGTGCCAATCTCACTTCGTCCCTAAGTCAACTCCTCCTGAAAGCTCATCGCGATTCAACACCCACGCCATCTTGAATGCTCCCAGTTCTGACCAAAGACAACCCAGGTCGATCGCACCTCTTTCCCTTGCCAGAGAACCCATCGCGACTCCATTTGCTTCACCCAACCACCATCGCGACGCTCCCCTGTAGCCCCAAAATCCACGGCGAGTTCTGACATCGAGCTACAGGAACTTCCGACGCCTTGGACCTTGGTACTGAACTCGGAGAAGAAGCGGTTAAATCCTCATTTGATTTCGAATTGGAGAAAACACAAGGAGCGGCATAAAGTTTTGCCTGTAGTTTGGATTTGATTTTTAGAATGAACGACCTTTTCCTTCTTCGATTTTTATAAGGATTCACGGTTTGGTTTACTTAGTGGTGAGGGAGGGAACACATAGTTGGTTTTTGGTTTGTGATAATAGAACAAGGCACGGGTTGCTTTTGTTTGTGGTTAGAAAAGAAGTACGGCATGTTTTGTTTGAACCGTTTGAATTCCATTGCTTAATTGGTGATAGTATGAATTCAATATGAATACTCTCGTTCAAATCCGACCTTATGTAGGTAAGCTATCGATCTAAATCTGTTGTGATTCTCTTTCTCCTTCAGTTCGATTTCAAACTCCGTCAAAATCCGATATTTCGCCTTTCTTCCAACTTTCCTTATTTTGATAATTTAATATATACGATATTAAATCGCATTCGATATTTAAATCGATTAAATGAATATAAAAATTCATTTAATTTATCAAATTAATATTTAAAACCATATTCAATATTTTAAATTAACCGACGAAATATCCGGGTCATTACAAACCTTGTATATATATATATATTGATTAAAAACATAAGTATAACATAACTTAGAAAATTCTTATCATCGATCTTATGTGATAATATTATCCTTGAATATCCGTTCTCATAGCTGAAAACGATATTCAACTCTAATCCTCATTTTGAACACACACTAATACTATCCATCAGATAATCGTGAAATCCTTCAAGTTGGGGCATTTTAATTACCTCCCAAACCTTGAGTCGAAATCATTATCATAGTCAAGATTCATAGAAGTTCGATATCCAAAATATTCGACAAAACCATAAATTGGTAAATCCAATTGATTTTCCAAACCTTAGACCTTTTTCAAACAACGTTGTTGCTTTAAACCATTCATTAAATCAGGGGAATTTAATCCAATTGATTGACTTGATTTCCTTTTCTTTTAAAACTAAATTTTCTTCTTCACTTACTTAATTAAAAGGTTAATTTAGTTTTAAACCATCCTTCAAAGATAATTTATCCAAATTTAAGTTACTATTTCATTTCACCATTATCCAACCCAATCTATTAAATCAAACATTTTCAAGTTTTGAACCACGATTTATTAAAACCTCTTATATTAAATTAATTGAAATAAATTAATTTAATAATAAATTCTCATTTAAACCGTTGATTAAACTAACTGACTAACTAATTACAATTAATCTTCCTTTTTAAATTAATTTATAATAATCCATTTAATCATTTCCTAAAACAATTGATATTCAATTAAAACTTACGTTCATTTCTGAGTTACTTTACAGAAAACGACTTAGCAATTCCAACTGTATACACAACAGTTCTTATAAAATACGACATTCAAGTCGTTAACCCAGTTTGCACAAACCAACATATAAATACAATTCAATATTTTTAACTGATAAAAAAACTCAACATATATTAACTGATAAAATATGTCAAGCTAATTTAATAACAGAACAGTGTTGACTTATACTAACAAGGTATTCAAAATAAAATATGTAATTAAGGTTAATGTAATTTAAACACAACTCAATTAATCAATCAATCAATTGAACAATGGATTTTGTATTTACTGCATTTACAGATCATTATTGATCAGTAGTTTACGTGTTAATTCAGTTCATGACTAACTTAACGTTTACTTTATTGTAATGATTGTTATAAATCCAATTTAATTACTAAATAAATTAATTCATTTTATATCGAATTGTTTAAAATTTGAAATTACATCGAGTTACTTACACACACCAACAATTGACTCAAATACACTTATTTGAACCATAATCTATTTGAATGTATTTATCTAACTTACAGGTATACACATCCATATATATAATTATATTCTATTCACTTTAGGATTTTATTTAAAACATTTTCCTTTGTATTTATTTATGATGGGCTGAGCTCAAACAAATTAGCCCGTACTCATAATATTCACATTTTTATATTTATTTAGGTTTTATTATATATATTTTTAACTTAAATTTAAAGTAAAAGCTTGTTTACATGTATATATATATATATATATATTATTTTTCAATACGGGCCAAGCCCAAGGCCCAGACTCAACAAAATGCTGCACTACCTCCTTATAGTTAACATTCCAGGCAAATAATACTAAGGCCATTCTCATTCCACTTTCTTCCTTAAGCCACACACACACTATCCCTAAGCCTTCTTTCTTTCTTTGCTACACGTTTGGTTTTTTCTTTACTGGGCTGAGCTCAAGCCCAACGGTACTCACAAATTACCTAACCAGCATGCCAACTCCCATTTCCTAACTTCTCTTGTTTCTTCCCTCCAGGCACGCAACAGCCTCTTCATAGAAACAACCACCGTACTCCATTTCCTTTTTTGTGAGTCCCCTTCTCCTATGTTCCCATTTCCATGCATCGTCATGATGCATATAACATAGCCCCTCTTCCCCTTTATTTCTTTTTCTTGGTTTATCTACTACTTGTCCATTTCATATTTTAGGTGTCTAACCAACTGAATCCACCTTGCCACATAGGCATATATAGTTAAACGACATGTCTTTTATCCAACCGTGCAAGGCACCGTAGTGAAATGGAAAAAAGAATATCTATTACTGGAACAAGCCATTACATTTAATCCATAATGAATACAAAGTATGTATCAAAGGATTTATGCCTACATGTTATATTCTAACCACCGTGGTAAATGAAGGAAACTAAATTTTAACTAGCCTTCTTCGCTACTACTTGTTTGTCAAGCCCACAGTAGTAACACCATTCACCACTCCACTTCACCTTTGGAACTGATGAAATTTTTAAAACTAGGTGACTGAGTATTCAAAATTTCTTGTCTGTTTTACACATTTTTGTTTCCTATTGGTAAGGAATTCATGTATTTCATGCACAAGTGATAAACAACATTAGCATAATATAAGTACATACATTCAACAACATCACAAGGGATAAGGTAAATCTGAAAAGAAACTACATATGGTTTACTCACATATGTCTTTTTTTTATGCTTATTCATTCTCGGGTTATAAGTTTACTTTAAGGTCTTCCTTTTTCTATTGTAATTCCGGGCTTAAGCCATATTTCGGATTTTGTTTTGATGTCAGTGTCTAAACAACCTAGGTGAAGTGCTGTTATTATTATTATTTTCCTTTAGAAGTACAGAAAGCTTGAAATCCCAGGTACCATAGTATCAACCAAACTTCATCAGTTCCAACATTATACTAAACAACAACCATATTTTTGTTAATAAGATCCATACATACATGGCTTCTATACCATCATAGATTATTAATAACAACTTCAAGGAAACAGGGGTCAAAGAGTGTTTACTCACCTCTGTTTTCTCTGTCTTTATATTTTTGTTTATTGTTTACTGGTTTTGTTGTGCAATTCACTGTCATGGTCGACATTTATACTTGGTTAATACTACTCATTAGCCTAAACATGCATGTATACATTACATCATATAAAATAACTAATGTAAGAAGTTTACTCACCTCTGTTTTACTATCTTTAGCATTTCCAGGTTCCATTTTTTGACTACTTCTTCTACCATTCTAGGTTCTAAGGCTTCTATTTGCTGCCATTTTTGTTCTATGTTCTGGTCGAATGAGTGTATATGTAGCTGGGTATTTATAGCCGAAAACAAGGCTTACATATGAAGCATGTGGGGTGTTTTTGAGGCAGGGATGGAATGTCTGGGCTACTACATACATGAATTGAAAGGCTGCTGTTTTTGATTGAAATGAAAGGCATCGTTTGACCATTTACATGATCAAATCATCCAGCTATTGAAGTGCAAGGCCAGCCTATACGAATACACTATTGTGTACACAATCCATGTGCAGAGATGTGTTTTCAAAGCTTACTTTGTTGTTAAGTAAAGCAAATAAAATTTTGATGGGAAGGGCATGCTTATGCTGGTGCATTGAAGCGATGAAAGGATGGGTGCATAGACTGTTTTCCAGTGTCATAGCCATGCATATGTGTACTCAATGTGAAGTATTTTTGCTGTACAAATATGTACATACATATGCTTATATAGGTATGTTTAAATGTGATTTGAAACAAAATATACTAGGGTACACTTGCATTTCTTGGTTTACATGAATTCACTCTTGCCAGATTCTTGCCACAAAGTATGTATACCCATGTGTAAATGTAGCCTAGTGTTAGTCAAGAATGTCTTGATTTGATAATATAGTTTTTGATTTGAGATACCATGTCCTAATGTACTTTATAATAACACTTAGCCTCTAAGGCAAATCTAAGCTATCAATAGCCATGTTCTTAGCTTCTTTCTTTATGAAATAAACAAATTTATTTATGTTCTTTTAATTTACATGAGGTTAACATATATTAGAATACAAGGCATAAAGTAATTGTTTATACATTGGTTAAAGAACTTTAAACAAGCTTAAATCAAAATTTCATATGCAACAAAATATTAAACAACATTTATTTGTTCACATATAAAAATAACATGTTAACCATATTCACATATGCTTTTAAATCAATAATTATTCAAATACCTAAAATATTCAGATCCAATATCATTTATCTGAATTTAATTATAGATAAGATCCATAATTTATAGTTTAACAAAATCTGCCAAAAGCCGAGACATTACAGAGGAACTGGGAATGGAGAGTACCTAGGGGAGTGCAAGTTCTATTCTGCATTGGTTTGTGGGTTATTGGATAATGAAGGGGAAGTGGGAACGAAGAAATCAACAAGAAATGGTGAGCAACTGGAAGGGTGATGTAGTAGACTAGCAACATAATGGTGAGGGTACAAAGTTGGCATGCGGGTTTGTCATGCGTGAGTGGTATTGGACTAGGGCTCAACCCAGTTTCTTTTGAAAATAAAAATAAAAACCACCAAACAGTTTTTAATTATTACAAAGGCAAGGCAAGAAAACAACAGGAGGGACGTGATAAGGGTGTGGCGGTTTTCATTTTGGTACTTGCAAATTTATACTGACATGGGGTTTGAGTATTAAGTCTTGGGCTTGGCTCATGGATATAGAAAAATATATATAAAGAAACGGGAAGAGGTAGGAATGGCAAAAAGAATGGGGAAGGCTGGGCATCCTGTTGTGTGCAAAATATGAATACAAGAGGAACATGGGTTTTCTTTTGTTTTCACGGGTAGAGTGGGCCTTGGGCTTGGCCCACGAAAAAAGGGAATTTAATCTAAATTTAGTTTTAATATCATATGGGCTGATTGTTGGGCTCGGCCCTTTTCAAATAAATAATAAAGTAAGAAGAAGGAATGCTTAAAATCAAGAGTAAATGGAATATACATTTATACACGCACACACACACATAGATATATATATATATATATAAGTTTAGACCAATGTATTCGAATAGTTTTGGTTTGAGTCAATAAACGGTGTAAGTCAATAACTCGACGCAGTATCGAGTTTAAACAATTTGATTTTTATAAATTGATTTATATAATAATTAAAAGTGGTTTTTATACTAAGAGGCATTTTGTAATGACCCAAAAATCCGGTCCAATTTGAGCTGACCAAAAACACAAGTCCAACCCCAAATTAAATTGAAAATCAGGAAATTAATAGAAAGAAAACAGAGGGTGAGGAAAGATAAGATAGAAACTTAGAATAGAAGAAGAAGAACACAACATCAGAATAACATGAATCTCACAGCGGAACGAATAACATATAATAGATAACATATCTTTGAAATATAAATCTATATTTGAATATACATATCATTTCAGAGTACATCACTTACAACACAGCGGAAATACACTATAGCTATATGATCCTGAAGCCTCCTGCTCTAGCTCTTCAAGTATCTGTAAATCCCGACTACTTGAATTGGACTATCATCGTTAATTAACGATAATTGTCATTGATTCAGATCGAACAATTTATCTTGCTATAAATTGTAACGAGCTCCGATGGACATCCGGTTAGTTCCATGTTGTAGCCGCCGTTCATACGATCCCAATGGATCTGACCGTTCGAGTTTCTGATATTGTATGGCCAAGTTATGAATTTAAGAAGTTCATACGTTGTTGGAATTAAATTAAAACTTGAATTTAAATAGTTGGGCCCTCACCCCCTTAAACAAAATAGGCCCATATGAAGCCCAGACCCGCTCCCAATCTCTTCTTCCCCAAATGTTTCTGCCGTGACCTCCCTGTTGCCATTTCGATCACTTTGAACCTCCATCGCGCCTTCACCTTTCCACTAACACCCGAACTGAAATCACCATTCATCTCCTTGCTTCGAGCTTGTCAACCCTAATGCCATCATTCCTTGCTCGAGTTCATCCCTGACATCGCGACACCTGGCTTCTCGTTCTTTTACAGTACGAGCTCGACACCCAAAAGGCACCGCATACACCAATACTTTGACCGACCATGTTGTTTCACCCCCTCAACTCAAATCTAACACCGAAAACAAGTAACGATGCCTAAATCATTCACCATATCCAACCCTAACACTGCTGTACGCGTTTTCAGCATCCAGAAACCAGCGTCGCTCTTCACAAAATAGGTACCAGATCACAGAGATATCCTTCACGATCTCAAATAAATTTGATCTGTGATTTTTAGTTTTTACTTTGGATTTCTTTTGAATTTATTTTGATCGAACTTTTCTGAAACAAAAAAAATCGTTGGCGGCTCAAAGAGATACTATATAACAGGTTTGTGAGGCTGAAAACGATGGTGGCATGGCCATTTCTAGGCCTTAGAAATAGGGTAGGATATTTTTGTTTATTTTATTTTAATCCTTTATATTTGTTTATGACTTCTAAAAATCCGTGTGATCACACACGATACCTAAAAATCACGAAACTGGACATGCAGCTAGAGTTCGACATTACGGTCCCAACGAAACTGGTTTCATCGAATTCCGACTCCTTTTGCTCACACAGCGTATTTTTAAAGGTCAAATTATCGACTGTATTTTACATAAAAATCCCGTACGGCCACATACTGACTTCAAAAATCACGGGAATTGAAATCTAACAACTATTTGACACTGCGGATCCCACAAAATTAGTTTTCGTCGAATTCTGAGGTCGTTTGCAAAACTGGCTATTTTAAAAGCTCTCAATGACCCTATTTAAATATATTTAAATATAATTAAATTAAATATTTATAAATAAATATTATCGTATGTATTCACAGTGGAATACCATACAGCTCTAGAATATTCCTATATGAATTTCTAACACAATATTTCAAATCCCGATTAAATCGATATTCGATTTATAATGAAATTCTTTTTTAAAATATAAATAAATTATAAAGGAATTCCACAACGACTTTTCTAAAATTTGATTTGGACATAAATCAAAATCTACACGATGAAATCTTAATTTTTCTCTTCCATTAGAAAGATATACTCCACCAGCTCCACATGTTTCTTGTTTCACAGAAATCCGGCTTAAAACGAATCCTGTACATTCAGTTGAAGTTCGTATCGCCAATTTACGAACTGCAACGCCATTTCAAGCTCGATTTTAATTATATTATTATTCTATGTTCAAACTGTCGTTTATATAATATATTCGTTATTTAAATCAAATTCCAGGCTGAATTAAATATCACAGATAATCCAGTTCACACCATATTGCCAATTCAGCCAATTCTGATTATTTCAGAATTAAATATATTATTTAATTTATTGTTTTAATTAAATATTCATCATTATTTAATTCCACGACCATTTAATTCACTATATCACTATTTATATAATTAAATAAATTAATTATAATACCCTCTGCAAATGCGGGTCATTACAATCTTCCCCACTTAAAATAATTTCGTCCTCGAAATTGCTAAGGTAGAGAACGACCCTATCGACTGGTTAGAACATATACGTTCACTTCTTAACTTCAGTTTCAACTGAACCAATTTAATTTTAATTAAATTATTAATTAATTCCTATTATCGAAATTTTCAAAAATCCTGAAATTTTCTAACAGCTTAACTTTTCGAAAAATTTCGCCAGCACCTCCTTTGTACTGGTCAAACTCCAACTCGCCACTCTGGGCCTTCTCCAACCCAAAAGAAAATCAAACAGCCAAGCAGCTTGCCTATTTGGCTCATAAATCTTATCTCCAATAGAAATATAATTTGTACCTTTTGTCGGCATATCAACTCTATCACTTCCATATGCTATCAACTCAACATATACCAATGTTATCCCAGTCAAATTCCAATATGCCTTTATCCACAACACAACCATTCGCTTATATCCGAGCCAAATATCATTTCAACTCGAGTTTCTTCTCGATTCCCACTCTTAACTTGATCATCACATTACACTTCAAATTTGAATCTCACAAACCAATTTGTCTGATATCATTCTAATTCAATCTCAGTTACCACTTTACTGGTTTTACTTTAATTCAAATTTGCTTTCATAAATTTCTGTTAAATTTGTTTTTAATTCAAACAGTCTTTCCCTGGGAGTTTTTAAACAGTTTACTCTTTTCAAAAATCAAATTTTCCTTTTTGAACATGTCACTGAGCCCTTAATTATTATTCCATTAGTTAAATCACTTCACTTTTTCTTTATCAATTTTTGTTAATCAAATATTTTCAATAACCATATTGGCCTTTTACGTTATTTGGAAAACATTTCCGAATATTTCCTTCCTTTATTTTCTAAATTTTAGAAAATATATGCTATTTATAATTGGAAAATATTCCAATTACTTATCTCTTTTCCGATCTCGTTTATTTCTATACTTAGGAAATATTCTATATTATATTTCCAAGCTTACACTTATTTGGGTTAAACGGATGTTGTGTAAAACATCGTTACGACAACCCAAATACTATATTCAACCAACTCTTATTCAACATTGATCTTCGAGCTTGAAATCTTACTATTTATTTCTTAATAATGAAATCAATCAAGTTGGGGTATAACTACCTCTTAGACCTTGACTGAACAACATTTATAACGTCAAAACAGATATGACTACTTACTCGAATAATCAATACCATACAACTACTTATTCACTTTTAAACACGTATATGCTTCCTCTTTCTATTCTTACTGGATTTTATTCTTAGTATTCCTTTTTGATTTTACTATTCTATTTCTAAGTTCATTTCCTTATCGACTTCTATATATATATAGATACGTTGATTTCTAACTATCAAATTATCTTAAAAATATTCTAACTCCTTAAATTCCCGGAAAAATTCGCCATAACCTCCTTTGTACCAGGAGCATCGGGATATTTCGAATAGCCTCCCATGGCCCTCACTAATCCAAAAGAAAAAGAAAAAGCCAAGCGGCTAGCCCATACGGCGCATAAAATCTCATATATGAATTAAATACATACCTTTTCGTCGAGCATTCTATTTATATACCTTCATACCTTATCCATACCTATCTCATATATATTTATACCTGCCAAATCTATTTTAACTATACTGATCGTTTTAACTCAATTCGTTAATTAATTTGTTAATTAACTTTTTAGTTTATTTCACTTTTATATTTGAATATGACATGTTCAAATATATTTTAACTTGCTTATTAACTAATTTGAATCCAAATTTCAAACTTAAGTTCTATTTTCGATTTCAAAGTTCAACTTCAAATTCAAAACTCGATTAACTAATTCGTCTTCGACTTAGTTAATTCTATTCAAATTTTATATCACTTCTATTATTCAAATCTGTATATCAAATTCTATTATTCAAATTCTATATATCAAATTCTATTCAGATTCTATATTATAAATCCCATTTGAATTTCAACACAACTTGTCTTTCCCAAAACAAATTCAAAACAGTATCTCTGGTAGTAATTCGTCACTTACAACTCGAAAATGAATACTGATGATGCAGCTGTCATCATCGGAATCTATTTTCCAGTGATCGAAGTGAGTTCAATACTATAAAACCATTTCTAAACATTTCCACTATGAAATTCATTTCAAAATATAATTCACACTGCTTGTAAAACAATTTAAAATCTCCCAGGATCTTAAATTTTCCTTATTTTTAATCCAAATCCATTTACAAACACTTATCCAATTTTCCAGAATTTTAATTCAGTTTCTGGTTTAAATTTCAGATTTAACTCATTTGATTTCACGTATTTCACTTATATGAATTCTGATTGGTTATTTACATAACCATTTAATTTATAATCTTACTCGATTATAATAACAACCAACATATCCAATATATTATAATCATTCCAATATAAATCCTTTATATCAAAATATAATTTGGGTAAAAAAAATTCATTTACCCTCTTTCAAAACATACCATGACGGTTCATCGTATTCGAGTGTTTACAAAATCCCTACCGATACAGTGGATCAAACTGATCGACCAGAACTCATAAACTACTCAACCAATAAATCTCCATAATATAAAATTATTTTTATATCATCTAAAAATACGTTCACTCGTATATATACACTCAAACTCAATCTAGGGCATTATTAACCCTATCTCTACCGAGTCACGCCACAGAGCCAAGGTAATTCTTAACCGATGCTCTGATACCAACTATAATGACCCAAAAATCTGGTCCAATTTGAGCTGACCAAAAACACAAGTCCAACCCCAAATTAAACTGAAAATCATGAAATTAATAGAAAGAAAACAGAGGGTGAGGAAAGATAAGATAAAAACTTAGAATAGAAGAAGAAGAAGAACACAACATCAGAATAACACGAATCTCACAACGGAACGAATAACATATAATAGATAACATATCTTTGAAATATAAATCTGTATTTGAATATACATATCATTTCAGAGTACATCACTTATAATACAGCGGAAATACACTATAGCTATATGATCCTGAAGCCTCCTGCCCCAGCTCTTCAAGTATCTGTAAATCCTGACTACTTGAATTGGACTATCATCGTTAATTAACGATAATTGTCGTTGATTCAGATCGAACAATTTATCTTGCTATAAATTGTTATGAGCTCCGCTGGACTTCCTGTTAGTTCCATGTTGTAGCCGCCATTCATACGATCCCAACGGATCTGACCGTTCGAGTTTCTGATATCGTATGGCCAAGTTATGAATTTACGAAGTTCATACGTTATTTGAATTAAATTAAAACTTGAATTTAAATAGTTGGGCCCTCCCCCCTTAAACAAAATAGGCCCATACGAAGCCTAGACCCGCTCCCAATCTCTTCTTCCCCAAATGTTTCTGCCGTGACCTCCCTGTTGCCATTTCGATCACTTTGAACCTCCATTGCGCCTTCACCTTTCCAATAACACCCGAACTGAAATCATCATTCATCTCCTTGCTTCGAGCTTGTCAACCCTGATGCCATCATTCCTTGCTCGAGTTCACCTTTGACATCGCGACAGCCGGCTTCTTGTTCGTCTACAGTACGAGCTCGACACCCAAAAGGCACCGCATACACCAATACATTGACCGACCATGCTGTTTCACTCCCTCAACTCAAATCTAACACCGAAAACAAGTAACGATGCCTAAATCATCCACCATATCCAACCCTAACACTGTTGTACACGTTTTCAGCATCCAAAAACCAGCGTCGCTCTTCACAAAATGGGTACCAAAATGTAGAGATTTCCTTCACGATCTCAAATACATTTGATTTGTGACTTTTAGATTTTACTTTGGATTTCTTTTGAATTTATTTTGATCGAACTTTTATGAAACAAAAAAAAATCGTTGGCGACTCAAAGAGATATTATATAGCAGCTTTGTGAGGCTGAAAACGATGGTGGCATGACCATTTCTAGGCCTTAGAAATAGGGTAGGATATTTTTGTTTATTTTATTTTAATCCTTTATATTTGTTTCTGACTTCTAAAAATCCGTGTGATCACACACGATATCTAAAAATCACGAAACTGGACATGCAGCTAGAGTTCGACATTACGGTCCCAACGAAACTGGTTTCGTCAAATTTCGACTGTATTTTACATTAAAATCCCGTACGACCACATACTGACTTCAAAAATCACGGAAATTGAAATCTAACAACTATTTGACATTGTGGATCCAACAAAATTAGTTTTCGTCAAATTCTGAGGTCGTTTGCAAAACTGGCTATTTTTAAAGCTATGAATGACCCTATTTAAATATATAAATATATTTAAATATAATTAAATTAAATATTTATAAATAAATATTATCGTATGTATTCACAGTGGAATACCATACAGCTCTAGAATATTCCTATATGAATTTCTAACTCGATATTTCAAATCCAGATTAAGTCGATATTCGATTTATAATGAAATTCCTTTTTAAAATATAAATAAATTATAAAGGAATTCCACAGCGACTTTTATAAAATTTGATTTGGACATAAATCAAAATCTACACGATGAAATCCCGATTTTTCTCTTCCACTAGAAAGATATACTCCACTAGCTCCACACGTTTCTTGTTTCACAGAATCCGACTTAAAACGAATCATGTACATTCAGTTGAAGTTCGAATCGCCAATTTATGAACTGCAATGCCATTTCAAACTCGATTTTAATTATATTATAATTCTATGTTCAAACTGTCATTTATATAATATATTCGTTATTTAAATTAAATTCCAGGCTGAATTAAATATCACAGATGATCCAGTTCACACCATATTGCCATTTCAGCCAATTCTGATTATTTCAGAATTAAATATATTATTCAATTTATTATTTTAATTAAATATTCATCATTATTTAATTCCACAACCATTTAATTCACTATATCACTATTTATATAATTAAATAAATTAATTATAATACCCTCTGCAAATGCGGGTCATTACACATTTAAATTTAATCAAACGTAAATTTGATCGCCGAACTAAATTAACACGTAGATATTGATATGTAATGATAGGCAAATTCAATGAACTCTGAATTGGTTGTTCAATTTATTAATTTAGTTGTGTTTAATTACGTTAACCCTAATTATACATTATATGGACATCTGTTAGTAGAAATAAACACCATTCCACTATAAATTTGATTGACTGAATTGTTTGAACACCCTATTAGCAGAAATAAACATGGTTCTGCTATTATATCTGTTTGATATATTTTATCAGTTAATATATGATGTTGAGGTATTATATTATCAGTTGATAATATTGAACGGTATTTATATGATGGTCTGTGCAAATTGGGTTAACGAATTGAAGGTCGTCTGTTATAAGTACTGTTATATACCATTGGGACTGCTGAGTTATACTTCTGTAAAGTAACTCAGAAATGAACTTGAGTTTTGATAATTGGATATAAACATTTGAATGGATTATTTTAAATTAATTATATTATTTTTATTTATTTTAAATACTGATTAAAATCAGTTAATCATGTTATTCAGGGTTGATGTAAATCAACTGTTTAAATGGTAATCGTTTATTTAGTTAATTGATTTCAATTAATTTAATAGAAGAGGTTTTAATAAATGGTTTTTGTAATGATCCAAGAATTTTTACGTTCAAAATATAAATTAAATTAAGATTTAGCGTTAAAAATATATTAAGACATTTAGATTTTGACGTTGCATTTGGACTTTTATCGCAAGTTTAATTAATTATGAATGTCGTGTTAAAACGAACGTTGTTAACGACATTAGTTAATTTGGACTTCTTTGAATATTGAAATTTGACTTTGGAAATAACTTCGTTGTTAAAGTTTAAATCTTGTAATTTAATTTGAGAAAAAAATCTATTATATGCGATATGATTTAATCTAATCAGAAAATTGAAATATGAGATTGAAAGAGCTAGTTTAATTTAATTAATGTTAGTTTTGGAAACCGAATTGTTAAATATAAATTTATTTCGAAATATCATAAAACGATAAAGAAATCGGTTTGGAATATAAAATACCGTTTAGTCAAATTATTCGTTTGATAAAATTTTCAAGATATTTTGTGTACAAAAATTCAATCGTTTGACAAATGTTATTTGGAATGTTACTTTGTTCTACCACATTCACACAAAAATTAATAGCAATCGAATTTGTTGAGTACAATTTATTTTAATACAACAATAGTTGAATATACGGTCGATGAATAAACAAGGAAGAAATAAATTGTTGTGTAATTAACATTTAATTTAATTTATGATGCATTTAAAATAAGTTGACAACATGTCCATTTTGGACGTGTCCGTTCGTTAGTCACAAAACGATATTTGACAAATCAGCTGAAGTTTAACTATGAAATAGTAACTCTACGCTTCGTTCCACCGTTTCTTCAATCGGGCCAATGTTTGAAATTAAACCATATTTAACAAAAATCTGCTGAATGTTTAGCGGCAATGCCTAGAAATTTTGAACCGAAATAATTTGCCACTTGTTATTCCCTCTCTGCATTTTTCAACACCTGTCCTTACCCTTCTGAATAGTTTACCATGCTGTGTTTCTTCTCTTGTGATGGTCTCCCTCCTCTGTGTTATAAAATAGCATACTTCCCTTTTGTCGTTCACAACAGAACAACTTATTTTCCCTTTTGATTTCCAGCGTACCCCCTTTCTTTCTCTGGCAAACGAAACCATTTTCCTCCCACTTTTATTCCTTCAGACCAAATCCAGTTTTCCCCAAACTAAATTCAGTTCGTTCTTCCTAAATCGAAGATCTCAGTAGCTAAACCTAGCCTTTCTGTTGTCGTCGTTCAACTTTGATTGGCTACCGCATCGTTACTCCACTCCCTCCACCATTAATTGAACAACACCTTCCTTGTCCATATCACCATCGCTCTACCGCTCTAGGTGATGACGCTCTGCCCTAAAGTGGACTCCGTAAGACCGACGCTTTCCCTCCACCGGATGAAGCCGGTCCATGAACAAGATTTCTGCCTGACCATCTCTCCGCTCACCCTTTCGATGTCAATCCTTTCTCGCTCCAACGAAAAGTCAACGCAGCGAGCATGTATAGTAGCAGCTCCATCCCGTGCCTTCTTGCCGCTGTCGTGACAAAAAGGAGCGCTTGCTTCACACTACCGTCGTGCTTGCCCCGACTTGTTGCAGCACTTGAGCTTGCCAAAGCTATTGCTTTCCCTTTCTGAAGCGCAGTCGAGTCACCACTGTTTTCTCAGCTCTTCCATCGCCGACTAAATGTAAGTTTTGCTTACAATTAAAATATAATTCAAGTCTTTGACTTTGGTGCACTCTGAGTATAATTAATGTGAGTTTGTTCTATGGTGCCAAGTTTTGATTTCAGTAGTGGTGTCTATGGGTGTACTTACATGCCTCACTACTACCCTGCTATCCACTATTGGCCTTGATTTGGTGTCCAGACCCAACTAGGTACTCACGCAATCATTTGGATTTGTCTTGTCCTGCATAGTATGATATGAATTACCTTATATAGCTATAGTAACCCTTTTGTTAAACCTGCTATGGTTATGGGTACTCTAGTGAGTGAATGTGCATGACAATCATATGCTCTAAATTTTCACATTTGCACCAATGATTCTTTTTCCCACCTACTTGCGAATGGAACTTACTGCATGTGTATATATGGATTACCCTATGATGCCTAGAAGATATGTTACAAACACCACCTGGATTAACATTTTTCTTGTCACTTATGAACTTGGAAACTATTGCGGTAGTGGCTAGTATGCATGAATTTGTGGGAAAAATACATAAGTTCACATACCTAGACAATTTCGTGTTATTTAACTTGGTTAAGTTAAGAAATGGGTGCATGCATTCCCCACTTACTAGTTTTCATGTGAGAATTTCCATAGATTAATTTATATATGGTTACTGTTAGATTTTGAGTTTTCTATGATGAAACAACACATGAAAAACAATCTGCATATTGATGCAAGTTTCATATTTAATGCTTCATTCATACCTATTTTATTCGGCATTCTTAACACATATTGGTTTATTTGCAACTTGGACTCTCATAACTTGAGCATAACTAGAACCTTCATTAGAATGAATGGCTGTAAGATGTAAGTATATACTTTGACCTTGTTCCCTTTGACACTCCTTTCTCAGTTTGACACTTGCATGGGTCATACTGTGTAGTTGCTACTTGATTTAAGAAGGTACAGTAACCAAGCATCTTAATTCACCCCGTTTGATGGTGTCATTGACACAGACTTCTTTCCTTTGCTCCAAACTCATGCTAAAATGGGTACTTTGATTTCTGATAGATGCTATTTCACACATGGATTGTTTGTACTATTAAGCTGAAAACTCTTAAATTATGACATGCTAAATGGGATATTGGTACATTGGAACCCTGTGATGTTGCGTTGCTTATGCAGGCACCCCTTTTGAAATTTGAGTGTTGATTTCCATGTTTACTATCAGGTGTTAGTCTACACATACACATGTATTCTTTTTTTTCAATTTTGAATATATTAACACTGTTATGTGCCACTCTTCTACTGCCAACCACTCAATTGCTTTGGTTCAAGATAGTCCTCCGACCCTTTATGATCATATACAACTCGGTGTTCATGAGACCTTGTGCTTGAACCATATATAATTCGCTTAATTATATTTATGTGTTTGTCGAAGTTACTGACTTGAAAATAAGTTTAATCCTGACTCGGGTGTTTTGTGTATTTTGCATGGGACACTCGGGTCAGGCCCCACGAGTTCTAGGTTTAGAGATTTCAGCTTGCAACGAAATGGAATGGACGTGAAGACGTGGAAACGCACGCGCGCGCTAAGATTGACAAACAGTAAATTTATTTGAAGACATTTATGCATAAAAATTTATATTATTCTTCCGCTGTGTCGTAACTTTGTATACAACTCTGACATTTACATGAGATTTTTATTCCGCTGCAATTATTGTACTATGTGATTCTGCATGATTTTGTTTAAACCGTGTAAGCCAATAACAATCTTTCACTTTGGACGTTCCAAGTTGGTTTAAATACCGATTTGGAATGGGCAAAATGTCAGGTCGTTACAGTTGTTTAAAGACTTGATAATGTTTTAAATTAACAGGTTGGGTAGGATAATGGTGTAGTTAAATAGAAAAGTTAAATTGAGTAAAATAATGTTTTTAACTAAATCTTTTTATCAAGTAAGGTTTGAATATAATTTAATTATCAAAGGATAAGAAAATCAAGTCGATTATTTGGTTTAAATTTCCCGTATTTAATATTAAGTTGAGTAACTTAATAAATGTTTCAAAACGACAACTTTGTTTTGAAATGGTTTAAGATTTGAAAATCAATTAGATTTACAAATTATGTTTTGTCGAGTATCCTGGATATCGAACTTCTACAAATCTTGACGATGAGGATGATTTCGACTCAAGGTATGAGAGGTAATTGAAATATCCCAACTTGGGTGATTTCACTATTATCCGATAGATCCTACTAGTTTCTGTTCAGAATGAGTGTTAGAGTTGAATATCGTTTTCAGTTATGAAACGGATATTCGAGAGTGAGATTATATGTAAGGTTGACAATAAGAGTTTATTGGTTAATTAATAATTTTGTTTTCAAATGAATATTTAAACAAAGTTAAATGTTGTATCGAAATATCTAAAGATTATTTAAATGAAGCTTAGCAGATCCAATGGAAATAAATCGGTCTATATTTTATTTGATAGATAAATAACCAACTATCAAATCTGGATCTTTTTTTCATTATTTTCGAAGAGACCGGAATCTAAATTACACTTTGATACGATATATACATTGCGATAGAAATTATTGAAGATCGTTGAAGATGGAGTTATGAAAGGGCTATTCTGTCAATCCTAGGTAGAAATTGCCTAAGTTGGATTTATAGGATAGTGCATTCGGTTTGTTCAATCCGTGAGCAACTTGTATAGACGAATGTCTGATAGAGTATATCTAACATAATCACATACGTTGATCTCTCCAAACATGTTTATGTTAGTGGTGGAGGAATTGCCTCTCTTAGCTTTATACCCGTAATATATATTTGGGGAAATCAATTAGTGATTGGTAGATTTTGACGATGTGGAATTTAAAGGAAATACAGATCTAATATTGCCATGGTAAGTATAGCCTCAAGCCTCACAACCGGGAAATGACAAAAATCAGGCAGGCAGCATGGCTAAGTGGGTCGCTCCCTATTAGGGTGCATTGTCACCTATCTTTAAAAATTCCATTTACTTCTTAAATCTTTTGATGCTGTCCCTTTCGGGAAACGATGGGTCGCAACCAACTGTTGGTGACAATATATTCGATACACTCAAGCGAAATGAGTGGTCGGTCATGTGTGGCTGGGTTGCAAGATGTTCTTGTTGAGCCCAGTGTATTCCCCTCTAGAGATACACTATCGGAAGGTGGTTCCCTACCTTGTCGTAGTTGGAAATCCATTATCCAATAAGCGTTTGAAATTTTTGATTGTATAATATATATGTAGAATGTGAGATGCAAGCGTTCTGCTAGATGATTATTTATTAGTAGATGATAAACACTATTATAATATCAAAAGAGTTTTGATATAAAGATGTTTTGGGTTATCGTAAGGTAAAAACCATCCGTGTTTATGTATGGATCGGCCTTACGATTATCTTTTCTTTTGAATTTTTTTTGAAAGTTAACCAAGTGTTTTGGATTCTCATAAGGGAAAAACCCGTTCCGTGTTATACGGCGTGGTCTCATGAGAGATCTTTTATTTTATCAAGCTATTTAAAATCGGTTACTCATTCCAGTCCCATAACTGACCCATAATTTATTTTTCTATGTTTTCCCTAAACTCTCGGGTGCCCAAATTTGTACGGACAACGAGTAGTTCAGGATTTTTTAGATTTATTGGGAGAAGCTTGGAGTCAGAGGCTTCAATATTAGATATTTAAGAGTTTATTTCCACTGTGTTGTATATGTGTTGTACTCTGATGATGTATGTAAGTTCAAATACAGTTTGTTTTTCAAAAGTGATTTTTATATATTATATTTTTTTCCGCTGCGACTGTCATATTCCTTATTGTTCAGTTCTATCTACTTTCTTCTGTTACGATTTTCTATCTTTCTATTTCTCATCCTCTAACTTCTTTCTATTAATGATTCGTATTTCATGCAATTTGGTTAGACGTGAGTTGTATTCAGTCAATTCAAATGGTACAAATTTTCAGGTCGTTACACTTGGTAACAGAGCTGAAGATTGAGTAGTAACCTTGGCTCTGTGGCGTAACTCGATAGAGATGGGTTAGTAATTCCCTAGATTAGGTTTGAGTGTATATATATGAGCGCCTATTTTTAATTGATTTAAAAAGTGTTTTATTTTGTGATGATTGGTTTGTTGAGAGGTTTATGAATTCTGGTCGGTATAGGGTGTACAACTGTATTGATAGGTGTTTCTAAACTCTCGACCAGAACAATTCAACACAGTATTGTTTTAAGATTGCTAAATGAAATAATTTTACCCAAAAATATATTTTGTTATAAAATAATAATTTTTGAAATTATTATATATAGATGTGTCAATTGTAGTTACCATAATCAGATAGGATTATAAACACTGAAATACTTATGTATTAAACCAATTGAATTTGTTTAAGAATAAGATATACAAATGAGACAAATTGGATAATTATTAGAGAAAACAAGATATTTTGGGAAAATTCAAAGGTTTTGAATTTGGAATGGAATCAAGATATATTAAACTAGTTTGGAATAAAAACTTTGGATTTTGGAATTTGAAAATTTTAACTGGAGTTAAGAAATTGGAACTAAACTGAGATTCATTGAGTTAAATGATTTTCTCGATTTTGATCTGATGTGGATTTCGTTCTTCGGGGTTGAAACTTAGTGGATTATTTTCTTATCGATGTATGGTCAGGGACTGACGGATGTTAAAGAATAGCAAAAATGGAATGTTTCCAACTGTAGTAACAAATATTTCTAGTTATAGAAATGAATCTAGTTAACAGCTAATTGCTGATGTATTAAATGTTTTGATTGCTGTGAAAATTGTTTGGTAGTTAAACCGTGTGTTTTGATGCCTTGTTATGGTGATTGTTAGGGGATGACCCATGTTTGTGTTTTAAGTCTATGAATATAGATATAACTAAAATCTCCTCTTTACTCTCTAATTTCGAGGATGAAATTCATTTTAGGCTGGTAGATTGTAACGTCCTAGTTTTTGAATGAGTTTGTAATATAATTTATTTTGGATTTATTTCAATAATTACTTTATATTAAATAAATTTTGTGTAGATAAGTAAAAAATATTTTGTTACACTGTTTTATATATTATTTTGTATAAAAAAATAGATAATACAGGATTTCTAAATATTGTTTGAATAATTTCTATAAAATCCTATGTGTACATTTATTTTGTTATATATTGTAAATATTGTTTTAATCGTTTGTTTGCAGTTAAAATTGTTCTTAATACATGTAAGTGTAAAATTAGTTTCGATTACATAACTAATAAGAATATTTAAAAGAAAACCTCAATTTGCTTCACATCTATGCATACTTCCTTTCAATTCAATGTAGACACCCTTAACACATGTGTTCCTAATCTAAATTTGTAGGCAGCCTATGTTTTCAAATGAAAACATTTAAGAGACTAGTTTGATTGAGTATGAAGTGGACTTTTCAAACCATAACACACGACCAGTACACTTTTAGACAACAATAAAATGGTTGAGCATACACTTCATACACGAATGTGAGAATTCATTGTATAAGATTAAACATATTAGAACACATGTACACATCTATTCAATGTCACAAACACCTCGCTGGCCATGATTTATAAGCCTGGAAGAAACATATAGAAGTGACAAACCATGCACCCTTCAATCAACAAGCAGTCTATACCCTGGAACGACATAGCATTATATAGTCTAAATTTACTTAAAAGCAAAGCAATATTTTTAAAACATATTAAGGCACATGGTCGTAGTTTGTAGCCTGAGCAGATGGAAACAATGAAGTGACCAAACAATACTTCCTTTTAATCACCATAACAGCAACCTACTTGATTTCAAGCTGTCCCTATTTTTCTACCCTGCAACCTTCATGCGCAAGTTTTATTCTCTCATAAATACACCCATAAGTTCCCATGTAGATTTATTTACAAGTATTTTCACTCAACACAAAAGAAAATGGTAGCAGCCTAGGACTTGAAATCTTGAAACAAAAAACATAACAGGGGAAAATCTGGAAACTAACTGTGAGTAAAAAAATTCTTTGTTTCACTGATTTTTTTATATAGGTGAGCAAACATAAATAGATATATATGCATGCATGTACCATATTTCCTTATCAAAAACCCTGAAATGGCAAGACCTGTAGCAGTGTAAACATGACAATGAGCTTCCCCTTTTGTTTTACTAATTTTACATGCATATGCAACCATGAAAATGTTAATTTGGTTGGATAAGTCTTCATACCAACTAAAGCCCGGGAACTATAAATCATGTTGTGAGTACAGTGGTGCGCGTCTACCAGCAGAGACGGTGGTGCACATGCACAGAGGAGTGTGCACAAGGGGGATGCTACATTTGTGTTTTGTGTTTAATGCACACTGGTTTTGGGTTATTTCCATTGATATTATGCCGAGTATAGCCGAGCATATGGGTTTTGTGGAGAAGGGTGTGTATTCAAGAGTTTGCATGTTGAGTAGGTAGTGTTATATTAGGGAAGTTGGCACAAACTTTTGGTTTGCCTGGAGAAGAGAAAAGAAATGGTTAAGAGAATAAATGGAAAACAAAAGAAAGAGTGGGATGGTAGAGAACTTGGTGTGTGCAGGCTTTGGCCAGTTTACATACTTACGGAAGAAAAAACAAAAAAGCCAAAACAAAATATAAAACGTAAGATAAAGGAGAGATGAAAGAAAACATAGAAGAGGAACTGGGAATGGAGAGTACTTATAGGTTCGCAAGTTCTATTCTGCATTGGTTCATAGGTTATTGGATAATGAAGAGGAAATGGGAATGAAGAAATCAACAAGAAATGGTGAGCAACTGGAGGGTTGATTTAGCAGACTTGTAGCAGAATGATGAGGGTAGGAAGTTGGCACGCGGGTTTATCATGCGCGAGTGGTACTGGACTTAGGGCACAACCCAGTTTCTTTTAAAAATAAAAATAAAAATCACCAAGCTGTTTTTAATTATTACAAAGGCAAGGCAAGAAAACAACAGGTGGGACGTGATAAGGGTGTGGCGATTTTCATTTTGGTACTTGCAGATTTATACTAACGTGGGGTTTGGGTATTAAGTCCTGGATTTGGCTCAAGCATATAGAAAAAATATATAAAGAAACGGGAAGAGGTAGGAATGAAAAAAAGAACGGGGAAGGCTGGGCATCCTGTTGCGTGCAAAATATGAATACAAGAGGAACGTGGGTTTTCTTTTGTTTTCATGGGTAGACTGGGCGTTGGACTTGGCCTACGGAAAAAAGGGGATTTAATCTAAATTTAGTTTTAATATCATATGGGCTGATTATTGGGCTCGGCCTTTTCAAATAAATAATAAAGTAAAAAGAAGGAATGTTTAAAATCAAGAGTAACTAGAATATAGATTTATATATATAAGTTTAGACCAATGTATTCGAATAGTTTTGGTTCGAATCAATAGATGGTGCAAGTCAATAACTCGGTGCAATATCGAGTTTAAACAATTCGATTTTTATAAATTGATTTATGTCATAATTAAAAGTAGTTTTAATTCTAAGAGGCATATAAATTTAATCAAACATAAATTTGATTGCCGAACTAAATTAACACGTAAATATTGATCAGTAATGATAGACAAATTCAATGAACTCTGAATTGGTTGTTTAATTTATTAATTTAGTTGTGTTTAATTACATTAACCCTAATTATATATTGTATCATTTGTGTGGACATCTGTTAGTAGAAATAAACACCATTCCACTATAAATTTGATTGACTGAATTATTTGAACACCCTGTTAGCAGAAATAAACATCGTTCGGCTATTATATCAGTTTGATATATTTTATCAGTTAATATATGATGTTAAGATATTATATTAACAGTTGATAATACTGAATAGTATTTATATGATGGTCTATGCAAGTTGGGTTAACGAATTGAAGGTCGTCTGTTATAAGAACTGTTATATGCCATTGGGACTGCTAAGTCATGCTTCTGTAAAGTAACTCAGAAATGAACTTCAGTTTTGATAATTGGATATAAACAATTGAATGGGTTATTTTAAATTTATTATATTATTATTAATTAATTTAAATATTAATTAAAATCAGTTAATCAGGTTGTTTAGGGTTGATGTAAATCAAATGTTTAAATGGTAATCGTTTGTTTAATTAATTGATTTCAATTAATTTAATAGAAGAGGTTTTAATAAATGGTTGTTTAAAGACTTGATAATGTTTTAAGTTACCAGGTTTAGTAGGATAATGGTGTAATTAAATAGAAAAGTTAAATTGAATAAAATAATGTTTTTAACTTAATCTTTTAATCAAGTAAGGTTTAAAGATAATTTAATTATCAAAGGATAAGAAAATCAAGTTGATTGTTTGGTTCAAATTTCTCGGATTTAATATTAAGATAAGTAACTTAATAAATGGTTCAAAATGACTGCTTTGTTTTGAAATGGTTTAAGATCTGAAAATAAATTAGATTTATAAAATATGGTTTGTCGAATTCTTGGATATCTAACTTCTACAGATCTTGATGATGAGAATGATTTTGACTCAAGGTATGAGAAGTAATTGAAATACCACAACTTGGTCAATTTCACTATTATCCGACAGGTCATACTAGTTTATGTTCAGAATGAGTGTTAGAGTTGAATATCGTTTTCAGTTATGAAACAAATATTCAAGAGTGAGATTATCACTTAAGTGTGACAATAAAAGTTTATTGGTTAATTAATAATTTTGTTTTCAAATGAATATTTAAACAAAGTTAAATATTGTATCAAAATATTTAAAGTTTATTCAAATAAAGCTTAGTAGATCCAATGGAAATTAATCAATTTATATTTTATTTGATAGTTAAATAGCTGACTATATAATCTAGACCTTTTCGTCATCGTTTCAAAGAGAAATTCCACTTCGATACGATATATTTGTTGCAAGTCAGAAATTATTGAAGACCATTGAAGGCAGAGTCATGCAAGGGCTATTTTGTCAATCCTAGGTAGAGATTGCCTAAAATGGATTTACAAGATAGTGCCTTCGGTTTATTCAATCCCAAAACAACTTGTATGGATGAATGTATGACAGAGTATATCTAACCCAATCACGTATGTTGATCTTTCCAAACGTATTTATGTTGGTGGCGGAGGAATTCGTTTCTCTTTGCTTTATACCCGTAATATGTTTTTATGGAAATCAATTAGTGATTGGCAGATTTTGACGATGTGGCATTCAAAGGAAATAAAGATCTGGTATGGCCAAGGTAAGTATAGCCTCAAGCCTCACAACCGGGAAATGACAAAAACTGGGTAGGTAGCATGGCTAAGTGGGTCACTCCCAATTAGGGTGTATTGTCACCTATCTAGAGAAATTCCATTTACTTCTTAAATCTTTTGATAACACATATGTATACAACTCCAAATATAAATTATACAACTCAATATTGTCAATTTTGGGTTAAACGATTTAAATTTTCCTTTAAATATATTAAATAACGTTATATTTTAATAATGATTTTCCAAAGCGACTATTTTAGAATTTGAATTGGACATAACTAACAATGTATAATACGAAATCTGGAATTTTCTCTTTCATTAGAAAATTATAATCAACAAGATTCACACGTTTCTTGTTTCACAGAAATCTGACTTATATCAGACCCTGTATATTCAATTGAAGTTCAAAACACCATATTACGAACTGCCACGCCATTTCGAGCTCGTATATAATTAAATAAAATGTATATATATATATTCAACCATCGTTTTATTAATGAATTCAATATTAATATCGATTAATATTCCAAATATAAAATTTAAAATAATAAATTAAATATTTGATCACCAAAAATACAGGACATTACAAGGTAGAGGATAATGTGTCGATGACTGCTTTTAGGACTGGATTCTTTGAGTGGTTAGTGATGCCGTTTGGATTGGCCAATGCACAGGCGTCATTCGTGAGTCTTATTAATCTAATTTTCAGAGATCATTTGGATGGGTTTGTGCTCGTGTTTGTGGATTATCTTCATCTACTCTAGGACTAATGAGGAATACAAAGCGCCTTTGTGATTGTATTAGAGATTCTGAAAAAAATTCAGTTGAGAGCTAAATTTTCTAAGAGTCGCTTATGGAAGGAAGAAGTGAGGTTTTAGGTCATGTCGTGTTTGCATAAAGGGTAGCAGTAGATCCTGCGAAGAGAGCAGCGATCCAAGAATGGAATCAACCTAAAAGTGCTATAGATGTTAGAAGTTTTCTTAGTTTGGTTGGATACTATCAACGTTTTATTAAGAATTTTCTGAAGACAACTGCACCGTTGATTAGCCTAACGGAGAAGGGTCAAATTTTTATATAGGAAGCTAAGTACGAGCATGCTTTCGTGATGTTGAAGGAGAAATTGACTAGTACTACTGTGTTGTTTATTCTGATAAGGAATGAGGAGATGGCTATTTACACTGATGTGTGTAGTATCACCTTAAGAGAAGTATTGATGTAGAAAGGAGTAGTTACCGGATATGAGATTCGATAGCCAAAGACGAATGAAATGATTTATTCTACCCATGATTTAGAGTTAGCGGCAATAGTATTTTCTCTGAAGACATGGAGGCGTTACCTATTTGGAGTGACATTTGAGTTATGTACGGGTTGTAACACCCCACCTCCATTAAGGTCACTCACAAAGGGAATGCATTAACTTCAGTGGAGCGTCATAAGTGTATAGGACTAATAAATTATGAAACAAACAAAATTTTTAAATAGCGGAAAATATATAAAACTTTACTTCATTGATAAAACAACAGCTTGGTAGAATAGCTTGTACAAATATTGTTTTCCAACATCAAAACACCATTACCCATTACAATAAGCATCTGTCTTGTTTAACAAAACAAAGAAGCATAAAACGACAATGATATTCCCCAAAGAGACAGCCATAGCAGTGGAAAAGAGAGTCCAAAGTGATACATCGTCTATCTTCGAGCTTGGAAAGAAAACTGAGCTAAGTGGTGATATTCCTACCCTGTAAACCTTGGGGGCGGGGAGCAGAAGAAAAAAAGGCAAAAGAAAATGGGTTAGACATAAGTCTGGTAAGTCCA
Source organism: Allium sativum (assembly GCA_030737875.1). NCBI lineage: Eukaryota > Viridiplantae > Streptophyta > Magnoliopsida > Asparagales > Amaryllidaceae > Allium > Allium sativum. The sequence goes on along the minus strand of CM060909.1, from coordinate 940,696,164 downwards.
GTGATTATTCAGCATGTAAACAGGTAAAAGGATCATGACATGAATAAACTGAATACTAGACATAACCATGATAATAAGCATAGCAAGACAACGAATGATGATCATTACATATGACAAGGTAGGATACACTGAATGTGCTTCATTTCTTTCTCTGATTTCCTAATTTCTCTGCACCACCCAACTAGAATCCCAACTAGTGTCTTTTATAGAACGATTTGTATTCCCTACTAGTGTCCCAACTAGTATCCTGTGAAAAAAGGATCCGTATCCCCTACTAGTGTCCCAACTAGTATCCTGTGTTATAAATTAAGGTGATCCCAACCCCACAATTATGGTAGCCTTCAGGTGCACATGTAGTACGAGATCTTACCTCAATCAGCCTAATTGCCATGAAGATGTTAGATGTACCCTTACTACCCTGTCGATCGGCTCCTTACTTGTATTAATTTTTCCTTGTGTTTGTGTCAATCGACCCTCTCTTGAGTGTAGATACCCTGTGCTGGTCCCACGATAAGGTGTATCAATCCCTATGATAGTGACCGGACACGATTCAAGATGCACAGTGTTGCCCAGTGCCTGCTTTTCCACTCCGGAGCACGTGCACGCCCATACTCCGTTGGAACTACACTGTTGCACCCCCCTGCCGCTATTTTGACCGCTTATAATCAGTCCAGTAATCGTGCCCCACCCTGCCTAGTTCAGGGTACTGTGATACACCTATGTGGGTTACTGTTGAAATGGGTCCCCGTTATTAGGGTTTTCTACGATCTATTCGTATACCCCCCAAATTGGTTAAGTGTTATCCATCCATTCAAGTTAACTTAACCCATTCACATGTCATGTCATGTTAGTTAAGTGTTTCTTATTAACTTAACCCTTCTCATTCAATCATGTTGTAATTGATTAAGTGTTTCCCCTTAGCTTAACCCCATTCGTTCATCATGTTATATTGGTTAAGTGTTTCCCATTTACTTAACCCCACTCGTTCATCATGTTATATTGGTTAAGTGTTTCCCATTAACTTAACCCCACTCGTTCATCATGTTATATTGGTTAAGTGCCATCAATCCAGTCGAGTTAACTTATCCCACCCACTTGTCATGTTACATTGGTTAAATGTTGCCCTCTTGTGTTACTTAACCCTATCACACATCATGTTGTATTAGTTAAGTGTTGCCTTCTTATGCTACTAACCCTATCACACATCATGTTATATTGGTTAAGTGTTTCCCTCTTGTGTTAACTTAACCCTACCACTTGTCATGTTACATTGGTTAAGTGTTGCCCTCTTGTGTTAACTTAACCCTACCACTTGTCATGTTACATTGGTTAAGTGTTGCCCTCTTGTGTTAACTTAACCTTACTATTCTTAGCCTGTCTATTTCTTAGATTTAATTCATTCATTAAAGCACCAACCTCTCACATTAGATCTATATTGTTGCGGTCACTGGATGTGCCGGGCGGTTCCGGGCAGTCTTACACTACAACTCAATCTAACCTCGGGTTTTTGGGCTTAATACGCTAACCTCTCACATTAGATCTATATTGTTACGGTTGTTGGATGTGTTGGGCGGTTCTGGGCAGTCTTACACTGTAACTCAATCTAACCTCGGGTTAGGCATATTCATTTTTTAATTAATTTACATATTTGCAATTTATGTTCATATGTAAATTATCCATAAGTCTTGTCAATTCAAGTCATGCCCCATTTACCCTGTAACAACCCTGAATTTTGGGGTAAATTTAAAAATTTATTTTAACTAATTTAATGGGTTTTGATATTTGAAATAATTTATTTAAAATAATAATGATTAAAAATTTATTTAAATCGAAGTTAGGATGAATAATTTAATTTTAATTATAAAAGGAGTTAGAAATAGCGCGGTAGTTTGAAAAGTCAAACTTGAACTTTGACTGACCGCACAGAATGCAAAATTTATTGGATTTTAGTAAAACCAAAAATATTAGAATCTCTTTTGAAATATCTTTCCAACGAATCTGAAAAATCGAAATTTTATAGCGGGAATCAAAAGTTATGCCCAGTTTAAATTTCAGAATAATCGCTATAGGATTTATATATATTTTTTTAATATTAAAAATAGCCATTTTTCAAACGACCTCTGTTTTCGACGAAACCACTTCTGTTGGATTCGGAATGTCAAATTATTGCTAAGCTTAATTTTTCATAATTTTTAGAATTAATTTGTGATCGTGGCAAAAAGATTTCAGTTTGGTCAATTTCGATCAATTTTTATCGACTTGAAAAAGGCCATTTTTCAAATAGGCCCAGAATTGAACGAAATTAATTTTCCTAGGTCCCCAACATCAAAACATAGCTAAATATATTTTTCGGGATTTTTCGAAGTTAAATTGTGGCCCCGGTGAATTTATTGGTACGGTTGAATTAGAAATAAAAGACTTAAATTTTAAAATAAATAAAACTGGGTCAAGACAGTCATTTGTGCCTGCGGGACATAGCTAGATGAGTCCGGAATAGGGGTTAATAGGTAGGAACGACAGTCGTTGGGCTAAAATTGGACAAAGTTGCTAAACGGGCCTTAACGGGCTAATTAACTAATTAAATAATATAAATATATTCACTAATCCTCAACCCTAATCCTCCCTCTACAATACACAGCCGCCATCTTCTTCCTCAATGGCCAAGAGAGCTCCAAACTTCCCTCCTCAATATCTCTCAATTCACACAATGAAATCAGTCCCTCCTTTAGACTTATTTGAAGAGATTTTCATCCTCTTTAATTCTATACGGCTATGATCATCTTTAAGCACATGAATTTCGAGGAAAAACACCCCCTACCTACGCCCAAAACAGCCCAGCCGCACCCACCATGGCCCACCGCGGCCAACCACCCCTAGGGCGCTCCAACCCCCTCTCCTTCCTCTCCGATATGCCACCTTCCAATCGTCTTCAAGCTTCGCCAATTTCAAGTTATTTGGAACCCTAGTTTTGAAGCCTATGGTTTTCATGGAACGACTTTGAACGTGGAAGAGGAAGATGAGGGTGAGGTTGACTTTTTCAAACTTTAGTTGACTAATTAATTTAATTCAATTTTTACCAATCTTAATTTAACCATATCTCACTCATACGAACTCGAAACTGAACGATTTCAGATTCGCCATGATCGTGAGACCGAGATCTACGTGATGAAACTGACTAGACCTGATTCTGAGCAAGTTGAATTTTTGACAAATTTCGGATCTGAACAGCGCAGAACTCAATAACGATGTGAGATTTCTGAATTTAGTTATTAAAAATTTAATTATTTCTTGCGATATGAATTCCATCTATGTACGTTATGAAATCTGTATTGTTTGTGGTTGGGAAATTTGAATTTATTGATGTTGTGATGTGAATTGGTTGATGCTGTGATATTGGTGTTTGAAACAAAATCATTGAATCCAAATATATATTCTAGTTGAAAATAAATGATTAAATTTTCACCGTAATTTTGATTATCATAAAAAGATATCATTTTGTTGATTATTATAAAAAGTTATTATTTTTAAAAGAAAAAGTAACATTAATTTCATTGTTTTGTAAAAAGAAAGATTTCACTTTTGTTTTGTTAAATATAAAGATTACTTTTTGTTTGTTAATAAAATAAATAAAAAATTTTTCATTTTTGTTTGTTAAAAAAAAAAGTATTTACCTTTGTTACTTAATAAAAAGATTGGAACTTTGTTTGTAAATATAAGGAAAAGATTGAAATTTTGTTTGTAAACTTAATAAAAAGATTGAAACTTTGTTTGTAAACTTAATAAAAGATTTTAACTTTTGGTTGTGAACGAAAAGAATTGACCTTTGTTTGCAGATGAAAAGAATTTACTTTTGTTCTTAAAAACAAAGATTCCACCTTTGTTTATAATTAAAAGATTTTACTTTTATTTAGAATGAAAAAGGACATTTTGTCGTTAAGAATGAAAAGAATGAAAATATACATGATTTTTGTTAAGGATGAAAAGTGACATTATTACATTGATATTCATTGAAAGATTAGTAATGAACATTTTACACCATTATGTTTAGATTAGAAAAGTATAATTTTCACCGTCATGTTTTGTTAATTTGAAAATGAATATTTACATTGTCATGTGTTAATTAGAAATGACATTATTTACATCGTTATGTATTAAATTAGAAATGACATTATTTGCACTGTTATGTATTAAATTAGAAATGACGTTATGTGTTAAATTAGAAATGAACATGATTGACACCGCAATTAAAAAAAACATTTTTATGTAATTAAAAATATAAGATTTTGTCAATGAAATTAAAATTACATTCTTATGTAATTAAAAGATTAGATTTTGACGCTGCAAAATAATTTACATTTTAATGTAATAAGAAGAAATAGAAATTACATGGTAACCTTAACTACATCTTTAATGTAATAAAAAGGAAAGATGTTGACATTGTAATATTAATTACAATTTTTAATGTAATTATGAAGATAAGAATTTACATTGTAATTAAAGATAGGAATTTTACATTATAATGTTAATTACAATTTTTAATGTAATTAAAAAGGCGATTTTACGTTGTAATTAAAGATAGGAATTTTGCATTATAATGTTAATTACGATTTACATTGTAATTCAAAAGGAGATTTTATAGTGTAATTAAAAGAGTAGAATTCAACATTGAAATAGAATTTACAGTTTTCTAATGTAAATAAGAAAAAGAAGAAAAGTTTACATTTTTAAGAAAAGTTTACATTTTTTATGTAAATAAGAAAAAGAAGAAAAGTTTACATTTTTAAGAAAAGTTTACATTTTTAATGTAAATAAGAAAAAGAAGAAAAGTTTACATTTTTAATGTGAATGAAAAAAAGTTACATTTTTAATGTAATTTAGATTAAAAAGAAAAGTTACATTTTTAATGTAATTAAAATTAAAAAGAAAGTTTACTTTTAATGTTTTAAGATTAAGGAGGAAATTTACATTTTAATGTATTAAGATTTAAGGAGAAAAATTACATTTTCATGTAATTAAGATTAAAGGATTAATTGACATTTTCATGTAAATAGTAATTAAAGAAGAAAATTACATTTTCATTTAGTTAGATTTAAAGAAGTGAAATTTACATTTTAATGTAAATAGATTTTCATTAAAAGAATTTAGAAGTGAAATTTACAGAATTAAGAAGAAAATTACATTTTTATGTAATTGGATTTTCATTAAAAAGATTAAAGATATGGAATTTACATTTTTATGTAAATAGGTTTTCAATGAAAGTCATAATGATGGAAATTTACATTTTAATGAATTTGATTTCATTAAAAAGATTAAAGGTATGAAATTTACATTTTCAGGTGAAAAGATTAAAACACAAGATCATCATTTTGTTTGTATAGAATTGACACAAAATTATCATTTTAGTTTTGCATTGAAAGATATAAACAAAATTATTATTTTTGTTTTGCGTCGAAAGAATAACAAAGCTATTATTTTTGTTACATTGGAATTAAACAAACAAAAATATATTCATTTTTGTAGAATTGAGGTTGACACCAAAATATATTACATTTTTGTTAGAAAATTTAAAAGACACAAAAATCTTCATTTTTGTTAAATTGGAATGATACACGAAAAATACATTTTTGTGTGAATTGGAGGGTAAAAGAAAAATATACACTGTTATGTTTAGGATGTGTACGTGAATTAAAATAAGATAAACATTATTTTGTGTTATGTTATTTATCAAAATGTTATGAAACCAAGTGTTCCTTACTTGTTGTGATAACCACAATAATGAAATGGAAGAAAGAATTATATATATATATATATATATATATATAAATCAAAATTAAACGAATCGAGCGTGGTAGTTCGCATTTTGGAATCATGCCTTTAAACAATTATACCGAAAGATCCGACCGTCGGATTTTCCCAAAATTGAAACCATTAGGTTCGCCTTGGGAAGATCTTTCCAAGATATGAATTGTGTTAAAATCCAATGGTTAGATTTAGAGAAATGTGTAAAACAGATTTGGGTGAAAACGGCGCCAAGGTCGCCTATTGACCCGAAGCGTCGTTTAATTGATTTGGGCTATTGTTATATAAAAAATAGCGATAGATCGTTATTAAATGCTAATAACGATAAGAAATGATTTTAAAATATACACATATATATATATGCGAGAATCATTTGAAAAGTCCGTGTTCAATCTCGTTTCAAATGATTATACGTCGATCTTAGTCAAAGAGTTGAAGACGGTACAAGACCGACGATCTTCACGTCGAATGGATGAGTTACCATTGACGCCCATGATTGGAGTAGCTACCTTGAAGGGGCTACAATGGTGGCCGTCCAGACTACTTGTTGATTTGTTCGGATATGTAAGGAATAAGGTGCCTACGGTTTCGTTCAGACCCAGAACGGACTTGTAAATGGATGTGTGTCCGACGTTGAAATCACTTCATGTATTTAAATTGATTTCTATTTGATATATAATTGTTTGGTGGTGGAGAATTTATTCTCTTGCTTAACACCCTCTTATATATTGATGGTTATCGATTGCATGGCGTGAATTGTCAATGTGGCACGCCAAGATGCAAATGATCCAGGCTTTTGTTGAAAAGCAGGCCTTGTGGTTGAAGATCAAAGCACGACTTGAATAAGCATAACTTTGTGTATTACGTAGCTTCACGAGCCTCACAACCCGGTTCAGTCTAAAATGGGAGAAGGGAACGCAGGGAGAGCAGCACATTTCTTTCTAGCTAGAAGTGGTGTTTGGGTTTTACACGGCCCGACATTTTACTTATGTGGATGATGGAATGAGATGCCTCGGATATTAGGTCCTATAGGATCGGGAAATGTGTGTTCAGGAATTGCCAATCCGCAAAATCATATGTGTGGACCGGCCCTGCAGCTTTCTAAGGGTTCAATGCGGGGAATCCTGAGACATTAGCTAGAGTGTCTCGAATCGTTAAGGAGCTCCTCCCTAGCCTTGACTCATGATGGAAACCCAATTCCCAATACGACCCTACGGACTTGATTGTATTACTAGTATGGAGGCATAGTATATGGTGGCTATGCTTCCTAGGATTGATACATTTTACAATGTTTTTGAAACATATATACACTTATAATAATATCAAATCCGTTTTATCGTATCAAGCATCTTTTGACCATTATAAGGTAAAACTCTATCCTTCGGTTTGCGTTGCATTGTGTGATGGGACTTGAGTCTTATAATGGTTTCATTTTTCTAAAAGGCATTGCGTTGTTTAACGATTTACTTTATTTTATGCACTGGCAATCCAATGGAGTAAACCCATTCCGCGTTAGCGGCGTGGTCCTGTGATTAGCCTTATTATTTGATTAGTTAAGTTAGATTTCCCATACCAGTCCCATGACTGACTCGTAGTTTGTTTCACTTTGCAAACTCGGGTGCCCTCTTTTCCACACGGGCAGTCGAGTAGCTTTTTGCAGATATTTATCTCTTGAGCAGGATTCTGGATCGAAGCCTAAAGATGTGTCCAGAGCATAGTTGTCTTCCGCTGCCTTAGTTATTTTATTTCCGCTGCACTGTATTGTATTATAATTTGTTATAATTTATCTTCCGTTGTATTATAAATCGATGTACTCTGATATGTTCTGTACTCTGATGTAACATTACTGTAATGTTTATAAAAGTCTGCTATTATTGTTTTGATGTTGTTGTATTCCCAAAGTTAACGTATTCGGGTTTTGAACGGTCTTAGTCGATTTTGCGGTCGATTGAGTCTGGGCAAAACCGAGTCGTTACAGTTAGTATCAGAGCTCTGGTTAGCTCAAATCTTTGGGGTACAACTCATTAGAACTGAACAAAAGGCTCATCAGAGATTGGATTAGTAATATCCAGTAAGAATACTCATTAGAGGTAGGATCAGTAGTATCCTAGAATGAGAAAACTCATTAGAGATGGGGTTAGTAATGCCCTAGAATGAGTTGAGAGTGCCCAGGTTATAATTAATGTATTTTTGATTATATAATCCGATCTTTGGAAATATGATTTTTGAATATATAAAGTTATATATTTTAAAAGTTAATCAACAAATAAAATTACTTAAGATAGGATACTTAAACAACTTTCCAGCTTCGTTCCTTTTCGAGGACGAAAAGTTTTTAAGTGGGGGAGACTGTAACAACCCTGAATTTTGGGGTAAATTTAAAAATTTATTTTAACTAATTTAAATGGGTTTTGATATTTAAAATAATTTTTTTAAAATAATAATGATTAAAAATTTATTTAAATCGAAGTTGGGATGAATAATTTAATTTTAATTATAAAAGGAGTTAGAAATAGCGCGGTAGTTTGAAAAGTCAAACTTGAACTTTGACTGACCGTACAGGATGCAAAATTTAACGGATTTTAGTGATACCAAAAATATTAGAATTTCTTTTAAAATATCTTTCCAACGAATCCGAAAAATCGAAATTTTATAACGGGAATCAAAAGTTATGCCCAATTTAAATTTCAGAATAGTCGCTGTAGGATTTATATATATTTTTTAATATTAAAAGTAACCATTTTTCAAACGACCTCTGTTTTTGACGAAACCACTTCTGTTGGATTCGGAATGTCAAATTATTGCTAAGTTTAATTTTTCATAATTTTTAGAATTAATTTGTGACCGTGGCAAAATGATTTCAGTTTGGTCAATTTCGGTCAATTTTAATCGACTTGAAAAAGGCCATTTTTCAAATAGGCTCAGAATTGAACGAAATTAATTTTCCTAGGTCCGCAGCATCAAAACATAGCTAAATATATTTTTTTGGATTTTTTGAAGTTAATTTGTGGCCCCGGTAAATTTATTGGTACGGTTGAATTAGAAATAAAAGACTTAAATTTTAAAATAAAGAAAACAGGGTCAAGACAGTCGTTTGGGCCTGCGAGACATAGCTAGATGAGTCCGGAATAGAGGTTAATAGCTAAGAATGACAGTCGTTGGGCTGAAATTGGACAAAGTTGCTAAACGGGCCTTCATGGGCTAATTAACTAATTAAATAATATAAGTATATTCACTAATCCTCAACCCTAATCCTCCCTCTGCAATACACAGCCGCCATCTTCTTTCTCAATGGCCAAGAGAGCTCCAAACTTCCCTCCTCGATATCTCTCAATTCACACAATGAAATCAATCCCTCCTTTAGACTTATTTGAAGAGATTTTCATCCTCTTTAATTCTATACGGCTATGATCATCTTTAAGCACACGAATTTCGAGGAAAAACACCCCCTACCCGCACCCAAAACAACCCATCCAAACCCACCATGGCCACCACGGCCAACCACCCCTAGGGTGCACCAACCTCCTCGCCTTCCTCTCCGATATGAAACCTTCCGATCGTCTTCAAGCTTCGCCAATTTCAAGTTATTTGGAACCCTAGTTTGGAAGCCTATAGGTTTCATGGAACGCTTTTGTAATGACCCGAAAATCCGGTCTAATTTGAGCTGACCAAAAACACAAGTCCAACCCCAAATTAAACTGAAAATCAGGAAATTAATAGAAAGAAAACAGAGGGTGAGGAAAGATAAGATAGAAACTTAGAATAAAAGAAGAAGAACAACACAACATCAGAGTAACACGAATCTCACAGCGGGACGAATAACATATAATATATAACATAACTTTGAAATATAACTTTGTACTTGAATATACATCATTTTCAAAGTACAACACTTACAACACAGCGGAAATAAACTATAGCTATATGATCCTGAAGCCTCCTGCTCCAGCTCTTTAAGTATCTGTAAATCCTGACTACTTGACTGCCCATACAAAATTGGGCACCCAAGAGTTTAGGGAAAACAAAACAAAATAAACTCCGGGTCAGTCATGGGACTGGTATGAGTAAAACAGTTTAAAACCTGAGTACAAAAGGATGGAATTTTAAATACAGCGGAATTTTTTTTTATATACAACAGAATTTTTAAATAGATAATATAGGTGGAATGGACTTAGTAACAAATGCAGCCGAATGGACATAAATGCCAAATCTAATAAGTACAAATATCATGCACAGTGCATGCATAAAGTATGGCATGCATATGAAGTATGGTATGAACATAAAGTATGGCATGCATATAAAGTAGGGCATTAATTCAGAAACAGGATAAGAACCGATAGGTGTACTCATACATTTACAATACAGACAACCATAGCAATATTGAATTTAAGAAGGAGAAGATAGTACGATACTTGCATGTATCAATTTCAGAAAAATAGATAAGTGTGCCCTCCTCATATTCTTTTGAAAAACTGGACCTAAAATTTCATGGTAATCTGCGTTGCTCTGGTTTCATTGTCCCAACATATGTATACATAAAAAACTTCCGAATTTCAAATGGAGGACCAACATGATATATTTCAAGTTATATGCCTTCACAAAGGGGCAGACCTATTTCCAAACAGCATGATGTAAAGATAATATATCAACTGGTATGCACTTCTTGTTCAAGTATTATATTTTCTTTCTTTTTGACATGTTAACAAGTGCCAACTTTTCAATTTCATATAGTGAGGCAGAGGGACAAAACAAATAACAAGCAGGAGCCGAAGTTTATGCCACACAATAAATTATGTTCATTCACATAGACAGTGTCCAAACCTACATACTTCAGTTTATAAATAGGGTAGGCAACGGAAACTTCCACTTGTTAACACAAACTCAAGAACATAAAAATTATATTCTACACCTCTAAACAAACTAAGAGTTTGCAACCATGCATGGAAAAGTAAATAAAACAGTTTAGTTAAATATGAACTCATATTGCGAAATCAGATTGGTCTTTTCCAGATCACACTCTGTTAGTTTTTGTCCTTTTTTTTAACACCATTATTTCGACAAGAATGATACGACTACGCCCGATTTAAATCGTACCCATGAATTTTACAATCATCTTTCAGTTTATTTGGCAATTCAAATCGAAGTATGTTAAACGGTCGTTTGTGTATGAATCACTTGTGAATTATACCACAATCCCAAAATTTCAAGCTAGTGCTTACAATTCGTTATATATGCACCATTTAACCAGATAAAACTTACAAGTTCATGGTACACAGCCTGCCTACCAGACGCAGACAAGGGTCAACAGCAAAATGCCATTGTTTTTCCCATAACATATGCCTATAACTATATATACATCTGATTTATGTCTAACGCAGCAAACATGACAACATCTATATTCATTTTTATTATTTAATCTAAAAATGACACTAGATGTTGCGTCAAAACAGGAAGAATGCACGTCTATAGGGAAATATGAGCGAGCACATGTTTGAAGGATTCTGCTTGGTCAGCTGTGACACTGTGCGCTACATTAAACCAGTAAAGATGCCATGTAAAAAGATTGTTTGACTTTCATCATAACAAATTCGGATGTGGGCTAAATTTGCAGAAGATTTCATTTATGCTGACTTTACTATCAAAGTCGAATCCAGCGATTACACTCTTAAACACTATCTAACATAACCCCCTATAACTTAAATTCAGCAATAAGCTAAAAGTCATATGCTTGACCTCGATAAACATATTATTTCTCTTTCTTGATTACATCCATTATCAATCAATTCAACGAGGTTTTAGAAGAACCTTTATGGTAGCCAAAAAAATTCCTTATGGAAGAACTTGTATGCATTTTTTTGTTTTATTTTTATTTTTCTTCTTTTTTTCCCAAAGGCAACCTTATTCATACCAGGCTACGTTGCCATTTACAAACATAAAGAACCAAACAGAATACTCTATAGACAACAAGGTTGCCGATATGCCCAATGAATCAAGCTAGTTGTTTATGTTAACTAATTTAAACCAAAGTTCAGCTTTGACTATCCAGTTTACTATTTGGACTACCCCATTCAAATTTGCAGTCTACTTTTAAATCAATTTAATTGGATGGAACTTACAAATTTCCGATTTACAGTACTACGAATAATTCAAGCCTTAGTTTAAAAGCGTAAAGCAATTTGTAACGAACCGGGATTTTCGACTCCGAAAATCAACATCAAACTACCATGTTGACTATTCAGACATCGAACATTCCAGATCATTAATAGAAAGAAGTTAGAGGGTGAGAAGAGATAAGATAGAAATATTAGAATAGAAGAAGAAGAAGAACACAACACACAGAGTCTCACATCGCAGCGGAACAAAATATAATACAGAAGTAAATCTTTATTGAGAACTTTGAAAATACTTACAATATCAGAGTACATCAACATCTGGACAGTGATACTAATCTGTCCTCATATAACACACAGCGGAATAGTAATATCATACGTCTGGACTCTTCCAGCTCGTCTCTTCACAGCAGTCGATAACCTGAACCTGTACAACCCGGTCTAACCCGAGCATTTACAAAACACTGGGTCAGTCTGGTGAACCAAAGTGAGATAAACTCGCACAGTAATAAGGGTGAACCATCCAATCATGATTTTAAAGTTCAAAACCTTTTCAAAAGAAAAGGATAATCGTAAGACCAAATCCACCCATAAACACGGACGGTTTTTACCTTACGATAACCCAAAACAGTTTGAAACCAATATCTTGTCTGATATTATAATAATGTCTAAATACAAGTAAATAGCAATCTAGTAGAACGCTTGCATCTCACGCTCCACATATATAGTATACAATCAAAACCCGCAGGCGCTTATTGGAGATCGGATTCCAACTTGACAAGGTATGGGTCCACCTTCCGATAGTGTATCTCTAGAGACGAATACACTGGGTTCAACAAGAACTTCTTGCAACCCGGCCCTCACATGACCGACCACTCATCTCGCTTGAGTGTATCGAATGTATATCACCGACGGTTGGGATCAGCAACCGTCTCCCGACAAGGGACAGCATCGAAACATAGATTAAGAAACAAATAGGATTTCCTCTAGATAGGTGATCATACACCCTAATGGGAGCGACCCACATAGCCATGTTGCCTGCCCGATTTTTGTCATTTCCCGGTTGATGAGGCTTGAGGCCAGAATTAACTCTTGAACATCTGGTCGTCATTCACTTTGAATGCCACATCGTCAAATCCGTCAGATATCACTAATTGACGTCCACAAAAATACTCTAGCTGAAAGCTAGAGAATGGCAATTCCCTGCCAACAACTATCGTACGTTTGAAGAAATCAACGTACGTGACCCTTTGGAAATACTCTGTCAGACATCCGTCCATATACGTCATCCAGGAACAGGATGAACCGAAGGCACTCTCCTGCTGCATCTCATATAGGAATGACCCCATGGATCAGTAGCGAGAAGTCCTTGCACTCGTGGATTCCAACCACGACCGAACCACAGTTTATCTCTGGCCGCTAAACTAGAGATTCTTAGCAGTTCCTCCGCTTATGAAGATCCACGGTCTTCAATGCTCCATCTCGACCGTCTTCAAATATCTTCACGTATTTGTTGGTCGGAATGGTTTTCGAATGTAAATTCGATCCCGGTCTTTCCATACCAACAATCGTATTGGACAGATTTGATAGTCGGTGTTTTAACTATCAAAATATACAGTGTTTCAATCATGACACTCCAATGAGTTCACTGGTTCAGTATTTAGCATCACCTGGCCTTTAAATCACTGATTTGCTTTGTTAAATTAAAACTTCTAACTCTTTAAATATTCAAAAATATGATATTTGAATAACTCTAATTTTGATTTAACTCTAATCGATTAACTCTAATTGATTAACTAATACTCGATTTAAATCCATTCGCTCGACTCTAGATCGCAGCGATCACAATGGTTACGCCTGAATCCCTCAGGGAACATCCGACCGCCGTAGGCTATCTGCAGCCCTGCGAATTACGCTAGCAGTCGTACGAAATGGCAACTCAGCCGCATAATTATGTTTGGCTAATTCTATCTCGAATAGCTATATTCAATTTCCCACTTAATTCTTCCATCAAATCATCTTTTGGATTCGGAAATCCATTAGTTTTAACAAAGAAATTTATATCACATATGTTATAACACTAGCGTTATAATTACTATTTAGATTTACAAAACAACAGCGCTATAATCGCTGTTTAGGTTTATAATCCATTTACTATAGCAAAAGTGCTACAATCGCTATATTAGATTTACAAACATATACTATAACAACAGCGCTAAAATCGCTGTTTAGATTTCAAAACATATTCACTAACGTCTCAAACGATTTCCAACTAACACTATCTTCCGATAATCCCGACGTTGTTCAAGTTGGGGTATTTTAATTACCTCTCAGACCTTGATCAACAACGTTCTTATCCTCAGATAAATATCAGTTGTAATCCAACACCAAAATTCCACTCCAGTCTCAAAACAAATCCCATCTATAAATTGGGTTTAGTTATACAACCTTATGACCCATTCCTTTATTCCCAAATTTCACTTTCTACCAATCTCCTTTCAATTTTTTTTTCCAACCCTTATCTACTTTGGAGATCTTATTTCCCTTGTCCCATTTTTACTTGATTTCACTTTCTCGTAACATTAATGTAAAGTTAACGCTTTACACTTTAAATCTCACTTAAAGCCTCTGGTTTATAATAAACCATTTTATCGTGATCTCCTTTCACTTAATTCATATAATTGAGTACGTTTATTTCCTTTCACCATTCAATTGGCTTGCATCTCACATTCGGTAACTTTTTAAATGAATTCCCATTTAAAAATATATTCATCATTAATTAAAATAATAACTTATTTCAAGCATTAACTACTTTAGTAGTTAATCCCTTTATTAACTCGATTAAATATTAAATCCCTTTTCAATCCTTATCTAAATTCAAACAATATTCATTTAACTATTTTGGTCAAAACACATTAACTTGATAAACAATTCTGATTCCAAATGGTTGATTTAATTAACTCAAAACTTGATTATCTTCTTAACCGATTTCAACAATCCTCGCTTTAAAAATATAATTAATTTCAATAGATTCTAATTATTTGTTTTCTTTTACAAAACAAAATTTCAAGGTTTAACCATTTAATTCATTTCCTATCCTTCAACTGGTAAATCTGATTAACATCTTTTGCAAAATAACGTCATAACAAATCAAAGTCTTAAATAAAAATATTTATTTATTTCTCTTAAATAACTTTTATTCAAATCTAACCCTAGTTATAAAAATAAATTTTATAACCTCAACTTTATCGATTCACCTGACGGTAAAACAATATTTATAACCCAATTGGTTTTATAGGCCATACTCTGCTAAACACTTAACCAATATCACCTATTGGTTCAAACCAAACAGATGTTGAATATTAAAAATCAACAATCAATTCAAACAATACAAACAGGGCAGTTCATATATGAGAATATGAAAATAAATAATATATTTGAGGAATCCGGTTGGATCCCTCCAACCTGTTCTTCCCTGTATACAAACGGTTATCACCAAACAGTTCAAACAATCAAACAGTTCAAATCATCCAACACGTTTATTGATAAACGCGACCAACAGGGTGAATTACCTCCGTTGGATCCAATCGTTAAAATAACGATTTGAAATTTTATTGAAATTAAACACAGTTTAATTTCATCAGTTAAATCAACAGTTAAATAGATAACTAGCAAAGCAGTCAACCATTGGCAAGCAGAGCACACAAAATAAAAATACCCAATTAATATAAATGGGAAAACTGAGTGAGTTTAACTCACCTTGATCCGATTTTATTCATTGGTCACTGTTAAAATAAACAGCCGTTTAATTTTAACTGGAGTTCCTGGTGATCTCTATCCTGTTCAAAACAGTTCCAGAATGTAGAGTTCAGCAATACGGTCACAATGCTCCTTGTTTGGCTCAATTCTGATAAGACATGAGTGAATTATACGTGTTACAAGTTAATTTGATTTAATAAATAATCCAATTTTCCTTAACCACTTAATTAAAAACTTAATTACGTTTGTATAGTGGAAAACTGGGTCGACGCTATTTGATTTCCTTTCGAACGTTCGTTCCAGCGTACACAATGAGGTGCCTGCATTAACCCATAATTTAGTTATCAGCTAATAGGATTTTCAAGATTAAAACTAATATGTCTAATCTCACATTAAATTTAATTAATCACGTTACAACAGGATTAGGCCTATTGGTTTCCTGCTTCAACTGAGATGAGGCTGGCAGTTTCCGTTCCTGATGCCATATGTACAAAGTATCAGTGTTCACGTTAACAATATAATTAAGATTATTAAATCCTTAATTAAGGTTAAGCTAAGTAAATTACGTTTAGTTAATCTCCAAACTAAGGCCGGCAAAACCTTTACCACATCCTTGTTCTTTCGCTCGTGCTCATTCCAGTACACCATCGGTTACTCCTCCTTTCCACACAGCGCTTGGATCCCACTGGCACAATTCAAATCCCACTACTTTGATCAACGGTGCCAATATACCCCACTTTGCTTGAGTTCCAGTTTTTTCAACAACCCATCCATGCGGCTTCACCAAATGCCTACCTGCCGCAACTCCCTTCCAAGAATGTAATACAAGTCCTCTTCCTTTTTCTTTGTGAACCGCTTGCTTTCAGAAGTCCACAAACCCGCATACGTGATGGACATCCCACCATCACTCCTCCTTTCCTCCACCATACTCCGATCTAACAGGCTCACATCCAGCGCCCCTGCACCCCCTACGTTCGCCCGAGCCCTCACCAAACTCGGTGTCCCCTAACACAGTGAAACCGCCCACAACCGCGCCCCCAGTCTCAGCCCGCTCGACTTCAGCAATTGCCCCAAAATCCCACTGAAAGTTGCCGGCTTTGAAGCCCGATTCTGGTCACGACAACTCATAAGACTCCATCTCCACCGTTCAGAGTTCGGATCCCAAGGAGTTGAACGATTTTGTCGAAGAAAGTGTTGGGTTTAAGGCTGTGGATTAGGAGGAATAGTTGTGGAAACGGGATGGATTTCTGGCCATTAAAATGGTTGTGGAGGCGCTTCACTTGCGTTGACCACGCATTCTCGTTTTACTTCAAGTTTAGGGTTACATCCAGCTTATTTATATCGAAAACAAAAACGTGGGGAACACGGTCAATTGTGTGGCTCGCAAGTAAGGTCTGAGCACAGTACTTCGATGCCTTGGAGAGAACGGAAAGCAATTTATACGGATAGAAATTGGTATTAAAATATTATATGAACTTCATCGCAAAGTAACTCAATAAAACCAGTACAGTCGATCTCTGTTTACTGATAAAAAAACTGTTCTTGACGTAAAACGATATTCCGGATCCAATGGGACAAGTTTCGTCGCAATCCGAGGTCGTATGAAAAAATTTCCTTTATGAAACCGGAAATGAACACGCATTTAATTTTTCCATGGTCACCAGATACATCAAATCCACTTGAAACTGCGAACATCGACAATAACTTTTTGATACGAACCCAACGGCACTAATTTCGTCGTATTCTGAGACTGTTGCCCCGGTAGGCTGTTTTTACCCTGAACCGCCCTACCCTTTTTAACGCCAAATTTCTCGATCTCTAAAAATAACAAACTATATACATATCCTGACTCTAATCGACGATACGAACTCAACGGAACTGGTTTCGCGACCTAATTCGATTGTCTGCTCAAGTTATGCCAAATATCCTTTTATTTATTTAAATACGCGCTATAGAAATTGAACGGGCGTTTACGGCTACCGTGGTCACATACTATATCGGTTTTCCACGCAATCCACCACCGTACAATAATTTAACGTTACGGTCCCAATGGAACTGATTTCGTCGAAATCTGAGTCCGTTTGCAAAACGGCTATTTTAAAGGCCTATAATTAAATAACGAATTTCCATAGCGACTATTTCAAAATTTGATTTAGCCATAACTATCAAAATATAACACGAAATCTGGATTTTCCTCTTTCATATGAGAGCTATCGCCAATACAGTTCCAACGTGTCTTGTTTCACAGAAATCCGACTTATATCGAATCTTGTATTCTCAGTTGAAGTTCAAAACCAAATATTACGAACTGCACGCCATTTTCAAGCTCGAATTTATATTATATATAAATTATAACGTTCAACTTCGTTCTAAATAGCGAATTCGATATTAAATTTCATTAATATCCCCAATATAATATTTAAAACTAATTTAAATATTCATATTCAAATGGTCGAAAAACACGGGTCGTTACATTCTTCCCCCCTTAAAATAATTTCGTCCTCGAAATTGCTAAGGTAAGAAAGAATGTTATAAACTCACTAAATTTCAAATCTAATTTTATATTAAATTAGAAACCAATTCAATACTGTAAATAAATATTTCCAAAAATATCGAAAATTTTCTAACACTTTAAATTTCTGAAAAATTTCGCCAGCACCTCCTCTGTACGGCTCAATCGGTACAACTCCAACTCGCCTTTCTAGGCCTTCTCCTCTTCAAAAGAAAATAAAACAGCCAAGCGGCTTGCCAAACAGGCTCATAAATCACCAAATCCATATAAAAATAAACGTGTACCTTTTTGTCGGGCATATCATTATATCCTTCCGTCTGCTGCCTTGTCAGTGTATACAACTGCATTCCCAAACAAAATTTCAACTTTATCCTCTGAACCAAATCCTTTACGCGTCCAAGCCAGATCTCATTCTTAACTCAATTTCCATCCATTCTCAATCTCAACTCTTACTTACCAGTCCAACACCATCTTAGATTCCTATCTCACAATTCAAAATATGATTCTACTCGATATATTATCTCCCGATTCAATTTCCAGTTAATCGGTTCCAATTCAATCCATATTTGCTTTCACAATCTTTTATTTAATTTTGTTTCTGTTCACACAATCTTCCTGGGAGTTTTTAAATAGTTCTGTCTTTACAAAAATCAAATATTCCTTTTCAGGATTCAAAACAACTTGTTTTTCTCAAAGCCATTCAAAACAAGATTTTTGGTAGTAATCCGTCACTTAGAACTCGGAAATGAACACTGATGATGTGGCCAGCATCCTCAGAGTTATTCCCCAACTATCAAGTGAGTTCAATACTGTATAACCTTTCAAAATCATATTTAAACACCTCCATTTTGAAATTCATTTCAAAATATTATTCACAATGCTTGTAAACCAATTTAAAATCTCCCAGGATCTTAAAATTCTCATATATCCAATCCAAGTTCATTTGCAATCACCTTTCCCACTTTAAGGAATTTTAATTCCAATTCTGATTTAGATTTCAGATTTAATCCATTTGTTTTTCATATTATACGAATTCTAATTGGTTATTTATATAACCATTTCAATTAAAATCTTATTCGATTATAATAACAAACAACACATCACATATATTATGATATTTCCAACATATATATTTCCTTTATATCAAAATATAAATTGGGTAAAATTATTTCATTTATCCCCTTTCAAAAACATACTGTGTCGAATTATTCTGTTCAAGAGTTTAGAAACACTTATCGACACAGTTTGCATTACTGTATCGACCAGAATTCATAAACTACTCGACAAACCAATCAACACAATATAAGACAGTTTTTATAACCATTTACAAATACGCGCTCCTATATATACACTCAAACTCAATCTAGGGTATTACTAACCCCATCTCTACTGAGTCACGCCACAGAGCCAAGGTAATTACTTAACCAATAGCTCTGATACCACTGTAACGAACCGGGATTTTCGACTCCGAAAATCAACATCAAACTACCATGTTGACTATTCAGACATCGAACATTCCAGATCATTAATAGAAAGAAGTTAGAGGGTGAGAAGAGATAAGATAGAAATATTAGAATAGAAGAAGAAGAAGAACACAACACACAGAGTCTCACATCGCAGCGGAACAAAATATAATACAGAAGTAAATCTTTATTGAGAACTTTGAAAATACTTACAATATCAGAGTACATCAACATCTGGACAGTGATACTAATCTGTCCTCATATAACACACAGCGGAATAGTAATATCATACGTCTGGACTCTTCCAGCTCGTCTCTTCACAGCAGTCGATAACCTGAACCTGTACAACCCGGTCTAACCCGAGCATTTACAAAACACTGGGTCAGTCTGGTGAACCAGAGTGAGATAAACTCGCACAGTAATAAGGGTGAACCATCCAATCATGATTTTAAAGTTCAAAACCTTTTCAAAAGAAAAGGATAATCGTAAGACCAAATCCACCCATAAACACGGACGGTTTTTACCTTACGATAACCCAAAACAGTTTGAAACCAATATCTTGTCTGATATTATAATAATGTCTAAATACAAGTAAATAGCAATCTAGTAGAACGCTTGCATCTCACGCTCCACATATATAGTATACAATCAAAACCCGCAGGCGCTTATTGGAGATCGGATTCCAACTTGACAAGGTATGGATCCACCTTCCGATAGTGTATCTCTAGAGACGAATACACTGGGTTCAACAAGAACTTCTTGCAACCCGGCCCTCACATGACCGACCACTCATCTCGCTTGAGTGTATCGAATGTATATCACCGACGGTTGGGATCAGCAACCGTCTCCCGACAAGGGACAGCATCGAAACATAGATTAAGAAACAAATAGGATTTCCTCTAGATAGGTGATCATACACCCTAATGGGAGCGACCCACATAGCCATGTTGCCTGCCCGATTTTTGTCATTTCCCGGTTGATGAGGCTTGAGGCCAGAATTAACTCTTGAACATCTGGTCGTCATTCACTTTGAATGCCACATCGTCAAATCCGTCAGATATCACTAATTGACGTCCACAAAAATACTCTAGCTGAAAGCTAGAGAATGGCAATTCCCTGCCAACAACTATCGTACGTTTGAAGAAATCAACGTACGTGACCCTTTGGAAATACTCTGTCAGACATCCGTCCATATACGTCATCCAGGAACAGGATGAACCGAAGGCACTCTCCTGCTGCATCTCATATAGGAATCACCCCATGGATCAGTAGCGAGAAGTCCTTGCACTCGTGGATTCCAACCACGACCGAACCACAGTTTATCTCTGGCCGCTAAACCAGAGATTCTTAGCAGTTCCTCCGCTTATGAAGATCCACGGTCTTCAATGCTCCATCTCGACCGTCTTCAAATATCTTCACGTATTTGTTGGTCGGAATGGTTTTCGAATGTAAATTCGATCCCGGTCTTTCCATACCAACAATCGTATTGGACAGATTTGATAGTCGGTGTTTTAACTATCAAAATATACAGTGTTTCAATCATGACACTCCAATGAGTTCACTGGTTCAGTATTTAGCATCACCTGGCCTTTAAATCACTGATTTGCTTTGTTAAATTAAAACTTCTAACTCTTTATATATTCAAAAATATGATATTTGAATAACTCTAATTTTGATTTAACTCTAATCGATTAACTCTAATTGATTAACTAATACTCGATTTAAATCCATTCGCTCGACTCTAGATCGCAGCGATCACAATGGTTACGCCTGAATCCCTCAGGGAACATCCGACCGCCGTAGGCTATCTGCAGCCCTGCGAATTACGCTAGCAGTCGTACGAAATGGCAACTCAGCCGCATAATTATGTTTGGCTAATTCTATCTCGAATAGCTATATTCAATTTCCCACTTAATTCTTCCATCAAATCATCTTTTGGATTCGGAAATCCATTAGTTTTAACAAAGAAATTTATATCACATATGTTATAACACTAGCGTTATAATTACTATTTAGATTTACAAAACAACAGCGCTATAATCGCTGTTTAGGTTTATAATCCATTTACTATAGCAAAAGTGCTACAATTGCTATATTAGATTTACAAACATATACTATAACAACAGCGCTAAAATCGCTGTTTAGATTTCAAAACATATTCACTAACGTCTCAAACGATTTCCAACTAACACTATCTTCCGATAATCCCGACGTTGTTCAAGTTGGGGTATTTTAATTACCTCTCAGACCTTGATCAACAACGTTCTTATCCTCAGATAAATATCAGTTGTAATCCAACACCAAAATTCCACTCCAGTCTCAAAACAAATCCCATCTATAAATTGGGTTTAGTTATACAACCTTATGACCCATTCCTTTATTCCCAAATTTCACTTTCTACCAATCTCCTTTCAATTTTTTTTTCCAACCCTTATCTACTTTGGAGATCTTATTTCCCTTGTCCCATTTTTACTTGATTTCACTTTCTCGTAACGTTAATGTAAAGTTAACGCTTTACACTTTAAATCTCACTTAAAGCCTCTGGTTTATAATAAACCATTTTATCGTGATCTCCTTTCACTTAATTCATATAATTGAGTACGTTTATTTCCTTTCACCATTCAATTGGCTTGCATCTCACATTCGGTAACTTTTTAAATGAATTCCCATTTAAAAATATATTCATCATTAATTAAAATAATAACTTATTTCAAACATTAACTACTTTAGTAGTTAATCCCTTTATTAACTCGATTAAATATTAAATCCCTTTTCAATCCTTATCTAAATTCAAACAATATTCATTTAACTATTTTGGTCAAAACACATTAACTTGATAAACAATTCTGATTCCAAATGGTTGATTTAATTAACTCAAAACTTGATTATCTTCTTAACCGATTTCAACAATCCTCGCTTTAAAAATATAATTAATTTCAATAAATTCTAATTATTTGTTTTCTTTTACAAAACAAATTTTCAAGGTTTAACCATTTAATTCATTTCCTATCCTTCAACTGGTAAATCTGATTAACATCTTTTGCAAAATAACGTCATAACAAATCAAAGTCTTAAATAAAAATATTTATTTATTTCTCTTAAATAACTTTTATTCAAATCTAACCCTAGTTATAAAAATAAATTTTATAACCTCAACTTTATCGATTCACCTGACGGTAAAACAATATTTATAACCCAATTGGTTTTATAGGCCATACTCTGCTAAACACTTAACCAATATCACCTATTGGTTCAAACCAAACAGATGTTGAATATTAAAAATCAACAATCAATTCAAACAATACAAACAGGGCAGTTCATATATGAGAATATGAAAATAAATAATATATTTGAGGAATCCGGTTGGATCCCTCCAACCTGTTCTTCCCTATATACAAACGGTTATCACCAAACAGTTCAAACAATCAAACAGTTCAAATCATCCAACACGTTTATTGATAAACGCGACCAACAGGGTGAATTACCTCCGTTGGATCCAATCGTTAAAATAACGATTTGAAATTTTATTGAAATTAAACACAGTTTAATTTCATCAGTTAAATCAACAGTTAAATAGATAACTAGCAAAGCAGTCAACCATTGGCAAGCAGAGCACACAAAATAAAAATACCCAATTAATATAAATGGGAAAACTGAGTGAGTTTAACTCACCTTGATCCGATTTTATTCATTGGTCACTGTTAAAATAAACAGCCGTTTAATTTTAACTGGAGTTCCTGGTGATCTCTATCCTGTTCAAAACAGTTCCAGAATGTAGAGTTCAGCAATACGGTCACAATGCTCCTTGTTTGGCTCAATTCTGATAAGACATGAGTGAATTATACGTGTTACAAGTTAATTTGATTTAATAAATAATCCAATTTTCCTTAACCACTTAATTCAAAACTTAATTACGTTTGTATAGTGGAAAACTGGGTCGACACTATTTGATTTCCTTTCGAACGTTCGTTCCAGCGTACACAATGAGGTGCCTGCATTAACCCATAATTTAGTTATCAGCTAATAGGATTTTCAAGATTAAAACTAATATGTCTAATCTCACATTAAATTTAATTAATCACGTTACAACAGGATTAGGCCTATTGGTTTCCTGCTTCAACTGAGATGAGGCTGGCAGTTTCCGTTCCTGATGCCATATGTACAAAGTATCAGTGTTCACGTTAACAATATAATTAAGATTATTAAATCCTTAATTAAGGTTAAGCTAAGTAAATTACGTTTAGTTAATCTCCAAACTAAGGCCGGCAAAACCTTTACCACATCCTTGTTCTTTCGCTCGTGCTCATTCCAGTACACCATCGGTTACTCCTCCTTTCCACACAGCGCTTGGATCCCACTGGCACAATTCAAATCCCACTACTTTGATCAACGGTGCCAATATACCCCACTTTGCTTGAGTTCCAGTTTTTTCAACAACCCATCCATGCGGCTTCACCAAATGCCTACCTGCCGCAACTCCCTTCCAAGAATGTAATACAAGTCCTCTTCCTTTTTCTTTGTGAACCGCTTGCTTTCAGAAGTCCACAAACCCGCATACGTGATGGACATCCCACCATCACTCCTCCTTTCCTCCACCATACTCCGATCTAACAGGCTCACATCCAGCGCCCCTGCACCCCCTACGTTCGCCCGAGCCCTCACCAAACTCGGTGTCCCCTAACACAGTGAAACCGCCCACAACCGCGCCCCCAGTCTCAGCCCGCTCGACTTCAGCAATTGCCCCAAAATCCCACTGAAAGTTGCCGGCTTTGAAGCCCGATTCTGGTCACGACAACTCATAAGACTCCATCTCCACCGTTCAGAGTTCGGATCCCAAGGAGTTGAACGATTTTGTCGAAGAAAGTGTTGGGTTTAAGGCTGTGGATTAGGAGGAATAGTTGTGGAAACGGGATGGATTTCTGGCCATTAAAATGGTTGTGGAGGCGCTTCACTTGCGTTGACCACGCATTCTCGTTTTACTTCAAGTTTAGGGTTACATCCAGCTTATTTATATCGAAAACAAAAACGTGGGGAACACGGTCAATTGTGTGGCTCGCAAGTAAGGTCTGAGCACAGTACTTCGATGCCTTGGAGAGAACGGAAAGCAATTTATACGGATAGAAATTGGTATTAAAATATTATATGAACTTCATCGCAAAGTAACTCAATAAAACCAGTACAGTCGATCTCTGTTTACTGATAAAAAAACTGTTCTTGACGTAAAACGATATTCCGGATCCAATGGGACAAGTTTCGTTGCAATCCGAGGTCGTATGAAAAAATTTCCTTTATGAAACCGGAAATGAACACGCATTTAATTTTTCCACGGTCACCAGATACATCAAATCCACTTGAAACTGCAAACATCGACAATAACTTTTTGATACGAACCCAACGGCACTAATTTCGTCGTATTCTGAGACTGTTGCCCCGGTAGGCTGTTTTTACCCTGAACCGCCCTACCCTTTTTAACGCCAAATTTCTCGATCTCTAAAAATAACAAACTATATACATATCCTGACTCTAATCGACGATACGAACTCAACGGAACTGGTTTCGCGACCTAATTCGATTGTCTGCTCAAGTTATGCCAAATATCCTTTTATTTATTTAAATACGCGCTATAGAAATTGAACGGGCGTTTACGGCTACCGTGGTCACATACTATATCGGTTTTCCACGCAATCCACCACCGTACAATAATTTAACGTTACGGTCCCAATGGAACTGATTTCGTCGAAATCTGAGTCCGTTTGCAAAACGGCTATTTTAAAGGCCTATAATTAAATAACGAATTTCCATAGCGACTATTTCAAAATTTGATTTAGCCATAACTATCAAAATATAACACGAAATCTGGATTTTCCTCTTTCATATGAGAGCTATCGCCAATACAGTTCCAACGTGTCTTGTTTCACAGAAATCCGACTTATATCGAATCTTGTATTCTCAGTTGAAGTTCAAAACCAAATATTACGAACTGCACGCCATTTTCAAGCTCGAATTTATATTATATATAAATTATAACGTTCAACTTCGTTCTAAATAGCAAATTCGATATTAAATTTCATTAATATCCCCAATATAATATTTAAAACTAATTTAAATATTCATATTCAAATGGTCGAAAAACACGGGTCGTTACACAATTCAAAACATAGAACAACAAAAGAGCAGTAAAAACTATTATATTTAGCACTAATTGAAATTAAATTCCTTGAAACAAGGTTAATCTCAAGTGAGGAACTCACATTGGGTAGCCGTAGTGATGGATCGACTTTCTGGTTATGGGCCTGGCTTCGATCTAAAGGCTACGGCTTTAAAGCTTGATTTTTTTTGACTGCTAGATTTCGAGTTTTCAGCGATTGACAGTGATGTTGCGTAAGGAGGAGGGGATGAAGGCGTCGATTGGGTCTGGTCGCCATTGCTGATGATGCCGTGGAGTTGCGGTGGCCATTTAGGGGAAGAGGAAACTTGATTTGGGGAAAAACAATGATTTTCGCTAAAGGGATTTAGGGAAAGAATGAATTTGGGGTGGAGCACTTCGGTCATTAAAATGGTTTGGGGTGGAACTATTTTTAGTGGAAAAAGAAGTGATTTTTAGTTGGAAAGAAATTGGGGTTTGTGATGTTTTTATAGAGGAGGAAACTGGAGATAGGAACAACGTCGAAGTCATAGTTTTTTTTAGGAGCTACGAATTTCAGACAATAGGTCGGCATAATTCGTATGTGAGGTATGTTACACTTTGGGGGGGCAATATATGGGAACGTTTATTTCTTTGTACCCCAAAAATTCCAATCACAAATTATCGCTATATTTTAATTTTTTATTATCATAAATAAACTCCAATCGCAACGAAGTTGGGCGTGCTGCTACGTCCCAATGTTCTGAACCAAATAAAATTTGTTTAGTCAAATTCTGGCTCCGTTTGCGCAATGCTGTTATTTTGAATTCAATTTATTTGTCAGTTCACGTTTAAATTTTGTCTACCACCAAGACAACTCCGTTTGGCTTCAAATTTGAAATACAACAGTAATTAATTATACATATCCAAGTAAAAATTCATTTTCTTACTTATCGAGGTCGTTCGAAAATTAATTACTCAAAAGTCGATATCGTATCGATATAATATTTTTAACTCCAAAACAAATCGTAAATTACTACTTTCGTGACTAATTTAAACTTGTTTCAATTATATATATTTATACATTCTATTTTATTTCCAATATAATTTCCGAATAGAATATTCGATTTGTTTTAACGTCAACTAAGTTTATTTTTAAAATTCATTCATTTATATTTCCAATCGAATTTCAATCCAATTCAAATATTCAACCAAATTTAAATCAAATATCCAACGAAAATTATTTGATTGCCAACCAATCACTCTGAATTAAATTCTCAATTCATACTCAACCCATATATTTGATTTTTAATTTCTAAAACAATTTACCCCCCTTAAAACTTTTCGTCCCCGAAAAGGAGAGATCGTCCGAGTTATACCAATGTATACTTCAAATTCTCAAATTTATATGAAATTTTCGTACATTGATATTTACGTTATTGATTCTCCTTGTTTATCCTTTATATCTAATTAACTCTGAAAAAAAATCTCTTTTCAAACCAGTTTCCTCTTGAATTTCAAATTCAACATAAGCTGGATTTACGCTTCCCAAATTATTCTAAATTTCCTTATTGACCTCACCAGTCAATATTTACTTATTTGGTTCAACCCAATCTCCTTCAACTCATTTAATCTTTCCAATCAATCATTAAAGAGTGTAAATAAATCTTCTCTTCAAGTCGTAAATTGTCAATTTGAAAAATTCCATAATCTGAATTTTTATACAGAACACGGAATTCGTGCACAAAATAGTTGTATTATTACCCCAAAAATACTTTGAAATCCTTTTATTATTTTAAATTCAAATTATTGAATTGAAAATACTTGATAACTCGAAGTTTGGCAAGTTCATTGTCGTTCACAGATGTTAGGCATACGCTGGCCAGGAGTACGACTAAAATCTCCAAGTACTAAATATCATTGTTTCAACTCCCAATGAAAATATTTCAAAAATTACTTTTAAAAAAAAATAGATACGGAAAGTACCAATGTGATATTGATATGTTGATTGTTTATGAATCGCAGATACATAATGGTTTCGTCTGGATCCCCCAGAAAACATCCATATCCGTAGGAAATCACTTCCCTGCGAATTTCATCATGGATAGATCAACAGAAGATATTTAAAAATCAAAAGACAATTTGAGGTCATTGAGCGTTAGTTGCTCTATCTTAGGATCACGAAATCAAATCATCAAACGAAATTAACTCAAATCGTGAGGACCAATCAAGTCATGAAGACAAACTGCTGCACTACACAAGTGGCTCACTATCACAAAGATATCCTAAATATTTACACGGCTCATCATACTACCTTTAGTGACTCCAGTGGTTACATCTCTTTCACCGGTAAACAATTTACCGCGTGGACCGTAGGTACACAATGGTTATGCCTGGGTCCCCCAGAAAACATCCATACTCGTAAGCTTTCACAGCTCTGCGGATTATGCCCTTACAATTCGATTGTAGATCACAGCAATCACAATGGTTACGCTTCCCCCAAGAAACATCCGTCTGCCATAGGCTATCTACAGCCCTGCGAATTACGCTACACAGTCGAATTCAACAACTCTAGATCGCAGCGATCACAATGATTACGCTAATTCCCTCTGGAAACATCTGACCATCGTAGGCTATCTGCAGCCCGGCGAATTACGCTAGCAGTCGTGCTCAATGGTAACTCATGAGTTTTATGTCCGGACAACCTACTACCACTAGCAGCATATCTCAACCAAGTTCGAAATTCATAGAGAAGGAAGGTACTTTCCTTATCTTGATTTTGAAAACATATTATACTATATACATATAGTACTTTTTCTCATAAATCATACTTATGTTAACGTACTTAAGATTTTCGTTTCAAATCCTATTTCAAACATCTCATTCTTATATAAATTTTTTTATATAAGATTTTATCTCAAATCGATTGTCTTTTAAATCGCTAGTTTCCAAATTCACTGAATTCTTGTATATTTTCATAGAACTATCGGAAATTTCTATATTTAATATCCAAATTTGAATATCCTCGAACTCTATTCCAGTTTCAAAATTTCAGTTTTGATTTCTTAATCCATTCAGATGTTTAATATCCTTTCAACTCAAATTTATGAATCTGTTTCTATAAACCAATTTCCTTCCAATTCTCTAATCATTAAATTCATTGCTTAACTGAAATCTTATGCCCTCAAAATCTCGGAATTTTGCACGTTTTCTTATTCACGCACAATTTCTTCTCTATATTCACCTCCTTTGACCGTCAGTTAGCAAGCAACAACTCCCTAAGTATCAACCCCGAAGGCCGAAACCAACATCAGATCGACGCTCAGAAAGCTATTCAACTTGACTAACCTCCAGTCAGTTTCTAAATTCCTTAACTCCATTTCTTATCAAATCAATTCTTACGCAACTTTCAGATTCAATTTACAAATCCACTTCTCTTCACGTTCTGCCGCCCTTCGTTATCGTCGTGCAGCTCTTTGTTTTTTCATTCCTGCCATTTATCAAAACCCATTAGCCTCTCACAATTCTTGAAAACATTTTTCAATTATCATATTTAATTTCTTATTAACATTGGGAAATATTTCCATATATTCGCAAATTTTTTTTTATAGAATATATATTTTATCCTCATAGGAAACATTTCTAATTTCCTGTTTGGATTAAACAGATGTTAAATAAAACATCGATGTTCCCACTTAACTATTAATACTCATTAGCGCACTTCACTTAACCAATTTTTGCTATCAAACCTTAATCATTTCTTAGTCAATGATGAAGTCAATCAATTTGGGGTATATTTACCTCTCACCTTAACTGAACAACATTATTAACTTCGAAATAAATAAAACTCACAACTTCGAATATCAACAAAACATTCATTCTCGTAATTCTTGATTTTAGGTTAAGATTTTTTTTTAATTCACAATTTCAAGATATTTATCTTTAAAATATACTTTATTCTTCTACATACATAAACAATTTATTACTAATATATTAAGTTTTTATTTACAATGGAAAATAAAAAGTAATTTCCTGAAATTTGACATAATTGATTCTATGCATAACCTTCTTTTCGAATATTTTGTTATTCGATACCATATTCCGAACTTTGGAAAATCTCATTTGATTTATATTCTGAACTTCAGAATAATCTCACCGTACTGGTTAGCTCCATTTCATTTATCCCCAATTTCATTCGCAACATTTTTGCTTTTACACGTTACTTACTACTAAAAACTAAATATTATTCCTTTTATCGAAGTCTAAACTTGTCACATTTAATTAGTTTTGATTTTATACAGGTTCAAATCTCTTTAATGTCTTTATTCATATTTCGCTTCATTCCATTTACGATGCACTTTATTTATAATTCTCGCTTACCATATACTTCTTGTTAATTAACTAACAAGTTTATAACTTACTATCGAATTCATATATTCGATTATGCATTATTGGTTAGAAACCAATTATAATTTATCTTGTAAAGTTAGCAATACAATTTAACACAATCAAATTTCAATTATACCCTTTTAATTTCATTTTCATTAATTCATATTCCGAACATTGAAATAAAATTCATCGTTCCATCCTTGAAACAAGTTCAAATCTATTCAAAATCCCATCGGATTTCTTATTTCCAATCAATTTCAGTTGCCTTTGAATTCTAAAACACACGATTAGAAGAATCGAATCAATTGATTCCCCTATACTTATTATTTTCCTTTGATACCATTTATTGATGAATTCGAGATTCAAACTTAAGGGGGAGTTATCAAGGAAAAACTCTCGCAAACCTAGATTCGAAAACCTCCGAAGACTGGGGAATTCTGAACAGAAATTTCAAATCCCAAAATAAATTTTTATTTCCGCTGTATTAGTTCCAAAACAGTAGTACTTGATATATCTAAAATAATTTATCTTTCAAAAAAATATTTTACAATTTTTTTTTTAAAGATCCGTTTTAAACTCAATAAGCTACGCTTTTGAATAAACCAAAGCTCTGATACCATTTGTAACGTCCCGCCTTTTTAACCGCTTCAAAGCGGTAATTAAACCAACTTTAAACGATTAAAACGACGGATCGTTATTTAGCTTACAAAGTTTAAAATAAAAATCAACACAGAATAAATAGATAATACAGTATTAAATAGCGAAACAAAACTTTTATATATTAATCAAAATTTTGATACAAGATTTTTTTTTTATATACAGCGGAATTTTAAAACCTGAGTACAATTTTTTTTTTACTGTTTTTGAGAAAAACTTCAGATTGCGCGTCTTCAGAACCCCAGCTTTGCTAATCTTCGAATCCCAACCTGTAATCTCTAAATCTATAACGCTCAGGGTCTGACCCGAGCGTTCCGTGCAAAAACATAAAACACTCGAGTCAGGATTAATCATAGTTCAAGTAAATTAACTTCAATATAAACTGAAATATAATAGTTAATTCTATCAACGGTGTCACACATAGAATAAACAGTTGTGGTATTTGTTCATATTCGTTTTATTTATTCCTAGGGATGAATGGTATCGGGTGTTTGCAAGTATACACGTGTATATAATATACACGCGTACACCGCCTCAACATCCCGAACCAAAAATATATAATATCATAGGTGATTCCAGGAGCTTGCATATACACGTATGTGTATATACGTACGTGTATTTGCCTCAACATCCTGGATCGTACACAAGGCACAAAAACAAAATCACATGGCATCGGTAACAACATATGTGAATGCCTCAGTAACAAACATAGGTGGAATGGACTCAGTAACAAATGCAGCCGAATGGCCATAAATGCCAAATCTAATAAGTACAAATATCATGCACAGTGCATGCATAAAGTATGGCATGCATATGAAGTATGGCATGAACATAAAGTATGGAATGCATATAAAGTAGGGCATTGATTCAGAAACAGGATAAGAACCGATAGGTGTACTCATACATTTACGAACAAGACAGGCATAACAATATTGAATTTAAGCAGGAGAAGATAGTACGATACTTGCATGTATCAATTTCAGAAAAATAGCTAAGTGTGCCCTCCTCATATTCTTTTGAAAAACTGGACCTAAAATTTCATGGTAACCTGCGTTGCTCTGATTTCATTGTCCCAACATATGTATACATAATAAACTTCCGAATTTCAAATGGAGGACCAACATGATATATTTCAAGTTATATGCCTTCACAAAGGGGCAGACCTATTTCCAAACAGCATGATGTAAAGATAATATATCAACTGGTATGCACTTCTTGTTCAAGTATTATATTTTCTTTCTTTTTGACATGTTAACAAGTGCCAACTTTTCAATTTCATATAGTGAGGCAGAGGGACAAAACAAATAACAAGCAGGAGCCAAAGTTTATGCCACACAATAAAAAATGTTCATTCACATAGACAGTGTCCAAACCTACATACTTTAGTTTATAAACAGGGTAGGCAACGGATACTTCCACTTGTTAACACAAACTCAAGAGCATAAAAATTATATTCTACACCTCTAAACAAACTAAGAGTTTGAAACCATGCATGGAAAAGTAAATAAAACAGTTTAGTTAAATATGAACTCATATTGCGAAATCAGATTGGTCTTTTCCAGATCACGCTCTGTTAGTTTTTGTTCCTTTTTTTTCACACCATTATTTCGACAAGAATGATATGACTACGCCCGATTTAAATCGTACCCATGAATTTTACAATCATCTTTCAGTTTATTTGGCAATTCAAATCGAAGTATGTTAAACGGTCGTTTGTGTATGAATCACTTGTGAATTATACTGCAAATCCAAAAATTTCAAGCTAGTGCTTACAATTCGTTATATATGCACCATTTAACCAGATAAAACTTACAAGTTCATGGTACACAGCCGGCCTACCAGAGACAGACAAGGGTCAACAACGAAATGCCACTTTTTCCCCCATAACATATGCCTATAACTATATATACATTTGATTTATGTCTAACGCAACAAACATGACAACATCTATATTCAATTTTATTATTTAATATAAAAATGACATTAGATGTTGCGTCAAAACAGGAAGAATGCACGTCTATAAGGAAATATGAGCGAGCACATGTTTGAAGGATTCTGCCTGGTCAGCTGTGACATTGTGCGCTACATTGAACCAGTAAAGATGCCATGTAAAAAGATTGTTTGACTTTCATCATAACAAATTCGGATGTAGGCTAAATTTGCAGAAGATTTCATTTATGCTGACTTTACTATCAAAGTCGAATCCAGCTATTACACTCTTAAACACTATCTAACATAACCCCCTATAACTTACATTCAGCAATAAGCTAAAAGTCATATGCTTGACCTCGATAAACATATTATTTCTCTTTCTTAATTACATCCATTATCAATCAATTCAACTAGGTTTTAGAAGAACCTTTATGGCAGCCAAAAAAATTCCTTATGGAAGAACTTGTATGCATTTTTTTATTTTTATTTTTCCTCTTTTTTTTCCAAAGACAACCTTATTCATACCAGGCTACGTTGCCATTTACAAACATACAGAACCAAACAAAATACTCTATAGACATCAAGGTTGCCAATATGCCCAATGAATTAAGCTAGTTGTTTATGTTAACTAATTTAAACCAAAGTTCAGCTTGACTATCCACTTTACCATTTGGACTACCCCATTCAAATTCGCGGTCTACTTTTAAATCAATTTAATTGGTTGGAACTTAAAATTTTCCGATTTTCAGTACTACGAACAATTCAAGCCTTAGTTTAAATGCGCAAAGCAATTCAAAACATAGCACAGCAAAAGAGCAGTAAAAACTATTATATTTAGCACTAATTGAAATTAAATTCCTTGAAACAAGGTAAATCGCGAGTAGGAAACTCACATTGGGTAGCCGTAGTGATGGATCGACTTTCTGGTTGTGGGCCTAGCTTCGATCTAAAGGCTGTGGCTTTAAAGCTTGATTTTTCTTGGCTGCTAGATTTTGAGCTTTCAGCGATTGACAGTGATGCTGCGCAAGGAGGAGGGGATGAAGGCGTCGATTGGGTCTGGTCGCCATTGCTGATGATGCTGTGGAGTTGCGGTGGCCATTTAGGGGAAGAGGAAACTTGATTTAGGGAAAAACAATGATTTTTGCTGAAGGGATTTAGGGAAAGAATGAATTTGGGGTGGAGCTCTTCGGCCATTAAAATGGTTTGGGGCGGAACTATTTTTAGAGGAAAAAGAAGTGATTTTTAGCTAGAAAGAAATTGGGGTCTGCATTGTTTTTATAGAGGAGGAAACTAGAGATAGGAACAACGTCGAAGTCATAGGTTTTTTTTAGAAGCTACGAATTTCAGACAACAGGTCGGCACAATTCGTATGTGAGGTAGGTTACACTTGGGGGGGCAACATATGGGGAAATGTTTATTTCTTTGTACCCTAAAAATTCCAATCCTACCACAAATTATCGCTATGTTTTAATTTTTTATTATCATAAATAAACTCCAATCGCAACGAAGTTGGGCGTGCTGCTACGTCCCAATGTTCTGAACCAAATAAAATTTGTTTGGTCAAATTCCGGCTCCGTTTGCACGATGCTGTTATTTTGAATTCAATTTATTTGTCAGTTCACGTTTAAATTTTGTCTACCACCAAGACAACTCCATTTGGCTTCAAATTTGAAATACAACAATAACTAATTATACGTATCCAAATAAAAATTTATTTTTTTACATATCGAGGTCGTTCGAAAATTAATTACTCAAAAGTCGATGTCGTATCGATATAATATTTTTAACTCCAAAACAAATCGTAAATTACTACCTTCGCGACTAATTTAAACTTGTTTTAGTTATATATATTTATACATTCAACTTTATTTCTAATGTAATTTCCGAATAGAATATTCGATTTGTTTTAACGTCAACTAAGTTTATTTTTAAAATTCATTCATTTATATTTCCAATCATATCTCAATCTAATTTCAATCCAATTCAAATATTCAACCAAATTTAAATCAAATATCCAACGATAATTATTTGATTGCCAACCAATCATTCTGAATTAAATTCTCAATTCATACTCAACCCATATATTTGATTTTTAATTTCTAAAAAAATGATCATTAATAACTAAATCTTTCACTAATTTCATATTCCAATTGCCGAAATTTCTGGGCTGTTACAGGTTTTCAAGCTCTGGACCTCTGGTTTGATTTTAACAGTGCGATTTATTTAGGTTTAAATGTGACGGGAATGGTTTATCTGGACATCCACAAAAAAACTTATGGACCCCAGGTCAAACTCGTATTTTCTAAGAGGGTGCCGAAGCCCTGCCATTCCCTTTCTCCTCCAAATTCTTCATAAACAAAATAGATTAGATTTAGGTTATTTGAATCGAGATTTGGTGGCAAAAGCTTTAGATTCAAGATACAGATGTTCGGATTTCCCTTGTCCAAACGAATTTGTAGATTCTAAATGGAAGAGATAACAGAAAATAAACTCATATTCAAATCATATTTAGAATTTGGAGAGAAAATTACAATGTGAGTGGATTTAAATTATATTTTCTTATAATAACATATGATATCGTTTAATTCCTATTGTAACACCCCACCTCCGTTAAGGTCACTCACAAAGGGAATGCTTTACCTTTGATGGAGCGTTTTAGTAGACAGAACAGAGATAAAACAGTACTTGAAAATTTTATATCTTTATTACAATAGAAACCGAAGTAAGTTTGGTTACATCTTTTCAAATCACAATATCAGAATTCAAGTACAAAAATATCAGTCTTGTACAAAAGCCTTCAGAATGCATAGTTTTTAAAATCATGATCCCCCGACATAAACTGCCATGGAAAGATAAGCCAAGGCCAAGCGATACTTCAAGCAGAGAAAGTCCAAATCAAGCTCCTAGATTTCCCCCCTACAAACCTGGGGGGGAACGAAAGAGAAGGGGCGAAAACAGAAACAGAATAATGGGCCTTTACAACCCGAACAGAAGGTACAGAAACAGAAACAGAATAATCCTTACGGAAACAAAATGTTAGAATTAGGTGTACACTAGTAAATGGGCCTTTACCACCCCAACAGACGGTACCACGCAGAAACAGACAGGTGTTACTACCTAACAGAAACAGACGGTACCCCAACGGAAACAGACAGAACTAAGTGTACCCTAAATCTACCCCAAGCGATCAGCTCCCTAATACATAAATACCCTGTGCCAGCCCCACAGAAGGATGTATCACTCCCCAAAGTGGCAACCTTTAAATGACATAGACCTATTTACAGATGTCACGACGTCTTACATCCTCAGAGGCAGACCGGGATCCATGCACGCACATGACCCAGTTGGAATGCACCATCAACACCCCTCGCCATTATCAGAACGAACCACTTATAATTAGTTCAGTAAGCGTGCCCGGACCCTACCTACTGTTGGGTCATAGTTTTGATACCAGAAAGGGTTACTGACTAATATGGGTCCCAAACAACAGATGACACAAGTATTTTCCCTCCTAACCTTGTGTCCCCAGACTAACAGATTTCTGATTGACTTGTTTACAAGTTTTCAGACATACAAAGTTCAAGTCAACTAGTTCACAGATCAGAAAAATCAGGTTAACTGGTTTTCAGACTAACGGATCAGATGTACAGTTTTAACAGACTTACAGATTGTCTAACTTTGTATTGGGCCTACAGATTCACGAAACAGGTTTATTAATTCATCAGCCCAGTTGGTTTAGCCCTATCTACCCAATACGTTTTAGACATCATATTTACCTCAGATTTGCATTAATAAAATATTAATGCGTAGACCTCTCACATTAGCTCGGTAGCTTGTGGCCGCTGGATAAGCCGGGCGGTTCCGGGCAGACTTCTGCCACAAGCCAGACCTAACCTCTTGTCTAAGCATATTTTATTTATGCCTACGACCTCTCACATTAGACTAGCAGTTTGCGGTCGCGGGTTAAGCCGGTTGGGTCCGGGCAGGCTTCTACCACAAACATGAGTCTAACCTCGTGTCTCAGCATTTTTATTATAGCCCATTTATTCCATTACAAATGATACAAATATCAGACTAATTATGCCAATTTAACAGATTTGACTTCTTTTCAAGTCGCAGCAAATTAAACAAATTAACATGTTTTACACAAATTACAATCATTCGGCTTTTCAACAGATCTAACAGATTTAGCAGTCAGGCGGTTCAACAGATTTAGCAGATTAGGCAACTCAACAGATTTAGCAGATTGGGCACAATTAGCAGATTAGGCGATTCAACATATTTAACAGTTTAGGCAATTCAGTAGATTAAAGAGGTAACAGATTTAGCAGATTAGGCAAATTTAGCATATTAAACAGATAACAGTTTTAGTCGATTAAACATTCCTTAAAGTCCTATTCACATATCTTGCCTAATTCATAAAGTAAGCCTAAACTTATAAGCCCAAATTATGGTCACAATCTACCATATAACATATGTCCCTAATTTTAGTTAAACTGGCATAGTTCAGAATATTCTCCAAAAACCTTACATATAAATTATGCCAAATATAGCCATGGATTACAATGCATGTCATATATCCAAAAACCCACTTTTAGGCGTGTTCACATTAATGGATATCCTATTTAATATAGGTATTTACGCCTAAGTTATACACAAAATAATCCTCCTTCTTCTAAATTACAGACTATAATATATAAAGTATGTCCAGATCTAGAATTACAACGTATGTCCTTTATATTCTAAGTCATAAACAATCTCATATAATATGCCTCCAACTTATGTCCTGAATTACTACATGTGCTATGTATCTAAATCAATTGCTTCTTTACAGTTAAATCTTTACGCCCAAATCCTAAGTCATATGTCCAATATTCTTTTATGCCTCTTCTATGCCTCAAGTCATATGTTCAATACACTTTATGTTTCAAACATGTCTAGCCATATGTCTCAGATTTATGTTCTAGCTATAGCCTATATTCTTTCCTCAAATCAGTCACAGATCAGTCATGCCCAATTTATGCATCATTCATTATTTGCCCCAAAAGTTTGGCATTCGTGCGTCAATCTCTTATGAGATTTGGCTCAGGCTCGTGGTAGCCTGGCTATAGAACAGAAAGAAGAGAGATACAAAATAGTTACAATAGGATAGATCTAAACAGAAAAGAATATGCATAACCTCAGATTCAGATTTACAACCATGTCACGATCATAATTAAAATTCATATCTAAAAATAACTGTGCTTGCCTTGATTGGATTATAGAAGAAGAGTTGCAGCAGTTCTTTTTTAACCTAATTCGGATCTGGAAGAAGATGCACTATTTCTAGTTTTGATTCCAGCAGAGTAGCGACGCCATTATTTTATTTATTTATAATATTTCAGAGGCAGCATAAGGAGAGAATAAAATGGTGTAAAGAGAATGAGGCTAGGAGGCTGTTCATATAGGATTAGGCGGATGAATCTAGACAGAAAACGTGACCAGATACATCGGAATGAACCCAAGCTCAGAACTGGGTTCTGTCACGAGGTCGACCCCCAGGTCAACCATAGGGTCGACCTGGTCCTGGGCGGGAAAATTCCCGCCCAGTCTGCGCTGGCATTTGAATTCGAATTTCGATTTCGAATTTCAAGATGTTTTCGGTTCTGAAAATTCCTAAAACTTCGGAGGGTCATATCTCCCTCATACGGACTCCGTTTCTCGAAAACTCAGACTCGTTTCCAAGAAGAATTTCGAGACGAACGCAATGCGCAACCCGTTTCCCTTGATTCTTATTTTAAAAATTAATTATTCTATGATTTGTTACTTATACGTTTACAGAAAATACGGGGTGTTACATTCTCCCCTCCTCAAAGGATTTCGTCCTCGAAATCTTCAAGTTAAGAAGAATGTGTCTTACCATCCGGTCATCCATCTACTCAACCATCATCCACAAGCATCCAATGTCCTTAGAAAACTTCTAATGTTGTATGAACAAATGCAAAAGTGTGTGTATATGTTCCTTATTTAATACAAAGATCAGGCGGTCTACTGATTCAGTTGACCTCCTTAATGCGAATTATGTCAGTGCCATGAGTTCCACATGTATGCAATTTTCCTATTTGATGCATATCATTTCTATATGAGTGCACAACCGTTCATTCATATGCAACACCCATGTGTTGAGTCAACCATTTCGCATCCATAAAAAAATGCACACACATCCATATGCAATATGAAAGTGTTTTTGAGCCGATCTAGTGCCTAGTGTGTGTATATGCATCCACTAGAAATCACTAGCAACCACTTGCATCCACTTGCAACCATCAAACATAACATGTCTCAAACACATGTTTACACCCATTAGTTTCTACCTAAAGGTCGAAGGATAAAGTCGAGTGATAGAGGCAAGTATAATTAAAACTAAAGCTAGGTTCCCATTAGACATTAGTTTAAGAGAATAACTCCCTAAGTATCAACCCCGAAGACCGAAATCAACATCAGATTAATACTCAGAGAATCACTCCCATTAAACAAATGCCTAACTGGAAATCTATTTCACGCTTTGAGTAAAAACTCCTACAGAATATTGATACAGATCGGATCACCAAATGATTCTTAGGAAGCTAAGCATGATAAAAACTCAGAATGTATGCATCATAGTCAACTTAACGCTCAACACAGATACCCAACTTATCACAAGTAGATGAGTCATAACCCTTATGGGTATGAGTCTACAGCGGAATCAGAAACAATACTAGTATTAAAGTGCAGAGTATCGATTACAGAAAAAATGCCAGAATCAGAAAAGTGCTTTAACTCAACAACCAGATAAAGAAATTAAACCTCCTACAGAAAGTTTCCTTATTTCTATCCTATCCACTAGCCTCGAGAGTGTTCGCCTGCCCTCCAAAAGTTGGTCCTGCCCTCTGCCCTTACCCTCATTTCTTCGGGCAGTCCCTAGTGAAGTGTCCCATCTCACCACAGTTGAAGCAAGTGCCCTTTCTTTTTCTGCAATCCTTGTTCAGATGAGTCGAGCTTCCACAAGTAAAGCACTTTTTCTCCTTCTTATCTTCAGACTTTTCATCCTTCTTTTATGTTTCCTTTTTGGGCCATGCTTTCTTGTTCTGTGGTTCTTCCTTCTTTTCCTCTTTCTTGCCCTTGTCTTCCTCGTGTAGTTGTGCCATGTCCACCAATCTCTAGTAAGTCGCTCCCATGGGTACATGGGTCATGGCTAGGCTATGCAGTGGCTCGTTCAATCCTTTAACAAAGCAGAGAGCCTTTTTATGCTAGGTGTTGACTAAATCTAGTCCGAACCTAGCCAGTTGGGTGAACTGGTTGACGTATTCCTTGACCGTCATACTTCCTTGCTTAAGAGATAAGAACTTTTCCAGTTGTAGACTTCGTTCAGCTTGCGAGAGGAATTTCGTCTCAAACCTTGTTTTGAAATCCATCCATGTTTCAACCGGCCTCTCGGCGTTAGTGACTTCCCACCAATAGGAAGCTTCATCCTTGAGCAATCATACTGCCAATTATACCTTCTGCCTATCGTCCACTTCGAAGATAACAAACAGATCCTCAGTTTCTTTGAGCCAGTTCCTCGCTTCTACGAACGATTCAGTTCTCTTGAAATCCTTTCCACCCATGGCCCTAAAATCTTTACAGATCTTTGAGAAAGCAATTGCACGAGGTGGGGGCGGAGGAGGGCGAATCGCTGCGGCTGGAGGAGGAATGTCTGCTGGGCCTGCATCGTTGGCCATAGCCTCTAAGTACCTCCAGAACCAGCCAGGTACCGGTACGCCCTCAGGAAGGTTAAGATCCCCAGACATGCTGAAACGAAAGAAAAAGGAAAGATTCAAAACAAAGGATAGAAAGATAGGCTATGGCTTTGTGGGTTATGTTTTTCAAAACAGGCTTTCCCTTTTTGAAAATACTTTCTTTTAAAACCTTTTTGAAAATAGTTTTTCAAAAGCTTTTTATCAAGTCTGGTAAACTTCAGCTCTGATACCAAGTGTAACACCCCACCTCCGTTAAGGTCACTCACAGAGGGAATGCTTTAACTTTGATGGAGCGTTTTAGTAGACAGAACAGAGATAAAACAGTACCTGAAAAATTTATAACTTTATTACAACAGAAACCGAAGTAAGTTTGGTTACATCTTTTCAAATCACAATATCAGAATTCAAGTACAAAAATATCAGTCTTGTACAAAAGCCTTCAGAATACATAGTTTTTAAAATCATAATCCCCCAATATAAACTGCTATGGAAAGATAGAGCTAAGGCCAAGCGATACTTTAAGCAGAGAAAGTCCAAATCAAGCTCCTAGATTTCCAACCTACAAACTTGGGGGGGGGGGACGAAAGAGAAGGGGTGAAAACAAGCAAGGTCAGACATAAAGTCTGGCAAGTCCAGTGACTTTCAACATATGAACAGATAATAATATCATGACATGAAAATAAAGCTGGATAAGGGACAATATCAACAGGAGTAACTAATTTACTTAAGCTAAACAGAATGATATAGCCCAAGTTATGCTTCTTACTTATATTTTACTTCTCTGCACTAATACTAGTATAACAGGATTAGGTGTTGCCCTAATGTCTAAACCGAAACAGAATAATGGGCCTTTACCACCCGAACAGAAGGTACAGAAACAGAAACAGAATAATCCTTACGGAAACAGAATGTTAAAATTAGGTGTACGCTAGTAAATGGGCCTTTACCACCCCAACAGACGGTACCATGCAGAAACAGACAGGTGTTACCACCCAACAGAAACAGACGGTACCCCAACGGAAACAGACAGAACTAAGTGTACCCTAAATCCACCCCTAGCGATTGGCTCCCTAATACATAAATACCCTGTGCCAGCCCCACAGAAGGGTGTATCACTCCCCAAAGTGGCAACCTTTAAATGACACAGACCTATTTACAGATGTCACGGCGTCTTACATCCTCAGAGGCAGACCGGGATCCATGCACGCACATGACCCGGTTGGAACGCACCATCAACTCCCCTCGCCATTATCAGAATGAACCGCTTATAATTAGTTCAGTAAGCGTGCCCGGACCCTACCTACTGTTGGGTCATAGTTTTGATACCAGAAAGGGTTACTGACTAATATGGGTCCCAAACAACAGATCACACAAGTATTTTCCCTCCTAACCTTGTGTCCCCAGACTAACAAATTTCCGATTAACTTGTTTACAAGTTTCAGACATACAGAGTTCGAGTCAACTAGTTCACAGATCAGAAAAATCAGGTTAACAGGTTTTCAGACTAACGGATCAGATGTACAGTTTTAACAGACTTACAGCTTGTCTAACTTTGTACTGGGCCTACAGATTCACGAAACAGGTTTATTAATTCATCAGTCCAGTTGGTTTAGCCCTATCTACCCAACACGTTTTAGACATCATATTTACCTCAGATTTGCATTAATTAAATATTAATGCGTAGACCTCTCACATTAGGTCGGTAGCTTGTGGCCGCTGGATAAGCCGGGCGGTTCCGGGCAGACTTCTGCCACAAGCCAGACCTAACCTCGTGTCTAAGCATATTTTATTTATGCTTACGACCTCTCAT
The DNA here is from genome assembly GCA_030737875.1 of Allium sativum. Lineage (NCBI taxonomy): Eukaryota > Viridiplantae > Streptophyta > Magnoliopsida > Asparagales > Amaryllidaceae > Allium > Allium sativum. The sequence goes on along the minus strand of CM060909.1, from coordinate 940,653,852 downwards.
TAGACTAGCAGTTTGCAGTTGCTGGTTAAGCCGGTTGGGTCCGAGCAGGCTTCTACCGCAAACATGAGTCTAACCTCGTTTCTCAGCATTTTTATTATAGCCCATTTATTCCATTACAAATGATACAAATATCAGACTAATTATGCTAATTTAACAGATTTGACTTCTTTTCAAGTCGCAGCAGATTAAACAAATTAACATGTTTTACACAAATTACAATCATTCAACTTTTCAACAGATCTAACAGATTTAGCAGCTCAGGCGGTTCAACAGATTTAGCAGATTAGGCAACTCAACAGATTTAGCAGATTTGGCACAATTAGCAGATTAGGCGATTCAACATATTTAACAGTTTAGGCAATTCAGTAGATTAAAGAGGTAACAGATTTAGCAGATTAGGTAAATTTAACCTATTAAACATATAACAGTTTTAGTCGATTAAACATTCCTTAAAGTCCTATTCACATATCTTGCCTAATTCGTAAAGTAAGCCTAAACTTATAAGCCCAAATTATGGTCATAATCCACCATACAACATATGTCCCAAATTTTAGTTAAACTTGCATAGTTCAGAATATTCTCCAAAAACCTTACATATAAATTATGCCAAATATAGCCATGGATCACAATGCATGTCATATATCCAAAAACCCACTTTTAGGCGTGTTCACATTAATGGATATCCTATTTAATATAGGTATTTACGCCTAAGTTATACACAAAATAATCCTCCTTCTTCTAAATTACAGACTATAATATATAAAGTATGTTCAGATCTAGAAGTACAACTTATGTCCTTTATATTCTAAGTCATAAACAATCTCATATAATATGCCTCCAACTTATGTCCTGAATTACAACATGTGCTATGTATCTAAATCAATTGCTTATTTACATTTAAATCTTTATGCCCAAATCCTAAGTCATATGTCCAATATTCTTCTATGCCTCAAGTCATATGTTCAATACACTTTATGTTTCAAACATGTCTAGCCATATGTCACAGATTTATGTTCTAGCTACAGCCTATATTCTTTCCTCAAATCAGTCACAGATCAGTCATGCCCAATTTATGCATCATTCATTATTTGCCCCAAAAGTTTGGCATTCGTGCGTCAATCTCTTATGAGATTTGGCTCAGGCTCGTGGTAGCCTGGCTATAGAACAGAAAGAAGAGAGATACAGAATAGTTACAATAGGATAGATCTAAACAGAACAGAATGTGCATAACCTCAGATTCAGATTTACAACCATGTCACGATCATAATTAAAATTCATATCTAAAAATAACTGTGCTTGCCTTGATTGGATTATAGAAGAAGAGTTGCAGTAGTTCTCTTTTAACTTAATTCGGATTTGGAAGAAGATGCACTATTTCTAGTTTTGATTCCAACAGAGTAGCGACGCCATTATTTTATTTATTTATAATATTTCAGAGGCAGCATAAGGAGAGAATAAAATGGTGTAAAGAGAATGAGGCTAGGAGGCTGTTTATATAGGATTAGGCGGACGAATCTAGACAGAAAACGTGATCAGATACATCCGAATGAACCCAGGCTCATAACTGGGTTCTGTCCCCAGGTCGACCATAGGGTCAACCTGGTCCCTTGGAGGTTGACCATAGTGTCGACCCCAGGTCGACCTGGTTCAGGGCAGGAAAATTCCTGCCCAGTCTGCGCTGGCATTTGAATTTGAATTTCGAATTCGAATTTCAATTTGTTTTCGGTTCTGAAAATCCCTAAAACTTCGGAGGGTCATATCTCCCTCATACGGACTTCGTTTCTCAAAAACTCGAACTCGTTTCCAAGTAGAATTTCGAGACGAACGCAATGGCGCAACCCGTTTCCCTTGATTCTTATTTTAAAAATTAATTATTCTCTGATTTGTTACTTATACGTTTACAGAAAATACGGGGTGTTACACCTATAAAATTTATAATATGTTCTCTCCTTCCTTTTTTCCCTTTATGCATCTAAATTTACAGTTTTATGTTGAATTTTGGGTATGTGCAAAATATGTATAAATCCGCAATACTGAATTGTGTGCCTAATTTTGTGCGACTGATTATTACTTCTTCTATTTTCATGCATTGGAAAATATAATTCAATTGGAATTATGAATAAAAGTGGATTTGATAATTTGGAGTTAGATGAAATTGTATACCAAAATGATAACAAAAAGGGGACATGGGTTGAAAATAAAAAGAGGAAAATAAGAATTCTCATACAACTATAAAATGGAAGGTTAGGAATAGCATATATTGATTGGTTAAGAAAAGAGGAATATATTTGCGTAGTTTGGTCAATAAGGAAAATAAGAAACATGACTGCAAACATGAAAACAAGTAAAGGTAGGGATTAATGCGAAATGTGGAATTGACCGTATTGTGCACTAATTCGATAACCAAAGATTATAGAAAATGAATGTCTTGCAATTATGGGTTCCTATTACAGTGATTACCAAAAACTATGAAAATAAATTTTACACAGTTTTTGTAACCATTCAATTGTGAATAGGCCTAACTTCCTAAAGAATAACATGTAAAGATGAAAAGAAAATAGATGACATAATTGAAAGAGATTATGAAAAGAAAAGTATGCAAAGGACTTGATGTAAACTTATAATTGTAACTTAATAAGTACACTTAATGGAAATGGTGTGTAATTCTATGGTATTAGAAAGATTATAGCATGAAAGTAATAATTGGAAAACTAAAAAGAAAGAAGTAAAGTTTACTATAAATAAACTTGAAATTGGAAATTAAATTTGTTAAACCTAAAAATATCCTATGGTGGCCTTGCTATTAAGCGATATTCAATAAAGGCCTTACGACAAGGAGATTAAAATTGATTATTAAAAAATAATATTCGGATTAAACAGGATAGTGAATATTGTCGACCAACGAAAATAAAAGTAAGAGAAACACATAATGGTAAATTAGATATAGGGTCTAATAAAATAGCGATATGTATTTTGTCCAGTCTAAGGGGATGAAGCGCCTAACTAGGAAAATCATCGTAGGTCTCCAGAGATACGGCGTGAGCATGTCCAACTTATTATTTGACGGGACTGGAAAAAAGTGCGGGACTTCTAAGTTCTACGGGATGTAAAAATTCTCTGAGATGGCCCTTTGTGGTAGGCCTAATGAAGTTGTACCCACAAAGGCAGGTTTGTATGGTTACATCTATAGAGTATGCCTTGACTACAGTTATATTGAGGGAAGCCTAAAGGGATGATTTTTAGGATTTATGGCTACCACGACTCCGAAAGCGGGCTTCATGATTAGGATCCAACAAGGGTAGTAAGTCATCGGATAATTGTTATAGTCAATCAGAGCGAATACGGGAAAGACTGGAGCTAAACCAACAAGCCAATGATCTTTCACTATCAGGTCATTGGATGAGGGACAATGCCAAATTGGATATTTAAATTATTTGTTAGGGGAATGGTCAATTAGCTCTTTGAATGGTCTTTCATTAGTTAGAGGGGCCGAGTGGGGACGTAGCCATCGAGAAAGAGACAAGCCAATCTATGGGTATTTGTATTGTAGACCTTACGAAGCTGTCCTTTACAGATATAGAAATCCCCCGACCGAGTTTTGTATGGGAACTCAGGATTAGGGCGCTTTCGTAGCGTGGAGATAGAGGATTAGTACGTTCTCATACTGAGGCCTAGTATGCTTTCATAGCGTAGTAATAGAGATTTAATACGCCTTCATAGCATGGTCTAGTGTGCTTTCGTCGCGTGACGATGGAGATTTAGTACGTATTTGCAGTGTAGCGATGGAGACCACTCGAGAAAGGTACTATGAGGAGTACCTTGAAGTGAGGGGCATATAACTACATATATTTGATTTATTATGTTAATCTACTTAAAAGTATATAAGTACCATTTATGTGTGAAATCGGAAGTGTAATATGTAATAAACCATAACTTAATAAAGGTAAACCAGTGACAGAACGGTATACATAGTGTTATTTATAGAAAGTATAATTTGTCCATTCACCAGAACTTTTTTTCTAACCACCTCCTCATACCAAACCCACGGGTTACGCAGATGGCAGAGATTATACAGCTTAGAGACACTTTTTAGACAATGTCATTATGATGGTATTAATTTACTTACTATTATATTTGATTCATTCTACTGTGAGATATTTTATTGTGAGCTCTAATACATTTTATCTTTTCCTTTCTACAGGGTACCAGACAAACTAACTCGGTTTTCAGTGGACCTGGATTTTAGCATTTTACGAAAAATTCGAATCCACTGAAATTTAGGTTACTACATCTGGTAGCAGAGCAAGGTTCATATATAGAGAATGAGTGAATGTATTTGTATATTAAAAATATAAATATTATATATATATATACACATATACCTAGAACCATGTAGGAACCCACTGAATAAGTGAAGCAACACATGACGAAATTTGGGATACTAGTTTTGTACACTAACAAAATGATTATGGAAATTTGAGAATAATGTAAGTATACAATATGTTTTGTGATAAAAAGAAGATTTCATGGGTTTATATCCAAAATTTTGGCATTTCAGATTAGTGTGTTAGGCAGTAAGGTATTTTCAATTGAGAAAGAGTAAGAAAGAGAAATTAGATTATGAATATATATATACACACACACACACACACACATTTGATGCAAAAGTGACGCTAGTTTCATTTTTCAATTCAGGCATAATTTTGAGAAATTAGTGGGAAAGAAAAATTTGGATAAAGAAATATAATTTCATGCAAAGAATTTGAGAATGGCAGTTAAGGAACCACTTTGTACTTAGCACCATAGTTAAACATGCGCAATCAAGTTTTGTGGTTAAGAGAAATAAGTAGTTAAGGAAAAGCGCAAATATAAAGGAATTAGACATACGTGGCGCATATGTGATCTTGAGTGAATGAAAATATATAGGTGTTCCATACAGAATGGATTGTGACATGCATTAACTTATTGAAACAAGAAGAAATATAAAACAAGTTTTTGTGAATCAATAAGTTTGTAAATAAATCTTTTTTTGTTGAAGTAACAAGGAAACGTGAAATAAAAGAGGTGCACAAAATATAGGTGAATCAACATATTTTGTGCTACCTATTTCAACAAAGAAATGAAAAATATTAAAATAATGAATTTTCCTCGTTACTTCACATAGAACACAAAAGGTCATCTTTAGATAAAATTCACATAAACTTAATTTTATTAGTTCCTCTTAAAAAGAAATGTGTATAAAAATGAATAAAAGCTCCATCTGAGTTAAAGTGCATAACCTTTTTTGACTTTTGAGAAAGGTCTTGAAAATATAAAATTTTATTGAATTAAAAATGATTTAGTAAGAGTGGTTTCAGTAGTGTGCATGAACAATTGGTAAAGATATGATGGATTATTATGTTATGTGACCAAACCTTAAAACTTGAGTGGTAATCATAAAAAGTCTTAAGGGAGAAATTAAGATGTAAGAACGAGAAATCATAAACACTCAAAGGTTATGCGGTGATGTAAGGGAACTGAGAAAAAGGAAATGTAACAACCTGTAATTTCGATAATTTTAAATTTATGAATTTTATAGAATTTTTAATAAAAGCTTATTTATATTTTAAATTTGTGGCTCCTTATTGTAAATTTATAAGTTATGGTAGGTAATAAAATATAAATTTAATTGATTATTATGTTTCGGAAAAAGAAACCAAATGTTAATAATAACCTATGTATTGCGTTAAATTGAACTAACATTCTAATTGAATTAAGATAATATCTTGAGAAAACATATTACATGTTTTCATTCTGAAATCAAGTATAATTTTATAAAAAGAATAAATATGAATTTCAAAGCAATATTTTACGGTTGTTAAATAACGACCGTAAATGATGGGAAATTTTTTTGACATTTAATTTAACACTTAAATCCGTCGTTAAGTAGAAATAGAAGATATATTCAATTTTGAGATATTGTTAGAATTATGTAACATATAACGATAAATATTGGTTTAAAATATTTTTTTATGAGTTCGATTTAGAAATTTTAATAATGAAAATGTTGACGTTCGTTTTCCAAATTCTTATTTTGCTAACTTCGTTCAAATCATTTTAAATAAACGATTAACGATAACTGATATAATGAAAATAATAAATTTTCATGTGAATGATAATTTTTTTTCAGTGTACCATTCCATTTGTATCGACAAGCTGAGCAAAACGATGTTTAATTTGTGTATTCGGACACTTGGTTTGGACTCTTAGCCGTTGAAATCAAATTTAGACATTCGGATTAGTCTGTACTAGCCTATAACATACGCGGCCAAACATAAGCATAATTCAAAATAAAATATCCCATTTTGAATTGATAAATTTTCTTTGGTAATGGGTACATGGGAACTTGGTAAACGTCTCAAATCCACATGCCTAAAATTAGAAACTAAGTAAGATTGCAATACTTGGTCTTTCTCCTTTTTTTGGAATGCGAAGGAGTAGGCCATGTTCTAATTTTTTTTATTTGTTTCCGCGTACCTTACTTCGAAATATAACCACCACTTTCAATTATTTTCCCATCTAGTCACACCTAATTCCTTTTCTTCTTTTACAAAACGGCTTGCATCTCTTTCCTCCTTCAAATCTACAAACCCACGTCCCTCCTCAAAAAGATTTTTTTTAATCATCGATGGCCATTAACCCCAGCAGTCTCTCGCTTCACCGCACCCAACTGCTCCGCGCTACGACCCACCTTCGACAATGAAGGACCCCTACTTGCCTGCCTTCAACTACGACAGAAAAAAAGGGAAATCCGACCAACCTATCGCCGGCAGCCAGCACCGCCGCCTTAGATTCCCTTCTCATTTTCTACCCACCAACGCATTTGTCCGACCTTCTCCCACGCGCAGCCGCCACAGCCTCCACCTAAGCACGCCCCTAACTTCGCCCGAAGCTTGTTCGTCCTTACCCCACCGTGTTATTGCCTTAAAACAAGTCGGGTCTGTTATGTTGCTTGTTTCTCCCAGCTGGATAGTTTTGTATATGTATATAAAAAAAGGGTTTTGAATATGCCTAGAAACATGTACGCAAAATTGTATGAGGGGGATACGAGTATATCATTATTATGAAAGGAGACACAAGTAGTGAACCAAATACGGAATCTAAAGCATATTGATTTACTATTAAAATAAATCAAATTGAAGAGGATTTGTGTTTGATCGAACCTTTTTTGTATATGGCATTAGTTGTGTTAGTGGGTGGCCTTGTCCGCGTCGTGCTTGAGGCCATTCGTGTACTTTTCCATGTCCGTGTCAGGGTGTTTGTTTGAGTATCTACTCTGGCTTATTTCATAATTCGTCGTCATCTCAACCACAAAAAGGTGAGTGTTTAACTTACGATTTATATATTTTTATGCTAAATAAATTTATTGAATTCACAGTTGATATGTTATTATACTAGTTAGTTGATTAAACGGTCGGTTGTTGATTTAAATTAATTTGGATAATTGAGATTATTTCTAGTTGACACCTGACATTAAAATTGAATTGAAATGATTGATTTTGGTTGATTTTTTGTTGATTTATATTTGATAGTTAAACTAAATCGAATTGCATTTATCCTGTAGAATTTAAAATAAATTAAATGAATATTTTGGTCATTTAATCGAATGTAGAAATTAGCTTTGAACTGAATTTTATTGACACATGATATTGAATCAGAATATTTTGAATTTCACAAATTGAGGTCCATTTAATAAAAAATTAATTTAATATTAAATTTAAATAGTATTGATAGTCAAACACATTGATATGTAAATGTTGAATCAATAAGTTGGCTCGTATCTTGATTGTATGCTTGAATTGACTGATTATAATGAAGTTTGTTATTCGGGTTATTATCAAGATATATTCCTATCACCATATCATTGATTGTTGAAATGATGTTGGCTTTGAAGGTTTTACCATACTTAGACATGGAAACCCGTACTGAGTTGAAAGGATTTAGACACTTTTATTTCTATAATCTTAAATCAAATTATATAAATTTGACGACATAGATTTGTAACACCCCACGTCCATTAATGCCACTCACTAAGGGAATGCATTAACTTTCATGGAGCATTATATGAGTATAGAACAGAACATCACAAGACAGATATATAAAATGGTACTTAAAATTTCACAATTTATTCATTGCAGCGGAAAAGCAAAACATGTCTTGTTACAACATCAAAACCATGTGCTAAATCCAAGTACACAAATATCCATCTTGTACACAATTATTATCAGAATACATAAGAGTAAAACAATAATCCTACTCCTAGTAGCCATAATCAAAAAGAGACAAAGCTGAGCATTACTTTCAACACTTCCAAGCGCTTCCAGAAGAAAGAAATCCGAGTTAAGTTTCAGTGTTTCCTCCCTGAGAACCGGGGGGGACAAAAAAAAAAGAGGCGAAAACAAAAAGGTCAGATATAAAGCCTGGCGAGTCCAGTTACTTTTATTATGAAAATCAGTAAAGCAATATGACAGAATAAACAAGATAGAAAGTATAACCATGAAATAAGGTAAAGCTGGATAACAGGATGAATATAAAGGAATGTCTAGTGCGCTTCCCAGATTTCTTACTTAATTTAATTCTCTGCACCACCTACTAGTAATTCTTAACGAAATGATCCCAACCCCGCAATTGGTATCCCTCAAGCATAACATCTAGTATGAGGTATCCACCCCATACAATCCTTGAAAGCCTACTTGCCCATAATAGATACTAGATGCCCCCACACTACCCCTAATCGATCGGCTCCCTAACTTGTAGATCCTATGTGGGTCCCAGCTTAGGGTGTATCACTCCCTAAGTGGCAACCCATGGTTGCACAGCTTTATAACTACTGATGTACGGTGGCTAAATCTTCCAATGCCGGGAACACCTTGTGCACGCTTAACAAACCCGTCGGAACCTGCACTACTGCACCCTCGCTCTTATTTGACTGCTTAAAATCAGCCCAGTAAGCTTGCCCCAACCCTGCCTAGCTCAGGGTTCCCGATACCTCTAAGTGGGTTACTATATGAAAAGGGTCCCTACCGCTACTAGGCTTTTCCCCAGGGTTTATCCTAACCCAACCTATATTGGTTAAGTGTTGTCTATCCATCCAGTTGACTTAACCCCATCCACTTATCAAACCAATATGTATTATTGGTTAAGCTTGCCTTAACCCTATTCACTTTGTTCATTTAATATTGGTTAAGTTGTCATCTCATACAAATTAACTTAACCACACCCACCTAACATGTTTTAGGTATCATATTCATCTTTGATCAGCATTAATTAGTTATTAATGCACATACCTCTCACATTAAGTCGATGGCTTGTGGCTGCTGGATGTGCCGGGCGGTTCCGGGCAGACTTCTACCACAAGCTAGACTTAACCTCGTGTCTAGGTATCTTTTAATTATGCCTACGACCTCTCACATTAGACTAGCCGTTTGCGGTTGTTGGTTAGGCTGGTTGGTTTCGGGCAGGCTTCTACCATAAACGGAGTCTAACCTCATGTCTCAGCATGCTTATCTTAGCCAATTTATTTATTTGCAATTTATGCCAATTTCAGGTTAATTATGCCAATTACCCAAAATCCCCAATTTCGTATCATGCCCAAAATTTAACATTAATCATGCCCAAATCAACCCAACATATATTATGCCATATTTCCCAATGTTCCCTAGATTACCATTCGTACGTTCATCTCTACGAGATTTGGCCTAAGCTCGAAAGTAGTCTGGCTATAAAAATAAAAAGGGAAGGAGGAAGGGAAGAGATACAGAACAGACATAATAATAAAATCACAATAGGCATAAGGATGAACTAATCATAAGGATATGATAAAACTGATAAAACTGATGATAATATCAACATGGGCATATAAGAATCATGAACCTGATATATAGGCTAAGATAGAACTGAAGAGATTAGATCTTATTATCATGTTTAATTTCCAACTCCAATTTACGCCATGTCAGAATTGCTTTTGTATTATTCAATCTAAAAATAATCAACGGACTCACTGAGATTGGATTTAGGTAGAGAATTGATCTGAATTCTGAATTCTGAATTTGATTAGCTAAACTACTGTTATAGAATTTGATTTTTATCTTCCAATTTGAATACTCCTATTCTGATTTGCTTTGGAGAAGAGAAGAGATGCTAGTTTTAAGTTAGATTAGGGAAGCATGGAGGCGCCATGGATTAGTGTAATGAAATTAGGGTTAGGTCTAGGTGTGTTTTTATAGATGTATTAGGTGAATTAGGGCATTTAGATTGGATTAGAGATCATCAAAACCACGCAGCTCAAAAGACACGTCTTCCAGCCAATCCCCAAAGGACACATCATCAGAGAACTCTCCAGAATTCTGTGCAGATTTTGCCTCGGCATGGGCGCACTTCCAAAGTGCGCCAGTGCATTTTTGTTCTGGCGAACTTCACAAGTGCGCCAGTTATCCCAGCTTGTTTTCTGATTTTTCCGCCGTACATCTATCATCCATAACTTCCTCATACGTTATCCGTTTTACGCAAATTTAGACTGTATATCAAGCAGAATTCTGAGACGAACATAATGGTGTAACCCATTTCACATAATTCTTCTTTTAAAAATTAATTATTCTTTAATTATCTCTTATGTCATGTTTCAAAATTACGGGGTGTTACATTCTCCCCTCCTTAAAGGATTTCGTCCCCGAAATCTTCAAGTTAAGAATGTATCCTACCACTCAATCATCCATCTACTCATCCATCATCCACAAGCATCCATTGTCCTTAAAAGATTTCTAATTCTATATGAACATATGCAAAAGTGTGTGTATATGTTCCTTATCTAATGCAAAAATCAGGCGGTCTACTGATTCAGTTAACCTCCCTAATGCAAAACATGATAGTGTCATGCGTCCATTATGTATGCAAAAGAATCCTAATGATACATATCATTTCTATATGAGTGCACAACCATTCATTCAAATGCAGCATCCATATGATAACACATTCAATATACATCCATTAATTTAAATATGCACACTCATTCATATGCAATATGAAAGTAATTGAGCTGATCTAGTTCCTAATGTGTGTGTAAATGCATCCACGAGCAACCACTAGCAGACACTTACATCCACTTGCATCCACCCAAACATAACATGTCTCAAACACATGTTTACAACCAAAGGATTTTCTACCTAAAGATCAAAGATATAATCGAGAGGATACACTAAACGATAGAACAAGTATAAACAAAGCGGTAGAAAAATGAGAAGTCAAGAACATACCCTCAAAAAGGAAAGGGTACGACACACGTATCTTGTCTTCAGTCTCCCAAGTCGCGTCTCCTTGATCATCTCCCCATTGGACTTTAACCAACTTGACCTCTCGGTTGCGTAACTTCTTGACCTCCTATCGAAGGATGCATGTAGAAACTCGTCTAACCGTGACATCTTGCTTTACTTCCATTTCTCTAAGCATGCTTGGCTCTAATACTTCCACAGTAACGTGTAAACACTTCCTCAAATGCGACACATGAAATACGTTATGAACACCACTAAGCTTCTCAGGCAACTTCCCTTTGTAGGCCATCTGTCCAATTCGCTCTGTAATGAGGAATGGCCCTACGAACCTTGGTGCCAATTTCCCTACAGACCCAAAATGAACCACAATCCTCAACGGTGATACTTTAATAAAGATCATGTCTCCAACATTGAACTCAAGATCGGTCTTTCTCTTATCAGCATATGACTTTTGCCAGTCCTGTTCCGTCTTCATGCATCTTCGAATCAAGTCTATCTTCTCTGAAGTTTCCCTAATCATCTCGGGCCCAAGCAAAATCTTATCCGTAGATTCCCACCAACAAGTAAGTGATCGGCAAGGTCATCCATATAAAGCTTCAAAATGTGCAATGCCAATACTAGTCTGATAGCTTTTGTTGTAGGCGAACTCTACTAATGGAAGATGTTCCTCCCATGTCCCTCCGTAGTCCAAGATGCATAATCTCAAAAGATCTACTAGAATCTGATTCACTCTTTCTATTTGGCCATCCGTCTGAGGGTGATAAGCGGTACTCAAACACAATTGCGTTCCTACCGCCACTTGCATGCTCTTCCAAAACTCACTAGTGAAAATGGGATCTCGATCGCTCATAATACTAGGTACGTCGTGTAAACAAACTATCTCTCGGAGATAAATAGATGGTAACCATGTCGTTGTTCTTTTATTCTTAACGGGAATGAAATGGGCACATTTGGTGAGTCTATCTACAACTACCAAATCCCCATATTACCCTTCCTTGACCTCGGCAACCCGTCAACGAAATCCATGGAAGCACTTTCCCATTTCCACTATGGAACCTCTAAAGGGTGAAGCAAACCACCAGGCTACTTTTGCTCAGCCTTGACTTGCTGGCACACTAAGCATCTAGAAACGAACTTAGTCGCATCCTTCTTCATGCCGACTCGAAAGAAAACCCGCTTCATGTCCCTATACATCTTGTCTCCACCGGGATGTATGGTCATCTTAGAACGATGTGCTTCTTCAACGATTGTTCTCCTCAAACCCTCGTCTCGTGATACACAAAGTCTCCCATCTCTACGCAACTAACCTTTGTCATCGATAGTATACCTACTAAGATGGCTTGAAGACTCCCCTCTTACGAGCTTGTCTACTATCTCTATCAACTGCGGGTCATCTCGTTGTGCCGCACCTATCTGTCCCAAAAGCGTAGGTCACACCTCTAGTGATGCTAAAAAACCGGGTACATAATCGATAGAGGGTCTAAAGTCAAAGGTATATATGTACTCCAAACTCTGCCGCTCTACGAACAAAGGACTCAAAGTTAGTCTCTTTCTATTTAAGGCGTCAGCTACAACGTTACCCTTGCTTGGGATATATGCAGTCTCAAAATCGTAGGATGCTAAGAACTCCATCCACATCTGTTGCCTTAAGTTTAAATCTTTTTGGGAGAACAAGTACTTTTGTGATTTATGGTCTGTGTACAACTCAAACCTCTCACCAAGCAAATAGTGACACCAAGGATTAAGCGCAAAAACTATGGCAGCTAACTCTAAGTCGTGGGTAGGATAATTCTTCTCATGGGCCTTTAACTGCCTTCCACCATAGCATATCACCCTTCCCTCTTGCATCAAAAGTGCGCCAAGCCCTATCCCGCAAGCATCAGTATACACTGTGAACGGTTTACTCTCATCCGGAAAAACTAAAACTGGAGCTGTCGTCAATGCTCTCTTCAAACGTTGGAGAGCATCGTCACAGTCAACATCCCAAGAAAAGGACAAATTCTTTTTCGTCAACTGTGTAAGTGGGGCTGATATCTTTGCAAAGTCTTTGATGAACTTTCTGTAATAGCCCACCAACCCGAAAAAACTTCTTACTTCTGCAACATTCTTAGGATTCTTCCAATCTTGGATTGCTACCACCTTCGCGGGATCCACTGCTATCCCTTACTTAGAGACCACGTACCCTAAGAACCTCACCTCCTTCCTCCAAAAATGACATTTGGAGAACTTAAGTTTGAGTTGATGTGCTCGAAGGGTCTCTAAGACTTCCCTAAGATGTAGAGCATGCTCTTCCTCGCTTTTAGAGAATATCAAGATATCATCCACAAAGATTACCACGAACATGTTTAGAAACTCCCTAAACACCCTACTCATCAAGTCTACGAAATATGCGGGTGCATTCGTCAAACAAAAGGCATAACGAGCCATTCGAAGAAACCATCGGGACCTAAAAGCAATCTTATCTATACTATCCTCAACCACCCTCAACTGATGGAATCCTATAGCTAAGTCCAACTGCAAGAAAACTGAAGCACCAACCAATTGATCGAACAAATCATCTATCCTCGACAATGGGGGTCTGTTCTTCTTCGTGAGCTTATTCAGCTCCCTATAGTCCACGCACAATCTAAGCGAACCATCAGCCTTCATGGCAAAAACAACAGAAGCACGCCACTACGAGATACTTCTCCTTATGAATCCTTTCTCAAGCAACTCTTTTACTTGTTTACTAAGCTCCCTCCTTTCTCTTGGAGCCATGTGGCGCACAGGCAATGCAACTGGCTTTGCATTGTCCACCAAATATATACGGAAATCTATCTCGCGTTTTGGAGGTAAGCCCCTAACCTCCCCCAAAGACATCTGCATACTCATGGACTACTCGAACAGATTACAAATCATCAATAAATGTGTCAAGAGATTCTAGGCAGCTAAGCATAACAAAACCCTTAGGATCAGAAGAAATATCGAGAGTATTATCCAAACTAGTCAACAGTCTAACTACCTTCTTTTCACAGTCAAGAATGGCACCATACTTGGTTAGCCAATCCATTCCTAGAATCAACCCATAGCCCGTGAAACCAAGCACATAGGCGTTGCATTCGAACTCAACGCCATACACATATATTCTTAAATCCCGACATAACATAGAAAGATGAGTCGTAACCCCAATAGGATTTGAGACAATGACGGGATCCACTACTATACTAGTATCTAGGTGCAGAGACTCAACAACAGAAGCAGATACAAAAAAGAATGTGAAGCGCCAGAATCAAACAAAGTACGTACAGGATGATCGAAGAGGAAAATCAAACTTTCAACAGAAATGTTTCTACCTATCTTTTGCGTAGCTGCCATGAGAGCATGAACCTGCCCTCCAGAAGTAGATCATGTCCTCTATCCTTTCCCTTGTCCTTGCCTCCTTGGGCAGTCCTTAATCATATATCCTGCCTTACCACATTGGAAGCAGCCAGTCTTTTTCGCCCTCTTGTTTCTACAATCTTTAGCTATATGACCTGGTATACCACAGAAATGGCACTTCCTTTAATCTCGGGGTTTCCCACTCTTCTTAGGATCCACTTTATTATCTTGTGCCTTATCTACCTTAGCACCTTTCTCCTCTTCATGCATCAGCGCCATGTCAACAAGTTTCTCGAAAGTAGCCCCTATAGGAATGTGGGACATAGCCAACCCGTGTAATGGTTCATTCAGACCCTTGGCAAATCTCAAAGCCTTCTTATGTGGTGTATTAATTAATTCCATACCAAATCTTGCTAACTAGTTAAACTTGTTGACGTACTCCTTCACAGATAAATTCCCTTGTTTCAAAGCCAAGAACCTCTCCACATATAAACTCTCCTCCGCTTGTGAAATAAATTTCAACTCGAACCTTCGTCTAAAGTCTATCCACATCTCAACTGGACATCCTCCATTAGTTACTTCCCACCAAAAGGAAACTTCATCCTTCATTAACCAAGCAGCTAGCTGAACTTTCCTTCCATCATCTATCTCAAAGATACCAAACAAGTCCTTACTTCCTTAAGCCAATTCCGAGCCTCAACAAATGTCTCAGTCCTATGAAACGGTTTTCCGCCAACCGCACAGAAGTCTTTGCATATCCTAGAAAAAGCGTCTACACGGGAAGGAGGAGGAGAGGCTGCAGATGGGGGAGGAGGAACGTCTGCTAGGCCTGCGGCAGTAGCCCTAGCCTCCACGTACCTTCTGAATCAGCCTGGTATCTGTACGCCCTCGGGTATAACGGGTTCCCCAAGCATGCTAAAAGGAAAAAGGAAGAGATTCAAAACAGAGAATCGAAAGATAGATATATGGCTTTTGGGGATTATGTTTTTCATAATAAACTTTTCTCTTGAAAATATCCTCTTTAAAACATGTTTCTGGAAAATACTTCTTTAAACAAATGCTTTTGAAAACGGTTTTCAAAATCTTTTATCTGTTCGGTAACCTTCAGCTCTGATACCTAGTGTAACACCCCACGTCCATTAATGTCACTCACTAAGGGAATGCATTAACTTTCATGGAGCATTATAAGAGTATCGAACATAACATCACAAGACAGAATTATAAAATGGTACTTAAAATTTCAAAATTTATTCATTGCAGTGGAAAAGAAAAACATGTCGGGTTACAACATCAAAACCATATACTAAAGTCAAGTACACAAATATCCATCTTGTGCACAATAACTATAGTGTACATAAGAGTAAAACCATAATCCCACTCCAAATAGCCATAGTGAAAAAGAGATAAAGCTGAGCATTACTTTCAACACTTCCAAGCGCTTCCAGAAGAAAGAAATCTGAGTTAAGTTTCAGTGTTTCCTCCCTGAGAACCAGGGGGTAATGGAAGAAAAAGAGGCGAAAACAAAAAGGTGAGACATAAATCCTGGTGAGTCCAGTTACTTTTAGTATGTAAATAAGTAAAGAAATATGACAGGAATAAACAGGATGGAAAGTATAACCATGACATAAGGTAAAGCTGGGTAACAGGATCAATATAAAGGAATGTCTAGTGCGCTTCCCAGATTTCTTACTTAATTTATTTCTCTGCACCACCTACTAGTAATTCTTAACGAAATGATCCCAACCCCGCAATTGGTAGCCCTCGGGCGTAACATCTAGTAATAGGTATCCGCCCCATACAATCCTTGAAAACCTACTTGCCCATAATAGATACTAGATGTCCCCACACTACCCCTAATCGATTGGCTCCCTAACTTGTAGATACCTGTGCAGGTCCCAGCTTAGGGTGTATCACTCCCTAAGTGGCAACCCGCGGTTGCACAGGTTTACACCTACAGGTGTACAATGGTTAAATCTTCCAATGTCGGGAACACCTTGTGCACGCTTAACGAACCCATCGAAACCTGCACTGCTATCCCCTCGCTCTTATTTGACCGCTTATAATCAGCCCAGTAAGCGTGCCCCAACCCCGCCAAGCTCAGGGTTCCTGATATCTCTAAGTGGGTTACTGTCTGAAAAGGGTCCCTACCGCTACTAGGTTTCTCCCCGGGGTTTATCCTAACCCAACCTATATTGGTTAAGTGTTATCTAACCGCCCAGTTGACATAACCAAACCCACTTATCAAACCAATATGTATTATTGGTTAAGCTTGCCTTAACCCTATCCACTTTGTTCATGTAGTATTGGTTAAGTTGTCATCTCACACAAGTTAACTTAACCCCACCCACCTAACATGTTTTAGGTATCGTATTCATATTTGACCAGCATTAGTTAGTTATGAATGCGCAGACCTCTCACATTAAGTCGATGGCTTGTGGCTGCTGGATGTGCCGGGCGGTTCCAGGCAGACTTCTACCACAAGCCAGACTTAACCTCGTGTCTAGGCATCATTTAATTATGCCTACGACCTCTCACATTATACTGACCATTTGTGGTTGCTGGTTAGGCCGGTTGGTTCGGGCAGGATTCTACCGCAAACAGAATCTAACCTCATGTCTCGGCATGCTTATCTTAGCCAATTTGTTTATTTGCAGTTTATGCCAATTTCAGGTTAATTATGCCAATTATCCAAAATCCCCAACTTCGTATAATGCCCAAAATTTAACATTAATCATGCCTAAGTCAACCCAACATATATTATGCCATATTTCCCAAAGTTCCCTAGATTACCATTCGTACGTTCATCTCCACGAGATTTGGCCTAGGATCGAAAGTAGCCTGGCTATAAAAATAAAAAGGGAAGAGATACAGAACAGACATAATAATAACAACAATATAGGCATAAGGATGAACTAATCATACAGATATGATAAAACTGATAAAACTGATGATAATATCAACATGGGCATATAAGAATCATGAATCTGGTATATAGGCTAAGATAGAACTGATGAGATTAGATCTTATTATCATGTTCAATTTCCAACTCCAATTTACAACATGTCAGAATTGCTTTTGTATTGTTTAAATCAAAAAATAATCAATGGACTCACTGAGATTGAATTTAGGAAGAGAATTGATCAGAATTCTGAATTCTGAATTTGATTAGCTAGACCATTGTTGTAAAATTTAATTCTTATCTTCCAATTTGAATACTCCTGTTCTGATTTGCTTTGGAGAAGAGAGGCTAGTTTTAATTTAGTTTAGGGTAGCATGGAGGCACCATGGATTAGTGTAATGAAATTAAGGTTAGGTCTAGGCGTGTTTTTATAGATGTATTAGGTGAATTAGGGCCTTTAGATTGGATTAGAGATCATCAGAACCACACAACTCAAAAGACACGTCGTCCAGCCAATCCCCGAAGGACAAGTCATCAGAAAACTCTCCAGAAATCTGTGCAGATTTTGCCTTGGCAAGGGCGCACTTCCTAAGTGCGCCAATGCATTTTTGTTCTGGCGCACTTCACAAGTGCGCCAGTTATCACAGTCTGTTTTCTGATTTTTCTGCCCAACTTCTATCATCGATAAATTCCTCATATGGTATCCGTTTTACGCAAACTCGAACTCTATCTCAAGCGGAATTCCGAGACGAACACAATGGCGTAACCCGTTTCACCTAATTCTTCTTTTAAAAATTAATTATTCTTTAATTATCTCTTATGTCATGTTTCAAAATTACAGGGTGTTACAAGATTCATTGTTGAAATTTGTTGACATTCAATTTGAATGTTAATTTGGAATTTAAAGTCGATTTAATGGAAATTTGGCATTTAAGCTTGTTTTGAAGTAATCGTAAAATTAAATTAGTTTAACTTATTCTAAATAGTTTTGAATTACCTTTAAAGAGAATTTGAATTAATGTATAATGTTTGATTTCATCCTAAACAAGATTTGAATTATTTAGCTTAAATGAATTTTGAATAACTCAAATTTAAATTACTATGAAGTAAGATTGAACTAAGTCAGTAAAGCTAAATTAATTAACCAAGGTTTGAGTAGGGTTAAATTTGATTTGATTTACTTTAAATTATATATTAATAATTGGTTTCCATCTAGAATCAAAACATAAATTTGGTTGAAATTTATTAAAAATATGGATTTGTTTATTTCGAGGTAAACACAAAAAATTTGATTGAAGTGTATTTGAATTTAATGCACATGGAATTTAAATGGTTTCCAACTGGTAGTTGAAACGTAAAGTGTTTATAAATAATGTTATCAAATTGTTTAAATTCAACGATAATATTTGATGCAATAAAAATATTTGAAATCAAATATTTTGAATTTATATTATTTATAAAAGTGATTTATAAAAATGTTATAAATAAAGATAGTTTTGAAATGTTGTTTAGAGAATTAAACCCTATAGATTTGAAGTAAAATTTAAAGGATTTTGGAAGATAAGCAACGTTTAAACTTACGAAGTGTTTACAAATATTTTCTGAATGTCTACTATTTTCGGTAACTATTAACCTTATATGTTACCATCGATATGGATGTTTGATTTGATGGTTCGTTAGAACTCGAGTATAATCAATCAAGGATATACTCGTTTTATTTATGTATTTGATAGCTTATAACTCGCTGGCCTTATTATTGGGAGAAATCTCCCTATTTGATTCATATCTTTGTATATGATTGTGTGAAATCCTTCGAATTTTGAATAATTATATTGGTAAAGAATTGGTTTAAATCTTGAACACAAAATTGTGAATTGAAATTGAATGTACTATAACTCTAAGGGTTTTGAAATAAACTGGAATTTAAATTTAATGGGTTATCATTGAAAGGACTATTTATTTGAAGAATTAAGTAATGAGGTTTCACTTGTGTTGACCTTGAAAGTACCGCATCCTAAATTCTTGATTTGATTTGACTAATGTTAGAATATATAGTAATGACTCGATTGTTTTGTTTTCTTGCATTACGCTCGGGCCAGCCTCAATTGTTTCAATTATCGAAGGTCGTAGACTTGAAGACGAAATTGAAGTATGAAGATCATGTTTATTACTATTTTATTCCGTTGCATTATTAGTAATGTGTACCTCTGGTATAATGTAAAATGAGATCAAATGTATATTTTTTTAATGTTTTTATTGAACTGCCTATGTTATTATTATATTTTATCGTTCCGCTATGAGATTTTGTGCATCATTTAGTTCCCTCTCTTCTTTTTTCCCTTTCTTCTGTTAAACCTATTAACAATTCGTCATTTTTGGATGGTTTGACTTAGACATAAGTGGTTTATTGTCGACTTAAATCGTCCAAAAGGGCAGGTTGTTACAAGAAATTTTGAAAAGACGGCTCTCATGTGGTTCTTGATGGAGAAAAGTTTAAGGTTATTTTAAACTTGCATGGTTTATGTGAAAATGATAAAAAGGAAATGAATTGGAAAGAGCAAGTTGGAATTTTCACAAGTGAAATTATGACATGGTTTGTAATTACTGGAAAACCTTTTTTAACATCTCTTGAGGATATAGAAAGACTGACATGTTGTCCCAATCGATAGTGGAATAAGAAATAAAGTATGCGGCATGAGTTTGTTAAGTGTAGCAGATGGATAGGAAGAAAGGTACGGTTGCCTAGATTCAGTGATGATGATTTTTTTATGTTAGAGGGACATGGTCTTAAACCTCCTAGTCCTCGTGGGTAGTCACATTTAGCTTTTGTATCTTTTACCTAATAGTAATTGCAGTAAAGCATGTTTACTTTTAGTATAAATTTACACTTCTATGTAGTATTCTGTTTTATTATACAATAAAATAGAATAGTTTAGTATGATACTATTTAAGTGTTTGTGATGATCACGAAAAGAATAAAGACATAGGATATTGTAAATAAAATAAAAATATACATAAAAAATGAAAAACTAAAAGAACAAAAAAAAATATAGAAAAACAATCAAGATAATAACTGCAATAAATGGATCAACAAGAGAAAATAAATGCTTCCAAAGTAAGTTTGAGAAACTGAAAAAGAAATTCTTCATATGTAAAATGTGCTTGGAATAGAAAATAAGAATTTTTGTAAAATTAGCGATAAAAGTTTCCAAGCATGAGGAAAGAGGTGCGTAAAAATGGGATACAAAATATGAAAATTTTCATTTTCTACTTTTTCTAACATGAGAAATTGAATTCGAAAAATTAGTTTTTTCTTAAATTGCAAGTTTAAAGTTGATCTGTAGGGTTCGGATGCAAAACTTGGATGAATATTTCCTTACTCGGTAAGTGTATGGGAAAATTTGGATAAAAAGGTATTTTAATCTTTAAATTATTGCATTTATCTAGAAATTGCGAGTATATTTAGGTTTTGTACATCAAGTTTTTAAAATGTTTTTGAAAAAAAAAAGTGCATTCATATAGGAGATATCGTTTAGGCATTCATTGCATTCATGAATTTTTATGATGTGTTACAATTTGCACAAGTGCACCGGTAGTTGCAAAATTGAATGTACACATGATGGTTGTAAATTTTACGAGAAATTAACTACTAAATTTCGAGGATGAAATTTCCTGAAAGGTGGGAAAATGTAACACCGTGCATTTTAAGTAAAAAAATCGTCAAAATAATTACAGAAGTAATGTACGTTTGAAATTCGAAAAATAAACGCATATTATAAAATGAATTAAGAAAGTAATTAACATTAAATTTCATCGTTTCTTTGATTGACAATGCGCGCCAATAATTTTATTTCGAAAATATATGCGTGTATTAATCTCATAAATAGTATGCATCTGAAAAACTGAAATGCATGATAAATGAGGAATAAATAAAAGGTTGTCGTTATACAAACATAACGTTACAAATGTATAAATAGAATTAAATAAAAAGAAACATTACAGAAGAAGAATGAATGAAAGTTAATTAATAGCATTTTATAAATTAATAAATAGAATGTAACATTATTGTTTAAAAACGAATAACTAATTAATAGTAACACAAATATAAGCACTTGTAAATATATATATTTATTCCATAATATGTATATATGTGTGTATATATATATGTGTATATGTATATGTATAAATGTCAAAAACAACGCAATTGAATTTGAAAGATAATACGCATCATTAATGTGAACATAAATGAAAATAACATCAAATAATTAACTCTGGAATATATGTGAACGCACATGTATATAAAAATATGTATAGACATAAATATCAGAGGCGGCGCGCATTTAAATTTGAAAATAAACGTGCATCACAAATAGAATTAAAATATGGAGAATTTAATAAAGTTATGTAACACTCTAATATAAAATGAGTGCGCGCGCAATAATTCTATTAATGGTACACATTTAAAATTAAATTTTGATGTGTGTCGAAAATGGAAGGAAATTAATGCGTAGGTAATAAAACTGAAAATAAATACAACGTTAAAAATAATGTTTAAAATCTTGTGTAAGAAAATTTCAAAGTATACGTACATAATAATTACGTGTATGAATTTGAAAGCATGTCAAAATCGAAAAAGAAAATAATAAGAATATAGAAACAAACAAAAACGGTACAAAAATAAATACATAATCAATCAAAAAAAAAAGGCAAGAAATAAACTACAAATCGAACGAAAACCCAGCGATTTAATTAAAACGTCATATTTATAAATTTATAACGCTATTCTTAAATAATGTTAGTCTTTAATAAACTTCCATTAATTATTTTATAACGTTTTGTTTACTAACATTAGCATTTTTAATTAAGCATATTTACATCTTTGTAACATTTTGTTTACGTAACATTAATTTTTTGCTTAATTCTCAATTATTCCGCATGTTCAAATTTTCAAATTCAAACGTGCATTATCTTTGAAATTCACACATTTATATATTATTAAAATAAAAAACATATATGTATTTGTGCATACATATAATTATTTTTCGAAAAAAAGACACAATTATTTTTCGACATGAAATTTCAAATGTTATTAACTTTTTCGTAAGAATTACGCTCGTAATATATTACGCATGCAAACTAATCAGAATAGGGGAGGATCAAGCGGGTTTAGACCCTAGACCCGTTAATCAACTCACCACTTGCGTACAAACAACCGCTGTGCACAAAATGAGGAAAAGATACCCACGCAACCCTATGATATTTCAATCCGCCCTAATTTCCCGTCAGGAACCAATGGTTCAACGTGCAACTGTATGCATGTCAACCAACAAACGGCACTTTCCCTTGTTTCCATCTTCCCTGAAATATCATCACTACAAGAATTGAATAATATTGCAACGAAAGGTTCCAACGGAAGCCAAAATACGTCTCCGTATTCCGTATGTAAAATATACGCCGTCGGAAACCGTATGCGGCCGTTGGTTTAAAGGCCATTGGAAGCCGTTGCCCCCCGTTACACGGGCTGGAGCACAAATCAGCCGAAGCTTCTCCTTCTTCCTCATTACACATAACCCACGATTTTTACCCCAAAATCCATAATCTTTCCCCCTTTCATTTCTGAAATCGCCAATTTCACTCCATCTTCCGCCTAGGATATCTCCAACTCTATCAAAGCACTCTCTCATCCTCTCTAATCTCCTATTCTCTCCGACTTTTAGGTACGTGTTTATCCTAATTTTTGTTTAATACCCTATGTTTAGTGCAATTTAAGCATAATTAGAGTTTGTTTGTGTGTGTAGTGTTGTTAATTAGTTGCTAATGTGGGGTTTAATCATTGTAGTTGCTAACTTAGGGTTTTTAGTTATAAATTACTTAGTTGTTATTATGTTCTAGGGTTTGAATAAGTTGAAGTAGTTGTTGTTATAGAGTTTGTGTTTATACATTTTATTGATTATGTTGGCAATCTAGGGTTTGATAAGTTAAAGTTGACTATGTATATATGCATATATATAGTGTTATGTATATATATACACGTATATATAGTTGACACTCTATGCATTTGTTTATTTGGTTAAGCCTCGATTCATCGAAAACAATATTTAATTTGTCGAAAGCGTGTCGTGAAAATATAAATATTTAAGTTTTGTTTTTTGGCTAAGGCGCACAATGGCGCTAAGGCGCACAAAGGCGTACAAATAGCACTTCAATCACAAAAAAAACCAAATCATAATATGTTATTTTCATAAAGCCTTAGAGAGTTTTTTTGGCCCCGTCTGATAAGTATTGTATATAATCGTTATATAAATGTTCGTTTTGTTAACGGAATGGACATTTATATTCATTGTATACAATATTTATTGGATTTGTCCTTTGTATTGGACAAGTTACGAATACAATAACGAAATTAAATCTCGTAAAATATTTCATTTTAAACAGTTCTTAAAATTTCAAAAGCACTTCTTTTATGTTCCTTGTGTACACGCAGTTGGGTACTATTCAGGGAACTAAAGGGAAGTGCTGCCGAAATTTTGTTGAATCGTTTTAACACATCGTCAATGCAAATTTTATTATCATAATTAATACTTAAAAGAAATGATTTCATTAAAATACAATCTTAGCGTTTGAGCGATCGGACACAAAATTATGAATCTAATTTTATATCATTCTTCCTAATTTTATATGTACTTAGGAAAAATGGACGATTATTTTAATGATCGAAGCTGAATGTACAAACAAAGAGAAACCGATGGCACAATAAACAAACATTTTATTAATGGTGTCAGCATGTTTATTGATTTTTCTTTAAGTAACAACGGAAATGACGTCGAAATCCGTTGTCCATGTAGTAGATGCAAGTTATTGAAGCATTTGATACCACAAATGGTTAGAGTTCATTTGCGTCAGTATGGTTTTGTGCCGAACTATTTAGTTTGGGATCGTCATGAAGAACCGTTAGCATTTGCTTCCATACAAGTTGAGGAAATAGCAAATAATGAAATTGCCACGACGAATCTCATAGAGCAAATGGTTGAAGATGTTGCACGTTCTATGTTCCTGGGTCAACAATTTAATGAAAACGTTGGTGATGATGACGATGGTAATGATGAAGAAGAACCAAATATTGAAGCCAAAAAATTATATGATTTATTATATGCCGCGAAAAAACCCCTTTGGGAAGGTTGTGAAAGCGGAATTCAATTATCAGTTTAACTGTTGAATACATTGCGATGAAATCTAAATACAACCTCACAGAAGCTAGATTTACAGCTGTTGTACAAGCTGCGAAGCGGCATATGTCTCCCAATAATTTAATGTGCAAAAACCATTATGAAGTAAAAAAAATGATGTCGGCCTTTGGTTTACCGTATCAAAAAATAGATACATGTCTAAAGGGTTGCATGCTATTTTGGAATGAAGATATCAAGCTTAAGAATTGTAGAATATGTAATCAAGAAAGATACCAACCAAGAAAGAAAAAGGGAAAAGAAGTCCCGTATAAACGTATGCATTATTTACCTATTATTCCTAGACTTCAAAGGTTATATGCATCTTCTGTAACCGCGCAACATATGAGATGGCACAAGGTGAGAACACAAGAAGAAGGTACGTTAACACACCCATCCGATGGAGAAGCATGGAAGCATTTTGATCGAAGGTATCCCAATTTTGCATCTGAGAGTCGCGATGTTAAACTACGTTTATGTACGGATGGGTTTTCACCATTTTCTCAATTTGGTTCTAAATATTCATCTTGGCCAGTAATTGTAACACCTTATAATTTACCTCCGTGGATGTATATGAAAATTCCTTATATGTTTCTTACAATTGTCGTTCCTGGTCCTGATGATCCGACATAAGGAATCGATGTTTATTTACAACCGTTGATTGAAGAACTAAAAAAATTGTGGTATGAAGGGGTAGAAACATATGATATTTCCCAAAAGAAAAACTTTCGTATGCATGCTTCACTATTGTGGACAATTAGCGATTTTCCCGCTTATGCAATGCTTTCAGGTTGGAGTACGGCTAGTCGTCTAGCTTGTCCGTACTGTATGGAAGAAACAAGAGCATTTTCTTTACCTATTGGAAAGAAAATTTCATGGTTTGACTGTCATAGATGTTTTCTTCATATTAATCATCCTTTTAGAGGAGATAAGATTTTTTTTATACAACTAATAGACTTGAAACTTTACGACCACCTAAAGTATGGACAAATGAGGAAATTTATGAACTTGTACAAGATTTTCCGAAGATTCATGAAACCGGAGTACAGACAGAAATTTAAGGTAAATCAACAATTCATAATTTGTGGAAACAAAGCATATTTTGGGAGTTGCCTTATTGAAAAGATCTTCTGATTGGTCATAATATTGACGTGATGCATAATAGAAAACCATGTTTGATAACGTAATCAATACAATTTTGAATGTCAAAGGGAAGACGAAAGATGATTTGAAATCCAGACGTGATATTGAAGTAATATGTAATCGTCCGGAGCTTCATATAAAGCCAAATGACACCAGAAAACCGAAAGTGTGCTATGAACTGGATATTAATCAAATAAAAATATTTTTAAAATGGATGGAAGGATTAAGATTCCCAGATGGTATATCTTCCAATCTTCGTAGATGTGTTGACTATAAAAACAGTAAACTTAGCGGGATGAAAAGCCACGACTGTCGTGTTATGATGGAAAATATATTGTCCGTCGCTTTCAAAGAACTATTGCCCGTAAAAGTTTGGACTGTTGTAACAGAGCTTAGTTTGTTCTATAAAGAGCTTTGTTCATCTACATTAAAAATTGACCGTCTACGTAAACTAGAGGAAGAAATCCCTATATTCTGCAAATTGGAAAAAATATTTCCTCCAGGGTTTTTCAATGCTATGGAGCATTTACCTATTCATCTTCCATCAGAAGCACGTCTTCGAGGGCCTGTGCAATACGGATGGATATATCCATTTGAAAGGTATATTAATATTCAGTTAATTAAATTTTGGTTAATGAAGTGTATGAAAAAATAATTTACAATAATTTTAAATAGGTATTTAAATCATCTAAAGAAAAAAGTGAGGAAGAAAGCTAGAGTTGAAGGTTCTTTTGCAAATCATACATTGAAGAAGAAGCTTCATTTTTTTCTCTCATTATTTTAGTGATCATGTGAACATCTCATTTGCAAGTACTGCACGTAATGATGAAGGCGTTGATCAAGATGACTGCCAAACGACTTTATCTATTTTTAAAAAACATGGTCAGCCTTCTGGTAGATGCGTCGAAGAATGGATGAATGATAAAGATTATAATGCAACACACACATATATTCTTCTCAATTGCACCGAAGTTGCACCGTTCGTTAGGTACTGAACTTATGCATCTATGTATACATGTATTGTATCTTTAATCATATATGTAACATATGTCCTGTAATTGCAGCATTTATGAATCACAGTACCCAAACGGCGATATCAGCAAAGAATTCGCTAGTTGGTTTACTAATTATGTTTTTGATCCAACAAATTGTATTGTGGATGAAGAATTGAAACATTTGGCATTGGGACCTAAAAGAAATGTGAAGACATATCCAATATTCTTTGTCAATGGATATAAATTTAACACTAAAGAATATAGTGCTGAAAAATTAACTGACAATAGTTGTGTATTTGTTAAAGGTAGTGATGATCCAAACGACTATATACACGATTTTTATGGCGTGCTAAACCAGATTATGCAAGTGACATATTTCACAGGACCCGTGGAAGAAGTATTTTTGTTTAAATGCAACTGGTTCAGCAACGTTCCAGGTTCTGAAATCAACGTGCACCCAAAATATAATCTTATAGAAGTAAGACATACTTCCCATTGTTATAAGTACGACCCTTATGTACTTGCCAAACAGGCTCTTCAAGTATATTATGCTCCTTATCCTTCTATGAGAAAAGACAAAATAGATTGGTGGGCTGTTTTCAAAACAAAAGCAAGGTTTACATTTGATGGACGTAATATTCCTGATGACCTAGCTTATCAAGCAGACGTCGAGGAAAATGCAGAAATAGTAATAACCGATGATCAAACAGATTTTGGACCTCTAAACGATGAATCGAATGCATTAATTGATGTATTTGACATTACAGAAGAACCATATATGGAGGAGGAAATAGAGTCGGAATCTGAAAGTGATGAGGACGACTAACTAATACTCCTCATTTTCAAAAGGTAATTTTATGTTATGACATTTCTATTATCAAGTAACCATATATTTATTTTTATGACATTTCTATGAATCTAACTCATATGTTAACTAGACATATCTATGAATCAAACTTATATTTAACACTTCCATGAATCAAACTCGATCATATGTTAACTAGACATATCTATGAATCAAACTTATAATTAACACTTCTATGAAACAAACTTGTACTCATGTTATGACATTTATATTGTCAAGTACTCATGTCATCTAATACCATGTTTTTACATATAGCTCGTTCATGTTATGTTATGTTACGTCATGTAATGTTGTTGTTTGTAACAGGTATGGCGTCAGGTAGCGATGAGGGTGGTCCATCGTCGGAGTTATCCCGTCCTGTGGTCTGGCTTAAGCCAAAAGCATCCAAAGGGTAAAAACTAAGTTTTTAGTATAAATTTAATTTAAGTACAATAAATTATTTAAATTGTTGTTCTAGCAACCATGTATTTTTTTTCCCGTTTAACACAGGGGGTTTGAGTTGGAGCCGTCCAATACCGTTTTGAGGATATCAAAACGTGCTTATCAGGCCCGCATGACTGCATGTTGGCTCACTTGGAGCTCGATACCCGACAGAGTTAAGAAGAGCATATGGCAGGGTTTTTTGGTACGTATGTATGATATAACATTTATTATGATAAGTACATGCTCCTATTTGATAACTTCATATGTATGTTATTTTTAAAAAAAACTCAGGGTGCGGTGGATCTTCAGGATTTGGATCTCGTTAAGCGCCACTGGAACAGCAAAATGACAACAAATTACAGACAGACAATGAACACTTTAAAATCAGGTGGGAAAAGGCAGTCTTGGGTGAGCGAGTCAGTGTAGAATGATCTACTTACTTATTGCAATAGAATGAAGACTTTCTGGTAAATTTTAATGCATATTTAATTCAAATTATTCTATTCAATTAGTATGTGATTTAGACTAATACATTTTTAAATTTAAAATGTATAGGCCTCGTCAGAGAGAAATGTAGTTAATAGGAGCAAGAATCCGGTTACGCATCGAGGTGGGTCCAAGTCATTTCAGCATCATCGTGAGGATCTGGTATATTTTGTAATTGCACAGTTTAAAATTTTAATTCATAACTAGTTAAAATTAACAGTTGATTTAAGTTTAATTTACATATGTGCATGCTTATTTCAGGAGAGAGCGCGCATGGCTCCTGTGTCGTACTGGGATGTTTTCGAGTATACACATGCATTGAGTCAAACTGACAACACAGGCTCAGTTTCGTACACTTGGGACCATGATGATGAGGCGCGTGAGACATATGTAAGTATAAAATAGTTAAGTTAAGTAGACTTATAATTTTATTAAAGTAGTGTTATCTAAATTTATTTGTTTTTTGTTTAACAGGAGAAATTTCAGGAGCAAAGGGCGTAGGTACTGGAATCTACAGGGAGGACAGAGCTGACCAAGCAAGAGGAGGACAGGATATTTGATGCTGTCACGGATCCTGCTACCCGAAACAGACGATATGGTTATGGAAATCTAGAGGTAATACTAAAATTTATAATAAAAACTCAAACATATTCGAAATACTATTATGAAATACTGAAAATCTGAAATTATATACAGATTACAACATCTCGGGAGATGTACCAGAAGACTCGGGAAAATGAAGAACTCGCACAGCTAAAAGCACAGATTGCAGAGCTTCATGAGCGTGATCGTCGCCGTGAAGAGCAGATGGAGCTGCTTAACCAGCGGTTGGCGCAGTACATTGCCCAGCACGGTACGCCACATTCATCTTCTGGTGGAGAGAGTTGATCAAGTTAGCTTGCTTTGATGTGTTTTGAGAGTTGGTGAGGCTTGCTACATGCTAGTTGTATATATTGTTATGATGGTTTAGACATGATGTTATGATGGTTTGATTATGGTACGGTTTGGACATGGTGTTGGTTATGTTGTTTTGACACGGTTATTTTGTTTTGGACATGGTGATGGTTTGGTGTTGTTTTGGCGAAGTTTGGTTGTTATGTTATGTAAATATTGGTTAATTTATGCGTTTTATGTTTGTTTTTTATTTTGTATTGTGTTTGGATGTATATATGGTTGAGATTGTGAGTTATATGCTCGAAATGGAGCAGTTCAGAATGTTGTATATGTGGTGTGGGGCTTGGAGTGGTAAATCTGAAATTTGAAGGGAAAAAACGCCCAGATTTCCAACGGCAACCAACGGCCTGCGACGGCTTATTGGTCACTCAATACAAACGGCTTCCAACAGCCAAATTGTCAGAGACGTCATCCACGTGTCCCTATATCTGAGTAGAAAGCCGTTGAAAATTAAGCGTCGTGTGCATTGGAATTCGTTGGAGGCCGTTCATCCGTATACCAACGGATTGACCAACCGCCTTCAACGGGGTTTCCAACGGCCAGGGGCCGTTGGAGGCCATTGGAAACCCCTGTTTCTTTTGTAGTGCATGGACCAAAATATAGAACATAAAACTAGAAGTACACGCCCCTGTCAAAATGACTTCATCGTCTTAAAAAGCTCACCATAATTAAAGCATTTCAACATTGACACCTGAACGGAGCACAATTATGGATGTAAATCCGTAGAAGGTACATTCAACTTTTGGTTTAAAAAATTCGAATCAAACAAAAATCAAACGAATGGAAATTCTTTGTGTGAATAATCACGTGAGACCCATGGCAGTTGCAATGGGAAGAGTTGAGGGTGAAATTTTCAGTGTACCATCTGCAGGAGCATTTATATATTATGTGTTGCCTTGTGGTTCGATGCATATATGCCCAGAGTTCATAAGCGAAACAGAGTTGTCCATGTACTAAAAAGTTTACTTTGCTTCCCATGTATTTAAAAAATTACTCGAAACAAAGGACAAAACCGAGAAGAAATCATTAAACACGATGATGCAGGTTGCATAATTTGAAGCACAATGAATGACTGTAATCATGCTACCCAAGTTGCTAGTTTTTGCAGAACAAATAAAGAAAATGTTCCACCTTATGTATGAAAGCTAAATCCAACTTGAAGTGCTAGCTGCTCCTTGTGATCTAATGCATGCATCAATATGAAGCACATGATTTTTCAGTGATCATGAAAATACACAAATACAAGTGAATTTTGTACATAAGAACAGATGTAAATATAAAATACGCACAGAAATCATAGAACTACAAGGTCCAACGGATGACGGGTTGGCTGAGTGGTCTAACGTGCCAGATTTCGGCTCTGGTCCGAAAGGGCGTGGGTTCAAATCCCACATCCGTCGTTAAATTTTTTTCCCCACGTATACATTCACAACTGTTGACCATTTAGATTTTTTTCCCCATAAATACGTTCACAGGTGTTGATCATTTAGATATGCAAATTTCCTTTTTTCCACTCTATAAACAAGCAGACAGACAGTTTTCTATATACAGATTTAAATTATTACTATTACCTAACCATACTGACATAACCTATCGCATTCTACATCCACAGCATGATCCTTGATTACCGGTACAGCTGATGTTTGGAAAAGGCAATTCAATATATTGGCAGCCTTCATTTGGTATGAGTCTTCTGAACTGCTTGCAAACTGTTCATAACACAAATGATAGAATAAACAGTTTTATCAAATATGCAGCTAGAGTCAAAGAAATATGGAGGGATCCATGAAATGCACAAACACGTGATGATAAGAACAACAAAAAAACTCACAAATAATAACTCAAGTTGAAAAATACTTTTACTGCTTTACAATAATAATTCCGCACTCTTGCATGCACACACTAAGAAACCCTTTAATGAACATTTCGAACTTACGAGAATACCCCGTAATTATCGGACAAATCATTTTTCTCGCCTATGCAGTAAGTCGATAAATTTATTCCAATGATGAAATTTGGCATACAGCTTTCTCCTCAAAAAGGTATTCATGCTCCACAGCCCTACAAATCATAATATGTAATAATAAAAATAATAAAAAACTATCAGTTCCATATTTTAAACTCAACCCTAAATATTATTGACAAAAATGAAATCCCAGCCAAAACCATGCAGAACTAACATTCATAATCATAAATCCGAATTCTTCAAATTAGGTGCAACAACGACCATTCGAACCGCTTCACTGTCTAAAAATGCAAAGTACAAGCAAGTAAAGATATATGGATATTATTTTATAAGTCAATAATTTTATAATTTTTTTCATAAGCATGAAACATAACATCATTTTTATAAGTATAATCCA
This sequence comes from Allium sativum, assembly GCA_030737875.1. NCBI lineage: Eukaryota > Viridiplantae > Streptophyta > Magnoliopsida > Asparagales > Amaryllidaceae > Allium > Allium sativum. The sequence goes on along the minus strand of CM060909.1, from coordinate 940,621,838 downwards.
AATTATTTTGGCAACAATACACAAATTTGAATCCTTATGTAACTTGATTATAATAATACTCTGAATCCCCATGATACCAAAATATATCATCAAATACAACTGGCAAGTCGAATGACATTCTGAAACTGAGGTTCCAAAGGACATGGATTCAAACACTCAAAACACCAAAGTGAGTGCTTTGTTGAATAAACCTCCACGTCTATTTCTAATAGAAAATATTATGAAACAAATCAGTAATATGTAGCTTGAGATGTGAAAATCAAGGTTTGAGAACTATGTTTCAGTTTGGTTTAAACTTTTCAAGTTTAGGACAATTTCAGAAATTTTGGATGTTTCAACCTTTGTTTGGGTAGCAATTTTCAGATTTAGGATTCGATTATGTCCAAACAAAAAACACATGGTGCATGTATTTTGGAACACGGTTAATTTATAAAATGAAGTAAACATACAAAAAGGAATACAACTTTATTTGTATTCTCTGTTTAAAAAAATAATAAAAACATGGAAAACAATACACCCTTCGTCGTCCCTCGATCCCATCCGTCGTTCTCAGGGACGGAGCTGGGAATTCAAGAAGAGAGGGGCCAAATTTTTTTTGTGAAGACTGAAATACATACAGCTTGAAGTGCATGAAATTACCTACAGTAACGATAATCAAATAGGACCTTGAGATTACGTGCTTGTTCGATTATATATAGCTTGAAGTGCATGAAAATACACAACAATACATTGTGATAACAGCGACACTATGCCTTTTTTTTGGCAATAGAAACAAACAAAAAGTTTCATATCAGTAAAACGCGACAAAAGCAGTTTCAGAAGCAGACAATCTAGTACATATTCTAAAGTGCTAAACCAATCGAGAACACAATGCCTGTCTAAGTCTCCAGACTTATAAAATACCGCAGACAAACCCAAAAAGCAAAGCGCATAACCCCACAAATTCAATAAAAAGGACGTAGAAAGCATAAATAATAAGTAAGAAATATAAACTTAAGGGCAGTACAAATTCATCGGCACCGGAGCAGGCGCAGGTGCGTGGTGACCGGGCAGATTTACAGGAAAGGAAGCAGGAACTCCAGCTATTTTGGGAGTAATGTCGTTGAGCAGGAGAAGGATGGAAAGAAGGAGAAAAGCTGGCATTGGGAAAGTAGATCTGGAAACTGGAACAAGATTAGCGTGTTTGGCGTTACTTCACACTTCACTAACCAGCAAATAATATATTTCTTATTATTGCCTCTCAGTACGAACTTTTAGAAACCAAGGGGGGTGTAACGTCCCGTATTTTTCTGGCCAATTATTTAAATTTATTTTAATATTTTAAAATGTGGATTTGAATTTAAATAACGTGAATATTAATTAAGTTGAGTATTTTAATTAATATGAATAATATAATAACATTTTAATTTTAAAATATTGGGAAAATGTTGAATTCGCCATGTAATGTGAATTGGCAAAATATAAAGGGTTAATATGGTTGGTGTTGGAAATATATCGACGATATCGTTTATTTAACGATGTTATAACGTTAAGTTTATTAGAATCGCGGTTCTTACAAACTGTCTCAAAATACAACGAAGCCGGTTTCATCCTAAATTATTGCACGGTTTCTAATTTCGTTTAGATCGGACGTTGTACGTGATTGTATAAAATTAAAACGTTAAACTTTACTATGCGTCAAATAATAAAATCGATGTCGCTTTCATTAGATCTAACAAAATTTGCTCCAGTCTTTTTAGAAATCTTGACAAAGTGGAAATCTCCATTTAAAATCCTTGTCTAAAATCTTATCAGATACCACAGCAAAATCTTGAACAAATCAGGACAAAACTTGTGAACAAATCAGTCGCATGTCACCATTTAAATCTCAGCCATTTAAAGCAGTGGCGTATCCTATTAAAAATGTCGGTTGTACGAAATTTTAAAACAAAAGTAGCATATATTCTTCCTTTGTTCACACGGCAAGTTTAAAATATGATCCACTCTTTGTTTATATCAGCAAGCCTTATCCCATCAGGCTGTCTACTTTGTTAACAAATTTCAGTATGTGTTATCATATCTCAAACCAAATCTTACCATGTTATTTCATGACAGTGAGATCTCAGCAAGTTAGAAACGCAGCACATGCAAATATATTCTTATGCTATTTCGACCATATAACTACAGTCTGTTCTCCCATATTTATTTGTACAGAATGTCGGCTGATGGAGGATTTTAAAAAAATCTAGGTAATCTTTTGCAACCCGACGTCACAGCATTTACATAAATCTTGGCACATGTTTTCGGATATCACTGTCTTGTATTTTCAAATCACCACCTTCGCTCAGGCATGCATATCTTCAAACAGCCTCCATATTGTCCCCTTTCAAACACAGGCGGCGAAAATGAAAACTTTTGCGGACCAGTACGAACCATGTGCGATGCAACATTTCTGAAAAGGAAAACATGTCTATCTCACTGTTTCGTTCCTTGGCAACCAAGTTGTTGCTTATATAAATACACCTCAAGCTCTTCAGTTTTCCCATCCATAACTGCTGAAACCAATACGGTAAAATACTAAAGCATAACAAGTCGAGGCCTCGCTACACTCGTACACCTCAGGGTAGCAGCTGGCTTCGGAAGTGGGTGCGGTAGACTAAAAGGGGACGGAGTTTTTGGTTGGGGACTGTAATGTCGGGCTTCAGGAGAGGAGGAAAGAACACGTGGAAGAAGATGAAGTAGGGGGATGCAAACGATGTATGGAGCAGTTGGACGTACTGGGTAAAAATGGAGCAGCGTTTACTATTAAATGAAGGTTGTAGGGTGATAAGCTTACGGTGATAAGGCTCTGGGTGTGGCCGTTGGAGAATTACGGGTGGCAAGGGGTCGATGGCGCTGTCTGGTTATTTTTTTGCTATTGGAAGCATGCACAGTTTGCATGGTGCTGAAAAGTAAGGAGCATGGTGCATTCACGGTAACGGTGGGGCGAGCAGTTGCGAGAGGAAGGGAATTTGGTTCATTGAATGGTCGAATAAGGGCGTTGTGTACATGCGTATCACGTGGAGCAGGCGGTTAGGACTTGGACTGTAGTTGTATAAGTGGACTTTGGGTCTTTGACTGGTTTTAGAAAATAAAAATAATGGGTGGAACTCGGTTGCTTCAAAGACCAAATGCAGAGACCCATTTCAGATTTCCTGGAAGTAGACATGGAAATGCCACGTTAATTTGTGGTTTATGAGGTGATCACGACGCTAATAACGGTATTTTAAAGGCTTTGATTTGGTTAGTGAATAAATTTTAGCTTGAATTCGTATTGAATTTATAATTGTATATCTTGATCCGTTAACAGAATACAACAAAACCGAATCCATTGGGATCGTATCGTTAGAGGCTCCGCAGAACGAGCTGATTCGGAAAGGTTTGGAGCACTTGGGAATGTCGTTTAAATTTTAAACGCTTGTTTAAAATTTAACGAGATAACGCGAATCGTCAATCAAAACAAATGGTGAGTTAATTCTCACATTTTTCTGGACTACTGTGATGTGATAAATCCACATAAATTAAATTATCACATATATTGGTTGATTGGTTGCATTGGTTGCTGATGGTTGATTTCATGGTTGCTGATAATTATATTATCGTTGTTAATTTATTTAAAATTATTTTCTATCATGAAATGTTATAATAACCTGTGATGCAGAGAAGAACAGGTAGGAGGAATCAAACCGAATTCCTCAAATTTATTGTTTGTTGTTGTTGTTGTTCATATTATTCATACATATGAATTGACACCCTAAAATGGACATCAAAACCCGTTGAATGTTGATGGTTGAATGGTCGTTGATCATGTTGTGTTTTTAATCAATTGACAGTACTGATTAAGTGATTGGCAGTGATGGTGTAAAATCCATCGGTTATGGCGTCGTTTTGCCGCTAGGCGAACTGACGAAGATTTTCGTTATAAATTTATTCTTATAACTGAAATAGAATTTTAATTTGTTTATACGAGTTAGTTAAAATAAAATTTATAAATATATTTATATTTATAATCATGTTTTGTCAAAGAAGTTGTTTAAAGATTTTATATAAAGAATTGTGATGTCATTAGTGATCAAAAAGATAGAAATTAATATATTGATTAGAAAATTGAATAAATGTTTTATAAAACAAATAAATGATATTTTTAAATTAATTAAGTTATTAATTAATTTAAAAAGGGGAAACGGTGCACGAATATCAGTTAATGGTTAACTGATTTTGACAGTCGACAAAAGCGACTGTTGTAACCAAAATTGACGATTAGAATGATTTGATTTTGGTTCATCAAATCGATAGTTCTTGAATATTCATTAAACTTAATGAATATTGTTAGAAATTAGTTAATCGTTGATTAACTATGTTTTTAAAATGATTATCAAGATCATTTTGCTAATCAAAGTTAAATTTTTATTTAATGACCTTTTTAAAAATGATTAATTATCCTATTTTAGTGAATAATGAAATGAAGCACTTTTAAAGTGGCAAACGTTGAAATGAGATATCATTTTACATAATGATAATCAAGCGAATATTCCTAATGGTAAATTTAATTAAAGAAGTGAACTAATGAAACCAGGTTGATTTGAGTTTAGCAAGTGCTAAAAGGGGATTTATAATCCATGATTATAAACAAAGTATGTAAGCGGGAGAGGTAAGCTAGTGTGTGAATTTCAATAAGGTTTTATGCAAGTAACGAGTATGGTTAAAATAAGATTTAAAAGGGGTTTGGATATTTACTTAATAAATTAAGTAAAGATAGGCTAAAGGGATTTACCAAAGGCAGAAGTGGGCTAATGTACCATATTAAAGTCATATGGTAAACGAGATTTTGTCGAGGAAATTACTTAGTTAAGGAGCGGAAATTAATGTGAAAAGTGGGTTTTTGAATTAAAGGAAATGGTTTATCAAACCATAATAAGCGGAAATGGGAAAGGGAATATATGGTGTTGAATTGCGAACTTGTATTGTTTTGGGATAAGAATGTTGTCGGTCAAGGTCTGAGAGGTAATTAAAATACCCCAACTTGGACGACTTCACTATTATCAAAAGATGATATTGGTATGCGATGGTAAAGAATGACGGGAATAATATATTGAGATAACTTTGCAATATTTATTCGTAATGGTTTAGAAGTATAATAAAACCTTTGGATTTAAAACAAGCGATGTATTATTTGGGTCAGATGTGAAATATGATTTTACTTATGTAATGTAAGTAAAAGTATAACTCTATTTCAAATGGTAATAGAAATGTAAAGGGGATTATGGAACGATAACGATATTTGCAAAGGTAAGCAAATATAGGAAATGGTTCGAAAGTAGAAACGATGTGTTTCCAAAATAAAGAGAAAATAAAGTTGGTTTATGTAATATATAAGAGTATTTCCGAACCAAGGAAATAAAAGTGAAAGTTTGTTAAATATGTTATTTAAAGCAAGTATTGATCAATATCTTCAAAGAAAGAAACCACAAGAGTTTTGTCGAGATAAGATTTATGAAATCGATTATAAGAATCGATCAAATGGTTTAATGAAGTGTTTTGATAAACGACCTGAGCTGCCAATCTACTTAACAACACTGTTAAGATTTGATAGTTAGACAACCGACTATCAAATGAAATGTTCTATTTACCTTTTGACGAGTTGTTTTCGAAGAGACCGGGAGGGGAACTAGACCCAAAACCACTTCGAATCAGCTGTATGGCAGACGATGAAGATGGAGCATTGAAGACCGTATATCTTCATAAATGGAAGAACCACTTACGATCTCTGAGTCGACGCAGAGATATACTGGGGTTCTGGCATAGTTGAAATATACGGGTTGCAAGGACTTCTCGCTACTGATCCTTGGGGTGATTCCTATATGGATGCGGTAGGAGAGTGCCTTCGGTTCATCCTGTTCCTGGGTGACTTGTATGGACGAGTGTCTGACAGAGTATTTCTAGACGGTCACGTAGATTGATTTCTTCAACTGTACCAAGAGTGGAAGCGTAGAAGGAAACTTCTTTTAGCTAACACGTAATGTATTGTTGTAGACGTCAATGGTCGTGATGTCGATGGATCTGACAATGTGGCATTCAAAGTGATGTGCTAATCTAGAAAGGACGAGATTCTAGCCTCAAGCCTCATCAACCGGGAAATGACAAAAATCGGGCAGGCAGCATGGCTATGTGGGTCGCTCCCATTAGGGTGTATAATCACCTATCTAGAGAAATTCCTTTTGTTTCTTTAATCTTTCGATGCTGTCCCTTTACGGGAGACGGTGGTTTGAGCCCAACCATCGGTGGTATACATTCGATACACTCAAGCGAAATGAGTGGTCGGTCATGTGAGGGCCGGGTTGCAAGACGTTCTTGTTGAACCCAGTGTATTTGCCTCTAGAGATATACTATCGGCAGGTGGTCTCATACCTTGTCATAGTCGGAATCCAATTTCCAATAAGCGCCGCGGCTTTTGATTGTATACTATATATGTAGAGCGTGAGATGCAAGCGTTCTACTAGATTATTATTATTAATTTGTGGGTTGTTAGACACTATCATAATATCAGATAAGATATTGATTTTTTCAAAAGTGATTTGGGTTATAGTAAGGTAAAAACCGTCTGTGTTTATGTGTGGACTGGTCTTACTATTATCCTTTTATTTCAAAAGGATTTCCAAAGTTAAACAAGATGTTTGTGTTATGAATTTATCACTGATAGTATTCCAGACTGACCCGGTGAATTTTGTTTTAAATCAAATGTGCTCGGGTCAGACCGAGTATATGTACAGGTCAAGTTTTCGCTTGGAGTTCCAGGAGCTGGAAGCAGGTGGCTTCACCGTTAGTTATTCAAGGTTATTTCTGCTGTGTTTGATGTATGATGTACCCTGATGATTGGTATGTTTATATACAGTTTCCTTTATAAAGGTATTTGTTGTATTATATTTACTCGTTCCGCTGTGAGGTTCTGATATGTGTTCTTCTTCTTTCTTCTATTCTAAAAATTCTTTCTTTCTTTTCCCACCCTCTAAATTCTTTCTTATAGCCTTCTGGGTTTCGGTACTTGAGTTATTGGGCACAGGATGGGTTAGTGTCAGGATTCAAGTGTCGAAATTTCCGGGACGTTACAGGGGGGGCACGACCCCTACTCCCCCCCCCCCCCCCCCCGTAGTTTCGTCTCTGGTCGTTCTTCTGTCCCCTCTGCCATCTTCCTTTGGTCGTTATAATGACATAAAATTTAAAATATTTTCCCACACTCTTCTCATATCTTAAAATGAATTTTGAAACCACAAAACTTGAAGTGATTTCGTTTTGGTCTCAATTTTCAATGATTTGTTAATGAAATTGTAATATTAATTATTGTAAATAAAATATAAAATATTACATATAAAGAAAAAGAATACAATATAGAATATTATAAACGAATAAAATGATTCTTATATAATATAGGAAATTAATTGCCAATTCAAACATGACTTAAATCCAAAATAAATCAAGTTGATTAGATAAAGCTTATAAAATAAAATAAAAGTCATCGTCTTATTCTATTTCTATCAAGCTCAACCTTAATTGATAATCCTAATTTACCGTTACTTTATTACTTTATGTTCAATCTAATTTATATATTATCACTTTTATTGAACAACCGGCTAAATTCTCAGTTCTTCGAATTCAACATCTTCTGAAGCCTTCTCAAAATCGATGCCGGCATTGTCCCACTAGGGCTACTACCTCCTCAAATTTCAAGGTCGACGGCCAGAGTAAGAGGAAAAAGCCAAAGTTGATATCACCAATTGTGACTGCCCATTCAGAATCCTAAAAGCATCTCCAACAAAGCTGATAATGTCTAAATTCTAATTTTCAATAATCGCATCCCCCAACAGCAAGTTTTCCTCCGAATATTCAAGAGGAAATTCAAGGGTAATTCAAAGGCCCGAGCGCTGATTTAATCAGCTCCCGTACCAAATAATTTAAAACAGAATGCAAGGTCAAACAAAATCCTGGGAAACTAATACAAACTATTATGTCTGTGACCATTGCAAAACTAGAACAAAAAAGCTGAAAGGCTTTTTATCTGTAGCCACTCCACATGGCACAACTTTATGGCATAATTACACTCATTTGAGCGCTGATCTAAACAGTGCCATTTTTAAAGCACTAATTAAATCAGCGTTCTTACATCGACGCTGATTAAATCAACGTCTTTTTATTGGGCTCTGCACCTAATATTCGGACCGAATACTATGTATTGTAATATTCAAACATGTTAAACTGTTGGAGTTTATCTAACAAAGACGTAGATGACAAACGATATTATTTCGATTTTAATTTTTCTCTTTAAAATCCCAAGTGAAACCATTTTTTGTTTTTTGTTTTTTTTTGTTTTGGGTTTTAACTTGATGATGAAAGATACAGAAAAATTTCAAGGTACCATCCAATACGTCAGACCTTGGTAAAAATGGAAGGACAACATAAATAATCAAGTTGCAGGAAAAGGCATTACTATGAATATTTACTAGTTCATTTCGTTTGTTTTCATACAATATGGATTTAATTACAAATGAAAGAATGTCTACATAATTCAAAATTTTAAAATATGCTGGATTGTAAACAATAAAGATAAAGAGTTTTCCAAAAAAAAAAGAATAAGGGACTATTTTGCATTTTGAAAAATTGAGAGGGAAATTTCAATATGGCCAAGGACTAACAGAATTTGAGACTTAGCCTTAAAAACATGAGTGTAAACCTAATTTCCAGCTTACAAGGTTACCCCTTAATACGTCTTTCATCACTTGTATATTTTCCAAGTCCATGTAATTTCTCTAGAAATGTTGAGGGAAATAATCTTTTTGTTCTTTTAATCAACTATAAATAACACCATTCTGATGCTGTATTGGCAAGATTTACAGAGATACTGTTGGTTGGATACACAAGTTTTAATAAACAATTTGCAAAAGAGTCAAAATCTAAATAGAAAATATATTAACCAAAATATCCAAACAAATCATATAAAGGAAATGTAAAACATTACAGAGATGCTGTTGGTTGGATACATAAGTTCTAGTAAACAATTTGCAAAAGAGTCAAAATCTAAACAGAAAATATATTAACCAAAATATCCAAACAAATCATATAAAGGAAATGTAAAACATAAAAAGGTGAGAGATTAAAGAATCGACCAAAAATAATTAGCACGGTAAAACCTATAATGTGTTATCTATTGTTGAGTGAAATAATTTTGTTCTTTCTTTTAATTATCTATAAATAGCAATCGTACGATGCATTGGTACAAAGATACTATTGGTTGGCTAAATAAAGTTCAGTAAATAATTTGCAAAGGAGTCAAAATCTAAATAGAAAATATATTAATCAAAATATCCAAACAAATTATGTAAAGAAAATGTAAAACATAAGTAGGTGAAAGATTAAACAATATACCAAAAACAATTAGCATGCGAAATTTATTAGAACATAATTAACAATATTTAGCAAACAAAAGGACCAGAAGAAAAACAATTTGGTATTTTATAATCTTCTTACAAACCCAAGGTGGCTGCCACCTGCAATTTTCTGAAGGCTTAGTTGGTTTTCATTTGATGCAGTGCTACATCCATCTTTGAATTATTACACATCCTTCAAACAGTTAATAATTTAATATAAATCCCTAGAGTTGATGTGTTGAGAAAAAAAAAAGAACATATCTTGGTGTTCATACAACACTGCACAGGCTTAGTCTTGGAGAACACTTCATATTAGTTTTACTGAACACAAGTTCTAGTGCTGACTGATTTAACCTCAATTGGTCCTGTTCACTAGAAATGTATGGGAACTTGCTTTTATTTAAGCGCATAATTTTGTTTATGATCATGGAACTAAAATATTTTCTTCACTTACCGAATAGTATGTAGAGGAGAAGGTTCAAAGACTACACGCTGACATGGCTGGACCATTGTGGAATGAAAAGAACCATACTACTGGCTTTGGCATGGGATGAGATGAAGCGTGATTTTGCTGCGCCGCTTTGCATGATTGATTGCTATCAACCCTCGAAATTTCCCAGATCTGCAAGATGTACATAATTAATTAAATCATCAAGATGATTAACATTTATGCCGAAGTCATGAGCATTCCATAAGATATGGTAAGTTATAATTTACCTGTGACTCTTTCAACTTGCATTGTTACCATGGCCAAAGACGCAACAAACCAAGGTTGGCCAACTTTTTTCTTTATATGCATTCTATGTCTCAGTACTAGTAAATTATTATTTAAGTTCTGACCAGTTGACAGTTTGGTTGAGTGATCTAAGGCGCCAGAATCAGACTTGGGTCCAAAAGGGTGTGGGTTCAAATCCCACAGCCATTAAACACTATACTTTTATCCTTTTTTACATTGAGGTATCTAAATTTTTTACATTGCACACATGATCAGTAAGTATTTCGGGCACATAAACCCAACAATTCCAAACAACTTTTACTCTTCATCATACTTGGCTACTATATTAGTCAATGCTTCAAGGGGTTTCTTTTCCCCCTCCATTATACATATGATCCAAAGCACGATCCATGTCTATAGGTGCAACTGGTGCTTAGAATTGGCAATTCAGAATCAAGACCAACCTTTATTCTTTCTGTTACCACATTTAGTTGTCTAGAGAATCGCTAATAAAACGTCCAGTCTACAAGAAAAAAATTGCGATAGTATTAGCAAATGCAGCTAATTATACGGAGGGCTGTATCCAACATTTAGTAACTTGCTTATCTAGCATAGAACTCCATGTATCTAATTATGTGTTGTGGTTCGATGCATATTTGCTCTGAGTTTACAAGTGAAACAGAGTACTCCATGTATTAAAAAAATTACTTAGCTCTCCATGTATCTAAAAAGTTACTGGAAATAGGGAAAAAAATTAAGAAGAAATTATTAAAAATGAGGGTACAGGTTGCATAATTTGAAGCACAATAAATGGATACAATCATCCTACCCTTGTTGCTAGTTTTTGCTGAACAAATAAAAAAGGTGTTCCATCTCATATATACAAGCTCAATCCAACTTGAAGTCCTTATTGCTCCTTGTGATCTAATGCATGCATCAAAATGAAGCACTGAAGCACATGTTTTTTCAACGGTCATGAAAATACACAAATACGAGTGAATTTTCAACATAAGAACAGATGCAAATATTAAATAGCACATATGGACAGAAATCACCAAATTAGAAGGTCCAACAGAAGACGGTTTGGCCGAGTGGTCTAAGGCGCCAGATTTAGGCTCTGGTCCGAAAGGGCGTGGGTTCAAATCCCACAGCCGTCATTACTTTTTTCCCATATATACGTTCACAACTGTTGATCATTTAGATATTCAGGTTTCCTTTTTTCACTCTACAAACAAGCAGAAAGACAGTTTTCTACATACAGATTTATATTGCTGTTACCTAACCATACTGACATAGCCTATCACGTTCCACATCTGTGACGGCCCGCCTCGCACCAGCCTGCATTTCCTCCAAAAGTGCGCTGTACACATGCCCGACTAGCACAAGACGGTCGTCAGAAGAAAGGAAAGAAGGGGATGAACTAATCAAAGAACCTGTAGAATGTCTCACAGCGCATGGAATAAAATATAATAATAACATACTTGACATAAAACAGGCGAGACAGTGCATAAGCTGATAACTAAAACCAACATCAATCTCAAAGCAGCGGAAATCCAAATACAGCTTATTACAATTTTTCCAAATTTACTGTCTCTAAACAAAAGAAAGCTAAAGTAGAAGATACACCAACAATGCCCAAGCAGTGATCTTCAACAACACAGGGAGAATACTCTATATATATTACGTGGAAGCCTCCTGCTCGTCTCCGGATCATCTACCCGTGCATCACCAGCTAACCTGTCTCTAGTCTGCTCGTGTGAGCACCCAGAGTAATAAGAGGAGACATAAAACTCTGGGTCAGACATAAAGCCTGGTATGAGCGATAAGCATCTAAACAGAATAATAACAGGTATACTAAACCATACCTGAACCTGGACCTGCAACCAAAGAGTTAGTACCACATACCGTACAATGCTCTAAGGTGCCATAATAAATAGTGTAAGAATACGGGGGTGGGGTGTGCATGTCACAATGATAGCAAGCAAATCGTCCATAGCAACCATCCTCACATCTCTCACTCAGTGCGTAAAGCGTACGACATCTACCACTTTGGAACACTAGACAAAACTGAGGCAACGACGAATCCCGACTTGTAGAAACCCTGCTATGACCAAGCCAAACACTTGGAGTCATGACCAAACATTTCAATGACCCACTTCATTGGTCGTAGCCCTTGGTTCTACCGATGCCATAATGGCCCTGAATCCGCCTTCGTACCTCCTACCATAGTGGCTTAAAGCTATAGACGTCGATAACTCCTTGGCACGCGTCCCGCAGCAAAGCCCAACCATGAAGTGAACTCGTTGATTCCCATCTGAATCTTAAGCTCTAACTTCTCATTCGGACTTCCTTTGCATCTCGGGTTTGGTCGAATTGGAGTGGGTCTTCGGAAGAGTTGTCGCGCATTAACAGTCCTAGAATTCTGTTCGGTTCGGTAGTCATCACCATCATCGGTTCGGGTCGGTAGTCATCTTCTTCATCGGTTCGGGTCGGTACTCCACTTCGGGTCGGTTGTCTCTGTTTGAGTTCGGTGGTTGCTCCCTTCTGAGTTCTCATACCCGATCCTGTCCTTCTCCAATTGCCGATCCGCTCCGCCCCCTTAGCGTACTCCGATCCAATCCTCTCCAATCCGATCCACTCTCTAGTTTCGATCCGATCCGCTCCCTAGTTCCGATCCGATCCCCCTTGTCCACTCCAACTCTAAGCAATGGCCTTCCTTCCTGCCAAACTTCTTCCAGTGGCAAGTCCTCATCCAGTTCGAATTCCCTTGGTCGGTTCCCTAGTCCGATCCGACCCCTTTTCTCCGATCCGAACCGGTTCGGAACCTGCACACTTCTGCAACTTTTCCAGCAACTTGTTTACGCCGTTCGACGACGTTTTTGACAAATCTAACTATTCTAATCAATCACAATTCATGTCAAATAGTCATAACAACATAGCAAACTAACCACAAACACCAAAACAATGAATTCATATGTCAAAATGGATCAAATGTGCCCAAAACCTCACATTTTCCTATAATCCCTCTTAATCATGTTTAAGCATACGATTAGCAAAACACATCGAAATTAACCCAAATTTCTAACAGAGCCTTAAAACATTATTTTAGAATTTTAAGAATTTTTCCAGAATTTATTTACGTATAAATTCGCTAATCTTCACTAATTACCCTTAATTAACTGTAATTAGTGTCAAAATGATGCTACCACTCACCTTGGCCACAAATGAAACACCAAATCTGAAGTATCCTCTGTTTGGGTCGAATTTCTATGTATAGCAGCAGCTCCAACCTTGCTTTGTTGCTATTTGGCCTTGTTTTGACGTAGTTTAGGCTTAATCTTCGCTAAAAATGTGTTTTGGGGGTGATTTTAGAGGATGGAAGCCATTACCAATGTCTCAAGAAGGTTTGTGGCGGCTCAAAACTGAAATGAAAGTGATAACCTAACCCTAATCAGTCCTCCTATACCTCTAAACCCGAAATTCCCCTGTGGGCCTAGCTGCTAATCACCCGGTTAAGCCCAATTAAGCTGTTTTTCACCGTCTGAAACTTGTTTCAGCCATATCTCCCAAACGGTAAGTCCGTTTGGCTAATGTGACCACTCTACGGAAAGAGAAACCATCATCCGGAGCCAATGGAAGTGGTTTCAGGTCAAAATTCCTTTCCAGTCAAAAGTTATGGCCAAAACAGTGATAACTAGGGGTAAAATGGTCATTTAAAAATCGGGAAAAATCATGAACATGGGAAATGACCCCAATAGTCGTCTCCCAAAGTTACACGACCATACGACTTCGTACGTGAGAGAAATAAATATCCTACGATCCTATGATGCGTAGAATGCGGGTCGTTACACTCTCCCCCCCTTAAGAAATTTCGTCCCCGAAATTCCTTAACCCAAAACATACAAAGGATCCCGCATGCCTAACAACCACATATAACAACAATCAAACATGCAAAACACGCAAACAAGCCTATCCTAGCATGCGGAAAAACTAAATCGAAGTCAAAATCTTACCAGACAAAGAGTTCTGGATACTTCTTCCTTACGTCCTCCTCTGTTTCCCAAGTACAATCACTCTCGTCCTCGCTCCACTGTACCTTGACTAGCTTCACCGCCTTCCTTCGAAGTTGCTTCATGTCGTACTCGACAATACGGGTCGGCTTGCGGTTCCCAACCGCCTCGGGTTCTACTTCGAAGTCCTCTAACTGATCAGGTGAAATAGTCGTATCTGAGTCGTGAACGAACTTCCTTAGTTGGGAAACATGAAATACATTATAAACTCCCGCCATCTTCTCTGGTAAGTCAATTTTATATGCCAAATTCCCGACTAGTTCAAGAACAGGGAATGGGCCAACAAATCTTGGTGCCAGCTTGCCTCTCCGGCCAAATCGTATTACGCTCTTCAACGGAGAAATCTTGACAAACACCAAGTCGCCAACGGAGAATTTTAAGTCTCTTCTCCTCTTATCAGCATAACTCTTCTGCCTATCTTGGGCAGCCTTCATTCGTTGTTGAATGACCTTGATCTTATCCGACGTTTCTCTCACCACCTCTGGTCCAAGCACAAACTTCTCGCCAGTCTCTATCCAACATGATGGTGAGTTGCATGGCCTTCCGTACAAAGCTTCAAACGGAGCCATACCGATACTGGATTGGTAACTATTATTATATGCAAACTCTACTAGATGAAAATGGTCATCCCATGATCCACCAAAGTCCAATATACATGCTCTCAAGAGATCTTCCAAAATACGATTCACCCTCTCCGTCTGACCGTCGGTCTGAGGATGATATGCGGTACTGAGATGTAACTCTGACCCTAGAGCTTCTTGTAAGCTCTTCCAAAACCCACTAGTGAACAACGGGTCTCGGTCACTCACAATGCTTTTAGGTACTCCATGGAATCTCACTACCCACTTCATATACAATTCTGCTAACTTAGCTGCCGTTCTGGTCGATTTGACTGGTATAAACCTTGCACTTTTAGTCAGTCGATCTACAATTACCCAAATGCTGTCATAACCCGATCTAGTCCTTGGTAAACCATCGATGAAATCCATCGAGACTTGTTCCCATTTCCATTCGGGAATTTCTAATGGTTGCAATAACCCACTAGGCTTCTTTTGCTCGGCTTTAACTAGCTGGCAATTCATGCACTTGGATATAAACTTCCCAACGTCTCTTTTCATCCCTTCCCAGTAGTAAGTCTGCTTCATATCTCGATACATCTTATTACTACCGGGGTGTATAGTCAGCTTTGAGTGATGACATTCTCTAAGCACTTCATCCCTCAATCCATTGACATTGGGTACAACAAGCTTTCCATTCTTTCTAAGCCATCTATCTCGATCAAGCCCATACTTGTTCACCTCCTCATCGATACCCATCCCTAACTTGGAGATGATTTCCAATAGGTTAGGATCGTCCCTCTGACTAGAGCCGATCCGCTCAATCAAAGTGGGTCTGATCGTCAAACTTGCTAACATTTCTGGATCCAATTCGCACTTTGGTCTGAAATCAAACCCCGCGATAAACTCCAGTTGCTTCCATTCAAGGAACATAGCCCCTAAGCTGGCATGTCTTCTACTCAATGCATCAGCCACCGCATTGCCCTTTCCTGGTGTGTATGCGATGTCAAAATCATAGGAAGTTAAGAACTCTAACCATCTCTGCTGACGGAGATTTAAATCCTTCTGGGAGAATAGATACTTTAACGACTTATGATCTATAAATAGCTCAAATCTTTCTCCCAAGAGATAGTGTCTCCACATCTTTAACGCGAACACGATTGCTGCCAATTCTAAATCATGGGTAGGGTATCTTCTCTCGTGCGGTTTCAATTGCCGACTTGCATAAGCTATAACCCTACCGCCTTGCATCAATACAGCACCCAGTCCGGTACCACAGGCATCCGTGTATACCGTCATCTCTTCATCCCCCTTAGGAATGACTAACACCGGTGCGCTTGTCAACTTGTCCTTTAGACCTTTGAATGCATTCTCGCACCTTTCATCCCAGACAAAAGTTTGATTCTTCTTGGTCAACTGGGTCAATGGTGCTGCTATCTTGGAGAAACCTTGGATAAACTTACGATAATATCCCGCTAATCCCAAGAAACTTCTTACATCTGTTGCATTCTTGGGCGTAGGCCAATCCTGTACCGTAGCCACCTTTGCTGGGTCCACGGCAATACCACTCTCTGATACAACATGGCCCAAGAACCTCACTTCCCTCTTCCAGAAGTGACACTTAGAAAACTTTGCTTTCAATTGGTGTTTTCTCAACACCTCCATCGCTACTCTTAAATGTTCCTTGTGTTCTTCCTCTGTCCTCGAATAGACCAAAATATCATCAACGAACACAAGGACAAACTTATTCAACTGATCTCTGAATACCCTATTCATAAGATCCACAAAATATGCTGGGGCATTGGTCAGCCCGAATGGCATGACCAACCACTCATAAAACCCAGACGGCGTCCGAAATGCCGTTTTAGCTATACTCTCAGCTTCCACTCTAAGCTGATGAAAACCTGTCGCGAGATCTAACTGAGAAAATACTCTCGCGCCACTCAACTGATCGAACAAATCATCTATCCGCGGTAGAGGATACTTGTTCTTCCTTGTCACTTTATTCAACTCGCGGTAGTCTACACACAAACGAAGGGAACCATCCGCCTTGGTAGCAAACACAACTGGTGCTCCCCATTCAGAAACACTCCTTCTGATAAATCCCTTCTTCAAAAGATCGCTGACTTGCACCTCGAGTTCTCGCTGCTCTCTTGGTGCCATACGACGAAGTGGCATCACTATAGGCCTGGCATCCTTTACCAAATCAATACGAAACTCAATCTCTCGGTGTGGTGGAAGTCCGGTCACTTCTTCGAAAACATCCGGATACTGGCCAACCACGGGCAAACCTGACAACTCACTATGCGGAATGTCGAGGGAGTTTAGAAAACTAGCCAATACCCCCTTACTGGGTAGACCACCAAACACTATCCTCCGCCCATCATCCGCTCTAGCTGTCACCAACAAGCCCTCACAGTCTACCACCACCCCATATCTTTGGAGCCAATCTACTCCCAAAATAATGCCAAATCCAGTAAAGCCCAAAACAAAGCAATCACAAACAAACATGCATCCATGACTCGATAAGACCACATTACGACAAATCATGCTAAGGCTAGTCGAACCACCAATCGGGTTCGTCACTACTAAAGGTCTATCGACAATCTCGGGCTCCAATCCCAACCTATCTACCAGGTCACTAGATATGAAAGAACTGGAAGCTCCGGTATCAAACAAAACTCTAACAGGAACATCATAAACAGAAAGCATACCTTGAATGACGACATTCTTTCCCTTCTCCGCCGCAGTTGGGGCATTCGACGAAGAAGGAATAGCATTAAGAGCGTAGGCTTTCACCATTTGCTTTTCCTTAGGGGGCTGTGGACACTTGTCCTTGTGATGTCCCAATTGGCCACAATTGAAGCACTTCCTATCCGCTGGCTTGGCCCGACAATTACTAGCATAATGGCCCTTCTTACCACAGCTGAAGCACTCCACATCTTGCTTATTCTTTTTCTTCTGGCCATCCTTAGCCTGATTCTGCTTTCTCTTATTCTGGGAACCACCTTTGCCTCCACCACTTGCTTGTGGTTTTGGCTCATCTGAGGATGCAACCTCAGTCTTCGGCTTAGGGTAGAGACTCTCTGATCTTAATGGTTTCCCCACAATCGACTCAAACGTCTCGTCGATGTGGTTAATAAGCCTTTCCCCTAAGTACTGATCTAACCCAGTTATGAATTTCTCATTCTTTTTCTCAGCAGTATCAATAAGAGATAACCCATACTTTGACAAAGTGTCGAATTCAGCAATATAATCAGAAACTGCCCTTCCATTCTGCTTGAGCTCCAAGAACCTCTTGAACAACACTGACTTCTGGGCCGCTGGAATGAACTTCTCACTAAAGCGAGCCTTAAACTGCTCCCACGTAATCTGGTCTTCGGGAGTAGCTGCCTTTATAGCATTCCACCAATTCATTGCCCGCCCTTGCAACTGACGGGACGCTAGCTTTCTCTTCATCGCATCCTCGATACCCAAATCCTCGAAGATACGTTCGCAACTATCCAACCAATCTTGAACATCCGTGGCCGACTCCGTTCCGTGGAACGGCTTCCCACCAAGGCTAGTATAATCCTTATTCAGCTTGGCGAAGTCGACTCTTGGCGCCTGCACTATTGGACCACCACCATTTCCACCATTGGGAGCTGCCCTCTGCACATCTCTAAGCATCTCTCTCATGAGGTCAGTAAACATCGTCCTCATGTCAACAGCAATCCCATTATTAGCTCCCCTACCAGCACCTCTAGTATCTCGGCTCATCGTCAATCTGCAAAAGGAAACGATTAACGACTCCATAGTGGTGCTAGTGCAGTACGACTTCATCCTTATACTACTAATAGTATATATATATATAGCTTTTAAAAAAAACCAAAGTTATTACAAATACGCTCTCTCGTATACGTATATTATCTCTCCCTGATAACTCCCCTAGGTTAACTACGCAACCTGGAGCTCTGATACCAAGTGTGACGGCCCGCCTCGCACCAGCCTGCATTTCCTCCAAAAGTGCGCTGTACACATGCCCGACTAGCACAAGACGGTCGTCAGAAGAAAGGAAAGAAGGGGATGAACTAATCAAAGAACCTGTAGAATGTCTCACAGCGCATGGAATAAAATATAATAATAACATACTTGACATAAAACAGGCGAGACAGTGCATAAGCTGATAACTAAAACCAACATCAATCTCAAAGCAGCGGAAATCCAAATACAGCTTATTACAATTTTTCCAAATTTACTGTCTCTAAACAAAAGAAAGCTAAAGTAGAAGATACACCAACAATGCCCAAGCAGTGATCTTCAACAACACAGGGAGAATACTCTATATATATTACGTGGAAGCCTCCTGCTCGTCTCCGGATCATCTACCCGTGCATCACCAGCTAACCTGTCTCTAGTCTGCTCGTGTGAGCACCCAGAGTAATAAGAGGAGACATAAAACTCTGGGTCAGACATAAAGCCTGGTATGAGCGATAAGCATCTAAACAGAATAATAACAGGTATACTAAACCATACCTGAACCTGGACCTGCAACCAAAGAGTTAGTACCACATACCGTACAATGCTCTAAGGTGCCATAATAAATAGTGTAAGAATACGGGGGTGGGGTGTGCATGTCACAATGATAGCAAGCAAATCGTCCATAGCAACCATCCTCACATCTCTCACTCAGTGCGTAAAGCGTACGACATCTACCACTTTGGAACACTAGACAAAACTGAGGCAACGACGAATCCCGACTTGTAGAAACCCTGCTATGACCAAGCCAAACACTTGGAGTCATGACCAAACATTTCAATGACCCACTTCATTGGTCGTAGCCCTTGGTTCTACCGATGCCATAATGGCCCTGAATCCGCCTTCGTACCTCCTACCATAGTGGCCTAAAGCTATAGACGTCGATAAATCCTTGGCACGCGTCCCGCAGCAAAGCCCAACCATGAAGTGAACTCGTTGATTCCCATCTGAATCTTAAGCTCTAACTTCTCATTCGGACTTCCTTTGCATCTCGGGTTTGGTCGAATTGGAGTGGGTCTTCGGAAGAGTTGTCGCGCATTAACAGTCCTAGAATTCTGTTCGGTTCGGTAGTCATCACCATCATCGGTTCGGGTCGGTAGTCATCTTCTTCATCGGTTCGGGTCGGTACTCCACTTCGGGTCGGTTGTCTCTGTTTGAGTTCGGTGGTTGCTCCCTTCTGAGTTCTCATACCCGATCCTGTCCTTCTCCAATTGCCGATCCGCTCCGCCCCCTTAGCGTACTCCGATCCAATCCTCTCCAATCCGATCCACTCTCTAGTTTCGATCCGATCCGCTCCCTAGTTCCGATCCGATCCCCCTTGTCCACTCCAACTCTAAGCAATGGCCTTCCTTCCTGCCAAACTTCTTCCAGTGGCAAGTCCTCATCCAGTTCGAATTCCCTTGGTCAGTTCCCTAGTCCGATCCGACCCCTTTTCTCCGATCCGAACCGGTTCGGAACCTGCACACTTCTGCAACTTTTCCAGCAACTTGTTTACGCCGTTCGACGACGTTTTTGACAAATCTAACTATTCTAATCAATCACAATTCATGTCAAATAGTCATAACAACATAGCAAACTAACCACAAACACCAAAACAATGAATTCATATGTCAAAATGGATCAAATGTGCCCAAAACCTCACATTTTCCTATAATCCCTCTTAATCATGTTTAAGCATACGATTAGCAAAACACATCGAAATTAACCCAAATTTCTAACAGAGCCTTAAAACATTATTTTAGAATTTTAAGAATTTTTCCAGAATTTATTTACGTATAAATTCGCTAATCTTCACTAATTACCCTTAATTAACTGTAATTAGTGTCAAAATGATGCTACCACTCACCTTGGCCACAAATGAAACACCAAATCTGAAGTATCCTCTGTTTGGGTCGAATTTCTATGTATAGCAGCAGCTCCAACCTTGCTTTGTTGCTATTTGGCCTTGTTTTGACGTAGTTTAGGCTTAATCTTCGCTAAAAATGTGTTTTGGGGTGATTTTAGAGGATGGAAGCCATTACCAATGTCTCAAGAAGGTTTGTGGCGGCTCAAAACTGAAATGAAAGCGATAACCTAACCCTAATCAGTCCTCCTATACCTCTAAACCCGAAATTCCCCTGTGGGCCTAGCTGCTAATCACCCGGTTAAGCCCAATTAAGCTATTTTTCACCGTCTGAAACTTGTTTCAGCCATATCTCCCAAACGGTAAGTCCGTTTGGCTAATGTGACCACTCTACGGAAAGAGAAACCATCATCCGGAGCCAATGGAAGTGGTTTCAGGTCAAAATTCCTTTCCAGTCAAAAGTTATGGCCAAAACAGTGATAACTAGGGGTAAAATGGTCATTTAAAAATCGGGAAAAATCATGAACATGGGAAATGACCCCAATAGTCGCCTCCCAAAGTTACACGACCATACGACTTCGTACGTGAGAGAAATAAATATCCTACGATCCTATGATGCGTAGAATGCGGGTCGTTACAACATCCAAAGCATGACCCATGATTACTGGTACAGCTGATATTTGGAAAAGGCAATTCAGTATCATGGCCACCCTTCATTTGGTATCAATCTTCCGAACTGCTTGCAAACTGTTTATGACAGCAATGAAAGAAAAAACTGTTTTATCAGATACACAGCTAGAGTCACAAAAATATGCAGGGATCCTGATAAGAACACAACAGAAATCTCACAAGAAATAACTCAAGTTGAAAAAAAACTTTTACTACTTTGCTATGTTAATTCCGCAGAGACACTCATGCATGCACACACTAAGTAACCCTTTAATGAACATTTCGAACTTACGAGAAGTCATCGTCTTATTTCATTTCTATTAAGCTCACAACAAAAATTTCACAAGAAATAACTCAAGTTGAAAAATACTTTTACTACTTTACAATGATAATTCCGCGGAGACACTCACGCATGCACAGACTAACCCTTTAATGAACATTTCGAACTTACGAGAAGTCATCGTCTTATTCTATTTCTATTGAGCCCAACCTTAATTGATAATCCTAATTTACCGTTACTTTATGTTCAATTCAATTTATATATTATAACTTCTATTGAGCAACCGGCTAAATTCTCGGTTCTTTGAATTCAACGTCTTCTGAAGCCTTCTCAAAATCAATGTCGACATCCTCTTCAAATTTCGAGGTCGACGGCCAGAGTAAACAGGAAAAAGCCATAGCCGAAGTCATCAATTGTGATTGCCCATTCAGAATCCTAAGTGCATTTCCAACAAACCAAATAATGTCTGAATTCTAATTTTCAAACATCACGTCCCCCAACAGCAGGTTTTCTCTAAATATTCAGAGGAAAATATAGGGGGCAATTCATAATCCCGAACCGATCCGGTTGTTAATTTAATTAACGTCCGTACCAAATAATTTAAATTAGAATGCAAAGTCAAACGAAAGCACAGGAAACAAACACAAATTATTTATGTCTGTGGCCATTGCAAACAAGAACAAAAATGCTGATAGGATTTTTATCTGTGGCCACTCCACGTCGCACAGCTTTATGGCACGATTACTAATTTGAGCACGGATCTAATCAGCGTCCTTTTTAAGGACACTGATTGAATCAGCGTCCCATACACAAACGCTGATTAAATCAGCGCCTTCTTATTGGGCATAGCACGTAATATTCGGACTGAATATTATGTAGTAATATTCAAACACGTAAACTGTTGGAGTTGCTCTAACAAAGACGACGACGACAAACGATATTATTTTGATTTTATTTTTTCTCTTCAAAACCCTAAGTGAAACCGATTTTATTTTGTTCAATTTCAATTTGATGATGAACGATACCGGCGCGATTTCAAGGTACCGTCAGATATGTCAAACCTTGGTAAAAATGGAAGGACAACATGAATAATCAAGTTGCAGAAAAAGACATTACAATGAATATTTACTAGTTCATTCCATTTGTTTTCATACAATATGGATTTAATTACAAATGAAAGAATGTTTACACAATTCAAAATTTTAAAATATGCTGGACTGTAAAAAATAAAGATAAGGGTTTTTTAAAAAAGATTAGGGACTATTTTGCATTTTGAAAAATCGATAAGGCAATTTTAGCATTGCCAAGGAATAGCGGAATTTGAGACCTGGCCTTAAAAGACAAGTATGTAAACCTAATTTCCCACTTACAAGGTTACCCCTTAAAATACGTCTTTCATCACTTGCCTATTTTCCAAGTCCATGTAATTGACAACTTATACAACACTAAGTTTGATCAACTTTTAATCGTCACATCTAACATCCACCCTTATTCAAACTATCATAAGTTAGATTCTCGTCAGAATTTGCAATTTTAACACTCACTTTAGTCATTTGATCAAATTACCAGTTCTAATTACCACATGTGCTACATCATGGAACCACCACCAAATGACTCCATATTGAGAGTCGCATTTAATGACATTTTTCATTGTCGCCAAAGATATCAAATTGAAACCATAAAATGTGCAAAACTCGACCTGAATTCAACTTCATGACAAACAAGTTCTGTGCACATGTTTGTTATGTTGAGTATCTGTTAAAATATGAGTTTTATTACACAACAGAAAATTTACAATGCTGGTACGCTACATGTATTTGCAACACAGCACAAAATCACATTTACTATTTAAAGTTTGAACCAACAAGTAACAAATGTACATAGCGCAAAGGTAAATGATATCACTGTCCTATTTTTTTACTCTAAAATAACCCAACGAAAATTAT
The DNA here is from genome assembly GCA_030737875.1 of Allium sativum. NCBI lineage: Eukaryota > Viridiplantae > Streptophyta > Magnoliopsida > Asparagales > Amaryllidaceae > Allium > Allium sativum. The sequence continues at coordinate 940,598,304 of CM060909.1, read as the reverse complement.
ACAAAACGCTAGAATAATAGATATTTGTAGTACGAATAACTATTTTGTACTACAAATTGACATTACATGTAAACATTGATAAAGCTAAGGGTGTGTCATAGGGGAAATTAGGTCATATGATCATATAAATTTAACTCTTCGAGTGAATTTTGTTCAAAACAAAATATATATTTCTTTTAATTATTTTTCTGCTGATATATTGAGATAACCCAATGAAATTATACACAACGCTAGAATAATAGATACTTGGAGTACAAATTCCTATTTTGTACTACGATTGACTAGATATTTGTACTACAAATTGACATTACATGTATACATTGATAAAGTTAAGGGTGTGCCATCGAGGCAATTATGTCATATGATCGTGTAATTCAACTCTTATAGTGAATTTTGTTCAAAACAAAATATATTTTTTATTTTATTTTCTGTTGGATATATTGAGATATCTATTGTGAAATCCTTCTAAGCTCCCGTCTATGTGTCACCTAGAAATTAGGCTAGCCTTACTACATGGTTATTTGCCTGATCCACCTAAATGGGTTCGACAAAACCCGCATATGCACAAATTTAGACTTGTTTCCTCTTGTAAGCATCAAAATATTTGATTCAATCGGTTTTTCTTCCATGATTGGTTACAAAAATATCAAAAACCTACAGAATCTTATTTGCACCAGATTTTTAAATCTTTCTCATCTTGCTTGACAACTTCCTTTAAATTGTTTAATGCATTTGGACAGATTGAGCCTTCAAATGTAATTTTTATCTTGTTTGAACCTCTATTGTAAAAATCCTTTGACTTCCTTAAAATTGTTTCTGCATTTGGACAGAATGATCCTTCAAATGTAATTTTTATCTTGTTTGAACCTCTGTTGTAAAAATCCTTTTAGACTTCCGCCTATGCACTAGGCCAATCTCACCGTCTATCTATTTGATTAATCCGCTTATGTAAGACTTACTGCATTATCTAACCACACAAATAGCCTTATAGGTACCGTTTTGCACCAATTTAGGCATAGTTCCTTTTATAATCATCAATATTTTTTTATTCAAGCAGTTTTCCTCCATTATTTCTTCCGAAATATCTAAAATCTCGTTTTGGATCAATAAATACTCAACAAAATACTAATATTTTATCCAAAATGTTTGAATTGGTCAAAAGCGTCTATTTTAATTAACCATCGCCGAGGCAATTATTCCCTAACCCATATTTTTCACCTAGCAATTTATACAACCTACGAACTTGAACGTTAGTGCAACATATCATCTAAAATCAAAGATTTCAAAACTTTCGTTTGCACACATTGTTGCCTCGACATACCCTTACATTACAAGTACATAGTGATGTATCTAAACATTGTAAATTCTAAATTTAGAATAATAGTATGATTCCACTCAGGACACTTCTTGCATCCATACCAAACCACAATACTTCATGTATTTCATGTTTTACTTCTTCCAATTTAATAGACATACTGAAGCCTTCATCATCTTTCTTGCTTTGGTCATCAATTCATCATCAACAATAAAGTAAAAAATACCTTCAAAGTGACACTGATTGTCATTTACCTCTCCAAATTTGATATGAGTATCCATGATCATTTATTCATTCAGAATCGCTTATTCATTCGAGTCTCGCTAGCACTCAACTTCCTTTTCCAATCACCCAATTACCCCTCAATTTTTTCAAGGATTTTTTAACCTTAAAGATCTTTAATTTTAAATTATATTCAATTCAACCCTAAGTGGTTCTCTAGGATAAACATAATTATACTTTCATTACTTCAATAGGGAATTTCGTCACGTCGTTGAATTTCAAACGAACCTTTATTTAATTTTTGGATGAAGCAGTAATGACAGTTTGAAAGTGCAAGAGCTTCAGTTAACATATGTGAAGAAACAGAGTAAAATAGGTCCTTTCTCTTCACGTATTATTCGTTCGGTAACGATGAGTGAATGTGGATTCAAAAGTATAATAGGTAACGTTCTGATTCCTTATTCAGATTTGATTTTCTTCTACACTTGATGACATGGAAGGGGAAATTGTACATAAGAAACGTTAGTTGTAACTCCAGCCTAAATAAATAAATTTTAATGTTTTATACTAAACCTTCATTTGAGGATTTTTTTTTTTTTGAAACATTTACGGCGGTCAACATAAATTGTATTCTGAATTTTTAATGTACAATCTTAATTTTCTCAATGAAGTTTATGTATATTATTTTACTTTTCAGATACCATTTAGAATATCAAATTGTAATTTCATATTCAGGTATTAATGAAGTATACCTTCCTAAACATGGAACCAAAAAACACTATTGCATAGTTTTCCAAAGGTAGAAGAGAAACAAGTTGACTAATATATTCTATTTTGTTTGTTCAAATTTGTTTTATTCATCACCCCCGTCCCCACAACTCTTAACCCCCCCCCCCCCCCAAATTGATGATGCCACCATAGATTTAACATTTGGCTTTTATACGAAGATAGTACAGCCTATAATGCAATTTCTCTAGAAATGTTGAGAAAATAATTTTTTTGTTCTTTTAATCAACTTTAAACAACACCGTTCTGATGCTGTATTGCCAAGATTTACGGAGATAATGTTGGCTGGATAATTAAGTTCTAGTAAACAATTTGCAAAAGAGTCAAAATCTAAACAAAAAATATATTAACGGAGATATCCAAACAAATCATATAAAAAAATGTAAGGTGGATACCCAGTGCCGAAGGCTCCCGTACTCAAGCGTGAGGACTTCCTAGACAGTCTCCCATCTGGTACTATTGTCACGGCTTTCCGGGCTCTGGGGGGGTGGTCGATTAGCGCGCGCATCCTTTCCCTCACATTATGTGAAGAGACCGGAGCTCGAACCTGTGCACTCCAGATTACCAACTGGCATATAAAGAAAATGTAAAACATAAAAATGTGAGGGATTAAAGAATCTGCCAAAAACAATTAGCACGGTAAAACCAATAATGTGTTATCTATAGAAATGTTGAGTGAAATAATATTGTTTCTTCTTTTAATCAGCTGTAAATAGCAATCGTACGATGTATTGGTAGAGAGATAATATTGGTTGGCTAAATAAAGTCTAGTAAATCATTTGAAAAAGAGTCAAAATCTAAATAGAAAATATAGTAATCAAAATATCCAAACAAATCATGTAAAGAAAATGTAAAACATAAGTAGATGAAAGATTAAACAATTGACCAGAAACAATTAGCATGTGAAATTTATCGGAACATAATTAACGAAATTTAGCAAACAAAAGGACCGAAACAAAAACAATTTGGTATTCTATAATCTTCCTACAAACCCAAGGTGGCTCCCAGCTGCAATTTTCTTAAAATAGGTTCAGTTGGTTATCATTTGATGCAGTGCTACATCTATCTTTGAATTATTATACATCCTTCAAACAGTTAATAATTTAATATAAATTCCTAGAGTTGATGTGTTGAAAATCAAAAAAAGAACATACCTTGGAGTTCATACTACACAGCATTAGTCTTGGAGAAGACATCATATTAGTTTTACTGAACACAAGTTCTAGTGCTGAACGATTTAACCTCAATTGGTCCTGTTCACTAGATATGTATGGGAATTTTCCTTTATTTAAGAGCATAATCTTGTTTTTGAATATGTGCATGGATCATGGAACTAAAATATTTTCTTCACTTACCGAATAGTTTATAGAGGAGAAGGTTCAAAGACTACACATTGACATGGCTGGACCATTGTGGAATGAAAAGAAGCTTACTACTGGCTTTGGCACAGAATGAGATGAAGCGTGATTTTGCTGCACTGCTTTGCATGATTGATTGCTATCAACCCTCAAAATTTCCCAGATCTGCAAGATGAACATAATTAAATCACCAAGATGATTTAACATTTATGCCAAAGTCTTTGGCATTCCACCAGAATATGGCAAGTTATAGTTTACCTGTGACTGTTTCAAATTGCACTGTTACCATGGCCGAAGATGTAACAAACCAAGGTTGACCAACTTTTTTCTTTATATACAATTCAGTAGAAATGCCTCGGTACCAGTAAATTAGTATTTAATTATTTACCAGTTGACGGTTTGGCCGAGTGGTCTAAGGCGCCAGAATCAGGCTCTGGTCCGAAAGGGCGTGGGTTCAAATCCCACAGCCGTCAATCACTTTATTTATATCTCTCTTTACACTGAGGTAACTAGATTTTTTACATCGCAAACATGATCGGTAAGTATTCTGCACACATAAACCCAACAATTCCAAACAACTTTTACGCTTCATCATACTTGGCTATGATACTAGCCAATATTTGAAGTTTTTTTTCCCCTTTCATTAATACATACAATCTAAAGCATATCCATGTCTACAGGTGCAGCTGGTACTTGGAATTAACAATTCAGAATCAAGGCCAGCCTTTATTCTTTCTGTTACCACATCTTCCGCCACAGCTTAGTTATCCAGAGAATCGCTAATAAAACGTCCAGTCTACAAAAAATAATAATAATTACAATAGTACTAGCAAATGCAGATAATTATATGGCGGGCTGTAGAGAGAGGTATAAAAACAAAAGCATGTCACGCTGAATTCACAAATAACGATGCAATTTGTAAATAACTGCATTAGGTTATAACAGTGGTTCCGCATCATATATTAAACTGGTGACACCATGACTACATGTCGACAATAGTACTTTTAAAGAATGCAGTATTCCAAGCATTATCACTTGCAACAAGTATTTTATTGCTTAATTTTGGTAGAAAAACCCAAAGTTACTTTATCCAACATTAGTTATTTGCTTATCTAGCATATAAATTCTGCACACATAAACCCAACAATTCCAAACAACTTTTACGCTTCATCATACTTGGCTATGATACTAGCCAATATTTGAAGTTTTTTTTATTACCCCCCCCCTTTCCATTAATACATACAATCCAAAGCATATCCATGTCTACAGGTGCAGCTGGTACTTGGAATTAACAATTCAGAATCAAGGCCAGCCTTTATTCTTTCTGTTACCACATCTTCCGCCACAGCTTAGTTATCCAGAGAATCGCTAATAAAACGTCCAGTCTACAAAAAAAAAAATCACAATAGTACTAGCAAATGCAGATAATTATATAGCGGGCTGTAGAGAGAGGTATGAAAACAAAAGCATGTCACGCTGAATTCACAAATAACGATGCAATTTGTAAATAACTGCATTAGGTTATAACAGTGGTTCCGCATCATATATTAAACTGGTGACACCATGACTACATGTCGACAATAGTACTTTTAAAGAATGCAGTATTCCAAGCATTATCACTTGCAACAAGTATTTTATTGCTTAATTTTGGTAGAAAAACCCAAAGTTACTTTATCCAACATTAGTTATTTGCTTATCTAGCATATAAGTCATTGATGTTTTAAATGTTATCCATCTAGTCCAAGATAGGGGTGAGCAAAATTCGGTTCAAACCGAATTAACCGACCGAACCAAATTAATTTGGTCGGTTTAATTCGGTTATCTTTTTTAATCGGTTGGATTTGGTTTTTATTTTTAGTTGAATTTGGTTATTGGTTCGGATCTGGTTCCAACAAAAATAATTTGGCCGCACCGAATAAACCGAATACGTTAGTCACCCCTAGCTGGCAATCAATTGGCATCATCGGTTAATTAAATCATTAAATAATATATTTCATGTTTATCAGAAGGGGATCTGGGAATATGAAACAAACATCCATTTACTGATTTCATTTTCCAAAGCCAACCATGGATTATGTCGTTCTCTCTTCCTCCTCCTTTCTGGTACATATTATATCCTCTCAGGAATCTCACCTTCTTCTTCCCAACTTCAAAGCTCGCGTCGATCTACATAACCCTAGATCTAGATCTACCTCGCTGCTTGCAATTCAAAGCTCGCGTCGTGACATAGATCGGGCTGCCGCTCGCAACATCAGGCTCGCCGGTCTCAACATCTCCGTCTGGCTCGACTGTAAATCAGCTATCAGTAGCAGTGGTGAGCAATTCTTATTAAATACCAATTTTGAGTTGTTAAGTTACGTTGATTTGCCCAAATCAGAAGCATGGTGCACAATTTTTATTACATACCAAATCAGTAGATAGTAACAGTGGTGCAAAACTTGTGCAGGACCGCAATTTTTATTAGATATTATTTTTGTGCATAAACTACTTTTTTGTTTGCAATTGTAGATATTATTTTGAGCATATGCAATGGATGTCATAGTTATTTTTTGTATTTTGTTTTCAGAAAGAAGAGATAACTATTATAATGTCGATACAAAACAAGGCATTTTCAATATCTGATCCTGCTGTGAACGTAGCCCCGTCTTCAACTCCATCGACACAAGACGTAAGTCTGTTTAAGCATTTGCTATTACAAATCTATGATGATTAATGTACAGTATATCTTAACACTTATTATATATTTTTATTAGGCCAACTATGAAGCTGGTTCAACACAAAAATCGGAAACTTCTCAGAATGATTCTTCAAAACTTGGAACAAAAAGAAAACCTTACAGGAAAAGGTCTAAAGTATGGGATCATTTCACTTCATTCGTAGACGAAGAAGGTAAAACTAAAGCTCACTGTAATTATTGTAAAAAAGAGTACTGCTCCGATACAAGCAAAAATGGTACATCAAGTTTAAAAACTCATATTGATGCTTGTAATGATTTTGTTCTTACCAAAGACAAATCACAAGCACAAATTAGTTTTAGTGCTGGTGAAAATGCTTTAAGAACTTGGAAATTTGATGCTAGTGCGATTAGAAAGGCTATAGCAGAATATTTTATTTTAGATGAGCTCCCATTTAAATCAGTTGATGGCATTGGTTTTAAGCGTCTTTTGTCTATTTCTCTTGGACCTAAATTTCACCTTCCATCAAGATTTACCATTCAAAGGGACTGCTATGAGATATTTCTTGAAGAAAAAGCTAAATTAAAATCAATTTTACATGACTCATTTCAAATGTTATGTCTTACCACGGATACATGGACTTCAATACAAAGGGTTAATTATATGTGTTTAACTGCTCATTGGATTAATAACAATTGGAAATTGGAAAGAAGAATTTTAAATTTTTGTCCGAAATCTAGTCATAGAGGTGAAGACTTAGGTAAAGCAGTGGAAACTTATTTGAATGATTGGGGTATTGAGAAAATTTTTACTGTCACTGTTGATAATGCTAGCTCAAACGATGCCATGATTAGTTATTTGAGGCGTAGATTTAATAATTTGAAAGGAACCATTTTAGATGGAAAATATTTGCACATGCGTTGTATTGCACATATCATAAATTTAATTGTGAATGATGGACTTAAAGAAGTTGGAGAATCCATATCGTGTATACGAGCAGCAGTTAGATATGTTAGACAGTCTCCATCTAGATTTGAGAAATTTAAAAATTGTGTTTTGCTTGAAAAGTTAGAATATAAGAGTGGTTTATGCCTAGATGTACCAACTAGATGGAATTCCACATATTTAATGCTTAACGCAGCACAGCAATATGAACAAGCTTTTGAACGATTTGATATGGAAGATCGATTTTATAGAAGCGAGTTAGAAAAGGGAGGAAGGGTGCCTACGGAGGTTGATTGGGAAAATGCTCGAAAATTAAGTGGTTTTCTTTCTAAATTTTATGAGCTCGCCTTACACGTATCCGGTTCTTCATATGTTACTAGTAATTTTCATTTGCATGAGATTAGTAAAGTAATTGAAAGCTTGAATAAAATGCAATTGAGTAGTGATATTCAACTTCAAAACATGGCAAAAAAGATGAAAGAGAAGTATGAAAAATATTGGGGCAGTTGGGAGAAAATGAACATTTTAACCTATGTTGTTGTTGTCCTTGATCCTCGTTGGAAGTTTGGTTTTATTGAGTTTTGTTTAGAAACATTTTATCCATTGATGTACGAAGAAAAAATAAGAGTTGTTAAAGATGCCACTTTTCAACTGTTTAACGAGTACAAATTAAAGTATGGAAGTCCTACTCAATCTAGTGAGGCAGAGAATATGATTGAGAACAATGACGATGTTTCAGATTTGAGAATCCGTTATAAGAGGTTGAGAGCATTAGACAACTATGGAGCAAGTAAAACAGAACTAGATAAATATCTCGGTGAAGATAATGAGATTGATTCTAAAGAGTTTGATATACTAGAATATTGGAAGGCCAACAGTTCAAGATTTCCTATCCTTTCAAGGCTGGCCCGTGACATTTTAGTTGTTCCTATATCAACTGTTGCTTCCGAATCTACATTTAGCACAGGTGGACGTGTTCTTGATTCATTTAGAAGTTCACTTACACCTAAAATAGTCCAGGCTCTTATTTGTACCGAGGATTGGTTGCGGAATTCTTTTTCAGCAAGTAAAATTGACTTGGAGGGAGATTTAAGTAGTATGGAAAAGCTAGAAGCAGGTAAAAGAACATCTCAAATCATGTTTACTGTTGTATGTGTGTCTTCAAGTTTTAATTTTTGCTATTTTTCAGATGTAAGCAAATTAGCTTTGGATCCGATCAACGGCATGTGAGGATGACTCATGTTATTTCAGCCTTCAGGTGACGCATTTCTATTCATGATTTTTTTTATTTTTGCAGTGGCAGTGATGCATTTGCATTCAAATTAGCTTTGCATGAATGCAAAAATGTGTCACTGCAAAGCTAATTTGTATTCACTGCATATTTCTTTTTACGTATAACTTCTGCACAATCATATCAATACTGAGCTTTGATGTATGGTGTTTTTGTTTCATGTATGATGCCTTTTGTTTCATTTATTTGATCAACAACTTCAATGTTGAAAACACAATCTTGTGATTTTATGTTGGAATATTTTTAGTGATTTCAATAGTGGTTCTTTTATCTACTCCTAGACCAGCAGCCCTTGACAATTTTTCTACTACATAAAATAATTTCTTGTATCATTTTTATAAAGAGTTGACAGAGAATCAAGAATCTGTTGCTATATGAAAATTTATTGGCATAATTTTCAAAATATTCATATGTGTTGGCATAACATTCATAGCTTTGTTACTACATGTAATTTTTTTATATCCAAACATCAATTTTGTCATTTGCTATACATTGCAGCTATATCATATTTTTTATTTATTTAATTTGATCAAATAGCAAGTGCAATGTGTCGAATCAAAAAGGAACCAATTATCAATTCAATGTCGGTAAACATCAAACAAGTTTGTCAACATTCACATATATAGATCTTTTCATGACAAATATAAATGATTCATAAATCATATCACGGCATCAGCCGTAACCCGTAAGGTTAGAAATGAAAATTTTGCTTATCTTCAGTTCCACTAGCTGAGAGCAACTGGACCGTATCTCGACACTATATCATATGAATGATTTTATAATGTGAGAGAGTGTAGGAGGCATGCTTCAAATTTTATAGTACTCTTTATGATGTGAAGAATGAGGAGGGGGAAAGGGAATTATGATGTGAAGAATGAGGAGGGGGAAATTTTATTTAAACTGATTCAGACAGTAAACATAGTTACTATTTAGTTTGTTTTTACGACAAAACTAGTGAGGTCAACATAAGCATACTTTATGTTTGAGTTTGTCTTGTATATAGCATGTAACAATCAAATGTTATATAATTTGACATCTCCTATTTTGTTGTAATAGGTCGAATACTACTCATGGATGCTGCTGCATGTGATAAGGATTAAGAATTGAAGATCTTCCTCTTTGAGCATATGATTTTTGTGTAATTTCTATTGATGTATCATTTCAGTTGCTTTGCAATATCCAGTATTGTGCGCATGCATGGATTTTAAGAGTAAGCCTTTTTGAATGATGTATTTATCCAGTATTGTGCGCATGCATGGATTTTAAGAGTAAGCATTTTTGAATGATGTATTTGGTTTACAAATGCATGTGCATTGACCTAATTATAGGAAACTAATGTTGAGCGTATATCTGCAAGTGCTTGAGCATATATGTATATGCAATATGAATGTGTGTTGATATTGTCTTCTATTAAATTTGTAAGGCCTGTAGCTGCTTATGCAAAATGAATGTGTTTTGGGTTACAAATACATGTTTATATGAACCTGATTAATGTATTGGCCATTGCAACACCAACGTGAATGCGTTTTGGTGTTGTTTTCTACTAAATGTGTATGGCCTGTAGCTGAATATGATTCTACTTTTGTTAAAGCATGTTGGCATTGTATTTGTTTGCTTTATGTACAAGCTTAATTATATTTAGTTAGTTAGAACAAAATAACCGAACTAACTGACCGAACCGAACCGTTTTAATTTGGTTTGGTTCAAATTCGGTTTCATTTTAAATTGGATTGGTTTGGTTTGGTTAAAATATTATTTGGTTTTAAATTGGTTTTGGAATTTTTATGTATAACCGAACCGAACCGACCGTTTGCTCACCCCTAGTCCAAGATCTTATTTTCGCACTTGAACAAGTGAAACATCAACCAACTCCTGTTCATATCTTATATCACATTAATCTTATTCGAGATACCAAATTTTCAATCAGAATCTAAACTGAGATATCGACTCACTGTTTAATTTCATGACTATTTCGAGATATAATTAATCCGACATTAGCTATTTACTTCTCTAGTATGAGGCTCATTAAATTTTTGAATCTCATCCGTTTTGCTAGAGATAGTTCAGACTAGAAAAGGTTGACATCAAACATTGTCATGTCATTTCACACCTACCCCGTTCGAAATATTAAAATTTTAGCCAAATTATAGAACGGGATCTTGACTAATATTTTAGGGAAATTTACCAGTCTATTTAAAGAATATGATTCGTTAGAAGGGGGGGGGAGGGGACTAGAATTTCAGAAGAAGAAAAAAGAGTCCCTAAGCGGTGCATTGTGATCAACTTTGTACAGTACTGATGGGTTGATAAAGATGTAAGGTTTAAAAGAATGTTTCACTATTCTACCTGCTTTTGTACTTTTCAAACGTGGCAAGCTTGAAAAAAAAAACCTAACAAGTGCAGTACAGGAGCTTCATACACATTGTTTTGAAGTGAATCAAAAGAAGCGGAATATCGTCAATAAACACTACAAATGAAGGATTGTTTATACCTAATGTATTTTCAGAAGCGATTAGAATACCAAAGCATGAAGAAAACCATCATGGATATGAAAGTAATTGGATTTAATTGACAATGTTCACGTTATCTGGTATTGTATTTTGTTGCAAACATAAGAACATGTTATGCCATGCGGAAAAACCGTAAAAGAGGAGTACATGCAAATGATTCGGCAACAGAAAAATGCCCATGTAACCAAAAAAATCGGTTGAATAGAAGTTAAAACAGAAGCAAGTCATTGAGTACATGAAGAAAAATCAAATACTTGTAAGCCGCTTGGATGCCATCAAATATATGGTGGATAACGAAACACAAACATAAATTTCGAAGTTTTTATCGAAAAATTAACACATGTTTCTAAGATTTTAACGGGCCAAATTAAATGTATTGTTTAAATGGACATAACGATAAGTAATATGCTTAGTGGAAAAATGCAAAATGATATGTGGATGTGTACATACAACTAATAAGGTGAATTATATGAAAATACAAGATCCAAGATCAAGAAGAAAAAATGAAAAAGGAAAAGGAAAAAAAAAAAAACTTCTCAATATATGGCCCAAAGTTGAAAAATGATCGGTTCAAATGCTAATATTATGAGGAAAAAATGTGGCATACCCAAAAATATTGTAAGAAGTTGAAATGAGAGAAAGTTTAAAGACTGAAGATATCAAAATTGGAAAGCCTGATTTAGTATATGAAAATGAAAATTTGCACACTAAATGCAGAGAAACATAAAACAGAGTGAACTCGAGCAATCTCTTTCTATGTGCGAAAAGTGGAAATAGGCATGTCAATGGATACCCGAAAAATCTGAAATCCGTCTGCATCCGCATTCGAAAAAGGGATAAATATCCGATATCCGAAAAAACGATGCAAATGCGGATATAGGCATATCAGCATCTAAAAAATATTCATCTGCTTTTTCTCATGATTATAGCTTAAATTATGTGTATTTTAACATAAATAAATATACTACTTTATTATTCTGTAAAGTTGGAAGTCTACTAAACCATGCTAATTGCTCAAAATTATATATTATCATCATATTTATTTATTTTTAGCACTTCCGTAATCAACTGATTTGTAAAAACTTAATATTAAGCTGACAAAATTCAGTTATGTTCATTGATTTATCGACCATTGACGGAGCAGATCCGATATCCGCAGATGCGGACATCCAATATCCGTAGATGCGGATATCTGATATCCGAAAATGACTTTGGATGCAGATACGGGTATGACACTATCCATATCCGGAAGTATCTGTTGACAATGCTAAATGAAAAAAAAAAAACGGTTCAAGCACATGAAAAGAAACCAAACCAAAAAAATGAGCAGTAACTACTGGGTCGATCAAACTAAAGATGTTTAATGGTGAGAACGGACATTGACTAAAATACAACGTATTCCGATGATAACTTAAACTCTCATCTTGCTTAAATAATAATAGAAGAAAACGAAAGGTTGAGGTTTTTTTTTATTGAAATTTAAAGGTAGAGTTAGGAAAATAAGGAGATACATAAGTTAATTTTGCAAAAAGAGGACAATAACTATTGAATGGCAATAATAAAACGATGAAAAAACATTGATTTTAAAGAAAAATCTTGTGTTATCATAGCGATCGATATAGCGCGCTATAGCGCATAGCGCATGGGTTGCGCTTTTCTACTTCTTATAGCGCAAGGGTCCCTTACATCGCAGAAATAGCGCGTTATTTTATCATAACACAACATAGCGCATAGCGATAAATAGCATGCTATTTTTCTTTTCTCTTTTTAAGGTTTGGAGAGTATGTAAAGAAGCCCGGTCTGGCCCATTTAATTTGAATAATAACATAAGAGGTCCATTTTGTTTCCTATTTAGACAATAACGTAACAAGTGAATCAACTTCTAACCTATGGCAAAATTACTTTCTTCTTCAAATCAATTTCTGTTGTTAGAAAAGCTGAAGCCGACTTCAAACAGTTTGTTTATTCTTTATTCATTTGATTTCGTGATTGACTTTACTTTTGTTTTCTCCTTCTCCATATCCGAATTTTAAAACTATCCATGTTTTTTTTTGAGACATTTTTCCCCTTTTATCTACTTTCTGGATGGACATACAGGTTTCTTTTTGAACATACAATTTCAGTTTTTTTTTTTTTTTTTTTTTTTTTTTTTTTTTTTTTTTTGGGAGATATTTTGAGCATATAGGTTTTGTTTTGTGCTTTTTTCCTATGATAACCTTTTGTTGAGATTTTTTTAAAGAAAAAAAAACTATTTTCTACTTTCTAGATGAACATACATGCTTTTATATTTTATGTGATTTGTACTTTCCATGCATTTTTCCTGTGTTAACTTTTTTCTGAGATCTTTTATATTTTATGTGAATTGTATTTTTCTTGCTTTTTTTGGTAGAATCTCATCATAACTCACAAACAGAATAAATTTCATCATAACTCATTAACTTAAGAATAAATACCAAATTGTGTAAGACATAAATATGCTATATCCATCAATAATTTTGAATGTACAATATGAAATTATTAATTTCTCTTAACATAATTACATTTAACATTAAATAAAGATAACATATGCATTAAGTACGCTAGCATTGCATTTGGAGCCTTAAATGTCTTGGATATGGCACAAAATCTACAAAAAAAACATTAAATTTCAGTTATGTGTGATAATTTGATTAGTTGTGTAAAAAAGACATTATAGCGCATAGCGCAAGCCTTCCGCTATTTTGCGCTATTCGCTATTGACTACACTGGAAAAATCAAGATAATATAATTTTGTTTGAATCAAGGTGGAGTAACAACGAAAATGGCAAAATGGAATCTCCAAAGACCATATGAAGTCCTTGTGGTACTACAAACAATTCAATGTGTTATATTGTTAATTATTTCAAGGTTTGATATTTCGTCCGATATGCCGCAATTCCGGCCATTTTGTCCTAGTTCGGGGGTCTACCGGACCAAAATCCACATTAAATTCCGTTTCCGCTATGAAAGAGCAGAAAAAAAGTTCTTTGTATAAAAACAATTCGAATAACAAATAAGACTTTCAAGCAAAAAAAAACCTTATCCAAACTATGATTTTTATTATGGAGGTCGTTGGGATCAATATTTATTATCATTGAGCAAGCTAGGGTTTTTCAACTAGTAGGAGTTGCAAGCGAGCTTTTTTATCCAAATGCTATTGGGATTTCAATATTATAAATATTAAAAAGAAGGATGGTGAGCTGTTTTGTGAGTGCGAAAGTGATATTCAAGATAACTGATAAGAGTCACAAGACTGGAGAGACTTGCGACCAGCTAGGTTGAGGAAGAGAAGTGATACGGTAAAAATAATTGTTTGAATAAAACAATATTAAATATGTTAATAGAAAAGATTTATTATTTTATCATTTGCCTTTGAGTTTTGATCATCTCCAACAACTCTAACTGGATGCAAAATGAAGAGAATCCCTATTTTTTTCTCATATCCCACGTTACAACAATGTCGATTTAAGCCTAGGGGAAGAAGAGGAACGGTTATTCGCCCCCACTCATTTTTTCCAACCATGGGTTTATAAACGGTGAAATGAAAACCGCATAGAGCAAAATAGGATCTTAAGTTTATCGTTTAAGTCAAAGTTAGGTTTCAAAAAACTTTTTTATCCATAAACAGTTTTTAGAAAAAGTTTATAGATTATTATTTTTTAATAAATGAGCGTTTCGTCTCACTGGCTGTTGTTGGAGTGGGAGAAATCAATGTTTTTTTTAGCGTTCCCATCGCTAAATTGCTTCAGCCAGTGTGGTCAAGGCGCTCGCCTAGGCGCTCCTAGGAGCCAAAAAGCCCTAGGCGCCAGCCTAGGGCTTTTTTGATTGTCAAGGCGCCAGCCGTGCTCGAGGCGCTAGAAAAGCGCTCGAGGCGACAAAGCCCTAAAAATGCGCGCTTCTGTTAGGTTTTTTTTGTTTTTATTTTATTTTATTTGTGTTCAGCCCAAATCGAGCCGGTTTTGTACAGCAGTTCTTTTTTTTTTTTCGATTCTTTGAAGAAATGCGGTTTTCCTTTTCAAAACAAATGCTGTTCTTTTTTTTTTTTCTTAAATGCAGTTTTTTTTTTAAATGCAGTTTTTTTTTTTTGAAGTTTCGAAAAAATGCTGTTTTTTTTTTTAGTTTTAACAAATGCAGTTTTTTATTAAAAATCAGTGCAGTTTTTTTTTTTTTTTAAACAAGTTCTGTGCAGTCGTTTTGTAAAACAAATGCAGTTTTTTTTTTTTTTTTTTTTGGAAAAAATGCAGCTTTTTGTTTTGAACAAATGCTGTTTTTTTTTTAACTATTGCAAGTTTAAAACTCAATTTGAGTGATTAAAAAATTATGCAAGTTTAAAACTCTATTTAGGACTAAGTAATGATGTTGTAATTTCGTTATTTTAACTATTTCTATCGTTTGTAGACTTAAAGTGAATGACTTTATGCCTTCTTTGTTTGGTTTATGATGATGGTGTGATATTTTAATCTCAATATTGCATTTATAAACACTTTTTAAAAGCCAAAATGAAGTTTTATGCCATTTTCTAAGTGCAGTTTTTTTCTCTGTAAAACAGCAAAAGTCATGCTCAAGGCGCTCAAAAAAGCCCTAGGCGCCAAAAAGCGCTAGGCGCCAGCCTGGGGCTTTTTCGCCTTGACTACACTGGCTTCAGCTGCTAGAGATGCTCTTATTATTTGTTTTTATTTTGAAATTATGTTCAGTGTTTAATGATACAACACCAATTTATATTGGTATTGATCAATTATAGTTGAATTAACAAAAGAAAATACCGGAATCAAAATGAAATTTCTAAAATTTCCAAGATGAACCGAAAATTTCAAACTATTTTAACGAAGGAAACGGAAAAAAAAAAAATCAAACTTTGAAGTATTCACAATCAGTGTTTTAAAAAAGGGGATTGCGACACGCCTTGAGGCGAGGCATCTCCAAAGAGGCACCGAGGTGCATCCATTGAGGCGTTTCCCATAAAACGTAAGCTTCAACCATTTGAGGCGCAAAAAAGAAAAAAACGTAAAACAATCTTTCATTGCCTACGTTTTTTCTAAACAAAGTTACCTCTCACGCAACTTTTAAGTTACTTATGTTGCTCCTCTTTTACTACTTCAATCTCCAGTTCGGTAAAAAAAGCGACATAGGTTATTAAAAAAAAAAAAAAAAAAAAAAACCAACATAACTACTGGGATCGCCTTCAATCCCAAGTCTGGAATTGATTTCGATTGATTCCAGTGTTCACGAATTTGTTTAGATGCTTAAATGAAGCCATTGGAATGAATAATTGTTGTTTCAATATGTTTATTTAACTGTTCAAACTTTTACATAGTTTTTTTATAATATGTTTATTTAACTGTTCAAATTTTTACATAGTTTTTTTATATAGTAGCTACACGGTTTTTTCTTATGTACTATTTAACGTTATTCTATGTCTATTTTCACTATATTACTTGCACTTTTTCCCCAAAAGGCTTAAGCATTGCTTCTCAGGCATGAAATTGCCTAATGAATGCTTTCATGTTTTGAAACATTGTTCAGAATACATGATAAACGTTAACCATTTCCAGAAACCTTAGCATGCAACGAAAACATTTTATTGTGCAATTAAGCGTCTTCTTTGTTATCAATTTAAGAAATAAGCGTTGGAGCAATGAAAATTACCCAACTTATAGTGCATAGTTGTTTTGCGGACGCATATGATAGGATGGTCGCTAATGTGAATATTGAATAATTTAATTAGGAGTGCATCAATATCAATTTGAAGTGTTGAACTTCGATAATACAAATACACTTTTGACACTGAATTCAACATGATGCAAGTGGTTAATGTATTGATAATTCAAACGTCTTTGCTACTACGATGGTAAAATTTAGCCATCTAACAGAAGATTTGTTAATGCTAAGAAATCAAATGTGTGTAAACACTTTGTATATGCCTGCATTAGAATTTATTTCATAAATCAAACATTAGAGAAAGGTTAGAATGAAAATAAAATATTGGATTTTGACAATTTTAGGTCAAGAGTGGCCTATTTCAATCAATTTTCTAGAAAGGAATATTAACATGTTTATTTTGCATCAAGTTATTGCCACACAACTATAATTTGATCAAACAAAGCCTTAGTAAAACTAGGAGCTTTGATTAAAATTAAAGTTTGGACAGCAAACTAAATGAAGAAAAATTGTTCCACATATCATTGAAGTATACAAAACGCAAATTTAATTTTATCTCATTGAACACCGGATATCTATGTAAAAAAACTTTACCTCGCTGAACGTCAAACACAGTTTATATGGGTTACCAAATTTACCGTCATCGTATCCATGTTCACAAACGAGGCTCAGTAATTCTTCTAATGATAATTCATCTTGATGGTCATGGCAAAGACTTGATACTACCATCAACCAATACTTGCTTATATTGTTATTCTATTATTGAAATCGTTGTGATTAATCCGATTCAAGATCACTCTGAATCCGATATCTAAACCACAATGCGCTAGCGGAAGACTAGATCGTTGTTAGACTTGCAAAACAAACAAAGCAATAACTCTAGTCACAAAACCAATATCAACCAATCACGAACAATCCAAATCTCAACCACAAGGAAGAAACTAATGACAAGGTAGCAAAAATAAATCACACAAGGATTTATAGTGGTTCCACTAACATCTTGTTAGTGTACATCCACTTTGGAGAGAGTATTTTATTACCACGATGAAAGGAATACAAGAGATTGATCCAATAATCACTATATTTCAATATAGAAAAGAGTTTGAGGAGAATAGAATTGGAGAATTGGAATTAGGCTATAAACCCTAATTCTCCCTTGAGAATAAACCCTTGATCCCAAATCAAGTTTTCAAGCTCATCCCACTAACACTTCAGAAAATAGCTTATATAGGGATAAGCCAATTACCCAAATTGCCCCCGTATCTTCACAAATCAACTTACAAGGTTTTCAGCCCGAAATAGCCCAATTCAATATTCAGACGTCTGTCGTGGGAGGTGACAGACGTCTGTCTCTCCCAGAGAATTATTTGGGTTCCAGCTCTCAGCTCAGACGTCTGTCGCATCCATGACAAACGTCTGTCCCCCTCTCAGACGTCTATCGTGGGGATGACAGACGTCTGTGGAAATTTTCGGGAAAATCCCCCTGTAGTGACAGACGTCTGTCGTCCCATACGACAGACGTCTGTCGCACTGTACATAGAACAACTTATTCATTTCAGCTCATATCTTCCTCGTGCGAACTCTGATTTGCTAACGATTTTCTCCTATGCGAAGCTATCTTCGACCACCTCAATCTACCATATAGTATCGCATATTACAACACTCCACATCGATACTATAACCATCTCAACTCCAAACTCCAATGCACCCAAGCATTTTCTTCTACCTTCGACCAAGCAAACTTGAATGTTTCCTCAATGAGCTCCGGCATGGCCACCGCCCATTGCACTACACCAACAAGTCCAGGCAAAGCCCCCACCCGTCAATGTAGTGTTGAAAACATTCAAACCACAAACCATCTCACCAAAAGACAATGTACTCGGGAGTGTAACGAGTACTTACCATGAAGATAGATTTCCAATCTCTCACCGCTATTCCTTTCCATCGACACAAAATCACTCTCTCCACCTTGTGCCACCCCGTGGCACCTAGCAACTCAACAAGCGAATTAAGCTCGAGCAATGCTCGAACTTCCCATACGGCAATGCCTTCGTAAACATATTTGCCGCATTATCCTTTGTGTGCACTTTCTGAAGGTATACTAGCTTACCCTCATCCATGGCTACAAGAAATAACTCTCGCACCTCAATATGCTTGGTCCGTGAGCTAAATGCCAAATTCTCCACCAAATGGATAGCACTTTGGCTATCGCATCGAATATCAACACTTTCATGTTCGAAACCCAAGTCACACAACAATCGCTTCAAGTAGAGTGTCTCCTTGGCCGCTTCCACAACGGCAATCAACTCCGCCTCCGTAGTGGATAAAGCAACTACGGTTTGCAATCGCGATCTCCAACTAATGGTTGTCCCGCCAAGTGTGAAGACATACCCGAAAGTTGATTTCCTCCGATCCCTATCACCGGCGTAGTCCGAGTCACAATAACCAACCAACTTGCAACTCCTATCATCACTACCGCCAAAGACAAGTCCATGAGATGTGCCTTTCAAGTATCTCATAATAGCCTTCACGGCTTCCCAGTGCAATTTTCCCGGATTAGCCATATACCGACTAACCACCCCGACAGCATTTGCAATATCAGGCCTTGTACACACCATTGCGTACATCAAACTTCCAACCGCACTTGCATATGGCACTTTTGCCATATAAGCCTTGTCTTTATCCCCGATTGCATCTCTTCCTCCATGGCGCAAATCCACTTCGAGCTCTCTCTCTCGACTCCATGACATCATCAAGGTCCATCGGCTCATCTTGGACTACATTGAGAGCATAGTCCAAATGATCACTAAAGCTAAGGTAGCTCCAATCACCATATCTTTCGGGAGGCCTTATTGCACGTCGACCAACCCGAGTAGCAATACTATCACCCAAACCCCTTTCGGTTCCACCTTGAGTCGAAACTTCTCTAGTATCATGTACATCACCAACATCATCACTAGAAGAACCATGTGGACTATGTGATGTTACATCAACCGCTTCAACCCCATGAGCTTCTTCAACTCTACTACCACTTGGACGGAATGTGAGAATGACTTCCTTCTCCTTTGATTCACATTGAACCAAATCTGGAACGTTCGATGAGCTCTCATTCACCTTGAATAAAGCCGACTCATCAAAAGTGACATGACGAGAATTAACAACCTTCTTCGTTTTCGGATTCCATATCCGATAGCCTTTCACGTCATCCGTGAAACCAAGCAAGACCCCTTTGAATGCCTTAGCTCCAAGCTTATCATTCTCCGGATCATGCACATAAATCGGGCTACCAAACGCACGAAGATATCTCAAGTCAACACTCTTCCCTTTCCACACTTCCTCCGGAATTTTGTTACCAATGGCCGAGCACGGAATTCGATTTACAATATGCACCGCGGTTGACAAAGCTTCGGCCCAAAATCCCTTAGACAAACCCGATGTCAATCTCAAGCATCGAGCTTTCTTAAGTAGAGTTCGGTTCATTCTCTCCGCTACTCCATTAGATTGCGGATCTCCTGGTGTAGTAAAATGCCTCTGGATCTCGTGATGCTTACAATACTCCAAGAATTCAAAAGACATATTCGCCGCCATTGTCGGTCCTTAACACCTTCAAAGTCTTACCACTCTCATTCTCAACAAGATTCTTCCACACTTTGAACTTAGCAAATGCCTCCGACTCGGCCTCCATTACATACACCCATACCTTGCTAGACAAATCATCAATGAAAGAGATACAATACCTTGCTCCTCCCAAAGAAGCAACCGGTGCCGGAACTATCAACACCCAAACAAGTCTCACCTCCTATGGTCACACCTTGAAGCAAATATATATCATGAGTCCTAGCACCCTTCATAACCACAAGCGCACCCTTCGAAACCCTCAAGCAATCCTTCTGGATAGTGATCTTGCATGCTAGAGAATCCAATTGCCCCAAAGATATAAGCGACTTCCTAAGTCCCGGAACATAGCGAACATTGGTGAGCGTGCGAACAACTCCATCAAACATCCTTATTTGCACGGAGCCACTACCCATTGACTTGCAAATAGCACCATTTCCCATAGCAATTGCATTTCCCTCTTTGACCTCGAAGGATGAAAAACAATCTCTATTTGGCGTCATATGATACGACGCACCCGAATCGAGAACCCATTCGTTACACGAAACACTCGTTGCTACCGCCGTCAACACATTCTCATCTACTTCACCATCCCCACTCTCCACCGTCACGGATGAAGACGCTACTTCCTTATCTTTGTTCGGACATTCATTCTTCCAATGTCCCGGTTTTTTACATATAAAGCACTTTCCATTTCTCTCTTTTGATTTACCTCTTCCACCGGGTTTTCTTGATTTAGAACGCCCCCGGTTTCCTTTCTTCACATTCTTTTCTTTCTCCACAAACAACCCGTGACTACTACTAGCTCCACTACTACCCTCACTCGTCTCCTTCATTTGATCTCTCAACTCCTCACTAAGAAGACCCGTTTTGACATCATCTAGAGTTAAGGTATCCCGGTCATAGATCAAACTATTTGAGAAACCCGTATAGCGGTCCGGCAATGAACACAATAATATCATCGCCTTTTGCTCTTCCTCAATCTTCAAATCAACGGCATTCATCTTCATGAGCAAGTCATCAAAGGCATTCAAATGTGCCTTAAGCGAATTACCCTCCTTCATCTTGAAGGTGAAAAACGTTCGCAACAAGATCAAACGGTTAATGAGCGACTTCTTCATATAAAGTTCTTCCAACTTGTCCCAAGTACCTTTAGCGGTAGTCTCACCACTAATTTCGGAGATCACATTCACCCCCATAGCAAGTTGAAGAGTAGTGTAAGCTCATTCCTCCATCTCCTCTCTCACAACATCTGAGATATTACTTGGCAATAAGTGAGTATCAAATACTACTCGGTGCACCCGATTCCGCCTAAGAACCGCTTTCATTTTCCATTGCCACTTCTCAAAGTCATTGTCACCATTCCACTTGTCAATAACCAATTGAGTACCCGACGCCGCATACGAACCGCGTACATAAGGCGCCACACTATTCGGACTTCCGGTTGAAGGACTTACCGAACTACTATCCGTCTCCGGCATTTTCACAAACACCTAACAAGCACCAAAACAGCTCTGATACCAACTGTTGAAACCGTTGTGATTAATCCGATTCAAGATCACTCGAATCCGATATCTAAACCACAATGCGCTAGCGGAAGAGTAGATCGTTGTTAGACTTGCAAAAACAACCAAAGCAATAACTCTAGTCACAAAACCAAGATCAACCAATCACGAACAATCCATGACAGATGTTTGTCCCCCTCTCAGACGTCTGCAGTGGGGATGACAGACGTCTGTGGAAACTTTGGTGAAAATCCCCCTGTAGTGACAGACGTCTGTCATCCCATACGACAGACGTCTGTCGCACTGTACATAGAACAGTTTACTCATTTCAGCTCATATCTTCCTCGTGCAAACTCCGATTTATGAACGATTTTCTCCTATGCGAAGCTATCTTCGACCACTTCAATCTAACATATAATATCGCATATTACAACATTCTACAAATACTAATGGGCTGTCTAATTTAAGAAGATAATATCATAGTCTGCATCTACCACTTGCAGCTTGCTTATATGATATTGTGATGAAAATCAAGGTTAAGCATATAAATCACTTCCAGGTTTTATCATGTTTGTTACCTCACATTTTCGTGTCTTATGTCCGAATCAGGATAGGTCACTGGAGAAGCTGATTTTTGCAACCGAATTTACATTTATGTTCTACTTAGGAGAAAAAAAAAACAATCCTCAATAAATTGTGAATATACAAGAATGTTACTTTGTTAACAATACCAAACACTAAGTGCATATATTTGTAGTATATTGGAATAGTAATCTCTCATTGAACATTTAAGCTAAAATTAGTTTGCTTAAAAAAAATGTAAAGGTACAATCAAACACATCCATTATTGTTTGTGCATCCCTGGCTAGCCTTTTATTATTTCTTTCTTTATTTACATTCAACACGCTGATGGTTCCCATACACCAGCCTAAATTGCATATCTGATGTACATTATTGCACCAAACAATTATTAAGAACATAAATAAGAGACTATCGGTAGCCCTTTTTTGCTTTGAACAATACAAGTAAATGACACACAGTTAGACATACATGTAGATGACAAAATTTGTATAACTGCCTTTGGCAAAATAAACCTAGTAAAACATTTGAGAGCATGTGCCGCGATATGCACAAGTTAAATGCATGTATAGGACCATAGATGGACAAAACTCAAAAGAACATGCACCCTGTACGAGATTTATTGAATGGAAAAAGTTGTTCGAGCCTCAAATTATACAAAGCCTAACATCAAAAATAAAGGTACCTGCTAAGTACGAGTAGCTTCTTTATGTGTTGCGGAAAGCATCAGTCTGATGTGATGTACTGCAATACCAATGTCAAACCTGTTCATCAAATGACTTTTCAGCTTCTATATAGAAGAACATGAATTCAGTAACAAAAGCACCTCTTTAAACTCTAGTACCTGCTAAAACAAAATAAGGCTAAGAAACGGTTGGTTGAGTGATCTAATACGTTTTATTAAGGCTCTAGTCTCAAGCGGCATGAGTTCAAATTCCACAGCCATCATTCATATTTTGGTTCCACGGTCAAGTGACTTAAGACTGTAAATTCGGGCTCTGATTCGAATAATCCCACTGCCTCGTTGTTTGTCTATCATTATTAGATTGCCAAATAACCACTTACAATTTCCACTTTTCATAATAGAACATTTAATGAAGATTTACTCAAATAGCACCTCCTTTAACCTCGCTCACAAAAGAAAAGAAAATCTGAAATTACAATATACTCATTTTTATAAGTGATGGCTTGACTGAGTGATCTGATGCCCTAGATTTTTAGCTTGAATGGGTATGTGTTCAAACCCTTAGCCATCATTACATTTTGGACTCCACAGTCAAGAGATCTAAGGTGCTAGATTAGGCAAAAATTTGAATGTACCCACTGCCACCATCCCTCTTTCATAACTATCAAATTGCCAAGCCACAAGGTTAAAATTCAATTTCATTCAAAGTCACCATACCACATGATTTTTATAGATTTAGTAAATTATAAAGGTCAAGCTGCTATCAACAAGCCAGGAGCAACTGCTTTATCTGAAGCTACACATTCATATGCTTCAAGCAATATTATTTGTATCAATACAATCATATCTGACCTAAGCGTAATATACTCAATCCTAAGTGAAAATGTGTATCACCGTGCTTAAGGTGAATTTTCATGTAATTTTTACTATGTTCAGATAAATTAGCTAATCATATGTTTATCACTGATGTCGTTACAGATTTGCTGAAAGTTAGTTGAAAGCATCTTGCACAATTCATTAAAACGTACTCTCCATGAACAAATTATAACAACTATGAAAAGGAAAAAAGAACAAGAAAAAGGTTAGGAAAAAAAGACACTGCTGAATATAGCGACGTAACAGCATAATCACGCAACAGAACTAGAATATCGCGTAGTAACGTCAGTAATTAACGTTCTTGGACCATAACAATGATTAGAACGACAAATTCCTAGCAGTGTTCACAAAATAACAATTAACTAAATTACGCAATCACACTATCAAATATTACTTCTACGAGAAAGAGAAAGGAAGATTAGCACGAAACCTGCGCTTCCCGTTTGATGAAGAAGACAATGCAAGTTTTTTCTTCTTCCTCCGGGATATTTTGAGGAAAAGGGTTCAGCTAGGGTTTGAATGAACGGCTTTAGAAAGCTCAAAAGACATAATCAAAGTGTGAGATTAATGAATGCTCACCAACGAGGCAATGATGCACCACCCATGGGTTCTTGCGTATCATTCAAAGCGGCTGCTCCGTGCGTCTTGTTTTATTCTTGCTTTTAATGACGCGATGACATGGAGTTCATATATAAAGAAAAGGGCTAAAAAACGGTATTTTTTGATGATTATAACTTTCAAACACTTATAAATACACTGCAGTTGCTTCTATGGATGAAGCGGTGTCTGTTCATTCGTTAGCAAATTATGTTTCACAACTTCACACGCTAAATAAGAAAAACATTTAAAATGTTCGACAATTTACAGAAAACTTTTTCTATTAAAGGCTGGGTATAATGTAAAAATTATGTGTATTCTAGTGTAAATATAATTTTATTTTATTTTGTAACAATTAATCATTAAATACTAATCATTTACTATTAATAAATAATAATTACTAATTAATATGTAATGATTTACCTAATTCTAATGATAGATTGAAATACATTAGTATATAAATGTTTAGCCGAAATACAACATTAAAATAATACATAAATCGATGTCGTCCTGCACCTACCAAAATGTTTTTAAGTTCATCATGTGTTACAACAATCTGTTATGTATTTGATGAACTTGCATCACCATGACTGCGTTGAACGTGTTCGCTTCAATTTCCAACATAATTCTGTGAAACTTCTGTATTAACTATTTTTTCAAAATTAAAATGTATACCATTGAATTTTCTACTGAAATCATGGATAGAATGGTTTGTCATAACAAAATTGCTTGTTTTACGAGAATATATGTCATTGTATCTCATATCGGGTGATGTAGAATGATTGTTAGTTGTTGAAAAGAAATAAAACATCATAAAATATGTCGTATATCTGATATCAGATTGGATAAAATATAAGTGTGGATGAATTCCCTAGGATTCCTAGCGCAGGGCATTATAGAAATTAGGACAACAATGTAGTCATAACAGTTACTTGCACAAAGCAACGACTTGGAGAATGACATGACCAGGTAGGGACACCACGCAGTATGGTGGAGGGAAGTGGGAGGTTTGGGTAATCGGATGACGTGGAAGTGTATGGACGAAATTGCAGAAGAGGACTTTGGTGGCACAGAGGTTCAAATATGGAATAGATCTGAAAAATTAGGGTTTAGTGGTCACCTACGCCGGCGGAGGCAAGTCAGATTAGAAGAGAAAGTGAAAATTGATGAATCGATGAGCGTGGATGGGAAGAGAAGGTGATAGCAGAAAAGAAAGGCATTTTTACTTGTCGCCTTTAACAGGCGACATCATCAAACCAACCTTTTTTTTATGTTGTTTCAAGTTTTCAACTATCGACTACAATATGCAACAACTATTCCGCTATCCAACATTGCACCTGGCCCAATACCATAGTTGTTTCTATATATTATCAACCCTTCATTCTCACTCAGAATGGCCAATATCGATGCATAATGAATCTATCTTTTAGACCTATGTAGTTAAAACCCTGCTAAGGTGTGACATGAAGGGTTCCGGTGGCGACTTTGGAGGCGAAGCAGCTCTTACAGGTAGTGTGTAACATCCCATATTTTTACGGTATTATAATTAATTAATTTAATTATTTAAAAAGTGATTTAGAGATTTAAATGGTTATTTAAATAAATAGTATTGAATAATTAATTAATATAATTAACAGAATAATATATTTAATTCTGAAATAATCAGAATATAGCTGAAATGGCAATATTGTGTGAATTGGATTATTTATAATATTTAATTCAGTTTAGAATTGAATTATAATAACGAATATATTATTTAAACGAAGTTTGAACGTATAATTATATTATAATTATAATCGAGCTCGAAATGGCACGGTAGTTCGTAATTTGGCGATTCGAACTTTAAATGAATATATAGAATCCATTTTAAGTCAGATTTCTGTAAAACAAGAAACGTTCGGAGCTGGTGAAGCATATTTTTCTAATGGAAGAGAATATTCGAGATTTCGTCGTGTAGATTGTGAGTTATGTCCAAATCAAATTTTCGAAAGTCGCTATGGAATTCCTTTATAATTTATAACGATTTATTTATATTATAAATGGATTTTTCAATATAAATTGAATACTGACTTAATCTGGATTCGAAATGTCAAGTTATAAATTCAAATAGGAATATTTTGGAGCTGTATTATATTCCATGTGAATATATACGATAATATTAATTTATTAATATTAAATTTAATTATTTTTAAATATATTAATATTTAAATGGGTTTATTTAGAGCTTTAAAAATAGCCAGTTTTGCAAACAAACTCCGTTTTCGACGAAACTAATTTGGTTGGATCTAAAATATTAAATTATTGTTAGATTTCAATTTTCGCGATTTTTGGAGTCAGTATGTGGCTGTATGGGATTTTAATGTGAAAAACAGTAAATAATTTGACTTTAAAAATGTTTTGTATGAGCAAACGGACTCGAAATCCGACAAAACAAGTTTCGTTGGGTTTGTAATGTCGAACTTTAGTTGTGTGTCCATTTTCGTCAAATTTGGATATGTTATGTGACCATACGAATTTTTAAATGATAAAAACAAACAATGGCTGATTTAAAATTCAATATAAAATGGAATAAAAAAAACATTTAAATCTTCCTATATATACCACTACACTTCTCTAAACCCTAAACTATTTCATTCTCTGGTCAAACGAAATCCGTTGCTCTCGTTCTTCATTTTACAGTAAAATGTTCACCTCTGAAAATCAAAAACAATTCAAACAAACTTATATAAATCGTGAAATATAGATGTATGAGTTTTTGATGGTGTGCTCTTCAAGTGGTTATAAGTTTTAAGGGACTCGATGTTGTTTTGGATTGATGGAAAATTTCCAGTGTTAGTCGAGGTACCTAGGGTTAAAAATCGCGAGTCCTATATGCTTTTATTCAGGATTTCGAGCTCAGTTTTGGATTGAGGACAAGTTGTAGTGTTTGTGTGCAAAGTTTAAGGGTGAATGGTTGAAATAAATGTCGATCCGTGTATAAGCAGCGCTTGAGATTTCTTGTTGTCGCGATGTACCAGATGGCGTCGAGTTCGACATGAAGGTGATAGAGTAGGGGGTTCGGGGAGAGATGAACGACGGAGTCAACGGATGTTGGAATGGTGGAGTATTAGGTGGGATTTGTGGCATGCGAGTTCGTTAATGGTCTGGGAATGGAAAAATAGGAGCAGCAGCGTTGAAATGGAATCAAGGAAGAAGGGTATCCTGGAGCGGGTAAAATCAAGTTGGTCTCCGTGGAGTATTATTTCAATTGCGCCAAAGATTGAGTGGGTCAATATAGTATATAATTAAATTTGTTTATTCAAGTTAAATAACATATTATATTGTAAATTGAATAACTTATACATACGTTACCCAAATTCAGCGAAACAAGATCCATTAGGATCGTATGGACGACGACTACACATTGGAACTGATAGGGAGTGAATTGGAGCTCGTTACAATTTATAGTGAAATAAACTGTCTGTTTGAATCAACCGACAGTTAACGTTATTTAACGATGATCGTCTAATGTGAGTAAATCTCACTGATCTGTCCAGTTTATATTTTTATAACGTATTCTTAGAATTGATGAATGTTGGTTAATTGTTGTGTGTTGATTGTTTGGTTTATTTGCAAATGGATTGATTGAAAATATACGTAACAATATATATATATATATATATATATATATCGTTAATTATATATTGATTCTGTTTATCAGAATATTTCATATTGAAATGAAATTGATGTTATATTATATTGTTTAACATCTGTGAATGCAGGGAAACAGGTTGGAGGGATCCAACTTGATTCCTCAACATTTATTTTACTGTTTTCATATATTGTGATATATGACTGAGTATATAATTTATTATTGATTATGTGTGTTTGGATGATATTGATCATTGTCATTTGATATTTTAAATACCATAAGAAACCCTGGGATGTAAAAAGGAAAATTTCAATGTGTATATTGAAATAAGAATATTATTTAAAATCAACAGATTTTATAAAAAGGGAAATTTCAATGCGTATATTGAAATAAATTATTATATAAAATCAAGGGATTTTATAAGAGAGATTTCAAGGTGAATATTGAGATAAAGGAATTTTATAAAGTCAACAGATTTTATAAAAGGAAATATTTGAAAAAATAAATAGAATTATAAAAAGCGGATTTTGAGTTATAATAGAGATATGAGTTGATTTATTTAAAATAGATATTAAATAAAAATATGTTTTTAACAAACAAATTGAGAAGACTGACTTTTAAATAATGTTTTTAAATTAAGGAAAATATTTATCATTTGATAAATAAAGATATATAAGTCTGAACTTATATAAAGAAGTACAGATAAATGGAGCAGATTAATTTATAAATAATATTTTATAAATTAAGTAAAATATTTATCATTGGATAAATGGAATATATAAGTCAGAACTTATATAGAGAAGTAAGAATCGATTTTAACATCGATATTTGAAACTGAATATGAATGTAGTGTTAACAAGACTTATTAATGGAATTATTAAAGTGTTGAATATAAAATAAGATTTTATATGAATTGTTTATAAATAGAAGTATAAATAGAATATTTAAAATAAGATAATATTTTAGATACGAAACCAAACTGTTTTGATTCTATAAAGAATATATTATTCATATTGAATATGAATAATGGATTAAGGCAAGTATTTTTGCAAAGAAGAAGATTATAAAAGAAATGTTATTCATATTGAATATGAATAATGGATTAAAATAAATGTTTTGAAAATAAAAACATTTATAAAGAAGATTGGATTTGAAATAGGAATTCAAATAGAAATGAAATTTCAAATGGCTAGGAATAAATAACTTGTTTAATAATAAAAACAAGTAGTGTGATTTATAAACAATGTTTATAAATAAATTAAAAATAATTATTAGTGGATAATTTGGATTGTAAATTCAGTAGTGAATACCGAAGGAGTTAATCGAATTAGTTATTCGAAGGGAGTTATTCGAATTAGTTATTCGAAAAGAGTTAATCGAATTAGTTATTCGAAAAGAGTTAATCGAATTAGTTATTCGAAAAGAGTTAATCGAATTAGTTATTCAAAAAGAGTTAATCGAAATTAGTTATTCGAAATAGATTTAAATCGAATATAGTTTATTCGAAAGAGAATTATACATTGGGATTCAATTATATCAAATGTAGGAAGGTACTATTTACTTTTCGTTTTTAAATCAAGATTCATTTATTTATTTAATAAATTATTATTATTATTTAATTTAAGAAATAACAGTATAATTTGGAGTTAGATAATATCGAAAGTAGAGATTATAACGTCATAGTTATAACCAATGTTTTATAAAAGAACAGGATTTATAAACTGAATCCGAGAGTTGCATAAGCAATGATTTGGTAAAAAGATAAGAAATAGAGTTAAAGAAATTAAAAACTTACTAGAGATTAGTTAAGTTGAATGATTTCCGGGGTATCGATCTGATGTTGGTTTCGGCCTTCGGGTTTAATACTTAGGGAATCGTTCTCTTACTAATTTAGGGTTAGAGACTGATGGACGTGAAATGATAGATGAGCATGAATAAGAAATGGAAACGTTTTCCAATGTTAATAAGGTATATTTTCTAAATTTAGAAAATAAGAATTTATGGAGATATGGAAATGGGTAAGTGAATAAATTAATGATGAATTAATTTAAAAAGAGAAAAAATTGATTGATGATTGATCGTTAAGATTTCCATTTGTAAATACGACCGTTGTTGTACACATGTTTTTCTTTAATGGTTAAATCACCGACTAGCAAAAATTTTGACCATTTTTCCGTCGTTAATATGAAGAGACCAAGAGCAGATTCATTATCTGAAAACCACTCTGTATGGGCGTTAGCGTGGTAAATCAAATATGATGAAGATAATTGAAGACGGAGTTATGCAAGGGCTGTTCTGGCGATCCTAGATAGAAATTTCCTAAGATGGATTTACAGAATAGTGCCTTCAGTTTGTCCAGTCCCAGGACAACTTTTATGGAAGAATGTCTGACAGAGTATATTTAATAGATCGCGCAAGTTGATCTCTTCAAACATATTTACGTTTGGTGGCGGAGGAATTCGTTTCTCTTAGCTGCTTACCCGTGGTATGTTTGGAGAAATCAGTTTGTGATTTGGCGGGTATGACGATGTGACATTCAAAGTGAAGAAAGGCATGGTTTGTAAAAAGATACGTTATGGCCTTTAGCCTCACAACCGAGAGATGGTATAAAATCAGGTAGGTCGCATGGCTAAGTGGTTAGCTGCCAATTAGGGTGTATTGTCACATGATCTAGAGAAATTCCATTTGCTTCTTTATTCTGTTTCGATGTTGTCCCTTTCGGGAAACGGTTGTTGATCCCAACCGTTGGTGATAATACATTCAGTACACTCAAGCAAAATGAGTGACCAGTCATGATTAGCCTGGGTTACAAGATGTTCTTGTTGAACCTGGTGTATTCCTCTATAGAGATACACTGTCGGAAGGTGGTCCCATACCTTGCCAGTTGGAACTCATTAACCAATAAGCGACCACGGTTTTTGATTATATATTATGTATGTGGAACGTGAGATGAAAGCGTTCTGCTAGATGATTATTATATTGTGGTTGATAGACACTATCATAATACCAAGGGGATTTTGATATAAAAGATCATTGTTTCTTGCAAAAGGATTTTTGATGTTAAATCAAATGCTTTGGATTCTCATAAGGGAAAAACCCGTTCCGTTATACGGCATGGTCTTATGAGATATCGTTTAATTGCTCAAACTGTTTTAAATGATTTTACTCATACCAGTCCCATGACTGACCCAGAGTTTATTTTGTTTTGTTTTCCCTAAATTCTTGGGTGCCCAATTTTGTACGGGCAGTCAAGTAGTCAGGTTTTTACATATATACTTGGAGAGCTGGAGCAGGAGGCTTCAGGATTATATAGCTATTATTTATTTCCGCTGTGATGTAAGTGTTATACTCAAATGATAGATTTGTATTTCCAAGTTATGTTGTATGCTATATTTTATTCGTTCCACTGTGAGATTCGTGTTTTACTCTGATATTGTATGTTCTTCTTCTTCTATTCTAATTTTCTATCTTATCTATCCTCACCCTCTAACTTCTTTCATTAACTATCCGATATTTCCGATGCTTGGATAGTCGACATTGAGTTTATGTCGATAACCAGGACCGCAAAAACCCGGGTCGTTACATAGTGCATGCTGTTTAGTTAGCATGTGGTTACAGGACACGGGGGTTAGATAGAAATTAGGGTGCTAAGTTTGGGTGTTGCTCTGTCAGAAGGAGGGGAGGATAGACAAATGGCTGGAGATCTGAGTCGTGGTGGTTGAAGGTCGGGGGATAGGCCCCCATTATAATGGCCTGAATTTCTGTACTATTTGAGTTGACTAAATACACCACACGTCAAACCTAAATTGCATAGAAATACGAATCATTATGGGGAAAGAAGAAAAAGATAAAAGAAAAACATAAATAATTACACATAATCTCACATCGCAACGAAACAAAATATAATATAAATAATAACCTTTGGAATATAAAATTTTAACTATATTACATATCATTATAAGAGTACAACATTTGTTAATCACGGTGGAAATAAATAATATATAGTTATCTAACGCTGAAGCCTCCTGCTCTAAGCTCCTCCAAGTGTAACTGAAAAATCCCAACCACTTGACTGCCCGTACAAATTTGGACACCCAAGAGTTTAAGGTAAATAAAACAAAATAAACTTTGGGGCAGTTATGGCACTGGTGTGAGTAAACTCCAACCATTTGGTTTGACTTTTAAAAATCCTTTCAAAAGAAAAGATAGTCGTAAGACCGGTCCACACATAAACATGGATGTTTTTACCTTACGATAACCCAAAACATTCTTTGTATCATTTCTGATATTATAATAATGTCTAAATCAAATAAACAGCAATCTAGCGGAACGCTTGCATCTCAAACTCTACATACATAGTATATAATCAAAAATCGTTGGATGCTTATTGGAGAATGAATTTCCAACTATGACAAGGTATGAGACAACCTTCCGATAGTGTATCTCTAGAGATTGAATTTCCAACTTAGAAAATATTCCTCATTTCCTTTGGAAAACGCTTCCAAATCACCTTTACTTGGGTTAAAATGAATATTGTGTAAAACATTGTTACAACAACCCAAAATACATCATTTAACTAACTATATTTTAAACCTCATATTAAATCTTAGTTGTTACCTTTTAGGAAATCATATACTATAACAATAGTTAGTCCACGCTTTTCTATTTTTAATGAGAAGTACCTATCACAATACTTTAAATTTTATTAACCAATTTGGTTCCAAATTCTACATATAATCGATATATCGATTTAAATTGTCAGATTTTCTTAAATTTTTCTATCTCCTCAAATTTTCGGGAAATTTTTTCCAGTGTCTCCTTTGTATGGCTTAATCGGTACAACTATAAATCGCCTCACTAGGCACTTTCCATTCAAAAAGAAAATCAAAAAGCCAAGCGGCTTGCCAAATAGGCTCATAAAAACTCATATTCAATTAAATATGTACATTATTGTCGAGCACTTAATTTATATCCTTCCATTAGCTTTAACATGTAATCATCCATTTCCAATTCCCTTTCAAACAATTCAATAATTTTGACTAAATCGCTTTCAATTTGCTAATTAATTTTCTAATTAGCTTCTTTGTTTATACCACTTTTAATCTAAACATATCACATTCAAATATATTTTACTAGCTTATACACAAGTCGAATTCCATTTTTAACTCGAGTTCCATATTCAACTTCAATCTTAAATTCACAAATTTCATTTAATTAACCAGTTACGTTCGATCCAAAACACAAAAAGCTAATTACATTTCAAATTAGTTTGCTTAATTCAATAATTAAAAATCTGTTTTTTTTTTGTTCCAAAAATCAATCAATTTACTCCATTTGAGTTCGTATTGTTTTATACTCAAGTCTAGATTTTCTAACGGAAATCTGAATTTCATTTGCTTGAAATCCTTTTATTTTATTAATTAAATTGTTATAGTTTATAAACGATATACCGCTGTTTTTCTTGAAATCCCAATAGGTCCGTTCGGTTTTTGTTTCAAAGAATTCTGACTTATATTGAATTCTATAAACTCAATTGAATTTCGAAATGTAAAATTATGAACTACCACGCTGCGACGAGCTCGTATAATTAAATTTAAATATAAACATTTAAACTTTGTTTATTAAATAAATTCCAACCTCATTTTTCCATATATTAACATAAATTAAACCAGTTCTCTAAATCTAACTTGAAAATTCCGATTACTCGTAATCGTCGGTTATTTCATTCCAAAATTCCTAACTCTGTTATAAATTCATTCACAACTCAACTTTCTATATTTAATTCCAATTCGTTTGGAAATAAATTATTTTATAACATACGATATAATCGAATTCCAATTATAAATCATTTGGATTAACCTCAATTCAATATATATTCTTAGTTCGGAATAAAATCTATCGTTCCCTTTTCAAAACTATTTCCAAGTCCTCGGAACAATAACCATATCGCTATATAAATTGAACATGTATTCACCAAACTCCTCTCATTTCTTTTACTTTGGAACTATTGCTATATTTTCATAAAAAAACCATTTTATTTCATTATTTTTTGAAAATTTTACTATGTTTCACAAATCCATTTTTACTTCTTGTAATAAACGTATTTCCAATACCAATATATTTTCATTGTTTGAAAATAGCATTATATACTTAACCGAATGGTATAAGTATAATCACATTTCTTGCTTAGGCCAAACAATGTTAAACTATGAATTGTTCACTTTAAAATCCAACAGTTTTGATTATATCTCAAAACCTAGCAAATAAGTTGCAATATCCTTTTATGGAAATAATCAATTAATTCAACACCCTTTACCATTACAAACTAATTCCATCTCTTGATAATAAAGAAGTCATTCAAGTTAGGGTATTTTATTTACCACTCAGACCTTGATTGGCAATGTTCTTATCTTGGGATAAATAAAAGCTCGTAATTCAAAAACTGATATTAGTTATAATATCTGTGACGGCCCGCCCCGCACCAACCGACATTTACTCCAAAGGTGCGCTGTACACATGTCCAGTTAGCACGGAGCGGGTCGCCAGAAGGAAAAGGGAGAAGGAAATGAACATACAAAGAACCTGTAGAATGTCTCACGGCGCATAGAACAAAATATAATAGTAACATACTTGACATAAAACAGGAGAGACAGTGCATAAGCTGAAAATCAGAACTAAACATCATAGCAGCGGAAATTCAGAATACAGCTTATTACAACATTCAAACTGTCTCAAAGCAAAACAAGATAAAGGAGGTACACTACTAATGCCCAAGTAGCGACCTCCAACGACACAGGGAGAATGTGTATATATATATATAATACGTGGAAGCCTCCTGCCCGCCTCCGGATCAGCTACTCGCACATCACCAGCTAACCTGTCTCTAGTCTGCTCGTGTGAGCACCCAGAGTAATAAGAGGAGACATAAAACTCTGGGTCAGACATAAAGCCTGGTATGAGCGATAAGCATCTAAAGTGAACAATAACAGGTAGACTAAAACATACCTGAACCTGGACCTGCAACCAAAGAGTTAGCACTACATACTGTACAACACTCTAAGGTATCATATCAAACAGTGTAAAGATACGGAGGTGGGGGAGGTGTGCATGTCATAGGGATGGCAAACAATCAAACATAGCATCCATCCTCACATCTCTCACTCAGTGCATAAAGCATACGATATTCACCACTTCGATCACCCAACATTCCTTGCTACGATCACTTTGCCCCACGAAGTCATAAATGGCTTCACTGCACTGATAACGTAGCCACAAATTCCTCGCTATGTCCACTTGCCCCATGGAGTTATTCACCCCATCTGCGCTGGCTCATAGCCTTACCAATCCTTACTATGTCCACTTGCCCCATGGAGTTATTTACCCCATCTGCGCTGGCTCATAGTCTTACTAATCCTTACTATGTCCACTTGCCCCATGGAGTTATTCACCCCATCTGCGCTGGCTCATAGTCTTACTACGCATCACCTTGCCCCTCAGGTCATAACGACCCTACTGCACTGATAACATAGTCTTGCTACCATCACCTTGCCCCTCAGGTCGTAATGACCCTACTGCACTGATAAGTAGCCCATCATCCCTTTTAGTGGTGAATCGAAGTTATGAACATCGACAACTCCTTAGCACACGTCCCGCAGCGAAGTCCAACCATGAAGTGAACTCGTTGGTTCCCAACTGGTTCCGGGGTCCTGAGCTCTAACTTCCCTTATTGGACTACCTTTGCATCTCGGGTTATTGGTCAATACTGGGTCGGGTCGGGTTCTTCCTCAGGTCATCGGTTCGGGTCGGTGTTCTTTGTCCGTTCGGGTCGGGTCCCCCTTCTGATGCGGTTCGGGTCGGCATTCCTCTGGGTTCGAGTCAGTTGCTTCTTCTTCTTCGAGTCGGGTCGGTGCTTCCTTTCGGGTCGGGTCGAGTCCTTCTTGGTTCGCGCTTTCGATCCGTCTTCATGCTCCCCTTCATATGCTCCTATCCGATCCGCTTTCTTGCTCCTGCTCTGATTCGCCTTTGTATTTCCGATCCGATCCGTCCTTTTCGATCCGGTCCGTCTTCCTCTATCCGATCCGATCCCATTTCAGCTAGCGTGGCCTTCCTTTTTGCCACTCTTCCAAGTGTTGGGTTCCGATCCGATCAGATTCTTTGCTCAGTTCCACATATCCGATCCGAGCCCCCTTATCCGATCCGATCCGAACCCTGCACTGTTTTCTGAAACTGTTCCAGCAAGTGTTTACGCCATTCGACGACGTTTTCGACCATTCTAACTATTGAAATCAATCACAAAGCATTTTATACAGTCATAGCAACATGCATAATCAACCACAAACATCATTCACATCAATATCATAGGTTAAAATGGATCAAACATACCCAAAATCCCATATTTCCCCTTAAGCATGTTTAGGTGAAATTAATGATAGGATTAGCAAAACTTAACCAAATTAACCCAAATTCATATCAGAGGTCTAAAACATCATTTAGGGATTTATGAACATTTTTCCCGAATTTTATCATGCTTAAATTCGCTAATTAGCAGTAATCACCCCTAATTAGCCATAATTAGTGTAAAACTATGCAAATCACTCACCTTAGCCACAAAATAAACTAAGATTTGAAATGATTCTCTGATTTGATGTGAATCTCAATGCCAAACAGCAGCTCCTTTGTTGATTTGGTGAAGATCCTCCTTGATTAGGGGTTGCTAAGCCAAATCCTTGACCAAAAGATGATTTGGAGGTGATTTAGAGGTTAGAGGCCATTTTTAGGGATCCTTGGTGATAAGTGGAGGCTAGAAAACTGAAATGGAATGATTCTCCATCTCATTTCAGCCCTCCCATAACCCTAATCCTGAAATGGGTTATGGGCCTACTCACTAATCACCCGATTTGGCCTGGATAAGCAGTTATTCACCCTCCAAACCTTGTTTCAGCCATATCTCCCAAACGGTAAGTCCGTTTGGCTAATGCGACCACTCTACGGAAAGAGAAACCATCAAACGAATCAAATGGAAGTGGTTTCAGGTCAAAATTCCTTTCCAATCAAAAGTTATGGCCAAAACAGTACCAACTAGGGGCAAAATGGTCATTTAAAAATCGACAAAAATCATAAGCATGGGAAATTACTCTAATAGATGTTTCCCAAAGTTACATGACCATACGACTTCACATGGGAAAGAAATAAATATTCTACGATCCTATGATGTGTAGAATACGGGTCATTACACTCTCCCCCCCTTAAGAAATTTCGCCCCCGAAATTCCCTAATCCAAACATACACAAAGGTTCCCGCATGCCTATCAATCATAAAACAACAATCAAACATGCAAACAAGCAAAGCAAGTCTATCCTAGCATGCGGAAAACTAAATTGCAAAGTAAATCTTACCAGGCAAAGAGTTCTGGATAAGCCTTCCTAATGCTCTCCTCTGTCTCCCAAGTACAATCATTCTCGTTCTCGCCCCACTGAACCTTGACTAGCTTCACCGCCTTCCTTCGAAGTTGCTTCGTATCATGCCCCACAATACGAATTGGCTTGCGGTTCCCAACCGCCTCGGGTTCTACTTCGAAGTCCTCTAACTGATCAGGTGAAATAGTCACATTTGAGTCGTGAACGAACTTCCTTAGTTGGGAAACATGAAACACATTGTGAACTCCTGTCATCTTCTCTGGTAAGCCAACTCTATACGCCAAATTCCCGACTAGTTCAAGAATAGGGAACGGGCCAACAAATCTTGGTGCCAACTTGCCTCTCCTGCCAAATCGAACCACGCTCTTCAACGGAGAGATCTTGACAAACACCAAGTCACCAACGGTGAATTTCAAGTCTCTTCTCCTCTTATCGGCATAACTCTTCTGCCTATCCTGAGCAGCTTTCATTCGTTGCTGAATGATCTTGATCTTATCGGAAGTTTCTCTCACCACATCCGGTCCAAGCACAAACTTCTCGCCAGTCTCTATCCAACATGATGGTGAGTTGCACAGTCTTCCGTACAAAGCTTCATATGGAGCCATACCGATACTGGATTGGTAGCTATTATTATATGCAAACTCTACTAGATGCAAATGATCATCCCATGATCCACCAAAATCCAATATACACGCTCTCAAGAGATCTTCCAATATACGATTCACCCTCTCCGTCTGACCATCGGTCTGAGGATGATATGCGGTACTGAGATGTAATCTTGACCCTATAGCTTCTTGTAAGCTCTTCCAAAACCCACTAGTGAACAACGGATCTCGGTCACTCACAATGCTTTTGGGTACTCCATGAAATCTCACTACCCACTTCATATACAATTCTGCCAACTTGGCTGCCGTTCTGGTCGATTTGACTGGTATAAATCTTGCGCTTTTAGTCAATCGATCCACAATTACCCAAATGCTATCATATCCCGATCTAGTCCTTGGTAAACCATCGATGAAATCCATCGAGACTTGCTCCCATTTCCATTCGGGAATTTCTAATGGTTGCAACAACCCACTAGGCTTCTTTTGCTCAGCTTTAATTAGCTGGCAATTCATGCATTTGGATATAAACTTCCCAACGTCTCTTTTCATCCCTTCCCAGTAGTAAGTCTGTCTCATGTCTCGATACATCTTATTGCCACCGGGATGTATAGTCAGTTTAGAGTGATGACATTCTCTAAGCACTTCATCTCTCAAACCATTCACGTTGGGCACAACTAGTCTTCCATTCTTTCGAAGCCATCCATCTTGATCAAGCCCATACACATTCATCTCCTCATCGATACCCATCTCTAATTTGGAGATGATTTCCAATAGGTTAGGATCGTCCCTCTGGCTAGAACCAATCCGCTCTATCAAAGTGAGTCTGATCGTCAAACTAGCTAGCATAACTGGATCCAACTCGCACTTTGGTCTGAAATCAAACCCCGCGATATACTCCAGTTGCTTCCATTCAAGAAACATTGCCCCTAAGCTGGCATGTCTCCTACTCAAGGCATCGGCTACCGCATTACCCTTCCCAGGTGTATACGCGATATCAAAATCATACGAAGCCAAGAACTCTAACCATCTCTGATGACGGAGATTCAGATCTTTCTGAGAGAAGAGATACTTTAACGATTTATGATCGGTAAACAACTCAAATCTTTCTCCCAAGAGATAGTGTCTCCACATCTTCAGCGCAAATACAATCGCTGCTAATTCCAAATCATGGGTAGGATACTTCTTCTCATGCGGCTTTAGCTGTCGACTAGCATAAGCTACAACCCTACCTCCTTGCGTCAATACTGCACCCAGTCCGGTACCACAAGCATCCGTGTATACCGTCATCTCTTCATTCCCTTTAGGAATGACTAACACTGGCGCACGCGTCAACCTCTCCTTTAGACTCTTGAAGGCATGTTCACACACTCCGTCCCAGACGAAGGACTGATTCTTCTTAGTCAACTGAGTCAACGGTGCTGCAATCTTGGAGAAGTCCTGGATAAACTTACGATAATATCCAGCTAATCCCAAGAAACTTCTTACATCTGTTGTATTCTTGGGTGTAGGCCAATCCTGTACCGTAGCCACCTTCGCAGGGTCCGCGGCTATACCACTCTCTGAAACAACATGACCCAAGAATCTCACTTCCCTTCTCCAAAAATGACACTTAGAGAATTTCGCTTTCAATTGGTGTTTCCTCAACACCTCCATCACTGTCCTCAAGTGTCCCTTGTGTTCCTCCTCTGTCCCTGAATAAACAAGGATATCATCCACGAACACAAGAACAAACTTATTCAACTGATCTCTGAATACTCGATTCATAAGATCCACAAAATAGGCTGGTGCATTGGTCAACCCAAACGGCATGACCAACCACTCATAAAATCCAGACGGTGTCCTAAATGCCGTTTTCGGAACACTCTCATCTGCTACTCGAAGCTAATGAAATCCTGTCGCGAGGTCCAACTGGGAGAACACTCTAGCTCCTTCCAGCTGATCAAACAAATCATCTATCCGCGGTAGAGGATACTTATTCTTCCTCGTCACCTTATTCAACTCGCGATAGTCCACGCACAAACGAAGGGAACC
Organism: Allium sativum; assembly: GCA_030737875.1. Taxonomy (NCBI): domain Eukaryota; kingdom Viridiplantae; phylum Streptophyta; class Magnoliopsida; order Asparagales; family Amaryllidaceae; genus Allium; species Allium sativum. Next base: position 940,557,986 of record CM060909.1, on the reverse strand, counting down.
ATCTGCCTTAGTGGCAAATACAACTGGTGCTCCCCACTCGGAGACACTCCTTCTAATCAATCCCTTCTTCAAAAGATTGCTGACTTGCACCCCAAGCTCTCGCTGCTCCTTTGGTGCCATACGACGAAGTGGCATCACTATAGGTCTGGCATCTTTCACTAAATCAATACGGAACTCAATCTCTCGGTGTGGTGGAAGCCCGGTCACCTCCACGAAGACGTCCGGATACTGGCCAAACACGGGCACATCTGACAACTCATCCTGCGGGATGTCGAGGGAATTTACAAAACTAGCCATAACCCCATCACTAGGTAGACTACCAAACACTACCCTTCGCCCATCATCCGCCCTCACTGTCACCAAAAAGCCCTCACAGTCTACCACCACCCCGTATCTTTGGAGCCAATCGACTCCCAATATAATGCCATACCCAGTAAAGCCCAAAACAAAGCAATCACATACAAACATACATCCATGACTCGATAAGACCAAATTCCTGCAAATCATACTAAGGCTAGTCGAACCACCAATCGGGTTCGTCACAATCAATGGTCTATCGACTATCTCGGGTTCCAGTCCCAATCTATCTACCAGGTCACTAGATATGAAGGAACGGGAAGCCCCAGTATCAAACAAAACTCGAACTGGTATATCATAAATAGAAAGCATACCTTGAATAACAACATTCTTTCCTTTCTCCGCCGCAGTTGGGGCATTCGACGAAGAAGGAATAGCATCAAGAGCATATGCTTTCACAATTTGCTTCTCCTTAAGAGGTTGCGGACACTTATCTTTCTGATGTCCCACTTGACCACAGTTGTAACACTTCCTTTCCGCTGGCTTGGCCCGACATTCCTTAGCATAATGGCCTTTCTTTCCACAGCTGAAGCACTCAACATCCTTCTTGCTCTTTTTCTGGCCACCTTTTGATTGGTCCTGCTTCCTCTTATTCTGAGAGCTATTCTTGCCTCCACCGCCCGCTTGCGACCTTGGCCCTTCTGCAGATGCAGCCTCAGTCTTTGACTTAGGGTAAAGGCTCTCTGATCTCAAAGCTTTCCCCACGATTGATTCAAAAGTCTCATCGATGTGGTTAATGAGCCTCTCCCCCAAGTACCCATCCAGACCAGTAATGAACTTCTCATTCTTCTTCTCAGGAGTATCGATAAGAGACAGTCCATACTTCGACAAAGTGTCGAACTTAGCAATATAATCAGAAACTGCCCTGCCACCCTGTTTGAGTTCCAGGAACCTCTTGAACAACACCGGCTTCTGGGCAGCTGGAATAAACTTCTCGCTAAAGCGAGCCTTGAACCGAACCCAAGTAACCTGGTCCTCTGGAGTAGCTGTCCTAATGGCATTCCACCAATTCATCGCTCGCCCTTGCAGCTGACGAGACGCTAGCCTTCTCTTCATCGCATCCTCGAGACCCAAGTCATCAAAGATACGGTCACAACTATCCATCCAATCTTGAACATCCGTGGCCGACTCCGTTCCATGGAACGGCTTCCCACCAAGGTTAGTGTAATCTTTGCACAACTTGGCGAAATCGACCCTAGGCGCCTGCACTACTGGGCCAACACCAACTCCGGGATTAGGAACTGCCCCTTGCACTTCTCTAAGCATGTCTCTCATGAGGTTGGTAAACATCGCCCTCATGTCAGCGGCATTCCCATTATTGGCCCCTCTACCGGTACCTCTAACATGTCGGCTCATCGTCAATCTGTAAAAGGGAAAAGATTAACGACCCCCTAGTGGTACTAGTGCAGTGCAACTTCATTCTTATACTACTAATAGTATATATATAAATAGCTTTTGAAAACCAAAGTAATCACAAATACGCGCTCTCATATACGTACTAACTCTCCCTAGTGTCTTTCCCTAGGTTAACTACGCAACCTAGAGCTCTGATACCAAGTGTGACGGCCCGCCCCGCACCAACCGACATTTACTCCAAAGGTGCGCTGTACACATGTCCAGTTAGCACGGAGCGGGTCGCCAGAAGGAAAAGGGAGAAGGAAATGAACATACAAAGAACCTGTAGAATGTCTCACAGCGCATAGAACAAAATATAATAGTAACATACTTGACATAAAACAGGAGAGACAGTGCATAAGCTGAAAATCAGAACTAAACATCATAGCAGCGGAAATTCAGAATACAGCTTATTACAACATTCAAACTGTCTCAAAGCAAAACAAGATAAAGGAGGTACACTACTAATGCCCAAGTAGCGACCACCAACGACACAGGGAGAATGTGTATATATATATAATACGTGGAAGCCTCCTGCCCGCCTCCGGATCAGCTACTCGCACATCACCAGCTAACCTGTCTCTAGTCTGCTCGTGTGAGCACCCAGAGTAATAAGAGGAGACATAAAACTCTGGGTCAGACATAAAGCCTGGTATGAGCGATAAGCATCTAAAGTGAACAATAACAGGTAGACTAAAACATACCTGAACCTGCAACCAAAGAGTTAGCACTACATAATGTACAACACACTAAGGTATCATATCAAACAGTGTAAAGATACGGAGGTGGGGGAGGTGTGCATGTCATAGGGATGGCAAACAATCAAACATAGCATCCATCCTCACATCTCTCACTCAGTGCATAAAGCATATGATATTCACCACTTCGATCACCCAACATTCCTTGCTACGATCACTTTGCCCCACGAAGTCATAAATGGCTTCACTGCACTGATAACGTAGCCACAAATTCCTCGCTATGTCCACTTGCCCCATGGAGTTATTCACCCCATCTGCGCTGGCTCATAGCCTTACCAATCCCTACTATGTCCACTTGCCCCATGGAGTTATTTACCCCATCTGCGCTGGCTCATAGTCTTACTAATGCTTACTATGTCCACTTGCCCCATGGAGTTATTCACCCCATCTGCGCTGGCTCATAGTCTTACTACGCATCACCTTGCCCCTCAGGTCATAATGACCCTACTGCACTGATAACGTAGTCTTGCTACCATCACCTTGCCCCTCAGGTCGTAATGACCCTACTGCACTGATAAGTAGCCCATCATCCCTTTTAGTGGTGAATCGAAGTTATGAACATCGACAACTCCTTAGCACACGTCCCGCAGCGAAGTCCAACCATGAAGTGAACACATTGGTTCCCAACTGGTTCCGGGGTCCTGAGCTCTAACTTCCCTTATTGGACTACCTTTGCATCTCGGGTTATTGGTCAATATTGGGTCGGGTCGGGTTCTTCCTCAGGTCATCGGTTCGGGTCGGTGTTCTTTGTCCGTTCGGGTCGGGTCCCCCTTCTGATGCGGTTCGGGTCGGCATTCCTCTGGGTTCGAGTCAGCTGCTTCTTCTTCTTCGAGTCGGGTCGGTGCTTCCTTTCGGGTCGGGTCCTTCTTGGTTCGCGCTTTCGATCCGTCTTCATGCTCCCCTTCATATGCTCCTATCCGATCCGCTTTCTTGCTCCTGCTCTGATTCGCCTTTGTATTTCCGATCCGATCCGTCCTTTTCGATCCAGTCCGTCTTCCTCTATCCGATCCGATCCCAGTTCAGCTAGCGTGGCCTTCCTTTTTGCCACTCTTCCAAGTGTTGGGTTCCGATCCGATCAGATTCTTTGCTCAGTTCCACATATCCGATCCGAGCCCCCTTATCCGATCCGATCCGAACCCTGCACTGTTTTCTGAAACTGTTCCAGCAAGTGTTTACGCCATTCGACGACGTTTTCGACCATTCTAACTATTGAAATCAATCACAAAGCATTTCATACAGTCATAGCAACATGCATAATCAACCACAAACATCTTTCACATCAATATCATAGGTTAAAATGGATCAAACATACCCAAAATCCCATATTTCCCCTTAAGCATGTTTAGGTGAAATTAATGATAGGATTAGCAAAACTTAACCAAATTAACCCAAATTCATATCAGAGGTCTAAAACATCATTTAGGGATTTATGAACATTTTTCCCGAATTTTATCATGCTTAAATTCGCTAATTAGCACTAATCACCCCTAATTAGCCATAATTAGTGTAAAACTATGCAAATCACTCACCTTAGCCACAAAATAAACTAAGATCTGAAATGATTCTCTGATTTGATGTGAATCTCAATGCCAAACAGCAGCTCCTTTGTTGATTTGGTGAAGATCCTCCATGATTAGGGGTTGCTAAGCCAAATCCTTGACCAAAAGATGATTTGGAGGTGATTTAGAGGTTAGAGGCCATTTTTAGGGATCCTTGGTGATAAGTGGAGGCTAGAAAACTGAAATGGAATGATTCTCCATCTCATTTCAGCCCTCCCATAACCCTAATCCCGAAATGGGTTATGGGCCTACTCACTAATCACCCGATTTGGCCCGGATAAGCAGTTATTCACCCTCCAAACCTTGTTTCAGCCATATCTCCCAAACGGTAAGTCCGTTTGGCTAATGCGACCACTCTATGGAAAGAGAAACCATCAAACGAATCAAATGGAAGTGGTTTCAGGTCAAAATTCCTTTCCAATCAAAAGTTATGGCCAAAACAGTACCAACTAGGGGCAAAATGGTCATTTAAAAATCGACAAAAATCATAAGCATGGGAAATGACTCTAATAGATGTTTCCCAAAGTTACATGACCATACGACTTCACATGGGAAAGAAATAAATATTCTACGATCCTATGATGTGTAGAATACGGGTCATTACAATATCATAAAAATCTCATCTTCTATCTTATTTACGATATGGTTTCTAAATGCCATTTCTCACATTTGGAAATTTTATTTCCAAATTATCTGACGAAAATTACTTCATCACTTTTATAAATGTTGTTTTTAGATTAACTTTCTTATCTTATATTTTCTAACAAACTTCCATTTTAATAATCCATTTGAAAATCGATTCCCATTTTATTTTATTATTATAACTTATATATATAAAGAATCTATTTTCATATTAAATTTTAGTTTCTATTTAATATAATTCCAATATCCTTTCCCAAAATAATTACTTTTATAAGTACGACATAGTCAAATTCTAATCATAAATCCATACGGATTTATATAATTAAATTTTACGTTCCAAACATCGGAATAAACTTCATCGTTTCCTTTTTAAATGATTCCAAATTTTCTTTTTAAATTCATACTTGAATTTAAATTTCAAATTATCTAAAGATAAATTTTCACCTTTATATATAAACATCGTTTATAATTTATCCTTCTTGTCTATATATTTAAACAAGTCTCTATTTCAAATCCATTTGAAATTTAATTTCTACTTTGGAAAAAAATTCCTTTTAAATTCACACTTTAATTTACATTTGCAAATTATCCAATGGTAATTATTTCTCTTTATTTATAAACATCGTTTATAAATTTAACTACTTGTTTTTATTTTTAGAAACAAGTTAATATTTCCTAAAACATTCAAAATTCAATTTCTATTTTCAAAAAAAAATAATTTTTCCTTTTTATAGTTTCAAAATTCCTTTATTTCCATTCGAATATATTTTTATGGTATTTAAATACCAATATCCAGGGCCAGTGTTATTCAAACATTCAAAACGCCCAATGATCAATCACAGATTATTTATCATACCATATAACATTACACATCAAAATAAACAATAAAATTGTTGAGGTAACCTGTTTTTCCTGCATTCATAGATGTTAACAAACATAAATAATATTAATCTTGCTTCCAGGTAGGATATCGTGGTATAAAAGGTCATCCACTATATATATTGTGGGGGAATATAGGGTCATCCGCTAATGGTACTATAGGAAAATCCAGCTACCAAGCCTAAATATAACCAACATATATATATATATATGTATATGTATATGTGTATGTGTGTATATAGATAATAACCACAATTTATCAACAATTCACCGATGCATCCTAACAGCCAACAACCAGCATATAAAAATTAAATACTAAATAAAATTCATTATAATAAATTGTAAACAAACCAGACAGTGAGTTTACTCATATTGATTTTTATTGCAGATTCTATACAATTTTAACTTAAATCGAATTATATTCGATTTAAAAAAATCTAGTGTTGATTCTATCAACTCTAAAAATTCCCAACTCGAGTCTATTTCGTAGTTATTTTAGATATGATTCCAGCATTTCTCATTTCATCGGATTCTGAACACGTATGAATGAGATATTCATTTTATAAGTTGTGAATGAATTTAAACGTCATTGAAAATTAATTATTAGTTAATATACCATTATCAAACTAACTCACCACGATTTCCTGCTGTTAAGCTTCTTCTTCCTTAACCAAAATTCGAACCCATCCCAGAAACTCACGCCCGACATCATCACTTCCTCGCCTCTCCTTGCCATCATGAAATACCACCACACATCACTAATGGTCCTATCATCTAAGCCATTTCCACCTCCAACCCAGAAACACCAGCTCGCACCCACTGTAGTCGCGTCAACAATCTCCCTTATACCATGAACAGTGAAGTGTGAATTCTCTTTGCACGGAATTGCTTAAAATTTTGCTAACTCCTTTCTCTTCAAGCCACGAACCTAGGAACCAAATCGAAATCGCACACATCGCCCAAAACTCCCCCATTTCCGTAGCCTTAGGCGCTGTCCTATTTTCACACCTCTTATTCCAGTCGTGTCTGTCACTACCTCGTTGACTTTGCCTGAGTCGCGAACCCTACTTTAACCACTGGAACACACACCCGAATACCCTAGCTCGAGCTGTCTTCCTTGCCTAGAACCCTAATGAAGTCGAACCCCAGTTCAACAGTTCCAGCTCAAATGATTTCAGTCGCCCCCCTTTTCCAACCAATTTGGTGAAATTGATTTGTTTTATTTGGTTTTATTTATTTAGCTCAATTCCTAGATAGAAGGGATAAAACGCAATTTTGAAGAGAATAACAATAACTTGTTGGTTTTGAATGAGAAGGGGATAATGGTGCTGAGTTTGAATGGAGAAAGAACAAAGTTTGGTGTTTATAAATCGAGATACCAGCCGAAATTATTGATGAAGAAAAATTTCAAATCTTAACTAATATTTGAAAATGAAAGGTAACGATTTAGTCAAGATTTTTCAAACATTTCGCAGGGATATGTAAGATTGTGGATCTTATCTAAAAATGACCAGACTACATAAACATATTATATAATATTTACTATATTTTTTGTTTTACGTTTTTAGTTCATATGATTACATACAAAATCCAATCACAATGAAAATTGACACTTTGCTATAATTTGACATTCCGCACCTAGTGAAACTGATTTCCTCGAATTCCGAGATCATTTGTAAAACTTTCTTTTTAGTCTCAGCATGAATCGACACGTGTTTAAATTTCGCTCGATCACAAAATAACTCCAGTTGACTCAAAATTTAAGATCTAGGCATAATTAACTATTACGGATTTAATAAAATTAGTTTCATTAAAATCCGAGGTCATTTGAAAATTGATTATTCTCATGTTCCATATTAAGTTGATAAACTATAATTTAAATTCAAAACAATCAAACTCATAGATAATAAATATTATTATTATCGTTTATATTCAAATAGAATTTATAAAGAGATCATCTGAATCGTTTCGATTTAGTTTTAACTTCGAATTCAAATGTTTGTCATTTTCGTATCACGGTAATTCCATATATTCAAAATTGTATCGTATTTCGATTATTGAATCGGTTAACTCAATATAGAAATCCATTTATATTATCAACTAAACATTTAAAACAATATTAAATGTTTAAAATTAATCGACGAATAATCCGGGTCATTACATTCTTTACCCTTAAAAGAATTGCGTCTCCGAAATTACTAAGGTAGGAAAAGTGCTACAAACCCTTAACTTTCGAAAAACTCACTTAGTTATAACTCGACATTTCATATTTCTTCAACTTTAGTTCCATCTAGAAATTTTAAATTTTCATGCCAATAATAGTCTTTTCCATTTCTATTTTTAAAAAAATTCAGTTGTACCCAATTTAAAGTTTACCTTTATAATTCACAAAAATTTTGAAAAATTTTCAAACTCTCTAAATTTTGGATTTTTTTTGGTAGAGTCTCCCATGTACGGAGGAGCTTTTGCAATATACCAAAAGAGATAAAGATATACATCTGTAACACCTCATACTTTTTTATGCCCAAATTTCGATAAAAATCAAAACTCGAACACATCCAAGTGTGGAGTGTGTAAATATGGTACTTGCAAATAAATAAGCATGAGCATAATCAAAGTACGATAAGATAACTCACAGCGAAAATAAAATAGGATAAACTAGTATTAACTCATGTAACTACCTTTTTAAAGTAAGTTACTTTTCCAAAATCGAGCATGAGAGAGAATGAGAATCGAAAGCCAAACTGTAACAACCCTAATTTTTGGAATCAATTTAAAATTTTAATATTGATTTTTAATTGATTTTGTTGGATTTTAAATAATTTATTTTGAGAATAAACGAATTAAAATTTATTTAATAACGAAGTTTAAACGTACAAATTTAAAATTTAATTAAGATGAGTTCGTAATGGCACAGTAGTTTGAAAATTTTAGTTTTGAAATTTAAATGAATGTTAAGAATGCAATATAAGTCAGAATTGGATAAAATAAGAAATGTTGGAATCTATTTAATTATATCTTCCTAATGAATGTTAAAATTTTATATTTCATATTATAAATTGTAAGTTATGTCCAGATTAAAATTTAAAATTTAAAATTGAAACGTTATATTGAATTATATATTTATTTTGATAAAAACTTATCAAAATAGTCGAATTGGCCTACGAAACATATCCCACTATATCCGGAATGGGGGTATTTGGTTAGGGGCGAAAGTCATTGGGATTCGTTTGGAGTTCGTGACGTTAAACATGAAATTTATTAATTAAATATTATTATCTAAATGTATAAATACACAATCAAATTAGTCAAAACCCTAATTTTTGGTCTACCCGTGGTCAACCCTTCATGCAGCCGCTCGAATCAATGGCCAGGAGGCTCAATCGTTCTTCCTCCAATTTCTCTCCATCCACAAATCAAAATGAAAAGCTTCCAACACGAAACTTGTTGAGCTCGTTGAGCTCTACCTTTTGAATGACTAAGATGGTTTATGGCTCGATGTGGTGGCAGATTTTGAAGCTCAAACTCGCTACATCTTTCGGTGTTTCTTGGGTTCAGGGAAGGTTCGATTGGGCTGCCACTCACGGTAAGGGGCAAAGCGGGTCAGCTCTTCGTCGTGGGGTATGTGGATGGGGTTCCGATCATCCATAGTGGCGAGGGCAACAATAATTTTGGTCGAGGATGGGTTCGTGCTTATTCTAGAAAGTAAGAAAGAATGAGGGATTAAAGTAATTTGTAACGACCCATCTTTTTGCCCGATTCTTCGCCGGTAATTAAACCAACTTAAACCGTTCAGAAAGACGAATTGTTATGGGTACATACATACATTGAACAAAAATAACAGAACTTTTCATTGAATAAACCAATATTACATCAGAGTTACATGAATATCAGAGTTACAACATAACGTATACAGCGGAAGAAAGAAAATAACTTTACTCCCATCGGAAGATTTAACACGGCGGAAGCTTCAACTCTATCGTGGACCCCAACTCTAGAAGCGCTCTAAATCCTGCTCCAACGATCTATAACTGCAAAACTAAACTACTGGCTGCCCGTGCAAAAATCATGGGCACCCAGAGTTTAGGTGAGGGAACAATAAACTCCAGGTCAGTCGTGGGACTGGTGTGAGAACTCAAAAACAGTTAGGTTCATTCTTAAAGTTGGGAACTTCACCGGATCACGCCGCTAACGCGGAACGGATTTACTCCAGGTGGATACCCGTGCATATAAATGCGCAATGTCTTTTGAAAATGAAGCTATCATAAGCTCGTCCCACATCACACAATGCAAGCGCACACCAGATGGGCGAGTTTTATCTTATGACAACCAAATATGCTTTCATACGTAAAATTCTCTTCAATACCATAATATATATATAGTGTGGAAAACATTTCGCAAGTAAATGTATTAATCCTAGACAGCATATACCCCATAATATATGTTGCCATATATATATATACAATCAAAATCGTATGGCTCGCATAAGAAATTTGGATTTCCAACTTGATGATTCCTGGCACGAAAGATCAATCAGGGATACAAAACGAAGTGCCTCAACGGCTTTTTCGACCATACGCGGACACCGAATACACATCGTCAGGGCAGATCAACAGTTTTCGACCAGACACGGCCCCCCCGAACATACCCAACTTCCCCAAGTTCATAAGTGGTTTCCCACTGCTGCACAACTTCATCATCAATTCATATATAAGTATAAAACCTAACCGCCAGTTTCTCATCAATCCGGGGTGTGAGGTTTGTCGATGTCACGTCATACGCAAAGCGATGCTTCGATAAGCCATTCTTTGATCATCACTAGCTCGACTCATAACTTGGGTATGCCGCATTGACAATTCACGACATATCACTGATTTAAATCAATGCATACCCTCTAAGTTCATATGACTTAAAGACAAGGATAATATATTGCCACAAATCCGATATACATTAACGGAAATCAGTGCTATGCGGTCAATTTCAATGTCAGGCACACCATCCATGCAAGTCCGTTCTGGGTTTGAACGGAACAACAACCCGAAAATATTTGAATATGTTCAGGTCTCATGCAACCCATACCTCGTATTGGGTGGCCTACCCAACCAAGAAATAAATCAACAATCAATCTAAACACTTCAAATATTTCTGGTCTTCATTTGTCGTTACCAAGTCTTGAATAACGTCGTATTACTACTTAGAATGGTTTTCGAACATTTACTCGATCCCGTTCTTTCCAAGTAATAAGCGTACTTTAAAAATAGTAGCTATGGTTTACACAGGCCTTTCAATTCAAATCTCCTTCTAAATAGTTATCAATTCATTTACGACTCAAGATTTGAATTACTATAAATTCCATACATCTCGTTATCATCTTATCTCTTCTTTGAAATCAAAGATTTTAACTTCGCTTCAATTCCTTACTTTTAATTTTTTTTTCGAATCAAAGATTTGGTTAAATCCCCAATTACGACATGAATTTCCACCATTCAATCTCATCGGTTTCAAGAATGATATTATTGAAGATACGATTCATGAAAAAACCAAAGTCAAATTGATTTTTGAATCATAAATTACACAGAAATTTATCCACTTATATTCGATATAAATTCTCATAATCAACGAATACTATAAGTAGAATAACGATATAATAATATCTTTCAAATTCCCCAGATAGTATACATTTACATCATGAGGTTCATACCAAATATCGAAGATTATTTCTATCTAGCTTATTTAAATCAAGGTGAGAACCCGTATCTTAATTGAAAGGTTTATTCAATTCTTTGACATTAGATCTGGATAGAGATACCATCAACTTATCTTCAATATTAATTTTCGTATCCAACTCATATTATAAGCGGAATAACGGTGAAATACCCTTTTAAATTCCTCAGATAATAAGAGTTTTCATTTACCGAACTAATATCAAACATCCGAAGATTTATCTCCAACCATATCCAATTATTTAGTATTAAAAACCCGTATTAGTATAAATCTAAATTCCATATAAATATTTCTAATACTCTTAAACCTTTGAAAACATTCCACAAATCATTACTTATAGTTCGGAACATCGTTTACGGGTTAAAACTTCAAAATAGATTGTTTTCGAAGAAAGCGTTACAATAGCGTTCCAAAAGTGTTACAAAACAGTTATCCTAACTATTTTGATCAAAATATCGTTTATCTTAGCCAAAACTTAAACTTTACAATTGAAAACACCTTTTCATAATTTGTAATGATTTTACAATTTTTTTCCATATTTTTAAATAATTTAAAAATAGCTGTTTATAGTTATGGGCAACAATTGTTCTTACATCGATCTTTTCCAAAACGGTTTCAAACATAACTTGAAAACTATAACCCGAAATTAAAATCTGCTTTCACTCATTTGAAAGCTCTCGTAAATAGGAATCAAACGTTTTTCGTTTCGTGGCAATCCGATTTAAATTGGAAAAGTTATAAGCATTTACATATTGCCATAATGCGACAAGCTCTAATTTTGACCAAAATAATCATTATTCTTAAATACTTCAAATTACCTTAAAAATCATTATAAACTTATATAAATCATTTAAATTGACTTTTCAAATTATTTGGATTTAAAACACAACTTTTTTTCTTCTAATTAAATCACCATTCAAATAATTTCAAATTAGATTTTTATTTAACCATCCCATCCGTCGGATCAGTTAGGGATAGCCAGAGAGAGCAGGAAACTGATTTTCCAAACCCAAGCCTAGACACTATCCTCTCTGTCATCCTAGAACGTTCGGGTGTATATTATATCATTATTATATAAAAACCATATTCAAATTAAAAATCTCATTTCGAATTTAAATTGAAAATATTTTTTTCCAAAACCAGTTTTGCATAGATATAAAGATCGTTATACAAAATCAATACATAATTTAAATTATTTTCCAACTCCTAATTCAATATTTAAAAGTTGATATTAAATTCAAAACCAAATTTTTTAAATCTTATTTAATAATTAAATAAAATCATATATATGAAGGAGAATCTAAATCGATCACCCATATATTCCACAACCACGGTGTGTTTGTGTGTGTGTGATCATACAATGCAATCATATCTATCCAAATGAACTATACGATCAAATGGATATGAATTCATTCATCACAACAACATTAAACTGTGCACAAGCGTTACAGACAATAACGCTTACTCGTGTTCAGTGTATTATCTAATTCATGAACAACCATTCAAACATCAACATCCATCACACAATCATCATCAACAAATTATAATTAATCTCAGCTAATTAAAATTAACTAATTTAAATAAAATTTAAATTAGAAGTTCTCACCTAACAGCTTTCCAAATCTTCACGGTAGGTGAGCCTAGTTGAGTGAATCGTCGGACAGTATTTCGGCGCAACGTCTTCTTCACAAAAATATATATAATATAATATACACTAATCTCTCTTTATATTATAAGAGGAGGGGGAGAATGACGAACTTTGGCAAGGTGGTGGTGGAAAAGAGGAAGACTTATGCCATGAAAACCATGGCCATAAGCTTTAAGAAGAAGAGAAAGAAAAGAAATGAGAATGAATGAAAAAGTGGAAGGAAAGGGTGGTATTTATAGGAAAGGAGGAGTAAGGAGAGAGTGACACATCATAGGACAAGTGGCAATCATGCATGAAAGGGAGCATGCATAAAGACATGTGTCTTAACACTTGTCTTAAGAAGAGAAGGTGAACTTTTGGTAGCATTTCCCTTAAATGCTATGAAAACTAAAGGCAACACTTAATTCTAACGCTACTAATTCATGTTATAGTTTGACAAATCCGATCGAACGACAAATAGTATCAACAAATCCAAACTTATTAATAATCATTCTCATTTATAATTCAAGTAAAACTTATCATATAACTTATCAAAATAAATAAAATAATAATTATTATTCTTATAAAATAATTTATCCTTTACCAAATTCATATTTTACAAATCAATATTATCAAATCAGAAAATGTCATTACTTAAACATAAATCTAATAATTATAATTTTCAAAATAAGTTTTCTTATAAAAATCATAATAAATAAAACAAAATACTTATACAAAGTTAAAATTTATATTTAAACCTAATAAAATCAATTTATATTCAGAAAATCCAAAATTATAAATAAAAATCCATATCAAACATAGTTAAAATTCTGGGATGTTACATAATTAATGTACAAAGTAACATAACTTATTCATATGATGTCAGAATTCGACGAAACTAGGTATGTTGGAATCGTCTCAACGAACACTACACCATGGAACTGACTAGAATAAAAACAGAGCATGTTAGAATTTGTGGCAAATTTAAACCCAAACAGTACTAAAATCGTCAATTAAAAACTGGCGGAGTGGAAACCAAAGGCAAGAACTCTCTCACTCAAATTATTTGTACAGTTATTTATTTTTACAACTGAATTTATGTTGATTGCCTCTGATTGCAATATATGTTTCGTGATTGATGAATGTTTACAGTTTTAATGTTATCGTTATTAAACTGTGATTATAAGTGTTGATAAGTAAAACGTTTATATTGTGAATTATTCTGGGATGACAATTTACCCACTCATCTCCCAAATAATAGGTTTCACATGGACTGTGATGTAAACCCCACACGGGTATTGGGACGATAATTTTGCACATCGCCTAAGTATGCAAACGATAATCATTGTTGATGATTGAAAACCCCACACGGGTCAGGGGATGATAATTAATTTAAACATCACCCTTGTGTATAGTTGTATGTCAACTGATTGGTTGACAAACCGTAGTAAGCGTTATTTAATTATTTAATGCTTATACAGTTGTAAATTGTACTCTAGAAGTGAGTTGAATGTTTAATAGTTGTTTATCACTATTTTTGAATACATGCGATGTATGGCAACCATAAAAATAAATTTATATGGTAATTGGTTGAGTCACATTCCAACTTGGAAATAACGAATATTTTAATAAAATATTCAGTGAAGAATCAAAATATGATTTTGATGTTCGGTTTTGGATGGACACGAAAATACTGAAATATTCATAACTGAAATGAGTACGAAGCTGAGTTAAGTAGATATACGCCATTTGAACTCGAATGAAATTTTCTATCGATTTTGTTCATTTTGTAATAAATATCGAAAATATTTGATTTCAAAATCTGATATTTTGGAAATATTATCATTTTAATATTATAATGATATGGAATATTCAATTTTGATTTAAAATTGAAATGGATGTTGGAATTGTTAAAATGAATTTATAAACGATTTATAAAATATGTTTTAAAAGGAAATCGATGAAATATATTATATACATTTAAATGGTTTGAATAGAACGTGTCGCGCAGTGACCGTTTGTGAATTTCGACCATTGATTTTAATTGACGTAATGGGAGATCCGACCGTCGGATTCTCCTAAAACTGGAACCGCTGGGTTCGTATCAAAAAGAGCTTTCGAATGATAATATGAGATTTGAAATCGAACGGTTAGTTTTTAAAATATGTTCAAATCAATTTTAAAAAAGGTCACTATGGATGTAGTTCAGTGGCAAATATTGGAAACTGACTATAAGGGCCTTACAAAAATTATAAAGTATATGAATAAATTATGTAAAATCATAATAAATGATTTGAAATGATTTTGGATGAAATATTCGAAGTTTGTAAAGATAAATGATATTTTTATCAAAATAAGTTGTTTACCAACTTGAGTAAAGAATTGAAATTGTTTTAATATAACCAGAATTTCCAACGTATGAATTGGAAAGGATTTGAATGGAAATAATCCTCGGAATATTTCAATATTGGATTCCGTAATTATATAAATATTGTTGAGGAATTTGGAAGATATAAATATCATTATTTCCAATACGATATCTGTTGTTTTCAGAATTTGGTATTGAATATAAATCGGTATGATTTCTATTTAGAGCCTTGTATTTAATATCAAATTGGATTTTGGATTTTTCGTGAATGGTATCTTTAATAATACTGTTCTTAAACCCAGTAGAGAATAAAATAGATCTTTTAATTAAGATTTATTAAAATTGGATTTTGGGTTTATCTTGAACGATGTTTTAAATAACATTCGTTCTTTATCCCAATTAGCAGTGAAGTTATGATTTGGAATTTATGATCTTTTAATTAAGATTAATGGAATTTTTCAAAGTAAAGTTTTCCAAATTAATATATTAAATTGGAATTGAATGGAATTCGATTGGGTAATAATCGAGATGAGCTTCTGTAAAGGAAGACCATCATTATATTTGGAATTTAAAAGGCCTTGCCGTTTTTCCACATATAGTATTATTCTGATACAGAAATTTATATCGATTACGACTGATCTGATTTCCATGAAGGTTCCATTAAAATGGAAGAAAATTTTGGGTTTAACTTGAACTGTGTTTTAAATGATAGTGGCTTTTTAGCCCAGTTAAAGACAAGATTTATTTCCTAAATTTTAATAATCATCATTAAATAATGATTTTTGAAGATTAAAACTAAGTAGAGTTTTAATGAATCTTTAATTAGATTAAAATGGGAATGAGGTAATTAAATTTACCGAATTCAAGAAATGGTTGAGAATGGAGTATCACCAGTTTTACTCCATGCGATAGTTAAATATTCAATTAGGTTTGAGATGTGAAATGGTAATTAAATTTACCGATAGCACAATGGGTGTTTGATATGGAGTACCACCAGTTTACTCCATGGGATGAATAGGTTCGAATTGGGATAATAAAATGAATGATTACTTCAGTAAGGCTCGTTAATCCCGACTAGTTGATAAACCTTAATTTGGTTTAAGTTGTAAAAAGATATCATGAAATTTTTGAAATGATTTCCAAGAATATTTGAATAAAAAATATTCTGGATTGGAATGAGGCATATGATGTGTTTATATTTCACATGCTTATAAGATATGCGAGTTATTCAAAAAGACTGGATCTAACATATTCGGAATAACTGATACGATGATAAAAAGTCGAAGATTTGAAGACGGTGGTTGAAGACCGAAGATATTCACATCGTTTGGATTATTCCTGATGTCTTGATTGGGCTGTATATCCAAGACGAGGTAACAAGTGGTGATCGTCCAGACGTACTTGGAGATCGACCGGATATGCAAGGGCCTCTCTCCGATATTAGACATATGGGATGAGGAATAAGGTGCCTTCGGTTTTGTTTAGATCCAGAACATACTTGCAAATGGATTGTATGTCCGACATTGTATTTCACGTTGTATTCGTTGATCTCCGCTAAATATATATCTGTTAGGTAGCGGAGAATTTATTCTCTTACTTAACACCCTTCTCCGAGACGTACGAGTTTAGAGGTTATATACTGGTGGAAATCAATGATACGGTATGGATTGACAATGTGGCATGTTGAGATGCATGGATCAAAGCTTTTGTTGAAAAGCAGGGCTTTGTAGTTGATAATTAAAGCACAGCTTTAAATAGCACAGCTTTGTGTATAGTGTTAATTCGCGAGCCTCACACCCTGGTGTGAACCAAAAACGAGATGAAGGACAACAGGGAGGACGTGTGTTTCTTTCTAGCTAGAAGTGATGTCATGGTATGGAGCTCAAACTTTTCTCTTATGTGGATGACGGATAGTTAGGTACCTCAGTTATGGCCGACTAAAAGGCCTTTTATTGGTCGATATATTGACCAGAGATAGGTCCTATAGGACCGATAAATGTATTGTTCAGGAATTGCCGATGCACAAAAGTATGAGTGGACCGACCCTGCATGATCCAAGGGACACATGTTGTGAAACACCGGGACATATGCTAGAGTGTCCTGAAGTCGGATGAGGAAGATCCCTTGCCTTGGTTCATAGATGGAAATCCAATTTCCAATACGAGACTGTACGGTTTTAATTGTAAACCTACATGGCGACATAGTGGCATGGGACGCTCATGTCGTCTAGGATTGATACAGTTATATTTGAAGTTGATTTCTTCACTTATAATAATAATAAAAGATAAATATTGCATATCAAGCATGTTTGGCCATTATAAGGTAAAACTCTATCCTCTGGTTTGTGTTGCATTGTGTGATGGGACCTGAATCTTATAATGGCTTCATTTTTCCTTTTAGCATTGCGAGTTTGTTTTATGGTATTCTTGGGATAAAACTCGTTCCGTGTTACACGGCGTGGTCCCTTGATTTACCCAACATTAAAATAAAGTTAATAACTGTTTTAGTTCTCACACTAATCCTACGACTGACTCGGAGTTTAATTTTTCCCACCTAAACTCTGGGTGCCATATTTTCTACACAGGCAGCTTCTAGTTTTGGTTTCACATATATTTCTTTTAACTGGATGCTTGATTACGGCTGGAGCTATATTCGTAATACTTTGTTATCCGTGTATTTCTTTCAGTTGTGGTAATTTATGTTTTTCGTTGTACATTATATTCATGTATTATATTTTCCGTCGTTTTGTAATTTAAATCTCTGATATTTTTCCACCACATATTATTTATTTGAACTCTGATATCTTGTACTCTGATGTAAATTGTTGTAATAGCAATGAAATGTTCTTCTGCTTGTGCTCTGATGAGTCGTGTTCTCAAGCAATTCACCTTCTTATTCGGTTCACACTAGCCGAGAGGTGCAGGTCGTTTCATTTTTGTATCAGAGCTTTGGTTTACAAAGCTCGAGAACAAGGCACATTAGAACCGAATGAAGAACTCATCGAAGATAAGATTAGTAATATGCTATAATAATGACTTGTTAGAGATAGGGTTAGTAGTACCCTAGAATGAGTTTGAAGAGTGTTATTTATTAAAAAAACAAATTTAGTTTTGAAAATATATCTCATTATAAAGATTATTTGATTTTGAATTTGGACTATCGAGTATAAAAATATTTTGCATGTACGCGTCATGAACGTATATCTGAAGTCTAAAATATACTGGGTAGATATAGAATCAGACTCTAGTTGCCCAGGGATGATTCTGATGATTGAGGCCTCGTCATCAGTGTTTGTTTTAGAGTTTCGAAAGCGGGATATCTATATGATTCCAACTGACTGGTGTGAGAACCAAAACTTAGTTAGGGTTTATTGTTCGTGATTTGGCATTGAAAATATGATTCTGAGTATATAAAAGTTATATCTTTGAAAAGCTAATCAACCAATTGATTGTTGGTTGTGATGCATGATTATTAGTTTAACTAATAAAAATATTGGAATAAAAAAACCAATATGAAAATGTAAAATAAGCCAAATCAAATATAAAATAGAATAGAATTGAAAATTGGTTTGAAGTAGACATATATATATACATATATATATTTGTTAAGCAGGTTATTGATTTGATGTCAAGTAAAGAAATAAATTTGCGTGCATGACAAACAAGTGCACCTTTATGAGTTGGTTGCACAATTTTATTTTTTATTATAACTACAGTGAGTGATTTGGATGCGTTGTTATGGTTGTTCTGTGTGAAATTAAAACATACGCAATAGGATAGTAATAAATAAATTATTAACCACACCGCATGGCATATTCATGGAAGATAGCATAGCATGTCATATTCCATATAAGCATTTGGTGCTTATGTGACGAGGTTTGGATGACCATATGAGCGAGATGCTTGTATGGCGGTGACTGACTTACAGGTTGAACTAAGGACTGATTTGAACTAAATAACCTATAATGGTAAATTGCGGGATTTCTACACAGGTCTTGAGATGATAAAGATATACACATCACGTCTCTATTGTTTTAGCTACGGCGCGTGGGTTAGGGGGAGCAGGGTATATAAATCATAATGGGTGTGAACAATTATTTTGTATGTGATATATTGATTTATTGGGTGCTTAATACGGCCTAATAAGTTTTTCAGATCAACCCGTACAAAGGAGATTATGGAGAAATTTTTCAGAAATTTGAGGTGTTAGCCAAATTTCATAGAAATTTAGAAGTTCTTAGAAACTAAAAATTTAAAAAACTCAAGCCAGAATTTTAGTGACCGTCCCTCTTGGTCGATCCAAATCGATCGTTAAACCGACTTAAATCGAACCAAAAAGGCGGATAAGCTAACTTTGGGTGCACAACACATCAGAACAAACAACAGAAGACCTTTATAAACACCATAATAATGTTACATCTGAGTACAGAATATCAGAGTATATCAAAAATAATATAGCGGAAGATAAATTTACATTAAATGTAATACAATACAGCGGAAACAAATAAACTAACACAACAGAAGACTACCAATTCTCTGGACACAACTTTAAGCTTCAATTCAAAATCCTGCTCAATGAAATAATCTGCAAAACAAACTACCCAACTGCCCATGTGGAAAATATGGACACCCGAGTTTGCAAGGGATAAACAAACTACGAGTCAGTCATGGGACTGGTATAAGAAACTCTATAGTTAAAATTAACTTATTTAAAAATAAGGCATATCACGAGACCACGCCGTATAACATGGAACGGGTTTACTCCATTAGATTGACAGTGCACCAACAACTACCATAAATAATAGACTTATGGATCTACAATGCATCAGACAACATGCAATTCCTCAACCTACCCATTTAGGCTTAATCCCTAAATTTAGATTTCCCAAATCCAATTATCTTTACAAAAATTATTCCTTTGGACTTTATTCCCGATTTCTTATTTCAAATCATTTAAAATTCATATCTAACTTTCATAGTAAAGTAGATTTCACTTCGGGATCTCATATCACTTCACCTGAAAATGCATGTATTGACGCGAAATTGGTCATTTTCGTGACTGCCTCGTTTTCCAGCACCCCTCTGATGAACTTGATTTTCGGCCAAATCCGACCACTTGAGACCATCCCATCACCGCCAAAACCTTCGTATGCTTCCACTCTACCTTCCCTCCGAATCGCTCAACCTAATTCTCTACGTGGGGCCCGCAGCAAGCAAAATACCAAAAATGAGTTGCTGCACTTTGAGCTCAATTCCGGCCAAATCACAAACCCAATCACCACCAAATTTTAGGCGTGAGTAGCTCTCTTCAATCTTTAGAAACAAAAATTTCTTGGCCTATCTCCTTACAGTTTGAGAGATATAAATTATTTAGTTTCAAAGGTTTTTTTGCAAAATTTCGGGAGAGTGGAAGTGGTTGCCATTTTAAGTGGAGAGAAGAGAAGAGGAAATATGATTTTGTGGAGGAAAAGATCTTATATAGTGGAGGGTTTTATTTTATTATTTTCTTAGTCAACGCTCTCTTTGTTCGATGTTTAGTGATGCTCTGAGCATGCACGAACTCCGTTGGCAACGAAAATTTACACATAGCTATGTCTTGACGATACAGTCCTGATGAAACTGGTTTCGTCGAATTCCGAGTCCGTTTGCTCAAAAAGCTCTATTTTAGGACTAAAATGATTGATTGATTCATAATTTACTGCGCACGACCACATATTAGCTCCAAAAATTTTAAAATTTGGAATCTAGCAATAATTTAATATTCCGGATCCAACAAAAGTGGTTTCGTTGAAAATGGAGGTCGTTTGCAAAATGGATACTTTTAAGGGATTTATATAATATTAAAATATATATAAATCCCATAGCGATTATTCTAAATTTTAATTTAGACATAACTTACAGTTTGTAAAATGAAATCTAAATTTTAAATTTATACGTTCTAAATTCGATTTCAATAAATTTTAAATCGTTAGTCGTCAAAATAAATCATTTTAAATACTTAAAATCCATTAAAATCAATTGAAAATAAATTTTAAATTGGTTCCAAAATTCTGGGTTGTTACAATCTCCCTCACTTAAAACTTTTTTGTCCCCGAAAAAGAACGGAGTTGAAAGTTGTTTAATTAACTAACTCAACTTTCATTCCGACTTGAGTTCTTCAACTTTTCAGTTTCTAAGAACTTCTAAATTTCTCTGTAATTTGGCTAACGCCTCAAATTTCAGTAAATTTTCACATAACCTTTTTGTACGGGGAGGGTCTGAAAAATTTATTGGGCCGTATTAGATACCCAATAAATCATATATCGCATACAAAATGAATGTGAATTACCTGTGCTCAAGGGATATGTGAAAAAAATTCAATCCTTGACCCAGTGATCGGAATTAGTCATAATCCATGTTTCGTATCTAAAACAAGAGAGACGTGTACATTTTTGTGATCTCAGGACCTACGTAGGGTTTGTTATTAAATCCTGCAATTTACCTTTATAGGTTATTAAGTCTGTAATCAGTCCTCAGTTCAACCTGCAATTCAGTCCTCGCTATACAAGCATCTCGCTTGTATGGTAATCCAAAACTTATCATATAAGCGCCAAATATTTATATGGAATATGATATGATATGCCATCTTTAGTAGTATGTTATGCGGTGTGATCCATAATTTATTTGTTACTATCCGATGGTGTATGTTTAATTTCACATAGAACAACCATCACAACGCATCCAAATCATTCACGGTAGTTTATTATAAATAAAATTGCGCAACCAACTCATTAAGGTGCACCTGTTTGTCGGAGTACTCAACTTTTACTCAACAATAAATCCACGACATGCTCAACATACATGTACATGCATATCTATATATATATACATATATCCAATTTGAACTAAATTTTCAATTCATCTCTACATTATATTTGATTTGGCTTTATTTAGGGAATTTTTATTTGTATCCACTAAATTTGTTAGTTCATCCACATAGTTGACTTTAATAAGTTAATCCACCAATCTATTTGTAAGTGAATCCATGGTGGATTAACTAACAAATAAACAACATTTTCTAACTAATGTTAGTTTTAGCTACTTATTTCTTCTCTATAATATCTTATAATTGTCTCAGTAATGTTTTTTGGAATGTATTGCTCTGAAGTCTGTTAATTACATGTTGTCATTATACATGTAATGCACGCAATATTTTAGGATGGTCGCCAGTGCATCACATTGCTATTTTTTCTTTTACTGTATGCCTATGCTCCAATTTGACTTATCTTTGACGAAAATACAAAAATGATAATTTGTGCCAATACTCATCTTTCTGTTAATGCCTTTTTGACAATATGTTGGGCCAATTTTTTCCTACTACTGCTGCAAGTTAATTTGTCATTGCAGATTACAACCTTGCTTGTACATGTATAATTGTATTGCTGCTATCCAGCTAACTTGAGAACCATGTTAATATTGATACCATCATGTATAATGGACATGATATATTGTCCTTTTCATCTTGAGTTACACAACTCGTGCGCTCTGACCATATGCATGTACCCCACGTTTGCTACTACGGAAATAATCAACTCTTGTATGTATATCTTTAACTTGGTTAACATAACCATTTTGGCTGAATTAAATACGCACAATACATTGTTTTTTGGCAACTTTGAAAAACTTGCAATTATATCACCAACTTACAGTTCTTAATAATACCTCCTTATCTAATCAAAATACATTTTAACTTGATACCCCTTGCACCCGTTAGGTCAATAAGTGTACATCTTCTTGTATGCTAAGCATGGGACTTCTACTAGTATTCTACAAATATAACACCTAATTTTCGTAATTCACAAAAGGATACAAACTCGGCTCAGGTTTAGAAAACGACTACATCATTTCCTACTTAGGAAACATGCTCTATAGACATGCAGGCCAAACCTGGGAGAAAAAGAATACCAGATATAGTAACTAGTGTATATCGATGTGTGATCACAGCTAACCTAAGGGGAAAATGTTATACCCCTTTGATCCGACCAAGCTAAAGGAAGTAGAACATGGTGCTATGCTAAGAAAGCTGCTCTCACAATGAAAAGGAAGAGAGATTAGATTTGGTATTCGCGTTTCTGAATCATAATTATTTTAGAAAAATGAAAAAGAGAACGAAAGTTAGAAAACGATAAATTATACGGTGGATTAACTAATCAAATTTTAAATTTATAAAAACCCATAAAAGTAGGCAGTATCCCCATAAATTGGGGTGGATCAACTAACAAATAAGGTGGATGCAAATAAAATTTCTCCTTTATTTATCATTCATTCTCATATTGGTTTTATCATTCCAATATTTTTACCGGTTAAATTATTTTTCAACCATCACAACTAGCAATCAATTTGTTAATTAAATTTCCATATGCATAACTTTTATATATACTCAAAAAAATATTTTCTAAGATTAGATTATATATGATCACAAGTACATTACTTATAAACATATAACCCTCAATTCATTCTGGGGTATCACTAACTCCATCTCTAATGAGTTTCTCATTCTAGGATACTACTGATCCTATCTCTAATGAGTTATTCTTTAATAGAACATTACTAATCCTATCTCTGATGAGTCTTTCATTCTGTTCTAACCAGTTGTACCCTAAAGATTTTGAGTTAACCAAAGCTATAATACCATATTTAGTGACCCGCCTTCTCGGTCGATCCAAATCGATCATCAAACCAACTTAGATCGAACCAAAAAGGTGGATACGGTAACTTTGGGTGCACAACACATCAGAACAAACAACATAAGACCTTTATAAACATCATAATAATGTTACTTCAGAGTACAGAATATAAGAGTTTTTCGAAAATAATACAGCGAAAGATAAATTTACATTAAATATAATAAAATACAGCAAAAACAAATAAATTAACACAACGGAAGACTATCAATGCTCTAAACACAACTTTAAGCTTCAATTCAGAATCCTGCTCAATGAAATAATATGCAAAACAAACTACTCGACTGCCCATATGGAAAATATGGGCACCCGAGTTTGCAAGGGAAAAACAAACTACAAGTCAGTCATGGGATTGGTATGAGAAACTCAACAATTAAAATTAACTTAAAAATAAGGCATATCACGGGACCACGCCGTATAACACGGAATCGGTATACTCCACTAGATTGCCAGTGCACAAACAACTACCATAAATAACAGAATTATGGATCTACAATGCATCAGACAACATGAAATTTCTCAATCTACCCATTTAGGCTTAATCCCCAAATTTAGATTTTTCCAAATCCAATTATCTTTACATAAATTATTCCTTTGGACTTATTCCCGATTTCTTATTTCAAATCATTTGAAATACATATCTAGCTTTCATAGCAAAGTAGATTTCACTTCGGGATCTCAAATCAAAATCTTTGGAAATATGAATTCCAAAATATCACAATGCATACAAATAGTATGCAACCAAATTCGGGAGGTGTCTCTCATCAACAAGGCCAAGGGTCGGTTCCTTAGTCACTCGATATATATATGTTTCACCCTATGGAAATAGGCATGCACTGACCACTGACCAATTCTTAAGGACCTAGGTTCTTTCTCCCCCATACTTTTAGTCGTCAGGGTTACCCGAATCTTTAGCCACATACTAAATCATTTCATATCCCGAAGTGGAAAAATCATTTCACAACATAATAATCACAAGTACTTTCAAACTATAGTACTTCACATTAGCAGTTCACACATATGAATTAGTCATATAACCTTTGAGCTCGTATGTCTCAAAGAAGGGTATTAAGCAAGAGAATAAATTTTCCACCACCAAACAACTATATCATCAATAGAAACTAATCGGTTATGTGTTGAACTACAATGTCAAACACATAATACATTTCTAAATTATTTCGGAAACATTGGGTCCAATCCTCAAAATCCTTTTTGCTTTATAAAACATTTCTATAAAACTTTCCCTGTACAAAATCAAGAACATACTTTTCTTTTTTACTTAAGAAAATCACATTTCAAATTCATTCATTAAATTTGAAATGATTTCAAACAACATCGCTAGACACCTCATAGTCAAATCGTGAAGTGTTTCATAAAGTGTTAGCATACACATATTTATATCTGACCCAATGCTAAATATAAAAGCATATTTTGCTCATAAACTGGTTGAGCACAGTCCAAACAATCAATCAATCATAATCAATATCAACAACCAAGCATATTTGGTTCTAACACATTTCATGTTTCGGTAAATCTAATTACCATCTATTTATTCCAAATATAATTAAAGATTTATTTAAACTCTACTTAGTTTAAATCTTTAAAATCATTACTCGTATGTAATGTGCACACCGTAGTCGTAAATAAATAAATACTCAACTATCAAATGCCATTTAAGGCGCCATAAGTGTCCATCCACGGAGTATGAAATGTGAGTGTCACATATTCATACAACGCTTCTAGTGCAAATGATTTGTAAAGAGTTCATGTGTGGAACTCCAAAAAAAGATATTATAACTACATGATGCAATTTCTAACTTGCAACTTAACCACAAAACAAATCATGACATAATAACCTAATAAAATAATTTAGTGAGTGAGTTCTCACATATAACAGATAAAAACCATAATTTTGTCGCAGTACTAAGCATTTAACATCATATCAAAATTATATGATCAATGAATAATCATTTCATCAACCCAAACTTAATTAACTACTAAATAGTTAATTAGCACTAGCCCTTTCGGTTTCGGTTTCTCACCGATGGTTTCCACTCCGCTAAAAATTGGGACGAGATCCAAATTACTCCAAATCAATTTTATTGCAAAGCTCTCGTCGATACGGTTCCAATGGATCCCACAAGATTTTGAGTTTGTAACAAAAAAAATTAGCATACGAACATAGACAATCATTTAAACAATAAAATCACTCTTAACCTTCTTCTCAAAACGACACCTTAACTTTAAATGCTCGCCACGACCAAACCGTAACTCGGAATCGCACGAGACTAGCACCATTGTCTCCGGCATATCCTCCTCTTTCCATTCCTGGTGGTCTCCCCCTCCAGTTCGCCGCGTGGGCCCTGCAGTCCAGAGATGAACGATAATGGACGTTTTCTGGTCATCTAGGCACTGCGGCCACCTGGCTGCTCCAAATGCCACCAAAATTTTCTAGTAGCTAGATCTCGAATTCCCGGAAAACTTTCCTTCATATTACTTTGCTTGAAAATGCATGAATTGATGGGAAATTGATCATTTTCGTGACTGCCTTGTTTTCTAGAGCCCCTTTGATGAACTTGACACTCTGGCCAACTCCGGCCACCTGAGACCATGCCACCACCGTCAAAACCTTCATATGCTTCCACTCTACCTTCCTTATGAATCGCTCGACCTAATTATCTACGTGGGTCCCGCAGCAAGCAAAATACCAAAAATGAGCTGCTGCACTTCGAGCTCAATTCCGGCCAAACCACAAACCCAATCACCACCAAATTTTAGGTGCGAGTATCTCTCTTCATTCTTTAGAAACAAAAATTCATGGCCTAACTTCTTACGGTTTGGGAGATATAAATTATATAGTTTCAGGGGCTTTTTTGCAAAATTTCGAGAGATTGGAAATGGCTGCCATTTTCGGTGGAGAGAAGAGAAGAGGAAATAGGATTTTGTGGAGGAAAAGATCTTATATAGTGGAGGGTTTTATTTTATTATTTTCTTAGTTAACGCTCTCTTCATTCGACGTTTAGCGATGCTCTGAGCACACATGAACTCCATTGACGACGGAAATTGACTTGTAGCTATGTCTTGATAATACAGTCCTAATGAAACTAATTTCCTCGAATTCTGAGTCTGTTTGCTCAAAAAGCTCTATTTTGGAACTAAAATGACTGATCGATTCATAATTTATTACGCACAGTCACATACTAGCTCCAAAAATTACGAAAATTGGAATTTAGTAATAATTTAATATTCCGGATCCAGCAAAAGTGGTTTCATCGAAAATGAGGTCGTTAGCAAGATGGCTACTTTTAAGGGCTATATATAATATTAAAATATATATAAATCTCATAATGATTATTCTAAATTTTAATTCAGACATAACTTGAAATTTATTAAATGAAATCTAAATTTTAAATTTATACATTCTAACTTTGATTTAAATAAATTTTAAATCGTTAATTCTCAAAATAAATCATTTTAAATACGTAAAATCCATTAAAGTCAATTAAAAATAAATTTTAAATTAGTTTCAAAATTCCGGGTTGTTACAAGAATGAAAGTTGAGTTGGTTAGTTAAACAACTTTCAGCTCTGTTCTTTTTTGAGGATGAAAAAGTTTTAAGTGGGGGAAATTGTAGCAATCCTGATTTTTGGAACCAATTTAAAATTTTTAATATTTATTTTTAATTGATTTTTATTGGATTTTAAATGTTTAAAATAATTTATTTTGAGAATAAACGACTAAAAATTTATTTAATAACAAAGTTTAAATGTACAAATTTAATATTTAATTAAAACGAGTTCGTAATGACATGGTAGTTTGAAAATTTTAGTTTTGGAATTTAAATGAATGTACAAAATGCAATAAAAGTTAGAATTGGATAAAACAAGAAATGTTAGAATCTATTTAATCATATCTTCCTAATAAATGTGAAAATTTTAGATCTCATGTGATGGGTTGTAAGTTATGTCCAGATTAAAATTAAAATAGTCGCTATGGATTTTATTAATATTTTAATATTATATATAGCCCTTAAAATGGCCATTTCGCAAACGACCTCCGTTTTCGACAAAATTAATTTTATTGGATCCGGAAGGTCAAATTATTATCAGGTTTAAAATTTCAATTCATTTGGAATTAGTATGTAAGCGTAGAAAGTTTAAATGCGTTTTCAATTTCAGTTGTAATTTAAATAGGCTAGTTAAAAAGACTATTTTTCAAACGGTCCCCAAATTCGATGAAATTAGTTTTGTTAGGACTGTATTTGTAAAACATAGCTAGATTTCAAATTTCATAATTTTTGGAATCAGTATGTGGCCGTGGTAAATTAAAATGTACGTTAAAATTTAATATTGAATGTTATATTGAATTTTATTTTAATTTTGACAAAAACTAATAAAAACAGTCGAATTGGCTTACATAACACATCTCATTGTGTCTAGAATGTGGTATTTGGCAAGAGGCGAAAGTCGTTGGGATTCGTTTGGAGTTCATGACGTTAAACATGAAATTTACGAATTAAATATTATTATCTAAATGTATAAATGCATGCCAAATTAGTCAAAACCCTAATTTCTGGTCTACCGTGGTCAACTCTTCATGGAACAGCTCTAAATCAAATCAATAATCATGAGGCTCCATCGTTCTTCCTTTGATTTCTCTCCGTCCACAAATCAAAACGAAAAGCTTCCAACACAAAACTTGTTCAACTCATTGAGCTCTACCTTTTGAACGACTAAGATGGATTATGGCTCGATGTAGTGGCAGATTTTAAAGCTCAAACTCGCTGTGTTTTTTAGCATTTCTTGGGTTTAGGGAAGGTTCGCGTGGGCTGCCACTCACGGCAAGGAGGAGGCGGGTCGACTCTTCGTCGTGGGGTATGTGGATGGGATTTCGATCATACCTAGTGGCGGGCGACGACAATAATTTTGGTCGAGGATGGGTTCATGCTTATTCCAGAAAGTGAAGAATGAGGGATTAGAAAAATGGTTTAGGATTAATTAATTTTATATTCAATTAGTTATTAAAGTAATTAACGTACAAAGTATCATAACTTGTTCATATGATATCAGAATTCGACGAAACTAGGTACGTTAGAATCGTCTCAACGAACACTACGCCATGGAACTGACAAGAACAAAAACAAAGCAAGTTAGAATTTGAGGCAAATTTAAACCCAATACTACTAAAATCATTAATCAAATACTGACGGAGTGGAAACCAAAGGTGAGAACTCTCTCACTCAAATTATTTATACAGTTATTTATTTTTATAACTAAATATATATTGATTGCCTCTGATTGCAATATTTGTTTAGTGATTGATGAATGTTTACAGTTTTAATTTTATCATTATTATGCTATGATTATAGATAAATAAAACAATTATATTATGAATTATTCTGGGATGACAATTTACCCACCCGTCTCCTAAATAATAGATATGTTCACATGGATTGTGATGTAAACCCCACACGGGTACTGGGATGATAATTTTACACATCAGCTAAGTATGCAAATAATAATCATTGTTGTTGATTGAAAAACCAACATGGGTATAGGGATGATAATTAATTTACACATCGCCCTTGTGTATAGTTGTATGTCAACCGATTGATTGACAAGCCGTAGTAAGCGTTATTTAATTATTTAATACTATACAGTTGTAAATTGCACTCTGGATGTGAATTGAAAATATTAATAGTTGTTTATCACTATTTTTGAATACATGCGATGTATGGGAATCATATAAATAAAATTATACGGTAATTGATTGAGTCACATTCCAATTCGGAAATAACGAATATTTTAATAAAATATTCAGTTAAGAATCAAAATATGATTTTGATATCCGATTTGTATGGACACGAAAATACTGAAATATTCATAATCGAAATGAATACAATGCCGAGTTAAGTAGTATATGCCATTTTAACACGAAAAGATTTTTTTGTCAATTCTATTCATTTTATAATGGATATAAAAAAGATTGGATTTCAAAATCTGATATTTTGAAAATATTACCATTTTAATATTATAATGATATGGAATATTCAGTTTTTATTTAAAATTGAAATAGAAGTTGGAATTGTTTTTAAATGAATTTATAAATGATGTTTTAAAAGGAAATCAACGAAATATATTATATATATTTAAATGATTTGAATAGATTATGGATGCAGTTACAATTCAGTGGCCGATATTGGAATCGACTGTAAGGGCCTTATTAAAATTATAAAAAATATGAATAAGTTGTGTAAAATCATAATAAATAATTTGAAATGATTTTGGATGAAATATTTGAAATTTGTCAAGGTAAAATATATTTTTATCAAAATACATTGTTTACCAACTTGAGCAAAGAATTGAAATGGTTTTAATATAACCAGAATTTCTAACGTATGAATTGGAAATGATTTGAATGAAAATAATCCTCAGAATATTTCAATGTTGGATTCCGTGATTATACAAATATTGTTGAGGAATTTAGAAGATATAAATATTGTTATTTCCAACACGATATCTGTTGGTTTCAGAATTTGATATTGAATATAAATCGATATGATTTCTATTCAGTGCCTTGTATTTAATATCAAATTGGATTTTGGGTTTGTCGTGATTGGTATCTTTAACAATACCGTTCTTATACCCAATAGATAATAGAATAAATCTTTTAATTAGGGTTTACTGAAATTGGATTTCTGGTTTATCGCAAATGATGTTTTAAATAACATTCGTTCTTTAACCCAGTTAGTAGTGAAGTTATGATTTGGAATTTATTACCTTTTAATTAAGATTAATGGAATTTTTCAAAGTAAAGTTTTACAAATTAATATATTAAATTGGAATTGAAATGAATTCGATTGGGTAATAATCGTGATGAGCTTCTATAAAGGAAGACCGTTGCTATATATGGAATTTAAAATGCCTTGCCGTTATTCCAACTTATAATATTAGTCTGAAATAGAAATTTATATCGATTACGACTGATCTAATTTCCGTGAAGGTTCCATTAGAATGGAAGATGATTTCGGGTTTATCGTGAACTTTGTTTTAAAAGACATTAGCTCTTTAACCCAGTTAAAAACAAGATTTATTTCTTAAATTTGAATAATCATCAAATAATGATTTTTGAAGATTAAAACTAAGTAGAGTTTTAATGAGTCTTTAATTAGATTGAAATGGGAATGAGGTAGTTAAATTTACCGAATTCAAGAAATGGTCGAGAATGGAGTATCACCAGTTTTACTCCATGCGATAGTTAAATCTTTAATTAGATTTGAAACGTGAAATGTAATTAAATCTACCAATAACACAATGGGTGTTAGATATAGAGTACCACCAGTTTTCTACATGGGATGAATAGGTTGGGATTGGGATAATAAAAATGAATGATTACTTCGGTAAGGCTTGTTAATCCCGACTCATTGATAAACCTTAATTTGGTTTAAGTTGTGAAAAGACATTATGAATCTTTGGAAATGATTTCCAAGCATATTTGAATAAAAGAATATTCTAGATTGGAATAAGGCATATGATGTGTTTATATTTCACATGATTATAAGATATGTGAGTTATTCAGAATGATCGGGTTTAACCCAACCAGAATAACTGATACGACGACTAAGAGTCGAAGATTTAAAGACGGTGGTTAAAGACTAGAGATGTTCACATAGTTTGGATGATTACTGATGTCTTGATTGGACTGTATACCTAAGACGACGTAATAAGTGGTGATCGTCCAGACGTACTTGAAGATCGACCGGATATGCGAGGGCCTCTTTCCTGTAATGGACATATGGGACGAGGAATAAGGTTCCTTTGGTTTCGTTCAGACCCAAAATGGACTTGCAAATGGACTGTATCTCTGACATTGTATTTCACATTGCATTCGTTGATCTCTGCTAAATATATATCTGTTTGGTGGCATTGAATTTAATCTCTTGCTTAACACCCTTCTCTGAGACGTACGAGCTTAAAGGTTATACATTGGGGAAATCAATGGTACGGTATGGATTGTCAATGTGGCATGCTGAGATGCATGGATCAAAGCTTTTGTTGAAAAGCAGGGCTTTGTGGTTGATGATTAAAGCATAACTTTAAATAGTACAGCTTTGTGTATAGCGTTTATTCGCGACCCTCACACCCCGGTGTGAACCAAAAAGAGGATGAAGGACAGTAGGGAAGACATGCGTTTCTTTCTAGCTAGGAGTGATGTCATGGTATGGAGCCTAGACATTTTACTTATGTGGATGATGGATTGCGAGGTACCACGGATATGGCCGACTAAAAGGCCTTTGATTGGTCAACATACTGACCAAAGATAGGCCCTATAGGACCGAGAAACGTATTGTTCCGGAATTGCCAATCCACAAAAGTAATAGTGGACCGGCCCTGCATGATTCAAGGGACACATGTTGTGAAACCGTGGGACATATGCTAGATTGTCCCGAAGTCGGAAGAGGAAGATCTCTTACCTTGGTTCACAAATGGAAATCCAATTTCCAATACTAGACTGTACGGTTTTACTTGTAAACCTACACTGTGACACAGTGGCATGGGACGCTCGTATCGTCTAGGATTGGTACATTTATATTTGAAGTTGATTTCTTCACTTATAATAATAATAAAAGATAAATTTCGTGTATCAAGCATGTTTTGCCATTATAAGGTAAAACTCTATCCTCTGGGTTATGTTGCATTGTGTAATGGGACCTGAGTCTTATAATGGCTTCATTTTTCCTTTTAGTATTGTGAGTTTGTTTTATGGTATTCTTGGGACAAAATCCGATCTATGTTATATGGCATGGTCCCTAGATGTACACAACATTAAAATTAAGTCAATAACTGTTTTAGTTCTCACACTAGTCGCACGACTGACTCGGAGTTTATTGTCTCCCAGCTAAACATTGGGTGCCCATATTTTCCACATAGGCAGCTTATAGTTTTGATTTTCACATATATATCTTTTCACAGGATCCTGGATTATGGATGGAGCTATATTCAGAATGCTTTGTGTGACGATCCCAAAATCCGAGGGGCGGTATTAAGGATAATCATAGGGAAATAACACATTAATCATCATAGCAGAGTACAGATAATAGCAGAAACAATAAATAGAATAATTTTACATGGATATGACAGCGGAATCACAACATGCAATAACATCAGAATAGTATAGCGTGGGATATAACTTAGTAAATAAAAAGGAAAGTGATCAGTCATCATCGCCAGAGGCGGAATACATACATGCAGTGAGACATAATAAGGGTATCAGTCTACATCGCCGAAGGCGGAATACATATACATATAGTGAGAAATACGGAAAGTAAATCAGTCTGCATCGCCCGTGGCGGAATCATAATATAACTACAGTAATGGCGGAAAAAGTCAAAGTCATCTCTGTGAAGTCAGCCTCGCCATGAGCCAAAAATGCACTCTATGCAGCAGTGCAGAGCCAAAAACAACATGTCACCTGTGTACTAGGCTGCCTGTGTGAAAATAAGGGCACCCGCGTTTGCAAAGTGAAACAAACAACGAGTCAGTCATGGGGACTGGTATGAGGAATCTATTTAACAGTTAAACAACAGTAAATAGCAAATCATAGGACCACGCCACTTTCGCGGAACGGGTTTACTCCAGTGATTGCTAGTGCATTTAAAACAAAGTAAATTCTTTTAAAACAACGCAATGCTTTTTGAAAGAATGAAGCCATTATAAGACTCAGGTCCCATCATACAATGCAATGCAAGCCGGACGATAGAGTTTTACCTTATAAGGGCCAAATATGCTTGATACGTATAAAGCAAAATCAATTGATATTATTACTAGTGCATATATGTTTCAAAAGCGAATAGCATCATAAATATCAATCATAGGCGACATGAGCGTCCCATGCCACTATGTCGCCATATATAAGTTACAATCGAATCCGTTATCTCGTATTGGAAATTGGATTTCCGTCATGAGTCGAGGCAAGGGGCAAGCTCCTCTCCGCTTCGAGACACTCTAGCAAATGCCTCGGGACTACACACTCTGGGCAACCCCTGGATGCGGCTGGGCTGGTCCTCACTTACGTTAGAGGATTAATTATGCCTGAACACACGTTTCCCGGTCCTTACAGACCTATAATCGAGGCGCCTCGCATTCCAACAACCACAAAGGTGAAAAGTAGATATATATGTCAGGGCTGGTAAGTCACTGACACCACCATAGCTAGAAAGAAACGTCGTGCTCTCCCAGCGGTCCGTATCCCGTTTTTAACTCATACCGGGGTGTGAGGCTCGCGAATCTACGAAATACACAAAGCCAGGCCACGTAGACCTTGCTTTGATCATCATCCACAAGACTTTGCTTTGCAACAGAAGCCTTGATCATAGCATCTTGGCATGCCACATAGGCAGTCCACTCCATACGATTGATTTCCATCGATATATAACCTCTGAGCTCGTATGTCTCAGAGAAGGGCGTTAAGCAAAAGAAAAAATTCTCCGCCGCCAAACATATATATATTTAACAGAGATCAATCAATATAGAACAAAATCCAATGTCAGACACACAGTCCATTTACAAGTCCGTCCTGGGTCTGAACGAAACCGGAGGCGTCAAATTCCTCGCAAATCCGTACAATCAACACATACGTTCAGACAGCTACTACTTCCGTCCCCTTCCGGTGGCTACTCCGGTTAGGAACCTCAGTAGCGCCCATCCAATCGATACGAAGATCGTCGGTCTTGAACCGTCTTTGCATTTCCCAATTCGAATCTCTCGATAAATTATTTGAAATGAGGGTTAGCTCGGCCTTTTCAAATAATTCACGTCATTAGAATTTAAATCGATTCATTTTATGGTTATATTATTCGACATCCATCTTTCGGTTCTTTAGTGTTATTTTCATGTCATACACATACAACCATCAAATATCAAACAATTCAAGCCCAATTGGTTTATTTTCAATCAATGTTGCTTATGATATTTTATAACGATTTTTCGCCATTTTTATTTATTTAAAAATGGCCATATTTAATTAAACGACGTTTCAGGTCGTGCCGTGGCACTGGCGCTGTTTTTCCCTTAATTTGTTTTACACAAATCGGAAAATCTAACCGTTGGATTTCTATAAAGTCTATATCAGTGGGAAGATATTCCCAAAGCGAACCCAACGGTTCCAGTTTTGTGAGAATCCGAGTCGTTTGAAGTTACGAGTTTAAAATTCGAACTGCAGCGTCGTTATTCGATTTAATTTAATTATATTTATATTTATATATAAATATAAACGATTCTGGCGCTGTTTTTCTTCAGATTTGAATTAAACATTCTGGACAATCCAACCGTTGGATTTTTACAAGGTTGGTGCCGTTGGAAAGATATTTCCAAGGCGAACCCAGCGGTTGCGGTTTCGGGAAAATCCGATGGTCGGATTTCTCGTACTAATCGTTTCAAATTACGATTCCGAAACGCGAACTGCACGGCCTCTATTCCTTTTAATTATATTTATATATATAAAAATAGTTCATTCTA
This sequence comes from Allium sativum, assembly GCA_030737875.1. Classification (NCBI taxonomy): domain Eukaryota; kingdom Viridiplantae; phylum Streptophyta; class Magnoliopsida; order Asparagales; family Amaryllidaceae; genus Allium; species Allium sativum. The sequence goes on along the minus strand of CM060909.1, from coordinate 940,522,439 downwards.
TAATTTCAACTATAGTTCATTCTATATTTTCAACTTCGTTTTCACTTCAAATATTTAACTAACGCCTTAAGATTTCGAAAAATTTCGCGATAACCTCCTTTGTACGGGGAGGGGTTTGGAAATTTATTGGGCCATATTAGGTACCCAATAAATCCTAAAAAGCATTCACATATTTATAGTGATATATTCTGGTGTTTACGGGGGATCATGTACTCATAATCACTCCAGAGAATAAATTCCCGTCACCCCGTTTCTGTGTGGAAATAAATAGTCCATGTGCCGTATCTAATAACTAGAGCGACGTGATTATTGTCAACTCCAGACCTGTGTGGGGTTTTTATTATTCTGGCAATTTATCGTTATAATTTATATAGTCCATATCAGTCATCAGTTCAACCTGTAGTACATAGTCATCGCCATACAAGCCTCTTGCTTGTATGGTAAATCTTCCAACTCGTCACACAAGCTCCAATTGCTTATGAGGAATATGGTGAAGTATGCCTATCATCAAGAAGTATGCCATGTAGGGTAGTTCAAAATTAATTGTTACTATCCTATAGCGTTATTTATTATTTCACACAGAATAACTAGCACTCCGCATCCAATGGCATTCACAGGAGTTGATATATAAATAAAATTGCGCAGCCAACTCATCAAGGTTTACCTATTTGTCGGGCACGCAAATAATTTCTTTACTCTACAGCTAATCCACTTTTCCTGTTCAACACATGTATATATATGCAGAACAAAGCTAATAATAATATTTCTAGCAAACTATTATTTATTTCAGCACGTGTGTATTTTTAACTAAGCATATACATGATAAAAGGAATATTTTTATCATCAAAAATATTTATTCGACACATGTGTATTTTTAACTAAGCGTATACATGATAAAAGAAATATTTTTATCATCAAAAATATTTATTCGACACATGTGTATTTTTAACTAAGCGTATACATGATAAAAGAAATATTTTTATCATCAAAAATATTTATTCGACACATGTGTATTTTTAACTAAGCGTATACATGATAAAAGAAATATTTTTATCATCAAAAATATTTATTCGACACATGTGTATTTTTAACTAAGCGTATACATGATAAAAGGAATATTTTTATCATCAAAAATATTTATTCGACACATGTGTATTTTTAACACTTCATATTCACTATAAAAATATAGTTTTCATTGTCGATTCATTTTATTTTTAAAAGATGATAACATTCAACACATGAACTTCAACTCAACGAATGAATTGCAATTCAACACATGAATATTCTATATAGTTTGTATATATATAAAAATGTGATTTTTATCGCTAAAGCCATTTGTTTAAATTCAAATAATATTCAACACATGAATTTCAACTCAACGAATGAATTGCAACTCAACACATGAATATTCTATATAGCTTGTATATATATATATATTAACGAATGAAAATTATTCTAACACATAAATATTTCAGAAAATTTCGGCAGCATAACGGCAGGGTAGTTAAAACCGGGACCGTCCCTAGTACGGCTCCTCGCTCTACCTTAAAACCTCGCGGTTTTTTACAATGGGGATCATGCATCTAGTTCGCACGCAGGCGGCATGTTTTATTTTCAATTCCACAATCCTATTCTATTTTGTTTCAACCACAAGAGGGTATTTTTCAACCACAAAGGTATTTTTCAACCATAATATCAACCACAAACAATTATTTCCAACCATTTGTCGTACCATATAATATCACGTCAATCACAAGCAATAAATATCGTCCATGGTCTGTGGACGAGGGGAGTATACATATATATATATATAATATAATAATTCACTTGCATTTCATCACAATTCAAAGCATATATGTTTCATTCAACGCTTGTATAATTTATACATCGCTAATATAACTTATACAACACATGTACATGAGGTATACAATGCGTATATAATTTACACTTCGCTTATATAATTTATACAACGCGATTTCATTCACACAAATAGTTTAGATTCCTCACATTGGTTATTGCAGTGCTAAAAATCGTAGGAAGGTCAGAAAAATCCGCGGCTTCTTCTAGAATGTAGAGAGCCTCCTTGCGGTCATGGTGTCTCCTGTTTCATCAAATTTCGTTAAAGAACGAAAAAGATATTATTTTTCAAAGTTTTGCAACACTTAAAAGTGTTATTTTCATTTCAGAATTTTACATCAGAAAAGTTTTTAAAACTTCGAAACTAGGTCTCGATTTTTAAGCCAAACTGTACCTCGATGCTTCGATCAGACCACGCTGCGTCAAAGAGCTACGAACCACCTCCAGATCGGCGGTGGTGGCGATGGGTTCGGTGGCTTGTGGAGGTCGCGGCGGCGCTATGAAAGGCGCGACTTTCTGGTCGATTTCCGACGCCTACGGTCGATGAAAGGAGGCGTGGCTTGGTCGGATGTGGAGAGGAGGCGAAGGCGGTCAGAAGCTTCAACAGGTGGCGGCGGCGAAATCGCCTGAGGCGGCGGCAAAGTCGTCGAGAAGATTCGAGCCCTCTGAGTCGTCCAATAACGCTGGCGGCTAGGGTTTCGTTCTGATTTTTTTTTTTTAAAATGAAAAATTCCTATTGGCCAGAGCTTTATAAGAAGTTTTAAATAGTGTTTTTGCGAACGGACTCCTTTTTAAATCCAACGACTGTCGCCCCTAACTAAATACCCCCATTCCGGACATAATGGGATATGTTTCGTTGGCCATTTCGACTGTTACAGTCAGTTATTTTTCAAATTAAAATATAAAACATTCGATATTTATTTTAAACGTACATTTCAATTTGCCAGGGCCACAAACTAAATCGAAAAATTCCAGAAAAATAAATCTAGCTTTGTTTTGACGATACGGTCCTAACAAAACCAGTTTCGTCGAATTCTGAGCTCGTTTGAAAAACGGCCATTTTTAGGTCGACCCTCTTTAACAGAATTTGACCAATCACATTTTCTTTTGCCCCACTCACATACTAGCTTCAAAAATTATGAAATTTTAAACTTAGCATTTATTTGACATCCCGGACCCAAAAAAAGTGGTTTCGTCGAATTCCGAGGTCGTATGCAAAATCTCAATTTTCAAGGGCTATATACACTATATAGCGACCTTTCTGAAAATTCATTTGGCCATAACTTTTGATTTCCGTTATGAAATTTCGATTTTTTAGATTCGTTAGAAAGGTATTGATAAACAGATTTAAATATTTTTAGTTTCGTCAAAATCCGTTATATTTTCCACCCGGTACAGTCAGACAAAGTTTGTATACAAAATTTCAAACTGCTATACCATACCAAATTCTATATTTTATTGAAATATGCCATTTCAACTATTCAAATTTCTTGGTAATAACCTAATTTAAAAATTTTAAACTGGTTCACATTTTCCGGGTTATTACACTTTGTATCCGTATATTTCTTTCAGTTGTGGTAGTTGATGTTTTCTGCTGCACATTATATTCATGTATTATATTTTCCCTTGTTTTGTAATTTAAATTTCTTATATTTTCCACTGTATATTATTTATTTGAACTCTGATATCTTGTACTCTATTGTAAATTGTTGTAATAGCAATGAAATGTTCTCCTGTTTGTGTTCTGAAGAGTCATGTTCTCAAAGCAATCCGCCTTCTTGTTCGGTTCACGCCGGCCGGGAGGTGTAGGTCGTTTCACAAACTAAAACAACTATAAGAACCCAACCTTCTCTATACACCTGAGAGGTTGTAATGAGGAGGGGGATGGGGGGAGGTCAGAACAACAAGATTCTAGTGAACAGGAAATGTGCAACATAGATTATAATACATAGATGTATCCCTTTTGGTTCAACCCAAGATGTATGCCTACCAAGGTTAGTGATTCTAGCCCAACCTTGTAGATGTTTATGCATGACTCTACTACTCTTCCCAAAGTAGTATGCACAAAGTATAATACCGAGATAGAACATTTAAGCACATATTTTTGAAGCCTTTATACCAGAACGTGGTCGGTTATTTAATCGAGGGTGGACCCTTAATTATGATACACACACACACGTACATATATATTATTCATTTGCTCGTCCTTTATTATTTAACGCCTCATTTTTAATAATAGATAGGGTGGATTCTCCCTGATCACTTAAGACCCTAGGCAGACTTGTTGGTCACTTACTATTCCTCGATGATTTATTCAACGTTAACATAAACTAGAAGGCACTAGTTACGGGCCCTACTAGTTAAGGCTTCCGTCATTCACACATTAACCCATACCCCATGTAGGGTGAGAGATGGTACTTTATCGCTCGCTATACCATCTAGCTGACCTTATTGGATAATCTCCTTAGTCGCTTACTACTTCTTGTAAGATAGGTATCCGTATGTGACGTTTTTAGTTTCTAGGTTTGGGTAGGCCCCCCACACACGCCATTTAAGACCCTTAAACTGAAAGACCTACTCCTAGGCGGAATCCTCGACCCAAGCCACTTAAGACCCAAGGAAGCGAACTATACGCGAAGATTATTAAGTTCATGCCCCATTATCCTTAAATGCCTCCTCTTGTGAGAATGAAGTGGGATATATTACCGAGTCATTCCCGTTTAGTTTTACTTTAAGGAAATACTATACATACATGATTAATTATCGTCACGGGTTCCTATGACTAATAATGTTTCACATCATTAACCGATTAAGCCCAATTCTAACTTTTAATTATAAGTTCTATGTTAACTAGTATAAATAAAGAAAGTTATATCCTCCTTACCCTAGGATACTTATTTGATTATTTCCCTAATTGGACTTAGTATTTAAACAAAAATCAATACCCATTTATCCCTTTTTTATTTCATCCTCTGCTCATATACTTATTGCCCTTTTATAACCATAACGGTCATATTTTCCTAAATTAATGATTTACTTTAATTTACTTTTATTGCCACTGATTTCAATTAACGTCATTTACGAGCCTAACAGCCACAATTTTCCAAAGACATTAATTAACAATGGGTATTCTGATCTTGTCAGTCCCGAAGTATCTATTTGTTGCACCCCAATAGACATTACTTGTTAGACCAAAAAGTGGTTCTAACGCCCAACTAAATGATAATTCTAAGAGAAATATGAAGTAAAAAATCAACAAGAACACAAGATTTATAGTGGTCCGGCGTTAAACAAGCCTACGTCCACTCTATACTTCCTTGATTGATGAATTGATTACAAATACAACAATGAAAGCCACTCAGTCTCACTAATACAATCAATAATCACTCTAAATTCATATAATTATACTCAAGGAGTTTGGGTACAATATGAAATAAACGGAGGAATATAGTTGGTGATGATGCTTGAGTGGATAAAGAGCCAAAAAGACCCCTCCAAATTAAGTGTTGTGGTGTATTTATAGGCATGGAACATGGTCAGGTCGGGTGCCACGTTGGCCCCATCTTGTAAATGTCGGGTTCGGGTGCTCTACGATGAAGAAAGCACATCAGCAACTTGGTAAAGTGGGTGATAACTCCTCCGGATTTGTAGGAACATGGAATGTAACATCCGTTCATGAGTCATAGTCGTTGGATCGGATCGGCGGAAGGAGGCTCCGAACTAAACCGTTGCTTCACTAGATCTGATTTGATCTTATTATGTTCCCTGATCCGGCCCACTCCCTATAATTTGGTGCAAAGAATATGGCGATCGATCCGACTCTATGTCCCTTCTAATACCCGATCTGATGATTTCCTCTTCTTGACGGTCTATGTTCTTCACCCTTAAATGTATCCAACATCTAATCACTGAGCTTTGTATTGCCTGGTTACAAAGCAGGCTAACATTTTTCCCTCTCGAAGTACGTTTTATTGGAAATAAGACATGCTTCAAAGATTTGCTTACTTATTTGTTGGTGAATGAGTGGTAACCAAAGATCATATCTATCCAAAGAGTCATTACGCTTCATGAAATCATGTTTCTCGACATCTGTGATGGGTATAAATATGATGCGAGGCCAAGAATTGCTTTTATTAATTTTGACAACTAGGAGGTTCTAACTTAAGTCAAGGCCAACTTTCCACGTAAATTTCTTGGCATATATGTGTAAGTTTTGACATTCTTTTGAATTTCTCTATTCCTCTTTATTTTTAATCGGGTTCAAGTTCATCTATGTGCTTTTGGGTTAGTGTCCACATGGTGGTTCGGTTCAAGACTTTCTTGATCCTCCTTCATACTTTGTCCATCGCTACTAGGCCGCGTCTAATACTCCAACTAAAGGATCCGTTCAGCCTTTCTTGTTAGCGGAACACGAAGAGCCCTCTCGTCCTGCTATATAATCCGTTCTCCTTTTTCTTTCCCATTTCTTACCATCATCTCTCTCAGCCTATATACGAAACCCTAATTTCCCAAATCTTAAAAGACTCGTTCAAACTTTCAACCAAATTCGTAGGTAGGTGTAAAATCTTAATCTTCTTGATCTAATCACCATTTCCGCGTAATTGATACTTAAAGTTCGTGTCAATTTGTGTTATTTTTTCCAAATTTATTTCATCACTAGAGCCGAGATCATCTGAATGGCCCTCGTCGACAGTGATGTTGTTGTCCCTTTCAGGTGGCGATGTTGATGATTCATGGTTGAATCGTGAATACGTTATCGAACTTGTGACACCTCACGTCCGTTAATGTCACTCATTAAGAGAATGCATTAAGTTTCGTGAAGCATTATAGTTAACAGGAACAGAAACATTACAAGACATATATAAAATAGCAGCGGAATTAAAAACTTTTATTAATCATAAAGAACAACTTCGTGGTTCAAAACATCATAAGTCTGAAAATACATAAACTCAGTACATCATCTTAACATTTCTGTCTTGTACTTAAAACATCAGAGTACAATAGTAAGAGAAGCATAATTCCCTAAACAAAAACATATAGCTATAGTAGAAGAGATAAAAACTCGAGCAATACATCTAAGTAGCTCCAAGCAAAGCTAAGCAGAATCTTGATCAAGCTTGAAAGAAGAGGAAACAAAATGGGTCAGACATAAAGTCTAGCGAGTCCAGATACTTTTAGCATATAAATAAGTAAAAATATCGTGACAGGCATATAAAGTGGATAAGAGAGATAACATCAAAATAAGTAGGTATGACAAGGTAAACATGACAAACATGATAGAGTATACTACGCTTCTCTAATGATTTCTCTGCACTAACACTAGTGTCTTATTAACAAGATGATCCCTAACAAGTATAAGATGGTAGACTTGCGTGTACTTTTATGAGAGGATTTCACCCCATACAATCAATAGGCAGCCCAACATACCGGAGTCACCCCAAGGATATTACCAAGCTACTAAACATACCGGAGTCTAGATGTACCCTAATTACTACCCTAATCGATCGACTACCTACTCCATAGATACCCTGTGCTGGCCCTACAGTAGGGTGTATCACTCCCCAAAGTGGCAACCCTTCGTTTTCAGGTTGTGCATAACCATACCTATAGTTGTCACGGCGTCTAAACCTCCTCTGCCGTACCGATGCACGCACATGACCCCGTCGGAATGCGCCTCCCACACCGTCCCCTACGTTTAGATCTCTTACAATCAGCCCAGTAAGAGTGCCCCGACTCCGACTCAGTTCAGAGTACTCATTTGATACCTATATATCGGTTACTGACTGAAATGGGTCCCACACACAAGATGATACAAGCTTCCCCCTACGCTTGCATCCCCACTAGGTTTTCCACAGGTTATGTCATACCAGAGTAAAAGATTGCATAACTCTACATGTCAAGTTTGTGGGCCTACATCTATATCAATATTACCCACCAACCTAAGATTTACTTAACCCACCCACTGTTTCAAACAAGTTTACTTAACCCCTACTCAAGTTATATGTTAATCCCTATTGATTCAACTAGGTTAAGTATTCCATTTCATTACCATATTCAGTTATGGTTATAATGTGCTAGACCTCCCACATTAAGCCTATCACTTGTAGATGTTGGATATGCCGTTCGGTTCCGGGCAGACTTCTTCCACAAGTCGGACTTAACCTCGTGCCTTAGCACGTTTCGTGTTTATGCACTTAGACCCCTCACATTAGATTCACCACTTGTGGTCGCTAGATATGCCGGTTGGTTCCAGGCAGACTTCCACCACAAGTGTAATCTAACCTTGTGTCTAAGCAAAGTTAAGTTTCTGATTACTGTAATTCTAGGCATTTCCATTATTAACCAATTGTTCCTATATCGTTATAGGTTTTCATGCCTCTTTTCCCAAATTATGTTCATAATGAACCATAAGCTTCAAATTAAGGTCTTTAATCACAATTTGATTTATGCACCAAATTAACATTCATATATTTCATTCAAGTTATGCCAAATTTCCAATTACAAGTTTTGCCCCAATTTTAACATTTTCCCCTCGTTCCCAATTTAACGCGTTCGCATATTTCAGCGGCATTCCTAGGCTCGAAGGTAGCCTGACTATATAAAATAAAAAGGGAAAAGATAGAGGGAAGAGTATAGAAATGATCATACTAACAAGGTAGACATAAAATGGCAGAAATAGGCTTAAACATATAATGGCATAATGACAAGATAGGCATATAGGGACAAATCTGATGAACATGTGACAATAAAACTGATTCTAACATAATAGGGACACCATAAATAGGCATGGTGAGATCTAACAATGAATATCCAACTAGTAACAGATCTGATTTAACCACAAACATAATAGGAACATGCATGATGTGATCTAAACAGTGAATTAGATCTATAAACAATGGCAGATCTGACATGATAAATAGTTATAGGTTCAGATCTAGTTTCATTGCCATGTCAGAATAACTTAGATAAATAGGTTATAGCAGATCTGATATGATTCTCATAGGCATAGGCATAGATCCAAATTATAGTCATGTAAATATTTACTTCTTAATTATTTAGATCTAAAATTAATATAGACTCACAATGTTTGGATCTAGAAAAATAGAAGAAAGGATTGCTGATATTTAATCACAAATCTCTAGGCACTAGTTGATTGATGAAGAAGAAAAGGTTCGATTCAATCTGGGCAAAGACAACATCTAGTCCTCCATTATTTTTGGTGTGGAGAAACAAGAAAAACGAGGCCATATATATAGCCGTAACCCTAAACCATAATCTGCCCAGATCTGCCACAGGGGGTCGACACCCCCCTTGAAGGGTCGACACCCCAGGGCGCGAGATTTCTTGCCTCCCCAACTCTGCGATTTTGAACTGATTTTTTATGCAGATGTGTATATATAATTCTCTTGTGCGTATATAAACTTCAAACCTTAATAAATTCTTCATACGGTATCCATTTTATGCAAACCAGGTGTCTATCTTGACAAGTATTCCGAGACGAACGCATTGACGCAGTCCGTTTCACTTAATTCTGAATATTAAATTAATTATTCTTTAATTTATCATCTTTTAGTGTTGTTAAAATATAGGGTGTTATATTCTCCCTTACTCAAAGGATTTCGTCCCCGAAATCTCCAAGTTAAGAAGAATGTATATCCTAACATCCACATCCATCTACTAGTCCACCAATCACAGGCATTCATTGTCCTTAAAAAGATTTATAATGCTTATATGACCATATGAAAAGGTGTGTGTATTTGTCCCAATACTAATGCGAAGATCAGGCGGTCTACTAATTCTCGACCTCCTTAGTGCAATGTATGCCATGAGTCCAATATGTATGCAAATAATCCTATTATAACTTATAAGTTCTATATGTGTGCACAATCATCCGTCCAAATGCAACATCCTTATGATGATACATTCATTTCCATCCATAAGAAGAAGAAAAATGCACACACATCCATATGCAGTATGAGAGTGATTGAGTCGATCTAGTGCCTAATGTGTGTATATGCATCCACAAGCAACAACTAGCAAACACTTGCATCCACTTTTATCCATCAAACATAACATGTTTTCGAACACATGTATACATCCATGGGATTCCTACCTAGAGATCGAAGATTCGATTGATAGGATATACTCAAATGATAGAAACAAGCATAAATAAAAGCTTTGGAAAGGAAGTTAAGAACATACCCTCAAAAAGAAAAGGGTACGAAGCACGATTCTTGCCTTCGATTTCCCAAGTTGCATCCTCTGGGTTTTCTGCCCACTGAACCTTCATTAACTTGACTTCTCGGTTGTGTAGTTTCTTAACTTCCAATCCAAGAATACAGGTAGGAGCTTGCCTAACTGTCGCCTCCCGTTCCACCTTTACTTCTTCCAATGTACTCGGCTCGACTACTTCTGCAGTATCATGCAAGTATTCCCGCAAATGAGAAACGTGGAAGACATCATGAACACCAGACAGTCTCTCTGGTAGCTTTACCCTATAGGCCATTTGACCAATCCTTTCTGTTATGGGAAATGGTCCTTTTGTAGTTGCAAATCCGAAAAAGTAGTTGTACCAAGTGTACTTGGATCGCATGAATCGCTTGCATAAAGGTGACCAAAAACTACTAACCATCAGAGAATGCCTAGTAGACGACTATCTTCATCGTCATCATCTACTCGCTATGACTCGGAGCATGGGTCACTGGGATGGTCCTTATGTATATGTGCCCCTACCTGAGGGATTGACAGCAACTTTAGTTAAGAAGGGAGAGAGTTCGAGAGGTTAAAAACTTGTAAGCTCGAGCTAAGAACTGCAATTAGGTGATGAGAGAACAACAAGTGGTGAGGATCCAACTATGCTCCAAAAAAGCCCTTCTCCTATGCCAATTCAGGACGATGTACTAGTTAACATACTGATTAGCATAGAAATGTGTTTATTTTGTGCTCTTATATCTTATCTTTTGTAAATAAATATTACTTTGGGTATTTTTATGTGTTTTTACATATTGCCAGTTAATGTCTCCTTCATCTCAATTAAAGGCCAATTGCAAAGAAAAGCTACTTTCTCATGTCACCAAGTTTTCAATCACAAAAGAAGCTGTAGCTCACTGGTAAAGGCATGGGAATCTGGACAAAGAGACCAGAGTTCGATCCTCGTCAAGCCCTCTTTATGCTGAAGAAAGGAACATTCACACTTGCCTCTTCTGCTCTGAAGAATTTATAGATTAGAATTTGGCATATTCTTCATAGAGAAATCAAAGGGAATCTTTCATAATTTCGTGCCATAGAAAAGAAGATTTCATTAAATTATTGCCAAGGAAAAGCAAATCAATCCTCTGTTGGATCTCGCAATATGGCGTTTTGATTATGACAACTATACATGTACATATATATTATTATCGACTAATTCTATGTTGCAGGAAGATATTTTTGACGATCAGATTCAAGAACACAAAACGAAGATCACCTATATATTGTAAAAGTCTGTTAGTCCTAGATTTATATGTTAAAGTCTTCCTTGATGACACACACATGCGTTTTATATATATATATATATATATATAGTTTTTATATAAAAATAGGCAAGGAATGGTCTGATAACAGAAAACAGACGTCTGCTTTAAAAATTTCAGACGTCTATTTGCTGAAACAAAATGTTTTTAAATACAATATTCAGATGTCTGTTTGATATATTTCAGACATCTGAAATGCCCCCGAAATACATTATTTCCTTGCTGACTTGATTTTTAAAATAAACAGACATCTGAATTTTATTTTCAGACATCTGAATTCCGAAGAGTTGCACCCTTTATGAAGAGACACAACTATTTAATTCATATCTCTTCATCAAAACTCTTCACGATCAGTTGTATTTTTTTATATATTAGAAATAAAGAATTACTTTGATCAAATTTATTGATTTTGCTCTAAAATCGCTCTACAACTATTATTTTCTCAAATTCTATCAAAGTGATCAATTATTTTCATTCACATCCTTTATAATCGATCTACTATTAATCCTACCCTTTGCACATCCACTAAAATACCATTTGTGAGGGCTATAGGAGTGTTGTACTATATTGTGACTACTCAATGTTGTTTGAAACACATTCAAAAGTCAAAAACCTTTGTAATAGTGAAGACCTCTTCAGTGGTTGAGGCAAGAAATCCCATTCAGTGGTTCGGGTAATTGTGAACCTATTCCTCTGGGTGAAGTGAGGGTTTTAGTGTTAGTGAAATACCAGAAGTGAGTCTGGGACTGGATGTAGGACAGTGGTCCGAACTAGTATAAATCGACTGTGTGATTTACTGCTTTCTACTCTGCTATATAGATATTATATCCTATTCTCCACACTACACGATCCTGTACTGCTGCATATACACTTTCAATTGGTATCAGAGCTTGGTATTCTAGAGATCGTAACAACATCTTAGAATAAATGGCAATAAAGAAATCTAGTAAAGGCATTAGAAAGTGGAAGAATGACAAAGCAGAAGCAACGGAGTAAGAGAGCAAATGTTTGATGGCTAAAGTGAGATCACAATCGGTATGTGAGGATTCATTATATAAAGATATTTTATTAGACCACGAAAAATTATTAAAAGATTTTATAAGTTTGGGTAAACTTAATGCAATTATTTTAGCCAAGTCTAAAATTATGAGCTAGAAAATTTCAAATTAAAAAAAGAAAACAATTTTTTAGTCAAACAAGCCAAATGTTTTGAAAATACCTTAGAAGAGCTTGTTTTTCAAAAAGATTTCCTTCAAAAAGAAAATGAGCAACAAGAAGATAAAAACAATGTTCTTTTAAAGGAAATCGATCTCTTGAAAAATAGAAATGAATCATTAGAAGTTTCTTTAAATAATTATAATTCTTTAGTTTCGTCTCTTGAAAAAGAGAATGTATCTTTAAATGAAAAGAATTTAGAGTTATCTAAAGAATATGAGTTTTTAAAGGTTAATAGTAATACTCTGCAAAATGAAACGTCTGATTCGAATGAAAATTTTGAAAAATTACACTCTTCTTTAGTTAATTCAGGATCTCAAATTTGTCATCTCAAAAATGAGAATAGTACTTTAGAAAGGGAGAATTCTGAATTAAATAAGAAAATTGGTTTAAAAGATTGCAAGACTTCTTTTGAAAATTTCAATCGCGACTTTGGAATCAAATTTGAAAAATGTACAAACAAGTTTGCAAAATTTAATAAAGGTCAAAATGATTTAAATGATATTTTATCTTGCTCTAGACCTTTACACAATAAAAGTCGCTTAGGGTATAATAAAACTAATCATAGAACTAGTACTAGATTTGCTTTCATGTATTACAAAAATTTAACTGCTAGTACTAAAGCACGTGTAACTCAAAGATCAAATTTCTATAGAAATTCAAATGCTTCTATGATTAGAAACATTTATAATAGAAGTACAAAAGAAAATATTAATAGAAATTATCTAAGTATTTGGGTTCCTGTAAATTGGAAAAACAGAGAAAAATATATTGATGATTATTTTGATTTAGTAGTTAAAAATAAAAACTTTATTTTCAAAGGTACCATTAAACCCTTGTGGGTATGGTTACCTTCTCTCTAACCCCTGGACCCTAACAGAGAAAGTGGGTACCAAAGTATATATATAATATTTGTTGCAGGTACACCGCAACAAAAAGGAGGGTATTTCAGTATCTCTAATATCTTTGAAAACTGAGCTCAAAGCTAAATCAGGGAATTTGGGGAAATAATAGTCACATACTTAGGGGGGGATATTCATATATCACATATTCAGGGGAAGGAAATAAAGAGAAGATGGCAATATTTATTACATTCCCTCATTCTTTTTGTTAATGACAAAGGGGGAGAAATATATGATAATATATGCATATTGACAGGGGGAGTCACATATGTAGTTGTCATTATCAAAAAGGGGGAGAATGTTGGATCTTGCAATATGGCGTTTTGATTATGACAACTATACATGTACATATATATTATTATCGACTAATTCTATGTTGCAAGAAGATATTTTTTGACAATTAGATTCAAGAACACAAAACGAAGATCACTTATATATTGTAAGAGTCTGTTAGTCCTAGATTTATATGTTAAAGTCTTCCTTGATGACACACACACACGTTATATATATATATATATATATATATATTTATAAAAATAGGCAAGGAATAGTCTGATAACAGAAAACAGACGTCTGGTTTGAAAATTTCAGACGTCTGTTTGCTGAAACAAAATGTTTTTAAATACAATATTCAGACGTCTATTTGATATATTTCAGACGTCTGAAATGCCCCCGAAATACACTATTTCCTTGCTGACTTGATTTTTAAAATAAACAAGCATCTAAATTTTATTTTCAGACATCTAAATTCCGAAGAGTTGCAACCTTTATGAAGAGACACAACTATTTAATGCATATCTCTTCATCAAAACTCTTCACGATCAGTTGTCTCTTTTTATATATTATAAATAAAGAATTACTTTAATCAAATTTATTGATTTTGCTCTAAAATTGCTCTACAACTATTATTTTCTCAAATTTTATTAAAGAGATCAATTATTTTCATTCACATCCTTTATAATCGATCTACTATTAATCCTACCCTTTGCACATCCACTAAAATACCATTTGTGAGGGCTATACGAGTGTTGTACTATATTGTGACTACTCAGTGTTGTTTGGAACACATTCAGAAGTCAAAAACCTTTGTAATAGTGAAGACCTCTTCAGTGGTTGAGGCAAGAAATACCATTCAGTGGTTCGGGTAATTGTGAACCTATTCCTCAGGGTGAAGTGAGGGTTTTAATGTTAGTGAAATACCAGAAGTGAGTCTGGGACTGGACGTAGGACAGTGGTCCGAACCAGTATAAATCGACTGTGTGATTTACTGCTTTCTACTCTGCTATATAAATATTATATCCTATTCTCCATACTACACGATCCTATACTGCTGCATATACACTTTCATCCTCCATATATCACTAATCAAAAAGAGGAAACCTGCATGGAATATTTGAAGTCTATCTTCAAATCTCTTTTATTTGTAAATATTTTATTTCAAAAGATTCAGTCTTATCCCAATTATTCTCATATGAAGGAGACTACATTCCTATAAATACACCTTGTATCCATTGTAAACAGATATTCATTTCCCTTGTAACATTTTCTCCCTTAGTAAAGCTCTCTTTTCTTTTAATTCTGTAATTTTAATTTTCATGGAAATTTGTGTTGTCTAGATAATTAGATTTGCTAGAACACAATTGCTATTGCAAATTTAATATTTATTAGTGATTGACCGTCTGATTAGATTCAGCGGTAATCCTGATTTTATTTTCCTGTTAATTTGTTTCTATTCTGCAATTTTATTTCCAATAGTCTATTTTATTCTTAATTATTGAATTGATTATAAATTCAATTAGATCAAATCTATAATTCATTCAATTGCAGTTTTACTTGTTTTTATTGACAATTACAATTTTAGTTATCGGTTCAATTAGATTTGTTCTGAACTACATTGTAATTTCAATTTTATCCCATCTCCAAGATTTGTCTAACTCGCCCACGAAATTATATAAATAATTTGATTTAATTTATCTCCCTGTGTTCGACCTGCATACTACACGATCTGTGCGTTTGCAGTTATTTTAAATTTCGCGCTTTTCTATTTACTTAGAAAGCGTCGATCAAGTTTTTGTCGCCGTCGCCGCGGAGGTAACAATTAAATTTTATTATTTATTTTGTTTCTGATTCGTGTTAGTTTTTATTTTTAATTTCTTGCTTTTGTTTTCTGTTATTTTTAGAGAAAAAAATTCTTAGTTATTTGATTTGTTAATTTTCTAAATAAGAGGAAAAACTTGCATTTTTTTATACTGATTACTTTCCAATTACAACTCTCTCTCACTTCCTCTCTCTTTCTGTATTTTTTTCGATTGTTTCTTTCCTATCCTTCCTTCTGCAACAATAAAAAAGGTCATAAAAAGATTCTTGTTTTGCAAATTCTTTCCTTGTTGTACATTTCCATTGCTTTAATTTCTTTCTCTTCATATTCTCCGTATTATTCTTTCTTCTGCCTTTATTCTTCATATTTCTTCTCCATCAACCACATTTCTCCTACAACAACTTGGCTACAAGCCATTCACCCATTTACCCTCTCAGTCACAACAAAAATCCTATTTTAATCATCATCTTCATTAGAATCCTTCTGCCACCACGCACAAGACCACCCAACATATCATCTCTAACATCACACCCTCCCCAAAATTCACAGCCTACCCCAAATTGGTTCCTACCAAACCGCAATTCATTACCCTCACATACAAATCACAGTGATGCTTCTCAAAGCGCGAAACGTGGTTACACCAAATTCAGATCCATAACCCTACCCAACGCAAACAACTCCATTCCTCACACATCCCTGAACCGCAACCTCCCTAACCGATTTCATTTCGATAAGCAGATTACCCAAATTGATTTCTAAAAAGAGGCGTGACTTTTTTCCTAATTTCATAGAATTGATATTTTATTTATTTGTTCTGGGTTTCAGCGAACGCGTTCTTATGAGGTTATATTTGGGATCTAGAGTTTATGCCGAGATTTATAAGGCATTAAGAAGGAATAAAATTTATGGGGTGTCTTTGTTTTAAATTGTAGTGCCATACCATTTTTAATTAAGGCAAGCGGTGTTCCAATATTTTTCTTTTTGGCCAACATTGTTTGTTGGTGAGTTGGATTTGTTTTTGAGCACACTATACCGGTTGTTTTCCTTATCAAGTCTAAGTTGTTAGAGTTTGAATTTTTTGTTTTATTTTTTTATTTTATTTTGTGTATTTTTGTTAGGATTCTTTTTTTAGCTGAGTTTTTTTTTCTTTTTCTTAGCATAGTCCTTGTTTTAAAGTTTTTTTTGTTTCTAGTCTGTTTGTTAGTTTTTCTTTAATAGGATTTTTCACCTTTTCAGTTTTTCTTTATTTTTTTATTTTCCTTCCTCTAAAAAAAAGAAAAAGAAGAGGAGAAGATGTTCAATTGATCAAAGGCCATTGGAAGGAAACAGTTCAAGTTACTTAATGTTGTGGACAGTCTGCGGTACCCCACTGTAATATTTTCTGAACTCTACAAGTGCTCTATTTCAGTTGCTTAAAAATATAGGAATTGCTTGTAAAAATCTTATGCAGGGGAAGCGGCTTGCTTGTACAATATTTTAAATTTCTACAGTTGTTATTATCTGATTTTTGTGGTTGACTGATATTTCCATAATTGAAATCTTCACTCTTATTGTTTTCAACAATAAAAATAGACGCTGCAAAATAATATAATTGAAAAGTGGTGCTTTTTGAAGTTGATTGTCTCATATAATTGGATCGCGGATATATAGTAGTTCAATTTATTGAACTATTAGCAAAAGAGATTGCATACTACCCGTAAAACATTGGTCGTATCCCTTAGTATTTATACTATACGTGAACGACCATAAGACCCTCTTCCCCCTTCTGATTGAGTCAGTTAACTAATAGAGCACAACTTAATAGTTTATACTATTTTGAAGTGAGAATATTTTCTGTCTTGTCTTGGCTTCATTAAAATGTCTGATTCAAAAATATCCCTTAGAGAATTGTGTGATAATAACATGAGAAGACGTTCCTTGGAAGAGTATGAGTATGAAGTAAACTCATGAGGCAAAATTTTCCGAAATTTCGTGAGCCAATGCCAACAATTTTCAAAATTTTCCAACTGACCCACATTTTCAAAATCATAGAAATGATCGAAATTACGATTTCAATTCAAATTTCAATAATTTCGATTATGGGCCACATCCATATCAAAATAGCTTTGAATCCCAATATAGCTTTGATCCACATAAATATGGGGTTATAAACAAAAAATTTCAAAATTATAGCCCATATCAACATCTTGAAAGTAACCAAAATCACTCAAATTTTAACAGTTTTGGTTACGAACATAACTTTTATGATCAATTGTATTTTTCTGAAAATTCAAACAACCACACATTGGAAATAATATTAATCGTGAAACTGATGTGGACTATAATTTTGAGAATCAAGAAATCCAAAATGAAAGCTCTCAAATCAATGATTTTGAAAAATGTCATCTTAACATTCTTAGAGAGAGGGTAGAAAAGCTAGATTGACAGCTTGATAAAAAAGATAGACAACTTGATGAACTTCTTTGTTTAATGACATCTTTTAACGAACAACTCAAACAACAAAATCAAATTCAAACATGCGATGAATCGGAAAATAGTCCATTCTTTACTGATAGTGAAAATTTTCAAACAACAACTTTGGAAATTGAAACTAACGATCTAAATGAAGTTGTTCACAATTCAGTAAATGATTTGGACTTTAACTCTTTTCAGGAAAAATATTTAAGCTCAGATTTTGATCTTTCTCTTTCAGGTTGCGAGAAGCTTGAAATCTTAGAAATTGAACAAAATAGAAATGATGAATTTTTTGAAAACTCTAAAGTGGAGAAGGATTTTAATGAACCTGAATTTTTTGGATTGTATAAAGATGAGCTGCCAAATGAGGATGAAATAGAATCAAGCCACCAATCCAAGTTTGAAAATTTTGATTTTGAGGTTTTAAACGAACTTGAAATTGTCAGTGTCGAAAATATGTTGTCCAGTAATGAAATTGAGAAATGTGATCACATAGTCTTGAACAACACTCAGAATTCAAATTTCACTGAATTTGTATACAATCACAAACTTTTGAATAATTACACTGATAAATTTGTTGAACACATGAATTATTTTTGGAATGTTAGCTTGGTTGAAAAACTTCATGTTAGGATGACACTGGACATTTATCTACTGGACTATAAATCTTGGTATAAAGATAAGATCTCAAAAACCTTTGCTTATTAGAAAACATGCTTAGACATAGTGGGAATGGGATTCATTGGACTAGAACCAAGTGTGGGGGAAAAAGTTGGTGGCATTCTTTGTATCGCATGCATCGTGAACACATATATCATTGTACATATGATCCATTCTTACATATAGTTAGACTGCATTTCATTCTACAAATAATTTTGCATCTCATCCATCTTTGGGTGCTATCTTTCACATTTAGAAAACGTGTTTACAGTGTGGACACTGTTTAGATCAGGTGTGGGGGGAGGAGTCTGCACTGTATCTTTTATTTTATTTTCTTCTTCTTTTTCCTTTTCATTTTCATGCATTTAGATAGGACCATCATACATTTTAGATCGTAGTAACATACCATTTTTTTTTTGAAAATACGACTCATTTTAGATTGATACAACAAAATAAGTTAACAATTGTTAGTCAATTGATAGTATTTTTTTTCTCAACTAAGATCGAATAAGAAGTATAATGAAAAGTTGAATTTTAAGAGATAATAGTGTAACTGTTACATAGGAGATTCTTAGGTGATGACCATGGAGTCTATTCTAAATTGTAGTCTTTGTTTAATGAGTGGATGACTTAAAATACTTTTATTGGCTTTTTGAATCTTTAAAACTAAGTTGTGTTAAGCTGAATTCGCGTAACTCTCTCTTGTTCTTATATTTTCAATAATAATGATAGTAATCCAAAGTATCCAACATTGCTTGTAAATCTAGCGTTGGTGTGCAAACCCACCAAGCTCTATCTGACACGTTGTTGACAAAGTCAGCGTTGGTATATCTTGGTCTCATTTTATGAGTTGGACACCTAAGGATTACCGACATGTTGTCGACAAAGTCATCATCGGTCTGCACAATCCGCCAAGCTCTATTCCAACTCTCCGTCAGTCTGCAAGGCAGTGTATGGGTGGTATACCTTGGTTTTTTAAGTTAGGTGTATGTAATTAATCGTAAATTTCAATTTTTATAGAGATAGGGAATAATCGATGATGCCCAAACACTTCTTGACCTTATTGGTTTGATTAGCCATACACGAGGAAATAATAATATCACTTTACAAATTGTGATAAGCAAACTAAGAATTTACTTCATGGCTGCACTATGGTATCAACTAAACCAACTGGCCAAACTAGAGTTTAACATTGAAAACTAGATTTATGTTGAAAATTTGTGACAAGTGAGGTATCTAAAATAAAATCAACTGATTAGAAATTGTTAACTTAATTTGTTGTACCAATTTCCTGAAACAAATCATATTTTCATTTTTTTTCATTTGCATATGTGCATTGCATTCATGTAGCTGCATTAGAACCACGACATACTGCATCTGGATTTTTTGGGTAGTATCCGCTGAAAACCCTCACGAGACACCACTCATCCTACTAGGAACACCTAGGGGTTTAACGGCTTGTTGCATACGCTCAATGCAATCATGCTTCCTATGAAAGTGTGACCTATCTAGTTTAGTTTTTCATTTTTTTACTCGAGGACGAGTAAAAGATAAGTGTGGGGGTATTTGATTAGCACAGAAATGTGTTTATTTTATGCTCTTATATCTTATCTTTTGTAAATAAATAAATATTACTTTGAGTATTTTTATGTGTTTTTACAGATTGCCAGTTAATGTCTTTTTCATCTCAATTAAAGGCCAATTGCAAAGAAAAGTTACTTTCTTATGTCAACAAGTTTTCAATCATAAAAGAAGCTGTAGCTCAATGGTAAAGGCATGAGAATCTAGACAAAGAGACCAGAGTTTGATCCTCGTCAAGCCCTCTTTTTGCCGAAGAAAGGAACATTCACACTTGCCTCCTTTGCTCTGAAGAATTTATAGATTAGAATTGGGCATATTCTTCATAGAGAAATCAAAGGGAATCTTTCATAATTACGTGCCATAGAAAAGAAGATTTCATTAAATTATTGCCAAGGAAAAGCAAATCAATCCACCATATATCACTAATAAAAAAGAGGAAACCTGCATGGACTATCTGAAGTCTATCTTCAAATCTCTTTTATTTGTAAATATTTTACTTCAAGAGATTCAGTCTTATCCCAATTATTCTCATATGAAGGAGACTACATTCCTATAAATACACCTTGTATTCATTGTAAACAGATATTCATTTTTCCTGTAACATTTTCTCCATTAATAAAGCTCTCTTTTCTTTTAATTCCGTAAATTTTATTTTCATGGCAATTTGTGTTGTCTAGATAATTAGATTTGCTAGAACACAATTGCTATTGCAATTTTAATATTTATTAGTGATTGACCGTCTGATTAAATTTAGCGGCAATACTAATTTTATTTTCCTGTTAATTTATTTCTATTCTACAATTTTATTTCCAGCAATCTGTTTTATTCTTAATCATTGAATTGATTATAGATTCGATTAGATTCAAATCTATAATTCATTCAATTGCAATTTTACTTATTTTTATTGACAATTACAATTTTAGTTATCGGTTCAATTCGATTTGTTCTAAACTACATTGTAATTTCAATTTTATCCCATCTCCAAGATTTGTCTAACTCGCCCATGAAATTATATAAATAATTTGATTTAATTTACCTCCCTGTGTTCGACCTGCATACTACACGATTTGTGCGCTTGCAGTTATTTTAAATTATGTGCTTTTCTATTTACTTAGAAAACGTCGATCGCATACCCATCGGAGATAGCAACGGTATGTTAGTCCTGAGGACACTGCTACTTTCGAAGAACGAACTTCTCCTAAGACGCCACTGTTAGCTAAGTCTCAAGTCGATGACTCTCTTATGGACGAGCCCATATATCAAGATTTGGGGAGGCTTCCCCTACGCGGTGACATTTACACTTCGCAAGATATTGGAATAGATTCTTTCTTTCCCACTTCCGAGGAGGATGTTACTCCCGTGAAAGTCGGGGAGACTACACAAACAGGCCTAGCTCCAGGCTCTAATCCGTTCGGGGGATCACTTAGGACATACACACTACATTTGCTCATCACTCATATACTATATTAATTCTAATTTTTAATGTTTACTTGTGTCGTTTTGCAGGAAAAATAACGCAATACCGCTACCCTCTTAGAGATGTTCACTCAAGTATGCTCAGATTCAAATATAATATGGAGCATGATCGGGATGATGGTCACGGGGGAGATAGCAAGAGGCATCATGATTTCATCTGTCCTTATTCTTCACGTTCCGGTTCTCCTTGTCGGTCAGACACTGACAAGCATAGGAGCCATTAGGACCATCGTGAAGGAGACAAATCACTTCCTAAGATTCCAACTCCTCCAAAGGAAAAACACCATCATGAAAGACCACCTCTAAAGCATTCCGATCCATAGGAAAAAACCAAAGCTTTTGGAAAAGGGTAAGAGAAAGGAAAAATGACCCTTGTAACTATTGAACGACACAAAGTTGAACTAGTAATAACAAAGCCTATGACACTTGACTCCGAGAATAAAGCAAAACTGAAAAATTCTGAAGAAGTAAGTTCCAAATCATCACTTCAAGAATATGATTTTCGTTCCTGCTCTCGAGCCAGTGCCTTCGAAGTAGGCGGACGAAGTCAAGGCTAAAATAGACTTGGTGGATAAGCAGTATAAGGAAATGTACAAGTATTCACGGAATCTTTCTAAGATAATCCGAGATTTATTAACCGATGTCGTTCACATGAAAGAAATGGCTGAGTATGATGATAACATCTTGAAGGACACCGAGAGAGAGGTTGAGGATGCACAGGCTAGGCTTGCCCTTGCACAGCGCAATGTTGACAGCTACAAGAAACAACATAAAGAACTAAAACAGCGCTACCATACCGAACTTGAGTTTCATAGCCAGGAACACACAAATTTGAAGAAGCAAGTCGATGATGCTAAGTCTAAGAGCACCGAAACAAAGTCTACTTGCACCCATCTTGAACAGGAGAAAGCGGAATTATTAAAGAAGAATGATAATCTGGAAGCCAAGCTGGCGGAAATTGAGTCACGAGCAGTTCTAGCTGAGAGGAATGCAAACATTACTTTTAAGTCTGCTGAAGATGCTAATGTACAACTTGTTGAAGCCCATAAAAAATTGGATGATTATAGTGAGCTCATGGTTGAGTTCTTTGCTCATGTGATATGCTATCGGAACATTTCCTGGATCAAAGATTACCTGACAACTCTTCTTTATGTGTGGGATCAGATTGTTGATTGGGAGAAAAAGTAGCTTAAGGTGGATACCATCGATGAGGAAAAACTTATGGAGAAATATCTGATGGTTGAGGAGTCAGAACGCTTAGCTTTAGGGCATAAACTAATTTCTACTGCTGTGGAGGAGGAGATACACCAGATCAAAGGAAAAATACTATTGAAGTTGGTTCTTCTTCTGCTGCCTCTGGGGGTACTGAAGCAGAGGGGTATGATTCCAAGAATCCAAGACTCCCTAAGGCAGCTCTCCTGACTCCAATTGCTGAAACAACTTCAGAACTGCCGCTCATGTTGAAAAGTTATCTGAAGACATCTCCACCTTTTCGCCTCAATTTTTTAAAGCTATCTTAACTTTCCGTTATATTGTTGGGAAAACGATTGAAGAACCCGAGCTATCCCCTGAGCTAATAACTGTTGCTTCTCGTTCTTTAGGTGCAAAGCCTGCTGAGAAGACCGAGGAGAAACAAGAAGAAGCTACTGAGAAAGCTATTGTGTCGTCCAATACCGAGACTCCCAAAGATGGGGATATGATAGAGGCTTTGAAGGATGACAATGACAATGATGGAAATAAGGGAGATGATAATGTAGTCATAACTGGAGGCTCAGGAGAGACTGGCAATATGACAATGGCTGAAATAAAGGTGAAGACTGATGAGCTTCTTATGTCTCTCAGACGTCGATACTCATTCCTAAAGTGCCCATAAGTCTCATGGAACAAACAGAACTTCCCAATTTCACGTTCTTTTTCAGTTGAATCCCTGGGTGGAGGTTTCTTACTGGATAACGTTATAGGTATCCAAATAGATATTCTCTAAAGTGTCGCTCAGCGGCGTATAATTTTCAAAAGTATGAAATCGAGGACTTTCTCTAGAATCATTCCTCCGATTCATATTTCTTTTATCATCATTCCCGCTTTGGCGGTCGTTCCCTCCATTCCTGTTACCAACATTCACTTCGACCTTTCCCGCATTGTCTCTGGACTGCTTGATAGAAACATTGCTCTGAATGTCTTCCTTGCGAGCTCCGTCAGACTTCTACTTTCGATTGGCGTATATTCCCTCCTGTCGCAAACGAATATTCGCTTTTTCATAGAACAACTCCCTGGTCAGCGGTGATTTCCCGGCCAAATATTCCCTGAACTCGATGCCTTTATCGACTCCATCTATTAGTGCCATCAGGATGGTTTGCTCATGCAGATCACTTACCTCTGTAACTGCCAAATTGAATTGATCCAAATACGATTTTAGGGTTTCCCCTGGAGCTTGTTTGATTGCAGACAACTCAAGGACACTTTTAGATTTCCGGGCGTGGAGTCGGAACTGGTTCATAAAACTCTCACTTAATTCTTGAAAACTAGAAATTGACCGAGGGGAAGGTCGGGTAAACCACATCAATGCGACATCTAGGATATCGCCAGTAAATGGGGTATGGCTAAGCTCAATGCCCCAATCTTCGTTGGTGTAACCACTACTGTCAGCCATAATATGGCGTACCATTTCTTCCACCTTAGCATTGGTTAGCGTTAGCTCGAGGTCTGCACTTTTGGTTCTCCTAATATATTGAGTCCTTATATCAGGTGATGTTCTTCAATCTCTGGCAGCTGTCGAATTTCCTTGCCTTCTACGGTCACAGTAACAACCCAAGAATTTTCGACCCGAAAATCGATGTAAAATTACCATGTCGACTTTTCAAGTATCGAAAACACTGGATTATTATGAGAAAGAAAATAAAGGGCGAGAATAGAAAGAGAAATATTAGAATAGAAGAAAGAAGAAGAATCACACATCAGAATCTCACAGCGGAACGAATAAAATATAATATCAGATCTCTTTATACAAAAGAACTGTATATACATACCAATTATCAGAGTACAACAAATATCAGTCACAACGGAAAAATATCTGTATATAACTAGCGGTGAGGCCACCTGCTTCTAGCTCCTGAAACTCCAAGCGAACCCTAACCTAGAACATACTCGGTCTGACCCGAACACATTTGAAGCAAAGCAAAATACACCGGGTCAGTCTGGAATACTATCAGTGATAAATTCACAGAACACACACTTGTTTGACTTTGGAAAATTCTTTCAGAAATCAAAGGATAATAGTAAGACCAGCCCACACATAAACACGGACGGTTTTTACCTTACTATAACCCAAAACGTTTTTGAAATCATAATTTATTCTGATATTATCATAGTGTCTAAATACAAATATTTTAGAATCTAGCGGAACGCTTGCTTCTCACGCTCCACATATATAGTATACAAACCAAAACCACGGGCACTTATTGGATATTGGATTCCAACCTTGACAAGGTATGGGACCACCTTCTGAACGTGTATCTATAGAGGCGAATACACTGGGTTCAACAAGAACGTCTTGCAACCTGGCCCTCACATGACCGACCACTCATTTCGCTTGAGTGTATCGAATGTATATCACCGACGATTAGGATCAGTAATCGCCTCCCGAAAAGGGACAACATCGAGATATAGATTAAAGAAGCAAATGGAATTTCTCTAGATAGGTGATCATATACCCTAATGGGAGCGACCCACATAGCTATGCTGCCTGCCCGATTTTGTCATTTCCCGGTTGATGAGGCTTGCGGCCAGAACTTAACTTTAAAACATCTGGTCATCATTCACTTTGAATGCCACATCATCAGATCCGCCAGATCACACTTGCTTGACGTCCATAAAAATACTCTAGTTTATTTGGCTAGAGAATAACCATTTCTCCACCATCAAATATGGTACATTTGGAGAAATCAACGCATGTAATTCCTTTGGAAATACTCTGTCAAACATCCGTCCACACAAGTCATCCAGGAACAGGATGAACCGAAGGCACTCTCCTACTGCATCTCATATAGGAATCACCCCATGGATCAGTAGCGAGTAGTCCTTGCAAATCCGTAGATTTCAACCACGACAGAATCACAAATCAAAATAACTCTGGTTGCAAGCCAGAGAAATTCGACAAGTAGTCCTTCCGCTTATGAAGATCCACGGTCTTCACTTGCTTCGTCTTAAATCGACATCTTCACGTATTTGCTGGTCGGAATGGTTTTCGAATATAAATTCGATCCCGGTCTTCCCGTACCAATAATCGTATTGGTCAGGTTTGATAGTCGGTGATTTAACTATCAAATAACAATAGTGCGAATACATGAGCTTTTGCTAATTCAGTACTTGACATAAATTGACCTCTTTAACTCAACTGGACTAACTTGACTTGATTACTCCTACTGATTAACTAATATTCAACTTGATTACTCCTATCGATTAACTAATATTCGACTTAACTCCATTCGCTTGACTCTAGATCGCAGCAATCACAATGGTTACATCTGATTCCCTCAGGAAACATCCGACCGCCATAGGCTATCTGGAGCCCTACGAATTATGCTAGCAGTCGTACGCAGTGGCAACTCTTCCTGAATAACTATGTTTGGCTAACTCTACCTCAAATACTATATTTGATCAACTCTAATTGAATAACAAATATTCAATATAATTTGAAATCAATATTCTTATTTCTTTTGAAACTAATATTTCTATATTATTTATTTCCCAAAACCTCGTATAGGGTAAACCTAATCTCAACACTTTCCACTTATTCCAAACTAATACCGTTCCTCGATAATAGTGAAGCTAACCAAGTTGGGGTATTTTAGTTACCTCTCAGACCTTGATCGACCCGTTCTTCCCTTAGAATAATATTAGTTTAACCACTAACATTAAAATCTCATTTGCCCTTTTTGGTTTCAAATCTGGTTTTAAAACCGTCCCTTATATTTGAATCCTCGTTTAATCATCTCTTTACTTAACTTGTTTGACTAAGTAAATATCCATAAAACACCACCTTTATTTACTGATTCCATTTACCATCCTCATCTGAAACTTGGATTATAAACCTCTTTATAAACTTTTACCACTCCCTCGGTCGAACCATAATGCCACTTAAGTCATTTCTTAATTGGATTCCTATTTAAAAGTCATTTCTCTAATTAACTATATAAGAACAGTTAACTTTGCTATTTATCAAAAATATGATAATTATCACTTTTAAAAGCTGATTAAACAATACTTTACTTATTTAACCCTAACCAATTTAATAATTATTTTGAGGTTTAGTTAATCGAAGATTAACTACAAATTTACACTAAACAATTCAAGAATTTCCTTAATTATGGTTAATCAAAGATCAACTAATAATTTACATTATTCGTTAAATTTTATGAATATACAGTTAAATCAAATGAATTCTATTCTTGATTTCAACCAAACACGGTTGATTTTGCCAACCATACATATTAGTTAACTATTAACTGAATTTCCTGGTCATTTCCCTTTTTAAATCAATTAACTAACTTAATTAATTTAACTTCACTATTTAATTGTTAAAAACAATTATCTAATTTTACCAACCCATAGTTAAATACTTCGATTCTTCTGCTTTTAACTTGCATAAACCCTTTAAATAATTTCTCTTACAAACTCGATTTAATAAATTTATTTATAAATTTCCAATTTAAATCCTTGTATAAAATAACTAAAACTTTAATCCAGTTATAAAATAATTTATTACTTTAAAACAACGTCAATCCACCTGACGGTAGACCGATGTTTAAAACTATATATCTTTGGCCATTCTGCCAATCACTCAGTCAACACTGTCGGTTGATTTTAACCACCACAACGATGAATATATATATTCAACCATCAACATTTGAACAAGTTTTGGTGTCAGACAGGGTGAACAATTCATACCCAATAAACAAAAATACAGTTTATTTGAGGAATCCAGTCGGATCCCTCCAACATGTCCTTCTCTGCATCACAGATATCAGTTTGATAAAATATACGAATAAATTAATTGATGAAATATAAATAACCGCAACCAATCAACAACAAACAACTAATTTGTGTCCATCGCATCCAATCAACCAATTTGTAGTGTAAATTGTGATTTATATTTTTCTATGAATCTACCACATCATAGGATTCCAGAAGGTGTGAGAATTAACTCACCAGATCATTTCTGTTGACGGTGGACGCGTTTGTTGCATTTAATCTGGAACGGACATTCAAAATTAGCTGAATTTTCAACTGCGTCAGATTGGAGCCTAGTTAGTGCCATCGTCTAGGTCTCGTCCTTATGATCCCAACGGATCCAGTTTCACTGAAATCCGTTAACAAACGAATGATATACACTAATTTAAAGTTTAAACACAATAACAATTTATAAACTAATTTAATTATTAATTATAAAAACTAATCCTACCTTAATTAAATAACAAACTGTTATTGGCCCATGATTACTCCACGTTAGCATCAGCTAAAGAGGAAACGCGTTTTCTTTAGGTTCCCAATCTCGTGCCCGACTTCTTCCCCTTTCTTTGATACACCCCTTCGTCAAACCCAACTCCACCCCAATCTTCACCTCGTCGGCCATGCTATAGATGACCGGGGACCCACCTGAGACCTTCGTCAGAACCGCCAGTGAGGGCAGCCGCCACGCCCCCACGCTGGACCCCCCACCTCGCCGTCATCACGCCGGAAAAGCCACCTCCCCCAATTTCGTTTATGGCCAAAACCCCGCCACCACAGGTGATTTCAGACCACCGTACCACCTCCAATCGACGCGCCTCCCTCCTGACTACCCTTTCCCCTCAGACCACAATGTCAACAGTCCCTCCAACTCCGCCAATTTGGCCAAATCCGTTCGTTACTTCAAAAAATGCACCCAAAAACATCACCTTAAGTCATCTCTTGATTTCTCCGACCGCCATCAATTGTAGAACCTGAGACCACAACCATTTGAAAGCCTTATCTCTTCTCTACAAAACCCCCAAGTCCCGTCCCTCCAAATCAACCCTATCTCTTCAATTTCTGAAAAGAACAAAACTGATTTTCGTCGGTTAGAAGATGATTCTAGCCACCACAATCAACAAAACTCACCCAACTTTTTACAGTAGTTAGACAACACCCCGATCTACCACTTTCGCTTTGGAACCCCCCACAAATTCATCACGGATTGGAAAATATAAATTGATTTGTGTTTGAGGACTTATTTGCAAAATTGATGAAAGGAGATGAAGTCTTGGCTGGAATTTCTGATGTAGGGAGTATATATAGAGTAGAAAAAATATATTTTAAGTTGATGTGACGAGCGACGTTTACTAACGATATTTTATTTCGTGTCTATCGCGTTTTCGAACGTCGTTTATTCGCTCCTGCGCTCACATACAAACCCCGTTCGAGATACGAATGGACGCATAGTATAATTTGACGATACGGTCCTAACGAAACTTGTTTCGTCGAATTCCGAGTTCATTTGCTCGAATGGCGCTCGTTTACGTTCAAATGGTCGATTTTTATTTGTATTTTATTTTGCCACGCTCACAAATTAACCCCGATTGTCACGCCACTTGAAACTAGCAATAATTTACTGTTGCGGTCCCAATAAAATTTGTTTCGTCGAAAACTGAGGTCGTTTGAGAAAAGTCCTTTTATAACTGGCCAATTCAAATAAAATAATCCAATTTTAAAATACCTCAATATAACAATATTAAAATATTGAAATCGGCCATACACGACCAGAATATCATATATTACCCAGATAAAATATCCCGGGTTGAGTTTGAAGCCAAATCGATATTAAAAAACCTCTTTATTTAATATAAATAACGATAAAAATTATAAAGTAATTCCACAGCGACTTTTTCAAAATTTGATTTGGACATAAAATAAAATCTACAACACGAAAACTCGATTTTTCTCTGCCATTGGAAAGATATTGTCAAACCGGTCCCGACGTTTCTTGTTTCGAGGAAATCCGACTTATTTTGAACCCGATACGACCAATTGAAGTTCAAAACGCCAAATCGCGAACCGCCGCGGCGCTGCAGCTCGTTGTTTAACTAAAATATAAACCATATCGCTCGACCGTCATTAAATAAACGAAATCGTCATTGTAAATTTAATATAACCAATCTTTGACCAATTTAAACTGCCCGATCACAATATATGGCAAATTCTATTTTTTCCCAAATATTCTGGAAATTAAAATATTATTTTATTATTTATTTAAATAATATATTCCAAATAAAATCGTTAAATTCGATCATTTAAATTCAAACCAATATTTTAAATAATTAAAATAATCCAAATAAATAGGCAGAAAATACGGGTCGTTACATTCCTTCTCCCTTAAAATAATTTCGTCCTCGAAATTGCTAAGGTAGAAAGAATGTTAAATCCCTTTATCTTTACAAAAATATTTAATTTAAAACTCGATTTTATTTCTCAAAACAAATCTAATTGGTCGTAAAACCAAGATAATTCAAATAACAAAATTTTCCAAAAATTTTCTAATGCCTTAAATTTTAGAAATTTTTTGGCAGAGTCTCCCCTGTACGAAGGACATCTGCAATATCGCAGGTTCAAGAAATATATATACCTCGACCAACACGGTCGGAAAAATTAAAATAAAATCCCAAAATCCAAACAAAACCAAATTTCATATTTGCGTAGGCGTACCTTTTGGCGAGCGTTATTATGCGATATACGATAATTTATACTTGAGCTTGCTTAGTCGTACTGCAACTCTATTCTCAATCTGGATTCAATTAACTCTAGATTTTCTCTTGGATGGATTTTAAAGCTGAATTGGCACTTCTACACCTATTTCTCAACTCAAACGAATTCATCAATCATCAAAGCAATATTAGTTATGTTCAAAATATCTATAATCACACACAATTATACACACGATTCAATCCATACGATGTTATAATCATTTATAATCACCTTTTTTAATCATTCATTCAAATTTAATTATCTGGATTGATTTATCCAACTTATTCATTTTAATTTGGTTTTAACCAAGTCGATTCATTTCCAAGTTTATGTCCATGAGATCGAGCATACCATCCAAACATATCACACAATCAGCATTAACAAATCCAAATAATTTGCCCATATTATAATAATTTGAAAAATCATTACTTTTATTCTTTTATAAAATAAATTGGGCAAAACAAATTTCAAAAATAAATTTTTATATCAAATCACAAATACGCGCTCTTGTTTATATACACAAACTCAATCTAGGGTATTACTAACCCCATCTATATTGAGTCACACCACAGAGCCAAGGTTATCTCTAAACCAATAGCTCTGATACCACTGTAATGGCCTGGAAATTTCGGTACGCTTTTCAACCATCCCTCAACATCCAAGGCAGAGGGCTAACCTCCCCCCGTGGCTTAAACTTGTACCTCAGGACTGCTTTTACGGCCAGCATCGCGACTCGACCAATCCACATTGTCGGGAAATGTAGGGGTAAGAGTCTCCCGTTCGCACCTAACGCGAAGCGAGAACCCCCATCATCCATACCAATTAATCAACCAGCTCTAATACCACTGTAACGACCCAAGAATTTTCGACCCCATAAATAGATATAAAATTACCATGTCGACTTTTCAAGTATCGAAAACACTGGATTGTTATGAGAAAGAAAATAGAGGGTGAGAATAGAAAGAAAGAAATATTAGAATAGAAGAAAGATGAAGAACCACACATCAGAATCTCACAATGGAACGAATAAAATATAATATCAGATCTCTTTATACAAAAGAACTGTATATACATACCAATCATCAGAGTACAACAAATATCAGTCACAGCGGAAAAATATATGTATATAACTAGCGGTGAGGCCACCTGCTTCTAGCTCCTGAAACTCCAAAAGAACCCTAACCTAGAACATACTCGGTCTGACCCGAGCACATTTGAAGCAAAGCAAAATAAACCGGGTCAGTCTGGAATACTATCAGTGATAAATTCACAGAACACACACTTGTTTAACTTTGGAAAATTCTTTCTGAAATCAAAGGATAATATTAAGACCAGCCCACATATAAACACGGACGGTTTTTACCTTACTATAACCCAAACATTTTTGAAATCATAACTTATTCTGATATTATCATAGTGTCTAAATACAAGTAATTTAGAATCTAGCGGAACGCTTGCATCTCACGCTCCACATATATAGTATACAAACCAAAACTGCGGGCACTTATTGGATACTGGATTCCAACCTTGACAAGGTATGGGACCACCTTCCGAACGTGTATCTCTAGAGGCGAATACACTGGGTTCAACAAGAACGTCTTACAACCCGGCCTCACATGACCGACCACTCATTTCGCTTGAGTGTATCGAATGTATATCACCGACGGTTGGGATCAGCAACCGCCTCCCGAAAAGGGACAACACCGAGATATAGATTAAAGAAACAAATGGAATTTCTCTAGACAGGTGATCATACACCCTAAGGGAGCGACCCACATAGCCATGCTACCTGCCCGATTTTTGTCATTTCCCGGTTGAAGAGGCTTGAGGCCAAAACTTAACTTTAAAATATCTGGTCATCATTCACTTTGAATGCCACATCGTCAGATCCGCCAGATCACACTTGTTTGACATCCACAAAAATACTCTAGTTTACTTGGCTAGAGAATAATCATTTCTCCGCCATCAACTATGGTACATTTGGAGAAATCAACGCATGTAATTACTTCGGAAATACTCTGTCAAACATCCGTCCGTACAAGTCATCCAGGAACAGGACGAACCGAAGGTACTCTCCTACTGCATCTCATATAGGAATCACCCCATGGATCAGTAGCGAGTAGTCCTTGCAAATCCGTAGATTTCAACCACGACAGAATCACAAATCAAAATAACTCTTAGACAAGTAGTCCTTCCGCTTATAAAGATCCATGGTCTTTACTTGCTCCGTCTTAAATCGACGTCTTCACGTATTTGCTGGTAGGAATGGTTTTCGAATATAAATTCGATCCCGGTCTTCCCGTACCAACAATCGTATTGGTCAGGTTTGATAGTCGGTGATTTAACTATCAAATAACAATAGTGTGAATACATTAGCTTTTGCTAATTCAGTACTTGACATAACTTGACCTCTTTAACTCAACTGGACTAACTTGACTTGATTACTCCTATTGATTAACTAATACTCGACTTGATTACTCCTATCGATTAACTAATATTCGACTTAACTCCATTCGCTTGACTCTAGATCGCAGCAATCACCATGCTTACGCCTAATTTCCTCAGGAAACATCCGACCGTCATAGGCTATCTGCAGCCCTGCGAATTACGCTAGCAGTCGTACGCTATGGCAACTCTTCCTAAATAACTATGTATGGCTAACTCTACCTCAAATACTATATTTGATCAGCTCTAATTGAATAACAAATATTCAATATAATTTGAAATCAATGTTCTGGTTTCTTTTGAAACTAATATTGCAATATTATTTATTTCCCAAAACCTTGCATTAGAGTTTGATGTTCCTCGTATAGGGTAAACCTAATCTCAACACTTTCCACTTATCCCAAACTAATACCATTCCTCGATAATAGTGAAGCTAACCAAGTTGGGGTATTACATTTACCTCTCAGACCTTGATCGACCCGTTCTTCCCTTAGAATAATATTAGTTTAACCACTAACATTAAAATCTCATTTCCCCTTTTTGGTTTCAAATCTGGTTTTAAAACCATCCCTTATATTTGAAATCCTCGTTTAATCATCTCTTTACTTAACTTGTTTGATTAAGTAAATATCCATAAAACACCTCCTTTATTTACTGATTCCATTTACCATCCTCATCTGAAACTTGGATTATAAACCTCTTTATAAACTTTTACCACTCCCTTGGTCGAACCATAATGCCACTTAAGTCATTTCTTAATTGGATTCCTATTTAAAAGTCACTTCTCTAATTAACTATATAAGAACAATTAACTTGGCTATTTATCAAAAATATGATAATTATCACTTTTAAAAGCTGATTAAACAATACTTTACTTATTTAACCCTAACCAATTTAATAATTATTTTGAGGTTTAGTTAATCGAAGATTAACTACAAATTTACACTAAACAATTCAAGAATTTCCTTAATTATGGTTAATCAAAGATCAACTAATAATTTACACTATTCGTTAAATTTTACGAATATACAGCTAAATCAAATAAATTACATTCTTGATTTCAACCAAACATGGTTGATTTTGCCAACCATACATATTAGTTAACTATTAACTGAATTTCCTGTTCATTTCCCTTTTTAAATTAATTAACTAACTTAAATAATTTAACTTCACTATTTAATTGTTAAAAACAATTATCTAATTTTACTAACCCGTAGTTAAATACTTCGGTTCTTCTGCTTTTAACTTGCATAAACCCTTTAAATAATTTCTCTTATAAACTCGATTCAATACATTTATGTGTAAATTTCCAATTTAAATCCTTGTATAAAATAACTAAAACTTTAATCCAGTTATAAAATAATTAATGACTTTAAAACAACGTCAATCCACCTGACGGTAGACCGATGTTTAAAACCATATATCTTTAGCCATTCTGCCAATTACTCAGTGAACACTGTCGGTTGATTTTAACCACCACAACGATGAATATATATATTCAACCATCAACATTTGAACAAGTGTTGGTGTCAGACAGGGTGAACAATTCATACCCAATAAACAAAAATACAGTTTATTTGAGGAATCCAGTCGGATCCCTCCAACCTGTCCTTCTCTGCATCACAGATATCAGTTTGATAAAAATATACGAATAAATTAATTGATGAAATATAAATAACCGCAACCAATCAACAACAAACAACCAATTTGCATCCATCGCATCCAATTAACCAATTCGTACTGTAAATTGTGATTTATAATTTTCTATGAATCTACCACATCACAGGATTCCAGAAGATATGAGAATTAACTCACCGGTTCATTTCTTTTGACGGTGGACGCGTTTGTTGCATTTAATCTAGAACAGACGTTCAAAATTAGCTAAATTTTCAACTGCGTCAGATTGGAGCCTAGTCAGTGCCATCGTCTAGGTCTCGTCCCTTCGATCCCAATGGATCCAGTTTCACTGAAATCCATTAACAAACAAACGATATACGCTAATTTAAAGTTTGAACACAATAACGATTTATAAACTAATTTAATTATTAATTATAAAAATAATCCTACCTTAATTAAATAACTAACCGTTATTGGACCATGATTACTCCATGTCAGCATCAGCTAAAGAGGAAACGCGTTTTCTTTAGGTTCCCAATCTCGTGCCCGACTTCTTCCCCTTTCTTTGATACATCCCTTAGTCAAACCCAACTCCACCCTAGTCTTCACCTCGCCGGCCATGCTATAGACGACCGGGGCCCCACCTAAAAACTTCGTCAGAACCGCTAGTGAGGCAGCCGCCACGCCCCCACGCTGGACCTCCCCACCTCGCCGTCATCTCGCTGGAAAAGCCATCTCCCCCAATTTCGTTCGTGGCCAAAACCCCGCCACCACAGGTGATTTCAGACCACGTACCACCTCCAATTGATGTGCCTCCCTCTTGGCCACCCTTTCCCCTCAGACCACGACGTCAACAGTCCCTCGGGCTCCGCCAATTTGGCCAAATCCGTTCGTTACTTCAAAAACTGCACCCAAGAACATCACCCCAGTTCATCTCTCGATTTCTCTGACCATCGTCAGCTGTAGAGCTCGATACCACAGCCATTTGAAAGCCTTATCTCTCCTCTACAAAACCCCCAAGGTCCTATCGCTCCAAATCAAACCTATCTCTTCAATTTCTGAAAAGAACAAAACTGATTTTCGTCGGTTAGAAGACGATTCCAGCCACCACAGTCTACGAAACTCACCCAACTTTTTACAGTAGCTAGACAACACCCCGATCTACCACTTTCGCTTTGGAACCCCCCACGAATTCATCACGGATTGGAAAATATAAATTGATTTGTGTTTGAGGACTTATTTGCAAAATTGATGAAAGGAGATGAAGTCTTGGCTGGAATTTTTGATGTAGGGAGTATATATAGAGTAAAAAAATATATTTTAATTTGATGTGATGAGCGACGTTGACTAACGATATTTTATTTCGTGTCTATCACGTTTTCAAATGTCGTTTATTCGTTCCTGCGCTCACATACAAACCCCGTTCGAGATGTGAATGGACGGCATAGTATAATTTGACGATACGGTCCTAACGAAACTTGTTTCGTCGAATTCCGAGTTCGTTTGTTCGAATGGCGCTCATTCACGTTCAAATGGTCGATTTTTATTTGTATTTTATTTTGCCACACTCACAAATTAACCCCGATTGACGCGCCACTTGAAATCTAGCAATAATTTACTATTGCGGTCCCAATAAAATTTGTTTCGTTGAAAACTGAGGTCGTTTGAATAAAGTCCCTTTTATAACTGGCCAATTCAAATAAAATAAACCAAAATTAAAATACCTCAGTATAATAATATTAAAATATTGAAATCCTCCATACAAGACCAGAATATCGTATATTACCCAGATAAAATATCCCAGGTTGAGTTTGAAGCCAAATCGATATTAAAAATATTTAAAAACCTCTTTATTTAATATAAATAACGATAAAATTTATAAAGGAATTCCACAGTGACTTTTTCAAAATTTGATTTGGACATAAAATAAAATGTACAACACGAAAACTCGATTTTTCTCTGCCATTGGAAAGATATCGTCAAACCAGTCCCGACATTTCTTGTTTCGAGGAAATCCGACTTATTTTGAACCCGGTACGACCAATTGAAGTTCAAAATGCCAAATCGCAAACCGCCGCGCCGCTGC
Source organism: Allium sativum (assembly GCA_030737875.1). Classification (NCBI taxonomy): domain Eukaryota; kingdom Viridiplantae; phylum Streptophyta; class Magnoliopsida; order Asparagales; family Amaryllidaceae; genus Allium; species Allium sativum. The sequence goes on along the minus strand of CM060909.1, from coordinate 940,485,779 downwards.
AGCTCGTTATTTAATTAAATTATAAACCATATCGCTCGATTGTCGTTAAATAAAAGAAATCGTCGTTGTAAATTTAATATAACCAATCTTTGACCAATTTAAACTGCCCGATCACAATATATGGCAAATTCTATATTTTTTCAAATATTCTGGAAATTGAAATATTATTTTATTATTTATTTAAATAATATATTCCAAATAAAATCGTTAAATTCGATCATTTAAATTCAAAACAATATTTTAAATGATTAAAATAATTAAAATATTCCAAATAAATAGGCAGAAAATACGGGTCGTTACAGTCCCGGTCATTCACATAATGAGTGTGCTGAAGGAGTTGTCATTGAGTAGCGTTAGTAATGTCGGGATCCCTGGGAAGGACATGGGATCCATGCATCGGTAGCAACATTGGTTCTCTCAAACTAGGATCATTAGGTCCCAAAGCATGGGTTGCGTCTTCGCGAGATCCCAATGATTCAAATGTCAGCTGCTCAATGTTATTAGGTCTTTCGTATGGCCTCCTTTGTCGTGGTTGTCTTTCTTCCAAAGAAGATGAATAGTCTGCAGCAAGATGATGAGTTGGAGAAGCTGTCCTTTGCCTACGAAGCTCGCCTATCTGCCTACTCATGTTCTTCATGTTTTCTCGCGTAGCGACACTCTCACGTCTTTGGGCCTCTGGAGCGTCGTTGGTTCTATCCAACATATTGAGCAAGCATGAGAAATCCATGTGTGAGACGGGTCTAGAGGTAGAGGTTTGATCATTGGTTGTTGTGGCTAGCATTGGAGCATTTGCAACGACTCGAGTAGAAGTACCAGTCTCAACTACAGCCGGTTCGGATTGGATCATTGTTGCACCATCGGTTCATTTTAAGGGAGTACTACCAGTAACAACCAGATCCTTGGTTCGGGTCGGATTGGCACCATCGATTCAGATCGGGTCTCCACTTTCGGATCGGTTCGGATCTGATCCGGTCCCCCATGACCTCGTAACTACAACCGCCTACTGATCTTCACTTGCTTCATTTTCCCGATAAGTTTGTGTTTCCTTTCCTTTTCTTGGAGCCATAAAATTTGAGTCTTTTGAGATCAATGAAACTTCAAAAAAAGTAGAAATGCGGACTAACTTCTTCGGACTTAAGAATCCAAACAGTAGAATGATAGTCTGAAACACTAAGAATTCAAATTTCTTAGTGAAAGCACCAAAATGTTAGACCAAAAGGTGGTTCTAACACCCAATTAAATGATAATTCTAAGAGAAATATAAAATAAAAAGGAACAAGAACACAAGATTTATAGTGGTTCGGCATTAACAAGCCTACGACCGCTCTACACTTCCTTGATTGATGAATTGATTACAAATACAATAATGAAAGCCATTCAATCTCACTAGTACAATCAAAATAACTCTAAATTCGTAGAATTATGCTCAAGGAGTTTGGGTACAATCTAAATTAAACAAAGGAATATAGTTGGTGATGATGCTTGAGTGGATGAAGAGCCAAAAAGATCCCTCCAAATGAAGTGTTGTGGTGTATTTATAGGCATGGGGCATGGCTGGGTTCCACGTAGACCCCATCCCATAAATCTCGGGTTCGGGTGCTCTACGATGAAGGCAACACATCAGCAACGTGGGAAAGTGGGTGATAACTCCTCCGGATTTGTAGGAACGTGGTATGTAACTATTCACGAGTCGCAGTCGTTGGATCAGATCGGTTGAAGGAGGCTCCGAACCAAACCGTCGCTTCACCAGATCTGATTTGACCCTATTATGTTCCCCAATCCAACCAGCTACCTGTAATTTATTGCAAAGAATATGGTGACCGATCCGACTCTATTTCCCGTCTAATAACCAATCTGATGATTTCCTCTTCTTAATGGTCTATGTTCTTCACCCTTAAGTGTATCCAACATCTAATCACTATGCTATGTATATCCTAGTTACAAAGCAGGTTAACATTACTATTCTTATTTATTTATTTGCTGCCTTCTATATATACATATATTTGTACACCAGACCCCTCACATTAAGTTGACCACTTGTGGATGCTGGATTTGTCGGTCGGTTTCGGGGAGACTTCTACCACAAGTTGAACTTAACCTCATGTCTTAGTAAAGTTATATTTGCGCATTAGACCTCTTACATTAAGATGTCCACTTGTGGATGCTGGATTCATCAGGTGGTTCTGGGCAAACTTCGACCATAAGTTGAACTTAACCTCGTGTCTTAATGCAGTTATAATTCAAATTTCCTAATTGGGGTTTACAACATTAATCCTAGATAATTTAGGAATTGTAACCATTACTTTATCAAATTCACCTTTCCCCAATCAACGTCGGTTACAATTGTTATTTATTATTTGCGGCCCTATTTATAACAATAAGTTTTATTAATTGCTACAATGGTCACCATAATACGTCCATTTAATATGGATTACATTCATGTGTAATACCGTCCAAACACTCAAACATCCATTTTTGTACATATATTTCGTTGTTTACGTAGATTCGGACGGATGATAAATATACATTTATATTTATATTTTTGTGCGGTCAATGTAGTTATCTTGCTTTATTATTATTTATTTTAATATTTTGGTTTAATCATTAACTAAACATTCCTTTTTGTATTCAATCTTTCCATAATGTTTCAAATCTTACAAAAAGACCATTATCTATAGTTATTGCAATTTATGCTTGATTATTGGAACTGACATATTTTCAGATCATAAGAAATATATGTTTATGTATATTTTGGAATGGTTGATGCAAAATATGCACAAATTTGTATATTTATATTTATACGTACATTTGCACGACTTTTCCCTTTTTCAATCTTTTTGTCATATATCTTATGAATTCAAAATAATGTCATTCTGTTCAAAAGAGGAAAATGACGGTAACGACTCAGATTTTTCGATCATTTGAATTCGAATATTTAAATTAGTTTTAAATATTTTATTAGAAATATTAATGTATTTTAATATTGAATTCGTTAATTAAACGACGATTGAACGTTCTAATTTATATTCAATATAAATGAACTCGAAAAGACGCGGTAGTTCGTAATATTGGGTTTTGAATTTCAACTGAATATACAAAATCCATTCTAAGTCGAAATTCTGTGAAACAAGAAACATTTAAATCTATTTGATTATAATTTTCCAATGGAAGAGAAAATCGACATTTTTTCTTATATATTGGAAGTTATGTTCAAATCAAATTTTTAAATAGTTGAAATCGTTTATAAATTATAAACGTTTATTTATAATTAAAGGGAAATTTAATAGAATTTCGATATCGTTCGACTCAAAAATGTTAATATTGAGTTTTAATTTCGTATTGGATTATATTTGGAGTTGTATATTATTTTATTCGGATATATATATATATGATAATAATTTATTATTATTAAATTTAATTGTTTTGGAATTTATTTATATTTTTAACGCTATTATATAGCCCGTAGAAATAATTATTTTCCAAAAGACCTCCATTTCGATGAAACGGGTTTTGTTGGAATACCTATAACTAATTATTGCTAGGTTTTCAGTATGGAGCCTAACGTAGTTATTTTGTATATAGACGAAATTTAAAAGTGAACCGATGGATAAATTGGGATCTAAATAGCACCGTTTTTGCAAACGGAGAATGTTTTCAACGAAATTAGTTTCATTAGGACCGTAATATCAAATTATACCATGGCATCCATTTTAGTAAATTTTGGAGATTGGTTTATCAGTGCGAATTTAACGGTCTACTTTAAAAAATGTTAGCCGTGTAAAATTTTATATAACCCTAAATAAACCCTACCTTGTTCCAACCTAAAAACGTGCTATGTGCTCTGTGCGTTTTTTTCCTACCGAAGTCTTTACCCAAGCCCGATGTGCACAATACATGCATCATGTAGCATGAAATCACACATCAGATTAAAATATCACACTGCTACCCTATTGATTTAAACCTGCACGTACACAGACCTAGCAAACTCTAAATGAAGTAGGCATTGAAAATGAAACTTACCTATCCTCGCAAACCTACCCCTACAGTATATGAAATGTAGTTTGCTTCCCTTCCCCCCAGAAGATAACCCACGTACCGCTCTATTCATATGTATACTCATACCTACTAAAGAAAATCCCATTACAATGCCATTGGGAATAATAACATGGCAGACCTATGAAAACATAGCCTGGAAGGGGAGAAGCACCATCACGTAGGTCTAACGGATGTGAAAACACATCACGGAGCTAGGAAAAGCCTCATGTGCAACTATATACTAAAAATGGAAGAAACATCTCTGCTTTGACAATACACAGCAGATACAGTACCCTAGCCAGCATAACTTTGAAATGAAACATACCGGGCTATAATCTAAATATTAGTCTATATTGTAGGAATCTTGGCAGCCAAGGCTTCATCGCTTATATATACGTGGACCTTCAGTCTTTGCTGGAAGTAAGTCTCAGCGAAAAGAAAAGCTAAAACAATATTTTGAAAAATAAATTCGACAAGCATAAACATCTAAAAAAAACAGCATCTTGGAAAGGTGCTCTTCACTTATGTATGCATTTCGTTGGGTTTGAGACCAATTGTGTTCGCAAGTTTTAACACCTGCATGCCTACGGTTGAGGACATAGTGAGCTGTGATCATCTATGGGAGGAACTAAGGGTATAGATGGATTTATGGTGCTAAGCAGCACTTGTATGGAAATTCTGGTGGGTTTCAGTGGTGTCGGGTGTCGATGACTGTAGCGTGGTGGGGGTACGTCTGTGTGGACGCGGTGGAGAGAAAGGGTTGGGGATGACGGGGTTAAATATTGGAAGCTCACATAAGCTTGGAGGGAAGCGGTGCAGACTCATATTTGCATTGAACTAGGGATTTCAAGTGGAGTAGTTGCATGTATTAAGTGGGGATGATGGTCGGTTTGGTCACCACGTATGGAGCATCAGGATAAAGTTTTGTGGGGAAGAAGGACTGTAGCGCGAACGGGTGTGGGCTTTGGGCCATAAGTCCAAAAAAAAGTAATTTTTGGCAGTTTAAGAAAAAGCAGTACCTGTAACAACCTGAATTTTTATAACATGTTAATACAAGAATCAAGGCAGAATTAAATTTTAGAATAAGAATCAAGAGAAACGGGTTGCGCCGTTGCATTCGTCTCGGAATTCTGGTTGGAAACGAGTTCGAAATTTTGTAAATCGGAGTCCGTATGGTGAGATATGGCCTCTAGAAGTTTCACGAAAAATCAGAAAATGAAAACAGATTTTCAAATTTCGAATTTAGCCCCAAATAGAATGGGCGGGAAAATTTCCCGCCCAGCCCCAGGTCGACTGGGGAGTCGACCCCCCAAGGACCAGGTCGACTGGGCAGTCGACCTGGGTGTCGACCTCCTTGGTCGGGCCAGGTTGGCCTGGTGCACCTGCTTGCTCCTTTGGGTCTGTTCTGTTGGCCTGTGACGAGATTGGATGGTTCAGATCTAAACTAGGGTTAATCTAAGGGCCTAAACTAGTCCTAACTTCTATAAAAACACCCTAAGACCTAGCCTAATTCACTACAAACCATCCTAACAACAAAGTGCTGCCCAAATGTCTCTTGATCATGGCCTCCATCTTCAACTTCAAAGGCCTAAGCATGCAAACTAGATTCAAGTCAAAGGAGCAAGCTTTCTACATCAAATCAAGGAAGTAGAGCATCATCTCAACACTGTTCTACGACAAATGCTTCCTCATAAATCTCTAGCCACACTTTGTAAGTTCTAGCTACTTTTAGATCTAAATGGTAGTTCTAATGTTGACATGGAATAAAATGAGATGAAACCTAAGTATGTTAGTCTATGTGAATCTAGTCTTGCCCCTCTCTTGAACCTATGAATTGTGGGCTATTTCTTAGTGATTAAATCATGCCACTCATGTTGTGTTTGACCTAGTTTATCATGTAAGATTGAATCTTGACTTATGGAATGTTGGCATGAACCCTTAGAACAATTTGACTTGTGGAACATTCATATGAACTTGACTTGGGGCTTATGCATGTAAAAGAACCTAAACCCCTCATGATCATTTACATGCCTATGATGAGGAACCTAGTGTTATGCTATCATACATGTTTTAGGCCAATCCCTTTATGCTATCATACATGTTTTGAGGCCAATCCCTTTATGCTATCATACATGTTTGAGGCCAATATGTTGTCATATTATTCCTACTATGTTGACTCGCTTTCACTTGCGTTAGGAATACGCCTTGGGTAGTTTAGGCAAACTTGAGATGGGCTATGAAACTTAACATGAGTTAAGTAATGGGAAAATGGGCATAAGTGGAAAACGTGGACTTTGTCGTGGCCTAAATTTGACATGAACATGACAAGTAGGAAAACATGAAAGTGGCCAACTCGAGGTTGGGTTGAGTTTGTAGCATAAATCTGCCCGGAACCGCCCGGCAAATCCAGTGGCTACAGACAATAAGACACAATGTGAGTAGTTGGTCATATCGCGCTTAAAACCCGAGGTTAGACTAGGTTGTGGTGTAAAGCTGCGCGGACCGCCCGGCGTAACCAGTAACCACAACAAAGTCTAATGTGAGAGGTTGGGGTGCATTAATTTACTTAATGCCACATGATAAGGTTAAGTTAGTTTGACTAATGGCACTTAACCGATATGACATGAATGGGTAGGTTAAGTAAGACCGGACTTGATTACTTAAAGACACTTAACCATATAACACGATTAGCGGATGGGTTAGTTTAACCTAAATGGGTTGATAACACCCGGCTGGGATAACGCGATGCGTGGTAGGGTTAAGTAAACCCACAAGAATGATACTTAACCATTATAAATACGACTAGTGGATGGGGTTAAGTTAACTACACTTAACCAATCCGACTCGGTAATTTGATGGGGTTAAGTTAACTTACACTTAACCAATCTGACTTGATGATTTGATAGGGTTAAGTCACGAACCTCTTAAATATGCTTAACCAATCCGACTCGATAATTTAATGGGGTTAAGTTAACCTACACTTAACCAATTTTACTCGATGATTTGATGAGGTTAAGACAACCTATACTTAACCAATCTGACGCGGTAGCTTGATGAGGTTAAGATAACCTATACTTAACCAATCTGACACGGTAATTTGATAGGGTTAAGTTAACCTATACTTAACCAATCTGACACGATAATCTAGGGTTAAGTCATGAACTTCTTGATATACTTAACCAACTTGATACATGGTTTGTAGGGCTAAATCTTGAACTTGAATACTTAGCCAATTTTGACATGATTCGTAGGCGGGGTAAGTCATGAACTCGAATGGCAACACTTAACCCATTAGACAAAACCCTAGTTCAGGGGACTAAGTGGAAAATCGTAGTTAATAAGGGTAACGGGAAGGGAAACTAAGTGATAAACCTTAGTTAAGGATAACTAAGTAATAATTCTTAGTCAAGAGAATTGGACCAATTCACGAATAGATGAGTAACCTGACACGGTAGGTCATCGTTTAAACAAACACACGAGGAGGAGCGAATGTTTATCTGACTTAGATAAAGGGTCCAGCGAACTGGGTGACGAAGCGGTAGCTTCGGGGGAAGTGAGGGTACTCTTGGTATCCCTCTGTGATGTTGCAGATGATCTGCCTGGGCTCACAGAGGTTAAGGTCTGCGGTAGAAGAACCAAGGGTATGCCTTGGTTGTTGTGCGAGCAACCTAAAGACTGGGATGGATTAGCGTGGAGTCGGCGATACTTAGTTTAGCCCTGTGATAGCACGTCGTCAACTACCTACCATCTTTAGTCAATCGTGTACGTATGCGGAAAGGCAGAGAACTCCCAACAGACCATATACTTGCTATCTAGTTATGGGTGAGGTTGGCCAATAGGAAAGTGGGGGCATGGATGGCCGGAGTATAGTTCTCGTGCACGATTTTCTTAGATTGCCTTTCAGTAGTTGAGGGAGGGGTCACGTGGGACCATAACCACCGGTAGAAAAACAGACCTTGATATCTGCATCGGCAGATAACCTAAAGCTCCCGACCGAGTCCCGTATTTCTTGATTAGCCCTGTCACGGGACTCGGATGGCTCATTGAGATACATGTGCATCTAGACATGGAAAAACAATTTACGATACATACGTGGGAAAAAGGGCGTGGTTGACGGGTAGCGTAATCCCTAGCGGTCCTAGGTGGCTTAAACCCAAACCGAGTTACAAGACGTTTAGTAGGTAGTGTAATCCCTAGTGGTCCTAGGTGGCATAAATCCTAGCCGAACATTTAAGAATTCATGGTAAGAAAATACAGCTAGATCAAGGGTGACAGTCCAAACAATTTCAAGGATAATAGAACTACGTTGAAGTAGTATAGAACTACGTGAGGAAGCCCGTAGGATTTACGACAAAGGACTAAACATATACATGGAAGGAAACATACGAGTTGGGAAAACCTACATTAGGTTGACATGGACCATTTCAGGACATTGGGCAAGGGACATTTTTTAGCTAACACATGACACGGGTTGGGATACTAGTACGGAAGGTGCAGGGCAAATATACTTGATAGAACCTTGGGATGTTATACTCGATAGAACCTTGGGATGTTATACTTGATTCATAGTGACCGTAGTTTATCTTGATACAGTAGTTCATCCTGTTACTTTGGTTTAGCTTGTCTATATTGTCATCATCCTTATGTTTACTTTCAGTTTATGCATGTCATGTTACCTTTACCTGTTTTTATGCTGGAAGTAGATATGACTTACCAGTCTTTATGACTGACCCCGTTTTCTTTCGCCTCTTTGTCTTCCGTTTCCCCCCCAGGTTTTCAGGGAGGAAATACTATTATTTAGCTCGGACTTCTTCTGCTTCAAGGTCATCATGTATGGCTTGGATTTTTCTTGGCTATGGCTGCTTTATCGTTTTACTTGGGGAATATTTTATGACTGTGGTTTTATGCTTCTTTAACTATTGCAAGACAGGTTTCCAATGTAATGGCTTTTAAAGGCATTTTGATGTAAAAGGCTTTAGACCTTATAATTTTATGAGGTAATGAAATTTGGTTTTTCTTCCGCTGTTTTTATATGTTCTGTCTTGTAATATTTCTGTGTATGTTTACCTAGACAACGCCCCTCCAAAGCTAGTGCATTCTCTTGTGAGTGACCCTAGCGGAGGTGGGGTGTTACATTTGGTATCAGAGCAGAAGGTTACCAAACTGGGCAAAAGTTTTAAAACCTTCTGAAAACTATTTGAAAATCGTTTACAAAGAAGCATTTTCAAGGAAAGTTTTATTTTTAAAGGCTACTCCCCAAAGGCCATTAGCATTATCCTTTGTTTCCTTGATTGAATCTCTTTACCTTTCTTTCCTCCACCTGTAGTCATAGTGGTTTGAACTACGACTAATCCTTTTCTAACTGCGTCAGCGTTTTCGGTACGATGGAGGCAGTTCTCGAGAGACCTGTTACCGCGTTATAAGAAAGGATAGTAAGAACAAGGATAAAGGATACAAGCTTCAGGACAAGCAACTTATTGGTATGGCTTAATCCACAAAGGAGGAAAAGGGTGAATGATAAAACCCATGACAAGAGAGGGTATCTCTAGTAGGGTAAAAAGGGAAAGATGGTCAAGTATTATGAGACGAGGACAAGATTATCGAGAGAGCAATTGTATGCTCTCACTGTTCGCGTACCTAAGAAGGATGGTAACGTTTCTGTGAAAGGTTTAGCTTTTCTTCTCTATCATCCCATCAGGACTTTGCTTTGATCACCGCTTCGATAGTTGATTCTCTGCACCTTCGTACTATCATAGTAGAGGATCCCATTTTTGTCTCAAATCTTGTTGAGGAATCGGTCCATTTATTCATGACTTGTTTGGATTTGAGGACGCCTATGACTTTTGGGAATAACGCTTATGCTTTTAAGCTATGGGTTGAATTCTAGGAATGGAGTGGTTATCCGGTAAGGGTGCCATTCTCGGTTCTAAAAGGAGGGTAGTTAGGCTCTTGACTTGCCTCGGTAATTCCCTCGAAGTCTCGTGTAACCTTTAGGGTTCTGTCATGATTGGTTACCTAGAATCTCTTGATGCATTTGTTGGTAATCCATTCGAGTAGAGTTCACCACTAAGGCGGATGGTTCATTTCGCTTGTGCATTTGTTATGGAAATCACTCTAGTGAGTAAACTTGGTAACATGGTTGGCATCTGTTTGTTTTCAAGAGATAAGTTCTTCTGCGTGGAATGCCGTAGAGCGAATAAACGAGATCCATGATTCACTAGTGAATTTTAGAGAGTTTACATGAAACCATGAGTGCAAGGATATGGTTGAGCCAAGTATACTAGAGGGAGAATAAGTAAAAGTGGAACGAGAGGCGACAATGAAGTGAGTTCCAGCTCATATTTGGAAATAGGAGTTAAGAGGCCACGAAATCATGAAGTTAAAGATGGTCAAAGCACAATGGAATTAAGCTCAGGGAAATGCGACTTAGAAGATTGAAGACAAGATACACGCATCATATCTCTTTTTAAGAGTATATTCTTGATCCCTGTTTTCCTGTAGAGCTTACCCGCATGCTATCTTTTATGCATATCCTCTCGGTCCTATTCTCGATCTTATTTCTGTTGCAAACTCCATAGGGGGTATGACTCATCGGTTAATAATACATGTCAGGGTTTGAAGGTGTCCGTTAGGTTGACTAAACCTTTTGGGCTTTATAGGATATGGGTTGGGTTTAGAAAGGGATTTCTTGTAATCCAAAAGGAGTTTATCTTGCTTATCTTCTCGGTCCTATCTTGAGGACCTTAGGTAGAACCCTGTGGATGTAAACATGTATTTGAAAACATATTATGATTGATATGGTTGCAAGTGGTTGCAAGTGGTTGCTCGTGGATGCGCGAATACACACTAGGCACTAGATCGGCTCAGTCACATTTGATATTTCATATGTATACATGTTTATACTTGTTTATGGATGAATTTGAATGTGTTATCATGTGAATATTGCATATGGATGAATGGTTATGCACACATATAGTGTTTATATGACTAGGACTATTTGTATACATGTGGATTCATGGCACTAAACATATTTTGCATTTAGAAGATCAATCAGGCCTGATCATTTGCATTAGATAAGGAACATATAAACACACTTTCTGCATATGTTCATAAGGTATTAGAAATTTCTTAAGGATAATGAATGCCTGTGATTGATGATTGAGTAGATGGATGATTGGATGGTAGGACACATTCTTCTTAACTTGAAGATTTCGGGGATGAAATCCTTTAAGGAGGGGAGAATGTAACAACCCGAATTTTTATAACATGTTAATACAAGAATCAAGGCAGAATTAAATTTTAAAATAAGAATCAAGAGAAACGGGTTGCGCCGTTGCGTTCGTCTCGGAATTCTGGTTGGAAACGAGTCCGAAATTTCGTAAATTGGAGTCCGTATGACCGAGATATGGCCTCTAGAATTTTCACGAAAAATCAGAAAACGAAAACAGATTTTCAAATTTCGAATTTAGCCCCAAACAGACTGGGCGGGAAAATTTCCCGCCCAGCCCCAGGTCGACTGGGGAGTCGACCCCCCAAGGACCAGGTCGACTGGGCAGTCGACCTGGGGGTCGACCTCCTTGGTCGGGCCAGGTTGGCCTGGTGCACCTACTTGCTCCTTTGGGTCTGTTCTGTTGGCCTGTGACGAGATTGGATGGTTCAGATCTAAACTAGGGTTAATCTAAGGGCCTAAACTAGTCCTAACTTCTATAAAAACACCCTAAGACCTAGCCTAATTCACTACAAACCATCCTAACTACAAAGTGCTGCCCAAATGTCTCTTGATCATGGCCTCCATCTTCAACTTCAAAGGCCTAAGCATTCAAACTAGATTCAAGTCAAAGGAGCAAGCTTTCTACATCAAATCAAGGAAGTAGAGCATCATCTCAACACCGTTCTATGACAAATGCTTGCTCATAAATCTCTAGCCACGCTTTGTAAGTTCTAGCTACTTTTAGATCTAAATGGTAGTTCTAATGTTGACATGGAATAAAATGAGATGAAACCTAAGTATGTTAGTCTATGTGAATCTAGTCTTGCCCCTCTCTTGAACCTATGACTTGTGGGCTATTTCTTAGTGATTAAATCATGCCACTCATGTTGTATTTGACCTAGTTTATCATGTAAGATTGAATCTTGACTTGTGGAATGTTGGCACGAACCCTTAGAACAATTTGACTTGTGGAACATTCATATGAACTTGACTTGGGGCTTATGCATGTAAAAAAACCTAAACCCCTCATGACCATTTACATGCCTATGATGATGAACCTAGTGTTATGCTATCATACATGTTTGAGGCCAATCCCTTTATGCTAACATACATGTTTTGAGGCCAATCCCTTTATGCTATCATACATGTTTGAGGCCAATATGTTGTCATATTATTCCTACTATGTTGACTCGCTTTCACTTGCGTTGGGAATACACCTTGGGTAGTTTAGGCAAACTTGAGATGGGCTATGAAACTTAACATGAATTAAGTAATGGGAAAATGGGCATAAGCGGAAAACGTGGACTTTGTCGTGGCCTAAATTTGAAATGAACATGACAAGTAGGAAAACATGAAAGTGGCCAACTCGAGGTTGGGTTGAGTTTGTAGCATAAAACTGCCCGGAACCGCCCGACAAATCCAGTGGCTACAGACAATAAGACCCAATGTGAGTAGTTGGTCATATCGCGCTTAAAACCCAAGGTTAGACTAGGTTGTGGTGTAAAGCTGCCCGGACCCGCCCGGCGTAACCAGTAACCACAACAAAGTCTAATGTGAGAGGTTGGGGTGCATTAATTTACTTAATGCCACATGATAAGGTTAAGTTAGTTTGACTAATGGCACTTAACCGAAATGACATGAATGGGTAGGTTAAGTAAGACCGGACTTGATTATTTAAAGACACTTAACCATATAACACGATTAGCGGATGAGTTAGTTTAACCTAAATGGGTTGACAACACCCGACTGGGACAACGCGATGTGTGGTAGGGTTAAGTAAACCCACAAGAATGATACTTAACCATTATAAATACGACTAGTGGATGGGGTTAAGTTAACCTACACTTAACCAATCCGACTCGGTAATTTGATGGGGTTAAGTTAACTTACACTTAACCAATCTGACTTGATGATTTGATAGGGTTAAGTCACGAACCTCTTAAATATGCTTAACCAATCCGACTCGATAATTTAATGGGGTTAAGTTGACCTACACTTAACCAATTTTACTCGATGATTTGATGAGGTTAAGACAACCTATACTTAACCAATCTGACGCAGTAGCTTGATGAGGTTAAGATAACCTATACTTAACCAATCTGACACGGTAATTTGATAGGGTTAAGTTAACATATACTTAATCAATCAGACACGATAATCTAGGGTTAAGTCATGAATATCTTGATATACTTAACCAACTTGATACATGGTTTGTAGGGCTAAGTCTTGAACTTGAATACTTAGCCAATTTTGACATGATTCGTAGGCGGGGTATGTCATGAACTCGAATGACAACACTTAACCCATTAGACAAAATCCTATTTCAGGGGACTAAGTGGAAAATCGTAGTTAATAAGGGTAACGGGAAGGGAAACTAAGTGATAAACCTTAGTTGAGGATAACTAAGTAATAATTCTTAGTCAAGAGAATTGGACTAGTTCACGAATAGATGAGTAACCTGATACGGTAGGTCATCGTTAAAACAAACACACGAGGAGGAGCGAATGTTTATCTGACTTAGATAAAGGCTCCAGCGAACTGGGTGACGAAGCGGTAGCTTCGGGGGACGTGAGGGTACTCTTGGTATCCCTCTGTGACGTTGCAGATGATCCGCCTGGGCTCACAGAGGTTAAGGTCTGCGGTAGAAGAACCAAGGGTATGCCTTGGTTGCTGTGCGAGCAACCTAAAGACTGGGATGGATTAGCGTGGAGTCGGCGATAGTTAGTTTAGCCCTGTGATAGCACATCGTCGACTACCTACCATCTTTAGTTAATCATGTACGTATGCGGAAAGGCAGAGAACTCCCAACATACCATATACTTGCTATCTAGTTATGGGTGAGGTTGGCCAATAGGAAAGTGGGGCATGGATGGCCGGAGTATAGTTCTCGTGCATGATTTTCTTGGATTGCCTTTCAGTAGTTGAGGGAGGGGTCACGTGGGACCATAACCACCGGTAGAAAAATAGACCTTGATATCTGCATCGGCAGATAACCTAAAGCTCCCAACCGGGTCCCGTATTTCTTGATTAGCCCTGTCACGGGACTCGGATGGCACATCGAGATACATGTGCATCTAGACATGGAAAAACGATTCACGATACATACGTGGGAAAAAGGGCGTGGTTGATGGGTAGCGTAATCCCTAGCGGTCCTAGGTGGCTTAAACCCAAACCGAGTTACAAAACGTTTAGTAGGTAGCGTAATCCCTAGTGGTCCTAGGTGGCATAAATCCTAACCGAACATTCGAGAATTCATGGTAAGAAAATACAGCTAGATCAAGGGTGACAGTCCAAACGATTTCAAGGATAATGGAACTACACTGAAGTAGAATAGAACTACGTGAGGAAGCCCGTAGGATTTACGGCAAATGACTAAACATATACATGGAAGGAAACATACGAGTTGGGAAAACCTACATTAGGTTGACATGGACCATTTCATGACATTGGGCAAGGGACATTTTGTAGCTAACACATGACACGGGTTGGGATACTAGTACGGAAGGTGCAGGGCAAATATACTTGATAGAACCTTGGATTGTTATACTTGATAGAACCTTGGGATGTTATACTTGATTCATAGTGACCGTAGTTTATCTTGATACAGTAGTTCATCCTGTTACTTTGGTTTAGCTTGTCTATCTTGTCATCATCCTTATGTTTACTTTCAGTTTATGCATGTCATGTTACCTTTACCTGTTTTTATGTTGGAAGTAGATAGGACTTACCAGGCTTTATGACTTACCCCGTTTTCTTTCGCCTCTTTGTCTTCCGTTCCCCCCCGGTTTTCAGGGAGGAAATACTGTTATTTAGCTCAGACTTCTTCTGCTTCAAGGTCATCATGTATGGCTTGGATTTTTCTTGGCTATGGCTGCTTTACCGTTTTACTTGGGGAATATTTTATGACTGTGGTTTTATGCTTCTTTTACTATTGCAAGACAGGTTTCCAATGTAATGGCTTTTAAAGGCATTTTGATGTAAAAGTCTTTAGACCTTATAATTTTATGAGGTAATGAAATTTGGTTTTTCTTCCGCTGTTTTTATATATTCTGTCTTGTAATATTTCTGTGCATGTTTACCTAGACAACACCCCTCCAAAGCTAGTGCATTCTCTTGTGAGTGACCCTGGCGGAGGTGGGGTGTTACAATACCTAAAATTCATTAGCTGTCGAGTCAGCCTACTTCAGAACAATAATTATCGGGTCATCTGCCATAGTGATTTCTTTGTTATTTGTAATATGAGTCTGCCTAAATATCTCGAATGGTGTGGGCACTCTATTTGAAAGTTTAGCTTGTCAGTTGCCAGTTGCCAGTCAGTATTTACATGCAAACTAGGTAGTATACATGTGACTTACTTCCCCAGTTGCCAGTCAGTTAACTTCTAATATACTGCTCAATGATTCAAAACACAATTCCTAAAATCAAAATGAAATATTAACGAGCATACTAGTACCTATTTCGATGAGACTTTATAGTCACGGTGAGAATTTTGTCTTGCAAATTTCGTCAATGATGATTTGGAAGCTGTAGACTTAATATTTGGGGACGGCGGAGCTTGAAAATTAGGTTTAGAAGCAAATTTTTTGAAAAGAAGCTAAAGGTACTGGGTTGCGTCAAAACATGCGTGAGGACTAAGTAGCAACGTATAAATATTAATTATTTTGCTCAACCGTTTTGTATCCTCCGTGTATGTTATAAAAGAAGATGGCACAACTTATTTTCTGTAATGTTATAACATTGGGACATATCATTTATTCCAATCAATTACTTTTCTCAAAAGATAGGTCCTATTAGTCATATATTATAATAAGCACGGCTATTGAAAAGCCATAAACTTCTCATTTCAATCAAAATAATCATCTAAAACTTACCTTATAAAAAACGTTTTTTTGACATTGTACGTTAATGCAATGAGTTAATTCTTTAACATAATTGAATACTACATTGAATTAATTGATTAACAATCAAAAATAATATATTACTTTACGTTCTTAAGAGACAAACTATCATGTAAACAAATTATGGACTTACTTGAATTATTGGATGTAAAAGAACAAGTAAAACATCATTGTAAAAATTTGTAACTAATCTATCATCGAATACAATAATATTTTGACGTATTTGTCATGATTTTTTTTCTTTTTCTCTTTCCTTTTTTTCTGTTGTATATACATCCATCAGAAAATCGTGACACGTGGATTTGTGATAGATGTTTTTAGTAACTTTTGAAACATAATTATACATTTTTTATAAAAGTCTATCGTAGAAACTTGGCACAAATTTGTATTGGATTTTATACTCGTAATTATTAACACATTTCATATATTTTAAAAGAAAAACAAAATTACAAATCTACGATAAACATATGATAGATTAGTCAGGATTTCTTTTGATATATATTTTAAAAAAATTAATTGTATATTACATCACAAATCCATGGTAAATCTACATAAAAATTGCTACGGGGTGGTGACTTCTTGTTGCAACAATATTTTACTTAATTTTAACATAAAATTTATTGACTTTCAACTAAAAATGACAAACTCATAGCTGATTTGCGACGGATTTTCCATGTTTTGTGACAAATAGCATTTGATACCACTTTTCCTTTTTTAAGCAAAATTTTAGCTACGATTTCCATATCCGTGACGATCCCATGACTGATTTACCACAGATTTGTTAGAATTCATGTTATGTCACAAAAAATATGTTGGTCAACAAAAAGTTATATTAGAAAAAGAACTTAAAAATCCATTTCAAATCCACCTCAGATCCGACACAATTACGCTATGGATTTTTCCGTCATAATAGTTATGTCACTAAAACAACATTTTCAAGTAGTGTTTTGAAAACAAACAAATACTATCCATAATATAATCGTGGAATCGTTCAAGTTGGGGCATTTTAATTACCTCTCAGACTTTGAGTCGAAATCATTATCATTGTCAAGATTCGTAGAAGTTCAATATCCAAAATATTCAAGAAAACCATAAATTGGTAAATCCGTTTGATTTTCCAAACCTTAGACCATTTTCAAACAACGTTGTTGCTTTGAACCATTCACTAAATCAGGGGAATTTGATCCAATTGATCGACTTAGTTTCCTTTTCTTTTAAAACTAAATTTTCTTCTTCACTTACTTAATTAAAAGGTTAATTAAGTTTTAAACCATCCTTCAAAGATAATTTATCCAAATTTAAGTTACTATTTAATTTAACCATTATCCAACCCAATCTGTTAAATTAAACATTTTCAAGTTTTGAACCACGATTTATTAAAACCTCTTATATTAAATTAATTGAAATAATATAATTTAATAATCAATTCCCATTTAAACCATTTATTAAACAAACTGACTAACTGATTACAATTAATCTTTCCTTTTTAAATTAATTAATAATAATCCACTTAATTGTTTCCTAAAACAATTGATATTCAATTAAAACTTACGTTCATTTCTGATTTACTTTACGGAAAACGGCTTAGCAATTCCAACTGTATATAAAACAGTTCTTATAACATACGACATTCAAGTCGTTAACCCAATTTGCACAAACCAACATATAAACACAATTCAAAATTTTCAACAGATAAAAAAAACTCAACATATATTAACTGATAAAATATGTCAAGCTGATTTAATAAAAGAAAAACATTTATTTCTACTAACAGGGTATTCAAAATAAAATATATAATTAAGGTTAACGTAATTTAAACACAACTCAATTAATCAATCAATCAATTGAACAGTCGATTCTGTATTTACTGCATTTACAGATCATTATTGATCAATAGTTTACGTGTTAATTCAGTTCATGACTAACTTTACGTTTACATTATTGTAACGATTGTTATAAATCCAATTATTTACTAAATAAATTAAGTCATTTTATATTGAACTACTTAAAAATCGATAATTACACTAACTTACTTACACACACCGACAATTGACTCAACTACACTTACTCGAACCATAATCTATTCAAATGTATTGGTCTAACTTATAGGTACACACACACACACATATATATATAGTTATATTCACTTTAGGATTTTATTTAAAACATTTTCCTCTGTATTTATTTATGATGGGCTAAGCTCAAACAAATCAGCCCATACTCATAATATTCACATTTTTATATTTATTTAGATTTTATTATATATTTTTTTAACTTAAATTTAAAGTAAAACCTTCTTCTTCTTCTTTTTATATATTATATTTTTCTATACGGGCCAAGCCCAAGGCCCGAACTCAATAGAATGCCGCACTACCCCTTATAGTTAACGTTCTAGGCAAACAATACTAAGGCCATTCTCATTCCCCTTTCTTCCAGCCAAACAATGCACCGTAGCGAAGCAGAAAAAAGAATATCTATTACTGCAACAAGCCACTACATTTAATTCGTAATGAATACAAAGCCTGTATCAAAGGATTTATGCCTGCATGTTATATTCTAACCACCGTGGTAAATGAGGGAAACTAAATTTTGTTCTGAACAGTGTATCACTTTGTCTGTTTCGGATGGTTCTCAATTTCTATTTTTATTTAAATTACCTGCGCCTAAGCCCAATGCCTAGTATCACTTACGCACATAACTGACATTGCACATAACAACCCCTCATCTCCTAAACTCCTACCTTAAGTCTGTGCATGGTGATTGTAATTTGGGATGAAACATGCTTGTTAACAGACTATGACTACATTTCATACCTAAGTAGCCCAAACATGCTGAGAGCTGACATCAAAACACAGCTTGTTTATTTTGTGTGCCCAACTGACGTGAACACCAGCATGAAAGTTGATTCCAACTAGCCTTCTTCGCTACTACTTGTTTGTCAAGCCCACAGTAGTAACACCATTCACCACTCCACTTAACCTTTGGAACTGACGAAATTTTTAAAACTAGGTGACTGAGTATTCAAAATTTCTTGTCTGTTTTACACACTTTTGTTTCCTATTAGTAAGGCATTCATGTATTCCATACACAAGTGATAAACAGTACTAGCATAATATAAGTACATACATTCAACAACATCACAAGTGATAAGGTAAATATGAAAAGAAACTACATATGGTTTACTCACATATGTCTCTGTTTTTATGCTTATTCATTATTAGGTTATAAGGTTACTTTAGGTCTTCCTTTTTCTATTGTAATTTTGGGCTTAAGCTATATTTCGGGTTTTGTTTTGATGTCAGTGTCTAAACAACCTAGGTGAAGTGTTGTTATTATTATTTTTCTCTAGCATAAAAGAGAGCATGAAATCCCAGGTACCATAGTATCAACCAAACTTCATCTGTTCCAACATTATACTAACAACAACCATGTTTTTGTTAATAAGATCTGTAACGACCCGGGAAAAAGACGACCTTGATTATCCGATATACAACACATATCGAACATCAAGGGTCGACAATTACCGAATAGTTAATGAAAGAATTTAGAGGGTGAGGATAGATAAGATAGAAAATTAGAATAGAAGAAGAAAAAGAAGAACACAACATCAGAGTAACACGAATCTCACAGCGGAACGAATAAAATATAATATATCACATAACTTGAAATCAAAAGCAGTATATGCATACAATACCATTATCAGAGTACAATCCTTGCATCACAGCGGAAATAAACAATAGCTATATAAGTCCTGAAGCCTCCTGCTCCAAGCTGTCCAAGTCTATCTGTAAAATCATGACTACTTGACTGTCCGTACAAATTTGGGCACCCAAGAGTTTAGGGAAAACAAAACAAAATAAAACTCTGGGTCAGTCATGGGACTGGTGTGAGTAAACTCAAATCATTTGGTTTAACTTTTCAAAATCCTTTTCAAAAGAAAAGATATTCGTAAGACCAATCCACACATAAATACGGATGGCTTTTACCTTACGATAACCCAAAACACTTTGGAAATCATATATTATCTGATATTATAATAATGTCTAATCACAAGTAATTAAAATCTAGTAGAACGCTTGCATCTCACGCTCTACATATATAGTATACAAATCAAACTCGCGGGCACTTATTGGAGATTGGATTCCGACTTTGACAAGGTATGGGACCACCTGCCGATAGTGTATCTCTAGAGGCGAATACACTGGGTTCAACAAGAACATCTTGCAACCCGGCCCTCACATGACCGACCACTCATTTCGCTTGAGTGTATCGAATATATATCACTAACGGTTGGGATCAGCAACCGTCTCCCGAATGGGGCAGCATCGATAGATTTAAGAAGCAATTGGAATTTCTCTGGATAGGTGATTATACATCCTAATGGGTGCGACCCACATAGCCATGCTGCCTGCCCGATTTTTGTCATTTCCCGGTTGATGAGGCTAAAGGCCACGCTTATCTCTGACAGGTCATTCACTTTGAATGCCACATCGTCATACTCGCCAAATCACAAATTGATTTCCCCAAAAACACCACGGGTATAAAGCTAAGAGAAACGAATTCCTCCGCCACCAAACGTAAGTATGTTTGAAGAGATCAACTTACGCGATCTATTGAATATACTCTGTCAGGCATTCTTCCATACACGTTTGTCCTGGGACTGGACAAACCGAAGGCACTATTCTGTAAACAGGATAGCCCTTGCACTTTACTCCGTCTTCAATATATTCAGCATACTTGATTCGCAACGCTTATGCCAATACGGAGTGGTTCTGTGGATAATAATCCAACCGGTCTCTCCATATTAACAACGTAAAATGGTCAAAAACTTTGATAGTCGGTGATTTAACTATCAAATGAAAACATGTCTGTGTGCAAACAACGATATTATTTCCAGATGGAAATTCTATCGATCAATCATCAATCATCATTAATTCTTAAATTAAATTATCATAAATTTATTCTTTTCCTTATTCCTGTTTCCCTATATTTCTTATTTACTATATTTAGAAAATATACGTTATTAACAATGGAAAACATTTCCACTTCTTGTTTTCTATATTAGAAAATATCCTGATCTTATTTGGAAAACATTTCCAAAATTCCTTCATTGGGTTTAAACAGATGTTTGAATAAACATCGCTATGTCAACACAGACCATTATGCTCATTAACTAAATTCACTTAACCACTTTTCACTATCGAACTTATCCACTTCTTAGTTAAAACTGAAGTCAATCAAGTTGGGGTATAATTACCTCTCAGACCTTAACTGAACAACGTTTCTAACTTCGAAACAGACAAAGTTCACCTTTTTACACTTTCAACCACTTACTTACGTAACTCTCGGATTCTATTTACGAATCTACTTCCTTTACGGAAGTCATTTGATTATAATAATGGTGTTATAATCCCCTGCGTCCGAAATATAATAACTTTAATATGACTTTTTCTTTCTAGCTCAAATAAATACACGAACAACTAATTTATCAATTCCTATTCGGTTAACTATAATCTATAACCCTTATTCTATTAACTTTTACTGGATTAACTCTTATTTGGATAACTCGGTTTGATTAACTCATCTTGAATAACTCAACTCGACCAACTTACTTGATCAGCTCAACTTGACTAACTTAACTTAATTAACTCGACTTATTTAACTCAACTTATTTAACTTAATTTGACTAACTATTATCGAATAACTAATATTCGATTAACTTATATTCGACTAACTATGTCTGTTTTTAACTTCATTTTGAATAGCTAATATTTGATTTAACTTCATTCGCTTGACTCTAGATCGCAGTGATCACAATGGTTACGCCTGATTCCCTCAGGAAACATCCGACCACCTTAGGCTATCTGCAGCCCTGCGAATTTCGCTAGCAGTCGTGCTAAATGGCAATTTATACTGAATAACTACTTCTGTTTAACTCTATCTCGAATAACTAAGTTCGATCAACTCTAATTGAATAACTAATATTCAATTTAACCCTTATTCGGTTACTATATTCGAATAACTCTAGTCCGATTTGATTCAAACCGCTTAACTCTAACTGATTTACTCTACTGGTTAGTTCTAACTAACTAACTCTAACCGTTTGACTCTAACAGCTTAACTCCAACGGTTTAATTCTAATAGATTAACTCCAACTGTTAGACTCTAATAGTTTAACTCTAAAAGTTTAACTCTAAAAGTTTAACTCTAATGGTTTAACTCTAACTGTTTAACTTTAACGGTTTAACTCTAACTGACTAACTTTTCTGATTAACTCTAATGGTTTAACTCTAACTGTTTAACTCTGATAGTTTAACTTTGGTTGATTAACTCTTTTGAATTAACCCCTTTGAATTTTCTCTTTTGAATAATTCCATTTGAATAACTCCTTTTGAATAACTCTTTTGAATAACTCTTTTGAATAACACTTTTTGAATAACTCTTTTGAATAATATTTTTTTCTATTTGTTTACTTAACAAATAACTATTCCCTTTTTACTTCTATTTATTTAACAAATAATTATTACTTTTATCTTTTCCATTTATTCTCTACATAAATATCTCTTTTAACTTTCCTTTATTCCCTAAATGAATATTCGCTTTTCAATTCCATTTGTAATCGTTTTACAAATGATTCCCTTTTGATTTCTATTTGTAAAGGTTTCACAAATAGCTACTTTTTCCCTATTCTATTTGATTTTCAAATATTTTCCTTTACATTTGTTTTACAAATGTATTTCCTCTATGTTTGTTTTTTCTTTTCAAATCTTCTCCTTTATATTTGATTTCACAAATATTTTCCTTTACTCAATTTCTTTGATTCTATAATTATTTTCCTCTATGAAACTCTTTTCCTTTTATATATAAAATCTATTGATTTTATATAAATAATTTATTTTCAAAATATACTTTGAAAATTCCTTTTCACTTCCCATTATCATTTATGGTATAAAAATACCAAATCAAAAGGTTTGATCATCATCCAAACACACGGGTTCAACGACAGATGATATAACACGTCATATAACAGAATATATGAAAAACGGTAAATAAATGTTGAGGAATCCAGTTGGATCCCTCCGACCTATTTCCCTGCATCCACAGATGTTACACAATATAATTCACATCAATTTCATTTCAATATGAGGTATTCTGATAAACAAAATCAACATCGGTTAACGATATATATAACTATATCGGTATTTTCAACCAGCTGACTAGCAGTTTAACCAAACAATCAACACTCAGCAATTCAATCAATATTTATCAATTCTAAAAATACTTTATAAAAGTATAAAGTGCTCAGAGTTAGTGAGATTTACTCACATTGGACGGTTTATCGTTGAATAACGATAATCGGTCATTGATTTGGTTCAGACATTAAATTTCACCATAAATCCAAACGTGCTCCAATCCACTTACGGTCAATTCCATTGCGTAGTGCTCGTCCATACGATCCCAACGGATCCTGTTTCGTTAAATTTCGTTAATGTATGCAAAAGTTATGCTATTTACAATATTTACCTAATTTAAATGAATATATATTTAATTAAATTAATTAAATTATTTTTATCTTAATTAATTTCTAATTGCGTTATTAGCCAAATTACCTTCCCTTTCCTTCTAAAAAATCCTACTTTCCCATTTTAGCCATATCCAATTTTTTTAAAAAAAAAATTGAAAAACCATTTTAATATTAATTAAATTTAATTTTCAAATAAAATATTTAAAAATATTCATTTAATTATAACTTAAAAATTTTAACCCGGATCAAATATCTTCTTCCACTCATTTTAAAGTATTTTTCGATAAGAATCCAACGGTCCTTGTTTCGTGGAAATCCGACTTGTTTTGAAAAAGTTATAAGCTTTTAAAGTTTATGGTTAAAAATTACGAAAATGCCCCTGGTCTGTTTTAAATTCAAATTAAATTTTAAATTTAAATTTAAATCAATCATCCCATCCGTCGGATCAGTTAGGGATAGCCAGGGAGAGCAGGAAACTATATTTTCCAAACTCAAGCCTTAGACACTATCCTCTCTGTCACCCTTAGAATGTTCTGATATTTATTTTTACAAATTCTATTTTAATTATAATAAATATATATATATATATATTACACAAATAAATAAATAAATAAATATTATTTAAAAACTTACCCCGTGAAGCCTAAGCCTCTGCCTAAGAGTCCCTAGCTCCCCGTCTTGCCCTCCTTTCTTCCTTCCTTCCATTTTCCCTATTTCCTAATATTTTATTATTATTTTTGCCATTGCCAAAGCTTGAAAGAGGAGGAGGAGTGAGTGAGTTTAAAATGAAGGGGGGGGGGGCTATTTATAGCCGAAAGAGTCACATGGATTGCTGAGGTGGCGCGAATCCAACGGTCGAAAATGGATGGCTAGGATTAATCCTTAAATTAATTAAATTATAAATAAATTTAATAATTTATGAATAGTAAAGTGTGTTTTCTCAACCCTATTCGGACGTTAATTTGACTTACTTATTGATACCTTATCCAAAATCTTTTTCAACCATGTTGTTCAATTTTTCTTGCTCTTCAATACTATATAAAAATATATCAATTTTGAATTTGTTTAAACTTTCAAATAATTTAAATTCAAATTCAAAATAGTGTTTTGTGTTAGTTTCAACACTTTCCGGTCTCATGTTGGAGTATCAAACGATAACGGTTTTCAGAAATTCTTCCACCATCTGGTCTGTTTTTTAACGTACTTCAATCCTATGTATTCAAATCAAAAATCGGAGTTTGTTTAGATTTTGAAATAATTTATTTAAATTTTGTTTCCTTAATAACTTTCTATATCCGTTATAGGATTTTCCCAGATTTCATATATAGCTAATATCCTATGTTTAGAATTTTCCTGGATAGGTCTCAGGTTCCAGTTTTGCCGTTAGCATTAGCAAATTCCAATTACCGTCAAAATTTAGTTCAAATTTTGGCCTTTTATTTTTTTCTTTTCCACATGCGGATGCCATTTTTGACGTAACTTGGTTGGTTACCTAATTTCATCATTTCGGATTTAATGAAACTGATTTCATCGAAATCCGAGTTCGTTAGCTACTACATCCTTTGTAAACGTACTATTTTAAATTAAAAATTTATCCTTTTATACTGCCAGTTCACATTATATTGCAGATCCACTAAATTTCTACCATTTCAGAATAAAATAAAATATTCAAAATTATTGAAATTAAGCCATTTAAAATTCCAAAACAATAAAAACATTTTTAAATATTAAACTAAATGGTCAAAAAATATGGGCCATTACATTCTTTCCCCCTTAAAATAATTTCGTCCTCGAAATTGCTAAGGTAGAAAAATGAACTTTATAACTAGGTTAAAATTATTTGGTTACTCTGATTTCACTAAACCAATCTATTCTAATTAATTTATTAATTTATTTCTATAAACGAAAATTTTCAAAAATTCTGAAAATTTCTAACACTCGAAATTTCTAAAAAATTTCGCCAGCACCTCCTTTGTACTGGTCAATAACTCAAACTCCAACTCGCCTCCCTAG
This sequence comes from Allium sativum, assembly GCA_030737875.1. Lineage (NCBI taxonomy): Eukaryota > Viridiplantae > Streptophyta > Magnoliopsida > Asparagales > Amaryllidaceae > Allium > Allium sativum. Next base: position 940,460,098 of record CM060909.1, on the reverse strand, counting down.
GCCTTCTTCAACCCAAAAGAAAATCAAACAGCCAAGTGGCTTGCCCAACAGGTTCATAAATCTCATCAAAATCATATGAATATATACGTATGAAAGGATGTGTGCATTGGAACTATGAAAGGATGTGTGCATAGACTGTTTCCCAGTGTCATAGCCATGCATATGTGTACTCAATGTGAAGTATTTTTGCTGTACAAATATGTATAGACATGTGCTTATATAGGTATGTTTAGACGTGATTTGAAACAAAGATATACTAGGGTACACTTGCATTTATTGGTTTACATAAATTCACAACTCATGCTAGATTCTTGCCACACAATATGTATGCCCAGGTGTAAATGTAGCCTAGTCTTAGTCAAGGATGTCTTGATTTGATAATATATTTTTTGATTTGAACAACCATGTTCTAATGTACTTTATAATAACACTTAGCCTCTAAGGCAATCTAAGCTATCAATAGCCATAGCTTCTTTCTTTATGAAGTAAACAAATTTATTTATGTTCTTTTAATTTACATTAGGTTAAAACTATATTAGAATACAAGGCATAAATTACTTGTTTATGCATTGGTTAAAGAAATTTAAACAAGCTTAAATCAAGATTTCAAATGCAACAAAATATTAAACAACATTTATTTGTTCATATATAAAATAACAGGTTAACCATATTCACATATGCTTTTAAACTAATAAATCTCCTAATTCCTAAAATATTTAGATCCAATATCATTTATCTGAATTTCATTATAGATAAGATCCATAATTTATAGTTTAACAAAATTTGCCAAAAGCCGGGACGTTACATTCCTTCCCTCTTAAAAGAATTTCATCCTCAAAATTTAAAAGTAACGAGGAGATTTCAGTTATACATATATTCATAGACTTATACACAAACATGGGTCATCCCCTAATGAACAAGACATCCAAAACACATAGTTTACCTATCCAACATTTCACAACAATCAAAATATTTAATACATCAGCAATTAGCAATTAATCACAATCATTTCTATAACTTGAAATATCTGTTACTATAGTTTAAAAACATTTCCGTTTATTGCCATTCTTCAACATTCATTAATTCCTGACCATAAATCAGTAAGAAAATAATTTTTTAAGTATCAACTCCGAAGACCGAAATAAACATCAGATCAATACTCAGAAAATTATTTAACTCAACCAATATCCGGTTAGGTTCCAATTTCTTAACTCCAATTAAAATTTCAAATTCCAGAATCCAATTTTCCGATCTTAATTTCAAACAAGTCAGAAATCATATATCTTAATTCATCCTAAATTCGAACCTTTGAATTTTCCCAAAACATTTTGTTTTCTCAAACAATTCTCTAATTCGTCTTATTCGTATATCTTTTTCTTATACAAATAAATTTTGGTTCAAATATAATTAACTATTTCAATGTTTATAATCTTATTGATTATAATGACAGCCATCGACACATATATAATAATAATTCCAGAAAATTATTCTTTTATAATAAAATATAATTTTAGGCAAAATTCTTTCAGTTACCCATGTTAAAACAATACCATGTCGATTTGTTTTGCTCGAGAGTTTAGAAACATCTATCGATACAGCTGTATACCCTGCACCGACCAGAATTCATAAACTACTCAATAAACCAATCATCACAATATAAAACAATTTTTTTAAATCAATTAACAAATATGCGCTCATATATATACACTCAAACTCAATCTGGGATATTACTAATCCCATCTCTATCGAGTTACACCGCAGGGTCAAGGTTACTACTCAACCTTCAGCTCTGATACCAAGTGTAATGACCCGAAAATCCGTACCATTCGAGTTGATGAATACAACACACGTCCAACCCAAATTGCATGAAAATACGAATCATTAATAGAAAGAAGTTAGAAAATGAGAAATAGAAAAATAGAAAATTGGAATAGAAGAAATAGATAGAAAATTGAACTGAACAATAACACAGAATCTCACATTCGTAGTGGAACAAAAAATAGTATATAAATAATCAACTTCGAAATACAAACTGTATGATCACTTACATACATCATCAAAGTACATTACATATACAACACAGTGGAATAAACTCTATACGTCTAACGCTAAAGCCTCCTGCTCCAAGCTCCTTTAGAAAAATCTACAAAATCTTGAACTATTGGACTGCCTGTAAAAATTTGGGCACCCAAGAGTTTAGGGAAAACATAGAAAAATAAACTTTGGGTCAGTCATGGGACTGGTGTGAGTAAACAATTAAAAACAGTTTGATTTTAACTTTCATAAACCTTTTGAAAGAAAAGATAATGTAAGACCGATCCACACATAAATACAGATGGTTTTTACCTTACGATAACCCAAAACATTTTTGGAAACAATATTATTCTGATATTATGATAGTGTCTAAATACAAATAAATAGTAATCTAGCAGAACGCTTGCATCTCATGCTCTACTTTCATAGCATACAATCAAAACCGTGGGCGCTTATTGGAGATTGGATTTTGACTATGACAAGGTATGGGACCACCTGCCGATAGTGTATCTCTAGAGGGGAATACATTGGGTTCAACAAGAAAGTCTTGAAACCCGGCCCACATATGACGGACCACTCATTTCGCTTGAGTGTATCAAATATATTATCACCAACGGTTGGGAGCTACCCATCGTTTCCTGAAAGGGAAAACATCAAAAGATTAAAGAAGCAAAATGAATTTCTCTAGATAGGTGACAACACACCCTAATGGGAGCGACCCACATAACCATGCTGCCTGCCCGATTTTTGTTATTTCCTGGTTGTGAGGCTTGAGGCTGAACTTACCCTTGGATATAACACGTCTTCATTCACATAGAATGCCACATCATCAAACCCGCCAAATCACAAATTAATTTCACCAAAAATATCCCAGGTACAAAGCTAAGAGAAACAAATTCCTCCGCCACCAAACGTAAATACATTTGAAGAGATCAACTTATGCAATTTATTAGGCATACTCTATCAGTCATTCGTCCATACAAGTTATCCTGGGACTGGGCAATCCGAAGGCACGATTCTGTAAATCCATCTTAGGAAATGTCTACTAGGATTAACAAAACAACCCTTGCATAAACTCTGTCTTCAATAATCTCTGACTCGAAACATATATATAGAATAGAAGTGGAATTTAGATTCCGGTCTCCTCGAAAATGATAACGAAAAAGGTCCAGATTTGATAGTTGGTGATCTAACTATCAAATATAAAATAAACAGGTTTATTTCCATTGGATCAGCTAAGCTCTTTTAAAATAATCTTTAAATATTTACATTCAAATACTAACCTTGTATATATATATATATATATTGATTAAAAACATAAGTATAACATAACTTAGAAAATTCTTATCATCGATCTTATGTGATAATTTTATCCTTGAATATCCGTTCTCATAGCTGAAAACGATATTCAACTCTAATTCTCATTTTGAACGCACACTAATACTATCCATCAGATAATCGTGAAATCATTCAAGTTGGGGCATTTTAATTACCTCCCAAACCTTGAGTCGAAATCATTATCATCGTCAAGATTCGTAGAAGTTCGATATCCAAAATATTCGACAAAACCATAAATTGGTAAATCCAATTGATTTTCCAAACCTTAGACCTTTTTCAAACAACGTTGTTGCTTTGAACCATTCATTAAATCAGGGGAATTTAATTCAATTGATTGACTTGATTTCCTTTTCTTTTAAAATTAAATTTTCTTCTTCACTTACTTAATTAAAAGGTTAATTTAGTTTTAAACCATCCTTTAAAGATAATTTATCCAAATTTAAGTTACTATTTCATTTCACCATTATCCAACCCAATCTGTTAAATCAAACATTTTCAAGTTTTGAACCACGATTTATTAAAACCTCTTATATTAAATTAATTGAAATTAATTAATTTAATAATAAATTACCATTTAAACCGTTGATTAAACTAACTGACTAACTGATTACAATTAATCTTCCCTTTTTAAATTAATTAATAATAATCCATTTCATCGTTTCCTAAAACAATTGATATTCAATTAAAACTTACGTTCATTTCTGAGTTACTTTACAGAAAACGGCTTAGCAATTCCAACTGTATACACAACAGTTCTTATAACATATGACATTCAGGTCGTTAACCCAGTTTGCACAAACCAACATATAAATACAATTCAATATTTTCAACTGATAAAAAAACTCAACATATATTAACTAATAAAATATGTCAAGCTAATTTAATAATAGAACAATGTTGACTTATACTAATAAGGTATTCAAAATAAAATATGTAATTAAGGTTAATGTAATTTAAACACAACTCAATTAATCAATCAATCAATTGAACAGTGGATTCTGTGTTTACTGCATTTACAGATCATTATTGATCAGTAGTTTACGTGTTAATTCAATTCATGACTAGCTTAACGTTTACTTTATTGTAATGATTGTTATAAATCCAATTAAATTACTAAATAAATTAATTCATTTTATATCGAATTATTTAAAATTTGAAATTACATCGAGTTACTTACACACACCAACAATTGACTCAAATACACTTATTTGAATCATAATCTATTCGAATGTATTGATCTAACTTACAGGTATACACATCCACATATATAATTATATTCTATTCACTTTAGGATTTTATTTAAAACATTTTCCCTTGTATTTATTTATGATCGGCTGAGCTCAGACAAATTAGCCTGTACTCATAATATTCACATTTTTATATATATTTAGGTTTTATTATATATATTTTTAACTTAAATTTAAAGTAAAACCTTCTTTACACACACACACACACATATATATATATATATATTATTTTTCAATACAGGCCAAGCCCAAGGCCCGGACTCAACAAAATGCCGCACTACCTCCATATAGCTAACATTCCAGGCAAATAATACTAAGGCCATTCTCATTCCACTTTCTTCCTTAAGCCACACGCACACACTATCCCTAAGCCTTCTTTCTTTCTTTGCTACTCGTTTGGTTTTTTCTTTACTGGGCTGAGCTCAAGCCCAACGGTACTCACAAATCACCTAACCAGCATGCCAACTCCCATTTCCTAACTTCTCTTGTTTCTTCCTTCCAGGCACGCAACAGCCTCTTCATATAAACAACCACCATACTCCATTTCCTTTTTTGTGAGTCCCCTTCTCCTATGTTCCCATTTCCATGCATCGTCATGATGCATATAACATAGCCCCTCTTCCCCTTTATTTCTTTTTCTTGGTTTATCTACTACTTGTCCATTTCATATTTTAGGCGTCTAACCAACTGAATCCACCTTGCCACATAGGCATATATAGTTGAACGACATGTCTTTCATCCAACCATGCGAGGCACCGTTGTGTAATGGAAAAAAGAACATCTATTACTGTAACAAGCCATTACATTTAATCCATAATGAATACAAAGTATGTATCAAAGGATTTATGCCTGCATGTTATATTCTAACCACCGTGGTAAATGAAGGAAACTAGATTTTAACTAGCCTTCTTCGCTACTACTTGTTTGTCAAGCCCACAGTAGTAACACCATTCACCACTCCACTTCACCTTTGGAACTGATGAAATTTTTAAAACTAGGTGACTGAGTATTCAAAATTTCTTGTCTGTTTTACACACTTTTGTTTCCTATTGGTAAGACATTCATGTATTTCATGCACAAGTGATAAACAACATTAGCATAATATAAGTATATACATTCAACAACATCACAAGGGATAAGGTAAATCTGAAAAGAAACAACATATGGTTTACTCACATATGTCTCTGTTTTTATGCTTATTCATTCTCGGGTTATAAGTTTACTTTCAGGTCTTCTTTTTTCTATTGTAATTCCGGGCTTAAGCTATATTTCAGGTTTTGTTTTGATGTCTGTGTCTAAACAACCTAGGTGAAGTGCTGTTATTATTATTATTATTATTTTCCTTTAGAAGTACAGAAAGCATGAAATCCCAGGTACCATAGTATCAACCAAACTTCATCTGTTCCAACATTATACTAAACAACAACCATGTTTTTGTTAATAAGATCCATACATACGTGGCTTCTATACCATCATAGATTATTACTAACAACTTTAAGGAAATAGGGGTAAAAGAGGGTTTACTCACCTCTGTTTTCTCTGTCTTTATATTTTTGTTTATTGTTTACTGGTTTTGTTGTGCAATTCACTGTCATGGTCGACATATATACTTGGTTAATACTACTCATTAGCCTAAACATGCATGTATACATTACATCATATAAAATAACTAATGTAAGAAGTTTACTCACCTCTGTTTTACTATCTTTAGCACTTCCAGGTTCCATTTTTTGACTACTTCTTCTACCATTCCAGGTTCTAAGGCTTCTATTTGCTGCCATTTTTGTTCTATGTTCTGGTCGAATGAGTGTATATGTAGCTAGGTATTTATAGCCGAAAACAAGGCTTACATATAAAGCATGTGGGGGTGTTTTTGAGGCAGGGATGGAATGTCTGGGCTACTACATACATGAATTGAAAGGCTGCTGTTTTTGATTGAAATGAAAGGCATTGTTTGACCATTTACACGATCACATCATCCAGCCATTGAAGTGCAAGGCCATCCTATACAAATACACTATTGTGTACACAATCCATGTGCAGATATGTGTTTTCGAAGCTTACTTTGTTGTTAAGTAAAGCAAATAAAATTTTGATGGGAAGGGCATGCTTATGCTGGTGCATTGAAGCGATGAAAGGATGGGTGCATAGACTGTTTTCCAGTGTCATAGCCATGCATATGTGTACTCAATGTGAAGTATTTTTGCTGTACAAATATGTACATACATATGCTTATATAGGTATGTTTAAATGTGATTTGAAACAAAATATACTAGGGTACACTTGCATTTCTTGGTTTACATGAATTCACAACTCTTGCCAGATTCTTGCCACACAGTATGTATACCCAGGTGTAAATGTAGCCTAGTGTTAATCAAGGATGTCTTGATTTGATAAGTTTTTGATTTGAGATACCATGTCCTAATGTACTTTATAATAACACTTAGCCTCTAAGGCAAATCTAAGCTATCAATAGCCATGTTCTTAGCTTATTTCTTTATGAAGTAAACAAATTTATTTATGTTCTTTTAATTTACATGAGGTTAACATATATTAGAATACAAGGCATAAAGTAATTGTTTATACATTAGTTAAAGAACTTTAAACAAGCTTAAATCAAAATTTCAAATGCAACAAAATATTAAACAATAATTATTTGTTCACATATAAAAATAACATGTTTACAATATTCACATATGCTTTTAAATTAATAAATATTCAAATTCCTAAAATATTCAGATTCAATATCATTTATCTGAATTTAATTATAGATAAGATCCATAATTTTTAGTTTAACAAAATCTGCCAAAAGCTGAGACATTACAGAGGAACTGGGAATGGAGAGTACCTAGGGGTGTGCAAGTTATATTCTGCATTGGTTCGTGGGTTATTGGATAATGAAGGGGAAGTGGGAACGAAGAAATCAACAAGAAATGGTGAGCATCTGGAAGGGTGATGTAGTAGACTAGCAACATAATGGTGAGGGTACAAAGTTGGCATGCGTGAGTGGTATTGGACTAGGGCTCAACCCAGTTTCTTTTGAAAATAAAAATAAAAACCACCAACCATTTTTTAATTATTACAAAGGCAAGGCAGGAAAACAATAGGAGGGATGTGATAAGGGTGTGGCGGTTTTCATTTTGGTACTTGCGAATTTATACTGACATGGGGTTTGGGTATTAAGTCTTGGGCTTGGCTCATGCATATAGAAAAAAATATATAAAGAAACGGGAAGAGGTAGGAATGGCAAAAAGAATGGGGAAGGTTGGGCATCCTGTTGTGTGCAAAATATGAATACAAGAGGAACATGGGTTTTCTTTTATTTTCACGGGTAGAGTGGGCTTTGGGCTTGGCCCACGAAAAAAGGGAATTTAATCTAAATTTAGTTTTAATATCATATGGGATGATTATTGGGCTCGACCCTTTTCAAATAAATAATAAAGTAAGAAGAAGGAATGCTTAAAATCAAGAGTAAATGGAATATACATTTATACACGCACACACACACACACAGATATATATATAAGTTTAGACCAATGTATTCGAATAGTTTTGGTTCGAGTCAATAGACGGTGTAAGTCAATAACTCGACGCTGTATCGAGTTTAAACAATTTGATTTTTATAAATTGATTTATACATTTGGTAATGACCCAAAAATCCGGTCCAATTTGAGCTGACCAAAAACACAAGTCCAACCCCAAATTAAACTGAAAATCAGGAAATTAATAGAAAGAAAATAGAGGGTGAGGAAAGATAAGATAGAAACTTAGAATAGAAGAAGAAGAACACAACATCAGAATAACATGAATCTCACAGCGGAACGAATAACATATAATAGATAACATATCTTTGAAATATAAATCTATATTTGAATATACATATCATTTCAGAGTACATCACTTACAACAGAGCGGAAATACACTATAGCTATATGATCCTGAAGCCTCCTGCTCCAGCACTTCAAGTATCTGTAAATCCCGACTACTTGAATTGGACTATCATCGTTAATTAACGATAATTGTCGTTGATTCAGATCGAACAATTTATCTTGCTATAAATTATTACGAGCTCCGATGGACTTCCGGTTAGTTCCATGTTGTAGCCGCTATTCATACGATCCCAACGGATCTGACCGTTCGAGTTTCTGATATTGGCCAAGTTATGAATTTACGAATTAGTTTTCGTCGAATTCTGAGGTCGTTTGCAAAACTGGCTATTTTTAAAGCTCTGAATGACCCTATTTAAATATATAAAAATTAAATATTTATAAATAAATATTATCGTATGTATTCACAGTGGAATACCATACAGCTCTAGAATATTTCTATATGAATTTCTAACTCGATATTTCAAATCCTGATTAAATCGATATTCGATTTATAATGAAATTCCTTTTTAAAATATAAATAAATTATAAAGGAATTCCACAACGACTTTTCTAAAATTTGATTTGGACATAAATCAAAATCTACACGATGAAATCCCGATTTTTCTCTTCCACTAGAAAGATATACTCCACCAGCTCCACACGTTTCTTGTTTCATAGAAATCCGGCTTAAAACGAATCCTGTACATTCAGTTGAAGTTCGAATCGCCAATTTACGAACTGCAACGCCATTTCAAGCTCGATTTTAATTATATTATAATTCTATGTTCAAACTGTCGTTTATATAATATATTCGTTATTTAAATCAAATTCCAGGCTGAATTAAATATCACAGATGATCCAGTTCACACCATATTGCCATTTCAGCCAATTCTGATTATTTCAGAATTAAATATATTATTTAATTTATTATTTTAATTAAATATTCATCATTATTTAATTCCACGACCATTTAATCCACTATATCACTATTTATATAATTAAATAAATTAACAATAATACCCTCTGCAAATGCGGGTCATTACAATCTTCCCCACTTAAAATAATTTCGTCCTCGAAGTTGCTAAGGTAGAGAACGACCCTATCGACTGGTTAGGACATATTTGTTCACTTCTTAACTTCAGTTTCAACTGAACCAATTTAATTTTAATTAAATTATTAATTAATTCCTATTATCGAAATTTTCAAAAATCCTGAAAATTTTCTAACACCTTAAAATTTCGCCAGCATCTCCTTTGTACTGGTCAATACGTCAAACTCCAACCCGCCTCTCTAGACCTTCTCCAACCCAAAAGAAAATCAAACAGCCAAGCGGCTTGCCAATTCGGCTCATAAATCTTATATCCAATAGAAATATAACTTGTACGTTTTGTCGGCATATCAACTCTATCACTTCCATATGCTATCAACTCAGCATATACCAATGTTATCCCAATCAAATTCCAATCTGCTTTTATCCACAACACAACCATTCGCTTATATCCGAGCCAAATATCATTTTAACTCGAGTTTCTTCTCGATTCCCAACTCTTAACTTGATTACCACATTACACTTCAAATTTGAATCTCACAATCCTATTTGTCTTGATATCATTCTAATTCAATCTCAGTTACCACTTTACTGGCTTTACTTTAATTCAAATTTGCTTTCACAAATTTCTGTTAAATTTGTTTTTAATTCAAACAGTCTTTCCCTGGGAGTTTTTAAACAATTTACTCTTTTCAAAAATCAAATTTTCCTTTTTGAACATGTCACTGAGCCCTTAATTATTATTCCATTAGTTAAATCACTTCTCTTTTTCTTTATCAATATTTGTTAACCAAATATTTTCAATAACCATATTGGCCTTTTACGTTATTTGGAAAACATTTCTGAATATTGCCTTCCTTTATTTTCTAAACTTTGGAAAATATATGCTATTTATAATTGGTAAATATTCCAATTACTTATCTCTTTTCCAATCTCGTTTATTTCTATACTTAGGAAATATTCTATATTATATTTCCAAGCTTACACTTATTTATGTTAAACGGATGTTGTGTAAAACATCATTACGACAACCCAAATACTATATTCAACCAACTCTTATTCAACATTGTTCTTCGAGCCTGAAATCTTACTATTTATTTGTTAATAATGAAATCAATCAAGTTGGGGTATAACTACCTCTTAGACCTTGACTGAACAACATTTATAACGTCAAAACAGATATGCCTACTTACTCGAATAATCAATACCATACAACTACTTATTCACTTTTAAACACGTGTACGCTCCTCTTTCTATTCTTACTGGATTTTATTCTTAGTCTTCCTTTTTGATTTTACTATTCTATTTCTAAGTTCGTTTCCTTATCGACTTCTATATATATATCGATACGTTGATTTCTAACTATCAAATTATCTTAAAAATATTCTAACTCCTTAAATTCTCGGAAAAATTCGCCATAACCTCCTTTGTACCAAGAGCATCGGGATATTTCGAATAGCCTCCCATGGCCCTCACCAATCCAAAAGAAAAAGAAAAAGCCAAGCGGCTAGCCCATACGACGCATAAAATCTCATATATGAATTAAATACATACCTTTTCGTCGAGCATTCTATTTATATACCTTCATACCTTATCCATACCTATCTCATATATATTTGTACCTGCCCAATCTATTTTAACTATACCTGATCGTTTTAACTCAATTCATTAATTAACTTTTTAGTTTATTTCAATTTTATATTTGAACATGACATGTTCAAATATATTTTAACTTTCTTATTAACTAATTTGAATCCAAATTTCAAACTTAAATTTTATATTCGATTTCGAATATCCATTTACAACCCAATTCACCTTTCAAAGTTCAACTTCAAATTCAAAACTCGATTAACTAATTCCTCTTCGACTTAGTTAATTTTATTCGCTTTCTATTTTAGTTTTATATCACTTCTATTATTCAAATCTATATCTCAAATTCTATTATTCAAATTCTATATATCAAATTCTATTATTCAAATTCTATATATCAAATTATATTATTCAAATTCTATATAATAAATCCCATTTTGAAATTCAACACAACTTGTCTTTCCTAAAACAAATTCAAAACAGTATCTCTGGTAGTAATTCATCACTTACAACTCGAAAAAGAATACTGATGATGCAGCTGTCATCATCGGAATCTATTTTCCAGCGATCGAAGTGAGTTCAATACTGTAAAACCACTTCTAAACATTTCCACTTTGAAATCCATTTCAAAATATAATTCACACTGCTTGTAAAACAATTTAAAATCTCCCAGGATCTTAAATTTTCCTTATTTTTAATCCAAAACCATTTACAAACAATTATCCAATTTTCTAGAATTTTAGTTCAATTTCTGGTTTAAATTCAGATTTAATTCATCTGGTTTCACGTATTTCACTTATATGAATTCTGATTGGCTATTTACATAACCATTTAATTTATAATCTTCACTCGATTATAATAACAACCAATATATCCACTATATTATAATTTTGATATATATATATATATCTTCTCTATATCAAGATATACCTTGGATAAACTTATTTTAATTTACCCTCTTTTCAAAACATATCGTGTCGACCCATCATATTCGAGTGTTTATAAACTCCTACCGATACAGTGGATCAAACTGATCGACCAGAACTCATAAACAACTTAGCCAATAAATCTCCACAATATAAAACAATTTTTATATCAATAACAAATACGTTCACTCGTATATATACACTCCAACTCAATCTAGGTTATTACTAACCCCATCTCTACTGAGTCACACCACAGAGCCAAGGTAATGCTTAAACTTAAGCTCTGATACCAATTGTAATGACCCAAAAATCCGGTCCAATTTGAGCTGACCAAAAACACAAGTCCAACCCCAAATGAAATTGAAAATCAGGAAATTAATAGAAAGAAAACAGAGGGTGAGGAAAGATAAGATAGAAACTTAGAATAGAAGAAGAAGAACAACACAACATCAGAGTAACACGAATCTCACAGCGGAACGAATAACATATAACATAACTTTGAAATATAACTTTGTACTTGAATATACATCATTTTCAATGTACAGCACTTACAACACAGCGGAAATAAACTATAGCTATATGATCCTGAAGCCTCCTGCTCCAGCTCTTCAAGTATCTGTAAATCCCAACTACTTGACTGCCCGTACAAATCACGAAACTGGACATGCAGCTAGAGTTCGACATTACGGTCCCAACGAAACTGTTTTCATCGAATTCCGACTCCTTTTGCTCACACAACGTATTTTTAAAGATCAAATTATCGACTGTATTTTACATTAAAATCCCGTACGGCCACATACTGACTTCAAAAATCACGAAAATTGAAATCTAACAACTATTTGACATTGCGGATCCAACAAAATTAGTTTTCGTCGAATTCTGAGATCGCTTGCAAAACTGGCTATTTTTAAAGCTCTGAATGACCCTATTTAAATATATAAATATATTTAAATATAATTAAATTAAATTTTTATAAATAAATATTATCGTATGTATTCACAGTGGAATACCATACAGCTCTAGAATATTCCTATACAAATTTCTAACTCGATATTTCAAATCCGATTAAATCGATATTCGATTTATAATGAAATTCCTTTTTAAAATATAAATAAATTATAAAGGAATTCCACAACGACTTTTCTAAAATTTGACTTGGACATAAATCAAAATCTACACGATGAAATCCCAAATTTTCTCTTCCACTAGAAAGATATACTCCACCAGCTCCACACGTTTCCACAGAAATCCGGCTTAAAACGAATCCTGTACATTCAGTTGAAGTTCGAATCGCCAATTTACGAACTACAACGCCATTTCAAGCTCGATTTTAATTATATTATAATTCTATGTTCAAACTATCGTTTATATAATATATTAGATATTTAAATCAAATTCCAGGCTGAATTAAGTATCACAGATGATCCAGTTCACACCAAATTGTCATTTCAGCCAATTCTGATTATTTCAGAATTAAATATATTATTTAATTTATTATTTTAATAAAATATTCATCATTATTTAATTCCACGACCATTTAATTCACTATATCACTATTTATATAATTAAATAAATTAATTATAGTACCCTCTGCAAATGCGGGTCATTACACATTTAAATTTAATTAAACGTAAATTTGATCGCCGATCTAAATTAATACGTAGATATTGATCTGTAATGATAGGCAAATTCAATGAACTCTGAATTGGTTTTTCAATTTATTAATTTAGTTGTGTTTAATTACGTTAACCCTAATTATACATTGTATGGACATCTGTTAGTAGAAATAAACACCATTCCACTATAAATTTGATTGACTGAATTGTTTGAACACCCTATTAGCAGAAATAAACACGGTTCTGCTATTATATCTATTTGATATATTTTATCAGTTAATATATGATGTTGATATATTATATTATCAGTTGATAATATTGAACAGTATTTATATGATGGTCTGTGCAAATTGGGTTAACGAATTGAAGGTCGTCTGTTATAAGTACTGTTATATACCATTGGGACTGCTGAGTTATACTTCTGTAAAGTAACTCAGAAATGAACTTGAGTTTCGATAATTGGAATAAACATTTGAATGGATTATTTTAAATTAATTATATTATTTTTATTTATTTTAAATATTGATTAAAATCAGTTAATCAGGTTATTTAGGGTTGATGTAAATCAACTGTTTAAATGGTAATCGTTTATTTAGTTAATTGATTTCAATTAATTTAATAGAAGAGGTTTTAATAAATGGTTTTTGTAACGATCCAAGAATTTTTACGTTCAAAATATAAATTAAATTAAGATTTAGCGTTAAAAATATATTAAGACATTTAGATTTTGACTTTGCATTTGGACTTTTATCGCAAGTTTAATTAAATATGAATGTCGTGTTAAAACGAACGTTGTTAACGACATTATTTAGTTTGGACTTCTTTGAATATTGAAATTTGACTTTGGAAATAACTTCGTTGTTAAAGTTTAAATCTTGTAATTTAATTTGAGAAAAAAATTTATTATATGCGATATGATTTAATCTAATCAGAAAATTGGTTTCGAAATATGAAATTGAAAGAGCTAGTTTAATTTAATTAATGTTAGTTTTGGAAACCGAATTGTTAAATATAAATTTATTTCGAAATATCATAAAATGATAAAGAAATCGGTTTTGAATATAAAATACCGTTTAGTCAAATTATTCATTTGATAAAATTTTCAGGATATTTTATGTACAAAAATTCAATCGTTTGACAAATGTTATTTGGAATGTTACTTTGTTCTACCGCATTCACACAAAAATTAATAGCAATTGAAATTGTTGAGTACAATTTATTTTAATACAACAATAGTTGAATATACGGTCGATGAATAAACAAGGAAGAAATAAATTGCTGTGTAATTAACATTTAATTTATGATGCATTTAAAATAAGTTGACAACATGTCCATTTCATACGTGTCCGTTCGTTAGTCACAAAACGATATTTGACAAATCAGCTGAAGTTTAACTATGAAACAGTAACTGTACGCTTCGTTCCACCGTTTCTTCATTCGGGCCAATGTTTGAAATTAAACCATATCTAACAAAAATCTGCTGAATATTTAGCGGCAATGCCTAGAAATTTTGAATTGAAATAATTTGCCACTTGTTATTGCCTCTCTGTATTTTTCAACACCTGTCCTTACCCTTCTGAATTGTTTACCACGCTGTGTTTCTTCTCTGGTGATGGTCTCCCTCCTCTGTGTTATAAAATAACATACTTCGCTTTTGTCGTTCACAATGGAACAACTTATTTTCCCTTTTGATTTCCAGCGTACCCCCTTTCTTTCTCTGGCAAACGAAACCACTTTCCTCCCACTTTTATTCCTCCAGACCCCAAACTAAATTCAGTTCGTTCTTCCTAAATCGAAGATCTCAGTAGCTAAACCTAGCCTTTCTGTTGTCGCCGTTCAACTTTGATTGGCTACCGCAGCGTTACTCCACTCCCTCCACCATTAATTGAACATCACCTTCCTTGTCCATGTCACCATCGCTCTACCGCTCTAGGTGATGTCGCTCTGCCCCAAAGTGGACTCCGCAAGACCGACGCTTTCCCTCCACTGGATGAAGCCAGTCCATGAACAAGATTTCTACCTGACCATCTCTCTGCTCACCCTTTCGATGTCAATCCTTTCTCGCTCCAACGAAAAGTCAACGCAGCAAGCATGTATAATGCAGCTCCATCCCGTGCCTTCATGCCGCTGTCATGACAAAAAGGAGCGCTTGCTTCACACTACCGTCGTGCTTGCCCTGACTTGTTGCAGCACTTGAGCTTGCCAAAGTTATTGCTTTCCTTTTCTGAAGCGCAGTCGAGTTACCACTGTTTTCTCAGCTCTTCCATCGCCGACTAAATGTAAGTTTTGCTTATGATTAAAATATAATTCAATTCTTTGACTTCGGTGCACTCTGAGTATAATTAATGTGAGTTTGTTCTATGGTGCCTAGTTTTGATTTCAGTAGTGGTGTTTATGGGTGTACTTACCTCACTACTACCCTGCTATCCACTATTGGCCTTGATTTGGTGTCCAGACCCAACTAGGTACTCACGCAATCATTTGGATTTGGCTTGTCCTGCATAGTATGATATGAATTACCTTATATAGTTGTAGTAACCCTTTTGTTAAACCTGCTATGGTTATGGGTACTCTAGTGAGTGAATGTGCATGACAATCATATGCTCTAAATTTTCACATTTGCACCAATGATTCTTTTTCCCACCTACTTGCGAATGGAACTTACTGCATGTGTATATATGGATTCCCCTATGATGCCTAGAAGCTATGTTACAAACACCACCGGGATTAACATTTTTCTTTCACTTATGAACTTGGAAACTATTGCGGTAGTGGCTAGTATGCATGAATTTGTGGGAAAAATACATAAGTTCACATACCTAGACAATTTCATGTTATTTAGCTTGGTTAAGTTAAGAAATGGGTGCATGCATTCCCCACTTATTAGTTTTCATGTGAGAATTTCCATGGATTAATTTATATATGGTTACTATTAGATTTTGAGTTTTCTATGATGAAACAACACATGAAAAACAGTCTGCATATTGATGCAAGTTTCATATTTAATGCTTCATGCTTCATTCATACCTATTTTGTTCGGCATCCTTAACACATATTGGTTTATTTGCAACTTGGACTCTCATAACTTGAGCATAACTAGAACCTTCATTAGAATGAATGGCTATAAGATGTAAGTATATACCTTGACCTTGTTCCCTTTGACACTCCTTTCTCAGTTTGACACTTGCATGGGTCATACTGTGTAGTTGCTACTTGATTTAAGAAGGTACAGTAACCAAGCATCTTAGTTCACCCCGTTTGATGCTGTTACTGACACAGACTTCTTTCCTTTGCTCCAAAATCATGCTGAAATGGGTACTTTGTTTTCTGATAGATGTTATTTCACACACGGATTGTTTGTTATATTAAGCTGAAAACTCTTAAATTATGACATGCTAAATGGGATATTGGTACATTGGAACCTTGTGATGTTGCGTTGCTTATGCATGCACCCCTTTTGAAATTTGAGTGTTGATTTCCATGTTTACTATCAGGTGTTAGTCTACATATACACATGTATTCTTTTTTTTTTCAATTTCGAATATCTTAAAACTGTTATGTGCCACTCTTCTACTGCCAACCACTCAATTGCTTTGGTTCAAGATAGTCCTCTGACCCTTTATGATCATATACAACTCGGTAGTTCATGAGACCTTGTGCTTGAACCATATATAATTCGTTTAATTATATTTATGTGTTTATCGAAGTTACTGACTTGAAAATAAGTTTAATCCTGACTCGGGTGTTTTTTTTTTGTATTTTGCATGGGACACTCGGGTCAGGCCCCAAGAGTTCTAGGTTTAGAGATTTCAGCTTGGAACGAAATGGAATGGACGTGAAGACGTGGAAACACGCACGCGTGCTAAGCTCGACAAACAGTAAATTTATTTGAAGACATTTATGCATAAAAATTTATATTATTCTTCCGCTGTGTTGTAACTTTGTATACAACTCTGACATTTACATGAGATTTTTATTCCGCTGCAATTATTGTACTATGTGATTCTGCATGATTCTGTTTAAACCGTGTAAGCCAATAACAATCTGTCACTTTGGACGTTCTGAGTTGGTTTAAATATCGATTTGGAATGGACAAAATGTCAGGTCGTTACAGTTGTTTAAAGACTTGATAATGTTTTAAATTAACAGGTTGGGTAGGATAATGGTGCAGTTAAATAGAAAAGTTAAATTGAGTAAAATAACGTTTTTAACTAAATCTTTTTATCAAGTAAGGTTTAAAGATAATTTAATTATCAAAGGATAAGAAAATCAAGTAGATTATTTGGTTTGAATTTCCCGGATTTAATATTAAGTTGAGTAACTTAATAAATGGTTCAAAATGACAACTTTGTTTTGAAATGGTTTAAGATTTGAAAATCAATTAGATTTACAAATTATGTTTTGTCGAGTATCTTGGATATCAAACTTCTACAAATCTTGACGATGAGGATGATTTCGACTCAAGGTATGAGAGGTAATTGAAATACCCCAACTTGGTCGATTTCACTATTATCCGATAGATCGTACTAGTCTCTGTTTAGAATGAGTGTTAGAGTTGAATATCGTTTTCAGTTATGAAACGGATATTCGAGAGTGAGATTATATGTAAAGTTGACAATAAGAGTTTATTGGTTAATTAATAATTTTGTTTTCAAATGAATATTTAAACAAAGTTAAATGTTGTATCGAAATATCTAAAGATTATTTAAATGAAGCTTAGCAGATCCAATGGAAATAACTCGGTTTATATTTTATTTAATAGATAAATAACCAACTATCAAATCTGGACCTTTTTTTCATTATTTTCGAAGAGACCGGAATCAAAATTACACTTCGATACGATATATACATTGCGATAGAAATTATTGAAGATCATTGAAGATGGAGTTATGAAAGGGCTATTCTTTCAATCCTAGGTAGAAATTGCCTAAGTTGGATTTATAGGATAGTGCATTCGGTTTGTTCAATCCGTGAGCAACTTGTATAGACGAATGTCTGATAGAGCATATCTAACACAATCACGTACGTTGATCTCTCCAAACGTGTTTAAGTTAGTGGTGGAGGAATTGCCTCTCTTAGCTTTATACCCATAATATATTTTTAGGGAAATCAATTAGTGATTGGTAGATTTTGACGATGTGGAATTCAAAGGAAATACAGATCTGATATTGCCATGGTAAGTATAGCCTCAAGCCTCACAACCGAGAAATGACAAAAATCAGGCAGGCAGCATGGCTAAGTGGGTCGCTCCCTATTAGGGTGCATTGTCACCTATCTTTAAAAATTCCATTTACTTCTTAAATCTTTTGATGATGTCCCTTTCGGGAAATGGTGGGTCGCAACCAACTGTTGGTGACAATATATTCGATACACTCAAGCGAAATGAGTGGTCGGTTGCAAGATGTTCTTGTTGAACCAAGTGTATTCCCCTCTAGAGATACACTATCGGAAGGTGGTTCCCTACCTTGTCATAGTTGGAAATCCATTATCCAATAAGCTTTTTAAATTTTTGATTGTATAATATATATGTAGAATGTGAGATGCAAGCGTTCTGCTAGATGATTATTTATTTATAGATGATAAACACTATTATAATATCAAAAGAGTTTTGATATAAAGATGTTTTGGGTTATCGTAAGGTAAAAACCATCCGTGTTTATGTATGGATCGGTCTTACGATTATCTTTTCTTTTGAATTTTTTTTGAAAGTTAACCAAGTGTTTTGGATTCTCATAAGGGAAAAACCCGTTCCGTGTTATACGGCGTGGTCTCATGAGAGATCTTTTATTTTACCAAGCTATTTAAAATCGGTTACTCATACCAGTCCCATGACTGACCCATAATTTATTTTTCTATGTTTTCACTAAACTCTCGGGTGCCCGAACTTGTACGGACAACGAGAAGTTCAGGATTTTTTAGATTTATTGGGAGAAGCTTGGAGTCAGAGGCTTCAATATTAGATATTTAAGAGTTTATTTCCACTGTGTTGTATATGTGTTGTACTCTGATGATGTATGTAAGTTCAAATACAGTTTGTTTTTCAAAAGTGATTTTTATATATTATATTTTTTTCCGCTGCGACTGTCATATTCCTTATTGTTCAGTTCTATCTTCTATCTACTTTCTTCTGTTATAATTTTCTATCTTTCTATTTCTCATCCTTTAACTTCTTTCTATTAATGATTCGTATTTCATGCAATTTTGTTAGACGTGAGTTGTATTCAGTCAATTCAAATGGTACAAATTTTCAGGTCGTTACACTTGGTAACAGAGCTGAAGGATGAGTAGCAACCTTGGCTCTGTGGCGTAACTCGATAGAGATGGGTTAGTAATACCCTAGATTAGGTTTGAGTGTATATATATGAGCACCTATTTTTAATTGATTTAAAAAGTGTTTTATTTTGTGATGATTGGTTTGTTGAGAGGTTTATGAATTCTGGTTGGTATAGGGTGTACAACTGTATTGATAGGTGTTTCTAAACTCTCGACAAGAACAATTCAACACCGTATTGTTTTAAGATGGCTAAATGAAATAATTTTACCCAAAAATATATTTTGTTATAAAATAATAATTTTTGAAATTATTATATATGGATGTGTCAATTGTAGTTACATAATCAGATCGGATTATAAACAATGAAATGTTTATGTATTAAACCAATTGAATTTGTTTAAGAATAAGATATACAAATGAGACAAATTGGATAATTATTAGAGAAAACAAGATATTTTGGGAAAATTCAAAGGTTTTGAATTTGGAATGGAATCAAGATATATTAAACTAGTTTGGAATAAAAACTTTGGATTTTGGAATTTGAAAATTTTAACTCGAGTTAAGAAATTGGAACTAAACTGAGATTCGTTGAGTTAAATGATTTTCTCGGTTTTGATTTGATGTGGATTTCGTTCTTCGGGGTTGAAACTTAGTGGATTATTTTCTTATCGATGTATGGTCAGGGACTGACGGATGTTAAAGAATAGCAAAAATGGAATGTTTTCCAACTGTAGTAACAAATATTTCTAGTTATAGAAATGAATCTAGTTAACAGCTAATTGCTGATGTATTAAATGTTTTGATTGCTGTGAAAATTGTTTGGTAGTTGAACCGTGTGTTTTGATGCCTTGTTATGGTGATTGTTAGGGGATGACCCATGTTTGTGTTTTAAGTCTATGAATATAGATATAACTAAAATCTCCTCGTTACTCTCTAATTTCGAGGATGAAATTCATTTTAGGCTGGTAGATTGTAACGTCCTAGTTTTTGAATGAGTTTGTAATATAATTTATTTTGGATTTATTTCAATAATTACTTTATATTAAATAAATTTGGCGTAGATAAGTAAAAAATGTTTTGTTACACTGGTTTATATATTTTTTTGTATAAAAAAATAGATAATACGGGATTTCTGAATATTGTTTGAATAATTTCTATAAAATCTTATATGTACATTTATTTTGTTATATATTGTAAATATTGTTTTAATCGTTTGTTTGCAGTTAAAATTGTTCTTAATACATGTAAGTGTAAAATTAGTTTCGATTACATAACTAATAAGAATATTTAAAAGAAAACCTCAATTTGCTTCACATCTATGCATACTTCCTTTCAATTCAATGTAGACACCCTTAACACATGTGTTCCTAACCTAAATTTGTAGGCAGCCTATGTTTTCAAATGAAAACATTGAAGAGACTAGTTTGATTGAGTACGAAGTGGACTTTTCAAACCATAACACACGGCCAATACACTTTTGAACAACAATAAAATGGTTGGGCATACACTTCATACACGAATGTGAGAATTCATTGTATAAGACTAAACATATTAGAACACATGTACACATCTATTCAATGTCACAAACACCTCGCTGGCCATGATTTATAAGCCTGGAAGAAACATATAGAAGTGACAAACCATGCACCCTTCAATCAACAAGCAGTCTATACCCTAGAACGACATAGCATTATATAGTCTGAATTTACTTAAAAAGCAAAGCAATATTTTTAAAACATATTAAGGCAAATGGTCGTAGTTTGTAGCCTGGGCAGACGTAAACAATGAAGTGGCCAAACAATACTTCCTTTTAATCACAATAACAGCAACCTACTTGATTTCAAGTTGTCCTTATTTTTCTACCCTGCAACCTTTATGTGCAAGTTTTATTCTCTCATAAATACACCCATAAGTTCCCTTGTGGATTTATTTACAAGTATTTTCACTCAACACAAAAGAAAATGGCAGCAGCCTAGGACTTGGAATCTTGAAACAGAAAACATAACAGAGGAAAAACTGGAAACTAACAGTGAGTAAAAAAATTCTTTGTTTCACTGATTGCAAACATATATAGATATATATGTATGCATGTACCATATTTCCTTATCAAAACCCCTGAAATGGCAAGACCTGTAGTAGTGTAAACATGACAATGAGCTTCCCCATTTGTTTTACTAATTATACATGCATATGCAACCATGAAAATGTTAATTTGGTTGGATAAGTCTTCATACCAACTAAAGCCCGGGAACTATAAATCATCTTGTGAGTACAGTGGTGCGCGTCTGCCAGCAGAGACAGTGGTGCACATGCACAGAGGAGTGTGCACAAGGGGGATGCTACATTTGTGTTTTGTGTATGATGCTCACTGGTTTTGGGTTATTTCCGTTGATATTATGCCGAGTATAGCCGAGCAGACGGGTTTTGTGGAGGAGGGTGTGTATTCAAGAGTTTTCGTATTGAGTAGGTAGTGTTATATTAAGGAAGTTGGCATAAACTTTTGGTTTGCCTGGAGAAGAGAAAAGAAATGGTTAAGAGAATAAATGGAAAACAAAAGAAAGAGCGGGATTGGTAGAGAATTTGGTGTGTGCAGGCTTTGGCCAGTTTACATATTTATGGAAGGAAAAACAAAAAAGCCAAAACAAAATATAAAACGTAAGATAAAGGAGAGATGAAAGAAAACATAGAAGAGGAACTAGGAATGGAGAGTACTTATAGGTTCGCAAGTTCTATTCTGCGTTGGTTCATAGGTTATTGGATAATGAAGAGGAATTGGGAATGAAGAAATCAACAAGAAATGGTGAGCAACTGGATGGTTGATTTAGCAGACTTGCAGTAGAATGATGAGGGTAGGAAGTTGGCACGCGGGTTTATCATGCGCAAGTGGTACTGGACTTAGGGCACAACCCAGTTTCTTTTAAAAATAAAAATAAAAATCACCAAGCTATTTTTAATTATTACAAAGGCAAGGCAAGAAAACAACAGGTGGGACGTGATAAGGGTGTGGCGATTTTCATTTTGGTACTTGCAGATTTATACTAACGTGGGGTTTGGGTATTAAGTCCTGGATTTGGCTCAAGCATATAGAAAAAATATATAAAGAAACGGGAAGAGGTAGGAATGACAAAAAGAATGGG
Source organism: Allium sativum (assembly GCA_030737875.1). NCBI lineage: Eukaryota > Viridiplantae > Streptophyta > Magnoliopsida > Asparagales > Amaryllidaceae > Allium > Allium sativum. The sequence goes on along the minus strand of CM060909.1, from coordinate 940,437,019 downwards.
GAAGGCTGGGCATCCTGTTGCATGCAAAATATGAATATAAGAGGAACGTGGGTTTTCTTTTGTTTTCATGGGTAGACTGGGCTTTGGGCTTGGCCTAAGGAAAAAAGGGGATTTGATTTAAATTTAGTTTTAATATCATATGGGCTGATTATTGGGCTTGGCCTTTTCAAATAAATAATAAAGTGAAAAGAAGGAATGTTTAAAATCAAGAGTAACTAGAATATAGATTTATATATATAAGTTTAGACTAATGTATTCGAATAGTTTTGGTTCGAATCAATAGACGGTGCAAGTCAATAACTCGACGCAATATCGAGTTTAAACAATTCGATTTTTATAAATTGATTTATGTCATAATTAAAAGTAGTTTTAATTCTAAGAGGCATATAAATTTAATCAAACATAAATTTGATTGCCAAACTAAATTAACACGTAAATATTGATCAGTAATGATAGACAAATTCAATGAACTCTGAATTGGCTGTTCAATTTATTAATTTGGTTGTGTTTAGTTACATTAACCCTAATTATATATTGTATCATTTGTGTGGACATCTGTTAGTAAAAATAAACACCATTCCACTATAATTTTGATTGACTGAATTATTTGAACACCCTGTTAGCAGAAATAAACATCGTTCGGCTATTATATCAGTTTGATATATTTTATCAGTTAATATATGATGTTGAGATATTATATTAACAGTTGATAATACTGAATAGTATTTATATGATGGTCTGTGCAAGTTGTGTTAACGAATTGAAGGTCGTCTGTTATAAGAACTGTTATATGCCATTGGGACTGCTAAGTTATACTTCTGTAAGGTAACTCAGAAATGAACTTCAGTTTTGATAATTGGATATAAATAATTGAATGGGTTATTTTAAATTAATTATATTATTATTAATTAATTTAAATATTAATTAAAATCAGTTAATCAGGTTGTTTAGGGTTGATGTAAATCAACTGTTTAAATGGTAATCGCTTATTTAATTAATTGATTTCAATTAATTTAATAGAAGAGGTTTTAATAAATGGTTGTTTAAAGACTTGATAATGTTTTAAGTTACCAGGTTTAGTAGGATAATGGTGTAGTTAAATAGAGAAGTTAAATTGAATAAAATAATGTTTTTAACTAAATCTTTTAATCAAGTAAGGTTTAAAGATAATTTAATTATCAAAGGATAAGAAAATCAAGTCGATTGTTTGGTTCAAATTTCCCGGATTTAATATTAAGACAAGTAACTTAATAAATGGTTCAAAATGAAAGCTTTGTTTTGAAATGGTTTAAGATTTGAAAATAAATTAGATTTATAAATTATGGTTTGTCGAATTCTTGGATATCTAACTTCTATAGATCTTGATGATGAGAATGATTTCGACTCAAGGTATGAGAGGTAATTGAAATACCCCAACTTGGTCGATTTCACTATTATCCGACAGGTCATACTAGTTTATGTTCAGAATGAGTGTTAGAGTTGAATATCGTTTTCAGTTATGAAACAAATATTCAAGAGTGAGATTATCACTTAAGTGTGATAATAAAAGTTTATTGGTTAATTAATAATTTTGTTTTCAAATGAATATTTAAACAAGGTTAAATATTGTATCACGATATTTAAAGATTATTTAAATAAATCTTAGTAGATCCAATGGAAATTAATCAATTTATATTTTATTTGATAGTTAAATAGCTGACTGTATAATCTAGACCTTTTCGTCATCGTTTCGAAGAGGCCAGGATATAAATTCCACTTCGATATGATATATTTGTTGCAAGTCAGAAATTATTGAAGAACATTGAAGACAGAGTCATGCAAGGGCTATTTTGTCAATCCTAGGTAGAGATTGCCTAAAATGGATTTACAAGATAGTGCCTTCGGTTTATTCAATCCCAAAACAACTTGTATGGATGAATGTATGACAGAGTATATCTAACCCAATCACATATGTTGATCTTTCCAAACGTATTTATGTTGGTGGTGGAGGAATTCGTTTCTCTTTGCTTTATACCCGTAATATTTTTTTATGGAAATCAATTAGTGAGTGGCAGATTTTGATGATGTGGCATTCAAAGGAAATAAAGATCTGATATGGCCAAGGTAAGTATAGCCTCAAGCCTCACAACCGGGAAATGACAAAAACTGGGTAGGTAGCATGGCTAAGTGGGTCACTCCCAATTAGGGTGTATTGTCACCTATCTAGAGAAATTCCGTTTACTTCTTAAATCTTTTGATAACACAATATGTATACAACTCCAAATATTAATTATACAGCTCAATATTGTCAATTTCGGGTTAAACGATTTAAATTTCCCTTTAAATATATTAAATAATGTTATATTTTAATAATGATTTTCCATAGCAACTATTTTAAAATTTGAATTGGACATAACTAACAATGTATAATACGAAATCTGGAATTTTCTCTTTCATTAGAAAATTATAATCAACAAGATTCACACGTTTCTTGTTTCACAGAAATCTGACTTATATCGGACCCTGTATATTCAATTGAAATTCAAAACTCCATATTACGAACTGCCACGCCATTTCGAGCTCGTATATAATTAAATAAAATGTGTGTATATATATATATATATATTCAACCATCGTTTTATTAATGAATTCAATATTAACATCGTTAATATTCCAAATATAAAATTTAAAATAATAAATTAAATTAAGTATTTGATCACAAAAAATACAGGACATTACAAGGTAGAGGATAATATGTCGATGACTGCTTTTAGGACTGGATTCTTTGATTGGTAAGTGGTGCCGTTTGGATTGGCCAATGCACTGGCGTCATTCGTGGGTCTTATTAATCTAATTTTCAGAGATCATTTGAATGGATTTGCGCTTGTGTTTGTGGATTATCTTCATCTACTCTAGGACTAATGAGGAATACAAAGTGCCTTTGTGATTGTATTAGAGATTCTGAAAAAAATTCAGTTGAGAGCTAAATTTTCTAAGAGTCGCTTATGGAAGGAAGAAGTAAGGTTTTAGGTCATGTCGTGTTTGCATAAGGGGTAGCAGTAGATCCTGCGAAGAGAGCAGTGATCTAAGAATGGAATCAACCTAAAAGTGCTATAGATGTTTTCTTAGTTTGGTTGGATACTATCAACGTTTTATTAAGAATTTTCTGAAGACAACTGCACCGTTGATTATCCTAACGGAGAAGGGTCAAATTTTTATATAGGAAGCTAAGTACGAGCATGCTTTCGTGATCTTGAAGGAGAAATTGACTAGTACTACTGTATTGTTTATTGTGATAAGGAATGAGGAGATGGCTATTTACACTGATGTGTGTAGTATCAGCTTAAGAGAAGTATTGATGTAGAAAGGAAGAGTTACCGGATATGAGATTCGATAGACAAAGACTAATGAAAGGATTTATTCTACCCATGATTTAGAGTTAGCGGCGATAGTATTTTCTCTGAAGACATGGAGGCGTTACCTATTCGGAGTGACATTTGAGTTATGTACGAGTTGTAACACCCCACCTCTGTTAAGGTCACTCACAAAGGGAATGCTTTAACTTCAGTGGAGCGTCATAAGTGTATAAAACAAATAAATTACAAAACAAACAAAAATTTTAAATAGCGGAAAATATATAAAACTTTACTTCATTGATAAAACAACAGCTTGGTAGAATAGCTTGTACAAATATTGTTTTCCAACACCAAAACAACCTTACCCATTACAATAAGCATCTGTCTAGTTTAACAAAATAAAGAAGCATAAAACGACAATGATATTCCCCAAAGAGCCAGCCATAGCAGTGGAAAAGAGAGTCCAAAGCGATACATCGTCTATCTTCGAGCTTGGAAAGAAAACTGAGCTAAGTGGTGATATTCCCTCCCTGTAAACCTTGGGAGGGGGAGCGGAAGAAAAGAAGGCACAAGAAAATAGGTCAGACATAAGTCTGGTAAGTCCGGTGATTATTCAGCATGTAAATAGGTAAAAGGATCATGACATGAATAAACTGAATACTAGACATAACCATGATAATAAGCATAGCAAGACAACGAATGATGATCGTTACATATGACAAGGTAGGATACACTGAATGTGCTTCGGTTCTTTCTCTGATTTCCAAATTTCTCTACACCACCCAACTAGAATCCCAACTAGTGTCTTTTATAGAACGATTCGTATTCCCTACTAGCGTCCCAACTAGTATCCAGTGAAAAAAGGATTCGTATCCCCTACTAGTGTCCCAACTAGTATCCTGTGTTATAAATTAAGGTGATCCTAACCCCACAATTATGGTAGCCTTCAGGTGCACATGTGGTACGAGGATCTTACCTCAATCAGCCTAATTGCCATGAAGATGTTAGATGTACCCTTACTACCCTGTCGACCGGCTCCTTATTTGTATTAATTTTTCCTTGTGTTTGTGTCAATCGGCCCTCTCTTGAGTGTAGATACCCTGTGCTGGTCCCACGATAAGGTGTATCAATCCCTATGATAGCCACCGGACACAATTCAAGATGCACAGTGTTGCCCAGTGCCTACTTTTCCACTCCGGAGCACGTGCACGCCCATACTCCGTTGGAACTACACTGATGCACCCCCTGCCGCTATTTTGACCGCTTATAATCAGTCCAGTAATCGTGCCCCACCCTAGCTAGTTCAGGGTACCGTGATACATCTATGTGGGTTACTGTTGAAATGGGTCCCCGTTACTAGGTTTTCTAGGGTCTATTCGTATACCCCCCAAATTGGTTAAGTGTTATACATCCATTCAAGTTAACTTAACCCATCCACATGTCATGTCATGTTAGTTAAGTGTTTCTTATTAACTTAACCCTTCTCATTCAATCATGTTGTAATTGGTTAAGTGTTTCCCCTTAGCTTAACCCCATTCGTTCATCATGTTATATTGGTTAAGTGTTTCCTATTTACTTAACCTCACTCGTTCATCATGTTATATTGGTTAAGTGTAACTTAACCCCACTCGTTCATCATGTTATATTGGTTATGTGCCACCAATCCTGTCGAGTTAACTTAACCCACCCACTTGTCATGTTACATTGGTTAAGTGTTGCCCTCTTGTGTTACTTAACCCTATCACACATCATGTTGTATTGGTTAAGTGTTGCCTTCTTGTGTTACTAACCCTATCACACATCATGTTATATTGGTTAAGTGTTTCCCACTTGTGTTAACTTAACCCTACCACTTTTCATGTTACATTGGTTAAGTGTTGCCCTCTTGTGTTAACTTAACCCTACCACTTGTCATGTTACATTGGTTAAGTGTTGTCCTCTTGTGTTAACTTAACCCTACCATTCTTAGCCTGTCTGTTTCTTAGATTTAATTCATTCATTAAAGCACCAACCTCTCACATTAGATCTATATTGTTGTGGTCACTGGATGTGCCGGGCGGTTCCGGGCAGTCTTACACTGCAACTCAATCTAACCCCGGGTTTTTGGGCTTAATACGCTAACCTCTCACATTAGATCTATATTGTTACGGTTGTTGGATGTGTCGGGCGGTTCCAGGCAGTCTTACACCGTAACTCAATCTAACATCGGGTTAGGCATATTCATTTTTTAATTAATTTACATATTTGCAATTTATGTTCATATGTAAATTATCCACAAGTCTTGTCAATTCAAGTCATGCCCCATTTACCCTATAACAACCCTGAATTTTGGGGTAAATTTAAAAATTTATTTAAACTAATTTAAATGGGTTTTGATATTTAAAATAATTTATTTAAAATAAGAATGATTAAAATTTTTGAAGTTAGGACGAATAATTTAATTTTAATTATAAAAGAGTTAGAAATAGAGCGGTAGCTTGAAAAGTCAAACTTGAACTTTGACTAACCATACAGGATGCAAAATTTATTGGATTTTAGTGAAACCAAAAATATTAGAATCTCTTTTGAAATATCTTTCCAACGAATCTGAAAAATCGAAATTTTATAGCGGGAATCAAAAGTTATGCCCAGGTTAAATTTCAGAATAATCGCTATAGGATATATATATATTTTAATATTAAAAATAGCCATTTTTCAAACGACCTCTGTTTTCAACGAAACCACTTCTGTTGGATTTGGAATGTCAAATTATTGCTTAGTTTAATTTTTCATAATTTCTAGAATTAATTTGTGATCGTGGCAAAAAGATTTCAGTTCGGTCAATTTCAGTCAATTTTTATCGACTTGAAAAAGGCCATTTTTCAAATAGGCTCAGAATTGAACGAAATTAATTTTCCTAGGTCCCAGCCTCAAAACATAGCTAAATATATTTTTCGGGATTTTTCGAAGTTAAATTGTGGCCCCGGTGAATTTATTGGTACGGTTGAATTAGAAATAAAAGACTTAAATTTTAAAATAAAGAAAACCGAGTCAAGACAGTTGTTTGGGCCTGCGGGACATAGCTAGATGAGTTCGGAATAGGGGTTAATAGGTAAGAACGACAGTCGTTGGGCTGAAATTGGACAAAGTTGCTAAACGGGCCTTAATGGGCTAATTAACTAATTAAATAATATAAATATATTCACTAATCCTCAACCCTAATCCTCCCTCTACAATACACAGCTGCCATCTTCTTCCTCAATGGCCAAGAGAGCTCCAAACTTCCCTTATCAATATCTCTCAATTCACACAATGAAATCAATCCCTCCTTTAGACTTATTTGAAGAGATCTTCATCCTCTTTAATTCTATACGGCTATGATCATCTTTAAGCACACGAATTTCGAGGAAAAACACCCCTACCCACGCCCAAAACAGCCCAGCCGCACCTACCATGGCCCACCGCGGCCAACCACGCCTAGGGTGCACCAACCCCCTCTCCTTCCTCTCCGATATGCCACCTTCCAATCGTCTTCAAGCTTCGCCAATTTCAAGTTATTTGGAACCCTAGTTTGGAAGCCTATGGTTTTCATGGAACGACTTTGAACGTGGAAGAGGAAGATGAGGGTGAGGTTGACTTTTTCAAACTTTAGTCGACTAATTAATTTAATTCAATTTTTACCAATCTTAATTTAACCATATCTCACTCAAACGAAATCGAAACTGAACGATTTCAGATTCGCCACGATCGTGAGACCGAGATCTACGCGATGAAACTGACTAGACCTGATTCTGAGCAAGTTGAATTTTTGACAAATTTTGGATCTGAACAGCGCAGAACTCAATAACGATGTGAGATTTCTGAATTTAGTTATTAAAAATTTAATTATTTCTTGCGATATGAATTCCATCTATGTACGTTATGAAATCTGTATTGTTTGTGGTTGGGAAATTTGAATTTATTGATGTTGTGATGTGAATTGGTTGATGCTGTGATATTGGTGTTTGAAACAAAATCATTGAATCCAGATATATAATCTTGTTGAAAATAAAAGATTAAATTTTCACTGTAATGTTGATCATCATAAAAAGATATCATTTTGTTGATTATTATAAAAAGTTATTGTTTTTAAAAGAAAAAGTAACATTAATTTCATTGTTTTGTAAAAAGAAAGATTTCACTTTTGTTTTGTTAAATATAAAGATTACTTTTTGTTTGTTTATAAAATAAAAAAAAGTTTTCATTTTTGTTTGTTTAAAAAAAAAGTTTTTACCTTTGTTATTTAATAAAAAGATTGGAACTTTGTTTGTAAATATATAGAAAAGATTGAATTTTTTTTGTAAACTTAATAAAAAGATTGAAACTTTGTTTGTAAACTTAATAAAAGATTTTAACTTCTGGTTGTGAACGAAAAGAATTAACCTTTGTTTGCAAATGAAAAGAATTTACTTTTGTTCTTAAAAACAAAGATTCCACCTTTGTTTATAATTAAATGATTTTACTTTTATTTAGAATGAAAAAGGACATTTTGTCATTAAGAATGAAAAGAATGAAAATATACATGATTTTTGTTAAGGATGAAAAGTGACATTATTACATTGATATTCATTGAAAGATTAGTAATGAACATTTTACACCATTATGTTTAGATTAGAAAAGTATAATTTTCACCATCATGTTTTGTTAATTTGAAAATGAATATTTACACCGTCATGTGTTAATTAGAAATGACATTATTTACACCGTTAAGTATTAAATTAGAAATGACATTATTTGCACTGTTATGTATTAAATTAGAAATGACGTTATGTGTTAAATTAGAAATGAACATGATTGACACCGCAATTAAAAAACTACATTTTTATGTGATTAAAAATATAAGATTTTGTCATTGAAATTAAAATTACATTCTTATGTAATTAAAAGATTAGATTCTGACGCTGCAAAATTATTTACATTTTAATGTAGTAAGAAGAAATAGAATTTACATGGTAACCTTAACTACATCTTTAATGTAATAAAAAGGAAAGATTTTGACATTTGTAATATTAATTACAATTTTTAATGTAATTATAAAGATAAGAATTTACATTGTAATTAAAGATAGGAATTTTACATTATAATGTTAATTACAATTTTTAATGTAATTAAAAAGGAGATTTTACATTGTAATTAAAGATAGGAATTTTGCATTATAATGTTAATTACAATTTACATTGTAATTAAAAAGGAGATTTTATAGTGTAATTAAAAGAGTAGAATTCAACATTGTAATAGAATTTACAGTTTTCTACTGTAAATAAGAAAAAGAAGAAACGTTTACATTTTTAAGAAAAGTTTACATTTTTAATGTAAATAAGAAAAAGAAGAAAAGTTTACATTTTTAAGAAATGTTTACATTTTTAATGTAAATAAGAAAAAGAAGAAAAGTTTACATTTTTAATGTAAATAAGAAAAAGAAGAAAAGTTTACATTTTTAATGTAAATAAGAAAAAGAAGAAAAGTTTACATTTTTAAGAAAAGTTTACATTTTTAATGTGAATGAAAAGAAAAAATTACATTTTTAATGTAATTTAGATTAAAAAGAAAAGTTGCATTTTTAATGTAATTAGAATTAAAAAGAAAGTTTACTTTTAATGTATTAAGATTAAGGAGGAAATTTACATTTTAATGCATTAAGATTTAAGGAGAAAAATTACATTTTCATGTAATTAAGATTAAAGGATTAATTGACATTTTCATGTAAATAGTAATTAAAGAAGAAAATTACATTTTCATGTAGTTAGATTTAAAGAAGTGAAATTTTCATTTTAATGTAAATAGATTTTCATTAAAAGAATTTAGAAGTGAAATTTACAGAATTAAGAAGAAAATTACATTTTTATGTAATTGGATTTTCATTAAAAAGATTAAAGATATGGAATTTACATTTTTATGTAAATAGGTTTTCAATGAAAGCCATAACGATGGAAATTTACATTTTAATGAATTTGATTTCATTAAAAAGATTAAAGGTATGAAATTTACGTTTTCATGTGAAAAGATTAAAACACAAGATCATCATTTTGTTTGTATAGAATTGACACAAAATTATCATTTTAGTTTTGCATTGAAAGATATAAACAAAATTATTATTTTTGTTTTGCGTTGAAAGAATAACAAAGCTATTATTTTTATTACATTGGAATTAAACAAACAAAAATATATTCATTTTTGTAGAATTGAGGTTGACACCAAAATATATTACATTTTTGTTAGAAAATTTAAAAGACACAAAAATCTTCATTTTTGTTAAATTGGAAAGATACACGAAAACTACATTTTTGTGTGAATTGGAGGGTAAAAGAAAAATATACACTGTTATGTTTAGGATGTGTATGTGAATTAAAATAAGATAAACATTATTTTGTGTTATGTTATATATCAAAATGTTATGAAACCAAGTGTTCCTTACTTGTTATGATAACTACAATAATGAAATGGAAGAAGGAATTATATATATATAAATCAAAATTAAACGAATCGAGCGTGGTAGTTCGCATTTTGGAATCATGCCTTTAAACGATTATACCGAAAGATCCGACCGTCGGATTTTCCCAAAACTGAAACCGTTAGGTTCGCTTTGGGAAGATCTTTCCAAGATATGAATTGTGTTAAAATCCTGCGGTTAGATTTAGAGAAATGTGTAAAACAAATTTGGGTGAAAACAGCGCCAAGGTCGCCTATTGACCCGAAGCGTCGTTTAATTGATTTGGGCTATTGTTATATAAAAAAATAGCGATAGATCGTTATTAAATGCTAATAACGATAAGAAATGATTTTAATATATATATATGCGAGAATCATTTGAAAAGTCCGTGTTCAATCTCGTTTCAAATGATTATACGTCGATCTAAGTCGAAGAGTTGAAGACGGTACAAGACCGATGATCTTCACGTCGAATGGATGAGTTACCATTGACGTTCATGATTGGAGTAGCTACCTTGAAGGGGCTACAATGGTGGCCGTCCAGACTACTTGTTGATTTGTTCGGATATGCAAGGAATAAGGTGCCTATGGTTTTGTTCAGACCCAGAACGGACTTGTAAATGGATATGTGTCCGACGTTGAAATCACTTCATGTATTTAAATTGATTTCTATTTGATATATAATTGTTTGGTGGTGGAGAATTTATTCTCTTGCTTAACACCCTCTTATATATTGATGGTTGTCGATTGCATGGCGTGAATTGTCAATGTGGCATGCCAAGATGCAAATGATCAAGGATTTTGTTGAAAAGCAGGCCTTGTGGTTGATGATCAAAGCACGGCTTGAATAAGCATAGCTTTGTGTATTACGTAGCTTCACGAGCCTCACAATCCGGTTGAGTCTAAAACGGGAGAAGGGAACGCAGGGAGAGCAGCACGTTTCTTTCTAGCTAGAACCGGTGTTTGGGTTTTACACGACCCGACATTTTACTTATGTGGATGATGGAATGAGGTGCCTCGGATATTAGGTCCTATAGGACTGGAAAGCGTGTGTTCAGGAATTGCCAATCTGTAACGACCCGCAAATCCGTGCTATCTGAGTTGACTAAATACACCACACGTCCAACCCAAATAACACAGAAATACGACTCATTATTAGAAAGAAGTTAGAGGATGAGAAATAGAAAGAAAGAAATATTAGAATAGAAGAAAAACGAAGATCACAACTCACAGCGGAACGAAGAAAATATATTATATAACATAAGCTTTGAAATACAAATCTGTTTTGTACATATATACATACCATCATCAGAGTACACATAACATTTGATTCAGCGGAAGTAACTCTAAATAACTAACGTTGAAGCCTCCAGCTTCAAGCTCCTCCAAGTGTATCTGTAAAAGCCTGAAACACTTGACTGCCCGTACAAATTTGGGCACCCAAGAGTTTAGGGAAAACAAAACAAAACAAACTCTGGGTCAGTCATGGGACTGGTGTGAGTAAACTCCAACCACTTGTTTAACTTTCAAAATCCTTTCGAAAGAAAAGATAATAGTAAGACCAGCCCACACATAAACATGGACGGTTTTTACCTTACTATAACCCAAAACACTTTGATATCAATCCAGTGATATTATAGTAATGTCTACATCAAGTAATTAACCAAATAGCAGAACGCTTGCATCTCACGCTCCACATATATAAAATAAAAATCAAAAACCGCATGGCGCTTATTGGAGATTGGATTTCCAACATGACAAGGTATGGAACCACCTTCCGATGATGTATCTCTAGAGGCGAATACACCTGGGTTCAACAAGAACATCTTGCAACCCGGCCCACACATGACCGACCACTCATTTCGCTTGAGTGTATCGAATGTATATCACCAACGGTTGGACTCAAACCACCGTTTCCCGAATGGGCAGAATCGATAGATTTAGAAACAAAAGGAATTTCTCTAGATAGGTGATTATACACCCTAATGGGTGCGACCCACATAGCCATGCTGCCTGCCCGATTTTTGTCCTTTCCCGGTTGTTGAGGCCTGAGGCTACGCATACTTACCATTCATCGATAACACAATCACTTTGAATGCCACATCGTCAGATCCGTTAATCACTAGTTGAGTTTGCACAAATATTCTGGATATTATGCTAAGGGATAAATCCGTTGCAACCATATATATTCATACAGACCAACCCACTTGATCATTGGAAATACCCTGTCAGACATTCGTCCATATACGTTCGTTCTGGGATTGAACGAAACCGAAGGCACTATTTCTATAAATAGAAAAAGCCCTTGCACTTTACTCCGTCTTCAATATATTCAGCATACTTGGTTCGCAACGCTTATGCCGATACGGAGTGGTTCTTCGGATAATAATCCAACCGGTCTCTCCATATTGACAACGATGGTCAAAAACTTCGATAGTCTGTGATTTAACTATCGAATAAAAACAAGTGTTCAATCAACATATCAAACAAATCACTGGGCTCTTTAATTAATATTCATTAATTAAATCACTTTTCCATTCCCTCTATCAATATTTGTTAACCAAATATTTCAATAATCATCTCGGCCTCTTATGCTATTTGGAAAACGTTTCCAAATATTAACTTCTTTTATTTCTATATATTAGAAAATGTCTCTATTTGCAATTGAAAACAATTTCAATTACTTATCTCTATCCCTTTTTCAACATTCGATTTTTTATATTCACTTTCCTATCGAATTCAATACGTCGATACAATGGTTTCCAATTATCAAAATACCTTAAAAATATTCTAACTCCTTAAATTTCCGGAAAATTTCGCCATAACCTCCCCTGTATCGGGAGCATCGGGAAATTTCAAATAGCTTCCCGGTATCTTCCTCAATCGAAAAGAAAAAGAAAAAGCCAAGCGGCTTGCCGATACGGCGCATAATACCCATATATGAATTAAACATGTACCTTTTTGTCGGGCACATAAAAATCTTCATATACTCCATCCCATATCTGTTTAACACCTGTTCACCTGTTTCCAATTCAATTCAACTAAATCCATTCGTTTGAATTAAATTTTGAATCGTTTGAATTCAGTTTCGCTCAATTATTCTTTAATTAGCCCTTTTTGCATATTTCACTTCTTTGTTGAACATAACATGTTCGAACAAATATTTAATTGGCTTGCTCATAACCAAATTGAATTTCAATTTCAATCCTAGTTTCCTGTTTGATTTCGAATATGAATTTTCAAATCGAATTCGCTTATTCAAAGCCCAATATAAAATTCGAAATTTCATTAACTAATTTCTATTCGCATTAGTTAACTCTATTCAATAAATCAAAAATCTGATTTCTGTTTCAAAAATCAACTCATTTCTCCACTGGAGTTCACATATATTTTATAACTCAAAATCTGAAATTTTCTAAATAGAAATTTCGATTTTTATTTGCTTAAAATCCTTTAATATCATTAAATAAACCGTTATGGTTTTAAAACGATTCTGGCGCTGCTTTTCTGAAAATTTGATTTTGACATAACTCAAAATCTATACGACGAATTCCAGATTTTTCTCTTTCATTTGAAAACTATTATCAAACCGGTCCTGACGTTTCTTGTTTCAAAGAATTTCGACTTCAATTGGGTTCTGTATATTCAATTGAAGTTCGAATCGCCAATTTACGAACTGCAGCGCTGCGGCGAGTTCGTTTTAATTATATTTATATATATATATAAACTTTTAAACTTCTTAAAACGAATTCAATTCCATTTTAACTCTATTTGAATTCCTTGGTTCAAATTCCAATCTTACTTTTGAATTCTATATTTCAAATCCCAATTCCTTTTCTATTGGATATTCAAATTCAATACTTGAATTTTCATATTCAAATTCTATGTTCGAATTCATTTGAATTCTTTTATTCAAACTCTATATTTAAATTCCATTGGAACTTCTATATTCCAATTTCTATATTTGAATTCTATTGAAATTCAAATATTCAAACTCCTTTTTAAATTCTATATTCAAAATTCCATAGTTAAAAACCCATTTGAATTTCATATTCAAATCCCATAGATCAAATCCGATTTGAATTCAATTTGAATCTCTTATATTCAAATTCCATGTTCCATTTCCGACCCCATTTGAATTTCTAATATTCAAATTCACTTTCAACACCATTTGAATTTCTAATATTCAAATTCATTTTCAACACCATTTGAATTTCTAATATTCAAATTCATTGGAATTCCCTTGAATTCAAATCCCATTTCAAAACCCTTTGGATTTCCTATTTGAAATCCTATTTGAAATTCCATTTCCCATTCTACTTTGAAATTCTATTTTCAAAGTTTATTTCAAATTCTATTTTGAAATCTCATATTCAAATTTCTACTTGAATTTCTGTATTCAATTCCATGTTCAAATTCAATACTCGAATTTCTATTTCAAATCTCAATTCAAATTTCATATTTAAATTCCATTCAAATCACTATTCAAATTTCACATTTGAATTCTTCCTTGAAATACTACATTTCAAATTCTATTTAAATTCTTCTTTGAAATTCTATATTTCAAATTTTATTTTGAAATTCTACATTCAAATCTCTTTTTAAAATTCAAAGATTTAAACTCCCTTAAAAATTCAAATGTTATACTCAAATTCCATTTGAGTTATATATTTAAAAATTACATTTCAAATCCTATTTTGAAATTTCATTTCAAATTCCAATTTCACACTTGTATTTCTATTTCTGAATTATCAAATGATAATTCTTTTCACTTCATTTATAACTTCGTTATAAAAGAACTATTTATAAACTTCGTTTATAAATAACTACTTGTTTTATTTCAAAACAAGTTTATATTTATATTCCCATTAAAAATTCAAATTCTATTTAAAAATAGAATTTTTCCTTTTTAAATTTCAAATATCCTTTTTATTGGCCCAGTGATATTTAAACACACAAAGCAACGAATTATTTATTTTTCTAACACGTCATATATATAACAATATATATGCAAACAAATAAACAAACAGATAATATATGTTTGAGGAATCCAGTTGGATTCCTCCAACCTGTTTTCCTGCATCCACAGATGTTAGCACATAAATAATACCAATTCTGCTTCGTGGCAGAATATCGCGGTATAGAAGGTCATCCACTAATCATAGCGTGGGGCGTATAGGGTAATCATCCGCTATGAAACTGCGGGCATCCGCTAATGAGACTGCGGGAATCCAACAAATCAATCAACCCAATATATATATATATATATAGCCTATATAAAACAACCAGAAAATATTCACACAAGCAACAAACAATTATTTTTAATGAAATAAAAATAATTCTAAAGGTGAGTGAGATTTACTCACCGAGATATTTCCTTTTTCTGAATATCCAGTTAATCTCCATATTGCTGCGACTATGAATCGTCTTCAACCAAATCTAGTTGCCCCTTTGATAATTTAAGTTTGTTATCGATTAACCATTTGTTAAATTTATATAAATTGTTAAAATAGAATAACTATCCTATGATTATTTAATTAAATGATTAAATGGTTTATAATTCAAACTAATCCCAACAATTTAAATAAATAAATTTTATGAAATTTAAAACTAAATAAAACGTATACCTTAAAGCTACCCCAACCACTCGACTAATCCACAGAGTAATCCTCGAACATTTCCAAAACTGTATCAGCCCCAAAACTGCAATCTGCCTCGTTACGGCATTTCATCAAACAGCTTGCTGTCGTCTCTTCCCTGTTCAAAATATCAGACCGCGCTTCCACCCTTTTACCCAAAGTCGAACTGCTTGAACTCCACAAATTTTTCACTGTCGAACTCCTCAAATCATTGTCGATTCTGCACTCCACCCGTCTACGGACCCATGCCCGAAGTCTCTCTGTTGAATGCGAGCATCACTAGAAATCTCGAGCTTCAGGAACTCGCCATACTCCTCCAATCGCACCTCCCCCAAAGTCAACAGCAGACCCTTCTGCCTGAATCCCAACGCCACCCTCACAACACTGATGACTGAGTCCCTTCAAACCATTGTCGAGCTTCCCCCATCGCACTGAATCGCGAGCGCCAGGTCGAGACGAGCTTCCAGCTTCAACTTCGATTTCAACATGCGATGTTTGTTTTTTTTTTCTTTTTTTTTTCTTTTCTTTTCTTTTTTCTTTTCTTTCGGTGGAGCGACTTGAATTTCTGGAGCATTGATAAATTGTGAATGGATGCGGTGGTTTTTATAAGCAAAGGGAGGAAACATTTCGTACTCCCCCATTAAATCTTGTTTCTGAGACAGAAGAGGGAAGACAAAAATTTCTGCTCGAGGAATGAAGTAGGTCTGTGCGATTTTATGATTTAGGTCGGCCTAGGTTCTATGAAATGTTTGCTTACGTATTAACACAGAAATAAAAAAAAATATTTTTATTAATTCCTTTTGATTTGATTTTACTTTAATTAAATTGTCTGGCGGTCTTTTAATTTAAAACCCCGGACCGCTATTTTAGTTTAACGACCAACGTTTCCGACATTATACGCTATTCTGAACTCAACGGAACTGATATTGAAATTTACATTCGAATGTAAATATAAACGGCCATATTAAATTGATAATTCAATATAAAATATCATTTATATTATCAACTAAATATTTAAAACGATATTAAATATTTAAAGTTAATTGTTCAAAAACCTGGGTCGTTACATTCTTCCCCCCTTAAAATAATTTCGTCCTCGAAATTGCTAAGGTAGGAAAAATAGTACAAACTCATTAACTTTTCAACATCTCACTTATATTGAACTCAACTCTTCATATTTCAACAAATTTAATTCCACCAAAACTTTTGGTCTTTCTTCATTTAATTTGAATGATCTACGATAAATCCATTTATATCCAATCTATATTCCATTAAACCTATTCAAATTGATTCTAATCAATTCATTCACTTCGACCCATTTAACTTGTTTAAGTTAAATTTCAATCCCAGAATTCAAATCCCTGGGTTTTCTTTTCAAATTCTTTTGAAATCCCATAAATATATACATATATTTATTTCCATCTTAAATTCAAAACACTTGAATTTTCAAATCAATTTGTTTTCTTTCAAACAAATTTCCATCAAAAACTTTTTCTAAGGTAGCAATTCATCACTTAGAAACTCGGAAATGAACACTGACGATGTTGCAATCATTATCAGAATTATTTCCCAGCCACTGAAGTGAGTTCAGTGCTTTATTATTTCAAAATCCCTCTAAAATGATTTTCTTTCAAATCCTTCCAAAACAAATCTATATTATTTTAATATACTTTGAAAAATAAATTTCAACTTCCCAGGATTTTGAATTCTTAATTCTGGTTTGAATTTTAATTCTAATTCATTTCATTTGTATATTTAATTCATATACAAATTCAATTTTGGTTATAAATAACCATTTCAATTTTTTTTTTTTCTTTTTTTTTTAAATCAAATTTGATTATAAAGTCAACATCCAACACATCCATATAATAATAATTCTAGAAAATTATTCTTTCTATATCAAAATAGAAATTTTGGGTAAAAATTATTTCATTTACCCACTTTAAAACAATATCGTGTTCAATCCCCTGTTCAAGTATTTATAAACTCTTATCGACGTCGTGGCGTCCCACGATCCGACCAGAATTCATAAACTACTCAACAGACAAGCCAACACAATATAAAACAAATTTTATATCAACTTACAAATACGCTCTCTCATATATATACTCAACTCATTCTAGGGTACTACTGACCCTATCTCTAATGAGTACATGCCACACAAGCCTAGGTATTCGCTCAACCTAAGCTCTGATACCAACTGTAAAGGCCTAACGGCAGTGGGCTAACCTCCCACCGTGGCTTACAGAGATACCTCAGAACTGCTTTTACGGCCAGCCTCTCGACTCGACCAACCCACATTGTCGGGAGATGTAGGGGTAAGAGTCTCCCGTTCGCCACCAAACGCGAAGCGAGAACCCCCTATCATCCGTACCAATTAAGCAACCAGCTCTGATACCAACTGTAACGACCCGCAAATCCGTGCTATCTGAGTTGACTAAATACACCACACGTCCAACCCAAATAACACAGAAATACGACTCATTATTAGAAAGAAGTTAGAGGATGAGAAATAGAAAGAAAGAAATATTAGAATAGAAGAAAAACGAAGATCACAACTCACAGCGGAACGAAGAAAATATATTATATAACATAAGCTTTGAAATACAAATCTGTTTTGTACATATATACATACCATCATCAGAGTACACATAACATTTGATTCAGCGGAAGTAACTCTAAATAACTAACGTTGAAGCCTCCAGCTTCAAGCTCCTCCAAGTGTATCTGTAAAAGCCTGAAACACTTGACTGCCCGTACAAATTTGGGCACCCAAGAGTTTAGGGAAAACAAAACAAAACAAACTCTGGGTCAGTCATGGGACTGGTGTGAGTAAACTCCAACCACTTGTTTAACTTTCAAAATCCTTTCGAAAGAAAAGATAATAGTAAGACCAGCCCACACATAAACATGGACGGTTTTTACCTTACTATAACCCAAAACACTTTGATATCAATCCAGTGATATTATAGTAATGTCTACATCAAGTAATTAACCAAATAGCAGAACGCTTGCATCTCACGCTCCACATATATAAAATAAAAATCAAAAACCGCATGGCGCTTATTGGAGATTGGATTTCCAACATGACAAGGTATGGAACCACCTTCCGATGATGTATCTCTAGAGGCGAATACACCTGGGTTCAACAAGAACAACTTGCAACCCGGCCCACACATGACCGACCACTCATTTCGCTTGAGTGTATCGAATGTATATCACCAACGGTTGGACTCAAACCACCGTTTCCCGAATGGGCAGAATCGATAGATTTAGAAACAAAAGGAATTTCTCTAGATAGGTGATTA
Source organism: Allium sativum (assembly GCA_030737875.1). Taxonomy (NCBI): domain Eukaryota; kingdom Viridiplantae; phylum Streptophyta; class Magnoliopsida; order Asparagales; family Amaryllidaceae; genus Allium; species Allium sativum. Next base: position 940,418,290 of record CM060909.1, on the reverse strand, counting down.
TACACCCTAATGGGTGCAACCCACATAGCCATGCTGCCTGCCCGATTTTTGTCCTTTCCCGGTTGTTGAGGCCTGAGGCTACGCATACTTACCATTCATCGATAACACAATCACTTTGAATGCCACATCGTCAGATCCGTTAATCACTAGTTGAGTTTGCACAAATATTCTGGATATTATGCTAAGGGATAAATCCGTTGCAACCATATATATTCATACAGACCAACCCATTTGATCATTGGAAATACCCTGTCAGACATTCGTCCATATACGTTCGTTCTGGGATTGAACGAAACAGAAGGCACTATTTCTATAAATAGAAAAAGCCCTTGCACTTTACTCCGTCTTCAATATATTCAGCATACTTGGTTCGCAACGCTTATGCCGATACGGAGTGGTTCTTCGGATAATAATCCAACCGGTCTCTCCATATTGACAACGATGGTCAAAAACTTCGATAGTCTGTGATTTAACTATCGAATAAAAACAAGTGTTCAATCAACATATCAAACAAATCACTGGGCTCTTTAATTAATATTCATTAATTAAATCACTTTTCCATTCCCTCTATCAATATTTGTTAACCAAATATTTCAATAATCATCTCGGCTCTTATGCTATTTGGAAAACGTTTCCAAATATTAACTTCTTTTATTTCTATATATTAGAAAATGTCTCTATTTGCAATTGAAAACAATTTCAATTACTTATCTCTATCCCTTTTTCAACATTCGATTTTTTATATTCACTTTCCTATCGAATTCAATACGTCGATACAATGGTTTCCAATTATCAAAATACCTTAAAAATATTCTAACTCCTTAAATTTCCGGAAAATTTCGCCATAACCTCCCCTGTATCGGGAGCATCGGGAAATTTCAAATAGCTTCCCGGTATCTTCCTCAATCGAAAAGAAAAAGAAAAAGCCAAGCGGCTTGCCGATACGGCGCATAATACCCATATATGAATTAAACATGTACCTTTTTGTCGGGCACATAAAAATCTTCATATACTCCATCCCATATCTGTTTAACACCTGTTTCCAATTCAATTCAACTAAATCCATTCGTTTGAATTAAATTTTGAATCGTTTGAATTCAGTTTCGCTCAATTATTCTTTAATTAGCCCTTTTTGCATATTTCACTTCTTTGTTGAACATAACATGTTCGAACAAATATTTAATTGGCTTGCTCATAACCAAATTGAATTTCAATTTCAATCCTAGTTTCCTGTTTGATTTCGAATATGAATTTTCAAATCGAATTCTCTTATTCAAAGCCCAATATAAAATTCGAAATTTCATTAACTAATTTCTATTCGCATTAGTTAACTCTATTCAATAAATCAAAAATCTGATTTCTGTTTCAAAAATCAACTCATTTCTCCACTGGAGTTCACATATATTTTATAACTCAAAATCTGAAATTTTCTAAATAGAAATTTCGATTTTTATTTGCTTAAAATCCTTTAATATCATTAAATAAACCGTTATGGTTTTAAAACGATTCTGGCGCTGCTTTTCTGAAAATTTGATTTTGACATAACTCAAAATCTATACGACGAATTCCAGATTTTTCTCTTTCATTTGAAAACTATTATCAAACCGGTCCTGACGTTTCTTGTTTCAAAGAATTTCGACTTCAATTGGGTTCTGTATATTCAATTGAAGTTTGAATCGCCAATTTACGAACTGCAGCGCTGCGGCGAGTTCGTTTTAATTATATTTATATATATATAAACTTTTAAACTTCTTAAAACGAATTCAATTCCATTTTAACTCTATTTGAATTCCTTGGTTCAAATTCCAATCTTACTTTTGAATTCTATATTTCAAATCCCAATTCCTTTTCTATTGGATATTCAAATTCAATACTTGAATTTTCATATTCAAATTCTATGTTCGAATTCATTTGAATTCTTTTATTCAAACTCTATATTTAAATTCCATTGGAACTTCTATATTCCAATTTCTATATTTGAATTCTATTGAAATTCAAATATTCAAACTCCTTTTTAAATTCTATATTCAAAATTCCATAGTTAAAAACCCATTTGAATTTCATATTCAAACCCCATAGATCAAATCCGATTTGAATTCAATTTGAATCTCTTATATTCAAATTCCATGTTCCATTTCCGATCCCATTTGAATTTCTAATATTCAAATTCACTTTCAACACCATTTGAATTTCTAATATTCAAATTCATTTTCAACACCATTTGAATTTCTAATATTCAAATTCATTGGAATTCCCTTGAATTCAAATCCCATTTCAAAACCCTTTGGATTTCCTATTTGAAATCCTATTTGAAATTCCATTTCCCATTCTACTTTGAAATTCTATTTTCAAAGTTTATTTCAAATTCTATTTTGAAATCTCATATTCAAATTTCTACTTGAATTTCTGTATTCAATTCCATGTTCAAATTCAATACTCGAATTTCTATTTCAAATCTCAATTCAAATTTCATATTTAAATTCCATTCAAATCTCTATTCAAATTTCACATTTGAATTCTTCCTTGAAATACTATATTTCAAATTCTATTTAAATTCTTCTTTGAAATTCTATATTTCAAATTTTATTTTGAAATTCTACATTCAAATCTCTTTTTAAAATTCAAAGATTTAAACTCCCTTAAAAATTCAAATGTTATACTCAAATTCCATTTGAGTTATATATTTAAAAATTACATTTCAAATCCTATTTTGAAATTTCATTTCAAATTCCAATTTCACACTTGTATTTCTATTTCTGAATTATCAAATGATAATTCTTTTCACTTCATTTATAACTTCGTTATAAAAGAACTATTTATAAACTTCGTTTATAAATAACTACTTGTTTTATTTCAAAACAAGTTTATATTTATATTCCCATTAAAAATTCAAATTCTATTTAAAAATAGAATTTTTCCTTTTTAAATTTCAAATATCCTTTTTATTGGCCCAGTGATATTTAAACACACAAAGCAACGAATTATTTATTTTTCTAACACGTCATATATATAACAATATATATGCAAACAAATAAACAAACAGATAATATATGTTTGAGGAATCCAGTTGGATTCCTCCAACCTGTTTTCCTGCATCCACAGATGTTAGCACATAAATAATACCAATTCTGCTTCGTGGCAGAATATCGCGGTATAGAAGGTCATCCACTAATCATAGCGTGGGGCGTATAGGGTAATCATCCGCTATGAAACTGCGGGCATCCGCTAATGAGACTGCGGGAATCCAACAAATCAATCAACCCAATATATATATATATATAGCCTATATAAAACAACCAGAAAATATTCACACAAGCAACAAACAATTATTTTTAATGAAATAAAAATAATTCTAAAGGTGAGTGAGATTTACTCACCGAGATATTTCCTTTTTCTGAATATCCAGTTAATCTCCATATTGCTGTGACTATGAATCGTCTTCAACCAAATCTAGTTGCCCCTTTGATAATTTAAGTTTGTTATCGATTAACCATTTGTTAAATTTATATAAATTGTTAAAATAGAATAACTATCCTATGATTATTTAATTAAATGATTAAATGGTTTATAATTCAAACTAATCCCAACAATTTAAATAAATAAATTTTATGAAATTTAAAACTAAATAAAACGTATACCTTAAAGCTACCCCAACCACTCGACTAATCCACAGAGTAATCCTCGAACATTTCCAAAACTGTATCAGCCCCAAAACTGCAATCTGCCTCGTTACGGCATTTCATCAAACAGCTTGCTGTCGTCTCTTCCCTGTTCAAAATATCAGACCGCGCTTCCACCCTTTTACCCAAAGTCGAACTGCTTGAACTCCACAAATTTTTCACTGTCGAACTCCTCAAATCATTGTCGATTCTGTACTCCACCCGTCTACGGACCCATGCCCGAAGTCTCTCTGTTGAATGCGAGCATCACTAGAAATCTCGAGCTTCAGGAACTCGCCATACTCCTCCAATCGCACCTCCCCCAAAGTCAACAGCAGACCCTTCTGCCTGAATCCCAACGCCACCCTCACAACACTGATGACTGAGTCCCTTCAAACCATTGTCGAGCTTCCCCCATCGCACTGAATCGCGAGCGCCAGGTCGAGACGAGCTTCCAGCTTCAACTTCGATTTCAACATGCGATGTTTGTTTTTTTTTCTTTTTTTTTCTTTTCTTTTCTTTTTTCTTTTCTTTCGGTGGAGCGACTTGAATTTCTGGAGCATTGATAAATTGTGAATGGATGCGGTGGTTTTTATAAGCAAAGGGAGGAAACATTTCGTACTCCCCCATTAAATCTTGTTTCTGAGACGGAAGAGGGAAGACAAAAATTTCTGCTCGAGGAATGAAGTAGGTCTGTGCGATTTTATGATTTAGGTCGGCCTAGGTTCTATGAAATGTTTGCTTACGTATTAACACAGAAATAAAAAAAAATATTTTTATTAATTCCTTTTGATTTGATTTTACTTTAATTAAATTGTCTGGCGGTCTTTTAATTTAAAACCCCGGACCGCTATTTTAGTTTAACGACCAACGTTTCCGACATTATACGCTATTCTGAACTCAACGGAACTGATATTGAAATTTACATTCGAATGTAAATATAAACGGCCATATTAAATTGATAATTCAATATAAAATATCATTTATATTATCAACTAAATATTTAAAACGATATTAAATATTTAAAGTTAATTGTTCAAAAACCTGGGTCGTTACACAATCCGCAAAATCGTATGTGTGGACCGGCCCTGCAGCTTTCTAAGGGTTCAATGCGGGGAATCCTGAGACATTAGCTAGAGTGTCTCGAATCGTTAAGGAGCTCCTCCCTAGCCTTGACTCATGATGGAAACCCAATTCCCAATACGACCCTACGGACTTGATTGTATTACTAGTATGGAGGCATAGTATATGGTGGCTATGCTTTCTAGGATTGATACATTTTGAAATGTTTTTGAAACATATATACACTAATAATAATATCAAACCCGTTTTATCGTATCAAGCATCTTTTGACCGTTATAAGGTAAAACTCTATCCTCCGGTTTGCGTTGCATTGTGTGATGGGACTTGAGTCTTATTATGGTTTCATTTTTCTAAAAGGCATTGCGTTGTTTAACGATTTACTTTATTTTATGCACTGGCAATCCAATGGAGTAAACCCGTTCCGCGTTAGCGGCGTGGTCCTGTGATTAGCCTTATTATTAGATTAGTTAAGTTAGATTTCTCACACCAGTCCCATGACTGACTCTTAGTTTGTTTCACTTTACAAACTCGGGTGCCCTCTTTTCCATACGGACAGTCGAGTAGCTTTATGCAGATATTTATTTCTTGAGAAGGATTCTGGATCGAAGCCTAAAGATGTGTCCAGAGCATAGTTGTCTTCCGCTGCCTTAGTTATTTTATTTCCGCTGCACTGTATTGTATTATAATTTGTTATAATTTATCTTCCGTTGTATTATAAATCGATGTACTCTGATATGTTCTGTACTATGATGTAACATTACTGTAATGTTTATAAAAGTCTGTTGTTATTGTTCTGATGTTGTTGTATTCCCAAAGTTAACGTATTCGGGTTTTGAATGGTCTTAGTCGATTTTGAGGTCGATTGAGTCCGGGCAAACCCGAGCCATTACAGTTGGTATCAGAGCTCTGGTTAGCTCAAATCTTTGGGGTACAACTCATTAGAACTGAACAAAAGACTCATCAGAGATTGGATTAGTAATATCCAATTAGAATACTCATTAGAGATAGGATCGGTAGTATCCTAGAATGAGAAAACTCATTAGAGATGGGGTTAGTAATGCCCTAGAATGAGTTGAGAGTGCCCAGTTTATTATTAATGTATTTTTGATTATATAATCCGATCTTTGGAAATATGATTTTTGAATATATAAAGTTATATATTTTAAAATTTAATCAACAAATAAAATTACTTAAGATAGGACACTTAAACAACTTTTCAGCTTCGTTCCTTTTCGAGGACGAAAAGTTTTTAAGTGGGGAAGACTGTAACAATCCTGAATTTTGGGGTAAATTTAAAAATTTATTTTAACTAATTTTAATGGGTTTTGATATTTAAAATAATTTATTTAAAATAATAATGATTAAAAATTTATTTTAATCGAAGTTGGGATGAATAATTTAATTTTAATTATAAAAGGAGTTAGAAATAGCGCGGTAGTTTGAAAAGTCAAACTTGAACTTTGACTGACCGTACAGGATGCAAAATTTAACGGATTTTAGTGAAACCAAAAATATTAGAATCTCTTTTAAAATATCTTTCCAACGAATCCGAAAAATCGAAATTTTATAGCGAGAATCAAAAGTTATGCCCAGTTTAAATTTCAGAATAGTCGCTGTAGGATTTATATATATTTTTTAATATTAAAAATAGCCATTTTTCAAACGACCTCTGTTTTTGACGAAACTACTTTTGTTGGATTCGGAATGTCAAATTATTGCTAAATTTAATTTTTCATAATTTTTAGAATTAATTTGTGACCGTGGCAAAAAGATTTCAGTTTGGTCAATTTAGTCAATTTTAATCGACTTGAAAAAGGCCATTTTTCAAATAGGCTCAGAATTGAACGAAATTAACTTTCCTAGGTCCGCAGCATCAAAACATAGCTAAATATATTTTTCGGGATTTTTCGAAGTTAATTTGTGGCCCCGGTGAATTTATTGGTACGGTTGAATTAGAAATAAAAGACTTAAATTTTAAAATAAAGAAAACTGGGTCAAGACAGTCGTTTGGGCCTGTGGGACATAGCTAGATGAGTCCGGAATAGGGGTTAGTAGGTAAGACTGACAGTCATTGGGCTGAAATTGGACAAAGTTGCTAAACGGGCCTTCATAGGCTAATTAACTAATTAAATAATATAAGTATATTCACTAATCCTCAACCCTAATCCTCCCTCTACAATACACAACCGCCATCTTCATCCTCAATGGCCAAGAGAGCTCCAAACTTCCCTCCTCAATATCTCTCAATTCACACAATGAAATCAATCCCTCCTTTAGACTTATTTGAAGAGATTTTCATCCTCTTTAATTCTATACGGCTATGATCATCTTTAAGCACACGAATTTCGAGGAAAACACCCCCTACCCACACACAAAACAGCCCATCCACACCCACCATGGTCCACCGTAGCCAACCACCCCTAGGGTGCACCAACCTTCTCTCCCCCCTCTCCGATATGCCACCTTTCGATCGTCTTCAAGCTTCGCCAATTTCAAGTTATTTGGAACCCTATTTTGGAAGCCTATGGGTTTCATGGAACGCTTTTGTAATGACCCGAAAATCCGGTCCAATTTGAGCTGACCAAAAACACAAGTCCAACCCCAAATTAAACTGAAAATCAGGAAATTAATAGAAAGAAAACAAAGGGTGAGGAAAGATAAGATAGAAACTTAGAATAGAAGAAGAAGAACAACACAACATCAGAGTAACACGAATCTCACAGCGGAACGAATAACATATAATATATAACATAACTTTGAAATATAACTTTGTACTTGAATATACATCATTTTCAAAGTACAGCACTTACAACACAGCGGAAATAAACTATAGCTATATGATCCTGAAGCCTCCTGCTCCAGCTCTTCATGTATTTGTAAATCCCGACTACTTGGCTGCCTGTACAAAATTGGGCACCCAAGAGTTTAGGGAAAACAAAACAAAATAAACTCCGGGTCAGTAATGGGACTGGTATGAGTAAAACAGTTTAAAACAGTTCGAACAAGTAAACAATATCTCATAAGACCACGCCGTATAACGGAACAGGTTTTTCCCTTATGAGAATCCAAATATATTTATATCAAAAACCTTTGATATTATGATAATGTCTATCAACCATAATATAATAATCATCTAGCAGAAACGCTTTCATCTCACGTTCTACATATATAGTATACAATCAAAACAGCAAGCACGTATTGGGTAATGGATTTCCAACTATGACAGGGTATGGAACTACCTTTCGCTAGTGTACCTCTAGAAAGGAATACACTGAGATCAACAAGAACATCTTGCAACCCGGCCATACATGACCGACCACTCATTTCGCTTGAGTGTATCGAATGTACATCACCAATGGTTGGGATCAGCAACCGTTTCCCGAATGGGACAGTATCGACAATAGATTTTTAGAAGTAAATGAAACTCTAGATCAGGTGATTATACACCCTACTTCGGAGCGACCGACTTAGCCATGCTGCTTGCCCGATTTCTGTCATTTACCGGATGTGAGGCTAGAAGCTACACTTTATCATCACACCAGATTCACTTTGAATGCCACATCGTCAAATCCATCAAATCACCGATTGACGTCCTCAACAATACATTATTTGTTAGCTAAAAGAAGTTTCCTTCTCCGCTTCCACTCTTGGTATGGTTGGAGAAATCAATATACATGATCGTCTGGAAATACTCTGTCAGACATCCGTCTATACAAGTCACCCAGGAACAGGATGAACCGAAGGCATTATTCAGTACATCCGTCTTAGGCACTGTTATCTAAGACTTATACAATAGCCCTTGCATTTTACTCCATTTTCAATTTTCTTTGGCATATATGATTCGCAACGCTTATGCCAATACAGAGTGGTTCTTTGGATAATAATCCAACCGGTCTCTTCATATTAACAACGTTAAAATGGTCAAAAAACTTCGATAGTCTGTGATTTAACCATCAAAGAAAAACAGGTGTGCAAACAACAATATTATTTCCAGATGGAAATTCTATCAATCAATCATCAATCATATATATATATATCCATATATATATATTCATATTTCCTTATTTTCTATATTTAGAAAATATATGTTATTAACACAGGAAAACATTTCCATTGCTTATTTACGTATCACTATTCTTCCACAACTATCAGTCCCTGACTATAAACTAGTAGGAGAACAATTCTCTAAGTATAAACCCCAAAGGCCGAAACCAACATCAGATCGATACTCAGAAAACTATTCAACTTAACTAATCTCCAGTCAGTTTCTAATCTTCTTTAACTCTACTTCTATTAACTCTAATTCTAATAACTAATATTCAATTTAACTCCATTCGCTTAACTCTAGATCACAGCGATCACAATGGTTACGCCTGATTCCCTCAGGAAACATCTGACCGCCGTAGGCTATCTGCAGCCCTACGAATTACGCTACAGTCGTGCAAAATGGTAACTTATCCTATATAACTATGTCTGATTTACTCCTTTTGATAACTACGTTTGATTAACTCGTTTTAATAAACTACGTTTGATTAACTCCTTTTAAATAAACTACGTTTGATTAACTCCTTTTGATAACTACGTTTGATTAACTCCTTTTAATAAACTACGTTTGATTAACTGCTTTTAATAAACTACGTTTGATTAACTCCTTTTATAATCCTATTTATTTCCAAAATAAATATTCCTTTATTCTATTCTATTTGTTTTATCAACATTTTCCCCCTTTATAAAACTTTATTCGTTTTATAAAATTTTTCCTTTTATTTACTTTCGAAATATTTCTTTTTTATAAAATCGGTTGATTTTATAAAATTCCTTTATTTCAATATACATTGAAATAATTCTTCTTACATCCCAGGGTTTTTATGATATTTAAAATATCGAATAACAAGGATCAATATCATTCTAACACACATAATCCATTACAGATTATATAACACATCATATATCACAATATATGAAAAACAGTAAAATAAATGTTGAGGAATCCAATTGGATTCCTCCAACCTGTTTCCCTGCATCCACAGATGTTACATAGTATAAAATCAACATCACTTTCAGTTCCATATGATATATTCTGTTAAACAGAATCAATATAGAAATTCAACTAACTGACTAGCAGTTCAATCAAATAGTCAACACAAGTCAATCAGCCAATATTTAACAGTTCTAAAAATACAACATGAAATTATAAACTGTTCAGAGATAGTGAGATTTACTCACATTGGCAGTTCATCGTTAAAGAACGATAAACTGTTTGTTTGATTTGAATCAAACAAATTATTTCGCCATAAATTCATACGAGCCCCAATCCATTTCCAATTAGCTTCATTGTGAAGATCTCGTCCATACGGTCCCAATGGATCCGACGGTTTGAAATTCTGATATCGTATGGCATAGATACAACATTTAGAAGTTTATACACTGTTTTAAATTAAAACAAAACTATTTTATTTTTGAATGGGCCTCACCCCTTATATCCCCGGCCCAACCACCTTCCAAAAGCCCAAACTCAGTTTCTCTTCCTCCTCAAATTAAAACCAGCAAACTCGATTTTCCCCCCTCAACCGTTGACCGCTCCTTGACTGCCACTAGCCTCCTCTACGACCACCTTCTGACGTCGCAACCACCACCATCCCACTCAGCGTCGAAAACTCTACCCCACCGTCACCATTATCTCACGCTCAATCCCCTCCTCATAAAATCGAACCACTGCAGTAACCACGAAAACCCCACATTGCATCCTTCCTAAGACCACCGGACTCGCCCACGGTGCCACCATCTGCTGCACCTCGACTCTCTGATCCACCCGGTCACCTTCCCTTGTCCCAAAACTCCCCCTGCCGACGATGAACCTCAACCCTAACCTCACGGTGTTTTCCACAGTTCGAAGATGCTAGCACCGAGCTTCATGAAAAAAATATGGGAGTGCAGAGAATTGAAAAGGAAGGGGAACGAACCAAAAAGTAAATCGTTTCGTTCTGATTTGGATTTATACACCTATATTGGGATGAGTTGTGGAGCCACGAACGTTATTCTGAGGACACAGAAACTAATGGTTTAGAAGAGAGAGATGATGCCTTGTTTAGGTCCAGTGATTAGTTAGGATATTTTTGTTTTGATTATTTTATTTTATTTTTAATCAACTACTCATCCTCTAAAATTCCTGCGATCACACATGATACCCAAAAATCACGAAAATGGTCATGTAGCTACAACTCGACATTACGGTCCCAACAAAACTGGTTTCATTCGAATTCCGACTTCGTATGCTCACACAACGTATTTTTAACCATCGAAATACTGACTGTTTCTCACTCTAAAAATCTATATGACCACACAGTGACTCTAAAAATCACGAAATTGGAAATCTAACCACTATTTGACATTGCGGATCCAACAAAATTAGTTTCGTCGAATTCCGACTTCATTTGCAAAACCGGCTATTTTTAAAGCTCTGGATGACCCATTTAAATATATAAATATATTTAAATATAATTAAATTAAATATTTTAAAAATAAATATTATCGTCTATATTCACAGTGGAATACCATACAGCTCTAGAATATTCCTCTATGAATTTCTAACTTGATATTTCAAATCCCGATTAAATCGATATTCGATTTATATTGAAATTCCTTTTTAAAATATAAATAATTCCTTTATAAATTATAAAGGAATTCCACAGCGACTTTTCTAAAATTTGATTTGGACATACATCAAAATCTACACGACGAAGTCCCAATTTTTCTCTTCCACTAGAAAGATATACTCCACCAGCTCCACACGTTTCTTATTTCATAGAAATCCGGTTTAAAACGAATCCTGTACACTCAGTTGAAGTTCAAATCGCCAATTAATGAACTGCAGCGCCATTTCAAGCTCAAATTTAATTATAATATAATTATACGTTCAAACTGTCGTTTATATAATATATTCATTATTCCAATTCAATTCTAAACTGAATTAAATATTATAGTTGATCCAGTTCGCACCATATCGCCATTCCAGCCAATTCTGATTATTTCAGAATTAAATATATTATTTAATTTATTATTTTAATTAAATATTCATCATTAATTAATTCCATGACCATTTAATTCACTATATCACTATTTATATAATTAAATTAATTAATTATAATACCTTTGCAAATGCGGGTCATTACAATCTTCCCCACTTAAAATAATTTCGTCCTCGAAATTGCTAAGGTAGAGAACGACCCAATCGACAGGTTAGAACATATTTGTTCACTTCTTAACTTCAGTTTCAACTGAACCAATTTAATTTCAATTAAAATATTAATTAATTCTTATCAACGAAAATTTTCAAAAATCCTGAAAATTTTCTGACGCCTTAACTCTTCGAAATTTTTTTGCCAGCATCTCCTTTGTATTGGTCAATAGGTCAAACTCCAACTCGCCTCTCTGGGCCATCTCCAACCCAAAAGAAAATCAAATAGCCAAGTGGCTTGCCAATTCGGCTCATAAATCTCATATCCAATAGAAATATAAACTTGTACCTTTTGTCGGCGTATCATTATATCCTTTCCACATGTTATCAATTCAGCGGATATAAGGGTCATCTCAATCAAATTCCAATTTGTTTTTATTCACAAATCCAACCATTCGCTTATATCCGAGCCAAATACCATTTTAACTCGAGTTTCTTCTCGATTCCCAACTCTTAACTTGATTATCACATTACACTTCAAATTTGAATCTCACAATCCAATTTGTCTTGATATCATTCTAATTCAACCTCAGTTACCACTTTACTGGCTTTACTTTAATTCAATTTTGCTTTCACAAATTTCTGTTAAATTTCTTTTTAATTCAAACAGTCTTTCCCTGGGAGTTTTCAAACAGTTTACTCTTTTCAAAAATCGAATTTTCCTTTTGAACATGTCACTGAGCCCTTAATTATTATTCCATTAGTTAAATCACTTCTCTATTTCTTTATCAATATTTGTTAACCAAATATTTTCAATAACCATATTGGCCTTTTATGTTATTTGGAAAACATTTCCGAATATCGCCTTCCTTTATTTTCTAAACTATAGAAAATATATGCTATTTATAATTGGAAAATGTTCCAATTAATTATCTCTTTTCCTATCTCGTTTATTTCTATACTTAGGTAATATTCTTTATTATATTTCCAAGATTACACTTATTTGGGTTAAAACGGATGTTGTGTAAAACATCATTACGACGACCCAAATACTATATTCAACCAACTCTTATTCAACATTGTTCTTCGAGCCTGAAATCTTACTATTTATTTGTTAATAATGAAATCAATCAAGTTGGGGTATAACTACCTCTTAGACCTTGACTGAACAACATTTATAACGTCAAAACAGATATGACTACTTACTCGAATAATCAATACCATACAACTACTTATTCACTTTTAAACACGTGTACGCTTCCTCTTTCTATTATTACTGGATTTTATTCTTAGTCTTCCTTTTTGATTTTACTATTCTATTTCTAAGTTCGTTTCCTTATCGACTTCTATATATATATTGATACGTTGATTTCTAACTATCAAATTATCTTAAAAATATTCTAACTCCTTAAATTCTCGGAAAAATTCGCCATAACCTCCTTTGTACCAAGAGCATCGGGATATTTCGAATAGCCTCCCATGGCCCTCACCAATCCAAAAGAAAAAGAAAAAGCCAAGCGGCTAGCCCATACGACGCATAAAATCTCATATATGAATTAAATACATACCTTTTCGTCGAGCATTCTATTTATATACCTTCATACCTTATCCATACCTATCTCATGTATATTTATACTTGCCCAATCTATTTTAACTATACCTGGTCGTTTTAACTCAATTCATTAATTAATTTGTTAATTAACTCTTTAGTCTATTTCACTTTTATATTTGAACATGACATGTTCAAATATATTTTAACTTGCTTATTAACTAATTCGAATCCAAATTTCAAATCTAAGTTCTATATTCGATTTCGAATATCCATTTACAAATCCAATTCACCTTTCAAAGTTCAACTTCAAAATCAAAACTCGATTAACTAATTCCTCTTCGACTTAGTTAATTTTATTCGCTTTCTATTTAAGTTTTATATCACTTCTATTATTCAAATCTATATCTCAAATTCTATTATTCAAATTCTATATATCAAATTCTATTATTCAAATTCTATATATCAAATTATATTATTCAAATTCTATATAATAAATCCCATTTTGAAATTCAACACAACTTGTCTTTCCTAAAACAAATTCAAAACAGTATCTCTGGTAGTAATTCATCACTTACAACTCGAAAAAGAATACTGATGATGCAGCTGTCATCATCGGAATCTATTTTCCAGCGATCGAAGTGAGTTCAATACTGTAAAACCACTTCTAAACATTTCCACTTTGAAATCCATTTCAAAATATAATTCACACTGCTTGTAAGACAATTTAAAATCTCCCAGGATCTTAAATTTTCCTTATTTTTAATCCAAAACCATTTACAAACAATTATCCAATTTTCTAGAATTTTAGTTCAATTTCTGGTTTAAATTCAGATTTAATTCATCTGGTTTCACGTATTTCACTTATATGAATTCTGATTGGCTATTTACATAACCATTTAATTTATAATCTTCACTCGATTATAATAACAACATATATCCACTATATTATAATTTTGATATATATATATATATATCTTCTCTATATCAAGATATACCTTGGATAAACTTATTTTAATTTACCCTCTTTTCAAAACATATCGTGTCGACCCATCATATTCGAGTGTTTATAAACTCCTACCGATACAGTGGATCAAACTGATCGACCAGAACTCATAAACAACTTAGCCAATAAATCTCCACAATATAAAACAATTTTTATATCAATAACAAATACGTTCACTCGTATATATACACTCCAACTCAATCTAGGTTATTACTAACCCCATCTCTACTGAGTCATGCCACAGAGCCAAGGTAATGCTTAAACTTAAGCTCTGATACCAATTGTAATGACCCAAAAATCCGGTCCAATTTGAGCTGACCAAAAACACAAGTCCAACCCCAAATGAAATTGAAAATCAGGAAATTAATAGAAAGAAAACAGAGGGTGAGGAAAGATAAGATAGAAACTTAGAATAGAAGAAGAAGAACAACACAACATCAGAGTAACACGAATCTCACAGCGGAACGAATAACATATAATATATAACATAACTTTGAAATATAACTTTGTACTTGAATATACATCATTTTCAATGTACAACACTTACAACACAGCGGAAATAAACTATAGCTATATGATCCTGAAGCCTCCTGCTCCAGCTCTTCAAGTATCTGTAAATCCCAACTACTTGACTGCCCGTACAAAATTGGGCACCCAAGAGTTTAGGGAAAACAAAACAAAATAAACTCCGGGTCAGTCATGGGACTGGTATGAATAAAACAGTTTAAAACAGTTCGAACAAGTAAACAATATCTCATAAGACCACGCCACGCCGTATAATGGAACGGGTTTTTCCCTTTTGAGAATCCAAATATCTTTATATCAAAATCCTTTGATATTATGATAATGTCTATCAACCACAATATAATAATCATCTAGCAGAAACGCTTTCATCTCACGTTCTTCATATATAGTATACAATCAAAACCGCAAGCACGTACTGGGTAATGGATTTCCAACTATGACAAGGTATGGAACCACCTTTCGCTAGTGTACCTCTAGAAAGGAATACACTAGGTTCAACAAGAACATCTTGCAACCCGGCCACACATGACCGACCACTCGTTTCGCTTGAGTGTATCGAATGTATATCACCAATGGTTGGGATTAGCAACCGTTTCCTGAATGGGACAGTATCGACAATAGATTTTTAGACGTAAATGAAAATCTAAATCAGGTGATTATACACCCTACTTCGGAGCGACCGACTTCGCCATGCTGCTTGCCCAATTTATGTCATTTACCGGATGTGAGGCTAGAAGCTACGCTTTATCATCACACCAGATTCACTTTGAATGCCACATCGTCAAATCCATCAAATCATTGATTGACGTCCTCAACAATACATTATGTGTTAGCTAAAATAAGTTTCCTTCTCCGCTTCCACTCTTGGTACGGTTGGAGAAATCAATATACGTGATCATTTGGAAATACTCTGTCAGACATCCGTCCACACAAGTCACCCAGGAACAGGATGAACCGAAGGCACTATTCAGTACATCCGTCTTAGGCACTGTTATCTAAGACTTATACAATAGCCCTTGCATTTTACTCCGTCTTCAATTTTTTTTGGCATATATGATTCGCAATGCTTATGCCAATACAGAGTGGTTCTTTGGATAATAATCCAACCGGTCTCTCCATATTAACAATGTTAAAAAAGTCAAAAAACTTCGATAGTCTGTGATTTAACCATCAAAGAAAAACAGGTGTGCAAACAACGATATTATTTCCAGATGGAAATTCTATCAATCAATCATCAATTATATATATATATATATTCATATTTCCTTATTTTCTATGTTTAGAAAATATATGTTATTAACACTGGAAAACATTTCCATTGCTTATTTACGTATCACTATTCTTCCACAACTATCAGCCCCTGACTGTAAACTAGTAGGAGAACAATTCTCTAAGTATAAACCTCGAAGGCTGAAACCAACATCAGATCGATACTCAGAAAACTATTCAACTTAACTAATCTCCCGTCAGTTTCTAATCTTGTTTAACTCTATTTCTATTAACTCTAATTCGAATAACTAATATTCTATTTAACTCCATTCGCTTAACTCTAGATCGCAACGATCACAATGGTTACGCCTGGTTCCCTCAGGAAACATCTGTCCGCCGTAGGCTATCTGCAGCCCTGCGAATTACGCTAGCAGTCGTGCAAAATGGTAACTTATCCTATATAACTATGTCTGATTTACTCCTTTTGATAACTACGTTTGATTAACTCCTTTTAATAAACTATGTTTGATTAAATAAACAACGTTTGATTAACTCCTTTTGATAACAACGTTTGATTAACTCCTTTCAATGAACTACGTTTGATTAATTCCTTTTAGTAAACTACGTTTGATTAACTCCTTTTATAATCCTATTTATTCCCTAAATAAATATTCCTTTATTCTATTCTATTTGTTTTATCAACATTTTTCCCCTTTATAAAACTCTATTCGTTTTATAAACATTTTCCTTTTATTTACTTTTGAAATATTTCCTTTTTATAAAATTGGCTGATTTTATAAAATTCCTTTATTTCAATATACATTGAAATAATTCTTCTTACATCCCCGGGTCTTTTATGATATTTAAAATATCGAATAACAAGGATCAATATCATTCTAACACACATAATCCATTGCAGATTATATAACACATCATATATCACAATATATGAAAAACAGTAAAATAAATGTTGAGGAATCCAGTTGGATTCCTCCAACCTGTTTCCCTGTATCCACAGATGTTACACAGTATAAAATCAACATCACTTTCAGTTCCATATGATATATTCTGTTAAACAGAATCAATATAGAAATTCAACTAAATGACTAACAGTTCAATCAAACATTCAACACACAGTCAACACACAGTCAATCAGCCAATATTTAACAGTTCTAAAAATACAACATGAAATTATAAACTGTTCAGAGTTAGTGAGATTTACTCACATTGGCAGTTCATCGTTAAAGAATGATAAACTGTTTGTTTTATTTTAATCAAACAATTTATTTCTCCATAAATTCATACGAGCCCCAATCCATTTCCAATCAGCTTCATTGTGAAGATCTCGTCCATACGGTCCCAATGGATCCAACGGTTTGAAATTCTGATATCGTATGACATAGATACAACATTTAGAAGTTTATACACTGTTTTAAATTAAAACAAAACTATTTTATTTTTGAATGGGCCTCACCACTTATATCCCCGGCCCAACCACCTTCCAAAGCCCAAACCCGGTTTCTCTTCCTCCTCAAATTAAAACCAGCGAACTCGATTTCCTCCCTCAACCGTTGACCGCTCCTTTGACCGCCACTAGCCTCCTCTACGACCACCTTCTAACGTCGCAACCACCACCATCCCACTCAGCATCGAAAACTCTACCCCGCCGTCACCGTTATCTCACGCTCGATCCCCTCCTCATCAAATCGAACTGCGGTAGTAACCATGAAAACCCCACATCGCATCCTTCCTGAGACCACCGGACTCGCCCACGGTGCCACCATCCGCTGCGCCTCGACTCTCTGATCCACCCGGTCACCTTCTCTTGCCCCAAATCTCCCCCTGCCGACGATGAACCTCGACCCTAACCTCACGGTGTTTTCCACAGTTCGATGATGCTAGCACCGAGCTTCATGAAAAAAATATGGGAGTGCAGAGAATTGAAAAAGAAGGGGAACGAACCAAAAAGGAAATCGTTTCGTTCTGAGTTGGATCTATAGACCTATATTGGGATGAGTTGTGGAGCTACGAACTTTGTTCTGAGGCCACAGAAACTAATGGTTTAGAAGAGAGAGATGTGGCCTTGTTTAGGTCTAGTGATTAGTTAGGATATTTTTATTTTTATTATTTTATTTTATTTTTAATCAACTGCTCGTCCTCTAAAATTCCTACGATCATACATGATACCCAAAAATCACGAAAATAGTCATGTAGCTACAACTCGACATTACGGTCCCAACGAAACTAGTTTCGTCGAATTCCGACTTCGTACGCTCACACAACGTATTTTTAACCATCGAAATACTGGCTGTTTCTCACTCTAAAAATCTTTACGACCACACAGTGACATTAAAAATCACGAAACTGGAAATCTAACCACTATTTGACATTGCAGATCCAACAAAATTAGTTTTGTCGAATTCCGACTTCGTTTGCAAAACTGGCTAATTTTAAAGCTCTGGATGACCCATTTAAATATATAAATATATTTAAATATAATTAAATTAAATATTTTAAAAATAAATATTATCGTCTATATTCACAGTGGAATACCATACAGCTCTAGAATATTCCTCTATGAATTTCTAACTTGATATTTCAAATCCCGATTAAATCGATATTCGATTTATATTGAAATTCCTTTTTAAAATATAAATAATTCCTTTATAAATTATAAAGGAATTCCACAGCGACTTTTCTAAAATTTGATTTGGACATACATCAAAATCTACACGACGAAGTCCCAATTTTTCTCTTCCACTAGAAAGATATACTCCACCAGCTCCACACGTTTCTTGTTTCATAGAAATTGTAACGTCTCGCATTTTTGACGGTTTGAATTTGAGTATTTAAATCAGTTTAAATATTGAATTCGAAATATAAATGGATTTATATATTAATTAAAACGAAGTTGAACGTATATAAATATATATTAATTATAATCGAGCTCGGAACGACCCTGCAGTTCGTAATTTAACGTTCTGAACTTCAACTGAGTGTACCGGACTCGTTTTGAATCGGATTTCTTCGAAACGAGAAACGTTGGAATCTGTTGAACAGTATCTTTCTAACAGAAGTGAAAAACCAAGATTTCGTCGAATATATTACAAGATATGTCCAAATCAAATATTCAGAAAGTCGCTATGAAATCGTATATCGACCGTAACGGTTATTTGAATATAACTTGATATCGGGTGCAAATCGGGACAAGGTTCTTTTGAGGCGCAGCGATAAATTAATTTTTAGAATTTTACTGTAATTTTTAATTAATTAAATATGCAACTTTTTATTTGGAGTATTTCGCACCCTGTATTGGTATTTCGGGATTTCAAAATATAAGCCAATCTACCGGTATTATTATATTTTTGGGATCGTGGTACCTCGTTGAGCACAACTGTACTTTTATCTCTGTCCGTACCTAAGTATAATGTTAGAAACTAAGGCAAACCAATCTCTACAAACAAATATAGCGTGGGACCTCCTTTCTACCTATTGCTTCCTACTTAAGTAACGAACCATACCCTAAAACCATAACCCTAGCCTAACTTACATTGAAAAATATCTATCCAGAAGTCAATACAGACAAATATGACTCCCCATTCCCTAAATCTTGAAAGCATTAACCCTACACTAAGCTGCTAGTATTTGTGTACATTTCAGCACGTACCACATGCCTATCACCTAGCTAGGCATATTACTGATCTAAATAAATCACCCACATGCTATTCCGTAGCCTGGGTTTAAATCTACTGACCTAAACCATACCCTAAAGAACATACAGCTAGCCTACCTCAACCTATTACTTAACCGAGAAGAGAAGCATTTCAAATGAAAATAGGATGTCCTTCCTATATATAACCTATTATTTAAATGCAAAGTAACTTGAATAAATAAATACACAGCCCATACCCTATATGACCTACTCTAGTCTCTATTGCTTAAGTATTAAGGTTCTCCTTGCTATAAATACACACGCTGCGAGTTCTTTCCCATCTCTCACAGTTAAGGCTGAAGTCTTCCACCTCATTTTGGATCCTCCCTTCTCTTCTACTAACGACAGCAACCATAGAATTCTTGCCAAACCACTCAAGTAAAGTAATAATATATATATAAAAGAAACCGAAAGGCTGGACATAAAGGGAGAGGGATACATGTAGTAGCTGCTAGCACCTGGAAGCATGGGGGAAGGCGTTCGGTTCTGAGTTGTAGCCAATGGAGTCGGACCGAAGCGTGGGTGCAGCTGTGTGTTAATGGTGTTGTTGAAGTATGGCGCGGATAGTGTTGATAAGAGAGAAATGGAGGCAGTTGTACACTGTGAAGTTGGCTGACGACAGTTTGCGTTTGTAAGAGAAGCGGAAGGATAAATGTTGGAGGTGATCACTGGGTTGTACTCACGTCATGGAGGGGTTACGCAAGGTGAATACGTTTTGTACAGGCAGTTTGGTTTGAATGGGAAGGCTGAAGGCTGCAACGACTTTCAGAGCTTGTGCGAATGTAAAGGCTGATAAGGTGGATTACGGTCGGTGAACGGAATGGGGAATGGTGGTCTGAGATCGCGTCAGCATGTCGGCGCGAGTGGAGAGAGGATGTAGTAGTGAAGGCGAGAGAGTTTAACACGGTGGAGCAATGATTTGGAAATGGCGTTCGGACCAAAACAACGGAGACTACACGATGAAACTGGGTTGGAGTGATTTGGAGTTCGTTGGGATTTAGCAGAATTGAACATCTGATTTAATCAACTGACGCAAATCGTTATTTAACGGTTAACGTGCCAAGGTGAGTAAAATCACTAACTCTGATTTATTTTAAAATATTTAATTATATTTTAATGTCGTTTGAATGCTATGTGATGGTCGATTAGGTAGATTACAATATATACCGTTACATATGCACACATCATCGGTTGGACACTGATTCCATCAATTAGAACATTCCCTAGTATAGAGTTAGTGTAAATTGTGTTGACTGACATCTGTGGATGCGGAAACCGGTTGGAGGAATCCGACCGGATTCCTCGATATTTATATGTACTGTTTGTTTTGAATGCACTGTTTGAACCCGAATTATATTTAAAACCCGGTATGAATATTGATGTTGAACGAAAATTCAACATTTGTTTAGATTAAATAAATAAACGATATCGATTTAGAAAATGTTAACAGTCGACGTTAAAACCATCGTTTTGTTAAGAAACTGATTTACCGTCAGGCAAATCAATGAAGTTAATTATAGAAATTATATTTTTATAATTAAAGTGAAGTTTTAAATTATAATAGAAGTTCTATTATAAACCAGTATTTTAGAGTTCGTTTTTATAAAGCAAATAAAAGCGATTGTTGATATTTAAACAAGTTTATAAAGTAAAAACTATCCGACGATTAAATATTTGGATAATTATATTTAAGATAAATAATTTAGAGATATCATTAGATTAATTAGTTTAATCTAATGTTAAGAAGTAATTAAAATCAGTTAACGAATTTACTGATGGAAATAAGTTGATTTAATCAACTGTTATTTGGGAACATGATTATTAGATTAATTGGTCTTAATTAATCTAATGAAAACAGGTTAGAAATAAGTTTATCGAAATTAATGAGAGTTAATTACCATTTAAGAAGTTATAGATAAGAACTGGGAAATGGAGAAAGCAAAGAGTTAATGTTTAAATTAAATATTCATAAACCACAGAGATTCCAAAGTAAGAATATGGTGTTGTAAAACCATATTCCAAAATACAACAAGAAAATACGATTTAATAAATATATTAAGTAATAAGGAATTTGAATACAGACTTGTATCGGTTCTAAGGTAAGAACGTTGTCGATCAAGGTCTGAGAGGTAAATAAAATACCCCAACTTGAACGGCTTCGCTATTACCGAGGAACGATATCAGTTTGTAACGGAAAGAGATGTCAAGATTTTTGGTAACAGAAAGAGATGTCGAGATTTTTGTAACAGAAAGAGATGTCAAGATTTTTGTAACAGAAAGAGATGTCAAGATTTTTGTAACGGAAAGAGATGTCAAGATTTTTGTATAAAAGGAATATGGCAGCGTATGCAAGTCTTAGAATTATAGCGATAAAATAACGCTGTTGATAAGATAAGTGTGACTGTTATGTCAAGATTAGTTATAACAAAGAATATTACAGCGTATGACAAGTTGAACTATAGCAATAAAATAACGCTGTTGATAAGGTAAGTGTGACTGTAATTAGTTATAAGGAGAATATTACAGCGTATGACAAGTTTAGAACTATAGCGACAAATTAGCTGCTGTTAATTTGACTTAAGCGTGACTTTTATATATAGCAGCACTTCCTAGGAAATGTAACAGTTGGTTTGAAATCCACTTATTCTAGAGTAATAAGTAACGACGTTTGTTCAAAGAAATATAAGAAAGAGTTTAGAAAAAGAATTGGGGAATCGTATTAGAAACTGATGACAGCATTTCGATGTTCGAAATGTGATTAGAATTAAACCGTTAGGATTTGTAACTAGAATTCGACGATGTCGAATGTATTAAAAGTAAACTATTTTTAGGGATTATAATCTGATAGAATAATTAACATTTAGTTTAAACAAACAAATGTTGATAGGATAGGAGTCAGTATTAAGTTATAAACTTGATATCGATTTGATAAGAAGTTGTCTTAGAAAACAGAGTTTATAAAGTGGATTGGGAATATAAAGTATGAAAGAAGTTTCGGTAAACGAGATAAGTATTTCTTGAATAAAGAGTTAATTAATAAAGGTATTCAGATTTCTATAACAGGAATGGTATTCACATTTTAAAGTGAATTATGTTTTAAAAGTAAACGGTTGGCCGATTAAAATATTTATAATGAAATTGGAAATATTTTCCAATGAAGATAGGGTATACGATCCAAGTGTAGAAACCAAGGAATGTGAAAAGAATGAAAATGTTTCGAACGTTAATAACGTATGTTTCTGGAACATGAAAGAATAAGAGTTTATAATAACTGGAAATGTTTTCCAAGAAGTATGAAAAGGCTAAAACGGGATTTGAGAAATACCTGGTAAGATATGAGAATGCGAATAATAAAGTCGAATGTTAAAATTAAAAATACCCGTGGTTGTGTGATGTTAATTATACATTAGAATGAATGTTGTTTTTACTTCGATAGTTAAATAACCGACTATCGAAGTGTTTTGACCATCGTGTCAATACGGGGAGACCGGTTGGATATGTTATCTGAGAACCACTCCGTATAGGCATAAGCGTGCGATTAGACATGTTGAAGATAATTGAAGACGGAGTTAAATGCAAGGGTCGTCCAGTTCTAGAATGATGTTTATTTGTTTGTCCAGTCCCAGGACAACTTGTATGGACGAGTGTCTGACAGAGTATTTCCAACGGTCACGCCGTTGATTTTACAAATATACCAAGTTGGCGGGGAGAATATAACTTCTCTTTATTCTACACCCAGTGTGCATTTGTGTAATCAATGTGTGATTACGGATTTGGTGATGTGACATTCAAAGTGAATGGTGATCAGATGTTCTGAAGATAGACGTAGCCTCTAGCCTCACAACCAGGAATGACAGAAGTTGGGCTAGGCAGCATAGCTAGTTGGGTCATCCCCAAGCAGGGTGTATTGTCACCGATCTAGAGAAAATTCATATTTATACTTCTTTTCGATTCTGTATCTTCGGATGACGGTTGGATGGCCTACAACCGCGGTGGCAATATATTCGCGACACTCAAGCTAAATGAGTGAGCGGTCATGTGTGGCCGGGTTGCAAGACGTTCTTGTTGAACCCTGAGTGTATCCCCTCTAGAGTACACTATTCAGAAGGTGCTCCCATACCTTGTCTGTTGAAATCCAATCTCCAATAAGTGCCCTGCGGTTTATGATTTTATACTATATATATGTGGAACGTGAGATGCAAGCGTTCTGCTACTTGGATAATTATTTATTTAGACATTATCATAATATCACTGTTTTTGATATCAAAGTAATTTGGGTTATAGTAAGGTAAAAGCCGTCCATGTTTATGTGTGGGCTGGTCTTACTATTATCCTTTTGTTTCAAAGGGATTTTCTTCAAAGTAAAACTGTATGGTTAGAATTTACTCACACCAGTCCCATGACTGACCCAGAGTTCATTTTGTTTGTTTTCCCTAAACTCTTGGGTGCCCAAATTTGTACGGGCAGTCAAGTGTTTCAGGCTTTGCAGATTCACTTGGAGGAGCTCAAAAGCAGGAAGCTTCACCATTAGTTATGTAGAGTTATTTCCGCTGTGATATGATGTATTGTACTCTGATAATGGTATGTATATACAATACAGTTTTGTATTCAAAGTTATGTTATATAATACATCTTATTTTGTTCCGCTGCGAGTTTCGTGTTACTCTGATTCTGTTCAGTTGTGATCTTCTTCTTCTTCTATTCTATTAGTTCTATCTTTTCTTTCTCACCCTCTAAATTCTTCTATTAATGTCCTGGTGTTTTCGATGCTTGAATAGTCAACAGTGTGTTTTTATGTTGATTTTCTGGGTCGAAAATTCCCGCCGTTACAGATGGTATCAGAGCATAAGGTTAAGTGATTACCTTGGCTCTGTGGCGTGACTCAGTAGAGATAGAGTTAGCAATACTCTAGATTGAGTTTGAGTGTATATATATGAGCACGTATTTGTAATCAATATAAAAACCGTTTTATATTGTGTTGACTGGTCAGTCGAGTGGTTTATGAATTCTGGTCGAAACAGTAATGCAAACTGCATCGATAGGTATTTCTAAACTCTTGAACAGAGTAATTCGACACAGTATGTTTTGAAAAGAGGGTAAATGAAATAATTTTACCCAAAAATATATTTTGATATAAAGAAAGCATATATCTTGGAATTATCTAATATATATTGAATATGTTAGTTGAAATTATGATCGAATAAGATTTATAAGGAAGTTGGTTATATAAATAACCAATCGGAATATTTATAAGTATAATATGAAAAATCAGACGAGTTGAATCTGAATTAAGAACCAGAATTGAAATAAACCTCTAGAAACTTGGAAAAGAATTGAAATTGAATTTGAAATAGATATAAGGGAATTTTAAAATCCTGGGAGATTTGAAAATTTGTTTTCCAAGTGCTATGAAAGATATTTTGAAGTAATTTCAAAAATAGAGTGATTATAAATGAGTTTTTAAAGCAATATAGCATTGAACTCACTTCGATGGTTGGAAAATAAATTCCGATGATGATCGCGACATTGTCGGTGTTCATTTTCGAGCTGGTAAGTGACGGATTACTACCAAAGATTTTGTTTTGTATTGTTTGAGAAACAAGTTGTCAGAAATTCAAATGTTTTGAATTATATATAATTTCAAACTGATTTGAAATAAATCCCAGGAATTTAAATTTTGAAATAAAAATTTAACTTATGGAGTTAAAATGGTAAAAGTGGAATTTAAACAAAGATAACAAAACTGGACTGAATTTGGAAAGATCCAGAATGAAAATTATAAAAGAAAAATATTGGAGATTCGAGTTATTAAAAATGAATTGATTCTTGGAGAATAAGAATCGAATTTTGAATTAGAGATGGAGATAACTGATTTGAGAAATAAATCAGTAAATGGAATGTCGTAATAAAACTTAACAAGGTTAAGAACTGAGAGTGGAATCAGAGTTGAAATAAAAATTTGGCTTAGTAAAAGCGAAAGACTGGTTTGAGAACGGATTGATGGGTGATCAACCAAGGATGCTTGGATAAGCTGGTTTGATAGCAGATGGCAGAGATAGAGTTGAATACCCAACAGAGAAGGTACACGTTCATATACGAGTATGAGATTTTTTATGAGTCAGTTTGGGCAAGCCGTTTGGCTATTTGATTTTCTTTTGGATTGAAGAAGGCCTGGAGTGGCAAGTGGTTATAGTACCGAGTGAGCCGTGCAGAGGAGATGCTGGCGAGATTCTCTGAAAATTTAAGCTGTTAGGAAATTTTCAGATATTTTGAAAATATTCGAAATAATAAGGAATTAATATTTTAATTGGAATTAATCAGTTCAGTTGAAACTGGAATTATGAAGTAAACCAAAAAGATTTTTAACCATGTTATAACAGAGATTGTAGCATTTTCCCTATCTTAGCAATTTCGAGGACGAAATTATTTTAAGGGGGAAGGTCTGTAACGTCTCGCATTTTTGACAGTTTGAATTTGAGTATTTAAATCAGTTTAAATATTGAATTCGAAATATAAATGGATTTATATATTAATTAAAACGAAGTTGAACGTATATAAATATATATTAATTATAATCGAGCTCGGAACGACCCAGCAGTTCGTAATTTAACGTTCTGAACTTCAACTGAGTGTACCAGACTCGTTTTGAATCGGATTTCTTCGAAACGAGAAACGTTGGAATCTGTTGAACAGTATCTTTCTAACAGAAGTGAAAAACCAAGATTTCGTCGAATATATTACAAGATATGTCCAAATCAAATATTCAGAAAGTCGCTATGAAATCGTATATCGACCGTAACGGTTATTTGAATATAACTTGATATCGGGTGCAAATCGGGACAAGGTTCTTTTGAGGCGCAGCGATAAATTAATTTTTAGAATTTTACTGTAATTTTTAATTAATTAAATATGCAACTTTTTATTTGGAGTATTTCGCACCCTGTATTGGTATTTCGGGATTTCAAAATATAAGCCAATCTACCGGTATTATTATATTTTTGGGATCGTGGTACCTCGTTGAGCACAACTGTACTTTTATCTCTGTCCGTACCTAAGTATAATGTTAGAAACTAAGGCAAACCAATCTCTACAAACAAATATAGCGTGGGACCTCCTTTCTACCTATTGCTTCCTACTTAAGTAACGAACCATACCCTAAAACCATAACCCTAGCCTAACTTACATTGAAAAATATCTATCCAGAAGTCAATACAGACAAGATGACTCCCCATTCCCTAAATCTTGAAAGCATTAACCCTACACTAAGCTGCTAGTATTTGTGTACATTTCAGCACGTACCACGTGCCTATCACCTAGCTAGGCATATTACTGATCTAAATAAATTACCCACATGCTATTCCGTAGCCTGGGTTTAAATCTACTGACCTAAACCATACCCTAAAGAACATACAGCTAGCCTACCTCAACCTATTACTTAACCGAGAAGAGAAGCATTTCAAATGAAAATAGGATGTCCTTCCTATATATAGCCTATTCCTTAAACGCAAAGTAACTTGAATAAATAAATACACAGCCCATACCCTATATGACCTACTCTAGTCTCTATTGCTTAAGTATTAAGGTTCTCCTTGCTATAAATACACACGCTGCGAGTTCTTTCCCATCTCTCACAGTTAAGGCCGAAGTCTTCCACCTCATTTTGGATCCTCCCTTCTCTTCTACTAACGACAGCAACCATAGAATTCTTGCCAAACCACTCAAGTAAAGTAATAATATATATATAAAAGAAACCGAAAGGCTGGACATAAAGGGAGAGGGATACATGTAGTAGCTGCTAGCACCTGGAAGCATGGGGGAAGGCGTTCGGTTCTGAGTTGTAGCCAATGGAGTCGGACCGAAGCGTGGGTGCAGCTGTGTGTTAATGGTGTTGTTGAAGTATGGCGCGGATAGTGTTGATAAGAGAGAAATGGAGGCAGTTGTACACTGTGAAGTTGGCTGACGACAGTTTGCGTTTGTAAGAGAAGCGGAAGGATAAATGTTGGAGGTGATCACTGGGTTGTACTCACGTCATGGAGGGGTTACGCAAGGTGAATACGTTTTGTACAGGCAGTTTGGTTTGAATGGGAAGGCTGAAGGCCGCAACGACTTTCGGAGCTTGTGCGAATGTAAAGGCTGATAAGGTGGATTACGGTCGGTGAACGGAATGGGGAATGGTGGTCTGAGATCGCGTCAGCATGTCGGCGCGAGTGGAGAGAGGATGTAATAGTGAAGACGAGAGAGTTTAACACGGTGGAGCAATGATTTGGAAATGGCGTTCGGACCAAAACAACGGAGACTACACGATGAAACTGGGTTGGAGTGATTTGGAGTTCGTTGGGATTTAGCAGAATTGAACATCTGATTTAATCAACTGACGCAAATCGTTATTTAACGGTTAACGCGCCAAGGTGAGTAAAATCACTAACTCTGATTTATTTTAAAATATTTAATTATATTTTAATGTTGTTTGAATGTTGTGTGATGGTCGATTAGGTAGATTACAATATATACCGTTACATATGCACACATCATCGGTTGGACACTGATTCCATCAATTAGAACATTCCCTAGTATAGAGTTAGTGTAAATTGTGTTGACTGACATCTGTGGATGCGGAAACCGGTTGGAGGAATCCGACCGGATTCCTCGATATTTATATGTACTGTTTGTTTTGAATGCACTGTTTGAACCCGAATTATATTTAAAACCCGGTATGAATATTGATGTTGAACGAAAATTCAACATTTGTTTAGATTAAATAAATAAACGATATCGATTTAGAAAATGTTAACAGTCGACGTTAAAACCATCGTTTTGTTAAGAAACTGATTTACCGTCAGGCAAATCAATGAAGTTAATTATAGAAATTATATTTTTATAATTAAAGTGAAGTTTTAAATTATAATAGAAGTTCTATTATAAACCAGTATTTTAGAGTTCGTTTTTATAAAGCAAATAAAAGCGATTGTTGATATTTAAACAAGTTTATAAAGTAAAAACTATCCGACGATTAAATATTTGGATAATTATATTTAAGATAAATAATTTAGAGATATCATTAGATTAATTAGTTTAATCTAATGTTAAGAAGTAATTAAAATCAGTTAACGAATTTACTGATGGAAATAAGTTGATTTAATCAACTGTTATTTGGGAACATGATTATTAGATTAATTGGTCTTAATTAATCTAATGAAAACAGGTTAGAAATAAGTTTATCGAAATTAATGAGAGTTAATTACCATTTAAGAAGTTATAGATAAGAACTGGGAAATGGAGAAAGCAAAGAGTTAATGTTTAAATTAAATATTCATAAACCACAGAGATTCCAAAGTAAGAATATGGTGTTGTAAAACCATATTCCAAAATACAACAAGAAAATACGATTTAATAAATATATTAAGTAATAAGGAATTTGAATACAGACTTGTATCGGTTCTAAGGTAAGAACGTTGTCGATCAAGGTCTGAGAGGTAAATAAAATACCCCAACTTGAACGGCTTCGCTATTACCGAGGAACGATATCAGTTTGTAACGGAAAGAGATGTCAAGATTTTTGGTAACAGAAAGAGATGTCGAGATTTTTGTAACAGAAAGAGATGTCAAGATTTTTGTAACAGAAAGAGATGTCAAGATTTTTGTAACGGAAAGAGATGTCAAGATTTTTGTATAAAAGGAATATGGCAGCGTATGCAAGTCTTAGAATTATAGCGATAAAATAACGCTGTTGATAAGATAAGTGTGACTGTTATGTCAAGATTAGTTATAACAAAGAATATTACAGCGTATGACAAGTTGAACTATAGCAATAAAATAACGCTGTTGATAAGGTAAGTGTGACTGTAATTAGTTATAAGGAGAATATTACAGCGTATGACAAGTTTAGAACTATAGCGACAAATTAGCTGCTGTTAATTTGACTTAAGCGTGACTTTTATATATAGCAGCACTTCCTAGGAAATGTAACAGTTGGTTTGAAATCCACTTATTCTAGAGTAATAAGTAACGACGTTTGTTCAAAGAAATATAAGAAAGAGTTTAGAAAAAGAATTGGGGAATCGTATTAGAAACTGATGACAGCATTTCGATGTTCGAAATGTGATTAGAATTAAACCGTTAGGATTTGTAACTAGAATTCGACGATGTCGAATGTATTAAAAGTAAACTATTTTTAGGGATTATAATCTGATAGAATAATTAACATTTAGTTTAAACAAACAAATGTTGATAGGATAGGAGTCAGTATTAAGTTATAAACTTGATATCGATTTGATAAGAAGTTGTCTTAGAAAACAGAGTTTATAAAGTGGATTGGGAATATAAAGTATGAAAGAAGTTTCGGTAAACGAGATAAGTATTTCTTGAATAAAGAGTTAATTAATAAAGGTATTCAGATTTCTATAACAGGAATGGTATTCACATTTTAAAGTGAATTATGTTTTAAAAGTAAACGGTTGGCCGATTAAAATATTTATAATGAAATTGGAAATATTTTCCAATGAAGATAGGGTATACGATCCAAGTGTAGAAACCAAGGAATGTGAAAAGAATGAAAATGTTTCGAACGTTAATAACGTATGTTTCTGGAACATGAAAGAATAAGAGTTTATAATAACTGGAAATGTTTTCCAAGAAGTATGAAAAGGCTAAAACGGGATTTGAGAAATACCTGGTAAGATATGAGAATGCGAATAATAAAGTCGAATGTTAAAATTAAAAATACCCGTGGTTGTGTGATGTTAATTATACATTAGAATGAATGTTGTTTTTACTTCGATAGTTAAATAACCGACTATCGAAGTGTTTTGACCATCGTGTCAATACGGGGAGACCGGTTGGATATGTTATCTGAGAACCACTCCGTATAGGCATAAGCGTGCGATTAGACATGTTGAAGATAATTGAAGACGGAGTTAAATGCAAGGGTCGTCCAGTTCTAGAATGATGTTTATTTGTTTGTCCAGTCCCAGGACAACTTGTATGGACGAGTGTCTGACAGAGTATTTCCAACGGTCACGCCGTTGATTTTACAAATATACCAAGTTGGAGGGAGAATATAACTTCTCTTTATTCTACACCCAGTGTGCATTTGTGTAATCAATGTGTGATTACGGATTTGGTGATGTGACATTCAAAGTGAATGGTGATCAGATGTTCTGAAGATAGACGTAGCCTCTAGCCTCACAACCAGGAATGACAGAAGTTGGGCTAGGCAGAATGGCTAGTTGGGTCATCCCCAAGCAGGGTGTATTGTCACCGATCTAGAGAAAATTCATATTTATACTTCTTTTCGATTCTGTATCTTCGGATGACGGTTGGATGGCCTACAACCGTGGTGGCAATATATTCGCGACACTCAAGCTAAATGAGTGAGCGGTCATGTGTGGCCGGGTTGCAAGACGTTCTTGTTGAACCCTGAGTGTATCCCCTCTAGAGTACACTATTCAGAAGGTGCTCCCATACCTTGTCCGTTGAAATCCAATCTCCAATAAGTGCCCTGCGGTTTATGATTTTATACTATATATATGTGGAACGTGAGATGCAAGCGTTCTGCTACTTGGATAATTATTTGTTTAGACATTATCATAATATCACTGTTTTTGATATCAAAGTAATTTGGGTTATAGTAAGGTAAAAGCCGTCCATGTTTATGTGTGGGCTGGTCTTACTATTATCCTTTTGTTTCAAAAGGATTTTCTTCAAAGTAAAACTGTATGGTTAGAATTTACTCACACCAGTCCCATGACTGACCCAGAGTTCATTTTGTTTGTTTTCCCTAAACTCTTGGGTGCCCAAATTTGTACGGGCAGTCAAGTGTTTCAGGCTTTGCAGATTCACTTGGAGGAGCTCAAAAGCAGGAAGCTTCACCATTAGTTATGTAGAGTTATTTCCGCTGTGATATGATGTATTGTACTCTGATAATGGTATGTATATACAATACAGTTTTGTATTCAAAGTTATGTTATATAATACATCTTATTTTGTTCCGCTGCGAGTTTCGTGTTACTCTGATTCTGTTCAGTTGTGATCTTCTTCTTCTTCTATTCTATTAGTTCTATCTTTTCTTTCTCACCCTCTAAATTCTTCTATTAATGTCCTGGTGTTTTCGATGCTTGAATAGTCAACAGTGTGTTTTTATGTTGATTTTCTGGGTCGAAAATTCCCGCCGTTACAGAAATCCGGCTTAAAAAGAATCCTGTACATTCAGTTGAAGTTCAAATCGCCAATTAATGAACTGCAGCGCCATTTCAAGCTCAATTTTAATTATAATATAATTATACGTTCAAACTGTCGTTTATATAATATATTCATTATTCCAATTCAATTCTAAACTGAATTAAATATTATAGTTGATCCAGTTCGCACCATATCGCCATTCCAGCCAATTCTGATTATTTCAGAATTAAATTTATTATTTAATTTATTATTTTAATTAAATATTCATCATTAATTAATTCCACGACCATTTAATTCACTATTTATATAATTAAATAAATTAATTATAATACCTCTACAAATGCGGGTCATCACAGCTTTGAACGTGGAAGAGGAAGATGAGGGTGAGGTTGACTTTTTCAAACTTTAGTTGACTAATTAATTTAATTCAATTTTTACCAATCTTAATTTAACCATATCTCACTCATACGAACTCGAAACTGAACAATTTCAGATTCGCCACGATCGTGAGACCGAGATCTACGAGATGAAACTGAGTAGACCTGATTCTGAGCAAGTTGAATTTTTGACAAATTTTAGATCTGAATAGCGCAGAACTCAATAACAATGTGAGATTTCTGAATTTAATTATTAAAAATTTAATTATTTCTTGCGATATGAATTCCATTTATGTACGTTATGAAATCTGTATTATTTGTGGTTGAGAAATTTGAATTTATTGATGTTGTGATGTGAATTGGTTGATGCTGTGATATTGGTGTTTGAAACAAAATCATTGAATCCAGATATGTAATCTTGTTGAAAATAAAAGATTAAATTTTCACTGTAATGTTGATTATCATAAAAAGATATCATTTTGTTGATTATTATAAAAAGTTATTATTTTTAAAAGAAAAAGTAACATTAATTTCATTGTTTTGTAAAAAGAAAGATTTCACTTTTGTTTTGTTAAATATAAAGATTACTTTTTGTTTGTTTATAAAATAAAATAAAAAGTTTTCATTTTTGTACGTTTAAAAAATAAAAAAAGTTTTTACCTTTGTTACTTAATAAAAAGATTGGAATTTTGTTTGTAAATATAAGGAAAAGATTGAAATTTTGTTTGTAAACTTAATAAAAAGATTGAAACTTTGTTTGTAAACTTAATAAAAGATTTTAACTTTTGGTTGTGAACGAAAAGAATTAACCTTTGTTTGCAAATGAATAGAATTTACTTTTGTTCTTAAAAACAAAGATTCCACCTTTATTTATAATTAAAAGATTTTACTTTTATTTAGAATGAAAAAGGACATTTTGTCGTTAAGAATGAAAATATACATGATTTTTGTTAAGGATGAAAAGTGACATTATTACATTGATATTCATTGAAAGATTAGTAATGAACATTTTACACCGTTATGTTTAGATTAGAAAAGTATAATTTTCACCGTCATGTTTTGTTAATTTGAAAATGAATATTTACACCGTCATGTATTAATTAGAAATGACATTATTTACACCGTTATGTATTAAATTAGAAATGACATTATTTGCACTGTTATGTATTAAATTAGAAATGATGTTATGCGTTAAATTAGAAATGAACATGATTGACACCGCAGTTAGAAAACTACATTTATATGTAATTAAAAATATAAGATTTTGTCATTGAAATTACAATTACATTCTTATGTAATTAAAAGATTAGATTTTGACGTTGCAAAATTATTTACATTTTAATGTAATAAGAAGAAATAGAATTTACATGGTAACCTTAATTACATCTTTAATGTAATAAAAAGGAAAGATTTTGACATTGTAATGTTAATTACAATTTTTAATGTAATTATAAAGATAAGAATTTACATTGTAATTAAAGATAGGAATTTTACATTATAATGTTAATTACAATTTTTAATGTAATTAAAAAGGAGATTTTACATTGTAATTAAAGATAGGAATTTTACATTATAATGTTAATTACAATTTACATTGTAATTAAAAAGAAGATTTTACAGTGTAATTAAAAGAGTAGAATTCAACATTGAAATAGAATTTACAGTTTTCTAATGTAAATAAGAAAAAGAAGAAAAGTTTACATTTTTAAGAAAAGTTTACATTTTTAATGTAAATAAGAAAAAGAAGAAAAGTTTACATTTTTAATGTAAATAAGAAAAAGAAGAAAAGTTTACATTTTTAAGAAAAAGTTTACATTTTTAATGTAAATAAGAAAAAGAAGAAAAGTTTACATTTTTAAGAAAAATTTACATTTTTAATGTAAATAAAAAAAAGTTACATTTTTAATGTAATTTAGATTAAAAAGAAAAGTTACATTTTTAATGTAATTAGAATTAAAAAGAAAGTTTACTTTTTAATGTATTAAGATTAAGGAGGAAATTTACATTTTAATGTATTAAGAGTTAAGGAGAAAAATTACATTTTCATGTAATTAAGATTAAAGGTTTAATTGACATTTTCATGTAAATAGTAATTAAAGAAGAAAATTACATTTTCATGTAATTAGATTTAAAGAAGTGATATTTACATTTTAATTTAAATAGATTTTCATTAAAAGAATTTAGAAGTGAAATTTACAGAATTTAGAAGAAAATTATGTTTTTATGTAATTGGATTTTCATTAAAAAGATTAAAGATATGGAATTTACATTTTTATGTAAATAGGTTTTCAATGAAAGTCATAACGATGGAAATTTACATTTTAATGAATTTGATTTCATTAAAAAGATTAAAGGTGTGAAATTTACATTTTCATGTGAAAAGATTAAAACACAAGATCATCATTTTGTTTGTATAGAAAAGATTGACACAAAATTATCATTTTAGTTTTGCATTGAAAGATATAAACAAAATTATTATTTTTGTTTTGCGTTGAAAGAATAACAAAGCTATTATCTTTGTTACATTGGAATTAAACAAACAAAAATATTCATTTTTGTAGAATTGAGGTTGACACCAAAATATATTACATTTTTGTTAGAAAATTTAAAAGACACAAAAATCTTCATTTTTGTTAAATTGGAGTGATACACGAAAAATACATTTTTGTGTGAATTGGAGGGTGAAAGAAAAATATACACTGTTATGTTTAGGATGTGTATGTGAATTAAAATAAGATAATCATTATTGTGTGTTATGTTATATGTCAAAATGTTATGAAACCAAGTGTTCCTTACTTGTTATGATAATCACAATAATGAAATGGAAGAAGGAATTATATATATATATATATATATATCAAAATTAAACGAATCGTGCGTGGTAGTTCGCATTTTGGAATCATGCCTTTAAACGATTACACCGAAAGATCCGACCGTCGGATTTTCCCAAAACTGAAACCGTTAGGTTCGCCTTGGGAAGATCTTTCCATCGATATGAATTGTTTTAAAATCCAACGGTTAGATTTAGAGAAATGTGTAAAACAAATTTGGGTGAAAACAACGCCAAGGTCGCCTATTGACCCGAAGCGTTGTTAAATTGATTTGGGTTATTGTTATATAAAAGAAATAGCGATAGATCATTATTAAATACTAATAACAATAAGAGATGATATATATATATATGTATGTATGCGAGAATCATTTGAAAATTCCAAGTTCAATCTCATTTAAAATGATTATACGTCGATCTAAGTCGAAGAGTTGAAGACGG
Source organism: Allium sativum (assembly GCA_030737875.1). NCBI lineage: Eukaryota > Viridiplantae > Streptophyta > Magnoliopsida > Asparagales > Amaryllidaceae > Allium > Allium sativum. The sequence continues at coordinate 940,382,545 of CM060909.1, read as the reverse complement.
TACAAGACCGACGATCTTCACGTCGAATGGATGAGTTACCATTGACGCCCATGATTGGAGTAGCTACCTTGAAGGGGCTACAATGGTGGTCGTCCAGACTACTTGTTGATTTGTTCGGATATGCGAGGAATAAGGTGCCTCCGGTTTCGTTCAGACCCAGAACGGTCTTTTAAATGGATGTGCGTCCGACGTTGAAATTCACTTCATGTATTTAACTTGATTTCTATTTGATATATAATTGTTTGATGGCGGAGAATTTATTCTCTTGCTTAACACCCTCTTATATATTGATGGTTGTCATTTGCATGGCGTGAATTGTCAATGTGGCACGCCAAGATGCAAATGATCAAGGCTTTTGTTGAAAAGCAGGCCTTGTGGTTGATGATCAAAGCACGGCTTGAATAAGCATAGCATTGTGTATTACGTAGCTTCACGAGCCTCACAACCTGGTTGAGTCTAAAACGAGAGAAGGGAACGCAGGGAGAGCAGCACGTTTCTTTCTAGCTAGAAGTGGTGTTTGGGTTTTACACGGCCCGACATTTTACTTATGTGGATGATGGAATGAGACACCTCGGATATTTGGTCCGATAGGACCGGGATACGTGTGTTCAGGAATTGCCAATCTGCAAAATCGTATGTATGGACCGGCCCTGCAGCTTTCCAAGGGTTCACTGCGGGGAATCCTGAGAAATTAGCTAGAGTGTCTCGAATCGGTAAGGAGCTCCTCCCTAGCCTTGACTCATGATGGAAACCCAATTCCCAATACGACCCTACGGACTTGATTGTATTACTAATATAGAGGCATAGTATATGGTAGCTATGCTTCCTAGGATTGATACATTTACTTTGAAATATTTTTGAAACATATATACAGTAATAATAATATCAAATCCGTTTTATCGTATCAAGCATCTTTTGACCATTATAATCTAAAACTCTATCCTCCGGTTTGCGTTGCATTGTGTGAGGGGACTTGAGTCTTATAATGGTTTCATTTTTCTAAAAGGTATTGCATTGTTTAACGATTTACTTTATTTTATTTTATGCACTGGCAATCCAATGGAGTAAACCCGTTCCACGTTAGCGGCGTGGTCCTGTGATTAGCCTTATTATTAGAATAGTTAAGTTAGATTTCTCACACCAGTCACATGACTGACTCGTAGTTTGTTTCACTTTGCAAACTCGGGTGCCCTCTTTTCCACACGGGCAGTCGAGTAGCTTTTTGCAGATATTTGTCTCTTGAGCAGGATTTTGGATCGAAGCCTAAAGCTGTGTCCAGAGCATAGTTGTCTTCCTATACCTTAGTTATTTTATTTCCGCTGCACTGTATTGTATTATAATTTGTTGTAATTTATCTTCCGCTGTATTATAAATCGATGTACTCTGATATGTTCTGTACTCTGATGTAATATTATTGTAATGTTTATAAAAGTCTGCTGTTATTGTTCTGATGCTGTTGTATTCCCAAAGTTAACGTATTCGGGTTTTGAACGGTTTTAGTCGATTTTGCGGTCGATTAGGTCCAGACAAAAATCCGAGCCGTTACGTACCCTCTAAATTATGTCCATAATTCTAGGTATACAAATTTTACCATTTCATGCTACTAGTTATTTACATGATTATGAACCAATCTATGCCAACAACATGTAGTTTAATATTTTTTCCCAACGTCTTTGCCGTTATTCGTTCGTATAATTCACATAGAACGTTAGGCTTGCAAATTAGCCTAACTTATAAACAAAAGGAAAAAAAGGGACATGTAACATTCCAACGGGCCTAAACAATATAGATCAACATGCATTGTATAAATTTGGGATATAACGACATAAACTTAGTTAAGCACATGAACGTGATCTTACATTTAAATTAGATCCAATTAACATGCGAACAAGCATAGATCTAATTGTATAAGCATGAACTTATATAGATCTTAAACATGGGTACTAGCTTGGATCTAAACATGTAAGCATGTATGAACATAACTTATCATGTAATTTGCATATACAGCATGGTAGGTTCAATTGTGTCAGTCCAATAGTCTCATAGGCATAGGATGTACAACATGATAAATCAATCACAACAGTTCCATAGGCATGATAGGTTCCATTTTGTTAATCCAACAGTCTCATAGGCATGTTAGGTTTCATTATGCCAATCACAATAGTCTCATAAGCACGATAGGTGTCATTACATCAATCACAATAGTCTCATAGGCATAGACAATTCAGAATTGACAAAAGGATAGGCACAAATAGAATTAGACATAGTTCTAGATCTAGTTATTACTGTCATGATTTCTTATTAGGTGTTCACATCTAAACAATAACTGTACTTACCGAAAAAGGACGGATTTTGATTTTTAGAATCTGATTTCTGAATTTGAAAAGCTATCCTTTGATGTAGATGTTTGATTCTCTAGTTCTTCTAATTGATTCCTAGTTTGAATTTGATTCTCTAGTTTGGGGTAAATGAATGGAGGCTAGGCCAGTTTATAGACGAACAGCATGACGACTTCATGGAATGGGTTCTAGAGTTGAGGTTTGGAGTGAATATAAAGAAGTCTAGGTTCAATTCTAGCCTTTAGATTAGTCTAGGAGAAATCAGAGCCATCAAACCAAAGAGATGTGTCATCTAGCCAACCATAGCACGACACATAAGCCTAATACCTCAGAAATTAGTCATAGGCCCATCAGAGAAGGCCACATCAGCTCAGGGCTTCAAAAATTCGTCACTGGAAGAGGATCTCAAAGGGGTCGACTCCCTACAGGGGGGTCGACACCTATGTCGATGCCCTTATAGGGGGGTCGACACCTATGTCGACTCCCCCTGGGGTGGAGGGGAGGGGTGGGGGTTTCGACACCTCTGAGCGAGAAATTCCCCGCTCAGCTCGCTCTGACCGAATTTCGAATTTTGAATAGTTTTGACCTTTGATTATTATTTTAATTTAATTTCTATTTAAATTTGAAATCTTCTGAACTTCATAACTTCTTCATACGGAGCCCGATTTACGCAAACTAGGACTCTATCTCAAGCAGAATTCCAAGACGAACGCAATGGCGTAACCCGTTTCACTTAATTCTTCTTCTAAAAATTAAGTGTTCTTAAATTTGTTAATTTTTATATTTATAATTATAGGGTGTTACATTCTCCCCTCCTTAAAGGATTTTGTCCCCGAAATCTCATAGTCAAAATGTATATTCTACCATCCGACATCCATCTACTCAACCATTCAATCACAGGCCTCCATTGTACTTAAAAAGATTCCTAATGCTTTCATGATCATATGCATAGTGTGTGTATATGTCCTTATCTAATGCAAAATCAGGCAGTCTACTGATTCAGTTGACCTCCTTAATGCGAATTATGTCAGTGCCATGAGTCCATTATGTATGCAATTATTCCTAATCGTACCTTATAACCTCTACGTGAGTGCCCAATCATTCATACAAATGCCACATCCATATGATAACACATCAAGTTTCAATCCATATACAAATACATATATGCATATGCAATATGAAAGTGACTGAGCCGATCTAGTGCCTAATGTGTGTGTATATGCATCCACGAGCAACCACTAGCAAACACTTACATTCACCTGCATCCACCAAACACAACATATCTCAAGCACATGTTTACATCCATTGGCTTCTACCTAAGGATCGAGGATAGGACCGACAGGATATACTTAAAAGATAATGACTAGCATGCAATTAAACTTTACAGAAAAAGGGAGATCAAGGATATACCCTCAAAAAGGGTACGATGCGTGGGTCTAGTCTTCAGCCTTCTAAGTTGCATCTTCTTGAGCTTCCCCCCGTTGTGCTCTGACTGTCTTAACTTCACGATTGCGTAGCTTATTAATTTCTGTTTCCAAAGTATGAGTTGGTCGTCTCTTGTTCCACCCTTTCTCCTTCTAGTATACTCGGGACTACAACTTCTGCTGTGTCATGCTAACATTTCCTCAAAGGGTCTTCAAAATTCACTAAAGGGTATTCCATGTAGAAGAACTACCTCTTGAAAATAAACAGATGCTAACCATGTTACCAAGTGCATTTATTAAGGTGAATAGAGGTATCTTCTCAACTTATATCCATTGTGTCAACTATCTGAGAGTCTTTTCTTTGTGAAGTCCCTATTTGATCCAAAAGCGTAGGTTCTACTCCTAGCGATGCCAACTGCTAACTTAACCGAAGGTTTTAAAATCAAGGGTTGATATGTATTCTAAATTTTTCCTTTCCACCTAAAGAGGATTTGAAGTCAACCTTTTTCTTCTTAAGGCATCCGCTACGACCTTACCCTTCCTTTTCACATCAAAATGGTGCCTAGTCCCGTGTCACATGCATCCGTGTATACCGTAAACCTTTTACTACCGTAAGGTAAAAGTCAAAACTGGGGCCGTTGTAAGAGCCCTCCTCGATCGTTTGGAAAGCGACATCACAATCAATATCTCGAGCAAAGGTTAGATTCTTCTTCGTTAATCCAGTTAGTGGGGCTAACACCTTCGCATAGTTCTTAATGAGCTTCCTATATTAACCTGCTAGTCCAAGAAAGCTCCTTACTTCTATTGCATTCCTTGGGACTTTTCAGTCTTGTACCGCAACTACTTTTACGGGATCTACTGCTAGCCCTTCTTTGTCCTTTGGACGCCATATGTCCTAGAAACCTTACTTCTTTTCTCCAAAAATAATGTGCATGAAGAGTATTCATAACTTCCCTTAGATACAAAGCATGTTCTTCTCCACTCTTAGAGAAAACCAAAATATCGTCTATGAACAAACGATGTGAACCTTCCGCCTTTGTAGCGAAAACAACTGGTGCACCCCATTTAGAAATACTTCGCCTTATGAACCTTTTCTCAAGTAAATCTTTTACTTGTTTACTGAGCTCTTTCCTTTCCCTTGGAGCCATGTGTCTAACGGGTAAGGCAATAGGTTTTGCGTTATCAACAAGGTATATGCGCAAGTCTATCTCTCACTTTGGAGGTAAGCCTTTCACCTCTTCAAATACATCCACGTATTCACGGACTACTCTAACAGATTGCAAGCTTTCAACAGACGCATCAAGAGATTCTAGGTAACTAAGCATAACGGAATTCATGGGATTACAAAAGATTTTGAGAGTGTTACCAAGGCGAGTCATAAGTCTAACCACTCTCCTTTCAAAATCGAGGATGGCACCATTACGAGATAAGCAATCCATCCCTAGAATCAACCCATAACCCATGAAACCACAGACGTAAGCATTACGTCTAAACTCAATGCTTAGTATAGTTATTCCCAAATCCGAACAAATCATAGATAAATGAGCCGAACCACCAATTGGATTTGAGATAATAATGGGATCTTCTATTATACAAGTACTAAGGTGCAGAAACTCAACTATGGTAGCAGATAGAAAAGATTGTGAAGTGGCAGAATCAAACAAAGTTCTAACAGGATGATTGAAAACAAAAACTAAACTCTCAACAAAAACATTCCTACCTATCTTAGGTACACTAGCAGTGAGAGCATGCAATTGCCCTCTAGAAGAGTATGTCCTTTGCCCTTGTCCTTGTCCTTCGACAATCCTTGATAAGATGCCCTACTTCACCATACTGAAAACAACCACCTGTCTTCTTCTTCCTACAATTAAATGACCCGCTATACCACAGAAAAGACACTTCCTCTTGTTGTAGGATCTATTATTTCTTCCACCCTTCTTATATTCCAATCCCTTGCTTGTGATTCTTCCACTTTGGCCTCTTTCTTTTCACCTTAATCCTTCTGCGTGGATTAAGCCACATCAACAAGCTTCTTATCCTTGGGCTTGTGCTCCTTGGCCCGAACTGCCTTATTCTTATCCTTACTATCCTTGTGTAGCTTGTTGACAAGTTTCTGGAGACTGCCTCCATCGCATGGTAACCTACAAAGCTTGAAAGAAGATTAGCCGCAGGTGAAACTACTACGGCCACAGATGGAGGTTGGGCACTACTTCGCCCTCGACATGTGCTGTATGCCTACGAAACTATGGCGAAAAGAAAATAAGAAGAGATTCAAATAGAGAATCGAAAGGTAGTGCATATGGCTTTGGAGAATATGCCTTTTAAAAACAATACTAGAAAACGCTTCTTTAAAACATGTTTTTGAAAATACTTCTTTATAAAAATTCTTTTGAAAACGGGTTTCAAAATCCTTTATCTGTTCTGGTAACCTTCAGCTCTGATACCACATGTAACACCACACCTCCATTAAGGTCACTCACAAAGGGAATGCATTAACTTCAGTGGAGCGTCATAAGTGTATAGAACAGATAAATTACAAAACAGACAAAATTTTTAAACAGTGGAAAATATATAAAACTTTACTTTATTGATAAATCAACAGTTTTGTCAGACAGCTTGTACAAAGATTGTTTTCCAACACTAAAACACCCTTATCCATTACAACAAGCATCTATCTTGTTAAACAAAAGAAAGAAGCATAAAACGACAATGATATTCCCTAAATAAAGCATGAGCCAGCCATAGCGGTGGAAAAGAGGGTCCAAAGCAATACATCGTCTATCTTCGAGTTTGGAAAGAAAACAGAGCTAAGTGGTGATATTCCCTCCCTATGAACCTTGGGGTTGGGGGAGGGGGGACGAAAGAAAAGAAAGCAAAAGAAAACGGGTCAAACTTAAGTCTGGTAAGTCCAGTGATTATTCAGCATGTAAACAGGTAAAAGGATCATGACATGAATAAACTGAATACCCGACATAACCATGCTAATAAGCATAACAAGACAACAAATGATGATCATTAGATATGACAAGGTAGGATACGCTGAATGTGCTTTGGTTCTTTCTCTGATTTCCTAATTACTTTACACCACCCAACTAGCATCCCAACTAGTGTCTTTTATAGAACGATTCGTATTCCCTACTAGTGTCCTAACTAGTATCCTGTGAAAAAAGGATCCGTATCCCCTACTAGTGTCCCAACTAGTATCCTGTGTTATAAATTAAGATGATCCCAACCCCACAATTATGGTAGCCTTCAGGTGTACATCTAGTATGAGGATCTTACCTCAATCAGCCTAATTTCCATGAAGATGTTAGATGTACCCTTCCTACCCTATCGATCGGCTCCCTACTTGTATTAAATTTTCCTTTTTTTGTGTCAATTGGCCCTCTCTTGCATGTAGATACCCTGTGTTGGTCCCATGATAAGGTGTATCAATCCCTATGATAGCGACCCGACATGATTCAAGATGCACTGTGTGTACTACTGATGCCCAGTGCATGCTTTTCCACTCCAGAGCACGTGCACGCCCAAACTCTGTCGGAACTACACTGCTGCACCCCCTACCGCTATTTTGACTGCTTATAATCAGTCCAGTAATCGTGCCCCACCCTGCCTAGTCCAGGTTACCGTGATACATCTATGTGGGTTACTGCTGAAATGGGTCCTCATTACTAGGGTTTTCTAGGGTCTATTCGTATACCCCCCAAATTGGTTAAGTGTTATCCATCCATTCAAGTTAACTTAACCCATCCACACGCCATGTCATGTTGGTTAAGTGTTTCTTATTAACTTAACCCTTCTCATTCAATCATGTTGTAATTGGTTAAGTGTTTCCCCTTAGCTTAACCCCATTCATTCATCATGTTATATTGGTTAAGTGTTTCGCATTTACTTAACCCCACGCGTTCATCATGTTATATTGGTTGAGTGTTTCCCATTAACTTAACCCCACTCGTTCATTATGTTATATTGGTTAAGTGTTGTAACACCCCGAATTTTCTATTAACACTAAAGTTGCTAAAAATATTAATAAGTGTGTAGAAGAGGGGATGTATCTAATATGAATATAAAAATATTAATAAGTGTGTAAGAGAGGGGATGTATCTAATATGAATATAAAAATATTAATAACTGTGTAAGAGAGGGGATGTATCTAATATGAATATAAAAATATTAATAAGTGTGTGAGAGAGGGGATGTATCTAATATGTATATAAAAACAATAATAAGTAAAGGGGGATGTATCTAATATGTACATTGTAGAAAATATATATATATATTTATGACATGAATAGAAGTTTATTAATATGCTGAGTGTTTGCTGAGTCACTTCTGACTCATTGCTGAGTCAACAAGATAAACCCCATCTTGTCTGAACGGCTGCGGTTATTTCTAGGTTAAATCTAATGGCCTAAATGAATTCTAAAAATCTATAAATAAGTGGGTAGACCCTAGACCTAAATCACTTGTAAAATTAGAGAAGCTACCGTCATGCTGCTGCCATGGAGTTCAGCATAGCCGTCAGAAATTAAGAAGAGGAAGCCTAATCATCTACAACTAAATCTACACAAATCAAATCAAAAGATCTCTCTTTCTCTAATTCTTTTCTTTTGTTGGTGAGTATGATGATTCTCACAAGACTATTACAAACTAATTTGACTCAGTTATGAATGGATCACAAGAAAGTGATGTGATTTGTAATTGTAAATTCTATATATTGTGGATCTCTTATTATGTTATTATGTTGTCGTATGATGTAAATTATATATGCTATGTCATGCTATGTTGTAAATTCTCTTATGCTATGTCGTGCTATGTTGAGAATCATGTCAAGCTATGTTATACTATCATACTATGCCATGTTATAAATCATGCTATATTATGTTGAAAAATCATGTTGTTGGATCATGCTTAAAGTTATGTTTTTTTTTCTTAATTTAAATGGATCTTGTTTATGGGAATTTGCCTATTAGGTTAGGTGTACCCATAAACATGAAACTATAATTAAATAAAACTTGATTATGGGAATTTGCCTATTGAGTTAGGTGTACCCATATAAAACCATGTTGTTAAAAAATTAGATGATGTTGATTCACACATGTTCATATGTAAGTTTATGAAAATTGATTGAGATCATATTAGGTGAATTTTGAACAAGTTGACACCTTTAGGTCCATGACATGTATAATCTATGCAAGTTGGACATATGCAAGTTTCACCCCTTATTATGATTCATTTGGTCACATATACATGTTGTTATTATGATAATCTCTTTTATGCTATGAGTTAGGCTATTCGAGTCTAACATATATTTTGTGAATAAACGTTCAAACGTGGGGTAGGGGTAATATTAGGAATTAATAAATTGGGTGCAATTTTGTAAGATGTTGCATACCATGAATGAATGTCCATAATTGAGTCAATTATGGACATTGTTAAAAATTGTAAGTAATTAATAATTCAAGTAGGGAATTATTAAAATTGGGGGAAAGTGGATTATTATTAATAATCAATGCTTAGGACACGAGGTTGGACCCGTTTGTGATGTAAACCTGTCCGGACCCGCCCGGCAAATCCAGTAGTCACAAATGTCGGCCCAATGTGAGAGGTCCTAGGCCCAAACTAAAGCATAACAGTTGTAAAGACACGAGGTTAGACTCTTTTATGGTGTAAGACTGCCCGGACCCGCCCGGCAAATCCAGCTGCCATAAATGCCAGTCTAATGTGAGAGGTATTTATGAGGTTATGGCCTTAATGAACTAAGAAATACTTAACCAGATAATCATGTAAGGTGGGACATGGGGGTTAAGTAGGTGCCTTGGGTGGCATGAGGAATCTGGTGGTTGCCTTTAGAGGCATTTGAAATACGATTAGACTTAACCAAACACACATGTAAATGAACATGACTAAGTGGGTTAAGTGGGATGGACTAATGGGGACAAGCTTAGGTGGAATGCTTGTGGTAAATAGTGGGGGCCCATTTCAACCAGTATCCCAAAACGTATCTTTGTGGGCTCGACCCAAGTCGAGGATGGGACACGCATACTGGGTTTGACTATAAGAGGTCAAAACAGGGAGCGGTGGCAACGCAAGTCCAACGGGTTTCATATGCGTGTGTGGACCCGGGCTGGTAGGTAAGACGTTGTTGCATCATATAGGTATAAGCCGTGCATGTCCGTTGTATCAGGTTGCCACTTTAGGGGAGTGATACACCCCACTGTGGGGCCAGCACGGGTATCTACGAGTTAGGGAGCCGATCGAATAATGGGAAGTAGGGTACACCTAGTGGAGATAGGGGCAGGCGGCACCTATGTAGTCAGCTAGGGGTATGTAAAGCCATTGGGAAAGTTTCTAAGTGAAGCTAAGTGGGATGAATCTTTAGGGTGACTGGTGTGGTGCAGTATAGTGTTTATCCTTTAGTATTTAGGAGCGCCTATAACGTTGCCTTTAGCGATCGTCTATGTCCTTAATCTGCTCTTCATAGACATTTTCTTGTTTTCCAGCTTATGCCTTAGTCCAGTTATTTTGGTAATAGTATTGTAGAATTATCATATTCACCAGACTTTATGTCTGACCCCCTCTTTTCCATCCTTTTTCTCCCTTCAGGTCCGCAGGTTGGGCCAAGTTCTAGTGGAGTCTAGTTGGATCGCTTATCTTCTGGAAAGCTTGGACTGCTGAAGTAAAGTCCAGCTTGTTATCTTTCTTTTTAATGGCTATTCATGTAATGGGATTATGTACTTGTTTTATCAAGATAGATATTGTACTTGACATTGAATGTGGTGTTATGATGTAATCAAACATGTTTTGACTTCTGCTACAATGAAATAAAGTTTTTGAATTTCCAAGTACTATTTTATATCTGTCTTGTTGTAATTTTACTGTTCTATATTCACTTAAAACCTCCATGGAAGTTAATGCATTCCCTTTGTGAGTGACATTAATGGACGTGGGGTGTTACACGTGGTATCAGAGCATAAGGTTACTAGAACAGATTAAAAAAAAAATTTAGAAAAATATTTTTTTTTCTAAAGTATTTTTGGAAGAAGTGCTTTCAAAAAAAAAAAACATGTTATTTAGAGAGAGTTTTTATGAAAAACATAATCCCAAATAGCCACATCCTTATCTTTATCTTTCGAATTCTCCATTTTGAATCTTTCCTTTTTCGTTTCAGCATGGCTGAAGATCTTAATCTCCCAGAAGGTGTGACGATTCCAGGGTGGTTTAGGAGATACTTGGAGGCTAGGGCCACCACTGCAGGCCCAGCGGATACTCCTCCACCCCTAGTTGCACCCATTTCTCCTCCTCCTCCTCCTCGTGTTGACACTTTTGCAAAGACGTGCAAGGAATTCAAGGCTATGGGAGGAAAAACTTTTCAAGGGACTGAGACGTTTGTGGAGGCCAGAGATTGGCTTAAGGAGACTGAGGAATTGTTGGATATCTTTGAAGGGGAAGATGGGAGGAAAGTCCGTTTAGCTGCTTGGTTAATGAAGGGAGAGGCCTCGTTTTGGTGGGAGGTCACTAACGGGGAACGTCCAGTTGATTCATGGGCGGATTTCAGACGAAGGTTTGAGGCAAAGTTTCTTTCAAGGGCAGAGGAGAACTTAAATATGGAAAAATTCCTGGTACTAAAGCAAGGGAGCTCATCAGTAAAGGAAAATGTCAATAAATTTAATCAGTTAGCAAGGTTTGGCTTGGAGTTGGTGAACACGCCAGAGAAGAAAGCTTTGAGGTTCGTTAGAGGCTTGAATGAACCGTTGCAAGGGTTGGCTATGACCCACATCCCTATGGGAGCCACCTTTGACAAGCTAGTAGAAATGGCACTTATGCATGAGGATAAGGCAGTTGAAAAGAAAGGGGATCAGAAGAAACCCCAACAGCAAAATAAGAAGGTTGGTAAAAACAATAATGGCAAAGGGAAGAAGAAATGCTTCAATTGTGGGACGCCTGGCCATCTCAGCAAAGATTGTAGAAAGAAAAAGAAGACTGGTTGTTTTCATTGTGGAGATGCGGGACATTTAGTGAAGGACTGTCCAAAGGAGGGGCAGAGGGCAGGGTCTACCTCGGGAGGACAGGTGCAGGCTCTTATGGCACCAGGGCAGGCAAGGGGGCAAGTTCAGGCTATTGCGGCCCCACCGCTGCAAGAAAGAGGTAGAACAATTTCTGTTGAAAGCTTAGTTTTTCTGTTTGATCATCCTGTCCGTACCTTATTCGATTCTGGCGCATCTCATTCGTTTATCTCTGCATCATTGGTTGAATCACTGCACTTGAACACCAGTTTAGTAGAGGATCCCTTGGTCGTTTCAAATCCAATTGGGGGTTCGGCTCATTTGACCATGATATGTTTGGATTTGAAAATCTCTATACTTAGCGTTGAATTTAGATGTGATGCTTATGTATTGGGCTTCACGGGCTCTGGGCTAATTTTAGGAATGGATTGGTTGTCTAGAAATAGGGCCATTCTTGATTGTGAAAGGAGAGTAGTTAGGCTTGTGACTCGCCTTGGTAATGCTCTCGACATCTTTTGTAATCCCATAAATTCCGTTATGCTAAGTTATCTTGAATCGCTTGACGCGTCTGTAGAGAACCTGCGATCGGTAGAAGTGGTCCGGGAATATCCGGATGTGTTTGAGGAGGTGAAGGGCTTACCTCCAAAGCGGGAGATAGACTTTCGAATTTATCTTGTGGATAATGCTAAACCCGTATCTTTGCCAGTGCGCCACATGGCTCCTCGTGAAAGGAGGGAACTCAATAAGCAATTAAAGGAGTTGCTTGAGAAGGGGTTCATAAGACGTAGTATATCGGAGTGGGGTGCTCCAGTAGTTTTTGCCACAAAGGCGGATGGGTCTCTTAGACTTTGTATGGACTATAGAGAACTAAACAAGCTTACTAAAAAGAACCGACACCCACTGCCGAGGATTGACGATCTCTTTGATCAGTTAGTTGGCGCCTCAGTTTTTTCGCAGTTGGACTTAGCCACTGGCTTTCATCAACTGAGAGTGGCTGAGGATAGTATAGATAAGACTGCTTTTAGGACTCATGACGGATTCTATGAATGGCTAGTGATGCCCTTTGGTTTGACAAATGCCCCTGCATATTTTGTTGATTTGATGAGTAGGGTGTTTAGGGAATACCTTAACAAATTCGTGGTAGTCTTTGTGGATGACATCTTAGTCTTTTCTAAGAATAAAGAAGAGCACTCCCTACATCTTAGGGAAGTGTTGGAAACCCTTCGAGCGCATAACCTTAAGGCAAAATTTTCTAAGTGTCACTTCTGGAGGAAGGAAGTACGGTTCTTAGGGCACGTGGTTTCCAAAGAAGGGATAGCAGTGGGTCCCGCAAAGGTGGTGGCCATCCAAGATTGGAAGGTCCCTAAAAATGCAACCGAAGTAAGAAGTTTCTTGGGGTTGGCTGGCTATTATAGGAAGTTTATCAAAGACTTCGCAAAAATATCAACTCCATTAACACGGTTAACGAAGAAGAACCTGGTTTTTACGTGGGACAAAGATTGCGATGATGCGTTCCAACGTTTAAAGAGAGCCTTAACTTCAGCCACAGTCTTAGTGCTGCCAGACGGGAATAAACCGTTTACCATCTATACTGATGCTTGTGGGACGGGACTTGGCGCGGTCCTCATGCAAGAGGGAAGAGTAATAGCCTATGGTGGAAGGCAGTTGAGGGTTCATGAAAAGAATTACCCCACGCATGACTTAGAGCTAGCCGCAATTGTTTTCGCGCTTAAGTCTTGGCGTCACTATCTTCTTGGTGAGAAATTCGAACTGTTCACTGACCACAAATCATTAAAATACTTATTCTCTCAGAAGGATTTGAATTTAAGGCAGCAACGGTGGATGGAATTCTTAGCCTCCTACGATTTTGAAATAGCATATACCCCGGGCAAGGGTAACGTGGTGGCAGACGCCTTAAGTAGGAAAAGGTTGTCCTTGAGTCCGTTGTTTGTTGAACGACAAAGCTTAGAATTCATCTCTATGTTTGACTTTAGACCCTCCGTTGACTTAGTACCCGGTCTGTTAGCATCCTTGGAGGTTAGACCTACACTTCTAGGACGGGTTGGTGAGGCACAGCGAGACGACCCACAGTTGGTTGAGATAGTAGAAAAGCTCAAAGGGGGGGAGTCGTCAAGCCATCTTCGTAGGTATACCCTAGACGATAAGGGTTGGTTACGAAGGGATAATAGACTTTGTGTACCACAAGACGAAGACTTAAGGAAGGCCATTCTTGATGATGCTCATCGCTCAAAAATGACCATTCATCCCGGCGGGGATAAGATGTACAAAGGTATGAAGCGGGTTTTCTTTTGGGCCGGTATGAAAAAGGATGTGGCCGAGTACGTCGCTAGATGCTTGGTGTGCCAACGAGTTAAAGCAGAACAAAAGAAACCCGGTGGGTTGCTTCACCCATTAGAAGTTCCACTATGGAAATGGGAAAGCATCTCAATGGATTTTGTGGATGGATTACCAAGATCAAGGAAGGGTAACACGGGGATTTGGGTTATAGTAGATAGACTTACTAAAAGCGCCCATTTTATTCCCGTGAAAAGTAAGAGGACTGCTCCGTGGTTGGCTTCTGTATACATTAAGGAGACACTTCGTTTGCACGGTATTCCTTCTAGTATAGTAAGCGACCGTGACCCCATCTTTACTAGCGAATTTTGGAAGAGTTTACAAGAGGCGGTAGGGACTCAGCTATGTTTGAGCACCGCATATCATCCTCAGACAGACGGCCAGACCGAGAGGGTGAATCGCATTCTAGAGGATCTTTTAAGGCTTTGTATCCTAGACTTTGGGGGTACATGGGAAGAGCACCTTCCGTTAGTAGAATTCGCATATAATAATAGCTTTCAGTCTAGTATTGGCATGGCACCTTTCGAAGCTCTTTATGGAAGGCCTTGCCGTTCGCCTACGTGTTGGTGGGAATCTACCGATAAAATCCTACTTGGGCCCGATATGGTTAGGGAAACCTCGGAGAAGATTGAGTTGATTCGAAGGAGGATGAAAGCAGCACAAGATAGGCAGAAATCGTATGCTGATAAGAGGAGGAAAGATCTTGAGTTTGACATTGGGGACATGGTTTTTATCAAAGTATCTCCGTTACAGAATGTTTTTCGCTTTGGGTCCATGGGGAAATTAGCACCAAGGTTTGTAGGGCCGTTTCCTGTAAAAGACAGGATTGGGAAGATGGCATATAGGGTGGAGTTGCCTGAGAAACTTAGTGGAGTACACGACGTATTTCATGTATCACATTTGAGGAAGTGTTTGCACAAGACCGCGGAGGTGGTAGAGCCGAGCTTGCTTAAAGAGGTGGAAATAGAGCGTGATGCAACAATTAGACGAGCTCCTACATGCATTCTTGGGTCGGAGATCAAAAAGTTGAGGAATTGAGAGGTCAGACTGGTTAAAGTGCAATGGGGAGATGATGAGAGCAACGCAACTTGGGAGACAGAAGAGAAGATGCGTTCGTTGTACCCTTTTCTTTTTGAGGGTATGTCTTTTAATTTCTCCTTTATCGCTTAGCTTATCTTATCTTATATTTAGTATGTCCTCTCATTAGTATCTTTGACCTTTAGTTAGGATAATCCTATGGTTGAAACATGTGTTTGAGACATGTTATGTATGATGGATGCAAAATGGATGCAAGTGTTTGCTAGTGGTTGCTCGTGGATGCATATATACACACACTTTAGGCACTAGATCGGCTCAGTCACTACATATTGCATATTGCATATATATATGGATGTATTTAGTAAAATGGATGAACGATGGTTGTATTATCATGTGGATGCTGCATTCAGATGATGGTTGTGCACGCATATAGAAGTATTATGTAGCATTAAGAATCTTTTGCATACATAATGGATGCATGGCACGATCATAGTTGCATTAAGGAGGTCAACTGAATCAGTGGACCGCCTGATTTTGCATTAGATACGGACATATACACACACTGTGCATTTAAACATGAAAGCATTAGAAGTCTGTAAGGACAATGGATGCCTGTGTATGATGGATGAGTAGATGGACGTTTGGATGGTAGGATATACATTCTTCCAGACTTGAAGATTTCGGGGACGAAATCCTAAAAGGAGGGGAGAATGTAACACCCCGAATTTTCTATTAACACTAAAGTTGCTAAAAATATTAATAAGTGTGTAGAAGAGGGGATGTATCTAATATGAATATAAAAATATTAATAAGTGTGTAAGAGAGGGGATGTATCTAATATGAATATAAAAATATTAATAACTGTGTAAGAGAGGGGATGTATCTAATATGAATATAAAAATATTAATAAGTGTGTGAGAGAGGGGATGTATCTAATATGTATATAAAAACAATAATAAGTAAAGGGGGATGTATCTAATATGTACATTGTAGAAAATATATATATATATTTATGACATGAATAGAAGTTTATTAATATGCTGAGTGTTTGCTGAGTCACTTCTGACTCATTGCTGAGTCAACAAGATAAACCCCATCTTGTCTGAACGGCTGCGGTTATTTCTAGGTTAAATCTAATGGCCTAAATGAATTCTAAAAATCTATAAATAAGTGGGTAGACCCTAGACCTAAATCACTTGTAAAATTAGAGAAGCTACCGTCATGCTGCTGCCATGGAGTTCAGCATAGCCGTCAGAAATTAAGAAGAGGAAGCCTAATCATCTACAACTAAATCTACACAAATCAAATCAAAAGATCTCTCTTTCTCTAATTCTTTTCTTTTGTTGGTGAGTATGATGATTCTCACAAGACTATTACAAACTAATTTGACTCAGTTATGAATGGATCACAAGAAAGTGATGTGATTTGTAATTGTAAATTCTATATATTGTGGATCTCCTATTATGTTATTATGTTGTCGTATGATGTAAATTATATATGCTATGTCATGCTATGTTGTAAATTCTCTTATGCTATGTCGTGCTATGTTGAGAATCATGTCAAGCTATGTTATACTATCATACTATGCCATGTTATAAATCATGCTATATTATGTTGAAAAATCATGTTGTTGGATCATGCTTAAAGTTATGTTTTTTTTTCTTAATTTAAATGGATCTTGTTTATGGGAATTTGCCTATTAGGTTAGGTGTACCCATAAACATGAAACTATAATTAAATAAAACTTGATTATGGGAATTTGCCTATTGAGTTAGGTGTACCCATATAAAACCATGTTGTTAAAAAATTAGATGATGTTGATTCACACATGTTCATATGTAAGTTTATGAAAATTGATTGAGATCATATTAGGTGAATTTTGAACAAGTTGACACCTTTAGGTCCATGACATGTATAATCTATGCAAGTTGGACATATGCAAGTTTCACCCCTTATTATGATTCATTTGGTCACATATACATGTTGTTATTATGATAATCTCTTTTATGCTATGAGTTAGGCTATTCGAGTCTAACATATATTTTGCGAATAAACGTTCAAACGTGGGGTAGGGGTAATATTAGGAATTAATAAATTGGGTGCAATTTTGTAAGATGTTGCATACCATGAATGAATGTCCATAATTGAGTCAATTATGGACATTGTTAAAAATTGTAAGTAATTAATAATTCAAGTAGGGAATTATTAAAATTGGGGGAAAGTGGATTATTATTAATAATCAATGCTTAGGACACGAGGTTGGACCCGTTTGTGATGTAAACCTGTCCGGACCCGCCCGGCAAATCCAGTAGTCACAAATGTCGGCCCAATGTGAGAGGTCCTAGGCCCAAACTAAAGCATAACAGTTGTAAAGACACGAGGTTAGACTCTTTTATGGTGTAAGACTGCCCGGACCCGCCCGGCAAATCCAGCTGCCATAAATGCCAGTCTAATGTGAGAGGTATTTATGAGGTTATGGCCTTAATGAACTAAGAAATACTTAACCAGATAATCATGTAAGGTGGGACATGGGGGTTAAGTAGGTGCCTTGGGTGGCATGAGGAATCTGGTGGTTGCCTTTAGAGGCATTTGAAATACGATTAGACTTAACCAAACACACATGTAAATGAACATGACTAAGTGGGTTAAGTGGGATGGACTAATGGGGACAAGCTTAGGTGGAATGCTTGTGGTAAATAGTGGGGGCCCATTTCAACCAGTATCCCAAAACGTATCTTTGTGGGCTCGACCCAAGTCGAGGACGGGACACGCATACTGGGTTTGACTATAAGAGGTCAAAACAGGGAGCGGTGGCAACGCAAGTCCAACGGGTTTCATATGCGTGTGTGGACCCGGGCTGGTAGGTAAGACGTTGTTGCATCATATAGGTATAAGCCGTGCATGTCCGTTGTATCAGGTTGCCACTTTAGGGGAGTGATACACCCCACTGTGGGGCCAGCACGGGTATCTACGAGTTAGGGAGCCGATCGAATAATGGGAAGTAGGGTACACCTAGTGGAGATAGGGGCAGGCGGCACCTATGTAGTCAGCTAGGGGTACGTAAAGCCATTGGGAAAGTTTCTAAGTGAAGCTAAGTGGGATGAATCTTTAGGGTGACTGGTGTGGTGCAGTATAGTGTTTATCCTTTAGTATTTAGGAGCGCCTATAACGTTGCCTTTAGCGATCGTCTATGTCCTTAATCTGCTCTTCATAGACATTTTCTTGTTTTCCAGCTTATGCCTTAGTCCAGTTATTTTGGTAATAGTATTGTAGAATTATCATATTCACCAGACTTTATGTCTGACCCCCTCTTTTCCATCCTTTTTCTCCCTTCAGGTCCGCAGGTTGGGCCAAGTTCTAGTGGAGTCTAGTTGGATCGCTTATCTTCTGGAAAGCTTGGACTGCTGAAGTAAAGTCCAGCTTGTTATCTTTCTTTTTAATGGCTATTCATGTAATGGGATTATGTACTTGTTTTATCAAGATAGATATTGTACTTGACATTGAATGTGGTGTTATGATGTAATCAAACATGTTTTGACTTCTGCTACAATGAAATAAAGTTTTTGAATTTCCAAGTACTATTTTATATCTGTCTTGTTGTAATTTTACTGTTCTATATTCACTTAAAACCTCCATGGAAGTTAATGCATTCCCTTTGTGAGTGACATTAATGGACGTGGGGTGTTACACGTGGTATCAGAGCATAAGGTTACTAGAACAGATTAAAAAAAAAAATTTAGAAAAATATTTTTTTTTCTAAAGTATTTTTGGAAGAAGTGCTTTCAAAAAAAAAAACATGTTATTTAGAGAGAGTTTTTATGAAAAACATAATCCCAAATAGCCACATCCTTATCTTTATCTTTCGAATTCTCCATTTTGAATCTTTCCTTTTTCGTTTCAGCATGGCTGAAGATCTTAATCTCCCAGAAGGTGTGACGATTCCAGGGTGGTTTAGGAGATACTTGGAGGCTAGGGCCACCACTGCAGGCCCAGCGGATACTCCTCCACCCCTAGTTGCACCCATTTCTCCTCCTCCTCCTCGTGTTGACACTTTTGCAAAGACGTGCAAGGAATTCAAGGCTATGGGAGGAAAAACTTTTCAAGGGACTGAGACGTTTGTGGAGGCCAGAGATTGGCTTAAGGAGACTGAGGAATTGTTGGATATCTTTGAAGGGGAAGATGGGAGGAAAGTCCGTTTAGCTGCTTGGTTAATGAAGGGAGAGGCCTCGTTTTGGTGGGAGGTCACTAACGGGGAACGTCCAGTTGATTCATGGGCGGATTTCAGACGAAGGTTTGAGGCAAAGTTTCTTTCAAGGGCAGAGGAGAACTTAAATATGGAAAAATTCCTGGTACTAAAGCAAGGGAGCTCATCAGTAAAGGAAAATGTCAATAAATTTAATCAGTTAGCAAGGTTTGGCTTGGAGTTGGTGAACACGCCAGAGAAGAAAGCTTTGAGGTTCGTTAGAGGCTTGAATGAACCGTTGCAAGGGTTGGCTATGACCCACATCCCTATGGGAGCCACCTTTGACAAGCTAGTAGAAATGGCACTTATGCATGAGGATAAGGCAGTTGAAAAGAAAGGGGATCAAAAGAAACCCCAACAGCAAAATAAGAAGGTTGGTAAAAACAATAATGGCAAAGGGAAGAAGAAATGCTTCAATTGTGGGACGCCTGGCCATCTCAGCAAAGATTGTAGAAAGAAAAAGAAGACTGGTTGTTTTCATTGTGGAGATGCGGGACATTTAGTGAAGGACTGTCCAAAGGAGGGGCAGAGGGCAGGGTCTACCTCGGGAGGACAGGTGCAGGCTCTTATGGCACCAGGGCAGGCAAGGGGGCAAGTTCAGGCTATTGCGGCCCCACCGCTGCAAGAAAGAGGTAGAACAATTTCTGTTGAAAGCTTAGTTTTTCTGTTTGATCATCCTGTCCGTACCTTATTCGATTCTGGCGCATCTCATTCGTTTATCTCTGCATCATTGGTTGAATCACTGCACTTGAACACCAGTTTAGTAGAGGATCCCTTGGTCGTTTCAAATCCAATTGGGGGTTCGGCTCATTTGACCATGATATGTTTGGATTTGAAAATCTCTATACTTAGCGTTGAATTTAGATGTGATGCTTATGTATTGGGCTTCACGGGCTCTGGGCTAATTTTAGGAATGGATTGGTTGTCTAGAAATAGGGCCATTCTTGATTGTGAAAGGAGAGTAGTTAGGCTTGTGACTCGCCTTGGTAATGCTCTCGACATCTTTTGTAATCCCATAAATTCCGTTATGCTAAGTTATCTTGAATCGCTTGACGCGTCTGTAGAGAACCTGCGATCGGTAGAAGTGGTCCGGGAATATCCGGATGTGTTTGAGGAGGTGAAGGGCTTACCTCCAAAGCGGGAGATAGACTTTCGAATTTATCTTGTGGATAATGCTAAACCCGTATCTTTGCCAGTGCGCCACATGGCTCCTCGTGAAAGGAGGGAACTCAATAAGCAATTAAAGGAGTTGCTTGAGAAGGGGTTCATAAGACGTAGTATATCGGAGTGGGGTGCTCCAGTAGTTTTTGCCACAAAGGCGGATGGGTCTCTTAGACTTTGTATGGACTATAGAGAACTAAACAAGCTTACTAAAAAGAACCAACACCCACTGCCGAGGATTGACGATCTCTTTGATCAGTTAGTTGGCGCCTCAGTTTTTTCGCAGTTGGACTTAGCCACTGGCTTTCATCAACTGAGAGTGGCTGAGGATAGTATAGATAAGACTGCTTTTAGGACTCATGACGGATTCTATGAATGGCTAGTGATGCCCTTTGGTTTGACAAATGCCCCTGCATATTTTGTTGATTTGATGAGTAGGGTGTTTAGGGAATACCTTAACAAATTCGTGGTAGTCCTTGTGGATGACATCTTAGTCTTTTCTAAGAATAAAGAAGAGCACTCCCTACATCTTAGGGAAGTGTTGGAAACCCTTCGAGCGCATAACCTTAAGGCAAAATTTTCTAAGTGTCACTTCTGGAGGAAGGAAGTACGGTTCTTAGGGCACGTGGTTTCCAAAGAAGGGATAGCAGTGGATCCCGCAAAGGTGGTGGCCATCCAAGATTGGAAGGTCCCTAAAAATGCAACCGAAGTAAGAAGTTTCTTGGGGTTGGCTGGCTATTATAGGAAGTTTATCAAAGACTTCGCAAAAATATCAGCTCCATTAACACGGTTAACGAAGAAGAACCTGGTTTTTACGTGGGACAAAGATTGCGATGATGCGTTCCAACGTTTAAAGAGAGCCTTAACTTCAGCCCCAGTCTTAGTGCTGCCAGACGGGAATAAACCGTTTACCATCTATACTGATGCTTGTGGGACGGGACTTGGCGCGGTCCTCATGCAAGAGGGAAGAGTAATAGCCTATGGTGGAAGGCAGTTGAGGGTTCATGAAAAGAATTACCCCACGCATGACTTAGAGCTAGCCGCAATTGTTTTCGCGCTTAAGTCTTGGCGTCACTATCTTCTTGGTGAGAAATTCGAACTGTTCACTGACCACAAATCATTAAAATACTTATTCTCTCAGAAGGATTTGAATTTAAGGCAGCAACGGTGGATGGAATTCTTAGCCTCCTACGATTTTGAAATAGCATATACCCCGGGCAAGGGTAACGTGGTGGCAGACGCCTTAAGTAGGAAAAGGTTGTCCTTGAGTCCGTTGTTTGTTGAACGACAAAGCTTAGAATTCATCTCTATGTTTGACTTTAGACCCTCCGTTGACTTAGTACCCGGTCTGTTAGCATCCTTGGAGGTTAGACCTACACTTCTAGGACGGGTTGGTGAGGCACAGCGAGACGACCCATAGTTGGTTGAGATAGTAGAAAAGCTCAAAGGGGGGGGAGTCGTCAAGCCATCTTCGTAGGTATACCCTAGACGATAAGGGTTGGTTACGAAGGGATAATAGACTTTGTGTACCACAAGACGAAGACTTAAGGAAGGCCATTCTTGATGATGCTCATCGCTCAAAAATGACCATTCATCCCGGCGGGGATAAGATGTACAAAGGTATGAAGCGGGTTTTCTTTTGGGCCGGTATGAAAAAGGATGTGGCCGAGTACGTCGCTAGATGCTTGGTGTGCCAACGAGTTAAAGCAGAACAAAAGAAACCCGGTGGGTTGCTTCACCCATTAGAAGTTCCACTATGGAAATGGGAAAGCATCTCAATGGATTTTGTGGATGGATTACCAAGATCAAGGAAGGGTAACACGGGGATTTGGGTTATAGTAGATAGACTTACTAAAAGCGCCCATTTTATTCCCGTGAAAAGTAAGAGGACTGCTCCGTGGTTGGCTTCTGTATACATTAAGGAGACACTTCGTTTGCACGGTATTCCTTCTAGTATAGTAAGCGACCGTGACCCCATCTTTACTAGCGAATTTTGGAAGAGTTTACAAGAGGCGGTAGGGACTCAGCTATGTTTGAGCACCGCATATCATCCTCAGACAGACGGCCAGACCGAGAGGGTGAATCGCATTCTAGAGGATCTTTTAAGGCTTTGTATCCTAGACTTTGGGGGTACATGGGAAGAGCACCTTCCGTTAGTAGAATTCGCATATAATAATAGCTTTCAGTCTAGTATTGGCATGGCACCTTTCGAAGCTCTTTATGGAAGGCCTTGCCGTTCGCCTACGTGTTGGTGGGAATCTACCGATAAAATCCTACTTGGGCCCGATATGGTTAGGGAAACCTCGGAGAAGATTGAGTTGATTCGAAGGAGGATGAAAGCAGCACAAGATAGGCAGAAATCGTATGCTGATAAGAGGAGGAAAGATCTTGAGTTTGACATTGGGGACATGGTTTTTATCAAAGTATCTCCGTTACAGAATGTTTTTCGCTTTGGGTCCATGGGGAAATTAGCACCAAGGTTTGTAGGGCCGTTTCCTGTAAAAGACAGGATTGGGAAGATGGCATATAGGGTGGAGTTGCCTGAGAAACTTAGTGGAGTACACGACGTATTTCATGTATCACATTTGAGGAAGTGTTTGCACAAGACCGCGGAGGTGGTAGAGCCGAGCTTGCTTAAAGAGGTGGAAATAGAGCGTGATGCAACAATTAGACGAGCTCCTACATGCATTCTTGGGTCGGAGATCAAAAAGTTGAGGAATTGAGAGGTCAGACTGGTTAAAGTGCAATGGGGAGATGATGAGAGCAACGCAACTTGGGAGACAGAAGAGAAGATGCGTTCGTTGTACCCTTTTCTTTTTGAGGGTATGTCTTTTAATTTCTCCTTTATCGCTTAGCTTATCTTATCTTATCTTTAGTATGTCCTCTCATTAGTATCTTTGACCTTTAGTTAGGATAATCCTATGGTTGAAACATGTGTTTGAGACATGTTATGTATGATGGATGCAAAATGGATGCAAGTGTTTGCTAGTGGTTGCTCGTGGATGCATATATACACACACTTTAGGCACTAGATCGGCTCAGTCACTACATATTGCATATTGCATATATATATGGATGTATTTAGTAAAATGGATGAAAGATGGTTGTATTATCATGTGGATGCTGCATTCAGATGATGGTTGTGCACGCATATAGAAGTATTATGTAGCATTAAGAATCTTTTACATACATAATGGATGCGTGGCACGATCATAGTTGCATTAAGGAGGTCAACTGAATCAGTGGACCGCCTGATTTTGCATTAGATACGGACATATACACACACTGTGCATTTAAACATGAAAGCATTAGAAGTCTGTAAGGACAATGGATGCCTGTGTATGATGGATGAGTAGATGGACGTTTGGATGGTAGGATATACATTCTTCCAGACTTGAAGATTTCGGGGACGAAATCCTAAAAGGAGGGGAGAATGTAACACCCCGAATTTTCTATTAACACTAAAGTTGCTAAAAATATTAATAAGTGTGTAGAAGAGGGGATGTATCTAATATGAATATAAAAATATTAATAAGTGTGTAAGAGAGGGGATGTATCTAATATGAATATAAAAATATTAATAACTGTGTAAGAGAGGGGATGTATCTAATATGAATATAAAAATATTAATAAGTGTGTGAGAGAGGGGATGTATCTAATATGTATATAAAAACAATAATAAGTAAAGGGGGATGTATCTAATATGTACATTGTAGAAAATATATATATATATTTATGACATGAATAGAAGTTTATTAATATGCTGAGTGTTTGCTGAGTCACTTATGACTCATTGCTGAGTCAACAAGATAAACCCCATCTTGTCTGAACGGCTGCGGTTATTTCTAGGTTAAATCTAATGGCCTAAATGAATTCTAAAAATCTATAAATAAGTGGGTAGACCCTAGACCTAAATCACTTGTAAAATTAGAGAAGCTACCGTCATGCTGCTGCCATGGAGTTCAGCATAGCCGTCACAAATTAAGAAGAGGAAGCCTAATCATCTACAACTAAATCTACACAAATCAAATCAAAAGATCTCTCTTTCTCTAATTCTTTTCTTTTGTTGGCGAGTATGATGATTCTCACAAGACTATTACAAACTAATTTGACTCAGTTATGAATGGATCACAAGAAAGTGATGTGATTTGTAATTGTAAATTCTATATATTGTGGATCTCTTATTATGTTATTATGTTGTCGTATGATGTAAATTATATATGCTATGTCATGCTATGTTGTAAATTCTCTTATGCTATGTCGTGCTATGTTGAGAATCATGTCAAGCTATGTTATACTATCATACTATGCCATGTTATAAATCATGCTATATTATGTTGAAAAATCATGTTGTTGGATCATGCTTAAAGTTATGTTTTTTTTTCTTAATTTAAATGGATCTTGTTTATGGGAATTTGCCTATTAGGTTAGGTGTACCCATAAACTTGAAACTATAATTAAATAAAACTTGATTATGGGAATTTGCCTATTGAGTTAGGTGTACCCATATAAAACCATGTTGTTAAAAAATTAGATGATGTTGATTCACACATGTTCATATGTAAGTTTATGAAAATTGATTGAGATCATATTAGGTGAATTTTGAACAAGTTGACACCTTTAGGTCCATGACATGTATAATCTATGCAAGTTGGACATATGCAAGTTTCACCCCTTATTATGATTCATTTGGTCACATATACATGTTGTTATTATGATAATCTCTTTTATGCTATGAGTTAGGCTATTCGAGTCTAACATATATTTTGCGAATAAACGTTCAAACGTGGGGTAGGGGTAATATTAGGAATTAATAAATTGGGTGCAATTTTGTAAGATGTTGCATACCATGAATGAATGTCCATAATTGAGTCAATTATGGACATTGTTAAAAATTGTAAGTAATTAATAATTCAAGTAGGGAATTATTAAAATTGGGGGAAAGTGGATTATTATTAATAATCAATGCTTAGGACACGAGGTTGGACCCGTTTGTGATGTAAACCTGTCCGGACCCGCCCGGCAAATCCAGTAGTCACAAATGTCGGCCCAATGTGAGAGGTCCTAGGCCCAAACTAAAGCATAACAGTTGTAAAGACACGAGGTTAGACTCTTTTATGGTGTAAGACTGCCCGGACCCGCCCGGCAAATCCAGCTGCCATAAATGCCAGTCTAATGTGAGAGGTATTTATGAGGTTATGGCCTTAATGAACTAAGAAATACTTAACCAGATAATCATGTAAGGTGGGACATGGGGGTTAAGTAGGTGCCTTGGGTGGCATGAGGAATCTGGTGGTTGCCTTTAGAGGCATTTGAAATACGATTAGACTTAACCAAACACACATGTAAATGAACATGACTAAGTGGGTTAAGTGGGATGGACTAATGGGGACAAGCTTAGGTGGAATGCTTGTGGTAAATAGTGGGGGCCCATTTCAACCAGTATCCCAAAACGTATCTTTGTGGGCTCGACCCAAGTCGAGGACGGGACACGCATACTGGGTTTGACTATAAGAGGTCAAAACAGGGAGCGGTGGCAACGCAAGTCCAACGGGTTTCATATGCGTGTGTGGACCCGGGCTGGTAGGTAAGACGTTGTTGCATCGTGTAGGTATAAGCCGTGCATGTCCGTTGTATCAGGTTGCCACTTTAGGGGAGTGATACACCCCACTGTGGGGCCAGCACGGGTATCTACGAGTTAGGGAGCCGATCGAATAATGGGAAGTAGGGTACACCTAGTGGAGATAGGGGCAGGCGGCACCTATGTAGTCAGCTAGGGGTACGTAAAGCCATTGGGAAAGTTTCTAAGTGAAGCTAAGTGGGATGAATCTTTAGGGTGACTGGTGTGGTGCAGTATAGTGTTTATCCTTTAGTATTTAGGAGCGCCTATAACGTTGCCTTTAGCGATTGTCTATGTCCTTAATCTGCTCTTCATAGACATTTTCTTGTTTTCCAGCTTATGCCTTAGTCCAGTTATTTTGGTAATAGTATTGTAGAATTATCATATTCACCAGACTTTATGTCTGACCCCCTCTTTTCCATCCTTTTTCTCCCTTCAGGTCCGCAGGTTGGGCCAAGTTCTAGTGGAGTCTAGTTGGATCGCTTATCTTCTGGAAAGCTTGGACTGCTGAAGTAAAGTACAGCTTGTTATCTTTCTTTTTAATGGCTATTCATGTAATGGGATTATGTACTTGTTTTATCAAGATAGATATTGTACTTGACATTGAATGTGGTGTTATGATGTAATCAAACATGTTTTGACTTCTGCTACAATGAAATAAAGTTTTTGAATTTCCAAGTACTATTTTATATCTGTCTTGTTGTAATTTTACTGTTCTATATTCACTTAAAACCTCCATGGAAGTTAATGCATTCCCTTTGTGAGTGACATTAATGGACGTGGGGTGTTACAAGTGTCATCAATCCAGTCGAGTTAACTTAACCCACCCACTTGTCATGTTACATTGGTTAAGAGTTGCCCTCTTGTGTTACTTAACCCTATCACACATCATGTTGTATTGGTTAAGTGTTGCCTTCTTGTGTTACAACCCTATCACACATCATGTTATATTGGTTAAGTGTTGCCCTCTTGTGTTAACTTAACCCTACCGCTTGTCATGTTACATTGGTTAAGTGTTGCCCTGTTGTGTTAACTTAACCCTACCACTTGTCATGTTACATCGGTTAAGTGTTGCCCTCTTATGTTAACTTAACCCTACCATTCTTAGCCTATCTGTTTCTTAGCTTTAATTCATTCATTAAAGCACTAACCTCTCACATTAGATCTATATTATTGCGGTCGCTGGATGCACCGGGCAGTTCCAGGCAGTTTTACACCGCAACTCAATCTAACCTCGGGTTTTTGGACTTAATGCGCTAACCTCTCGCATTAGATCTATATTATTACGGTTGCTGGATGTGCCGGGTGGTTACGGATAGTCTTACACCGTAACTCAATCTAACCTCGGGTTAGGCATATTCATTTTTTAATTAATTTACATATTTACAATTTATGTTCATATGTAAATTATCCATAAGTGTTGTCAATTCAAGTCATGCCCCATTTATCCTATAAATTATGTCCATAATTCTAGGTATACAAATTCTACCATTTCATGCTACTAATTTACATGATTATGAGCCAATTTATGCCAGTAGCATGTAGTTTAATATTTTTTCCTAACGTCTCCCCCGTTATTCGTTCGCATAATTCACATAGAACTTAGGCTCACAAATTAGCCTAACTTATAAAAAAAAGGAAAAAAGGGACATGTAACATTCCAACAGGCCTAAACAATATAGATCAACATGCGTAGTATAAATTTGGGATAGAACGACATAAACTTAATTAAGCACATGAACGTGATCTTACAATTAAATTAGATCCAATTAACATGCGAATTAGCATAGATCTAATTGTATAAGCATGAACTTATATGGATCTAAAACATGGGTACTAGCTTGGATCTAAACATGTAAGCATGTATGAACATAACTTATCACGTAATTTTCATATACAGCATGGTAGGTTCAATTGTGTCAGTCCAATAGTCTCATAGGCATAGGATGTACAACATGATAAATTTAATCACAATAGTTCCATAGGCATGATAAGTTCCATTTTGTCAATCCAACAGTCTCATAGGCATGTTAGGTTTTATTATGTCAATCACAATAGTCTCATAGGCATGATAAGTGTCATTACATCAATCACAATAGTCTCATAGGCATAGGCAATTCAGAATTGACAAAAGGATAGACACAAATAGAATTAGACATAGTTCTAGATCCAGTTATTACTGTCATGATTTGTTATTAGGTGTTCACATCTAAACAATAACTGTACTAACAGAAAAAGGACATATCTTGATTTCTGGGATCTGATTTCTAAATTTGAAAAGCTATCCTTTGATGTAGACGTTTGATTCTCTAGTTCTTCTAATTGATTCCTGGTTTGAATTTGAATCTCTAGTTGGGATAGATGAATGGAGGCTAGGCCAGTTTGCAGACGAACAGCATGAGGGCTTTATAGAATGATTTCTAGGGTTGAGGTTTATGGTGATTATATAGAAGTCTAGGTTCAATTCTAGCCTTTAGATTAGTCTAGGAGAAATTAGAGCCATCTAACCAAAGAGATGTGTCATCCAGCCAACCATAGCACGACACATAAGACCTAATACCTCAGAAATTAGTCGTAGGCCAATCAGAGAAGGCCACATCATCTCAGGGCTTCAAAAATTCGTCATTGGAAGAGGATCTCAAAGGGGTCGACTCCCTACAGGGGGGTCGACAACTATGTCGACTCCCCTTGGGGGGGGGGGTCGACACCTCTAAGCGGAAAATTTCCCGATCAGCCCGCTCTGACCGAATTTTGAACAGTTTTGACCTTTGATTATTATTTTAATTTAATTTCTGTTTAAACTTGAAATCATCTGAACTCCATAACTTCTTCATACAGAGCCCGATTTACGCAAACTCGGACTCTATCTCAAGCAAAATTTCGAGACAAACACAATGGAGCAACCCGTTTCACTTAATTCTTCTTATAAAAATTTGATATTCTTAAATTTGTTAATTTTAATATTTAAAATTACGGGTTGTTACACGGGTCATAAACGATTGAAGTATCTTTTCTCCCAAAAGGACCTTAATCTTTGAAAATAACGATAGTTGGGGTTCTTATATTCTTACGATTTTGACATTTCTTACTCCAAGGAAAGGTAATGCAGTTGTGGATGCATTGAGTAGAAGGCATGCCTATTTGAGAGCTATGTTTATGGAATGGAAGCAATTCATGTACATAGTTAGATTTGATTTTCAGTCACATTATGAGTTAAAACCCAAGATATTAGCAAGCTTCTATATCATACCTACTCTTATCTAAAGGATTGAAGCAACTCGGAAGAAAAATGCTAAACTTATACGGATTATGGAAAAGCCAAAGATGGGAGTTAAGTATGTAGAGCAGAATTAAAACGAGGTCGATCAGGATGGTTAGCTTCGTAAGGATGGAAGGTTGTTTGTTCCTGATGTGGATGGGTTATGAGATAAAGTTTTAAGGGAATACCATCATTCCGTATTGGCCATTCATATTGTGGTAACAAGACGTATAAGAATATGAAGAGAATCTACTGCTTGGAAGGTATGAAGAGGGATTTTGGAAGATTCGTCTGGAAGCATATGAATTGCTAGTTAGCCACAAGCAGAAGAAATTCAATGTATTGTTGCAGCAATTGGAAGTTCGTACATGAAAGTGAGTGAAAGCATTTATGGATTTCATTAATGGATTTTCTAAGACCTGGACATGATATGATTGTATATGAGTAGTTGTGGATTGTCCAACCAGAAGTGCAAGATTTATCCCTATCAAGTCGACCAGAACGACGTCCAAGTCGGTTGAGCTATATATCGGTCGGATAATTTGATTCTATGGAGGGTAAAAGATTAAAAGTAAGTAATAGAGACCCTCTATTCACTAGTGCATTCTAAAGATTTTGTAAGAGATTTTGGGAATTGAGTTTCTTATGAGCATACCCTACACCGTATATGCTAATTAGACTGTGTTTTAGCCGTATCTAAAGCAGTTAGGCACGGTAAAAAGTCGTATCAAAAAGTGGCATGTTAAATTATTAGATATGGCTACAAACCGTATCTCACTACTATTAACATACAGCTTTTAGCCGTATCTAAAGTCTAATCAGACACGGTCTTTGACCATGTCTAATTATATGTGTGTGTACACACACACACACACACATATATATATATTATATATATATATACATGTACACATATATCATATACGTCTGTGTGTGTGTATATATATATAACTAGAAACTGTAGCACATATCTTTCAAAACACAGAGCATATATACCACAAATTATACACAGGAATAACACAGTTCACACACACACACACACACACACACACTCTCAAAGCATTACAAGTTTTGTCATAACACGATGTACATACAAACATGTACAATAAAAGGAAACTGTCAAAGATTTTTATCATATTAAGAACTAACAAAAGAAAAGGTAAAAACATATCAGCCTGATAAAACTCCAGTCGAGACCGGGAAGATTGAGCGCGATAGCCAGCCTGGAGCTCAAGTTTCATTTGGCAGCAAAACTGAATCGTGATATATAGCCTGCAGCCTGATTTCCAGCAGCACAAAAGCACCATAAACTCCAACAGGACTGCCTATAAAATACAAGAAACAAGTTACAAATACTTTACTGGATAGTAGATCGACATTGTAACTTACTGTGGCTAAGATGCAAACATGAATACAGAGATAAATGTATGTTAATACAGATATAAACTGAAACTAATTGAGTTTAGTTTTTCAAAGATTTATCTTACTGTAGAATCAGTCCAAAATATGAAATATAATGCCTCTTCTTCACAAGATCTGTAATATCCCGAATTTTTAACGACATTGAAGAGGAAAAATTAAATAATAATTAATTTAATATTAAGAACTAAGGGAAACGGATTACGTCATTGCGTTCATCTTGAAATTATGGTCAAGATTGACACCTGGTTTGCGTAAATCAGATAACGTATGAAGAAGTTGCAGATGATAAAAGTTTGAGAATCAAAACCAGGTATAACTGGCGCACTTGCCAAGTGCGCGAAGGCAATTTTGCACCGGCGCCCCTATAAAGTGCGCCCAGAATAGTTTTTGGGTATTCGAGCCTTTTTCCGAAGTGGGAGGTGACTCGCGACCTGATTTACCCTAGGGCTTATGTGGCAGTCGGTTCCAGAGGGTTCTACAGCTATAAATACATAGCTATTTCACATATTTCTTCACTAGAAATAATGGTGGCCAAACTCTGCCGGAGTCTGAACTGAACTAAGGTCTCCCGTCTTCTTCTATCAACTAAAGCATATCAAATTCTGAGATTCAAGCATAGACTCAACACCAACTTATTTTCTATCATCTTAGCAATCCAATCACAATGAGTTTCTAGTTGCTTTTAGGTTTTGATAAATAAAATTGAATTATGAAAGACAATGATTTGAATACGTTGTAAACCTGGAATCTATGTTATTGTTAGATCTTATGCTATGTCATGATAGATCTATTTCTCTAGATCCAATTCATTTGGGATTGTTCTACTATGTTATTATTGTGGATTTTGGTTTGTAACTATATTGTTGTTAATATAGTTCTATTAATTTGGACAGTTATATCATTGGATAGATCTAATCATGTAAATCATGAACATATGTCATCTTGAATTGGTTAGGATTGAATCTAAACCTTTATCTTAATTGTAACTTTTAGGACATGCTATGATGCAGATTTGTGTAGATCTATTTCTAAACTAGTAGATCCAATTTATGTGGACATCGAAACTGTTAGTCAGATCTAGATTATCACCTTGTGTTATCATGTTAGATCTATTTCATGTGATCTAATTTATCACCTTGTGTTATCATGTTAGATCTATTTTATGTGATCCAATTTATCACCTTGTGCTATCATGTTAAATCTATTTTATGTGATCTAATTATCACCTTGTGTTATCATGTTAGATCTATTTTATGTGATCTAATTATCACCTTTTGTTATCATGTTAGATCTATTTTATGTGATCTAATTTATCACCTTGTCTTATCATGTTAGATCTATTTTATGTGATCTAATTTATCACCTTGTATTATCATGATAGATCTATTTTAACCTCTAGATTTGAATTATGTGATCTAATTTATTACCTTGTGTTACCGTGTTAGATCTAAACCGAATGGACATGTAAATTGCTAATTTAGATCTTACTATGCTTATTATGACATCATAGTTATGTTAGAATCAATTGACTTTCAACCGTTCATCAGTTTTATGCCCACCTTGTTATGATGACAATTTCATGTCCGTGCCAATATGTATGTTCACCTTATTATCATGCTAGTTTATGTTTATGCCAAGATGATCATTTTAGTTATATTCCCATTATTTTCCCTATTATTGTTTATGACTAGTCTATTGTCTAGCCTATGTATGTTGCCAATTTTGTGAGGGCGCTAGTTAAGGAATGGGGAAAAAGGGATAAAAATTGCTTGATTTGAATATGAACATTTTTGGACATGTAATTCAAATTATTGGGTAAAATAGATATTGACACCTATAAAAGGAAAGGATTAATTAATTAAAAATGGACTGTTTAGTAATTATAATTAGGAATTGTAATTGTACTTATGACACGAGGTTAGGTTGCATTAGTGGTGAAAGTCTGCCCGGACCCGACTGGCATAACCAGCAACCACTAATGTTGAACCTAATATGGGGTCTAAGTACGTAAATACGAATCGAGCATAGACACGAGGTTAGGCCCAATTGTAGAATAAGACTGCCCGGACCCGACCAACATATCCAGCTTCCACACGTTATAGGCCTAATGTGGGAGGTCTAGCCCATTATAAACCATAAATGGATATGGTAATAAATTGGACTACTTAACCTAATCTAATCTATAAGGGATTGTATGAATATGAACTAAAGTTAGGGTTAAGTAAAATTGATTGGATCAGTGGATGGGTTAAGTAAATCTTGGGTAGGTGGGTATTATTAGTAAATATAGGCTTACAGACTTAACCATTAAATAAACATGCTTGGATCAGTGGGAGGGTTAAGTAAATCTTGAGTAGGTGGGTAATATTAGTATATATAGGCCCATAAATTTAACCATTAAATAAACATGCTTGGATCAGTGGGAGGGTTAAGTAAATCTTGGATAGGTGGGTAATATTGGTATATATAGGCCCACAAACTTAACCATTAAATAAACATGATTGGATCAGTGGGAGGGTTAAGTAAATTTAAGGGGGTGGGTAATATTTACATATAGACCCACGAACTTAACCTAATAAGGCTATGTAATTAGAGACACCTAGTGGTATACATAACCGGTGGAAAATATAAAAGTTATGTAATAAAAGACACCTTTTAGGGTAAACATAACTTGTAGAAATGATAAGGTTATGTATTAAAGACACCTATAAGTAAGCATAACCAGTTGGAAGATTGGGGGTTATGTATTAAAGACACCTGTAGGTAAGCATTACTGGTAGAAAGATTAGATTTATCTAATTAAAGACACCCATTAAGGTAAACATAACTAGTAGAAATAAATAAGGCTATGTAATTAAAGACACCTAATGGTATACATAGTCAATGAAAACCTAGTGGGGGATACAAGACAAGGGGAGAGCTTGTATCATATTGTGTGGGACCCATTTCAGTCAGTAATCCGGAGTAGGTATCAAACAAAGTACTCCATGCTAGGCGGGGAAAGGGCACGCTTACTGACTGATTGTAAGAGATCCAAATGTGGAGGATGGTGTAGGCGGCGCAAACCGACTTGGCCATGTGCGTGCATGATCCAGGCAGAAGAGGATAAGACGACCGTGACACCTGTAGATATGGTTGTGCACATTATTATGACAAGGATTTGCTACGTTAGGAAGTGATACCTCCAACTGTGAGGCCAGCACAAGGTATCTAGCAGGGTTAGTGAGCCGATCAATCAGGGTAGTAGTTAGGATACATTTGGACCTATGCCTAAGTCTACCACCTTATAGTTGAAGGGATCATTTCATTCTAGTTTTACTAGTAACAGTGCAGAGCAATCATTAGAGAAGCGTGTACACCTTATCTTGTCTACCTTGTCACACCTTCCATTTATGTAGTGATCTCTCTTATCCACTTTATATGCCTATCATGTTACTTTTATTTATTTACTGGCTAAAAGTAAATAGACTCGCCAGACTTTATGTATAATCCTTTTTGTTTCCTCTTCTTTCTTCCGTACCCCCCAGGTTCTCGAGGGAGGGAATTCTCAGGCTTAGTCAGGATTCTACTATCGTCTTGCTTGGAGCTTCTAGATGTATTGCTCAAGCTTCTATCTTTGCTACTGTGGCTTATTATTTGAGGATTATGCTTTTTTTGTTATTGTACTCTGATATTTAAAGTACAAGACAGAAGTTTTAATGACGTACTGAGTTTATATGTTTTCAGATATATGTGTAACCATGCTTTATGATTAATTAAATTTTTTAATTCCGCTGCTATTTTATATCTGTCTTGTAATATTTCTGTTCTGTTTACCTATAACGCTTCACGAAACTTAATGCATTCCCTTAGTGAGTGACATTAACGGATGTGGGGTGTCATACTTGGTATCAGAGCTGAAGTTTACCAGATTGGATAAATTTTTTGAAAACTATTTTCGTAAAGGTTTTAGAAGAAAGCATTTTCAAAAGAAAAGTCTGGTTTGAAAAACATATTCCCCAAAGCCATAGGGAGTATCTCTCGATTCTCTGCTTGATTCCTTCTTCCTTTTTGTCTGGAGGACCAATTCTTCCCGAAAGGTGTCCCCATTTCGGCATGATGCCATAGGTATGTTTAAACTACGACATATATCGAAGGGCAATGAAGTGCCTAACCTCCATCCGTAGCTACAGTAGTATCACCTACGACTAATTTTCTCGACCTTCGTAAGGATTTCTGTGCGATGAAGGCAAATTTCAAGAGACTTGTTAGCTTGTTACACAAATATGGTAAAAAGGATAATAAGAGAGTTAGGGCTAAGAAGTACAACCCAAGGATGAGAAAAATTATGGCCCAGGAAGGGAACACAGATAAAGTTCAAATAAACCTAAAAAGGAAGAAGTTACGGTTGAGGAAACACAAAATAAAAAGGTATGGCCTAAGAAATGATGACAACAACAACAGAAGAAGGGCGGAAAGAATGACAAGGCTAAGGGTAAGAGGAAGTGCCATAGTTGCGGGCGAGAGGGTCACTTGGCCAAGGACTGCAGGAAAAGTGAGAATGTTTGCTTCGTTTGTGGAAAGGTTGGACACTATTCTAGGGAGTGCCCAAGGAAGTAAGGGAAAGGTCGAAGGACAGGAACCTCTGGAGGGCAAGCTAATGCTCTCGTGGCTAGTGCACCAGATAGAGGTAGGAAAGGTTCCATGGAAGGTTTGATTTCTCTTTCCAATCATCCTATAAGAACTCTTTTTGATTCTAGCGCTTCACATTCGTTTATATCTAGTTATGTAGTTGAATCTCTACACTTAAATATTAGTATGGTAGTGAATCTTGTTGTTGTCTCAAACCCCATAAATTGTTCGGTTCATTAATCTATGATTTGTCGGGGTTTGAGAATATCTGTGTTCGAGTTTGAGTGCGACGCATATGTGCTCGGGTTTATGCTATGGGTTGATTCTAGGAATGGACTAGCTTACCACATATGGTGCCATTCTGGATTGTGAAAGGAGGGTCATTAGGCTTTTGACTTGTCACGGGAGGACCCTCGAGATTTCTTGTGACCCACAAGGGTCGGTTATGCTTAGTTTCCTAGAATCTCTTGATGCATCTGTCAATGATCTGCAATTTGTTCCAGTAGTTCGAGATTATTCTGACGTTTTTGATGAGGTACGGGGCTTGCCTCCGAGGCGCGAGATCGATTTTTGTATATATCTGGTGGACTATGCAAAGCAAGTTGCATTACCAGTGCACCATATGGCTCCAAAGGAAAGGAGGGAGCTGAGTAAACAAGTAGGGGAGTTACTTGAGAAATGGTTTTCTTTTGGGAAGGGACGAAGAAAGATGTAGCATAATTTGTTTCTTAATGTCTGATTTCAAGCAAGGCAAAGCTGAGTAAAGGAAGCTCGATGGCTTACTCCATCCTTCAGAGGGCCCGCAATGGAAGTAAGAGAGCGTCTCCATGGATTTTATAGATGGTTTTCCTAGATCAACGAAGGGCAAAACCAGCATTTGGGTGGTAATAGATAGACTTACTAAGAGCACCCATTTTATTCACGTTAAGAGCAACAGGATGGTAGCATGGTTGGCAGCACTTTACGTTCGTGAGATAGTCCGTCTTCATGGAGCACCTTCCAATATCATAAGAAATCGTGATCCTATTTTCACTAGTGAATTTTGGAGGAGCTTGCAAGAAGCATTAGGTACACAGTTATGTTTGAGCACCATTTATCATCCTCAGACCGATGGACAGACAGAGAGGGTGAACAGGATTCTTGAAGATCCTTTGAGGCTGTGTATCCTAGACTTCGGAGGGACTTGGGAAGAGCATCTTCCTTTAGTAGAGTTTGCCTATAATAATAGTTATCAAGCTAGCATCGACATGGCACCCTTCAAAGCATTGTATAGACAACCCAGTAGATCACCAACTTGTTGGTGAGAATATATAGAAAGATTATTACTTGGATAAGATATGGTTATGGAAACATCCAAGAAGTTTGACCTTATTCGACGGCGGATGAAGACAACTCAAGATAGGCAGAAATCCTATGTAGACAAGAGAAGGACTGACCTCGAATTGAAGTAGGAGACTTGATTATTATTAAAGTGTCACCTTTGAGGAATGTGGTTCGCTTCGGATCGGTAGGGAAGTTGGCACCTAGGTTTGTGGGACCATTTCCCATAACCTAGAGGATTTGCCAAATGGCCTATAAAGTAAAGCTCCCAGAAGATCTATCTGGTGTTCATGATGTTTTCCATGTTACCTATTTGCGGAAGTGCCTGCATGACACCGCAGAAGTTGTTGAGCCGAGTGTTTTGGAAGAGGTAGAAGTGGAACGAGAGGCGACAGCCAGGCGAGTTCCTTCCTGTATTCTTGGATCAAAAGTTAAGAAGTTATGCAATAAAGAGATCAAGTTGCTAAAGGTTCAATGGGGAGATAACCAGAGGATACAACTTGGGGG
The DNA here is from genome assembly GCA_030737875.1 of Allium sativum. Classification (NCBI taxonomy): domain Eukaryota; kingdom Viridiplantae; phylum Streptophyta; class Magnoliopsida; order Asparagales; family Amaryllidaceae; genus Allium; species Allium sativum. The sequence goes on along the minus strand of CM060909.1, from coordinate 940,345,240 downwards.
ACCGGAGCCAAGATTCGTTCTTCATACCCTTTTCTTTTCGAGGGTATATTCTTAACTCCTTTTCCTAAGCTTTTATACGTTCTTGCTTCTATCATTTGAGTATATCCTATCGATCGAATCGTTGACCTTTAGGTAGGAAATCCCATGATTGTAAACATGTGTTTGAGACATGTTATGTTTGATGGATGCAAGTGTTTGCTAGTGACTACCTGTGGATGCATATACACACACATTAGGCACTAAAATCGGCTCAATCACTCTCATACTGCATATGGATGTGGATGTTTGTGCATTTCATTTTCTTTATGGATGGAAATGGATGAACTAGCATATGGATGTTGCATTTTGATGAATGAGTGTGCACACAAGTAGAGCTTATATGTTATAGTAGGCTTATTTTCATACATATTGGATTCATGGCACTAACATACATTGCATTAAGGAGGTTAACTGAATCAGTAGATCGCCTGATTTTCGCATTAGTATTGGGACATATACACACACCTTTGCATATGTTCATATCAGCATTAGAAAATTTTAAGGACAATGGATGCCTGTGATTGGTGGATGAGCAGATGGAAATGGATGGTAGGATACATTCTTCTTAACTTGGAGATTTCGGGGATGAAATCCTTTGAGTAGGGGAGAATGTAACACCCCGAATTTTTAATGACATTAAAGAGGATAAATTAAATAATAATTAATTTACTATTAAGAATTAAGGAAAATGGATTACATCATTTTGTTCATCTCGAAATTCTGGTCAAGATTGACCCCTGGTTTGCATAAATCGGGTAACGTATGAAGAAGTTATGGACGATAAAAGTTTGAGAATCAAAACCATGTATAACTGGCGCAGTGCGCTAAGGCAATTTTGCACTGGCGCACCTGTAAAGTGCGCCCATAATAGTTTTCGGGTATTCGGGCCTTTTTCCCAAGTGGGAGGCGACCTGCGACCTGATTTACCCTAGGGCTTATGTGGCAGTCGGTTCCAGAGGGTTCTGCAACTATAAATACATAGCTACTTCACATATTTCTTCACTAGAAATCATGGAGGCCAAACTCAGCCAGAGTCAAAACCGAACTAGGGTCTCCCATCTTCTTCTTCTATCAACTAAATCATATCAAATTCTGAGATTCAAGCATAGACTCAGCACCAACTTCTTTTCTATAATCTTAGCAATCCAACCACAGTGAGTTTCTAGTTGCTTTTAGGTTTAGATAAATAAAAGTGAATTATGAAAGACTGTGATTGGAATACATTGTAAACCTTGAATCTATGTTATTGTTAGATTTTACGCTGTGCCATGATAGATCTATTTCTCTAGATCCAATTCATTTGTGATTGTTCTACTATGTTATTATTGTGGATCTTGGTTTGTAACCATATTGCAGTTAATACAGATCTGTTAATTTGGACAGTTATATCATTGGATAGATCTAATCATGTAAATCATGAACATATGTCACCTTGAATTGGTTAGGATTGGATCTAAACCTTTATCTTAATTGTAACTTTTAGGATATGCTATGATGTGGATTTGTGTAGATCTATTTCTAAACTAATTGTTCTAATTTATGTGGACATCGAAACTGTTAGTTAGATCTAGATTTTCACCTTGTGTTATCATGTTAGATCTATTTTATGTGATCTAATTTATCACCTTGTGTTATCATGTTAGATCTATTTTACGTGATCTAATTTATCACCTTGTGTTATCATGTTAGATCTATTTTATGTGATCTAATTATCACCTTGTGTTATCATGTTAGATCTATTTTATGTGATCTAATTATCTACTTGTGTTATCATGTTAGATCTATTTTATGTAATCTAATTATCACCTTATGTTATCATGTTAGATCTATTTTATGTTTTCTAATTTATCACCTTGTGTTATCATGTTAGATCTATTTTATGTGATCTAATTTATCACATTGTGTTATCACGATAGATCTATTTTAACCTCTAGATCTGAATTATGTGATCTAATTTATTACCTTGTGTTATTATGTTAGATCTAAACCAAATGGACATCTGAATTGCTAATTTAGATTTACTATGCTTATTGTGACATCATAGTTATGTTAGAATCAATTGACTGTCAACCGTTCATCAGTTTTATGCCCGCCTTGTTATGATGACAATTTCATGTCCGTGCCAGTATGTATGTTCACCTTATTACCATGCTAGTTTATGTTTATGCCAAGATGATCATTTTAGTTATATTCCCATTATTTTCCCTATTATCGTTTATGACTAGGTGATTGTCTAGCCTAAGCATGTTGCCAATTTTGTGAGGGTGCTAGTCAAGGAAAGGGGGAAAATGGTTAAAAATGGCATGAATTATATATGATCAATTTTGGACACGTAATTCAAATTATTAAGTAAAATAGGTGTTGACATCTATAAAAGGAAAGGATTAATTAATTGGTTAATTAATTCAAAATGGAATGTTTAGTAATTACAATTAGGAATTGTAATTTTACTTATGACATGAGGTTAGGTTGCATTAGTGGTGGAAGTCTGCCCGGACCCGACCGGCATATGCGGCAGCCACTATTGTTGAACCTAATGTGGGAGGTCTAAGTACGTAAATACGAATCAGGCTAAGACACGAGGTTAGGCCCGACTGAGGAATAAGACTGCTCGGACCCGACCGGCATATCTAGCTTCCACACGTTATAGGGATAATGTGGGAGGTCTAGCCCATTATAAACCATAAATAGACATGGTAATAAATTGGACTACTTAAACTAATCTAATCCATAAGGGATTGTATGAATATGAACTAAAGTCAGAGTTATGTAAAATTGATTGGATCAGTGGGTGGGTTAAGTAAATCTTGGGTAGGTGGGTAATATTAGTATATATAGGCCCACAAACTTAACCATTAAATAAACATGCTTGGATCAGTGGGAGGGTTAAGTAAATTTTGAGTATGTGGGTAATATTAGCATATATAGGCCCATAAACTTAACCATTAAATAAACATGCTTGGATCATCGGGAGGGTCAAGTAAATCTTGGGTAGGTAGGTAATATTAGTATATATAGGCCCACAAACTTAACCATTAAATAAACATGCTTGGATCAGTGGGAGGGTTTAAATTTAAGGGGGTGAGTAATATTTACATATAGACCCATGAACTTAACCTAATAAGTTATGTAATTAGAGACACCTAGTGGTATACATAACCGGTGGAAAATATAAAAGTTATGCAATTAAGGACACCTTTTAGAGTAAACATAATTTGTAGAAATGATAGGGTTATGTATTAAAGACACCTATAGGTAAGCATAACCAGTTGAAATATTGGGGGTTATGTATTAAAGACACCTATAGGTAAGCATAACCGGTAGAATGATTGGAGTTATGTAATTAAAGACACCCTTTAGGGTAAGCATAACTTGTAGAAATAAATAATGCTATGTAATTAAAGGCACCTAGTGGTATACATAGTAAATGAAAACCTAGTGGGGGATACAAGACAAGGGGAGAGCTTGTATCATATTGTGTGGGACCTATTTTAGTCAGTAACCCGGAGTAGGTATCAAACAAAGTACTCCGTACTAGGCGGAGAAGGGGCACGATTACTGGCTGATTGTAAGAAATCCAAACGTGGAGGACGGTGTGGGCGACGCAAACCGACCGGGCCATGTGCATGCATGAGCCGGGAAGAAGGGGATATGACGACTGTGATACCTATAGATATGGTTGTGCAACATTATTACGACGAGGGGTTGCCACTTTAGGAAGTGATACCTCCTACTGTGGGGCCAATACAAGGTAACTGCGAGGGTTAGGGAGTTGATCGATCAGGGTAGTAGCTAGGATACATCTGGACGTATACCTAAGTCTACCACCTTATAGTTGAAGGGATCATTTCATTCTAGTTATACTAGTAACAGTGCAAAGCAATTATTAGAGAAGCATATTCACCTTATCCTGTCTACCTTGTCACACCTGCCATTTATGTAGTGATCTCTCTTATCCACTTTATATGCCTATCATGTTACTTTTATTTATTTACTGGCTAAAAGTAATTAGACTCGCCAGACTTTATGTCTAACCCTTTTTGTTTCCTCTTCTTTCTTCCATTTCTCCCCCCAAGGTTCTCAAGGAAGGGAATTCCCAGGCTTAGTCAGGATTCTGCTATCGTCTTGCTTGGAGCATCTAGATGTATTTCTCAAGCTTCTATCTTTGCTACTATGGCTTATGATTTAGGGATTATGCTTTCTTTGTTATTGTACTCTGATATTTAAAGTACAAGACAAAAGTTTTAATGATGTACTTGGTTTATGTATTTTCAGACATATGGTGTAACCATGCTTTATGGTTAATAAAAGTTTTTAATTCTGCTGCTATTTTATATCTATCTTGTAATGTTTCTGTTCTATTTACCTGTAACGCTTCACGAAATTTAATGCATTCCCTTAGTGAGTGACATTAACGAACATGGGGTGTCACAAGATCTGTATTCAGAGTATGTTCAGAATGCACCATTGAATGTTAATACAGTGAAGGGCATATCGTATCGATCAGTGTATTTGTGTAATTTAACAGTAGTCGATCAGTGTGTTTATGTACAAATACTTCACTGGGAACCAATAACAACCTAGTCGAATCGACTAGTCCATTAGTCGACTAATTTCTACCATTCTTCCTAAATTCATACAAAAAGCAAGTCGTGACTTCATGTCGATGCTTCGATCTCGATTAGTAGACTAGTCGATGACTAGTGGTGACTAGTCGAGCGTCGTCCATGTGTTTATGTAGTCGATCAGTATATGTATCAAAAATGAATGAATACACATTGTAAACTGGTTTTTCTATGACCATAGACGCTTAAATGAAATTAACTATACATAGGAGTGGAAAATTGATAGTCACTAAAAATGCCAACCCAAAACAAGAATCAGCTGAAGTGTAGTCCATCTGCAACACCAGTAGTTCGTACTCTAGTATACAGAACATCCTCCTATACACACAAAAAGGAACAAATAAACCAAAAGAATATTCAAGATGTGCACACAAGTACATGTCCATTCAATTCTTATGTAAGATACTACATAAATGTAAAATAATATATACCTGCTCCAACGTCTAAAGATATGGAATCATCATCATCGGATGACACACATACTCGACTTTCTGGTTAAGAATTTACAGGGCGATCTATCAGGTGGCAGCATTTTGGCTCACGCGCAGGGTCAGTAATCCATTCTTATTAGCTTCATTCAAATGTCGAATGTCGCTTCACGTAATCTTTGGAAAAAGCTGCTTTCACTTGCAACTTTCAGTTTCTTTGAAGCATACTGTGTAGTGCAAGTTAACTTACACTACAATCTGCTACAACTAGGGGAAAGTTGCTAGTGAAAGCAGCTTTTTACTAAGGTTAAGTGCAGCAACATCCGTCATTTGGATGAAGCTAATAAGCATGGATATTGACCCTACGTGTGAGCTAAAATGCACCAACCTAGTGGATCGCCCACTAAAATATTAATCTGAAAGTCCAGTAATCATCCATCTACCAAAATTTTCAGCAAACTTGTTAATATATTTTCAGTAAACGTGTTATCTCTCAAAACAGAGTAAACTTGTTATAAGACAACCCAATTTAAATTTCAAGCATAAGGCAAACAAACAGTCAAATGACGATGAAATTATAGTTAAATACTGAACTATAATTATCCATTTGCTCAGTTTCCGCCGCATCAGGTAATATATTATGTTTGTTTGCCATTTTTGACATCAAAGCTATAATTATACGACTATATTCTTGGCTCGTCATTTAGTTTAAGAAACGGACAACAAAGAGTCAAATAGCCATTAAATAGAATCAGGTTATGGACAATTGACATTAAACATCTTAACATTAGTAAAGGTTACTGCATCCTTATGACTTACTCATTGTTATTTCTTTGTTTCATGGATATACTGCAATCTAAAATTATACCACACATGTTTCCAATAACAATTTAGATGTGTTTTACATTATCATAAAATATGATTCTAATTTGAATTCTCTGATTCCAGGGTATAACCACAGATCCGTCCCTTACACAAAGTAGCAATCAGCTAACACACGTACATACTAATTCAATTGAAACAACTAAAACACTAACACGAAGTAGCAATTAGCTAACAAACAAAGATTTCAACTTGTTCCCAACTATCAGGTATGCAAGCCACAATTCAATTGAAACACATACCTGCTGTCGAAGGAGAGGGCTAGGGACCAAGGGTTGTTGCGTTTCTATCGAAGGAGAGGGTTGTTCGTCTCTGCCGGAGGAGGAGATTCCAAAGAAAGGTGGAGGCACGATTTGATGACAAAAAACCCTAATTTGGGTGTTCGGTCACCATTAAAGTAAAACAAAGGGAAAAGGGAGCGACCAATTTTTTTTATTATGAGAGCCTAATGGGATGCACAATATGATACGCATTCCATTTGGCCAAAGTCGTATCAAATTAACTGACCAGGAGCTTCCTTGATGGACGGTCAGATTTGGGGTGTTTAGGGTGGTGTGGATCGCAAAATGTAGTTTGATACGGATCTTAGCACTATCAAATATGTACGGCTAAAACCCTTATTTTATCTCTGCAACGTTATGTGCCAAATTGGCTGTTATGGTGTAGTGATAGCTTATCATCCTCAAACGGATGGTCAGACAGAGAGAAGAGTTGAGTATTATAGAATCTTCATAAATATCAAGCTTTGAATTTTGAAGGATTATGGTAAGACATCTTTATTTAATTGATTTTATCTATAATAACAACTATCAGTGATAGTCGAGTACTAGTATGCCAACATACGAGACAATGTGCAAAAGACCATGTAATGCGCCCTCTTATTGGTTGGAAATAGGAGAGAAATTGATGCTTGAATGAGAGATGATAACTGAAATGATGGTTAAGATTGAGAACATTTGGTAACGAATAAAAGGTGTCTATGATATTCATAAGAGCTTTAATGATAAGAGAAGGAAAGATTTGGAATTTTCAATAGGATACTCAGTATTTGTTAAGGTTTCCCCACCCACAAGTGTTGTTTAATTTAAAAGGAAAAGGGAACCATCTTGGAGATCTCTTGGACCATTTTTGATCGTGAAAGGAATTGGGAAGCTAGCTTATATAGTGGATTTACCTTCAAAAATGGTAGGAATGAACAATGTTTTTCATGTCCCATATATACATAATTTTGTGTAAGACTCGAGTGTTATGGAGTTTTTAAATCAGTTTAAAATGTAGAGGTAGATTCAGAAGTCTCAAGACCTGGTAATCCACTTTGAGTCATTGGGAATGACACAAAATAACTTAAGAGATAGATGGTTAGGCTAGTCAAGGCATAACGGAGCGAGGACGATATCAATTGCACATAGGAGAAATAGGAGAGCGTGAAGAAGGCTTATTGAGGACTTTTCGAGTGGTACATTGGATTCATCATATCTACTTATGTCATTGTGTCATGTACTATTAGATTTCTGCATGCTAGAATAGAAATTTGCTAGCCGTGGATGTTTGGATGTTTGGATGATAGGCTGGTTGCTCGCGGATGGTAGGCATGTAGGATGCAAGGTTTGTTTATGTTTGCTTGGAGATTTCAGGAACGAAATTTCTAATGGGAGGAATGTAACAATCCTTGTTTTACATATCACAAAATAACTCTATTTAATTCATAAATGGTCGTTTCATTTAATATTTTAGATTGTGGTTCATAGAGACGTGTTACATGTCCATGATTTTACCAAATTATTTTGCTACTGTTTTACCCTTGAAAAGTTTTGTCTTGTCCATTGTTTTTGATAGAAACCGAATTAGATGCTTTAACTGGCTTTATTGCTTCAGGATGGTGGCTGATCATTCCATAAAGTGGTCACATTTAGAAAATGGCTCGGTGGTGTGATTAGATATTATTGTAGTGTTAAGTTTTTAATACTAATGGACATAATTAAGCTAATGCAAATGGGATGGGATTAGCAAGCATATTAATCTGATCACCTTCAATTATAAATAAGGGCTAGAGGGAGAGACAAAATATTCCCCCCGGGTTCTCAATTTAGGCCTGGACTATGATCAACTCTAGCATATCCTAACTCTCTCAAACTAATTCTCAATTTTGTATCAAATCATCTCTAATCAACGTCTAGAGATTAAATCCACATCAGTAGATCAGATCTCATCATTTGATCGTTGAATTTTGCCTTTTCCTAACTATCCAAGTTGGATCTACATCCAGTTTCATTAAATTAAATGATTAAGTGAGTATTTATAATTCTAACATGTCTATATTTGATTATATGTTGTAATTAGGCATTTTTGCTAATTTACATTAAAATCTGATGACACATGTTAATTTTAGATCTAGAAATCCCTAGGATAACCAAATTACGGCATATGTTAATTAATTTGTTAGATTCAACGTAATCAGTTTGCCGTATTTTGTGTTAGATATATTATTGTTGTTGATTGACTCATGTTTGTGTATGATCATATATTTGCTTACGATTGAAATTGATTGTTGTTGAGATTTGTGATACGCAAATCACAAAATTGTAGGCAACAAATTTTCTATGTGGATCCATTTTTGTTGGAGATATTTGTTGCTACTTTTATGGGATATCTGAAAGTGAAGGCAAGGATTATTTGGTGCTTATCCAAATAGATATTTGATATATATGAGGATATTTTGGGTGGCAAGTTACTTGGATGCCAAGGAAACTTGGGTATAAAGCAATTCACTCTATAAAAGGCCTAGTTGATATCTTCATTATATGTGGTGGAAAAATTTGCCATTGTTCTTCATTATCTTTCTCCTCAAATTGTTTGGCCATTAGATATTCTCTACTTATTTCTCAATAAGGTTATTGATTCAAGTTGTGTTTGTTTAACGATAGTTGAGATCGGTTGTAAACAATATTTTGGTGAATCAATAAAGAGGGTGGTTGGTTGGAATATCGTGTGTTCATATTTCCGATATTTTTTTTGTGTTGTTGTTTGTTATTCAATCACATTCATCTTCAAGTGATTGGGTGAAAAAGATTCATTTTGTTTTTGGGTGTTTTGTCAAAACTTCCACTGCGCACAAAACCCCAACAGTTGGTATCAGAGCTCAGATCACCGCATAGCTTGGAGTGTTTGTTGGATTGAAAAAAAATTGAATTTTTGTTTGAAAAAAATTGATTTTTTGATGTCGGAGATGATGACGTTGTCGAAGATGGCTATTTTGAATGGGAGGAATTGGGGTATATGGAAGTCGAAGATGGAGGACGTTCTATATCTCAATGATTTGCATGATCCCATTGATGGAAATAGGGAGAAGCCCTCGAATATGGATGAGGAAAGTGGAAGAAAATGGACAAAAAGGAGATTGCGTTGATTCGCCAATATTTGGATGATTCTGTGTTCCACCATGTGGCTAGTTATGAATCCGCAAAGGCGTTGTGGGACAAATTAGTATCATTGTATGAGTCAAAGAGTGATACAAGCAAGGCTTTTCTGGTTCGAAAGTTGGTGCAACTTCGATTGGATGAGGAGAAGTCTGTTGCAGAGCATTTGAACGAGTTTCAAGACGTCATCAATCAATTGGCAAACATGAAGGTCAATTTTGATGATGAGTTGCAGGCTCTTTTGTTGATGAGTTCTCTTTCGGAAAGCTGGGAGACTTTGGTTGTTTCATTGAGTAATTCCAATGCTAATGGAACTATCTCTTTGGAAACGGTTCGAAGCAGTCTTTTGAATGAGGAGCTAAGGAGAAAAGGGTCGGAGTTGAAATCGGTTCAAACTGAGGCGATGGTAGCAAGGGACTCAGATAAAGATACAAGGAAGAAGAAAGGTGCTATCTTTTGCAATTATTATGGTAAGAAAGGTCACAGTCGCAATGATTGATATTCATATATACAAGATATGAAGAAGAAGAAGGCGTAAGGTGATAATAATAGTGATGAGGCACAGGCAGGCTTTGCTGAAGGTACCGAAGGCGATTCTTCATGTGATGTCCTACTTAGTGTTGTGGAGCCTTGGAAGATGGATTCAGGAGCCAGTTTTCACATATGTCGAGATGTGAAAAGTTTTTCTTCGTATGAGAAGAGTGTTGGCATGATAAAGACGGCCAATGGAGTAGAGCTACCAATTTGTGGAGTTGGAGCTGTTAGGTTTCGGATGCATGATGGAGTGGAGAGAAAAGTTGCCGGTGTGAGGCACATACCCACTTGTTCGCATAACCTCATATCTCTCGGTCAGTTAGATCGCCGCGGTTGCACTTATGAGACTCGAGGTGGAGTTTTGAGAGTGAAGAAGGGTGGTCGTGTGATGATGCGAGGAGTTTTGGAGGAGGGGAACCTATATAGTTTGGTCGGTTCAGTGGTCAACAGTGGAAGACGGGTGATGGTTGAAGAACCTAGTCCACAGCAAGGTGGAGAGGTTAATATGGTCACTGCTGATGGTCCTAAGGTGGAGGATCATGGTATCGACAAGGGTCTAGATGTTGATGATGCTCGAGGGATCCCGGAGATGAAGAGATCATGTCAAGCGGAAGACGGATGTCGAGTTGTGAAATCCACAAAGACAAGATGGAGGTCTTTGTGGTATTACAAACGCTTTTGAAGATCGCTATTGGCGTGGTGCACGGATGAGGGAGGTGCACCATTAGTGGGCGATGGTGGAGGTTTGTAATGATGTTAATTGAGAAAAGAAGGTTGAAAGTGAGAGCTAAGTTGGCTAGTGTTGAGTGGAGGAGATGTTGTGATTTGGTATCAAGGTGGAGTGTTGAGATTTGTGATACGCAAATCACAAAATTATAGGCAACAAATTTTCTATGTGGATCCATTTTTGGTGGAGATATTTGTTGCTACTTTTATGGGATATTTGAAAGTGAAGGCAAGGTTTATTTGGTGCTTATCCAAATAGATATTTGATATATATGAGGATATTTTGGGTGACAAGTTACTTGGATGCCAAGGAAACTTGGGTATAAAGCAATTCACTCTATAAAAAGCCTAGTTGATATCTTCAATATATGTGGTGGAAAAATTTGCCATTGTTCTTCATTATCTTTCTCCTCAAATTATTTAGCCATTAGATATTCTCTACCTATTTCTCAATAAGGTTATTGATTCAAGTTGTGTTTGTTTAACGATAGTTGAGATCGGTTGTAAACAATATTTTGGTGAATCAATAAAGAGGGTGGTTGGGTGGAATATCGTGTGTTCATATTTCCGATATTTTTTTTGTGTTGTTGTTTGTTATTCAATCACATTCATCTTCAAGTGATTGGGTGAAAAAGATTCATTTTGTTTTTGAGTGTTTTGTCAAAACTTCCACTGCGCCCAAAACCCCAACAATTGTAATTGTTGTTTGAATGATCAAATTGCATGCTATGCTTGATTTGGTTGTCAGTGTGTTTGAATTAGGATTTAGTTGAAGATTGTGGCATATCTGGATAAAAGTTTGTCAGATACGCATGAAACTTCGAGGATAGGCTCTAGAAGACGTCGGAATGGAGCACAAGAAAAGTCACTAGAATTCATGCTAAGCACATGGATTGGCACCGATCCATATGGCATGGACCAACATTGATCCATGTAGAGAGGTCCCTATGCATGTGCAATAATTTCTCGAGGAGGCTTATGGGGACCTATGAGAGCTATTATGGAAGTCCGGTGAAGATTAAATAGGCCTAGTAGCAGATGATGGATGGATCGACACGGGTATAAATGGGTGGTTAGATTTTGACTTAGATGGCAGTGACTTGATTAGAGGTGGTAGAGGGAAGCGTGAAGTGATCCATTTAAGACTTACCTAAAAATTGGATAAGTAAATGGATTAGTGTTGACCCATTGGGTATGGACTAATACCGATCCAAGCATGAGATGGAGGTATGATCCATCATGGAGGCAGAGGACTTCTTCAGAAGCTTAGTATAACTTATGATTCGTTGATTGCTTCTACGAAGTGGGAATCATGGCCGTTAAAGTTGTAGCTATTCGATTATTGACTTACATAGGAATTATTGAAGGAGTATGATAGGCAACTCGGGGTGGAACAAGTCTACGTGATAATGAATTGGTTTGAGAAGGGCTCGAACCTAAAGATGGAGTTGTGGATGACTCTTGTGATTGGGAGTGATATCTCAAAGTGTTCCAGTTGTCTCTACTCAAAGCAAGGGTATCGTGGTGATGCCGATTAGTATTGAGAGCGGTGGTCATGTACCCTAAATCACTTGGGAAGTAGTCTAGTTGCTGGACACTTAGGTCCTGAAGGAAGGAGTGTTGAATTATGAGTTCTGCAAACATAGTTATTCGACTAAAACCAAAGTTTACATTAGCCCTTGACATAAGTGATGATGGTCATACAAGTTATCAATGTATTCAACACTTCAGAATGTGAAAGCTAGGTTTTGTTGATGGATGCTATGGTTATTATAGATGTTCTCTTTTTTCTTTCTCTTAATAGGATATCATCTTAGGATACAAAAGTGAAACGAGGAATAAAGAGCTGAAATACTCAACTTAGATTATTCTTTCCTTTTTTGTGCAGTATCTATTTATGTTATTATTTAAGTAACATATTTTACTTAGTAATTATATACTGACTATTTGGTTGTCGGGACATGTCAAGTATGATACTTGAAGTTGTTTAGTGTAATGTTTTACAATATAGTTGTTAGTAGTCATTTGTCGCTCACACCAGACTGTTATCTGACCTAAAATTTTATGTTTCCTCTTATTATTTTGGATGCTCAGCGATGATACAGATAAGCGGACCAGAATACAGGTCCGTGATGTAGGTGATGATTGAGGACAAGCTAGAGGGACACATATTATTCTTGTATGCGTACTTTTTATGTTGTTTTGGTTCACATACTCTGAGTTTGTAGTGAGGATATGATGTATATAGACATTTCTGATATGTTGTCCAAGATTCTGAGATTTATATAAAGATGGGATTTTTGCTTTATCAGATTCACTGCTATTCTGTTGTATATATATTCTTATTAAATGTTATCCATGTGCTATGAGATATATGATAGTTCTATTTAGGTGTTCTTTCCTTGATGAACGTCTAGTATCGATCTGACATGGTTTTCAGTGCATCTACCTTATCATTTGGTGTAGGAGGTACATGGCAATCGTCTCATAAATCATGACAATTGAAAGATACCTCAATCCATAAAACCTTAGAAAAACAATCTTTTCTTACCTACCTCGAATGAACATTACACATGCATATTTGTGACAAAAAATTACCTGATGCTCAGATTTCATTCATATGGCAATAAATAAATGGGGGCGGCTATTTGAACACAAAATTAGACACAAAGAGAGAGACACAGAGCCTCAATTGTTGGATCTTTTTGTCTTTATATGAAGAAGTGTAATTCATGAGGTAATCCAATGGTGCAAATCAACTGTGTCACCATTTACGTCAAAATTTTGTGTCTCTATAGACTTTCCCTAAATAAATTGTTGCATCCAGTTGTAAAGAGTATAATCATCTCTTTTATTATGCCTGTATATCCCTATATGCAATGCTATTTTGAGCAAGTCCAACTATTTGTTCCCCAATTATTTCATCTAATGTAATTTTGTATCACAAATCGTAAGCCTCTCCAAATCTAATGTAATTTTGTATCACAAGTCGTATTGATCACATCTAATGTAACAATCATGAATTTCTTTTGATCACATCTTGACCTCATAACTTCAAAATCTTATTTAATTTAGAAATATTGTATCACAAAATCCAAAAATAGAAACCCTAACTAAATCAATTTGCGGGTTTTTCTATTTTGAGTGCTCTATTTTGTTATTTTTTTCAATTGAGTGATTGAATAAAGAGAGTCTGCACATTTTGTAGCACTCTAATCATAGAGTTGGCTTACACTCTTTGTTAATTGAATAAACATAGTTGTTGGGTCTACGGGAACGTATGATTCTTATATCTGAATGATGTTATATTCTGGCACTCTTCTATTTATGTGATTGTATATTTGAGCTTGATTTGCATTGGTATTCTACTTGATTAGAAAATAGATTCTGATTAAATCGCTTTTGCGTATCAAATTTTAACCATAAGCTGCTACTCAATCAAAAAGTAATTTTCAAATTGTGTTAAGGAGAGTTATATGGACAAGGCCAAATCATTCCCCACTCATATGACTAGCAATCTTTATTTATCCAAGCACAGGTGAGATCCAATTAAAGGCTCGCATCAACTATAAAAGTGTTCTACAAGCTTTCCAACATATTACTATTACCAGACCTGAGATATCGTATAGAGTGAATATAGCGTGTCTATTAATGCAAAATCCACTGACCGATCGTTGAAGAATGTAAGTGAATTTTGAGGTAGTTGGTGGAAATATAGGACTACGGTATAAAGCTATATGTGAACAATCTTTATAAATTAATGCATTTGCTAATGCAGATTTGATTTCATACATTAATGAGAGACATCCCATTGTGGATATTATGTGTTTTTGGAAGAAATATTGTGTCATGGTTCTCTATGAGGCAATCAATAGTTACCAGATATTAAGTACTTAGTCTGAGTATAGAAGTATTGCAAGTGTGACATTTGAAATTATGTGGCTGAAATTATTGTTGTCAGATGTACTTGATCAAGAAAATTCGAAAGCTTCGATGTGGTACAATAATTTAGATACAATATTCCTGTTTGCTATCCTATTTTGCCCTCAAGAGCCAAACATATTGAGTTGGATCTGTATTTTGTTTCTAAACAGGTTGCTAAAGTAAGTTTATGTATTAATCATGTACCAGCACGTCCTCAACATGCAGATATCGGTACCGACCCTTTGTCTTTGATGCATTTCTCCAATTTGAGTATGTGGTTGGATGTTGAGAGTCAAGTACGCGAAGGAAGAATGAACTGAATTCAGGAAAGAAGCAGGGAAGGGAGTTTGAATTGAGGGAGGGAGTTAGAAGAATTAACGTTTCAGATTTTGTGATGCAACATAACAAGCAAAAATATGTGATGATTGCTGTAATCATCTATGAATCCATTAATAAAAAAACTCATTCAATCTTCAAAACTTAGAGCTTAACTTTCTATATTTAGAAAATTAAATTATCAATTCCAAGCCTCCTAGAGTGAACTCTTACTGGGATGTTAATTATAACCGATTTGTAATAAGAAAGAGCAACAATGAATCTTTGCGGTATTATAAGCAAGGTAAGCTATTTTGCATGGACGATCAAAACAAATTCATGATTGTTAGAATCCAAGACTGACATAGAAAAGGAGTTGATTTTGATATGGATTTATGGTACTTACCCATTGTACCTCTGTATGGTTGTCGCAAAATTAAGCAATTCTCCTTTTACTGCTCCATACTTACATGTTCAATTATGATGTCAAAATGGGTGACAGAAAAAAGAAATATGAGTGAAAAAAGAAAGAAAAATAACTGGAGATGGCAATGATGTAGCAATGTGAAAATTTGACAAAGATAGTAGTATGAGCATTAGCTAAATATCCAACATGGTAGTTACTCTATTGTCTCATTTTCACGCTTTAACCACTGCGCTATTAAAAATGTATATATGTGATTTGACAGATAAACGTCAATCTTTATTGATTTTTCATAAAACTGAGCTACATTTTTTCCCATTATTGTAACATGTACTAATGTAGGTGCAATTATGTAACA
Organism: Allium sativum; assembly: GCA_030737875.1. Taxonomy (NCBI): domain Eukaryota; kingdom Viridiplantae; phylum Streptophyta; class Magnoliopsida; order Asparagales; family Amaryllidaceae; genus Allium; species Allium sativum. Next base: position 940,329,569 of record CM060909.1, on the reverse strand, counting down.
AGTCTCAGGGGGATTGATTCCCTCGTTGGATGATAGCGACAAAACATTCTTCAACTCTATTTGCTTCTTACAAGCTTTGGTTCGGGATTTCTCGCCATTTGCTTTTCAACTTCTTCTTCAATCTCTGAGTTTTCAAAATGTAAATACCATCAGTGGGTTTTTATTGGCACTTCTATATATTTACAAGAGTGTTACAACAAAGCTGTACAAAGAACTAGCTAATTTAGTGCAACATAAATGCATTCAAAGAAGCAAATAAAACAAAAGCATAAAATTAAAAACGGTGCAAATGACCTTACAAAATAATAATAAAATCATGTTGCCAATTGCTTTATAGATAAGTTTAAAATTTTATTTTATTTACTGATTGGTTTTATTGCATTCCCGTTTACAACCTAGCTAATAATGTTTACTAATATATATGACATTTTACTTGTGCATGTAGGAAATTATTATTCACATCATCTGAGAATACAAAAAAATTGCATTCTTTTACGAATGTAAAAGGTAAAAATCAAATTATGATTGATAAAAAAAACAAATGCAAAAGTTACACATTCATTAATGTCTAATTTTTTATTCTGATTAAGTTTTTTTAACAGTACGACGACAATTCTCCAATGTAAGCATCAAAATACTCCTCAGCTTACAAGGGGGTGCTATTTCAATTTACCATTGATTATATCATATTCAGTAAGTTTATTGTATACTTTCTCAAAAAAAATTGAAAACCACTTTAAAAAGAACAACAAAATCGTAAATGGTGTGATATCTACACTTCTGCGCATGGCATTTTAATTGCAATAGCGACGGAGAAATGTTCTCCGACATGCTCATCAGTCGGTTGAATAATAAAATACTGTACATATTTACGCATATTATTCTTACCACTCTACTCTATTTTTTCCCTCATCCATCTATTTAAATTTTCCATACAATCACTCATCCATCCATTTTTTTTTCTCTTTTCTGTATATTCTCTCTTCTTCAAAACCCATCTTTCTACTTCTCCCTACAAAACCATTCAATGATACTAATTTTCCAAACTCCGCTTAGTATAACATAAGGAAACAGTCTCGAATTTTATGGATATTTCATGTTATATATAAGAAAATGTTTTACAACAATCAAGAATGGAAGCATATTTACCAACAATGCAGGATGTAAATCAAATGTAAACATATCTCACTTCCAAAACCTACTTTTTGAATTGAGAAAAAAAAATCACTGAATTTTGATTTTGTTTCAGTTAAAATTAAATTGATGCCCTTTCCTATCTTAGAAAACATCAATGCTTATTGCAATAAATAAATCATAAATATAATGAGATCAGAAAACATAAAAACCTTGCAAATTTTGATTTATAATAGAGAAAACTATCAATAAAACAATGATTTATTCAAAAAAGTCAATAGATGATTGACTAACATTATTTATTTTGATTATTCTACCATAAATTGTTGGAATTGAAAACTAGACTGTTCCTAATAACACCAAAGAAAACAATGAATATTAAGCATTAGCCTTTTTAATTAGTTATCCCATTAATTGTCTTGAAATTTCCCAAACAGCTGGTAACATTAATTTTTTGTTGTTTAATGATTGACAAATAGTTAACCTCTGAACCACTCAACTTCACCATAACTGACTGAATTAGGTTTTTAGAGTACATTTTACTTTAATTTCGTTTGTGTTTTGCTAAAAGGATTCGAAGTTGTACTTTATAACGCCATGATGTAGTATATATAAGAAAGTGAAAAACTAAGAATTTTTAGTTTCACATGGTGGTGTGGTGGTAAAGTACGCTTAATTTTTTTTTTTCAGCTCCCACATCATAATATTATGGGGTAAAAACTTGGATTAAGCGACTTCTGTGATAACATTGGTTTATGTGGATAGTAATACACTATTTACATAGCAAAGATTCACAAACAAGTACATAATCAAATAAAATGATTATCACCGATATTCTCCATAGTGGATTAATCTCAGTGAACTTACTGGGTCTGTGAGCAGTCTTCTTCGCTGCAATGGCCCCATTGGTTCGAGGAAGAAACACTCCAGTGCCCTGTAAGTTACAGGAACCAGTTACAGTAATTAAATACAAAATCATCATAATAATACAAGAAACTTGGATCAAACCTTAGCATTACATGGAGGTAGGTACACTCCACGATTCACCATGCCTAGAAATACATCAGTGCTACTGGGAACCCAATACCCGGTAACTTCATACCCGTAGGCTGGAACTCCTACAGCCGCAAATCTGTTGTTCGGATTTGCGTATGGACCGTTCAGATACCCCTTGACAGCTTTTCGGGTAACGGGTTGCTTCGTTGTGTTTTCGGGTCCGTAATCAGGGTAAAGATCCTCTGGCAGCAAATTCTCCAATTCATGTGTGAACTCCGCCATTGAGGAAGAAGGCAGGAGACTAAGGGAATAATGACTGCGAACCGTGAACTTGGCTTTATAGCAGAAAGGGTAACGTTTTCAAAATTGTACTAAATTAGTATACTTTTGCAGTTGTAAGACAAGTAATAATATCCCTATCATTGCAAATTTGCAATCTTTAGCGTATATTTTCTTTTTGGCATTCTTGGAATGTTATTATAATTCTTCTTATTTTGATATGTGCTAATTAATAATTTTGGTTTTATGAATTCACTGAACACTTGCGGCTGAAGAAACACTTTTTTTTTTAAGGAAAAACAATTATTTCAATTTTGAACTTACCAACTGGCATAGCACCTGAGCGGTCTGTGAGGTTTTGCGGTAAAAATTATCAACTCTAATTAAAATCAAAATATTTTATTTAGCCACATTACAAAGAAATGTTTTTACACAAATGATTAACCCCTTCAAACTAAAAAATAGATTTATGATTTTAAAATTATTATTTTGTATACTTTATGTTAGAAATAAATTTTGATTTAGATTTAACAAGTAAACATTTTATTTTATCGTCAAACCAAATATTTAAAATATTGCAATATCGTAAAACTGGTTAATACATTAATTAAGAGTTCACCTATTTCAGTTCAACCGACACTAAAAAGAATATGTTTTTAAAGCTAACTCAAACCGATTTAATTTCAAAACCAAACCAAACCAAATCAACTAAAATAAACCGTTTCGATTGGCTAATTTGATTCTAACAAAATATTACTCACTTTTAGTATTGGCTCCTTCAAATAAATTGTTACCAATTGTCGTACTATCTTCTTAAAATAAATTGTAAAAAAGATTAAATAAATTATTTTTGATAAAAAAATTAGAATAAAATTTAAAAATAGGGTATGCATCCATCAAACCCATTGGGCATTCAATGGGTTGTTTTATATCAAATATTTTCATATATATTATGAGTGAAGTTCAACATTTTTTCACAAATGACACCTTCGACTATTAATTTGGAGAAACATACAACCATTATATAACAAATATTAGGTATCATGGGTGTGCCCATACACACACACAGAGGAGCGTTCCGGGGCACCCCTACCCTACCGTGAGCTATGCTAATCTAAATCTAATTGTAGATGTTTGATCCACATATTTATTATCATGTATTTAAAATTTGTGCTCGTTCCGACATTCGTAATATTTTCAAAATCTTAGCTCAATTATTCATCGTTTAGACATTTATATGAACCGTTAAATTTAAACATCAAATATATTATTCTACGAATGTGAGAATGAACTCAAATTTTGGATAAATGATATATATGTGTGGATTGAACATCTACCAAATTTTGTAAGATTTGGATTAGTGTAACTCACGATAGGGTAGGGGTGCTGCAAACAGGTATGCACCGGGGTTAGGGATGGCAATGGATGGAGCGGAGGTGGGTAATACTACCCCATCACCCGCCCCAATGGGTGATTTTTTGCCCCGTGCCCGCCTCATACCCGCACATGTACCCATTAAACGAGTTTTAAACAAGTTGCGGGTAATGACAAGTGTTCATGTGTATCCATTATATTTATTCAAATTATTTTTTAGCTGTTTATTGAAATGATTCAAAAGTACATTTGGTAAAAAGAAAAAGTTAGACCAATACTCAAATGCTAACATCAAAATACCTATACATATTTAAACCAACATCCAGAAGAGAAGAGATAACAATAGAAGTGTCCATCAAAATATCAACAGTCAGTTATAAATTGTTGAGTAAAAGCATGCACACAAGTAGCGAACAATCAACAACAATGTTTTTTGTATTGACTATTGATAATAAATCGCATTCAATACGGGCACAAGTAACCACGGACATGGATATTTTACTCTATACCCGTCCCATTAATTAACGGATATTAAAAATACCCGTTTATGTTACCCACGGATACCCATTTAGCTATCTGTTTCTTGTCCATGACGGATTCTACCCGCGATAACCGCAGGTACAGAATTTTTTGCCATCCGTGGGCTTGGGCGCTCCTTATATATATATATATATATATATATATATATATATATACATATATATAATTTTAAATTTCATCGATTGCTTAAAGTTAGCCACTATAAATTTCTCCTATTTTCTATTAGCATAATCAATGTGATATTATGTACGTTTTTTGTTTGATGGACTCGCTGAACGTTTTTCATTCAAAGTTATAGACATGTTATCCATAAAAAAAAATAAGATAATATAATTAAAAATTAATATTCCTATTGTTGATCATAAAATCTTAGTTTTTAGAAATAAAAATAATTCTAACATTAAAAACTTAAAATGATATTGAAATATATATGCTACAGTCTTCATCTTATACTAACACAAATTGGTACAAACCACAAATGGGTTGCAACAGCTTTAGTCCAACGAATTACAAACTAACTATCAACATGCTTTCAACATATTTTTTTACCATTTTCGATTAAAAGAACAATCCATCAAAAATCCATATGACGACATTCCATCTTCTGATACCAACACTTTCGATGTTACTTGTTGTACAATAATTTCTAAATGTCTATTATGAATCTACATCCCTAGATATCGATATATTTTTTGGACGAGTTATAGTTAGCTATGTTCCAATTAAGAATCCCTAAGGAATTCCAAGAATTCTTAGTATATGTTCATTCGAACCTTGGACTCTCGTTGGTTTTCACTTCTCTTTTGATGAACTAGAAAAAGAAAATGTACCTATGATTGGTTGAAATACTTATAGGTTTTATTTTCCATATTTTCAATGGGTTTATCCACTAATCTCATATATTTAAATTTGTACTGAGCAACATATTTTCAAATTTATTAATAAATCCTCGCTTTAAAATAAACCACTAAAAGCTCTCGGCAACATGCTTACACACACATAAATATACATACATACATACATACATACATACACATATATATCTTAATTGTGCATTATACAAGCACTCGATCGATGCATGGTGATTGCCAGTTGAAAGAAATTGGAAAAGAAAGAGAATGGATAAAGGGAAGAGAGCAGAAGAAAAGAAAAGAGAAGAAACACCAAACACAAATATACATAACCTGGCATATATCTCACAGCACATCGAATAATATATAATAGAATCATAGATATAAAACAAGCAAAACAGTATTAACTATATAAATCATATAATCAGAGTATATTGGCTTATACAATCTCATGTAAATAGAGTATGTATAAGAGAAATAAACTCACTGACAAACTATCTCTAATAAATAATCAACGCTGTCATGGCTCTATAGTGTCGTACAACTACGGATGTAATATGAGACGTTGCCACCTCCTATTGATCCACCTGCACAGCTCCGATAATGCCTACACGTTCTACCTTGCCAACTCATCGATGTGCTTGATGAGCACCCAAGGTAATAAGAGGGAACATAAAACCTTGGGTCAGACAACATTCTGGGATGAGCGATAAACAATCTCTAAACACTATAAAAGTCATAATAGTAATTGGATTAAAAGTATGGGAATCCATAAATAAGTTGTTCCAGCATTTATAGAATTAACACATAAAATAATATACTGCTTTATGACAACAACTTTAGGTGTACCCTACTTTAGCATATTGGGGTATCTAAATTTATGCATTAACGCTACCTACATCCATTTTATAACTCTAAGAATGATAAATGACTAAAAAAACATAACATACACCATTCATCCTCATATTCACTTAATGTGTTAAATACATATAGTACGTTTGGTTCCACGACAACTATACCATATTTGAGCTAAAAAAGTCTACATCAGAATTATAACCTTCGTTTAGTTGAGAATGAGCATAAGTGGTACCCACAAGTCCCCCTTGTATAAGCAACTTGTAGTCTAGTTGGATATCTGATGGGAAGCCTCCGAACTGACTTACGACCTATATTAGGTTGAAGACTCGATAGGCGCTCAAGCCTCAGCTCTTCAAGTATCCACCAAACCTAAATAGTAGTGCGATCCTTTTTTGCATATGTATCTCCAATATAAAGGTATTCTAGAACTGCCTCCCTACTCCTGTCTGAAGTCTCCTGTTCAAAAACAACCGAGATAACTACATCTACCGCTAAACTCCGCTTCTGGAACCACTCCTGATAGCTCTATCTTAACTCTTATTCTCGTCATCCAAACTCATGGTATTATCATCTTCACTTGCAGTCTCCACATCCTAACTCAAGTCTTAATATTCTGACTATCGAATAATAACCATCCATCATCGAAGCTGCCACTTCTTCACATCATGGAATCACCGTAGTCAAACGACGAAATTTCTACATCGAAGCATCATATCCTTGCCTCGTACAAAACCCACGTCAAAAAGACACTATATCAAATCCATTATGGAACAAACAATCATATCTTACTCCTCAAAATTGCATCATCGCTTACGTCAAATAAGACAAAATAACCAATATTAATAGTAGCTGATATCGATCACTCAACTTGTAACACCTTGAATTTTAGTAGGCAATAATTAAATAGAAAAGGGTAAAAATTCAAATATTAATCAAAATCAACTTCAAAATTAGACAACGGGCTTAGCATTAATTAGTCCGTTGTAATTTTCTGATTAAAATGGACACTAGGTTTGCTGAAATTGGAGTTAAAATGAATAAGTTATGAATTAAAGAAGTTAGACTAGAAAATTAATATATATGTATATATATATATTATAATTATATAATATAGTACCTGGGATGACACTGAGTTGCACTTGGGTCGACACTATGTCAACCTAAGCAAGCTTGGGTCGACCTTGGGTAGACCCAAGGTGTAGGTGTGTCGACCCAGAGCGTTATTTCTACTTACCTTGGTGCGCATTAATTGCAACGATGATTTATCTCATTCGAACGATATTTTAGCTGATATGGCTTTGTTTTATTGGTTTACTTTTGAACTAGAGGTTGATGTGGTGCTTTTTGATTGGTCTAATGACATGGATATTTAATCTTAAATTTGGATGGTTGAAGGCATCTAGTAAACCCTATAAATAGACTAGCAGAGCCTCTCTTATTTCTTCACATCCATTCTTTTTCTCTTCTTCCCCAGGCCTATCCTCAAAATTAGGAAGGGCAAAATAATTATACTTTTTATAGGGATAAAGAAGTTCTATACTTTTAAATATTTATTTTTATATATACTTCTGGAGGCGTAGGTTCTGCTAGAATAAGAAAGGCAACGAGCGAAGTTCTTTTTATCGGGTCCATGAATTTTTATGTGATTTCTAGACAGTAATTTATGTACGAAAAGTTAGACAATTAAATAGTTTAGTTTTTGCAAGTTTAATGTTTACAATTATTTATAGTATTTAAGCATTTACTTTTTCCGTAAAGTTATTGTATTTTATTTACTATTTATGCCTATTTCTTTCCAGTTATTTACTGCATATACGTAATTCTCTTTTTTCTTATCCCCATCTCTATTGTGGTTTTTTATAGTTATAATTATTCCTTATTATATTAGTTTTGTTTATTTGTGAGTCTAGGCCTTACGAGTAGCCTAGACCATTTCCCTTTTTCTTTTAGCGTTGAGCCTAGGTCTTTATCATTAATGTTGTGTTAAAATTGGAATATTTTTGAATTTAACCAAAAAAATGGATAATTAGGCATGTTAGAACTGATTAAATATTATAATCAGTATTGGACTATAAATTGGGAATTAAATTTGATATGTAATCGGAGAATAGGCAAATATGTAAACTGGAATAGGACTAACTCATACGGACACTAAGTAACGTGCGGTTGAGTTGTATAAAAGGATAAAAGTTATTAGGAACGTTTAATATAACCTAGGATTACAACATGAAGTTATATTGGGGATAATTAGTAAACTTAAATCGTGTTATTCAAATTGAAGATAAAATTTATAGGCTAAGAGAATGAGAGTCCATTCCGGCAACATGGTGCTGATTGAGGAAAACAAGTTGCTAGTAGGTCTGATCCGGCAGTGTGAGGCAAATTGGGGTAAATAAGAGGCATAATAAAATAGTGAAATTGTAGTGGGAGTCTGTTCCGACAACGTGTGACTGATTAGGGGAAATAAGTGGTTCATAGGTCCATTCCGGCAGCGTATGGCTGATTAGTGAAAATAAGAGGCCTAATAAAATGATTAGATTGTAGTTTGGGTCTGTTGCGGCAGTGCGAGGCAGTTTCGGGAAACTAAGTAGCCTAATATAAAAACAAATGGGGACCAAATCTAGGGGGCGACTTGTGTCAATTGAATATTTGGTTGGGGACCCATATTAGGCGGTATCCCTATTATTATATATGGAGGTCTCACACTAGGTAGAGGTGTAGTAACCCGGATTTTGAGCGACTTTGGTTATCGACGTAAGCTCGACGTCGATAACCAAAACATCGAAAAATCCCGGTAATTAATGAAAGAAATTAGAAGGTGAGAATAGATAAGATAGAAACTTAGAATAGAAGAAGAAGAAGAACACAACATCAGAGTAACACGAACCTCACAGCGGAACGAATAACATATAATAGATAACATAACTTTGAAATATAACAGTTATGTATACAATAGCACTTATCAGAGTACAACACTTACAACACAGCGGAAATAACTATAGCTATATGATCCAGAAGCCTCCTGCTCCAGCTCTTCAAGTATACCTGTAAATCCTGACTACTTGACTGCCCATACAAATTTAGGCACCCAAGAGTTTAGGGAAAACAAAATAAACTCCGGGTCAGTCATGGGACTGGTGTGAATAAACTCAAATCATTTAAACAGATATATGATATCTCATAAGACCATGCCATGAATACGGAACGGGTTTTTCCCTTATGAAAATCCAAATAACTTTTCAAAGCAATATCATTCTGATATTATAATAATGTCTAAGTACAAATAAATATCAATCTAGCAGCAACGCTTGCATCTCACGTTACTACATGTATAGTATACAATCAAAATCGCAAGCACGTATTGGATGATTGGATTTCCAACTATGACAAGGTATGGAACCACCTTCCAATCAGTGTACTTTAGGAACGATACACTGGAGTTCAACAAGAACATCTTGCAACTCAGCCACACATGACCGACCACTCATTTCGCTTGAGTGTATCGAATGTACATCACCAACGGTTGGGATCAGCAACCGTTCCCGTATATATATGGGACAGCATTGATAGATTTAAGAAACAAATGAATATTCACTAGATAAGTGATTATACACCCTACTTCGGTGCGACCGACTTAGCCATGCTGCCTGCCCGATTTCTGTCATTTACCGGATGTGAGGCTAGAAGCTACGCTTTATCATTACAATAGATTCACTTTGAATGCCACATTGTCAGATCCATCGAAAATCACTAATTGACGTCTACAACAATACATTACGTGTCAGCTAAAAGAAGTTTCCTTCTCCGCTTCCACTCTTGATATAGTTGAAGAAATCAATGTACGTGACCGTCTGGAAATACTATGTCAGACATCCCTCTTCATTCACTTAGAATGTCACATCGTCATACCCGCCAAATCACAAATTGACTTATCCAAAAATAACACGGGTATACAGCTAAGAGAAACGAATTCCTCTGCCACCAAACGTGAATACGTTTGAACAGATCAACTTACGCGATCCATTGGATATACTCTGTCAAACCTTCGTCCATACAAGTTGTCCTAGGACTGGACAAACCGAAGGCACTATTCTGTAAACAGGATAGCCCTTGCATTTTTCTCCGTCTTCAATTATCTTTGGCATATATGATTCGCGACGCTTATGCCAATACAGAGTGGTTCTATGGATAATAATCCAACCGGTCTCTCCATATTAACAACGTTAAAATGGTCAAAACTTCGATAGTCGGTGAGTTAACTATCAAAGAAAAACAAGTGTGCAAACAACGATATTATTTCCAAAATGGAAATTTTATCGAACAAACATCATTTAACATAAATCTCTTTAGTTCATTTATTTATTTATCTCCTATTTCCCTATATTCTAGATTCTTATTTTCTTTTATCAGAAAACATTTCTGATTCTCGTTTGGAAAACATTTCCAAAACTCCTTTACGATCAAACCTTACCATTTCTTAGTTAAGAAGGAAGTCACTCAAGTTGGGGTATAATTACCTCTCAGACCTTAACTGAACAACGTTATAACTTCGAAATGGTCAAAGTTTATCTTTTAATCTTTAACAACTTCTTTATGCCTTTCTCGGATTCAATTTTACTAATCCACTTCTATATTTAAAACATTGGTTATAACGATAACGTTATAATCCCTACTTTCGAATTATCTAACTTTAATTATAACTTCTATTCTTATTAGTGAATAATTAACCTAACTCTTATTTATTTATAAATAAATAAATCTCTATTTAAACACTGGAAAGTATATGTACTTTCCCGAATTCGATATAATCGAATTTGCCGATTAACTCTCTTCGAGAAATCTCTATTTGATTAACTCTTCTTCGAATAACCTATATTCGATTAACTTCTTCTCGAATAAACGATATTCGATAATCTCTCTTCGAATAACTAATATTCGATAACTCTTCCTTTTCAAATATCTCATATTTGAAAATCTCACTTCGATTAAACTATAATCGATAACTCCCTTCGATGAAACTAACATCGATAACCCCTTTCGATGAAACTAACATCGATAACTCCTTTCGATGAAACTAACATCAATAACTCCTTTCGATGAAACTAACATCAATAACTCCTTTCGATGAAACTAACATCAATAACTGTTTTCGATGAAACTAACATCGATAACTCCTTTCGAATGTCTATATTCGATTAACTAACTTGACTCGACTAACTCGACTTACTTGGTTCGACCAATTCGATTCGATTAACTAGGCTCGACTAACTTAACTAACTTAACTCGACTTACTTGGTTCGACCAATTCGATTCGATTAACTAGGCTCGACTAACTTGGTCGAACCACCCGATCAACTTAACTTATTTAACTTAACTTATTTCTCAACTCGATCAACTCGATTAACTCCTATCGAATAACTAATATTCGATTAAACTCCATTCGCTTGACTCTAGATCGCAGCGATCACAATGGTTACGCCTGACTCCCTCAGGAAACATCCGACCGCCGTAGGCTATTTACAGCCCTGCGAATTACGCTAGCAGTCGTACAAGATGGCAACTTACCCTGAATACTATGTTTGACTAACTCTGTCTCAAATAACTATATTTGATTAACTCTAGTTCGTTTTAACTCTAATCGATTAACTCTAACTAATTAGCTCCAACTGGTTAACTCTAACTGATTAACTATAACTGGTTAACTCTATTTGACAAATCGACTTGACTAACCCCTTTCGAATAACATATTCGATTAACTAACTTTCGAATACCATATTTGATTAACTAACTTCGAATACCATATTTGATTAACTAACTTCGAATACCATATTCGATTTCTCCTTTCGAATGTATATATTCGATTAACTAACTTCGAATACCATATTTGATTAACTAACTTCGAATACCATATTCGATTTCTCCTTTCGAATGTCTATATTCGATTAACTAACTTCGAATACCATATTCGATTTCTCCTTTCGAATACCATATTCGATTTCTTTATTCACTTTATAAAGATTTCCTTTTTATAATGTTTTATTCATTTGAAAAGATTTACTTTTAAATGACGGTTCTACACTTTAAAAATGATTTCCTTTTTATAATGTTCCCTTTCAAATTCTATTTGTAAATGGTTTGCAAATATTTCCTTTTCAAATTTATTCTTGAAACATTCTAACTCCTTAAATTCCCGGGAAAATTCGCCATAACCTCCTTTGTATCGGGAGCATCGGGAAAAACCTCAAACTCGCCACACAGGCCTTTCCATTCAAAAAGAAATGTTTTGAATTTATTTCCTTTTAAAATATCTCCTATTTACAAATATTCCCATTTATAAATATTCCTTATTTATAAATATTCAAATTTATAAATATCTCTTATTTATAAATATTCCAATTTATAAATATTTTGTTTTCAATATCACTTTGAAAATCCCCTTATCAACATTTCAGTATGTTATGGTATTCAATCATATCAAATCACGATGTTCAATATCGTCCAAGCACATATAATCGCCCACAGATTCTATATCACATCATATAATAATATATGAAAAACAATAAAATAACTGTTGAGGAATCCAGTCGGATTCCTCCAACCTGTCTCCCTGCATCCACAGATGTTACGCAATATGATTATCATCACTTTCAGTTCAATATCAATTATTCTGATAGCAGAATCAATATATAAATATTTAACGGTTTTTATATATATAATTATATATATATATATATATATATATATATAATTTTTTCACTAACTGACTAGCAGTTCAATCAATCAACCAACACACAACAATCAACAGATGATTAACAGTTCTAAAAATACATTATAAAAATATAACTGTTCAGAGTTGGTGAGTTTTACTCACATTTGGGTGTTAGCCGTTAAATATAACGGTTTGCGTTATTTGATTCAGTCGGACAATTTATTTCGCCATAAATTGTAACGAGCTCGGATTCACTCCCAGTCAGTGTCATTGTGTTGCTCCCGTCCATACGATCCTGTCGGATCTTGTTTCACTGAGTTTCGATCACGTATGAACAAGATACGATGAAATAAAGTAAATACACAATTTCCTTTTTAAAGTTAAACTTAATAAAATTCGAAAATGGGCTTCACCTAAAAACTCATGGCCCAATTCAATTTTCCCACTCGTGTCAGCCCAGACCGAGTTCCCTTCTTCCTCGTTTTCGATCCCGTACATCATGAACCCATTGCAAGAACAAATGGCCATCTCTGGAAATGCTTCACTCAACAAAACGACCTCCTCCCTTCATAGAAATTCAAACCGACATTACCATCAATTCCCTCTTCACCTCCTCCTTGCTTCCGCGTACCATTATCCCAACTCGAGACCATCCTGTCAGCGCGACTCCAGGGTTCTCCACAAACAACTTCGACATGAAATTTGAACCGAGATTCACCACATAAGCACACAAGGTGCGGAATTCCATCACCAAACCAATTGCAATATCCGATTTCAAAAACGATGTTTAAATCGAGATTAAACCCGAACCCTAGCTCGTCGGCTAGCTTTTCATCGAACCAGAATGGAGTTCGAACCCCATAACAACTGTACGAGATCGATGCCCAGACTGTTACGAGTTCAACTACACCTATATTAAAATTTATAGATTTTGTTTAGAATTCTTTTGATTTTTCTTCTCACCATTTTTACTGTTGAAAGAAGAATGAAAGAGAGCGGCGGAAAAATATGAGGAAATTAGGTTTTAAGGAATGTAAGGGAGGGTATTTATAGGCTCATAAAATATCTAAATATTTTTTTATTAATATTTTAATATTTTATTTAATCCTTTATATTCGTTTCTGACTTCTAAAAATCCGTGTGATCACACACGATGCCCAAAAATAACGAAACCGGACATGTAGCATGAGTTCGACATTACGGTCCCAACGAAACTGGTTTCGTCGAATTCCGAGTCCGTATGCTCACACAGTGTATTTTTAACCGTCAAAATACTGACTGTTTCTCACTCTAAAAATCCGTACGGCCACACAGTGACTCTAAAAATCACGAAATTGGAAATCTAACAACTATTTGATATTGCGGATCCAACAAAACTGGTTTCGTCGGATTCCGACTTCGTATGCAAAACCGGCTATTTTTAAAGCTTTGGATGACCCATTTAAATATATAAATATATTTAAATATTATTAAATTAAATATAAATAAATTTATATTATCGTATATATCCATATATGATGTCGTTTGGCTCCAGAATATCACCTCAGATTTTATGACTTGATTTCCAGACTCCAGATTATCCTGATATTCAGTTCGTATCGAAAAATCGATTTATAACGTATATAAAGCGTCGCAAATTATAAAGGAAATCCATAGCGACTTTTCCAGAATTTGATTTGGACGTAACTCAAAATCTACACGACGAAATCCCGATTTTTCTCTTCCACTAGAAAGATATACTCCACCAGCTCCACGCGTTTCTTGTTTCACAGAAATCCGGCTTAAAACGAATCCAGTACATTCAGTTGAAGTTCAAATTGCCAAATAGCGAACTGCCGCGTCGTTTCAAGCTCTATTTTAATTATATTATAATAATTATACTTTCAAACTGTCGTCGATTGAATATATTCGTCAATATAATCCAACTCTAAGTTGAATTACATCTTTGGGACGACCCCGTTCACAAAATATTGCGATTTCCAATATTTTTGATTATTTCGACATTATAATATATTTTATTATATTATAATTATTAATTAAATATTCAATATTATTTAATTCACGTTCTCGATATCGATAAATCGATATTTAAAAATTAAATAATAAATTGTTCAACAGCTAAAATGCGGGTTACTACAATCTTCCCCCATTAATAAAATTTCGTCCTCGAAATTGCTAAGCTAGGGGATGACCCTATCTTCTGGGTAAAAATTTATCTGTTTACCTCTTATCTCTGGTTTCAACTGAACCAATTAATATTGACTAAAATATTAATTTATTCCTGCTAACCAAATTTTCAAAAATTCTGAAAATTCCCTAACGCCTTAACTTTTCGAATTTTTTTTCCCAGCACCTCCTTTGTACTGGTCAATATCTCAAACTCCAACTCGCCTCTCTGGGTCTTCTTTAACCCAAAAGAAAATCAAACAGCCAAGCGGCTTGCCAATTCGGCTCATAAATCTCAAACTCTTATAAAATATAAACTTGTACCTTTTTGTCGGGCATATCGTTATATCCCTTCCATCTGTTATCATTCCAACATATACCAATGTCATCCCAATCAAACTCAATCACTTTTATATCGTCAAACCAAATCATTCGCTTATTCTCAAATCGAATCCCATTATCAATCTCAAGTTTCATTCTTGATTTTCAAATTCTGAGTCCAGCTAAATTTCAAATTCTTAACTCATCAACTTAATCCCATTTCCAGATTATCCATTAATCAATTCCATTTTCATTTAACTTAGTCAAGGTTAAATTCTAATTTATTATTCACTTTCACCCTTTTATCCATTTAACTTCATGAGTTAAATTTTTAAATTTCAAATTTCAAATTCCTGGGTTCATTTCAAATTAATTTGAAATCACAATACCAATTCAAATTTGAATTTCTAAACACCTTGTTTTGTCAAAACAATTCAAATCAAAATCTCTGGTAGTAATCCACCACTTAGAACTCGAAAATCACACCGATGATACTGTGCAGTCATCATCGGAATTATTTTCCAGCGACCCAAGTGATTTCAATACTATATCATTTCAAAACCCTTACTAAATAAATCCATTTTGATAACATCTCAAAATCACCCAAGAACTTAAAATTTCCTTATTTTAATTCCAAATCTGATTTAAATTCATATTTAATTCATCTTATTTCATATACTTTACTTATATCATTCTGATTGGTTATATATAACCATTCCACTTTATAATCTCATTCGATTATAATTACAACCTATATATGATAATATATCACATATCCATACTGCGTCGGTCCATCGTATTTAAGTGTTTATTTACTCCTACCGATACAGTGGATCAAACTGATCGACCAGAACTCATAAACAACTCAACCAATGAATCTCCACAATATAAAACCATTTTTATATCAAATACAAATACGCACTCGTATATATACACTCAAACTCAATCTAGGGTATTACTAACCCTATCTCTACCGAGTCACGCCACAGAGCCAAGGTAAAACTTAACTTAAGCTCTGATACCAACTGTAGTAACCCGGATTTTGAGCGACTTTGGTTATCGACGTAAGCTCGACGTCGATAACCAAAACATCGAAAAATCCCGGTAATTAATGAAAGAAATTAGAAGGTGAGAATAGATAAGATAGAAACTTAGAATAGAAGAAGAAGAAGAACACAACATCAGAGTAACACGAACCTCACAGCGGAACGAATAACATATAATAGATAACATAACTTTGAAATATAACAGTTATGTATACAATAGCACTTATCAGAGTACAGCACTTACAACACAGCGGAAATAACTATAGCTATATGATCCAGAAGCCTCCTGCTCCAGCTCTTCAAGTATACCTGTAAATCCTTACTACTTGACTGCCCATACAAATTTAGGCACCCAAGAGTTTAGGGAAAACAAAATAAACTCCGGGTCAGTCATGGGACTGGTGTGAATAAACTCAAATCATTTAAACAGGTATATGATATCTCATAAGACCACGCCGTGAATACGGAACGGGTTTTTCCCTTATGAAAATCCAAATAACTTTTCAAAGCAATATCATTCTGATATTATAATAATGTCTAAGTACAAATAAATATCAATCTAGCAGCAACGCTTGCATCTCACGTTACTACATGTATAGTATACAATCAAAATCGCAAGCACGTATTGGATGATTGGATTTCCAACTATGACAAGGTATGGAACCACCTTCCAATCAGTGTACTCTAGGAACGATACACTGGAGTTCAACAAGAACATCTTCCAACTCAGCCACACATGACCGACCACTCATTTCGCTTGAGTGTATCGAATGTACATCACCAACGGTTGGGATCAGCAACCGTTCCCGTATATATATGGGACAACATTGATAGATTTAAGAAACAAATGAATATTCACTAGATAGGTGATTATACACCCTACTTCGGTGCGACCGACTTAGCCATGCTGCCTGCCCGATTTCTGTCATTTACCGGATGTGAGGCTAGAAGCTACGCTTTATCATTACAGTAGATTCACTTTGAATGCCACATTGTCAGATCCATCGAAAATCACTAATTGACGTCTACAACAATACATTACATGTCAGCTAAAATAAGTTTCCTTCTCCGCTTCCACTCTTGGTATAGTTGAAGAAATCAATGTACGTGACCGTCTGGAAATACTATGTCAGACATCCCTCTTCATTCACTTAGAATGTCACATCGTCATACCCGCCAAATCACAAATTGACTTATCCAAAAATAACACGGGTATACAGCTAAGAGAAACGAATTCCTCTGCCACCAAACGTGAATACGTTTGAACAGATCAACTTACGCGATCCATTGGATATACTCTGTCAAACCTTCGTCCATACAAGTTGTCCTGGGACTGGACAAACTGAAGGCACTATTCTGTAAACAGGATAGCCCTTGCATTTTTCTCCGTCTTCAATTATCTTTGGCATATATGATTCGCGACGCTTATGCCAATACAGAGTGGTTCTATGGATAATAATCCAACCGGTCTCTCGATATTGACAACGTTAAAATGGTCAAAACTTCGATAGTCGGTGAGTTAACTATCAAAGAAAAACAAGTGTGCAAACAACGATATTATTTCCAAAATGGAAATTTTATCGAACAAACATCATTTAACATAAATCTCTTTAGTTCATTTATTTACTTATCTCCTGTTTCCCTATATTCTAGATTCTTATTTTCTTTTATCAGAAAACATTTCTGATTTTCGTTTGGAAAACATTTCCAAAACTCCTTTACGATCAAACCTTACCATTTCTTAGTTAAGAAGGAAGTCACTCAAGTTGGGGTATAATTACCTCTCAGACCTTAATTGAACAACGTTATAACTTCGAAATGGTCAAAGTTTATCTTTTAATCTTTAACAACTTCTTTACGCCTTTCTCGGATTCAATTTTACTAATCCACTTCTATATTTAAAACATTGGTTATAACGATAACGTTATAATCCCTACTTTCGAATTATCTAACTTTAATTATAACTTCTATTCTTATTAGTGAATAATTAACCTAACTCTTATTTATTTATAAATAAATAAATCTCTATTTAAACACTGGAAAGTATAAGTACTTTCCCGAATTCGATATAATCGAATTTGCCGATTAACTCTCTTCGAGAAATCTCTATTTGATTAACTCTTCTTCGAATAACCTATATTCGATTAACTTCTTCTCGAATAAACGATATTCGATAATCTCTCTTCGAATAACTAATATTCGATAACTCTTCCTTTTCAAATATCTCATATTTGAAAATCTCACTTCGATTAAACTATAATCGATAACTCCCTTCGATGAAACTAACATCGATAACCCCTTTCGATGAAACTAACATCGATAACTCCTTTCGATGAAACTAACATCGATAACTCCTTTCGATGAAACTAACATCAATAACTCCTTTCGATGAAACTAACATCAATAACTCCTTTCGATGAAACTAACATCGATAACTCCTTTCGAATGTCTATATTCGATTAACTAACCTGACTCGACTAACTCGACTTACTTGGTTCGACCAATTCGATTCGATTAACTAGGCTCGACTAACTTAACTAACTTAACTCGACTTACTTGGTTCGACCAATTCGATTCGATTAACTAGGCTCGACTAACTTGGTCGAACCACCCGATCAACTTAACTTATTTAACTTAACTTATTTCTCAACTCGATCAACTCGATTAACTCCTATCGAATAACTAATATTCGATTAAACTCCATTCGCTTGACTCTAGATCGCAGCGATCACAATGGTTACGCCTGACTCCCTCAGGAAACATCCGACCGCCGTAGGCTATTTACAGCCCTGCGAATTACGCTAGCAGTCGTACAAGATGGCAACTTACCCTGAATACTATGTTTGACTAACTCTGTCTCAATTAACTATATTTGATTAACTCTAGTTCGTTTTAACTCTAATCGATTAACTCTAACTAATTAGCTCCAACTGGTTAACTCTAACTAATTAACTCTAACTGGTTAACTCTATTTGACTAACTCGACTTGACTAACCCCTTTCGAATAACATATTCGATTAACTAACTTTCGAATACCATATTTGATTAACTAACTTCGAATACCATATTTGATTAACTAACTTCGAATACCATATTCGATTTCTCCTTTCGAATGTATATATTCGATTAACTAACTTCGAATACCATATTTGATTAACTAACTTCGAATACCATATTCGATTTCTCCTTTCGAATGTCTATATTCGATTAACTAACTTCGAATACCATATTCGATTTCTCCTTTCGAATACCATATTCGATTTCTTTATTCACTTTATAAAGATTTCCTTTTTATAATGTTTTATTCATTTGAAAAGATTTACTTTTAAATGATGGTTCTACACTTTAAAAATGATTTCCTTTTTATAATGTTCCCTTTCAAATTCTATTTGTAAATGGTTTGCAAATATTTCCTTTTCAAATTTATTCTTGAAACATTCTAACTCCTTAAATTCCCGGGAAAATTCGCCATAACCTCCTTTGTATCGGGAGCATCGGGAAAATCCCCAAACTCGCCACACAGGCCTTTCCATTCAAAAAGAAATGTTTTGAATTTATTTCCTTTTAAAATATCTCCTATTTACAAATATTCCCATTTATAAATATTCCTTATTTATAAATATTCAAATTTATAAATATCTCTTATTTATAAATATTCCAATTTATAAATATTTTGTTTTCAATATCACTTTGAAAATCCCCTTATCAACATTTCAGTATGTTATGGTATTCAATCATATCAAATCACGATGTTCAATATCGTCCAAGCACATATAATCGCCCACAGATTCTATATCACATCATATAATAATATATGAAAAACAATAAAATAACTGTTGATGAATCCAGTCGGATTCCTCCAACCTGTCTCCCTGCATCCACAGATGTTACGCAATATGATTATCATCACTTTCAGTTCAATATCAATTATTCTGATAGCAGAATCAATATATAAATATTTAACGGTTTTTATATATATAATTATATATATATATATAATTTTTTCACTAACTGACTAGCAGTTCAATCAACCAACCAACACACAACAATCAACAGATGATTAACAGTTCTAAAAATACATTATAAAAATATAACTGTTCAGAGTTGGTGAGTTTTACTCACATTTGGGTGTTAGCCGTTAAATATAACGGTTTGCGTTATTTGATTCAGTCGGACAATTTATTTCGCCATAAATTGTAACGAGCTCGGATTCACTCCCAGTCAGTGTCATTGTGTTGCTCCCGTCCATACGATCCTGTCGGATCTTTTTTCACTGAGTTTCGATCACGTATGAACAAGATACGATGAAATAAAGTAAATACACAATTTCCTTTTTAAAGTTAAACTTAATAAAATTCGAAAATGGGCTTCACCTAAAAACTCATGGCCCAATTCAATTTTCCCACTCGTGTCAGCCCAGATCGAGTTCCCTTCTTCCTCGTTTTCGATCCCGTACATCATGAACCCATCGCAAGAACAAATGGCCATCTCTGGAAATGCTTCACTCAACAAAACGACCTCCTCCCTTCATAGAAATTCAAACCGACATTACCATCAATTCCCTCTTCACCTCCTCCTTGCTTCCGCGTACCATTATCCCAACTCGAGACCACCCTGTCAGCGCGACTCCAGGGTTCTCCACAAACAACTTCGACAAGAAATTTGAACCGAGATTCACCACATAAGCACACAAGGTGCGGAATTCCATCACCAAACCAATTGCAATATCCGATTTCAAAAACGATGTTTAAATCGAGATTAAACCCGAACCCTAGCTCGTCGGCTAGCTTTTCATCGAACAGAATGGAGTTCGAACCCCATAACAACTGTACGAGATTGATGCCCAGACTGTTACGAGTTCAACTACACCTATATTAAAATTTATAGATTTTGTTTAGAATTCTTTTGATTTTTCTTCTCACCATTTTTACTGTTGAAAGAAGAATGAAAGAGAGCGGCGGAAAAATCTGAGGAAATTAGGTTTTAAGGAATGTAAGGGAGGATATTTATAGGCTCATAAAATATCTAAATATTTTTTTATTAATATTTTAATATTTTATTTAATCCTTTATATTCATTTCTGACTTCTAAAAATCCGTGTGATCACACACGATGCCCAAAAATAACGAAACCGGACATGTAGCTAGAGTTCGACATTACGGTCCCAACGAAACTGGTTTCGTCGAATTCCGAGTCCGTATGCTCACACATTGTATTTTTAACCGTCAAAATACTGACTGTTTCTCACTCTAAAAATCCGTACGGCCACACAGTGACTCTAAAAATCACGAAATTGGAAATCTAACAACTATTTGATATTGCGGATCCAACAAAACTGGTTTCGTCGGATTCCGACTTCGTATGCAAAACCGGCTATTTTTAAAGCTTTGGATGACCCATTTAAATATATAAATATATTTAAATATTATTAAATTAAATATAAATAAATTTATATTATCGTATATATCCATATATGATGTCGTTTGGCTCCAGAATATCACCTCAGATTTTATGACTTGATTTCCAGACTCCAGATTATCCCGATATTCAGTTCGTATCGAAAAATCGATTTATAACGTATATAAAGCGTCGCAAATTATAAAGGAAATCCATAGCGACTTTTCCAGAATTTGATTTGGACGTAAATCAAAATCTACACGACGAAATCCTGATTTTTCTCTTCCACTAGAAAGATATACTCCACCAGCTCCACGCGTTTCTTGTTTCACAGAAATCCGGCTTAAAACGAATCTAGTACATTCAGTTGAAGTTCAAATCGCCAAATAGCGAACTGCCGCGTCGTTTCAAGCTCTATTTTAATTATATTATAATTATACGTTCAAACTGTCGTCGATTGAATATATTCGTCAATATAATCCAACTCTAAGTTGAATTACATCTTTGGGACGACCCCGTTCACAAAATATTGCGATTTCCAATATTTTTGATTATTTCGACATTATAATATATTTTATTATATTATAATTATTAATTAAATATTCAATATTATTTAATTCACATTCTCGATATCGATAAATCGATATTTAAAAATTAAATAAATAAATTGTTCAACAACTAAAATGCGGGTTACTACAAGAGGTGAGGGCACTCTTTACTGCACTGGATAGTAATAGGTCCAAAAGATGTGGGTACAGGAGGGTTTTGGTGGACATTGAGCGTACATCGTTTCGATTGGGGACAATAAGCTGTTGTAGTGCTTGTGATCAATGACTATATCCTTTTAGTTGATTGGTTCAGTATTGATAACCCTGAGTTCCATAACTGGCATAGGTTATCACATTATGATTATAAGAGCCGATCGATAGGTAGAAACTAGGTAAAGCCTAATTATGATATCTTCGTAAGTTGGTGTAGAATCCTTAGATATGAATGAGAAACCAATCTTTATTCGTGCTTAACTTTTTTTTACTATTCTTATACCCTTATTTTTTTGTCCTTAAAATTATTCATTTGTCTAATGCTTCCTTAACTTATTCTTATGCTAAAAATTACTAGAACTCACCAGACATATGTCTAACCTAGTTTGTTCTCTCCTTATCCCTTCCTTCCCCACCCTAAAGGTTCACAGTGTGGAGAGTATCAGCAGTGATTCTGGACTTTTCTATTCAGCTTGGATTCAAACTCATTTTACACTCATGTATTGGTTCATTTCTCATTTTCTGGTTATCGTATTGACATATGAGAGGGATGGTTTTACTTATGTGCTCTGATATTATGATTTTCCAATACGAGATAGTGTATTTGGTTTTATGTTGATGACTATTTGGTATTTATGAAATGTAATAAGCTCTGGGATTTAAATCGCTTTATTAAATGATGTTTTAAAATTTTCGCTGTATTTTATGTTTCTGTTTTGTGAATTTTAGTCTCTGTATTGTTACTTTATACTTAAGCACTTCATAAACTTTTAACGCATCCTCATATGGGTGACATTAATGGATGTGGGGTGTTACTTTTGGTATTAGTGTCTAAGGTTACATAATCAGAGAAAAGTTTTTGAAAAAGTGTTTCCAAAAGTAAAGTATTTTTAAAGTAAAACTTAATTTAGGAAAATATCCCCTCAAGTTGACTACAATATTCCCTTGATTCTTTTTTGAATCCTTATCTCTTTTCTTTTTCATCATGTCTGGGGCTTCCAACTTTCCAGAGAGTATTCTCATTCCAGTATGGTTCCATAAATATGTTGAGACTACGACGCCTGCCGAAGGGCAAGGAAATGCCCAACCTGCAGCCGTAGCTGCGGTAGTTCCACCTAATCAAACAGCTAATTTTTCTAAGATCTGTAAGGATCTTCTACTATGTGCAGCAAGCCATTTCTTGGATCGGAGAGTTTTGTTGATGCTTATAATTGGCTTAGAGAGAACGATCATGCATTTGGATTATTATAGCTTGACGACAAGAGAAGATTCAATTGATCGCCTGGAAACAGAAAGGAGAGGCTTTGTATTGGTAGGAAGTGCCCAAGGCAGAGAAAGACGTGAGGACATGGGATGAGTTCAAAGATAAGTCTGAGAAAAAAATTCTTATCATGAGATGAAGAAGGGATGCAATGGGAAATATTCTTGAGTCTAAGACATGGTGATATTCGGTTAAGCAGTATGTGGATAACTTTAATGAGTTGGTGAGTTTTGGCTTGGATCTGGTTAATACTGCACATAAGAAGGCGTTGAGTTTTGCGAGGGGTTGAACCAACCCCTCCAAGGACTAGCATTGACACATATTCATATGGGTGCGACTTTTGAGGCTTTAGTGGAGATGGCTCTTATGCATAGTGATGGAAAGAGAGTACATAGAAATCAAAGACTAAGGTGGCCAAGACAGGTTTTGGAAAGAAAAGTGGTGGCTTAAGAAAGGTGGAAAGAAAAAGGGAGAGAAACCAGATAAAGTACACATCAAAAAGAAAGTGAAGTGTCATGGATGTGGTATGATGTTACACTTTGTCAGAGATTGCAAGAAGACAGCTAGGAAGGGTGGTTGCTTTTAGTGCAGACGGGTGGGACATTATAGCTGACAGTGCCCTCAAAGGCAGGGACATGGTGTAGGTTCATCCAGAGCTCAGGTTCTTGCACTTGAGTCGTCTTAGACTGGATATAGCGGTTAGGAAAGAGGTAGGAAGGTCATTGTAGAAGGTATGATTTTTCTTTTTGATTTCCCTATTAGGACCTTGTTCGATTATGGTGCTTCTCATTCTTTTATATCCAGTTCTATCGTGATAGTCTGCACCTAGACACTTCTTTAGTCTCTGATCCAGTAGTTGTCTTAAACCCCATAGGAGGTACTACTCACCTATCTACGATGTGTAGGGGTTTTAGGATTTCTATTCTTGGCGTCGAGTTTGAGTGTGACATGTATGTACTGGGTTTCATGGGTTACTGGCTTATTCTATGGATGGATTGACTGGCCATCTATGGTGCCATCCCTAGCTGTGAGAGGAGAGTTGTGAATCTTTTTACATGCCACAGTAGCACTCTTAAGATATTTTGCGACCCGCGGGGGTCAATCATGCTCAGTTTCTTGGATTCCTTAGATGCTTATGTAGATGATCTTAGTTTGATGCCTGTAGTTAGAGACTTTCTGAATGTATTTGAGCAAGTGAGAGGGCTACCTTCGAGGCATGAGATTGATTTCAAAATATACTTGTGGATAATGCTAAGCTTATTGCATTGCAATTGCGCCACATGGCTCTGAGGAAAAGGAAGGAGCTAAGTAAACAAGTGAGTGAGTTGTTCAAGTAAGGGTTTATTAGAGTATTTCTAAGTGGGAAGTACCATTCGTCTTCGCGACTAAATCGAACAGCTCACTTCGTCCGTGTGTGAATTATAGAGAATTGAACAAGCTCATGAAGAAGAATATACACTCACTCCCTCGGATTGATGACTAGTTTGAGCAGTTGGTAGGCGCTTTGGTTTTCTCGCAGTTGGATTTGACTATAGGTTTTCATCAACTTAGGGTGGCGGATGATAGCATATATAAGACTACCTTTAGGACTCCAGATGGATTCTTTGAGTGGTTGGCTATTCCTTTTAGGATAAACAATGCACCAACATACTTTGTGTATTCGATGAGCTGGGTATTTAGGAAGTTCATAAATAAGTTCGTGGTGGTGTTTGTTGATGATATCTTGGTGTTCTCGAGGAGCGAGGATGAGCGTGTCTTGCACTTGGGAGAGGTACTCCGTACTCTCTGTGCACATTAGTTGAAGGAGAAGTTTTCTAAGTGCTACTTTTAGCGGAAGGAGGTGAGGTTCTTAGGGCATGTTGTCTCTAGAGATGGTATTACAGTTGATCCCGCTAAGGTTGTCACAGTAAAAGATTGGAAATACTTCAAGAATGCAATAGAGGTGAAGAGCTTTCACGCTTTTTCAAGTTACTATCAGAAGTTCATTAAGTATTTTGCATGGATCTCAACTCCGATTACCCTCTTTACAAAGAAAACCTAGTGTTTTCTTGGGATGTGGATTGCGAGGATGCATTCTTAAGATTGAAGAAGGCTCTCACATCAGCTCGAGTATTGACTCTTCCTGATGGTACGAAGATATTCACTATGTATACGAAAGCTTGCAGCATGGGTTTAGGTGGAGTGTTTATGCAGGAGGGTAGGGTCGTCTATTACGGGAGTAGACAACTGAGGGTTTATGATAGGTATTACCCTACCCATGATTTGAAGCTAGCAGCGATAGTGTTTGCGCTTAAGTCTTGAAGACATTATTTATTAGATGATAGGTTTGAGCTGTACACCACCATAAGTTTCTCAAGTATTTGTTTTTGCAAAAGGACTTAATTTGCGACAGCAGCACTAGATGGAGTTTCTTGCATCTTATGACTTTGAAATAGCATATACCCAGAGAAAGGGGAGTGTAGTGGCTGATGCATTGAGTAGGAAGAGGATGAATTTGAGTCCATTGTTTGTAGAGTGGAAGAGTTTGGAGTTTATCTCATCATTTGATTTTAGACCATTTACGGATTAAGCTCCAAGATTATTGGCACCAATGGAGGTGCGACCTATTCTCTTAGAGCGCATTGGATCAAGTCAGCGCGAGGATCAGCCGTTAGTAGATATCATGGAACAACTCAGTAGAGGAGAGACCTCTAATCACCTTGCTAGGTATTCTAGGGATAAGAGAGGGTGACTACATTGTGATGGGAGATTATGTATTCCTCAAGTTGATGGTTTATTGAGATCAGTTTTAGAGGAGGCTCATCATTCTCGGATGACCATCCATCCGAGAGGTGATAAGATGTGTAGAGACATGAGAAGGGTTTTTCATTAGATAAGGATGAAGAAGGACGTGGTTGGGTACGTGGCTAGTGTATAACTTGTCAGAGAGTGAAGGCTGAGCAGAGGAAGTCTCGTGGATTGCCATAGTGAAAGTACGAGAGCGTCTCGATGGACTTCATAGATGGGTTGCCCGGATCGAGGAAGGGCAACACCAGTATTTAGGTTATAGCCGATAAGCTGAATAAGAGTGCTCATTTCATCCCGGTTAAGAGTAAGCAGACAACAACTTGGTTGCCATCAGTGTATCTTAGAGAGATCGTCCAACTTCATGGAGTTCCCTCTAGCATTGTTAGTGATAGAGGTCCCATATTTACCAGGGAGTTTTGGAGGAGCCTGCAGGAGGCATTGAGGACACAGCTACGACTTAACACTACCTATCACCCTCAAACAGATAGACAGACTAAGAGGGTTTATAGGATTCTTGAGGATTTATTGCGGGTGTGTATCTTGGACTTCGGAGGGACTTAGGAGGAGCATCTTCCATTAGTAGAATTCACTTATAATAACAACTACCAAACGAGCATAGGTATGGCTCTCGTCAATGCATTGTATGAGCGGCCTAACATATCACCTACTTGTTGATAGAAGTCCATGGATAGACTTCTACTTGGGCCTAAGATGGTTAAGGAGACCTCAGAGAAGATAGATTTGATTCGTAGGCGGACGAAGGCAGGTCAGGATAGACAAACATCATATGCAAATCAACGGAGGACAGACCTAGAGTTTGAGGTAGAAGACTTGGTTTTCGTTAAGCTGTCACCTTTGAGGAGCGTTGTTCTGTTCATCTTAGTGGGTAAGTTGGCACCGAGGTTAGTGGGCCATTCCCTACAAAAGAGAGGTTAGGTCAGATAGCTATAGGGTTAGACTATCAGAGAGATTGGCAGGAGTTCATGATGTATTCCATGTTTCGCACTTGCGAAAGTGCTCACATAATTCTGTGGTTGTATTAGAGCCGAGTACTCTAGAGGAGGTTGAGGTAGAGGGGAAGGCATCAGTTAGGAGAGTTCCTACATAGTTACTAGGATCTGAGGTGAAGAGGTTGCGGAATAAAGAGATCAAGCTTGTTAAGATTCAATGGGAAGAGGACACCGATGAAGCGACTTGGGAACCATAGGATAGAATTCACGCTTTTTCTGTTTCTCTTTGGTAGTACGCTCTTAATCATTTACTAAGCTTTGAATTTAAATCTATTTTTCCTATTGTTTGAATTATAAATCTTAGGTAGAAGCCTATAAATGGTAGAAAATGGTTTAAAACATGTTATGGCTGAATGGAATCACGTTGATGCAAGTGTTTTCTTGTGGATGCATACACACACACTATGCACTAGTTAGAGATCGACAAACTAGGACACTTACATAATTGCATATAGATGTGTGCATTTTAAATTTATTTTAAATATGGATGAAAAACAGTTGAATCATCACTTGGATGATGCATTTTGGTGAATGGTTGTGCACGCACATAGAATTATATGTATAACTATGATTCCTTTGCATACATATTGGATGAATGACACATACATGAAATTGCATTATGGAGGTCAACTGAATTAGTGGATGTTGCATATGTTTATAAAAAGCATTCAAAAATCTAAGGATAATGGATGTTCGTGGTCGATGGTTGAGTAGATGGGTGTAGGTAATGGTTAATGATATTTGTATCATTCTTTTAGCCTTAGAGATTTCAGGATGAAATCCTTTAAGTAGGGGAGAATGTAACATCTGAATTCTAATAAATAATAATTCAATAGAAATTGGAAATAAGTCAAATATTAATCAAAATCAACATCATAATTGTACAACTGGACTAGCAACATTGGGTCCGTTGTAATTTTCTGATTAAAATGGACACTTGTTTTGCTGAAAACGGAGTTAAAATGAATAAGTTATGAATTAAAGAAGTTAAAATAGAAAATCAGAATATATATTATAATTATATAGTATAGCACTTGGGATGACACTGGGTTACACTTGGGTCGACACAGTATCGACCCTAGGTCGACCCATAGCGCTGGTGTGTCTACCTAGGGCGTTATTCCTGCTTGCCTTGGTGTGCACGTATCTTAGGGACGATTTATTTCATTTAACCATTATTTTAGCTGATGTGACTTTGTTTTACTGGTCTAATTTTGAACCAAAGGCTGATGTGGCACATTCTGATTGTTTTAGTGACATGGCTGATTCAGATTTAATCTTAAATTTGGACGGATGAAGGCATCCGTTAAACCCTATAAATAGACTAGCAGAGCATCTCTTATTTCTTCACATCCATTCTTTCTCTCTTCTTCTTCTTCCCGAGGACTATCCTCAAAATTAGGAAGGGCTAAATACTTGTACTTTTTATTGGGATAAAGAAGTTCTATACTTTTATACATTTTATTTTTATAAATACTTCTGGAGGCGGAGGTTCTACTAGGATAAGAGAGGCAATGAGGGAAACTCTTTTCATCAGATCCATGAATTTTTATGGATTTCTAGATTAGTAATTTATGTAGGAAAAGTTAGACAGTTAGTTAGTTTAATTTTTGCAAGTTTAGTGTTTACAGTTATTTACAGTATCTAAGCATTTACTTTTTTTCGTAAAGTTGCTATAATTTATTTACTTTTTATGCCTATTTATTTCCAGTTATTTACTGCTTATAAGTAATTCTCCTTTTTCTTATCCCTTTTCTGTTGTGGTTTTATTTAGAGTTATACTTATGCCCTATTTTGTTTGTTTTGTTTATTTCCGAGTCTCGGCCTTAAGAGTAGCCTAGACCATTTCCCTTTTTTCTTTTAGCGTTGAGCCTAAGACTAATGAGAGCACAGGACTTTATCCTTAATGTTGCGTTAAAATTGGAATAATGTTGAATTGAAAGAAAAAAAGAATAATTGGGCATGTTAGAACTGATTAAATATTATAATCAGAATTGGACTGTAAATTGGGGATAAAACTTAATATGTAATTGGAGAACATGCAAACATGTAAACTGGAATAGGACTGACTTAGTTAGACACTAAGTAACGTGGGTTGGATTGTATAAAAGATAAACATTATTAGGAATGTTTAATACAAACTAGGATTATAACATGGGGTTATATTGCGCTTGTTTATAAACTTAATTTTTGTTAAGTTAAATTGAAGATAAAATTAACAAGCTAAGATAGTGGGATTCCATTCTAGAAGCGTGGTTCTAATCAAGGAAAATAATTGGCTCGTAGGTCTGATCCGGCAGCGTGAGGCAAATTGGGGTAAATAAGAGATCAAATGAAATAGTGAAATTGTAGTGGGAGT
The DNA here is from genome assembly GCA_030737875.1 of Allium sativum. NCBI lineage: Eukaryota > Viridiplantae > Streptophyta > Magnoliopsida > Asparagales > Amaryllidaceae > Allium > Allium sativum. The sequence goes on along the minus strand of CM060909.1, from coordinate 940,299,720 downwards.
CTGTTCCGGCAGCGTATGACTGATTGGGGGAAATAAGTGGTTCGTAGGTCCGTTCCGATAGTGTAGGGTTGATTGGAGAAAATAAAAGGCCTAATAAAATGAAGAGATTGTAGTTTAGGTCCATTCCGATGGCGTGGGATTGGGCTGATTGGGGAAACTAAGTGGCATAATAGAAAAATAAATGGGGACCAAGTCTTGGGGGCGACTTCTGTCAATTGCATATTTGGTTAGGGACCCATATCAGGCAGTATCCATGTTATCATCTATGGAGGTCTCACACTAGGTAGAGGCGAGGGTACATTTTACTGCGCTGGATAGTATGAGGTCCAAACGAGGTGGGCACGGGTGTGTTCCGACGGGACGATGAGTGTGCATCATTCCGATTGGGGAAAATAAGGCGCTATAACGCCCATGATTAACGACTATGTCCTTTTAGATGATGGGTTCGGGATTGATAACCCCGAGTTCCATAGTTAGCATAGATCATTATAATGTGGTTATAGAAGCTGGTCGACGGGTAGAAATTAGGTGGAGCCTAATTATGATATCTTGGTACGTTGGTGCAGAAATCTTGGATATGATAGAGAGCCAATCTTTATTCATGCTTAACTTTGCTTACTGCTCTTATACCCTTATATTTTTGTGCCCTTAAAACCGTTCATCTATTTAATGCTTCTTTGACTTATTCTTGTGTTAGAAATTACTAGAACTCACTAAAAGTATGTCTGACCTAGTTAGTTCTCTCGTTCTCTCTTCCCATCTCCCCAAGTTCGCATGGTGGAGGGTTTCATCAGTGATTCTTGAATTTTCTGTTCACCTTGGATTTAGACTCATGTATTGGTTCATTTCTCAATTTGTTGTTATTGTATTGATATTTAAGAGGGATTGTTTTACTTATTTACTCTAGTATTAAGATTTTCCATGAGACAATGTATTTGGTTTTATGTTGATGACTATTGGTATTTATGAAATGTAATAAGCACTGTGATTTAACTCACTTTATTAAATGATGTTTTAATGTTTCTATTGTATTTTATATTTCCGTTTTGTGAATCTTAGTCTACATATTGTTACTTTATACCTAAGCGCTTCATAAACTTTGATGCATCCTCATATGTGTAACGTTAATGGATGTGGGGTGTTACACAACTCTAATCGATAACGACTACTCAGACTTTGCACTTAACCAAAACTAGTTAAGCACACGTCAAATGAAAACGTCTGACATTCGTTGAGAAGTCTAAGCTTATCGCCAAGTTCCTTCTCTATCTTCAAATCTATCACCATGCTCCACTGATATTATATCCTCGGATTAATCCACACATTTCACAACCCCTTCGCAAATTCATCTCATTTTGTTCGAGTCCAACATGCACTAAACTTCTTGTGTGTTTGATTGATAAGCACTAGCAACTTTATATGATGAGATTTTTCCTATACTAAATCGTTCATGAACGACGTTTTAAATAACTAAGCAAACAATCATCCATGAACCAACAAATGACATAATTATCTAAACTAACAAACAAACATCCATAATAGCATCCATAAAATAGATAGAACTATCTAAAATGATTGGCGATGAACTGGTGTCAAATAGTTCAATTCTAGTGATAGTGTAAAAACAACGCGCGATAATGCACAAACGGAGAAAAAAAATGTGAAATTCAAGTTGGAATTAAACAAATTACTTTTTAATTATTTTATTTAGTATTAACTAGGTTGAATTATTCTAAAAATTATAATTAAAGATTTTAAATCAACTAGAAATTCAAAATTTTACTGTACAAACAATCATAGTTCGTTAAGGGACAATATCACTCACATTAGCTAAATTAGCCCAATCTAGTATTAAAATGTAGACCTCCCTAATACGACTCCTACTAAGAAATAATGTCCAAACCTGATATCATAGCAAAAGTTATACAATGTACAAGTTTAACAAATATTTGAATAAACAAATTAACTTAAATAGTAATTAGCCATTCACTAATTACCTCCATTAACTGCTAACAATTTTCTACTCTAATGCAATTCTCAGGCCAAGCATAATCCGTATATCACTTGTAAACCAGCCCACTCCTTCCACATTCTCTCTCTTTAATTTATCCATCCACAATCCATGAAATCGAATATCGATTTCTCTAACATGCTCTCCTTTGCGAGTACTTCGCGATTGCACCATCCTCGTCGATCTCGCCCAAACCTTCTAGGATGAGACCTCAAGATTGGCCCTCCCCTCATGTTGACTCGTTTTGCTAGGGTGAACTGGGCATGACCAAATTTTATGGAGAGGTGCTCCTCCTTTGGAGAAATGATATGGTAATCTCCAATTCACGAATCGTTACCTCTAGAAATCTCGAACCCCACATCGGAAGATATGCCCGGCCATGATCTCAAACAACTCCGCACCCTTCAAAAATGACATAGGCTTTTAGAGACACTTGATTTAGGAATTCAGAAATTGATTTCATGATTTTAGGCGTAGTATTTTGATTGGAATAATTTCTCCAAGGAAATGGAAGGTGGCGGCTATGAAATCGTGAAGGAAGAAGTTATTGTAGCTGACTAATGAGGAATTAGGGTTAATGAGTAATTAGGGGTATTTATAGTGTTATTGGGCCCCATTATCTTGAATCATGGGTCCAAAATTAGCAAATGTTTTAATTTCGCATGACCAAATGGTGCATCCAATTGCTACGAAACTTGATAGCTTGCAACAACTCACTGTGACAATTTCAAAATTATAGATTTTGTTATAATCTAGCACCTGGAACTACAACTTTTGCGTGTAGTTCGAGACTGTTTCGAACGTGGAGCGTCAAATCTCTATATATGATTATCCATATATTTGTTCTCCATTAACAAACTATCCAAACTCAATGGAAATAATCTTGACTCCTAATTCAATTTTTTATGCAAAATCTTACTACGGGGTCATCAAAAAGTTAGCGATTAATATTTAAATATCCAGTCGTCAAAAATATAGGTTGTTACATTTTTTCCTCTTAAAGGATTTCATTCCAGCCTAACAACACAACCCAACACTCTTGCATAAATGATGACCAAGACAAATCATTGCTTATCGTTCTCAAGAACAACTGTTGAAAGCGATTACTACAAAAGAAATAGACTTGAAATTTGGCATGAAGCCATAATTCTCATTCCTAGGTACAACCACCATCGAAATTCGAGATCAATGTAAATGAGCCAAAACACTTATGTCGGCACTTATTTCCAAACAAATAGACAATGGGAAATATAAGTGACGACCCCTTAATTGAGACATAACTCGATTAAGCAACTTCTTTCCCAATTCTGGTTTGGATCATGGAAAGTTCCGTAAGCACCTCCTTTGTGCGGCTCAATCCAAAAAACTACAACTATCCAAATTTGGCTCAATCCAATAGAAGAAAACCAAAGTCCAAAGGGGTCTCTCACATCTAGGACATTAAATAATCAAAAATGCGCCCAGAGTCAAAACCGCGACTCAATACGACATTTATTGTCAAATCACATATAGAAACAAATAGACTAGAAAACAAAGTTATCCCTTATGCCTAATAATCATATAAGTATATGTATTCATGTGAACATCAATAATCAAACAAATAGGTAAAATAGAAACCATTAAAACATAACATCCATGCCTAACATAGCATGCAGGATACAAACCTACCTAATATGAGCCAACAAATCCACATATGACTCGACAAATTCGGTCTCCATCCTACTGAGGTTATCAATCCAACATCTCTCACCAACGAATCAGATACGACTCGAGTGTTACCGTTCTACTATCAACTCTTTGGCAACCTATTGATGAAAACCATGGATAATTATTCTCTCATTTTATCATAAACCTCAAACAGTTATAGTAACCACTTGATACTTCTTATTCAGCATTGCAAACTGATCATTCATTGATCTGATATGAATGCCTAATCGCTCCCTTCCAACTATGTTAGGAGTAAGAATGCCTCTTCTATATAGAACCAACCACATCGACCGAATCCACATAACATCTTTTTGAACCTTGTATTCATCACCAACAATGAATATAATCCTCATCCACTAATGAAATATCGCTTCTAAATTGTATATCTCCAACTCGGGTACATTCAACTACACTAGACGCCAGGAATTCTAACCGTCACTATAGATGAAGGTCGAGATCACACTACAAGAAGACAAACTCAATGATGTGACATCTCTAAACAACGCTTGCTCCTTTCTTGACAATTAATGTCTCTAGGGCATCCCGAAAATGACCGGGTCGAAATATGGATTTCAAATTAAGTTTCAAATTAGTAGATGCTGCCAAAGGGAGTGGCAATGCCATACGCAAAAAGGAAGAGACTCATAGGTCCATCGATCCATACATCTCGATAGGAAAAGAATCAATCGAAAAAGAAAGTCAAATGGACTAACCAACCTATCAAAGTCAAAGTAGTGTATAAGACGTTGTACTCAGCATACTCCATTCAACTACTCTCCTTTGGCCAAATTCCTCCGAAAAGATCAAATGAAATAACACTCTAACACCACAGAGCCAATCAAACAAGCTACCAAGAACTGCTTGTCTCCTACTCCATAGGTATTATATAACCTAGGGGAATGAATACTTGTTCGACATATGAAACCAGATCTGTACGGAACTTAACTCCATTATGGTGGAAATCTAGCTACCTTTAGCTAACTCTAAACAACACATAGTCTAAGTGAACCATCTGTTCCTATAGCGAATACTACTGATGCTCCCTATCTCGATGTACTCCTCCAAATCCCAAATGATTGTTCATCTACACCTCGAGCTCCTCCCCTTCTCTTCTGGTGCCTTCCTTGTCAAAGGTATCGCTATAGGTCTGGCATGCTTCATCGGGTCAATATGGGACTAAATCTCTAGCGACTGGTACTATTGGCAACTCAACGTATGGAGTCTCCATCTATTGTAGAAAATTCTCCATCACTTACTAATTTGATAAGAAAACTACCACTACTCCTGCTCATCATCTATCCATATCGTTGTCGACCCCCTCTCTCAATCTATTACCACTCTATTTTTTTCCAGCTAGTCCATCCTCTGTGTAATATCATCTTGACAAATTGACTCCTAGAGTCTGAGACTAAATTAATTAAGTCTAAAGAAACAATTATTAATAGTAATTAAACAAGCTAACATGAGTTAATGAGATTAAATTTTGGAGAACTATATATACTGCCAAGTGTAAATGCCCACATTGTAACACTCCTCCATCTTAGGGCCCAAAACTTAATGTTATGGACCCTACAGTCATCCACAATGGTAATCCTTAGTGGATAAAAATGGGATATTACAAACTTATAGTCAGAATAAACCATAAATATGGTAACCCACAATCAATACAGTCAAATCAAATCTTCTCGAGTCCCATTCCTACTCCATCAATCAAACTGCTATATCGAATGGATCGCTAAAACCTTGACATCAAAATAAAACAAGTATAAAAACACCAGTGGTGGAAAATATATCTCAAGTGATGATGTCGTTTTTCTTACTTTCTAATCGACGGAGCACTCAATTAAATAAGTATGATGATCTATGCATATGATTCCATGATTGATTAACAATATAGGATAAATCTTCGCTGTGTACAAGCTTGAACATTCTAAGCTCCTCCAACGAACTTTACAAAGCATACATCCTCTATCTGAGTGAAATCAACTACTTCCTTAGTCGATCGCCCAACTCAGCTACAAATTTTATCCTCTATGTTTTGAGTAACAACGGATGAAAGTAAACTGTATTTTGACTTCATCTCAAATTTGTCCACATACTCTAACAAAGCCCATATCACCTAGCGAACTCCTTAACAAATGCTGACTCCCACGAAGTGAGGACAAAATTCTTCGAAGCAAACCAATATTCGATCATGAACAAGCCAAAGCTATAAGATCTCTCGATAACTTTGGATTCAACCTTGGAGTTTTCTTTAGATAACCTCTATCACTACATTATCCAAATCCATGTCATCGAAAAACTCCTTGTAGGAAGACAACCCAATCTTACACCACCACAATCGACTCTGTTCCTAAGAACAACTTGCCTCCTATATATTTAAGTATCTATACAGCTTAGCATGGCCAACTCCTTACACTTGAGTACCAGAACCAGTTAGAGAAAGAAGAATATCCTAAATAGTGATTCCAACCACTGCTAAGAATATATAATGTGAATAGAGGTAAGTGATCTTCGACCCTACTCAACTCGAGAAATGGAGAAATTTTAGTATTTCTCGTTTGCTAGTTCGTCTATGAGAAGTGGTTAGGACGATCTGTAACCAATAGAGAAAATTATTCCAATTGATCGCCTACAAAAAAAACTTATACTATATGTACCACCAACATATAGTTTTGAAAACCAAAATATATACAAATACGTACTCTCTCATATATTTTTAATATATTTTTTGTAAATAAAAAAAATACGAGAGAGTAAAATTTGTCTATATTAACACTCAAATAGGTATAGGTTAAATAATTCACCCTAAGCTCTGATACCACTTATGACGACGGCCATAAACCACTAATGCTCATACAACCCAATATTGCATTGTATAGACACCCGATCAATGCATTACGATTGCCACGAGAAAGAAATTGGAAAAAGGGTAATATATAAGAAGGGAAGTGAAAAGAAGAAAAGAAAAGGGAAGAAACACCAAGTATAAATACACAGAATTGTCATATATCTCACAACGCATTGAATAATATATAAAAGAAATCATGGATATAACACAAAGGAGACAGTAATATCTATACAAACCATATAATCAAAGTATATTAGCACATACAGTCTCAAAAAGATAGAGTTTACACATAAGATAAATGAACTCATTGACAAATTGTCTTTGAATAAATAGTCAACACTGTCATGGCTTCATAGTGTCGCACAACGGAATAATCAATAATAAACATGTAATATGAGATTTCACCACCTCCTACTAATCCACTTCCGCAGCTCCAGATAAAGCTTGCACCTACTACCTAGCATACTCATCAATGTGTTTGATGAGAACCCAAGGTAATAAGAGGGAATATAAACCCGTAGGATAGAAAATAGTCTGGTGCGAGCAATAAACAATCTTAAAAAACTGTAAAAGTCGTAATAGTAATTGGACTGAAAGTATGGAAATCCACACCTGACCTATCCCGCATCCATAGAGTTAGCACATGAAATAATATATTACCCGATGACAATAACTTTAGGTGTATCCTACATCAGGATACTGGGTGTCTAAATGTCCACATTAATGCAACCTACATTTAATGATAACTCTAAGAACGATAAATGACTAAGAAAACTGTTACCCAGCCTTTTGGTTCGGCTATTAGAAGCACTCCAGGCTGAGACGACTCGACCATCATGTGACTAAGTAACTCAAAAGTGTCATTGGAAACCTAGAAGTCAAGTCCAAATGGAATCGTGTGGGTATGGCCGTCCTAGCTCGTCAAAACAACTCTTAGAGATTAAGTGTTAGGGGATCAGTGTAAACCTATTCATGGTTCGGTACGTATCCCACATTCCAAGCTGCACAACAAAATGGCTAAGTTTTCTGAGATTGGTACAACTCCCTGAAGACAGCCGAGATTGGTAAAATTCAACAAAGACATCCAGGATCGTACAACTTCCAGAATCACCAAGAAATATCTCTGGATTGTGAATAATCATGAGGAGACGTTGAGATCGGTGTGTATCACGGGAAACATTCGAGGATCAGTGTGAATCATGTATGTTGCGGGTTCAGTGTAACTCACGATAACTACATGGGATCTGCATGAATCCCGTATCTCCACCATTTCACACCCAACTTCAAAGCCTTTGGAGTCCTGATCCACGAAGTAACTTCCCATCAAAATTCAGTCAAAGATAAGGTGGAGAAAAGGAAGATGTTCATAAACCCACCAATAAGAGAAGGCGTTGGGGACCAGTTTTGATCCCACGGATATCTTGTCTTGGGCTTTGGGTTGCCTTCCTAGACCTTCTCCCATGCACTTGATAACCACTCTCTATCTCTTCACCTATAAGTAGCCCGCAATCAGCATTGTGAAGAGGACTTTTGGGCTTTCGGATCTTTGGAACCTTAAGGAATTTAAGGAATCTTGGGCATACCTTGGCACTTTAGCACTTCGGGAAGAATAAACTGAACTCCATCTTGGACTTTTTTGCCATTGCTACTGTTGCTATTTGGGGATACTGTTCCCACTCTTGTAAAGATGAAATATACGTAAATAAAGTGCTAAATCTTCAAATTGGAGTAGGTTCTCACAAATCGAATCACTATAAATGTTGTGCCACTTACTTTACTACATTTCTCCACTAAAGATCCTAATTTTACATTTATTTTCACCATCGTGGAAATCTTTGTGTGTTGTGGCAACTTTTGGACGTCAACATTTTGATGCCCTCACAGAGAAGGAATCAAGAAAATACTAACTTTTTCCTACCGTTTTTCCACCAAAGATTAGAGTGCAACTTAGATCTCCCTGGATCTATTTACCATGTTTGTTAACAATGGTGAAGAAGGAAAATTTGCCCTGGATGGAACTTCCAATGTTGACTAGGAAACTTCTATCCATCCATAACCTTTTGACAGTCTAGCCACCATGGATATGGGCACCTCCACTAATCCTAAAGCTCAAGTAACTCAAGCCCATTTCATTGAGGTTACCAAGAAACTGGAGGAACCCACAGATTGTTGAATGAAAACTAATTAAAACATTGAATTAAAGCAAATGTGTAATGACCCGGGATTTTGGCGATCTTGGTTATCCGATATACAACACATATCGAACGTGCAAGGATCGAAAATACTGGTCATTAATGAAAGAAATTAGAGGGTGAGGATAGATAAGATAGAAACTTAGAATAGAAGAAGAAGAACACAACATCAGAGTAACATGAATCTCACAGCGGAACGAATAACATATAATATATAACATAACTTGAAATATACATCTGTACTTGAATATACATCATTATCAATGTACAACACTTACAACACAGCGAAAATAACTATAGCTATATAATCCTGAAGCCTCCTGCTCCAAGCTCTTCCAGTATATCTGTAAATCCTGACTACTTGACTGCCCGTACAAAATTGGGCACCCAAGAGTTTAGGGAAAACAAAACAAAATAAACTCCGGGTCAATCATGGGACTGGTATGAGTAAAACAGTTTAAAACAGTTTGAACAAGTAAACGATATCTCATAAGACCACACTGTATAACGGAATGGGTTTTTTCTTATGAGAATCCAAATTACCTTTATGTCAAAAACCTTTTGATATTATAATAATGTCTATCAACCACAATATAATAATCATCTAGCAGAAACGCTTTCATCTCACGTTCTACATATATAGTATACAATCAAAACCACAAGCACGTATTGGGTAATGGATTTCCAACTATGACAAGGTATGGAACCACATTTTGCTAGTGTACCTCTAGAAAGGAATACAGTGGGTTCAATAAGAACATCTTGCAACCCGGTCATACATGACTGACCACTCATTTCGCTTGAGTGTATCGAATGTATATCACCAACGGTTGGGATCAGCAACCGTTTCCCGAATGGGACAATATCGACAATAGATTTTTAGAAATAAATGAAACTCTAGATCAGGTGATTATACACCCTACTTTGGATCGACCGACTTAGCCATGCTGCCTTCCCGATTTCTGTCATTTATCGGTTGATGAGGCTTGAGGTTACGCTTCATCATCACATCAGATTCACTTTGAATGTCACAACGTCAAATCCATAAAATCACCGATTGACGTCCTCAACCATACATTATGTGTTAGCTAAAAGAAGTTTCCTTCTCCGCTTCCACTCTTGGTACGGTTGGAGAAATCAATATACGTGATTGTCTGGAAATACTCTGTCAGACATCCGTCCATACAAGTCATCCAGGAATAGGATGAACCGAAGGCACTATTCAGTACATCCATCTTAGGCACTGTTATCTAAGACTTATACAATAGCCCTTGCACTTTACTCCGTCTTCAGTTATCCTTGGCATATATGATTCGCAACGCTTATTCCAATACAGAGTGGTTCTTTGGATAATAATCCAACCGGTCTCTCCATATTAATAACATTAAAATGGTAAAAACTTCGATAGTCTGTGATTTAACCATCAAAGAAAAACAAGTGTGCAAACAACGATATTATTTCCAGATGGAAATTATACCAATCAATCATCAAACATATATATATATTCCTTATTTTCCCTGTTTAGAAAATATACGTTATTAACACTGGAAAACATTTCCATTTCTTGTTTTCTATATTAGAAAACATTTCTGATTCTTGTTTGGAAAACATTTCCAAAACTCCTACGTTTGGATTAAGTAGATGTTTAGATAAAACATCGCTATGCCAACTCATCCATTTCCTTTAATTACTAAATTCACTTTACCATCCTTTACTGCCGAACCATAACCATTTCTTATTTAAAAACGAAGCCAATCAAGTTGGGGTAGAACTACCTCTCAGACCTTAACTGAACAACGTTTCTAACCTTGAAATAGGCAAAGTTCACTTTAAATTTCTTTAACTAACTTCCTTTCTTAACCTTTCTTTCGAATAACTAAATTCGATTGACACTTTTCACTTAACTCTATTCGATTTACTCTATTTGATTTACTATATTTGATTTACTCTATTCACTTAACTCCTGTCGAATAAACTTTATTCGATAACTCCTCTAACTTTATTCGAATAAACTATATTCGATTAACTCCTCTAACTCTATTCGAATAACTAATATTCAATAACTCTATTTAAGTCTTCTTCGAATAACTAATATTCGGTAACTCCTTTTACTTTATTCGAATTACTAATATTCGATTAACTCAATTGATTCTATTCGAATAAACTATATTCGATTAACTCCTTTATTTTAACTCTATTCGATTAATTCTAACTGGTTAACTCTTATTCGAATAACTAATATTTGATAACTCTATTTAACTCTAGTTCAACTTAACTCTATCGATTAACTCTAACTGATTAACTCTAACTGGTTTAACTCTATGGTTTAACCTAACTGGTTTAACTCTATGGTTTAACCTAACTGGTTTAAGTCTATGGTTTAACCTAACTGGTTTAAGTCTATGGTTTAACCTAACTGGCTTAACTCTAACTGATTTACTATTAGTCCTTATTTAGTTTCAAACATCGATGTTGAAATCGATTCTCACTTCTTTATATAAGTCCTGACTTATATATTCTATTTATCCAAATGATAAATATTTAACTTAGTTTATAAATATCATTTTATAAATTAATATGCTCCATTCACCTGTTTACTTCTTTATATGTATAAGTTCAGACTTATAAATATATATTTATTTATCAAAAGATAAATATTTCCTTTATAATCTATTTGATTTCTAAACAAATATTTCCTTTATATTCTCTATTCTATTTCTTCGATTTTATAATTATTTTCTTTTACAAAAATCCTTTTCCTTTTCTATATAAAATCCATTGATTTTATATAAATAATTCATTTTCAAAATACACTTTGAAAATCCCCTTTCCCACATCCAGTATTTCTTATGGTATTTAACATACCATATAACAACGATAAATATCATCCAAACACACATAATCAACAACAAATTATATATCACATCATATATCACAATATATGAAAACAATAAAATAACTGTTGAGGAATCCAGTCGGATTCCTCCAACCTGTTTCCCTGCATCCACAGTTGTTATACAATAAAATCAACATCACTTTCAGTTCCATATGATATATTCTGTTAAACAAAATCAATATAGAAATCCAACTAACTGACTAGCAGTTCAATCAAACAGTCAACACAGTCAATCAACCAATATTTAACAGTTCTAAAAAATACAACATGAAATTATAAACTGTTCAGAGTTAGTGAGATTTACTCACTTTGGGAGTTCATCGTTAAAAAACGATAAACTGTTTGTTTGATTTGAATCAAACAATTTATTTCTCCGTAAATTCAAACGAGCTCCATTCCACTCCCAATCAGTTCCATGGTGTAGTGTCCGTCCATACGATCCTAACGTGACTAGCGGTTCGTGATTCTGACAACGTACGAGCAAGTTACGAATTTATAAAGTTTGTATACTAATTTGAATTTAAAATAAAAACTTAGTTTAAATTACTTTGGGCCTCACAACAACACCTTGGCCCAAAAGAAATTCCACCCGCATCTTGTTAAAGCCTATACCCCATCCTTGTCTTCCCCAAACACAAACAAACCCGTTGCTCCTCCCTCATTTCCATTTCCAGTAAACTCAAACACCATTTTACTTTCAACTCTACCGAGTTTCAAACAAACACCACCGAGTTGCTCCACATTCGAACCTCTTCCTCCCCATACCATTATCGTTGCTTCCACCCTCCTAGAATCCAACGCGTCGAACCAGTTTCACTCGCCAGAACCCAAAATCGATCGACACCAATCGAGATCGAATCCCACAAAAACTTTCCCTTAAGTGTTAAACTCCTCCATGAACTCGAATCTATCCTCCAAAAATCAAAACGACGCCTTAATGCTCCTCAAACCCAAACCCTAGTCGAGCTGCCCCTTTCTCCAGTCCAAGAACTTCCGTCGCACTAGGTAAAACCAACGCAGAAAGGAAGAGCAAGTGCCTACGAGTTCAGATACATGAATAACATGATTTGTGGATTTTTGTTTTGATTGTTTTGATTTTTATGAAGTTGCTTTTCTCATGTTTTCACTGGAGATATAAGTTTGAAGTGGCGGCTTGTATTTTTCTTTTATAAGGAGGAGGAGGAGATTGTTGTGTGGTTGTAAAGGAGGGATGTGGCTCTTTAATATTCACACACTTCATTTAGATATTTTATTTTTGTTTATTTTTGCTTTCTAAAAATTCATGCGATTACACACGATACCCAAAAATCACGAAACTGGACATGTAGATACGGCTCGACATTACGGTCCCAACGAAACTAGTTTCGTCGAATTCCGACTCCGTATGCTCACACAGCGTATTTTTAACTGTCGAAATACTGATTGTTTCTCACTCTAAAAATCCGTACGACCACACAGTGACTCTAAAAATCACGGAAACTGACATCTAGAAACTATTTGACATTGCGGATCTAACAAAATTAGTTTCGTCGAATTCCGACTTCGTTTGCAAAAGTGGCTATTTTTAAAGCTCTGGATGACCCATTTGAATATATAAATATATTTATATATAATTAAATTTAATATTTAAAAATAAATATTATCGTATATATTCACTGTGGAATACCATACGGCTCTACTGGGATTTATAACTTGATATTTCAAATCCCGATTAAATCGATATTCGATTAAAAATGAAATTCCTTTTTAAAATATAATAAATTATAAAGGAATTCCACAGCGACTTTCCTAAAATTTATTTGGACATAAATCAAAATCTACACGATGAAATCCCGATTTTTCTCTTCCACTAGAAAAATATACTCCACCAGCTCCACACGTTTCTTGTTTCACAGAAATCCGATTTAAAATGAATCTTGTACATTCAGTTGAAGTTCGAATCGCCAATTAACGAATTGCAGCTCCATTTCGAGCTCTATTTTAATTATAATATAATTATACGTTCAAACTATCGTTTATATAATATATTTGTTATTCAAATTCAATTCCAAGCTGAATTAAATATCACAGATGATCCCATTCACACCATATCGCCATTTCAGCCAATTCTGATTATTTCAGAATTAAATATATTATTTAATTTATTATTTTAAATTAAATATTCACCATTATTTAATTCCATGACCATTTAATTCACTATATCTCTATTTATATAATTAAATAAATTAATTATAATACCCCTGCCAATGCGCGTCATTACAAAATGCTCCTAGAGAGTATCCATCAGGACATTACTCACCTTTAAGTAAATAGGAGAACTCAACCTCCTCACTATGTCTCATAAAGCTCATCTTTTGATACCCTCCATATTAACTAAAGTCGATGCAGGAGAATCAACCATGATGGTGCTGGGAGGTCATCAGCACGACCGCTCCCGGTTGGGCCGTAGTCAGGATCCAAGGACTAGTGATCAATCCTTGCTTGATAGTCTTAGCCTTTCACCATCAAGAACTTGGTGCCTACACCTAGAGAAACTACATATGACCAAGCTACATCCAATCAACCTCCATGAAGTCTTAGAATTGAGGTTGAAGACTTGTAAGATGACGAAGGTGTTCATCGCAGGAGGCGTCCTACGCCCTGCACTCCAGAGTTGGATCACGATCGTTGGAACACAACAGAGATCCAAACTCTGATTCTCGTAGATATGGTCCAAAAGATCATGAGAGAATCATAGTAGCAAGTCACCAACAATTGGGAAGCCAATTCGAGATGTAACCCCCTCACCTGTGGTGTGCTGAATGACGAATGGCTAAGACGTTTCAACATGTCGTAACTTACGGTTTACTCGGCGAAGACCAATCCCCATAACTTTATAAATTGTTACGAATGAAATATGGACTCCTCTCACGTCAACAACGCGGTGAAGTGTAAATGCTTCCTCGTCTTCGTTTAAGGTGTATCTCGGCTATGGTTTTCTCGACTTCCACCGAGAACCATGTCGAATTTTGATCAACTCGCCAGGGAGTTGATCAAGTAATTCAGGATGCATGTTACCAGACCCAAAGACATCCTTACCAGACCTATTATCTACCAGGGCACCGGGGAAACTTTGAAAAGCTACCTCGAAAGGTTTAACAATGCTTTGGAATAAGTTAAAGATCTTGAGCCTCGAACAGTCCTCATTCAGCTTGCTAAGGGCATACCCCGTTGACTTAGAATTCGAGGCCTAGATAGATAGAGAGTAGCCTAAAATTTGTAGGTTTCTATAAAAAAAAAATTAGTTCGTGTGCTAGGAAGAAGCATGCAGGAACAGGGCTGCTCAAAGAGGCTATCTCAGTAACCCACACAAAAGCGCTACGCAAGACAGTGTCATGCCAAGAAAACCGGAGAAAGCTCCGGGATAGGTAAAGGTATTGCCTAATTCAAGTCAAAACAAAACAATGGCAAGCCTAGGAGCCATAATAAAGAGAAGGATTTAAAAAGCGTGATCGCTTTCCTTCTTACAAGTTTTATACTCCACTAAATGCTCAATTGGAGACAATCTATCTTGAGACATGCAGTACAAGATGCCTGCATCAAGGGAATCTACAAATAGAGGGAACTACTTTGGAAAATATTGCAGACTCCGCGATATGTTTGGCCATAATAATAAAGACTATCAGCACCATTGAGACACAATTGAAAAGCTTATCTATGAAAAGCATCTCAAACAGTGTGTTCAGAAACCTACTCCAAAGGAAATAGCTGTAGCCCTTTCAACGCCCGCACTTCCTCAAATCCAAGAGGCACCTAGGCCATCCAATCCAAGATCCCTTCAGAAAGGTATTGTGATTAACACCATCTGCGATGGTCCTTAACAATTAAACAAAGGTTGCTGATGTATGGAGGAATACGTTAACTCCATCAAGCATGCTAACTATCAAGGGTGCTCCGATATGGATGAGACCATCCAAAAAAAACTATAAAATATAATGCAAGATGACATCGACTTCAGAGAAATGGATTCATCAAGGGTTAAAGCCCCATCCATCGACCCACATGTCATCTTAACCTATATTGGCCCAGCTTATGTCAAAAAGATCCTCGTTGTTTCGGGGAGTTCTGTGAACATAATATTCAAGAAGGCCTACGATCAAATGAAACTTAAGGCCAAAGGCTTGAAGCCTTAATCACAAATATTCATGCCTTTAATGGTTCAGAAAATTAGCTAGTCAGGCCCAATGAATTTTCAGTACAGATTGGAGATGGGGATAGAAGCCGAGTCAGAATCCTTACCTTCGTCGTCGTCGAATATCCTTCTCTATACAACGTATTTATGGGGAATCCAGCCCTTGTGGAATCTAAATTTGTATGGCCCTCTGGTGCCTATTAATGAAATTCCCAACTGAAAATGGGATCTAAATTATTCAAGGTGCCCAATCCAGGGTGAGAGCTGGCTATATTGCGGAATGGAAAGATGCTGCCAACCGGGAGAAGGGCAGAGGTGCAGAAAAGGCACTCTGCATCAAAAGTCTATACGTCTAGCAACTAGTAGGGTCTGATTCCGGGCTCTAACATGACCATCTTTATCAAGATCTTGATCCATCACTCATCTCGGGTCTTGAAGATCGAATCACAACTTCATCCAGTTATTCAAGAGGAACTTATTGACTTTCTATGGGATGACCTAGATGTTTTTTCTCGGACCCACTCCGATATATGTCATCTACTAAGGAATCGCGTGTCATATGCTTGGTACTGACCTGAAGTTCCTTCCAGTTAAACAGAAATGCCCAATCTTAGGGCCCGAAAGATCGACAACACTTAGAGATGAGCTGGATAATATACTTGACAATGGCTTTATCCACGACGCCTTCTGTCTAGAATGTGTCTCCAACCCGGTTTTGGTGAAGAAATAAAATGGAAAATGGCATACATGTGCTGACTATTCTAACTTAAATAAACTAGGCCTATAAGACAACTTCCCGCTTCCAAAGGCCGACCAACTCGTTGAATCTACTACTGGCCACTAGCTTCTATCATTATGGACACATAATCAGGCTATAATCAGATTTTTATGTACGTGCCCGACTAAGAGAAAACTTCATTTATCAACGATCTTGGGTTGTATTACTATGTTGTTATTCCCTTTAGTTCCAAGAATTCTAGAGCCACCTATTAATAACTAGTTAACCGAATGTTCAAAGATCAAATTGTGAGGTCCATGGAAAATTATGTGGACGACATTCTCATGAAAACATGGCTATCGAATGACCACCTTAGTTACCTTGCAGAGTTGTTCTACGTTCTCCACAAATATGGGCATGAAACTCAATTAATTTAAATGCTCTTTCGGTGTTGCATTAGGAAAATTCTTTGTTCCATTGTTAATTCACGAGGAATTGAAGCTAATTCTAAATGATCGAGGTTATCATGGGTGTCACGAAAAGGTGGTCGCTCTAAGAAGATTCATCTCGAAAGCAACTGACAAGTGCATTCCTTTTTCGATCTAATTAAGAAGGGGAAGCGTAACTTTGGTCGACACTGAAATGCATGGTCGCATTTCAAGATGTAACACCCCGCCTCCGCTAGGGTCACTCGCAAAGGAATGCACTAGCTTTAGAGGGGCATTATTGGTAAACATGCACAGAAATATCACAAGACAGAACATATAAAAATAGCGGAAGTAAAATCAAACTTTCATAACATAAATAAATAAGGTCTAAAGCCTTTTACATCAGAGTACATCAAAACCTGTCTTGCAATAGTAAAGAAGCATAAAGACATTTTCATAAATTATTCCCCAAGTAAAAACAGTAAAGTAGCCATTAGCCAAGAAAAGTCCAAGCCATCCATGATGACCTTCAAGCAGAAGAAGTCCGAACTAAACAACAGTATTTCCTCCCTGTAACCTGGGGGGGGGGGAAACGGAAGAAAAGAGGCGAAACAAAACGGGTCAGTCAAAAAGACTGAGTAAGCCCTATCTACTATTAGCATAAAAACTAGTAAAGTTAACTGACATGAGAAACTGGGATGAACATAAGCATGATGACAAGATAGATAAGCTAAATCAAAATAACAGGATGAACTACTGAACTCAGATAAACTAAGGTGTCATGATAAATTACGATGTCAAGATAAAACAAGGTATCACATCGTCAGGTTTCTATCAAGTATAATATCCCCAAGATATCTATCACGTATAACGTCCCATGATATCTATCCTGCATTTTAGCTCTGCACCTACCGTACTAGTATCCCCACCGTATCATGTGTTAACCAAGAATGACCCTCACTCAAAAGTCGTGTAATGGTCCATGTCAACCTAATATATCGCATATATAGGTTACTCAACTTGTATGTTTTATTCCATGTAAATGTTCAGTCCCTTGCCGTAGACCATACGGGCTTTCCCATGAGATTCTACATTACTTTAACATAGTTCCATGATCCTTAAGATCGGTTTGGACTGTTACCCTCAACCTAGCTAGGGTCTTCCAACATGAATTATCGTTTGTACAACTAGGACTTATGCTACCTAGGGCCACTAGGGATTACGCTTACTTATTGCACGTTTTCGTATCTCGGTTTTGGTTCAACCACCCAGGGCCACTGGGATTTACGCTAACCGTCAACCGCGCCCTTTTTCCCACGCATTCATCGTGAATCGTTTTCCATGACTGTATGCACATGTATCACATCGTGCCATCCGAGTCCTATCACAGGGCAGATCGAGAAATACAGGACTCGGTCGGGAGCTTTCGATTTATCTACCGATGCAGATGCTAAGGTTTGTTTTTCTATACGTGGCTATGGTCCCACGCGACCCCTCCCTCAACTAGTGAAAGACAAGACAGGATAAATCCTGTATGAGAACACACTACTGGCCAACCCACAATCCTAGCCTTACCGCAACCATAACTAGATAGCAATTATGGTCTATTGGGTGTTCTCTGCCTTTCTGTACGTACATGCTTGACCAAAGATGGTAGGTAGTCTGACGAAATGCTATCTAGGGTACGACCGTGTATCGTCGACTATCCCCTATCCATCCCCGTCTTTAGGTCGCTCGCATAGCAACCAAGGCATACTCTTGGTTCTTCTAACGCAGACCTTAACCTCTCATGAGCCTAGTATAATCACCTGGCAGCTCATAGAGGGATACCAAGAATACCCTCACGTTCCCGAAGCCGCTGCTTCGTTACCCAGTTCGCTGGAGCCTTTATCTAAATCAGATACTTGCTCCTACTCGTATACTTAAACGATGACCTACCGTATCAGGTTACTCATCTATCTATGAACTGGTCTAAATTTCCTTGACTAAGAATCATTACTTAGTTATTCCTCAACTAAGGTTTACCACTTAGCCTTATTCCTGTTATCCTTGTTAACTACGGTTATCCCCTATCCTCAGAACTAGGGTTTACATAATGGATTAAGTGTCACTTAAGTTCATGACTTAACCCGTCTACCAATCATGTCAAAATTGGCTAAGTATCCAAGTCCAAGACTTAACCCGTCTTCAAATCATGTCAAAATTGGCTAAGTATCCAAGTCCAAGACTTAACCCTACAAAACATGCTCACGTTGGTTAAGTATGTATTAAGCAATTCACGACTTAACCTCGTCCAATTATCATTCTAGATTGGTTAAGTATATATTAACTTGACCCTATCAATTTACTCAGTCAAATCGGTCAAGTGTATTCAAGCGATTCGTGACTTAGCCTTATCATGTTTTCACGTTAGATCGGTTAAGTATAGGTTAACTTAACCTCAATAAATTCACGAGTTAGATTGGTTAAGTATAGGTCACTTAACCACATCAATTCATCATGTTTAGATTAGTTAAGTGTTTAACTTAACCCCATTAAACTACCAAGTGGGATTAATTAAGTCTAGGCTAACTTAACCCCATCCGATTTCCATGTTTAGACTAGTTGAGTCTAATCTTAACCCCATTCGTTAACCGTATTTTTCGGTTAAGCGTCATTAAGAAAACTTACTTAACCTTACCAAGTTATCGCGTTGGATTGATTAAGTGTTGGTTAACTTAACCCCATCCACTAGTCATATAAAAATGGTTAAGTGTCATTAGGCAAATCAAGTTACTTAACCTACCCAACCTTGTCATGTTTTGTTAAGTATCATTAGCCTAATCAAATTACTTAACCCATTTGTCCATGTCATATTTGGTTAAGAGTCATTAATCAAATTAACTTAACCCTATCATGTGGCATTAATTACTTAATGCACCTTCACCTCTCACATTAGACTTTCTTGTGGTTACTAGTTAAGCCGGTCGGTTCCGGGTAGCTTTACACCACAACTTGGTCTAACCTCGGGTTCAAGCACAACATGACCAACTTCTCACATTGGGTCCTATTGTTTGCAACTACTAGTTAGGCCGGTCGGTTCCGGGTAGTTTTACGTTGCAAACTCAACCCAACCTCGAGTTGGCCACACTTATATTATCTAAGTGTCATGTCCATCATGTTTCCCAAAACATGTTACAAGTTTTCAAGCATTTGGGTAGACCTAACTTAATAGGTAAATTCCCAAAGGGTAGACCTAACTTAATAGGTAAATTCCCAAGCTTATGTTTTTATGCATACTTACATGTCAACTTCCATGTTATATTTCAAGTCTTGTTTTCAAGTTGTATTTTCATGTCATTAGAAATTACCCATAACATAACCCAACGCTTTTAAACTCGCATATACGTTCGCGACAACGTAATGGATTAAAAGAAGAGACTTGGCAAAGGCATGACGAAAATGGATATTAAGCCACAAGTTAATCATGGTGGCAAATGAGGCACAAATGTGTTCATTAACTTGCATGTTACATTCTTAAGCCTCAAAACATGCATAAACCCAAACTTGGCACATAAGCGAATCATGGTGACAAAAGATATGGAATGATGACTAGTAACTCGCATATATCATCATATAAGGGTTATGACTTCATATGCAAGTTGACATAAAGGTTATAAGGGTTCTCATGTTGCCTAATGCAACATTTCAACATAAAGGTTGTAGCTTTTAGCTCACAAGATCAAGATAATGACTTCATAAACTTGCATGACATGATAGCATGTATCATACTCAATGATCAAACCCAAACTTGCAACATGAACATTTAACTTCATAGTTAATATCTAAGAGTAGGGAAAGGGCTTACATTGCTATGAAGGCACAAAAGATATGACAAAGCCCTTATGCAATCAAATAGACCCAAAATGCAAGCTCTAACATAAAAACCCTTGAGCCAAAATGATCAAAACCCTTGCTTTATGATGCAAAGATAGAAACTTGACTTGAATGCAAGCTAATGACACTCATACAAGCTTGAAAACACTTGTATGCATGGAAAATCTCTCATAGAAACCATTTAGAAATTTTATGAAGAGAGTGGAGGCCATGAGAGGTAAAATTTTGCCATAGTTTAGTTGCATGAATGAATAATGAGGATTTAGGATAGGTTAGGGTCTTATTTATAGATTAGGCAAGTGTTTTAGGCCATAGGATTAAACCTAGATTCAATCCAAGCCATCAAAGCATGTCTTGGGGAAGAAGTCAATTGTAGGAACCATCTAGGGCCTTTAGATTAAAGATGAACCATGAGAACCATCCAAATGCAAAATCTACATTTGAGCGAATTGGCCCACGGGTTGACAGCCAAACACCCTGGATTAACCCCTAGTCGACCCAGCGAGCTCGGGTCGACCTCAAAAATCGGCCGGTTCGGTTATTCCCCTCTCCCAATTCGCTGTTTTGAACATTTTTGCATATTTATTTATTTAATTTTCAATTATATATATATATCAATATATATATATTTCTCTGCGCAACCCATTTCACTTAATTAAGTACACTTTAATTTGGGAATTTTTCGTGAAACTTCGCGAGGCCATATCTTGGTCATACGGACTCCGATTCTCGAAAACTCAAACTCTATTTCGCGTATTTTTCCGAGACGAATGCAATGGCATAGCCCGTTTTACTTGATTCAGAATTTAAAATTAATTTCTGCCTTGATTCTCGTCTTAACACGTTATCGAAAAATACGGGTTGTTACACAGGACCTCCTGAATCACTTAGAAATTCCTCTTAATTATTTTATCAAAGCCTGTCGACAATGAGGTCTTATTTATTTATTTGGCTGTTTATGTGCATGCCATTAGCCATGCGCTTGTGCGCGAAGAAGATCATGTCCAAAGGCCAACTTACTACGTCTGCAAGAGATTTACAGAAGGTAAAAAAATTATCCAAAGATCGAAAAACTTGTATAATACCTATTAATTTCTTCTTGGAAGCTTCGCCCATCTTATAGTCACATTACAACCAGGTCTACACTGACCAACGCTACAACAAGTCCTTCAACGACCGATGGCTCTGGGAGACTCTTCAACTGGAATATTGAACTAAGTTAGTTTGACCTGATCTACATCCCTCGAAGATCCATCCTAGGACATGCCCTGGCATATTTCATTATTGAGTTCACTACTCCCGATGATCCACCTAAGGATAGCAAACCTCCCAACATCCAGCATAAACTGTACGTGGATGGTTCATTAAACATCCAGTGTCCTGGCGCCGAAGTCATACTTATTACTCTGGAGGAATGCTCGATTTTTTACGCGTTGAAGCTCAACTTACCTACCACTAACACCAATGAAAAATATAAGGTCTTGATCATTGGCCTCGAAATTTCCAAAGAACTTAACATCAAGGCCATCTAAGTATTCTCAGTTTCAAAACTCATTGTTTGCCAAGTGCGTGGGGGAATATCAAGCCAAAAGAGCGTAACTTGCTCTTTACCATGCTCGGATTCATGAACTACTCATTGGTTTCAAGCATTACATCGTCACACTCCTTGAAAATAAACCGAGAAGGTCGACTCTCTAGCCAAACTAGCAAGTTCTAGGGATGCTCAACTTTTGGGAATTGTCCCAATCGACGTGCTCGATTCATCGAGTATCGATCAGATGGAGACTAATGTGATATTAACAGTAGATCCCGAACTAACTGGAGTCATGGATGACTCCAGTTAAAAAGTACCTGCAACATGGAATCGTCCCTGACACTCAAAATGAGAGACGATCACTCCATCGCAAAGCTTCGCGCTACATCATTCAAAAAGGAGTGTTATATTAAATAGTATTCTCTATTCCACTGCTTCGGCGTGTAGCCCACAACGACGCCAAACTATATTACTACAGGTATATAAAGGCGAGTGTGAGGACCACACTGGGGAAAAACTCTTTTAAAGAAGATTCTCCACTAAAGGATATTTTTGGCCAACTCTTGAATGTGATGCATTTGACTACACTTGTAAATGTGATAAATGCCAGAGATTCTCCAAGATTCCTGGAGCTCCGCCTATAGAGCTTACATAGATGGTTAGTCCACGCCATTCACAATGTGGGGAATGGACATCATATAAACACTTATAATGGCAAAAGACAGTGCTCGATTGCTATAGTCACCGTTGATTACTTCATCATATGTCGAAGCCGAGCCTTTTACTACAATCTCAACCAAGAAAGTAAGCAACTTCTTCATCTACAACATCATCTACCATTTTGAATTTCCCAAGACTATCATTTCTGATAATGGGACCTAACTAGATAGTTCTTAGTTCAAAGACTTATGTTGACGCTATCGCATTGAGAAATGGTTTTCGGTAGTAGCTCGCCCTTAAGCTAACGAACAAGTCAAACCTATCAACAAAATCATTAGATCTATCATCATGAAGCATTTGGAAAAGGCTGTAGGCAAATGGGTAGATGAACTTCCATTAGCCCAAGGGCATATAAAACTACCCATAAGTCAATGACTGACCATACTCCATTCGCTCTCTTTTATGGATCCAAAGCTGTAAACCACATCGATCTTGAACTACAATCTCATCGAATCACTTATTATGATGCAACAACAAACATAGATCTCCTTTTAGATCTCTTGATTTAATTGATGAGAAAAGGGATGAGTATGAATTTAGAGTAGTTGCACACCGCCAATGGTGCTCCCGATACTTCAACACTGAAGTCCTTCCAAAGCACTTTGACATTGGCGACCTCGTTAGGGCTGTTACGGTAACGGTAAATTTACCATTACCATACCATTACCAGTCGATCAGTAACCATTTTTGGTTGAAATCGGTATACCAGTTAAAACGGTATGGTAACGGTAAATTTACCATTTTTAACGGTAAATTATCGGTAACATTTCTTGAATACCAGCGATAACGGTAATTTTACCAGTTAATTCAAAACATAAGTATACTTATCTGATATGCTTTATTACATGCACGTAGAACCAAATAAATGATTATATTTAGTTCAATAATCAGATGAAATAATTACAGGTACACTTGTTTTCTTTTTCGTTTATGTTTTTTATAAACTAACACCACATATAGTATAATAAAAATGCACAGTGTACAAAAAATATGTTAAGATATAAACTTTTATCGACAAACGGTAATTTACCATTACCAGTGTAACGGTTACCAGATTATCGGTATACCAGTCAACGGTATACCAGTCGATCGGTAACAGTAACGGTAAGCAATTCTGGCTTACCAATAAAAACGGTACGGTAACGGTATTTGCCAAACGGTAATGGTAACCATTACCATAACAGCCCTAGACCTCGTCATGAAGCATATCTTTCCCGAATCTACCATACATGGTCTTCACTGAGAAGGTTAGTATGTCATTCAATAAAGGTTTAGAGATGGTACTTCTAAGCTAATGACCATTGGTGACACTGAACTACTAAGAGCATGGAACAACGAGCATCTTCGCCTCTACTTCTCATTCTTACTACATAATCTTAATGTACTTACTGCCTTCCATGAATGTTTTGTTATCAGTTCAACGAATTTTAAATAGGCTGCTATCTCCAACTGTATCATTAAAGGATTTCAGATCCCCATGTTCTAGTGTATTTACTTTATGCATAGTATGTTAATCTACGATAATGACTGACTTGCATACACGAGTGCGCAACATCATATTAACACCTTAGAGCTTGGAATCGATCCATCACCTCGAGTCTTCAATAAGACCCAAAACTTGTAGAGTGGTCTGCCCTCCACAAGTCAACTCAAGTCTCGAACCAACGACAAGGACGAGCATAAATAACTCATGATGCTTATTAATTTAAGTGTCTAACTTCATCCCTTAATCTCAGAACTTGGAGGCAACCCACCAGCCAAGTAAGTGTGATAGCGACCACTAACTTGGCTAACTTAGATCCTTGTGGTCAAATGAAACAATAAGAGAATAGAAAGGATGAACCAACGATGTCCACTCATAACTCCTCACGATTTGGGATCAACAACCACAAGGAGATCCCGAGAGTGGATTTACCAAACCTGACTTTGCATGACTCAAGACTAACAACTGAAAAGAAATTTCAAGAGTGAATTTCGAACAACTAGGCTTCACATGACTTAAGCTCATTAAGAGTGAAGCAATGACAACATGAATTTAAGTGTAGTGATGGGTACATTATGTAAGTATGACAACTAGAAAGCATAAAAGAAACTCAAACACTTAAATTGATATGTGATATAAGCAAAGTTAATTTTCATTCACATGTCAGAATGTATTTCTTTCTGACAACACAATGTACAGGAAAACGAAACTGTGCCTTCAAAAGCGAGGGTCTTACTCACTTGACCTATTGGACTACAAAAGCAAAACTATTCTATAACCATCATTTGAATAAGCCACCCTTCTTCTTCTTCTCAAACTCGAGCTTGGGTAGCTCAACCTCATCCTTCTTCCTCTTCTTCTTCCCTCTGCTTCCTCTGGATCCCTTTGGCTCTTTGTGTAGATTAGACGGGGGATGAGGCCTCAGCTCAAAGCCCTTAGCCAGGTCCTCACTATATTCCTGCACTTCTTAATCCAAGATTTCTGTAATTGCGACCTCAGAAAGAATGAAAATTAGTGGGGAGCAGCTTCGACCATGACTCTAGAGGTCTACGCTGTCTTGGCTTCCTTCTTGGCTTTCCTATAAGCCTACTTCTCGGCCTTCTTATCCCTTTCTCGGTCTTTCTTTGAGCTCCTCCTTAGCTTTCCCTTCGTGTCCTCCTCGGCCTTTTTCTTCTTGTCCTTCTCCTCTGCTATTTTTAAGGCTGCTTCTTCTTCTTCTTTAGCCTTCTTACGGCTTCTTCCTGGACTTTAGCCCTGGTCACCTCATCTCCTTTTCCCCTAGTATCCTCCTTGCCTTTGAGCAATGCCTCCTCATCAACCCTTCTCTTTTCCTTAGTCACGTCGTATTTCACTAGAATTTTGGACCGTCATTGTTCGACTAGATCATGCATCGATGACCCGCCTGCTTCCACCTATCCGATCACCCTAGAATCCACATCATATCCTAAACAAGCGGCTCTGGTTAGCCTCGCAGACTCGCTCTATTTCGAGCCCATAAAGATGTCCACCGGCCTAAATTAATCGCTCATTTTCCACCAGTATGCCTTAACATCGAACGTAGTTCTGACAACCATGATTGTGCTGGAACCAGCTGGGATCCCCATTGCAAGAGTACTTGCATATTGGAGGGGAAGACATGTTAGTCTACTTCTACTTCTTTTTACCATTCTTTCAAATACTGGAGAGAAAGTGGGTATACCTCCAAGCATCTACTAAGTGACCTCCATCAACAAAGTGCCTTCAGCTATTGGCGAAAGGAAACTCCTAGTGTCTAATCTTGGATGCTCGGGATCATACTCCAAGTCTTTGGAAATTGATCAGATGGGCTATTGATGGAAGATAGTGGAATGATTTCTTGTTGTTAGGAAACACCACCTTCAATTTCATGAGCAACCACAATGCTCTAAGTAATGATTGTCTTCCCTATTTTTGCAACAACTCTCTTTATCGCTTTGACATCTTCCTTAAGCATCACTTTTCCTTTTACCAATATCGGCGATCGTCCTCGGTTAGATATTAGGAAATCAACGCTTCTTCGTCCGCTATATCCACATCCTTGGCAGCAACCTCATCTTCCAATAACTTCTTCCAAGCTAGATTAAGCATCTGAGCATAATTCTTGACTATGAGATTCTACAATATCAAAGATTTTAAACATAAAGACCCAAGATCGATGGCTGCTTCACTCTCCCTGCTTCCACTCATGCCTCTCTTGATATGGCTTTATGCTCCTTCAGCTAAGCCTCAGATTTTACCCAGACCCCTTCAGCTTAGGCCAACACCTCTCTGTTAGATGCTTCTACCGCTCTCTTCTATATCTTTGCCTGCTCGAGCTCAGCAAGATTTGCTTCTATTGTCTTTTTGAGCTCTTCATATTTATTTCATTAAGAAGTAAGCCTCTTCATTCTCTCCTACAGTCGTTGTTTTCTTTGCTCAGCGCTTGATTCTCTTTACTAAATGCTCGATCTCCTCATTTTCTTCCCATCGCAGGAGATTCTTCTCGGTAAGCGCTCAGTTATCCTTCTTGACTACTGCCACTCAAGATAAAAAGAGGCTGTTACATATTTATGTTACTCCCTGGCTTGAACAATCACTTCTCGAGCTTTCTTGGTTCTCTTACTAGCAGCCTCCAACTCCTCCCTCATCCCTTTAAGTTAAACATCCCGAGACTTGATTCTCTCCTGACCAGCATTAGCCCCGAGCTTTAGGCCATTGATAACATTTTCTTCATAAATATCATCTCAGAGAGTCTTCTGCCATACCTCAGCATAACTCGGTATCAGTTGTTAATGTCGTTTATCCTGGTCCAAGTCTCTTTGTCTATCTGCATTGGGATAGTGCAACTTAGGAGTCCAAATAACCTCCTCGAACTAGAAGCCTAAGAAATGTTGGAGAATGGAGTTTTGATGACGACAACCTTATTTCAATATTAATTAAATATAAAATATATATTAACATCTTTATCTAGAATATGTATATATATACACATATATATGCAGGATTTGTATATAGGACTTAATTACTGAAGACTGTACAGTTTTAGAGTTTCAAAATATTCATAATTCAAGAGAGATTCAAGACTCATGAGTTATCAAGTTTCCAAGAGTTCAAGACAAATATAGTAATAGAGTCTAGTTTATATGTAAGACTCTGAATAACACTCCAGGTTCAAATTCAATTTTTTTTTTTTTTTTTACAAATTCTGATTTTCAAAATTCTATTTCTAATTTCAAATTGTTTTTCTGTCTTACTTATGATTTCAAATATAAGTTTTAAGTTTAATATATAAGTTTATTTAGTTATATAGTTTTATAGATATAATTTTATAATTATGTAATTTTAAACTTTATAAATTTATAAATATGTTTATATAAGTGAAAATTAGGCTCACATCTTTAAAATTAAACTTAATTAAGCTCACGTCCTCCCATTTTAAAACATATAAATCTCATCCCTATTTTTAGATAGCGGCTAATTTTTTTCTTGAACTGCCCTTTTCGAATTAATTGTGTAATTAACGTGGTCGGATATACGTAATACGGATTAATTCTTTTAGAAACATAAGTTTTTGTGTTAATGGCGGCACCATCATCGATCTAAACTTTTTCACTTTGGATTTCTTTAATTGTTTAGTTTTATCAATTTACAATGTAATTTTTGTATAAAGTTTTATGATTATTTTGTTCGTACAGCTGTATAATTTAATTTTACAATATGTTTGTTCTTCTATTCTGAATAGATGTATAAAAATATGCATATATTGTGAATATGAGCATACAAGTATGCAATTATTGTTACAACACCTGCGTACTGTTTTGCATATTTTCCGGAAGGTTGCATATAAATATGCATATATTCTATATATATGCATACTTATATACATTTATTTTGAATATATGTTTGTGTGCGTGTCTGGTGATTAGTTTCATAAAAATATGCATATATTTTTAATATTTGCATAATAAAAGTGTTTTGTATATATTCTGAATAAAAGAATGTGTAACAATTCTGAAAATTTGCATATAAGTATGCAGCTATTATTGATATATGCATACATACATGCATCTATTTATAATTATTTGAAGATGTTTCTGTAATTTAATTTATTACTGCAAATATGGCATATTAATGTTGATTCTCTTGTTTGTATAACAATGTTCCTGCTGATATTGGTGCATTGGTGTTGTTGAAGTTTGGGAATGATAGACGTTCTATTTGTCTTTATTTTGATAGTTCTGTTGATAACGCGAGAGATGCTATTTATGGTAAATGAACTGATTTAAGTCCATTGTCATTTGAATTATATCACTTCAGAGATAGTTTGAGAAGGAATAACGAAAGTAATTCTGATCTTCAGTCTATTCTTTTGTTGGCTACACATAATCGTGAGGATTATTTGGTTATTTTTGTTGACGTCAATCGTAGTGGTTCTTCAGTTGCTTAGGGTAGCGATTCTTCTTTTGGTAGTGATTCCTCTTTTGCTAGTATCGGTGGTTCGAACAATCATTTTAGGCAATTGTTGAGAAGTGATTTGAATCAACCTGTTTTTTCTGTTGTTGGTGAACAATTTCCAGGAGGTGTTACCGAATTTAAACTTTATGTCATGATGTATAGTATGAAGACTGGAAACAAACTTAATTTGGTTAAGAATGACAAGGAAGGAGTTATGGCTATTTGTTGTAATCAAAATTATAGTTTCAGGATTCACGCTTCTCTTAAGTTTAATCTTCTTGGATATTTTGTTGTAAAGAAATATCAACCTGAACATAATAGTGGCGCCGGAATTCATGACATAAACAATCCTGTTGTATCTAGTAAATTGATTAATTTGTTGGTTTGTGATCATATTCAGGCTACTCTGTAAATGAAGACAAAGGACATTATGAACTTGTTTCAAACTGAGTATAATGTTATTTTGAAGTATTATTATGCATACAGTGGGAAGAGGTTGGCATTAGAAGATTTACATGGAAGCGATGTAATGTCCTATCATTATTTGTAGTCGTTTTGTGATGTTGTTGCTACTGCTAATCCTAGTAGTAAAGTTTTTTTGGAGTGCAATGATGCTACATGCCAATTTGAGAGAGTTTTTATTAGATTTGAAGCTTGTGCATATGGATTTCAATATTGTCAGCCTTTAATTTTTGTTGATGCAACTTTTATGAAGGGAAGAACTCAGGGGTGTTTAGTGGCTATGACTGGAAAAAATGGAAATGAAGGTATGTTGTGCTACAATTTATTTTGCTTTGATAACATTAATTATTGTGTTTTTATGCATAGCTGTATGTAATTTTTTTGAATATTTGCATTTTTTTTCATGCAATTATTCTTAACAAATTCATACATGAATAATATTCATTTGAATATATGCTTTCTTGTGGTTAATACTAGCGTGCTAGAATACAAAAAATTATAAACAAATGCATACAAGTATTCATAATATCGACATACAGGTATGCCAAGATTCGAAATATTTGCAAAGAAGAAATGCAACTATTCTGGATATATGCATACTTGAATGTGGTTATTCACACTGTACATGGTGTATTCAACTATTATGGTTATGTGCATTCAAGTACGTAGATAAATTTAGAATCTACATGCAGGTGTGCAACTTTGATTAAATATTGAAAAATAATTCAGAATTATTTAGTATTTGTGCATGTTTATTGCTATTTTTTCCTAACAGTTGTATATTCTATTCTTTTGTTATTTTTTTTCATAGGTTTTTCCTATAGCAATTGCTATTGTGTTTGGAGAAGATGAAGAAAATTGGGTTTGGTATTGTGAACAACTTAAAGAGTTTCTTAAAGATGATAGTAGGAGCATTGTTTTCATTTGCGATCGTCATCCTGGTATTCTTTTTGCTATTCCAAAGGTATTTCCAAATTCAGTGCATGGATCTTGTCTTTATCATTTGACCAACAACTAAAAGGTTGCTTTAAAATCTCAATTTTCCAAATCAAATAAGAGGATGTTGTTGGATATATTTGCAAGAGTTGCTTATGCATACAATTTGACTGATTTTTAATGCTGCATTGAAGAATTTCAGGGATGTTGGTAGATCGACTGCGGCAAACTTTTTGAGTGGAATTCTTTTTGAGAAGTTTACTAATGTATTTTTTCCTGGTTGTCGTTATGGTGAAATTTCATCTAATTGTTCGGAAAGTTTCAACAAGTGGATTTTGGAGGAAAGACATTTACCAATTATTGCTTGTTTGATAAAATTAGAATGAAGTTAATGAAACTTATGTTTGATCGTCATGAAGTTGCTTCTACTTGGAATATTGTTCTATGTCCTGTGAATTAAACTTGGTTAAGGAATCTACATTTGGAAGGAGCTTCGTGGTTTGTTATCAAATCAAGTGAACATGCTTTTGAAGTTCATTCTCCCGGCCCTCAATTTGTTGATTTATATACTCGAGTTTGTTCTTGTAACGTGTGGAATATTAATGGTTTTCCTTGTGCTCATGCCGTCTGATGTATTTTAAGTTGTGAAAAGTTAATGTGTATGACTACATTGAAGATTATTTCAAAGTTGGTTATTTTCAATTAGCTTATTCTCATCAAACAATCCTATCTTAAACTTTATGGGTGAAGACCTTTCTGTTGAAGATGCAATTATAGCTCCTCCAAAAGGTAGAAGAATGTCTGGTTATACATCTTCTTCTGAAAGGTTGAAATCTGCAGGTGAATTTACAAAGACTAAAAGATGTGTTTTGTGCAAGAAGCTGGGTCATAACAAAAGAACTTGTTCTTCAAAACACTATTTGATATGCTTTGTTATTTTATTTTATTTTTAATACACTTGGTTTTAGTGTTTACTTTTAGTATTTGTTGTGAACATTTCTTATGCTATAAAACCAGTTCAGTATTTTATTGTAAATTTTTGTTCGATTTGCAGTTATTTTTTTCAACTTATTTGTGTGTAGATGTTCATAATAGTTGAATAAATGTATGCAATAATTCTAAACATTTGTATACCTCACGTGTACAACTGTTTTTCATAGATGTATACTGTAAAAAAACAATTCATAGTATCTGCATACAAGTACAAAAGTAATCTGTAAATCTACATATTAGCATGCAACTATTGATCCAAAGATCATTCGCATCTTCATGGATTTGGTTTCAAAGGTATGATAAATCTAAACCTAGTTTAATTTTGATTTATAATTCCACAAAGATCCTAATTTTAAGTAGTTAAACATCTCAATTGGATCTTGATTTGATCGAGAAATTCCTTTAATTGTTGCATATAAGTGTGCAAATAATCCTATTATTTGCATGAAAATATTCAACTGTTCTGCATATACGCATACTCTCTTTTAACCTTGAATAAAATTTTCCGTTTTAGATGTTGAATTCTTTTATTTAATCTGACTATTCATCATGTTTTAGTTTTGTAATCTACTATGTAAATCTTTTGCATTTCTGATCGTGTAGTTAGTATTACAAAAATTAATGGCAACATCTTCTTCTTGATTACTTCTGCAAATATATGTAGTTATGTAGGCAATTATCCAAAATAAATGTATAAATGTATGCAAGTATGTAAATTATATTTACACAATAACTATTTGAATAATTTGCATATTCGTATGCATTTAATAATAATAATTTCATATAAGTATAATAATATTTTAAATAGTTTAGCAATTCAAATTTGCATATTTTCATAATATTTGCATATAAATCTGCTAATATTTTGAATAACTGTACACCAGTAAGAAAAATTTCACGATATCATGTACTTTCAAAAGAACTTGATTCAGTACATAATTTTCCCCCATAATTCAGTTTCGAAACTAATAATCAAGCACCGTAGTTAGAAAACAAAATTCCAGTACATATATTTACAAAAATTCTAAACATCAAATTTTCCAGTTTTAGTTAGAATTGCTTGCATTATATAGCAACTAGTTCGATGTCAGGTCTTGACTTAGAGTCAAGGTGTGTGGTTTGCAGTTGAGAATTTTGTATGCAAGCCCGTTCTTTGTTTATCAACAGCTGAAGCAGTGTAAACTTCATTTTTCTTGTCAATTTCTTTGTTCTTACTTCTTTGTTTTATTATGTTCATTACAAACATTGCATAATCCACACTGAAAAAAAATTATAAAACATCAACAATTGTGAGTTGCATAATTGGTTTTGTTAAGAAACTTTTTATACTACCTGCATAAAAGCATGCAACACTTTTTAATAAATGCATAGCAGTATTCAAAACATTTTGAAATTGTTTACTTACGTATGTCCCTGTTGAGGACATCTAGAAAATTCAATTGGATTGTGTTTCTGATGATTTTTATTTTTCAACCTTTTCACCAAAGCGTGGATGTGCGCTCCTCTGATCAAAAATTGAAAAATAAACAGACATATATTTATACATATTTATAAATATAAAACTGCTACTAACATTTATTGTACCAATTTATATACCATTTTTCTAGCTGCACTTTGGTGTTTTCCTTCACGGTGTGGTATATTAGAGTCATAATGAATCCATCTTCGTTCTTCTTTTGTAAACTTTAATAAAGAAAAATGATCATCATTGTGGATAGGAATGAAAATTTTGGTTGCAAAAATCATATGCTTGCTCCGCTCTTTTATCCACCAATTTTTTTTGCTTGATTCATTATTTTATTCACCGAAAGCACCTGTAATTGTACATTTTAGTGACCAAAATTTATAATGTTATACGCACATTCATGTGCAAATTAAATAAAAACTTATAGATGCACAAGTTTTGATGTACATGATTTAAGGATGATCTTTTTGCATCTCATAAGCAAACCAGTCGATTATCTAATAAAAATAGTAGATTGTTTTTGTTATAGATAGATGAATCATTTCAGAAATTTAAAAAATTTATGCAAAGTTTGTACCTAAATTACTATTTAATTGTGCTGATACCTGTGCATCTATGAATCTTCCTGCTATTAAATCAACCCATGCAGTTCCAAGTACGCATATGTCATCATCCCCGTTTAAGTACACACTTTTGCTGTAAATGTATGAAATTTACTTAAATTATGTAAAGAATTATAGTGCTAGTAATATGTCCAACTAATGTGAATAATTGAACATATGCATGCAATTTTTAAGAATATTTGTCCATATGTATGCATTTGGAAATGTTAATTGCATAATAGACTAATTCAACAAAATATTTGTATAAAATTGTGCAACTATTATAGATGTTTGAATGAATTTATGCAAATACTCTGAATATACATATTTATTACTGATACTTTAAAAAACCAACAATGCTTCTTTACTTATTAAGTTCCATACATTTATGCAGATATTTTTAAATAATTGCTTTATAATAAGCAATAATTTGAATTCAATATAAGATTTATAAAGAATTTAATAGAAAATTAGAAGTAATTTAACCTTAGTGAGACACCCCACCTCCTTTAAAGTCACTCACAAAGGGAATGCCTTAACTTCGGTGCAGCGTTTTAGGTAAAAGATGAAGATAAATTACAAGACAGACAGATAGAGCAGCGGAAAATAAAGTCATTTTATAAACAATGTGGTTCAATCAAGCTTTTACAACAATTGTCTCAATCATACTTAAAAAATAATACATAAAACTTCTGTCTTGATTCAAAAACTTCCAAGTATAAAAGAAGCATAAAAATAACAATGATATTCCCGAATAAAGTATGAACCAGCCATAACAGTGGAAGAGAGAGTTCAAAGCAATACGTCGACTATCTTTGAGCTTGGAAAGAAAAATGAGCTAAGTGGTAACATTTCCTCCCTGTGAACCTAGTGGGGAGGGGGGGGGGGAGGGAGGGAACAGAAGAAAAGAGGCGAAACAAACTAGGTCGGACATAAGTCTGGTAAGTCCAGTGACTTTCAGCATGTAAATAGGCAAAAGCATCATGTCATGAATAAACTGAATATAACGCAATACCGTGATAATGAGGACAACAAGATAACATATGATTAGCATAAATATGATAAGGCAAGATAAACTGAATGCGCATCTACTCTGATTTCTACTTCGCTATCACAAAGGGAATACCTTCCTATTCTGATTTTTATATCTCTACACCGCCTAACTAGTGTCCCAACTAGTAATCTGTGTAAAATTATAATATTACAACGTGATCCCAATCCCTGCAATTATGGTAGCCTCCAGGTGTACATCTAGTATGAGGATCTTACCACAATCATCCTAATTGCCATGAAGATGTTAGATGTACCCTTACTACCCTATCAATCAGCTCCCTACTTGTGTTAATGTTCCATGTGTCTATGTCAATCGACCCTCTCTTGCATGTAGATACCCTGTGCTGGCCCCCAATAAGGTGTATCAATCCCTATGATAGCGACCCGACACGATTCAAGATGCACAGTGTATAACTACTGGTACTCAGTGCTTGCTTTTTCCCACTTCGGAGTATGTGCATGCCCGTAATCCATCGGAACCAACACTAACGTACCCCCTGCCGCTACTTTGACCGCTTATAATCAGCCTAGTAATCGTGCCCCACCCTGCCTAGTTCCAGGGTACCTTGACACATCCATGTGGGTTACTGCTGAAATGGGTCCCCGTTACTAGGGTTTCTTACTGGTTAAGTTTGTGCGCCTATGTAATAACCCGCAAAAATCAGAACCAATTTAAAATTTTTATTTTAGAAAATTTTAATGAATTTTGACAATATAAAATAATTTATTTAAATAATAATGATCACAAATTTGATTTAAATCGAAGTTAGAATGAATGATTTAATTTTAATTAACAAAAGAGTTAGAAATAGCACGGTTGTTTGAAAAGTCAAACTTGAACTTTGACTGACCGTACAAGATGCAAAATTTAACGGATTTTAGTGAAACCAAAAATATTAGAATCTATTTAAAAATATCTTTCCAACAAATCTGAAAAATTGAAATTTCATAGCGGAAATCAAAAGTTATGGCCAATTCAATATTTAGAAAGGTCGCTATGAAATTTATAAAGGTCAAAATGCTACTTTTTGCATACGAAGGAATTTGGACTCGAAACCACTTCCATTGAGTCCGGAATGATGTTTCTACATTGAAAAACAGTAAATACTTATATATATTGAGTTTCGGGATTTATTTGTTTAAAAATATATTTTTAATATTAAATATATTGGCCTTAAAAATAGTCATTTTTCAAACGACCTCGGTTTTCGACGAAACCACTTTTGTTGGAACCAGAATGTCAAATTATTGCTAGGTTTCAATTTTCAGAATTTTTCGAATTAATATGTGAGCGTGGCGAAATAAAATGTGTTTTGACTATTTACAGTTAAATTTGAACGCCTTAAAAATAGCCATTTTTCAAACAGTCTCAGAATTCGACGAAAATAATTTTGTTGGATTTGTATCGTCATAAGAAAGCTAAAAATATTTTTTTTAGAATTTTCTGAGGTCGTATGTGACCCCGGCATATTTAAATGTACGGTAGGAATTAAATAATTAATTTAATATTGTATTTTCAATTAAAACCGAAAAAAAATGTACAGATGTCAGAATTGGACCTTGGGACATAGCCCATCGCGTTCAGAAGACCTCAAAACGTTAAGATCGACAGTAAGCATGCCCAAATCCGAGAAAGTCCAAAAATCCACTTTATTTCACGAAATTCGGAATTAAATATTAAAATAATAGAAAAATCCGAAAACCCTAACCCTAATTCTCTAAGGGGATTGTTAATGACACCACCGATTTGGTTAAGGGGCGTCACAGAAGCTTGAAAAAGGGTATCCGGTGGCCGAAAACAGTGTAAAAAAGTGTAAAAAAAAAAGCAAATTTGGCATCTGTGACGCCCCTTAACCGAAAAGGAGGTGTCGTTAACAATCCCCTTCTCTAATGGCCAGCCGCCGCCCAGAAATTGATGGCCAGAATTGCTCCAACTTCAAATGCTAATATCTCTCAATCCGTTCGACGAAAATTGACGTATGACCTACCAAATCGAAGAGAATTCAGAGACCTTTCAATCTATACGGTTAAGATCGGGTTTTGGCACACGGATTTTGCGAATTCTGGCCGAGAAGGGGCGGCGGTCGGAGGCGATTTCTGGCTAGGGGAGGAGGCCGAGTTCGGCGGCTTTGTGGGCAAGGGTGGAGCTTGGGGTGGTCTTCGTCGTGGTAGCATCTGATCGGCGCCAGGGGGCTTCGTTGGTGGTGCGTCCAGAAGAAGGAAGGTGCGGTTTGGGGTTCGGCCGAGCGTGGTTCCACGAGGAAGAAAGGTCCTCTTTCTTTTTCTTATTATTTAATTATTTAATTATTTAATTGTCCGATCTTTAAAAATTCATAACTCTCTCATACGAGGTCCGTTTGACGAACCGTAAATTGCGTTGGAATCACAAAATTAAGAGCTTCGCGATGGCGCGGACCGCAGCTGAAAAGGAGACAGTCAAATTTCGACCAAAATTCAATGTGAGAATTCAAAATTCTATTATTTAATTAATTATTAAATTAATTTCTCGTTTTAAAAATAATTGCATGATGATGTTTATTCAATTCTGAAATGTCTGGTGTTGTATGAATCATTGGTTGTGATTGCGATATGTTTTGTTGTGTACGATGTGTTAGATCCGTATTAAAATTGCAGTTAATATTGAAGTTTATTTACGATTAGAAATGAGATCTAAAATTTGATCTAAAACATATTATATTCAGAATTACATCATATTTATTCAGATTTAGTTACTATAATTTATTTCAGGTTATTAAATATTATTTCTATTATTCTGTAATGAATAATAGAATTTGATCGACAAATAAAAACTCATTTTTATTTGTTAATATTATAATAAGAACTTGAACGACAATGAAAGCTTATTTTTATTTGTTGAGTTTACAAAAGAAATTGAGCGATAAATCCATTCTTATTTTAATTTGTCTACATTAAAATGAGTGATTAAAAAGGATATATTTTAATATGAGGTTTTATCATTAAAAAGAATGAAAACAAAAGATTTCATTTTTTTTATGTAAAAATAGTTTTCAATCAAAAGTCATAATTTATTTGTCAATTTGATGTTCAATTAAAGTTGCAACATTAAAAATCTCATTTTTAATGTAATATTGTTTTCAATAAAAAGAAGCAACGTAAAAAGATCATATTTTTATGTGTCCATTGTTTTCAATAGAAAGACTTTGCAAAAAGTAAAAATCACATTTTTAATGTGATTTAGATTTCATTGTAAAGATGAAGATAAAATGGATTCTATTTTTATTTTATTTTCACTTTTAGTAATGGAAAGTTTATAAGTTAAAATTGCATTTTTATTGAAATTTTGTTCATTGTAATGAATAGAAAATATCGCATCCATATGTGTAATGAGAAAAATAAAAAGATTACATTTATATGTAAGGAAAAATGAACAGAAAAGGATTACATTTTTAATGTAATCAAAGATTAAGAATCACATTTTGGTTTACATATCATATGTAAATTAAAATTCATTTTAGAAGTAAAACTTTTGTTTACATTTCTATGTAAATAAAAAAAAGACATGTTTTGGAAATCGCAATGTTTGTTTACATTTTTATATATAAGAAATTATTTCCAGAAGTTACATTATATTTGTAAATATATTTTGTAAATAAAAAGTTGTTCTTTATTTTGCATTCACCAATGCAAAGGTATATTGAAAATAAAATTATCCTTTTATTTGCATTTACCAATGTAAATATACATTAAAAATAAACTTGTTCTTTTGTTTGCATCTAAAAATGCAAATATATATTTAAAAATGAAACTTGTTCTCTTATTTGTATTTACGAATACAAATATATATATTAAAGTAAAATTTATTCTTTTATTTGCATTCACTTATACAAATGCATTTTGAGAATGAACGAACCTTTTTATTTGTGTTCCCAAACACAAAAATATTATAGAAAATGAATGATCCTTTATGTTTGTGTTCTCAACACAAATACAACATAGAAAATTAAAATGGTCTTTTTATTCGTGTTCTTAAACACAAATAAAACATTAAAAATAAAAGAACATTTTTTTTTGTGTTCTCCAACACA
This sequence comes from Allium sativum, assembly GCA_030737875.1. NCBI lineage: Eukaryota > Viridiplantae > Streptophyta > Magnoliopsida > Asparagales > Amaryllidaceae > Allium > Allium sativum. The sequence continues at coordinate 940,261,103 of CM060909.1, read as the reverse complement.
AATATAACATGATTTTAAAGTAGTACATCTTTATTTTTATTTGCATTTTCAATGCAAATATTTCTTGAAATAAAAAGTTCATATTTTTTTTGTTAACATTTCAGAATGCAAACAATATATGAAAATAAAAAATTACATTTTTGTTTGCATTCTACAATGCAAACGATGAAATGTAGAAAATAGAATATGCATTTTTATTTGCATTCTATCATGCAAATAAAACAAAGAAGATAAAATTACATTTTTGTTTGTAACTTCAGTTGCAAACAAACAAGAAATAAAAATTACATTTTGTTGCAAATTTAGTTGCAAACAAATTTGTTAAAAACAAATGTCTCATTTTTGTTGCATGTTTTTAAAGGTGAACAAAGCATTAAAATAAAGGTTACATTTTTATTTATTTATTTACTTCACTTGATGTAAATAGACATAAAATAAGAATTTGTTCTTTTATTTACATTTCTTGATGTAAATAAAACTAGAAACTAAATATTACATTTTTATTTGCATTACTCAATTCAAATAAAACATGAGAATAAAAAAATACATTTTCATTTGAAATGCTTAATGCAATTCAATCATAAAATGAAAATTTTTATTTACATTCCTCTATGTAAATAAACATCAAATAAAAAGGTTGAATCTTTATTTGCATTTTCTATTGCAAATAAAGCATGAAATGAATAGTTATATTTTGTGCTATTATTTACATCCCCTATTACGAATGGAATTAAAGGATTACATTTTTCTTTTCATTTATTTACAATGAAAGGAATCGAAATAAAGATTATATTTTTATCATCATTTTTGATGCAATAAAAGAATAGAAATAAAGATTACATTTTTATTGACACTTTACATGCGATAAAAAGAACAGGAATAAAAGAGATATTTTATCATCGTGTTATATATTGTGTATTACACTGCCATAGGCAAGTTACCTGACTTGTTTATGTGATTGGGTCGATTAATTTTACACATCGCCCAAGTGCACAAATAATTTATTATTTGTTTGTTGGTTGAAACCCCACACGGGTGTTGGGATGAAAATTAACATACACTAATCCCAATATTTAGTTGTATGTTGATCGTTAGATCGACAGGCTGCGATGAGCGTTATTATTTAATTTTAACGCTTACGCAGTGGAATTTACACTTTGGATGAAATGGATGATTTGATGATTATATTGTTATTATCATATATATGATGTGTGTGAAATCCATATAATCCAAATTATATGGTAAATGATTGAGTCGCATTTCGATTCAGATGATCTTTTAAATAAGAATATTCTTACAGTAGAAATTCTTTTTATATAAAAGATATTTTAGTTAAATATATTTTTAAGATAAAGAATATGTGTAAAAGATAAAAATATGTAATGTGAAGAATACTTTCCAATTAGAATCTTTTGTATAAAGAATATTTCTAATGATTATTTTAAAAATATATAGTTTTTATAACGAATTAATATTTAAAGGGAAATCCTTTAATTAAGATTATTGAAATTTGCAATTATATTTCATGATATGAGATATATCGAGATGTGAAGTGGATTTATCGTGGACGGTGTTTTTAAATGACATCTGTCCTTTAATCCAATTTACATCAAAATTATTATTTGGAATTTACAAATCTATTCATAGATTTAACAAAAGCATTTTTCTAAAAGTCTAGTTTTCCAATTTAATATATATTCAATTGGAATTAAGTGGAAATTCTATTGGTAATAATCGAGATGGGCTTCTGTAATAGAAGACCGATATTATATATGGAATTTAAGAGGCTTTGCCGTTATTCCATGTATATTGTTAGTCCGATACAGGAATTCACATCGATTATGTATTGATTGATTTCTGTGGAATTCCATATTTTGGAAATTGATTTATGGGTTTATCGTGAACTATGTTTTAAATGACACGAGTTCTTTAACCCGTTTAAAACAAGATTTATTCTTTAAAATAAATAATCTTGTGAAAATGATTTTTGATATTAAATCAAATTTAGAATTTTTTTAATAAATCTTTTAAGGAAGATTTATGATTAAATTTATTAATTTATCTTTGATAAAATTTATGAAAATCTTTTAATATGAATATCTTATTAAAAGAATATTCGGGGTCGGAATGTGACATAATGTGTGATTTTCCAATATTTGATTTTTAATCACAAAATACGCGAGTTATTCAGAAAGACCGGGTTTAACCCATTCTGAATAATCATCACGACGATCAAGAGTCGAAGATGAAGATGTCAATTGAAGACCGAAGTTTCCACATCGTTGGGATGATGATGACTGGTATTTTGAATTGGGACTGGACACCCCAAGGCAAGGTATTTGGTAATGATCGTCCAAATGTATTTGGAGATCGATGGACACGTTGTTTCGCTCAGACCCAGAGCGGACTTGTAAATGGATTGTGTGTCTGACATTGTATTCTTTTCTACTGTATTTGTTGAACGCTACTGATTATATATTTCTGTTTGGTGGTGGAGAATTTATTCTTCACTTAACCCCCTTCTCTAAGACGTATGAGCTTAGAGGTTATATATATATATTGGTAGATGATCAATGATATGGTAGAGTCTGAAAATGTGGCATGCTAAGATGCAATTGATCAAGGCTTTGTTGAAAAGCAGGCCTTGTGGTTGATGATCAAAGCACAGTCTATTTAGGCATAGCTTTGTGTATATCGTGACTTCGCGAGCCTCACAGCCCGGTAGAGTCTAAAACGGGAGAAGGGAACGCAGGGAGTGCACACGTTTCTTTCTAGCTAGAGTGGTGCCAGGGACCTACCAGCGCTGGCATTTATTCATTGTGGTTGTTGGATTGTTCGAGGCCTCGATTTATGCGGTCGCCACTGGCCGTAGTATAGGTCCAAAAGGACCGGGAAGCGTGTGTTCAGGCATAACTAATCCACAAAAGCAAGTGTGGACCGGCCCTACAGGATCCAAGGGTTGGACAGAGTACCAATCCTGGGGCATTGCTAGAGTGTCTCGAATCGGTAAGGATCTCCTCCCTAGCCTTGACTCAGATGGAAACCCAAATTTCCAATACGACATCACACGGTTTTGGTTGTATACCTATATATGGCGACATAGTGGGATGGGGCACTTATGTCGTCTAGGATTAATACATTTACTTTGATGTATTTCAAATTGGCTGCACACTATTATTATATAATACCGTGTTTATCGTATCAAGCATTTCTTGACCATTATAAGGTAAAACCCTATCCTCCGGTTTGCGTTGCATTGTGTGATGGGACTTGGGTCTTATAATGGTTTCATTTTTTTCTAAAAAGCATTGCGTTATTTTGACGTTTTACCTTGGTCATGCACTGGCAATCCATAGGAGAAGACCCGTTCCGCGAAAGTGGCGTGGTCCTGTGATTAGCCTTATTATATTATATAGGTTAAGTAGAATTCTCACACCAGTCCCATGACTGACCTGTAGTTTGTCCACTGGCAAACTCGGGTGCCCATATTTTCCACACGGGCAGTCGAGTAGCTATTTTTGCAGATATATTAAACCGGATTCTGGGTTGAAGCTTAAAGCTGTGTCCAGAGATAGAGAGACTTCCGCTGTGTTCTTCCGTTGCAGTATATTACTTTTTTTTTTGTATTTATCTTCCGCTGTAATTATATTCCAATGTACTCTAATATGTATTTTCTGTACTCTGATGTAACATTTATTATAGTGTTATAAAAGTCTTCTGTTATCTGTTGTAATGTGTTGTATGCCCAAAGTTAAAGTATTCGTAGGTTTCCACTTTTTGGATCAGACCTGTGTGGTTTATGGTCGATTCAAAGGGCGGGAATTTGCGGGTCTTTACAGTTGGTATCAGAGCCAGGTTAGCTCAAATCTTTGGGGTACAACTTGTTAGAACTGAACAAAAGACTCATCAGAGATTGGATTAGTAATGTCCAATAAGAATACTCATTAGAGATAGGATCAGCAGTATCCTAGAATGAGTGAACTCGTTAGAGATGGGGTTAGTGATGCCCTAGAACGAGTTAAGAGTTACGAGTTTATAATTAACGTATTTTTGATATTTATAATCTATTCTTTGAAATATGATTTTTATATATATTTTGAAAAGATAATTAACCATTAAAATTTAAAATTAAGATAGTTAATTTTACAATTTTTAGCTACGTTCCTTTTCGAGGACGAAAAGTTTTTAAGTGGGGGCGATTGTAATAACCCGCAAAAATCAGAACCAATTTAAAATTTTTATTTTAGAAAATTTTAATGAATTTTGACAAGATAAAATAATTTATTTAAATAATAATGATCACAAATTTGATTTAAATCGAAGTTAGAATGAATGATTTAATTTTAATTAACAAAAGAGTTAGAAATAGCACGGTTGTTTGAAAAGTCAAACTTGAACTTTGACTGACCGTACAAGATGCAAAATTTAACGGATTTTAGTGAAACCAAAAATATTAGAATCTATTTAAAAATATCTTTCCAACAAATCTGAAAAATTGAAATTTCATAGCGGAAATCAAAAGTTATGGCCAATTCAATATTTAGAAAGGTCGCTATGAAATTTATAAAGGTCAAAATGCTACTTTTTGCATACGAAGGAATTTGGACTCGAAACCACTTCCATTGAGTCCGGAATGATGTTTCTGCATTGAAAAACAGTAAACACTTATATATTTTGAGTTTCGGGATTTATTTGTTTAAAAATATATTTTTAATATTAAATATATTGGCCTTAAAAATAGTCATTTTTCAAACGACCTCGGTTTTCGACGAAACCACTTTTGTTGGAACCAGAATGTCAAATTATTGCTAGGTTTCAATTTTCAGAATTTTTCGAATTAATATGTGAGCGTGGCGAAATAAAATGTGTTTTGACTATTTACAGTTAAATCTGAACGCCTTAAAAATAGCCATTTTTCAAACAGTCTCAGAATTCGACGAAAATAATTTTGTTGGATTTGTATCGTCATAAGAAAGCTAAAAATATTTTTTTTAGAATTTTCTGAGGTCGTATGTGACCCCGGCATATTTAAATGTACGGTAGGAATTAAATAATTAAGGGTGCGTTTTTTAGAGGTCCCTGTTAAGTTTCAAAATATAAAAAAAAACCCGGTCATAAACTTATTGTAAATTTAGTCCCTATTTTTCGAAAATTCATAAAAAAAATATAAAAAAATTATAAAAAAATCACGATAATTCGTATTTAAATTAAACATGTACTCGCCCAAAAATTCAGATCATAATAAAATCGAAACATGCATCAAAATCAAAAAAATACAGAAAACAACGAAAAATGCAGTAATTTGCATCAAATCATGCACATATTTGGAATACTTGCATTCATCTGTGCAAATATTTCTCTGTTATATTTTTACATGCAATACTTGCATACATGTGTGCAAGTATTTAAAATAGTTGCATACATGTATGCAAGTTTCTGCACACATTTTATTTTCACATGTAAATACTTGCATACATGTGTGCAAGTATTTCTAATAGTTACACACATGTATGCAAGTTTCTGCATACATTTTCAACTAAAACAGCTTCAGAAATACTTGCATACATGCATGCAACTATTGGCAAAAGTTGCATACATGTATGCAACTATTTGCAAGTTTTAAATTCACAATACATCCCTGTAATGTTTTCTCTGTAAACCCGCCCCCTATTTTAGCTGCCGCCTGGAATCTTCCGCCTGCCACTTTCCATACCTCCGCCTCTTTCGTTTTCTGTCCAAATTTTCAGGCGCTATCACTTAAAAAAAAAAAAAAAAAATCTAAAATCTATAAATATTCTCGAAAGTCCACAGAAATTAAAAAAAAATTGCATAAATGTATGCAACTTTTACGAATAGTTGCATACATTTGTGCAACTATTCGAATACACATGCATATATTTATGCACGCCTGTTTGAAAAATTGCATACATGTATGCAGTTTTTCTATATAACTGCATACATGTGTGCATATATGTCAAAATACATGCAAACGTGAATAAGTTGCACGTAGGCATGCAGTTTTTAAGTAAATGCATCAGCAGATGCATGTTTTAACAATATGTGCATACATGTATGCATTTATACTGCAGTTTTGACGCAGATTTGAAATAAATGCATACATGTATGCAACTAATCGATTTATATGCATGTTTTGATGCAATTTACTGCATTTCGTTGATTTTCTGTATTTCGTGATTTCGACGTTGTTTTTAATGTTTTTTTGATCTGATTTTTTTCACGATTAATTGTTTTAATTAAATACGAATTTACATGGTTTTTTAATATATTTTTTATATTTTTTTATATGTTTTTGAAAAATAGGGACCTAATTTACAATAAGTTTATGACCGGATGTGAGCCTAATTAAGTTTCGTTTTAGGGATGTGTGCCTAATATTCACAATAATTAATTTAATATTGTATTTTCAATTAAAACCGAAAATAAAATGTACAGATGTCAGAATTGGACCTTGGGACATAGCCCATCGCGTTCAGAAGGCCTCAAAACGTTAAGATCGACAGTAAGCAGGCCCAAATCCGAGAAAGTCCAAAAATCCACTTTATTTCACGAAATTCGGAATTAAATATTAAAATAATATAAAAATCCGAAAACCCTAATTCTCTAATGGCCAGCCGCCGCCCAGAAATTGATGGCCAGAATTGCTCCAACTTCAAATGCTAATATCTCTCAATCCGTTCGACGAAAATTGACGTATGACCTACCAAATCGAAGAGAATTCAGAGACCTTTCAATCTATACGGTTAAGATCGGGTTTTGGCACACGGATTTTGCGAATTCTGGCCGAGAAGGGGCGGCGGTCGGAGGCGATTTCTGGCTAGGGGAGGAGGCCGAGTTCGGCGGCTTTGTGGGCAAGGGTGGAGCTTGGGGTGGTCTTCGTCGTGGTAGCATCTGATCGGCGCCAGGGGGCTTCGTTGGTGGTGCGTCCAGAAGAAGGAAGGTGCGGTTTGGGGTTCGGCCGAGCGTGGTTCCACGAGGAAGAAAGGTCCTCTTTCTTTTTCTTATTATTTAATTATTTAATTGTCCGATCTTTAAAAATTCATAACTCTCTCATACGAGGTCCGTTTGACGAACCGTAAATTGCGTTGGAATCACAAAACTAAGAGCTTCGCGATGGCGCGGACCGCAGCTGAAAAGGAGACAGTCAAATTTCGACCAAAATTCAATGTGAGAATTCAAAATTCTATTATTTAATTAATTATTAAATTATTTTCTCGTTTTAAAAATAATTGCATGATGATGTTTATTCAATTCTGAAATGTCTGGTGTTGTATGAATCATTGGTTGTGATTGCGATATGTTTTGTTGTGTACGATGTGTTAGATCCGTATTAAAATTGCAGTTAATATTGAAGTTTATTTACGATTAGAAATGAGATCTAAAATTTGATCTAAAACATATTATATTCAGAATTACATCATATTTATTCAGATTTAGTTACTATAATTTATTTCAGGTTATTAAATATTATTTCTATTATTCTGTAATGAATAATAGAATTTGATCGACAAATAAAAACTCATTTTTATTTGTTAATATTATAATAAGAACTTGAACGACAATGAAAGCTTATTTTTATTTGTTGAGTTTACAAAAGAAATTGAGCGATAAATCCATTCTTATTTTAATTTGTCTACATTAAAATGAGTGATTAAAAAGGATATATTTTAATATGAGGTTTTATCATTAAAAAGAATGAAAACAAAAGATTTCATTTTTTTTATGTAAAAATAGTTTTCAATCAAAAGTCATAATTTATTTGTCAATTTGATGTTCAATTAAAGTTGCAACATTAAAAATCTCATTTTTAATGTAATATTGTTTTCAATAAAAAGAAGCAACGTAAAAAGATCATATTTTTATGTGTCCATTGTTTTCAATAGAAAGACTTTGCAAAAAATAAAAATCACATTTTTAATGTGATTTAGATTTCATTGTAAAGATGAAGATAAAATGGATTCTATTTTTATTTTTGGCAATGGAAAGTTTATAAGTTAAAATTGCATTTTTATTGAAATTTTGTTCATTGTAATGAATAGAAAAGATCGCATCCATATGTGTAATGAGAAAAAAAAAAGATTACATTTATATGTAAGGAAAAATGAACAGAAAAGGATTACATTTTTATTGTAATCAAAGATTAAGAATCACATTTTGGTTTACATATCATATGTAAATTAAAATTCATTTTAGAAGTAAAACTTTTGTTTACATTTTTATGTAAATAAAAAAAAAGACATGTTTTGGAAATCACAATGTTTGTTTACATTTTTATATATAAGAAATTATTTCCAGAAGTTACATTATATTTTTAAATATATTTTGTAAATAAAAAGTTGTTCTTTATTTTGCATTCACCAATGCAAAGGTATATTGAAAATAAAATTATCCTTTTATTTCCATTTACCAATGTAAATATACATTAAAAATAAACTTGTTCTTTTGTTTGCATCTAAAAATGCAAATATATATTTAAAAATGAAACTTGTTCTCTTATTTGTATTTACGAATACAAATATATATATTAAAGTAAAATTTATTCTTTTATTTGCATTCACTTATGCAAATGCATTTTGAGAATGAACGAACCTTTTTATTTGTGTTCCCAAACACAAAAATATTATAGAAAATGAATGATCCTTTATGTTTGTGTTCTCAACACAAATACAACATAGAAAATTAAAATGGTCTTTTTATTCGTGTTCTTAAACACAAATAAAACATTAAAAATAAAAGAACATTTTTTTTGTGTTCTCCAACACAAATATAACATGATTTTAAAGTAGTACATCTTTATTTTTATTTGCATTTTCAATGCAAATATTTCTTGAAATCAAAAGTTCATATTTTTTTTGTTAACATTTCAGAATGCAAACAATATATGAAAATAAAAAATTACATTTTTGTTTGCATTCTACAATGCAAACGATGAAATGTAGAAAATAGAATATGCATTTTTATTTGCATTCTATCATGCAAATAAAACAAAGAAGATAAAATTACATTTTTGTTTGTAACTTCAGTTGCAAACAAACAAGAAATAAAAATTACATTTTGTTGCAAATTTAGTTGCAAACAAATTTGTTAAAAACAAATGTCTCATTTTTGTTGCATGTTTTTAAAGGTGAACAAAGCATTAAAATAAAGGTTACATTTTTATTTATTTATTTACTTCACTTGATGTAAATAGACATAAAATAAGAATTTGTTCTTTTATTTACATTTCTTGATGTAAATAAAACTAGAAACTAAATATTACATTTTTATTTGCATTACTCAATTCAAATAAAACATGAGAATAAAAAAATACATTTTCATTTGAAATGCTTAATGCAATTCAATCATAAAATGAAAATTTTTATTTACATTCCTCTATGTAAATAAACATCAAATAAAAAGGTTGAATCTTTATTTGCATTTTCTATTGCAAATAAAGCATGAAATGAATAGTTATATTTTGTGCTATTATTTATATCCCCTATTACGAATGGAATTAAAGGATTACATTTTTCTTTTCATTTATTTACAATGAAAGGAATCGAAATAAAGATTATATTTTTATCATCATTTTTGATGCGATAAAAGAATAGAAATAAAGATTACATTTTTATTGACACTTTACATGCGATAAAAAGAACAGGAATAAAAGAGATATTTTATCATCGTGTTATATATTGTGTATTACACTGCCATAGGCAAGTTACCTGACTTGTTTATGTGATTGGGTCGATTATTTTTACACATCGCCCAAGTGCACAAATAATTTATTATTTGTTTGTTGGTTGAAACCCCACACGGGTGTTGGGATGAAAATTAACATACACTAATCCCAATATTTAGTTGTATGTTGATCGTTAGATCGACAGGCTGCGATGAGCGTTATTATTTAATTTTAACGCTTACGCAGTGGAATTTACACTTTGGATGAAATGGATGATTTGATGATTATATTGTTATTATCATATATATGATGTGTGTGAAATCCATATAATCCAAATTATATGGTAAATGATTGAGTCGCATTTCGATTCAGATGATCTTTTAAATAAGAATATTCTTACACTAGAAATTCTTTTTATATAAAAGATATTTTAGTTAAATATATTTTTAAGATAAAGAATATGTGTAAAAGATAAAAATATGTAATGTGAAGAATACTTTCCAATTAGAATCTTTTGTATAAAGAATATTTTTAATGATTATTTTAAAAATATATAGTTTTTATAACGAATTAATATTTAAAGGGAAATCCTTTAATTAAGATTATTGAAATTTCCAATTATATTTCATGATATGAGATATATCGAGATGTGAAGTGGATTTATCGTGGACGGTGTTTTTAAATGACATCTGTCCTTTAATCCAATTTACATCGAAATTATTATTTGGAATTTACAAATCTATTCATAGATTTAACAAAAGCATTTTTCTAAAAGTCTAGTTTTCCAATTTAATATATATTCAATTGGAATTAAGTGGAAATTCTATTGGTAATAATCAAGATGGGCTTCTGTAATAGAAGACCGATATTATATATGGAATTTAAGAGGCTTTGCCGTTATTCCATGTATATTGTTAGTCCGATACAGGAATTCACATCGATTATGTATTGATTGATTTCTGTGGAATTCCATATTTTGGAAATTGATTTATGGGTTTATCGTGAACTATGTTTTAAATGACACGAGTTCTTTAACCCGTTTAAAAGAAGATTTATTCTTTAAAATAAATAATCTTGTGAAAATGATTTTTGATATTAAATCAAATTTAGAATTTTTTTAATAAATCTTTTAAGGAAGATTTATGGTTAAATTTATTAATTTATCTTTGATAAAATTTATGAAAATCTTTTAATATGAATATCTTATTAAAAGAATATTCGGGGTCGGAATGTGACATAATGTGTGATTTTCCAATATTTGATTTTTAATCACAAAATACGCGAGTTATTCAGAAAGACCGGGTTTAACCCATTCTGAATAATCATCACGACGATCAAGAGTCGAAGATGAAGATGGCAATTGAAGACCGAAGTTTCCACATCGTTGGGATGATGATGACTGGTATCTTGAATTGGGACTGGACACCCCAAGGCAAGGTATTTGGTAATGATCGTCCAAATGTATTTGGAGATCGACGGACACGTTGTTTCGCTCAGACCCAGAGCGGACTTATAAATGGATTGTGTGTCTGACATTGTATTCTTTTCTACTGTATTTGTTGAACGCTACTGATTATATATTTCTGTTTGGTGGTGGAGAATTTATTCTTCACTTAACCCCCTTCTCTAAGACGTATGAGCTTAGAGGTTATATATATATTGGTAGATGATCAATGATATGGTAGAGTCTGACAATGTGGCATGCTAAGATGCAATTGATCAAGGCTTTGTTGAAAAGCAGGCCTTGTGGTTGATGATCAAAGCACAGTCTATTTAGGCATAGCTTTGTGTATATCGTGACTTCGCGAGCCTCACAGCCCGGTAGAGTCTAAAACGGGAGAAGGGAACGCAGGGAGTGCACACGTTTCTTTCTAGCTAGAGTGGTGCCAGGGACCTACCAGCGCTGGTATTTATTCATTGTGGTTGTTGGATTGTTCGAGGCCTCGATTTATGCGGTCGCCACTGGCCGTAGTATAGGTCCAAAAGGACCGGGAAGCGTGTGTTCAGGCATAACTAATCCACAAAAGCAAGTGTGGACCGGCCCTGCAGGATCCAAGGGTTGGACAGAGTACCAATCCTGGGGCATTGCTAGAGTGTCTCGAATCGGTAAGGATCTCCTCCCTAGCCTTGACTCAGATGGAAACCCAAATTTCCAATACGACATCACACGGTTTTGATTGTATACCTATATATGGCGACATAGTGGGATGGGGCACTTATGCCGTCTAGGATTAATACATTTACTTTGATGTATTTCAAATTGGCTGCACACTATTATTATATAATACCGTGTTTATCGTATCAAGCATTTCTTGACCATTATAAGGTAAAACCCTATCCTCCGGTTTGCGTTGCATTGTGTGATGGGACTTGGGTCTTATAATGGTTTCATTTTTTTCTAAAAAGCATTGCGTTATTTTGACGTTTTACCTTGGTCATGCACTGGCAATCCATAGGAGAAGACCCGTTCCGCGAAAGTGGCGTGGTCCTGTGATTAGCCTTATTATATTATATAGGTTAAGTAGAATTCTCACACCAGTCCCATGACTGACCTGTAGTTTGTCCACCGGCAAACTCGGGTGCCCATATTTTCCACACGGGCAGTCGAGTAGCTATTTTTGCAGATATATTAAACAGGATTCTGGGTTGAAGCTTAAAGCTGTGTCCAGAGATAGAGAGACTTCCGCTGTGTTCTTCCGTTGCAGTATATTTCTTTTTTTTTTTGTATTTATCTTCCGCTGTAATTATATTCCAATGTACTCTGATATGTATATTCTGTACTCTGATGTAACATTTATTATAATGTTATAAAAGTCTTCTGTTATCTGTTGTAATGTGTTGTATGCCCAAAGTTAAAGTATTCGTAGGTTTCCACTTTTTGGATCAGACCTGTGTGGTTTATGGTCGATTCAAAGGGCGGGAATTGGCGGGTCTTTACAGCCTATATATACTAATATTACCCACCAACCCGATATGTACTTAACCCTCCTACCGATTCAAACATGTTTACTTAATGGTTAAGTTTGTGGGCTTATATTTACTAATATTACCCACCAACCCGATATGTACTTAACCCTTCCACACATTTTTGTCATATTGGTTAAGTGTTGTCCATCCATGTCAACTTAACCCACCTGCTCATTATGTCATGTTGGTTAAGTGTTTCTTATTAACCCTTCTCACTCGTCATATTGGATTGGTTAAGTGTTTCCTATTAACTTAACCCCGTTCATTCATCATGTTGTATTAGTTAAGTATTTCCTATTAACTTAAACCCATTCGTTCATCAGGTTACATTGGTTAAGTGTATCTTATTAATCTTAACCCCACGCGTTCACCATGCTGTTTTGGTTAAGTGTCATCAATCAATTCAAGTAATTTAACCCTTCCATGCATCCTGTTATATTGGCTAAGTGTTGCTCTCTTGTTTTAACTTAACCCTACCCATTCATCATGTCATATTGGTTAAGTGTTTCTTATTAACTTAACCCTTCTCACTTTTGTAATTAACATGTTATAACGGTTAAGTGTTCTAAATTTACTTAACCACACCTTCTTGTCTAATTAACATGTTATAACGGTTAAGTGTTGCCTTAGTAAACTTAACCCTACCATTCTTATCATGTCTTGTTCATTAGCATTAATTGATTTATTAATGCACCAACCTCTCACATTAGATCTATGTTGTTGTGGTTTGTAACGACCCAGATTTTTGGTATATTAATTTTAAATATTTAGTTGAGAATATAAATGAATTTTTATATTTAGTTAACGGTTTAAAAATCGATTTCGATTTAATATAGAATATTTAAAATTATCGTAATACGAAAAATAATTCAATTTGAAATTTAAATCCGAGTCAAAATAGTTAAGATGATCAATAAAAAATTCTGTGCAAATTAGAATAATAATATTAATTTATTTTCAAGTAATTTATTTGTTTTGCATTTTGTTTATATTAATTTAATTTCATATCTTCTATATACGATCAACTTAGACTTCAGAGATTACTCCAATGTGTGCAGAATAGTGGTTAAACCCTAGAAATGTCCGTTGTTGTGTTTTGATTTGTGACGGCCCACCCTGCACCAACCGACATTTACTCCAAAAGTGCGTTGTACACATGTCCAGTTAGCACGGGACGGTCGTCAGAAGAAAAGAAAGAAGACGAAGAATCAACAAAGAACCTGTAGAATGTCTCACAGCGCATAGAATAAAATATAATAATAACATACTTGACATAAAACAGGTGAGACAGTGCATAAGCTGAAACAACTAACATAGCAGCGGAAAATATAAGTACAGCTTATGATCCAAAGTTAAACATTATTACAACTTTTCAAACTGTCTCAAAGCAAAAGAAAGATAAAGGAGGTACACTACTAATGCCCAAGTGGCGACCACCAACGACACAGGGAGAATATCTATATATCATACGTGGAAGCCTCCTGCTCGCCTCCGAATCAACTACTTGCGCATCACCAGCTAACCATAACCTGTCTCTAGTCTTCTCGTGTGAGCACCCAGAGTAATAAGAGGAGACATAAAACTCTGGGTCAGACATAAAGCCTGGTATGAGCGATAAGCATCTAAACATAATAATAACAGGTATAATCCAATCATACCTGAACCTGGACCTGCAACCAAAGAGTTAGCACTACATACCGTACAATACTCTAAGGTGCCACTAACATACTGTGTAAGAGATACGGGGGTGGGTGTGTGCATGTCATAGTGATGTCAAACAATCAAACATAACAATCATCCTCACATCCCTCACTCAGTGCGTAAAGCATACAATATCCACTACTTTGGTCCTCTAATCCTTTGGGCCATGACGGAATCCAATCCCGTGTAACTATCACTACAAGCCCACTATCCATCTCTCAGTGGTGGACCAAAGTTATGAATACCGACAACCCCTTTGCACACGTCCCGCAGCAAAGCCCAACCATGAAGTGAACTCATTGGTTCCCATCTGGATCCTGAGCTCTAACTTCCATTTGGACTACCCTTGCATCTCGGGTTATTGGTCATCACCGGATCGGTCTTCATCTGCTTCACTCCGCTCCAGGTCGTATCGTGGTCACCAGCTCCCCTCGGATCGTGTCGCAACATCCCATACGGGTCGGTTCGCACCCCTGTAGTTCGAGTTGAATTCCTCCATTCGGATCGTGCTCACCTGTGCGGATCGGATCGTGGTCGCTTGCTCGGATCGGTTCGTGGCCTCCGGATCGTGGGAACCATTCGTGAGCGGATCGGGTCGTGGTCCATAGCTCGTGACGCTTCCCTGGGATCATGATGCTCCTTCCCCTTCAGATCGCCTGGTTCAGATCGTGACACATAAGTCAGCTCGTGGTTGGAGGCACAACTCAAGGCATCAGTTCGTTCAAGCTCCGCGGTTCGGATCGTGCCGCCTTCACCAGGTTGGATCGTGGCGCTTGAGCTAGAGCGGATCGTGGAGTGTGATATGCGATCGGGTCGGGTCGCGACTTCCTTCATGCGATCCGATCCGGTCCTGTACATTTTCCTGCAACTTCTTCCAACGACTGTTTACGCCATTCGACGGCGTTTTTGACCAATTTAACTATTCTAATCAATCGCAAAGCAAACCATACAATCATAGAAACATGTAGAAACATCCACAAACAACAAAACAACAATATGATATGTCAAAACGGATCAAACATACCCAAAAACCCATATTTTCCCCTTAAGCATATTTAAGCAAATCTAACAATAGGATTAGCAAAATTTAACCAAATTAGCCAATTTTTCTAACAGAGGCTTAAAATAATATTTATGAATTTCTGCATATTTTTCCAGATTTTTAACATGCATAATTTCCCTAATTATCACTAATCTCCCTTAATCCCCCAAATTCCGGGATTTGCAAAATTAGTCGAAATTAACCCAAATTCATATCAGAGGCATAAAATAATGTAATAGAATTTTAGGAATTTTTCTAGATTTTTCTGAGCCATAATTTCGCTAATCTTCGCTAATTACCATAATTAGCCGTAATTAGTGAAAAACAATGCAAATCACTCACCTTAGCCACAAACAAACTTTAGATCTGAAATAATCTCTGATTTGGATCCAATCCCTATGTGTTCCAGCAGCTCTCTTGCTAATTTGGTGAAGATCTTCTTTGATTTGATGTAGATTAGGCCAAAACTTGATTAGAAAGTGATTAGAAGGTGATTTGGGTGTTGGAGGCCATTGCTAGAGCTTGAAAGAGGTAAGTGGCGGCTGGAAAATGAATGAAAAATCGTTTTCTAAACCCTAGCAGCCCTCAAATACCTCTAAACCCGAAATCCCCCATTGGGCCTAGTTGCTAATTACCCGGTTAAGCCCAATTAGCTGAAAATAACCCTTTAAACCTTAATTCAGCCATATCTCCCAAACGGTAAGTCCGTTTGGCTATTATGACCACTCTACGGAAAGAGAAACCATCATTCGAATCCAATGGAAGTGGTTTCAGGTCAAAACTCCTTTCCAGTCAAAAGTTATGGACGAAACAAGATCAACTAGGGGTAAAACGGTCATTTAAAAATCGACAAAAATCATGAACATGAGAAATGACCCCAATAATCGTCTCCCAAAGTTACATGACCATACGACTTCATATGTTAAAGAAATAAATATTCTACGATCCCATGATGCGTAGAATACGGGTCGTTACACTCTTCCCCCTTTGAGAAATTTCGCCCCCGAAATTCCCTAACCAGAACACACAAAGGGTCCCGCATGCCTATCAACCATAAAACAACAATCAACATGCAAAACAAGTCTATCCTAGCATGCGGTTTACTAACAAGGGAAGAAACTATCACTACCAAAACTTTACTAGGCAAAGAGTTCTGGATACTTCTTCCTTATATCCTCCTCTGTTTCCCAAGTACAGTCTTTCTCCATTCTCACCCCACTGGACTTTGACTAGTTTCACCGCCTTCCTTCGAAGCTGCTTCGTATCGTTCCCAACAATACGCATAGACTTGCGGTTCCCAACCGCCTCGAGTTCAACTTCGATGTTATCCAACTGATCAGGTGAAATAGCCACACTAGGCTCGTGCACGAATTTCCTTAACTGGGAAACATGAAATACGTTGTGAACTCCCGCCATTTTCTCTGGTAAGCCAACTCTATATGCCAAATTCCCGACTAGTTCAAGAACAGGGAATGGGCCAACAAATCTTGGTGCTACCCTACCTCTCCAACCAATCCGAATCACATTCTCTATGGAGAGATCTCGATGAACACCAAGTCGTTAACGAAGAATTCCAAATCTCTTCGTCTCTTATCGGGATAAGCCTTCTGCCTATCTTTATCCCTTCCCGGTAGTAGATCTGCTCTATGTCTCAATACATCTTGTTACCACTGGGATGTATAGTCAATTTCGAGTGATGATATGCTCTAAGCACTTCACCTCTCAGTCCATCTACGTTGGGTACAACTAGTCCCTTATTCTTTCGAAGCCACCCTTCTCGATCAAATCCTTACCTGATCATTCTCTTTCCATCGATACCCATCTCTACCCTAGAGATGGTTCCCAATAGATTAGGATCGTCCTTCTAACTGGAAACAATCCTCTCAATCAAAATCGATCTAATCGTCAAGCTTACTAGCATTTCTGAATCCAATTCAGTCTTGGGTCTGAAATCATATCCTGTGACATACTCTAGTTGCTTCCATCCTAGAAACAAAACCCCTAAACTGGCATGTCTCCTACTCAATGCAACTAGTACTGCACCCACATCCTTTACTATGATCACTCTGCCCCATGGAGTCATGGCGACTCCACTGCACTGATCCATAGTCACTAGTCCTTTGCTATGTCCACTCTGCCCCATGAAGTCATAACAACTCCACTGCACTGGCTCATAGCCTTACTAATCCTTTACTATGTCCACTTTGCCCCTCGAGTCATGACGACTCTACTGCACTGGCTCATAGTCCTACTACAATCACTTTGTTCCCCATCGCTGGAACCCTACAGGTGATAGTCTACTCAAGAGAAGAAAGATAGGAACAAACATAGCAACCATAACATCCATCAAACAAATCCTATCTATCACCTGCTAAAGTCATAAACACATCGACACCTACATGATTGGTCTAACCAATCCCAATATGTAGATTCCAGTCTGTCTGGTCCAACCAACATCACTAACTAATGGAAGGCCAGCCTCCATACACCGATGCCTACTTGACTGGTCCAACCAATCCCAGGCCAATGGAAGCCCCGCCTCCCTCCGGTCTACCGTACGTCCAACGTACGTTTATCCTCCAAGGATAATTAAACTAATGGAAGCCCAGCCTCCAATCGGACTACTGTACGTCCAACGTACGTTTATCCTCCAAGGATAACTAGATCACGTCCAACGGATCCAAGGTAACGGGCGTCCCCAGATACCCCTGCTTTTAGTCCTCCTAAAATACTTGAGTCCAACCCAAGTCTATCCATTATCTTGCTGCCCTCTCGAGTCCAACTCGAGCTGAATCCAATTCCTTGCAGCCTTCTCGAGTCTAACTCGAGTCAATCTCCCAGAGATAAACTAGACTCATCCAATGAATCTCGTACTGCACGTCCAACGTACATTCACCTTCCAAAGGTAAACTAGACCCACCTAGTGAATCTAGGTACTCTACCTACGAGTCCAAGTCCAACGTGAAACTCTACTCGCTGAATCTCCAAGATCAACGAGCTTCCCACAAAGTTCCAAACATACTTCAAATCTAATGTGAAGTATTTCCATATTCGTTATATCACCATGACTAACGAACTCGCCCCATTTTTCTTTTACGAGTTCAATTCTAACTTGAATCGTCCTAATCTTCGTTGTACCTTCCATGATCAACGAACACATCCTATTCCTTCAAAGTTCTACTATCCAATAGAGAATATCAACATAGGGTCCTAAACAATCCATTTCTTTGCATCTTTCTCGAGTCCCACTCGAGCAATCTCATAACCCTATCGAGTCTAACTCTGGGCAGTCTATACCATTGAACAGTCTTATCATGTTCCGTCTGCCCATCACTCCTCGAGTGAACCAAGATATCATCCAACGAAAAATCACAACAACTATTTACCCCTCATGCAACCCATCCTAGTCGAAATCGACATTCCCCAAGCACAAGCCCCAAAGGCCTAAACCAATATCAGACAAGCACCCAAGGAACATCTCCTCCGAGTTCGGACAACCCACGTGAGGTGATACTAGCAAAACAATCTAGCACTGGAGTACTCATTTGCCTCCCAGAGACAACTGGAACTTACTGCAACGATAACCTCTTAGATTCCTTAACTCCAGTTACCCTTGCCATCACTAGGTAGGTACCTAATACCACCCTATTCCTTTGGAGTAGATCAACTCCCCAAAATAATGCTAAACCTAGTAAAGCCCAAAACAAAGCAATCACAAGGAAACATACATCCATGACTCGATAAGACCACATTAACAAATCATGCCAAAACTAGTCGAACCACCAATCGGGTTCGTCACTACTAAAGGTCTATCGACTAAATCAGGTTTGTCAAACAAAACCCGATCAAAACTTCTTAAATAGAAAGCATACCTCGAATAACGACACCTTTTTCCTTCTGCGCCGCAGTTGGGGCATTTGACGAAGAAGGAACAGCATTGATAGCATACGCTTTCACAATCTGCTTCTCCCTAGGAGGTTGTGGGCAATCATCCTTGTGATGTCCCGCCTGGCCGCAGTTAAAGCACTTCCTTTCCCCAGGCTTTTCTCGACAATCTCTGGCGTAATGGCCCTTCTGGCCATAACTAAAGCATTCGCCATCTTTCTTATTTTTCTTACTCTGACCATCCTTGGTCGGGTTCTGCTTCCTCTTGTTCTGAGAATTCTTCTTGCCTTCACCGCCTGCTTGCGGCTTTGGCTCCTCTGCAGATGTCGTAGCAACCTCAGTCTTCGACTTAGGGAAAAGGCTCTCTGACCTTAATGCCTTTCCTACAATAGACTCGAACGTCTCATCGATATGGTTTATAAGTCTTTCCCCCAAGTACCCATCCAAGCCAGTTATGAACTTCTCGTTCTTCTTTTCGACTGTATCGATAAGGGACCATCCATATTTCGATAAAGTGTCGAATTCAGCGATATACTCCGAGACTGCTCTACCATTCTGCTTAAGCTCCAAGAACTTCCTGAACAGTTCTGATTTATGAGCAGCTGGAATAAACTTATCACAAAAGCGAGTCTTAAACTGATTCCAAGTAACTTGATCTTCTGGAGTAGCTGTTCTAATGGAATTCCACCAATTCATCGCTCGCCCTTGCAGCTGACGAGACGCTAGCCTTCTCTTCATCGCATCCTCAAGACCCAAGTCATCGAAGATACGATCACAGCTATCCAACCAATCCTAAACATCTGTGGCCGACTCCATTCCGTGGAACGGCTTCCCACCAAGGTTAGTGTAATCCTTGCACAACTTGGCGAAATCGACCCTAGGTGCCTGCACTACTGGACCACCACCATTTCCGGGATTGGGAACTGCTCCCTGAACATCTCTAAGTATGTCTCTCATGAAGTTAGTGAACATTGTCCTCATGTCAGGAGCATTCCCATTATTGGCTCCCCTACCAGCACCTCTAGCATATCGGCTCATCGTCAATCTGTAAAAGGGGAAACGATTAACGACCCCATAGTGGTGCTAGTGCAGTACGACTTCATCTATATACTACTAATAGTAGATATATATAGCTTTTAAAAATCAAAATAATCACAAATACGCTCCCTCGTATACGTATATTATCTCTCCCTGATAACTTCCCTAGGTTAACTACGCAACCTAGAGCTCTGATACCAAGTGTGACGGCCCACCCCGCACCAACCGACATTTACTCCAAAAGTGCGCTGTACACATGTCCAGTTAGCACGGGACGGTCGTCAGAAGAAAAGAAAGAAGACGAAGAATCAACAAAGAACCTGTAGAATGTCTCACAGCGCATAGAATAAAATATAATAATAACAAACTTGACATAAAACAGGTGAGACAGTGCATAAGCTGAAACAACTAACATAGCAGCAGAAAATATAAGTACAGCTTATGATCCAAAGTTAAACATTATTGCAACTTTTCAAACTGTCTCAAAGCAAAAGCAAGATAAAGGAGGTACACTACTAATGCCCAAGTAGCGACCAACAACGACACAGGGAGAATATCTATATATCATACGTGGAAGCCTCCTGCTCGCCTCCGAATCAGCTACTCGCGCATCACCAGCTAACCATAACCTGTCTCTAGTATGCTCATGTGAGCACCCAGAGTAATAAGAGGAGACATAAAACTCTGGGTCAGACATAAAGCCTGGTATGAGCGATAAACATCTAAACATAATAATAACAGGTATAATCCAATCATACCTGAACCTGGACCTGCAACCAAAGAGTTAGCACTACATACCGTACGATACTCTAAGGTGCCACTAACATACTGTGTAAGAGATACGGGGGTGGGGGTGTGCATGTCATAGTGATGTCAAACAATCAAACATAACAATCATCCTCACATCCCTCACTCAGTGCGTAAAGCGTACAATATCCACTACTTTGGTCCTCTAATCCTTTGGGCCATGACGGAATCCAATCCCGTGTAACTATCACTACAAGCCCACTATCCATCTCTCAGTGGTGGACCAAAGTTATGAATACCGACAACCCCTTTGCACACGTCCCACAGCAAAGCCCAACCATGAAGTGAACTCATTGGTTCCCATCTGGATCCTGAGCTCTAACTTCCATTTGGACTACCTTTGCATCTCGGGTTATTGGTCATCACCAGATCAGTCTTCATCTGCTTCACTCCGCTCCAGGTCGTATCGTGGTCACCAGCTCCCCTCGGATCGTGTCGCAACATCCCATACGGGTCGGTTCGCACCCCTGTAGTTCGAGTTGAATTCCTCCATTCGGATCGTGCTCACCTGTGCGGATCGGATCGTGGTCGCTTGCTCGGATCGATTCGTGGCCTCCGGATCGTGGGAACCATTCGTGAGCGGATCGGGTCGTGGTCCATAGCTCTTGACGCTTCCCTGGGATCATGATACTCCTTCCCCTTCAGATCGCCTGGTTCAGATCGTGACACATAAGTCAGCTCGTGGTTGGAGGCACAACTCAAGGCATCAGTTCGTTCAAGCTCCACGGTTCGGATCGTGCCGCCTTCACCAGGTTGGATCGTGGCGCTTGAGCTAGAGCGGATCGTGGAGTGTGATATGCGATCGGGTCGGGTCGCGACTTCCTTCATGCTATCCGATCCGGTCCTGTACATTTTCCTGCAACTTCTTCCAGCGACTGTTTACGCCATTCGACGGCGTTTTTGACCAATCTAACTATTCTAATCAATCGCAAAGCAAACCATACAGTCATAGAAACATGTAGAAACATCCACAAACATCAATATGATATGTCAAAACGGATCAAACATACCCAAAAACCCATATTTTCCCCTTAAGCATATTTAAGCAAATCTAACAATAGGATTAGCAAAACTTAACCAAATTAGCCAATTTTTCTAACAGAGGCTTAAAATAATATTTATGAATTTCTGCATATTTTTCCAGATTTTTAACATGCATAATTTCCCTAATTATCACTAATCACCCCTTAATCCCCCAAATTCCGGGATTTGCAAAATTAGTCGAAATTAACCCAAATTCATATCAGAGGCATAAAATAATGTAATAGAATTTTAGGATTTTTTCTAGATTTTTCTGAGCAATAATTTCGCTAATCTTCGCTAATTACCATAATTAGCCGTAATTAGTGAAAAACAATGCAAATCACTCACCTTAGCCACAAACAAACTTTAGATCTGAAATAATCTCTGATTTGGATCCAATCCCAATGTGTTCCAGCAGCTCTCTTGCTAATTTGGTGAAGATCTTCTTTGATTTGATGTAGATTAGGCCAAAACTTGATTAGAAAGTGATTAGAAGGTGATTTGGGTGTTGGAGGCCATTGCTAGAGCTTGAAAGAGGTAAGTGGCGGCTGGAAAATGAATGAAAAATCGTTTTCTAAACCCTAGCAGCCCTCAAATACCTCTAAACCCGAAATCCCCCATTGGGCCTAGTTGCTAATTACCCGGTTAAGCCCAATTAGCTGAAAATAACCCTTTAAACCTTAATTCAGCCATATCTCCCAAACGGTAAGTCCGTTTGGCTATTATGACCACTCTATGGAAAGAGAAACTATCATTCGAATCCAATGGAAGTGATTTTAGGTCAAAACTCCTTTCCAGTCAAAAGTTATGGACGAAACAAGATCAACTAGGGGTAAAACGGTCATTTAAAAATCGACAAAAATCATGAACATGGGAAATGACCCCAATAATCGTCTCCCAAAGTTACATGACCATACGACTTCATATGTTAAAGAAATAAATATTCTACGATCCCATGATGCGTAGAATACGGGTCGTTACATGATTGGAGTTCATGGTGGGGTATGAATACTGCACGTTCAGCGCTATATAACGGTAGCAGAAATAAAATTGAATAAACACCATACTACTAAGACTTACCTCAGGTAAATCCTACCTAGTAAAACACCTACATTAAATTCCTTAAGCACTAAGTTTCATGATCTGTAAAACGCGATATCCTTCTGTAATTCCTTTGATTCCTTTCTTCTAAGTCAATTCGTTCTGGAAAAATGAAAATGGCCGAACTCATTTTGAATACCAATCAAATTGAAAACTACAGAGAATAATGGCCTCCTCGAACCGAAATATAAATCGTGTTTCCATTTCCTTTTCTACTTCAATCCTCTTCAATTCAAAATCGCAAACAACCTTTGCTCTGATGATAAATTCGAACCTCTTCTATAAAAAAAAGAAAAAAAAGAAAAATATTGAAACCGAGTTCGATTTCGAATTCAATTCTGAAGTAAGGGTTCGCGAGCGACTACGTCAGTGCAACTAGGGTTGCGATTGGAAGGCGCTATTTCGATTCTCCGGGACTCGTTGTAAGCTGCGAAGTGGGGTTGACCTTCGATTTCGATAGAAGGTAAGTTGGGCCCTTTCAATGGCTTCGCGATGTCTACTGGTGGTACGCGAGTTCAGTATGGTGGTTTTGGAGTTGTTGTTTATGGTAATGGGTGCGGAGAGATTTCGAAGGTGAAACTGGTTTCAGTTTTCATTAATTGGAGTGGATAAGGGGATTAACACTTGCGTAAGCTTTTGGGATGATTAGCAGCTATAGCAAAAACTTAGGGCAGCGATATTTGTTTTGATAAGAAAGTGCGAGATCGATGGTGATGGGTTCCGAGTGAAGCTGGAATGGAAGGGAGTTCGTCAGAACTAGAAGACAACATTTGCGAGGTGTGGAGTCTTTGCAGTAGCAGGTTACTGTGTTCAGTTTGGGAAAAAGGGTAAAACATGGATTTAAGGTAATTTTAACTAATTAATCTAGTTTAGTTAATTACATTTAAAATTGCATGTATATTGTACAAGCTTGTAAAAATCCTATTTTTTTTTATTTTTTTATTTTTCTTCGATAGTTAAATAACCGACCATCGAAGTATTTACCAATATCGTTGTCAATATGGAGAGATCGGTTGGATTATTATCCGAGAACCACTCCGTATTAGCAGTAGCATTGTGAATCAGATTATATGAAGATAATCGAAGACGGAGTAAAGTGCAAGGGCTTTTTCTATTAATAGAAATTGTGCCTTCAGTTTCGTTCAATCCCAGATCGAACGTATATGGATGAGTGTCTGACAGAGTATTTCCAATGATCATGTATTTTGGTCTGTGTAAATATACATGGTGGTGGAGAATTTATTCTCTTAGCATAATACCCAGAATATATTTGTGCAAATCAATTAATGATTTACGGATCTGACAACGTGGCATTCAAAGTGATTGTGCTTTCAATGAATGATAAGAAATCGTAGCCTCAGGCCTCAACAACCGAGGAATGACAAAAATCGGGTAGGCAGCATGGCTATGTGGGTCGCTCCCATTAGGATGTATTATCACCTATCTAGAGAAATTCATTTAATTCCATATCCTATTCGATGTTGTCCCATTCGGGAAACATTTGTTGATCCCAACCGTTGGTGATATACATTCGATACACTCAAGCGAAATGAGTGGTCGGTCATGTGTGGGCCGCGTTGCAAGATGTTCTTATTGAACCCAGTGTACTCCCCTCTAGAGATACACTATCGGTAGGTGGTTCCATACCTTGTCATAGTTAGAATCCAATCTCCAATAAGCGCCCTGTGGTTTTTGATTTTATATTATATATGGAGCGTGAGATGCAAGCGTTCCGCTTGATTGTTATTTATTTGATTTAGACACTATTATAATATCACTGGATTTTCGTATCAAAGTGTTTTGGGTTATAGTAAGGTAAAAACCATCCATGTTTATGTGTGGGCTGGTCTTACTATTATCCGTTCTTTCAAAAGGATTTTAAAAGTTAAACAAATGGTTGGAGTTTACTCACACTAGTCTAAGACTGACCCAAAGTTTATTTTGTTTGTTTTCCCTAAACTCTTCGGTGCCTAAATTTTTACGGGCAGTCAAGTATCTTTCATGGACTTTTGGGACTTCTTCCTCTCCTTTTCAGGACCGATCCAAACTATTCTTAGACCGACGACGCCCGCTGGTAGATTCAAACTCTTTCTACGCACCTCTTGACCGAATCTGTAACCGGACTCATTTTCAGTGGCTGATGAAACTAGAGGTCGCCCTGCCCTTATCTAGTCGGGATTTTTCAGATTCACTTGGAAGAGCTGGAAGCATGAGGCTTCACCAGTTAGCTATAGACTCGTATATTCCGCTGTGTACCATGTTTGTATCTGGAAACAGGTTTTTATAACCGTTCCAGAAATAGCTGTTGTGCACTGATGATGGTATGTATACAAAGTTACCGAATTGTATTTCAAAGTTTATGTTGCCTAATATATTTTATTCGTTCCGCTGTGAGTTTGTGATCTTCGTTTTCTTCTATTCTAATATTTCTTTCTTTCTATTTCTCATCCTCTAACTTCTTTCTAATAATGATTCATATTTCTGTGCAATTTGGGTTGGACGTGCGGTGTTATTAGTCAACTCAGATAGTATGGATTTTCGGGCCATTACCCGGTTACTGGATGTGCCCGGCAGTTCTGGGCAGTTTTACACCGCAACTCAATCTAACCTCGGGTTTCACTTGGGCATGATGCACTAACCTCTCACATTAGATAGGTGTTGTTGCGGTTACTAGATGTGCCTTGTAACGACCCGGATTTTTCGAACAGTTTATTTTAAATATTTAATATGGTTTTAAAATATTGAATTGATAATATAAATAAATTTTTATATTGAGCTATCGATTTAATAATCGAATATAATTTAATTTAGAATATATCGAATTATTATAATTCGAAATATAATTGAAATCGAAGTTAAAAACTGAATCAAAATGATTTAGATGATAAGTAGGAATTTTATTTGATATATATACGATAATAATAAATAATTTATTATCAGAGAATTAATGGTTTTCGAATTCAAATTATATTATATTATATTAATTTAATATGGTATATATGTTGAAATTAAATTTTAGAATATTACCGTTGAGTTCAGAATAACGTTATTACATTGGAACGATGGTCGGTACGCTAAAATAGCGGTTCACGATTTTTAATTGTGAACCCTGAGATATTTATAATGAATAGGTTCGAAATCAAAACAGTATCTATTCAAAAAGAAACAAAATCTTTTTAAAGTCAAATCACATTAAAATATTGTACCATATTCCTTAGTGCATAAGCATTAGCCTTTATAAATAAACCCGACTCCTTCTCTGTTCTATTTTTCATTCCCTATCTCACTGAAAGAAAACCGAATACTTTTTAGTCAATTTCTTCAGAAATTCATGATAATTAATTTCCTCAACAAATTCAAATCCTTTCAACTCGTCTGGGCTTATGTTACATGCCAAAATACTCGAAATCGGTTACGATGCTATTTGAGGAGGGATCGCAACAGGAAAGTCGAACTTAGGGTTCGATTTGGTGGCGCAATGGAGTGGGATCTGGTGCGACGACAAGGTACAAAGGAGGTCGGAAATGAACTCGGTGATTTAAGGCATTGCGACAGTGACCGATTAGGATTTGAGGACGTTGTTTTTCCAGCTAGGGTTCGAACTAAATTATGAAAGCGATGGGGAGTTTGCGACTTTAGAGAGGTCGACGAATGGTTCAGGAGGAGCTGTCGAGGGTTTTGCTTCAACCTGAGGACACTCGCATCTGGTGCGACGCTGTTTAGGGTTGATCAAAAATGGCAATTAAGGGGGAGCGGAGGTTGAATAGGCAATGGAGCATAGTTTTGGCAGCGAGGCATGCCTATTGATAGAGTTCGTATTTATGGAGGAGATGAAGTAGGTCAGGTCTTGTACTGTGAGCAAAAGGAAGAAGAGGAGTTCTGGTGATGATGTTCAAGCTGATAAGGGGTTACGGTAGTTGTCTACAGTGAGAGGTTGAGGCGCTCAGTCAAAGTAAGATGGTCGTGAGGACAGTAAATGGTGAAGGTTAAGAAGAAAAATGGAAAAGGTAATTAAATAAATTATTTAGTTAGTATTTAATTTATTTAGTATAATAGTTAATTTGATTGAATAATTGTTTAATCGACATATAAAATTAAATAACCATAGGTAATAGATTCATTTGAGATGGTTCAAGATAAAGGATTTAGTTGGATTCAAAGCCGAGATGATTTGGGATCGGAATGAATAAAATCACGGTGAGTAAATCTCACTCACCTTAATTAGAAATATTTTTGTGTCGTTATAAATAATTGTTGTTGCTTGTTTGAATGCTTTCTGATTATTTGAATATATTAGTTATTTAGGGTTGACTATTATATATATATATATATATATATATATATATATATATATTGGGTCGATGGTTGGATTGATTCCCGCAATCTCATTAGCGGATGCCCGCAGTTTCATAGCGGATGATTTCCCTATGCGCCCCACAAATATATATTAGTGGATGACCTTCATACCGCGATATCCTGCCTCGAAGCTGGATGGGTATTACTATGTTGACTAACGTTTGTGGATGCAGGAAAACAGGTTGGAGGAATCCAACAGGATTCCTCAAAAATATATATTATCTGTTTATTTATTCGTTTGCATATATACTGTCATATATCATGTGTTAGAAAACCTGAAGTAAATAGTTGGTTGTTGGTGTTTAAATATCACTGGGCCTAAGTGTTTATTTATCAAAATATCACGGAAAAGATATTTGAGATTTAAAAGGGAAATTATATTTTTCTAAAATAGAAATTTGAATTTTTTAATAGATTTGAAATATTAACTTGTTTTGAAGAAAAAAACAAGTAGTTCATTTATAAACGAAGTTTATAAATAAAGTGAAATGAATTATCATTGGATAATTCAGAAAATAGAAATACAAGTGTGACTTTGGGAAGGGAAATACATTTTTCCAAAGAAGAAATATTTTATTTGAAAGCGAGACTTGTTTAAATGGGGTTTATAAATAGAAAGTGGAAAAATTATCATTTGGATAATTCGTATATTAAAATTAAAATGTGAATTTAAAAATAGAAATGGGAAAATCGTTTTAAAAAATAAACGATGGAATTTATTCTGATGTCAGAATATAAATTGAACTAAAATAAATCCGTAAGGATTTATGATTTTGAATTCGATTAATTCGAATTAATTTAAATAGAAGTTAAATTGAATATAGAAATTCAAATGGAGTTTGAAAATAGATTGAATATAGAATTCAAATGGAGTTGAAATGGAATTTGAATATAGGAAATTCAATTTGAATTGAAATGGAATTTGAACATAGAAGATCGAAGTATAAATAAATTTATTTCAGAGTTAGGAAAAATCGACAATTCTAGAAAACTGAAAATATGATGTTAAATTGGGAAAAATGGTTTGATATATATTAAAAATATATCAGGATGGAATTGAATTTATTTTAAACGAAGTTTAAAAGTTTGTATATATAAATATAATTAAAATGAACTCACCGCAGTGCAGCAGTTCGAGAATTGGTGTTTCGAACTTCAGTTGAGTATACAGAACTTAGGTTAAGTCGGAATTCTTTGAAACAAGAATTTCCAGGACCGATTTGATAATAGTTTTCTAATGAAAGAGAAAATTATGAGTTTCGTCATATATATTTTGTGTTAGGTCAAAAATCAAATTTTCAGAAAAGCAGCGCCATTTAAAAACCATAACGGTTTATTTAAATAAATAAAATCCGATTTGCCATTAGAAAAATCCAGACTGGAGATATAAAATAAATATGAACTCCAATGAAGTAAGTGAAATGATTTTTGAAACAAAAAATCAGATTTTTAGTCATCAAATAGATTTAACTAATTTTGAAGAATAAATAGTTAATCGAGTTTTGAATCGAAATTGGAGTTGGATAAGTAAATTGGTTTTATGGATTCATATTCGAAATCGAATTTGAAACTCAAGTTAGAAATGAAATTCTACTTGTTTATAAGCAAATTAAAATATATTAGAACATGATATGTTCAAAATAAGGGGATTTGGCAAAATAGCTAATTAAAGAAGAAATTAGCAAATTAAATTAGTAATGACCAAATTAAGTTGGATAAATTGGCAAACAGGCAAATACAGGTTGAGCAGGTTTGGAATGAAGTATATGAAGTGTATGAAGATTATAATATAAGTGCCCGACAAAAAGGTACACGTTTAAATTTCATATGAGGTTTTATGCGCCGAATCGGCAAATTGCTTGGCTTTTTCTTTTGATTGGAGAGGCCTATGTGGCAGTTTGGGGACTTTCCCGATGCTCCCGGTACAAAGGAGGTTATGGCGAAATTTTCCGGAAATTTAAGGAGTTAGAATATTTTTAAGAAATTTTGATAGTTAAAAATCAATGTATCAATATATATATATATAGAATTTGGTAAGGAAATAAACTTGAAAATAGAATATTATAAACAAAAAGAAAATCAATAATCTTGAAATATAAAGGGAAAGGTATATACGTTTTAAAAATGGAGAACTGGTTTTATACGATGTTAATTATTCGAGGAAACTGGTCTTGTCTGTTTTGAAGTTAATAATATTTTCAGTCAAGGTCTGAGAGGTAGTTATACCCCAACTTGATTGATTTCATTTTTAACCGATAAATAGCAAGATTCAGTCTCGAAGAGAAATGTTTAAAGAGATTTAGTCCAATGCAGTATTTTGGGTAGTTGTGACGATGTTTTACATAACATTCATTTTAACCCGAAGAAGTGAAAGTTTGGAAATATAATAATAAATATTTCCTAAGTATGAAATGAATGGTCGTGCAAGAGATAAGTAAATGGGAATGTTTTCCAATTATAAATAGAAGATATTTTCTATATATAGAAAATAAAGAAGACGATATATGGAAATGTTTTCCAAATAGCGTAAGAGGCTAAGAAGATGATTATCGAAAATATCGTGTTAACGAATATGGATAAGGAAATGGAGAAGCGTTTTAATAAATAAAATATTAATTTAAAGGCCTAGTGATGGTTTGATGTTATGGATGAATGGATGTTTATTTTTCTTTGATAGTTAAATAACCGACTATCGAAGTATTTGCCAATATCATTGTCAATATGGAGAGGCTGGTTGGATTATTATCCGAGAACCACTCTGTATTGGTAGTAGCGTTGCGAATCATATTTTATGAAGATAATCAAAGACGGAGTAGAGTGCAAGGGCTTTTTCTATTAATAGAAATTATGCCTTCGATTTCGTTCAATCCCAGAACGAACGTAAATGGACGAATGTCTGATAGAGTATTTCCAATGATCGAATATAATTGTCTGTACAAATATATATATGATGGCAACCGATTTATTCCCCTAGCATAATATCTAGAATATTTGAGCAAATCAATTAGTGATTAACGGATCTGAAAATGTGGCATTCAAAGTGATTGTGCTATCAATGAATGGAAAGTAATCGTAGCCTCAGGCTTCAACAACCGGGAAATGACAAAAATCGGGCAGGCATCATGGCTATGTGGGTCGCACCCATTAGGATGTATTATCACCTATCTAGAGATTCATTTAATTCCTTATTCTATTCGATGATGTCACATTCGGGAAACGGTTGCTGATCCCAACCGTTAGTGATATACATTCGATACACTCAAGCGAAATGAGTGGTCGGTCATGTGTGGGCCAGGTTGCAAAACGTTCTTGTTGAACCCAGTGTATTCCTCTCTAGAAATACACTATCGGAAGGTGGTTCCATACCATGTCATGTTGGAAATCCGATCTCCAATAAGAGCCCTGTGGTTTTTGATTTTATATTATATATGGAGCGTGAGATGCAAGCGTTCCACTAGATTGTTATTTATTTGATTTAGACACTATTATAATATCACTAAATTTTCGTATCAAAGTGTTTTGGGTTATCGTAAGGTAAAAACCGTCCATGTTTATGTGTGGCTGGTCTTACTATTATCTTTCTTTCGAAAGGATTTTGAAAGTTAAACAAATGGTTGGAGTTTACTCACACCCCTCCCATGACTGACCCAGAGTTTATTTTGTTTGTTTTCCCTAAACTCTTGGGTGCCCAAATTTGTACGGGCAGTCAAGTAGTCGGGATTTCTCAGATTCACTTGGAAGAAATGGAAGCAGGAGGCTTCACCAGTTAGCTATAGACTCATATATTCCGCTGTGTAGTATGTGGTATATGGAAACAGGTGTTTATAACTGTTCTAGGAATAACTGTTGTGCTCTGATGATGGTATGTATATAAAGTTACTGATTTGTATTTCAAGAAGTTAAGTTATATAATATATTTTATTCATTCCACTGTGAGATCTGTCTTCTTTGTTTTCTTCTATTCTAACATTTCTTTCTTTCTATTTCTCATCCTCTAACTTCTTTCTAATAATGATTCGCATTTCTATGCAATTTGGGTTGGACGTGTGGTGTTATTGGTCAACTCAGATAGTACGGATTTGCGGGCTGTTACAGTTGGTATCAGAGCTTAGGTTAAGCGAATACCTAGGATTTGGTGGGGTTATGCTCATTAGAGATGTGGTCAGTAGTACTCTAGAATGAGTTGAGTGTATATATGAGAGCACGTATTTGTTATTTGATATAAAAACTATTTTATATTGTGTTGGCTAGTCTGTTGAGTGATTTATGAATTCTGGTCGAATCGTGGGACGCAACGACGTCGATAAGAGTTTGTAAATACTTGATCAGAAGATTGAACACGATATTGTTTTAAAATGGGTAAATAAAATAATTTTACCCAAAACTATAATTTGATATAGAAAGGAATAATTTTCTAGAATTATTATAATATATGGATGTGTTGGTTGTTAGTAATATAATCAAATGAGATTATAAATTGGGAATGGTTATCTAAAACCAAATATAACTTGTATATGAATGAAATATACAAATGAGATGAATTAAAAATTAATTCAAACCAGAATTTGGATTTTTAAATCCTGGGAAGTTGGAGAATATTTTTGAAGTATATTAAAATTATATAGCTTTGTTTTGAATGGGATTTTTGAAAAAAAAATCGTTTTGAATGGATTTTGAAAATGATAAAGCATTGAACTCACTTCAGTGGCTGGAAAATAATTCTGATGATGGTCGTGACATCATTAGTGTTCATTTTCGAGTTTCTAAGTGATGGATTGCTACCTTAGAAAAGTTTGATGGAATTTTGTTTTGAAAGAAAACATGTGGTTTGAAAATTTAATTGTTTTGAATTTGAAATGGAAATAAATATATATGTATATATTTATGTGATTTCAGAAGGATTTGAAAGGAAAATCCAGGAATTTAAATTCTGAAGTTTAAATTTAACTTAAGCAAGTTAAATGGATCGAGGTAAATAAATTAATGAAATTCAAATTGAATAAAATTGAATGGAATTTGAATTGGGTGTAAATCATTTAGATTAAATGTGTGAAAACCAAAAGTTTTGGTTGGAGCTAATTTGTGGAAAAATGAAGAGGTGAGTTTCAACCTAAAAGGGTTTTGAAAAGTTAATGAGTTTATAGTATTTTTCCTACCTTAGCAATTTCAGGGACAAAATTATTTTAAGGGGGGAAGAATGTAACGACCCGGATTTTTCGAACAGTTTATTTTAAATATTTAATATGGTTTTAAAATATTGAATTGATAACATAAATAATTTTTTTATTGAGCTATCGGTTTAATAATCGAATATAATTTAATTTAGAATATATCGAATTATTATAATTCGAAATATAGTTGAAATCGAAGTTAAAACCGAATCAAAATGATTTAGATGATAAGTAGGAATTTTATTTAATATATATACGATAATAATAAATAATTTATTATCATAGAATTAACGGTTTTCGAATTCAAATTATATTATATTATTTTAATATGGTATATATGTTGAAATTAAATTTCAAAATATTACTGTTGAGTTCAGAATAACGTTATTACATTGGAACGACGGTCGGTACGCTAAAATAGCGGTTCACTATTTTTAATTGTGAACCCCGAGATATTTATAATGGATAGGTTCGAAATCAAATCCGTATCTATTAAGTCAGTATCTATTTAAAAAGAAACAAAATCTTTTTAAAGTCAAATCACATTAAAATATTGTACCATATTCCTTCGTGCTTAAGCATTAGCCTTTATAAATAAACCCGACTCCTTCTCTGTTCTATTTTTCATTCCCTATCTCACTGAAAGAAAACCAAATCCTTTTTAGTCAATTCCTTCAGAAATTCACAATAATTAATTTCCTCAACAAATTCAAACCCTTTCAACTCGTCTGGGCTTATGTTACATGCCAGAATACTCGGAATTGGTTACAATGTTATTTGAGGAGGGATCGCGACAGGAAAATCGAACTTAGGGTTCGATTTGGTGGCGCAACAGAGTGGGATCTGGTGCGACGGCAAGGTACATAGGAGGTCGGAAATGAACTCGGTGATTTAAGGCATCGCGACAGTGACCGATTAGGATTTGGGGACGTTGTTTTTCCAGCTAGGGTTCGAACTAAATTATGAGAGCGATGGGGAGTTTGCGACTTTAGAGAGGTCGACGAATGGTTCAGGAGGAGCTTTCAAGGGTTTCGCTTCAACCTGAGGATACTCGCATTTGGTGCGACGCTGTTTATGGTTGATCGAAGATTGCAATTAAGGGGGAGCGGAGGTTGAACAAGCAATGGCGCATAGTTTTGGAAGCGAGGCATGCCTATTGATGGAGTTCGTATTTATGGAGGTGAACAAGCAGGTCAGGTCTTGTACTGTTTGAGCAGAATGAAGAAGAGGAGTTCTGGTGATGATGTTCAAGCTGAAAGGGGGTCACGGTAGTTGTCTACAGTGAGAGGTTGAGGCGCTTAGTCAAAGTAAGATGGTCGTCAGGTCAGTAAATGGTGATGGTTAAGAAGAAAAATGGAAAAGGTAATTAAATAAATTATTTAGTTAATATTTAATTTATTTAGTATAATAGTTAATTTAATTGAATAATCGTTTAATCGACATATAAAATTAAATAACCATAGGTAATAGATTCATTTGAGATGGTTCAAGATAAACTATTTTGTTGGATTCAAAGCAGAGATGATTTGGGATTGGAATGAATAAAATCACGGTGAGTAAATCTCACTCACCTTAATTAGAATTATTTTTTTGTCGTTAAAGTTAATTGTCGTTGCTTGTTTGAATACTTTCTGATTGTTTGAATATATTTGTTATTTAGGGTTGACTATTATATATATTTGTTGGGTTGATGGTTGGATTGATTCCCGCAGTCTCATCAGCGGATGCCCACAGTTTCATGGTGGATGATTTTCCTATGCGCCCCATAAATATATATTAGTCGATGACCTTCATACCATGATTTCCTGCCTCGAAGCATGATGGGTATTACTATGTTGACTAACGTCTGTGGATGTAGGAAAACAGGTTGGAGGAATCCAACTGGATTCCTCAAAAATACATATTATCTGTTTGTTTATTTGTTTGCATATATACTGTCATATATGATGTGTTAGAAAACTTGAAATAAATAATTGGTTGTTGGTGTTTAAATATCACTGGGCCTAAGTGTTTATTTCTCAAAATATCATGGAAAAGATATTTGAGATTTAAAAGGGAAATTCTATTTTTCTAAAATAGAAATTTGAATTTTTAAATAGATTTGAAATATAAACTTGTTTTGAAGAATAAAAACAAGTAGTTCATTTATAAACGAAGTTTTTAAATAAAGTGAAATGAATTATCATTGGATAATTCAGAAAATAGAAATACAAGTGTGACTTTGGGAAAGGAAATACATTTTTCCAAAGAAGAAATATTTTATTTGAAAGTGAGACTTGTTTAAATGGGGTTTGTAAATAGAAAGTAGAAAAATTATCATTTGGATAATTCGTATATTTAAATTCAAATGTGAATTTAAAAATAGAAATGGGAAAATC
The DNA here is from genome assembly GCA_030737875.1 of Allium sativum. Lineage (NCBI taxonomy): Eukaryota > Viridiplantae > Streptophyta > Magnoliopsida > Asparagales > Amaryllidaceae > Allium > Allium sativum. The sequence continues at coordinate 940,225,955 of CM060909.1, read as the reverse complement.
ATTTTAAAGAAATAAACAATGGAATTTATTCTGATGTCAGAATATAAGTTGAACTAAAAAAAATCCGTAAGGATTTATGATTTTGAATTCGATTAATTCGAATTTATTTAAATAGAAGTTAAATTGAATATAGAAATTCAAATGGAGTTTGAAAATAGATTGAATATAGAATTCAAATGGAGTTGAAACGAAATTTGAATATAGGAAATTCAATTTGAATTGAAATGGAATTTGAATATAGAAGATCGAAGTATAAATAAATTTATTTCCGAGTTAGGAAAAATCGACAATTTTAGAAAACCGAAAATATGATGCTGAATTGGGAAAACTGGTTTGATACATATTAAAAATTTATCAGGATGGAGTTGAATTTATTTTAAACGAAGTTTAAAAGTTTGTATATATAAATATAATCAAAACGAACTCGCCGCAGCGCAGCATTTCGAAAATTGGTGTTTCGAACTTCAATTGAGTATACAGAACTCAATTGAAGTCGGAATTCTTTGAAATAAGAGTCGTCAGGACCGATTTGATAATAGTTTTCTGATGAAAGAGAAAATTTTGAATTTCATCGTATATATTTTGAGTTATGTCAAAAATCAAATTTTCAGAAAAGCAGCGCCAAAATCATTTAAAAACCATAACGGTTTATTTAAATAAATAAAATCCGAATTACCATTAGAAAAATCCAGACTGGAGATATAAAATAAATATGAACTCCAATGAATTAAGTGAAATGATTTTTGAAACAAAAAATCAGATATTTTGTTATCAAATAGATTTAACTAATTTTGGAGAATAAATAGTTAATCGAGTTTTGAATTGAAATTGGCATTGGATAAGTAAATTGGTTTTATGGATTCATATTCGAAATCGAATTTGAAACTCAAGTTAGAAATGAAATTCTACTTGTTTATAAGCGAATTAAAATATATTTGAACATGATATGTTAAAAATAGAGGGATTTGGCAAAATAGATAATTAAAGAAGAAATTAGCAAATTAAGTTAGTAATGACCGAATTAAGTTGGATAAATTGGAAAACAGGTAAATATAGGTTGACAGGTTTGGAATGAAGTGTATGAAGTGTGTGAAGATTATATGTAACGACCCAGAAAATCTGAACCAATTTAAAATTTTTAAATTGGCTAAAATAATGGATTTTAAATATTTAAAATAAATATTTTAAATAAAGGCGATGAAAACTGAGTTTGAATTGACGATTGAAAACGAATATAATTAACTATAATTATAAACAAGGCCTGAGATGGCGTGGCAGTTTCAAAAATTGAATTCAAACTTTGTCGGACTGTATCGGGTGTAAAACAATCCGGATTTTAGTGAAACCAAAAATATTTAAATCTGTTAGTGAATATCTTTCTAACGAATCCGACGAATCGAAATTTGATAGCGGAAATCAAAAGATATGTCCAATTGAAAATTCTGAATAGTCGCTATGGAATTCAGGCCCTTAAAAATGGACATTTTGCAAACGACCTCGGATTTCAACGAAACCACTTTTGTTGGGTCCGGGATGTGAAGTTATTTCTAGGTTTCAAATTTCATAATATTTCGAACCAATATGTGAGCGTGGCAAAGGAAAACGCGTTTGGCCGGTTTCAGTTGATTTCAATCGACTGGAAATTGGCCATTTTTCAAACGGTCTCAGAATTCGACGAAACTAGTTTTGTTAGGACCGTATCATCAATACGAAGCTAGAAAATATTTTTCTGGAATTTTTCTAGTTAGTATGTGACCCCGGTAATTTGAAATGTACGTTTAAAATTCAATATAGTGATTTAAATGTAAATTCAACGGAAACTGATTGTAACGATCAAATCAGCTTGCGATACATATCCCATTGTGTTCAGAATGGGGGTTAAACGCTATGGACGACAGGCGGTGGGCCTCGTTTTGAGGTCGTGGGTAAAAGTCAACTATATGCAATTAAATTAATTAATAAAATAAAAAAAATATATATCATATATTTCCCTCCCTCCCTCTTTTTCACTTCAGCCCCCCCCCCCCCCCGTTCATTTCAATTTCAAACGAAAAAAAAAAAAACCCTAAAAACTATCGACCGCCCCCCTCAAGCGAACGCCGCCGACGAAGACATCGCCGCCCCCCTCCCTCCGTCCAGCCTTCCTCCTCCCAGTGGCGCAACCCCCGAAGCCCCCCAGATCGCACGAGCTCCGACGAAGACGACGCCCCAAATCGCGAGGCCCCCACCGTTCGAGACACTGAAGCCGCCTGCTCCTCCTCTCGCCGCCGAGCTTGGCTGTAAACCCCTCCCCCCTTTCGCAGGTTACAGTAAGTATTTTGTTTTATTTTATTTTTATTTTACTTCTGAAAATTTCGTTTTAAAAGTATAAAACACTGATTTTTAAAAGTATAAAACACTGATTTTTAAAAGTATAAAATACTGATTTTTAAAAGTATAAAATACTGATTTTTAAAAGTATAAAATAATGATTTTTAAAAGTATAAAATACTGATTTTTAAAAGTATAGAATACTGATTTTTAAAAGTATAAGAATACTGATTTTTTTTGGAAGGTTTTAAAACTGATTTTGAAAAGGTTTTAAAAACTGATTTTATTTTAAGATGTAAAAAGAAAAAGATTTAGATTTTAAATAGAAAAAGATTTAAACTTTATAAAAGAAAAGATTTAAACTTGAAATAGAAAAAGATTTAAACTTTAAAAGGAAAAAGGTTTGAGCTTTAAAATAGAAAAGATTTGAGCTTTAAAATAGAAAAGATTTGAACTTGGAAAAAAATAATAATAAAATAAAGATCATATTTTTAAAATAGAAAAGACGGAATTTTTATTAAGTAGAAGAAGTAAGATATGATTTTTATATTTTTAAAGTAATAAAAATATAATTTTTACATCATAGGAATAATAAAAATATGATCTTTATATATTGAATAGCGAAGTCAAAATGCAAGTTTTATATATTGAATAACATAGTAAAAATTCGATTTTTACATATGTAGAGAATACGGGCAATAAAGCGACAAAAAGAGAGATTGGCGAAGATTTTATACAAAGAAGAGTCGTGGGATTGAAATAGCTATTGGTGAGATTTCTGATTTTAAAATTATAAATGTGTGAGAGTTTCTCACTCTTCAATTTCTTTTAAAATAAATATATATATGTGTTGAAATAAATCTGAATTGCTATATATAAATATATATATATATATATACGCCCCTCGTCCACAAACCATAGACGATATTTATTGATTGAAATTGGTGTGAAAATTGATTGATAGCGAATGGTTGTTTGAGATTGTTTGTGATTGATATTGGTTGATTGTGGTTGAAAAATACCCATTTGTGGTTGAGAAATATTTGGTTGAAACCACATAGGATTAGTTTGTGGAAATGAAATAAATATATACATGCTGCCTGCGTGCGAACTAGATGCATGATTCCCATTGTCAAAAACCGCGAGGTTTTAAGGTAGAGCGAGGAGCCGTACTAGGGACGGTCCCGGTTTTAACTACCCTGCCGTTATGCTGCCGAAATTTTGAATAATATTCGTGTGTTTGAATTATTTTCATATGCTTAAACTATATTTATTCATTGAATAGAAAACATTCATGTGTTGAATTGATATTCATTCGTTGATTAGAAATTCATGTGTTGAATGGTATTCATATTTTGAAATAAATTGTTTGATAATAAGAATCACATTTTTATCTATATATAGAAACTATAGAAAACATTCATGTGTTGAATTGATATTCATTCGTTGATTAGAAATTCATGTGTTGAATGGTATTCATATTTTGAAATAAATTGTTTGATAATAAAAATCACATTTTTATCTATATATAGAAACTATAGAAAACATTCATGTGTTGAATTGATATTCATTCGTTGATTAGAAATTCATGTGTTGAATGGTATTCATATTTTGAAATAAATTGTTTGATAATAAAAATCACATTTTTATCTATATATAGAAACTATAGAAAACATTCATGTGTTGAATTAATATTCATTCGTTGATTAGAAATTCATGTGTTGAATGGTATTCATATTTTGAAATAAATTGTTTGATAATAAAAATCACCTTTTATTGACTATATGAACTGTGTAAAATAATCTCGTTTTAAAAGAAATTGTTTTATGATAAAAATCCCATTTTTATCACCAACTTGAACTATATAGAAAAATAGTGTTTTGAAATGAATTGTTTTACAATAAAAATCACATTTTTATTGTATGCATAAATCGTTGAAATGTGAAGTGTTAAAAATAGCCTCTTGTTCAAAATAAACATATATGAGTTGAAATATTCATTAATTAACTAATGAAATGATTTGCACCTATTTATGTAACATTAGAATGAATGGTGTTTTTAAACCAAATGGAAATCAAATATGAAGTTGAATAGAAAATGATAAATGATAAGAACTGTATATATATGTACATGCATATTCATTGAACAGGTTATAGCAAAGGGGCTAGAGAAGAGGAATAAAATTTTGTGCCCGACAAATAGGTACACGTTTACTGCTTTGTTTGGGTGATGATTTTATGAGCCTGTTGGCTAGCCGCTTGGCTTTTTCTTTTTCTTTTTGAGATTAGAAGGACCGGGAAAGCTATTTGCGATTTCCCGATGCTCCCGGTGCAGGGGAGGTTATGGCGAAATTTTCCAAAATTTTAAGGTGTTAGAAAAATATTTGAAGTGAAAACGATAAGGGAATCATTGAATGAACTATATTTATATAAATATAAAAATATAAATAAAATTAAAACGAAACGTGGCCGTGCAGTTCGTATTTTGAAACCGTGATTTCAAACAACTAGTGCGGGAAATCCGACCATTGGATTTTCCCGAAACCTCAACCGTCGGGTTCGCCTTGGAAATATCTTCCCAACGGCACCAACCTTGTAAAAATCCAACGGTTGGATTGTCTGGAATGTTTAATTCAAATCTGAAGAAAAACAGCGCCAGAAGCGATTATATTTATATATATATATATATAATTATATATTTAATCGAATAACGATGCTGCAGTTCGTATTTTGAAATCGAAATTTCAAACGATTGTAACGGGAGATCCGACCGTCGGATTTTCCCGAAACTGGAACCGTTGGATTCGTTTTGAAAAGACCTTTCTAATGATGTAAATTTTGTGAAGATCCAACGGTTAGATTTTCAGATATGTGTAAATCAAATCTGAAGAAAAACAGCGCCACGGCCGCCTTATGGCCCGAAGCGTCGTTTTGAATAAAATAGCTATTTTAAAATAAATAAAAATAGCGATAAATAGTTATAAAATATCATAAGCGATATGGAATAGAAATAAACTGAATTTGTTCGATTTATGTGGTTTTTGATGGTTGAATGTGTTTGGTGTGAAAATTACATTAAAGAACAAGATTGGTGTTGTCAAATAATTTAACCATTGAAATAAATTGATTTGAAATTCTAAATATACGAGAATTATTTGAAAAGGCCGAGTTAATTCTCATTTCAAATAATTGACCGACGATTGAAAGTCGAAGATAAAGACGGTGGTCGAAGACCGGAGATCTTCACCTCGTTTGGATGGTAACCGAGGTCCTGATTGGGAGGCATCCCGAAATATGGATAATGAGTGGTGATCGTTCAGACGTACGTGGTGATCGATGGGTTTGCGAGGTATTTAGTGCCTCCGGTTTCGTTCAGACCCAGAACGGACTTGTAAATGGACTGTGTGTCCGACATTGGAATTTGTTCTGTGTGATTGATAGCCATCAGTTGCACGGTGTGAATTGCCTGTGTGGCATGCTAAGATGCAGTGATCAGGGCTTCTATTGAAAAGCAAAGTCTTGTGGTGATGATCAAAGCACCGCCTGTGTGGCGTAGCTTTGTGTATAACGTAAATTCGCGAGCCTCACACCCCGGTATGAACCTAAAACGGGAGAAAGGACCTCAGGGAGGGCCTACGTTTCCTCCTAGCTAAAAGTGGCGTCAGTGGTTTTACACGCCCTGACGAGTTTGACTTATGTGGTTGTTGCTGTTGCGAGGCGCCTCGGTTAGATCGGACGATCCAGGTCCGATGGAGTCACTTGTTGGCTCGCTTACGCCCCAAAGGGCGGCGAAACGTAGTGCTCAGGCATTTTTAATCCACTCCGTGTGGACCGGCCCTGTCGCTCCAAGGATCGATGCGTTCTGATCCTGTGACTCGGGCTAGGTAGTCTCGAATTCGGTAAGGACTATCTTTTACCTTGGTTCATGACGGAAATCCAATTTCCAAATACGCGACGATGCGATTTTGATTGTATACCTATATATGGCGACATAGTGGTATGGGGCATTAATGCCGTCTATGATTGATAGTTATGATTTGAAATTTTTTCAAAACATATAAACACTAGCAATAATATTAGATGCCTTTGTTTTATTCGTATCAAGCATATTTGGCCGTTATAAGATAAAAACTCTATCCTCCGGTTTGCGTTGCATTGTGTGATGGGAACAGAGTCTTATAACGGCTTCATTTTTTTACAAAAAGCATAGCGATGTTTAAAAGAAATATTTGTTTTAAAGCACTGGCAATCCAATGGAGTAAACCCGTTCCACGAAAGTGGCGTGGTCCTGTGATTAACCAATTATATATGTGTTGAGTGGATTTCTCATACCAGTCCCATGACTGACTCGTAGTTTGTTTCACCTTCAAACTCGGGTGCCCTTTTTTCCACACGGGCAGCCTTGTATTCAGGTTTAGCTGGTTCTTTCCGGATAGCAGGAGCTGAAGATGGATTCTATCATTTATTTCCTTTTATGCTGTTCAGCTCCTATTGTACATACTTTGTTTATTTCCGCTGTAGACATTTATGTATAGTTGAACTGTATTTGTACTAAGTAAGATCCTGTATACTGTGTAACTCTGATGATTACTTTTATCCAGTATATTTTGTTGTTCATTATCTGGTGTATTTATTTAATTTTGTTCTGCTATTATCTGTTTCTGTGTTATATTCCAAAGATAACCCTTGTTTCCGTGAGAACGGGATTTCGGGTCGTCTCATTATAATATAAGTGCCCGACAAAAAGGTACACGTTTAAATTCCATATGAGGCTTTATGCGCCGAATCGGCAAGCCGCTTGGCTTTTTCCTTTTCTTTTGATTGGAGAGGCCTGTGTGGCAGTTAGGGGATTTTCCCGATGCTCTCGGTACAAAGGAGGTTATGGCGAAATTTTTCGGAAATTTAAGGAGTTAGAATATTTTTAAGAAATTTTGATAGTCAAAAATCAGTGTATCAATATATATAGAATTCGGTAAGGAAATAAACTTGAAAATAGAATATTATATACAAAAAGAAAATCGATAATCTAGAAATAGAAAGGGAAAGGTATATACGTTTTAAAAATGGAGAATTGGTTTTATATGATGTTAATTATTCGAGGTAACTGGTCTTGTCTGTTTTGAAGTTAATAATATTTTCATTCACGGTCTGAGAGGTAGTTATACCCCAACTAGATTGATTTCGTTTTTAACCGATAAATAGCAAGATCCAGTCTCGAAGAGAAATGTTTAAAGAGATTTAGTCCAATGCAGTATTTTGGGTTGTTGTGACGATGTTTTACATAACATTCGTTTTAACCCGAAGATGTGAAAGTTTGGAAATACACTAATAAATATTTCCTAAGTATGAAATGAATGGTTATGCAAGAGATAAGTAAATGAGAATGTTTTCCACTTATAAATAGAAGATATTTTCTAAATATAGAAAATAAAAGAAGACGATATATGGAAATGTTTTCCAAATAGCGTAAGAGGCTAAGAAGATGATTATCGAAAATATCGTGTTAACGAAAATGGGTAAGGAAATGGAGAAGCGTTTTAATTAATAAAATATTAATTTAAAGGCCCAGTGATGGTTTGATGTTATGGATGAATGGATGTTTGTTTTTCTTCGATAGTTTAATAACCGACTATCGAAATGTTTGCCAATATCGTTGTCAATATGGAGAGGCCGGTTGGATTATTATCCGAGAACCACTCTGTATTGGCAGTAGCATTGCGAATCAGATTTTATGAAGATAATCGAAGACAGAGTAGAGTGCAAGAGTTTTTTCTATTAATAGAAATTGTTCCTTCGGTTTCGTTCAATCCCAGAATGAACGTAAATGGACGAATGACTGACAGAGTATTTCCAATGATCGAATATATTGGTCTGTACAAATATATATGGTGGCAACGGATTTATTCCCTTAGCATAATATCCAAAATATTTGTGCGAATCAATTAGCGATTAACGGATCTGACAATGTGGCATTCAAAGTGATTGTGCTACCAATGAATGGAAAGTAATCGTTGCCTCAGGCCTCAACAACTGGGAAATGACAAAAATCGGGCAGGCAACATGGCTAGGTGGGTCTCTCCCATTAGGGCGTATTATCACCTATCTAGAAATTCATTTAATTCCTTATTCTATTCGATGCTGTCCCATTCGGGAAACGGTTACTGATCCCAACCGTTGGTGATATACATTCGATACACTCAAGAGAAATGAGTGGTTGGTCATGTGTGGGCCGGGTTGCAAGACGTTCTTGTTGAGCCCAGTGTATTCCTCTCTAGAGATACACTATCGGAAGGTGGTTCCATACCTTCTCATGTTGGAAATCCGATCTCCAATAAGCGCCCTGCGGTTTTTGATTTTATATTATATATGGAGCGTGAGATGCAAGCGTTCCACTAGATTGTTATTTATTTGATTTAGAAACTATTATAATATCACTAAATTTTCATATCAAAGTGTTTTGGGTTATAGTAAGGTAAAAACCGTCCATGTTTATGTGTGGCTGGTCTAACTATTATCTTTCTTTCAAAAGGATTTTGAAAGTTAAACAAATGTTTGGAGTTTACTCACACCAGTCCCATGACTGACTCAGAGTTTATTTTGTTTGTTTTCCCTAAACTCTTGGGTGCCCAAATTTGTACGGGCGGTCATGTAGTCATGATTTCTCAGATTCACTTGGAAGAGCAGGAAGCATGAGGCTTCACCAGTTAGCTATAGATTCATTTATTCTGCTGTGTACTAGGTGGTGTCTGGAAACAGGTGTTTATAACCGTTCCAGGAATAACTGTTGTGCTCTGATGATGGTATGTATATAAAGTTACCGATTTGTATTTCAAGAAGTTATGTTATATAATATATTTTATTCATTCCGCTGTGAGATCTGTCTTCTTTGTTTTCTTCTATTCTAACATTTCTTTCTTTCTATTTCTTATCCTCTGACTTCTTTCTAATAATGATTCGTATTTCTGTGCAATTTGGGTTGGACGCATAGTGTTATTAGTCAACTCAGATAGTACAGATTTGCGGGCTGTTACATGCCGGGCGGTTCCGGGCAGTTTTACACCGCAACTCAATCTAACCTCGGGTTAGGCATGTTTATCTTTTAGCATATTTACCATACATGTCCAAGTCTAGTTTTTATTTGCTAATTATCCCAAATTCACAAAACTAGTCATGTTCCAATTCTCAAGTTATGCCTCAACAAAGCTAATTTCAAGTTATGCCCCCACAAATTCACTTTCAACAAATTTCAACATATTAGTTTAACAAATTAAACCTCAATTAAAGTTCCATTAACATATCCCTCCTAATCATAAATTAAGCTTATAAACCGTAACGACCTGGTTTTTAGCGACTTTGATTATTGACATAAACTCAATGTCGACTAACCAAACATCGAAAAATATCGGTAGTTAATGAAAGAAGTTAGAGGGTGAGAATAGATAAGATAGAAACTTAGAATAGAAGAAGAAGAAGAAGAACATACAACATCAGAGTAACATGAATCTCACAACGGAACAAATAAAATATAACATAACTTTGAAATAAAAGATTGTACTTGGATATACATATCATTATCAAGTACAACACTTACAACACATCGGAATAACAATAGCTATATAAAATCCTGAAGCCTCCTGCTCCAGCTCTTCAAGTATCTGTAAATCCCGACTACTTGACTGCCCATACAAAATTGGGCACCCAAGAGTTTAAGGAAACAAAACAAAATAAACTCCGGGTCAGTCATGGGACTGGTATGAGTAAAACAGTTTAAAACAGTTTGAGCCACAAAACGATATCTCATAAGACCATGCCGTATAACGCAACGGGTTTTTCCCTTATAAGAATCCAAAATAATCTTTATATCAAAACTCATTGATATTATAATAATGTCTATCAACCACATTATAATAATCATCTAGCAAAAACGCTTTCATCTCATGTTCTACATATATAGTATACAATTAAAACTGCAAGCACGTATTGGGTAATGGATTTCCAACTATGACAAGGTATGGAACCACCTTTTGCTAGTGTACCTCTAGAGAGGAATACACTGGGTTCAACAAGAACATCTTGCAACCCGTCCACACATGACCGACTACTCATTTCGCTTAAGTGTATCGAATGTATATCACCAACGATTGGGATCAGCAACCGTTTCCCGAATGGGACAACATCGACAATATATTTTTAGAAGTAAATGAAACTCTAGATCAAGTGATTATACACCCTAACAGGTGCGATCTTCATAGCCATGCTGCCTGCCCGATTTTTGTTACTTCCTGGTTGTGAGGCTAGAGGCCACGCTTATCTCTGACAGATCACACATTTATTCACTTTGAATGGAACATCGTCATACCCGCCAAATCACAAATTGATTTCCCCAAAAATACCATGGGCATACAGCTAAGAGAAACGAATTCCTCTGCCACCAAACGTAAGTACGTTTGAAGAGATCAACTTACGCGATCTATTAAATATACTCTGTCAGACATTCTTCCATACAGGTCGTCCTTGGACTGGACGAACCGAAGGAAATATTCAGTATATCCATCTTAGGCAATTGTTATCTAAGATTTATACAACAGCCCTTTCACTTTACTCCGTCTTCAATGATCTTTGGCATATATGATTCGCAACGCTTATGCCAGTACAGAGTGGTTCTTTGGATAATAATCCAACCGGTCTCTCCATATTAATAATGTTAAAATGGTCAAAAACTTCGATAGTTGGTGGGTTAACTATAAAAAAAACACGTGTGCAAACAACGATATTATTTCCAGATGGAAATTATATCGATCAATCATCATTTAACATTTATCTCTTTAGTTCATTAGTTTACTTATCTCCTGTTTCCATATATTCAACGTTCTTATTTTCCATTATCAGAAAACATTTCTGATTCTTATTTGGAAAACATTTCCAAAACTCCTTCACAATCAAACCTTACCATTCCTTAGTTAAGATGGAAGTCAATCAAGTTCGGGTATAATTACCTCTCGGACCTTAACTGAACAACGTTTTAACTTCGAAATGGTCAAAGTTTATCTTTTAAACCTTTAACAAACTTCCTTACGTAACTCTCGGATTCTATTTACGAATCCACTTCTTTATTGAAGACATTGGTTATAACGATAACGTTATAATCCCTACTTTCGAAATATCTAACTTCAATTATAACTTTTATTCTTTAATGTGAATAAATAAACACCTAATTTTTAAATAAATAAACCTTGATTTAAACACTGGAAAGTATAAGTACTTTCCCGAATTCGATATAATCGAATTCGACGATTAACTCTCTTCGAATAACTTAATATTCGATTAACTCACTTCGAATAACTAATATTCGATTAACTCACTTCGAATAATGTAATAACCCGAAAATCCAAGCCAATTTAAATTTTTTATTTTGGCAATTTTAGCGAATTTTGATTGTTTAAAATGAATTATTTTAAATAATAACGACATGAAATTTATTTTGATTAGAATTAGAACATATATATTTATACAGATCGTCGTTAGAATATAAATATTTTATTTTAATTATAAAAGGAATTGAAAATGGCACGGTAGTTCGTTAATTCGATTTCAAAGTTCAAATGAACGTAGAGGATTCAAAATAAACCGGATTTTAGTGAAACCAAAAATATTAGAATCTATTTGTGAATATCTTTCCAACGAATCCGAAAAATTGAAATTTCATAGCGGAAATCAAAAGTTATGCCCCGTTGAAAATTCAGAATAGTCGCTATGGAATTCTAGCCCTTAAAAATGGCCATTCTGCAAACAACCTCGGTTTTCGACAAAACCACTTTGTTGGATCCGGGATGTCTAGTTATTGCTAGGTTTCAAATTTCGTAATTTTTTGAATCAATATGTGAGCGCGGCAAAGGAAAACGCTTTTGACCAGTTTCAATGGATTTTAATCGACTGGAAAATGGCCATTTTTCAAACGGTCTCAGAATCAGATGAAATTAGTTTTGTTAGGACCGTATCGTCAATACGAAGCCAGATAATATTTTTCAGGAATTTTTCGAGTTAGTATGTGACCCCAGTAAATTGTAATGCACGTTCAAATTCAATATATGGAGTTATATTTTGATTTTGACGAAAACTGATCGAAACGGCCAAATCAGCTTACGATACATATCCCATTGTGTTCGGAATGGGGGTAATTAGCTTTGGACGACAGGCGGTGGGTCTCGTTTTGAGGTCGAAATTAAAAGTTGCTTTTTGAAATAAAATAAAATAAATTAATTAATTTTTTTTACAAAACCCCCCTTTGTCTATTTTCCTTTCCATCGAAACCCCCCCCCCCCGTTCCTATCAAATTAGGTCAGAATAAAAAAAAAGAGGAAAAAATGGCGACTGGCATCGCCTCCCCGTCGCGGACCCCCAGTAGGCCTCGATCCCCTCCAGATGACCGCACCCCCCTTGGCTCCTCCTCTCCCTCTCCAGCTCGAAGACAGCCCCTCCATAGACCCGTTCGCACCCACCGTGCCCTAGCCCGAAGACCACCACACCCTATTCGACGCAGCCCCCCTAGAATCTTCGACGCCACCTCAGCAAGGCCGACTCCGACAATGAAAACCTCCCCTCAATTTCAACAGTAATTCCTCATTTTTACTTATTTATTCTTGCTTTTCAGTTTTAATAGGAATGCTATGATAAAAATAGGATTTTTTTTATTATATAGCATCAAATTAAAAAGGTGATTATAATATAAAAAGATAAATTTTTATATGGTTTAAAGGTAAGATTTTTTTTATGTGACAAAGGTAAGATTGTTATATGAGGAATGGTGAGATCTTTAAATATATAGATAAAAGATTAGATTTTTGTGTAGATAAAGAAACGATTTTTATATTATAGAAATGTTAAAAATATAGTTTTTATATTATAGAAATAATAAAAATATGATTTTTTTATATATATATGTTGAAATAAAAATGGGTTTTTTTATAGCAATGATATAAAAATTCGATCTTTATATTAGAAGTAGATATAAAAATATAATTTTTATATAGGAAGGAGAGTTATAAAAATATAATCTTTATTATATGAACACCATTATAAAAATAATTTTTTTATCTATAAAGTAGCGGTGTAAAAATAAATTTTTATCTATAAAAGTAGTGGTATAAAAATGTGATTTTTATCCATATAGAGCGAATTAAAAATGTGATTTTTTATATAAATAGCAACAATATAAAAATATGATTTTTATATATGTAGTGGCTATGGGCAACAAAATTGACAAAAGGCGAGCACGACGAAGATTTCTACATAAGAAGAGTCGTGCCATTGGTTTAGCTTATCGGTGAGAACTTCTCACTTTTAATTTAATTTTCTAGTTAAAATATATACTAGGATGCAGATGGTGTTTAGTAGCACCGGACACCCGTCGTCCACAGACCATGGACGGCTTGTATGCTTGTTTGTTTGATTTTGATGTGTAGTTGATTGTGATGTGGAATGGAATAAAATATTTATATAGTTAAAAATATTTTATAGTTAAAAATAGAATTTTCAACGTGTATATAAAAGGAAATAAATAAATATAAACAAATCGGACGATTTATTTATATACACTGATTTGACTAATATTGATTGGGACGATAAATATCACACATCGCCCAACTGCACAAATAAAATTTATGTTTGATTGTTTGAAACCCCACACGGGTATTGGGATGATATATGACATACACTAATCCCAATAATTAGTTGTATGTCGATCGATTGATTGACAGACTGTTATAAGCGTTAAATATTTATATTTGATGCTTATACAGTGTAGAACGCACTTTGGATGATGGTTGATTATTTGTCATTGTTAATATATACATGCATCGTACGGAAATCCATAGAAATAAAATCTATGGTAATTGATTGGGCCTCATTCCAGTTTTGAAACAGAATATTTGAAGATAAATATTTGAATAGAATATTTGAGAAGGAATATTTGAAGAGAAATATTTGAATAGAATATTTGTGAAGGAATATTTGAAGAGAAATATTTGAATAGAATATTTGAGAGGGAATATTTGAAGAGAAATATTTGAATAGAATATTTGAGAAGAAATATTTGAAACGAAATGTTTGAATAGAATATTTGAAATAGAAATATATAAAGCCGTGTAGATTAGATATGCGCTATTTTTACGCGAACGATATTTATATCGATTATATTCGTTTTTATAATGAATATTGAAAAGTGATTTCAAAATCGAATATTATAGAAAATGAATTCGAATTAAATTGAATAGAAAATGAATTCGAATTGAATTGAATAGAAATTGAATGCGAATTGAAATTAAATAGAAACGAATTCGAATTGAAATTGAATAGAATTGAATTCAAATTGAAATTGAATAAAATTGAATTTGAATAGAAATTGAATAGAAATGAATTCGAATAGAATTGAATAGAAAATGAATTTGAATTAAATTGAATAGAAAACGAATTCAAATCGATTTGAAATCGAATTGAAATCAAATAGAAATGAATGTAAAAAGGAATTTATAAAGGAAAATTCAATTTTGATTTGAAATCGAATAAGAAGTTGAAATCGTTTTGAAAACGAATTTGAAACGATTTATAAAATACGTTTTAAAAGGAAATCGACGAAATATATAATATATATAATGGCCTGAATAGAATGCGCTGCGCTGCGGCAGTTCGTGAATTTCGGCGATTGACTTCGAATAGATATTACGGGAGATCCGACCGTCAGATTCTCCTAAAACCAGAACCGTTGGGTTCGTATCGGAAAGAGCTTTCTAATGAATATTAGAGATTTGAAATCTAACGGTTGGATTTGGAATTATGTCCAAATCAAATTTGGAAAAGGTCGCTGCAAGTGCAGTTCGATTGCCGTTGATGGAAATCGACTGTACGGGCCTTGATAAAATTATTAAAAATAGTAATAATTTGTGTAAAACCATAAGAAATGATTTGGGCAGAATTGGGATGAAAAACTCCATATTTGAAAAGATAAAAATAGATTTTTATTGAAATGAACTAGTTTTGAACTAGAATTATATTCTATTTATTTTAAAATAAATAAAGTGGATTTGAGAGGGTTTTGAAAATAACCAGAATTTCCAATACGTGAATTTGAATGGATTTGAATCAAAATTGTCTTCGGAATATTTCGATGTTGGGTTTCGTGATTATATAGATATTGTTATGGAAATTTGGAAGATATATCTATATCGTTATTTCCAATACGATATTTGTTGGTCGTAGAATTTGATATGGAATATAAGCCGATATATTTTCTAATCAGAGCCTTGTATTTAATATCAAATGTGATTTAGGTTTGTCGTGAATGATGTCTTCTTTAACACTGTTCTTAAGCCCAGTTGAGAAAAAGATTAAATCTTTTTAATTAGATTTAATGAAGTGTACCAATTAAATAATATTTAATTGGAATTGAATTGGTATTGATTTTTGGGTTTATCGTGAACAGTGTTTTAAATAACACTTGTTCTTTAACCCAATAATTAATGGAATACGATTTTGGATTGTCGTGTACGGTATCTTTAATAATACTGTTCTTAGGTCCAACGAAGTTAAGAAAATCAGAAACTAGATGTATGTTAGCTAAGCAGAATGGTTTCCTGGGTAATGATCTGATGTTGGTTTCGGCCTTCGGGGTTAATATTTCACGAATTATTCTCCTGTTGATTTACGGTTAGTGACTGATGAATTGGAATGAGGCGTATGTTGTGTTTGTGTAACACTTGTTTATTATATACGCTAGTTATTCAGAAAGACCGGGTTTATCCTATTCTGAATAACTGATTCGACGATTGTAATGACCTGCATTTTCCAGGGGTATAATTAATTTATTTAATTATATAAATAGTGATGTAGTGAATTAAATAGAGGTTTAATAAAATAATATGGAATAATTAATTTAATTAAATAAATTAAATAAATATATTTAATTCCGAAATAATCAAAAATATTGGAAATCACAATATTCTGTGAACAAGGTCGTCCCTTATATTTAATTCAGCTTAGAGTTGAATTATATTGACGAATATATTCAATCGACGACAGTTTGAACGTGTAATTATAATATAATTAAAGTCGAGCTTGAAATGGCGCTGCAGTTCGTAAATTGGCGATTCGAACTTCAACTGAATGTACAAGATTCGTTTTAAGCAGGATTTCTGTGAAACAAGAAACGTGTGGAGCTGGTGGAGTATATCTTTCTAGTGGGAGAGAAAGATCGGGATTTCTTCGTATAGATTTTCATTTATGTCCAAATTAAATTTCAGAAAAGTCGCTGTGGAATTCCTTTATAATTTGCAACGCTTTATATACGTTATAAAAGGATTTTCAGTATAAACTGAATATCGAGATAATCTGGAATCTGAAATATCAAACTGTAAATTTTGATATGATATTCTGGAGCTGTATGATATCATATGTGAAGATAGACGATAATATTTATATTTAAATATTTAATTTAATTATATTTAAATATATTTATATATTTAAATGGGTCATCCTGAGCTTTAAAAATAGCCACTTTTGCAAACGGAGTCGGAATTCGATGAAACTAATTTTGTTTGATCCGCAACATCAAATAGTTGTTAGATTTCCAGTTTCGTGATTTTTGAAGTCAGTATGTGGCCGTACCGATTTTTAGAGTGAGAAACAGTCAGTATTTTGACGGTTAAAAATACGTTGTGTGAGCATACGGAGTCTGAATTCGACGAAACCAGTTTCGTTGGGTCCGTAATGTCAAACTGGAGCTGCATGTAAATTTTCGTGGTTTTTAGATATCGTGTGCGTTGGTAGGGATTTTTAGAGTGCAGAAACGAACATTAAATGATAAAAATAAAATATTTAAAATATATTATTAAAATATCTAAATATTTTAGTGGCCTATAAATACACTTTAACTCCTCCTTAAAAACCTAACTTCATGTTTCCGCCGCACTTTTCTTTTCCTTCTTCAGAAAATCTAAAAACCCTGAAGAACAAATCCCTTCAAAAATTCGTATAAAATCATACAGAGTTTTATAAATCTTGGAACAAGTGTTTTTGAATTGGTTTAAAGCTGTTCTTCAATCGCATATACAGTATGTTTAGTTCGATCGGGTTTTTCTCGCTCGCGGTGCCCTTCTAGATGAACTAGGGTTCGAGAAAATGAATGATTTAATCGTTTGTTCTTGAAATGGGTGTTATTTCCGAGCTTGTAGTGTCGATTAGCAGCTTGTGTTCGATTTCTGGGGAGAACGATGCATTTCCGTGGCGATCAAAATAGAGCAGGCCGTGGTGAGAGGCTGATGTCGCAAGTGCCAAAATGGGGGCGGTCTGATCGAAATGGTGTTGAACTTGGAGAGGAGTTTGAGAGATGATCGATGGTGTCAACAGTTTGTGAGTTTGCTGAGAAACGAGGGAAATGTGGTCATCCAGAGGAGAGGTAATGGCCTGAAAAGAGGGAGTCGCGTTAGCTGTGGTTGGAGGAAGAAAGACGTGCGGGTACAGGGTTATAAGGGTGAAGATGGGCCCTATGGTGAATGGTAAAGCCCAAGTATTTGATTAAAATAGGAATTTATTTGAAATCAAATATGTGTCCATCTAGTAATCGTGATAACTTCTACATACTGTACCAGAATTCAGAACGGTCAGTCATGTTAGGGTCGTATGGACGGACACTACACGATGAAACTGACTGGAGGTCCATCGGAGCTTGTTACAATTTATAGCAAAATAAATTATCCGACCGAATCAAATAACGCAAACCGTTATTTAACGGTTAACGCGCCAAAGTGAGTAAAACTCACCAACTCTAAACAGTTATATTTTTATAATGTATTTTTAGAATTGTTAATCATCTGTTGATTGTTGTGTGTTGGTTGATTGATTGAACTGCTAGTCAGTTAGTAGAAATTATATATATGTATATGTAATTATATATATATAAACCGTTAAATATTTATATATTGATTCTGCTATCAGAATAATCTATATTGAACTGAAAGTGATGATAATCATATTGTGTAACATCTGTGGATGCAGGGAAACAGGTTGGAGGAATCCGACTGGATTCCTCAACAGTTATTTTATTGTTTTTCATATATTGTTATATGATGTGATATAAAATCTGTGGGTGATTATATGTACTTGGACGATATTGAACATCGTGATTTGATATGATTGAATACCATAACATACCGAAATGTTGATAAGGGGATTTTCAAAGTGATATTGAAAATAGAATATTTATAAAATGGGATATTTATAAATAAGAGATATTTATAAAGTGGAATATTTATAAATAAGAAATGTTTATAAATTGGAATATTTATAAATAGGAGATATTCAAAAAGGAAATAATTACAAACTTTTTTCTTTTTGAACGGAAAGGCCTGTGTGGCGGGTTTGGGGATTTTCCCGATGCTCCCGTTACAAAGGAGGTTATGGCGAATTTTTCAGAGAATTTAAGGAGTTAGAATATTTCAAGAATAAATTTGAAAAGGAAATATTTGTAAACCTCTTACAAATAGAATGAAAAAGGAAACGTTATAAAAAGGGAAAACGTTATAAAGCAGAAACCGTTATAAAGAGGAAAACGTTATAAAAAGGAAATCATTTTTAAAGTGTAGAACCGTTATTTAAAAGTAAATCTTTTCAAATGAATAAAACGTTGTTAAAAGGAGTTAGTCGAATATAGTATTCGAGAAGAGTTAATTCAGTAGAGTTAACCAGTCCAGTAGAGTTAACCAGTTCAGTAGAGTTAACCAGTCCAGTAGAGTTAACCAGTCCAGTAGAGTTAACCAGTCAGGTCGAGTTAACCAGTTGGGTTAAGTAAGTCGAGTTAACCAGTTAAGTTAAGTAAATCGAGTTAACCAGTTGGGTTAAGTAAGTCGAGTTTACCAGTTGAGTTAAGTAAGTCGAGTTAACCAGTTAAAGTTAACCAGGTAGGTTTAACCAGTTAGAGTTAATCAATTAGAGTTAATCGATTTGAGTTAAGATTTTCGACTTGATAATCGAGTTAAGTTATCGAATACCACTTATTAGAAGTAGAAGTTATAAAATATAGTTATTTAAGATAGAGTTAGTCAAACAGAGTTATTCAGGATAAGTTGCCATCTCGTACGACTGCTAGCGTAATTCGCAGGGCTGTAAATAGCCTACGGCGGTCAGATGTTTCCTGAGGGAGTCAGGCGTAACCATTGTGATCGCTGCGATCTAGAGTCAAGCGAATGGAGTTTAATCGAATATTAGTTATTCGATAGGAGTTAATCGAGTTGAGAAATAAGTTAACTTAAATAAGTTGAGTTGATCGGGTGGTTCGACCAAGTTAGTCGAGCCTAGTTAATCGAATCAAATTGTTCGAACCAAGTAAGTCGAGTTAAGTTAGTCAAGTTAATCGAGTTAAGTTAGTCAAGTTATCGATGTTAGTTTCATCGAAAGGAGTTATCGATGTTAGTTTCATCGAAAGGAGTTAATCGAAGTTAGTTTCATCGAAAGGAGTTAATCGATGTTAGTTTCATCGAAAGGAGTTATCGATGTTAGTTTCATCGAAAGGAGTTAATCGATGTTAGTTTCATCGAAAGGAGTAATCGATGTTAGTTTCATCGAAAGGAGTTATCGATGTTAGTTTCATCGAAAGGAGTTAATCGATGTTAGTTTCATCGAAAGGAGTTATCACTCTTAGTTTCATCGAAAGGAGTTATCGATTATAGTTTAATCGAAGAGAGATTATCGAATATCCTTTATTCAAAAAGGAGCAATCGAATATAATGTATTCGAAAAGAAGGAGTTAATCGAATATAGGTTATTCGAAGAAGAGTAATCAAATAGAGATTACTCGAAAGAGAGTTATACGTCGAACTCGGTTATATCGAATTCGGGAAAGTATCCTTTACTTTCCAGTCTTTCAAGCAAGATTTATTTATTTATAAATAAATCAGTTGTTAAGTAAATTATTCGAATTTAAAAAATGTAAGTTAGATAATTCGAAGGTAGGGATTATAACGTTATCGCTGAAATAAATGTTCTAATAAAGAAGTAGATACGTAAATAGAAACGAGAGTTATGTAAGGAAGTTGTTAAAGATTAAAAGATAAACTTTGACCATTTTGATGTTAAAACGTTGTTTCAGTTAAGGTCTGAGAGGTAATTATACCCCAACTTGATTGACTTCCTTCTTAACCAAGGAATGGTAAGGTTTGATCGTGAAGAAGTTTGGAAATGTTTTCCAAATAAGAATCAGAAATGTTTTCTGAAAATAGAAGATAAGAATTTAAAATATATGGAAACAGGAGATAAGTAAATTAATGAATGAAAGAGATAAATGTTAAATGATGATTGACTGATATAATTTCCACTTGGAAATAATATCGTTGTTCGCACACTTGTTTTTCTTTGATAGTTAAATCACAGACTATCGAAGTTTTGACCATTTTAACGTTGTTAATATGAAGAGACCGGTTGGATTATTTTCCAAAGAACCACTCTGTATTGGCATAAGCGTTGCGAATCATATATGCCAAAGAAAATAGAAGACAGAGTAAAGTGCAAGGGCTGTTGTATAAGTCTTAGATAACAGTGACTAAGATGGATATACTGAATAGTGCCTTCGGTTTGTCCAGTCCCAGGACAACTTGTATGGATAAAGGTCTGACAGAGTATATCCAATGGATCGCGTAAGTTGATCCCTTCAAACGTATATACGTTGGTGGCGGAGGAATTCGTTTCTCTTAGCTGTATACCCCTTGTATCTTTGAGGAAATCAATTTGTGATTTTGCGGGTATGACGATGTGACATTTCTAAGTGAATGAAGATGGATGTCTGACAGGGTATTTCCAGACGATCACGTACATTGATTTCTCCAACCATACCAAGAGGAAGCGGAGAAGGAAACTTCTTTTAGCTAACACATAATGTATTGTTGAGGACGTCAATCGGTGATTGGATGGATTTGATGATGTGGCATTTAAAGTGAATCTGATGTGAAGATAAGCGAAGCTTCTAGCCTCATCAACCGATAAATGACAGAAATCGGGCAGTCAGCATGGCTAAGTCGGTCGCACCGAAGTAGGGTGTATAATCACCTATCTAGAGAATATTCATTTGTTTCTTAAATCTATCAATGTTGTCCCATATATATACAGGAACTGTTGCTGATCCCAACCGTTGGTGATGTACATTCGATACACTCAAGCGAAATGAGTGGTTGGTCATGTGTGGCTGAGTTACAAGATGTTCTTGTTGAACTCCAGTGTATCGTTCCTAGAGTACACTGATCGGAAGGTGGTTCCATACCTTGTCATAGTTGGAAATCAATTATCCAATACGTGCTTGCGATTTTGATTGTATGCTATATATATAGAACGTGAGATGAAAGCGTTTCTGCTAGTTGATATCTATTTGTACATAGACATTATTATAATATCAAAAGGTTTTTGATATAAAGATATTTTGGATTCTCATAAGGGAAAAACCCGTTCCATTCTGCGGCGTGGTCTTATGAGATATCATTTACTTGTTCATATACCTGTTTAAACTGTTTTACTCACACCAGTCCCATGACTGACCCGGAGTTTACTTTGTTGTTTTCCCTAAACTCTTGGGTGCCTAAATTTGTACGGGTAGTCAAGTGGTCGGGTTTTACAGATATACTTGGAGAGCTTGGAGCAGGAGGCTTCAAGATCATATAGCTATAGTTATTTCCGCTGTGTTGTAAGTGCTGTACTCTGATAAGTGCAATTGTGTACATAACTGTTATATTTCAAAGTTATGTTATCTATTATATGTTATTCGTTCCGCTGTGAGGTTCGTGTTACTCTGATGTTGTGTTCTTCTTCTTCTTCTACTCTAAGTTTCTATCTTATCTATTCTCACCCTCTAATTTCTTTCATTAATTACCGGGATTTTTCGATGTTTTGGTTATCGACATCGAGCTTATGTCGATAACCAAAGTCGCCGAAAATCCGGGTCGTTACAACGATGAGTCGAAGATGAAGATGGTGGTTGAAGACCGGAGGTCTTCACGTCGTTTGGGTGATTACTGATGTTCTTAATTGGGATGTACACCCAAGAGGAGGGAATCAGTTGGTGATTGTCCAGACGTACTTGGAGATCGATGGATATGCGAGGAATAAGGTTCCTCCGGTTTCGTTCAGACCTAGAACGGACTTGTAAATGGATGTGTGTCTGACATCGGATTTCATTCTATGTGATTGATATCGGTTGCATAGCGTGAATTGCCTGTGTGGCATGCTAAGATGCAAATGATCAAGGCTTCTATTGAAAAGCAGAGTCTTGTGGTTGATGATCAAAGCACAGCCTGTGTGGCATAGCTTTGTGTAGCGTTGATTCACGAGCCTCACACCCCGGTGGTGAACCAAAAACGGGAAAAGGACCTCAGGGAGGACATGCGTTTATTTCTAGCTAGATGTAGTGTCAGTGTTTTTACACGCCCTGATGAGTTTGACTTATGTGGTTGTTGGTTTGCGAGGCACCTCGGATATATCGGTGACTATGTGAAGCCGATGGAGTCATTCGTTGGCTCATTTACGCCCCAAAGGGTGGGGAAACGCAGTGTTCAAGCATTTAATCCACATCGGTGGACCGACCCTGTCGCTCTAAGGACTCACATGTGTCTGGGTCCTGAGGCTCGGGCTAGACAGTCTCGAATCGGTAGAGGACAAACTTTTGCCTCGGTTCACAGACGAGAATCCAATTTCCAAATACGTGACATTTGCGGTTTTGATTGTAGAGCCTAGTATGGCGACATGATATATGGTACCCATGCCGTCTATGATTAATATTTACGATTTGAAGTTGTTTTATACACTATGCATTTATAATAGTATCAAATGATAGTTTTGAACGTACTAAGCATGTTTGGCTATTATAAGGGAAAACCCTATCCCTCGGCTTGCGTTGCATTGTGTGATAGGACCTGGGTCTTATAATAGCTTCATTGTTCTCTATTTAGCATTGCGCTGTTGTTTTATGCACTGGTATTCTTGGGAGGAAACCAGTTCCGTGTTATACGGCGTGGTCCCTTGATTTACCTAACTTTAAAATAAAGATTAGTATCTGTTTTAGTTCTCACATCAGTCCCATGACTGACCTGGAGTTTATTGTTTTACCCTAAACTTTGGATGCCCTTATTTTGACACGGGCAGCTTGTAGTTTTGGTTTTGCAGATTTATATTCACCGGATCCTGATTTACAACTGGAACAATACTCGGAAAGCCCTGTATCCGTGTATTACTTCTAGTTGTGTATTGTAATTTTTTTTCTGCTGCGATGTATTTAAATGTAATTTAAATCTCTGTTATTTCTCTGATGTATAATATTTGTTTACACTCTGTATATTCTTGTAATCTGATGGCATTGTTGTAATAAACAATGAAAAGTTCTTCTGTCCGCGTTCTTTTGTGTGTTGTTCTCATAGTATCCGCTCTTTCCTTCACGGGGAAGTATCGGGTTCTTATAGTGGTATCAGAGCTTTGGTTTACAAAGCTCAGATAACAAGACACGTTAGAACCATATTAAAGAATTCTTCAGAAATTGGATAGTAATATCCAATGAGAATGACTCGTTAGAGATAGGATCAGTAGTATCCTAGGACGAGTGTGAAGAGTATATTTTAAAAATGAAAACAATTTTTGTTTTGAAAATTTAATTCAATTATTTGTATTTGAATATTTATTTGTATTGATTTGGACAATCCAGTATATAAAGATTTTGCGTATACGTCTGATCCACGTGTATTTGAAATTTTAATATACTGGATGGATATAGAATTACACTCTAGTCGCCCGGGGGTGATTCTGATGATTGATATATCATCATCAGAATTTATATTCGAGTGACGAAAGTGAGATTTCTATATATTTCCATTAGGCTGGTGTGAGAACCAAAATTAGATAGAGCTATTGTTGTGATTTGGCATCAAAAATCTGATTTTTTGACTATATATCAAAATTATGAGTTTGAAATGATAATCAACAAATTGATTGATGGTTGGGTTGTTTGACTACTGTTTGATTAATTAAATTTGAACCATATAGCCAATTTGAACCAAATAGTGAGTTGTATTGGAAATTAGTCGCATTTGCATGCATATACATGTACTTACATTGAACAGGTCATAGCAAGAAGGCTAGAGCAGAAGAATAAAATTGTTTGCCCGACAAATAAGTACATGTTTACCATAATTTACTATTTTGTTTAGGTGATGATGATTTTATGAGCCGATTGGCTAGCCGCTTGGCTTTTACTTTTTTCTTTTGGATTGGAAAAGGCCATGGGAGGCTATATGAAATATCCTGAAGTCCTCGGTGTAGGGGAGGTTATGGCGAAATTTTTCGAAAAATTAGGGTGTTCGCCAAATTTTTGAAAAATTTGAAAAGTTCTTAGAAACTGAAAAGTTGGAGAACTTAAGCCGTGATGAAAATATGGAAAGTTGAGTTGATTAGTTAAACAACTTTCGGCTTCGTTCCTTTTCGGGGACGAAGAGTTTTAAGTGGGGGAGATTGTAATAAACCGAAAATCCAAGCCAATTTAAAATTTTTATTTTGGCAATTTTAGCGAATTTTGATTATTTAAAATGAATTATTTTAAATAATAACGACGAGAAATTTACTTTGAATAGAATTAGAATGTATATATTTATATAGATCGTCGTTAGAATATAAATATTTTATTTTAATTATAAAAGGAATTGAAAATGGCGCGGTAGTTCGATAATTCGATTTCAAAGTTCAAATGAACGTACAGGATTCAAAATAAACCGGATTTTAGGAAACCAAAAATATTAGAATCTATTTTGAATATCTTTCCAACGAATCCGAAAAATTGAAATTTCATAGCGGGAATCAAAAGTTATGCCCAGTTGGAAATTCAAAATAGTCGCTATGGAATTCTGGCCCTTAAAAATGGCCATTCTGCAAACGACCTCGGTTTTCGACGAAACCACTTTTGTTGGATCCGGAATGTCTAGTTATTGCTAGGTTTCAAATTTCGTAATTTTTCGAATCAATATGTGAGCGTGGCAAATGAAAACGCGTTTGACCAGTTTCAATCGATTTTAATCGACTGGAAAATGGACATTTTTCAAATGGTCTCAGAATTGGATGAAATTAGTTTTGTTAGGATCGTATCGTCAATACGAAGCTAGAGAATATTTTTCAGGAATTTTTCGAGTTAGTATGTGACCCCAGTAAATTGTAATGCGCGTTAAAATTCAATATATGGAGTTATATTTTGACGAAAACTGATCGAAACGGCCAAGTCAGCTTACAATACATATCCCATTGTGTTCGGAATGGGGGTAATTAGCTATGGACGACAGGCGGTGGGTCTCGTTTTGAGGTCGAAATTAAAAGTTGTTTTTTGAAATAAAATAAATTAATTAAATTTTTTTTACAAAACCCCCCTTTGTCTATTTTTCTTTGCATCGAAACCCCCCCCCCCGTTCCTATCAAATCAGGTCAGAATAAAATAAAATAAAGAGGAAAAAATGGCGATTGGCGTCGCTTCCTCGTCGCGGCCCCCCTAGTAGGCCGTAGCCCCCTCCAGATGACCGCACCCCCCCTTGGCTCCTCCTCTCCCTGTCCAGCTCGAAGACAGCCCCTCCACAGACCCGTTCGCACTCACCGCGCCCTAGTCCGAAGACCACCACACCCCTATTCGACGTAGCCCCCCCAGAAGCTCCGGCGCCACCTCAGCAAGGCCGACTCCGACAATGAAACCCACCCCTCGATTTCAACAGTAAGTCCTCATTTTTACTTATTTATTCTTGCTTTTCAGTTTTAATAGGAATGCTTTGATAAAAATAGGATTTTTTATTATTATATAACATCAAATTAAAAAGGTGATTATAATATAAAAAGATAAATTTTTATATGGTTTTAAGGTAAGATTTTTTTATGTGACAAAGGTAAGATTGTTATATGAGGAATGGTGAGATCTTTAAATATATAGATAAAAGATTAGATTTTTGTGTAGATAAAGAAATGATTTTTATATTATAGAAAGGTTAAAAATATAGTTTTTACATTATAGATAGAATAAAAATATGATTTTATATATATATATATATATGTTGAAATAAAAATGGGTTTTTTTATAGCGATGATATAAAAATTCGATCTTTATATTAGAAGTAGATATAAAAATATAATTTTTATATAGGAAGGAGAGTTATAAAAATATAATCTTTATTATATGAACACCGTTATAAAAATAAAAATTTTATCTATAAAGTAGCGGTGTAAAAATAATTTTTTTATCTATATAAGTAGCGGTATAAAAATGTGATTTTTATCCATATAGAGCGAATTAAAAATGTGATTTTTATATAAATATAAACAATATAAAAATATGATTTTTATATATGTAGTAGCTACGGGCAACGAAATTGACAAAAGGCGAGCACGACGAAGATTTCTACATAAGAAGAGTCGTGGCATTGGTTTAGCTTATCGGTTAGAACTTCTCACTTTTAATTTAATTTTCTAGTTAAAATATATACTAGGATGCAGATGGTGTTTAGTAGCACCGGACACCCGTCGTCCACAGACCATGGACGGCTTGTATGCTTGTTTGTTTGATTTTGATGTGTAATTGATTGTGATGTGGAATGGAATAAAATATTTATATAGTTAAAAATATTTTATAGTTAAAAATAGAATTTTCAACGTGTATATAAAAGGAAATAAATAAATATAAACAAATCGGATGATTTGTTTATATACACTGATTTGACTAATATTGATTGGGACGATAAATTTTACACATCGCCCAACTGCACAAATAAAATTTATGTTTGATTGTTTGAAACCCCACACGGGTATTGGGATGATATATGACATACACTAATCCCAATAATTAGTTGTATGTCGATCGATCGATTGACAGACTGTTATAAGCGTTAAATATTTATATTTGATGCTTATACAATGTAGAATGCACTTTGGATGATGGTTGATTATTTGTCATTGTTGATATATACATGCGTCGTATGGAAATTCGTAGAAATAAAATCTATGGTAATCGATTGGGCCTCATTCCAGTTTTGAAACAGAATATTTGAAGAGAAATATTTGAATAGAATATTTGAGAAGGAATATTTGAAGAGAAACATTTGAATAGATTATTTGAGACGGAATATTTGAAGAGAAATATTCAAATAGAATACTTGAGAAGAAATATTTGAAACGAAATATTTGAATAGAATATATGAAATAGAAATATATAAAGCCGTGTTGATTAGATACGCGCTATTTTAACGCGAACGATATTTATATCGATATTCGTTTTTATAATGAATATTGAAAAGTGATTTCAAAATCGAATATTATAGAAAATGAATTCAAATTGAATTAAATAGAAAATGAATTCGAATTGAATTGAATAGAAATTGAATTCGAATTGAAATTGAATAGAAATGAATTAGAATTGAAATTGAATAGAATTGAATTCGAATTGAAATTGAATAGAATTGAATTCGAATTGAAATTGAATAGAAATGAATTCGAATTGAATTGAATAGAAAATGAATTCGAATTAAATTGAATCGAAAACGAATTCAAATCGAATTGAAATTGAATTGAATCGAAATGAAATTGAATTGAAATCAATTAGAAATGAATGTAAAAAGGAATTTATAAAGGAAAATTCAATTTTGATTTGAAATCGAATAAGAAGTTGAAATCGTTTTGAAAACGAATTTGAAATGATTTATAAAATACATTTTAAAAGGAAATCGACAAAATATATATAATATATATATAATGGCATGAATTGAACGCGCCGCGCTGCGGTAGTTCGTGAATTTCGGCCATTGACTTCGAATAGATATTACGGGAGATCCGACCGTCAGATTCTCCTTAAACCGGAACCGTTGGGTTCATATCGAAAAGAGCTTTCTAATGAATATTATAGATTTGAAATCTAACTGTTGGATTTGGAATTATGTCCAAATCAAATTTGGAAAATGTCGCTGTAAGTGCAGTCCGATAGCCGTTGATGGAAATCGACTGTACAGACCTTGATAAAATTATTAAAAATAGTAATAATTTGTGTAAAATCATAAGAAATGATTTGGGAAGAAATGGGATGAAAAACTCCATATTTGAAAAGATAAAAATAGTTTTTTTATTGAAATGAACTAGTTTTGAACTAGAATTATAATTCTATTTATTTTTAAAATAAATAAAGTTGATTTGAGAGGGTTTTGAAAATAACCAGAATTTCCAATACGTGAATTGGAATGGATTTGAATCGAAATTGTCTTCGGAATATTTCGATGTTGGGTTTCGTGATTATACAGATATTGTTATGGAAATTTGAAAGATATATCTACATCGTTTTTTCCAATACGATATTTGTTGGTCATAGAATTTGATATTGAATATAAGACGATATATTTTCTATTCAGAGCCTTGTATTTAATATCAAATGTGATTTGGGTTTGTCGTGAATGATGTCTTCATTAACACTGTTCTTAACCCCGTTGAGAAAAAGATTAAATCTTTTTAATTTGATTTAATGAAGTGTACCAATTAAATAATATTTAATTGGAATTGAATTGGTATTGATTTTTGGGTTTATCGTGAACAGTGTTTTAAATAACACTTGTTCTTTAACTCGATAATTAATGGAATACGATTTTGGGTTGTCGTGAATAGTATCATCAATTATACTGTTCTTAGGTCCAACGGAATTAAGAAAATCAGAAACTAACTGTAGGTTAGCTAAGCAGAATGGTTTCCTGGGTATTGATCTGATGTTGGTTTCGGCCTTCGGGGTTAATATTTGATGAATTATTTTCCTGCTGATTTACGATTAGTGACTGATGAATTGGAATGAGGCGTATATTGTGTTTGTGTAACACTTGTTTATTATATACGCTAGTTAATCAGAAAGACTGGGTTTATCCCATTCTGAATAACTGATTCGATGATGAGTCGATGATGAAGATGGTGGTTGAAGATCGGAGGTCTTTACGTCGTTTGGGTGATTACTGATGATCTTGATTGGGATGTACACCCAAGAGGAGGGAATCAGTTGGTGATTGTCCAGACGTACTTAGAGATCGATGGATATGCAAGGAATAAGGTTCCTCCGGTTTCGTTCAGACCCAGAACAGACTTGTAAATGGATGTGTGTCTGACATCGGATTTCATTCTATGTGATTGATATCAGTTGCATAGCGTGAATTGCCTGTGAGGCATGCTAAGATGCAAATGATCAAGGCTTCTGTTGAAAAGCAGAGTCTTGTGGTTGATGATCAAAGCACAGCCTGTGTGGCATAGCTTTGTGTAGCGTTGATTCGCGAGCCTCACATCCCGGTGGTGAACCAAAAACGGGAGAAGGACCTAAGGGAGGACATGCGTTTCTTTCTAGCTAGAAGTGGCGTCAGTGGTTTTACATGCCCTGACGAGTTTGACTTATGTGGTTGTTGGTTTGCGAGGCGCCTCAGATATATCGGTGACTATGTGAAGCCGATGGAGTCATTCGTTGGCTCATTTACGCCCCAAAGGGTGGGGAAACGCAGTGTTCAGGTATTTTAATCCACATCAGTGGACCGGCCCTATCGCTCCAAGGACTCACCTGTGTCTGGGTCCTGAGGCTCGGGCTAGACAGTCTCGAATCGGTAGAGGACTATCTTTTGCCTCTGTTCACAGACAGAAATCCAATTTCCAAATACGTGACATTTGCGGTTTTGATTGTAGAGCCTAGTATGGCGACCTGATATATGGTACCCATGCCATCTATGATTAATATTTATGATTTGAAGTTGTTTTATACACTATTCACTTATAATAGTATCAAATGATTGTTTTGAACGTACTAAGCATGTTTGGCTATTATAAGGGAAAACCCTATCCCCCGGCTTGCGTTGCATTATGTGATAGGATCTGGGTCTTATAATAGCTTCATTGTTCTATATTTAGCATTGCGCTGTTGTTTTATAAACTGGTATTCTTGGGAGGAAACCCGTTCCGTGTTATACGGCGTGGTCCCTTGATTTACCTAACTTTAAAATAAAGATTAGTAACTGTTTTAGTTCTCACACCAGTCCCATGACTGACCTGGAGTTTATTGTTTTAACCTAAACTCTGGGTGCCCTTATTTTGACACGAGCAGCTAGTAGTTTTTGTTTTGCAGATTTATATTCACAGGATCCTGATTTACAGCTGGAACGATACTCGGAAAGCTCTGTATCCGTGTATTACTTCTAGTTGTGTATTGTATTTTTTTTTCCGCTGCGATGTATTTAATTGTAATTTAAATCTCTGTTATTTCTCTGATGTATAATATTTGTTTACACTCTGTATGTTCTTGTAATCTGATGGTATTGTTGTAATAAACAATGAAAAGTTCTTCTGTCTGCGTTCTTTTGTGTGTTGTTCTCATAGTATCCATTCTTTCCTTCACGGGGAAGTATCGGGTTCTTTAAATAACTTATTCGATTAACTCCTTTTCGAATAACTAATATTCGATTAACTCACTTCGAATAACTTATTCGATTAACTCCTTTCGAATAACTAGATTCGATAACACCTTTCGAATAAATAGATTCGATAACTCCTTTCGAATAACTAGATTCGATAACTCCTTTCGAATAAGTGATATTCGATAACTCTACTTCGAATAAACTATAACTCGATAATTTTAACTTGTTAACTTAACTCGATTTTCTTAACTCGAAAATCTTAACTTGATAACTTAACTCAACACTTAACTCAATTATCTTAACTCGATAACTTAACTATGTAACTTAACTCAATACTTAACTCGATTACCTTGACTCGATAACTTAACTTAATTATCTTGACTCGATAATCTTGACTTGACTAGCCCTATTCGACTAACTCGACTAACTGGGTTAGACTGACCATATTCGACTAACTCTTTTCGAATACCATATTCGATTAACCCTTTTCGAATACCATATTCGATTAACCCTTTTCGAATACCATATTCGATTAACCCTTTTATTTGATTAACTTACTTCGAATAATTAAATTCGACTAACTCCTTTATATTTCTATTTATTTCTAAATAAATATGCCTTTATTTTTCTATTTTATTTCTAACAAATATTCCTTTTATAACTCTATTTGTTTTCTAACAAATATTCCTTTTTAAAATTTTATTTATCCTATAAATTAATATTTCCATTTAATCTATTTATAAATGTTTTGCAAATATTTCTTCTTTAAATTTATTTGTAAAATGGTTTACAAATATTCCTCTTTCCAATTCCATTTGTAAATGTTTTATAAATATTTCTCTTTCGATTTCATTTGTAAATGTTTTACAAATATTTCTCTTTATTTGTTTAACAAATATTTTCCCTTTTCTATTTTATTTATTTTCTAAATAAATAATCCCTTTATACTTCTATTTATTATCCCAATAAATTATTTCTCTTTATAAAATCCTTTGATTTTATAAACAATTCCCTTTTATAAAATCCCTTGATTTTATAAATATTTTCTTTTTTATAAATTCTAATTCATTTTATAAACAATTATCCTTTTTATAAAATCCTTTGATTTTATAAATAAATTTCCTTTTTATGGTATCTTATTCTTTTTATTTGTTAAATAAATATTTTCTTTTTGATTCCCTTTGGTTTTATAATTAATTTCTTTTATAAAATCCTTTTTCCTTTTATATATAAAATCCATTGATTTTATATAAATAATTTATTTTCAAAATACACTTTTGAAAAATCCCTTTTCTACATCCCAGTATTTCTTATGGTATTTAAATACCAATAACGATGATCGATATCATTCAAAAACACATCATCGACAACAGATTATATATCACATCATATATTACAATATATGAACAGAACAATATTATAAATATTGAGGAACCCAGTTAGGTCCCTCCAACCTGTTTCCCTACATCATATATGTTAAACAAGCATGAATATAAAATGTATAGTTAAACAAAATCAATATTCCATTAACGATATATATATATATATCATTATCTATGATTTCAATCAATACACAAATAATTCAACCAAACAGTTAACACACAGCAATCAATCATCATTTATCAGTTCTAAATATATGTTATAAAAATAGAACTGTTCGGAGTTGGTCAGTTTTACTCACATTGGCGGTTTTATCGTTAAATATCGATAACTGTGTTGATTCAGATCGGCTTCACCATGCAGTCTGCTCTCATACGGTCTTAATGAATAAGACCGTTCACGAAACCGCCAATGTATGTATACGATCTGGCGTTAACAAGTTAACATACAATATAAATTAAAACTTTAACTTAAATTTACTTTAGTAATTTGGATCTCACCAGCATATTTATTTCCATTCTAGGCCTTCATGTACCCTGCTCCTTTGTTTAATCAGTTAGGCCCAGCACAATCTTTTCACGTCCACATATATTTATATTTTTATGGGCTTCACAAACGTTTCAGCCCAATGCCCAAACGCAAACCACCTAAACCCGACTTTATACAAAAGCCTTCTTCCCCATTTGTAAACTCCATTATTTCACTCCGTTCACCGCCTTGGATGCCATGTTTCCGTACACAGCTCTTCACCATCAAGGAAAAACTCACGTTCCCTTTTGAATTCCTGTACCTACACTTCGCATCTTGGTACCAATGCCTGAACGCATGCTCCCCCTCTCTTTTCCTTTCTCACGTTTAAACGCCCTCAGTTCCCACTATTACACAAATGCCCATTCACTGCCCATTCCCTCATTGATCCAACATCCTCCTGTTCAACCATCACCCCACCTTAAAACTCCTCGCTGAAAAACTCCAATTCATCACGCTATTTCAAACCACCCGCACCATTTATCCCTTCTCCTCCTCTCTGTTAAAACCAGCTAAAGTGTTTCAGCGTTCAACCTCTTCCGCCTCCTCACTCTCTTCACCTTGCAGCAAAACTTTCTACCACAGCATGTCTGCATCTCCTCAACACGTGAACCACTAATACCTCAATATACATGCTCCCATGAAAAACACATCCACCTGTAGCCCCGAAATCTCCATGTCGCACTCCTACTTCCATATCCAAGAGCCTACAGACCCCTTACAAACTCCATCGACCGACCCGTTTTCAACCCCATACTCCCCTGCCCCTTAGTTCACGACCCGGCCCTTCCACATGCATGCTGAGTTCACGTCCCCTATTTGTTTTGATATGAGTTTCCAAAGCCATTTGAAGGTTACGGCATTTCTAAAGTGGGTAGTAGTGTTTTTATAAGGGAATGAAATTTTGATAGTTTGAGGAGATGAAGCTTCCACGTTGCTGAGAAAAAGAGGAGTGCGGTTGAAAAATGGACATGTTCACTACAAAGGAAACGGTCCACTTGTTTTTACTTTTCTAAAGGTTTGAGTGGCTGTAGAAGGTTTTGCGTGTCTTTAGTCTGAAGGAATCGCATGGCTTAAAGAAGTTCCACAATTATTATATTAAGTATTTTAAAAATTTACGTACCCCGCTACATAAAATTTCGTTTACGAATGGCTGCTATGGACAGAACTAAAAATATGATTGTAACGAGTGGTGTGTCACGGTCCCAAAAATATAATAATATCGGTGGTTTAACTCATTTTGTGAAACCCCAAAATCGCTGATTAAGGGTGCAAAATACTCCAAATAAAAAAGTTGCTTATTTAGTTAATTAAAAATTACAGTAAAATTCTAAAAATTAAATTATCACTACGTCTGAAAAGAATCTTGTCCAAATTCGAAACCGGTATCTAGTTATATCGAATAAACCGTTACGGTCGATAAATGATTCTGTAGCGACTATTTTAAAATTTGATTTGGACATAAATCAAAAACTACAAGATGAAATCTTGATTTTTCTCTTCCATCGGAAAAATATACTTCACTAGCTCCTAACGTTTCTTGTTTCACAGAAATCCGACTTAAAACGGCTTCTTTATATTCGTTTAAAGTTCGAATCGCCAAATTACGAACTGCCACGCCATTTCGAGCTCGATTATATTTATAATATAATTATACGCTCAAACTTCGTTTATATATTTTATTCATGAATATAATTCAACTCTAAACTAAATATATATATTTTAAATAATCCAGTTCACATTATATTGTGAATTCCACTAATTCTGATTATTTCAGAATTAAATATATTACTTAATTATTATTTTAATTAAATATTTACTATTATTTAATTAAACAAACCTTTAAATTACCTAACCATTATTTTAAATAATTAAATTAATTAATTATTCGATCAAAAAATACGGGTCGTTACATTCTTCCCCACTTAAAATAATTTCGTCCTCGAAATTGCTAAGATAGAAAACAAACCCTATTGACTGGTTAGAAATTATATGTTCACTTCTTAAATTCAGTTTCAACTGAACCAATAAATTTTAATTAAATTATTAATTAATTCTTATCAACGAAAATTTTCAAAAATCCTAAAAATTTTCAAAAATCCTGAAAATTTTCTAAATTCTTAAATTTTTGAAAAATTTCGCCAGCACCTCCTTTGTACTGGTCAATAGGTCAAACTCCAACTCGCCTCTCCATCTCCAACCCAAAAGAAAATCAAACAGCCAAGCGGCTTGCCAATTCGGCTCATAAATCTTATACTTATACCAAATATAAACTTGTACCTTTTTGTCAGGCATAACAATTTTATCACTTTCACATGTTATCAATTCAACATATACCAATGTCATCTTAACCAATTTCCAATCTGTTATATCCACAAATCCAACCATTCGCTTATACTTAAGTCGATTTTCATTTCAAACCGAAATCCCATTCTTGATTTTCAAATTCTTAACTCATCAATCCAATACCCTTTCAGATTCTTATCTCACAATTCAAAATCTGATTCCACTGAGTATATTATATTCCAATTCAATTTCTTGTTAATTGGTATCTATTCAACTCCAGCTCGGTTTCACAAATTTCTTTTTAATTTGTTTTTGATTCAAACAGTTTATTCCTGGGATTTTTAAATAGCTTTGTTTTTCTCAAAAATCCAACTTCCCTTTACAGGATTCAAAACAACTTGTTTTCTAAAAACAAAATCCTTGGTAGTAATCCATCACTTAGCAACTCGAAAAGGAACACTGACGATGCAGCTGTCATCATCAGAATTTATTTTATAGCGATCGAAGTGAGTTCAATACTATATCTATTTCAAAGTCGTTTCTAAATATTTCCATTTTGAAATCAATTCAAAATACCATTCAAAATTCTTGTAAAACAATTTAAAATCTCCCGGGATTTTAAAATTCTCTTATATTCAATTCAAATCTGTTTACAATTACTTTTCCACATTTGGGAATTTCAATTCCAATTCTGATTTAAATTTCAGATTTAACTCATCTGATTTCACGTATTTCACTTATATGAATTCTGATTGGTTATATACATAACCATTTAATTTATAATCTTACTCGATTATAGTAACAACCAATATATCCAATATATACATTTATTCCAATATATATATCTTCTTTATATCAAAATATAATTTGGGTAAAATTATTCTGTTTACCCTTTTTTCAAAACATATCGTGTCGACCCATCGTATTCGAGTGTTTAGAACTCCTACTGATACAACGGATCAAACTGATCGACTAGAACTCATAAACAACTCAACCAATAAATCAACATAATAAAAAACCACTTTATGTTAAATAACAAATACGCTCTCTCGTATATATACACTCAACTCAATATAGGGTATTACTAACCCCATCTCTACTGAGTCACGCCACAGAGCCAGGGTAATTCTCTTAACTTTAGGCTCTGATACCAACTGTAACGACCCGGTTTTTAGCGACTTTGGTTATTGACATAAACTCAATGTCGACTAACCAAACATCAAAAAATACCGGTAGTTAATGAAAGAAGTTAAAGGGTGAGAATAGATAAGATAGAAACTTAGAATAGAAGAAGAAGAAGATACAACATCAGAGTAACACGAATCTCACAGCGGAACGAATAAAATATAACATAACTTTGAAATAAAAGATTGTACTTGGATATACATATCATTATCAAGTACAACACTTACAACACAGCGGAATGACAATAGCTATATAAAATCCTGAAGCCTCCTGCTCCAGCTCTTCAAGTATCTGTAAATCCCGACTACTTGACTGCCCATAGAAAATTGGGCACCCAAGAGTTTAGGGAAACAAAACAAAATAAACTCCGGGCTAGTCATGGGACTGGTATGAGTAAATCAATTTAAAATAGTTTGAGCCATTAAACGATATATCATAAGACCACGCCGTATAACGGAATGAGTTTTTCCCTTATGAGAATCCAAAATAATCTTTATATCAAAACTCATTGATATTATAATAATATATATCAACCACAATATAATAATCATCTAGCAGAAGCACTTTCATCTCACGTTCTACATATATAGTATACAATCAAAATCGCAAGCACGTATTGGGTAATGGATTTCCAACTATGATAAGGTATGGAACCACCTTTCGCTAGTGTACCTCTAGAGAGGAATACACTGGGTTCAACAAGAACATATTGCAACCCGGCTACACATGACCGACCACTCATTTCGCTTGAGTGTTTCGAATGTATATCACCAAAGGTTGGGATTAGCAACCGTTTCCCGAATGGGACAACATCGACAATAAATTTTTAGAAGTAAATGAAACTCTAGATCAGGTGATTATACACCCTAATAGTTGCGACCTACATAGCCATGCTGTCTGCCCGATTTTTGTCATTTTCCAGTTGTGAGGCTAGAGGCCACGCTTATCTCTGACAGATTACACATTTGTTCACTTTGAATGTCACATCGTCATACCCGCCAAATCACAAATTGATTTCCCTAAAAATACCATGGGTATACAACTAAGAGAAACAAATTCCTCCGCCACCAAACGTAAGTACGTTTGAAGAAATCAACTTACGCGATCTATTAAATACACTCTGTCAGACATTCTTCTATATAGGTCGTCCTGGGATTGGACGAACCATAGGCACTATTCAGTATATCCATCTTAGGCAATTGTTATCTAAGATTTATACAACAGCCCTTGCACTTTACTCCGTCTTCAATAATCTTTGGCATATATGATTCACAGCGCTTATGCCAATACAGAGCGGTTCTTTGGATAATAATCCAACCGGTCCCTCCATATTAACAACGTTAAAATGGTCAAAAACTTCGATAGTCGGTGAGTTAACTATCAAAGAAAAACACGTGTGCAAACAACGATATTATTTCCAGATGGAAATTATATCGATCAATCATCATTTAACATTTATCTCCTTAGTTCATTAGTTTACTTATCTCCTGTTTCCATATATTCAACGTTCTTATTTTCCATTATCAGAAAATATTTCTGATTCTTATTTGGAAAACATTTCCAAAACTCCTTCACAATCAAACCTTACCATTCCTTAGTTAAGAAGGAAGTCAATCAAGTTGGGGTTTAATTACCTCTCAGACCTTAACTGAACAACGTCTTAACTTCGAAATGGTCAAAGTTTATCTTTTAAAACTTTAACAAACTTCCTTACGTAACTCTCGGATTCTATTTACGAATCCACTTCTTTATTGAAGACATTGGTTATAACGATAACGTTATAATCCCTACTTTCGAAATATCTAGCTTCAATTATAACTTTTATTCTTTAATGTGAATAAATAAACACCTAATTTTTAAATAAATAAACTTGATTTAAACAATGGAAAGTATAAGTACTTTCCCGAATTTGATATAATAGAATACGATGATTAACTCTCTTCGAATAACTTAATATTCGATTAAATCACTTCGAATAACTAATATTCGATTAACTCACTTTGAATAACTTATTCGATTAACTCCTTTTCGAATAACTGATATTCGATTGACTCACTTCGAATAACTTGTTCGATTAACTCCTTTCGAATAACTTGATTCGATAACTCCTTTCGAATAACTAGATTCGATAACTCCTTTCGAATAACTAGATTCGATAACTCCTTTCGATTAACTAGATTCGATAACTCCTTTCGATTAAACTAATCAATAACTCCTTTCGAATAACTAGATTCGATAACTCCTTTCGAATAACTAGATTCGATAACTCCTTTAGAATATGTGATATTCGATAACTCTACTTCGAATAAACTATAACTCGATTTCTTAACTCGATAATCTTAACTTGATAACTTAACTCAATTTTCTTAACTCGAAAATCTTAAATTGATAACTTAACTCAATACTTAGCTCGATTATCTTAACTCAATAACTTAACTCAATAACTGAACTCAATACTTAACTCGATTATCTTGACTCGATAACTTAACTTAATTATCTTGACTCGATAATCTTGACTTGACTAGCCCTATTCGACTAACTCGACTAACTGGGTTCGACTGACCATATTCGACTAACTCTTTTCGAATACCATATTCGACAAACCCTTTTCGAATACCATATTCGATTAACCTTTTTATTTGATTAACTTACTTCGAATAATTAAATTCGACTAACTCCTTTATATTTCTATTTATTTCTAAATAAATATACCTTTATTTTTCTATTTTATTTCTAACAAATATTCCTTTTATAACTCTATTTGTTTTCTAACAAATATTTCTTTTTAAAAATTTATTTATCCTATAAATAAATATTTCCATTTAATCTATTTGTAAATGTTTTACAAATATTTCTTCTTTAAATTCTATTTGTAAAATGGTTTACAAATATTCCTCTTTCCAATTCCATTTGTAATTGTTTTATAAATATTTCTCTTTCGATTTCATTTGCAAATGTTTTACAAATATTTCTCTTTATTTGTTTAACAAATATTTTCCATTTTATATTTTATTTATTTTCTAAATAAATAATCCCTTTATACTTCTATTTATTATCCTAATAAATTATTTCTCTTTATAAAATCCTTTGATTTTATAAATAATTCCCTGTTATGAAATCCCTTGATTTTATAAATATTTTCTCCTTTATAAATTCTAATTCATTTTATAAACAATTATCCTTTTTATAAAATCCTTTGATTTTATAAATAAATTTCCTTTTTATGATATCTTATTCTATTTATTTGTTAAATAAATATTTTCTTTTCGATTCCCTTTGGTTTTATAATTAATTTCTTTTATAAAATCCATTTTCCTTTTATATATAAAATCCATTAATTTTATTTAAATAATTTATTTTCAAAATACACTTTTGAAAAATCCCTTTTCTACATCCCAGTATTTCTTACAGTATTTAAAATACCAATAACGATGATCGATATCATTCAAACACACATCATCGACAACAGATTATATATCACATCATATATTACAATATATGAACAGAAAAGTATTATAAATATTGAGGAACCCAGTTAGGTCCCTCCAACCTGCTTCCCTACATCACAGTTGTTAAACAAGCACGAATATAAAATATTCTGTTAAACAGAATCAATATTCGATTAACGATTTATATATATATATATCATTATCTATGATTTCAATCACACAAATAATTCAACCAAATAGTTAACACACAACAATCAGTCATCATTTATCAGTTCTAAATATACGTTATAAAAATAGAACTGTTCAGAGTTGGTGAGTTTTACTCAAATTGGCGGTTTTATCGTTAAATATCGATAATCGTTGTCGATTCAGATCAGCTTCACCATGCAGTCTTCTCTCATATGATCTCAATGAATAAGACCATTCACGAAACTGGCAACGTGTGTATACGATATGGCGTTACCAAGTTAACATACAAAATAAATTAAAACTTTAACTTAAATTTACTTTAGTAATTTGGGTCTCACCAGCATATTTATTTCCATTCTAGGCCTTCATGTACCCTGCTCCTTTATTTAATCAGTTAGGCCCAGCACCTTCTTTTCACGTCCACATATATTTATATTTTTATGGGGTTCACAAACGTTTCAGACCAAAGCCCAAACGCAAATCACCTAAACCCGACTTTGTACAGAAGCCTTCTTCCCTATATGTAGACTACATTATTTCACTTCTTTCACCGCCTTGGATGCCATGTTTCGTTACATAGCTCTTCACCATCGAGGTAAAACTCACGTTCCCATTTGAATTCCTGTACCTACACTTCGCATCTTGATACCAATGCCTGAACGCATGCTCCCCCTCTCTTTTCCTTTCTCACGTTTAAAAGCCCTCAGTTCCCACTCTTCCACAAACGCCCATTCACTGCCCATTCCCTCATTGATCCAACATCCTCCTGTTCAACCATTAACCCCACCTTAAAACTCCTCGCTGAAAAACTCCTTCAATTCATCACGCTATTTCAAACCACCCGCACCGTTTATCCCTTCTCCTCCTCTCTGTTAAAACCAGCCCAAGTGTTTCAGCGTTCAACCTCTTCCGCCTCCTCACTCTCTTCACCTTGCAGCAAAACTTTCTACCACAGCATGTATGCATCTCCTCAACACATGAACCACTAATACCTCAATATACATGCTCCCATGAAAAACACATCCACCTGTAGCCCCGAAATCTCCATGTCGCACTCCTACTTCCATATCCAAGTGCCTACAGACCCCTTACAAACTCCATCGACCGAACTGTTTTCAACCCCATACTCCCTTGCCCCTTAGTTCACGCCCCCGGCCCTTCCACACGCATACAGAGTTCACGTCCCCTATTTGTTTTGATATGAGTTTCCGAAGCCATTTAAAGGTTATAACATTTCTAAAGTGGAACAAAGGAACACGTAGTAGTGTATTTATATGGGAATGAAATTTTGATAGTTTGAGGAGATGAAGCTTCCATGTTGCTGAGAAAAAGAGGAGTGCGGTTGAAAAATGGACATGTTGACTATAAAAGAAACGGTCCGCTTGTTTTTACTTTTCTAAAGGTTTGAGTGGCTGTAGAAGGTTTTGCGTGTCTTCAGTCTGAAGGAATCGCGTGGCTTAAAGAAGTTCCACAATTATTATATTAAGTATTTTAAAAGTTTATGTACCCGCTACATAAAATTTCATTTATAAATGGCTGCTATGGACAAAACTAAAAATATGATTGTAACAAGTGGTGTGTCACGGTCCCAAAAATATAATAATATCGGTTGTTTAACTCATTTTGTGAAACCCCAAAATCGCTGACTAAGGGTGCAAAATACTCCAAATAAAAAGTTGCTTATTAAATTAATTAAAAATTACAGTAAAATTCTAAAAATTAAATTACAACTACGTCTCAAAAGAATTGTAACACCCCGTATTTTCTGTAAACGTTAACGTAACAAATCAAAGTATACTTAATTTTTAAGAGAAGAATTAAGGGAAATGGGTTATGCCATTGCGTTCGTCTAGGAATTCTGCTTGAGATAGAGTCCGACTTTGCGTGAATCGGACTTCGTATTAAGAAGTTATAGCCTTCGAAAGTTTCATCTTAAATTTAAAAACAGTTCGAAACTGAATTCGAAATTCAAAACAACACCCAGGTCGACCAGGGGGTCGACCTCCCCCCTATAGGTCGACCTAGGGGTTGACCTGGGGGTCGACCTGCCCTGTTTTTCCAGATCAGAGCAGAATTCATTTTTATGTATCCAGGATGATTTATGGACCAAATTCATGAGTTCTACGCTATATAAACGCCCCCAAACTTCACTTTCTCCATACAACTTCATTACGCCTATACTCTGTCTCAATCCTAATTAAAAAAAAATCTTATTCTCCATTAAAACAAGTTATAGTTCTTCTTCAAATTGGAGATTCAAATCAAGATAAATCTTCAAGTTGGACCATAGGCATTCCGCTTCAGCAACATCACTCGAATCATAGCAAATCGCCTTTTCTAAACCGATCACTGTAAGTTCGGTTATTCCTTAGATTTGAACGTGTAATTGGAATTGTGAATGTAATGAATCAAAATAAAGAACTATACCAATTTGCAAGTTAATTATCTTTGATTCTTGCTTATGTCAAATCTAACGTTATCTATGCCTTTGGATCTAATTCTCGATTGTGGCCTAGAACTTATTATGGCTAATTGCCAATGACTATGATTATGGGACTTTTGCCTAAGACTATGACTATGAAACAGTTGCCCATGAAACTATCGACTTTGACTATGATTCATGACAAAGAGACTATTACATATGACTATGACTATAAGACTGTTGCCTATGACTATGACTATGATTCATAATTTTGAGACTATTGCATATGATTCATGACTACGAGACTATTACCAAGATTTATGACTATGAGACTTTTGCCTATGACACTGATTAAGAAACTATTGTAATAAGTTGCCCATGACTATTGTGGTTAATTGCCTATAACTATTGTAGTAAGTGACTTATGCCTATTCCCATTAACCTATTAGGTTGTACTTCGAACTGGCATTATGTTAGACTAAATCACCTATGCCTATTCCCTTAATTATGTTAGATCCCATTTTTGGGGTGTAACTTGTCTAGTTTATTCCTATTCACTGTTATGTACATCAAACCCATTGGAACCATTATTTTTGTATTTGGTTCATTCTTGCATGACTATTCTTTTATGTCAATTCTCGTGCTTATCTCCTATTTCTTGCTTTAATACTACTAGTGTCATTTCATGAGTACTTAGAAACTTGTGAAATCATGTTATACGTACGATTACGGCACGGGAATTTGGGTGTAGCTTAATTTAGTTAGTTTGGCATAATAAAATATGTTGGCATAGTCTAAATTGGCTATAATAGTGAATGATTTACATGCATATTAGACCTGGGCATAAGTTGATAAATTTAATTGGCCGCAAAGGGTGTAATTGGCGTGTAAACCTAGTTTTGGACATAAACGGTAAACTAGAATATTAAAACTAGTTTTGACATAAACCATAAATTAGAATATTAATCTAGATTGGGCATGAATTGTAAAAAGAGAATATTAAATCTAAAATTGGTATAAACTACAAGTTGGGTTGATTGATAGGTAAATCAAATTTTGGGCATAGAATATAAATATGCTAATTTGCATGACAAATAAATATGATCTAAGCTAAATTGATTTACGGAAAATTTACATAAATAATAAATATGTAAATTTAGTAAAAGATGAATATGCCTAACCCGAGGTTAAACTGAGTTGTGGTGTAAAACTGCCCGGAACCGACCGGCACATCCAATGACCACAACAATACCTGTCTAATGTGGGTGGTTAGTGCATCAAGCCTAGAAAGACTCGAGGTTAGACTGAGTTGTTGTGTAAACCTACCCGGAACCAACCGGCACATCCAGTAACCACAACAATATTTGTCTAATGTGAGTGGTTGGTGCTTTAATTAATTAATTAATTAAGGCTCATGAATAAATCAAGCTAGAAATGGTGAGGTTAAGTAATTATGGAAACACTTAACCGTAATAACATGTTAACTAGGCGAGTGGGTGAGGTTAAGTAAAATTAGAACACTTAACCATTACAACATGTTAATTAGACAACTGGGTGAGGTTAAGTAAATTTAGAACACTTAACTGTTGTAACATGTTAATTAAGTAGATGATAGGGTTAAGTTAACTAAGGTAACACTTAACCAAAATATATAATGACATGTGGTTGGGTTAAGTAATACAAGAGGAAAACACTTAACCAATTATATAACATGATGTATGGGAAGGGTCAAGTTAACACGAGAACAACACTTAACCAATATACCATGATTTGAGGTAGGGTCAAGACGACACCAGAAGGAAACACTTAACCAACATGACGTGACGGGTGGATGGGTTAAGTTAACTTGAATTGATTATTGACACTTGACCAATATAACTTGATGAGAGAATGGGGTTAAGTTAAATGGGAAATACTTAACCAATATAACCTGATGAATGAATAAGGTTAAGTTAATAAATCACGCTTAACCAATCCAACATGATAAGCAAGAAAGGTTAAGTTAATAAGAACCACTTAACCAACACGACTTGACGAGTAGGAGGTTAAGTACACGTCAGGTAGGTGGGTAATCTTAGTACATATAGGCCCACTAACTTAACCGTTAAGAAAACATGC
The DNA here is from genome assembly GCA_030737875.1 of Allium sativum. Classification (NCBI taxonomy): domain Eukaryota; kingdom Viridiplantae; phylum Streptophyta; class Magnoliopsida; order Asparagales; family Amaryllidaceae; genus Allium; species Allium sativum. Next base: position 940,181,632 of record CM060909.1, on the reverse strand, counting down.
TAGAATCGGTGGGAGGGTTAAGTACATCTCATATATGTGGGTAATATTTGTATATATAGGCCCACAAACTTAACCAGCAGGAAACCCTAGTAACAGGGACCCATTTCAGTAGTAACCCACATAGATGTATCATGGTACCCTAAAACTAGGCAGGGTGGTGCACGATTATTGGGTTGATTATAAGCGGTCAAAAAATAGCGGCAGGGGGTACGCCAGTATAGGTTCCGATGGTTTACGGGCGTGCACGTACTCCGGAGTGGAAAAAGCAGGCACTGGGTACCAGTAGTTATACACTGTGCATCTTGAATCGTGTCGGGTCGCTATCATAAGGCTTGATACACCTTATGGTGGGGCCAACACAGAGTATCTACACGCAAGAGAGGGCCAACTGACACATACACATGGAAAATTAATACAAGTAGGTAGCATAATCCCTAGTTGGACCTAGGATGCGTAAACCCTGAATCCGTGAAGCGTTCAATAGGTAGCATAAACCCCAGTGGCACTGGGTAGGGTAAACCCTGGTTGAATCTAGTAAGCATTCGATAGTAAACCCTAGATTAGATCTAGGTAATAAATGAAATCCCCATAATAGATGTACACCTAAAGGCAATCGCAAATACGAGGATTGGGATCACGTTATCATATGATCATAGATTTCTAGTTTGGACACCATTTAGGTAGTGCAGAGATATAGAAATCAGTATAAATAGGGTAGTTGCGAAGCAGAGAAGGAGTAGAAGCACATTCAGTTTAACAGTACGTTCAGTTTATCAATACATTCAATTTATCTTGCCATATCCCATGCTTATCCCATATTATCTTGTTACTATGGTTTAGTCTTATATTTAGTTTATTCATCTCAAGACCCTTTTCCTCGTTTAAATACTAAGAATCACTGGACTTACCAGACTTTATGTCTGACCTAGTTTGCTTCCGTCTCTTTTCTTCCGTTGCCCCCTTAGGTAATCAGGGAGGGAATAGCTCAGGTTTGTTTGGACCGTTACTCTTTCCAAGCTTGAAGACCCTTTGACGTGTTGCCTTGGACTCTCTCTCTTCTACTGCTATGGCTGGCTTATGCTTTATTTAGGGAAATCATTTTATGCTTCTTTATTTTTGTAAACAAGACAAGATACTTTGGTATTGTAAAATAATCTTTGTACAAGTTGTTTATCAATGAAAATAAAGTTTTATTTATTTGCCGCTACTTTAATTGTCTGTCTTGTAATTTATCTGCATCTTTTACCTATAATGCTCCACCGAAATTAAGGCATTGAGTGAACTTAATGGAGGTGGGGTGTTTCACTTGGTATCAGAGCTGATGGTTACTGGATCAGATAAAAGATTTGAAAAATTATTTTCAAAACAGTTTTAAAAGAATCATTTTCAAAAGAAAAGTTTTGTTTTAAAGGCATATTCCCTAAAGCCTTATGATCTATCTTTTGATCCTCTGTTTGAGTCCTTGTTTCCTTCTTTCCTGAGTCTCTGGGGCTCCTGGCTTTTTGGAAGGTAATCTCATCGCGACATTGTTCCGTAGGCTTGATGAGACTACGACACTTGTCAAAGGGAAAATAAGTGCCTAACTTCAATCTATAGCCGTAATTTTCTTTCGAGCTTTGTAGGATTCTCCGTGCGATGGAGAAGCTTCCGAGAGACATGTCAACAAGTTACACAATGGTGACAAAGTTGAGAATGAGGGGGTTTGGCTAAGGAGCACAACACAAGGATGAAGAACCCATGGATATGGACTTGGTTCACAAAGGAGGGGAGGAAAGAATAGTAAAACCTAAAAATAAGAGGAAGTATCTTTATTTTTGTATAACGGGTCGTATAATTAAGGGCAAGGGCAAGAACAAGGGACAGGATTTTCCGGAAGGCGAGTGCATGCTCTCACCGCCAGCATACCTGAGAGAGAGAGAGGCAGTAAGATTTCGGTTGAAAGAGTTTTTCCTTTTTGATTATCCTGTTAGTACTCCTTCCGATTTTAGCGCTTCACATTCATATATATCTGCTTCCATAGTGGAGTCTTTACACCCTAGATATTGTAGTAGAGGATCCCATTATAGTCTCAAAATCAATTGCTGGTTCGGCCCATCTATCTTTGACTTGTGAGGATTTGAGAATAGCTACATTTATGCTTATGTTTTTTTGGGCTATGGGTTGATTCTAGGCATTGATTGGTTAGCTATTAATTATGAAACAAGGGTAGTTAGACTTTCGACTTGCCTCGAGAATACCCTTGAGATTTCGTACGATCTTAAGGGATCAGTTTGTCTTAGCTACCTAGAATCACTTTACTTATCTATCGACGATTTTCGATCCGTTGGGGTAGTCCATGAGTACGCATGATATTTAGATTAGGGTAGGGGTTTTCCCCCTAAAATGCGAGACAGACTTCCTCATGTATCAAGATGACACTGCAAAGCTAGTTATGCGATCAACGATAATGGAGCAAGATTGGCAAGGATAGCCAGAGTAGGTAAAGTGCTCAATTGTTTGGTTGTTTTTTTAGTATTATCTCACATAGATCTTCCAAATTCGAAGGAGGTATCCTTGGGTGCTCGTATGATATTGGTTTAGGCCTTTGGGGCTAGTAGTTGAGGGATGTCGAGTTCGATTAGGATGGTTTGCGTGAGAAATAAATGGTTGGGGCTGGCACCCTAAGTTATATTGACCTTAAGAGAGGTAATAAGCACATATTAACCATTAGCTTTAGACCCTCAAATTTGCAGCATGATGGATAAGCTAAGTAGAGGAGAGACCTCTAATCATCTTAGGTATATACACTTGGTATCATGATTAACATATGTTTTTCTCGGGAGGGTAGTTCGACTACATTGGATACCCTCTAGCGTAGTAAGTGAGCGAGGTCCTATTTTTACTAGTGGATTTTGGAAATGGAGGCCAATAAGCTTCGCGATCATGAAGTTAAATTAGTCAACGTATAGCGGAGTGGAGCTCAAGAAGATGTGACTTAAAAGGCTGAAGACCAGATACGTGCATCATACCCTTTTTGAGGGTATATCCTTGGTTCCACTTTCTCTATAATGTTTATCTTTTAAATATATCCCCTAGGTCGTATCTTCGATCCTTAGGTAGGAACCCATCTGGATGTAAACATGTAAATGAAACATGTTACGATTGACGATTGCAAGTGGTTGTCAGTGGTTTCTAGTGGTTGCTCGTGGATGCATATACACACATTAGGCACTAGATCGGCTCCGTCACTTTCATGTTTGAATATGCATATATGTATTTGTATATGGATTAAAACTTGATGTGTTATCATATGGATGTTTCATATGGATGAATGAATATGCATGCATATAGTACTTACATGACTAGGGATAATTGCATACATGATGGACTCATGGCACTGACATAATTCGCATTAAGGAGATCAATTGAATCAGTAGACCGCCTGATTTTACATTAGATAAGGACATGTACACACACTACGCATAGAATCATGAAAGCATTAGAAATCCTTTTAGGGACAACGGATGCCTGTGATTGAATGGTTGAGTAGATGGATGTTGGATGTTAGGATACATTCTTCTTGACTTGAACATTTCAGGGACGAAATCCTTTAAGAGGGGAGAATGTAACACCCGTATTTTCTATCAACGTTAATGTAACAAATAAAAGTATACTTAATTTTTAAGAGAATAATTAAGAGAAACGAGTTATGACATTGCGTTCGTCTTGGAATTCTACTTGAGATAGAGTCCGAGTTTGCATGAATCGGACTTCGTATGAAGAAGTTATGGCCTTCGGAAGTTTCAGCTCAAATTTAAAAACAGCTCGAAACTGAATTCAAAATTCAAAATAGGACCCAGGTTGACCAGGTGGTCGACCTCCCCTGGGGGTTGACCTGGGGGTCGACCTGCCCTATTTTTCCAAATCCGAGGCAGAATTCAATTTTATGTATCCAGGCTGATTTCTGGACCAAATTCATTAGTTCTACGCTATATAAACGCCCCTAAACTTCACTTTCTCCACACAAATTCATTACGCCTATACTCTGCCTCAATCCTAATTAAAAAAATCTTATTCTCCATTAAAACAAGTTATAATTCTTCTTCAAATTGGAGATTCAAATCAAGATAAAGCTTCAAGTTGGACCATAGGCATTCCGCTTCAAGTAACGTCACTCGAATCATAGCAAATCGCCTTTTCTAGACCGATCACTGTAAGTTCGGTTATTCCTTAGATTTGATTGTGTAATTGGAATTGTGAATGTAATGAATCAAAATATAGAACTATACCAATTTGCAAGTTAATTATCTTTGATTCGTGCTTATGTCAAATCTAACGTTATCTATGCCTTTGGATCTGATCCTCGATTCTTGCCTAGAACTTATTATGGCTAATTGCCAATGACTATGATTATGGGACTTTTGCCTAAGACTATGACTATGAAACTGTTGCCCATGAAACTATCGCCTATGACTATGATTCATGACAAAGAGACTATTACATATGACTATGACAATAAGACTGTTGCCTATGACTATGACTATGATTCATAATTTTGAGACTATTGCATATGATTCATGACTATGAGACTATTACTAAGATTTATGACTATGAGACTATTGCCCATGACACTGATTAAGAAACTTTTGTGATTAGTCGCCCATGACTATTGTGGTTAATTGCCTATAACTATTGCAGTCAGTGACTTATGCCTATTCCCATTAACCTATTAGCTTGTACTTCGAACTGGCATTATGTTAGACCAAATCACCTATGCCTATTCCCTTAATTATGTTAGATCCCATTTTTTGGGGTGTAACTTGTCAAGTTTATTCCTATTCACTGTTATGTACATCAAACCCATTGGAACCATTATTTTTGTATTTGGTTCATTCTTGCATAACTATTATTTTATGTCAATTCTCGTGCTTATCCTCTATTCCTTGCTTTGATACTATTAGTATCATTTCACGAGTACTTAGAAACTTGTGAAATCATGTTATACGTACGATTACGGCGCGGGAATTTGGGCATAGCTTAATTTAGTTAGTTTGGCATAATAAAATATGTTGGCATAGTCTAAAATGGCTATAATAGTGAATGATTTACGTGAATATTAGACTTGGGCATAAGTTGGTAAATTTAATTGGCCGCAAAGGGTGTAATTGGCGTGTAAACCAAGTTTTGGACATAAACGGTAAACTAGAATATTAAATCTAGTTTTGACATAAACCATAAATTGGAATATTAATCTAGATTGGGCATAAATTGTAAAAAGGGAATATTAAATCTAAAATTGGTATAAACTGCAAGTTGGTCTGATTGATAGGTAAATCAAGTTTTGGGCATAGAATATAAATATGCTAATTTGCATGACAAATAAATATGATCTAGGCTAAATTGATTTACGGAAAATTTACATAAATAATAAATATGTAAATTTAGTAAAAGACGAATATGCCTAACCCGAGGTTAGACTGAGTTGTGGTGTAAAACTGCCCGGAACCGACCGGCACATCCAGTGTCCTAACTAGTAATCTGTGTAAAATGATAATACTACAACGTGATCCCAATCCCCGCAATTATGGTAGCCTCCATGTGTACATCTAGTATGAGGATCTTACCTCAATCAGCCTAATTGTCATGAAGATGATAGATGTACCCTTACTACTCTATCGATCGGCTCCCTAGTTGTATTAATGTTCCATGTGTCTGTGTCAATCGGTCCTCTCTTGCGTGTAGATACCCTGTACTGGCCCCACCATAAGTTGTATCAATCCCTATGATAGCGACCCTACACAATTAAAGATGCACAGTGTATAACTACTGGTACCCTGTGCCTGGTTTTTCCCACTCCGGAGTACGTGCATGCCCGTAATCCATCGAAACCTGCACTGACGTACCCCTGCCGCTACTTTGGCCGCTTATAATCAGCCCAGTAATCGTGCCCCACCCTGCCTAGTTTCAGGGTACCTTGATAAATCCATGTGGGTTACTGCTGAAATGGGTCTCGGTTACTAGTGTTTCTTATTGGTTAAGTTTGTGGGCCTATATTTACTAATATTACCCACCAACCCGATACATACTTAACCCTCCTACTGATTCAAACATGTTTACTTAATGGTTAAGTTTGTGGGCCTATATTTACTAATATTACCCACCAACCCGATATGTACTTAACCCTTCCACACATTTTTGTCATATTGGTTAAGTGTTGTCCATCCATGTCAACTTAACCCACTCGCTCATCATGTCATGTTGGTTAAGTGTTTCTTATTAACCCTTCTCACTCGTCATATTGGATTGGTTAAGTGTTTCCTGTTAACTTAACCCCGTTCATTCATCATGTTATATTGGTTAAGTATTCCCCATTAACTTAACCCCATTCATTCATCAGGTTACATTGGTTAAGTGTATCTTATTAATCTTAACCCCACGTGTTCATCATGCTGTATTGGTTAAGTGTCATCAATCAATTCAAGTTAACTTAACCCTTCCACGCATCCTGTTATATTGGCTAAGTGTTGCTCCCTTGTTTTAACTTAACCCTACCCATTCATCATGTCATATTGGTTAAATGTTTCTTATTAACTTAACCCTTCTCACTTTTCTAATTAACATGTTATAACAGTTAAGTGTTCTAAAATTACTTAACCCCACCTTCTTGTCTAATTAACAAGTTATAACGGTTAAGTGTTGCCTTAGTTAACTTAACCCTACCATTCTTATCATGTCTTGTTCATTAGCATTAATTGATTTATTAATGCACCAATCTCTCACATTAGATCTATGTTGTTGCGGTTACTGGATGTACCGGGTGGTTCCGGGCAGTTTTACACCGCAGCTCAATCTAACCTCGGGTTTTTCTTGGGCATGATGTACTAACCTCTCACATTGGATAGGTGTTGTTGCGGTTACTAGATGTGCCGGGCGGTTCCGAGCAGTTTTACACTGCAACTTGATCTAACCTCGGGTTAGGCATGTTTATCTTTTAGCATATTTACTGTACATATCCAAGTCTAGATTTTATATGTTAATTATCCCAAATTCACAAAACTAGTCATGTTCCAATTCTCAAGTTATACCTCAACAAAGCTAATTTCAAGTTATGCCCCACAAATTCACTTTCAACATATTTCAGCACATTAATTTAACAAATTAAACCTCACTTAAAGTTCCATTAACATATCTCGCCTAATCATAAATTTAGCTTGTAAACTTATATGCCCAAAATCATGGTCATAATTCACAATACAACACATTCCCTAAAGTTTAGTCATATTGCACCGTACAAAATATTCTCCAAAAACCCCCAATCATGATTCATAGTATAAACTATGCCAAATTATAGCCTTTAATTACAGTGCATGCCAATTTACCCAAAATCCCAATTTAGGCGTGTTCACATTTAGCAGTTATCCCTATCTTACTATAGGTTTTTCATGCCTAAGCCATATATCACTATACACAAAGATTTCCTTCTTCCAAGTCATAAACTATCATATATATATATATATATATATATATATATATATATATATGCCCCAATTTTAGGTCTTAAAACCACAACATGTACTATTCCTTATATGTTTACAGTTCAATTTATGCCCCAAATCCCAAGTCGTATGTCTAATATACTTTATGCCTCAAATTTTCAAGTCAAATGCTCGATCCACTTTATGTTTTAAATACAACATATGTTATATCCTCAAATCCGTTACAAATCAGTTATGCCCAATTATTCATAATTTAATACTTTTCCCAATTTTAGCGCTGGTCATATTCAAATCATATATTATGCCCAATTTTAGCGTTGGTCATGTCCAAATCATATATTATGCCCAATTTTTGCGCTGGTCATGTCCAAATCATATATTATGCCCAATTTTATTTCCAACATACATTCATCTCTTATGAGATTTTTCTCAGGCTCGCAGTAGCCTGGCTATAAAAACAAAAATGGAAGAAGGAAAGAAGAGACAAATAATGGACATAATATTATCAATAAAATAGATCCAATGGATATAGAAAGACAGATAGAAATAGGCATAATCTCAGATTCAAATTTATTACAATGTCAGAATCACAATTAACTTTTATTTCTGAAAGTAACATGAACTTACAAATTACAGAACGATATTGAATTCTGGGATCTGATTTCTGAATTTGATTAGCAACTCCTTTGATGTAGACTTTGATTGTTAACTTGAAAAATCTAATTTGATTGATTAAGGTGGAGGCTAGGTCACTTCAGGTTTTAGCAGCATATAAACGCTTATAAATTAGTGTGGAGAAAACAATAGGTTTAGGGGTCTTTTTATAGGTGTATAGGGAGATTTAGAGCCTTTAGATCAGTCTAGAAGTCATCAGAATCGTTCACAGTAGAAAAATGCGTCACACAGCGAAGCAGGGAGCGACACATAAGCCAAAACACATCGTCTAGAATTTTCGTCCAGATCTAGAAAAGGGGTCAACACCCTATGGGAGGGGGTCGACACCTATGTCGACTCCCCTATAGGGAGGTCGACTCCTATGTCGACTCCCCTTAAGGGGGGTCGACACCTATGTCGACTCCCCCTGGGGAGGTCGACACCTGTTGAGCAGGAATTTTACCCCCTCTTTCCTTTGGCTGATTTTGAATTTTAAACTTGGTTTGAGATGTTTAATTACTATTTATATTTTCTTTTTAAACATGAAATCTTCTGAACTCCATAATTTCTTCATACGGAGTCCGATTCACGAAAACTCGGACTCTATCTCAAGAAAAATTCCAAGACGAACGCAATGGCACCTCACATTTAAGATTAAGTATTCTTTAATACGGAGTCCGATTCACGCAAACCCCGTTTCCCTTAATTCTCACTTTTAAGATTAAGTATTCTTTAAGTCGTTACTTTAATATTCTCATAAAATACGGGGTGTTACACTTAGGTTAGTTTTTGTAACAAACTCCTCCATTTGGCTGATCTGATCCTCATTTAGGCACCTCAAATTTTTGAACTTTTTAATTTTTAATTTTGTTCCTACACGAGTTTCTTTTGATCTTGGTTCATTGTCGTACCCATCTAGTTCCACTGTTTCTGGTTCTTTCATTTTTTTTTGAAACGACCCAAACTTCCCCGTAAAGGAAAGACTGGATTGCTTTGAGAACAACACACATCAGGACATAAACTGAAGAACATTTTATTGCTGATTACAACAATTACATCAGAGTACAAGAATATAACAGAGTATGAATACTTATTACGTAATAGAAATACAATAATATCAGAGATTTAAAATACATATAAATAGCAGCGGAAAAAATATTACAAATACACAACTGAAAAGAATACACGGATACAGAGCTTCCCGAATACCGCTTCAGCTGTAAACCAGGATCCTGTAAATATATCTGCAAAAGCTACTCGACTGCCCGTGTGGAAAAATATGGGCACCCGAGTTTGCCAGTGAAACAAACTACAGGTCAGTCATGGGACTGGTATGAGAAATCTTAACCTAACTTATCTAATAATAAGGCTAATCACAGGACCACGCCGCTAACGCGAGACGGGTTTACTCCATTGGATTGCCAGTGCATAAATTAAAGTAAATCGTTAAACAACGCAATGCTTTTTAGGAAAAATGAAACCATTATAAGACTCAAGTCCCGTCACACAGTGCAACGCAAACCGGAGGATAGAGTTTTACCTTATAATGGTCAAAAGATGCTTAATACGATAAAGCGGATTTAGTACTAGTGTGTATATATCTATATGGGTATATGTATATAAACATTTCAATCATAATGTATCAATCATAGACAGCATAGTGCCCCATCCTACTATGTCGCCATACTAGTTCTACAATCAAAACCGCAAGGTCGTATTGGAAATTGGATTTCCATCATGAGTCGAGGCTAGGGGCAAGCTCCTCTCCGATTCGAGACACTCTAGCAAATGCCTCAGGATCACACCTTTGGGCAACCCTTGGAGCGGTAGGGCCGGTCCCCGCCTATGGGCAGTGGATTGGTTATGCCTGAACACACGCTTCCCAGTCCCTTTGGACCTATAGTATGACCACTAACGGCCTATAAAAATCCGAGGCGCCTCCAAATCAATCATCCACATAAGTAAAATGTCAGCGCTGGTAGGTCCCTGACATCACTTTAGCTAGAAAGAAACGTGTGCACTCCCTACGGTCCGTATCCCGTTTTTGACTCATACCGGGGTGTGAGGCTCGCGAAGTCACGCTATACACAAAGTTATGTCGTAATGGGCTATACTTTGATCATCCCACAAGGCCCTGCTTTTCAACAAAAGCCTTGATCAATTGCATCTTGGCGTGCCACATTGACAATTCGAGCCATGCGATCGATAACCATCAATATACACCAGGGTATTAAGCAGAGAATAAATTCTCCACCACCAAACAGATATACACCAATAGAAACCAACGTACATGGAATGAAATTCAACGTCAGACACGCATCCATTTACAAGTCCGTTCTGGGTCTGAACGAAACCGGAGTCCGGACAATCAACACGTACGTCCGGTTGGCCACCATTGTAGCCCCTTCAAGGTAGCTACTCCAATCATGGGCGTCAATGGTAACTCATCCATTCGACATGAAGATCGTCAGTGTTGTACCGTCTTCATCTTCGACTCTTCATTGTCGTAGTAATTATTCGGAATGGGTTAAACCCGGTCTTTCCGAATAACTTGCGTATTTTTATAATTAAAAATCAAGTGCTGTATAAAACACATCAACGCCTCATTCCAATTCAGAATATTCTATCAAAGATAAATCCTTAAATTTTTTTCTTAAATCTTTCTTTTAAAGATTTATTAAAAACTCCAATTAGGTTTTATATATCAAAATCATTATTTAATGACTATTTAATTTTAAGAAATTAATCTTATCCTTATTTGAGTTAAAGAACTAATGTCATTTAAAACATTGTTCATGATAAACTCAAATTCATCTTCCATTAAATATAGAATTTTCATAGAAATCAGACCAATGTATAATCGATATAAATTTCTGTATCGGACTATTAATATAAATGGAATAATGACAATGCCTTTTAAATTCCATATAAATTAACGGCCTTCTTTTACAGAAGCTCATCTCGAATATTATTAAATCAAATTCCATTCAATCCCAATTTAATATATTAAATTGGAGAACCTTACTCTTGGAAAATATTATATTTTAAATCTTAATAAAAGATTTATAAATCCCAAATTATATTTCACTGCATATTGGGTTAAAGAACAAGTGTCGTTTAAAACACTGTTCATGATAAATCCAATTCACATTTCATTTTATTCCAATTATCAAATATAATTGAAACTCTAAAAATCTTAATTAAAAGATTTATTCTTTTCTTAGCTGGGGTTAAGAATAGTGTTATTTAAGACACCATTCACGACAACCCAAAAATCCAATTTACTCTATTTAATTCCAAGTAAATATTAATTTATTGGAAAACTTTATTAAATCTTAATTATAAGATTTATTCTAGTTAATAACTAGTTCATATCGATAAAATATATTTTTATCTCTTCACTATTGGAAATTTTCATCTAAATTCCTTTTAAATCATTTATTATGATTTTACATAATATTTCCATATTTTTAATAATCTTATTATCGCTCGTACAGTCGGTTTCCAATAACGGCCACTGAACTGCATCCATAGCGACCTTTTCTAAATTTGATTTGGACATAATACCAAATCCAACCATTAGATTTTAAAACTCTTATATTAATTGAAAAGCTCCTTTCGATACGAACCCAACGGTTCCGGTTTTAGGAGAATCCGACGGTCGGATCTCCCGTTAAGTCAATTTAAAGTTAATGGTCGAAATTCGCGAACGGTCGCTGCGCGGCGCATTCTATTCAGGCCATTAAATATATATATTATATATATATATTATATCGTCGATTTTAAAAACTTACTTTATAAAATATTTATAAATTGCTTTAAGACAGTTTTAACTTCATTTTCAATTTAAAGTCAAATTTGAGTATTCTATTTTCTTATCATATTAAAAATATTAATATTCCCAAAATATTAAATTTATAAATCAATTCTTTTTAATATTCATTTTAAAATGAATAAAATAAACGGATAAACACATTCGGGTTAAAATAGTGTTTCTCTTTAAAACAGATTAAATAACCCAATTCATCATCTTATTCACTTATATTTTGTACTGGGCCAGACCTCCCACATTAAGCCTGCGACTTATGGATGCTGGATATGCCGGTTGGTTCCGGGCAGACTTATCCCATAAGTTGGGCTTAACCTCGTGTCATGGCCCGTTTCATATTTAACTCCACCCTTTTCATTTTAACTTTTTAACAAATAAAATAGAAACATCAAAGCCATTTTTGATTTCTTTAACTGTATATTATATTAACATATTCTTTTAATTCAAAATTGGAATGAGACCAAGACAATTACCATATAATTTAATTATATGGATTTCACACCGCAAGAATACTATACTAATGATACATATTATTAAAAACCATCATCAACATCTAAAGTGCACCATATCTTGTATAAGCATTTAATAAATAACGCTTATAATAAATCACAAGGGTGATGTGTGAATATCATCCCGAGACCCGTGTAGGGTTTTCAACCAACACATAACACATAACAAATAATTAAATAAATTATCTGTGCACTTGGGCGATGTGTAAAAATTATGGTCCCAATCAACATAAACAAGTCAGGAAACTTGTTAATGGCAGTGTAACATATTTTTGAATTCTAACATAAATTTTTATTCATAAGTGTTCTTTTTAATTCAAACATAAATGACATTCTTGAATTCTAATCACAAATGACGTTCTTGAATTCTAACATAAATGTGTATTTCTAACACGAACGTATATTTCTAACATAAATGTGTATAAATGTATATTCTTAACATAAATGTATATGTCTAACACAAATGTATATTTATAACAAAAATGTTATTTCTTTCTAATGACAAACAAAGGAATGTCTTGTTTGCATAACTAGTTCAATGTTTCTAATTTAACCAAAAGTGATATTTAATATGTTTATTCTCAATTTGACAAAAGCGACAAATTTACATGTCAATTCTAAATTTAACCAAAGTGACAAAATTTATATGTTTGTACTAAATTTAACCAAAGTGACAAAATTAGTCTAATATAACATTTCTAGTGAAACAGTGTTTTTATCTTAATTTTACATTTGCTAACAAATGGTGTTTTATTCTAATATGACAATTATAACTAAAAAAAATGTACTTTTTATTTTAGTTCAACAAAATATAAAAATGAGTATTTTATGCTGACGGCTCTAGTTCAACATAATATAAAAATGAGTATTTTATGCTGACGGTTCTAGTTCAACATAATATAAAAATGAGTATTTTATGCCGACGGTTCTAGTTCAACATAATATAAAAATGAGTATTATATGCTGATGGTTCTAGTTCAACATAATATAAAAATGAGTATTTTATGCTGAGGTTCTAGTTCAACATAACATAAAAATGAGTATTTTATGCAAAAAGATATTTTTATCTAATATTACTTTTTACACCAAAATGATGCTTTTATTTTAATGTAACATTTCATAACAAAATGGTTCTTTTTATCTAGAAAAGAAAAATATGATAACAAGTGATTCTTTTTATATGTTAAAAGACATAGCGACAAAATGGTTCTTTTTTATCTAGAAAAGAAATGTAAACAAGAATGTTTCCTTTTTAATTCTAAAAAGAAATGCAACATAAATATTCTTTTTAGTAATAAAAAGAAATGCGACATAAAAATGCTTCTTTTTATTGCTAAAAATAAACGCTACCAAATTGTTTACTTTTAATGCTAAAAATAAATGCGGCAAAAATTACCCTTTTTAATGTTAGAAAGAAATAGCAACAAAGATGTTTTTTTTAATGTTAAAAAGAAAAAGCGACTAAAATGATTCTTTTTATTGACAAAAAGGAATATGAACAAAATGTCTCTTTTTGCTGATAAAAAGAAATATAAACAAAAATTTTCTTTTTATATGTAAAAAGAAATGCAAAAGAAAATGTTCTTTTATTACCAAAGAATTAAATACATAAATTGACCTTTTTATCATAAAAGAAATAACAATAAACTTTATTCCCTTTTATTACTAAAAAGAAATGACAATACAATCAACAAACAAGCAAGATGATATTTTTATAAATTGAATTGGCAGTTCTAACTAAATCCAATAAACAGACAAAATGGGATTATTATCAACAAACAAACAGACAAATCATCATCCAAATTTTATCACAACACAGGATTATCTCATTACATACAATCAATTATTTAACAGCTATAAGAATAATTGAATTAATTAAATTCCGAAATCTCACATCGATGGTTTCCATTCTGAATTTCTGTTCGCGTTCAATTCGGCTGAATTTCAATGTGCTCGGTTTTGGTCCTGGTCAGTTTCATCGCGTAGATCTGGTTTCTCTGATTCCAACGCATTTCGTGTTTCTGAATTTTGATCATCAGATAAAAAGTTATAAACATTTGAACTTTAATTACAATTATTAAATAATTAACTTATTGATGATTGGATAAATTAGCTTAACTAATTCCCATCGTCTTCTTCCATTTGACGCTCTCCAGTATTCAGCCGAACCCATCATTGCTTCGTTCTGTCACACACCTGTGCGCGCTCTCCACAGCCTCCAGCCACCGATCCGAACTGCTCACGCCGTCCCCCTACACCTCGCCATCCTTCCCTATCAACAACGACGAGTTCGAAGGTCTCAGGCTCCTCGAAGATCCATGCGAACGCAGCCAGTTCGAGGTCAGTTTCTGTCCGCCGTTCGTCACTAGAAATGATCATGTCCGGTCAAAATGTGTATCTCATTGAGTTGAATAAAGTTGCTATTGGAAGTTCCTAATTTTTTTGTGGATTGAAGGAATTTGAAGAATCAAAATCGATGTTTTCTGGCCATTGGTTTCATAGTGGGGCGGCGGCTCATATGTTAGGATTAGGTTTTTGGGTAAGAAGGACAAAAACTCTTTTATAATATTTTATTGTAAATTTTTATTCTAGTCCTTGTCCATTTTAATCAATTTTAATAATAGTCCTTATGTTATAACATTATATTTTTCTAACTTTTCAAATAAACCCATTAATGTGTCTTTTCACATATAGTATGTTACAAAGTAATTTTGTCAGCTGACTAGACATAAGGTAAATGGTTTAATTAATGTTTACTTCAAAATTCAAAATCGCAATTGATGAGCGTATTAATAATTCTTTCATTTTTATATTCTTACCTATTTAATTCTCTAAAGGTTATTTTTTTACCTCTTCATTTACCATTTTAACGTGCATTTTATTTTCAATTTCAACCGCGTATTATTAATTTATGCGCAAAATTAAAACGTTATTTTCACTTTCTTTTATGGCATGGTTTCATACCATCTATGACGCGCGTTTATTTTGTGCATTACTCTTGTAATTTATACCTAAATATATTTATAGTTATAATTTTTCTTTTCATTTCTTCTTCTGCATGCACAATTCTTTGTTTTGTAGTGTATATTAATTATTTAACTAATTTTTTCTTCCTTTAATACATTCTTAAATAAATTGCATATGGTAAATGTTAGTTTCCTTTCTTATGTAATCTCATTTAGTTATTGCTGACTATACAACTATTCCTCAGTTTGGATTCTTAATGTTATTTAATTATCCCATAATGATTGATTGCATTTTTATCAAATATTTCCCTTTATTCTAAATCATATTAGATCTTTAACTTAAATGAAAATATTTAGATGTAGTAAATCAATCTTAATTAATTAAGTTACCAAATTTACATATAATATATAATTGCTTCCCACATTAGAACTTCAAACATTAATAACTCAAATTTGAACCCCGTTCGGAGAATATTATGTATGAAAATTGATGAATAAACGTCATAGACCAATGGTTGGTTAAATTTCAACATATGCAAAATGTTCATTTTTCATTATTATTAATTAAATTTATTTCATTAATTAATCGCTATGGACTAAATGGTGAAGTTCCCATCGCCAAAGGCATAGATAGGTATCTTGCTATAGTTTATTTATCTAGAATATAAAATAAATAAATTTCATTAATAACATCATAGTTTCATTTAGGACCAATTTATATTCAATAATTTAATTTAATAAAAAAAACTGAATTTTTAAATTCTGACGCATTTTCTAACATAATTTCCTTAAAATAAAATTTTAAATTGGCCCAAAAATTCCGGGTTGTTACAGTCTCCCGTACTTAAAATCTTTTCGTCCTCGAAAAGGAACGTAGCTAAAAGTTGTTTAATTAGCTAACTTAACTACATTTTTATTTATTGGTTTAATTAATTATCATTCTAATATTTTAATTAGTGAAACTAATTATCAATCATCACAACCAGCAATCAATTAGGTGATTAACTTTTCAAATATATATAACTTTTATATATAGCCAAAAATCATATTTTTAGTGCAAATCACAACAATGTGTACTAACTAAGTTTTGGGTTCTCATACCAGTCAATGGAAATATATAAAAATCCCACTTTCGAGACTCGAACATGAATACTGGTGATGGTGCACCGATCATCGGAATTATCTCCGGGCGACTAGAGTGTGATTCTATATCTATCCAGTATATTAAAACTTCGAATATCCGTTAATTACTCGTATATTCAAAATCTTTATATACTCGATTGTCCACATTAAAATATATTATACTCAAATACTTATTTTAAGATAAAATTTTCAAAACTAAATTTGTTTTCATTTTTATTTTAAAGAAAATAATACTCTTTACACTCGTTCTAGGATATTACTGATCCTTTCTCTAACGAGTTATTCTCATTGGATATTACTAATCCATTCTCTGATGAATTCTTTCGTTCGGTTCTAATGTGTCTTGTTCTCGCGCTCTGTAAACCAAAGCTTTGATACCAACTGAAACGACCCAAACTTCCCGGTAAAGGAAAGACTGGATTGCTTTGAGAACAACACACATCAGGACATAAACTGAAGAACATTTTATTGCTGATTACAACAATTACATCAGAGTACAAGAATATAACAGAGTATGAATACTTATTACATAATATAAATACAATAATATCAGAGATTTTAAATACATATAAATAGCAGCGGAAAAAATATTACAAATACACAACTGAAAAGAATACACGGATACAGAGCTTCCCGAATATCGCTTCAGCTGTAAACCAGGATCCTGTAAATATATCTGCAAAAGCTACTCGACTGCCCGTGTGGAAAAATATGGGCACCCGAGTTTGCCAGTGAAACAAACTACAGGTCAGTCATGAGAAATCTTATCCTAACTTATCTAATAATAAGGCTAATCACAGGACCACGCCGCTAACGCGGAACGAGTTTACTCCATTGGATTGCCAGTGCATAAATTAAAGTAAATCGTTAAACAACGCAATGCTTTTTAGGAAAAATGAAACCATTATAAGACTCAAGTCCCATCACATAATGCAACGCAAACCGGAGGATAGAGTTTTACCTTATAATGGTCAATAGATGCTTGATACGATAAAGTGGATTTAGTACTAGTGTGTATATATCTATATGGGTATATGTATATAAACATTTAAATCATAATGTATCAATCATAGACGGCATAGTACCCCATCCTACTATGTCGCCATACTAGTTCTACAATCAAAACCGCAAGGTAGTATTGGAAATTGGATTTCCATCATGAGTCGTGGCTAGGGGCAAGCTCCTCTCCGATTCGAGACACTCTAGCAAATGCCTCAGGATCACACCTCTGGGCAGCCCTTGGAGCGGTAGGGCCGGTCCCCGCCTATGGGCAGTGGATTGGTTATGCTTGAACACACGCTTCCCGGTCCCTTTGGACATATAGTATGACCACTAACAGCCTATAAAAATCCGAGGCGCCTCAAAACCCATCATCCACATAAGTAAAATGTCAGCGCTGGTAGGTCCCTGACATCACTCGAGCTAGAAAGAAACGTGTGCACTCCCTACGGTCTGTATCCCATTTTTGACTCATACCGCGGTGTGAGGCTCGCGAAGTCACGCTATACACAAAGTTATGCCGTAATGGGCTATACTTTGATCATCCCACAAGGCCCTGCTTTTCAACAAAAGCCTTGATCAATTGCATCTTGGCGTGCCACATTGACAATTCGAGCCATGCGATCGATAACCATCAATATACACCAGGGTGTTAAGCAGAGAATAAATTCTCCACCACCAAACAGATATACACCAATAGAAACCAACGTACATGGAATGAAATTCAACGTCAGACACGCATCCATTTACAAGTCCGTTCTGTGTCTGAACGAAACCGGAGTCTGGACAATCAACACGTACGTCCGGTCGGCCACCATTGTAGCCCCTTCAAGGTAGCTACTCCAATCATGGGCGTCAATGGTAACTCATCCATTCGACATGAATATCGTCGGTCTTGTACCGTCTTCATCTTCAACTCTTCATTGTCGTAGTAATTATTCGGAATGGGTTAAACCCGGTCTTTCCGAATAACTTGCGTATTTTTATAATTAAAAATCAAATGCTGTATAAAACACATCAACGCCTCATTCTAATTCAGAATATTCTATCAAAGATAAATCCTTAAATTTTATTCTTAAATCTTTCTTTTAAAGATTTATTAAAAACTCCAATTTGGTTTTAAATATCATAATCATTATTTAATGATTATTTAATTTTAAGAAATTAATCTTATCCTTATTTGAGTTAAAGAACTAATGTCATTTAAAACATTGTTCATGATAAAATCAAATTCATCTTCCATTAAATATGGAATTTTCATAGAAATCAGACCAATGTATAATCGATATAAATTTCTGTATCGGACTATTAATATAAATGGAATAACGGCAATGCCTTTTAAATTCCATATATATTAACGGCCTTCTTTTACAGAAGCTCATCTCGAATATTATTAAATCAAATTCCATTCAATCCCAATTTAATATATTAAATTGGAGAACCTTACTCTTGGAAAATATTATATTTTAAATCTTAATAAAAGATTTATAAATCCCAAATTATATTTCACTGCAAATTGGGTTAAAGAACAAGTGTCGTTTAAAACACTGTTCACGACAAATCCAATTCACATTTCATTTTATTCCAATTATCAAATATAATTGAAACTCTCAAAATCTTAATTAAAAGATTTATTCTTTTCTTAGCTGGGGTTAAGAACAGTGTTATTTAAGACACCATTCATGACAACCCAAAATTCCAATTTACTCTATTTAATTCCAAGTAAATATTAATTTATTGGAAAACTTTATTAAATCTTAATTATAAGATTTATTCTAGTTAATAACTAGTTCATATTGATAAAATATATTTTTATCTCTTCACTATTGGAAATTTTCATCTAAATTCCTTTTAAATCATTAATTATGATTTTACATAATATTTCCATATTTTTAATAATCTTATTATCGCTCGTACAGTTGGTTTCCAATAACGGCCACCGAACTGCATCCATAGCGACCTTTTCTAAATTTGATTTGGACATAATTCCAAATCCAACCGTTAGATTTTAAAACTCTTATATTCATTGAAAAGCTCCTTTCGATACGAACCCAACGGTTCCGGTTTTAGGAGAATCTGACGGTCGGGTCTCCCGTTAAGTCAATTTAAAGTTAACGGTCGAAATTCGCGAACGGTCGCTGCGCGGCGCGTTCTATTCAGGCCATTAAATATATATATTATATATATATATATTATATATATATATATTATATCGTCGATTTTAAAAACGTACTTTATAAAATATTTATGAATTGCTTTAAGATAGTTTTAACTTCATTTCCAATTTAAAGTCAAATTTGAGTATTCTATTTTCTTATCATATTAAAAATATTAATATTCCCAAAATATTAAATTTATAAATCAATTCTTTTTAATATTCATTTTAAAATGAATAAAATAAATGGATAAACACATTCGGGTTAAAACGGTGTTTCTCTTTAAAACAGATTAAATAACCCAATTCATCATCTTACTCACTTATATTTTGTACTGGGCCAGACCTCCCACATTAAGCCTGCGACTTATGGATGCTGGATATGCCGGTTGGTTCCGGGCAGACTTATCCCATAAGTTGGGCTTAACCTCGTGTCATGGCCCGTTTCATATTTAACTCCACCCTTTTCATTTTAACTTTTTAACAAATAAAATAGAAACATCAAAGCCATTTTTGATTTCTTTAACTGTATATTATATTAACATATTCTTTTAATTCAAAATTGGAATGAGACCAAAACAATTACCATATAATTTAATTATATGGATTTCACACCGCTAGAATACTACACTAATGATACATATTATTAAAAACCATCCATAACATCCAAAATGCACCATATCTTGTATAAGCGTTTAATAAATAACGCTTATAATAAATCACAAGGGAGATGTGTGAATATCATCCCAAGACCCGTGTGGGGTTTTCAACCAACACATAACACATAACAAATAATTAAATAAATTATCTGTGCACTTGGGCGATGTGTAAAAATTATCGTCCCAATCAACATAAACAAGTCAGGAAACTTGTTAATGTCAGTGTAACATGTTTTTGAATTCTAACATAAATGTTTATTCATAAGTGTTCTTTTTAATTCAAACATAAATGACATTCTTGAATTCTAATCACAAATGACGTTCTTGAATTCTAACATAAATGTGTATTTCTAACACGAACGTATATTTCTAACATAAATGTGTATAAATGTATATTCTTAACATAAATGTATATGTCTAACATAAATGTATATTTATAACAAAAATGTTATTTCTTTCTAATGACAAACAAAGGAATGTCTTGTTTGCATAACTAGTTCAATGTTTCTAATTTAACCAAAAGTGATATTTAATATGTTTATTCTCAATTTGACAAAAGCGAAAAATTTACATGTCAATTCTAAATTTAACCAAAGTGATAAAATTTATATGTTTGTACTAAATTTAACCAAAGTGACAAAATTAGTCTAATATAACATTTCTAGTGAAACAGTGTTTTTATCTTAATTTTACATTTGCTAACAAACGGTGTTTTATTCTAATATGACAATTATAACTAAAAAAAATGTACTTTTTGTTCTAGTTCAACATAATATAAAAATGAGTATTTTATGCTGACGGTTCTAGTTCAACATAATATAAAAATGAGTATTTTATGCTGACGGTTCTAGTTCAACATAATATAAAAATGAGTATTTTATGCTGACGGTTCTAGTTCAACATAATATAAAAATGAGTATTTTATGCTGACGGTTCTAGTTCAACATAACATAAAAATGAGTGTTTAAGCAAAAAGATATTTTTATCTAATATTACTTTTTACACCAAAATGATGCTTTTATTTTAATGTAACCTTTCATAACAAAATGGTTCTTTTTATCTAGAAAAGAAAAATATGTGTAACACCCCACGTCCATTAATGTCACTCACAAAGGGAATGCATTAACTTCCATGGAGGTTTTAAGTGAATATAGAACAGTAAAATTACAACAAGACAGATATAAAATAGTACTTGGAAATTCAAAAACTTTATTTCATTGTAGCAGAAGTCAAAACATGTTTGATTACATCATAACACCATATTCAATGTCAAGTACAATATCTATCTTGATAAAACGAGTACATAATCCCATTACATGAATAGCCATTAAAAAGAAAGATAACAAGCTGGACTTTACTTCAGCAGTCCAAGCTTTCCAGAAGATAAGCGATCCAACTAGACTCCGCTAGAACTTGGCCCAACCTGCGGACCTGAAGGGAGAAAAAGGATGGAAAAGAGGGGGTCAGACATAAAGTCTGGTGAATATGATAATTCTACAATACTATTACCAAAATAACTGGACTAAGGCATAAGCTGGAAAACAGGAAAATGTCTATGAAGAGCAGATTAAGGACATAGACAATCGCTAAAGGCAACGTTATAGACGCTCCTAAATACTAAAGGATAAACACTATACTGCACCACACCAGTCACCCTAAAGATTCATCCCACTTAGCTTCACTTAGAAACTTTCCCAATGGCTTTACGTACCCCTAGCTGACTACATAGGTGCCGCCTGCCCCTATCTCCACTAGGTGTACCCTACTTCCCATTATTCGATCGGCTCCCTAACTCGTAGATACCCGTGCTGGCCCCACAGTGGGGTGTATCACTCCCCTAAAGTGGCAACCTGATACAACGGACATGCACGGCTTATACCTACACGATGCAACAACGTCTTACCTACCAGCCCGGGTCCACACACGCATATGAAACCCGTTGGACTTGCGTTGCCACCGCTCCCTGTTTTGGCCTCTTATAGTCAAACCCAGTATGCGTGTCCCGTCCTCGACTTGGGTCGAGCCCACAAAGATACGTTTTGGGATACTGGTTGAAATGGGCCCCCACTATTTACCACAAGCATTCCACCTAAGCTTGTCCCCATTAGTCCATCCCACTTAACCCACTTAGTCATGTTCATTTACATGTGTGTTTGGTTAAGTCTAATCGTATTTCAAATGCCTCTAAAGGCAACCACCAGATTCCTCATGCCACCCAAGGCACCTACTTAACCCCCATGTCCCACCTTACATGATTATCTGGTTAAGTATTTCTTAGTTCATTAAGGCCATAACCTCATAAAGACCTCTCACATTAAACTGGCATTTATGGCAGCTGGATTTGCCGGGCGGGTCTGGGCAGTCTTACACCATAAAAGAGTCTAACCTCGTGTCTTTACAACTGTTATGCTTTAGTTTGGGCCTAGGACCTCTCACATTGGGCCGACATTTGTGACTACTGGATTTGCCGGGCGGGTCCGGGCAGGTTTACATCACAAACGGGTCCAACCTCGTGTCCTAAGCATTGATTATTAATAATAATCCACTTTCCCCGAATTTTAATAATTCCCTACTTGAATTATTAATTACTTCCAATTTTTAACAATGTCCATAATTGACTCAATTATGGACATCCATTCATGGTATGCAAAATCTTACAAAATTGCACCCAATTTATTAATTCCTAATATTACCCCTACCCCACGTTTGAACGTTTATTCGCAAAATATATGTTAGACTCGAATAGCCTAACTCATAGCATAAAAGGGATTATCATAATAACAACATGTATATGTGACCAAATGAATCATAATAAGGGGTGAAACTTGCATATGTCCAACTTGCATAGATTATACATATCATAGACCTAAAGGTGTCAACTTGTTCAAAATTCACCTAATATAATCTCAATCAATTTTCATAAACTTACATATGAACATGTGTGAATCAACATCATCTAATTTTTTTAACAACATGGTTTTATATGGGTACACCTAACTCAATAGGCAAATTCCCATAATCAAGTTTTATTTAATTATAGTTTCAAGTTTATGGGTACACCTAACCTAATAGGCAAATTCCCATAAACAAGATCCATTTAAATTAAGAAAAAAAAAACATAACTTTAAGCATGATCCAACAACATGATTTTTCAACATAATATAGCATGATTTATAACATGGCATAGTATGATAGTATAACATAGCTTGACATGATTCTCAACATAGCACGACATAGCATAAGAGAATTTACAACATAGCATGACATAGCATATATAATTTACATCATACGACAACATAATAACATAATAAGAGATCCACAATATATAGAATTTACAATTACAAATCACATCACTTTCTTGTGATCCATTCATAACTGAGTCAAATTAGTTTGTAATAGTCTTGTGAGAATCATCATACTCACCAACAAAAGAAAAGAATTAGAGAAAGAGAGATCTTTTGATTTGATTTGTGTAGATTTAGTTGTAGATGATTAGGCTTCCTCTTCTTAGTTTGTGACGGCTACGCTGAACTCCATGGCAGCAGCATGACGGTAGCTTCTCTAATTTTACAAGTGATTTAGGTTTAGGGTCTACCCACTTATTTATAGATTTTAGAATGCATTTAGGCCATTAGATTTAACCTAGAAATAACCGCAGCCATTCAGACAAGATGGGGTTTATCTTGTTGACTCAGCAATGAGTCAGAAGTGACTCAGCAAACACTCAGCAATATATATATATATATATATATTCTACAATGTACACATTAGATACATCCCCCCCCCCTTTTACACACTTATTATACCTATTATATTCATATTAGATACATCCCCTCTCTTACACACTTTTATATTCATATTAGATACATCCCCCCTCTTACACACTTATTAATATTTTAGCAACTTTAGTGTTAATAGAAAATTCGGGGTGTTACAATATGATAACAAGTGATTCTTTTTATATGTTAAAAGACATAGCGACAAAATGGTTCTTTTTTATCTAGAAAAGAAATGTAAACAAGAATGTTTCCTTTTTAATTCTAAAAAGAAATGCAACATAAATATTCTTTTTAGTAATAAAAAGAAATGCGACATAAAAGTGCTTCTTTTTATTGCTAAAAATAAACGCTACCAAATTGTTTACTTTTAATGCTAAAAAGAAATGCGACAAAAATTACCCTTTTTAATGTTAGAAAGAAATAGCAACAAAGATGTTCTTTTTAATGTTAAAAAGAAAAAGCGACTAAAATGATTCTTTTTATTGACAAAAAGGAATATGAACAAAATGTCTCTTTTTGCTGATAAAAAGAAATATAAACAAAAATGTTTCTTTTTATATATAAAAAGAAATGCAAAAGAAAACGATCTTTTATTACCAAAGAATTAAATACATAAATTGACCTTTTTATCATAAAAGAAATAACAATAAACTTGATTCCCTTTAATTACTAAAAAGAAATGACAATACAATCAACAAACAAGCAAGATGATATTTTTATATATTGAATTGGCAGTTCTAACTAAATCCAATAAACAGACAAAATGGGATTATAATCAACAAACAAACAGACAAATCATCATCCAAATTTTATCACAACATAGGATTATCTCATTACATACAATCAATTATTTAACAGCTATAAGAATAATTGAATTAATTAAATTCCGAAATCTCACATCGATGGTTTCCATTCTGAATTTCTGTTCGCGTTCAATTCAGCTGAATTTTCAAAGTGGTCGGTTTTGGTCCTGGTCAGTTTCATCTCGTAGATCTGGTTTTTCTGATTCCAGCGCATTTCGTTTTTCTGAATTTCGATCATCAGATAAAAAGTTATAAACATTTGAACTTTAATTACAATTATTAAATAATTAACTTATTGATGATTGGATAAATTAACTTAACTAATTCCAATCGTCTTCTTCCATTTGACGCTCTCCAGTATTCAGCCGAACCCATAATTGCTCCGTTCTGTCACACACCTGCGCGCGCTCGCCACAGCCTCCAGCCACCGATCCGAACTGCTCACGCCGTCCCCCTACACCTCGCCATCCTTCCCTATCAACAACGACGAGTTCGAAGGTCTCAGGCTCCTCGAAGATCCATGCGAACGCAACCAGTTCGAGGTCAGTTTATGTCCGCCGTTCGTCACTAAAATTGATCATGTCCGGTCAAAATGTGTATCTCATTGAGTTGATTAAAGTTGCTATTGGAAGTTCCTGATTTGTTTGTGGATTAAAGGAATTTGAAGAATCAAAATCGATGTTTTCTGGCCATTGGTTTCATAGTGGGGCGGCGGCTCATATGTTAGGATTAGGTTTTTGGGTAAGAAGGACAAAAACTCTTTTATAATATTTTATTGTAAATTTTTATTCTAGTCCTTGTCCATTTTAATCAATTTTAATAATAGTCCTTATGTTATAACATTATATTTTTCTAACTTTGCAAATAAACCCATTAATGTGTCTTTTCACATATAGTATGTTACAAAGTAATTTAGTCAGCTGACTAGACATAAGGTAAATGGTTTAATTAATGTTTACTTCAAAATTCAAAATCGCAATTGATGAGCGTATTAATAATTCTTTCATTTTTATATTCTTACCTATTTAATTCTCTGAAGGTTATTTTTTTACCTCTTCATTTACCATTTTAACGTGCATTTTATTTTCAATTTCAACCGCGTATTATTAATTTACGCTCAAAATTAAAACGTTATTTTCACTTTCTTTTGTGGCATGGTTTCATACCATCTATGACGCGCGTTTATTTTGTGCATTAATCTTGTAATTTATACCTAAATATATTTATAGTTATAATTTATCTTTTCATTTCTTCTTCTGCATGCACAATTCTTTGTTTTGTAGTGTATATTAATTATTTAACTAATTTTTTCTTCCTTTAATACATTCTTAAATAAATTGCATATGGTAAATGTTAGTTTCCTTTCTTATGTAATCTCATTTAGTTATTGCTGACTATACAACTATTCCTCAGTTTGGATTCTTAATGTTAATTAATTATCCCATAAAGATTGATTGCATTTTTATCAAATATTTCCCTTTATTCTAAATCATATTAGATCTTTAACTTAAATGAAAATATTTAGATGTAGTAAATCAATCTTAATTAATTAAGTTACCAAATTTACATATAATATATAATTGCTTCCCACATTAGAACTTCAAACATTAATAACTCAAATTTGAACCCCGTTCGGAGAATATTATGTATGAAAATTGATGAATAAACGTCATAGACCAATGGATGGTTAAATTTCAACATATGCAAAATGTTCATTTTTCATTATTATTAATTAAATTTATTTCATTAATTAATCGCTATGGATTAAATGGTGAAGTTCCCATCGCCAAAGGCATAGATAGGTATCTTGCTATAGTTTATTTATCTAGAATATAAAATAAATTAATTTCATTAATAACATCATAATTTCATTTAGGACCAATTTATATTCAATAATTTAATTTAATAAAAAAAATGGAATTTTTAAATTCTGACGCATTTTGTAACAACCCTGAATTATAGGGTAAATTTAAAATTTTATTTAAAGTGATTTTAATGGGTTTTGACTATTTTAAATAATTTATTTTAAATAATAATGGTAAAAATTTATTTTAATTGAAGCTAAAACAAATATAATTTTAAAAACGAGCCTGAAATGACGAGGTAGTTTGAAATTTTAATTTTAAAACTTTGACTGAATGTACACAATACAAAATAAATCAGAATTGAGTGAAACCAAAAATATTTAAATCTGTTTAATTATATCTTTCTAACAAATCTGAAAAATTGAAATTTCATTTTAAAAAGTTATGGCCATTTCTTTTTTTTAGTAAGGTCGCTGTAAGAATTTATATAATATAATATATATATATGGTCCAAAAAGCTACTTTTCACATACGAAGGAATTTGAACTCGAAACCACTTCCATTGAGTCCGAAATGACGTTTCTGCATTTAAAAAGTATAAACACTTATATATTTGGAGTTTCGAAAATTATTTATTTAAAAATGTATTTTTAATATAAAATATATAGCCATAGAAAATAGTGATTTTTCAAACAGTGTCCGTTTCTGACGAAACCACTTTTGTTGGATTCGGAATATTAAATTATTGCTAGGTTTCAAATTTTAGAATTTTCCAAGCTAGTACGTGAGCGTGGCAAAAGAAACAGTATTTAGTCAGTTTCGGTCAAAATTAATTGACTGAAAAATAGCCATTTTTCAAAATGTCTCAAAATTCAACGAAATAAATTTTGTTGGATTCGTATCATCAAAACAAAGCTAAAAAATATTTTTTGCTAATTTTTAGAATTAAAATATAATTATAATTGATTTTTCAGTGTAAACGGGCAAATTTTTGACTTTAAAAATTCATTAAAAATTCATACAGGCTCAGAATTGAACGAAATTAATTTTCATAGGTCCACAGCATCAAAACATAGCTAAATATATTTTTCGAGAATTTATGAAGTTAATTTGTGACCTCGGTGAATTTTCATGTATAGTATACATTAAAATATTAATAAAATAATATAATTATTCCAAAACTCATAATAAATTTTGGAATTGGGTCCTGTAACATGTTCCATTGCGTTCAGAAGGCCTCAAAACCTTAAGAACGACAGTAAGCAGGCCTAAATCGGAGTTCGGACCAAAACGGGCTTTAACGGGCTAATTAAATTATTAAATAATGATTACGATAACCTAATATAATATTATATATTCTGAAAACACTGTTCATCGTCCTTCCTCTTCTCATTTCAGCCACCACTTGAACCCACCACTCTTCAAAACTTCATTCTCAGTTTTCTTGTAACAACCCGTAAAATCTGGGCCAGTTTAAAATTTTTATTTTGGCAAGTTTAGCGGATTCTGAATATTTAAAATAGATTATTTTAAATAATATCGACGTAAAATTTATTTTGAATATAGAATCGACGTATATATTATATACGTCGTCGTTAGAATATAAATATTTATATATAATTATAAATAGAATTGAAAATGGCGCGGTAGTTCGATAATTCGATTTCAAACTTCAATTGAATGTACCGGGTGCAAAACAATCCGGATTTTAGTGAAACCAAAAATAATGGAATCTAATAGTGAATATCTTTCCAACGAATCCGAAAAATCAAGATTTCATATCGGGAATCAAAAGATATGTCCAGTTGAAAATTCTGAATAGTCGCTATGGAATTCAGGCCCTTAAAAATGGACATTTTGCAAATGACCTCGGATTTCGACGAAACCACTTTTGTCGGGTCCGTGATGTCGAATTATTGCTAGGTTTCGAATTTCATAATTTTTCGAATCAATATGTGAGCGTGGCAAAGGAAAACGCGTTTGACCAGTTTCCGTTGATTTTAATCGACTGGAAATTGGCCATTTTTCCAACGGTCTCAGAATTCGACGAAACTAGTTTTGTTAGGACCGTATCGTCAATACGAAGCTAGAAAATATTTTTCGGGAATTTTTCTAGTTAGTATGTGACCCCGGAAATTTGAAATGCACGTTTAAAATTCAATAAAGTGATTTAAATGTAAATTCAACGGAAACTGATTCAAACAGTCGAATCAGCCTACGATACATATCCCATTGTGTTCGGAATGGGGGTAAAACGCTATGGACGACAGGAGGTGGGCCTCGTTTAGAGGTCGTTTGGGAAAGTCAACCTTTTTCAATTAAAAATAAATAAATAAATTAAATAATATAAATTTCACATAACCCCCCACCCTTCTCGTTTTCACTCAGAAAAAAAAAAGAGAAAAAAAAAAAAGAATCGCGATCGCCCCCCCCGTTACCTCGACCGCCGCCCAGCTTCCTGGCGCCGCCGCAGGCCAGGCGCCCTCCACCCTCGCCCCGCTCTCGCCATCATCCTCCCTCCTCCAGCGCTGACAAGCGCCGCGCAACCCCCTCCCTCCTTCGATCGACAAGCCATGAACCCTTGCCGCCGACGAAGACTTCGACGCCCCCACCACCCTCGCGACCTCCTCCTCCCAGTGAAGACACCGCCGACATCGAATCATAGCAGCCCCCCCCCCAATCGAAGCCTCCACCTCGAACACCGCCTCGCGACGCCCCTGAAGCTCGCCACCGACGAACACCACCGAGCCTGAGGTGAGTGTTTAAATTATTTTGTTTTTGTTTTTATTTTTGTTTTACAGTATAGTTTTAAAACTGTATTTTTAAATAATTTAAAAACTGTTTTTTTATATTAAGTTAAAACTGATTTATTTTTTTCTTAAATCCGAATTTTATTTTGTTTTAAAAAAAAAAAAAACTGATTTAAAAAGGAATTTTGAAATTGATTTTTATTTTAAAGGTTTGAAATAGAAAAAAAAATGGTTTAAACTTTTAAAAGAAAATGGTTTGAACTTTAAAAAGATTTGATCTTTAAAATAGGAAAGCAAAAAGGCGAGATTTTGTTTAGAAGAAAAAGTAGGATTTTTAAGAATAGAAAAGATGGAATTTTTATTGGGTAGAAGGAGCAAGACCTGATCTTCGTATGTTTAGAATATTAAAAATATGATTTTTATATTTTTTAAAGTATTAAAAATATAATCTTTACTATATAGGAATATTAAAAATATGATTTTTATATTTTTAAAGTAATAAAAATTCGATTTTTATATATTGAACTTTGAAATAAAAATTCGATTTTTATATATTGAACTTTGAAATAAAAATTCGATTTTTATATATTGAATAGCATAGAAAAAAATTCGATTTTTATATAAAGTATAACGAGTGAAAATTCTATTTTTACAAATATGAAATAGCGTTGAAAATTCTATTTTCACAATATGAAGTTAGCGATAAAAAATATGATTTTTATATAATGGAAAATATAAAAATGTGATTTTTATATACATATAGTGACTACGGGCAACGAAGATGACGAAGATGCGATGAAGATGAAGATTTCTATCAAAAGAAGTGCCGTGGAGCTAGGATAGCTATTTGTGAGAATTCTCACTCTTCAATTTTATTTCTAGTTATATATATATATATACTAGGATGCAGACGGTGTTTAGTAGCACCCGACACAATCGTCCACAGACCATGGACTTGTTTGTTTGGCTGTTTGGTAATTGATCGAGATATTGATTTGAATGTGGTTTGTGGTGTGAAAAATCGAATCGATAAATTGGTTAGGATTAGACGTGCGCCGTTATAAGGCGAAGGAGTAAGGCTAGGTTAGACCCTTACTCCAAATTTTGTGGTTTGCATAACGAAAGTGAATTTGATTGATGTGTGAATGGCGTGGGCCTTCACTAGACCGGGGATAAGGCTAGGCCTCGTCCCGTTTCTAGTATCGTGCCGTTATGCCGCCGAAATTTTCTAAAATATCTTAGAAAAATAAAAATATCATTTTATTTAAAGAATGAACTGAATAGAAATTCATATGTTGAAATAAAATGTTTTATCGTTAAAAATATAATTTTTAACGTGAATGTGAATAAATAAATATTGATTTACAAACCGGACGGTTTGTTTATGTACACCTATTTGACTGATATTGATTGGGTCGATAAATTTTACACATCGCCCAACTGCACGAATAAAATCTGTGTTTGATTGTTTGAAACCCCACACGGGTGTTGGGATGAAATATGAAGTTCACTCATCCTAATCGATTAAATATGTCGATCGATTGATTGACAGGCTGTTATAAGCGTTAGATATCTATATTTGATGCTTATACAGTGTAGTGCACTTTGGTTGATGGTTGATTATTTTGCAATGCTATTATATACATGTGTTGTATGAAAATCCATGTAATTAACTTTATATGGTGATTGATTGGGCCTCATTCCAATTTGAAAAATAAAGAATATTATAAAATAAAGGTTCATGTGTTGACGGTACTCATTCGTTGAGATTAGTCATGTGTTGAACGAATTATTTTTATAATAAAAATCTATATCTTTATCAATATAAAATAAAGGTTCATGTGTTGACTATACTCATCCGTTGGGATTAGTCATGTGTTGAACGAATTATTTTTATAATAAAATTTACATCTTTATCAATATAAAATAAAGGTTCATGTGTTGACGGTACTCATTCGTTGAGATTAGTCATGTGTTGAACGAAATAATTTAACAAAAATAGTCACACATGGACGGTACTCATTCGTTGAGATTAGTCGTGTGTTGACAAA
The DNA here is from genome assembly GCA_030737875.1 of Allium sativum. NCBI lineage: Eukaryota > Viridiplantae > Streptophyta > Magnoliopsida > Asparagales > Amaryllidaceae > Allium > Allium sativum. The sequence continues at coordinate 940,150,055 of CM060909.1, read as the reverse complement.
AAGAAATATTTGAAATAGAATATATAAAGCCGTGTTAAATAGTGATGCGCCATTTTGACGCGAACGATATTTATATCGAATAAAACGATTTCGAAATGAATTGAATATAAAACGATTTCGAAATGAATTGAATATATAACGATTTCGAATTGAATCGAATAGAAAACCAATTTGATTTCAAATTGAATATATAATGAACTTGATTCAAATAGAAAACGAAACGAATTTAATTTGAATAGAAAATGAATTTGAATCGAATAGAAAACCAATTTGAATTGAATTGAATTGAGAAACGAATTCGAATTGAATTTAAAATGAAGTGAAATGAATTCAAATTAAATTGAAATTTGAATTGAATAGAAATGAATTTTAAAACGAATTTATAAAGAAGAATTCAATTTTGATTTGAATTGAAATAGAAGTTGACTTTGCTTTTGAAACGAATTCAAAACTAACTATATAATTCGTTTTAAATAAAAATCGACGAAATATATATTATATATATTATATATATAATATAATGGCCTGAAATAGAACGCGCCGCGCCGCGGCAGTTCGTGAATTTCGACCATTTATTTCAAACGGACATTACGGGAGATCCGACCGTCGGATTCTCCTAAAACCGGAACCGTTGGGTTCGTATCGAAAAGAGCTTTCTAAAGAATATTAGAAATTCAAAATCTAACGGTTGGATTTGGAGATACGTCCAAATCAAATTCGAAAAAGGTCGCTATAAGTGCAGTTCGATGGCCATTGTTGGAAATCGACTGTACGGACCTTGATAAAATTATTAAAAATAGTAATAATTTATGTAAAATCATAAGAAATGATTTGGGAAAATTTGGGATGAAAAACTCCACATTTGAAAGGATAAAAATGGATTTTTATCGAAATGAACTAGTTTGAACTAAATTTGAAACCCAATTGATTCTAATAAATAAATTAGATTTAAAAGGGGTTTTAAATAATCGGGATTTCTAATATATTTGATTGGATTTGAAATGGGTTTATCGTGAACTGTGTTTTAAATAACACTAGTTCTTTAACCCGATAATAAATAGAATGTGATTTGGGTTTATCGTGAACTGTGTTTTAAATAACACCTAGTTCTTTAACCCAGTAAAAGGAGTTTTAACGAATCTGCAATTAGATTGAAATGTGAATTCGTAATCTAAATTTCCAAATTTAGAAAATGAACGAGAATGGAGTATTACCAGTTTTGCTCCAAAGCGATAGTTAAATCTTTAATTAGATTTGAACGTGAAATGGTAATTAATTTTACCGATAACACCACGGTGTTAGATATGGAGTATTACCAGTTTTGCTTCATGGGATGAATAGGTTGGGGTTGGGAAATAAAATAAATAATTACTTCGTTACGGCTCGCTAATCTCGACTAGTTGGGAAAACCATAATTTGGTTTTAAAAGACATCCAAAGGAAGATTACAGGATAAATTTTAAAGAATTTATCTTGGATAAAATTAATGGGAACCTTTCCCTAAGAATGTGGAATTTAGAAACTAGCTGTAGGTTGGCTAAGAAGAATGGTTTCCTGGGTATTGATCTGATGTTGGTTTCGGCCTTCGGGGTTAATGTTTGGGAAATTGTTCTCTTGCTAATTTGCAGTTAGTGACTAATGAATTGGAATGAGGCGTATGTTGTGTTTGTGTAACATTTGTTTTTAATATACGCGGGTTGTTCGGAAAGACCGGGTTTACACCCATTCTGAATAACCGATTCGACGATAAGTCGAAGATGAAGACGGTGGTCGAAGACCGGAAGTCTTCACATCGTTTGGATAATTACTGACGATCCTGATTGGGCAGTACACCCAAGAGGATGGAAATAGTTGGTGGTCGTCCAGACGTACCTGGAGATGGATGGATATGCGAGGAAAGTGCCTCCGGTTTCGTTCAGACCCAGAACGGACTTGTAAATGGATTGTGTGTCTGACATTGGATTTTATTCTGTGTTGATTGATTTCTATTAAATATACATCTGTTTGGCGGCGGAGAATTTATTCTCTTGCTTAACGCCCTTCTCTGAGACGTACGAGCTCAGAGGTTGTATATCGATGGACATCAGTCGCATGGCATGAATTGCCTGTGTGGCATACTAAGATGCAATGATCAAGGCTTCTGTTGAAAAGCAAAGTCTTGTGGTTGATGATCAAAGCACGCCTACGTGGCAGCTTTGTGTATAGCGTGTATTCGCGAGCCTCACACCTCGGTATGAGTTAAAAACGGGATACGGACTGCAGGGAGAGCGCACGTTTCTTTCTAGCTTTGGTGGTGTCAGTGACTTACCAGCCCTGACATATATATACTTTTCACCTTTGTGGTTGTTGGATGAGGCGCCTCGATTATAGGTCTGTAAGGACCGGGAAACGTGTGTTCAGGAATTGCCAATCCTCTAACGTAAGTGAGGACCGGCCCTGAAGCATCCAGGGGTTACCCAGTGTGCGTAATCCCGGGGACATTTGCTAGAGTGTCTCGAACGCGGAGAGGAGCTTGCCCCTTGCCTCGACTCATGACGGAAATCCAATTTCCAATACGTGTATTGCGGTTTTAATTGTAGAACTAGTATGGCGACATGATATATGGTACCCATGCCGTCTATGATTTATATTTATGATTGAATTGTTTTGACACTATACACTTATTATAGTATCAAATGATTTGTTTTAACGTACCAAGCATGTTTGGCTATTATAAGGGAAAACCCTATCCCCCGGCTTGCGTTGCATTGTATGATAGGACCTGGGTCTTATAATAGCTTCATTTTTCGAAAAGCATTGCGTTGTTTATTGATATGCACTGGTATTCTTGGGAGAAAACCCGTTCCGTGTTATACGGCGTGGTCCCTTGAATTACTCTCTTTTAAAGTAAAGTTTTAAATAACTGTTTTAGTTCTCACACCAGTCACATGACTGACCTGGAGTTTATTGTTTCAACCTAAACTCTGGGTGCCCCTATTTTCCGCACGGGCAGCTAGTAGTTTTGGTTTTGCAGATTTATATTCACAGGATCCTGGTTTACAGCTGGAATGATATCCGGAAAGCTCTGTATCCGTATATCACCTTCAGTTGTGCTTTGTATTTTCTTCCGCTGCTATGTATTTAAATGTAATTTAAATCTCTGATATTTCTGTGTAATATTTATTCATTTATACTCTGTATATTCTTGTAATCTGATGCATTGTTGTAATATACAAATGAAATGTTCTTCTGTTTGTATTCTGATTTGTCCTGTTCTCAACAGTCAGGGGTTTCGAACGGTCTAGATCGGTTTAACGACTGATTCAGATCGAGCGAAATACTAGGCCGTCACATTTGGTATCAGAGCTTTGGTTTACAGAGCTCGAGAACAAGACACATTAGAACCATACGAAAGAATTCATCAGATATTGGATTAGTAATATCCAATTAGAATGACTCGTTAGAGATAGGATCAGTAATATCCTAGAACGAGTGTGAAGAATATATTTTTCAAATGAAAACAATTTTGTTTTGAAAATTTAAATCATTCTATACGTATTTGAATATTTATTTATTTTGAATATGGACAATCGAGTATATAAAGGTTTTGTATATACGCGTCATGAACGTATATTCGAAGTTTTAATATACTGGATAGATATAGAATCATACTCTAGTCGCCCGGACCTGATTCTGATGATTGACGCGTCATCATTAGTAATTAGTTTCGTGTTACGAAGGTGTGATATCTATATATTTCCATTAGACTGGTGTGAGAACCAAAACTTATATAGTTAGAACACATTGTTGTGAATTGGCATCAAAAACAAGATTTTCAGTATATATATCAAAATTATGAATTTGAAACTCTAATTCACTAATTGATTGATGTTTGTGTTGTTTGTTTATTTGATGGATAATTTTGAACCATTATGCCTAATTGTACCAAATATTGAATTGTATTGAAAATTGGTCGCATTTGCTTGCATATACCTATACTTACATTGAACAGGTCATAGCAAGGAGGCTAGAGCCGAAGAATAAAATTTGTTTGCCCGACAAATAGGTACATGTTTACTACATAATTTCCTGTTTTGTTTGGGTGATGATGATTTTGTGAGCCTATTGGCTAGCCGCTTGGCTTTTTCTTTTTCTTTTTGAGATCTGAAGGACCGGGGAAGCTATTTGAAATTCCCCGATGCTCCCGGTGCAGGGGAGGTTATGGCGAAATTTTTCAAAAATTTAGGGTGTTAGCCAAATTTTTGAAATTTTGAAAATTCTCAGAAACTGAAAAGTTGGAGAATGGAAGCCAGATCGAATGTAGAGCTTAATAATCAAACCACTTTCGACTTTGTTCCTTTTCGGGGACGAAAAGTTTTAAGTGGGGGAGATTGTAACAACCCGTAAAATCTGGGCCAGTTTAAAATTTTTATTTTGGCAAGTTTAGCGGATTCTGAATATTTAAAATAGATTATTTTAAATAATATCGACGTAAAATTTATTTTGAATATAGAATCGACGTATATATTATATACGTCGTCGTTAGAATATAAATATTTATATATAATTATAAATAGAATTGAAAATGGCGCGGTAGTTCGATAATTCGATTTCAAACTTCAATTGAATGTACCGGGTGCAAAACAATCCGGATTTTAGTGAAACCAAAAATAATGGAATCTAATAGTGAATATCTTTCCAACGAATCCGAAAAATCAAGATTTCATATCGGGAATCAAAAGATATGTCCAGTTGAAAATTCTGAATAGTCGCTATGGAATTCAGGCCCTTAAAAATGGACATTTTGCAAATGACCTCGGATTTCGACGAAACCACTTTTGTCGGGTCCGTGATGTCGAATTATTGCTAGGTTTCGAATTTCATAATTTTTCGAATCAATATGTGAGCGTGGCAAAGGAAAACGCGTTTGACCAGTTTCCGTTGATTTTAATCGACTGGAAATTGGCCATTTTTCCAACGGTCTCAGAATTCGACGAAACTAGTTTTGTTAGGACCGTATCGTCAATACGAAGCTAGAAAATATTTTTCGGGAATTTTTCTAGTTAGTATGTGACCCCGGAAATTTGAAATGCACGTTTAAAATTCAATAAAGTGATTTAAATGTAAATTCAACGGAAACTGATTCAAACAGTCGAATCAGCCTACGATACATATCCCATTGTGTTCGGAATGGGGGTAAAACGCTATGGACGACAGGAGGTGGGCCTCGTTTAGAGGTCGTTTGGGAAAGTCAACCTTTTTCAATTAAAAATAAATAAATAAATTAAATAATATAAATTTCACATAACCCCCCCCCCTTCTCGTTTTCACTCAGAAAAAAAAAAAGAGAAAAAAAAAAAGAATCGCGATCGCCCCCCCCGTTACCTCGACCGCCGCCCAGCTTCCTGGCGCCGCCGCAGGCCAGGCGCCCTCCACCCTCGCCCCGCTCTCGCCATCATCCTCCCTCCTCCAGCGCTGACAAGCGCCGCGCAACCCCCTCCCTCCTTCGATCGACAAGCCATGAACCCTTGCCGCCGACGAAGACTTCGACGCCCCCACCACCCTCGCGACCTCCTCCTCCCAGTGAAGACACCGCCGACATCGAATCATAGCAGCCCCCCCCCAATCGAAGCCTCCACCTCGAACACCGCCTCGCGACGCCCCTGAAGCTCGCCACCGACGAACACCACCGAGCCTGAGGTGAGTGTTTAAATTATTTTGTTTTTGTTTTTATTTTTGTTTTACAGTATAGTTTTAAAACTGTATTTTTAAATAATTTAAAAACTGTTTTTTTATATTAAGTTAAAACTGATTTATTTTTTTCTTAAATCCGAATTTTATTTTGTTTTAAAAAAAAAAAAAAACTGATTTAAAAAGGAATTTTGAAATTGATTTTTATTTTAAAGGTTTGAAATAGAAAAAAAAATGGTTTAAACTTTTAAAAGAAAATGGTTTGAACTTTAAAAAGATTTGATCTTTAAAATAGGAAAGCAAAAAGGCGAGATTTTGTTTAGAAGAAAAAGTAGGATTTTTAAGAATAGAAAAGATGGAATTTTTATTGGGTAGAAGGAGCAAGACCTGATCTTCGTATGTTTAGAATATTAAAAATATGATTTTTATATTTTTTAAAGTATTAAAAATATAATCTTTACTATATAGGAATATTAAAAATATGATTTTTATATTTTTAAAGTAATAAAAATTCGATTTTTATATATTGAACTTTGAAATAAAAATTCGATTTTTATATATTGAACTTTGAAATAAAAATTCGATTTTTATATATTGAATAGCATAGAAAAAAATTCGATTTTTATATAAAGTATAACGAGTGAAAATTCTATTTTTACAAATATGAAATAGCGTTGAAAATTCTATTTTCACAATATGAAGTTAGCGATAAAAAATATGATTTTTATATAATGGAAAATATAAAAATGTGATTTTTATATACATATAGTGACTACGGGCAACGAAGATGACGAAGATGCAATGAAGATGAAGATTTCTATCAAAAGAAGTGCCGTGGAGCTAGGATAGCTATTTGTGAGAATTCTCACTCTTCAATTTTATTTCTAGTTATATATATATATACTAGGATGCAGACGGTGTTTAGTAGCACCCGACACAATCGTCCACAGACCATGGACTTGTTTGTTTGGCTGTTTGGTAATTGATCGAGATATTGATTTGAATGTGGTTTGTGGTGTGAAAAATCGAATCGATAAATTGGTTAGGATTAGACGTGCGCCGTTATAAGGCGAAGGAGTAAGGCTAGGTTAGACCCTTACTCCAAATTTTGTGGTTTGCATAACGAAAGTGAATTTGATTGATGTGTGAATGGCGTGGGCCTTCACTAGACCGGGGATAAGGCTAGGCCTCGTCCCGTTTCTAGTATCGTGCCGTTATGCCGCCGAAATTTTCTAAAATATCTTAGAAAAATAAAAATATCATTTTATTTAAAGAATGAACTGAATAGAAATTCATATGTTGAAATAAAATGTTTTATCGTTAAAAATATAATTTTTAACGTGAATGTGAATAAATAAATATTGATTTACAAACCGGACGGTTTGTTTATGTACACCTATTTGACTGATATTGATTGGGTCGATAAATTTTACACATCGCCCAACTGCACGAATAAAATCTGTGTTTGATTGTTTGAAACCCCACACGGGTGTTGGGATGAAATATGAAGTTCACTCATCCTAATCGATTAAATATGTCGATCGATTGATTGACAGGCTGTTATAAGCGTTAGATATCTATATTTGATGCTTATACAGTGTAGTGCACTTTGGTTGATGGTTGATTATTTTGCAATGCTATTATATACATGTGTTGTATGAAAATCCATGTAATTAACTTTATATGGTGATTGATTGGGCCTCATTCCAATTTGAAAAATAAAGAATATTATAAAATAAAGGTTCATGTGTTGACGGTACTCATTCGTTGAGATTAGTCATGTGTTGAACGAATTATTTTTATAATAAAAATCTATATCTTTATCAATATAAAATAAAGGTTCATGTGTTGACTATACTCATCCGTTGGGATTAGTCATGTGTTGAACGAATTATTTTTATAATAAAATTTACATCTTTATCAATATAAAATAAAGGTTCATGTGTTGACGGTACTCATTCGTTGAGATTAGTCATGTGTTGAACGAAATAATTTAACAAAAATAGTCACACATGGACGGTACTCATTCGTTGAGATTAGTCGTGTGTTGACAAAAAGAAATATTTGAAATAGAATATATAAAGCCGTGTTAAATAGTGATGCGCCATTTTGACGCGAACGATATTTATATCGAATAAAACGATTTCGAAATGAATTGAATATAAAACGATTTCGAAATGAATTGAATATATAACGATTTCGAATTGAATCGAATAGAAAACCAATTTGATTTCAAATTGAATATATAATGAACTTGATTCAAATAGAAAACGAAACGAATTTAATTTGAATAGAAAATGAATTTGAATCGAATAGAAAACCAATTTGAATTGAATTGAATGAGAAACGAATTCGAATTGAATTTAAAATGAAGTGAAATGAATTCAAATTAAATTGAAATTTGAATTGAATAGAAATGAATTTTAAAACGAATTTATAAGAAGAATTCAATTTTGATTTGAATTGAAATAGAAGTTGACTTTGCTTTTGAAACGAATTCAAAACTAACTATATATTCGTTTTAAATAAAAATCGACGAAATATATATTATATATATTATATATATAATATAATGGCCTGAAATAGAACGCGCCGCGCCGCGGCAGTTCGTGAATTTCGACCATTTATTTCAAACGGACATTACGGGAGATCCGACCGTCGGATTCTCCTAAAACCGGAACCGTTGGGTTCGTATCGAAAAGAGCTTTCTAAAGAATATTAGAAATTCAAAATCTAACGGTTGGATTTGGAGATACGTCCAAATCAAATTCGAAAAAGGTCGCTATAAGTGCAGTTCGATGGCCATTGTTGGAAATCGACTGTACGGACCTTGATAAAATTATTAAAAATAGTAATAATTTATGTAAAATCATAAGAATGATTTGGGAAAATTTGGGATGAAAAACTCCACATTTGAAAGGATAAAAATGGATTTTTATCGAAATGAACTAGTTTGAACTAAATTTGAAACCCAATTGATTCTAATAAATAAATTAGATTTAAAAGGGGTTTTAAATAATCGGGATTTCTAATATATTTGATTGGATTTGAAATGGGTTTATCGTGAACTGTGTTTTAAATAACACTAGTTCTTTAACCCGATAATAAATAGAATGTGATTTGGGTTTATCGTGAACTGTGTTTTAAATAACACCTAGTTCTTTAACCCAGTAAAAGGAGTTTTAACGAATCTGCAATTAGATTGAAATGTGAATTCGTAATCTAAATTTCCAAATTTAGAAAATGAACGAGAATGGAGTATTACCAGTTTTGCTCCAAAGCGATAGTTAAATCTTTAATTAGATTTGAACGTGAAATGGTAATTAATTTACCGATAACACCACGGTGTTAGATATGGAGTATTACCAGTTTTGCTTCATGGGATGAATAGGTTGGGGTTGGGAAATAAAATAAATAATTACTTCGTTACGGCTCGCTAATCTCGACTAGTTGGGAAAACCATAATTTGGTTTAAAAGACATCCAAAGGAAGATTACAGGATAAATTTTAAAGAATTTATCTTGGATAAAATTAATGGGAACCTTTCCTAAGAATGTGGAATTTAGAAACTAGCTGTAGGTTGGCTAAGAAGAATGGTTTCCTGGGTATTGATCTGATGTTGGTTTCGGCCTTCGGGGTTAATGTTGGGAAATTGTTCTCTTGCTAATTTGCAGTTAGTGACTAATGAATTGGAATGAGGCGTATGTTGTGTTTGTGTAACATTTGTTTTTAATATACGCGGGTTGTTCGGAAAGACCGGGTTTACACCCATTCTGAATAACCGATTCGACGATAAGTCGAAGATGAAGACGGTGGTCGAAGACCGGAAGTCTTCACATCGTTTGGATAATTACTGACGATCCTGATTGGGCAGTACAACCAAGAGGATGGAAATAGTTGGTGGTCGTCCAGACGTACCTGGAGATGGATGGATATGCGAGGAAAGTGCCTCCGGTTTCGTTTCAGACCCAGAACGACTTGTAAATGGATTGTGTGTCTGACATTGGATTTTATTCTGTGTTGATTGATTTCTATTAAATATACATCTGTTTGGCGGCGGAGAATTTATTCTCTTGCTTAACGCCCTTCTCTGAGACGTACGAGCTCAGAGGTTGTATATCGATGGACATCAGTCGCATGGCATGAATTGCCTGTGTGGCATACTAAGATGCAATGATCAAGGCTTCTGTTGAAAAGCAAAGTCTTGTGGTTGATGATCAAAGCACGCCTACGTGGCAGCTTTGTGTATAGCGTGTATTCGCGAGCCTCACACCTCGGTATGAGTTAAAAACGGGATACGGACTGCAGGGAGAGCGCACGTTTCTTTCTAGCTTTGGTGGTGTCAGTGACTTACCAGCCCTGACATATATATACTTTTCACCTTTGTGGTTGTTGGATGAGGCGCCTCGATTATAGGTCTGTAAGGACCGGGAAACGTGTGTTCAGGAATTGCCAATCCTCTAACGTAAGTGAGGACCGGCCCTGAAGCATCCAGGGGTTACCCAGTGTGCGTAATCCCGGGGACATTTGCTAGAGTGTCTCGAACGCGGAGAGGAGCTTGCCCCTTGCCTCGACTCATGACGGAAATCCAATTTCCAATACGTGTATTGCGGTTTTAATTGTAGAACTAGTATGGCGACATGATATATGGTACCCATGCCGTCTATGATTTATATTTATGATTGAATTGTTTTGACACTATACACTTATTATAGTATCAAATGATTTGTTTTAACGTACCAAGCATGTTTGGCTATTATAAGGGAAAACCCTATCCCCCGGCTTGCGTTGCATTGTATGATAGGACCTGGGTCTTATAATAGCTTCATTTTTCGAAAAGCATTGCGTTGTTTATTGATATGCACTGGTATTCTTGGGAGAAAACCCGTTCCGTGTTATACGGCGTGGTCCCTTGAATTACTCTCTTTTAAAGTAAAGTTTTAAATAACTGTTTTAGTTCTCACACCAGTCACATGACTGACCTGGAGTTTATTGTTTCAACCTAAACTCTGGGTGCCCCTATTTTCCGCACGGGCAGCTAGTAGTTTTGGTTTTGCAGATTTATATTCACAGGATCCTGGTTTACAGCTGGAATGATATCCGGAAAGCTCTGTATCCGTATATCACCTTCAGTTGTGCTTTGTATTTTCTTCCGCTGCTATGTATTTAAATGTAATTTAAATCTCTGATATTTCTGTGTAATATTTATTCATTTATACTCTGTATATTCTTGTAATCTGATGCATTGTTGTAATATACAAATGAAATGTTCTTCTGTTTGTATTCTGATTTGTCCTGTTCTCAACAGTCAGGGGTTTCGAACGGTCTAGATCGGTTTAACGACTGATTCAGATCGAGCGAAATACTAGGCCGTCACATTTGGTATCAGAGCTTTGGTTTACAGAGCTCGAGAACAAGACACATTAGAACCATACGAAAGAATTCATCAGATATTGGATTAGTAATATCCAATTAGAATGACTCGTTAGAGATAGGATCAGTAATATCCTAGAACGAGTGTGAAGAATATATTTTTCAAATGAAAACAATTTTGTTTTGAAAATTTAAATCATTCTATACGTATTTGAATATTTATTTATTTTGAATATGGACAATCGAGTATATAAAGGTTTTGTATATACGCGTCATGAACGTATATTCGAAGTTTTAATATACTGGATAGATATAGAATCATACTCTAGTCGCCCGGACCTGATTCTGATGATTGACGCGTCATCATTAGTAATTAGTTTCGTGTTACGAAGGTGTGATATCTATATATTTCCATTAGACTGGTGTGAGAACCAAAACTTATATAGTTAGAACACATTGTTGTGAATTGGCATCAAAAACAAGATTTTCAGTATATATATCAAAATTATGAATTTGAAACTCTAATTCACTAATTGATTGATGTTTGTGTTGTTTGTTTATTTGATGGATATTTTGAACCATTATGCCTAATTGTACCAAATATTGAATTGTATTGAAAATTGGTCGCATTTGCTTGCATATACCTATACTTACATTGAACAGGTCATAGCAAGGAGGCTAGAGCCGAAGAATAAAATTTGTTTGCCCGACAAATAGGTACATGTTTACTACATAATTTCCTGTTTTGTTTGGGTGATGATGATTTTGTGAGCCTATTGGCTAGCCGCTTGGCTTTTCTTTTTCTTTTTGAGATCTGAAGGACCGGGGAAGCTATTTGAAATTCCCCGATGCTCCCGGTGCAGGGGAGGTTATGGCGAAATTTTTCAAAAATTTAGGGTGTTAGCCAAATTTTTGAAATTTTGAAAATTCTCAGAAACTGAAAAGTTGGAGAATGGAAGCCAGATCGAATTGTAGAGCTTAATAATCAAACCACTTTCGACTTTGTTCCTTTTCGGGACGAAAAGTTTTAAGTGGGGGAGATTGTAACAACCCGTAAAATCTGGGCCAGTTTAAAATTTTTATTTTGGCAAGTTTAGCGGATTCTGAATATTTAAAATAGATTATTTTAAATAATATCGACGTAAAATTTATTTTGAATATAGAATCGACGTATATATTATATACGTCGTCGTTAGAATATAAATATTTATATATAATTATAAATAGAATTGAAAATGGCGCGGTAGTTCGATAATTCGATTTCAAACTTCAATTGAATGTACCGGGTGCAAAACAATCCGGATTTTAGTGAAACCAAAAATAATGGAATCTAATAGTGAATATCTTTCCAACGAATCCGAAAAATCAAGATTTCATATCGGGAATCAAAAGATATGTCCAGTTGAAAATTCTGAATAGTCGCTATGGAATTCAGGCCCTTAAAAATGGACATTTTGCAAATGACCTCGGATTTCGACGAAACCACTTTTGTCGGGTCCGTGATGTCGAATTATTGCTAGGTTTCGAATTTCATAATTTTTCGAATCAATATGTGAGCGTGGCAAAGGAAAACGCGTTTGACCAGTTTCCGTTGATTTAATCGACTGGAAATTGGCCATTTTCCAACGGTCTCAGAATTCGACGAAACTAGTTTTGTTAGGACCGTATCGTCAATACGAAGCTAGAAAATATTTTTCGGGAATTTTTCTAGTTAGTATGTGACCTCCCGGAAATTTGAAATGCACGTTTAAAATTCAATAAAGTGATTTAAATGTAATTCAACGGAAACTGATTCAAACAGTCGAATCAGCCTACGATACATATCCCATTGTGTTCGGAATGGGGGTAAAACGCTATGGACGACAGGAGGTGGGCCTCGTTTAGAGGTCGTTTGGGAAAGTCAACCTTTTTCAATTAAAAATAAATAAATAAATTAAATAATATAAATTTCACATACCCCCCCCCCCCTTCTCGTTTTCACTCAGAAAAAAAAAAGAGAAAAAAAAAAAAGAATCGCGATCGCCCCCCCCGTTACCTCGACCGCCGCCCAGCTTCCTGGCGCCGCCGCAGGCCAGGCGCCCTCCACCCTCGCCCCGCTCTCGCCATCATCCTCCCTCCTCCAGCGCTGACAAGCGCCGCGCAACCCCCTCCCTCCTTCGATCGACAAGCCATGAACCCTTGCCGCCGACGAAGACTTCGACGCCCCCACCACCCTCGCGACCTCCTCCTCCCAGTGAAGACACCGCCGACATCGAATCATAGCAGCCCCCCCCCAATCGAAGCCTCCACCTCGAACACCGCCTCGCGACGCCCCTGAAGCTCGCCACCGACGAACACCACCGAGCCTGAGGTGAGTGTTTAAATTATTTTGTTTTTGTTTTTATTTTTGTTTTACAGTATAGTTTTAAAACTGTATTTTTAAATAATTTAAAAACTGTTTTTTTATATTAAGTTAAAACTGATTT